>OY856368.1:10032500-12870000 GCA_963693475.1 Ectropis crepuscularia | reverse complement strand
GCTAATTAGTGGTATCCTAGAGTTGGAATTTTGGTTCTGGGACCGGTTTAAGTAGTTATGAGACGCCATGGTACATAGTTTTTTTAGTCTAACCTCGCTGGTGTTTTATGGCGTAAAACAGATGGAATCAAAAACGAAACAAGTATTACACATTAAACAAAAAAAACATTGGCAGTCATAGGATCTGCCGATAGAAGTGAAAACTTATAACTCAGAATTTGATAGGTTACTTTGGAAACTACACGGGTGTAACCGGAGGGCGTGGCCTCGCCATCTTGGCATGGCCATCTAGAAATGCGTCAGCATTTCCCATTGGCTGATGCGTTTCTAGATGGCCATGCCATGATGGCATGTCCACGCCCTTTCAGCATTTCTCATTGGCTGACGTATTTCTAGATGGCCAATAGCCATGGTCCCGAGTTTACCCGAAGCTTTCTTATCATACCCGAGCGTGACGAAAGAATTCAATTCACAGCCCACGAAAAATCTGTCTAGGCGCGCCTAAAGAAGTTTTCACTTCAATAAAAGAAAAACGTTACCTATTTAATTACAGTATTATTTAGTTACATTACAGTGGTCGAAACCGTAGCGTATAAATTATTAAAATCTGATGAAGTTTGTAACATTGTAAGTACATCAAAATTTATATATTTTAGACTGTGGGATTTATAAAGTTACTTATCAAGATCATTTTCTCAAGGTTGCACTCAGAAAGATGCCGGCCGGCAGATGTGTTGATATATAAATGCAAGTACGATCGAGCTTTATAAGGTCTAATTTATAACTAACAGAAGGTAATAAATATAATTTAAAATGTGATGATTGAAAACTTGCATTCGGAGATAACGAATTATTTACAAAATAGTTGCTGACCCCGTTTAAAAGTTGTTCTGTCACATTACTAGCTTTTGGGCGCGATTTTGACTGCGTAGAAAATGGTACCTATTCTTTAATGAACTCTATTTTTTTGAAGTGAAAACTTCTTTTGGCGCGCCTAGACAGATTTTTCGTGGGCTGTAAATTGAATTCTAGCGTCACGCTCGGGTATGATAAGAAATCTTCGGGTAAACTCGGGACCATAGCGATTGGCCATCTAGAAAAGCGTCAGCCAATGGGAAATGCTAAAAGGGCGTGGCCTACCCATCATGGCATGGCCATCTAGAAATGCGTCAGCCAATGGGAAATGCTGACGCATTTCTAGATGGTCATGCCATGATGACCAGGCCACACCCTCCGGTACCACCCGTGTAGTTTCCAAAGTAAGCTATCACATTCTGATTTATAAGTTTTCACTTCTATCGGCAGTTCCTAAGACTGCCAATTTTTTTTTTAATGAAAAGCCTATGTTTTGTTCTAGACCGTAAGTCTATTTGTCTATACTAATATTATAAAGAGGAAATATTTGTTTGTTTGTTTGTAATGAATAGGCTCCGAAACTACTGGACCGATTTCAAAAATTCTTTCACCTTTGGAAAGCTACATTATACCCGAGTAACATAGGCTACGGCAGATGGCGCTGCAGTTGATATCTAGGTTATTATTCGAGCGAAGCCGGAGCGGGCCGCTAGTTCCATATAAAGAAGAAATTGTCATTGCTAGCCTTGCGGTTTTTTATCGGATACACTTCGGAGAATCTGCGACTGATTTACATGATCTAATACCACATTTGCTCTTTTTTCTATCGGAATGCTCGTAGCTCGAAAGAGCGACATCGTTTCATGGTTGATGTTCCAAAGACACGAACGAAGAGATTTGACTCTGCTTTTGTGATAAGAACGTCTAGGCTTTGGAATGCGTTGCCTGAGTGGGCTTTCCCTGTTAGTTACAATCTTTGTGTCTTCAAATCGAGAGTGAATCGGTTTCTTCTAGGTAAACACGCTCCATCGTAGACCGCATCGTCGCTTAACACCGTCACTCTATGCAATAAAAAAAAAAAAGGCGATTGGCGGTCAAGTGTAAACGTATAAAAGTTAAAAAAAAAACTTCAATACATAATTAAATTTTACCCGAGAAAGTAGACACCGACTTCTAATTAAAATTAAATTCAGACACTCAACGAAATTCTTTAAGAACCTATGACTCCGTGGTCCAGATAAATGAAAATAAATTTTAGTTTTTTTTTGATATTTCGAAAACCGCCGCACCGATTTTGATATAATTTATGTATATGGGGACCACTTCTGAAGTATTTTCTACCAAACAAAAAAAGTAATTGAAAATCGATTCGCGATTAGAGGAGCTATCGCGTGAAATACACGTGCAAAAAAAATTGGCAGTCATAGGAACTGCCGATAGAAGTGAAAACTTATAACTCAGAATTTGATAGCTCACTTTGGAAACTACGCGGGTGTAACCGGAGGGCGTGGGCTTGCCATCTTGGCATGGTCACCTAGAAATGCACCAGCATTTCCCATTGGCTGACGCATTTCTAGATAGCCAATGGCTATGGTCCCGAGTTTACCCGAAGATTTCCTATCATATCCGAGAGTGACGATAGAATTAATTTCACAGCCCACGAAAAATCTGTCCAGGTGCGCCTAAACAAGTTTTCACTTCAAAAAGCCATTTTTGAAAAGATCGTTAACATTGGTTCAGCTTGTGAAGAGTACGAATACAAACATCGAGTTTTTCATGAGACAAGATTTTCATAAATTAAAATGTATTGCTTGAATAGTTGAGACCGTGTGACATTAAGATTTTAATGATTAAATTTATCGCTTCTTTTCTGTTGAGATATTCCTAGTTATTTTGTATCACATTTCCTGGTACATTTAATTTTATACGGGTGTAGGTACAGTACAGTAGTGTTTACAAACAGTGGATTTTTTTTTTGTAAGTACAGTAGTACAAATTTAATAGTCGTAGTACCTGAAGAACCTGTTTGGGATATAAAAACCGTAACTTACATTTGCTACTTATCTGATCTGCGTTAAATCAACTTTAAATCAGAAATACATTTTAAAAACCAAGTCCATAAATACTACGGATAAATTAACTTGAAATCAGTACCAAAATGGCTGACACATGACAGTATTATTTATCTACTTTTGTGATAAGAACGTCTAGGCTGTGGAATAAACGTTGCCTGAGTGGGTTTTCCCTGATGGTTACAATCTTTGTGTCTTCAAATCGAGAGTGAATCGGTTTTTTCTAGGTAAACACGCTCCATCGTAGATTGCATCGTCGCTTAACTTTAGGCGAGATGGCGGTCAAGTGTAAACCTATAAAAGATAAAAAAAAAACCTATTTATTTCCAAAAGTTACGGGCTAGTGCCCGGTAGTCATTCCGCCACTTCATTTGAACTTGAATATAGATTTTGGAGACTAATTAAATTGAAATTTATGCTTTTTACCCGACTGAAAGAAGGGTTATGTTTTGCGCGCGTATCTTGTTTGTTAGTAAATTTCTTTATTCCCACGTATCTTCCAAACGGTTGGATGGATTTTGACAACTAAGATATTGTTAGATTCGTCTCAATCACCCAAGTGTTATTAAATAGTACTTATAATGATATTTTTGTAGTGGTAGGACTCTTGGTAGAGTCCGCCTGGGGAAGTACCACACCTTTGCCAGTTATTCTACCGCCAAGCAGTAAAGTGCAAACATTACTGTGTTCCGGTTTGAAGGGCAATGTGTCCAGAGAAATTACAGGGCTTAGAGATATAACATCTTAGATCTCTGGGTGACGAGCGCATTGCAGTGCTAGGTAACGATTTGAACTTCATGTTCCAATAGCTGAGTGTCACTGTGCTGTTATGTGACAGGCATGTTGCTTACCATCAGGCACATGTCCTGCTCGTCTCGTCACTCTTTATTTAAAATAAAAAAAATGGTTGTCTGTAAAGTCGGCTTACTGACGATAGTTGAACATGACAACGTCTTAAGAAAATACTGATGGAATGGTACTGACGACGTCATGCGGCGAGGTAACGGCGGTAACGGCACATGACGTCATGTTTTGCGGGCGTGCAGCCGGCTTCATCGAATTATAAGACGTTATCACGTCAAAAACATAATCTTATAAGAAAATTGCTTGTTTATCTACTGATGTCAATACTTCCTTCGTTTGGAAAACACTTAGTGCAATATGTTTACAAATGTTCAACTTAGTACCAGCGTAGTTCCTTTATTGACAAACGCACTTAAACTCTGCCCTATTCAGTAAAGCTACATACTTATCGGCCACGTTTGGTGTTTACTAGTTAGTCAGGGTTAAGCAGGACGTATTTGTGAAGTAAGTTACATGAAAATGATACATTAAGTATACGGATCTAGGTAAATCACTGGTATTAAACCAAAAAAGTACCTAAGAACAAACGGGCTAGAGTAGAAAATCCTCTGACGTATAAAAGTCTGCACCCACCAGACTTTTTTTATCGGATACACTTCGGAGAGTGTGCAACTGATCTGCATGATCTAATACAAACTTGCCCTTTCTTCTATCGAACTTCTCGTATCTCAAAAAAGCCACCGTTTGCCACAAAAAAGTCACAGCCAAAAGACATCGTTTCATGGCTGAACACGAACGAAGAGATTTGATTCTCCACGTTTGTGATAAGAACGTCTCGGTTGTGGAATGCGTTGCCTGAGCCTGAGCGTTTAATAGCAATTGTTATTTTTTTTGTAAAGTTTACATATAGTAATGAGACAAGCAGGACATGTGTCTGATGGTAAACAACATACGTGTCTGGGTGTTTCTATGTACCTATAATAAGTATGTATTTAAAACTATAATATATATCTTATCTTAATATATATAAATCTCCTGTCACGATGTTTGTCCGCGATGGATTCCTAAACTACTTAACCGATTTTAAATTAAATTGGCACACCGTGAGCAGTCTGGTCCAACTTGAGAGATAGGATAGTTTTTATTTCGATTAATAGTCTTTAAATTACAACATCCGAGCGCAGCCGGAATGGGCCGCTAGTATATTATAAGTATTATATCAGCTATCTGGCCGCCATCACACAAGCTTTGCTTAGTTTGGGGTCAGATGGTGTTGTGTGTGAATTGTCCACCAATATTTATATATTATTTATTTATACCTGCCTATAGCAGCAGTGTCAAGCTATTGGAACATGAAAAGTTCCAATCATTACCTACTGCAAGCCCTAAAATATGATGTTTTATGTTGTATTTTTAAACAAGCTGTACCCTGTCAAAAATTGATTGTACAAACTCAGAAACTTTCTGTAGCTCTTTCACAACAACTTTGCCAAATATCATCCCATGATCAAATGCATAGTTTACGATTCTATAAAGGACATACAGACAAACACATATTGACGTGATAACGTCTTATAATTCGGTGAAGCCGGCTGTACGCCCGCAAAACATGACGTCATGTAACGTTACCGTTAGTTCGTCGTCAGTGCCATGCGGACGAAGCTGAGCGCTGAGGGCGCCACCCGCCGAGTCGAGCGGTATCACTACTCGCGCTATCAGCGTACTGATTTCTTAAGACGTTGTCACGTTTAACTATCGTCAGTAAACCGACTTTACAGACAACCATTTTTTTATATGTATTTACGTACTTACCCACTATTAAAGAAATAGGCACGTCTAAGCTAATTACAATCAAACAGCTCATAACAAATCTAGATCATCCAGGTCATCTAAGATCAACAGACAGACACGTAGTAATTGAGCAATTATAATATAATTCGCCCTGAAAGTGACACTTAGAGGACGGGAGGGCAAACCTTGACTTGCCACATAGAATATTGTAATATGCCGCTAATGACGGGGTCTGTAATTATGCGGGGTTACTTAGGTAACCGTCAAGCGAGCAACAATGTCGACTGGTTTCTTTACTACGTCAAAACATTGTAATTAGTCGGTTTTTAAGTAGCTAGGAGGATTGCTCAATCAAGTCCTATAGCCACAGAATAAATATTAGTACAGAAGCCTCACTTACCAAAAGCAATTATATAAATAGCGACTCTTGGTGGGACACAACAAAGTTCAATTCAGCTCGCATTAGCGCTCAATATCTGTCGCGATTTTCAACTCTCTCTTCTAACGCGTAACTCTGTCCCTGTCTAGCGCGGAGGGTTTACGACATATCTAATAACAATAGGCGCGGGAAACGTTTTGCCAACCGTGCGTCCGACACCGACTGTCACTTGTTTCCTGGAAGGAACGGTCTAGCGGTAGGCTAAAACCGCGCGACCTTGAGCGAGTGAGGATGCACTGCTATAACGCTTATTAGTACTTCGCTAAATTTTATCCACTGAATTCAGAAGCAAAGTTCATCATCATCCACAGCCTGCTCTATCCCACTGCTGGGTATAGGCCTCTCTTTTCCCATGCCATCTTCCTCGGTGCTGTGCCAATCGAGTCCAGGTTCGACCCGCGAGTCGTCTGAATTTAGAAGGAAACAATCTTCGCTTCTGAATTTAGTATACTAAATACACACTAGGTATATACTGCACTGAATTCAGTAGCGACTTAGCCTAAGACTTAGAGAATAAGCTAAGTGTGCAAGCCTTTAAGAACGGAACGTACCAGACTCAAATTTGGACCTTAAATTTATTTTAGCCTGGAATAGTGCATTGCCTTTTTCATCATCTTTAAAAATAATTGGCAGTCATAGGATAGATAGAAGTGAAAACTTATAACTTAGAATTTGATAGCTTACTTTAGAAACTACGCGGGTGAAACCGGAGGGCGTGGCCATGACCCATCTAAAATGCTGACGCGTTTCTAGATGCCCAATGGGAAAAGCTGACACATTTCAAGATGGCCATGGTTCCGAGTTTACCCGAACATTTCTTGTCATTCCCGAGCGTGACGCTAGAATTCAATTCACAGCCCACGAAAAATCTGGCTGTGGCGCGCCAAAAGAAGTTTTCTCTTCAAAAACGCGCAATTAACTTCAGTGCGTCGAATAAAGGTGTCGATATGTTCGCGCGTCTAAAAAAACACTAAAGAGACGGTAACCAGCCAATAGGGTACCGGACTGGGTCAAAAATACACCATCCTAATTAGTCCGTCAGCTAGATCATGGAAAAATATTGGACACGTATATTTTGTTTTTTCATAATATTAAAAATCGTCAAAGATATAGACCATCAAACTTCGAGAGTGGGGGGTCGCGACGTCACTCGTGAGTAAAAATCGTACTCACAAGTGACGTCACACGAAACTTCGAAGCGCTGTATCTTCGTCATTTTTTGTTTGTGAAACAAAAGAAAAAATACGTGTACAATATTTTTTGGCAATCTAACTAACGGGCTACTTAGGTTTTTTGAGGATTGTACCCTATTTCAATATGTTATTTGGCTGTCTGTGTGCCTGCGTTTCGTTTAAAATTCACTCTCACATTTTTTCAACCGCGCCAAAATAGACGATAAAATTGTTTTTTTTTTTGGTTCATTTGTAAACTTTTGACCTAGCAAACATAAACGTTACATAATACCTAGGTGACTATTGTTAAATTTGACGGTTAAGTATAATTCCTGCGCAACCCTTAAATATCCTTTTCTGAGTCAAAGTAGGTGATAATAATTTAATAATACAACAGGTTGACCATCGTGTTCTTCGACAAAATCCCTCCTGGGCCTCTACCGCCTAACGAAAAACGCTTTGACGTTGCTATCTCTTTTCTTCTCGCTTGAAATGAAAGAGACGGCAATGCCAAAGCATCATAGCGTCAAAGCGTTTTTCGTTAGGCGGTAGACCCCCTGATCTGGGATGTTGTATGTTTGCACTAAAAATATCAACAGAATTAAAAATTAATTTTGAGTGAGTATACTGAACAGCGGTGCCGGTTTCATGCTGTCGGTCACTTGTGCCTTTTATAAACCTGTGAACCAAAAAGGTCAGATGCAAAATGTTCTTTTGAGGAAACCAGTTCGTGAAAGTAGTTTGATGGTTTATTTAATATTAATTTTACTTTGAAGCTTTCGAAGTTCGGACGATATAGTAATACTTAATCAAGATTTTGATGTACTTGTTATAAAAGTCGCGAAAATAGCAGCAAGCAATATGCACTAATTAATCGAATATTACCTATTTGCCGTGTAGGTACCGCAGCTGGTGCGGCCCTAACCTCGAAATTTTGGAGGGGCCTACTAGTACGCAGCCTCAGATTTTGGAGGAGGATTTGCCTGATGGTAAGCAACATGCCTGCCACATAACAGCACAGTGACACGCAGCTATTGGAACATGAAGAGTCCAAATCATTACCTAACACTGCACTGCGCTCGTCACCCAGAGATCTAAGATGTTATATCTCTAAGCCCTGTAATTTCACTGGAAACATCGCCCTTCAATCCGGAACACAGTAATGTTTGCACATTACTGCTTGGCGGTAGAATAACTGGCAAAGGTGTGGTACTTCCCCAGGCGGACTCTGCTAAGAGTCCTACCACTACACTAAGAGTCCTACCACTACAATATTATTGTATTTCTACTGGGTCACCAGTAGAAATACAATATTTTTATCAAAAAGCCAAAATCTGATTTTATAAACAGTTTATTCTAAAATTTGAGCGTAAAACAGCGACAAATCCTACTGTTCCTCTCTTGCTCTTTCTTGCGGTGTGCGATAAGGTAAGAAATACTCAAGGTCATTTGGTCGGGGTACGCCCCTAAAAAGAGAAACATACAACGTTCTAAAACAAAATAAAGATCAAATAAAAAAGACAAAAGAAATAGGTACTTAATATGCGAAAAAAATCTTGTGTTACTTTATAGGCCATTTAGCTCAAACACCGAGTAAGTACCTATTCATTGAATTTTATTTCAGATAATTTATATCCATTGTATTACTAGCATACCTCTATTTAAGTACTTACTCGTATTATCTATTGTTAGAAAGAAATTATTAGTAGGTTTTATTGCAATACTTATCTATGTGAACTCCCGTCTTCCTCTGTTTTAATAATAATTTCCTATTCCATGGTTTCCTGGATGAAATCATTTTTTAAATATAATTTAGAATACCGAGGAGAACAGAACAAAAGACATAGGTACCCCTCATGGTAAAACACAACGTGACACGCAAGTAATTGAACTTGAAGAGTCCAATTCGGTACCTATCACTGCACTGCGTTGGTCACCCAAAGATATACGACTATTTATCTTTTAGCCTTGTGATTTATCTGAAAACATTGCTGTTTCGGATAAACTGCCGTTCAGCATGGGAATCCGCCGCGATCTGAACGGTAGTGGTTACCCTAGATAAACCTAACTTAAATCTAGGTCTCTGCTACCACCCAGTTTACGACTGGGAACGTTTTCACACTAAACCTATAAATAACTAGTACACGGTACCTTGGCTAACCAGTCCTTCTGGATAGGGTGTGTAAAACCTAGACTTCCCTAGAATCTACCCCAGGTTCCCCGTGTATCTAATATTATAATATATATAAATAGATGGGTACGATACGTGTCAGATTCTCGTCCGAGTCGGCCTCCTTCCGAACAATTGAGCACCGCAATCCAGTAACCAATATCTCGCGTCCGCGCGGATAACTTTTATCCCACAAACAAAAGGGTTAACGCCCGGCGTTATATAGTTCACACAACCTTCGTTCTCGCGACCGCGCTGAGAAACGAAGGCACCACAAAAACACGCGATCCTCGCGAAGGGTCCCGGACCTCTAGCAAACACTTGCACCCGGTGCACTTGAGTATGCGACAATTATTCCCGCGACCGCGCTTTCGAGTACCGACTCGACAATTCAACAGTCCCGGACTGATAGTTGTAACAAAGGGACAATAAGACATGCGCCCGCGCAGTCGACTAGTTCTCAATGCACAAAATCAACTGTGTCGGAGCCGTCCGAGCGATGTACTCAACTTAAAAACGAAGATGTCGGTAGATCTAAAACGTTGGCCGCGCCCGGCCATAGACCATAAATACCCGTTTCTACAAGTTAGCAAAATACATTGTTACGTCATTCTATTCCGAACAACCCCCCGCTCTGAAGTGAATCCGTCACTTCACTAGTTCAATGCACCGGCAATCGAGACAAGGTGGCAAGGGCTCGTTTTAGTCGAGATCCGTCAACTAAAACCTCAGCGATGCGCGGTGTTCCGTCCGCGCCTGTAATCAACTTCAAAATACGGCCCCGCCGCCAATATAACGGAGGCATATTGCCCTCCTTTAACAAAACCAAATCGCCTTCCCTTGGCGGATCTGTCCGGTCTGTCCATTTGACTCTTTGTTGCAACAGATGCAGGTACTCGACCGACCACCGGCGCCAAAAGTCCTGACTCATCTGCTGCAGCAACTGGAAGCGCGATAACCGGTGAGCGCGCTCATCCTTCCAAGGATATTCGGGCAGAGCCGTAAGCGGTTGCCCGACCAAAAAATGACCAGGAGTCAAGACCTCCAGGTCGTTAGGGTCTAAAGACACCGGACAGAGCGGACGAGAGTTGAGGACCGCCTCTACTCGACAAAAGACCGTGGCCAGCTCCTCAAAGGTCAACACGGTCTCCCCAACGACGCGTCGAAGGTGGGTCTTGGCCGACTTCACTGCGGCCTCAAAGATCCCACCCCAATGAGGGCAAGCAGGCACTCCAAAGCGCCACTCTATACCTCGCTGCGCGAGTGTATGGCCCAACAAACCTGTTTGGGCAGATAAGAAGTCCCCGACCTCTTTAAGATACCTATCCGTACCCTTATAGTTGGTACCATTATCGGACCGGATTAATGACGGGACCCCCCGACGGGCCACAAACCGATCCAAGGCCGCCACAAACGCCTCCGTCGTCAGTGCGGATACCACCTCCAGGTGGACGGCTTTTGTGGCCAAACAAATAAACACACAAAGGTACGCCTTTGTGACCTTCGCACTCCTTAGCGTGGAGGATTTGACAGCGAAAGGGCCGGCAAAATCCGTGCCGACTCCGGCAAAGGGCCTAGACGGCTGAACCCGGTCAGCCGGCAGATCTCCCATTTGGGGTTGCATAGTGGGGGCCCGCAACCTATAGCAGGGCACGCACTTAAACAAGACGTGACGCACCACGCGTCGCGCCGACAAAATCCAGAAATCCCGCTGGAGTAAGGCGAGCATCGCCGTATAACCCGCATGGGAATTGATCTTATGCCTGTGAGCCACCACTAGCTCCACCAAGGGACCTCCCTTAGGTAGGAGGAGTGGATGGCGACGCCCGAAGGGCAGGTCAGCATTCCTGAGCCGACCTCCTACGCGGATGAGACCACCCTGGTCTATGAATGGATTCAGGCGCGAAACAGCACCCTTGAGCTTAGCGCCGTCCCGGAGCTTCCGAAGCTCTGACGCGAAGCGTTCCTCCTGTAACCTGCCAATCAGGTACAGCATTGCGTCCCGACGCTCGCCAGCAGTGACCACTAGGGAGACTACCTTCTCCCGTGGGTGCCGACAATTATGTATGAAGCGTCTGACCCAGCTCGTGACGCCCAGCAGTTTATCCAGACTGCTGTATTTGGTTACCAGCCAATCCATGGTAACTGACGGTTCCTCCGTCACAACGTGGACTCTGAGTCCAGGCAGCTCCTGCGTGGAGGCACTCGGTGGGCTGCTAGGCCAGGACTGCTCCGGTCCGGCCAGCCATTCCGGTCCCCACCAGAGAGAGTGGTGTATCAGCTCCGGTGCTGTACATCCCCTGGACGCGCAATCCGCGGGATTCATCACCCCTGGTACATGACGCCACAGGATCGGCGTCCCGATTTCCTGTATTTGGGAAACCCTGTTTCCCACAAAAGTTTCTAGCTTGTGCGGTGCCGCGCGTAGCCAAGCTAGGACCACCTGACTGTCAGTCCAGGCATGGACGCTCCTGATGTCCACATTGGGCCCCAATTCGGTGGACACGTGACTGATCAGTCGGGATAACAAGTGAGCTCCACATAGCTCAAGCTTCGGAATCGTGAGCCTCGTCCGAATGGGAGCAACCTTGCTCTTGGCCAGCAGCAGTGTGACTCGAGGCCGTCCTCTAGAGTCCACTGTCCGCAGGTAAACCGACGCAGCGTATCCTCGCTCTGACGCGTCGCAGAAACCGTGCAAGCTGGCCTGGTACCTGCCCGGCGGTAGTATCTTTCTTGGCAGAGCCACCTGGTTCAGATCCCCCATGGTGGATATCAGCCGCAGCCACTCGTCCAAGGGTTCTCCTACAAGGGGCTCGTCCCACGAGACACCCAACGTCCAAAGTCTCTGAAGGAGACATTTGGCGGAGAAGAGGACGGGGCAGATCCAACCATTGGGATCGAACATCCGTGCCAGAGTGGAGAGGACCGTTCGCTTGGTCCACGCCTTAGGGGCCTCCAAGTCCACCCGGAACGTAAATACATCCGTAGCGGGCTGGTATCGCATACCCAATACCGCTACCATGTTGGGATCCTCAGCATCTTCAAACAGCTGAGGGTTCTGCTGGTGGTCTTCTGGAATCCCTGCCAGAAGCCTGGGTTCGTTGGACAGCCACTTGCGCAACTCATAGCCGCCCGCGGCGAGTATGCCAATGAGCTCGTCCCTCAAGCGAACCGCTTCTTCAATGGACGCTGCTCCTGTGCAGACGTCGTCAACATACAGGTCCCGTGTGAGCACGGCCGCCGCGCGCGGGAACCTGTGTCGCTCACGCTCCGCCAATTCCAATAGCGTGCGGATTGCTATGTAGGGGCTAGACTTCAGCCCGTACGTATTGGTATTCAGCTCGTACACCCTCATTGGTTTGGTCGGGTCCTCCCGCCAAAGTATGAGCTGAAACCTTCGGTCATCAGGGTGTATCAAGGTCTGGCGGAACATCATCCGGATGTCCGCTCCAAACACCACCTGATGTCTCCTGAAGTTCAGGATGATGTCGATGATGTCCCGATGCAGCTTTGGCCCTGCATGGAGACACTGATTCAGCGACACTCCTGTGGAGGTAGGCGCTGATCCGTCGAACACCGTCCTCAGCTTGCCGTTTGAAGCCTTCAACACGGCGTGATGTGGCAAGAAGTAATGACATGTCGATGTCCAATCGACGCGAGCGAGAGACATGTGTCCTAACTCCTCGTACTCTCGCATGAAATCCACGTACTTCCCCCTAAGTACGGGATCGCGCTGCATACGTCTTTCCATAGACAGCAGACGCTTCTCGGCCAACTGTCGGGACTGGCCCAGCTCCGGCGGGCAGTCCACGAATGGCAGTCTGGTCTGAAATCTACCCGACGGTGTCCTCACCGTATGAGTCTCGTAGAAGGACTCGCATTCCACATGGGCCGGGTCCAACCTGGACACCATGGGAGGCTCTTCCACTTCCCAAAACCTCTGTATCACCCGCGCGATGGAGGCTGAAGCGTAGAGCAGGTTGTCCTGGGAGAGCTCCCTCTCCACCACAGGACCCATTATGCAATGGCCAAGAAGGGTAGGAATTGCCGACAACGAAGTGTGGGCAATAGCCTTGGTTGGTCCAGACCATAGCAGCCCCAGGACATCGCAGCCCAGCAGCAGGTCCACTGGTGCTGGCTCGTAGAACCGGGGGTCTGCCAAGCGCAAGCCCTTTGCGAGAGACGCCAACCCTGGCGGTAAGAACACGGAGGGACTGCATCCAACTACCGTGTCTATGACCGTAGCCTGAACCTGGATCCTCCAGGAGGACGGTTCCGCACCTGAAAAGGCGAAGGATGTCTCGCCCGCGAGACATCTCACTTCCACACCCCCTACCCCACGGATGGGGGAAGCCTTAGCTTTATATCGCAGGCCCAGGCGTGTCGCCACTCGAGTGGTGAGCAGACAACCCTGGGCGCCTGTATCCAGGAGAGCACGTACCCGTACGTGGTCCCCTTTAGGACCCCACACGCGGACCCACGCGGTGGGGAGGAGCACAGTCCCTGGCTCCTTGTGTGACTGCGCACCGGCTAGTCAACACTGGCCGGCGCCGTCCGACACCGGCGGACTAGGCGGGCCTGGCCAGTAGGGCGGTCTCGCGCAATAGACCACCGACCGTGGTGGTGCGTATGGCGCAGACGGGTGTCCATACCGGAAGGGAGGCGGGTGATACTCCAGCCGCGGATACTCGTGTATCGGCGGCGAGAAGCTCACCGGCCTCTCCTTGTGCTGCTCTACCGGAGGCGGCGATGGGGGGTAGGAGAAGGGCAGCCGGTCCAGAATGTGCGGGCTTATAGGGCGCCCGTCCCGCCAACAGGCCCGGGTCCTCGGGGGCCCACGCGTAGCCACATATGCCTGGGGCGGGCCGGTAGCCCTACCGGCCGGCGCGTGGACCGGACTATCCACCCGGATCCCTGCCGGGTTCATGGGTTGAGCGCGGGGTGCGTCGTACACGGGATGTCCGTAGCCTCCCGGAGACTGCGGAGTCCGTGGACGCGCGCCCCCGCCCGTGGGGCCCCTGCCCCTTGGAGGGGGCGTGCTTCGCTGAGGGCGCCCTGCGCCCTGTGCGTGTCCAGGTCCTCTGGACGGCGCGCCCCCGCCCGTGCCCTCTGCATCCCCAGAGAAGCGGCACAGGGCCTCCAGGTGTGGTCCACCACACCTGGGGCACGGCTGCTGCTCGGAACAGTCGCGGTAGTTATGCTGCCCGAGGCAGCCGTAGCAGAGTTGGAGCCTCTTCGCCAGCTGCCGGCGCTCCAGCACCGGGAGGTTGGCGAAGGCCCCACACCACCGCAGCTCATGTGCCTGGCCACATGAGGGGCACCCCCCTGGGGTGCTGGTCACGGCCGCGGTCACCCTTCCGTGGCCCCGTGTCCCCCTGGAACCTCCCGGAGGTTGCTGCGCACCCGTGCGCGGGGGAACCCCGGAAGACCCTGCTCCCGGGTCGGAGGACTCTGCCAGTCTGGCCTCCCACTCCAGGAACTGGAGCAGGTCCCCCAAAGTTGGGAAGGCCGTCTTCCCCTTTCCGGCCCTGTCCAGCTGCTCGCGGTCAAACCGCGACCTCGCGTCCGCCGGGATGCGGTCCTGTATGACGTGGACCAGGAGGAACCCCCACTCCTCCACCGGCAGCCCTAGGAGTCTGAGGGCGTTGATGGCCACCCTCACCGGCGTCAGGATTTCCTTCCTGATCTGTGACCGGGAGGTGACCTTCCTCAACGTCAGCAAGCTCCTGACGTGGGCATCCGCCAGTAGTCGAGGGTTCTGGTACCGCGCCTCCAGCAGTTCCACTGCTGTGTCGTACTGGTCGTCCTCGACCGGGAGATGCTGGATGAGCGACCGCGCCTCATCCCGCACCGACGCGAGCAGGTAAGCCAGTTTTTGACCCTTGGTGAGATCCGCCCTGTTCTCCACCAAGGATCCAAACATATTTCGGAAGGCCGTCCACTCCTCGGACCTACCTCCGAAACTGGGAAGCTCGAGGGTGGGCAGCCGGCTGACCACCCCCGGTCCCATGGCCATTGCTGGCTGAGCGCCAGCCGCTGGCGCCTTGGCTGCCTTGCGGATGACTTCCGCCCGCTCCGCGATGTCGTCCGCGAGCTGGAAGATCTGCTCCATGTCTTCCTCCGCATCCTTGTCGCAGGCCCCCTGACTAAGGAGCTCTGCCAGCGCTTCCTCCGCCATGCCGACGCGTTCCCGCACGTCCTGGGCCCGGAGCAGGATGGCATTCTCTTTGTTGGGCCGCTCAAGGAGCGCTGCCGCAGATGCGAACCATCGCATCTGCGATTGTAACACAGACCGTGCCTTCGCGGGCGGAGCCATGACGCGGAGCTAAACTACCAAGTTACCCCCTAAATCACAAAACAACAAAGGTTGGCGACCGCACCAATTTTTAAAACCATACAAAAGAAAATGCAAATAAAAATACACACAATCAAAGTTGTATACAAAAAACAATATTAATTTATATGTATATGAAAGTCCAAAACAATATTCCCTATGTCGTTTGGCAAATAAATATTCTCTTATGCAGCCAAATAAACACAAAATAATTATTATGTTATCTGGCAATATCCGATGCAGATAAAAAAGCCCTCGCCAAATTGCTTCGTTTGCAAGTGTAAAAAGAACCTTAGATAGACTTTCCGAGTCTATGGTTAGTTCCGACCAATGATAGAACAACAGCTTTCACAAAATGGCCGGATATTTTCCCAACAAATAATGCAAGATGACAAAATGACGAAACAATATATTTTTCCAGATTTTCAACAAATCCTTTGTTAGAAACACAAAAATATCCATTAATAACAAACCCTACAAGCAAAGTCACGCGAAACGCCTTGTAGATTAACTACGCTACTTGCTACCAAAATGTTTCGGATAAACTGCCGTTCAGCATGGGAATCCGCCGCGATCTGAACGGTAGTGGTTACCCTAGATAAACCTAACTTAAATCTAGGTCTCTGCTACCACCCAGTTTACGACTGGGAACGTTTTCACACTAAACCTATAAATAACTAGTACACGGTACCTTGGCTAACCAGTCCTTCTGGATAGGGTGTGTAAAACCTAGACTTCCCTAGAATCTACCCCAGGTTCCCCGTGTATCTAATATTATAATATATATAAATAGATGGGTACGATACGTGTCAGATTCTCGTCCGAGTCGGCCTCCTTCCGAACAATTGAGCACCGCAATCCAGTAACCAATATCTCGCGTCCGCGCGGATAACTTTTATCCCACAAACAAAAGGGTTAACGCCCGGCGTTATATAGTTCACACAACCTTCGTTCTCGCGACCGCGCTGAGAAACGAAGGCACCACAAAAACACGCGATCCTCGCGAAGGGTCCCGGACCTCTAGCAAACACTTGCACCCGGTGCACTTGAGTATGCGACAATTATTCCCGCGACCGCGCTTTCGAGTACCGACTCGACAATTCAACAGTCCCGGACTGATAGTTGTAACAAAGGGACAATAAGACATGCGCCCGCGCAGTCGACTAGTTCTCAATGCACAAAATCAACTGTGTCGGAGCCGTCCGAGCGATGTACTCAACTTAAAAACGAAGATGTCGGTAGATCTAAAACGTTGGCCGCGCCCGGCCATAGACCATAAATACCCGTTTCTACAAGTTAGCAAAATACATTGTTACGTCATTCTATTCCGAACAATTGCCCTTCAAACCGTGACACAGTAATATTATAGCACATTATTGTTTGACGGTAGAATAACTGGCAAAGGTCAAACTTCTCCAGGCGGACTCTGCAAAGAGTCCTACAACTACAAAAGTAGGACAGAAAGATCTGTAGATAGGTACTACTACCACAGTCTATTAAATCATACAGTCGCTCGACGAAGCCGTCTATACGGGGCTATCCTGCGGGGTGAGACGCGGGAAGCGCGCTCCTGCATTGCCTACATTACAATGTTAGTATTGCAGACGCTCAGGGCTGACGTTTTCCGTATGTTTTAATTTTATTTTGGTGCCACGTTTTTTTTGTTTGCCACGACCCTACCCGTGTCTAGACATTATCGGCGATTCTCCCAAGATCAAAGGCGATGAACTACTGGTAGTAATTCTTTATACTGTGCTACTACTATATGTATAACCTGCTACATATAAATAAATAAATATTGGTGGACAATTCACACACAACACCATCTGACCCCAAACTAAGCAAAGCTTGTACTATGGCCAGTGCATCATCACTCGCTCAAGGTCGCGCGGTTTTAGCTTACAGCTAGACCGTTCCTCCCAGGGAACAAGTGCCAGTCGGTTGTCGGACGCACGGCTGAACGCTCGCGCAACACGTTTCCTGCGCATATTGTTATTAGATATGTCGACAACCCTCCGCACTAGACAGGGACAGAGTTACGCGTTAGAAAGAGCGCAAAAGTTTATTTGAAAATCGCGACAGGTATTGCGAGCTGAATTGAACTTTGTTGTGTCCCAGCAAGAGTCGCTATTCATATCATTGTTTTCGGTAAGTGAGGCTTCTGTACTTGTACTAATATTTATTCTGTGCTATGGCGGCCAGATAGCTGATATAATACTATAAACTACCTACTTATACCTATAGACTGCTAATATTAGAATCTTAGGAACAAACAAAAGGTACAAAGGTAACTATGAAATCATAACGACGGCGACAAGTTTTGTGCAAACGCTCTTCAATTTACTTGTCAACAATTTACAAGTGTACTTTAGTAGATGCGCATGCGCATTCCCGCGCCACCACACGAGATCTGTGGCGAAATACTTGAACTATAATGAAGTGCAACGAAGCGTCTCCGTAAACACTGAGGAATAATGGCAAATGTGTTTTTGAATTAAGAGTATATTTTTTGTATAAATAAAGAGTGACGAGACGAGCAGGACATGTCCATGATGGTAAGCAACATGCCTGCCACATAACGGCACAGTGACACGCAGCTATTGGAACATGAAGTGTCCATATCATTACCTAGCACTGTACTGCGCTAATCACCCAGAGATCTAAGTTGTTATATCTCTAAGCCCTGTAATTTCTTCGGAAACATTGCCCTTCAAACCGGAACACAGTAAATTTATTACTTACACCGGCGTCACTGGCTTTTTAGTGTCATGAAAAGCGTTAGTGGCACCGCTTACGAATATACTTTATTATTGTTGTCTATCATCTCGGATGTTTGGAGAAAATGTTTGGATAACTCATACCTACCTACGTATGTTGGTTAGGTCATGTCGCGATTATATCTACGACGTCACGTTCGTAGGTAACTAGTTAAACGACAAAAAACTACCTCTGCGCATGTCTGAAAGTATAATTATAATAATAATTAAGCCTTGCATTTATGTCTCTCCTGTAAAATATGTGTTTTGGCACATAATATTGTATGCCTCTACTGCTATTGAAGTTACGGCTGGTCTAGTCGGGAGAACGGCGACTGCCGATCCGGAGACCCCGGGTTCAAACCCCACACGCACCACTGTCTTTTCGAAGTCATGTGCGTAATGCCGCTAACTTAAAACGGTGAAGGAAAACATCGTGAGGAAACCGACATGTACCTACCTAGAATCTTTCGAAGTCATGTGTCATCCACCAACCCGCACTGGGCCAGCGTGGTGGATTATGGCCTTAACTCTCTCCTTGCGAGAGAAGGCCCCGAGTCCCAGCAGTGGGAACGTTTAGTGGGCTGTTGATGATGATGATGATTGTATGCCTCTAAGGTACAGATATGTTTAGGTTAGTAGGTCCTTTTTAGGGATCCGTACCCAAAGGGTAAAAACGTGACCATATTATTACTGAGACTTAGTTGTCCGTCCGTCCGTCTGTCACCAGCCTGTATCTCAAGAACGGTGATAGCTAGACAGTTGACATTTTCACAGATTATGTATTGTTTGCCGCTATAACAACAAATTAATACTAATAATAAAATAAATATTTAAGGGGGCTCCTATACAATAAACTTGATTTTTTACCGTTTCTTGCTCGATTAGTCCCAAGCAAACTAGATGGCGCCACTAGTAAAAATAAAACGCGCTATCGACATTGTCGTTACAATCATAAGGTAAAATCAAAATTTTATTTAAACTTTTTGGATGAAAGCCTGTCTGAGGAAACTGCAATGTCTATGTACACAGAATTCGGAATAAAGCCAAAGAGGTTTACGCCGAATATTTGCTAATGGTACGGAACCCTTCGTGCGGGAGTCCTACTCGCACTTGACCGGTTTTATTTACCGTTATAGGTTTAGTGTTGACCGCCATCTCGCCTGAATTTCAGCGATGTTTCGTCCTACGATGGAGCGGGCTTATCTAGAAGAAACTGATTCACTCTCGATTTGAAGACACCAATATAACCATCGTGGAAAACCCACTCAGGCAATGCATTGCGCAACTTTTCCTTTATAATATTGGTGGACAAATAATATTGGTGGACAATTCACACACAACACCATCTGACCCCAAACTAAGCTAAGCTTGTATGATGGCGGCCAAATAGCTGATATAATACTTATATTATTTTAAATACATACTTATTATACATAGAAACACCCAGACACAGTGCAAACATTTGAATTCATCACACAAATATAGCTACTACCCACTAAGCCACGAGGCCAGTCATATAATTTTATAATTACTAGTGTCATTAAAATTCAATTAACTAATGTAATTACTTAAATTTAAAAAGATCATCGATTAAAATAGTTGAAAACCACTTCCTAGCATTAGTGCGTATAGACATATACTACAGGCCCGTGAACAAAATTTACGTAGTAAATGAACCACCAGGAGACCCATGTAGGATTATAGAAGGGTATACAGTAAATAAGATTCAACACTATGCCGTCACTTGTAAGCTGTCCAACTGAGTACAATCGAAGAGGGGGGTTTGCAACCCTCGATCATTTCTCCTTGTCGCATGATTTTTGTACGGCATTGCGAAATAATGGATTAGGAGAGGTATTGAAACTGTATGGAACCAATGCCGGACATGATCAAATCCCCAAATTTTATCTGCAAATCGTCGGAAAATCACGAATTTTTCTGACAAACTAATAACTAAAAATTAAAATATTTTATAGTTTCAATACCTCTCCTAATCTATTATTCTGCAACGCCGTACAAAAATCATGCGACTAGGAGAAATGATCGAGGGTTGGGTCTTCGACTGTACTCAATTGGACAGCTTACAAGTGACGACATAGTGCTGAATCTTATTACTTTATACCCTTCTATCATCCTACATAGGTTTCCTGGTGGTGGTTCATTTACTGTAGTCTAGTATTGATTCAAATCACCTTCAAAGTACGCGTGTAGACACAACCTATCAATCTTCCTTAGCCTTTTGACCATCTATAAAAAGCCACTAAAAGTATCAACAAACACATGTTTATAGCGTCTCCGACGTTAATAACATCATAAACGGACCATGCAACAAATTAGCGGGTTCCGTCTGACGCAATGTAGGACGTAGGACGCGCCCGAAAAATGCGGATTTCACATACTAATGAACATTTTTAGGGTTCCGTACCCAAAGGGTAAAAACGGAACCCTTATAGATTCGTCATGTCTGTCCGTCCGTATGTCACAGCCAATTTTTGCCGAAACTATGAGAACTACACTGTTGAAACTTGGTAAGTTGATGTATTCTCACAATGAAATGTAAGTATGCAACAAATTAGCAGGTCCCATCTGACGCAATGTCATAGGATACGGTCGATAAATGCGGATTTAACACTTTAATACATTTTTTTATCAAGGTTTACACTTGTACAGCATCTCGCCTGACGTTAAGCGACGATGCAGCCTACAATATGTATAGTATGGTAGGACTCTTGGCAGAGTCCGCCTGGGGAAGGACCACACCTTTGCCAGTTATTCTACCGCCAAGCAGCAATGTGCAAACATTACTGTGTTCCGGTTTGAAGGGCAATGTGTCCGGAGAAATTACAGGGCTTAGAGATATAACAACTTAGATCTCTAGGGCGACGAGCGCAGTGCAGTGCTAGGTAATGATTTGGGCTCTTCATGTTCCAATAGCTGCGTGTCACTGTCCCGTTATGTGGCAGGCATGTTGCTCACCATCAGGCACATGTCCAGCTCGTCTCGTCACTCTTAATTTAAAAAATATATACAATATATAGAAAACCTCGGAACTAGCTGTGTAATAACAACATTTTTTATTGAAATAAATGGCTGATCATTAGTAACGAAATACATTAATTATATATAATAATACCTTTTGTTTCCTCGTAGCTAAAGTTACATGCAATTAGCAAATAAATATGAGCTACGGTTGTGAGGTATTTCTATTTCATCATCATAAACAGGCGGACTCTGGCAATAGTCCTACCACTACAATCTATAATCTTATCATCATCAACAGCCCACTAAACGTTCCCACTGCTGGGACTCGGGGCCTTCTCTCGCAAGGAGAGAGTTAAGCCCATAATCCATCACGCTGGCCCAGTGCGGGTTGGTGGATGACACATGACCATAGAATAGATAATATAACATGACTTCGAAAGATTCTAGGTACATGTCGGTTTCCTCACGATATTTTCCTTCACCGTTTTAAGTTAGCGGCATTACGCACATGACTTCGAAAAGACAGTGGTGCGTGTGGGGTTTGAGCCCGGGGTCTCCGGATCGGCAGTCGCCGTACTCCCGACTAGACCAGCCGTAACTTCCTATAATCTATCTACTATATATCGATAACTAGCTGCGGTCCGCGGTTATACCCGCGCCGTTCCCGTTATTTTACTCTCAAAAAGTAGTTTATATGCTATTCCAGATTATACTCTGTATTCCAAAATTTCAGCCCGATCCGTTCAGATGTTCTAACGAGATTGAACAACAGACATCCAAATTTTGTGACATCCTTACTAATAAATATTAGTACAGAAGCCACACTTACCAAAAACAATTATATAAATAGCGACTCTTGCTGGGACACAACAAAGTTCAATTCAGCTCGCATTAGCGCTCAATATCTGTCGCGATTTTCAACTCTCTCTTCTAACGCGTAACTCTGTCCCTGTCTAGCGCGGAGGGCTTACGACATATCTAATAACAATATGGGCGGGAAACGTTTTGCGCGAGCGCTCAGCCGCAGTGTTGCCAACGGTTAACCAAGCAATCCACTAGATTCAACTCTTAAAACCACCAGAAAACCACTAACAAAAAATGGTCCGATACTCATAAACACCAAATTTTCCACTAAAGAAATTTATTTTAGGAAAAAAGAAAAGCTTAGTATTTTTTTTATTTAAAATGTAATACTTAAATAAATTTTAATCAGTAAATCAACATAAAAGTTATTAACATGAATTAAAATGAACATAAAAAATGTACGTACACACATAAAAAATATTACAGCAGCTGTTCTAAATTAATCCATCTTTATCAGACGAATAATTTTTTGTTTGCA
Source organism: Ectropis crepuscularia (assembly GCA_963693475.1). NCBI lineage: Eukaryota > Metazoa > Arthropoda > Insecta > Lepidoptera > Geometridae > Ectropis > Ectropis crepuscularia. Next base: position 12,847,280 of record OY856368.1, on the reverse strand, counting down.
CTCACAAAGATAATGTAGGAACAACACAATTTGCAAAAAATATGCTTAATTTTGTTATCCAAGTAAATAATTGTAAATATTTTTTATTTATGGTACGATCATCTGAAAAATAAAATTGACAATAATGTTTAATACATTAAACATTTAAATACATCTTTCGTAGTTGGGTAAAATCTTACCAATGAAAGAGGTATCAATAAAAAAATATTAGTAAATGATATTATGTAGAATTATTACGGATCACGTTAGTAGGATACTTAAATGAGAAACAAGTCAGAAGCCAAAGTTACTATGTCTGTATCTTTCTCGCTCGTGTACACTCGGTGGTCCCGAGTTTATCCAAACAAGCTTTTCACTTCTGAACATGACGATCAGCCTCAGTCACAGAATCTGTGTGCGGTTCACCATAAGACGTTTTCACTTTAAAAAGTAGTTGTTTACTTAAGTAGAATCTTTAAGTAGAATCCTTGACATCCCATGGGACTTCAAATCTCCGTAGTGACTCCTTAATGTTATACCACAAAATTTACATTTTGCTACTTGTCCCGTTGTACTTTCAATAACCTCTAGCCAATCTTTTAATTGTAGGTCTTGCAGCCAAGAATTCCGAAATTGTTGCTTATATTGTGGTTTTGGCATTATTATGTTTAAATAAAATCGCAATCATACCATAGTTACAGAGTTACACACCATCTGTACTGACTGACAGTTCCACGATCCACGATCGATCGATCGACGATAGAGTTGATTGAAAAACATTTCATGGGGATTGGGGAATCCCCACATGTAAAGTAATATAGATTCATTTCGATATAAGTAAATACTCTTAAAAGTAAACGCAAGTAACACGAATATGTACATAATTATATTGAAACGTGTAGGGAAAGTAGATGGGTCAAAACATTTTTGTAATTGAAATTGAATTTTACTAAATCACTAAACAATTCCACTAGCCACTAAGACCACTATTTCGCCACTATATGGGGTGTTAAAACCACCAGTTTTAGTGGTAAATCCACTAAGTTGGCCACACTGCTCAGCCGTGCGTCCGACAACCGACTGTCACTTGTTTCCTGGAAGGAACGGTCTAGCGGTAGGCTAAAACCGGGCGACCTTGAGCGAGTGAGGGTGCACTGTCCTTACTGTCAATTTTATAATAACTTTAGGAATTGTCATAGTATTTTATTGATAACAGTACAAGTTACATGTCCATAGTAATAATCAAATTCAAATAAATGTATTTATTAATCGAACAAATTTAATTAACATAAATTGTGAATTAAATTATGATTAAAATTACACAAAAATAAAATTGGCAGTCATAGGAACTACCGATAGAAGTGAAAACTTACAACTCAGAATTTGATAGCTTACCTTGGAAACTAATAATAAATAAATAAAATAATAAATTTCTTTATTTGCGAAAATGGGTAATTACAATAAGATCTTATAATATGTTTACATTGAGAACTCCATAATCAACCTTACGGCATGCAAATATCAGGTTGTCTATGACAATTTGCTAAAAAACATTAAATTTTTTCTTAATTTACCATTCTAAACGGCCTATTCAAGGACTACCAATTTCATTATTATTGTTTACATCTGAGGTTTACATTAATAAAAAACAATTATACCAAATACCAATGACCAAATTAAAAGCTCAAAAAATCGTGTTACTAGATACTGTGGATTTGCACCATTCAAGGGCTGCAAATTCCTTATTATGAACTATTCACATAATCATAAAATTGTTTATTTATTTATAACAAAGTAATAACAATAAAAGCATTATAGTAATTAATTTAGCTATGATTCCAATGTCCACAAATAAATAAAAGCTTACAAATCATAACAAATCTGAATCTAATTTATCAGTCAGAAACTCATTAACTGTATAATATGCCTTCTCTGTCAGAAGGTATTTTAATTTATTTTTAAATAAATATATTTCTTTTATACTCAACAAACTTTCTGGCAAGTGGTTGTAAATCATAGGAGCCATGCAAAGTGCACTGTTTCCTAATAATGTTGTGCTATGCACAGGAATTCTAATTTTATGTTTATGACGCTCACTCTTTAGATTTTCAAATAATGACAAATTGTTCCGCACAAACATTACACATTCATATATATATAAGGAAGGCAACGTTAAAATTTGTAATTTGCGGAAATGAGGTCTACACTACTACACGGGTGTAACCGGAGGGTGTGGCCTGGTCATCATGACATGACCATCTAGAAATGCATGAGCATTTCCCATTGGCTGACGCATTTCTAGATGGCCATGCCATGATGGTAGACTACAGGCCCGTATAAAATACCTCTTCTGATCTATTATTCTGCAACGCCGTACAAAAATTCCCCCCCTCTTCGACTGTACTCAGTTGGACAGCTTACAAGTGACGTCATAGTGCTGCATCTTATTACTTTATACCCTTCTATCATCCTACATAGGTCTCCTGGTGGTTCATTTACTACGTTAATTTTGTTCACGGGCCTGTAGTCTATGTGCAGGCCACGCCCTTTTAGCATTTCCCATTGGCTGACGCACTTCTAGATAGCCAATGGCTATGGTCCCAAGTTTACTCGAAGATTTCTTATCATTACCGAGCGTGACGGTAGAATTCAATTCATAGCCCACGAAAAATCTGTCTAGGCGCGCCTAAAGAAGTTTTCACTTCAAAAAACATGAAGGGGGCTTGATGGACAGATAGCGCGAGCGATAGGAAAGAGAGTGGCAAGAAAGTGAGGATACGTAGATCAAAGTGTTTTTCGGTAACAAAATGTTCAATTATTTATTACGACCAATTGAACCATCAAACCTCTGTGAACGTATAGTACATTGCATTGAAATGTCGTAATCAATTAAAATCTCGCTTTACAAGGCAGTTACTTTATGGGGTAATTACTGATTTTATGGGCTGCAATGGAGCTCATCAAATTTATCGGAAACCGCTACAATGTCTATTAAATACTAGGCCACTAAAATCATTATTTATCATCATAATTAGCCAGTTATCATCCAGAGGTAAATAAATGTCTAAACATAGGGCTTTGTCTAAGGCAAGATTTTGTAGTGGTAGGTAGGACTTGTCAGTCCGCCTGGGGAAGTACCACACCTTCGCCAGTTATTCTACTGCCAAGCAGCATCACTGTGTTCCGGTTTGAAGGGCAATGTTTCAGAGAAATTACAGGGCTTAGAGATAAAACATCAGCCAGAAGAACAGCAAACCCAGAAGCGGCTAACGGGACGCAGAAAGCACGAGTGACGACTCTAGTCTGGTACCAGTTAGGCTGTGCCTCGACCTCATTTCATATTGCCCTTCAAACCGGACCACAGAAATTTGGAGGTAGAAAAAATGACAATGATGTGGAATTGAAAACAATAAGACTAAATTACGATCTGATTGATTTTTAATATTATATTCCTGACTTTTTATCTTCTCGTGACCACGGAAAGCGATCGAAACGTTAGGACGTAATTAAAAAGCATTTAGACAGCGATCAAATTAGGTATGTTTAATCTATACTAATATTATAAAGCTGAAGAATTTGTTTATTTGTTTGTTTGAACCCAAGGATCTCTGGAACTACTGGTCCGAATTGAAAGATTCTTTGTTTGTAGGATAGTCCATTTATCGAGGAAGGCTATAGGGTATTTAACATTACGCTACTATCAACAGGAGCCGAGCATTAATGAAAAATGTAACAAAAACGGGGAAAAAATATTGCTTTTAGAGAGCTTTCGTTGCGTGACAGCATACCTATGTCATATTTTAAAGGTTGCGTCATTAGAACCTAAAGTAACCGAATTTGAACAAAATTTGAATTGGTACGACCAATTTTCGAAAGATGGCGTAGCAACGCGCGCGCGTTCAGCTAGTATATTATAAAACATTAGATATAATATATTACATGTATTCAGAGAGCTGGGAGCAAATTTCTGGGTAGTTATTTGATGCAAGCAGATAACTTGTCACATAGTTGCCTGTTATACCTCAACACGGAGGTGCAGACCTGCGCTTCTACCGCCTAACGAAAAAATGGTTGTCTGTAAAGTCGGTTTACTGACGATAGTTGAACGTGACAACGTCTTAAGAAAATACTGATGGAATTTGTGTTAAGCGCCATCTAGGTAAAACATTCTGAAGCTTTTTGAAAAGCAGTTCAAAGTGCCATCTCTGGGTACATCATTGTACTAGCACAAGTTGTTAACTTCATATCGTCGCTTTTCTAAAACATGGACAGACTCCTTGAACGTAATACACATTTCACTCACTAGATGGTGCGAAAAGTAATAAGGCGAGGTAACACGGTAACGTTACATGACGTCATGTTTTGCGGGCGTGCAGCCGGCTTCATCGAATTATAAGACGTTATCACGTCAAAAACGCTTTGACGCTTTGATATTGCTATCTCTTTTCTTCTCGCTTGAAATGAAAGAGACGGCAATGCCAAAGCGTCAAAGCGTTTTTCGTTAGGCGGTAGACCCCCTGGCTGGTGACTAGTGGGGGAAAATTAGCTGCCAGTTCTCTGTATAGTATATTTAAATATTATGGTATGAGTTGAAGTTGAAATTGACAACATTTATGCCCCCTATACACACTGGCCCAGTGGAGGCCAACGCGTCTGTCGATAAAACGGCACGAGACGAAAGATAGCATCCACACACTGGCCGAGCGCAGGCAAAAGCGAGGTAGGCCAATAGGAGAACAGGACGCTACTCGCCGAGCGCCTTTGTTTTGTGCACAAAAACCGACACCGGTCACGGTTCAAACCCCACACGCACCACTGTCTTTTCGAAGTCATGTGCGTAATGCCGCTAACTTAAAACGGTGAAGGAAAACATCGTGAGGAAACCGACATGTACCTAGAATCTTTCGAAGTCATGTGTCATCCGCCAACCCGCACTGGGCCAGCGTGGTGGATTATGGCCTTAACTCTCTCCTTGCGAGAGAAGGCCCCGAGTCCCAGCAGTGGGAACGTTTAGTGGGCTGTTGATGATGACACTTGACCGCCATCTCGCCTGATGTTAAGCGACGATGCAGTCTACGATGGAGCGTGTTTACCTAGAAAAAAACCGATTCATATTATACCTTATTATATAAATATAATTAAAATTAAATAGGTACCTTATTATATTAAACGTACAAACAGCAATAAAGATTTTTGCAGTTGTAAAACTACGACTAAAAATCCAACTACTACTTCTAAAAATATTTTCACAGTTTCCTAATGTACTTTAATTCATAATCTCTGATTAAAACGAGACTGGTTCTGGTCTAAAACCTTCGACCAATCACATAATAAACCTTACATAAGGGCATATTGCTCATTTTCCATGAATGCCTAATACGACCAGGTATATAATATATATTACACAGAGACGAATTTGTAGCTGAGAAACTGTTTAGGATCATTAAAAAGGGCCCCAAGGATTCCATCCTTAATATTTTCTACTAAAATTTGGATACTTTGAGTATGTAAATCTTAATATCACAGTCTATTAAATCATACAGTCGTTCGACGAAGTAGTCTAGACGGGGCAATCGTGCGGGGTGAGACGCGGGAAGCGCGCTCCTGCATTACCTACATTACAATGTTAGTATTGCAGGAGCGCGGCTCAGGGCTGACGTCTTTATAGTGAAAGGCAGTGGGGATAGACAACGACTGACTTTATTTTTCTAGAAAGAAGGAACATTAACGAGTTCATAGATAGCGCTACTAACTGCTTACGTTTTGTTTCTCATTATCACAACAGATGGCGCCACTTGTACTAGATACATTTTGTTATACATTCTAACAGTCTTCCGTATGTTTTCATTTTTATTCTGGTGCCTCGTTTTTAAAATTGCGACAACCCTACCCGTGTCTAGACATTATCGGCGTTTCTCCCAAGATCAAAGGCGATGAACTACTGCACCGATTTCAAAAATTCTTTCACCATTGAATATGTCCGTAATACCTGAGTGCTATAGGCTAGATATATTTTATACTAGCAGTGCCCCGCGGTTTTACCCGTGTAGTTCCCGTTCCCGTTATTTTGCCGGGATTAAAAGTTGCCTATGTGTTCTTCCAGACAATAATCTAACTATATTCCAAATTTCAGCCCGATCCGTTCATACGTTACGGCGTGATTGAGCAACAAATATCCAAACATCCATACTTTGACATTTATAAGATTATTAGTGGGATGTATTCGGGTGAAGTAGGGCGGGCCGGTTAGTGTTTGAATATTTGTGCTCAATTTCTTCGAAACGACTTAACAGATTAGATAGAATTTTATAATGCAGATTGATTGATTGTGGCGCTTTCTTTCCGAAAAAAAATCAAGACATCGTAACGGATTAATATGTTTCTAAATGCTTATTAACATATCCTACTAACTTACTGTCCTACAAATTTTAAAAGTGTGAAAGTTTTTTTGTATTTTGTTGGAGAAAGGTGTTTGGATGTTTGTTGCCCAATCACGTTATAAGAACAGAATGGATCACTCTGAAATTTGGAGCTCAGATATGAATAACAATATCATCGAATATGAATATCATAGGTGTTTAATTTTGTATTTTTGTAAGCAATAATTAGTTTCTCTCGGACAAACTAGATGGCGCTGTTCAGCCTTAAAACGCGGTGATGTTTTGTTTCCGAGACGAACTATTCGTTTTACGTGTATGTTTAATACGTTGTTATCTTTTGGTTAAGCATTTGTATGTAAACAAACGGAATACAATCAGTTTATAGATGTAATACGTGCGTTTCATTTTTGGACACTTGGGCGCTGTACAATAGGTCTGGTATAAGGAGTAAGATTAGATTAATAGGACCCTGCGTTTTCACAAAGTTCTTTAGGTAGCAGGTAGCAGACCACCTGAGGCCAATCAAATGGCCATGTCTCTTTAAACAATAAAAGAAACTGTATGATCCTACTTAAATATAAGTAATGCGACAGTTTGAATATTTATGACATTGTTGCTCAATAGGGTGCAATCCTCAAAAAAACTAAGTAGCCCGTTAGTTAGATTGCCAAAAAATATTGTACACGTATTTTTTCTTTTGTTTCACAAACAAAAAATGACGAAGATACAGCGCTTCGAAGTTTCTTCGTGTGACGTCACTTGTGAGTACGATTTTTACTCACGAGTGACGTCGCGACCCCCCCCCCCCCCCCCACTCTCGAAGTTTGATGGTCTATATCTTTGACTAACTACTGTCTAATAATAACTACTAATCTAACACTACATGACTTTCTTTTATATAATTTTAATTACACACCGATGTTTCGATCGCGTTACAATGACTATGGTCACGATAACGAGAGAATAGTGGACGATAAGTGCCTATTCAGTAGTCAGTACCTACAAAGCAATGATGCTAAGAACAGCTATCATAATTATTTTAGTAGTGGTAGGACTCTTAGCAGAGTCCGCCTGGGGAAGTACCACACCTATGCCAGTTATTCTACCGCCAAGCAGTAATGTGCAAATATTATTGTGTTCCGATTTGAAGGGCAATGTTCCCAGAGAAATTACCGGGCTTAGAGATATAATATCTTAGATCTCTGGGTGACGAGCGCAACGCAGTGCTAGGTAACGATTTTGACTTTCATGTTCCAATAGCTGCGAGTCACTGTGCTGTTATGTGGCAGGCATGTTGCTTACCATCAGGCAAATATCCTGCTCGTTTCGTCACTCTTTATTTAAAAAAAAAGCACTCCAAAATAAAACTTACAGAACCTTAGATTTAGACAAAACAAAAACAGTTATGACAGACGCCATCTATCATAATTTTTAATGGTTATTTTTTCGTCTGAAAGCGCCTCCTCATTCGAATGATACTGAAACAATTAGACATGCTGCTGGCAACACAATTGATGAATCCCACATTCTCATTCATTTTAAGATAACAATGGCAAGGTCATGTAGATTTTCAAAAAAGATGATAAACGATCATTACCATGTACAATTCAAAGGGGGAGGGAGCTGATGTAGAATTTTGGAACAAAACAAATGTATCTATTAAAAGATGTTTAGTTCAGATATTTAAAATTTCCATTCATCAGTTTTCCATTGGCCAATTGCTGACGCATTTCTAGATGGCCATGGTCACGGCCACGCCCTCCGGTTTCACCCGCGTAGCAAATTCTGAGTTATAAGTTTTCACTTCTATCGGCAGTTCCTATGACAGCCAATTTTGTTTTTTTTTAATGTGGATAAGGACTTTCAAGCTAAGTATAAATAGATGTGAGTACAAACATGTACGAGAATATTTATTACTGTGTGCATGGACGTATAAAAAAGTCGGACGTAGTATCGCTAAAACAAAACTGTGTCACTTTACTCCAGCGAGCAACACGGAAGGGAGTAGCCTTAGCTAAAAAATATTGTTCAAATCTTTCTGTCATTTCTTGCGGGAGGGGAAGTTGCACACTAGCGCAAAGCCGCACTATTACATACAAAACATACCTGTACCGATTCATTGCCGATCATACTCACACAACCAAATCACTAACACATAAAAAATAAAGCACCATTCACAAATCTAGCCCCGCTCTCACGCCACAGTATATTATCAAAGTCCATGGTCAACGCGGACTTGCACTTTGACAGAGGGGAAACGCTGTGTATGCCTACTCCCTTCCGTGTTGCTCGCTGCTTTACTCACAGTAGGTAGCCTTTGTTTAGTCAAGTTTGCTAAACTTATTAAAATTACTATCACATAAAAATCTGTTTATTAAAGATATGTGAATATTTCAATTGATGACTATTTAATTTTCTATTAATATTATAAATGTGTAAGTTTGGACATGTGTTGCTCAATCATGTCGGAATTCGGAACGCCTTAGCGGATCGGGGGGTATACCGCCGATCGAAAAATGTCATCGCTCTGATGTGTCTCTCTCTTTTCTTTTCGCTTGAAATGATAGAGACAGCATTAACAAAGCGATAGCCGATTTAGTTAGGCGGTAGAAGCGCGGTTTGAAATCTGATAGGGAAGGTTATAGAAAAATAAATATTGAACAGATAACGTGTTATAATTTTTATTGTGCGACTTCTATCTATCTTTAGTGTACTTAAGTAGGTCCGTATCAGAATTAATCCTACTAGCCCATTCTTAACTAATATACCTACTTACTATAATGCCCGAGCTATACGAGACCAGTTTATTTTTTTTTATAGCATAGATTGACGAGACGAGCAGGTCATGTGCCTGATGGTAAGCAACATGCCTGCCACATAACAGCACAGTAACACGCAGCTATTAGAACATGATAGTCCAAATCATTACCTAGCACTGCACTGCGCTCGTCACCCAGAGATCTAAGTTGTTATATCTCTAAGCCCTGTAATTTCTCTGGAAACATTGCCCTTCAAACCGGAACACAGTAATGTTTGCACATTTTAGTAGTGGTAGGACTCTTAGCAGAGTCCGCCTGGGGAAGTACCACACCTTTGCCAAATATTCTACCGCCAAGCAGTAATGTGCAAACATTGAAAAAAAAAAAAAAAAAAAAAACAGGCACATGACCTGCTCGTCTCGTCACTCTATATGCTATAAAAAAAAACATTACTGCTTGGCGGTAGAATAATTGACAAAGGTGTGGTACTTCCCCAGGAGGACTCTGCTAAGAGTCCTACTACTACAAAATTTTCTAGCCAGGATAACAAGCTGGCTAGCTAGTACTTTTAGCTTCGTGTAGACTACAACTACAACTAGAAACTAGGAGTACTGGCTTGCTAGCTTACTTACACTATCTTGCTATCATAGCCTCGTGTAGCTCGGGCATAAATGCGATACTTTTAATAAATATTGGTGGACAATTCACACACAACACCATCTGACCCCAAACTAAGCAAAGCTTGTATGATGGCGGCCAGATAGCTGATATAATACTTATATAGTTTTAAATACGTACTTATTAAACATAGAAACACCCAAACACAGGGCAAACATTTGAATTCATCACACAAATATTTGCGCTGGGTGGGAATCGAACCCACGACCCTCGGCTTCGCAGGCAGAGCTACTACCCACTAAGCCACGAGGCCAGTCAAAAAAAAAATAAAAAAAATGTGTGCGCTTAAAACCGCACGGCAGAAGTGAAAACTAAAATAAGAAATACTTAACTATATAAAGACTACTAAATAATTTTAATTTAAAACTTTTACGGCTGAATGATTAGTATCCATGGCCAAGAATAAATTTAAAAAAAAATAATTACGCGGGTCGAAAATGCCGTTTGACTCACAAGTTTTTAGTGTTTGCTATTTAGTTATGTCATATTTATGTATTTCGCTAAAAATGCATAAATATGTTGTGTTATAGTGTATTTGTGTAAGCACTTTCTTATGAAAATGGGTATCATTTTGTGTGTTTACGTAGTGTAAGTGCTGTGATAAAATATTACAACCATAACTTTTTTGCAATGGACGTGAAATGCAAATTTAACATTTCGTGACAGGTTCAATTGATGTGGTAAGTACCTAGAAGTTAATGTCGTGATAAAAAAGTTTAAAAATTCGCCAGTTTCAGCGAGAAAGTCGCTAAGGTGTCAGTCAACACTGGTAGTGAGCAGCGAGAGAGAGTAAGAGTATGTATTGTCCCATGTCCTCCTCTAACAATTATCTTTCTCGGTCTGGCACGTTTGTTTACCACATTATCTTTCTCGCTCTAGCATCCCGAGTTTACCCGAAATTTCTTATCATATCCGAGCGTGATGATCACGTGATCATTAATCCATTTCACAGCCCACGAAAATTCTGTCTATAACGCGCCTAAAGAAGTTTTCACTTCAAAAAATGGGCAGCTACCGGATGCCAGCGCTATGAAAAACTTCTGGCGCAGCATCTGGTCGGTACCTGTCGAGCACACGGAGGGACCTTGGATACGTGTTGTTGAACGTGCGTGTGAGTCTATCGAAACCATGGAGTCTATTACAATAGATGATAGATTAGCACTGATGATCGCAAAGAAGTATGGAAGAGCAAGGAGCTGCACGGGCGATTCTATCGAGCCCTGACGGGACCCGATGTGAATCTGCTCGCGTCGGTGAACTGGCTACGCTTCGGAGACCTCTTTGGAGAAACCGAGGGTTTTGCCTGTGCAATTGCGGACGAAGTTATCAAGACGAACAACTACCGGAAATACATAATGAAGGACGGTACGGTATTTGTCGGGCATGCCGCCGTCCAGGGGAATCACTTCGTCATGTTATTTCCGGTTGTTCGCATCTTGCTAACGGCGAGTACTTGCACAGACATAACCTAGTAGCCAGGATCATCCACCAGCAACTTGCTCTTCGATACTGCCTTGTGGAGTCCGAGGTGCCGTACTATAAGTACGCACCTCTGCCGGTTCTCGAGAATGGTCGTGCGTTGCTCTACTGGGAACGCTCTATCATCACGGACAGGACTATTGTCGCCAATAAGCCTGATATCGTGCTGGTAGACCGGTCTCAGCGCCGGGCTGTGATCGTCGATATCACTGTACCACATGACGAGAACCTCGTGAAAGCCGAGAAGGACAAGCTGAGCAAGTACCTTGACTTGGCTCATGAGGTTACCGCCATGTGGGATGTTGATTCTACGATCATAGTCCCAATAGTCGTGTCGGCAAACGGCCTTATAGCGAAAAGCCTCGACCAACATCTCAAGAGGCTTTCGCTAGACGGTTGGATCAAGGGTCAGATACAGAAGGCAGCCATTTAGACACAGCGCGTATCGTCAGGAGGTTCCTCTCTCTGCAGCCCTAACCACCGGTAGCTTGGGCCCTGCCCCGCTGCTGGCGGCTATCTAGGTTTAAGTTTTTATAATGTTTTTATGTTCTTTTATAAAAATATTGTAAAAATTTAAATTTAAGAAACGAAATAAATACGTGGATAATAATTACATAAAAGTACTGAATAAATAAAATTCCTTATTGAAATATATCTGTATTCAATAAATTAACGTATCACCTGAATTAATGTAGCACTTGAATTAACATTACCAGGTTATGTCCATCAAAAAATAACTTATTCTTTTTTAAAGCAAAATTGATTTATTCATTAAACAGCTGCTAGTTAATACCTATATCAATTAATTGTAGTGCTCGCCTGCGGTTTTACTTGCGTAGTTCCCATAATTTTCCTGCAATAGAAAGTAGCCTGTGTTATTCCAGACAATATTCCAACTGTATTCCAAAATTGAAACCAATTCCGTTCCGACTTGATTGAGCAACAAACATTCAAACATCTTATATTTACTGAATATTTAATTATCGGTCCATTCGTTTCAGAGATAAGTCGAAAGAAACATCATAGAAAATAAAGATAAAACATATTTTTAAAAAAAAATGGTAATCATAGGAACTGCCGATAGAAGTGAAAACTTATTAACTCAGAATTTGATAGCTCACTTTGGAAACTACACGGGTGAAACCGGAGGGCGTGGCCATGAGCATGGCCATCTAGAAATGCGTCAGCACTTGCTTGTTCAATGGGAAATACTGACGCATTTATAGATGACCAACAGCCATGCTCCCGAGTTCACCCGAATATTTCTTATAATTCCCGAGCGTGACGATAAAATTCAATTTATAGCCCACGAAAAATCTCTCTGTGGCGCGCCGAAATAAGTTTTCACTTCAATATGTCTAGAAACTTAGAACTTTGAAAATTTCGCCCTGAGAGCATTCATTGTACAGTGTAGGTGTAACACAGGTGTAGGTTGTAATGGTAGGACTCTTGGCAGAGTCCGCCTGGGGAAGTATCACACCTTTGCCAGTTATTCTGCTAGTTATTCGCCAAGCAGTTATGTGCAAACATTACTGTGTTCCGGTTTGAATGGGCAATGTTTCCAGAGAAATTACAGGGCTTAGAGATAGATATAACAACTTAGATCTATGGGTGACGAGCGCAGAGCAGTGCTAGGTAATGATTTGGACTCTTCATGTTCCAATAGCTGCGTGTCACTGTGGTGTTATGTGGCAGGCATGTTGCTTACCATCAGGCACATATCCTGCTCGTCTAGTCACTCTTTATTTAAAAAAAAATAACACACCAAAAACTAAATATTTAAGTGAATTACAAAGTAAACTTCGTTCACATTCATTCAATAAACATTTATCGATTTTATTTTATCGACCACAAAAATCAACGGTTTATTCTTTAAAACTTCTTAATTTGAAAACACACTTTTATAGTGGCATCCCTAAATCCCATCCGCTATTGTTGGTGACATTTGACCGCGCGCATACACAATGCGAGTCGCGACCCCTCACTTTTATTTTACATACAATGTATAAAAATTTAAGCACAGCAACTTACTCACCTTGTACTGATCGTTAAGTTCTAGAACCTTTGCTTGAAAGTGAAACTTAATGTGCATAATTCGTGGTTTTCGAGACTTAGTACGTCAATGTGACAATCACAAATGACAGATGTTTTTTTTTTTTACTAGACAACAGGAAGGTTTTTAATAAATAATTAACCGCCGTTGCAAAACCTGACTGAAGCTAGGTATAATTTGTTTCATTTATTATTGTATAATTATTTTTGTTATCCTATGGTTGTTTGGAAAGGACCGTTCTCCGTTCTTAATAGGTAATAAGGTCAATTGCTACTCTATTCGATAGGATTTTAATGTTTGTTTTGAACTTAAATACCTCTCTTTACGTTACGGCTTACGGGTTTTAATTTTAAGTTACGGCTGGTCTAGTCGGGAGAACGGCGACTCCGGAGACCCCGGGTTCAAACCCCACACGCACCACTGTCTTTTCGAAGTCATGTGCGTAATGCCGCTAACTTAAAACGGTGAAGGAAAACATCGTGAGGAAACCGACATGTACCTAGAATCTTTCGAAGTCATGTGTCATCCGTCATCCACCAACCCGCATTCGCCAGCGTGGTGGATTATGGCCTAAACTCTCTCCTTGCGAGAGAAGGCCCCGAGTCCCAGCAGTGGGAACGTTTAGTGGGCTGTTGATGATGATTGATGACCTCTCTTTAATACCTACTTACCTACTACTGAAAAAAAATGTTGGTCTGTAGGCCAGTAGGTACCTTCTGTGAATTTCCATGTTTTCAAGTGTATTAATTACTTACCTACCTAATCCTACTAATTATAAATGTCAATGTATGGATGTTTGGATATTTGGATGTTTGGATGTTTGTTGCTCAATCACGTCCTAACGTATGAACGGATTGGGCTGAAATTTGGAACACAGATAGACTGTAGTCTGGAAGAACACATAGGCTACTTTTTATCCCGGAAAACAAAGGGAACAACGGGAATGGGGACTTCGCGGGTAACACCGCGGGGCGCTGCTAGTAAATATATATATATCATATATCTAAGTACTAGCAGTCCCCCGCGGTTTTACCCGCGTAGTTCCCGTTATTTTCCCGGGATAAAAAGTAGCCTATGTGTTCTTCCAGACTATAATCTAACTGTATTCCAAATTTCAGCCTGATCCGTTCATACGTTACGGCGTGATTGAGCAACAAACATCCAAACATCCATACCTACTTTGACATTTATAATATTAGTGGGATTAATAATTATTTCATAACAGTAGGTACTGTGTGTATTGTAGGTTAGGTATATTCTCTTTGTCTTATTTCTGAATCTTATCACATTACATTTCATAATAGGTAAGTATTACTTATTAGTGAAACCTTGAACCTTGACTTGACACAAAAACCCCACTACCAAGAATCACTTGGCAATTATCTCACAAAATAAATTTTATGAAGTTAGAGTTTTATAAATTACTAGCTGAACGCGCGCGCGTTGCTACGCCATCTATCGAAAATTGGTCGTACCAATTCAAATTTTGTTCAAATTCGGTTACTTTAGGTTCTAATGACGCAACCTTTAACATAATGACACATACTGTCACGCAACTAAAGCTCTCTAAAAGCAATATTTTTCCCCGTTTTTGTTACATTTTTCATTCATGCTCGGCTCCTGTTGATAGTAGCGTAATTTTAAATACCCTATAGCCTTCCTCGATAAATGGACTATCCTACGAAGAAAGAATCTTTCAATTCGGACCAGTAGTTCCAGAGATCCTTGCGTTCAAACAAACATACAAACAAACTCTTCAGCTTTATAATATTAGTATAGATTACCTAAACATTTCAAATTAGTCCGTAATTAAAAGTAACAAACTCTTATTTGACCAACGTAATTGGTAATACCACTTACTAATGGCAACTCCACCAGAAAATAATTCTCTTATCCGCCATGATTGTGCGATCAATCCCGGTGGCTGATTGGCTACTCATGCGCGTACCTAATCTCATTGTTCTCTGATTGGCTGGACCAAGCGCGTCCCAGGTTGAAATTAGAACTGCGTGGGTTGATCCGTTGGGAATGTTTATTCTGTGTGACTGTTCGTTGTGTGCAAAACGATAATGGCGTCGCCTGAAACCCATAACAGACCTTTTTATGTTGGTCTACTTTCGGCCGCCATTTGCACGATGTTAAGTTATCACCGCCTGTGTTGTACCTAACTTGAATCTACAATACGTTTACAATGACTCTTTTATTAGGTACCTACCTACAAAGCAACTAAAATACAGGATAAAAATTAGTTTGAACTTTAGATCTATTACTGGAGTATTTTAATTGGCGGCCTTATTACTGTCGACTTCAAGGTCTTCTTCCAAAGCGACGGAAAGAAGAGCTCGGGGGGTCTACCGCCGAACGAAAAATGTCATCGCTTTGATGTTTCTCTCTCTTTTCTTTTCGCTTGAAATTATAGATACAGGATTAGCAAAGCGATAGCCGATTTAGTTAGGCGGTAGAAGCCCTGAGCGTTTAAAAAAGATCAGACAAAGGAGGCTCCAAACCGGATTAAGTGGAATTGGACCTTTGACCAGCAGTAAGACAACTGAGGTTAAATAAAAAAAACCCTTTAAGAGGGATTTCTCCCAGGAAACCATGCACGGATAGGCTATAGATACCTATATATTGTTGCAGTGACAAACTTCTTTAGGCGCGCCTAGACAGATATTTCGTGGGCTGTGAATTGGATTCTAGCGTCACGCTCGGGTATGATAAGATATCTTCGTGTAAACTTGGGACCATGGCTATTGGCCATTTAGAAATGCGTCAGCCAATGGGAAATGCTGAAAGGGCGTGGCCTCGACATCATGCCATGGCCATCTAGAAATGCATCAGCCAACAGGAAATGCTGACGCATTTCTAGATGGCCATGCAATGATGCCCGGGCCACGCCCTCCGGTTACACACGTGTTTCTTTTTCAGTTTCCAAAGTAAGCTATCAAATTCTGCGTTATAAGTTTTCACTTCTATCGGCAGTTCCTATGACTGCCAATTTTTTTTATATAGTATAGAGAGACGAGATTGGCAGGACATGTGCCTGATGGTAAGCAACATGCCTGCCACATAACAGCACAGTGACACACAATAGCTGCCTATTGGAACATGAAGAGTCCAGATCATTACCTAGCACTGCACTGCGCTCGTCAGCCAGAGATGTGAGATGTTTTATTTCTATGCCATGTCCCTGTAATTTCACTGGCAACATTGTTCTTCAAATCGAAACACAGTAATAATTGTACGTTGTCGCTTGGCGATAGATGAACTTGGCAAACTCGTCCACCAATTGTGGATAGTCATTTCACAATTGTCACACCTCAGGTGGACTCAGCAAAAAGTCTTAGAGAGAAAAACCACTACAAAAATTGTGATGATACGTTACTGCAAAATATGTCTACCACAATATTCAATGAATGTGGTCAGTGGTTTAGGACTATTAGGTTCGTTCGTGGATAGTCTCTTATGTTCTTGACCTAAATACGTGTTTTACGGCGTCACGATTTTGAAGATGGGTTTTCTTCAAAATGGAAGTTGTACAGATGGAATTTGTAGAACTACTATCATGAAGGCTCCGGTAGGTACTTAGTAGAGAGGCGAAGAGGAGAGACCATTGACCATTGGAGGTTGACTGTCAAAAAAATATGAAAGTGTTTGTAGGTCCATATGTACGCACGCAATAAGTTATAGATAACGCGTGAGTTGAGTGCAGAGCTTAGGAATGCGGAGTGCTGTGACCGCGACAGTGACAGCACTATACACTGCAGGCGCGTGAGGTGGGGCGTGCGGATAGCGGGGGGAGATGCTCCCGCTCTTTACCTCAGACCCCGACTGCGTTCAACTCGCGCGCTATCTGTAGGTATTTGTCTTTTGTGACGGTGTGCTGCGCATTATAAAAATGTACTTATTTCCATATTTTTTTCCTGACACGACAAAAAAGTATAACTTTAAAAAGAGGCTTATGTAGAATCACATTAATCATATAAAGGCGCAAGTTAAGTGTGTTTGTAGGTGTGTAAATTTGTTCCCACGCATCTCTTGATACTTGGACATTTTGTGACCATTATATACATACTAGCTGAACGCGCGCGCGTTGCTACGCCATCTATCGAAAATTGGTCGTACCAATTCAAATTTTTAACAAATCTTTCAATTCGGACCAGTAGTTCCAGAGATCCTTGCGTTCAAACAAACAAACAAACTCTTCAGCTTTATAATATTAGTATAGATGTATCGTGCATTATGCGTGTTTGTAATTTACTCATGTTTTGAACAAATAAAATATCTTTTATCTCGGAACGGCTTAGTGGAGACCGCAAATCGGCAAACTTAAAGCCGGGTCACACAGAGGCGATCCGATAGCGATCCGGATCGTATCCGAGTATGGGATCGCGCCCGCTTGCTGTGTGTCAGATTGCATACAAATTCGAACATTACAAAAAATCCCGTCTCGGATCGCTATCGCTATCGCTATCGGATCGCCTCTGTGTGACCCGGCTTTTAGAGATACCCTGAGACTAGATGGAGTGACGGTTTACGAAAGCTGGTGGTAGTAAGAAACATAAATCAGAGGAGGTTGAGTGGCGTATAATTGGAGAGGCCTATGTCCAGTGGACGAGTGGCTGACTATGATTATAATGATACATATGTAGCAATTAAATTACCCACCCTGCTACAGCCTAACTTATCAGTTTTGCCTTTGATATTGCTGTCTCTATCTTTTCAAGCGAAAAGAAAAGAGACAGCAATATCAAAACTGAGACAGTTATTTATAGCACAGTATAAAGATGTACTACTAGTAGTTCATCGCCTTCGATCTTGGGAGAAACGCCGATAATGTCTAGACACGGGTAAGGTTGTCGCAATATTAAAAACGTTGGATCAAAATAAAATTAAAACATACGGAAGACGTCAGCCCTGAGCCGCGCTCCTGCAATACTAACATTGTAATGTTGGCAATGCAGGAGCGCGCTTCCCGCGTCTCACCCCGCACGCCCCGCATGATTGCCCCGTCTAGACGGCTTCTTCGAACGACTATATGATTTAAGGTGCGTCCCCCAGCAAAACGAGTTTTGTGACCAGTTTTCAGAGCTATCTACTCATTAGCCAAAACAAAAAATATCAACTTGTAAAAAATACATTAAATTTCTACAATTTCTTGGCTTCAAAATGGTAGTTTTATTTTTTTGTTAATGGACTTATTGTTTAAATAATCGCCTTACAACGAAACCATGAAAAAATTAAATAATTATAGTTATCAATCTCCTCGGAAAACCTCCATTATTTTGATTTTGTACTTATACCAACGGATAGACAATTCCATTACGAACATTTTGGTAGAAATATTTTTCTCAAAAGACCAAAATCTGATTTTATAAAGAGTGTATTCCAAAAATTGAGCGTAAAACAGCGGTAAATCCTCCTGTTTCTCTCTTGCTCTTTCTTGCGGTGTGCGATAAGGTAAGAAATACAGGAAATACTCAAGGTCATTTGCTCGGGGTACGCCCTTAATAGACTGTGGTTATAGTTAGGCGGTAGACCCGCACTCAAACCTACAACGTCATAAATGTAAATCCCATGTTCTAAGCACTAGGCCACTGCGTCTTTTTAAGATTCAGGTCATTTATGCTTGCGTGTGCCTTACCAATCCCCTGATGTCACTCACTACTTAGCAAATGCGTTTCTTACCTTCGTGCTATGTATCTAATTGAAATGAATATGGTCATTAACGTTAATGGACAGTTTGCCGCTAAATACCTCATTAGGTATATCCCAGTTACCTCCCTAAACTTGTTTTGTGTGACATTGTCAATCAAATCCATATAATAACTATGTACGTTAATGGTAAACTATACCTATTACCTACTACTTATTTCATGCCGTCTTTCTCGTCTCACCATTATCTTATATATAAAATTCTGGTGTCACAATGTTAGTTACCTTACTCCTCCGAAACGACTTTACTGTTTTTTACCAAATTTTATATGCATTCAGTAGGTCTTAGAATCGGCTACTACCTATTTTTCATACCCCTAAGTGATAAGGGTTGTTCACCCCTTTTTATTTTTATTTTTAAACATTTTTTATTTTTATTTTTGAACAAAAAAAATTGTTTTTATTTTTTTTATAATGTGGCATTAAAAATACATACAACCCTAAATTTTTACCCTTTTATCACCAACCTCTATTTTTTATAGCCATTTTAGTAATTTAATCATTTTTCATCCCGCTCGATCGACTGATCAATTATCGTTTTTTTTGTAAATGTTTGTCACTCTATTTCGATTAAAATTTCCCGGAGCTTATTGCAAATCTAAAATTGTTTTATAAAAATAAACATTTATTTTTATTATTAAAGTTTAGGGTTGCCATGGATGGTTTAGATTCACAAACCAGCCCGGCAGATGTCGCTGCAGTTGGTATCTAGGTTATTATCTATATAAATAGGAATCATTATAAATAAATATTACATAAGATATACTTATACAAAAAGTAATGAAACATGAGGGTGTATATGCGTTTGTGTTATTGCAGGTATATCAGGGGGTTTTCACAAAAGTTTATAGGTACCCCTCTTGTTACTTGTCATTTTCCGGAACATTCCGCTTTGTGACGAAATTTTATACCAGAGGGGTTTGGGTAAAAGTGGCTTTAATTTCAAAATTTACGGCCACTAATCAAACTAGTGCCAATCGTTAGTACCTACTCACAAAAGCGAAGCCGGAACGGGCCGCTAGTATCTCACAAACGAACTTCTTTTAATTTATTTTTAAAAAAGGATCAGTAGGGGCCGGAAGTTTATTTCATTTTCATACTCTCCATTCCATGCACATCGTCGAAACGACGCGAGACCGTAATACTGGAGTTTATTTCGGACAACGTATTAGTATTTCCATTCAGCGTGGTAATAGCGCGAGTAAACTGTGCCCGCTTCCGACTGGTAGTGTGCTTGATTTAGATCTTCATTTGTTTATGGATAACTAGCAGTGCTCTGCGGTTGCACTCGTGTAGTTCCCTGTATCGTATTTATCCCTGAATAAAAATTACTCATTGTTGTGTGTTATTCCAGGCTATTTTATTATCTATCTATGTACCGAATTTCACCCATATCCTTTTAGCAGTTTTTGTCATACATCCTCACGAGACGAGTCGAGGCAAAACAGCCCTATACACACTGGCCACTTGACGTCACTCGGCCAGCGAGGCGAGCGACGCGAGTCATCACAAGTCATGGCAAAACGACCCTCCACACACTGGCGTTGTCCTCCACTGGGCCAGTGTGTATAGGCGGCTTTACACATTTTTGTGCGGGGCGCGGGGAACGTTTATTTCACACATTTGTAAACTTGAACACACTCAAGAGCAACAAACCTCTGTTTGTACTAAGACAAATGCTACACACCTAAACAAAACATGCACACGTCTACGAAACGCTGTATAAAACGCGGTTGACCATTTTTAGGGTTCCGTAAAACGTAAAGACGGAACCCTTATAGATTAGTCATGTCTGTCTGTCTGTCTGTCCGTCCGTATGTCACAGCCACTTTTTGCCGAAACTATGAAAACTACACTATTGAAACTAGGTAAGTAGATGTATATTCTGTGAACCGCATTAAGAATTTTACAAAAAAAAAAAAAAAAAAAGGAAAATTAGGGTAGCCCCCCATACGTAGAACTGAATTCAAATTTTTTTTTTCATCAAACCTACACGTGTGGGATGTCTATCGATAGGTCTTCAAAAATGATGTTGAGGTTTCTAAAATAGTTTTTGTCTACACTGAATAATTTGCGCGAGAGACACTTCCAAAGTGGTAAAATGTGTGTCCCCTCCCCCCTCTAACTTCTAAAGTAAGAGAATGAAAAAACTAAAAAAAATATATGATGTACATTACCATAAAAACTACCAACGAAAATTGGTTTGAACTCGATCTGATGAGTAGTTTTTTTTTAGTACGTCATAAATACACTATTATTAAAACTTCGATCAAAGTTACAACGAACTACAAGAACTATGTGTAAACTATGTATATTATGTTACTTGCTGCAACGGAACCCTTCATGGGCGAGTCCAACTCGCACTTGGCCACTTTATTGACCATTAAGGCCTGTTCACACCGGAGCGGTTTTAAATGGCGCGGATCCCGCGCGGTATTTTGTACGAAGTTCCGCGGCTAATGCCGACCGAGTCACCTAGTTAATTTTGGGGACCGAGTCACCTTCGTCCGTGGGGAAGCACCTAGATATTGAAACCTCACACGTGGTCCCTGGGTGGTGCTAATCAGGTGACAAATTACCGGTGGTAGGCTTCGGCCGTGGTTGGTGACCACCCACTAGACTAAGTCACGACGCCAAGCGGCCTAGCCGTGTTCCGTCGTGTTGTCTAGTGTCGCCGTTAAGGGAAAACGGGTCAGAACAGTTGCTACACAACTGCAAGACCGGTCTGTCACACACCAATACTGTACATCGGGAAGCTAGTCATGGAGGGTAGCGGGATCCGAGGCACGGTTTGCCGCACCGACCGCAGATAGTTGGGGGCCCAAGTAGTGAGCTAGCCACTCATGAAAGGCTGCCCCGCCATCTAGCGAAAAATCCCGGGATGCGCTATCCTGCCGGTTGGCGACCGGATGACAAGGCCAGATAGACATCCCCGGGGGGGCTCGGGCGTCCCCGCAGTCTCCAGGCTAGCTCCCCACTGGTGTATTCGTGTTGTGTGTTGTGACCAATGGTCAGTAGTGTATGGCCTCGTTCTACTGCCGTTTTCCCACCGATTTCCTCTCCAAATAAACAATGAATAAAGTCAAAAAAGAAACAAGGTTAAAGAGCGGCTGCACGCCTTGTCAGTCAAAGTGCACCTCACTAATATTCGAGGTCTGCACTCAAATCTCACTGCAGTCCACCATCACCTCGAGACTGAGCAGCCGACACTCTTGTTTCTTACGGAGACGCAGATAGGTTGTCCGTCGGACGTGGCGTACCTTACGTATCCAGGCTATACCCTGGAGCACAAATTCAGGCCTCGTGCTGGAGTATGCCTGTACGCCCGTGACGACATCTGCTGTCGGCGTCTCCGTAACCTTGAGGACACTAGATATTCTGTTCTTTGGGCACTAATGGACACAGGCATAGACAAAATTATCTATGCCTGTGTGTATCGGTCGCACAGCGGAGATCTGGAGACGACTAGGCTCACGGAGTATTTAAGTGAGGCGGCGGACGCGGCTCAACAGAAGTACCCTTCGGCCCAATTAGTGTTACTGGGGGATTTCAACGGCCATCATAAGGAATGGCTGTACCCATACCGGGACACTGACCACGCTGGGCAGGAAACGAGAAAGCTAGCTTTATCGTTAGACCTAACCCAGCTGGTCCAAGAGGCCACAAGAGTACCCGACGTTGAGTCGCATACACCTTATTGCTTAGACCTTCTGCTGACAACTGATCCAGACCGTTATTCGGTGGCGGTATCGTCGCCGTTAGGCAGCTCCGACCACTGTCTGGTGAAATCTGTATCTGTCTACCATCCGCCTGATCCCAGCCCTAGAGGCAACCGGCGGTTGTGGCGATACAAGTCAGCAGATTGGGATGAGATGCGCTCTTTCTTTGCGTCTTACCCATGGCAGTCATTGTGCTTCGCTTCTGGTGATCCCTCAGTCTGCGCGGATGCTGTGACTAATGCAATACGAACGGCTATGGAATATTTCATTCCATACTCCGACATCTCATTATCCAGCAAAGCTCGCCCTTGGTTTGGTTCTCAATGTAAAAGTGCTGAAGCATTTAAACATGAGGCCTACCTAGCCTGGGTTGATGCTCGACAGCGTAAGACAAGGGACATACACCAGAAGAAGAAGGCGTTCAACAAGGCTGCTAAGGCATGCAAAAAGTTTCTTCAGAGGGCTCGGTTTGACCACATTAGTCGAATAGGGAACAAACTAGCTTCGTACCCAGCGGGCAGCAAAGCGTTTTGGTCCCTAGCTAAATCGGTCGAATCGAACTTCTGCCGCTCCTCACTACCTCCAATGCTGAAACCTGATGGGACACTGGCTCACACTGCAACGGAGAAAGCAAACTTGTTTGCAACTCAGTTTGCGGAATCTTCGCGTCTAGATGCTGGTAGCGCGACACCTCCTACTCCACCTGGCTGTTCGACTTTTATGTCAGAGATACGCATTCGCCAAAAGGAGGTTCGCAAAGTGCTACGCAATCTGGACGTGAATAAAGCCAGTGGCCCAGATGGTATTCCTGCTCTAGTATTGAAGGCTTGTGCGCCTGAGTTGTCACCGATATTGACACGCCTATTTAGACTCTCTCTTCAAACTGGGCTAGTACCGAAGTCTTGGAAGCTTGCCAATGTGCAACCTGTGCCCAAAAAAGGTAGTCGTGCTGACCCTGTCAACTACAGGCCCATCTCAGTCACGTCCATACTCTGCAAGACTATGGAACGTGTCTTAAACCACAGGCTCCTGACGTACCTAGAATCGAACGACCTCCTCAGTGACCAGCAATACGGGTTTCGCCGAAACCGGTCCACCGGGGATATTCTAGCGTACGTCACTCACATCTGGAGTGAAGCTATTGAGAAACACGGGGAAGCACTTGCAGTCTCCCTGGATATCTCGAAGGCTTTCGACAGGGTTTGGCATGATGGCCTTATAAGCAAGCTTTCTAGTTATGGTTTGTCTTCTGGGTTCATTGCTTGGATATCGGACTTCTTGAGGGATCGATCCATACGAGTCGTCATTGATGGCTGCTCGTCGGATCAAATGGGTATCAATGCCGGAGTCCCACAAGGGTCGGTACTCTCTGCGACGCTCTTCCTGCTACATATCAACGATCTGTTGAAGCCCGGTATCTATGGGTACGCAGATGATAGCACCGTTGTAGAGAGTTACATATCTAGCGCGAGAGCCACTGGGCAGCAAACTCAGGTACTGAGAGAGAGTCTGATCGAGCGTTTGGGCTTGACCCTTGATGCGGTGTCCAAATGGGGCGATGCCAATCTGGTCAAGTTCAACGAGAGTAAGACGCAGGCGTGTCTGTTCTCCGCTAAAAGGAGTCCTTTCCAACTGACTCCAACTTTTAGAGGTGTATCCGTGCCGGTCTCTGACCGTCTTGAACTTTTGGGCGTTACTTTGACCTCTACGCTCAACTTTGGCTCGTTTATCGAGTCCAAGGCTAAACTTGCTGCCAAAAAACTTGGTGTCCTCTCAAAGGTGCGAAGGTACTTCAAGTCTGAACAGTTGCTTACACTATATCAAGCACAGATTCGCTCCTGTATGGAGTACTGTTCGCACCTTTGGAATGGATCGGCTAAGTATCAGCTGGAGGCTCTGGAATCAATCGAGAGACGTGCCAAAAGGCTCATAGGCAACGACACTCTTGTGCGAAAAAGACTTCAAAGTCTTGAACATCGCCGAAAAATTGCTAGCCTATCGGTTTTTTATCGGATACACTTCGGAGAGTGTGCGACTGATTTGCATGATCTGATACCACCTTGTCCTTTTTTCTATCGGAATGCTCGTAGCTCGAAAAAGCGACATCGTTTCATGGTTGATGTTCCAAAGACACGAACGAAGAGATTCGACTCTACTTTTGTGATAAGAACGTCTAAGCTGTGGAATACGTTGCCTGAGTGGGTTTTCCCCGATGGTTACAATCTTTGTGTCTTCAAATCGAGAGTGAATCGGTTTTATCTAGGTAAACACGCTCCATCGTAGACCGCATCGTCGCTTAACATCAGGCGAGATGGCGGTCAAGTGTAAACCTATAGAAGTTAAAATAAAAAAATAAAAAATGCGAAAGCGGTACGTACCGCCTGGGTAGGCGGTATTTTTTGCTTGTTTGGCAAAACGTTCTGGTATCGCAGGCGGTGAAATCCGCTTTGGTGTGAACAGTAATATTACCGCTTACCCGCTTACCCACTCGATTTTCTCTACCGCGGGCGGCAGCGAATACCGCTTAGGTTTGAACAGGCCTTAAAGGTCATTTGACGAAAGGGGTATGTTAGAGTCTCGTCCCCTTAGAATAGTTGGTCTGAGGTTGGAAATGATTTTTAAATTCAAATCAAAAAGAATAATACCCGGTTTACATTATTCCAGTCTAGCGGTCGAATCTAGCGCTGGATTGCTTACTGGAATATACCCCGTTTACATTATTCCAGTCCAGCGATCTAATCCAGCGCTGGATTCGACCGCTGGACTGGAATAATGTAAACGGGGTATAAGTCTACCCTCTTAAGTTCAACTTTGCATCGCATTGTGTTGTTCTCAAAGTTAGGTACTTATTAACCTCCGCGAGTACGCAGGAGAATAATTTAATGTCTAATTATTTACGTTATCTTGACCTTGGGCTGGTTTTAATTAGTTTTAAGATTCATTATTTTTAGTTACTACTTACCTACTTCATTTGCGCTACAAATTTTGCGGTAAATTAATCTCTATAGGCTATGGGTACGTTGATATCTGCAGTGGTAGGACTCTAAATAGGCTTTTAGGTATGTTATCAATGAGTAAAAGTAAACCAATTAAATAAAAGTAAGAATTTATATTGACAACTGTTCGATCTTTCTCATATAAAATTTCAAAAAGGAATGCCCGTCACCGGCTTAGCTTCATCCACATCTTATAGCCCCAACCCCTTCAAAACTATTTTTGAGATGATGGGTAGAAGTAGATGGATCCACACCGGCGCCCTCAATACTGAATTTTACTAGTCATATCCATTCTTTAAAAAATCAAATACTTATTCTTTTATATAACACATATTTAGACTCAAATCCCAGTATTAAATATCTTATACCTTTAAACGAGCAATTCTTGTACCTATATAAATATGTTTATATATATAGAATCTGAATCTCGGAAACGGCTCGACGGATTTTCATGAAATGATGTATGCAGGGGATTTCGGGGACGATAAATCGATCTAACTAGGTCTTATTTAAAAAAACGCATATTATGCGCGTTTTTAGACAATGAAAAACTGTCACATTAGACATTAGAATGTGAAGGTAAATTTCGTCGTTGACGCGACAGCATAATTAGCTCAGACGGGAAGTCGGGCGCTCATAGCGGTCACGAATTAGTAGCTCCGGGTTCGAATCCAGACGGGTTCTCTTTTTTTTTCAATTCGTTTTTTTTAAGAAAATCTATTTCTTGGAGTCTTTTATTTGTAGGATTCTAAGTATATTTAGTTTTTAAACCGAGCAAAGCTCGGTCACCCAGGTACTAATACTGTAATATACTACAAACGATACAGGTGACAACAGGTATTGCTGTCTATTATTTCAAGTGAAAAGAAAAAGGATGCAATATTAAAGCAAGCAAACGTCACCTCGCCTCGCCTAACCTTGTTGTAGGCGATTTTTCTTTAAGCTGGTTGCCTGGAAGAGATTGCTCTCAGCAATAAGGCCGTTTGTGGCGCTAGTATAATGTGTTTTATTGTAATTTTTCTGTTTTTGGTGTCACAGTAAAGGCTTATCTATCTATCAATGGCCATTTTAGTTTGCCTTTGGGAGAGGGTAAAAACGGGACTCTATTACTGAGACTTAGCTGTCCGTCCGTCCGTCTGTCACCAGGCTGTATCTCAAGAACGATAGCTTAAGATGTGTGAAAAATGTGAATGAAACATTGGTGATTTAAAATTTACTTATAATTGTAATCGATTTGTGATAGCTGACTATGTAATGTTAAATTAAATATTGTAAACATTTTATCGACAAAAATGCCTTTTTTTCGTACCGTGTATTAATAACTATTTTGTTTTGTTTCAGATAATAGGCGAAAGGGAATATGCAGTGCGGCCGACGAGAAGGCCGTCAGAAGAGCTACAAACAGGCCACCCCCTAGCGGTGGTTTTACAACAGGTGAGATTTAATGTATATGCTACCGGCCAAACCCGATTCCAGGACAAACTGGTTTTGCCTAGGCTAAACTAGTTCCTCCTATCATCAACAGCCCACTCAACGTTCCCACTGCTGGGACTCGGGGCCTTCTCTCGCAAGGAGAGAGTTAAGGCCACAATCCACCACGCTGGCCCAGTGCGGGTTGGCGGATGACACATGACTTCGAAAGATTCTAGGTACATGTCGGTTTCCTCACGATGTTTTCCTTCACCGTTTTAAGTTAGCGGCATTACGCACATGACTTCGAAAAGACAGTGGTGCGTGTGGGGTTTGAACCCGGGGTCTCCGGATCGGCAGGTAGACCAGCCGTAACTTTTTTTACGCGATAGGATTAACTAGTATAGCCTAGTCTAAACTAATTTGTCCAAATCCCGATAGTATAAACCAGTTTAGCGCTCCACTACGGAGGTCGCCGGCTTTCTTCGCTCGCCACCTTTGCTTCGCTTGGCCTCGCATGTCTCGTTCCACTCAGGATCTCCCTTGAGCTTCTGGCTCCCGCATTTTTTAAATACACTCTAGGGGTAGTAGCGACAAGACTAGGTAGGGTCGGGGTGCTCCGAGTCGGAACTGGGTCCTATGGAATCTATCCGATCCGATTTAGTCTTAACAAGGTGGACGGTGGAAACTAAATAGTTTCCAAATAATACCCAGGTGGACAAAGGTGAGCCGTCTCAAGAGGTGGACGGTGGTAAACCACCCTAATAATATTGTGTACGATTCCTCCGAACTCCAGAATCCACAGTCATTTTAGCAATTTAGCAACACACTTAGGCCAATTGTCCACGTAGCTGCACGACATCCGCACGATTTCGACAATTGTCGGATGCAAGACGAATGCTTGCATCTTGCGTACAAATAATGAAGTCTGTGTCCACGAAACGACAACGACACGACAGCCGCACGTCTTGCGTTTGTTCGTAGGATGCATGCATTCGACAAAAGACGCGTACGTGGACAGTAGGCCTAACAGTATTCAACGCCATAATCGTTGTTATGTCAGCCAGCGTCATGAGTGTTAAAAATCGGAACTAAAAATTGTCAAAGAGGCGGCTAATCTCTCGCTTTATAACATTACGTGCTAGCCGTGTTGAATGACGTATGGCGTCGAATATATTCCGGCTGTTTTATAATCAGCCGCATTCAATCCGGCTAATCGTTAAACCGCCG
This sequence comes from Ectropis crepuscularia, assembly GCA_963693475.1. Lineage (NCBI taxonomy): Eukaryota > Metazoa > Arthropoda > Insecta > Lepidoptera > Geometridae > Ectropis > Ectropis crepuscularia. The sequence continues at coordinate 12,818,885 of OY856368.1, read as the reverse complement.
CTTTAAAAAAACGACCCTGCTTTTCAAAACGGCTAGCCGTAATGTAATACGGCGGATTATACAATCCGGCTGCGACATATAAACTATAATGAGTTGCCTACTGCATATAAATGCAATTCACTCTATATTAGTCTAGTGTTTACGGATTTCGTAGAATACCTGCGCATGGGCAACTTACCGTATATGATTATTCGAGTAACCAATTTTACTTCGTAAACAACAGTAATTAACTCAACTAACTTAATAGGTTTACTTATACATTTATCTATAAAAAAAATTGGCTGTCATAGGAACTGCCGATAAAAGTGAAAACTTATAACTCAGAAATTGATAGCTTACTTTGGAAACTAAGCGGGTGAAACCGTAGGGCGTGGCCATGAGCATGGTCCCGAGTTTACCCGAAGATTTCTTATCATTCCCGAGCGTGACGCTAGAATTCAATTCACAGTCTACGAAAAATCTGTCTAGGCGCGACAAATGAAGTTATCACTTCAAAAACTGGTCTGTCCGCACTTCGAGAAGATTGATCACAAAATGGAACGTTCTGTAATGATCAAAACCCAAGTACTTACAGGTTTCATCATCAACATCAACAGCCCACTAAACGTTCCCACTGCTGGGACTCGGGGCCTTCTCTCGCAAGGAGAGAGTTAAGGCCATAATCCACCACGCTGGCACAGTGCGGGTTGGCGGATGACATGACTTACAGGTTTATTTGCGTAGAATATTAATAAATGGAATGTTTACGAAAAGTAGTTCGTCAAACACCGCTTTTTCTGCAAAATAAGAAAACAACCGAATCTACATTACATTACTGTGTTCCGGTTTGAAGGGCAATGTTTCCAGAGAAATTACAGGGCTTAGAGATATAACATCTTAGATCTCTGGGTGATATCTTAGATCGCAGTGCAGTGCTAGGTAATGATTTGGACTCTTCGTGTTGCAATAGCTGCGTGTCACTGACTCACTGTGCTGTTTTGTGGCAGGCATGTTCCTTACCAATCAGGCAAATGTCCTGCTCGTTTCGTCACTCTTTATTTTAAAAAAAAATGTAGTTCGTCATACACCGCCTTTTCTGCAAAATAAACAGTAAATAAGAAAACAACTGAATCTACATTACATAAATTACATTACATCAATAAATTAATTCACAATACAAAAATATGTATAGTCAAACAAAATTAAAATACTGAAAATGATAAAAATTACAATAACTAAATGAACTAGCATATAAAGCGGCACAGTCGTAATTTCATACAATCTAAACCAAACTTCCTTAGTGGGTAGTAACTCTGCCTGCGAAGCCGAGGGTCGTGGGTTCGATTCCCACCCAGTGCTAATATTTGTGTGATGAATTCAAATGTTTGCACTGTCTCTGGGTGTTTATATGTATAATAAGTATGTATTTACAACTATATAAGTATTAGCTTTCATCATTTTTCATCAGCATTATATCAGCTATTTGGCCGCCATATTACAATCTTTGCTTAGTTTGGGGTCAGATGGTGTTGTGTGTTTTTTTTATATTGGTGGACAATTCAGTCCACCAATATAAAAAAAAAAACTGCTCAGCAAAGTAACGAGTCATGTATCTTTAAACGATTTTTTTTTAATTTTATACACTATTAAAATTTGTACCAAAGTTCTGCCTCGCGGTACTTAATCGTTTTTGATGTCAAAGTCATCACGAAACTTGCTGACTTTGACCCTAAAGCACAAAAATAACAGTTTTTAAGTACAAGATAAACAGTCGAGACCCTAAAAACATTCGCTAATAAGTCCCGTACATAAGTTTTGTACGTATGACGCTATTACCGGTTGTACAGGTGGTCTAAAGAGGTTGCTATATGTTAGAAACATCATCCTAAAGGCCTGTTCACACTGGAGCGGTATTCGCTACCGATGTGGGTAGAGGTAAATACCGCGATCCGCGCGGTATTTTGTATGAAGTTCCGCGGCTAATGCGAAAGCGGTACGTACCGCCTGGGTAGGCGGTATTTTTTGCTTGTTTGCCAAAACGTTCTGGTATCGCAGGCTGCGAAATCCGCTTTGGTGTGAACAGTAATATTACCGCTTACCCGCTTACCCACTCGATTTTCTCTACCGCAGGCGGCAGCGAATACCGCTTAGGTTTGAACAGGCCTTCAAGTGAAAGTGAGAGAAATGACAAAACATTTATTGTGTCAAAAACTTTACCTAATATTAAAATGTAAAACTATTGTTGGACCCCATTCCCCACTCTGAAAGCATGGTTTAAAATTAAGACCAATCCATTCGCCGTTTCTTCTGTCTACAAATGTGACAAGGATGGTATATCCCCGGTGGTGGTGGATGGTAGGTATATCATCGATGATATACCTATCGGGACTGAGATTGGCAAACTAAGTAGGTAGGTAGGTAGTAAGTAATTACTTAGTTTGATAATCTTGGTCCGTAACGTTATCCACAGAATTTAATTTTTAATTTGTTTCGATGGGTTTTTATCGGATACACTTCGGAGAGTGTGCGACTGATTTGCATGATCTGATACCACCTTGTCCTTTTTTCTATCGGAATGCTCGTAGCTCGAAAAAGCAACATCGTTTCATGGTTGATGTTCCAAAGACACGAACGAAGAGATTTGACTCCACTTTTGTGATAAGAACGTCTAGGCTGTGGAATACGTTGCCTGAGTGGGTTTTCCCCGAAGATTACAATCTTTGTGTCTTCAAATCGAGAGTGAATCGGTTTTTTCTAGGTAAACACGCTCCATCCTAGACCGCATCGTCGTTTAACATCAGGCGAGATGGCGGTCAAGTGTAAACCTATAGAAGTTCAAAAAAAAATGTGTGTCGCTCTTTCGCGTCAAAACGGCTGAACGGATCGTGTTGAAATTTAGAAATTTAGTCTGACAGTTATGTTAAGATCACAGCGCCACATTTGTGTTGTCGGGCTGATTATTAGTTTTGTCTGCGTTTTTTTTTTATTATTATATTTAATTATTTAAATTAATTCTTATGTTATTTGTTCACTCAAAACTTCTTTGTCTCTGTTGTTTATTTTTGTTTAAAGTATAGATAGAGTTAAATAACTTTAAAGTAATGTTAGATATATTAATTAGTTTAATTAATCCCTAATTTTATCTGATTGTTTTGTAACCTCATACCAAAGAGGCTTATTTTTGCATGCCCGCAAAGGGTAAAACTGTTGTGTCTATAATATCTCTACTGTAAAACATCTTTGTACACAGTTTACGCAATAAAGAAATTCTGATTCTGAGAACATATTATAGGTAGTCCATCTGGAATAACACGTAGAGTATCTTTTCATCGCGGGGGGAACGTTAACCGCCGCGTGAAACCGCGGGAAGCTGCTAGTCGTTATAAATTAAAAACAACCTGTATCAATACTTAATTATTTATTACAAACATCTCGATAAACTCACGTCATGGGCCCAGTTGTCAGTCAATCCACTTGACGGCCCAGTATTTAAATATGGCCCATATTCTGGTGCGATTGACATGTCCCTCTCACTCATGCAACATCTGAACATGAAACGTACGACTTTTGTGACTTTTTGAAGTTATATTTTTGCTGCTTAGAAAAACGTTGAGAGTGATGTTTTAACGATGCGCGCGCACTCTGACTACTAAAATTCGACATAAATGAAGTTGGCAGACAACTGTCTCCTTTTCAGAGTGATTTTTTACGATACGCGCGCACATTGACACCCGAATTCGGCACACTGAAGTTACACTTTTAAAGAGACATACGACAGTTGGTTTTGGTCTCAAGTGGCCTTTGCTGCCTACTGAACTTTGGGCTACCGCAGAAGGCGCATGGCTCTACTAACCTAATCTTACCGTACTTAACGAATAATACTACATCTCTTACGACGAATAGAGCAAGGTTTCCTCAAACGCCTTGGGCTGCCGTAGTCGGAAGATCAAGAAACGAATTTGTAGTGGTAGGTCTCTTTGCAGAGTCCGCCTGGTGAAGCACCACACTTTTGCCTGTTATTCTACCGCCAAGCAGTAATGTTAGCACATTACTGTGTTCCAATTTGAAGGGTAATGTTTCCAGTAAAATTACTGGGCATAGAGATAAAACATCTTATATCTCTGGGTGACGAGCGCAGCGCAGTAATGATTTGGACTTTTCATGTTCCAATAGCTGCATGTCGCTGTACTCATCACTCTACACCATAAAAAAAGTGTCATCCCAGTTGGAGGTGGCCTATGGCCCAAGTGTAGAAGATACATCCGTCACTATTGGTGCAGTGCTAAGCGATTTTGGGTCTTCATGTTCAAAGAATACGAATCAGCGAGGCACTGCGGTTATGGGTACATGTGTTGGGCGACGCACTGATGTTTCTTGACGAGATTATTCTCGATCGAGCGAGAATAGCCTCACGCGCCCTTGCGTAACTTGTTTGTAAATTGGGGCGTTATTTTTGACGAAATCTACCTTTATTGGGGAAAAGGCAATGGAATAAGTTTTTATGGTCGTCATAAGGTTTTAACGGTATTTGTGAATGTATTTTTGAATAGGTCATGAACACTTTGTTTTCACTGGCCTCGTGGTAGATGTCTGTTCACTGAAGCGCAGGTCGTGAGTTCGATTCAAAGGCAGGACAAAATGTTGTGTGATGAATACCGATGTTTGTTCCATGTCTGGGCCCTTCTATGAATAATAATTAAGTCATTTACGTAAATAAATCAGCTGCCTAGTTTTTTGAGGCTAGATGACGTGGTGTGAAAAAATCTACCAATATAGGTATGTAATAGAAATTAAAAATAATTCCTTTACGTATTTGACGAAAATAAAGTATGAAAAACTGTTAAGCCGATGAATATACCGCGGGGCGCAGTTAAGTTGCATAATAACACGCGTAATGTAATAAACAGATGGATAGCTGTAATGCTACGTTTGATAGAATTCGACTATTTATTTCAAACAAGAATGACCTTCGATCCAATAGGAAATTCTCTGGAAACATTGTGATGATACAATAACAATAAACTGTAAATATTTGTGCACCATCTTGAGTAGAATATTTGAGACAACGTTTTATTTGTAACGACACATATGTGACAATATTCTGACTAACTGATTTAGATTTTTGATTGATTCATAACGAATCACGTGATGTGATGTTTCCACAAAACCACTGCTTGGCGAAGAACTGACAAAGATCATCATAATAAACTTGATAACAGTCCATGATCCACCCAATATTATATCTCTAAACGAATAACCTACTTTTATATGTAGATAGATCTAAGTACTTTTATATTTTTTATAATCTGAATCTCACAAATTACTTAACGATTTTCATGAAATTCAGTAAATATGCAGGCGGTTTCGGAGGCGATAAATCTAGAGTTTAATTTTCAGCAAACACTGTTTTATCCGTGTTTTCAAGCAATATTAATACTTAGCTAAGCTTGATTATCAATGTTTTAAAACAGATACACGGGTAACTCACGTATAATATAGTCAGAACAGTCCGACTCGAGTTTCGATCGCGTCCGGCGATCTTCTTCTGCGGCTGCCCGCAGTGCTAATCGAGCTGCGAACATGCGCGCGCACTCGCCTTGAAGAAGATCGCCGGACGCGATCGATACTCGAGTCGGACTGTTCTGACTATATTATACGTGAGTTTTTTTTTAATATTTAATTTAATCACTCCACAGACTCCGGGGTCCGTGACTTTTGTCATTACTAATTATACGTGAGTTACCCGTGTATTTGTTTTAAAATGTGTAATAACCACGTTAGTTTTCATACTAAAATTGATTATCAATGGTTCATTAAAAACGTGCACGTCTTTAAGAATTTATCTTATACAAGTCTGAGAATTGATGTCCGTATGCTACGTAGAAGATAAGTACGTTTTCTCATTATTTTTACCCAAAAAAATACATTTTACGAGATCGAATCCCGAAATCGGCGCCGAAACCGAGCCGCGAGAAAGCGATCCACTTACCTCTACCCTTCATTACACACGAAATACGGGTTTGTAACTGTTTCTCGGAATAAAGGTTAACCACACCTGTACCGACGGAATCGCTTATGGACTCGGCTTTACGATACTTCAAAAATCTTAATAGAGGTTAGGTTTCAAGATATATATTTGTTTGTGAACTAAAAAAAATAATTTAATTTAATTCGAGATTTACCTATTCTGAACTTTGATACTTTTGTTGAGCTCACGTTTTGGTCGCCTGAATCCGATTTATAGAACGTACCAGTAGGTACTGAGTATGGAGGTAAAAAATCTTTGTAAGTATGTAATTGAAAAATGAAAGAGAAAGAAAGAAAGAGAGAGAAAGAGAGAGAGAGAGAGAGAGAGAGAGAGAGAGAGAGAAAGAGAGAGCCTATCCTGTTTTTTTTAAGTGAAAACTCGTTTTAACGCACCACGCACAGATTTTTAATGTATTATATTATATTAATTTAGGCTGTGAATGAAAGAAACGTTCGAATAGACTCGGGGCCATAGCTATTTAGAAAGGCTAGCGCATTTCTAGATGGCCATGGCGTGTTACCATGGTTACCATTACAATCGAACCATAGCCATCTAGTCTAGACGACAATGCTTTGAAGATTTATTCCGGACTAGCACCGCCCTCCGGTTTCACTCGCGTAGTTTCCAAAGTGTGCTATCGAATTCTGAATTAAATAAGTTTTCACTTCTATCGGTAATTGATGCTATGACTGCCAATTATATTTTTTGCATAATACACGATTTTATCTGACTGTTGTAAACTGATCCGAGATCCGAGGGTCTATCGGTTATCTAAGACTGTCTTGGCTTTGATATTCCTCTCTCTCTTATACACTCATATGATTACGTCGGAGACATCAATAGAAAAGCCAAAGCCGATTTAGTTAGGAGGTAGAAGGGCCGGTCTGCATAAATGTGTGTCAACCCTAGATGCACTTTCGGAATTGGATACCCGGAACTTGTAAGGTGTTATTTTTACAAGGCTGGCAAAACGAAGTCATATTATGGACATACAAAAATATGTTTGTCAGTTTCATTATTATATGGTTTTATGACTTTTTAACGTTTCTTTGACGAATTTTTGTACAAGGTTTTGTTTTTATCGAAATATGAAATATGTATACACATGTGTTCGACTAGTAACTTAGTTTACGCGATGATGAAAAGAAACAGTCGATTTGAAAACATCCTGATTTTATTCATTACTAGCAGCGCCCCGCGTAGTTCCCGTTGTTTTTCGGGATAAAAAGTAGCCTATGTGTTCTTCCAGACTATAGTCTATCTGTGTTCCAAATATCAGCCCGATCCGTTCATACTTTAGGACGTGATTGAGCAACAAACATCCAATTCATACATTGACATTTATAATATTAGTTGGATTAATTTATTTCTCAGGGAATTTAAAGAGCCATTCTATATTTTTTTTTGGCAGGAAAAGTCGTGAAATGTGAGAATGTGACTAGCAAACACAAATAACTACACTAAAAATATAATGTGATAACATGACAGTGTGCATTTTTTATTTTGATGAATTGAAATCATTATGACGTACACTATGATGTACTTTGCTTGTCTATGGTTCGGAACGCTCAGCACCTGTCATTCCTGCGCCGCCATTTGTAATTTCCACGATTTCCCGCCAAGTGTCCCCCGACGCATCTCTGAACAGGTTCTAACTGTACCGGGATTGCATAACGCGGGTTCGATGTCCGCTCGCGGTTTTTATTCCGTTTCGCTTACAGACGCTGTTATTTATACTGTGCCACCTTTCTCTGTATGGTGTGGTATGTCGTATACGGTTTTTTAAACGACTTCGTATACTGAGGTTCTCGTTTCGTGAGTATAATATGTGTGTACGTAGATATATGTGAGTGTTCGTCGATGTTGTCGACATCTGTCAACCTTTCAGAGGTTTCGAGTATGGGCCGAAATTTGTTTTCTATCAGATGACTTCAAAGATTATGATGAGACACTGGGGAAAGTGTTTTTGAAGTGAAAACTTCTTTAGGCGCGCCTAGACAGATTTTTCGTGGGCTGTGAATTGAATTCTATCGTCACGCTCGGGTATGATAAGAAATCTTCGGGTAAACTCGGGAGCTCGGGACCATAGCCATAGGCCGTCTAGAAATGCGTCAGCCAATGGGAAATGCTGACACATTTCTAGATGGCCATGCCATGATGGGCAGGCCACGCTTCCCGGTTACACCCGTGTAGTTTCCAAAGTAAGCTATCAAATTCTGAGATAAGTATTATAAGTTTTCACTTCTATCGGCAGTTCCTACTACTGCCAATTTTTTTTTCAGTTTTCCGTGTGCCTAGGGGTTGTATGTGGGGGCACGTAATGCCCCCAAAGACGCACCGGTAACACATGAAGTTATTTAATTAATTATGGACTCAACAATTTTCGAGAATTAGCGTCCCTCCAAAAAAGATTTCACAAAAAAATGGTTGTCTGTAAAGTCGGTTTACTGACGCTAGTTGAACGTGACAACGTCTTAAGAAAATACTGATGGAATGGTACTGACGACGTCATGCGGCGAAGTAACGGCGGTAACGGCACATGACGTCATGTTTTGCGGGCGTGCAGCCGGCTTCATCGAATTATAAGATGTTATCACGTCAAAAACAGTTTTTTTTTAAATTAATCCATTGATGACGGTGTTATGAGGATAATTCAAAAACTACTTACTCGTTGATAACTTTTAAATAAGACCACATTAACGAAACCAGCTCACAAATAAAATCACTAAAATCATAGCCTATATCTACTTAAGACACAAAAAAAAAATGGTTGTCTGTAAAGTCGGTTTACTGACGATAGTTGAACGTGACAACTTCAACTACGCCTTAGAGCGAGGTAACGCCGCATGACGTCATGCGGCGAGGTAACGGCACATGACGTCATGTTTTGCGGGCGTGCAGCCGGATTCATCGAATTATGAGACGTTGTCACGTCAAAAATACAGTAGAGTTAAGTAGAGTAGAGCACACTGAAAAATTAAAAATATATATAAAGGAACACGGTTGTACAAATTTTAATTTTCGGTGAAAAAACAAAAAAAGACTTCAATTTAATATTAAATTCAGACATTCGACTCAATTTCTCTTCTTTCGAGAAAATTCTACAATTTTTCTGTACAACATCTAAAACAGCAATTATTTTTTTAGGCTATATTATGTTAACATTATTTTTTAAATCCAAAAAAAATCTTAAATTTTGACTAATGTGATATGCGTTTCTAAAATTTCGAATTGATAATAGGTAATCGGCTATTCCGAAACGGCAGCTATCATAAGCAGTTGAGGGTTAAAATTAACGGCAATAAAATTGTAAACAAAGTTAGAACGCACAAAATGGCGGTCGTTAATGAATTCCGAAATATGACTGTAATTGCCAGATAATAACGCGTCTTTGCCTAGCGAGGCTTAAATTAACGAAAATAACACGCTTCGAAGGCAAATAAGGGCACATTCACCTAAAGATTTATCAATAAATAAAGCTGAGAAGTTTGTTTGATTAAAACATTGAAATAAATTCATTATTAACTTATATGCTTCGTAAAAAAACAAAAACCGGCTTCAAATTAAAATTAAATTCAGACACTCGACCAAATTTCACAAGAATTTATCACTAAATCGCCCAAATACATGAAATCAAATTTTAGATTTTTGTTCATACATATTTCAAAACCCGTCACACCGATTTCGATAAAATTTACATGGTACCTCTGACCTACAATCTACTAAACAATAAAGTAACCATCAAAATCGACTCGAAAAAGAAATGCGGCGCTATCGCGTAACATAACATATAAATAATTTAAAAAACTAAAAAACACGCTTTTAGCATGCACTAAAAATTTTTCGTATCCCATTCAGCAAATCCTTTCATATGATACCCATATCATGGGCGTGGATTTCAAACAGCCAGTCCGCCATCTTGGGGAGGCCGCCATATTGGATTTGTAATGACGTTTCTTAGCTAGTCATGTATTGTCATCAGAACTCAGAGCGTGTGCCGCTTTTTTGAAGTTGGTTAAAAAAAAGGCCAATGATACATTTTCAGAGTTTAAAATACATACCTGTTAAAAAAATCGCAATTTCGTCAAAGGTGGCCTAAATATTTAGGTGAATGTGTGTCCTACATTCTCCCAAGTATTTACTTATAAATAGAGCTGCGAAGTTTGTTTGTTTTAAGACTTCAAAATAAGCTCCAAAGCTTGTTTTCAGAGTGCACCTGTAAAATATAGTTCCCAATTTCACCAAAAGTGGCGCACACGTTTCATTTAAGCTTTGCTTAGTTTGGGGTCAGATGGTGTTGTGTGTGAATTGTCCACCAATATTTATTTATTTATTTATTTTGTCAGAGTGGAAATTTGACAAGCATAGGTACTCGTATTTCAATGTCAATTTGACAGATATTTTAAACAGTTTATTACTTATTTTAGTTATTTTGAAAATTAAATAAATAAATATAAGGTAAATTCGATAGTCGAATTCTTGGGTAATACTTCCATATTTGATTTCACTTCAATAAGATAATTTGTCATATATGAAAAGTAATGTTGTCATTGTTACTTGATTACATACTGGAGCCAGTTCCGGATGAGAAATATAGAGTAAGTAGGTACATAGTTCAATAATGTTGACTGTAATTCAAAACTTTTGTGACAACTCTTTTCCGTTTGTCCGTACTTTTTATCCGTGTGGTTCCCCCGTTATTTTCCCGGGATAAAAAGTAGCCTATGTGTTCTTCCAGACTATAATCTGTGTTCCAAACTTCAACTTGATTCGTTCATGTTCATACGTTACGACGTGATTGAGCAAAAAACATCCAAACATTGACATTTATAATGTTAATAAGATGATACTGAAATATCGAGGAGTCAACTCGAAACTCGAAACATACACTATCTTTAATATCTTTATTATATAAGTATGTACAAATATAGTTTTAATTAGTTTTATCTGTGTAAGCCTTAGCTTGAATCTCCAACAGTAATTGCGAAGGCTGTCTAGTTTTTACGACGGATGTATCTCTTTACAGTGTACGAAAAAACTGGCGGCCATTTTAATTTATACCTAATGCCAGAAAATAAAAAAAAGTGAAAAATGTTTATGGGTTTTTTGCGTGTTGCAACATTCGCTTACGTTCAATTACCAAGGTTTGTTTACAAGTAACAATAACAAGCAATACATAGCCTACTTCTAAACTATAGCTGGCTTCGTTGGTTATCATCATCAATCAGCCTTTGTTCGTCCACTGCTAGATATAGGCCTCTCCCATAATACGCTACTCTGCCCGATCCTCGGTCTTATGTATCCAGCCGTCCTTTGCTATATCGCCACTCCATTTAGTCGCAGCTTCAGGCTTCAAGGCTCAATCGGTAGTGCCTAGTATGTACTCATAGGGCCGTAGGTCGTTGGTTCAATTCCCGGTTAGAACAAATATTTGTGTGATGAATATGGGTCTGTTCTGTGTTTGGGGTATATGTCGCTACCATCGTAGAGAAACTATTTTCTGATCTGTGGTAGAGATGCAACGCTGGATGAATGTTACGGAGCTTTCTCCTGGTTTGAAAGGCAATGTTTGTAAAGAAATTACAGAGCAAAGAGATATATAATCTTACGAGCTTTTACCCGCGACTTCGTCTGCGCAAAATAAATGTTACATATTGAGGTAACTCGAGGAGTAAGTATATTTTATTCTTATTCTGCAAAAAATACCCGTACGATTAAATATTTACTAAAAAAGCTTATATTAAAACATTCTCCTACAATTTCATCAATATTGTTTCAGTTCTTTTGGTGTGAAAGCGTAACAGACATAGTTACTTTAATATTTGTTTGGATAGCTTCATGCCAAAGGCACAGTATAAATAATTGAATTAATCACACAAATATTTGCACTGGGTGGGGATCGAACCCATGACCCTCGGCTTCGCAGACAGACAGATAGTTGGCAGTAAGTATTAGTAATACTTAGGCACTGCCAACTAAGCCACGAGGCCAGCCGTAGAAAATTAATATGTCCTCTAGATGAGTAAATTGCATCAACACATCGGTATATTTAAATCACTGAGCATCGAATCGATCACGCTAGAGTGGAGTGACGACGTACAGAACTACAAACTAATCCAACGCCATGACGAAAAGCAAACACTAATAGACGACAGGCCCGTGAACAAAATGTATGGGTCAAATGAACCACCAGGAGACCTATGTAGGATGATAGAAGGGTATAAAGTAATAAGATTCAGCACTATGCCGTCACTTGTAAGCTGTCCAACTGAATGCAGTCGAAGGGGGGGGGTGTTGCAACTCTCGATCATTTCTCCTTGTCGCATGATTTTTGTACGGCGTTGCGGAATAATGGATTAGAAGAGGTATTGAAACTGTATGGAACCAATGCCGTACATAATCAATTGACCAAATTTACTCTGTAAATCGTCGGAAAATCATGAATTTTTCCGACAAATTTATAATTTGTATAGTTTCAATAGCTCTTCTAATCTATTATTCCGCAACGCCGTACAAAAATTATGCGACAAGGAGAAATGATCGAGGATTGCAACTCCACCTCTTCGACTGCACTCAGTTGGAGACAGCTTACAAGTGACGGCATAGTGCTGATTCTTATTACTTTATACCCTTCTATCATCCTACATAAGTCTCCTGGTGGTTCATTTGACCCATACATTTTATTCACGGGCCTGTAGTCTATAACGATGTTTATATTAATCTAACAAGTTACACGACAGTAGCGACACCTTCTAGTAATCTAACTATTTAATCTATTCTCTGATGAGTTTCCATCAATCAAATCATTCCGATTGCTCCATCAATTCTTGATAACTGCTAATCACTTCCATTTGTCCGATTGGAGTTTTAATTTAACCAAAGGTTAGACTCGCTTTTTAAAAGTATTTTCCGGGTAGGATCGACCTACTGGTGTTTCTAATTAGGGTACGCAGAATGCATAGATTTAGCCGGTAGGCGTGTCTTTTCTTCGATTTATTTCAACACATTCAATTAAGTAAATCACAGATTCGACTTGTAAATTCGACCATTAAAATGGACTTATTGTTAAAATAATCGCCTCACAACGAAACCATTAAAAACTGACCAAATCCAAAATCTGATTTTATAAAGAGTGTATTCTAAAAATTTAGCGTCAAACAGCGGCAAATCCTACTGTTTCTCTCTTGCTCTTTCTTGCGGTGTGCGGTAAGGTAAGAAATACTCAATGCTCGGGGTACACCCTTAATAAACATTGGAAAAAGTCTTATTTATGTTCAATTAACAGCTTAGCCTGTTTACTAAACATCGCTGTTAACTAGCGGCCTGATATTCAGCCATTTGATCTAATAGCTAGGCATATAACTTAGATTGTTGACACTTAATTACTACTTGTCCAGCCTGTTCATTTCAATCGTAACTAAGCTGAGTTGGTTTATCTTAATTTGTTTAATAAAATTTATGAAATTTTGTCGACTGTCTGAGTTTACTTTTAATTTACAGTTGGTGTTTTTTTTTTCAGATTAAGTTTGATTATCTCTTCTAGTATGGTACGTTTGTAGAGTTTTCACCAATATCTCACCGTAAATGTTTCTACGTTTCAGTTCGATGACTTCGTAAGATCTCTACAAGTGGACCCCCATTCCTCTCTCTTCAGGCTGGTCACTGACGGGCAACCTCCCCTCAGGTAAGAAAACATCCTATATTACCACTAATTTGTAACTTAAAAGAGCTATATAGAGCCTATTATAATATATATCATGAACTCAAAAAAGTAGAGCTTCTGTTTTACCCTCATATAGTTCCAGGACGTCTACTCTCTTTCTACGAAAAACGTGATTTCGAAATAAACTCGCGACTTTCCCACTCCGTTTCTACTTCGATAAGTCGTTTCGTCCACTTCTACTTCTCCTTCGTTTCGTCCGATCGAACATTGCTTGACGTTAAAATGTACTAAGCCTCTATTAAAGTAGGTTCTAATAGATACTCTACTCTACTTCGATCCGTCGTTTCGTCTAATCTTTCTAATAGAGAGAGTAGGCTTAGTAGGTACATTTAAACGTCAAACAATGTTCGATCAGACGAAACGAAGGAGAAGTAGAAGTGGACGAAACGACTTATCGAAGTAGAACCGGAGTAGGAAAGTCGCGAGTTTATTTCGAAATTACGTTTTCGTAGAAAGAGAGTAGATGCCCTGTTACCTTATTTTCTTGCAATAAAAAGTATTCCAGATTTAATCTGTTTCATCCCATAGGTATATAATATAATATGTTTGAGTAATGAGCGCAGTGCAGTGCTAAGTCTAGTCATATTCCGATATCTACGTGACACTGTTCTATCATTCTAGACCAGTAGGTCTATTTTATAAAATATTATATAAAAACTTGGATATTTCTGTCTAAATCATGTAAAGACTGAACTTAAAAATCGCTAGACTATAGTATGTAACACATAAGTTATTAAAAGTCATTTTTTTAATTCTTAGAAGGGCTATCAGTTACACAGGCAATTAAAAGTTGTTATTTTTAATTATTTGAAGGGCTTACGCTTGACCTGATGTTAAGTGACGATGCAGTCTCCGTCTGAGCGCGTTTACCTTGAAACTAATTCACGCTCAACTTGAAGACATTAAGATTTCATGATTTTATCCAACCGGAAAAAACCCTCCTTACAGTCTAGCAGCTAGACTGTAGCTGTTCTCATAACGAAAGTGGCATCACACTTCTTCGTTCGAGTATTGGGAACTATGGAACGTCTACTATGATTTTCTTTTTAAATAAAGAGTGACGAGACGAGCAGGACATGTGTGAGATGGTAAGCAACATGCCTGCCACATAACAGCACAATGACACGCAGCTATTGGAACATGAAGAGTCCTAATCATAACCTAGCACTGCACTGCGCTCGTCACCCAGAGATCTAAGATATTACATCTCTAAGCCCTGTAATTTCTCTGGAAACATTGCCCTTCAAACCGGAACACAGTAATATTTGCACATTACTGCTTGGCGGTAGAATAACTGGCAAAGGTGTGGTCCTTCCTCAGGCGGACTCTGCCAAGAGTCCTACCACTACAAAACCTTAGTTCAGAGATGGCATATAAATAAAAATTGGCCATATAAACCATAAGTCCTACCACTACCAAAATGATAAAGGTAAACCGTAGTTTTCTGTAAAAGCGTTCGGTGTAAACCAAAAATACAATGATAATTAAAAAACCTTGGTTGTCACTTCTTTACATATAAAACCACCTAGCCTCAAGAAAAACTTCTAAGTACTATGAAAGCATGATAAGACTACATTAAGAGTGCGCCTAAAGCCAGGAAAAAAACAGATTTCACCCGCGCGACGCGTTTCTTAATGTGATAGACATAAAGTCGAGAATAGCATGACACAGTTTGGAGGAAAAATCAATATTAAATCAGGAGTCCATTTTTGACCAAGTTTTATTTAATTACTCAATAACTAAACATAAATTTAAAAAAGTGTTCGGTTACTTTACTAGAACGAACAAATAGCAATTTTATTACCAAAAAATAATGTGGGGTCATCATCGCTGATAATTTCGAGTACTCGAATTAAAACGGGTTTTTTCGGTGTCATTTTTATTTTTTTATTGTAAAAAACTCTGATCTATTTTTAAAATTCTATTCGGTTATTGTGCTTCTTCTTGATTGTACCCACACGTCAATATTTTTTTTGTCGTAGTTTTTAGTTTCTTAACTTCAGTGAGCGGCGTCGAAAATGTCCTTTTTTCGTTTTCTGTCTTTAGGCGCCCCCTTAAATAGGTGTACGTGCATAACTTTACACATCGACAAAAATCGACTTTTTCATACTTTCGACTAAAACAAAATCTAAAGTACTGAACTTTAGATTTTGTTGGAGTTGGACTGGACTGACTATATGAAACGTGATTAATACCCCGTTTACATGATTCCAGTCCAGCGACCGAATCCAGCGCTGGATTGCTTACTGGAATAATGGAGACCGGCACTGGAATGCAATGGCACTGGATTGATGCTTTCCAGTGCCGGTTTCCATTATTCCAGTATACAATCCAGCGCTGGATTCGGTCGCTGGACTGGAATAATGTAAACGGGGTATTACAGCCAAACCACACTAGCTACTTTTAGCAGCAGCGACAGGCGACAGACGCTGCGTCACGCTTCAAAATTATTATGTATTTATTTATTATTACTACCCGTGTATTTATTTTAAAATACTTACGACATATTCTATAGACAAATCACCAATATTTGTCCTGGTTGAGTATCGAACCCACGACCAACGGCTTAGTGAGAAGACTCTAACCCACTTATTACTCAAACAACAGGACGTCTACTCTAATTCTACGAAAACGTAATTTCGAAAATAAAACTCGCGACTTTCCTGCTCTCGTTCTGCTTCGTTTCGTCCGATACAACATTGTTTGACATTTAAATGTTCTAAGTATACTCTAATTAGAGTAGGCTTAAAATATTTAAACGGACAAAACGACGGATCAAAGCAAAATCGGAGTTAGAAAGTCGCGAGTTTATTTCGAAATTACGTTTTCGTAGAAAGAGAGTAGACGTCCTGTAATCTGTGCGTATACCATTGAACTTCGGGGCCAGTCCATATTATGTACGTTAGAAATGTAATATTATTTAAATTCTGTTTTGTGTTTGTTGTCCAAAATACAGTAGGTTTATCTACTGATCAACGCGATCGGCTGATAAGATATATATACAAATAATGGTACATTACTCATGCGTGAGATTATTATTTAAATTTGTTTACGTAGGTAAATGTGTATCGTCAGTGACATTTGACCTTTGTTCGACGTCATTTGTATGTCCTTCGATGGAAACGTAGTGTTGCCCGTTCACATTGGTTTACGAGTTTTTTTTTTTAAATAAAGAGTGACGAGACTTGCTAGTCTCGTCATGTGACATGTGCTAGGACATGTGCCTGATGGTAAGCAACACGCCTGCCACATAACAGCACAGTGACACGCAGCTATTGGAACATGAAGAGTCCAAATCATTACCTAGCACTGCACTGCGCTAGTCATCTAGAGATCTAAGTTGTAATATCTCTAAGCCCTGTAATTTCTCTGGAAACATTGCCCTTCAAACCGGAACACAGTAATGTTTCCCTATAACTGCTTGGCGGTAGAATAACTGGGAAAGGTGTGGTCCTTCCCCAGACGGACTCTGCCAAGAGTCCCACCACTACAGAAAAAAACGTATGCACGTAAAAAGAAGTCTGCGTAAGCAGGCATCAATTTTTGGAACGAAGTTCCTTATCGCGCGTTATGAAAGGGAGCTAGACGGAAAAAAATCTCACGAAAAAGTTGTAACGTTTCGTGCCTATGGCGTGATAGAATTAGAATACGATAACAAATTTCACCCATACAATGACCGGTTGGCGCAATTAGTAAATAAGGGGTCTCCTATGAAGATATGTGCCCCCGGATCGAATCCCGGTAGTTACCGCTTTACTGTTTTTGTTCTTTTTTTTTTTTAATTAATGGCACTATGTGAATTAGTCTCACAATTCCGCCAATGTCACGTTCACAGAAATCTAAATAATAAGTTATTTAGATTTCTGTGGTCACGTTACATGATACAGGCATCATTAATGCAGGATTCAAATATTGGTGGCAGTTTTACAAATTAATTCAAGTCAAATTTCAGACGATAGCAAAAAGTTTATTAAAAAAATATGGCGTTTAAAAATTTGGCGCCTAAGATAATTTGATTTTTTTTTGTCCTAATCTAAGGTTAAGTCATTTGGACTAATTAACGTTTATTTAAATATAGACTACATAAATAGGCCCGTGAACAAACTTTATGGGTTAAATGGACCACCAGAAAACCTACATATGTAGGAAGACAGAAGTGTATAAAGTAATAAGATTCAGCACTATGCCGTCACTTGTAAGCTGTCCAACTAACAGTTGAAGAGGGGGGGTTGCAAGTTGCAACCCTCGATCATTTCTCCTTGTAGCATGATTTTTGCACGGCGTTGCGGAATAATAGATTAGAAGAGTATAAAACTGTATGGAATAAAAAATTACATCCTTTTAAAACTTGTGCATAAAACTAATATTTTTGTTCTGACGTGGTTATGTTTTGTTCTGGTGTAGCTCTAAATAAGGTCAGTCGTAGAACATTTTGTGAGTTCACCTGAAATTGATGTACTAACTAGTAGTGTACCGCGATTTCACCCATGTAGTACCATATATATCCCGTTATTTTCTCGGGTTAAAAAGTAGCCTATGTTACATCAATGAATCAATGCCTCTCCAAGAATATGTGTACAAAGTGTCTCATGGTGATCAGTTACGTAGTTTGCGACCATCAATCCTTTTTTTAAATATAATAAAGAGTGACAAGACGAGCAGGACACGTGCCTGATGTTAAGCAACATGCCTGCCACATAACAGCACAGTGACACGCAGCTATTGGAACATGAAGAGTTCAAATAATTACCTAGCACCGCACTGTTCTCGTCACCCAGAGAGATCTAAGATGTTATACCTCTAAGCCCTGTAATTTCTCTGGAAACATTGCCCTTCAAACCGGAACACAGTAATGTTTCCCTATTACTGCTTGGCGGTATAATAACTGGCAAAGGTGTGGTACTTCCCCAGGCGGACTCTGCTGAGAGTCCTACCACTACAAAATCTGCGCTTGGCCTCACTTAGATGAAGCGTATTTTTGATGATTATAGGTCTAGGCGTTTTCTTAATCGATGGATATGATTAAAATCTCGTGTGATAATGTGAACAGCCCTTAAACGAAACAGTTGTAAAGCTTAACAGAGATATAAATCAGTATCCGGCCGTAGCAAAATAACGAGCATGCACACTGCTTGTTTTTTTATTTTAAACTAGATACTCGTTCCCGGCGTCGCTTGGTTCAAATTTCTGTGGTTTTTGTTTGGTAGATCATACCTACTTTAGGATTAATTTAAGTTTTATCTAAATCGGTGTAGGTACTGGTTTTTGAAATATCAGAAAAGTTTAAAAATTTACTTACTTATCTTTTTTTTTTATATCTCTTAATACATTACATTTCAGACATTTCTTTCATTCATATACTTAATCGTATCATACGATTATCAATTTTATTACAAACATACCAAATCAATTAGGTTTAAGGTTGTAGCTCATTATATCAACGAAACATCATAGACAGCCCACACAATTTTCCTACAGGTGCTGGGACTCGGTACTTTCTGATCTCGATGACGTATTCGTCCTAACTGTCTCATTCCAACAATGTGTTTAGATGATTTTAACAATAATTATGTTATTTATTTCGAGTGTCTGAGTATAATTATTTAAAAGTAAGTTTTACTTTTTTTCGGACAAAATTAAATTAGTGGAAACACATTTTTGTAATTCAAAGTCAAAGTACTTTATTCATAAACTAGCGGCCCATTCCGGCTTCGCTCGGATATTGCCATTTAAGTTAATCCTAAATTCTAAATACTTATTATTTGTTGACTGTCTGTTGTTTATTTTTGTTTAGGTTATAGGTAGGATAAAATAACTTTAATAATGTTTAAGATGAAAAAAGTTGTTGTAGTGACATAACTACAATAGTTGGACATATGCTACCGCGGAGTTTTTTGTAAACATTATGATGTTCTTCAATATTGTTGTACATTATTTTGTTCTATCGCTAATAGTTTCGGCAGCGCATTCGACGAAAGACATTTTAAGACTCATTTTTCTACACCTTCGGTTACATTGTTCAAATTTTAACAAGGATCCCTAATTTTTTTCAAAATGAAATGTAGCCTATGTCAAATTGGAAGAATGTAGCATTCTATTGGTAAAAATATTTTTTAAATCGGCCCAGTACTTTTTGAGCCTATTCATTACAAACATACAAACATACAAAAATAGGTACAAATCTTTCCTCTTTATAATATTAGTGTAGATGTACAAGTTACACGTCAATAAATAAAAAATAAAAAACAAAAGAAAGAGCATATATATTGTACCTATACATACTCTAAAGTTAAGTAGGTACTTATTATTTGCCTTTGAAATAAGAAAATGTATGTAGGTAAGCACAAAGTACAAATATTCGAGTTATTTTCTAGAACAGGAAGAATATTATCTTTTAGTCACTATTTTATATAGTTTTCTTGCCTTTCCAATAATAAAAGAGTACACATGTACCTAAGTAGGTATGCAAAGTATTTTTTTTTTAACCTTTTGACAGCCAGAGTCACCTATACTTGACAAGCGCGAGTGAGCCCTGTGCGACAACGACGTCTATAGTTGACAAAAAAACTGACTATACCAAAATATTGTGTGTTAGATATCAAAAAAATGGTGACAGCACATTTTTTTTTTTTAATTTTGACTTATTTCGTACGCTTGGCGTCCAAGGTACGGAAATGCAATTTAGTCCTGGCGGTCAAAGGGTTAAACAGGTAGAATATGATTAGATCAGGTAGGTACAAACCCTTAATTAACATAATAATCATTTAATGATCACAAGCTTTCCCATAACCGTTTCACCCATGGTTTAATTACCCTATATCGTTCGTAAAATCAGCGGTCAAACCTGTGGCTCTCAAATTTGGATCCGTAAATGGTCCGATAAATATTTATTAGCTTGCGTGCGCGCTCACTCGCCTTGAAGAAGATCGCCGGACGCGATCGAAACTCGAGTCGGACTGTTCTGACTATATTATACGTGAGTTACCCGTGTATTTGTTTTAAAATGTGTAATAGCCACGTTAGTTTTCATACTAAATTTTGTATTGGTCCTGCGTCATCTCACTTATTCGAAATTTTAAATGTTAGTTTTGCAAATGATAGGATTAAGAAAATATACGCGTTGATTTCGGTTGGTACCAACTTTAAACAAAATACTAAGCGTACAATAATGCTAAATTCGACTTTTTTAGTTATTCATTACATTGTGAACTCGGTGTTTTAATGTACTTATGTTGTATTTAAAGGAAATTGAAACGATGTTTGAACGGAAATAGTAATGGGTCTTTATTTATTTATTTTATTAGTAGTTGTGATTCTTCATTGTTTATAGCATGACTAAAATGGTTAACTTGTCAATGCTGCTATCGCAAATATTTTTGAAAACAAATAAAATTTTAATAATTACGTACTTACTCCGATTCTGTTTTATTTCAACTACGACGGAAGAAGTGGACGGATCAGACTGACATTTGCAAACATAGATTTTAACAGTCTGAAAAAATAGCTGTTAGCTTAGCGAACAGTCTTTTTCTAGTTAGGTCAGTCATAGATAATATACCTGTTAAAGATACCTAGTTCACAACTTGCTAGATTTCTCTAACAAAATAAGTAATAGCGCCGTCTTTGTCGAAACTGAGAACCTATTTCTTTACATTTGACAGGTAGATACATTTGATTTTTATGTACGTTGTCGCGGAAAATAGTTGTTAGAAAATTTTAATTCCTCTAAAAAGCCAAAATTGTTTTCAAGTAACCGTTTCTCCAAAAGTTTGAGTATCTTTGTCTGTTTCAATTCCCGGTAGTTCAATGGACATGGGAGCTCAATAACCCATCGACTCAGTTCATGTATTATTTATTGCAGTATATTCAGCAGTTTGTATGTGGCACATTAAAAAGTTACAGATTGTGTTTTATTATGATACCGTAACACGAAAAATGTACTCGTACAAAAGTTTTTTTTACTTAACTAGGTAGGTTTAATAGATATACTTGACCGCCATCTCGCCTGATGTTAAGCGACGATGCGGTCTACGATGAAGCGTGCTCACCTAGAAGAAACCGATTTAATTTTAATTGATATATTTAAATAATAATACATATAGTATTATTATTGAAAAATAATATTAATTAATTAGAGCTCGAGAGTCTCTTTGCGCGACAGAATTCGTAGTGAGAATATTCGCTAAAGATCAAAGGTAGTCGACATAGATCGAAGAGTAGCTAAGCTGAAGCGGCAATGGGCAGGCCACATCGCTCGCAGAACTGACAACCGATGGGGAAGAAAGGTTCTCGGGTGGCGACCACGAACCGGAAGACGCAGTGTTGAACGGCCTCCCACTAGATGGACAGATGACCTCACAAAGGTCGCTGGAAACCGCTGGTTGCAGATTGCGCGGGACCGTTCGTTGTGGAAATCTAGGGGGAGGCCTATGTTCAGCAGTGGACGTCTTGCGGCTGATGATGACGATGAATATTAATACATATACAACACTTTCCGTGTTTCTGTATGACCCTTTGTTAAGTTTATATGTTTATATTAAACGTATTTGTGCATGGGGATGTGAATAAGTCCTAATACATCTATTAGTATGTGAATAACTTACCGGTTTCCCGTGCGAGGCAAAGTTCACCGTATCCGGAGCGGTTTGCATACATTACATTTATAAATACTGTTTTTTATGCACTTGGAGTTGAAATGAGGATAACATTATGATATAGAGAAATAAAAAAGTTATCCTGATTATCTATACTAATATTATACTTAAAGCTGATTTTTAGGTTTGAGGTTTTTTAGGGTTTCGTAAAACGTAAAAACGGAAATACATTCGTCTTGTCTGTCTGTCTGTCCGTCCGTATGTCACAGCCACTTTTCTCCGAAACCATGAGAACTATACTATTGAAACTTGGTAAGTAGATGTATTCTGTGAACAGCATTAAGATTTTCAAACAAAAAAAAAACTTACTTAGAACTGAGAATCATTTTTTTTCCATCAAAACCATGAGTGTGGCTTATCTATGGATAGGTCTTCAAAAATGGTATTGAGGTTTCTAACAATTTTCTTTTCTAAATTGAATAGTTTGCGCGAGAGACTCTTCCAAAGTAACAAAATGTGTGTCTCGCCCTGTAACTTCTAAAATATGAGAATTACAAAACTAAAAAAAAACTATAATGTACATTATCATGCAAACTTCCAACTGAAATTGGTTTGAACTCGATTTAGTTAGTAGTTTTTTGTGGACGTCATAAATACACTATTATTAAAACATCGATCAAAGTTACAACGAACTACAAAAACTTATGTATTATGTTACTTGCTGCTACGGAACCCTTCATGGGCGAGTTCGACTCGCACTCGGCTGCTTTTATTTTATAAATTGATGTATGGTGAAGTCAATTTATTTTACTTGAAACATGCAAGATTTTTAAAATTGAAATGGTCACTACAAAACTGTAAACTGACTTTAGTAACAATGACAAATTTAATTAATTAAGCTTTTGTATTTGTTGTAAATGAATAATTAATTGTTTTCCAGACAATGCCTGCACCCGGAAGCGTGCAGCAAGGAGCTGCCCTTGCCGGAATACTACTCCCGGTTCCACGACCTGCGCAAGGAGTACATCCGGGCGTACACTCTGCGAGCTGTATCCCGCGCGCAGACGCCGCCGCCGCCGCCGCCGCCAGACAACCCCACCTCGATACAAGACATGCTGAATTGTATCCTTTGTATTATTTAATGTAGTACATACAATTCCATTGTCAACAAACAGCAATGTTTGTTCCCAGTGAACTCTTTAGGAAATCAACCGATATTATAATAATAATAATCATTTATTTTTCCAAACACAACATTATCTATACTAATATTATAAAGAGGAAATATTTGTTTGTTTGTTTGTTTGTTTGTAATGAATAGGCTCCGAAACTACTGGACCGATTTCAAAAATTCTTTCACCTTTGGAAAGCTACATTATTCCCGAGTAACATAGGCTACGGCAGATGGCGCTGCAGTTGATATCTAGGTTATTATTCGAGCGAAGCCGGAGCGGGCCGCTAGTTAGTTATAAACAAAGTACATCACTAATTTAATCCTGTAGATCAGCAAATTTGTCCGATGGGTCCCAAACTAGGCTGCGCCTGTATTTTGGGCACCCGTAACAAAATTTAGAATTGCACTGAACTCAGATTGCAGAGTTAGCACTCACAATGTAGACGTTGTAGTTGTTATAGACTACATACAGGCCAGTGAACATAATTTACGTAGTAAATGAACCACCAGGAGACCTATGTAGGATGATAGAAGGGCAAAAAGCAATAAGATTCAGCACTATGCCGTCACTTGTAAGCTGTCCAACTGAGTGCAGTCGAAGAGGGGCGGTTGCAACCCTCCATAATTTCTCCTTGTCGCATGATTTTTGTACGGCATTCCGGAATAATAGTTTGTCGGAAAATTCATGATTTTCCGACGAATTACAGATTCAATTTGGGCATTTGATTATGTACACTGTACGGCATTGGTTCCATACAGTTTCAATACCTCTTCTACTTAATCCAATAATTCGCAATGCCGTACAATGATCATGCGACAAGGAAAAATTATCGAGGGTTGCAACCCCCCCTCTTCGACTGTACTCAGTTGGACAGCTTAAAAGTGACGGCATAGTGCTGAATCTTAATACTTTACACCCTTCTATCATCCTACATAGGTCTCCTGGTGGTTCATTTGATACGTAAATTTTGTTCACAGGCCTGTAGTCTATAATGGGGGTTCCATGGACGCGTACTTTTGTCAAAGTACGCGTAGAGCAAGCAAGATAACAAGCCGCGACAGTACAAACGCAAAAATTTATTTAAATAATATTTTTGTTGTTTAAAATTTAAAAACAATTAGACGATTACTTTAAAAACGCGCAACTAACTAAAAGTGTATAATCTGGAGGGCGGTTATGAATTCACTCTGATATTTTTTCCCTAATGTGCCTAAAGAAGTATAACTCCGATAAAAGCCAATAATTTTCTCAATATAATATTCAGATTTAGGTATAGCGTCATACACGGGTGAGAACATCTACGCGGGCGAAGTCAAAGACATGGCTAGTATTGTACAGAGATTACTCTCGGATGGTGAGTTCACAACATAATCATGATCTTTATTGTGTTAATTTTATTTACACGTCAAATATAAGTACAGCTTAAACAGCCCACTAAATGTTCCCAATGCTGGGACTCGGGGCCTTCTCTCGCAAGGAGAGAGACAAGGCCATTATCCACCACGCTGGCCCAGTGCGGGTTGGTGGATGACATATGATTTCAAAAGATACTAGGTACATGTCGGTTTCCTCACAACGTTTACCTTCACCGTTTTTAAGTTAGCGGCATTACGCACATGATTTCGTAAAGACAGCGGTGCGCGTGGTTTTGAACCCGGGGTCTCCGGATCGGCAGTCGCCATTCTCCCAACTAGACCAGCTGTAACTTTAAAATATGAAAGTGCAAAAATTACTAAATAAGAAGAAGAGTTGAGGAAAAATATCGTTAGAAAACCGACAAGTTTCCAGAAAGATGTCTTTTGGACATGTGTCATCCGGTCACCCGCAGTTGGCTAATGTGGTAGATAAAGACGGCGGGTGGGTTTTCTTACATAGACCTGGGGGTCTACCGCCGAACGGAAACTGTCTTATCTTTGATGTTCCTCTCTCTTTTCTTTTCGTTTGAAATGATAGAGATGGCAAAAGCAAACCCATAGCCGATTTAGTTAGGCGGTAGAAGACCAGTTTATTCTGGTCATGTGGTAGTAGTGGTAGGACTCTTAGCAGAGTCCGTCTGGGGAAGTACCACACCTTTGTCAGTTATTCTACCGCCAAGCAGTAATATGCAAACATTAGTGTGATCTGGTTTGAACGGTAGATTTCCAGAGAAATTACAGGGCTTAGAGACATAACATCTTCGATATCTGGGAGTCCAAATCATTACCAAGTGCGCAGTGCAGTGTTGCATGTTGGTAATGATTTGGACTCTTCATGTTCCAATAACAGCACAGTGATCACTGTGCTGTTATGTAGCAGGCATGTTGCTTACCATCACGCAAATGTCCTGCTCGTATCGTCAGTCTTTATTTAAAAATAATAAAAAAATGTGTGTTCGAGTGACGTTTCTTGGCGTAGCCATCAGGATTTAGCGCGCTGCTGTATATTATCTATTGAATGGCGCTGCGCGAAAACTACTGTTAAGTTAATAATTATGTGCTGCTAATGGTTAAGTTACGGCTGGTCTAGTCGGCGACTGACGATCCGGAGCTCCGGTTTCACCACTGTCTTTTCGAAGTCATGTGCGTAATGCCGCTAACTAAAACAACGAAAAAAGCATCGTGAGGAAACCGACATGTGCCAAGAATCTTTCAAGGTCGTGTATCATCCACCAACCCGCACTGGGCCAGCGTGGTGGATTATGGCCTTGACTCTCTACTTACGAGAGAAGGCCCCGAGTCCCAGCAGTGGGAACATTTAGTAGGCTGTTTATGCTATGCTATTGTTTTATTTTTATAAAGTGCCCGAAACACACAGAGGAAGCTTCCTCTGACGTCTACTTTCTACGAAAATCGTAATTTCGAAATAAACTCGCGACTTTCCTACTCTGATTCTACTTCGATCCGTCGTTTTGTCCGTTTGAATGTTCTAAACCTACTCTAATTAGAGTATGCTTAGAACATTTAAACGTCAAACAATGTTGTATCGGACGAAACGAAGTAGAACGAGAGTAGGAAAGTCGCGAGTTTTTTTCGTAATTTCGTTCTCGTAGAAACAGAGTAGACGTCCTGGACGTCTACTTTCTACGAAAATCGTAATTTCGAAATGAACTCGCGACTTTCCTACTCTGGTTCTGCTTCGACCCGTCGTTTTGTCCGTTTAAATGTTCTAAGTTTACTCTAATTAGAGTAAGTAGCCTTAGAACATTTGAACGTCAATGTTCGATCGAACGAAACGAAGTAGTACCAGACTAGGAAAGTCGCGAGTTTACTTCGAAATTATGTTTTTTGTAGAAAGTTAGTAGACGTCCAGTACGCCAGCTTCAGCCATGTTTTCAAAACAACAATTTTAATTTTACAAAATTTATATTAAAAGACTACAAGTCTTCAAAGACTTTACACCTATAGATGCTTAAGCTACGTTGCCAGATAAGCCAGTCTTAATTTTTGTACAACTTTTATTCGTCTTGTGTTAGGTACCTACACGAGATGGCAATAATCTTATTCTACTAAAAAATAAATAAACGATTTCCTGTTTCAGGTTTCCGGTTAGAACTGCCAGAGACAATCGACTTAGTTTTAGAAACTGGAATTTGGTGAGTTTTTTTAAATTATTTTTTTGTTGTTAAGTACCTACGGTTCCATCCTTTAATTTTCATACAGCCTTCCCCGGGTTGTCAGACCCTAATATTTTTCTTAATAAAATCTATAAATAAATATGAGTGACATTACTCTAGCTAGTTTATATGATTTTTGGTCTTATACCCGGTTTACATTATTCCAGTTCAGCGATTTAAACCAGCGCTGGATTGCTTAGTGGAAAAATGGAAACCGGCACTGGAAAGCATCAATCCAGCAATCCAGCGCTGGATTCGGTCGCTGGACTGGAATAATGTAAACGGGGTATAATTCCCAATGTTTTAAGAGGCATTCCGTTTAACACGAGAATACGAAAAAAAATTAACGAATTTTCCAATCTCATTGATAGTTTCATAACTGAAGAATATATACTATACCTATACACTGTACAAGAGGAAAAAACCAAGGCAACAAAGCAGTCTTGGCTACTGCTAATAATGATACCATCGATCCCCTTGATTATGGACGCCTTACGTAAAACGCATAGCATTTTACGTTACCCAACAGAGCTTTTAATCTGTCAGGCGCTACGGGGCGATCGTCTTGACATAGACTATACACGACAGTATTTGGGTAATAAAAGCGAATTAGAAGTAAATAATATTCAAACTTAATCTAATCTAATAAAAGGATAAGTAATTAAGTGTAAGACTGTATAAGTTACTGTTGGTCTATTCGGGAGAACGGCGACTGCCGATCCGGAGACCCCGGGTTCAAATGCCACGCGCATCACTGTCTGTTGATGGATGACGAGTATCCTCGAAACATATGTATTATACCTATATGTATATAATATATAAAATTGATAGGCTATCGGTTTTTATCGGATACACTTCGAGAGTGTACAACTGATTTGCATGATCTAATACCACCCTGTCCTTTTTTCTATCGGAGTGCTCGTATCTCGAAAAAGCGACATCGTTTCATGGTTGATGTTCCAAAGATACAAACGAAAAGATTTGACTCTACTTTTGT
Organism: Ectropis crepuscularia; assembly: GCA_963693475.1. Lineage (NCBI taxonomy): Eukaryota > Metazoa > Arthropoda > Insecta > Lepidoptera > Geometridae > Ectropis > Ectropis crepuscularia. The sequence continues at coordinate 12,790,797 of OY856368.1, read as the reverse complement.
GATAAGAACGTCTAGGCTGTGGAATACGTTGACTGAATGGGTTTTCCCCGATGGTTACAATATCTTTGTGTCTTCAAATCGAGAGTGAATCGGTTTTTTCTAGGTAAACAAGCTCCATCGTAGACTGATGTTAACATCAGGCGACGATGGCGGTTAGTGTAAACGTATAAAAGTAAAATAAATATATCTTGAATCATGCCAATCAATTTCCTCACGACATCCGCCAACAAAAATCAAACAAACAGCTAGAAGTAAATAGATAATAAAACAGATAAAAAAGTAATTTTAAAATTCTCCGTAAAGTCAGCAAGGTCTATGAAAATGAAGCTACGCGAAAATAAGTGGTTTATTCTAAGTGCTTAGAAAATAGGGGTAAATTGCACACGCAAACAACTCACGTGAATTTCAAGGAAGTTGACTACGTCTATTCATTTTTAGGGTTCTGTAAAACGTAAAAACGGAACCCTTATAGTTTCGTCATGTCTGTCTGTCCGTCCGTATGTCACAGCCACTTTTTGCCGAAACTATGAGAATTACACTGTTGAAATTGATAGGTCTTCAAAAATGATGTTGAGGTTTCAAAAATCATTTTCGTCTACACTGAATAATTTGCGCGAGAGACACTTCCAAAGTGGTAAAATGTGTGCCCCCCTCACCTCTAACTTCTAAAGTAAGAGAATGAAAAATCTAAAAAAAATATATGATGTACATTACCATGTAAACTACCAACGAAAATTGGTTTCTCCGATCTCGATCTGATGAGTACTTTTTTTTTAGTACGTCATAAATACACTATTATTGAAACTTCGATCAAAGTTACAACGAACTACAAGAACTATGTGTATTGTGTACTATGTATATTATGTTACTTGCTGCAACGGAACCCGTAATGAACGACTCCAACTCGCACTTGACCACTTTATTTTTTACATAAAGTGGGCAAAGTAGAAGTATGATTCCATAAATGCTTGTTTTATTATTAGGTATATGTATAGGGGGTGTAAGGGGGAAGCGCTAAACATCTAGCTTCCCCAAATGTCGACCTCTCCTGCGCGCGGTACACCCTGCTGCCAACTAACGAGGCTCTGACGACCGAACCAATGGCGGTATATCCATTTAAAAGCCAGTTCTAAATTGACCTGGCCGGTGACGGGCAGCGGCGTCATCGGTGCAAAGGACTGGCTCCGCGGTCACCAACCCGCCTGCCAAGCGTGGTGACTATGGCAAACACCCACCATATGACGGTAACAAAAAAGAAACGGTCCCTAGTCCCCGACGGCTCCGCTACGCAGTGTTGGACGGCCTCCCACTAGATGGACAGATGACCTCACAAAGGTCGCTGGAAACCGCTGGTTGCAGGTGGCGCAGGATCGTTCGTTGTTCAGGCGGGGGGCTATGTTCAGCAGTAGACGTCTTGCGGCTGATGATGATATGTATAGGGACCTGGGGCATGCCCATACTACTACCTACTGGACTTTTAACTACGCAAAAGGCCCATGACCCTGTTATCCTAATCTTACTAAATGTCTACTTGTCTACACTTAACGTGGATGGGTATATAAGTATACATGAAAAGATTTTAGACTTCGAAAAGTCAGTGGTGCGGATTTGAACCCGGAGCAGTGCACCCTCACTCGCTCAAGTTTTAGCCTACCGCTAGACCGTTCCTTCCAGGAAACAAGTGACAGTCGGTTGTCGTACGCACGGCTGAGCGCTCGCGCAAAACGTTTCCCGCGCATATTGTTACTAGATATGTCGTAAACCCTCTGCGCTAGACAGGGACAGAGTTACGCGTTAGAAAGAGCGCAAATGTTTATTTGAAAATCGCGACAGGTATTGCGAGCTGAATTGAACTTTGTTGTGTCCCAGCAAGAGTTGCTATTTATAAAATTGTTTCGGTAAGTGAGGCTTCTGTACTAATATTTATTCTGTGCCCGGAGGCTCCGGATCGGCAGTCGCCGTTCTCTCGACTAGACCAGCCGTAACTTCTCAGTTACCCATACTTACCAAACTCAAACTTCGTTTTATTGCGTTGTATGTATAATCTTGTATATAGATAATTCCTCTGAGCTCCAGACTTTTCCACTGTACTTGTCAATAGGCGCCCGATTAAATGATTATCAGGCACATGCACCGCGTATCTACGACTTATCTTACAGATTAATTGTACTCGTATAAGTAATTATAGATTGTAATAATATTGGTGACCAGTACGAATCGATACCGGAATGTTTTGCAATGATTTGTTGCTACAGGGGCACATGTGAGGCCTAATTTTTTTATTGTTACTTTTAGATAATTCAGGTCAGTGATAATGATTGGGTACTGACGTTTAGCTTATGTTATAAATAGCATGGTTGTTACATTACAATCTTCAAAGATACCTGAATTCTACTTACTGATGCGTCGTTTATAGTTCTGCAATAAATCTATCTACATATTTAAAAATAAATGTATGTGTGTAGTGTGTGTGTATCAGGGATGTTACGAAGCTCCGACTTCGACTCCGATAACTCGGAACTGTCGATTATTATTACATCTTCGGTTCCGACTTCGGCTCCGAAACTTTTAAAACGGAGGTTTTAATCGGAGGTAAGGTGTATAAATATTTGAGATAATCCAACAGATAATCCCATATTGTGGTGGAAAGTAAATGGAAATACAAAATCCCAACCACTGAAAATCAATTTCCCGTCAATGTTTATCGTGTTTGACTTTTTTATTTATTTATCTCCAGTAAAATGTCTTTTTTTCCACCACTTCTGATATGCCTATTTGCATATGCCTCCGACTTCGGTTCCGAATCCGATAAATCAAATTTAAAAACTATGACTACACCTTCGGTTCCGATAAAATGACCTCTGTTACATCCCTGGTATGTAAGTCCTTAATAGAACCATAACCTATGCATATGATCATGAGATCATGACATGTGCCATGTGATGATCTTCAATAACTTATAAAGTTTTTATAGCACAATATTTTTAGTAGATATCTTTGAAATCAATTTACTGACGCTTAGCTTATTATAGCTTTGCAATAAGTAAAACATGACTTTTATAGTACAGTAATCATTGAAATGATGTCTTTTAATTAAATTTAAAGACGCTTGGGTTGTAGGTTTGCAATAATAGGCAGATATAATACTTTAGTTATTTACTTGCAATTTATTGCCCAAGTTAAGATCTTTGAGTTCAACTTAAAGACTACAGGCCCGTGAACAAAATGTATGGGTCAAATGAACCACCCGCCCCTCTACCGCCTAACTAAATCGGCTATGGCTTTGCTATAGCTGTCTCTCTCATTTCAGGCGAAAAAAAAGAGAGAGCGATTTCAAAGCTATGGCAGTTTTAGTTAGGTGGTAGACCCTCGGGAGACCTATGTAGGATGATAGAAGGGTATAAAGTAATAAGATTCAGCACTATGCCGCCACTTGTAAACTGTCCAACTGAGTACAGGTGAAGAGAGGGGGTTGCCACTTGCAACCTTCGATCATTTCTCCTTGTCGGATGATTTTTGTACGGCATTGCAAAATAATGGATTAGAAGAGGTATTGAAACTGTATGGAACCAATGCCTTACATAATCAAATGACCAAATTTACTCTGTAAATTGTCGGAAAGTCATGAATTTTTCTGACTAATATTTAAAAAAAATCTAATATTTATAGTTTCAATACCTCTTCTAATCTATTATTCCGCAACGCTGTACAAAAATCATGCGACAAGGAGAAATGATCGAGGGTTGCAAACCCCCCTCTTCGACTGTACTCAGTTGGACAGCTTACAAGTGACGGCATAGTGCTGAGTCTTATTATTTTATACCCTTCTATCATCCTACATGGGTCTCCTGGTGGTTCATTTGACCCATACATTTTGTTAACGGGCCTGTAGTCAATTACTGACGCTTGGCTTATAATGGTTTACAATGAGAACTAACTACTTACACGAAGCACATCGAAATTATCAATAGATCAATGTAGGTCTAAAGATAATCAAGCTAGCTAATCAGTAGCTGTATCAGTTGGCAGCATGGCCAGTTAGCTGAAAAGTTAGATTTTTATTATAACCAGCCCACTAAATGTTCCCACTGTTGGGACTGGGGGCCTTCTCTCGCAAGGAGAGTCTTAAAGTTAGATAATAACATAAATCTTTTAACGACATATAATATTATGATTTTAACAAAATATATAATTGCCAACATAAACTAGGTATGTTGATTAGTAAAAAGCGGGCCCAAGCAAAAATACACAATCACTACGGATCAGCAGGTCTACTACGAAAACAAACTCCGAATGATCGGATCCGACCGACAGCTGAATCGGATTGTAGCCTACCACGAAAAACATCGGATCGATACATCTCGGTCGGAAGTTATAGACTTAGGTCGGATGAGGGTCGGATCGAACGAAACGGCCGATCCTATCAACCGACAGATTGTCTTTCGAGGTAGGAAACGTCCATAAGTTCGGCCGATATATCGTTTATCGGACTTCGTAGTAGGCCTGCTGGCCTTTTGCCCCGTTTCAAGAAACAACAAAAACAGTTTTTTGCTGTCATTAGCTCGATGGTTGCGTGTCATCTTGCAAACACGTGTTTGAAACTCAGCGTGACACTCTGAAGTGCAACACGATTTAACGTCGGTAAATTGATATATTTGATATTGACTGCTTTTTCAATAGGTATGGTGACTGGGTCAAAATTATACCATTCTAATTTGTCCGTCTGGTAGTTTTTATTTTTTTATAGCGTAGAGTGACGAGACGAGCTGGTCATGTGCCTGATGGTAAGCAACATGCCTGCCACATAACAGCACAGTAACACGCAGCTATTGGAACATGATAGTCCAAATCATTACCTAGCACTGCACTGCGCTCGTCAACCAGAGATCTAAGATATTATGTCTCTAAGCCCTGTAATTTCTCTGGAATCATTGCCCTTCAAACCGGAACACACGTAACATACGTACTATGTAACAAGTATTGTACCACAGGGTCCGTGTTACAAAACTACGACCTCGTTTACAAATCGGACGTTCTTGCCAATAAATTACTATATTTACGCTGACCGGACAAAAAGCAAACATCGCCCCAGGTCACATTCTGTACAATGTGCATGTCCTTTAGGTATAACATTGAACATTGCGACAGTGAAGCGAAAAATTCGTATACCTATCTTATACCTTTAAATTTAAACGAGCAATTCTTGTACCTATATAAATATGTCTATATATATAGAATCTGAAACGGCTCGACGGATTTTCATGAAATTATGTATGCAGGGGATTTCGGGGACGATAAATCGATCTAACTAGGTCTTATTAAAAAAAAACGCATATTATGCGCGTTTTTAGACAATGAAAAACTGTCACATTAGACATTAGAATGTGAAGGTAAATTTCGCCGCGTGACGCGACAGCATAATTAGCTCAGACGGGAAGTCGGGCGCTCATAGCGGTCACGAATTAGTAGCTCCGGGTTCGAATCCAGGCGGGTTCTCTTTTTTTTTCAATTCGTTTTTTTTAAGAAAATCTATTTCTTGGAGTCTTTTATCTGTAGGTATCTAAGTATATTTAGTATTTAAACCGAGCAAAGCTCGGTCACCCAGGTACTAATACTAAAGCTGAAGAGAATTTTTTTGAACTTCTTTCGCGCTGCAGACAGATTTTTCGCGGGTTGTGAATTGAATTCTAGCGTCACGCTCGGGGAAAAATGGGTTGATGAATGAGTAAAAATATAGTGCCATTCTAATTAGTTCGTCTGGAAGATTGTGGAAAAATATGTGGGACACGTATCTATATTGTGTTTTATCAAATGATTAAAAATCGACCAAGATATAAGATCGTTAAACATTCGGAGGTTGTGACGTCACGTCTTCGGTAAAATCGTACAGTGAAGTGACGTCACTTGAAACTTCTAAGCGCTGTATCTTCGTTATTGTTTGTTTGTGAAACAAAAGAAAAAATACGTGTAAAATAATTTTTAATAATCTAACTGTCGGACTAATTAGTTTTTTTAAGTCATTATGCCTATAGGCCTATTGGCATTATTTTTAGTTACGGTGGTCAAGTCGGGAGAACGGCGGCTGCCGATCCGGAGACCCCGGGTTCAAACCCCACACGCACCACTGTCTTTTCGAAGTCATGTGCGTAATGCCGCTAACTTAAAACGGTGAAGAAAAACATCGTGAGGAAACCGACATGTACTTAGAATCTTTCGAAGTCATGTGTCATCCGCCAACCCGCACTGGGCCAGCGTGGTGGGTTATGGCCTTAACTCTCTCCTTGCGAGAGAAGGCCCCGAGTCCCAGCAGTGGGAACGTTTAGTGGGCTGTTGATGATGATGATGCCTATTGGGTCAGCTAATTTCAGCTCACTACCGATTATAAACTATATATTTCCTCTCCCATTCGACTGCTACTTAATCGACCATCGTCAAACGCAAAAGAAATGCCCAACCAAAACTCCTAACTCGGAATCATAACAAGCGAAGCATTGTTTCTTCGATATCGACCGGCGCACGCGCATATCGTCACACGCGTCATCTTACACTTACTTACCCCGCGCATTCCGCCGTCTGACGCCGTCGGAGGTAGACGTCTCAAGCGAAAACTCGCAAGGAGCCTTATCTTGAATTTCATGTTTTTTTTCGGGTGGTGTAATAATAAAAAAAAAAAGCGATAAGCGAAGCGGGACTGGCAAGTGTTTGAGTAGTGATAAGTGGTTTCTGGACTCTCGGCTCTTCAAGTATTATCGGTCTTCGGCAGCGAGTTGTTGATAAGGAGGTGAGTTACGATAGCTTATGATAATTAGTTTGTGCAGGGATGACGATATTTCGCTTGCCCGTTTCTAAGTCGACAACCGTTTACCCTTTAGTCATAGATAACTTTAGTGTAACTGCAGTGGATCTATACCAATTAGGGTTGCCAGATTCGGGCTTATCATTTCCTGGTCATTTCTGGGGCTACAAACGAAGTTTTAAGTCGAGTTTTTGTGACCAAAACGAACTAGGTACAAATGTTTGCTGTTCGACGGCCATTAGAAAAAATAGTACACAATTACTAGTTAGATATTATAAAAGGAAAAATGCAAATGATTTCAAAAACAAAGTTATTTATAAAAATAAATTCGTTAAATTTTCTAAATCGAAATCAATCAAATTAACTACCAACACACTGACATTCAATACAGAGTCACAGTCTGCACAGTTGAAAAAAAAATTAGCCCCTTTTTTAATAAAGGGTAATAAATTATACTTCAGGTAAGTATCAGGTAACTAGTGTTCTTGAATTTCGGGACAGTAAAGTGTAATTAGTGGACACGGGACCACAAGTGATATTCGGGGACTTTCCCGGAATTCCCGGACATCTGGCAACCCTAACACCAATACGTCTCATACTCATCATCATCTACATTTTAAATCTACACGAACGTTTTAAAAAGAAAACGACTTATCCAATTGTTTCTTATGTTTGAGGTAATCTTCAAAAACAAAAACTTGAAAGCTTTGAACATCGCAAAGTTTGCAAGTTTGTTTTTTTATCGGATACATTTCGGAGACTGTGCAGTTGATCTGCATGTTTTATCTACTGCATTGTCTGTTTTTCTATCGAACGGCGTTTAGCTCGAAAAAGGGTCATTGTGAACCATGGACGAATAAAAAAGTCGGACGTAGTCTCGCTAAAACAAAAACTGTGTCACTAGAGTCGGCCACATTTACACGTGTGCGTTGTCACTGATAGGCTGACACGCACACATATACACAAGTGGCGCGTGTAACGACCCACTGTTGTGTGCGTGTCAGCCTGTATGTGACAGCGCACGCGTGCATATTATGTGGCCGACTCGATGGACACAGTTTTTGTTTTAGCGAGACTACGTCCGACTTTTTTATACGTCCATGTTGTGAACTATGATTGACGTTTAGACTCGAGCCCCAAGAAGTTTGAATTCACTTCTGTAATAAGAACGTCTGCGGAATGCGTTGCCTGAGTGGGTGTAATTTTGGTGTCTTTTAAGTCTAGTTTGAATGAGTTGCTATGCAAGTTCCATCATTGACCGCATCGTCGCTTAACATCAGTCGAGATGGCCTACGATTCACTGTTAAAAACTATAAATACATTTTAAGCAAGTTAGGTTTCTCCAAAGTATCATAGACTATACTTTAAGCTGCCTATACACACTGGGCCAGTACAGGCCAACGCCAGTGTGTGGAGGGTCGTTTTGTGATGACTCGCGTCGCTCGCCTCGCTGGCCGAGTGACGGCAAGTGGCCAGTGTGTATAGGGCTGTTTTGTCTCGACTCGTCTCTCGTGACCGGTGTCGGTTTTTGTGCACAAAACAAAGGCGCTCGGCGAGTAGCGTCCTGTTCTCCTATTGGCCTACCTCGTTTTTGTCTGCACTGGGCCAGTGTGTGGATGCTACGTTTTGTCTCGTGCCGCTTTTTTGTCTGCACTGGCCCAGTGTGTGGATGCTACGTTTTGTCTCGTGCCGTTTTGTCGACACTCGCGTTGGCCTCCACTGGCCCAGTGTGTATAGGCAGCTTTATGAGTATGAATACGAATTAAACGACCGCTGGCTAAAGATAAGGTCCCCATTTCGTAGCTTGCCTGTTTGCATTGCTCGGTTCTTGATAAATATGCGCTTACTTGGAAGGAACATGTTTTCTTGGGATTAAAAGACGCCCCTTCTATAAAAAACATTGCTATTACATTAACTGACTGCCTGACTTAGTTGTTAGTGAGTCTACAGCAACGATTTCAATACACAGATTCAATATACAGATGTCCCAGACTTCAGGGCGCACGGAATCATGTCATCGTTGGGAAGAGTGAGCTCACTCTTTCCGTTCTAATCGGTTGTAGGTAGTAGTGAACGCCGGACGTTTTTACCTATCGCTATTCGTTGTCAACAACCAAAATAAGTAGAACCACAGCATATCGCGCCGCTAGCGATTCTAGGGGTCAAGTAGATTGGTTGTGTGTAAACCACTTACGATACACACAGAGACGCAGTTTATTACCAACTAGCAGCGCCCCGCGGTGTTACCCGCGAAGGTCCCGTCCCCGTTGTTTTCCGGGATAAAAAGTAGCCTATGTGTTCTTCCAGACTATAATCTATCTGTGTTCCAAATTTCACCCCGATCCGTTCATACGTTAGGACGTGATTAAGCAACAAACATCCATACATTGACATTTATAATATCATACAAATAAATAGTAGGATTTCAAGGTGCTCAGGGCACATCTGTTGGTTTATATCGATGGTCTACAGAGCCATATAGATCGTGGATTCAATTCCCACGCAGGAAAAATATTTGTGTAATGAATAGGGATTGGCGTTCTATAGCTGCGTATTTTATATGTAGGTAAGTTATGGCTGGTTTAGTCGGAAGAACGGTTTCGTTCCCCTGCACACCATTGTGTTTTCGATGCCATGTACGTACTAACTAAACAACTGCGAAGGAAAACACCGTGAGGGTACCGACATGTTCGAGAATCTGTCGAATACATGTGTCATCCACCAACCCGCACTGGACCATCGTGTTTTTTTTTTTTAATAAAGAGTGACGAGACGAGCTGGACATGTGTCTGATGGTAAGCAATATGCCTGCCACATAACAGCACAGTGACACGCAGCTATTGGAACATGAAGAGCCAAAATCATTACCTAGCACCGCACTGATTACCAACTTAGATCTCTGGGCTCGTCGCCCAGAGATCTAAGTTGTTATATCTCTAAGCCCTGTAATTTCACTGGAAACATTCCAAAACCCTTCAAGCCGGAACACAGTAATGTTTGCACATTACTGCTTGGCGGTAGAATAACTGACAAAGGTGTGGTACTTCCCCAGGCGGACTCTGCCAAGAGTCCTACCACTACATAAAGCAATCTAAAATAGCTTAATAGGATTAAAGCCTGGACTCTCTTTATGAGAGAAGGCTCCGGCGCTTCTACCGCCTAACGAAAAACGCTTTGACGCTTTGATGCTTTGACATTGCTGTCTCTTTTCTTCTCGCTTGAAATGAAAGAGACGGCAATGCCAAAGCATCAAAGCGTTTTTGGTTAGAAGGTAGACCCCCGGGTCCCAGCAGTGGGAACACTTACTGGGTTGCTTATGCTATAATATGTATCATCAGTATGTATTTAAAATTATTTTTGTAGCTGACTTTTGTATGAAAAGATTGGATGATTTTTTACAAGATGAAGGGATGAACATGAACAAAATATAAGTAGGTACCTACCCTTGAACCCTTGATTGTAAGTAAACCGCTTGCTCACAACAGCAGTGGCACGCAGCTATATGAATATGACGAGACCAAATCACTGCCTAGCACTGTACTGTTCCACTCATTTACTTAATACTATCACGAGCCAACGTAGTGGCTTTATCAGGCATCTTTACCCCGTCACCTGATTACGAAAAAAGCTTCGTAAACATAAGACTACAGGCCCGTGAACCAAATGTACGGGTCAAATGAACCACCAGGAGACCTATGTAGGATGCTAGGATGATAGTAATGCCAAATTATAAAAAAAAATAGAAACAAAAAATGTTGTCCAAAAATTTAAATAATAAATAGGGGTGAACAACGCTTATCGCTTAGGGGTATGAAAAATAGATAGTAGCCGATTCTCAGACCTACTGAATATGCATTTAAAATTTGGTAAAAATCAGTAAAGCCGTAAGGAGTAAGTAAAGGAGTAAGGTAATAATGACATTGTGACACGAGAATTTTATTTATAAGAATATGGACAATTGTGTTTCGCTATTATTACTGTTCAAATGTTTCACGTCATTACAAACCCTTTTCAACTACTGAAGCAAACTATAACAGAAAGGTTGACATTCCATACACTTCCTCGACGCTTTCCTACATGTAAACATCCTCCTACGTTTTCTTATTCCTACGTTTTGTAGTGGTAGGACTCTTAGCAGAATCCACCTGGGGAAGTACCACACCTTTGCCAGTTATTCTACCGCCAAGCAGTAATGTGCAAACATTACTGTGTTCCGGTTTGAAGGGTAATGTTTCCAGAGAAATTACAGGGCTTGGAGATATAACAACTTAGATCTCTGGGTGACGAGCGCAGTGCAGTGCTAGATAATGATTTGGACTCTTGATGTCCCAATAGCTGCGTGTCACTGTGCTGTTATGTGGCAGGTATGTTGCTTACCATCAGGCACATGTCCTGTTCGTCTCGTCACTCTTTATTAAAAAAAAAAAAACAATTCATCTTTAGTGTACTTTAGTATCAGTTTATTAATTTACGTAATAATTTCTTGGGAGATTGAGGCAGGAGCCTTATTATTTAGGGACAAATAAATTAGTCTTCTGATTTAGAGACAAATAACAGATTTAAATAGTTTTGTGTTTAGATTCAAAACAAACAAATTAATTACAAATACATACGAATTAATAATTAATTGATTGTTTAATCAATTAATTATGTTAAATGCTAAATCTATTAACTTATCATTAACAAATACAAACTCAAATAATTTATTTACTAAAACAAAATAATAAATCAATTTACTGTGTCTGGATGTTTCTATGTATAATAAGTACCTATTTACAACTATAATATACTCTAAGACTGGTAGTAAGACGGGTAGTAACACGGGCAATAAACGGCACATAACATCAGGCGAGATGGCGGTCAAGTGTAAACCTATTGAAGTTAAAAAAAAAAATTTGGCAGTCATAAGAACTGCCGATAGAAGTGAAAACTTATAACTCAGAATTTGACAGCTTACCATGGAAACTACACGGGTGTAACCGGAGGGCGTGGCCTCGCCATCTTGGCATGGCCATCTAGAAATGCGTCAGCATTTCCCATTGGCTGATGCGTTTCTAGATGGCCATGCCATGATGGCCTGTCCACGCCCTTTCAGACGTATTTCTAGATGGCCAATAGCCATGGTCCCGAGTTTACCCGAAGCTTTCTTATCATACCCGAGCGTAACGAATGAATTCAATTCACAGCCCACGAAAAATCTGTCTAGGCGCGCCTAAAGAAGTTTTCACTTCATAAATACACACACACACACACACACACACTATCACGTGAGAACGCCTAAACAGATCGGGTTAAAATTTGGAACACAGATAGACAACAGTCTGAACTAACACAGGCAACTTTAATAGGGTACAATCCTCAAAAAAACTAAGTAGCCCGTTAGTTAGATTGCCAAAAAATATTGTACACGTATTTTTTCATTTGTTTCACAAACAAAAATGACGAAGATACAGCGCTTCGATGTTTCGTGTGACGTCACTTGTGAGTACGATTTTTACTCACGAGTGACGTCGCGACCCCCCACTCTCGAAGTTTGATGGTCTATATCTTTGACGATTTTTAATATTATGAAAAAACAAAAAATACGTGTCCAATATTTTTCCATGATCTAGCTGACGGACTAATTAGGATGGCGTATTTTTGACCCAGTCCGGTACCCTATTGCCCTCGGTGTCCAACCAGCGGCAACAGAACCGACCTGATGGAGGCCTCGATACCAGGAGTTGCACTATCGGAACACAGGGCAGCAAAAATAAAAAAAAACGTATTTTTTTTAACATTTATAGATTTACACTTGACCGCCATCTCGCCTGATGTTAAGCGACGATGCGGTCTACGATGGAGCGTGTTTACCTAGAAAAAACAGATTCACTCTCGATTTGGAGCCACCAATATTATAACCATCGAGAAAACCCACTCAGGCAACTCAGACACCAGTCTCTCACATAGATAATCTACCTCTAATAAATGTACTTGATTTATATCTCTATAATGTAAAACTTCTATGTGAGAGAAAAACAATAAACAATTTTTTTTATTTTATTTTTTTCATTCAACAAAAATAGTTATTTGTTATACAAGAGTGCAAAGTGGCTTTTTAACCGCGTGCTCAATTTTGATGACCGAGCAAGCGAAGGATTCTAAAGTTGAATCACGAGCGTAGCGAGGGATTCAAAAATTAGAATCCTGAGCGTAGCAAGGGAATCAAAAGGGCACAAGGTAAAAAATCTTTGCACTCGAGTGCAACACGTAATTTTTCATCCCTTACCTTAGCGAGGAAATTACTAAACGCTTTGCGCATTTTCAGTTTCAGTCAATTCTGTTGGCGTCAAATAAACTTCTTGGTCGCTAGAATCACTTATTAATATGGTATTTCGGTTTTTCACTTTGAATACAAGTCACAATTTCACTGTTGTTAAACCTAAGCTTTAACTTTATTTAGCCATGGTTTAAACAATAACAATACGACGTGAAAATACGGAGAGTTGACCGATTGAGGTAAGGAGTTTCTTTTGTGTACATGAAAAAGTGTCCGCCCAAATGCATTAAATTATAGTAGCGCTAAATTTGCATCATGGTACATTTTAAAGGAAATAAATAAAGGTACTATTCAGAATTAATGAAAAAATAATTGACAGTGATAGGCACTGCCGATAGAAGTGGTAACTTATAACTCAACATAAATTTGATTGCTTACTTTGGAAACTACGCGTGTGAAACCGGAGGGCGTGGCTATGAGCATGGCCATCTAGAAATGCTGATGCATTTTTAAATGGCCAATGGGAAAGGCTGAGGCATTTCTAGATGGCCAATGGCTATGGTCCCGAGTTTACCCGAAAATTTCTTATCATTCCCGAGCGTGACGCTAGAATTCAATTTACAGCCCACGAAAAATCTGTTTTTGGCGCGCCAAAAGAAGTTTTGACTTCAAAATATATTGTACCTACATGTTTTCTCAAAATAGTAATTATTTATTTAATGTTATATTTAGTACATTATTTTGTACTGCACAAGTAGTTGAAATTATCTATTAGTTACTATTTTAGTAGTCAATAATATTTAATTATTGAACTCGGCAACTCGGCATACTTCAATTCGATTACAATTGATTCATTCATAGCATTTTAAAATGTTCTGCCATATGAAATAACATTCTTTATAACATATTTGCTCGTAAAGGGTCTCTTATTGGACCAATTTCTGTATCGTAATGTATCTTATTACGCACTAGTGCTGTAATGTGTAATGTAAAACGCACGGTTTCAAAATGCTCCGTCCACAGACTAGGTAGAGAGATAATTATGCTCCGTCTAAAACGAACGGTACCTTTTTAAATCTTAGTAAGTAAAGAGTTTTTATGTCAGAAAAGTGTGTTCAACATTTTATGAATAAAATTAACTTTGAGAGGTAAAATATAATAAAGAATTATTAAATTCGATAATTTAATTAATTTAGACCATAAATTACTTTATTTTTCTGTAACAAAACACAAAAATATTAATTTACTTTATTATTAATGGCATACCGGCTGGTTCTGTGCCGTTCTGCCGTTGCTTAAAAAAAAAAGGCGCCGATGCGCGCGCATTGCTAATCTGTGATCCATAGTGATTACTTACTCTCAAAAGTCAAAAGTCAAAGTAATTTATTCGCCAAAAATTGTGGTTAAAGTAGAGAATATTATTCTCTGTGAATATTATTCCGCGCGTTTTTTTTCGCTGTATTGTTTTTATTTGAAAATGTCGTCAGAGTTTTGTTTATTTCCTCGCAAATATGTTATAAAACGTCGTATGACATACGTGCGCTTTGATAATTACAGCCTCTGCTAATTATAGCTCTCGCCTTCGGCTCGAGCTAGCAATAAAGCCTCGGCTGTAATTATCAACTTACCGCACTTATATCATAATGTACTATTACCTCTATCCTCCATACGTGAAAAGAAAATTGCGCGCAAAGCATTAAAAAAAAGTATACCAAGGAGGTTCCGAGTATGAGTTTTTAACAAATTAAAAATAAATGTATGATGAATTCGGCACCAAGGAGGTAGAAATAAATAGGTTAAATTATGTTTTGAATTCAAAACCTCAGTACACACGATGTTCTAAATTCAAATTTACTTTACCCTCTAGAGGGTAAAAACGACTTTTGCGCCCTGATATCGAGGAGCAAAAGTACTCTTTCCGAGCTGGTGGGATGAAAATATAATTTTCTAAGAAAAAAGTTATAAGTAATTTTGTTTAGATAGTAAGTATGTATAATTATAAAATATTAAGGAAACACAAGAAATAATAAAAATAAGAAACATCATCGAAGAAGACGAAGAATTGCGGGAAAATTACGAATACTACGCGGGTCAAACCGCGGGATTCAACTAGTTATAGATAAAGCGTAATTTAACATTATTTAGGCACAAATGTTTCTTGAAAAGTATATAAATACGGTGACACTGAGTAGTTTCGTTATATTCTACTCTGGCCCGATCATAATAATCGTGCACATACTCATTTGATGACGTAAATACATACCTACTGTTAGTTTTGTAGGTCATTCATTTCTATTTCATATCTACCTAAATTCCTCGACTATGGGTATGGCTCAGACTAAACAGGGGGACTGTTTTGTGTCCATATTACAATCTTTAATAAACAGTGACGAAACGTGCAGGACATGTGGCTGATGGTAAGCAACATGCCTGTCACATAACAGCACAGTGACACGCAGCTATTGAATGAAGAGTCCAAATCATTACCTAGCACTGCACTGCGCTCGTCACCCAGAGATCTAAGATGTTTTTATCTCTAAGCTCTGTAATTTCTCTGGAAACGTTGCCCTTCAAACCGGAACACAGTAATGTTTACGCATTACTGTTTGGCGGTAGAATAACTGGCAAAGGTGTGTTACTTCCCCAGGTGGACTCTGCTAAGAGTCCTACCACTACTCAAACAATATTCCTAAAGCTGGCAGCAATTTTTGGTTAGGTTAGTATTTGGGGCAATCTGAAAACGTGTCACATAGTTTTTTTGTTTATTATACCCCAACACGGAGGTGCAGACCTGGCTGGTGAGAAGCGGGGCTAAATAAAATTAATCCCTCATCATCATCATCAACAGCCCACTAAACGTTCCCACTGCTGGGACTCGGGGCCTTCTCTCGCAAGGAGAGAGTTAAGGCCATAATCCACCACGCTGGCCCAGTGCGGGTTGGCGGATGACACATGACTTCGAAAGATTCTAGGTACATGTCGGTTTCCTCACGATGTTTTCCTTCACCGTTTAAAGTTAGCGGCATTACGCACATGACTTCGAAAAGACAGTGGTGCGTGTGGGGTTTGAACCCGGGGTCTCCGGATCGGCAGCCGCCGTTCTCCCGACTAGACCACCGTAACTTATCCCTACTAATCCCTAATCTGTTTAAAAGTATTTTTTGTATCCCAAAAAATATCCTTGAGGCATAGAATAGATAATATAGATAGAACGGACACTCCCCACCCCCCGCCAATTTCAAGCTTCCTCCCCCTCGCGGACGCGAGGCGGACTCAACGAAGGGTTATTATATCGGACGATAATTTCTATGAGAATACGACCATGATGCTGTATTATTTAACAAAATGGTACCAAATTTTTCGTCTATTATACGAAACAAGAATAAGAGACTTTTAATTTCATAAGAATTTCTACAAAGATTGAATCTTTTTTATATTTATTTTTTAAAAACTGATTTTTATAAACTGTGTTAAGCTATTCTGGTTAGAAGTACGCGCCAACACTGAAGTCCTGTGACGAAATTATTAAACTCGTTGTTTTTAAACTGCGGCTTTCGTTGTCAGAATTGAATTGTCAGAATACACTTACCCAAAGAGAAATATTTGGGTAAGTGTACTTAACTAAAAATCAATTCGTACATGGTACCTTTATTATCTCCTATTTTGTTTTAAATCTTCTCCCTTCTGATTGTTGATGAAAGTTATATTTACCTACATTAAAGATCGAACACTAATTAGGTAAGATTGTAAGCCACAGGCAGGTGAACTCACTGGTCACAGCTATTCCATAAAATAATTTAGTAACCCTAGATGACACGCACACATGCGTAAATGTGTTCGAACGACATATGCGTAGTTGTGTGAGTGTAGGTATGTCGACTTCACCGTTTGTTTGGAGTTTAGGCCGAGTGTCCGGGGTGTGCTTGAGGCAACATGCAATGTTAATGTAAGTAGTTCGAAAGCAGTAACAAAAAAAAATTGCCAGACGATTTAGTCGGGGCTTTAACATTGCCAGATGCGTTCAAAAAAGTCATAGGAACTGCCGATGGAAGTGAAAACTTATAACTCAGAATTTGATAGCTTACCTTGGAAACTACACGGGTGTAACTGGAGGGCGTGGCCTCGCCATCTTGGCATGGGCATCTAGACATGCGTCAGCATTTCCCATTGGCTGATGCGTTTCTAGATGGCCATGCCATGATGGCCTGTCCACGCCCTTTCAGCATTTCCCATTGGCTGACGTATTTCTAGATGGCCAATAGCCATGGTCCCGAGTTTTTTTTTTTTTTTTTTATAGCATAAAGTGACGAAACGAGCAGGTCATGTGCCTGATGGTAAGCAACATGCCTGCCACATAACAGCACAGTAACACGCAGCTATTGAAACATGATAGTCCAAATCCTTACCTAGCACTGCACTGCGCTCGTCACCCAGAGATCTAAGATATTATGTCTCTAAGCCCTGTAATTTCTCTGGAATCATTGCCCTTCAAACCGGAACACAGTAATGTTTGCACACTATTGCTTGGGGGTAGAATATTTGGCAAAGGTGTGGTACTTCCCCAGGCGGACTCTGCTAAGAGTCCTACCACTACAGCCCGTTTACCCGAAGCTTCCTTATCATAACCGAGCGTGACGAATGAATTCAATTCACAGCCCACGAAACATCTGTCTAGGCGAGCCTAAAGAAGTTTTCACTAAAAAAAAATGAAAAAAAAAAGTGTATGTACACGCTTCCAACTGGTAGTGAGCTTTATCAACTTGATTATCTCTGGATATTCACTGGTTCGTGGATTTTTTAAATGTGCTTAGTGTAAGTAGTTAAATATGCAGTATGTATGGTGTAGTTCTCATTGTATTTTAGTTTTGGTAATAATGTTTCTGGCCATTAAAAAATGCAAGTTATAATACAACTAACAGCTCCCCGCGGTGTTACCTGCGCAGTTCCCGTTCCCGTTGTTCCCGTTGATTTTCCGGGATAACAAGCAGCCTATGTGTTCTTCCAGACTATGATCTATCTGCGTTCCAAATTTCAGCCCGATCCGTTCATACGTTAGGACGTGATTGAGCAACAAACATCCAAACACTGACATTTATAATATTAGTAGGATTTATATGTAAGTTACGGTGGTCTAGTCGGGAGAACGGCGGCTGCCGATCCGGAGACCCCGGGTTAAAACCCCACACGCACCACTGTCTTTTCGAAGTCATGTGCGTAATGCCGCTAACTTAAAACGGTGAAGGAAAACATCGTGAGGAAACCGACATGTACCTAGAATCTTTCGAAGTCATGTGTCATCCGCCAACCCGCACTGGACCAGCGTGGTGGATTATGGCCTTAACTCTCTCCTTGCGAGGGAAGGCCCCGAGTCCCAGCAGTGGGAACGTTTAGTGGGCTGTTGTTGATGATTGATGATGATATGTTACACGAAGCCTTCAATAATATTCACGATGACTTCTCGTATTTTAATGACTAAACAAAACGTGAGCACATGAGTTTCAAGTTTACGTCCAAAGCGCATGCTTCATGAAGTATAGATAAAAATTAATGGATGTGCCCTCCCAAACTTCAGGCGCACGGAATTATGTTATCGTTGGGAAGAGTAAACTCACTCTTTCCGTTTTAGTCGATTGTAGGAAGCGGTGAACGCCGGACGTTTATACCTATCGCTATTCGATGTCAACAACCACAATAAGTAGAACCGCAACATACCTCGCCTGTAGATATTCTAGGGGTCAAGTGGATTGGTAGCTACTCGCAACAACAACATCACAAAACAACAACTCACGCTACGCACAGAGACGCAATTTGGTAATTCGTCAGTTGCGACTCATTTTAACTCTTCAATTCCCAGTGTCACCTGTAGGTGACATATGTTTAGTTATGGTTTTATACTATTTAAAATATTGTTTTTTTTATTTTATCTTATAATTAGTAATGGCATGGAATACAACTTTATATTTTTTCTATTTGGTAGCACACATCACTCATCAGTTATCAATATCACTTGGTTATTTAGCGGCAATTGGTAAGAAACTTAGTTTGTGCTATCTACTGTGATAAAAAGTGCTATAAAAATATCTAGACCGTAAGTATTGGTATTTTTGTTATTATATGTTATAGTTATATATGGTACCTATACTTGACACATATTTACTTCTAAAAATAACTGATAGTTTTATAACTGTAGCGCCTGTAATGTTCAGTGTCACCCACAGGTGACACTGGGCATTATACTATGAATTCCAAATTATTTTTTATTTACTGACTGTTATATTGTTTATGAAATTACTGTTACTGAAGTGTTTTTTTTACATGTTGGATGTTAGATAAAGTTGCTGAGGTGTTACAGACCGGTGGAAACCTAGGTGATCTCATTATGTTCCCTCCTGAATATGGTGAAATTACTGATGAAGACAGTGGAGAAGAAAACGACACGAATATTTTTCCTTTCGTTTTTCGTTCTCAAGTCGAATTACTTGGTCAACCATCAGATTCTAGAGAACAAGACCATTTGCAGGAAGTACTTCAACCTGTCTCAATAAAGAAAAAGTATCACACAGTAAAGAGATGGTTCAATAATGTTTCTTCATTTACTACTTGGGGCAAAGGCGATTGTGACGAAGAAAAATAGTCACCCAGGACTGTCTGAAGAATCTAGTTCCTGTTCAATACTTTGAATTGCTTTATGGTGACATCACAGTATTAGACGTAGTAATTCCCTCGAAATATTGCCACCACTTATCTAAAAAAATCGGGAAACCTCCAAATCGCAATTCTGACGGTGGCGTTCCTCTGGATCCTACAGTGTCTAAAGAGGTGAGGAGTGGAGGAACAGAGGATGATCACGCAGAAGTCGACTGTTCTCAGCGGCTATGTGGGAACTGTCACCAACATACTCGAAAAATGTGCGCTAAATGCAACATTCGTTTGCACCTCAAGTGTTGGTATACTTATGTTCCACAGTAAACAAAACCTAGATCTAGGTTTATTTATTGTGGAACATGTATGTATATTACTAGTAACAGAACAGTACAGTACTATGTTGTTTTTTGTTACCATACTTTCATAAATAAATTTGTTACTTGTAAACAAAACCGGTGTTTCATTCCTGTCAAAATGATGCTTCATACCTCATAAATCGTATAGTACAATGCCCAGTGTCACCTACAGGTGACCCTCCTATAAAAAGGGAGGGGGGTGGTTTTAGTATTTTTTTTCTTTTTTTTATATTCGTTAAACACATATTTAGTTGATGACTAAACAAAAAATTATAAAAACTTCATTATTTTGGACATGGGAATTGAAGAGTTAACACAAATTCTATTAATTGATTTTACTAGTTCATAGTTTTGAAGTGATAACTTCTTTTGGCACGCTACAGACAGATTTTTCGTGGGCTGTGAATTGGATTCTACCGTCACGCTCGGGTATGATAAGAAATCTTCGGGTAAACTCGGGACCACGGCAATTGGCTATCTAGAAATGCGTCAGCCAATGGGAAATGCTGAAAGAGCGTGGCCCGGCCATCATGACATGGCCATCTAGAAATGCGTGAGCCAATGGGAAACGCTGACGCATTTCTAGATGGCCATGCCATGATAACCAGGCCACGCCCTCCGGTTACACCCGTGTAGTTTCCAAAGTAATTCCGAGTTATAAGTTTTCACTTCTATCGGCAGTTCGTATGACTGGCAATTTTTTTTATACTGCTGCCGCAAAAATGTTTAGATGATAAAGCTTCACTTATGATTTGTTTTGTCAAAAGTAACCTCAAAATTAATCTAAAAAAAAATTGAATCAATTTTTTTTTTTCCCATGATGAGTCATATCCGGGGCTGAGCACATATGGGCTCCGTGCCGCTTGACGGGTTAACAATTTCAACGTGCTCCGGGCATATCCATTGATTTATATCGATGTCATTAAGTTACTCAATGTAATAAGAATGCTTCGTGAGGTTAATTTGATGCCTAAGTCCTACCAGGCGTCAAGTTTCAAACACCTGAGTAAGGAGTACCTATAGTTCCATCTATTATTATTACTGGATATCTTTAGACCTGTAACATTTCATGGGTAACAATAATGAATAATTTATTTATTCCAAAACAAAAAAAAATGACAACAATTTAAAATTAAATTCAGCTACTTTATTAATTCTCGTAAAATAACATTTTACGAGAAGCCTAAGCCATATATGTAGATATTGTAGAACCATGATAATTAATTTAATAAAATGTAAATGGGACCACCTCTGAACTACATATAGGTAATCAACTAAACAAACCATGAACCATGGACGTATAATATATATTGAAGACCTCTCACTGTCCTCTACGTATAAAATCTTCATGTAAATTATGTTCGGAAATTATGCGCATAAAAAAGTACATTTCTTCGATTCATTTACGTTTTCCGAGTATTTGTGTTTCTTTGTCGTATGTTTGTATTAACCTACTTTTTTAAACGGACAGACTTGCCTGAGTAACTAATTACTTACGCTAAGAACAGCTGAATTATCCATAGAGCAATGTAGGTCTAAAGATAATTAGAATAAAATAAATATTGGTGGACAATTCACACACACCACCATCTGACCCCAAACTAAGCAAAGCTTGTATGATGGCGGCCAGATAGCTGATATAATACTTATTTAAATGGCAGTCAATAGGAACTGCCGATAGAAGTAAAAACTTATAACTCGGTATTTGATAGCTTACTTTGGATACTACGCGTGTGAAACCGGAGGGCGTGGCCATGGTCATGGCCATCTAGAAATGCGTTAGCATGGGTAATGGGAAATGCTGACGCATTTCTAGATGGCCAATTTCCATGGTCCCGAGTTTACTCGAAGATTACGTATCATTCTCGAACGTGACGCTAGAATTAAATTCACAGCCCACGAAAAATCTGTTTGTGATGCGTCAATAGAAGTTATCACTTTAAAATGGTAATAAATATGTGTTTGCACAAACATCCTCTCACCCCAAAGCCCCAAACGGATGCCTATAAGACGTGACACGCGGGAAGCGCGCTATCCCGCATTGCCTACATTACAATGTTAGTATTGCAGGAGCTATCAATTTCTGAGTTATAAGATTTCACTTCTATCGGCAGTTCCTATGACTGGGATTTTTTTTTATTATTTTACAATACTCATTCGTTAATTCACGTAAACAAAGTCGCAGACAACACGAATTAAGATCAAAATCAATAAAAATAATAATCGCCATGTTACAAACGAACGGAATTTCGTCAAGAATGTAAGAATGGTTGATTAAACGGCAAGAACCGTCGCAGCGACGTCTCGCTGGCGTCACATCCGGTAGGTATCGCCGATAACGCTACTAATTGCTCCTCGTTCCGAAAATGTATCGACAACGTACTGTCGCCAAGTGAGTCATTACCTCAAAACCTCTTTTTTAAAGTCGGTTAAAAAAAAAAAAAGCTCGAAAAAGCGACATCGTTTCATGGTTGATGTTCCAAAGACACGAACGAAGAGATTTGACTCTACTTTTGTGATAAGAACGTCTAGGCCGTGGAATACGTTGCCTGAGTGGGTTTTCCCCGATGGTTACAATCTTTGTGTCTTCAAATCGAGAGTGAATCGGTTATTTCTAGGTAAACACGTTCCATCGTAGACCGCATCGTCGCTTAACATCAGGCGAGACTGCGGTCAAGTGTGAACCTATAGAAGTTAAAAAAAAAAAAAAAAAGTCTCTCTCCTTGCGAGAGAAGGCCCCGAGTCCCAGCAGTGGGAATATTTAGTGGGTTGCTTTTGCTTATGCTGAAACATTAAAGTAGGATTTAATATTTAAATATTATAAATTTAAATATTTTGTAGTGGTAGGACTCTTAGCAGAGTCCGCCTGGGGAAGTACCACACCTTTGCCAGTTCTTCTACCGCCTAGCAGTAATGTGCTAACATTACTGTGTTCCGGTTCGAAGGGCAATGTTTCCAGAGAAATTACAGGGCTTAGAGATAGAACAACTTAGATCTCTGGGTGACGAGCGCAGTGCAGTGCTAGGTAATGATTTGGACTCTTCATGTTCCAATAGCTGCGTGTCACTGTGCTGTTATGTGGCAGGCATGTTGCTTACCATCAGGCACATGTCCTGCTGCTCGTCTCGTTACTCTTTCTATAAAAAATTATAATATTGTAATTGCTATATGAGAGTTTTTAGTTACATGAAGTAATTAAAGTATAGGTAGGCTATCTATCTGATATCAAATTTATAGCTTGCTTATTTTCATTGATTTTATGGCCATT
This sequence comes from Ectropis crepuscularia, assembly GCA_963693475.1. Taxonomy (NCBI): domain Eukaryota; kingdom Metazoa; phylum Arthropoda; class Insecta; order Lepidoptera; family Geometridae; genus Ectropis; species Ectropis crepuscularia. Next base: position 12,767,473 of record OY856368.1, on the reverse strand, counting down.
TTTATGTAAAAACTTATACACTACTGAACACTAAAGTCAGATGTCAAAATGGTAGTTAATATTATTGCAAACATCGTAAATGTTGTATTTTAATTATTACTTTTCTATTATAAAAATTGTTTATTTATAACAATATGGTTGCAAAATAACTATTTTTGATTGAATTGAAATCAATTAAGTTTTTATTTATTTTGAAAAGTCATTTAAATTCTATACAGTAATTAAAATAAATTATTATAAAAGAGAAGCCCACTTATACACACGGATGAAGAAGTGGAATCTTAATTACCTTAGGTAATTAAAAAAAAACATCTGTAGCATATTGTAATTAAAGGTCATTTTTATTGAAATTAATTTTAATCTTTTATAATTTTTTGGAAATTAAATTACACAAAGTAATAAAAAAAATTGGCAGTCATAGCAACTGCCGATAGAAGTGAAAACTTATAACTTAATTAAAACTTATAATGAATTTGATACCTTGGAAACTACACGAGTGTAACCGGAGGGCGTGGCCTCGCCATCATGGCATGGCCATCTAGAAATGCGTCAGCATTTCCCATTGGCTCACGCATTTCTAGATGGCCATTTTTTTTTTTAAAGAATGACGAGACGAGCAGGACATTTGCCTGATGGTAAGCAACATGCCTGCCACATAACAACACAGTGACACGAAGCTATTGGAACATGAAGAGTCCAAATCATTACCTAGCACTGCACTGCGCTCGTCACCCAGAGATCTAAGATGTTAAATCTCTAAGCCCTGTAATTTCACTGGAAACATTGCCCTTCAAACCGGAACACAGTAATGTTTGCACATTACTGCTTGGCGGTAGAATATTTGACAAAGGTGTGGTACTTCCCCTGGCGGACTCTGCTAAGAGTCCTTCCACTACTATGCCATACTAGGCCATGCCATGATGGCGAGGCCACGCCCTTTCAGCATTTCCCATTGGATGACGCATTTCTGGATGGCCAATCGCCAAGGTCCCGAGTTTACCCGAAGATTTCTTATCATACCCGAGCGTGAAGGTAGAATTCAATTTACACCCCACGAAAAATTTATCTAGGCGCGCCTAAAGAAGTTTTCATTTCAAAAATTTGGTCAGCCATCTGATATCAAATTTCACTACAAACTATTATCTTATTTTCAACAACTTTATTGCAGTTTGTATGTAAAAAATAAATATGTTATAAAATAAAACAGATAACACGTTAAAGTCAGAAGTCAAAATCTTAAAGTTATTTCTGATTGCAAACATAGTTTAATAAGGTCAAGCAATTTATGGGACGATAACAATATTACTTTGACGAACAAACATACTTATTTTATCGAAACGCGTAGCTTCTGCCAATTCAATATGTTTATGTAGTACTAGCAGAGCCCCGCGGTGTTACCCGCGAAGTTCCCGTTCCCGTTGTTCCCGTTGTTTAGCCTATGTGTTCTTCCAGACTGAAATCTGTCTGTGTTCCAAATTTCAGCCCGATCCGTTCATACGTACTTTTACCGCCAAGCAGTAATGTGCAAACATTACTGTGTTCCGGTTTGAAGGGCAATGATTCCAGAGAAATTACAGGGCTTAGAGACATAATATCTTAGATCTCTGGGAGACGAGCGCTGTGCAGTGCTAGGTAATGATTTGGACTATCATGTTCCAATAGCTGCGTGTTACTGTGCTGTTATGTGGCAGGCATGTTGCTTACCATCAGGCACATGAACTGCTCGTCTCGTCACTTTATGCTATAAAAAAAAACGTTAAGACGTGATTGAGCAACAAACATCCAAACATCCATACATTGACATTTTTTATAATATTAGTAGAATTATTTGGCTCATTTTTTTATTGTAGTAAAGAGTGACGAGACGAGCAGGACATGAACTTGATGGTAAGCAACACACTTGCCCATAACAACATTGTCACGCAGCTATTGGAACATGAAGAGTCCAAACCATTACGTAGTACTGCACTGCGCTCGTCACCCATATATTTTGTGTCTGTCCTGTAATTTGTCTGGAAGCATTGTCCTTCAAACCGGAACACAGTGATGTTTACACATTACTGCTTGGCGGTGGAATTATTTGCAAACGTGTGGTACTTCCCAAGCGGACTCTGCAAAGAGTCCTACCACTCGAAATATTATAAATATTAAACCATGTAACTCTCTACACTAACTGACCTTGGCCCTACGGTGAACTAACGCGTGGGGGTCTATACCTATTCTGTATTGGTGTATAGTCCATACTAAAATCACAGTCTATTAAATCATACAGTCGTTCGACGAAGCCGTCTAGACGGGGCAATCGTGCGGGGTGAGACGCGGGAAGCGCGCTCCTGCATTACCTACATTACAATGTTAGTATTGCAGGAGCGCGGCTCAGGCACAGATCAGAAAATAGTTTCTTCGTAAGCTCAGGGCCAGTGCATCATCACTCGCTCAAGGTCGCGCGGTTTTAGCCTACAGCTAGACCGTCCCTCCCAGGGGACAACTGCCAGTCGGTTGTCGGACGCACGGCTGAGCGCTCGCGCAACACGTTTCCCGCGCATATTGTTATTAGATATGTCGACAACCCTCCGCGCTAGACAGGGACAGAGTTACGCGTTAGAAAGAGCGCAAATGTTTATTTGAAAATCGCGACAGGTATTGCGAGCTGAATTGAACTTTGTTGTGTCCCAGCAAGAGTCGCTATTTATATAATGGTTTTCAGTAAGTGAGGCTTCTGTACTAATATTTATTTACTAATATTTATTCTGTGTCAGGGCTGACGACTTCCGTACGTTTTAATTTTATTTTGGTGCCACGTTTTTATAATAACGACAACCCTACCCGTGTCTAGACATTATTGCGTTTCTCCCAAAATCAAAGGCGATGAACTACTGGTTGTATATCTTTATACTGTGCTAAAATACACAGAATGTTGCCACAACTTTGCTATAAACTCTCAACAGCTAAACGCACGTGTAACCTTAATCTACCGTTACGAAGAAATGGCGTCGCTTGTGGCGATGTTGTGCCGTCAAACACATGCGTTTTACCTATTGGGGATAAGAAATGAGATCCCGCTATACAACAACCATCGCCGAGCTGGTTATTGGATGAAAAGTATTTTATATTCAATCTCATAGATCGTAGAACCCAAGATGGGCCCTCCCAAACTTCAGGGCGCACGCAATCATGTCAACGTAGGGAAGAGTGAGCTCACTCTTTCCGTTCTAGTCGGTTGCAGGATACGGTGGACGCAGGACGTTTTTACCTATCGTTATTCGTTATCAACAACCAAAATAAGTAGAACCACAGCAAATCTTGCCGCTAGCGATTATAGGGGTCAAGTAGATTGGTTATTTTTTTGTAAACCACTTACGATACACACAGAGACGCAGTTTATTACCAATTTCAAGGTGCTAAGGGCACATCTATTGATTTATATCGATGTTCAATCTAAAATGTTAATAAATATATTGCAAATGAGTTTTCTAAACGTCCAAGGCCATAGAAAGTGAAGACTGTAGTGGTAGGACTCTTGGCAGAGTTCGCCTGGGGAAGTACCACACCTTTGCCAGTTATTCTACCGCCAAGCAGTAATGTGCAAACATTACTGTGTTCCGGTTTGAAGGGCAATGTTTCCAGATAAATTACAGGGCTCAGGATAACATCTTAGATCTCTGGGTGACGAGCGCAGTGCAGTTCTAGGTAATGATTTGGACTCTTAATGTTCCAATAGCTGCGTGTCACTGTGCTGTTATGTGCCAGGCATGTTGCTTACTATCAGGCACATGTACTGCTCGTCTCGTAACTCTTTATTAAAAAAAAAACATTTTTTTGTTCTGAAAACTTATGACTTTTTTTCTAGTTTCATGGCATTTATTTTAGATATCCTTTTTAGGAAGAAGGAAATGTAAAAAGGTATCCAATTCGACATGTGTAATTGCTAATGCGGAAATGATCCCGAGATCTGTGTCAACACGTTTATGACATTCGAACACATCTGGTGACCATCTCTGCAAAACTAATGTCGGGCCGTCGAGTCGAATCGTAGATGGATTCGCTTTTAGTTGCATACATACATACATCTTTTTTTTAAAATAAAGAGTGACGAGACGAGCTGGACATGTGCCTGATGGTAAGCAACATGCCTGCCACATAACAGCACAGTGACACGCAGCTATTGGAACATAAAAGAGTCCAAATCATTACCTAGCACTGCACTCCGCTCGTCACCCCAGAGATCTAAGTTGTTATATTATCTCTAAGCCCTGTAATTTCTCTGGAAACATTGCCCTTCAAACCGGAACACATTAGTCTTTGCCCAATACTGCTTGGCGGTAGAATAATTGGCAAAGGTGTGGTACTTCCCCAGGCGGACTCTGCTAAGTGTTCTACCACTAGAGAAACCTATTTATGTTTAAAGAATTTTATTTATCACTTAAAGACATTTCAGTCGTTTACAATGATAAAAATAACTTAAATAACAATTTGTATTATCGTCGTCACACTTCACATACAAAAAATATAAATCCATAAAAAAAACTAATCAAGGTACCTCTAATAAAAAATACAAATACAATATTAGATAACATATTTATAGAACACTGGCGGCCCATTCCGGCTGCGCTCGGATATTGTCATTTAAAGACTATTAATCGAAATAAAAACTATCCTATCTCTCAAGTTGGATCATACTGCTCGCGGTGCGCCAAATTAAATTAAAATCGGTTTAATAGTTTAGGAATCCATCGCGGACAAACATCGTGACAGGAGATTTATATATATTTTTTTTGTAGTGGTAGGACTCTTAGCAGAGTCCGCCTGGGGAAGTACCACACCTTTGTCAATTATTTTACCGCCAAACAGTAATGTGCAAACATTACTGTGTTCCGGTCTGAAGGGCAATGTTTCCAGAGAAATTACAGGGCTTAGAGATATAACAACTTAGATCCCTGGGTGACGAGCGCAGTGCGGTGCTAGGTAATGATTTGGGCGCTTCATGTTCCAATAGCTGCGTGTCACTGTGCTGTTATGTGGCAGGCATGTTGCATACCATCAGGCATATGTCCTGCTCGTCTCGTCACTCATAATTTAAAAATATATAAATATTAAAACTAGTTAAGTAGTGTGTCCCCTGTGGTTTGGCCCGCTTAGTTCACGTTTCAGTTTTTTGCTCATGATAAAAAAAAGCTTAGATATATGTTATTTGAGACTTTAATCTGTTCTAAAGTTCAATACGATCACTTCTGACTTCATTGAGCAACTAACATTCAAACTTTCTAATTTACAACATGTGAAGGAAAACATCGTGAGAAAACCGACACGTATCTAGAATCTTTCGAGATCATGTGTCATCAACCAACCGGCATTTGGTCAGCGTGGTGGATTATGGCCTTGGTTCCCAGTCTTAGTCCCAGCAGTGGGGGACATTCAGTGGGCTGCTTAAGATGAGTGAAAAGAACAAAATTACAAATTTTGATTAACCCCCGACTACCTCGGATTTGCAATTCTACTAGGCAGTTATAGATAGGTAGCAGCCATCTTGGATTTTAAATTTGTCATAGTGCATAGTGTTCTACTAGTCAAACTCTTTCATTTAATACCCATATTGAGGTAGGTTGTGACGAAATATTTTGTCCGGCATTTTGTGGAGGCGGCCATCTTGAATCGATATCAACCAAACATAGCTTAAAATATCCGTACGAAAATTAACCTTCAAATAAAAAAAAAAACGCATCGAAATCGGCTTATCCGTTTGACCTTTGCGGTGCCACAGAAAGACAGACATCGACGTCAAACTTATAACACCCATTTTAAAGGCATTTAGAAAAATATAACAATATTTTTCTCACTTAGAACAATATTTTTCTAAAGTGCCTTGTATAATTGTACTTTATCGTGTATGAAAAGCGGTTAAATTCAGCTTGGCACAGCCGTTTCATATTAGAACCGATTGTTATTTACAACAATAGATAATAATTTAACGTACGTAATTACAAAAGCACAATTAGTTGTTGCAAATCGAGTACAAACAATCATAATGCAGAATTTTCAGAATATTACAAATTATTGGCATTAGCATAATTATTATGATTATCAAATTCTAACAAAATTAAACATTCAATCCACATTTGGCGCAACTGAAAATAATAATTTGAACATTTTTTAGGGTTCCGTAAAACGTAAAAACGGAACCCTTATAGATTCGTCATGTCTGTCTGTCTGTCTGTCTGTCCGTCCGTATGTCACAGCCACTTTTTGCCGAAACTATGAGAACTACACTGTTGAAACTTGGTAAGTAGATGTATTCTGTAAACCGCATTAAGATTTTTACAAAAAAATAAACAAAATAAAAATTAGGGTGGGGGCAACCCTACTGAGAACTGAAACTCAAAAATGTTTTTTTCATCAAACCTACACGTGTGGGGTGTCTATCAATAGGTCTTCAAAAATGATGTTGAGGTTACTAGTATGATTTTTGTCTACACTGAATAATTTGCGCGAGAGACACTTCCAAAGTGGTAAAATGTGTGTCCGCCCCTCTAACTTCTAAAGTAATGAATGAAAAAAATATTTGACGTACATTACCATGCAAACTACCAACGAAAATTGATTTGAACTCGATCTGATGAGTAGTTTTTTTTTTTAGTACGGCATAAATACACTATTATTAAAACTTCGATCAAAGTTACAACGAACTACAAGAACTATGTGTACTATGTATATTATGTTAGTTGCTGCAACGGAACCCTTCACGGGCGAGTCCAACTCGCACTTGGCCACTTATTTTTACATGACGAAGCCATTCATATAGAAATGCGCTTCATCGGAGAAAATGAGTTTGAAAATGAAGTCATGGAAAATTTCATGAAAAGAGTAATGGCCTGTCATCGGAGCCGTGGGGGTCATTTGTCGGATATTTTATTCCATACTTAATCAGAACATGTCCTCTTTACAATACCTACAATAAAAATATCACAACTCTGTCATAAAATACTTGTTTATATTTTAAAATGAAAAAGTGCACTCTTACTGAGACACCCTATCTATGTTTACACTTGACCGCCATCTTGTCTGATGGTAAGCGACGACGCGGTCTACGATGGAGCGTGCTTACTTAGAAGAAACCGATTCCCAAAAACCCCACTCAGGCAACGCATGCCACAGCCTAGACGCTCTTATCATAACAGTAGATTTTAACGTCTTGGCTTGTACCTTTGGAACTTCAAAACCATTTTAGTTTTGTTAATAAAGGCCCGCACTGGGCCAGCGTGGTGGATTATGGCCTTAACTCTCTCCTTGCGAGAGAAGGCCCCGAGTCCCAGCAGTGGGAACGTTTAGTGGGTTGTTGATGTTGATGTTGAATTAAGGCCCGATAAAAACAAACACAAAACAATGTCGCTTTTTCGAGCTACGCGAAGTTCAGATTTTTACATGTAGAAATCATACGTACTGTAAATGCCTCGTTGGCCCTATGCTGGGGATATTAAACAAATATTTTACCATCCAATAGAGAGTAGAACTAGACCGGGGGTTCTACCGCCTTACGAAAAACGCTTTGACGCTTTGACGCTTTGGCATTGCCGTCTCTTTCATTTCAAGCGAGAAGAAAAGAGACAGCAACGTCTAAGCGTCAAAGCGTTTTTCGCTAGGCGGTAGAGGCCCGGGCTAGCACAAAAAGCGCAAAGCCAAGAACTATCCATTTTGAAATGTGTTTCGTTCACCTAACCATACTGCTAGTTATAGTGTTCCTATTAGGTATTCGCTCTTCATTTTCGCTTGAAGTTAAAGCGACACCCATATCAAAGCTAAGACCATTTTAGTTCGGCGGTCATGTCACCCAGGTTATTCGCGCTATGGATGTGTCAACGACTTTTTTCAAAGCGGTCAATGCGACCCTAACCAAAAAGTCTAAAACTAACCATCGTAGTCTTAAAGCAGGTAGATGGCAATCGAGTTTTTGCTCACACTTACAAGTAGTATAAAGTATAAACTAAAACTTTGGGACGGATGATTTGAAAATAACAAGCTTTGAGGTCGCGTAGGTTGTAAATAAATGACATTATCGGCCTTCTAGTTTCGTTGAACTTAGTAACTTGTGTTTGGATTTGTTTGTAACGATCGTAACATTTCAAAATATATTTTGTTACTAGCTGAACCGTGCGCGCGTTGCTACGCCATCTATCGAAAATTGGTCGTACCAATTCAATAGAACAAATTTGGTTACCCTAGATTCTAATGACGCAACCTTTTAAAGATAGACACATGCTGTCACGCAACGAAAGCTCTCAAAAAGTAATATTTTTCGTTCATGCTCCGCTCCTGTTGATAGTAACGTAATGTTAAATAGCCTATAGCCTTCCTCGATAAATGGGCTTTCCAACAGAAAAATAATCTTTCATATCGGTCCAGTAGTTCCCGAGATCCTAGCGTTCAAACAAACAAACACTTCAGCGTTATAATATTAGTATAGATATAGATTAGAACATACTAACTTTAGTGCTCTTTTGGTGTCACCATCACCAGGTAGGCATGAAGTTGTAGGGGTATGACTCTCAGCAGAGTCCGCCTGGGGAAGTACCACACTTTTGTCGGTTACTCTACCGCCAAGCAGTAATGTGCAAACATTACTGTGTTCCGGTTTGAAGGGCAACCTTCTTGTCTTGCCTTGTTTCCTAAGAAATTATCATTAGAGATTTATCATCTTAGATCTCTGGGTGACGAGCGCCGTGCAGTGCTAGGTGTGTGGGTTTTTCCTGATAGTTATAATCTTGGTGTCTTCAAATCGAGAGTGAATCGGTTTCTTCTAGGTAAACACGCTCCATCGTAAACCGCATCGTACATCAGGCGAGATGGCGGTCAAGTGTAAACCTATTAAAGTTGAAAAAAAACTTACAAGAACAACTAAAAACTAAAGGCATGTACTCATAACTCGGGTACTAAAACAGAGTGTGAATAGTCCCGCGGTACTTATACAATAGTGTGGGTACGGTCGCAGCGGACGAAGAACCAAAACACCGGCGCGGGCGCATTCATTGTTGCACCTACCATGAGCTGTTATTGTCAAGATTCTTCGACAATATTGCGTGCTGCACAACTCTGAACCTTACCCTCAAAGCGTTATAGGTCGTAATCGTGTGATAGTTGGTCAGAACTCCATACAAACGATGTGTTTAATTACTCCCATACACACGCACCTGTTACGAAGGCTAGGGTTGCATCATTATTATTTTTTTTTAAATAAAGAGTGACGAGACGAGCAGGTCATGTGCCTGATGGTAAGCAACATGCCTGCCACACGACAACACAGTGACACGCAGCTATTGGAATATGAAGAATCCAAATGGACGACCATTTGGATCTAAGCTGTTATTTATATCTCTAAGCCCTGTAATTTCTCTGGAAACATTGCCCTTCAAACCGGAACACAGTAAAGCTTGCACATTACTGCTTGGCGGGTAGAATAACTCGCAAAGGTGTGGTACTTCCCCAGGCGGACTCTGCCAAGAGTCCTACCACTGCTAAATCATCATCATAGAATGATGGTAGTAGTTCGGATTAACAAAATAAATATTCTACAATATTATGAATGTCAATGTTTGTTGTTATCACGTTGGAGGAAGGAACAGATAGGGTTGCGATTTTGATGAAACGAGAATGAAAAATGAGAGCCTAGACCAGGGGCTCCCAAACTTTTTGACCCCGCCGCGCATTTACTTGTTTAGTATTGTCACGACGCCCTACCGAAGCCAGAGCTATTTGAAATAGATACAGATGAACAAAACTAGATACATGCAACGTGCAACAATGGTAGTTAGGTATATGTAGGTACAGTAAAAATGCATTGGCTACTTATTCAAATACAGATAAAGATAGAGAATCCAATCAATTCTCTAGCGATCAATCCATTCAATCGACTGACAGCGCCCGTCTTTACTTTCTACGGCGAACCAGAGAGACGCGGCGTACTATTTGGGAACCTCTGACCTTATTGCGATATTTAGAATCAAAATGTATGCACTCGAGTGCAAACCTTATCACCACCTGATACGGTTCAGAATCCCGTTGTATTTACACAATTTTTAACGAATTAATACGAGATATTATCACAAACTTTTCTGAACCATTTAAATTTGGTAGGTAATCCCTTGAAATATGAGTTAAAATTCAATTAAATACGTAGTAAATTTACGCTTATATCTCTAAGTTATATCCATGTAGGCTTACATTATTTGTTATACAATCTACAAGACAATCAATAAAAGAAACAGTATTATCTAGACTCTAGACAACAAAACATTACAGTTATCCAAGATAATAACTTGATAAATCGTTAGGTATCCTTAATTATATATGTTATCGCGATTCAACTTATTACTATGGGAATTCGCGCTGAGTCACTGAAAACGTATATTACCTACTAGTATTTTTTAGTTTTGTTTTGATGGAATAATGTCGTCACCTAACGAAGTAACATAGATCAAATTGTTAGCGTTGATGTAAATTATGCCTTTAAGGACTATATTTTTTATACAGAGACTGATGAAACTTGGCCTTAAATGACCTCTGTTTTTTCCCCCAGGGAAAATTATTTATGAATTCTACCGCATCCGGGGGGAGCGCGGTGGATATGTGGGAACCCTACCCACTAAACACCCCAGGGTGTTTAGACCCGTCTCTATAAGGGATCGATGTTCCAACCCTCTTTCATTGCGAGGCGCGCGGAGATATCGCACGCGCCATCTCAGGGGCTATACTCATCAAGCGACGGACCCCCCGAATCCGCAGCTCAAATACTCATACGACCTCTGTCCCAACGTTGAGCAAAGGTTTCTCGAGTCTCTATAAGGGATCGATGTTCCAACCCTCTTTCATTGCGAGGCGCGCGGAGATATCGCACGCGCCATCTCAGGGGCTATACTCATCAAGCGACGGACCCCCCAAGTCCGCAGCTCAAATACTCATATGACCTCTGTCCCAACGTTGAGCAAAGGTTTCTCTTCCCTACCTTCAATGGTATTTATCTACCATATACTCTCTACTATCTACTATATATATAACATATTGTTAAATCCTCGCCGTCATGGGCGCAAGATTTGATGCCATTTCGATCCTTGGTTTTCCCTACCGACCAGCAGGTCTACCGTTTAACTAAATCTGCTTTGGCTTTGCTATTGCTGTCTCTATAATTTCAAGCGAAAAGAAAAGAGAGAGAAAAGAAATTTCCACTTCCAAAAATAGTACTGGAATAGTAAGTGTAGGTACTAGTCTTGGCCGAAGTTTCTACCGGTCGCTAGGTATCAACTGCCTGGCACTGTATTACGCTCATAACCCGGAAATAATAACCATTAAATCGCCTGATAATATACTTAGTACGTAACTAATGTTATTACAGAGCTGTATCGATTTGTAAACTTGGAAACTGCTAGAACTTATCAATGGGCCAATCGGACGACCTTTTGCCCTGAGATCGTCCGGACGTTAATGGAAAATTGTCGACACCGCAATAATCAAGATAGTAATATAAGAATGATCTCTGACGTCATCGCTGCAGTTATACTGCTTATTAATATTATAAATACGAAAGTTCGTATTTCTAAATGTTTGGATGTTTGTTGCTCAACCACGTTGACACGCCTCAAGAGTTCACGCTATTTGGATCAGAGTTTATAGTCTGGAATAGCACGGATGGCGGTCAAGTGTAAACCTTTAAAAGTAAAAAAAAGCAAGATATCTACTAATTAGTTGACTAACTAGTTGTTATTTGTATTGTTTCAGCTCAAAGGACGATGAGATAGACGGAAACTGTATAGTGCGAGCGAGGGGTCTGCCGTGGCAGTCTTCTGACCAGGACATCGCCAAGTTCTTCCGGGGACTCAATGTCGCCAAGTAAGTTTATCTCTAGTATTCTTTTTTATCTACCTCTATACTAATACTACCGATGTGGAAGAAAGGTTCTCGAGTGGGGACCACGAACCAGAATACGCAGTGTTGGACGGCCTCCCACTAGATGGACAGATGACCTCACAAAGGTCACTGGAAACCGATGGTTGCAGATTGCGTCCGTTCGTTGTGGAAATCTTTAAAGTACCTTTCTACCCCATCGGTTGTCAGTTCTACGAGCGATGTGGCCTGCCCATTGCCACTTCAGCTTGGTTACTCTTTTAAGCTATGTCGGCCACTTTCGTTCTTTCGTGAATATCTTCATTACGGATTCTGTCGCGCAAAGAGACTCCGAGCATAGCTCTCTCCATAGCTCGCTGTGTGACTTTGAGCTTTGTTATGAGGCCCACAGTTAAGGACCACGTCTCCGTTCCATAAGCCATCACTGGCAACACGCACTGGTAAAAGACTTTCGTCTTTAGGCATTGGGGTATTTTGGACTCAAAGATGTGCCGAAGTTTCCCGAACTCATTTTTTGTTTTGATTGTATCTATTATTTTTTGTGTAACCCTTGTTTGTTGTTCCAGGGGCGGAGTAGCCCTCTGCCTCTCACCCCAGGGTCGCCGCAACGGAGAGGCGCTGGTGCGGTTCATATCGCAGGAGCACCGGGACATGGCGCTCAAACGACACAAGCACCACATCGGGCCGCGGTACATCGAGGTAACATCACTAATTATTTATATATAGCTCGAAAAAGTGAAACCGTGTCATGGTTGACGTTCCGCAGAATCGAACGACGAGGTTGGACTCTAGTTTTGTAATAAGAACGTCTAGCCTGTGGAATTCGTTGCCTGAGTGTAAAAACACAAAAGACGACATTACCAACAATGATGGCCATTTGAGCATCCTATGTCATGGAAATCATGTCGCAGGTATATGTAGACATGGCGCGCAAACGGCTAAAGCACCATATTGAGCTGACATTGAGGTAAAATTACCATTTAAACTTCAGAAGGCTGTAAAAGAGATCTGGGGTCAACTGGCATAGATCCCTTAAATATCATCGATATTGATTGAAATCAATGGATGTGCCCTCCTAAACGTCAGGCGCACGGAATTATGTTATCGTTGGAAAGAGTGAGCTCACTCTTTCCGTTTTAGTCTATTGTAGGCAGCGGTGAACGACGGACGTTTATACGTATCGCTATTCGTTGTCTACAACCAAAATAAGTAGAACCGCAACATACCTCGCCGCTAGCGATTCTAGGGGTCAAGTAGATTGGTAGTTGTAAACTACTCTCGCCACGATTTGTTGTATTATATATTTTTTTCCGCGATATATACTCAATACTCAAACATTTATTGCTTCACTAGCAGCGCCCCGCGGTGTTACCCGCGAAGTTCCCTTTGTTTTTTCGGGATAAAAAGGTTATTGTTAAAAAGATTAGCCTATGTGTTCTTCCAGACTATAATCTATCTGTGTTCCAAATTTTTGCCCCATCCGTTCATACGTTAGGACGTGATTGAGCAACAAACATCCAAATATCCAAACATCCAGATTAAGTCGTAACACAACATACCCCAATGGGGGATTGCAAATTAAAATAACAATCTTTTGGAGCGAAGTGTTTTATTCCACAGTCAAGAGCCTAAATATTCCAGATACTATGTATTTTCAAAATTTCAACTCTATCCGTTCAGACTTTCCAACGCGATTGAGCAACAAACATCCAAACCTTGATATTATACTATAAGTAACTGTTATATAACTGCTAATAAAAGTGGGCTACTGGTTTATGTCCAATTTGTACTTAGTAAAAAACGTGGACTGGTGATAGCGGATGTCAATGAATGAGATAACGCTATTTAAGACTTTAATATACATACTAATATTTAACAATAAAATGCGACGCAAAAAAATAAAAAAGAAGAAGAACTGTGTTGCACTGGCACAAGGACAACCTTGATATCTCTCTCTCTCTCTTCCTGGCTATATATCCCATATGGTGGTGGAGTCAGCCTTCCTGCTATTTCTTCTACACTTTGCTCTATCTAAGACATCGTCATCAGACAACTCGCATTCTCTCATGTCCCTTTGCACTACAGTCCTCCATCTGGTTTTGGGTCGGCCTCTGGATCTTCGGCCAGGGGCGGACAATTGGGGTACAATCCTCAAAAAAACTAAGTAGCCCGTTAGTTAGATTGCCAAAAAATATTGTACACGTATTTTTTCTTTTGTTTCACAAACAAAAAATGACGAAGATACAGCGCTTTGAAGTTTCGTGTGACGTCACTTGTGAGTACGATTTTTACTCACGAGTGACGTCGCGACCCCCCACTCTCGAAGTTTGATGGTCTATATCTTTGACGATTTTAACATTATGAGAAAACAAAAAATACGTGTCCAATATTTTTCCATGATCTAGCTGACGGACTAATTAGGATGGTGTATTTTTGACCCAGTCCGGTACCCTATTGGTATTGTCCTTGATATATTTTTCAAATATCGGCTTGTACTGTCATTGTGAGTTGACTATAATATAAAGAAGCCGTCTATGTCTCTTGGTCGAATATTCGCTTTGTATTATAAAAATAACTTAACTAAAATAGTGGTAGTGGTAGTAGTGGCCTGGGGAAGTACCACACCTTTGCCAGTTATTCTACCGCCAAGCAGTAATGTGCATATTGTTCCGGTTTGAAGGGCAATGTTTCCAGAGAAATTACTGGGCCTGACGAACGCAGTGCTGTATGTGCAAGGTAATGATGATAATGATTTGGACTGTTCATGTTCCATCAATAGCTGCGTGTCACTATGCTGTTATGTGGCAGGCATGTTGCTTACCATCAGGCACATGGCCTGGTCGTCTCGTCACTGTTTATTTAAAAAAAATGGTTGTCTGTAAAGTCGGTTTACTGACGATAGTTGAACGTGACAACGTCTTAAGAAAATACTGATGGAATGGTAGCATTTTTCAAAAGAAAATTTTAATTTCATTTGTTTAACAGATTTGTATGTATATAGAGAAGGATGTAATTGGAAATCACAATGAAATGAAGCTTTTTGAAAAGCTGTTCAAAGCGCCATCTCTGGGTACATCATTGTACTAGCACAAGTTCTTAACTTCATATCGTCGCTTTTCTAAAACATGGACAGACTCCTTGAACGTAATACACTCACTAGATGGTGCGAAAAGTAATAAGGCGAGGTAACGGTGGTAAATATTATCTATTCTATGGCGGTAACGTTACATGACGTCATGTTTTGCGGGCGTGCAGCCGGCTTCATCGAATTATAAGACGTTATCACGTCAAAAAAAAACTAAGCATAGGTTAAAAAACGTATTGAATGTCGCGGAGTAATGTTACTCGTACTCTGCCAAAGTAAACTAATATCGGATTTAAGCATGAAAGCGTAACAGACAGACAGAGCCACTTTCACATCTATAATAGTACTAGCCATCCGTTCCGGCTTCGCTCGGATATTGTCATATTAAGACCATTAATCGATACAAAACTATCCTAGCAAGCTTTCGTAAACATCATCGGTTGACTTTCTTGGTGAACAGTTCACTGGATTTCAAGTGCCGTAGCGTTGCTCGGAGGGGTTCTGTATCAAAATTTGTTGGGGGTCCAAATGAAAGGTAAAGATCTAAAGATTGTGAATATAATTTTTTCAAATTTTTACTTACCACGTTAGGCCTCTGTAGCCTGGGGGTCCTGTAATTTTTATAGACGCATTCCGGCCATATTGGGGGAATTGATGCGGCTAGCTAATTGGTACGGCGCCTACGCCCTTACATATTAATAGCAGTGCCCCGCGGTTTCAGCCACGTAGTATCCGATCCCGTTATTTCCCCGGGATAAAAAGTAGCCTATGTTACTTCTAATATCTCTAAGAACATGTGTACAAAGTTTCATGAGGATCGGTCAAATAGTTTTCGCGTAAAAGCGTGACAAACGTACTTGTCGCGTTTATTAGTATTAAAAGGAAGATTTCTAGGGATAATAAGGATTAAGCTGTATATCCACTCGGCCTAACGTTCTGGGCGTCCTTTCTCGGAAGCGCTAGGCGTCTCTTCTTGTCCGACCTAGCGGCCAGATATGGCCTCTCAGTGCTAGACTGGTATTGTGTGTATACAAATCAATACCCATCGTACGACTGCCCCTCCAAATAGGAACCCGTTTTTGTCTTTCTTTGCGTCCTGCTCTGTTCTTTGACGTTTGTAGGTATAACCACAGAATAAATATTAGTACAGAAGCCGCACTTACCAAAAACAATTATTTAAATAGCGACTCTTGCTGGGACACAACAAAGTTCAATTCAGCTCGCATTAGCGCTCAATATCTGTCGCGATTTTCAACTCTCTCTTCTAACGCATAACTCTGTCCCTGTCTAGCGCGGAGGGTTTACGACATATCTAATAACAATATGCGCGGGAAACGTTTTGCGCGAGCGCTCAGCCGTGCGTCCGACAACCGACTGTCACTTGTTTCCTGGAAGGAACGGTCTAGCGGTAGGCTAAAACCGCGCGACCTTGAGCGAGTGAGGATGTACTGGTATAACTCTATCTCTATCCGATCATTCGTCATACGATCCGATTCATCATCCGAGACATTCATTACTAAGAACAGTTTTATAGACAATGCACAGTGTATGATTTAAGAATTTTTGTTTAATATGTTAAAACTGTATGAATGAATGTATTATGGTTAATAAAAGTTTTTTTTTTTGATTTTTGATTCGTGGAAAGTAGTGCACGTCGCACGGATATTCGGCTAATCACATCGTCCTGCGCCCCCGCTAGTGAGTTGTGGCAGTAGGCGAGATTCGTATCATCGCCGATCGACAGGGTATCTGATCTGTGTGAGTATTGTTCCAGGTGTACCGGGCGAGCGGCGATGACTTCCTGTCGGTGGCGGGCGGCGCCACTTGCGAGGCGGCCGCGTTCCTGTCACGCGGTGCGCAGGTCATCGTGCGCATGCGCGGACTGCCCTACGACGCGACGCCGCAACAAGTCGTAAGTTATTTGAAGTCAAAATTTAGACGTATTCCACAAATCCTCTTAGATTTTCCCCTGACAGGGGGGGATTTGTGGAATTTTCGTCCATAAATCCCATGTGATATTTCGGAAGGGGATTTGTGGACTAAAATTCCACAAATTTCGTGTTTCAGTGGTAGGGGATTTTTTTAACTAAAAGTCTACAACAAATCAATATTATATGTTACAGCAAAGGTGATTAAATAGTTATTAATTATACACTATTATCGGTCATTATTTTAATTACCAAATTGTTTAGACAACTTTATCCTTAAATTTGAAATAATAGCAGGTTGAAGTTAGTTAAAGTTAAACACAAATCCCCTTCCAAAATATCTAACAACTAGTTGATTGTGCGCGCGTTACTACGCCATCTATCGAAAATTGGTCGTACAAATTCAAATGTTGTACAAATTCGGTTACCTTAGATACTAATGACGCAACCTTCAAAAGATAGACACATGCTGTCATGCAACGAAAGCTCTCAAAAAGTATAACGTTTTCCCGTTTTTATTACATTTATAATTCATGCTCCGCTCCTGTTGATAGTCGCGTAGTGTAAAATAGCCTATAGCCTTCCTCGATAAATGGACTATCCAACAGAGAAATAATCTTTCAATTCGCACCAGTAGTTCCCGAGGTCCTTGCGTTCAAACAAACTCTTCGGCTTTATAATATTAGTATAGATATACATTTACAATTCGACCCTCTACCTTTTTTTTTTTTTTTTTTTTAATAAAGAGTGACGAGACGAGCAGGACATGTGCCTGATGGTAAGCAACATGCCTGCCACATAACAGCACAGTGACACGCAGCTATTGGAACATGAAGAGCCAAAATCATTACCTAGCACCGCACTGCGCTCGTCACCCAGAGATCTAAGTTGTTATATCTCTAAGCCCTGTAATTTCTCTGGAAACATTGCCCTTCAAACCGGAACACAGTAATGTTTGCACATTACTGCTTGGCGGTAGAATAATTGACAAAGGTCAATTTTTCCCTATTCCCCTATTATTTCCCTATTTTTCCGAAGTACTCGTAACTATCTATTTATCCGGAGGCGATTCCCAACAGTGGGTACATTTAGTGCACTGCGTATGGATAGTAATTTTAACCAGTACAGTACGTCGGGAACCAATTCAAGGCGATTTCACAGTTAAATAGCACGATTGCAACCCTGACCCCTTAAGATTATGCGCCGGCTAGTTCGAACTGAATAGCCATTGCCATAATCAGTTTTACGACTTGCCGATAAAACTGCTGTAAAAACAATTCCAATGATTAGCCATACATATACAAGACGAAAATAACTAAAAAGTATACTTTATTTTTGTTAAAAAATCTTGAACTGATTGAATACTTTAAAAAGACTAGGTACATAATATGTACTATAACAGCGTCCTATGGTTTTACCCGCGTAGTTCCGGTTCTGTCATTTTACCGCGAATTTTCTTTTTTTTTTCAACGACACTCTTGTGCGAAAAAGACTTCAAAGTCTTGAACATCGCCGAAAAATTGCTAGCCTATCAGTTTTTTATCGGATACACTTCGGAGAGTGTGCGACTGATTTGCATGATCTGATACCACCTTGTCCTTTTTTCTATCGGAATGCTCGTAGCTCGAGAAAGCGACATCGTTTCATGGTTGATGTTCCAAAGACACGAACGAAGAGATTCGACTCTACTTTTGTGATAAGAACGTCTAAACTGTGGAATACGTTGCCTGTGTGGGTTTTCCCCGATGGTTACAATCTTTGTGTCTTCAAATCGAGAGTGAATCGGTTTTATCTAGGTAAACACGCTCCATCGTAGACCGCATCGTCGCTTAACATCAGGCGAGATGGCGGTCAAGTGTAAACCTATAGAAGTTAAAAAAAAAACCGCGAATTTTCTTAAAAAAAAAAAAAGTCATATGAAGCTACGACCATGTCGTGCAGATATATAATTTTACTTTTTCGTTGACATTTCTCTTCGTTCGTGTCTTTGGAACATCGACCATGAAACGATGTCGCTTTTTCGAGCTACGAGCATTCCAATAGAAAAAAGGATCAGGTGGTATTAGATCATGCAAATCAGTCGCACATTCTCCGAAGTGTATCCGATAAAAAACCGATAGGCTAGCAATTTTTCGGCGATGCTTAAGACTGCAGTCTTTTTCGCACAAGAGTATTGTATGGATCGTATTATGCTTAATACCCCCGTTTACATTATTCCAGTCCAGCGACCGAATCCAGCGCTGGATTGCTTACTGGAATAATGTAAACCGGCACTGGAATGCGTTGGCACTGGATTGATGCATTCCAGTGCCGGTTTCCATTATTCAAGTAAGCAATCCAGCGCTGGATTCGGTCGCTGGACTGGAATCATGTAAACGGGGTATAAAAAGCGATGTAAACCCACAGCTGGACTTCTTCACAACGGGTGACGATCCCGTGCAAGTCCTGGACGGCGCGGAAGGCGTGCTATTCGTCCGCAGGGCCGATGGAAGGGCCACGGGAGATGCCTTCGTGCTGTTCCCTAAGGAAGAAGACGCGGCCAAGGCGCTCAGCAGACATCGGAAGCTCATCGGAGCACGGTATATCGAGCTGTTCCGGTCCACGACGGCAGAAGTGCAGCAGGTATGTTTGGGAATTTTGATTATATTTTACGTTTAAAAAAGACAGCTGACCACAATTTGTGTTTTTTTTTGCTGACGGAAATCACTAAACGAAACATTATTTGGTTACGGTCCGTTTGGACTGAATTTTAAATTGTACTAAAACCGTAATGAACAAATCTCAAAATGACCTTTTCGCATGTGTCATTTCTTCAAAATAGCTGCACTGTTTTCAATAAAATCTATACGCGACCTCTGAAGTCTCAAAAAAAAACGATGTACAATTGGCGTATCGCACATGCAAAACAAAAACATACAATTGAGAACCTCCTTGTTTTAGTAGGAGGTAAAATAAAATGTTTTTAAAAACACCCGATGAAAATCGAAAATAAGTTAATAAGAACAACAAAATTGCTGAATCATAAATAATTAAAAGTACAGCAATTCTCTCAAAACTGTACCTAAATAAGTGCGCTAATTTAGATGCACCAGTACCCAAGTTCGTTCGGGCCTTAGTACTTCAACCACGAAACGGTGTCGCCTTTTTTTCCGAGCAGTCCGATAGTAAAACGAACTAGTTATTAACTCGTGTAGATCATTAGAACTCTCCTGTAGTTTTAGTGTTTTAGGTTTAGTAGTGGTAGGACTCTTGGCAGAGTCCGCCTGGGGAAGTACCACACCTTTGCCAGCTATTCTACCGCCAAGCAGTAATGTGCAAACATTACTGTGTTCCGGTTCGAAGGGCAATGTTTCCAGAGAAATTACAGACAGGGCTTAGAGATATAACAACTTAGATCTCTGGTGGAACGAGCGCGGTGCAGTGTTAGGTAATGATTTGGACTCTTAATGTTCCAATAGCTGCATGTCACTTTGGTGTTATGTGGCAGGCATGTTGCACATGTCCTGTTCGTCTCGTCGCTCTTTATTTAAAAAAAAAAAAAAAAAAAAAAGTTAAATAATGAAAAAATTACTAACTTCTTAGTTACATGTAAAAGGTATTGTTATCGGAAAAGCCAAATCGTTTTGTAACGCACTAAGAAAGAAACCTCGTTTTAGTGCCCAGCCTAGAACAATACACTTGATAAATCAGATATTTATTAAATAAGCTACTTTACGTCGTCAGCACTAGATTCAGGATTCAGCGGTGTAGGAAAACATCGTAAGGAAACCGGGGTGTTCTGAGAAACATCTCATATGTTTTGAGGACTTGGGTCATTACTTTTTTTTAATTACACTGCACTGGGCTCGTCACCCATTGATATAATATGATCGATCTCTATGACCTTTAATTTGTCTGGAAACATTGTCCTTAAATCCGGAACACAGTTACTATTTGTAGTTATTCACAACAAATTACATTAAAGTTAAAATCAAAGTTTTTTTTTGGTAAATTTACATTTCCAAGTCAGCCATAATAAACTGGAAAATTGTGTTTATTAAGTATCATTACACTTATTTCACCATCATGAGGCTGTATTCGTCCATTGCTGGACAAATGCCACTCAGACAAATCTCGGTCATACGTTTCCGATTGCCACCAGCTAGCTAGACACTATCTAGCTTTATCTAGCTGCTTTTCGTAAATATTGTGATTGTCTCATTATATTATGCGTTATGTGGTCTATTTATATGTATAACTAGCTGACCCCGCAAACGTTGTTTTGCCTTAGTGAACTTGCCTTGCCTTGTCACTTAGGGGTATGAAAAATAGCTAGTAGCCGATTCTCATACCTACAGAATATGCATATAAAATTTGGTTAAAATCAGTAAAGCCGTTTCGGAGGAGTAAGGAAACAAACACTGTGACACGAGAATTTTATATATAAGATAAGTGGCATGTTGCTAGTTTGGCACCACATAAAACAGTCCAGTATGCCATTATTCTTTAATGTAAATTGTTAGTGATATATTTTCAATGCACAATAATTAGCTGTTTTTTAAAATTTCACCAAGTGACACATTATTTTCTTCTATTTATGCTTTATTTTGGAGTCAGAGGTTAGATGGTGTTGTGTGTAAAATGCTCACACATTTATTATAATAATAACTGATTATAACTGACATAGAGATTATCAAAGAGTTCAAGGAATGTTCAAGAAACCATTGAAACTTCTTTGCTTCAACAGTATATCGTCACTATCCAGTCTCAGTAGTAAATTTACTTACTAATGAACATTTTAATCGTTTCTTCAACAAATAACCTAGAAACAATAATGTCCTGCACAGACGTGTACAATTGATGTTTTTATGTTTCAAGCGCGCCCTTGAAACGTATCGGTGAGTTGCATGCAGTTTGTGATTTTACACGCATTTAGTTGTTGTGTGTTATTATTTAGCAGTATAATTAATAGAGATATATACTTACATATACTATTTGTTTTACTTGACTGAATACCTTCTTTTTTTTTTTTTTAACTTTTATACGTTCACACTTGACCGCCATCTCGCCTGATGTTAAGCGACGATGCGGTCTACGATGGAGCGTGTTAACCTAGAAAAAAACCGATTCACTCTCGATTTGAAGACACAAAGATTGTAAATATCGGGGAAAACCCACTCAGGCAACGTATTCCATAGCCTAGACGTTCTTATCACAAAGTTGAGTCGAATCTCTTCGTTCGTGTCTTTGGAACATCAACCATGAAACGATGTCGCTTTTTCGAGCTACGAGCATTCCGATAGAAAAAAGGACAAGGTGGTATCAGATCATGCAGATCAGCCGCACACTCTCCGAAGTGTATCCGATAAAAACCGACAGGCTAGCAATTTTTCGGCGATGTTCAAGACTTTGTAGTCTTTTTCGCACAAGAGTGTCGTTGCCTATGAGCCTTTTGGCACGTCTCTCGATCGATTCCTTCTGCCACAAAGTTAAGAGTCAAAGCACTGATCAATATTTTTCAAAAAAATAGTTGCACTCCGTAGAGTCTACCGTTTAACTAAAACTGTCTTGGCTTTGAAATTGTTCTATTTTCTTTTCACTTAAAATTATAGAGACAGCAACGGCAGAATCGTGGGAGTGGCGACAGAAGTGAAAACCACAATTTAAATATGTATAATGTACATACCTACTTATATACAAAGGTATCGGTAATACTCGCAGGAGTCTGTTCATAATCTTCTGATTGAAAGTTCATAATTTTATAAGGATTTAATGTGATTGACTTTTGCTTCATAACAGTAACTCGCATGTGAAAAAAATACGATTAAAATGATTCGTATCCTTTTTCATTTATCATGGGTTCTTTGTGATATTGTGACAACTAGCGTATTTGCACTCTAACATCTCATTCGTGCCAAAAATATAAAAAAACACTTTTGTGACTATTGCAATAAAATCTTCCCTTGTAGTCCCTATTCTTAGTGCTCAATACAAATTTGATAAAAAAAAAATCAATTGAAAACGTGTTGGAAATTGCTTTAACTTTCGTGTACTCGTTTTTTTCTCGGTCGTCGCTGGGGCCCCTCTAGACGGGATGCCCTAATCGCTTAACCCACTCGTCCTAACGTTCTATGTACGTTCTAACGTCCCTTCTCGGAAGCGTCCGACGTGGCGGCCAGATATGGCCTCTCAGTGCTAGACCGAATAAATCATAGGCTAATCCAGGAGTGGTAATCCAGGTCCTGAACCGGTCGCTGGAGAACCGTAGCAGCCAGAGCAGTACGCCGGCCGCGCCGCCGCCCGCCGAGGGTCTACTCCCGGTGGCGCTGGTGCCCCAACACGTCATCACCTCCGGCACCGCCAAGGACTGCGTGCGGCTCAGGGGACTGCCTTACGAGGCTCAGGTCAGTTGGCTGCAATACTCTAGGCTTTATATAGATAGAAACACAAGTTAATACTTCCCTTTTGCTGAATTCAACTATATTTGCAAGATGTTTTGCAAGATATTAACTTAGATAATATTTGCAAGATGTTTTGCAAGATATTAACCTTAAATTAGTTACAATGTTTAATAAAATATTGACTAACTAACGTCAGGGGGTCAGTTTATGTCTGACGGTGTGCGCGCGCATCGTAAAAAAATACTCATAATTTTTTCTTACTGCGCCAAAAAAGTATTACTTTAATGATACAAATCAAAAACCACCTCTTCCACATATTCATATGTAGTGGTAGGACTCTTAGCAGAGTCCGCCTGGGGAAGTACCACACCTTTGCCAAATATTCTACCGCCAAGCAGTAATGTGCAAACATTACTGTGTTCCGGTTTGAAGGGCAATGATTCCAGAGAAATTACAGGGCTTAGAGGCATAATATCTTAGATCTCTGGGTGACGAGCGCAATGCAGTGCTAGGTAATGATTTGGACTATCATGTTCCAATAGCTGCGTGTCGCTGTGCTGTTATGTGGCAGGCATGTTGCTTACCATCAGGCACATGATCTACTCGTCTCGTCACTATATGCTATAAAAAAAAATCCATATACACATTCATATCCACCAAAGACGTTAATCTCTTAGTTATATAGAAAGAATAATCTCTCCACAGGTGGAGCATATCTTGACGTTCCTCGACGAGTTCGCGAAGAACATCGTTGTCCAAGGCGTGCACATGGTCTACAACGCGCAAGGCCACCCCAGCGGGGAGGCCTTCATCCAGATGGACAGCGAGGCCTCGGCCTTCCTCTGCGCGCAACAGAAACACCACCGGTACATGACCTTCGGGAAGAAACAGCGGTATATTGAAGTAAGTAAAAGAGAATCAGAACTTTTAAAAGTATCATAAACTATTTAATCCAAGTGACGAAGGCTTTTTCTGATGGACGAAATAACCTATAAAAATAGATCTCAATTACGCTTATTATTATTTTTTTAATTCCTTAGCGTATGGTTAATTTTGGTGTCACACAATAACCTACAGCAAAGAAGCGAACATTGGTCTATTGAGTCAAGTAACATGAAACGAAACATATTTTAGGTTAAACGACCAACAGTAGATCGATTCTTGTGTAATTTAAGGGACAGTAAGTATCACAATATCAGAGCTGTGACCAATCATGATTCCTAACAATGTGATCAATGATTCCTAACGATGTGATCAATGATTCCTAACAATGTGATCAATGATTCCTAACAATATGATCAATGATTCCTAACAATGTAATCAATGATTCCTAACAATGTCATCAATGATTCCTAGCAATATGATCAATGATTCTTAACAATTTGATCAATGACTCGTAATAATATGATAAATGATTCTTAACAATATGATCAGCGACTCGTAATAATATGATCAATGATTCTTAACAATATGATCAATGACTCCTAATAATATGATCAATGATTCTTAACAATATGATCAATGATTCCTAATAATATGATCAATGATTCTTAACAATATGATCAATGATTCTTAACAATATGATCAATGACTCGTAATAATATGATAAATGATTCTTAACAATATGATCAACGACTCGTAATAATATGATCAATGATTCTTAACAATATGATCAATGATTCCTAACATTATGATGGTATGATCAATTATGATTTCTAACAATGTGGTACCGGTGACCAATGATTATTCTAATTTATATCTTAAATACAACGTCAAACTGTCTTCATGCTTGTTTTTATGGTTTCAGACAATGATACCATAGTATAGGAAGTTATTCGTAATGTGGTACTAGATAAATAAATAGACAGCTAACTCTTTATTGTAATACAACAGAAATATTACAGAAAACATTGATGTATTACCACTTCAAATAGCGGCCTTATTGCTTAGAGCAATCTCTACCAGGTACTGTAGTTGTAATATACATGTTGTATGTCGCAGGTGTTCCAATGCTCGGGCGAGGACATGAACCTGGTGCTAACGGGCGGCGTCACCCCCGCCACGTCTCCCAAGGTGCTGTCCCCCGGTACGTTGATGTCCCCCCCCTCCCCCCGCGGCCCCCGCGCCCCGCCTGCTCGCCCAACACATAGCCCACCAGAGCCTCCTCGCCCGACAACACGAGAACCTCCTCCTGGCCTCCCTCCGGCCCCCCATGCTACCCATGCTCCCAGCGTACGCTCAGCTCAGACCGCCGACACCGCAATACCAGCTACCGCAGTTACAGACCGTTCTACCTACGAAGAGGACGTATGAACGCGCGTTTACGCAAGCGGACGCGGCGTCTGCGAAGCGACCGTATAGTGTACCGCAAATGACGCCTATGTCTCTACCGGTGTTTTCATATGGGGCATCAGCACCGGTGTTTTCGTATGCTAATACGAGTCCGATGTTGTCGTATGCTAGTGCGCTGCCAACAGCTATGCCCACGGCGTTGCCGGCTGGATACGGGTCTGCGTTGACCGCGGCCGGTCTGCCCGCGTCTATGACGTCGCCTTTCCCGACTCTGTCGATGTTTCCAACTTACCCCTACTACCCTGGGGTTTAGACTTTGCTCAATTGGATTTTATGCGGTATGATTGCTGTAAATGTCTATTGTATACGACCAACTTAGATTTAGAGAGTACCGATGGCGCTACGATCGAAAAGCGTTGCCACTTATTACAAAATTACACAACTTCAGTGTTTTTTACTACTCGTAATTCAGTAGTTCTGTTTTCGGCCGCTCTACAGATAAGTTGGTGACACTGTAATCATTTTATTTAGAAAAGAAATGAGCATCAAAAAAGCTCATGATTTATAATAACAATAACACGAGTCGTTGTCAAAATTGACAGCGACAGCTGTCAGTGTTATAATAGACAATTTACGAAATCTACCTGCGAATTTTATCTTGCGACACATTTTTTTTTAAAACGTCAACTGTAACGTTTTTTTTTTCGAAATTTAAGTACTTAGTTCGATGCTTTGTAGCTTCATTTAAATATACGTGAATCGTGTAGTTTATTTTTAACTGCTATTACACTATTTACTAGAGTCTATATTTAATAAACCCAATAATATTTCTAAACGTTCTATTAAAACAATTTTGAATTGTTTTAGATTAGAGAGAAATTTCATGGTACCTGATTGATATCAATTCTGTGTGAATAAAACGACTTAAAGTAAATATATGACAAAACAAATTTATTACGCAAATGTCAGTCAGTAATAACTTACTGAAAATAAAGCTAAATAAACGTCACAACAAACTATAAAAAAAATTATGCTCCATTCAGACACATTCCTAATATAAAAAAATGGTTGTCTGTAAAGTCGGTTTACTGACGATAGTTGAACGTGACAACGTCTTAAGAAAATACTGATGGAATGGTACTGATGACGTCATGCGGCGAGGTAACGGCGGTAACGGCACATGACGTCATGTTTTGCGGGCGTGCAGCCGGCTTCATCGAATTATAAGACGTTATCACGTCAAAATTCAATGATTGCTGTTTTTATATTACAATCTAAAGGAAAAAACAATGATATCTTAATTTTAATTTGTTTCCTCGGGGTTTTTTAACTCATGATACTGTTGTAGGAAAGGTGCATACATATTTGGCTACAAGATACTTAATTCTTCCTTTGAAGACACTACATTAGTACTACCAGAATGATTGCAGCCAATTTTTAGTCCCATTATTGCGCTAAATTACCAGAAAGAAAAATCACTTGCTAATTTAGCAGTTCACAGAAAAAAAATCCAAAATGTTAGGTAGACTGGGTACGGTTGTGCCAATTTTCAGTTGATTGCCTATAATTTCGTAAGTATTCCAGTTAGCTGGAAGCAAGGTATGTTTTATAGTGACATGGGCATTTGTCTACATATAAATACTACAAATATGTCTTTATGTGCAAGGGTTAGGTAATAAGAGCCATTTGAAAACAAAGAAAAAAATGTCACAATTGTCCCCACCCCAAGGACGGTTGTGACAGTGCCTGGGGTCGAAAGTGACAGGTCCAAAAATACACATAAGTCTTTAATCAAGTGAAATCACCGTTACCAAAGAAACATTTAATCACTTTTAACTAATAAAGATTTGTATCATCTTTAACTATTAACAATCTTCGAAAAAACAAATGGCGTTGCTGAGGTTAACGCAGTTGGCTGAAAATTGTTTGAAGTGTTGATTGAACTTTCACCCAATAAGGAAGGTGAGAGCGGCAGTGTTTCATCATTCGGTCCAAGATAGTTTTTTCCAGTTTCAAAGTTTAGCCCGTCCGGAAAAACTGATAATTCTTCAGGATTAGTCACTCCACAGGTAGTTCTGCCTGTTTCAGCAGAATTCGTCACTCCAAGGGTAGTTCTGTCTATTTCAGCAGATTTGGTCACTGCAAGGGTAGTTCTGGCAGATGGTCCTGCTGGATAAGTCATTGCAGTGTCAATTGTTATTCTTTCAAATTGTTCTGCAGAATTAGTCTCGCTAGTGTCTATGTATCCATCACAAATGATGATACTGCAGTATTCTCTTCTTCAGTTTCAGGGTTTGGTCTGTCCGTAACAAAAGACGGTGCAAAGTCAATTTCTTGGAACAGATTACGTTTAAATGGATACATACCAGTGTGTTGCAGGTGACATTCACCTCTTTCCGTCTTCTTATCGCGTTGTCGGGGCATCTAAAAGCATAATAAAAATTGTTTACTTATGTCACAACTGTACCCAGAAAAAATGTCACAACCGTACCCATTGCATTCGTTCGCAAAAAAACTATTGCCATGACTATACCGGATAACGTATGCTCAAAGTAATTACTGCTATTTAATCACAAATCTTTAAGTTTTAACGAGAAAAAATACTTTTCACTCTATCTGTGTACATCAAACAACAATCACACAAAGAAGTCAAACAAAAAAACTTACTTTTTGTCGAAAAATAGTAATGTAGTACTCTGCTAACTGCTACGTCGTGCGGCTGCTGACGCAATACTGTGAAACACGTTCGGACAGGGGCGCCGCTGCTCTCTTCCCTTGCACCTACCCCCGTATTCCTTATAGTTTCGCCAATACGACGGCTGTCACTACCGTACCCTGGCACAATTGTACCCAGTCTACCTGAAAAATTACTGTTATTTAGAAAACTAGATTTTTAAACAGGGTATAAATAAATGACAATAAACTCATAAGACGAATATCACCGTCGTGCCTTTGATGTTTAAAACATGATTATATTCGATTCAAGAGAGTTCAATCGATACGAGAATTTAAAAATAGTTTTTTAATTATACGACAATCGTTGTTATTTAGGTGTATTAATATTAAAGGCATCTATTTTAGCAGCTCCATTAGATTAAGAGAGCTTTGTTGAATTTATATTGATCTTATACAAGTTAGTTAAGCGTTCATTATTTTGTTTAGGTTAGGATCCGATCTCGATCATACGCCGGGACATTTTAAGGTTGAATTTCGTTTGTTTACGGATGATTTCGGGGTTTGAAAACTTTTAGAAGTACACATCTGTAAAGGATGAAAAAATCAAGATAATTTTACTTAAATATGAGGCGATTTCAAGATGGAAATAGACCTTTCAAATATAGTTCTCAATTTTACTATAGATGGCGCCAATATTAAGTTTTATTAGAGAAACTTCACAAAATAAAACATTAGCGCCATCTGTGGTAAAATTTAGAACTTTCTTTGACAGATCGATTTACATATTGAAAAAGCCTCGTTCGAAGTTGCTCCGTTAGGTAATTACGATACAAGTCATTCCTAATGGTCACTAATGCTAAATACGACATACATTTTGTAATAAATAGTGCTGGGATGATGAGACCGGTCAAAATTAGCTAAGGTTATGTTTAGTATAAAAACTCGGCGCCTATACAAAGAATGAAGTAAAAAGTCATTTTATAGACTTTGGATATACCTGCAAAAAAATGAATTTCGTCGTTTTGCCGCTTAGGTTTAGCCGAGTATCTACCAGAGGTTGTTATATTGTAGCTATTTAGATATATCTCGTTTTAAGCTTATAATGAGTTGAGCGTTCGTTGTGATTTTTAATCATAGACATTCCAATATATAAAAGACAAATGATTTTTGCCAATTTTTCGAAGGCTGAACAGAAGTCTGACAAAAATGAGTACTTATTATGTACTTTAAAATCGATACTTAAGGTTGATTTTTCTTGTTTTTTTTTTCGAGTACAATGCACTTTTTGCGATTTGTGTATACACACATGATTTTATAGGTAAGTGTTTAGTGTGTTGTTTTTTTTTGTATCGCACATATAAGTTACATTTAGTCTGTGTAATATCAAGTGGCTGGCTGACGTACGTTCTCCATATGTTATAATATATCCTTGTCCTATCCACTCCCTGAAAATCTATGTAACGACATCACCCTAACAGTAACGCAAATTCACCTAGCTTAATGTCATCGTTACTATATACCTCACACCACATAGTGTAGTGATTGTCTATTATATAAATTTATAAATAACAATTTTAATTACATATTTAAAAAAGATACACTTCACTCGAGGCGTTTCTAGATGCTAATTTTGCCAAATGTGGCACCACTGTTGGTTTTAGAGTTTTTTTTAACAAAATAAGTCATTGGCGCCACCTATTGGTGAATATGGGAACTGTATTTGACAGGTCTTTTTGCATCGTGAAAACATTTGACATTGACATATGTTTTTCGTTGAATATGTTTTTTTTAAATATGTATTTGAAATTGGGTGAACTGTTTACTGGTAAATTAAATTTAAGTTAACGTCATCGTTGTATGGTGTTGCCATTGTCTCAATATTTTCACAAAATAGGTTTATGGGGGCTTCAGTCACAAAACACGGTGTAATGGCTAATCTTTGTTCTGTCATATCTAAATATTAACTGTTTATCTCCCAAAGTACGAGAAATAATTTTAGAACTTATGTATTATGGCATTAAGTTACATTTAAAATGTATGGTACATTGTATACATAATCTGTTATGTTTTTTTTTTCTTTTTTTACGCTTCATGCCATAATCAATTGTTCATAATAAAAACTGGTGACACTGACAAAACTCAACGTGTAAGAACCAAGTGTCAACAGTTTTTTTTTAATACTTATGAAATCAATTGTTCATTTTGGATTCAAACTATTGTATTTTCGGTGTATCCGAGCCGGGTGTGTTCTGGAAAATGCATGAATATAAAAAAAACCGGCAAGTTAAAAAGTAAATGAGATCTATAACTGGGATAGCAAGATATTCGACAACTTGAGTTTATTGGTAGCGATGATACAATCTTAAGTTGTTTTATATCTTGTCAATTAACAAATCGGTAATTAATCTTCCTTTGTTTGAAGGTTGTCAAAGTTGTTTTGAAGCATGGCCTAGCTCTCTGATGTTTGGTACGCATGATAAAAAGCTAGTGACTAGTTCTACTTGGTTACTTACGAAGGTTCAACTTAAAATTATTTCAACGTTTTCCACAGCACGTCATGTCCGGATACATATACTTTATTATAAACATGTACGTCACTATAAGATGATTTTTTTATCTTAGCTTTCAAACTGGTACTTTAATGTTTGCTATTTGGATGGTTCTATAGGATTTTCAATGCTTCAGTTATTATCGTATTGGGTACAGAGTAGAGCAAAGGGAATTAGTCGCTTCAAACCTCAGGGTCTACCGTTTAACTAAAACTGTCTGTACCTTTGATATTGTTATCTCTTTTCTTTTCGCTTGAAATGATAAAGACAGCAATAGAAAAGCCATAGCCGATTTATTTAGCCGGTAGAGGGACTGGTACAATACATCCAAAATGCTTTTAAAGTATCAAGATCTAGAAAACGGTTACAATTACCTCCAGTCATTAATGGCATCTTCTCAACACAGCTTTCTGTTCTTTGCTCTTCTGAAGCTTCCTTTAAGCTTTTATATTTGATGTATCATTCCAGAGTTGGTACAGTACTGGTATTTCAATAAGGTTTAGTGCATGTTGAGGCTCGTTTTTGTGTGTTTTTTTTTCTCTCGATTTAATCATTACGGCAGTGTAATGGAGTGGGGTCTACAATAAGGATGTGTTTATAGGACCTGTGATATTTGATGATGTTAAGGTCCTTAATATTAAAATGCAAAACCAAACTTTTTTTTACACATTAAAAGTTTTTTTAGCTACTAGTATTTTAAAAAGAATCACATGTTTATTTTGGTCGAAGAAGTACAATATTTGAATCGAACAGCAAATCTTGCCGCGTACTAAATTTTATTGAAATAACTGAACTGACATAAAAATTTTAGTGACTGGGGGATGTGGTGTGAGGATATTTAATTACTATAAAATATTACTTAGTTATTTTTGGGGTCACAAATTAACCGTCAGACCAAAAAAATGTGTTAAACATTTTGAACCTTTTTGATGAAAAAAAAAAATGTAAAACACATTTCATTTTTGTTGATAAATCTTTAAATCAAAAATGAAGTTCGATAATCACTTTACTGCGTTTAAATCAGTTTTATTGTCTCGTTAGATCTATAGTGATTTTTATAATATAATTTTTTTCTAGTTGGTTAAATTTAGTTTTTTAAAAATAAATCAGTAATTTACGTGTTAGAATAACATTGCGAGTTTCTCTGGTGTGTGGTTGTGCTATACGTATCTATCGTCCAGTTAAATATGAAATATGTAGATTTATTATATGTGAAGGAAGGGTATACTAACCTAGCTTACTTTCAAAAGCCTCAAGTATTGTCTCTATATATGTGTACTAACTATCTGTTCGTGTATTCTGGGTTACCGGGTGAGAAGACATGATGCGTAAGTACCATAAAAAAAAAACTAAACATTAGGTGCGGCCTCTTATTAATTTACGTTTCTCGTATTTATGTTTTAATTTTCTTCATATAAGTTTAATTTTTCTTTAGTTAGATCAAAATGATCTATACAGGGTTACTGGTAATCAGCCTGCATCCTTTTAAGGGGATGTTAGGTACATTCAGTACGTCAACTTTTGTTCTACAGTTTTTAAAAAATTGTGTTTTCTTTTACAAAATAAATAAAAAATGTATTTGCACGGTCTAAAAGCATGGAGCTCTTCGTAACAATTCGTAACAAGAGCGCGTACGCTCTTTAACGCAAAAAGTGATGTGGCGAAGTGAATAAACACTAAAAAGTCGCTAAACAGTACAAAAAAGGGCAACAAACACTATTTTTTTTGGGTTGTCTATTGAGTTTTAACGAAAGTTGTAGAACAAAAGTTGATTGTTTAAATATACACAACATGCCCTTAAACGGATGCAGGCTGATTACCAGTAACCCTGTATATCTCATACATAAAACTATAAAACAGTAGTACCTCGATTATTCGAAGTAATTGGGATTGAGACTAGTTCGAACTAATCTCAATCTCTAGATTTTTTGGGACAAGATCCTAAAAATGTTATACAAAAACAGTATTTATTAAGATTGGACGTCCATATTCATTTTGATATGTATGTATATTTATATATGTGTGTAGTTTCAATACCTGAAAAAACAATTAATGCTCCTTGTGATATTTTTTTTTAATAAGATCACAAATTTTTTGTCGACGAACGACTAACGCGTTTTGAATGCTCAAGTCACGTAGCCGCTAAGGACAAGTTGCGTTGGGTAATAGGGTACAATCCTCAAAAAAACTAAGTAGCCCGTTAGTTAGATTGCCAAAAAATATTGTACACGTATTTTTTCTTTTGTTTCACAAACAAATAATGACGCAGATACAGCGCTTCGAAGTTTCGTGTGACGTCACTTGTGAGTACGATTTTTGCTCACGAGTGACGTCGCGACCCCCCACTCTCGAAGTTTGATGTTCTATATCTTTGACGATTTTTAATATTATGAAAAAACAAAAAATACGTGTCCAATATTTTTCCATGATCTAGCTGACGGACTAATTAGAATGGTGTATTTTTGACCCAGTCCGGTACCCTATTGGCGGTGGCATCGAGCAACACTGTATCTTTACAAACGAGGGTTCGTATAATCGAGGTACTACTATCTGACTCTCAAAGTTACTTTAATGAAATGGCTAGACGTCAATTAATAAGTGGAACATATTGTAGATATTATTTATAAATTTATTATTATGTTCTAGCACCTATTTCAGCTAGCTAGTCTTCAAAACTTATTAGGTAGGTTACCTTCATGCCATTATGATAATTATAATAGATAGGAAGAAGTGTAGGTTAGGTACACGTTAGCTATAAGAACACTATCACACATTTATTTAATAGTATAACTTTCCTTCACAAGGAGATATAGATACCTGGCACAATCATCCTGACCCCATGCCTTCTAACATAGCTTTATTAACTGTATGTATGTTAATCTGTCAAGTGTATGGGCACTTGTTACGAAGGGAAAACACATTTAATCTACGTGAAAAGTTTTCTTCACATGTAAGCACTTAGCTTCGTCATATTATTCTTATTAATAATGGGAAGATAGTATAATGCTGTGACTATAAGTTTTTCAAAATTATATTTAAAAAAAAAAGCGCAAACGTTATTGAAAGTTCGTGTATTCGTAACGAAAGGTAAATTAATCAGAAGCGTGCCTAAAAAATTTTTTTTTTTCATTTTTTTTTACGTGGAGGAAATATTTTGACGCATACTTTAGCGCCTTTAAGTGCCACGGTCGGACATGGTGCCTCTACCGACTAAAACCTCCACGGAGTTCCACTTTTGCCGCATTTTGGCGGGAACGCACCACTCTCGCGAATCCTTTCGCGAAGAAAAAAATATAATCATTGCGTCAACTATAATTAACAGCTATTTATTCTGTTAAAGAAATGTCAATAATAAAACTAATTTATATATATTAACCTAAGTACCCGATATATTTTTTGTCATCACAATTGATGTTTTATGAAAGAGCGCCTTCATTTCAATACCAAGTTCTGAATATCTTATAGCACAGCATTTCAGTTCAAAGTGATCCAACCTTCGCATATTCTACATTTTGATCTGCTTTAAACAATGCATGGAACTACGGATGGTGACAGATTCGTCTCAGGAAAGGGTCAAACGCTTAGTGTGTCGTAGAAATCAATAAACTTGGTGTTTACTTAACTACCCTCTTTCTCTAAACATATTGGCTAGATACATTTTGATATAATACGTATGTTTTAACAACAAATTATGTCGAAACGTATAGTTATATATCTAGAGAACGAGACAAGTTAATGACACAAGGTTTCAACGCCCCTTAGCGGCTGGGGGGTCTACCGCCGAACGAAAAATGTCATCGCTTTGATGTGTCCTCTCTCTTTTCTTTTCGCTTGAAATGATAGAGACAGCGTTAGCAAAGCGATAGCCGATTTAGTTAGGCGGTAGAGGCGTGGGTCTTTGTTTAGTTGTGCCATTGGACTCCCATCAGTATTTAACAACAGGCGTAAGTATCTTTTCTGTCATTGTTGTGGGTTTTCGAGAAATACTTTCTTACTCTTGAATTTATTGCATTTACGTCTTGATGCGGCCTCAATTTCGCTTCATGCTTATTTTAATGCATGAATTTAAGCACTGCATCATATTTCCGAGCACTAACGTCTATCAGTTGAATAAATGTTAAAAAAAATGCTCATAATGTCAATTATAAATGTCAATACGGTATTTGACAAAATTTGTAAAACCATTCAAATGATTTTTGATTACACAATATATCATACTACATGAATATTTCCGCAAGGTTCACTGTTTTACCATTAAAAATAAATGTTTAAAGTAATAAGTTTAAAACCCCCGCCAAAACGCTGTTTCAGGTCATGTGACGCGCGTGACGTCACACGCCAGTAAACAAATCACTGCTCTTAAAGAAACCGTTGATTGAATATTTACTGGCATGTGACGTCACGCGCGTCACATGACCAGAAACAGCGTTTACGTTGCAGATAAAAATTCAGGTTTTTTAAAATTTTCATTGGCGTATTATACAATAAAATTGGCAGTCATAGGAACTACCAATAAAAGTGAAAACTTATACTTAACTCAGAATTTGATAGCATACTTTGGAAACTACGCGGGTGAAACCGGAGGGCGTGTCCAAGAGCATGGCCATCTAGAAATGCGTCAGCCAATGAGAAATGCTGAAGCATTTCTAGATGACCAAATCCTCCCGGGTTTACCCGAAGGTTTCTTATCATTCCCGAGCGTGACGCTAGAATTCAATTCACAGCCCACGAAAAATCTGTTGTGGCGCGCCAAAAGAAGTTTTCACTTCAAAAATACACACTATACAGGGTTTCTGGTAATCAGCCTGCATCCGTTTAAGGGCATGTTCTGTATATTTAAACAAACAACTTTTGTTCTACAACTTTCGTTAAAACTTAATAGATAACCCAAAAAAAAATTGTATTTGTTGCCCTTTTTTGTACTGTTTAGCGACTTTTTAGTGTTTATTCACTTCGGTACATCATTTTTTGCGCGTTAAAGAGCGTACGCGCTCTCGTTACGAATTGTTACGAAGAGTTCGATACTTTTAGACCGTGCAAATGCACTTTTTATTTATTTTGTAAAAGAAAAAAAAACATTTTTTTTTTAAACTGTGGAACAAAAGTTGACGTATTGAATGTACCTAACATCCCCTTAAAAGGATGCAGGCTGATTACCAATAACCCTGTATATTCCAAAATAGAGTGAAATATGTTTATTTAATGTGTTATATGATAGGATGATCATAATGTATGCTATATTTTAAACATTGTCAAATACCGTATTGCTCATAATGCGAGCATTTTTCGTGAATAACTTGAGTAACTTGAGGTCGTAGCAAGAGGTGCTGAAGTACTAGGGTACTAGGCGTGCATAAGTTTGGTAAAGTCCGCAGCTTGGTGATTGGAGGCAAGCGACGAAGTGTATAACAAAACAATAAGAGAATATCAGTATTGGTGTAAGTGCACTGCTTTGGTGGACTGTTAATGCGTTCTGAGACCCTGGTGAGTGTTCATCTTGTTTTTTTATAATATTAATTTATACATTGTGTACGTCCTGAATCGATTCGCACAAAATACTCAGCTTCCCGACCTTCCACTATTTACTGTTGATATGTTGGCTCGGCATTTTAGATATTAATATATACATAGATTTAATACGGGGTTATCATACCATGTTATTGCTATGCAATCCACCGGTGGTAATGGTTTTATGGGGTTACAACTTTGACGTGAAATGGACGGTACGTAGAGTACAATAACATTAAAATAATAATTATTTATATAAATTACAACAATACAATTGATTAAATATTAGGTTTTTTTTTCTTCTTTATAGTGTGACTAACCAAATAATGCATGAAAATTACTTTTGGAACGATATATATTGTCATCAAAATACTAAAATTCATTGAATGTAATCGGAGTTTTCTTGATCGGGGCTTACATTTTACTTAATTTGCGTTCTGCTGCAGAAAAATGTAGTTACACAATTTAACTTTTCGTTTTAAAACTGTAATTTTGTAGGTTTTTCAAACAGAATAGTTTGGAATCAGTCTTCGATTCGAGATAATATTTACGATTAGCAATAAAACTAGGTTCTCGATATACTACTTACGGGTCGTTTATTGTCATATATAGACCATTAAAAACTAAACTATCAAATCTCGCAAGTTAGACCAAATTGCATATAAATGCAAACTTTCGGGAACAAACATGGCACTAGATTCATACACTAAGATTTTACATATTTTACTGTTTATTTAACGCGTAGGTGTTTATCTTTCGTTAATCATAACCCTAGCTAACTGATTGGATGATGTGACACAGGTCCGCTAGCGTACTACTACCCTGCGATGGGGGGTACTCTGCCGCCGCCGCCGCTGGTCTACTGGGGCTACCCCACGCCTCCCGTGTCCCCTGCACACTACTACCATCCGCCACACCATCCGCAACCAATGGTAAGAACACGTTCGTTTAATAGCTAAGATTGAAAAACAGATTTAATATGCCTCCGGGGGATCTACCGCCTAACGAAAAACGACCCCCGGGGTCTATTGGCCCTAGTGTCAAAATGTTCAAGGGATCAAGATGATCCATGAAGATCCTAATCATTCAAGATAGATAAATAGATTTTGTTGACACACTAGAACAAAAAGATACACAAAAAAAATAACGATAGAATTCATATTAAGAGAGCTGGCACCAAATATAAGTGGTACAAGAAACGCCATTTTTATCTTAGAAATTTTGAGATTTCTAATAGTACCCATCCACTAAAAACTGAATGTTTTAGCATTGTGTATTTCCTCCACAGATGCCTGAAGTAGTGTCGGTGAATGGTGGGTCTCCTATCCCGATACCACCCCCAGCCGCATGTCCTGAGTGGCCGTTATTCATGGTCAACTAATGTCAACTTCGCTACTATTTTCAATGTCACAAGTAATGGCGACAAGATGAGAAACGAAATAAGAAAAATTTGAAAAAAAAGTATATCCGTCATTTTTTTCGTTTTGTTGTATCATTTTTGCTACATCCTGATATTGCAGTTTCAAAAAACATAATAATAAAAAAATGTTTTAAAATTTTCACAGACACTTCCGTAGAACACAAATCAGTACATAATATTCAAATATATTACCTATAACCGTCACAAACTTAATACCTACGTGATAATTCTA
The DNA here is from genome assembly GCA_963693475.1 of Ectropis crepuscularia. Taxonomy (NCBI): domain Eukaryota; kingdom Metazoa; phylum Arthropoda; class Insecta; order Lepidoptera; family Geometridae; genus Ectropis; species Ectropis crepuscularia. The sequence continues at coordinate 12,729,514 of OY856368.1, read as the reverse complement.
AAAAAAAATCCATAATAAAATTAATAATTTTATTTTTCCATAAAACATGAAAATATTGTACAATATAATAATAAAAAAAGTAGTGATCGTGACGTACGTACCATATTTTGATACCTACTTATATCACAATAAAGTATCAATATTTACACAAGCGAAATGACAATTACTAAATATAAATAATACTTTGAAAATGTGTATGAATCTATAAATTTAAAAAAAAGTGTGAAGTTCTAGAAATTTAAGAAAAGTCTTGGAATGACTAATTGATGTATTATTTTGACCTAAATATTTATAGTAAATATAAGATAGCTCAAAAATTGTTAAAATACATCACTGTCTAGTTTCTACACAGTAACATATTTATAAAAATCTATATAAATATATACACGATGTTATGTTACGTTATATTATCTACTTAAGATATTTTTTAATTCAGTTTTCTTGCGTTTCTTTTTTGTATTTAAAAACGATTTGTTATATATTGTATCTCGTTTGTTATAAATGACTTTGAGTGTTTATTATGTTTTGTTGTTTTTAATTTTAATGCTTAATAATATTCTTTAAAAAAAAATGATGTAAAAATGAATCTAAATTTAGAAAGTTTGATCCTAAATATTTATTTTGTTTTAGAGCCAAAATTGGCTTAGCTCAAAGAATTATTAGGGGGTTTTAAGAAAAAAAACAAATGATTAAATCGAGAAATCATTTATTTTTCGAACGAAGGTTTCATACTACGTTTTATTTTTAAATTTAATGTTTGCGGTCGGTTATCTAAATGGGCCCACTGATTGTAGGACTTTAATAGCCTATTAAAGTAATTTGAGGGCGTTATCGACAATGTTTTTCCGTATAAATTGTCCGACGTTGATCTATGCAATAACTTTATCGAAGACAACAAAAACAACGAATACATGGCACAGAGTGATAATATCGGTGCTGTTGTTAAATATGTTCGTATTTCTTAAGCCAAATATATTTTAAAAACTTTGAAACATGTGCTCGTTTAGACTTTAAGTCGAAGCTCAACTAGTGGTAGTAAATGTTATGTTATCAAACGAATATATTATTAGATTCATAATAATATACAAAACCATAAATAAATATGCCATAATTTAAGCTTAGATTATTGCTTCATGAGCAAAAAGATTGTAATAAAACATCTATACTTAATAGTTTAAACTATATAACGTTAAATGTCACAATCGTATACTTATTGTTGCATTCACGCTATGTAGGTAACGAAAGATTGTACTGCAATGCAATATCTGACGAATTATGTTCTAGAGCCAACTGCTCAACAAATGTTTTTGCTCACTTAGCTATTGAATATAATAAAAAATCAAGTCAAGCCAAATTTACTGCTATCATCATTTTTACCGATACCTTTTATTGGTTTTGTCTAATATGCAATTAATTTTAAAATAGTCTTGCCCAAAAAGAAAGGCCAGTAGATTCCAGCAATACGTTTGGCTTGATTTAAACGTGTACTAATTAATCAATGTTAAATCTTAACACTATAATTTTAAGCCAATGAATTTAAGAGTATGAATTAAGTATTTCTAAAGAAATTATAACTTCAGTTACAATTTCTATCGAGAACTAACACTGCTCAAATTAAAAATATGATTTTTTTTTCAAATTATGTTGCTAAAGTAGCAAAATAGGGTTAGGACCAAAATTCTGTCCAATCTCAAAATTACTTAGTTTTACGCGTTATTATGCGTGTTATAAGTATTTAAATAGACTTAATGCTATTAGTTTAAACGAAGAGAAAGCTGTTTGAAATAAAATTTCGGTTTTAGTTTTTTATTTGAACATTTAGGTATCTTTACACTTCTGTAAAATTTATATTGAAAATTGTGAGTATATCGCTTTCATCTGTTATCTTTTTGATAGACTAGTACAAAAATCTAAGACGACTATTTTTTTTAAACTACCTACAATTTATTCTCATTTGTGTTTAATTTCTTTTTTTTTGAGTTTCAAGAAAAAGGCAGCTAATACTAAAGTAGTACTATAATTTTATTTTAGACGTGTTAAGCCAAAAAGTTAGATGTATTTTACAGCCAATAAAAATGTTAACAAAGCCCCTTGTTTTACAGGTAACTTAACCTTTACTAGTTAAAATAAAATAATTTAAGCAAACGAACGAGGTACGATCAACCAAGCTGAAGAATAAACCAATCTGCATAGCAAATAGATGTTTATCATAATCAGAATTACAAAACCCAAAGTGGTGTTTCAACCTAAAAAAAAATTGGCAGTCATAGGAACTGCCGATAGAAGTGAAAACTTGCTGTTGCCCTGGTACTTGTACCTAGGGGCAAACGCAACTCTTTTATATTTCTGTTGTCCTGGTATCTGGAGATAAACGCTGGGTAGTTGGTGGTAGGTAATCGAAACTCTTTACTGTTTCTGTTGCCCTGGTACCTACCTGGCCGTTTTTACCGAGTTTACCCGAAGATTTCATATCCGATCCGATCCATTATCATATCCGAGCGTGACGATTGATGAATCCATTTCACAGCCCACGAAAATTCTGTCTATAGCGCGCCTAAAGAAGTTTTCACTTCAAAAAATACGTGATCTAACTCTCGTCAAGAGCAAAAAAGAGGTAACATTTATACTTCTTTTCTCGCTATAGGAAATAAAACCACTATTCTTAAAACTCTTTACAGCTCGCAGTGAATATTTTGCATATTTTATGTGCAATTTTGTAGGTTGTAATAACTTAGGTTAGCTAATTTAGTTTTAACGTTAAATAATTTTTATTAGTTAACGAAAAGTTAGTTAAATAAACGAAAAACAACAAAATCGAAATGTCTTCCAATAATTTAGTACTTAGAATTAAACGCGTCGCTATAATGGCAAATAAGCAAGTTAATTAACATATAATAATTATGTTTTGTAAAATATTTATCGTCGAATTCAAATGATTTTTGAGTTAGCATAATAAATAATATTATTATCAAATGCATGACAATTTGTATACATCATGCTACGATTTTTATAACGTATATATTTTTTAAATGTGTTGAATTGATATTTTCGATACTGATTGATAGATTTACTAGATTATTTAGAACAAAATATTTGAAAACACACCGATTATTCCGAGCAATAAATATATTACAATTAAAAAAAAATCTAATTTGTTAACATATTTCTTTCTTACTTATATTAGTCGGCAACGAAAACATTAATGAATTCCTAAGAAGACTTTCCTAGCTATTTAGACGCTTTAATCTTTAAAACGAATTATTTAATCGTCTACTACTAACGTACTTTTTATATAATTTAATATCAATTTATATTTATATAAATAACAAGTACCGTTGTCGCGGACAACTTCGTTTTATTCACAATTCACAATTTGTAAATGCCTATTTTATTCTTTATTTCAACTAACACTTGGTGCATTTTAGAATGGCCTGGAACTTTCGGTGTGTTTCAAAATATATATATATATTTATTTAGAGTTATATTAATTAGATTGTGTATTTTTATCATAAACCATGACAATATGCAAATATTTAAGAAAACAAAAGAAATAAGGTTTTTTTATAGTAAGTATCCGCAACAATAAATTATTCATAAGAACAATTTTATTTTTTATTTGTCAAATTAATAAATAACATTTGTTGTGATATTTTGTTACTTCACGTTAAATATATTCTGAAATATTTATTAACATGAATTGAAACTAAATTATTAGATCAATAGTTATTTATTACTGAAATTTGTTTAAAACTTTTGTTATTTTTATACTTGAAATTTTAATAATTGTATAGTATCCAGTGATATTCTCTTTAAAGTGATCTAAAGTTTATTAGATGAAATGTTACCTTATAAATGTTAATACAGACGGAAAATAATAATAATAAATATCGTTATTTATTTTATTTATAAATTCTATAAAAAATGAGAACTATAAGTATAATTTTTTTTTTACTTAAATTATTTCCGTCTGTATCTTACATGTTTCTATTACTTATGTTGTAGATAAATAAATGATAATTACAAGTAAATATATAGAGTAGTTTAGAATTAATTAATTAGTATTTAGATCATAACGTGCAATTTTAGCAAATATAGACAAATCAGATATTAAACGCCAAATTACCTACGTTTGGTTTAGATACAAATTAGTGGATGTTCCGATAAATATACTACGTCTAGCTAATTTATGCGTTTCATTTGACATAACCCGTTTCATAAACTACAAGAGTAGGTACATAACTGCATCTAGTAGTGGTAGGACTCTTGGCAGAGTCAGAGGGGAAATACTACACTTTTGCCATTGTTATTCTACCGCCAAGCAGTACTGTGTAAGCGTTACTGTGTTCCGGTTTGAAGGGCAATATTTCCAGAGGAATTACTGGGCTTAGGCCCAGTAATTCGGCAATAAGTAAGAGACGGCAATGTCAAAGCGTTTTCGTTAGGCGGTAGACACCCTGGCTGGTGAGTAAGGGGGGCGAAATTAAACGAAACATTTACAACAAAATAATTCAGTTAAATATTTTGTTGTTGAAGCAAGTGGGCTGTTTATGCTGAAGCAAAACGCAGAAATACTTAGGTTGTTAATTGAAAGGCTAATTAAGCTAATTGGCTGCGACATATCTATATATATAAAAATCAATGCCACTTTTCGCTGTTAATAAACTCCTAAATGGCTGAGCCGATTTGAATGATTTTTTTGTACACGTTTAAGTAGGGCCCTGGATGGTTTAGATTCACAAATCAGCCCAGCAGATGGCGCTTTACTTGGTATCTAGGTTATTATCCGAGCGAAGCCGGCACGGGCCGCTAGTACTTCCATAAAAGAGACACAAGTAGGCATTTTTGCTTGCTGATGTACCTACCTGAATATGTAGCTATATACGTGGCTTTAGAGTAGAGGTTCAGAGAACATTTTAATAAGTAGAACGTGATTCTTACGAGCACGATTGAGTAATATCTGGGAAAAGGTGGGTACTAGAGAAAAAAACTTGAGAGACATTTTATTCAAAATTATTTATTATTTTTCTATAAATGTTACAGATTTCGAGATATCTAATAAGATAATTGGGCTCTGTCGGAATTTTCGTTATTTCAATTGTCGAGGTCTACTTATAATAAATATTATAGACTCCAGGCCCGTGAACAAAGTTTATGGGTCAAATGAACCACCAGGAGACCTATGTAGGATGATAGAAGGATATAAAGTAATAAGATTCAGCACTATGCCGTCACTTGTAAGTTGTTCAACTGAGTGCAGTTGAAGAAGGGGGGTTGCAACCCTCGATCATTTCGCATTGTTGCATGATTTTTGTATGGCGTTGCGGAGTAATGGATTAGGAGAGTGTGGCCATGCTTGTTCAATTTATAAACGAAGTACCTGGGTGACCGAGCTTTGCTCGGTTTAAATACTATATATACTTAGATACCTACAGATAAAAGACTCCAAGAAATAGATTTTCTTAAAAAAAACGAAATGAAAAAAAAAGAGAACCTGTCTGGATTCGAACCCGGAGCTACTAATTCGTGACCGCTATGTGAGCGCCCGACTTCCCGTCTGAGCTAATTATGCTGTCGCGTCACGCGGCGAAATTTACCTTCACATTCTAATGTCTAATGTGACAGTTTTTCATTGTCTAAAAACGCGCATAATATGCGTTTTTAGGGTTCCGTAAATCGTAAAAACGGAACCCTTATAGATTCGTCATGTCTGTCTGTCTGTCTGTCCGTCCGTATGTCACAGCCACTTTTTGCCGAAACTATGAGAACTACAGTGTGGAAACTTGGTGAGTAGATGTATTCTGTGAACCGCATTAAGATTTTTACAAAGAAATAAAAAAAAAAAAAAATTAGGGTTGCCCCTCATACTGAGAACTGAAACTCAAGAATTTTTTTTTCATCTATCCTACACGTGTGGGGTGTCTATCGATAGGTCTTCAAAAATGATGTTGAGGTTTCTAATATAGTTTTTGTCTATACTGAATAGTTTGCGCGAGAGACACTTCCAAAGTGGTAAAATGTGTCCCCCCCCCCCCCTCTAATTTCTAAAGTAAGAGAATGAAAATTTCTAAAAAAAATATATGATGTACATTACCATGCAAACTACCAACGAAAATTGGTTTGAACTCGATCTGATGAGTAGTTTTTTTTAGTACGTCATAAATACACTATTATTAAAACTTCGATCAAAGTTACAACGAACTACAAGAACTATGTGTACTATGTATATTATGTTACTTGCTGCAACGGAACCCTTCATGGGCGAGTCCAACTCGCACTTGGCTACTTTATTTTAAATAAGACCTAGTTAGATCGATTTATCGTCCCCGAAATCCCCTGCATACATAATTTCATGAAAATCCGTCGAGCCGTTTCCGAGATTCAGATTCTATATATATATACACATATTTATATAGGTACAAGAATTGCTCGTTTAAAGGTATAAGATAACAAGTTAATTCACTCAATCGTGTATTTCACTAAACATTCACAACAGAAAGTGGCTAACGTACCATATAATAGAAAGCGGTCGCCGGACTGGCGTGACCTCACCCCTTCACAGCACCGCGCACCGGGAAGATCGCGCCATCCCTACGGCTGACAAAGACGGCCGCTAACTCAATCCTATTTACCAAATGGATACAAAGTCGACGCTTCGTTACTATAATATAATATATGGTAATCATTGTATTTCGCGGGAACCATTCTCTGGCGGGAAGTTGGTTTGCGACGAGATGCATTTTTGATTCTGAATATGTTAAAGTATGATTGATACTCTAATAATCAGATTCTAAAATTGAAGTATGGGTATGGGCTATGTTAAGTCACTATGTTTTAAAAAGGCCAAAGGCTAAGGTTCCAGCATTAGGTAGGTACTTCTTTTTAAGTCAGTTTTAATTTTAAAAAAAAAACTGATTTCCTAATTACTTAAAATTGTACCTAAGTATATCATTGTAGGTATATAATTGTATATATCCAGCAAGCTTGGAATGATGTCAGCGCTAAGCGCATTCAAGATGAGATGACAGGCGGTGCGACGGAAGTAGATTTGGCCAGGAAACGGTTGTCGCGGTCAGAATCCATGGCGTGGTTTCAGGCTCTTCCTTCACCTCACCTAGATACGTTGTTAGACGATGACTCTTTACGTGTTGCGGTGGCTCTTCGATTGGGTTGCAAGATGTGCGAGCCGCATAGATGCACCTGCGGTTCTATGGTAGAGGCAGATGGCTATCACGCATTGAGTTGTCGTCGATGCTTTGGAAGGTTTCCGCACCACCACGCGCTCAACGATATAGTGCGTAGAGCATTTGTTTCAGCTAATGCCCCCTGTATGTTGGAGCCTCCGGGGCTTTGTAGGCCAGACGGCCTGAACTTGGTGCCCTGGAAAAAAGGAAAGTGCTTGGTGTGGGACGCAACTTGTGTTAGTACTGCAAGTCTACTACGAAAACAAACTCAGAATGATCGCATCCGACCGACAGCTGAATCGTATTATAGCCTACCACGAAAAACATTCGGATCGATACATTTCGGGTCGGAAGTTATAGACTTAGGTCGGATGCGGGTCGGATCGAACGAAACGGCCGATCTGATCAACCGACCGATTGTCTTTCGTGGTCGGAAACTTCATAAGTTCGGCCGATATATCGTTTATCGGACTTCGTAGTAGACCTGCTGTTGCGGCTTGTCATCTTGCCCACTCAACCCCCACTATTGTAGTAAGAAATTTTCCCTTCCTTATCGATTGGCACAACACTAGAACTAGCCCTGTATTTATTTGTAGATTTGTACTCTATGGTAGCATCTCTCAATAAAACCACGTTAGTTATTTACAAGTGCTTTTTATTTCTATATTACACATTAAACTCAACAGGTAATGGGACCAGACCCACGCTATTACACTAAATTAAAGATTTTAAGTAAAAATCAGTCAAAAGTAAACGTAAAATCAGTGAAGTGAAATGTAACCTAAAAAAAAAAAAAAAACGTGGCCGACGTGGAATTAAAATTGCATTTGTTTCAAGCATCTTCATCAGCAAAATGTCTTCAAATAATACAATGACATTAGTAGAAAAGCTGACCGGAAGAGACAATTATCCCACCTGGAAATTTACGGTCAAAACATATCTTGAGCACGAAGAGTTATGGCAATGTGTCGAACCAGCAACAGGGGAAGCAGTTGATATAAAAAAGGATATAAAAGCTAAGTCAAAAATAATCCTATTAGTAGATCCTATCAACTATATACACATACAAGAAGCCAAAACAGCAAAAGAAGTGTGGGATAATTTAGCTAAGGCATTTGATGACAAAGGACTAACCCGCAGAGTAGGACTTTTGAGAGATCTGATTACTACCACGTTAGACGGGTGCCAGAATATTGAAGATTATGTGAATAAAATCATGACTACCGCTCATAAATTGAGAAACATTGGCTTCATAGTAAATGATGAATGGCTGGGAACCCTACTCTTGGCTGGCCTTCCAGATGTATATCAACCAATGATTATGGCGTTGGAGAACTCAGGTTTGGTGATAACGGCTGACTCCGTTAAGACAAAACTTCTACAAGATGTCAGAAAGTCAGATACTGCTGCGCTGTATGTTAAAGGAAAAGTTAACTCGCAGAATGCCAAACAAGGTTCAGAGAAGTCAAACATACCTTTTAATAAAGGTCCGAGGTGTTTCACATGTAATCAATATGGACACATAAGTAAAAAGTGTAAAAGTAAGAAGAAACAAAAGACAAATGAAAGTTCAGGCTATGTAGCTGTATTTTCAGCGTCATTAAGCAATGACGATGGCTGGTTTATTGACTCAGGGGCTTCAATGCATCTCACAATGCACCGTGAATGGCTTTTTGATGAAATACCGCCTCCGGTCAATACTATCAAAGTGGCAGATAATAAGAAACTTTCTGTTAAAGCATGTGGAAAAGTGAATCTACAAGTGATTAATGATGGCAAGCCTGAAACAATATGTGTTCAAAATGTTCTTTATGTAACAGAGTTAGCCAGCAACCTTCTTTCTGTTAGCCAAATCATACAAAATGGCTGTCAAGTGAAATTTGACAAAGATGGTTGCAAAATATTTAACAAAAATAATGTACAAGTGGCTAAGGCAAATTTAAGTAATAATATGTACCGGCTAAATACACAAAGTATTCCAGCATACATATCTGCAAGTGAAGAAAACGATGCATACCTATGGCATCAAAGAATGGCACATCTGAACTTTGAAAATTTAAACAGACTGTTGGAGTGTACAGGAGTAAAAATTAGAAACAAGGACAAAGTTGTATGTATTTCATGTCATGAGGGAAAGCAGTCAAGAAATTCATTTCCTTCAGATGGATCCAGGGCTAAAGGCTTATTGGAGCTCATACATTCTGATGTCTGCGGTCCTATGGAAGTCCAGTCGCTGGGAGGTGCTCGCTTCTTTGTTACCTTCATCGATGACTATTCCAGGAAAGTATTTACTTATTTAATTAAGAATAAGTCAGATGTTTTTGATAAATTCAAAGAGTTTAAAGCCATGGTAGAAAACCAACTTAATTTATCAATAAAGACATTACGCACAGACAATGGTACAGAGTATCTTAGCAATGAATTTAAATCTTTCATAAGAAAGTGTGGAATAATTCATCAAACATCTGCACCGTATACACCGCAACAAAACGGCTTAGCAGAAAGGATGAACCGAACATTATTAGAACGAGCCCGGTGTATGTTATTAAGTGCTAGACTACAGAAGCAGTATTGGGCAGAAGCAACTTCAACAGCAGCCTACATCACCAACCGCTGTCCTACCAGAGCATTGGGATTTCTAACTCCTGAAGAAATCTGGACTGGTAAAAAGCCTGATATCAGTCATTTAAAAATATTTGGATGTGAAGCAATGGTCCATACACCTAAAGAAAAGCTCAAGAAATGGGATTCAAAAGCAACTAAAATGGTATTCATAGGTTACAGTGAACAGACCAAAGGTTATAGAGTTTTTGATCCTAAAACAAAAAAAGTTCTAATTAGCAGAGATGTTGTATTCTTAGAAAATTCAGTTAAGAGAAATTATATTAAATTACCATTGTCAGAATCCACATTAGAAGGTCCTGTACACAATGATGAAAGTTCTGATAGTAAATCAACTTTAGAGCCATGTGATCAAACTATAACTAGTGATGAGTCCTTCCACTCTGATGAGGGATCTTTGTATGAACCAGAGGAATCAATGGACTCTAACGATATTTACTCAAATATAACAACAAGATCAAAAAGTAAGTTGAATAAAGTAGATAATGCTGACAATACTTTCTTATGTACAGATGACAGTTCAAACCAGCAGGATAACCCTCAGACATATAGTGAAGCAGTATCTATACATAATGTGAATGCAGTAAAATGGAAGGAGTCTATCAAAAATGAGTTGTTGGCGCATGAGAAAAATAAGACCTGGCAGTTAGTGGAGAAACCACAAGGAGTGCGGGTAATTGGCTCTAAATGGGTTTTCAAAATAAAAGAAATGCCATCAGGCCCGTTATATAAATCCAGGCTATGTGCCAAAGGTTTCTTACAAAAAGAAGGCATAGATTATACTGAAACCTTTTCACCTACAGTAAGGTATGATTCCATCAGAGTTTTACTTTCAGAGGCTGCTCAGCATAATTTAGAAATGACTCAGTTCGATATAAAAACCGCATTTTTATATGGTGATATAAATGAGGACATATACATGACACCACCCGAAGGTTTGAAAGCATCATCCCATATGGTATGTAAACTCAATCGATCACTTTATGGCCTTAAACAGGCACCAAGATGTTGGAATCAAAAATTTGATTCTTTACTAAAGAAATTTGGTTTTAAAAGCAGTCACTCTGATAAATGTGTTTACATGGGCAAAGTAAATAACAATATAGTATATCTGTTGCTGTATGTTGATGACGGTCTCTTGTTGTCAAGTTTGAGAGAATCCTTGGATATAGTCATATCTGAATTAAACAAAAATTTTGAAATTAAGATATGTGAACCAAAGAACTTTGTTGGTCTCCAAATAGAAAAATCCAAAGGATGCATATTTATTCATCAAGCAAACTATATTAACAGACTACTAAGTAGATTTAATATGCAGGATGCTAATTGTAATTCTATTCCAGTTGACCCTCATACTAGACTGGAAAAGAGCTCAGCTGCACCAGACAAGGATATACCATATAGAGAAGCTGTTGGGTCATTGATGCACCTATCAATAGTAAGCAGACCAGATATCACTTATGGAGTCAGTCTGGTAAGCCGATACTTAAATTGTTACAATCACACACACTGGAATGTTGTGAAGAAGATTATGAAATACCTAAAAGAAACACAAAACTATGGTCTGTGTTACATGTCAAAGCATAGTAATCAACTACAAGCATATAGTGACGCGGATTATGCGAAAGATACATACACACGGCGATCTGTAACTGGGTATGTCTGTATTAAAAGTGGAGCTGCTGTAACCTGGACAACACAACTTCAACAGAGTGTTGCTCTATCCACCACGGAGGCTGAATTTATGGCAGCGTGTGCCACTACAAAAGAAATTATGTGGTTGAAAAGACTGTTAACTGACATTAATGTGTTTCATCAGGACTCAGTGACTTTACATATAGATAATCAGAGTGCAATTTGCTTAATTAAAAATGTAGATTTTCATAAGCGGTGTAAACATATCGAAGTTAAATATAACTTTATTAAGGAGAAATATGCAGACAAACAAATTAATTTAAAGTATGTATGTACAAAAGAACAATACGCTGATATGTTTACTAAAGCTTTACCTAAAGATACTTTTCAGTACCTATGCAGTAAAATAGGACTGATTGAAACCTAATTGGTTTTTATTCTTTTTTTTATAATTGTTGGCAAGGATTTTTTTTTGTAAGAGTATGTAAATTGAAAGTTGTAATAAGTAGGTATATTTATTACAGAATGTTGGGATATCATATTTAATAAGTATGTTTAATTATTAAACATGACTAAGCTGAGGCTGAGTGTGCCATGTATTGGTTAAGTTTGTATACTTTCAAATTTGTTTAGTTCAAGGAAAGATAAAATTTTGTAAGAGTATTGTAGTAAGAAATTTTCCCTTCCTTATCGATTGGCACAACACTAGAACTAGCCCTGTATTTATTTGTACTCTATGGTAGCATCTCTCAATAAAACCACGTTAGTTATTTACAAGTGCTTTTTATTTCTATATTACACATTAAACTCAACACCCACGCTAAAAGTACGCGTCCTTGGAACCCCTCTATAATTTTGTCCCCATCGCAGTGGAGACGCTGGGCTGTTGAGGCACTGAGGCTCGGTAGCTCGTTAGAGAGTTAGGACATCGCATAAGGGGAAATGGCGGTGACTCCCGCTCCGGCTTGTACTTGGCACAAAGATTGTCCATCGCTATTCAGCGGGGTAATACTGCCAGTGTAGAGCACCTTTATGCCGGGTACCGTTACCGGGTTAAGTGATTACCTATTGTTGATGTTATTTTTAATTTAGTATCTTATATCTTTATTTAAACTTTGTCCATTTAATTAATATCTTTGCAATAAATTAATTTATTACTCACTCATTTATTCGCCATCGTAACTTTTAAGTGTTTTACAATAGGTATAAAAATCTTATAAACTAGGGTGCCGCCAGCAGCGGGGCAGGGCCCAAGCTACCGGTGGTTAGGGCCGCAGAGTGAGGAACCTCCTGACGATGCGCGCTGTGTCGAGGATGACCGCCGCGTGCATCTGACCCGCCATCCAACCGTCTAGCGAAAGTATCTTATCTTAAGAGACTTTTCGCTATAAGGTCGTTTGCCGACACGACTATTGGGACTATGATCGTCGAATCAACATCCCACATGGCGGTAACCTCATGAGCCAAGTCAAGGTAAGTACTTGCTAAACTCGTCCTTCTCAGCTTTCACGAAGTCCTCGTCATGTGGTACGGTGATATCGACGATCACAGCCCGGCGCTGAGACCGGTCTACCAGCACGATATCAGGCTTATTGGCGACAATAGTCCTGTCCGTGATGATAGAGCGGTCCCAGTAGAGCAACTCACGACCATTCTCGAGAACTGGCAGAGGTGCGTACTTATAGTACGGCACCTCGGACTCGACAAGGCCTTATCGTAGAACAAGTTGCATAGGTACAACGAATTAGAGTTTTCACATTACTGCTTAGTAAAAGCAGGAGCGGGAGTCACCGCCATTTTCTCTTATGCGATGTCCTAACTCTCTAACGAGCTCCCGCGCCTCAGTGCCCCAACTGCCCGTATAAGCTATCTTTTTGCATATTTCATATCCAGATACACCCAACATTTCAAAATTTTTTTGCTGAGCGAACGTTCATGCAGCAAAATCTCTTTTTCTTAAATAAATCTGAAACCTTAGGAGGCACAAATTTAAAATTTCGGCCACATTTACACGAGATAGGGCACTAATTATATTATCTGCATCATTCAATTCTTTTAAAGGCGGTACTTTTTCGCTGGGCGAATGCACACCTTGGTGGTAGCATAATTGGCAAGGGTATGGTACTTTCCCAGGCGAACTTTGCAAAGTACCACCAGTGCATCCTCACTCGCTCAAGGTCGCGCGGTTTTAGCCTACCGCTAGAACGTTCCTTCCAGGAAACAAGTGACAGTCGGTTGTCGGACGCACGGCTGAGCGCTCGCGCATATTGTTATTAGATATGTCGTAAACCCTCCGCGCTAGACAGGGACAGAGTTACGCGTTAGAAGAGAGAGTTGAAAATCGCGACAGATATTGAGCGCTAATGCGAGCTGAATTGAACTTTGTTGTGTCCCAGCAAGAGTCGCTATTTATATAATTGTTTTTGGTAAGTGAGGCTTCTGTACTAATATTTATTCTGTGGTACCACTACCAATGATAGATGGTTAGAAAAAATAAAACAACAATATTACATCATTTCGATTTAATCTTACGTCACCACAAATAAAGTATGACACATATTACAGGATGGATATCTTATAGTAATCTAACAAATTCATTATTATCGAACAATAGTGGTTCCCGTTGAATATCTGTTTAATAAGGATCTAGGAACGCACGCAACTAGTGAAACCATGACGTCTACTCTATTTCTACGAAAACGTTATTACTCTCGTTCTACTTCGTTTCGTCCGATACAACATTGTTTGACGTTTAAATGTTCTAAGCATACTCTAAATAGAGTATGCGTAGAGAACATTTAAACGGATAAAACGACGGATCGAAGTAGAATCGGAGATGGAACATCGCGACTTTATTTCAAAATTACGTTTTCGTAGAAAGAGAGTAGACGTCCTGGGTAGCGATTCTGAAACCATTCGGTTGCATCCGACACGGAATCTCATCTCTCGGTCTTTGTCATGCTAAACAGATAAGACAAAGACCGAGAGATAAGATTCCGTGTCGGATGCAACCGAATGGTTTCAGAATCACTACCCTGAACGGATATGTCTACAAGAATTAAATCTTTTCTGGGGCGATGGGAAATAAAAAAAAAAACGTTTAAACGTTTATTGTTCGCTTTTCCCTACGACTCAACTTATACTGGTTTGTTTTTGTGTTTGGTCCTTGAAGATATTAATTACCTTCAACACAGATAAGCACTAAAATTCTTGGCCTAAAGATCTGTGATCCAAAAAAACTTCTTTCGTTCATATGTCACCGTCAAATTATAAATAGCGAAAAGATTATAAACCTAACGAAATTAATCTAACGTAGATTTATAATCTTCCGCAATATATTGTAGTCTTGAATTTGCAATTTGACGGAAAAAAGTGTTGTCTGTACAGTGCGGTCATCGATATAAACATTATAAACCATTGGATGTGCCCTCCAAAATTTCCGGCGCACTGAATTATAGCATCGTTGGAAAGAGTGAACTCATTCTTTCCGTTCTAGTCGGTTTCAGGACTATTCGTTCTCCACAACCAAACTAAGTAGAACCGCAGCATATTTCGCCGCTAGCGATTCTAGGGGTCAAGTAGATAGGTTGTGTGTAAACCACTAACGATACACACAGCGACGCAATTTATTACCAATTTTCAAAGTGCTCAGGGCACATCTATTGGTTTATATCGATGAGTGCGGTCGTTTCCGAACGAACGTTCTTAAACATAATGGAAGAGACTGCGCAGTAAATATAAAAATTAAATATCGAAGTCAAGAATCAACTTCCAATTAATACTAAAGCAAAAGGCACAGTCACTTACTTCATTGTATGTATTTGTATTTCTGTTTAATAAAATATCTTTATACCAAAACTGATTTAAATCTTATAGACTCATCCGTTCATTTCACCATACGATTTACGGTTCACCAGTCGAGTACGTATATTTTATAGTTTGATACAATCCGAGGGATATAATGTAACCAGAAAGGGGAGAATATGGAGGCACGATCTTCGTTACAGATTATTTCACAAAGACAAAGACGCTTTTGCAACAACGTGAAAAGTTCCGCTTATAAAACAAATCTTAATATAAATATGAAAATCCAGCGTCATTCTGTTTGTTCCCGATACGTTCACGAAAGTTTGCATTTAAATGTAATTTGGTCCAACTTGAGAGATGGTAGTTTTTTTTTCGATAAATAGTAGACTACAGGTCACTAGTCAATTGAACCACTAGGAGACCTATGTAGGATGATAGGTATACCTCTTCAAATATATTATTCCGCAACGCCGTATAAAAATCATGCGACAAGGAGAAATGATCGAAGGTTGCAAGTGGGAACCCCCCCTCTTCGACTGCACTCAGTTGGACAGCTTACAAGTGACGGCATAGTGCTGAATCTTATTACTTTATACCCTTCTATCATCCTACATAGGTCTCCTGGTGGTTCATTTGACCCATACATTTTGTTCACCGGCCTGTCGTCTATAGTGTATTTAGACGACAATATTCGGAACGGGATGCTAGATTTATATTTTTAAGTGAAGCATTAAAATAAACACAATACAGTCAGGTACTAATAAACAAATATACATAGCAGATTCTACTATACTCTGTTGTAAAAAAAATAGTATTACGTTAATTCGTTAAGTGCCATCGTAATTTTTTTTTTTATTTCTGTCTTCGTGAAATAAACCGCCACAAAAGATTGTTTTTATAGCAAAACCGACATTTCAACACATCATTAAACTAGTAACAATAGTGATTTTACAAATGTCGCAGCTACATACATCGAAAGAACGCCTAAGGTTTTTATTTCAAATCGTACACAAAACTTCTTAATCTAGGCGCCTGAAGTAGGTACTATCATAGTAAGCGCAGACGACGGACATTCGTTCGCACTTTTATTGGTATCACTTCTTCTCTATATGTCTATTTTTCTATAAGACTGAGAGGAATAGAACTGGTGAATGTTAAGATAATATATTTTACGAGGAACAAAAAAGACGCATAATTCCGTGTCTTTAAATTAGTTTACAATGTAAAGTCAATTTAACAATCTTATCAAGGCTCATTGATGTGCCAAAACCGCATTGACATGTTAAAACAATTTAGGTACAAGCTATTTTAAGGGTGATGAGATGAGAAAGACGTGCGCCAGATAAGTAACACGCGAAAAAAACAGTAGTAGGCTATATAAATAAGGGATCAAATCACTGCGCTCGTCAGCCAGTGACAGAAGATATTTTATCTCAGTTATTCTAGAGAGAAATCATTGATTAAAACAAAACACCAAAGCTCACAGATTTGGATCCTGCGCCTTTAGCGATAACCCAAAATTCAGTTAGGTAGTGGAGACAGTGCATCATCACTCGCTCAAGGTCGCGCAGTTTTAGCCTACAGCTAGACCGTTCCTTCCAGGGAACAAGTTCCAGTCAGTTGTCGGACGCACGGCTGAGCGCTCGCGCAACACGTTTCCCGCGCATATTGTTATTAGATATGTCGACAACCCTCCGCGCTAGACAGGGACAGAGTTACGCGTTAGAAAGAGCGCAAATGTTTATTTGAAAATCGCGACAGGTATTGCGAGCTGAATTGAACTTTGTTGTGTCCCAGCAAGAGTCGCTATTCATATAATTGTTTTCGCTAAGTGAGTGTTCTGTGCTTGTACTAATATTTATACTGTGGTGGAGGTCCATAAAGACACCTACTGGTAATCAGTTAAAAAAAATCAACAAACAGCAAACATTGTTTGAATATTTTAGTTTTTTTTAATAAAAAAAAAAGAAGAGTTTTTTCTAATTTCTGAAAAAAAAAGATATTTAAATTTAAAATTAAAATAAATTAAATTTAATTCTACGCTCCATGTAAATGGTCAGTTTCATCATTCATCTCTTTTCACTGGACTTCACGAACCCAAAAGTCTGTCGTCTGCGCCTGCCCTTAACCATACACACAAATATATAGATCATGATAAAAAAATAAACGAATCATTTGGCAGGAATAGAAATTGTTCGCTAAATAAAAATTCGGCTTCGGCTACGCTAATATTATACTTAAAAAAAAAAGTAAAAAAAAAGCATCCAAAATTCATGTAGAGCCCGAACTACTTCACAACCACCTAATCTGATCACAGTTTCCTTACATATTGATTTACACTACACATACCTATTTATCATTCAAAACAGGTTTTAGCGGAAAAATTTCGATCACACATAAATCATTGATATAAGAACACGTCTGCTGACACATTTGTACATCTTGCGTTTAGAAAAAAATGATGAATTTGAAAGAAAACAATAATTAAATATTGTTGGATATTCTTCACTCAACATTATAGTAGTCTTAAACTAAGCAAAGCCATTAACCCGTCAAGCGGCCCATATGGGCTCGGCGCCGGATATGACTCATCATGTGAAAAAAAATGTAAAAAAAAATGAATCTACCCTCAAGAATTTTGCGGTTAGTTTTGACAAAACAAATCATAAGTGAAGCTTTATCATCTAAACATTTTTGCGGCAGCCGATAGAAGTGAAAACTTATAACTCAGAATTTGATAGCTTACTTTGGAAACTACACGGGTGTAACCGGAGGGCGTGGCCTCGCCATCATGGCATGGGCATCTAGAAATGCGTCAGCATTTCCCATTGGATCACGCATTTCTAGATGGCCATGCCATGATGGCCAGGCAACGCCCTTTCAGCATTTCTCATTGGCTGACGCATTTCTAGATGTCCAATCGCCAAGGTCCCGAGTTACCCAAAGATTTCTTATCATACCCGAGCGTGACGGCAGAATCCAATTTACCCCCCACGAAAAATTTGTCTAGGCACGCCTAAAAAAGTTTTCACTTCAAAAACTATGAACTAGTGAAATCAATTAATAGAATTTGTCTTAAAATGAGTCTCAACTGAGGGGTTAAGGGTGTCAGATAGCTGATATATTTATACATAGAAAAACTCACTCTCAAAATATAGACGTGAAGATCGAACGCTTAAAAGTCAGACCTATAGGTAGATGCAGAAAAAAATCAAACCCTTATTTCCTGTTTTGTGTTTAAGTACATCTTAGATGGAATAATTGGGGTTTGAAGTTTTTTTTCTGACAATAAACAAATTTGTACGAGGTATTTATTGTTATTCAATTAAGCTGTAAATATTGGCCAAATTTTTTTTTTCACAATCACTTACCAACGCGATGTAGGCTATATTAAAACAACTTAACGCAAGATGTACTATTTCTTATGTTAAATGGTGAGCAGACGTTCAAATTTAACACAAGATGATGGATATACAGACACACTTTGTGATTTAGATTTTTGAAATACCTAATGATCGCCTACTGGTAATATAGTCAAACATAAAATTTGATTTAGACCGCCAATTGATTTCTTAAATTACTAAGAATTGAACAAAAAACCGTATATTTTATCGGACATATGCAAGAATTTCTTTAAAATATCTTCTCGTACAGGTGAACACCAACTTATCTTCGTTGTGACGTCACAATTATTAAAAAATTGTTAAACCAAATCTCACTGTACCCATACCTTTTAAACAGCCTTTTTGAAACCCCCAACTCGTTTAGAAAAAAGATGTTGAATTTATAAGAAATTCTTGCAAATGTTCCGACCGTAGAGGCAAGAGTTTAAAATTCAATATCAACACTTGCCATATTACAAACCAAAGTTTACTTCTCATTATGCCATTACTCTTTGACGGTTCAACTGAAACGGTTACAGCTTTTGTATTGCCCTTCCTTTAATTTTAAACGAAAATAAAGAAGGCAATATTGAATCTAAGATCATTTTAGTTAGGGCGGTAGACTCCGGCTTTAGTAAAACGAAACATATTCATGATTATTCGCCACGGCAAATGATTTGACAGGACCATGCCACCAACTTATCGGTAGAACGGCCGAAAGCGGAACTACTGAGTGATGAGTATTAAAAAATACAGAACTTGTCTAATTCTGTAACAGGTCGCAACATTATTGGATAGTGGCGCCATCGCTACATTCTGCATCTAAGTTGGTCACATTAGATTTTTTATAGTGTGATGTTATTTGTAGTAACATCACAAACATAATTTGAACAGTTTATTGCAGCAAATATCCGATCACAGATTTCTGTAATAAAAACTCCGTACATATGCTAGCATTGAGCGGTTACTAAGTAACATAATGAGAAACAAACTTAAATATATGTTATGAATTGAATTTAAAGGCATATTAAAATATATATATATTAAGATTAATGTAGTCCAGTTGGTCATTGAGTAAATCCTATGTAGAAGGAAAGGCACTGTATCCCACGACACAGGACCACCCTAGTGTGGGATACAGGGCACGCTTTAATTGTGCAATTGATTTTTGCTGAGATAAATAAGTAGTCCTACCTGCTTACGACGGTTCGCGCCGCGAGACCGCGACACGAGACCGCGACAGGCACTTGAACACTATGGAATTGTATGGACGCCAGTTCGCGACCGCGACCTGTCTCGGTCTCCTGTCGCGGTCGCGGCGCGAACTGGCGTCCATACAATTCCATAGTGTCAAGTGCCTGTCGCGGTCTCAGCGCGAACTTGTACCTTTAGATACTGTAAAATGTTAAAGACTAACAACAAATCTGTTTCTAGTGTAAGTATTTCATGTTTTTATTTTTATCTTAAGCATTTGCTCAAATAAACAGTTTTTTTTTTAAATGTCTTTAAATTCAAGTCATAACTGTCTGTCTGTCATTTAAATTAGGTTAACTCGAAAACATATCAACATTGTTTTTTTTTTTCACAATTTTACCCACTCTATAAAATTTTACATTCACTCTCAACAGGGATGAAAACATTCGAATGATTTTAATGAATACTTTAAAGATTACAATTGGAATGCTTGCGTAGTGATGAGCCGTTGAAGCATAAAACACCGGATTAGTACAAAAATAAAATAACATTATACAATATTAAATGTTAATTAATGATTTTTACAATGTCACACATTGAATAGACCGCGACTACTTAAGCATAAATCGCCATAAGCAAAAAACCTTCAATGTACTACAAAAATAGATCCGTCTCTTTCTCGCAAATGACAGAATTAATGTGCGAAAAAGGGACAGCGATATTTTTAACAAGACATTGAAGCATTTCGCTGTACAACTTCAATATATACTAATGTACTTAATTACCGAGCATCGATTTTATTATACGATTTGTAGACAATTTAGCAAAAATTATCTTTAAGTCTCTGGTGGATACCCTGAATCGGTAAACGTAGGACGTCCCGAAACTAGATGGAGTGAAGATATACGGAAGGTACCTGATATAAGGAACGTCTACTTTTACTATCGGACAGCCAGAACACCCAAGCACCACCAATTCACGATGGAAATTCCAAAAAATCGAAAAAAGCGATATCAAGGAAACATATTTCATGTCTTTGACTTTGTAGTTAATGTAAAAACATTATTGAGGCCATATATCCAGTTGTGAACGACGCTGTATGCCGACGATAATCTATTCGCCATTTTGTATATTTTACAAAATACAAAATGGAGGCGATTCTTTTGTAAGTTTTTTTCCTATGTTTTGTGCCATTCCGTTTCTCGCTTTTCCAAGGTATCCGTTTAAACAAAACTTTGCTAAACCGTCTACATTATAATGGTATACTCAAAACGTATGCTAAATGCGAATGCAATTTAAGCACAATGAAACAACTTGGTATGAAGCGGAAGTTAGTGGTGACCCGGTAACATTATACATCACTAGTATCTGACTGCGACTTTATCCACGTAGAGTTTAGAAAATGAAATGAACGAAACTCTGCATTTTGTCGGGATGAAAATAGCCTATGTATTTTTCCAGACATCTATTTGCGTCTCAAATTTCAGCTTGAATAATTCAGTACTTACAATGCGATTGAGCCAACAAACTTTCATAACCTCCACATTTTTATTATTCGTAATTTTTCATAGGCATTAAGCCAATTTTACAAGTGTCTCATGAAAAAACATCGTAAATGAATGCTGTCTCTTATAAAACAGTCTTTATAGCTAAGACAATTAAGTTTTGAATCCAGAATTCAATAAAATTTCACACAACAACACGACCGGTCAACACTGACTTCGCTTCATTATTATTTACAATAATGTACAATAAGCCCTATATGTAAATGTAAGTTAGATTACGTATGATAAAGGGATGTAATAGAATGCGAGAGTAATTTTTTAAACATAATATGGTAGTAATACTAATTTGTGCTTTGTTCTTGTCAATAATAAGTAAATGAGCATCTTAAAGTTGAATCTTGGAACAGTTTTCTTGGAACTCTTATAAAATATATAAGATGTCACAAAAAGGTCAAATTTTTGTAGTAAAAAGTGACGATACGACCAGGGGATCTACCGCCTAACGAAAAACGCTTTGACGCTTTGGCATTGCCGTCTCTTTCATTTCAAGCGAGAAGAAAAGAGACAGCAATGTCAAAGCATCAAAGCGTTTTTCGTTAGGCGGTAGAAGCGCCGGACGTCTACTCTATTTCTACGAAAAAGTAATTTCGAAAAAAATACTCGCGACTTTCCTACTCTCGTGCTACTTCGTTTCGTCCTATACAACATTGTTTGTCGTTTAAATGTTCTAAGCATACTCTAATTAGAGTAAGTAGGCTTAGAACATTTAAACGGACAAATCGACGGATCGAAGTAGAATCGGAGTTGGAAAGTCGCGAGTTTATTTCGAAATTACGTTTTCATAGACAGATATTAGACGTCCAGGACATACGCCTGATGGTATTCGACATGCCTACGATAGGAGCCCCTTTGATGGATATTATTTTTGACCTCTTTAAGACAGATTGTATACCTAACAAAAAATAAACATAACCTTTATACGTTATAACTTGAAGCTATACAGAAGAAGAAACATTATATTTAATTTAAGAACATTAAGCCGCATGGAGAATTGTAACGGTTTCACATCAGTTAAAATAACCCAGGAAATTCATTATTATCGAATTTGTGTTGACAAAATGCCTAAATAGGCAATGATGTAACTAAATGAGAAACTGAAATAAGACGTAAACATGTCGATTACTCTCGCATGGCTAAACAAACAGCGTACCAGTCGGTGAAATTAACAAAAATAAATTAAAAATACTAAAGCAAGCACCGGTAGAGGTAGAAAGAGCGTTTCGCGAAACCAACTTGTGGTACCTTAACGTAATTTTAATTAAAAAAAAAAATGTCATTCGTGGAACACTCTTGAAAATAAACGACGTATAAAGGGGTCTCCTCAGTCAATGAAAGGGACATTCGCGGAGGGTCTGCCGCCTAAAAGAAATCTTAGCTCTGATATTGATATCTCTTTTCTCTTTTTTTTACTTTTATAGGTTTACACTTGACCGCCATCTCGCCTGATGTGAAGCGACGATGCGGTCTACGATGGAGCGTGTTTACTTAGAAGAAACCGATTCACTCGAAAGACACAAAGATTGTAACCAACAGGGAAAACCCACTCAGGCAACGCATTCCACAGCCTAGACGTTCTTATCACAAAAGTAGAGTCAAATCTCTTCGTTCGTTTCTTTGGAACATCAACCATGAAACGATGTCGCTTTCTCTGGCTACAACTGTGTTAGTTTTAATATAGCTCTCTCTTTTCTTTTCCCTTGAAATGATAGAGATAACAATAGCAAGCTAAAAGCCGATTTAGTTAGGCGGTATGGACCCGTAAAGGTCTGCCGCCGACTTATACGACTCGGCTACCACCCGACAAATAAAATACACTCAAATATGTGCTTTATGTTATGTACATTAAGATACAGATTACATTGGCAACACAAATCACCAGACCGCTCGCTGTCAGCCGTTTGCTAGTTTACGTTGCCAATGTAAATCTATATCTTAACCGCCATGACATAAAACCCATATTTGTGGTTTGTGGTATAACTAAAAGGTTCCATAACCTACAAGTTGGAGACGCATGGTTACAAATACGCTGATAAGTTTTAAAAAAAAAGTGTTAGATAATTATAATTGAATAATATACGATACACTGTTTCTGTACCGCAGTTGAGTGTTCACCATTCATTGATAAATACAAAACATTACTATATAAAAAGAAAAGAAAAACATCAGATTGTCGTGTAAAAAAAATGTCATAAAATCACGTAATTCTTTAAAAAAAACACAATTGATGACGTGTTTTTTTCCCGCGAATTTTATGGTACCTTAAAAATATTGTTATAGAACAGCAACACTCAACTTTACGGTAGAATAATTCTATAGACTATGGCAACACAGTTTCGAGTCCTTTGTCCGACTTAACACAAAATGACAAGATACACCTGATTGTACCGGCCCTCAATTCTTTACCCGCTAACTACCCTAGCTATTTCTCTCTCGCACTCTATATCTCTCTCGCTCGCTCCCGATACGTACTGTTTACATTATGGAAAGACAAAAAAAACACGTTATTCACGACAAACATTTTACGCAAATTAAAGTTTTAGCCAAAAATTTGAATCAAAACACAATATATTTTTTAATATCACAATAAAATGCCACTTTTATGCTAAATGAAAATGAGTGGCACTTAAAGTTTCTTACAATGTTCGCAAGACATACAAAATAATAGAGCAAGAGCCCACGAGGGCCAATCCTTCGTTATTTTATAAAGGCTGAAAGTTCATCTGTGCATGTCCCCTATACAGGTAAGAACGACCAGGGACTATATAGTTTGGGTTGTGGTTACTTGGGCAGGTAACCGGTAGTAAAGGTGTTTAAAATAATAGTACCTTACATTCGTTAACGTATAAAGCTCAATTTTTTTATATTTTGTTAAAGATAACTTTAGAAATCTCGTCATCCATTGCCAGACACTTATGACAGTTGCTACCCCCTGCCAGACACCCCTAAACTTTAATAAATTATCATTATACTTTTGTTATAGTATAGAAGCTAAATTTTATATATGTTACTTAGGGACCTATGAAAAGATGTTACCTCAACAGCTGGACAGTTTTAATGGTTTTTACATCTTGCCAGACGCATCGAAAGTCCGCTGTAAGTACGAGCGCAAGGGCTTAGTCAATTACGATCAGATACAGAAGTTAAACTTGATTGCAATGTTATTAAAGATTATGTAGAGGAAGGCTGTAAATGAGATGGTTCTGTGGTCAGCTTAGGTCAACGACGAGGTTGTTGAGCAATTGTCTGTAGGTACACTGGCTGATTTTTTGTTTTTCACTGTTTTTTGTTGAATTTTTAGGATCAGAAGTTAAGTATTTCTTCATAAGTCCTGTAAATGCCTTATAACATTCCCGGCGATAACCATTTTCTGTATACTCATCAGGCAGTATAATGTGTTTATATTTAAGGTTATGTTCTTTTCTGATTTTCAAAACAGTTTTACAATTTTTTAGAGTTTCCTCCGAGAACAATATTATTTTACCATCACTTTTATTACAAACATAACAAATTAATGTGTCTCCCATGATAACACTTTTTACTAAAATTTCACTTTTATTTCACAACAAAACTACACAAATTTCCATTATAAAACGTGGTTGGATCTGCACATACTTGTTCAATACATCACTAAAAGCATCGATATAAATCAATAGATGTGCCCTGAGCACCTTGAAATCGGTATTAAACTGCGTCTCTGTGAGTATCGTAAGGGGTTTACAAACAACCAATCTACTTGACCCCTATAATCGCTAGCGGCGATATTTGCTGTGGTTCTACTTATTTTGGTTGTTGACAACGAGAATAATGATAGGTAAAAACGTCCGGCGTCCACCGCGTCCTGCAACCGACTGGAACGGAAAGAGTGAGCTCACTCTTCCCAACGTTGACATGATTGCGTGCCCATGATTGATAGTTTGGGAGGGCCTATCTTGGTTTCTACGATCTACGACTAAAAGACACATGATGCGCAGTAAAATATCGCAGTCGACTAACAGTTGTTACCTCGCGCTCGTACTTACAGCGGACTTTCGATTACCTGCCCAAGTAACCACAATCCAAACTTATAGTCCCTGGTCGTTCTTACCTGTATAGGGGACATGCACAGGTGAACTTTCAGCCTTTATAAAATAACGAAGGTCTGGCCCTCGTGGGCTCTTAGTCTTTAAGCATTTATTACCAAGAACTTTGACTTGTACTAAAAAAAAGTTCAATATTTTTTTTCTATGAAAATACGACTATGAAGCTGGATACGCTATTTTTAGCTGTCCATCAAGTAAACAAAACAAAGGAGAGATTTTTAAATTTACTTAGGATAAATAAGCTAACTTTTAATCATTTGTGAGGGGTGTCCAATACCATCAGAGGTGTTCAACACATCCTCATTTAAAATAAGGTAGTTTGGTTTTAAATGAATAAAAGTGGCCAAGTGCGAATGGGACTCTCGCACGAAGGGTTCCGTACCATTAGCAAATAAACGGCGAATACCTCTGACTTTATTTGAATTCCGTAGACATAAACCATCGCAGTTACCAGACAGGCTTTCAACCAAAAGTTTTACTAAAATTTTGATTTTACCTTACGATTTTAACGACGAGGTCGAATGCGCCATTTAGTTTGCTTTGTTGTATCGGAGCCCCCGTTAAATATCTATTTTATTTTATTTTTAGTATTTGTTGTTATAGCTGCAATAGAAATACATAATCTGTGAAAATTTCAACTGTCTAGCTATCACCGTTCTTGAGATACAGCCTGGTTACAGACGGACGGACAGCCAAGTCGCAGTAATAGGGTTCCGATTTTACCCTTTGGGTACGGAACCCTAAAACAGACATTGTTCATTACTATTGTAAAAACATGCACAATATACAATGGTTGAGACTTATCTGTACGAAAGTTATTTATTACTGTCGTGCAGTAAAACGTTCATTTAAAACTTTGAAAATGTATGCGATTTATTTTAGTTTTTTTCATTAATTGACGCGTAGATTGTACATTTATGAATAGATATAACTTTGACTTTAACAGCAGGGGTGCTCAACATGTTTACCCAATGATGTCAATTTCTAATAGCGTCATTATAACACCAGGGGTACTCAACATGTTTACCCAATCATGTCAATTTCTAATAGCGTCATTATAACAGCAGGGGTGCTCAACATGTTACCCAATGATATCAATTTCTACTATCACCATTACAACAGCAGGGGTGCTCAACATTTTACCCAATCATGTCAATTTCTAACAGCATCGTTATAACAGCAGGGGTGCTCAACATTTGCCCAATGATATCAATTTCTAATACCGTCAATATAACAGCAGGGGTGCTCAACATTTGCCCAATGATATCAATTTCTAATACCGTCAATATAACAGCAGGGGTGCTCAACATGTTACCCAATGATGTAAATTTCTAATAGCATCATTATAACATCAGGGGTGCTCAACATGTTACCCAAAATGATGCTCATTTCTAACAGCAGGGGTACTCAACATTTTACTCAATTATGTCAATTTCTAACAGCGTCATTATAACAGCAGGGTTGCTCAACATGTTACCCAAAATGATGTTCATCTATAACAGCAGGGGTACGCAACATTTTACCCAATCATGTCAATTTCTAACAGCAGGGGTGCTCAACATTTTACCCAAAACGATGCTCATTTCTAACAGCAGGGTTGGTGAACCCGTTACCTGAATACGTTCATTTCTTGTGGAACTCCTTGATACAGAGCGCGCACGACCAGGACCCCTCGGGCGGGGCGTCGAGCGGCGGCGCGAGACAGTACATGTGGTAGCCGCGGTCGCAGTCGTCGCAAAACAGCAACTGGTCCTGAATAGATGAAAAATACAAAAATGAGAGCTAGTTTGTTGACTCTGTATATTTTCTACAGCATACAAAACCTACAACCGATTCTTAAACTAGATTAGGATTCCCAACAAGAATAATGAATCAATTAAGAGTTTTTAAAATCTTTTTTAGCCATAAGATGGACTGTTGTATACATTTTTGAAGTGAAAACTTCTTTAGGCGCGCCTAGACAGATTTTTCGTGGGCTGTGAATTGAATTCATTCGTCACGCTCGGGTATGATAAGAAAGCTTCGGGTAAACTCGGGACCATGGCTATTGGCCATCTAGAAATACGTCAGCCAATGGGAAATGCTGAAAGGGCGTGGACAGGCCATCTAGAAAGCCAATGAGAAATGCTGACGCATTTCTAGATGGCCATGCCAAGAGGGCGAGGCCACGCCCTCCGGTTACACCCGTGTAGTTTCCAAGGTAAGCTATCAAATTCTGAGTTTTAAGTTTTCACTTCTATCGGCAGTTCCTATGACTGCCAATTTTTTTTGTTATTATATGTTTTGCGAACTATATTTTGATTTGTTTTTTATTTTTATCATCATCTGCAGCCTGCAGACGTCCACTGCTGGACATAGGCCTCCCCCAATGGTTTCCACTATGACCGGTCTTGTGCCGCCTCCATCCACCGACTTCCCGCGACCGAGACAATATCATCGGTCCATCGTCACACAATGGACCGATTGTTTCATTGAAGGTCATTAATTGAAAGTCTGTTGAAAATATCCAACAACCGAGAAGAAAGATGTGACACATCAAAAAGAACATTTATTCTATTGACTCTTTTAAACTAATTTTCAGGTATATACGTCTCCTATGGACATTATCTTATACTCACATCGTTGTCACTGGTCCCGCAAATCGAGCAGCACTTGCACTCGATGCACTGCCAGCGGTACTTGCGCACCGACACGATCATGTTGACCGTGAACTGAAGACACGTCGGGTGACCTGGGCACAGTACGCAACTATCAATACACCATCAAATTAGGAACCGGATTTCACAACACAGAACTTCACCTATAGCATAACTATGGCGGGTAGAGCTAAGGAGTAACATCTCGGAAGGTAGAACATTTCAAAAAATGGCTAACTCTACGATTTACATAATAGTTCAAAAATCGTAGCAAAATTAAATCT
Source organism: Ectropis crepuscularia (assembly GCA_963693475.1). Lineage (NCBI taxonomy): Eukaryota > Metazoa > Arthropoda > Insecta > Lepidoptera > Geometridae > Ectropis > Ectropis crepuscularia. Next base: position 12,701,128 of record OY856368.1, on the reverse strand, counting down.
AAAAAAAATATTAGTGTCGACTAAAATTACTTTTAAAATGTCAACTACTTGCGTTATACAAAATGATGTAAGTGATTGTAAAAAATGATGTAAAACGTGTAGTAGTGATTTTATTTCGCAAATAATATGAATAGTACGTTTATTGTTCGATTCCCACCTAGTGCAAATATTTGTGTGATTAATTCAAATATTTGTCGTGCGTCTGGGTGTTTCTTTATCTGATAAGTATGTATTTAAAACTATACAAGTACTATATCAGCTATCAGGCTGCCATAGCAAAAGCTTTGCTTAGTTTGGGGTCAGATGGTGTTGTGTGTGAAATTGTCCACTAATATTTATTTATCATTTATTTGTTTATTTATAAAAAAAAAAACAAAGTGGCTAGCTGTATGATTTACATAATACATAACAGTTTGAAAATCTTCGACAATGGGGTTGGTATAGATCAGATAGATAGATTCCCAAACTTATTTTATCTGCTTCTCACTTTGAGAATAAATTATTTTTTAGCGCCCCCATTACTAAACCTAAGCATGTACAATCTGGATTAAAGGGACCAAAATAGTATATATTTTTTTGTTTCAAAGAAAATAAATTGCGTGATATTTGCCGAGACCCCCTCTCCCTTCAACGTAAGATTAGATGAGATTTGACTCGACCCCCTCCCCCCCTTAAACACCTCACGTAATTTATGGACGCCCCCTAAACCGCACGAGTTAACTTGAGACCTGAGCCCAGTGGGTACTACAAAACGGACTCCCAAGTATCTACAAGACGCTCCCTTTTTTTTTGGGTCCTTAGCGCTCTTCTTTAGGCCTGCAGCGCCCACGGGGGCACGTTATCGCTCACTTTGCGTAAGGCTGGTGTAGATGAATTATGGTTAAAAAAAAAATGATTGTCGACTACAATAGAAATTTCAACTACTTGCGTTGTCCGAAATAATGTACTAAACCAATCTTAACTCTATAATCTTCACTTTAATCTTAACTGTATAACCAATCTTACTCGTACATCATTATTATGAGAAAACGTGTAGTTAGAGTGATTTGAACTGTAAATAGTACGTTTATTGATTTCCTTTCAAATTTACGCAAATTTTAAATGCATTTGAACGCATACATTTTCATGTTGACAGCTGATACTCCTTAGCTCAACCCTCCATGCGCCTATGTAACTCTGCTTTGCTACGGCTGTCTCTATGACTTCAATGAAAATTAAAGGGAAGGAAAAAGATTTTCCTTAGGCGGCTTTTCAGTAAGTATACATAATTTACCTATGATTTTATTATATTGTTATGCTCACAATAAAGTTTTCTATTAGTATTTATTGTTAAAACTAAGCAATATTTCAAGCAAAATTATGCAGTCAAAAAACTAAACAAAACGAATCAACTATTTAATTCTAACCCAAACACTAAGTTCACGTTCTTACTAATCCATTTGTTTTGTAATACATTTACATATGTATCAGTACTTAAGCAGCGCAATCATTATCATTCACCTAGCCTGTATCCCACTTGACGTAGGAATAATTAATATAATATATTGATAACAATTTCTAACTTTATCATATTATAATTTAAAAAAATACACATTTTTAGCCAAAAACGAATAAAGTATGTAATGTAAATAGCAATTGTAAGGCACATAACATTTTCTTACCTTATCAAATCTTCGATCTTCTCTTTTGAACTATACATATTCGAAGGGACAAAATAAATAGGGGGAAAATGTAATGTGCCGAACAATAGTGAAATTAAATTATATAAAAAAAAAAGAACATAAAAACAACCCGCCAACACAGAATGCGATAACATTTACAACAAGAAAAGTATAAGACAATGTCGTTAGGAAGTGCACACATTCACTATTTTTCAGCACATCGCGAAATATTTAAAAATGAAACTAGACAAAGAATTTAAAGAGAATTTAATGCATAACACGTTACAAAAAATTAAAAAGACTGTAATTCGTTACCACAATATCGAATTTTTTTTTTTTGTTAATGTTATAGGTCGATTCGGGTCATCGCACATTATGCCGACCAACACCGAGGATCACGTGACTTTTTTTTTAATGCAACCAATTGCAAATAACAGTTTTGCTATTGATTGACGACCATTCGTAATAGTTTCAAGTAACGTGATCATATGGCCACATAGTGTGCGATTATGTAACAATTTGCATTGGCGAGAAGCGAACAAACATGTTGTGTGAACTGAATCTACTTTCATCGGAATCGACCCGCTTCAACGACAAGTGTTATTTATTTAGTTGTGGGTTTGCGATAAAACATAAAAATTTCTAAAACATGTAATAATAATACAACAGAATGAAAATCTTTGGGTTGACGCTACTATGCACTTCCGAACCGGCATTTCTGTACTTTTCTCTATGTGTCAAATAACAATTAAGTGTAAAAACAAGAAGTGTACACTATGACTTGATCTTACTTTCTAATGTTTTTTTTTATTGGTGTATCCTAAAATTTTGTTTAGTATCGGATGACCAAAGCATTATGTAAATTTGCTAAACTTACCAACACACTAAGTCAATTAACACTATTTTGGTACTAACACTTCGAAAAGAGCATTTCGACTTAATTATTCGAAAGTTTATAAATTAACAAACAATACGTAAATCGTTATTTTTTAACTATTTCTATACATAACATATGCAAATTGTATTTATTTTTAATTATAAAGTACACCAGATCATCTGACACTAAACAACAATATACTTAGTAAAAAAAAACTAAAACGACACGTAAGTAAAATTGTGTCAAATATTTATCTAGCTATTTTGCTAGAATACATAATAATATTATAGAGATACCTATTTTATCTATGTCGTATTTTTTATATAATTTTATTAGGGTACATATGATATTAATAATTACATGTCCGTAGTTATAGCACGGTAAAAGTGCAGATTTATATAATTAAATCAATCAATGACAATAAAACTAGAATTTTCGGCGATCAATTAATTAATTCAAGTACAACAATTTTTTTGTATATATAAAGCATTCGGAAACAAATTACAATATCGCTATTTTATCCTGACAGAAAGTAGTAAAGAAAACATCTAGTGAATTTTGATATAAATGAGGCTTTAGATACTAATTTATTTAAACTCTTTCGATATTTATTAATTTATTGATTGTACATTATATTTTTTTTACGCGTATACATGTTAGAAAATGAATTTCTCATTATATCATCTATTTTTCATATAATATATACCCAATGTTGCCCAGTGCCCAGTAGTTTTCTACATTAAAGGCAAACACAAAATAATAAAACAATCATTTTAAATCGCGCACATTTCAAACCTGTACATAGTTTAATGTAGATATATATTCGAATACTATTACTCTTACCCATTTTGCAGTTTAACTGAATAAAAAACGTGTGTTGATATGCGACATTAGATCCGGAGATATGTTGATATTTTAGGTGTTAGACTCAAGGAACAAAAACGCTTATTGAGCGAAAAAAAATGTCTCAAAAGACTAAGCTTACTTAATACCATCAATACCAAGGAAGGTCGGGTCACGGTACTCATACAAACGGCCACGACATTATGGTAGTCGAGACGGCAAGACCAACTTTAAGGTCATGTAAAGCGAACCCCACTTCACTCACTCACTTCCCCTGAAGGTCGAGACACCAAACCTCCCAACTACCAAAAAGAAGTAAGAATATACAACGCTGATGGCATCAATGGATGTCAGATAGGTAAGTTGGTTTATACAATTTGTTATTAATATAAAATAGACGATAACACGTATAACTTTTAGACGATCGACGACGACGACGAACTAATTTATCACTTATAGTTTTTAGACGCAGCGGTCCATTCTGACCATAGCCACGGCATGCTGACAATTCCATTAGGTAAATTTCGTGTCACGTTTCTGGAAATAAATCGTGAATTAACAATATCCGAATGATCGCAGCACGTTGTGAACGCTATTTCGCTCAATTAGGGTTTTTCTGGTCAACATACAGATGTATTTTTTTACGGAGGATTTAAACGCGTAAAGTAGTCAACAACAGATTAAGGCACCGAACATATTAGAATAATCAGAACTATGTACTCCACTATTTTTTAAGTACACAACATCAAAAAGTTCGATACAATAGTCATGTGGTAACATATGTATATATACCCCATTAAGATATTTATATAACTATAAATCTTATTTTTAATAGAAATTGTCATATAATTAACTTATAATAAAGAGATACAATATTTTCTTAATAATAGACAATGATCACTAAAACTTTAGTTATGATAAAACACATGATAAAATATATATTATAGTTATAGGAATGATAGAGTTAACTTTAGAAACATAAAAAAAAACAACAATCCAACAATTAATGGAAATAATTCGATTTAAAAATCTTTGGGTTATTTTAAACTCATGTCTAATAATTGTGAAAATAAATTTTCATAATTTATAAAATGATAACATTAAGGGGAATTTGACATGTTTGTATAATAACTGACACAATAATTGAAATCTAAGATATTGTTTTCAAATAGACACATAACACTCTAAAGCATCTAAGTTACTCTAAGGTTTATCGATTTACCGTATTAATAAGACTGTACAATGACAAAAATTTTGTTCCTACCTACAAACAGATTTTAAGAATACACTTTATGATAAATCAAGCATAAAAAGGCACTAAATAAGCTCTGAACCATGGGGTGATGCGACTCTAGCACGATCGAGGTTTAATCATTATTTATTGATTCATTTATAAGGACATTACATTTTAAGCGTAACAGGCCATGGGATTTTAATAAAAAAATATACCCATAGCCATATTCGAGTGATAGAAAAGGTTTGAGAAGAAAAACTATACCTTAAAGCAAAGTTGATAAAGATTACAATCTCTAAACATGCCAGAACCACAGTCCCACGCGAAATGACGATTTTCATACAACATAATGGCGTTTGCGTGTTATTTTTATATGACTGTTTTGGCGACGCGTGACTAGAAAGCTAGGATAGTGGAATCGTTTATATTTTCTCTATAACAATATAACTTAGTGACTGACATTTCGGTTTTATAATAATAGGAAACACAAGATCAAAAAACGTTCAATAGTGTATCTTTACAACTGTTTTAAAGTGAAATAAGCGTGTAACAATATAAAAAAAAATATCCAACAATGACATTTTATTAATTCGGAACGATAACAAGTATATGTTTGACTCAAAGCGATGACTTTAAGACTAATGACAATAAAATCTAAGGGATCAAACTAATATATAAAAGTAACGGAAGCGAAAATAGAGCAATGAAGTGTGAACCCTGAAAAATATACACACACAAATTCAGTTTTTAAATAAACAACGCAGCGTTAATCATAACAAACAATACATTATAGAAAAAAAAACAATTATATGATGAATCTCCGTTTCCGATTAATGTGTCTGAATATTGAAATATTGTATTTGTATAATTGGACCCACAAAACTATATTCAAATACGAGTATATAGCAGGGTACTTTATATTAAAATGCTTGATTTTCGCCTCCGCAGAGACAACAGAAGTCTACCCATTGCCCCTTGTCCCATACTTCAAATATATCGAACACGGAAGTAAACACACAGATTGGCAAGAAATTTACAAATGTAAATTACATACGTCAATGGCAACATTAAAAATAAAGAAACAGTGTTCATTTTTCTATTACTGTTTTTTTAAGGTTATATTTTTAGGTATATGCGAAGATAGAGATTCATTTATGAATGGGTAATTGATTTTATATTCGTTCTAGCCAAGCTGTAATGTCAACTACTGTGTCGATAAGCACGTATCAAAAATACGATCACCAATCACCGCCGACGCCCTGTGCATGTCACGAGACGGTGTTCGTTGGTGACGGAAAGGTTTAGTGAACAAGGACATGCATTTGAATCTAATAAACATTTTATTTTACGGATACGTGCTTTTTATAAGGTAAGCAGTAGTGGGCAAACTTCTTTATTGTCAACTAGTATCCCTAAAACACTCTTAACATGAATATTGTAAATGAAAAATTTCGAAAAAATAAGGCACATTTTTTAACACGAAAAAAAAAAATTACACAGTTAACACGATGAAATATTACAACAGTTAACATGGTGAAATAATTAAATTTAATTTGGCATCACTTGAAATCGTATTATAACATGGCAACACCTTAGATCACGACAGATATAGGACACTTTTAAAATTATTCTTACTCTTATGAAGGTAAAAATGTGTTTATTTGACAGTTGTTTTGCCTTTGCAATGACAAATCGAAAAACTTTGGTTGACAAAAAAATAACCATATACCTACGTTCATATATCATGAATCAAGAGTTTGGTACCTACGAGATAACACAAAAACAATCTATTTAAAAACTTGACAAAATCGCAACGAATACAATTTTGATTGGTACAAATTCCGATTCACAATTTGTAACAAAAATTAGATTTAAGATATATCTGTCATTGGCACATTGAACACTTTCAAATTCTTTTTAGGGTTCCGTAAAACGTAAAAACGGAACCATTATAGATTCGTCATGTCTGTCTGTCCGTCCGTCCGTATGTCACAGCCACTTTTTGCCGAAACTATGAGAACTACACTATTTACTGTATACTGCAAACTGTAATATAGTGGAATGCGGGCGCGGTCCCAGCGTCGATTTTTGGAGGGGGTCACCAGTACAGAGCCTCAGATTTGGGGGGGGGGCACAAGTAGAAATACAATAAATCGAGTAAAAAAAGACAATTCACTAGTTGTACGCCCCATTTTAACGTAACGTATACTATTTTGGGGTCATGTCCCCCGTTACCCCCCCCCCCCTTCGGACCGCGCATGATGGAATGCTATACCAACCTCGGTGTTCCCTGAATAACTAACCCAGGTGCAAGTCTTAGAGTGAAGTGGCACATGGACATGCTCTATCTTAGATCACATCATCACACTCCCATCAGGCTAGTACACGACAAACTCCGGTCCATTCTGACTCACAAAAAAACAGCTTTTGAAGTGAAAACTTCTTTTGGCGCGCCTAGACAGATTTTTCATGGGCGATAAAATGAATTCTAGCGTCACGTTCGGATATGATAAGAAATCTTCGGGTAAACTCGGAACCATAGCCATTGGCTATCTAGAAATGCGTCATCCAATCGGAAATGCTAAAAGGGCGTGGCCTGCCCATAATGGCATGGCCATCTAGAAATGCGTCAGCCAATGGGAAATGCTGGTGCATTTCTGGATGGTCATGCCATGATGGCAAGACCACACCCTCCGGTTACACCCGTTTAGTTTCCAAAGTAAGCTATCAAGTTCTGAGTTATAAGTTTTCACTTCTATCGGCAGTTCCTGTGACTGCCAATTTTTTTTAATTGATAGGCTTACAAAACCGTCATCTCGCCTAAAGTTAAGTGACGATTCGGTTTACCATGAAGCGCTTGTAAATGAAAGAAACAGATTCACTCTCGACTTGAAGACGCCAAGATTGTAACCATCAAGTAAAACCCGATCAGGCAACCCATTCCACAATCCAGTCGTTCGTATAACAAGGACGGCAACAAACCTTTTCGTTCGAATCTTTTGACCGTCAGCCACAAAACAAAGTGAGACAGAAATATCTTAATTTCAATGTTACAATGTGTTTTCAGAACGAAACCTATTTTGAGAATAGGCTCGAGACATGCTAGTTTTAATGTAGTAGGTACCATGCAATAATAGACGCGGGAAACTGCTGGTTTAAAAATATGATCTATTCTATTTTATACCCACTTAAATATATTAGTTAAGAGGCCACTTTACTATAGTCTAATTGCCATTATATTTTTCAACGCCAAAATCTTTAAAAAATTAAATTATATGTAGTCATATCGACAAATTTAAAAACAAAGAAAAAAATTGAATTTCTTAACAAAATAAGTACCTTAACTGAGATTAAAATAACCAAACATTAAACTCGTTTAATGGAATGTTTATAACACGTAATAGAATCTATGTATGCGTTAACTAATTCCAAATAACTTTGGTAGGAAACAAATGCTGGACCCAATTTGATGAAACTAAATATGCACAAAGTAGTAAAGGACACATAAAAAAGCATTGTAAATACAACGTGATGTATTTTAAATGTAAGTTATGCTTTGTAGTTTAGCCTTTAGCCACAGAATAAATATTAGTACACGTACAGAAGACTCACTTAGCGAAAAAAATTAATATAAATAGCGACTCTTGCCGGGACACAACAAAGTGCAATTCAGCTCGCATTAACGCTCAATGCTTATCGCGATATTCACCTAAACTTTTGCGTTCTCTTCTAACGCGTAACTCTGTCGCTGTCTGGCGCGGAATGATGCGCAAGGGTTGTCGACATATCTAATAAAAATTATGCGCGGGAAACGTGTTGCGCGAGCGCTCAGCCGTGCGTCCGACAACCGACTGTCAATTGTTCCGTGGGAGTAATTTTTTTTCTCAACGAACAAATGATCATGAGATTGGGTCCAGCCATATAAAAAATGATATTACACAAATTTCACATCACACAGCGACGTAACTTGTGACTGATATGCGATAAATATAAACTATTCGATATAATAACATTTCAAGTATACAGATTTGGTACAAAATTGTCCGGCTTTGGTTCAAGTGGATTTTTATACGTCAATTTTGTTTTTATTTCTATAATGCGAAGCGTTGATACTGTAAGTTTTAAACATTAAAGGCCGGGTCACACAGAGGCGATCCGGTAGCGATAGGGATCCGATACCGAGTATGGGATCGCGCCCGCTTGCTGTGTGTCAGTTTGCATACAAATTCGAACATTACAAAAAATCCCGTCTCGCTATCGGATCGCTATCGCTATCGGATCGCCTCTGTGTGACCCGGCTTTTACAGTTTATTGCGATGCTGTTTAGTGGTCCTGCTAAATTTCGTTTTATTTTTGTGAATAGCTGCGTGTCATTGTGCTGTTATGTGGCAGGCATGTTGCTTACCATCAGGCACAGGTCCTGCTCGTCTCGTCACTCTTTATTTAAAAAAAAAACAGAATAGTGAGCAAGACATGTGAGCAAATGGGATATTTGCTAATAAGCAACTCATTACAAGTGTTATACAAAAAATAGTTAAATAATAGGTATAGCAGCATCAATAGAGATGTGCTTCGTGAGAGTTCAGCAGTTCGTGTTGAGTTTGTGTTGCCAGCATAAATAAACAAGAATAATAAGGTGGTTTGTGTTCCTATAGCACAGCAAAATAAAACTTCAAGAGGAAACCTTTCTTTTGAGGGCAAGAAGTTGTTTAAGTTGAAATGTGGCCATCACCATACATTAGATATATGAAATTACTATGAAATTGAAAGAAAAGATTAACGAAATGAGATTTTTTAATAAAACTACCAAACAAACAGCCTAACTTTTTTTTTTTTTTTTCAATTTAATAATAAGCCTCAAAATCTAAGGTGTGTAGAGATGGCCATATTTGAAACCAACGATCACTCGTCGCTGTGCCACCACTGCGATTCTCTCAGTCTTCAAGTCAACTAAATATTTTTTTTTCACAGTACAAGCATTGCTTAGTTCGAATTGGTTTTGTCTGTTGTGTCGGTTATGTGTGTGTGAATATTTTTTTCATAGTTCAATCTTTGCTTAGTTTGAGGCTAGAGGGGGTAGTGTGTCAGCAATGTCCACAAAATAATTTCAGAAACCAAACATTTAAACCTTTTTGCAGTTTAAACTAAATGCCTTCACCATAAAACAATCTAAACTCAACACAGCACCCAACGAATCGCATACACATTGACAAAACGCAACCACACTTGAACCAAACCCCATCGCCCCCACTAAAGCGTAGGACTCTGACGCGAAGGCGGCGACATGGCATTCACATATTCATCCTTCAGCAACTTTGTTTGCCTCGCAAAGTTATCGAACGCATCGGCGGAGTAGGACATGGATGTCAGTATCTCGACGACGCCGTTGAGCCGGATGTTCTCCTGCAGGTGTCTGTGACGTTCGCAGACCCGGTTGTCGAGGTGGTAGCACGTCTTACCTGAGCGGCCGCAGTCTGAGCAGGAGACGAGCTCCTCGGGGGTGCCGGTTTTTTTGTTCTCGCGATCGTCGCCGAGGCAAAAGTCGCAATAAGGTGACGGCGAGGCCTGGAATCGAGAGATACATTTCAGACTTCATGTTTTAAGTAATTTTGTCCTGGGTTATTGGTCAAATGATAAGATATTCATTATGCAGTCTTCTTGGCTGTTTCCCTTGTGGAAATGAAAACTTCTGTGGCCGCGTTGATCACTTTTGGACTCTTTGGTAGAGGAAAATCTTATAGCTTCGCGTTCCCCGACTTGCTTATGTAGCGTCGAAACAGAAGAGTGTGCCGAGACCTTAGATATAGAATATATAAATAGATCAGGGTTTTCCGCACGATTTTTTTGGACCAATCGTAAGCAGATGAAGTGAAGGTTAGCTATGGCGACATAGTGATGTGCCGCGACAAAAGTATGACACTTCCACATGAGCGATCAGACCCGTGCGACTTTCGGTGTAAAGCGTTTGTTCTAACTCTATACGTAGTATATGTATACTCTTTGGTCAAGAAGCTTTTCGGATGTGTCAAATATTATTAATTAACGACTTGCGTAATAGCCGTATATCTGTAGCTATACAGCTGATGTATTAAGCAACATTAGTACTGTTCAATACTAATACAAAAAATCGAAGATACAAGTGTTCACTTCTATCGGCAGTTCCTATGATTGCCATTTCTTTTTTTTTTTCTTTGCTTCGAAGTTTGGGTCCGTCAATACATATTGTAGAGAATAAAGGTCCTGTTTGCATGAGTCACTAATCACGCTTTCAGTTTTCAAAGATTCTGTCCATTCCAAGGTTGCCGGGAATAAATCGCTTTTAGCGATGAGGCCGCCAATTATTTCACTAGTCTTACTGTTTTCCCTAAATTGTATGTAGGTATCCTTTATGGTGTGAACAATAAAAAAATCCATCCATTCATCTACACTAACATTATAAAGCTGAAGAGTTTGTTTGAACGCAAGGATCTCGGGAACTACTGGTCCGAATTGAAAGATTATTTCTCTGTTGGATAGTCCATTTATCGAGGAAGGCTATGGGGTATTCAACATTACGCTACTACTCGTATCAACAGAAGCGGAGCATTAATGAAAAATGTGACAAAAACAGGGAAAAATATTGCTTTAACGAAAGCTCTCAAGCTTTCGTTGCGTGACATGTCTACCTTTTAGAGGTTGCGTCATTAGAACCTAAGGTAACAGAATTTGTTCAAAATTTGAATAGGTACGATCAATTTTCGATAGATAGCGTAGCAACGCTAATCTACGCTAGTTCCTATTCAGCTCAGTACAGGCGTTCTCCACGACCCTGTGTTACAACGATTCCTCCTTACCTTGGTCGCAGGTTCCGGCTTTAGTTTAAGTTCCATGACGGGTGCCGGCGCCGGCACCGGTGCGGCCGGGGCGGCCGGGCCGGCCGGCGGCGGCGCGGCCTCGGACGTCGAAGCCACGGCCGTTACCAAGAGCAGCTTGCGCAAAACATTTACACCACACAATACTAACACAGTCTATTATATTAGTCTATCCCAATGAAGTTATGTCTCCCTGGTATAGGTGCCGGCAAACAAGTTGACCCAATGAAGTTATGTCGCCCTGGTATAGGTGCCGGCAAACAAGTTGACCCAATGAAGTTATGTCGCCCTGGTATAGGTGCCGGCAAACAAGTTGACCCAATGAAGTTATGTCGCCCTGGTATAGGTGCCGGCAAACAAGTTGACCCAATGAAGTTATGTCGCCCTGGTATATGTGCCGGCAAACAAGTTGACCCAATGAAGTTATGCCGCCCTGGTATAGGTGCCAGCAAACAAGTTGACCCAATGAAGTTATGTCGGCCTGCATGGTATAGGTGCCGGCCAACAAACTGATCCAATGAAGTTATGTCGCCCTGCGGGGCTAGCACGGGCAGTTGACAATTACTCCACCGGGAAAGGAAATAATCTCTTTCCCCCTTGTCAATTTTGTCCACTTTCAGAGCACGGACTCGCCGGTGGATAGTTATTCCACGGTGGATATACGGCGGGAGTAGCGTTATCACTTCAGTATTGCCGTTATAAGAAAATTAAATAATAAAGTGGCCAAGTGCAAGTTGGACTCGCCCATGAAGGGTTCCGTTGCAGCAAGTAACATAATATACATAGTACACATAGTTCTTGTACTTTGTTGTAACTTTGATCGAAGTTTTAATGATAGTGTATTTATGACGTACTAAAAAAAACTACTTATCAGATCGAGTTCAAACCAATTTTCGTTGGTAGTTTGCATGGTAATGTACATCATATATTTTTTCATTCTCTTACTTTAGAAGTTAGAGAGGGGGGGGGGGGGGGCACACATTTTACCACTTTGGAAGTGTCTCTCGCGCAAATTATTCAGTGTAGACAAAAATTATATTAGAAACCTCAATATCGTTTTTGAAGACCTCCCGATAGACACCCCACACGTGTAGGTTTGATGAGGTTCATTTCTCAGTATGGGGGGCAACCCTAATTTTTTTTATAAAAACTTAATGCGGTTCACAGAATACATCTACTTACCAAGTTTCAACAGTGTAGTTTTCATAGTTTCGGCAAAAAGTGGCTGTGACAGACAGACGTGACGAATCTATAAGGGTTCCGTTTTTAAGTTTTACGGAACACTAAAAATGACGTATTGATCATCAGTTTTTCTGTCAACGTTTGCTCTTTTTACTTTTTTTTTTCTGTGCTGCGTTTTGAGGTTTTATATGTAGGTTTTATATTTTTGTAAACAACTATAAAACATTTTCTCATCTAAATCACATACCTTAGTATAGAGAACGCATTTAGATATAAAAATGAGTAATTATATAATTAAAATATAATTATAATATGCTCGCGACATTATGTTTGAGAGAGATTTACTTATATCCCCACCTCCAAATCAGACGATAGTTTGTCCCCTGTCATATGTCAAATGAAGAGTATTTATCTTCGTTTTCCCGAGTCCGTGCTATTCAGCGGGGAGTAGCGTGATATAATGTCCACGACGAACGTCAAGTGGAAACATTTTATCCCTTTCCCCTGTTGCCATGCTATGCAAGGTGGAAATGATTATTATATCCACTGACAGGTGGATAAAAATGGTGGAAAGACTATTAGTCCACAGTCCGTGCTAGCCCCGCAGGTATAGGTGCCGGCAAACAAGTTGACCCAATGAAGTTATGTCGCCCTGGTATAGGTGCCGGCAAACAAGTTCGACGACAAACAAAGCGACAACGGCGCGGCCTCCGACGTCGAAGCCACGGCCGTTACCAAGAGCAGCTTGCGCAAAACATTTACACCACACAGTACCAGCAGTCTATTTATTAAATCATACAGTCGTTCGACGAAGCCGTCTAGACGGGGCAATCGTGCGGGGTGAGAAGCGGGAAGCGCGCTCCTGCATTGCCTACATTACAATGTTAGTATTGCAGGAGCGCTGCTCAGGCCTGACATCTTCCGTATGTTTTAATTTTATTTAGACACTAGCTAGACACGCAGTAGCGTGTCAAGCTAACAAGATCTGGCGAACGGCACCGTATGTAACATTACACAAACCATTTTGAAGTCACTTTTGTCTCCCCCATAACACGAAAAACTATTTCACATATGTACCTGGTAGAGAGGGTTACTTGAGATGAGCTACCATCTGAGTAGCCTCGACGTGGGAAGATTTCACCGAGTGCTGAAAATTTTTTTTCAGAGCCTGCGTCAGAGGCGGCCAGAGAACAGCCCTTCTACCTCCTAACTAAATCGGCTATGGCCAGTGCATCCTCACTCGCTCAAGGTCGCGCGGTTTTAGCCTACAGCTAGACCGTGCCTCCCAGGGGACAAGTGCCAGTCGGTTGTCGGACGCACGGTTGAGCGCTCGCGCAACACGTTTCTCGCGCGTATTGTTATTAGATTTGTCGACAACCCTCCGCGCTAGACAGGGACAGAGTTACGTTAGAAAGAGCGCAAATGTTTATTTGAAAATCGCGACAGGCATTGCGAGCTGAATTGAACTTTGTTGTGTCCCAGCAAGAGTCGCTATTTATGTAATTGTTTTCGGTAAGTGAGGCTTCTGTACTAATATTTATTGTGTGCTATGGCTTTGCTGTTTCTATCATTTCAAACGAAACGAATAGAGATAGTAATATCAAAGCTAAGACAGTTATAGTTAGGCGGTTGACCCCCTGATCAAGGAAAGTGGCTCACCTCAACTGACTCTCTTGCATGCCGAAATAACCCTTAACCCTTTTTAGTACGTACCTCTTTCTTATTAAGCACAACAATAGGCGAGACGACTAAAATAAAAGTAATCAGTCCGTCAGTTAGATTACTAAAAAATATGGTATACGTATTTTTTCTTATGTTTCACAATAAAAAAAACGAAGAAGATAAGATGCTTAGAAGTTTCGAGTCACGTCACGATATGGTACGGTACTATAATAGTTTGACGTCACAACCCCCTACCACAGAATAAATATTAGTACAAGTACAGAAGCCTAACTTACCGAAAACAATTATATAAATAGCGACTCTTGCTAGGACACAACAAAGTTCAATTCAGCTCGCAATACCTATCGCGATTTTCAAATAAACATTTGCGCTCTATCTAACGCGTAACTCTGTCCCTGTCTAGCGCGGAGGGTTGTCGACATATCTAATAACAATATGCACGGGAAACGTGTTGCGCGAGCGCTCAGCCGTGGGTCCGACAACCGACTGGCACTTGTTCCCTGGGAGGAACGGTCTAGCTGTAGGCTAAAAACCCGCGCGACCTTGAGCGAATGATGATGCACTGCCCCTACTCTAGAAGTTTGATGATATATATCTTTGTAAATTTTTGGTAATTTGATAAAACAAAAAATACGTGTCCTATATTTTTCTATAATCTACGTGACGAACTAATTAGAATGCTATAATTTTGACCCCGTCGTCATCCCTTAATGTTATAATTGATGGGGCTGCCATGTGGCTTGTCACAAAAGCATAAAAACAAAACATAAGTACGTTATTTTAGTACGAAAACGTGGTTATTAACGCGAGTTACCTTATCTTAAAACATACCTTATTATCCCCGTCGGGCTTGTTGTCCGTCTGCCGCGGCGTGGGCGCTCGCGGCGCCTGCGCAGAGTCCGAGCTGGACGTGTCTGCGGACGCGGGCCGCGGCGGCGGGGACGGACGCCGCGCGGCCGCCGCCGGCGTGCCGCCTGCTACAACCACAGTACACACTAACAAATCGAACGCGGAGACTATAATACGATCGTACGCGTGTTTAGTTGGAAGACAACTAAACATGCCATTACAACCCCTTGCAACTCTTTTTCCGCGATAGAAACTAGCCACGATGTCCTTTCTTGACACCTATTATTAACTAATTGATTAACTAATTTTGGTGGACAATTCACACACAGCACCATCTGACCCCAAACTAATCTAAGCTATATAAACCATTAAATGTGCCCTGAGCACCTTGAAATTGGGAATAAACTGCGTCTGTATGTGTATTTCATCCGCCTACCCGCACAAGGCCAGCGTGGTGGATTATGGTCTTAACTCTCTCCGAGAGAAGGCTCCGAGTCCAAGCAGTAGGAAAGTTTAGTGGGCTGTTGATGATGTTGTATGTGTCTCGTAAGTTTACACACCACCAATCTACTTGACCGCTAGAATCGCTAGCGGCGAGGTATGATATGGTTCTACTTATTTTGGTTGTAGACAACGAGTAATGTCAAGTAAGTAAGTATTATATCAGCTATCTGGCCGCCATAGTACGAGTACAAGCTTTGCTTAGTTTGAGGTCAGATGGTGTTATGTGAATTGTCCACCAATATTAAAACAAAACAAAAATGATAGGTAAAAACGTCCACCGTCCACCGCTTCCTGCAACCGACTAGAACGGAAAGAGTCACTATTCCCAACGATGACATAATTCCGTACGCCTGAAGTTTGGGAAGCCACATCTAATAGTTTATATCGATGTTTCTTGGGATCTATTCTATCTATCCTATGGCGCGTTCCTGGAGCAAAGGTTGGCCATTGCCATTCAGCGTGGGAACGCGGCGAGCATCATGGGCACTTTTGCGCCGGGAGCAGTTAGGGGTGGGTTATTCGGAGATTAGTTTTTTACAAAATTGCTTTTTGATGATATTTTAAACAATCTTATCAATGCCATACCTGTTTAACCTTTCTATCTATATATTAAATTTCATCAAAATCCGTTGTGTGGTAAAGACGGACAGACAGAGTCACTTTCGCTACAAAACTCTTCGCATGCTTGTAAGTATAGCAAGTATAGTAGGACTAGCTATGTTATGTGTCCACTGCAGTAGCTCTATGTTCGGTAGGAAAAGAGACCATATCGAGGGCAACCAGTCATAGACATTTGCTCATTTACAAATAAAAACTGGTTTTGTTGCCTTTGATATAAAATTGATTTCTATTTATTTATACTCTCAAAATCTATGAAGCAATGATCTATCTATCAATGATATTTGGAAGAAGTTTTTTTAACACCTATGTATCGTAGTATGTATAACATTATAAATGAGAATTGTGAATTGAGAAACAAAATAAATGAGAAATGTATATGGATATTTGTTGCTCAAACACGTCGGAACGTTAGAACGGCTCGGGTTGAAATTTGGAACACAGGAATAACATAATAGGCTTTTTTTATGACGAAAAAAAATCATTATCTAAGCGGATAAAATCGTGGCCAATGAAAAAGAACTTTGCAGTGAATTAATTATGGAGACACATTTCTACATACCTCATACAATGAATGACCTTAAAAATGAAACTCCTTTTTAAGGGGGGTCGTCTATTAATCACGTGAGGTCCAAAATGGGAGTGGTGAATATGTAAAATGGGAGTGGTGACTATGTAAAATGGGAGTGGTGAATATGTAAAATGGGAGTGGTGAATATGTAAAATGGGAGTGGTGAATATGTAAAATGGGAGTGGTGAATATGTAAAATGGGAGTGGTGAATATGTAAAATGTGAGTGGTGAATATGTAAAATGGGAGTGGTGAATATGTAAAATGTGAGTGGTGAATATGTAAAATGGGAGTGGTGAATATGTAAAATGGGAGTGGTGAATATGTAAAATGGGAGTGGTGAATATGTAAAATGTGAGTGGTGAATATGTAAAATGGGAGTGGTGAATATGTAAAATGGGAGTGGTGAATATGTAAAATGGGAGTGGTGAATATGTAAAATGGGAGTGGTGAATATGTAAAATGGGAGTGGTGAATATGTAAAATGGGAGTGGTGAATATGTAATATGGGAGTGGTGAATATGTAAAATGGGAGTGGTGAATATGTAAAATGTGAGTGGTGAATATGTAAAATGGGAGTGGTGAATATGTAAAATGGGAGTGGTGAATATGTAAAATGGGAGTGGTGAATATGTAAAATGTGAGTGGTGAATATGTAAAATGGGAGTGGTGAATATGTAAAATGGGAGTGGTGAATATGTAAAATGGGAGTGGTGAATATGTAAAATGGGAGTGGTGAATATGTAAAATGGGAGTGGTGAATATGTAAAATGTGAGTGGTGAATATGTAAAATGGGAGTGGTGAATATGTAAAATGGGAGTGGTGAATATGTAAAATGGGAGTAGTGAATATGTAAAATGTGAGTGGTGAATATGTAAAATGGGAGTGGTGAATATGTAAAATGGGAGTGGTGAATATGTAAAATGGGAGTGGTGAATATGTAAAATGTGAGTGGTGAATATGTAAAATGGGAGTGGTGAATATGTAAAATGGGAGTGGTGAATATGTAAAATGGGAGTGGTGAATATGTAAAATGGGAGTGGTGAATATGTAAAATGGGAGTGGTGAATATGTAAAATGGGAGTGGTGAATATGTAAAATGGGAGTGGTGAATATGTAAAATGTGAGTGGTGAATATGTAAAATGGGAGTGGTGAATATGTAAAATGGGAGTGGTGAATATGTAAAATGGGAGTGGTGAATATGTAAAATGGGAGTGGTGAATATGTAAAATGGGAGTGGTGAATATGTAAAATGTTAGTGGTGAATATGTAAAATGGGAGTGGTGAATATGTAAAATGGGAGTGGTGAATATGTAAAATGGGAGTGGTGAATATGTAAAATGGGAGTGGTGAATATGTAATATGGGAGTGGTGAATATGTAAAATGGGAGTGGTGAATATGTAATATGGGAGTGGTAAAATATAAAATATTTATATGTCGAAAATCAGTTTTTTTTTTTGTTTTAGTTTGTATAGAGTGACGACACGAGCAGGACATGTGCCTGATGGTAAGCAACATGCCTGCCACATAACAGCACAGTGCCACGCAGCTATTAGATATTGGAACACGAAATTTCCAAATCATTACCTAGCACTGCACTACGGTCGTCCCCCAGAGCTCTAAGATATTATATCTCTAAGCCCTATAATTTCTTTGGAAACATTGCCCTTCAAACCGGAACACAGTAATGTTTGCACATTACTGCTTAAATTAAGGGGAGACAGTCAGATTTCACGTTTAGTTAATTTTCTTCGAGCACAGGATTACTAAACCGAAAATTCAACAGAATTTATACCATAAACTCTTCACCATATCATCATGGGAGGGGAATTAAAAAGTTGCTCCAAATAATCACGTGATTAATACACGACCCTTACCAATGTGCATAAACGAAACTCTTCTATTTAAATAAGCTAGAATAGAACAGACATTAACATCAATATGTTTAGACAACACAAAATGCTAGTGAGAAAACATCGGCATACGAGCAGTGAGAACATTGAGTACACTGTTTATATTTATGTATATAAGTTAGAGTACACATAATTGTATATTAAAAAAATTGGCAGTCATAGGAACTGCCGATAGAAGTGAAAACTTATAACTCAGAATTTGATAGCTTACCTTGGAAACTACACGGGTGTAACAGGAGGGCGTGGCCTCGCCATCTTGGCATGGCCAAGATGGCTGATGCGTTTCTAGATAGCCATGCCATGATGGCCTGTCCACGCCCTTTCAGCATTTCCCATTGGCTGACGTATTTCTAGATGGCCAATAGCAATGGTCCCGAGTTTACCCGAAACTTTCTTATCATACCCGAGCGTGACGAATGAATTCAATTCACAGCCCACGAAAAATCTGTCTAGGCGCGCCTAAAGAAGTTTTCACTTCAAAAGTACATTACAAATATTTCACAACATACAAATAAAACAGTTGTCGTCCGCTAGAAAGGTAGCTAAGACTCTATAAAGCGCAGGCCACATTTTAAATGGCAAGGGCGGCTTTCTATTGCATTTAAATTTCACACGAAACGCATGGTAATAAAGCTCAATTTAGGACACACTGGATAACAAAATGGTGCGTCGTAACCAAGCCCGAAGCGCGACGTTATTGTGTCCCAAATTGGGCTTTATTTCCATGCATTTATGCATGAAATTTGAATGGAATAGGAAGTCGCTCATGCCTTGTCCGCGCCCGGCGTCATATAGATGTGTCCTGCGACTAAATGAATCAGTTAAGTAGTACTGCATTATCGTGCTCAATAGCCAATGATATAATTTGCAGAAAGAACCGCCATTCTTCAACATGGCCGTCAAACAAATATAATCCTTAGTTACTGGACCTTAAGGACCAAAATCTGAGTTAGTAACCCAACACCGTGTTAGAACATCTTAAATATATGAAATCATGCGCAATCTCGGGCGAAGAGCCAATTAGGAAGAGCTTTTCAATCAGAGCTTGACGCTAGCCGAGTCAGCTATCAGAAACTTGTACGAGGGCTAACGTTATTTATAAATCACTTTACACCGAGACGTTGTAGACGATTATGAAATAACTTTATTATATTCATCATTATGAACAACTGATCTACGAAATTGACAATAAATAAATAAATATTGGTGGACAATTCACACACAACACCATCTGACCCCAAACTAAGCAAAGCTTGTACTATGGCGGCCAGATAGCTGATATATAATACTTGTATAGTTTTAAATACATACTTATTATACAAAATCACCACCGATTTTTTTATATCGTTTAAATCACTCTATATTATCCTACTAATATTATAAATGTCAATGTTTGGATGTTTGTTGCTCAATCACGTCCTAACGTATGAACGGATCGGGCTGAAATTTGGAACACAGATTATAGTCTGGAAGAACACATAGGCTACTTTTTATCCCGATAAAATAACGGGAACGGGAACTACGCCGGTAAAACCGCGGGGCAATGCTTGTAAAAATAATAAAAGACGGTAAATGTCCAGAAGGAAATCTGTACAGTATGGGTTCTAAAATTACATGAAAGAAATCGCTTTCAGCAAAATGGATAAAGTGTATCTATCTATACAATCTTTTTTTTTTATTTCCTGAGACCTTAAATATCTAAGATGAAGCCTACATTTTGCCGTGTACACTTTTTTGTAGCATAGGGATCTAATGTAAATTAATATCAGGACCTCAAGTCTTAAAAGTTTTACTGTAATAAGAATCATCCCCAAAAATTGTAGTCAATTGTCTTTAGGCAAGATTTAACTAAGAGTTTGAGCTACCAGTAGTAATTGCACCAAAATACTAGTTGTTGTACAGAGGGTAGTTCAAAATGATTGATTATGATTAGAAATCTATTTGAACATAAGGTTAAATTTTACCAGCAGTTTTAAAACATGAAAACATAAAACTCCAAACTCAAATGAAAACATCAAACTCCTTAGAAAAAAATAGAGAAATTTGATAAGGACATGTCAATGTTAATTGGACATCATTTTTCAGCTATCTTTTTTTTATAATTCTGTAAGCGCTTTCTTCAATTCATTTATTTCTGGCAAATGAACAACACCACGTCTGACTTATTGAGACAGTTTGAGTTTATCGGAGATAAATGGAATTTATATGGTTTTTTTAATAACACAGTTTTAAAACTATTCAATAGATGGCAACGAGTACAACGTTAAATTAAAACAATGGATGCGTTCCTAGCAAAAATGTTGAATCCTATATTTTTTATTGACATTTGCCTATGTATAGTACTTATAACGTCATCTAGCAACCATACTAGAGGTATGGGTAACTTAAATGTTTTTTTAATTCTTCAATAGAGTTGTACCTGAGGACATGCTTTATGCCCATGTTCTTTATTTCCAATATTTAGGATTATCCCTACTAGCATCAAGGTCGAATTGAACATGTTAATTTACAAATACCGCAAGCGAAAAAAGTATTTGGTGTCCGTATGAAAAAAGTCTCTTTTTATTTACCTAAGGTATGATAATGTAGCGTAAATTGTTCATAATGTAAGTGATGAATATAAATTAGTTTTTCGATTACCCAGGAACGATTTCAATCTGTTTTTCATACAGCACAAAAAATATACAGTCGAACATAGGACCTCCTTTATTGAAGCCGGTTAAAAATAAATGAAAATGGCGTACCACAATGAATGACCAATTAATTAGTTGTCTTTTATTTAACTACCAGTATTAATAGCCAATTATAACAGTTTAAATTTAAAATGGAAATTTATACTAAACGCTGGATCACAAAATCGAACTTATAGAATAGAATAGAATAGAATCATTTATTTGTCAGATTAAAAATCCACATAGGTACAGGGTATTAAATTAACAGAATTAAGAAAACAACCACATTCACTAGAATTAAAATCAAATCAAACCAAAGTAAATCAAATTCATCAATCCAATCAAATGAAAACATACTAAATCGAGGTAAACAAAATCAAATTAAATATATCACATCAAATTAAATTAAATCGAACCAAATTATATAGTCAAAGTGAAAGTGAAGTCAAAATACTTCATTTTTATATCTTTGAGTAAGTCTGTTATTACTACTACTATTTGACGCCATAAATGTCAATAAATTCGATACGGATTTGAATTCGCCCAAATAAATTTACATCTTTTGTTTCACCATGTTCCATTTATGGCACTAGTTATAAGTTATTTTGTTTGGTATTGTTTTTCACTGTATATGTCTTCTAGTTTGCATAATAAAGTGTTTCTGTCTGTCTGTCATGGTCCAAATACAATTTAAAATTTTATAAACATTTTGAACACAAACTATGTAATTGGAAAGCTATGTAATTTCTTTTGTATCCGTTTAAAGTAGTGACATCTATGGGAGAGGGAAAAGATAAATTCTATGGTACGCTATAAATAGATACATAAATTTTATTAACCCTGCTGTAGTAGAAAAACAGATTGAAAATTATGAAAGCGCCATGAACGTTAAAACAAATGCGAATGATGACAGTACGATTCGACAAAACGAGCATCCCAAGAAGAAAACGTTAGCCCCCCGATTCGGTCAAACCGCGATCGAACAGCGTTCTAACCTGCAGCTACGACCGGGTTGTTGAGAAATGTCACGTAACTGTCTTGATATTCCGTGGCGGGGGTGGAGGGGGCCGGGGCGGCGGCGGCGAGGTGCGCGGGGGGCGTGTGCGCGCGGGAGTCGCGCGAGTCGCCGTCGGAGGCCGGCGCGGGCGCGCTCCCGCCAGCGGCCCCGCCCGCGGGCGGGTCCTTGTGCGTGTGCGTGTAGTGGTACGTCAGGCCCGGACGAGTCTTGTACTTGGCGCCGCACACTGGTGAAAACAGATCGCAATGTTATGACACGCTCTTTTATGTGGCCTAAAGCGAGGATATGGAAAAGAACTCTACACTAAATTGGCAGTCATAGGAACTGCCGATAGAAGTGAAAAGTTATAACTCAGAATCGGAGGGCGTGGCCGTGAGCATGCTGACGCATTTCTAGATGGCCAATGGCATTAGTCCCGAGTTAACCCGAAAATGTGTTATCATTCCCGAACGTGGCGCTAGAATTCAATTCACAGCCCACGAAAAATCTGTCAGTGATGCGCCAAACGAAGTTTTCACTTCAAAAAGACGGAAAATCGCGTTTAGATTAGATGCTAGCTATATTTGAGAGCGATTCTACGGCATTGCAGCTATGTTTAATGTATTCTGCGTCTGCAATCTGAAATCTACTAGTCATGACTATTTCTTGTTTTTTTTTTCGAATCTACCCGCATATATTTTTTTCAAATCTACCCGCCTATATCCGTTTATTGATATGCCTAGATTTTGTCATTCTAATTCATATCCACGCCGAAAAACTCAACAATAAAGAAATCAAAACTTACCGTGATGCCTCCTCCGTGAACAGTGTATATATCATAACTAAACCGACTTCACGAAAATTGGGGTTTTACGTCAAAGCCCGCGTCATCAGAACTGAGCATAGAGGAGGCACCACGACGGATCGCGCGACACAGCAGCCTTCCAGAAATTATCCGTCATCAATCAAAATATGTGGGTAGGTAGAAAATATTACATGAACGCTCCGAAAAAAAAAAAGACTAATGCATGACAAGCCGTAGCCGAAATGTCAGACATTTTGTCAAGCATCAGTTAGTTAAGATTTTTGTATGAGTATTTATGAGTATTTGAGGGTACAAATACAAGTATTTGAGGGTAGTTTGAAAGCGTTCATGTAAAAAAACGTATTTGTCCGTCGTGATCGGCCCGTCTATGTTCGGTTCTAGCGACGCTGACTCCGTGGGGCTTTGATTGATGACTTCAAATCAATGGATCCGCCCGTACGGTACAACACACATTCAAATAGAAACAGTATATATTTGATGAGCGGTGATATTATGTACATTTCACGCCTTGGTTGACACAATAACCTGTTTTAAAGTAAATGATTTGGAACAATAAAAGTATTGTAGTCATATATACGGCTAAATATCTTGCATGCATAAATACTTAAAGAATAGCTTAAACATAAAAATTAAGAGTTATAAAACATACAGACAGAAAGAATTGACTGGAAGACTGATAAGGTAAATTTACTTTCCGAAGTTTACCAACATAATTATTTGAAAAAAATACTAAATTAGCGCGTAATGTACCCATATATCACAATAATGATCCAATTATTTGGAGTCCAATCAAAGCATTTCGTTCAATGAATAAAGTCTCCATATATTGCATAATTTTATTCGTTATTAACATAAATATCTTGTATAAATTCATAACAATCTTTGGGTGATACTAATACATTGACGCGCAAAAGTTGGGGGATAAAAAACGTTTCAAAATACCACATTTTAACAATAGATTGCACTGTTGTTACCCTAAACTAGATTTTTCACAACATTTATATAGTTTTCAAAAATTGATTTTATTTATATTTTTCAAAAAATTGCATTTGATTTTGCACGCCATTGTATTTCGGGCCTAAGAATAACATTTATACGTCTGATATTTACTGTTTTGTATTTTTTTTATAATAGGAGTATAAGTGCCACTTGGCTATGTTTTAAAAATACATAATCATTTTAAAACTACAGATAGTGCAATTTACGAATACGCTTTCCACCCTTCATTATACTATTAGCGATCGATATAGAACGAGCAATACGTTGTTTACCGAGCTTAATTTCACTCGTCAAACTTATAGGATTACAGGACCCTTATTCTCTAACATAACGCAATTATAGAACGCGGTAGATTTAGTTAGATTTCGTTTGCCTCGTCGACACGAACACTGAAAAATCAAAATAACATTTTTCAGTTTAATTTTATACCAATTCTATACTTTCATGAAAAGAAAAGACACGGTTTGTGTTAGATTAGAAAATAAGGGATCATGTGTTGTATCGTCTGACCAACACCTAAACGAAAATTAATTTCAAACACAACATTTTGTAAATAAAGGGTGGATCGCTGATATTTCCCCTGAACTGGTATATCTATTTGTATTCATATCCATTACATAACTTATACTTCAATTTCATACGCGTATAAGAGATTTCACAACATACTAAACAATAAAATTCTAAAAATATATTCAAAATGGTGGTCTGAAAATTCAGAATGCATTCTCATGTGATATACCATGATCTGCCTCTCTCTCTATCGTTGAGGATACTGAGAGAGACGGAGAACATGATTATAATAAGAATGGTAAAAGAACGAACGCTGTAGCAATTACATTATTTGATAGCCAGGTGGCATTGCAATATCGCATCTATGGTAGACACTCATAAGGCTTACATTAGCGCACATAGCCATGTCGACAGGTAACGTCATCACATTTGAACGCAGTAAACAGTGAACAATGACTAAAATTTCGTTATAATACTGAAATTTTGAAGCGAGTACCAAAATATGTTGTATTATTGAAATTAAAAGTATCGGGTTTCAAATACAGAAGTTGACATAACTTATTTGATCTACAGGATTTAATTAAAATTAGCAAAATATTGGTCCTATTATTGATATTGATTGTGAATCTAACAGAGGTGACGTTTCTTATTTCTGAGATTTTTCCATTGAAGAATATATTATTTCATGTATTCAATAGTCATTCTTAATATTACATCATCAAACAATATATTTTTCAATGAAAAAATCTCAGAAACAAAAAACCATCACCTCTTTTTGTATTGTATTGAGGAGGAAGACAAATATTTTCCGTATAGTTTACTTTTGTACAAATAAAATTTTAGAGAAATACCAGCCGTTATATTTGAAAAATAGTTTCTAAAACTGTGTGTATCAATAACAGAAGACCACAGCAAAGACTATCTAAAACAACCTAATAATATGTCACTTAAATCAAGTACATAATTAAACAAAAGTACTGCATAGACCGGAAAAAATTGTGAGTCTAAATAAATTAAAAATACTTAAAGCTACTTTTGCATAATTTAAATTTTTGAGTTTTATTAATTATTATTTTGGCACAGATAATATAGAAAATCGAAAACTTTAGTCATTGTTTGAGATGATTCCCTAACAGATCTAAAACATTTAAAGGATAAGGACACCGTCCGGGGACGATAGAGAATAAAAGCTGTTTTCATCGTTCACATATTTACCCAATTTAGTTTATCGTATTATATCTGCACTATATTTGCAGTTTGTGGAGGACTCTACCGTTTCTGTATGTACTTATCTTTATAGTCACATAAGAAAAGTGACATTTAAAGTTCCCACAAATACTACTTTAATCGTCTGCAAATATCTAAGGCCGCAGTGTTTTTAACCCAAAAATAACTGATACATAATTCGGCTTTGTTGTTTTCTTGTTGTAAGCCTAAAAAATATACTCATATACTCAATATTTTTGCAGTGAATATGTTGCAGAGATTGAAAGAAATATGTTGCAGAGAAAAATGTATGCTAACATAGCACTGTCCCATTCTAACAAGACTACGTAACACGGCAATTTTACATTGCATTTACATTGCTCACTTGCTATGCTGTTTAGAGTGAGGGTCAATATGTGACGTCATTTTACACTACAAAGAAAATAATAATAAATAAGACTATCACAGACACATGAGTCAAACATTCAAACCAATCAGTGCTAAGGATATAACGAACAACTCCAATAAGATCTCAGAATTCAAATTGTTTCTGATTAACACTGTCCAATGACAGATCAAAGTGGACTATAGTAAAGTTCTGTGATTGGTCAGTCGATAGGGACTAACCAATCAATGATGGAACACATTCTTGTAAAAGTTACAAAGAAATATTATATGCTAAAGTATGAGTCATAAGATTCAGTTTACAATAAAATAAAGGTGAGCCCTTGAGAAGGACCCACACAAAAGAGATGTGCTGTGTCAATTCTCTTTGATGACTACTCTATAGTATTAAGCACAATGAACATGAAAGTGGACAATTTATTCTGTTCAATTGTTATGTTACATAGTTTTTGTTAATGTTATAATATGTTATAATTATAAACTTTATGTGTAAGTATGACACAAAATAGTAAAATGGCGATGTACACTTTCCATGGTAGAAAAAAAACCAGGACTCTTTTTGAGTAGCATCAAAGAAAACATTCACATATATACTTATATCCCACAAATAATGATACCTATAGAACAATAATAACTCTACGGAACACGTAAAAATCTACGACTACGAAATTCCAGAAATCGGAAAATATATATTCCTGCTGAAAAGCCTCTATTTCCCTATAAAGTTTATTTTCTTCTGGCCACCCCCGCCAGGTAGGCTCTTGTAGGTTTGCAATATCTACAATCTAACTAAAATGTATATTTTATCTCGTACTTTTTTTTAAATTATTTGGTATCTCCTTTCTTTCGTTCGCACGCAATCCCTTTGAAGAATGGCGTCGAATGCGGCTGAAACTTAGTATGTCTGTTCCGACTACATCAGAGTACCTAAGTACTTGTATTGTTGTTCCGACTACATCAGAGTACTTAGGTACTCTGATGTAGTCGGCATATCTATATAACAGACATATCTATAGACATAATTATCAGATTAGTCTGATATTTCATCAAAATTTTTTTTTTTTTTTTTTGCAGTTCTATATTTGCATTCCTGGTTACATTACTATAGGTATCAATTAATTGTTTGTACCCTAAAACTAATCACATACATACATCGCAACTACTCTCACACATCTCGTACGCAAACACTGTGGCAGTGTGACTACACCCTAAAAGACTAATAACACATTGACCCCAAAACCCAACTTTTTGTCAAATTAGAAGCACTTCAAATTCAAGCTTTCTCCAAATTCAAGCGATAGGGGATTCATTGCTTTTCGTTTATTTAAGTTTCGGTTTAAGTAAATGCTTAGTAAATTGAGTTAATTGCGTATAAATGTAATCTAATGCATATTGTTTTTTAGCCCAACGATCGTCCGACATGTGACAGATATGTCCAGGACGTCTACTCTCTTTCTACGAAAAACGTAACTTCGAAATAAATTCGCGACTTTCCCACTCCGGTTCTACTTCGTTTCGTGCGATCGAACATTGACGTTTAAATTTTCTAAGCCTACTCTAATTAGAGTAGGCTTAGAACATTTAAACGGACGAAACGACGGATCGAAGTAGGAAAAGGACGTCTACTCTCTTTCAGTACCTACTCTTTCAGATCCTTGGACTCTTGGAGTAGACGTCCAGCTCAGTCCCATTATAAATTGGACGTATTATGCGTCACATCAGCTATTAGTGTTCTTTATGCATTCAGCCATTCATTCTGAGGCCAGAACCAAATAGCGATGGGGGAACAACCTCGACAGACATTGGTATATTTGAACTCAAGAGAGAACAAACAAGAGAAGAGTAGAAAGGCTTTTGCTCAACATTGAGACACAGTGGGCTCTTAATAAATACTAGTATGGTTTTTATAACACCCTGTTGTTATTGTGTACAGACTGGTTTGAGCAAAATTATCGTAATTAAATGCCAAGTGATAATTATAGTATTGTGAAAAAAGTTTAGATTATGTTTTGGTCATGTTTTCAATGTGTTTTTAGTCTGTTTGATATCATTATTCTATAAATTGGTGTTTTAACTTACATATTTGAACTTTGTGATAGGATATATGATGAATTGTATGTAAGTGAAGATTTGAGAGTATTTAAAAGGTGTAAGAGATTGTAACTAACTAAATATAGCTATTTAGTTGAGAATTAAAAATAAACGTGGGACAGAAAACTTGAAAATTATCTTTCGTAAAAAAAATACAATTATAGTAATTATGCGGCAGTAATCAATATTGTGCAAAAATCAAACTATAACAAACATTATCCGTGACATATGAAGTTACGATACGATACCGAAAATGTTGCGAGTTTTATCATTTAAAGAATTAACAAGAGAACATGATAATCTGCATGAATACGCTCTCCGATCACTCACAATACCAACCTCCTAGGTAAGAACGATTAGATTTATAGCGTATGACAGTTAGCGTACTCAGCAACCAGATCAAGATATACAATAAAACGAATGAACATTAACACTAAAACACCTAAATTATAAATCAAATCTAAATGCACAAACTTTTTTTGATAAATAAGATTAAATAAACTACCTACATATTTATTATCAAATATTCGGCAATAATGAGGCGTTTTCAAATGAGGAAAATAATTGAAATTAAAAAAAATATTAATAGACCGCGTCCCAATAACTTATTTTTGGCCAAATCCAAGATTCCAACTAACAGTGTTTGGCTCGAAGGACGAATATTTTGATAAGATTAAAAAAGCCAAAAAAATGTTAGTTTTCGAATGTTCGTATATTACATTCGAAAATTGACATTTTTGGGTTCCGATGACCGTATGTGGCTTTTTTAATCTTCCCTTTACTTATACAAAAACCTTTTTTTTTACCTTTACACATATATAAACACGCCAATATGAAAGAACATTGTGTTTTTTACGTGAATTTAATTTATTTCTACATAAAATGAAAAAAACAAATATTAGTAGCGTGTAAATGGATTAAATTATTGTACTATTACTGTTTCTTCCGAAAACGGCTCATTATATCGAAACATTCGCAACGATTCTGGTCTATCATTTTTTTTTTAGTTTTACTTTATAATACGCGAAAAATGTAGCAGGATTCGAAACAAGTTACTTTGAGGTGATACTTGACATGGCAAATTTAGAGCATCGATATTTATTTAACCTTTATGACTATAGCAATAAAGGCGAAACTTCTTTGCTTATTTTTGACAGGTCTATTTATTTAAAGAGTTTTTTTGTACGCCCAATAATAGTTTCATAATTTAATCTGTCAATACTCGTCTCGTCGACAACGAGTAAAATCAGAGTACTGTATGAGTTCCTACTCCCAGTACCCACAAACGACTGAGAAACTTTCTAACCGATGCAATGAAAAACCCCCCCTTTTTTTTAAGACATAGGTACAGCTAATAATAATGACGTGATATGACCATCAGAAATCATGCTTTAAACTAAATAGTTATCATACGATTATAAATGTCAATGTATAGATGTTTGTTGCTCAATCACCCCGGAACGTCTCAACGGCTTAGGCTGAAATTTGGAACACAGATTATAGTCTGGCATAGCACATACGCAACTTTTTATCACCAGAAAACAACGGAACCGGGAACAGCTCGGAAAAAACCGCGGGGCACTACAGCCAAATATATTGGTAAATATATGAATAACTTAATAATTTTTTTATTGTATTCATTTTTTCTCAGTAATTATTACGGGTTAACTTATTTAATTAAACGGGTTTAATTATTATTGCATATTAATTGCATAATTTTGCATATTAATTGCATTTAATTAAACGGGTTTAATTATTATTGCATATTAATTGCATTTAATTAAACGGGTTTAATTATTATTGCATTTAATTAAACGGGTTTAATTATTATTGCATTTAATTAAACGGGTTTAATTATTATTGCATATTGATTGCATAATATACAATAATAATTAACATCTTAGCACCGCGGGATTACATTGCAGCGGTCAGGATGCTTCTTAATTCTACAATTACCACCCATACTTTGCAATAAGCGTGAAAAGGATGACAATATTTTTTTTAGATGTACAATAAAAAAAAATGATAAAAGAGAATCGGATGTCGTTTATAATATCAGCCGCCTAAAATTTTTCCTATAATTTTTTTAGCTACATTTTTTTTATAATTTAGAACAGTCTGGAACACCGTTATCTGAGGGTACATTTTTTGAATTTAGAAAAGGAATTAAACTATTGTCGGCGTCTTTGTTATTGCGGGTTCATTAGCCAAAGCCAACAATAGTATACAGTTCACTTCACTTGATAATTTTCATAAAAATGCCTTCGTAATAACAGACACTGATTTCTTTTTTCATATATATATGGGAAATTCCATAATAGACTCGGTGACGCACTGCATAAAAGAACGCGGGTAAAACGGTTTAAATTGTTTTTATATACATTTATATGAAAAAAGAAATCACCCAGACCTATATTTCAATAAGAGATTCGCTTACTCACTAACTATATTCAAATTATTCACATTACCGTAATACATAGATAACAATAAAAGGCATATCGCGACACTACCGACAAACGCTTGCTGCGGGTTGGAGCAGTCTCCTCTCCTATTATGCAAGTTAAATAACTTTCAATATATTGAACAACATTGGTTATATTGAACAACATTGGATATTTTGAACAACATGGATATTTTGAACAACATTGGATATATTGAACAACATTGAATATTTTGAACAACATTGGATATTTTGAACAACATTGGTTTATAGACCATTTTATTGTGGTCAGGTCAGGCCAAGAAGCGTCACTCACTCGATCGAGTGATTGAGTGATCTATTATGCAAGTTAAATAACTTTCAATATATTGAACAACATTGGTTATATTGAACAACATGGGATATATTGAACAACATTGGATATATTGAACAACATTGAATATTTTGAACAACATTGGTTTATAGACCATTTTATTGCGGTCAGGTCAGGCCACGAAGCGTCGAACTCACTCGATCGAGTGACGCTTCTTGGCGTAGCTATCATGATTTATCACGCTGCACGAGAACTATTATCAAGTTAATAAAATTATGTACTGATTATTTATTTGTATAGAACCCGAAAAAGTAGGTGGAAGTACGAGAAAGCGCACAAAAAAATTTCAACTATTAAAAAGACTACTGGTATACGATATACCAATAGCTTAATTTAATTTTGCTCTCGCAAATAGGACCTACACGGCCAATAACAGCTGATCGACTGAGACAGTTACTTTGCTTCTATGGAGTGAATGTGACATCCCAACAGTGACACTAAATAACCCATGAGTAACCCACTAAATAACCCATGAGTAACCCACTAAATAACCCATGAGTAACCTACTAAATAACCCATGAGTAACCTACTAAATAACCCATGAGTAACCCACTAAATTACCCATGAGTAACCCACTAAATAACCCATGAGTAACACACTAAATAACCCATGAGTAACCCACTAAATTACCCATGAGTAACCCACTAAATAACTCATGAGTAACCCACTAAATTACCCATGAGTAACACACTAAATAACCCATGAGTAACCAACTAAATAACCCATAAAGGGGGCTGTTTTACTACACCAACCCGAATCAGCAAGCGTACCAACAGAATACAACATCATATTGCATGCCAAAGTACCGTACATTAGGTAAAACTACAACATTACAAGTACTCATTGGCCCTTTCTCTATTTTTAACTATGTGATGCTTATTCGTATGATATAGGGTTGTTTTTTTTTTTTAAATTAAAAGTCCACTTTTGTGACTTGGTTTGAATTGGTTTACGATGTAAGATATACGGTACACAATGTCAGAGTTTGATTTACTCTTATACGTTTGGTAAAAGTTGGCGTTTTTAAACTATTATAGGTTTACACTTGACCGCCACATCGCCTGATGTTAAGCGATGCAATATACAATGGAACGTGTTGAACTAGAAGAAACTAATTCAATTTTTTCACTTCGAGAGTTTAATTCACATCGGGAATGAGGAAAGACTCACTCAGGCAACGCATTTCACAGCCTAGACATGTTTATCGCGAATGTAGAGTCAAACCTCTTCGCTCGAATCTTTGGGTCATCACCCAAGAAACGATAGCGTTTCCAAAGCTTCGATATAAGAGGTCTCACTTCACCTTCGAAATAAGAACGTATCAAGCACAGATTCGCTCTTGTATGGAGTACTGTTCGCACCTTTGGGATGGATCGGCTAAGTATCAGCTCGAGGCTTTGGAATCGATCGAGAAACGTGCCAAAAGGCTCATAGGCAATGATACTCTTGTGCGGAAACGACTTCAAAGTCTTAAACATCGCCGCAAAATTGCTAGCTTATCGGTTTTTTATCGGATACATTTCGGAGAGTGCGCGACTGATCTGCATAACTTAATATTACCTTGCCCTTTTTTATCGGACTGCTCGTAGCTCGAGAAAGCGTCATCGTTTCATGGTTGATGTTCCAAAGACACGAACAAAGAGGTTTGACTCTACTTTTGTGATAAGAACGTCTAGGCTGTGGAATGAGCTACCTGAGTGGATTTTCCCCGATAGTTATAATCTTGGTGTCTTCAAGTCGAGAGTGAATCGGTTTCTTCTAGGTAAGCACGCTTCATCGTAGGCCGCATCGTCGCTTTACATCAGGCGAGGTGGCGGTCAAGTGTAAACCTATTATAGTTAAAAAAAAAAAAACCTGTAGGCTGTGAAATGCCTTGCTTCAGTGGGTTTTCCCTGATTGATACAATCTTGGTGTCTTCAAATTTAAGAGTGAAACCGTTTTCTCTAGGTCACCGCGCTCCATCGTAATCCACATCGTCGTTTAATATCAAGCGAGGAGACGGTCAAATGCAAACCTATTATTGTTTAAATAAAAAAAACTGGCAGTGTTACGGGTACTTAGCTCAAATCCAGGATTTTCACATAACAGTATTTAAAAAAAAATCAATGCCAACGAATCAAAAACAAAAATAAGATTTTATGCAATTTGTAACGCCTGGGACATTTAATTCGAAATCAGTGAAGTTGTACCATCGACACACCCTTTTCCTGTCACCACATTAAAACTCGAATCGATGACCAATTTCAAACAAGTCCCTTTATTTGCGGATTGCTAGCTTAGTTACAGAAAAACTACAAAATAGATGTATATTAGACGAGTTCTGGATATATCATAAACTCTATGTAGAAATAAATTTATTAGCCTAATAGGCATTTTCAAGATTTAATACCTGGAGAATTTACATTTAGTAAGTAATTTTTTTATGTACTTTCATTACCTGATATCTCAAAATGGGCCGTCTAAGCAAGGTAGCGGGTATCCATGCGTTTATAGTACATACTAATACTACACAATCGTCCACGTTTCGTTCGTCAGAAAATACGTGACGTCTAGCGGCCCTGGGATCTTGCTCATACAAAAAGAGAGCCTAAAAATCGTTAAACCCAATATTATTATCATAATGTCTACTGTCTTTCTACGAAAAACGTAATTTCGAAATAAACTTGCGACTTTCCTACTTAGTACCGGTTAGTTATTATACAAAGCTTCTCAATTGGTATTACTAATCAAGAATCGATAATATATTTTAATTTGTGAACTTCAAACATTTGTAAATGCCTATTAAATTTCATTTAATTTCATCTGTTTATAGTTTGTCTGTAAACAAGCATTTGAAAACAAAAATTGAGATAAACTATAGTAGCTCAGGTCCACTCTTACATAATATTGGTATGATATACATAACATTTGTATGTTTTTGTATATATAAATAAACTTGACTGAATACATCAGCTGTCAGCTCACATTATAAACCAAACGTAAGGAGACATCTAAAGTAATTGGAACGGTTATCAAAATCATTCTGATCATAATGATTCCGAGAAATTTAGATGTGGTTTGGAGAAAGTTACTGTTAACTTAACTATAAACTGTAAAATCAATACATTCATTTAGATTCCAACTGTATTCGAATTTATAATCCCATTAATTATAATTAACCATAATTATGGTATTTAATAATATTGAATGAAAGCAAATACCACATTATAGACAAATTTTAAGTGAAGTTGTCAGCATAAAATTGAGAACACCATCATATAATCTGATGGTATTTTCAATTTCACAGTGTCATTTACATGATTGACAGATTACCATAGCCTCTAAACACAACATCATTATTCAACATAGCATAATATTAAAAGAATAATTATATAACAATATATACCAAACCACGCAATAGCCGCGTTTTATTTTCAATCAGAATATATCATAAATACACTCTGAATAAATGAAGTAAACCTCCTGAACATTGAGTGAAAGAATCATGTAGTCAAATTTAATAAATTTTCTGTCAAATTTAAATAATTATGATTTAACTCAAATCCTGGTTTATGAACTGCAAATAAAATATGTATTCACTCTGAATGAAACATGCATTCACTCTGGATAAATCATGTTATTCACTCTGGCAAACAATAAATTCACTCTGAATATAATGTGTATCCACTATTAATAATAAAACAAATATTCATTCTGAATAAACCCAGTATTCACTCAGAAAACAAACATAAGTGCACTCAGAAGAACACATGAGTTAACTCCCTATGAAAATCATGTGTAAATTCAGTCTGGATAAACTATGTTTCATTCACTCTAAATAAATTATGTTTTCAGAGTGATTATTACTCAGAATAAATCACGAATTCACTCTGAATACATAAGGTATTTGCTTTCAGTATTTTGGTGTCCAAAAAAATAAAATATGCCGAATAAATAGTTTGAAGCTGTTTCGTATCGAGTTTAGGACCTGAGCTGCGTTGTGCGGTTAGTGCCTTCTGCGTGACTTACGTTCACAGCCGTAGGGCTTCTCCGCGTCGCCGGGGACTTCGTAGGGCAGAGTACCTTGGCCGCCGCGCTTTCTGCCGCGACCCTGGAAACGCAAATACATATTATATTGCAGCAACTGTTTTAATGTCAGATTCCGCCTGGGGAAGTACCACACTTATGCCAGTTATTCTATCGCTAAGCAGTAATGTGTAAGCGTTACCGTGTTCCGGTTTGAGGGGCAATATTTCCAGAGATTACTGGGCTTAGAGATACAATATCTTATAACTCTGGGTGACGAGCGCAGTGCAGTGCTAGGTAATGATTTGGACTCTTCATGTTCCAATAGCTGTGTGTCACTGTGCTGTTATGTGGCAGACACGATTGCCCTGTCTAGACGGCTTCGTCGAACGACTGTATGATTTAATAGACTATGGGCATCAATACATTCTTAAGGCCGATTTAAACTGAACGAACATAGAGCTAGAGCTGGAACAAGAGCATTCTTTCTCGATCTTATAGTGTAAACGAAAGAACGTTCTTAGCGTTTTCCATATTATATTTTCCATAGAATCTTTGCGAACGCCAACAAAACACCGAAAGAATGCTCTACGTTTGTTTACACCAAATGAATTTGATACAGTGGGGATAGAATGAGCATCGCTCGTCTGATGTAAATCGGCCTTTAGATTCTTACAAACTATTGTGTTTATAATATTAGTGGTGTACTTACAGGTCGTCCTCTCTTCGCGTAGGCAACAAATGTCCTGCTCGTCTCGTCAATCTTTATTACAAAAAAAAAAAAAGTCTAGTCAAATTTTATTTAAAAAAAAAATGTCTAGTCAATCTAGGTATATTAATAAAAAAAAATTCTAGTCCCTCTTTATTTAAAAAATAAAGTCTAGTCACTCTTTATTTAAAAAAAAGTCTAGTCCCTCTTTATTTAAAAAAAAAGTCTAGTCACTCTTTATTTAAAAAAAAAAGTCTAGTCACTCTTTATTTAAAAAAAAAAGTCTAGTCACTCTTTATTTAAAAAAAAGTCTAGTCCCTCTTTATTTAAAAAAAAGTCTAGTCACTCTTTATTTAAAAAAAAAAAGTCTAGTCACTCTTTATTTAAAAAAAAGTCTAGTCCCTCTTTATTTAAAAAAAAAAGTCTAGTCACTCTTTATTTAAA
Source organism: Ectropis crepuscularia (assembly GCA_963693475.1). Classification (NCBI taxonomy): domain Eukaryota; kingdom Metazoa; phylum Arthropoda; class Insecta; order Lepidoptera; family Geometridae; genus Ectropis; species Ectropis crepuscularia. The sequence continues at coordinate 12,664,663 of OY856368.1, read as the reverse complement.
AAAAAAGTCTAGTCAATTTTTATTTAAAAAAAAAGTCTAGTCACTCTTTATTTAATAAAAAAAATATTTTTATACTTTGTTCTAAAAGTTATCTTATTTATAAATTTCTCGTGTCACAATGTTAGTTACCTTACTCCTCCGAAACGGCTTTACTGATTTTTACCAAATTTTATATGCATATTCAGTAGGTCTGAGAATCAGCTATTATCTATTTTTCATACCCCTAAGTGTTAGGTTGTTCACCCCTAAAATTTTTGGACAACATTTTTTGTTTTAATTTTTTTTGTAATGTGGCATTAAAAAATACATACAACCCTAAATGTTTACCCTTTTATCCAACCCCTATTTTTTAATAGCCATTTTAGTAATTTAATCATTTGACAGTGAACTCCTCCTAAACGGCGGGCGGCGCGGCGGGACCGATTAGATTTTTTTTTTTGTGTGTGTACAAACAAGTGGATTCGAGGATGGTTTAGATTCACAAATAAGCCCGGCAGATGGCGCTGCAGACAGTGTCTAGGTTATGATCCGAGCGAAGCCGGAACGGGCCGCTATAATAGATCCAACCGTTTATTTTCTTTTTGACAGCACCAATAGAACGTAACTGCGTCATGTTACGCAAAAGTTCACTTTTAAATGCGAGGTTTTAAAAATATGGCAACTGCTTAAATTTGCTCCTTGATCCCGTATAATAATCATCTTTGACAAATTGAGTCCATAAGTGCAGTGTTTTTTTTATAAATTACATAAAATAACAAACGTGATTATTATACGGGATCAAGGAGCAAATTTAATCAGTTGCCATATTTTTAAAACCTTGCATTTAAAAGTGAACTTTTGCGTAACATGACGCAGTTACGTTCTATTGGTGCTGTCAAAAAGAAAATAAACGGTTGGATCTATTATAGTATTTATGTATAAGAGTGCACTCACAGCGCGTCCTCTCTTCGGCGGCGTGTCGTCGGGCAGCGACTTGCGCGTGCGGCCGCCGCGCGAGCCCGGCCCGGTGGCGGCGGTCCCGCGCTTGCGGCGCCGGTTCGCGTACGTGTCGTCGTAGTAGTCCTCGTCCGAGGCGTCCTCGGGCTCCTCGCCGGTCTCCATCTCCTCCATCGCTAGCTCGTCGTAGAACCATTCCTGTACAATACATATTACTTTTATTATTTTTATTACTAGGCTCGTGGCTAGATCTGCCTGTGAAGCCGAGGGTCGTGGGTTCGATTCCCACCCAGTGCAAATATTTGTGTGATGAATTCAAATGTTTGCTCTGTGTCTGGGTGTTTATATGTATAATAAGTATGTATTTAAAACTATATAAGTATTATATCAGATATTTGGCCGCCATCATACAAGCTTTGCTTAGTTTGGGGTCAGATGGTGTTGTGTGTGAATTGTCCACCAATATTTATTATTTGTTTTATTATATACAAGCAGTAGTGGTAGGACTCTTGGCAGAGTCCACCTGGGGAAGGACCACACCTTTGCCAGTTATTCTGCCGCCAAGCAGTAATGTACAAACATTACTGTGTTCCGGTTTGAACGGCAATGTGTCCAAGAGAAATTACAAGGCTTAGAGATATAACAACTTAGATCTCTGTGTAGCGAGCGCAGTGCAGTGCTAGGTAATGATTTCGATTCTTCATGTTCCAATAACTGAGTGTCACCTTGCTGTTACGTGGCAGGCATGTTGCTTACCATCAGGCACATATTCGGCTCGTCTCGTCACTCTTTATTTAAAAAAAAAAGGGATGCATAGTAAATAACATGTAACCCTTCTTTCAGTCGGGTAAAAATATTACAGGTTAATGACACATCATTAATGAGTTTGATACCTTAGGATCATCTTTGGCAGCAGTCTGTGAACCATCCCTGCTATCTTCCCCGGCCAGGGCCTCCCCGGGTATACCAGAACTGTTCTCTCCATCACCAGTGCTGTCTATCGTGTCCGGAGCGCCGCTCCAGCCCCATCGACTTGATGACATTGTGAGGTATTGTCGACGTGATTTTCTCCATCTAACATACATAATTAAACAATAAAACATTAAGTACATATAGCTTTGCATATTTAGCAGATTTGCAGACTTACCAATTTCTTTTATTTTTTTTTGTACATCATATTTATTATGACTAGGCCCAAAAACCATCACATTTTTTTTATTTAATCATTTTTCACCAACCAACTTGGTGACTAATATAATTATTACAATCTAGGCTAATTTGGAAAGTCTAGGCTAATGAGTAATTTTCTTATGACTTAGTTAGCTAAATAATATTAAGTGTAAGATTGTGTCCATAAGCACTTTTCTTATTGTCTCTATTGAGGCGAAGTCACTTTGTTCATGTGTAATTTGTATAATATAGTATTTATAAATCTAAATTGCACTAACACTGCACTTTGAACAAACATTATATTAAATGAATTTGCAAGTCAACACAAATGGTTTTGTACATTTAAACCTCCGCACTAGCACAGTGTTGTCAAGGAAAAACCCATCAGATGTGACTAAACAATAAGTTATTGATAACAAACAGTGTTAGATATAAAAAAGTTTAAAAGTTTAAAAAAGTTTATTTTTTTATGGTAAACAAGATCAATCTACAAAATAAAAGCAATACTGAATAAAGTGGCCAAGTGCGAGTTGGACTCGCTCATGAAGGGTTCCGTTGCAGCAAGTAACATAATATACATAGTACACATAGTTTTTTTAGTTCGTTGTAACTTTGATCGAAGTTTTAATAATAATGTATTTATGACATACTAAAAAAACTACTCATCAGATAGAGTTCTAATTTTCGTTCGTAGTTTGCATGGTAATTAAATTAAAATTCATTTATGTAATGTACATCATATATTTTTTTTTAGTTTTTTCATTCTCTTATTTTAGAAGTTAGAGGGGGGGACATACACATTTTACCACTTTGGAAGTGTCTCTCGCGCAGATTATTCAGTGTAGACAAAAACTATATATTAGAAACCTCAACATCATTTTTGAAGACCTATCGATAGACATCCCCTAAACGTGGAGGTTTGATGAAAAAAAAATTGTCAAGTTTCAGTTCTGAGTATGGGGGGCAGCCCTAATTTTTTTTTTGTAAAAATCTTAATTCGGTTCACAGAATACATCTACTTACCAAGTTTCAATAGTGTAGTTCTCATAGTTTCGGCAAAAAGTGGCTGTGACATACGGACGGACAGACAGACAGACATGACGAATCTATAAGGGTTCCGTTTTTACGTTTTACGAAACCCTAAAAAAGCATTAGCATTAAAATCAAAAAACCTAATCCTATTAATGTTATACATGTTAGTTGGGATGTTTATTGCTCAATCCCATAGGAATGGCAGAAACGCTCAATCATATCAACATTCTAAACAGGAGATAAATAATAAATAATTGTAATTGAACCAGGGTGGCGGTATGTGTTAAAATATCTTACCGTTGTGCAGGATATGTGTAAACTTGTCCTTCTTTCTGACCGGGCATGCGCTGTCTTTTTGTCATAAATAAGTTGCAGTGGCTCTGGGCAACGCCTAGAACAATAATAAATATTAACTTGAATAATTTAGGTGTAAGAAATTCTACTACTTTACTAATACTTTAGCATAAACAAGATAGCATTGTGATATTTATTAAAAAATAATAATAGGGCTACATTGCTGTATTGGCCCTAAATAAAATTAGGTCAAAGATTTGCCAATTTCTACTAAAACTAGGTATGAGTTGTAAAGCCTTTTCGCAGTTTTTTTAAATTGTATTAGACATAAATCGGTAATTAAAGTACCTACATACAATATCTTTACATTGATAGTCATTGCTCTTATCAGACATGGGAACCATGGGACCTAATGGCAGTCATCAGAAATCGATACTGACCAGTTTGTGTGTCGATGAACGGCATCCGCATTCTTCTTTCTGCACATAGTCGTGAGTTAAATGTAGATGAGTTCTCGATAATTTCTTTATAACTTGGATCATTGAGAAAACTGGAAAAACAACAAAACACTTATTGAAAACATTGACCTCGCGACCATGTTTCTAACATAATCACATAACTGCAGCACTATTGCATATTTTAGTATCACAATTACAGGTCTAAATAATGACAATTTCACACAGAATTATGTCAATTACCTCTCGATTTTTGCTAAATTAGAAGGATTAACTATCTGAATCTCGGCGGCCGCCATTTTACCAGCAGACGCCACTTTTTTGATTAGATTTGGTATCGGTATTGCCAAGTGCTAACGTTCAAAGTTGCAAGTGCAATAAAAGCCAAAACAGCCAAATTACCATAAGCCATAAAGTGGTTTTTTACAGTTATCAATACTAACTAATTATAAAAAACCCATTTTTTTTTCCTTTTTGAATCATCATTTCATCAATCAATAGTCATCGTTCAATCAATCAGTATTTATTTCTAATAAATTTTCACTATCGGACTGTTGGAATAGAAACAATTCATAAATTCAAGTTATTATTATATTATAAGAAAACGAAATCAAAATATTTATTTCTGTGTTCTACAAAGGAAAAAATAGATTTGTGATAACTATAATAAAAAAAAAAAAAGGTGTGTGCTTAAGACCACACGGCAGAAGTGAAAACTTCATTAGCTGATTTTTGTATTAGGTAGGTATGTCGTATTATAATAAAATATTATGGGTCGTATTAGTTTAATAAACAAGTAAAACAAGCCAGAAATTAGAGTAAATATTTATTGAAATTTTATTTATATACAAAGTAGCTGTTACCCGCGACTTAGTCCGCGCGAAATAAATACTAAGGTTACTCAGGCAGTACTTATTTGTATACCCAGATTGTATACACATTTATGGTTAGTAAAAAAAGTTTCCCTGTTCAAAAAGTTGTTGGCCGGGGCCGGCTTTTTAAAAGTTACTCCAACTTTGTATGCATTCACACGGTGCACCCCTATGATGCCCCTAACATTGGCCGCAAAAAGGTTGGTGAGTGTAATAGGATTTTTGTTACCGACTTTCTCCTGTTCCGTCGATTCCAAGTACACTACACATTCTCCACTACGATTTTCTGGGAATAGTCTCTTTCTCTTATAAAGGGGGTGTCTAAATAGTTTGTAAGAAACATTTTCACTTGGATTTGGCTTCAATAGTTTTATTTTTCTGGTCTGTTCGACGGGGTCACCCCCGTCGCTAGCGACGCTCATATTTATTTATACTATTGACTATATACAAAACTAAATATTTACACGAAAGAAACGAAATATTTACACAGCAAAACTAATTAATTTGATCGTGAAAATTATAAAGCACCCGTCGTGTTTTCCTAATATGAAATAATATGAAAAGTATTTTGGAGTTGGTAGCCGTCAATGTTGCCACTATGATTTTGAGCTTGTCGCCAAATAGTTATGAAACAAAGTCGCCGGTTTTGATTGAATTATTAAGGGAATAACAGTCTGGAAGAATACATAAGCTTTTTCTTCTCCAACCTTCTACACCACACTAGTATATTCCCCTTTGTCGGTAACACGTCGTCTAAATCCGCTAAAAGGTTTTAAAAATTCCCCAGTTTCAGCGACAAAGTCGCTAAAGTGTCAACACTGGTAACCGGTAGCGAGCAGCGAGAGAGAGAGAGAGAGTATCTATTGTCCCATGTCCTCCTCTAACAATTATCTTTCTCGGTCTGGCACGTTTGTTGACCACATTATCTTTCTCGCTCTAGCATCCCGAGCTTACCCGAAATTTCTTATCATATCCGAGCGTGATGATCACGTGATCATAAATCCATTTCACAGCCCACGAAAATTCTGTCCATAGCGCGCCTAAAGAAGTTTTCACTTCAAAAATTGCAGTCATAGGAACTGCCAATAGAAGTGAAAACTTGTAACTCAGAATTTGATATATTACCTTAGAAACTACACGGATGTAACCGGGGGATGAATGTCAATATGGAATCACCCAACATTTTAACCCATTAGTATTTTAACCCCAATTTCATCCCCGTACAGTTTCATATTACAAAATTGCTAGAACAAATATTTATTTTCTTCGTGTCAAGTGCCTATATACAGAGTTTCATGATTTATCTTCAAGGGTTGGGAACTTTCATATTGACATTCATCCCCCATTTCAACCCCAATTTCATCCCTATACAGTTCGAAATTACAAAATCGCTAGAACAAACATTCGTTTGGTTCGTGTCAAGTGTCTAGATACAAAATTTGATAACTTAGAAAATTACGAATTTTCATACAGCCGTTCATCCCTTGTTTCACCCTCTTAGGGGTGGAATTTCGCAAAACCCCATCTTAGCGAGCGCCTACATGCTAAAAGAGACCTCCGTGCAAAATTTCAGATTCCTAGCATTTGTAGTTTCTGAGATTCCTTGATGAGTGACCTTTCGCTTTTATATAAATATATAGATTTGTATATTATTTGTTCCGTAGTATTTCTTATAACTGTACAGCACACAACGCAATATCTACATGTAAGTTTGCACCTGAGCCCCAAGATACAAGTCTTACACTTAGTTTGGGGCTCACTGTCAATTCATGTAACGAAGGTGACATGAATTGACAATCGTAATGTACATCGTAATTTAAATTGTAAAACGCACTTTCTTGTACTGTATTCTGTTTGGAAAGAAACTATTCTTATTCTTCATTAAAACATCGATCAAAGTTACAACGAACTACAAAAACTTATGTACGTGGGACACTCAGAAAGTTTTGAGAAACTAAAAAACTAACTTGTATGAAAAAAATATTTTTACTAAATCTTTTCAAAGAACTCTCCACCAGCCGCTACAGAAAGTTTCATGCGCCTGAACCGATTTTCAAAACATTTTTTTCCAGTCCTCCGCAGACACTTCTTCCACGGCCTTCTCAAACGCTTGGCACGAAGCCAATAAGTGTTTGCTCTAGCAATTTTGTAATTTCGAACTGTACGGGGATGAAATTGGGGTTGAAATGGGGGACGAATATCTCTTGCGCTTTCACACCTCAACAGCTCAACCGATTTTGATGAAATTGTATAAAATTGTTTTATTATAAGCTGTTTTTAGTAATCGTAAATGTGTCTGGGTATAAAAATAGGTACTCGCGGACGAAGTCGCGTGTAACAGCTAGTATATAATATATAATTATAGTGTGTTTATGACGTACTAAAAAAACTAATTACTAGATAGAGTTCAAACTAATTTTCATTACAAGTTTGCATGATAATGTACATCAGTAATTTTTTGAAGTGAAAACTTCTTTAGGCGCGCCTTGACAGATTTTTCGTGGGCTGTGAATTGAATTCATGCGTCACGCTCGGGTATGATAAGAAAGCTTCGGGTAAACTCGGGACCATGGCTATTGGTCAACTAGAAATATGTCAGCCAATGGGAAATGCTGAAAGGGCGTGGACAGGCCATCATGGCATGGCCATCTAGAATCGCATCAGCCAATGAGAGATGCTGACGCATTTCTAGATGGCTATGCCAAGATGGCGAGGCCAAGCCCTCCGGTTACACCCGTGTAGTTTCCAAGGTAAGCTATCAAATTCTGAGTTATAAGTTTTCACTTCTATCGGCAGTTCCTATGACTGCCAATTTTTTTTTAGTTTTATGTTTATCTTAGTTTAGAAGTTACAGTACACACATTTACCACTTATAAGTGTCTCTCGCGCAAATTATTCAGTATAGAAAAAAAAAATACTCGAAACCTCAACATCATTTTTGAAGACCTATCCATGGACATCCCATACTCACGGGTGAGTATGGGATGTCTGATGGGATGCTTTGATGAAAAAAAAATGTTGAGTTTCAGTTTAAAGTATGGAGCACTCCTAACATTTATAGTATTTATTATATTTTTGTATAAAAATCGTAATGGGGTTCACAGAATACATCTATTTACCAAGTTTCAACGGTATAGTACTTATAGTTTTGAAAAAAATCGGCTGTGACATACGGACGGACAGACAGACAGACATGACGAATCTATAAGGGTTCTGTTTTTACGTTTTATGGAGCCCTAAAAAGGGGTATGTTAAGAAAAAATCTTGAGAGGTGTCAAGGGACACCCGGATGGAACGAAGTTCCTTTTTAGTTATTGCTTACTTTAGTCTACTATTAGGACACCGCCACACCCATTTCGATAAAAAATAAATGGGACCACCTGTCAAGTATTTCGTACCAAACAAATGAAAAATCAAAATTGTTTCTCAATTAGCGGAGCTATTGCGTAACATACATAGAAAAACATACAACAGAATTGAGAATCTTCTTCGTTTTTTAAAGTCTGTTAAAAAGATAAATATTTTTTCATAATATAAGCGAATAATTGATAATTATTTTTGGTCTAGCCTCAAACCAAACACTCATAGGCTTAGTTGTGCAACGCCATCTATTGTTAAGTACAGCAGTTAGTTTGCAGATATATGGCCAGTAAGATTTTGTTATCGTGTTTTTGTTACAAAATGTAGCTACTTAGATACGAATTAAATGCGTTGATAATGTGAAAATAGTAATAATTTTGCTCAGAAAAAAACATGGCAGTCGTAGGAACTGCCGATAGAAGTGAAAACTTTGTAACTCAGAATTTGATAGCTCACTTTGGAAACTACGTGGTTGAAACCGGAAACCGGTGGGCGTGGCAATAAGCATGGCCATGGTCATCTAGAAATATGACAGGGTGGCCTGGGCATCATGGCATGATCATCTAAAAATGCGTCAGCCAATGGGAAATGCTGACGCATTTCTAGATGGCCAATGGCCATAATGTCGAGTTTACCCGAAGATTTCTTATCATTACCGATAGTGACACTAGAATTCAATTCACAACCCACGACAAATCTGTCTGTCTTGCGCCAAAATAAGTTTTCACTTCAAAAAATGTTTGTCTGTAAAGTCGGTTTACTGACGATAGAACGTGACAACGTCTTAAGAAAATACTGATGGAATGGTAGCTTTTTTCAAAAGAAAATTTAAATTTCATTTGTTTAATAGATTTGTATGTAAAAAGTATTCAGTAGAATTTAGTCATTTTCAATCAAAACAATGCAGAAAAGCTTTTATGCCGGGGATCGAACCCGGGGCATTTCACATGCAAAGCGAACGCTCTACCACTGAGCTACATCCCCGCTTGAACTACTGGTCGAAATAATTAATACAACTGTAACAAACATGCGGCGAGGTAACGACCGACGGTAACGCGGTAACGGTACATGAAGTCATGTTTTGTGGGCGTGCGGCCGACTTCATCGAATTATAAGACGTTATCACGTCAAAAAGAAGTCATGAGACTGTTAATGCCAGTATTCGAACCAGGGTCTCAGGATTACAAAATCGGACCCTTCCCGCCTGTGCTATTTAGTCATTACTTACTTACAGTGGCGAAATTTGTTATCGTTTTCTATCTCGCCGCACGGCTTACAACTATAGCAAAAAGTGTCGTTACAAAAGAGTACAACTTTTGGTGTGATTATTTTCGGGCCCAGCCTCGAATTGTGGGGGGGGGGGGGGGTCGTCAGTACGCAGCCTCAGATTTTGAGGGGGATCACGAGTAGAAATACAAAAAAAAAAGGCATTTCAGCCAGCATTTCCCATTGGCTCACGCATTTCTAGCTCCGGTTTGAAGGGCAATGTTTCCAGAGAAACTACAGAGGTTAGAGATTTAACATCTTAGATCTCTGGGTGACGAGCGCAGTGCAGTGCTAGGTAATGGTTTGGATTCTTCATGTTCCAATAGCTGCGTGTCACTATGTTATTATGTGGCAGACATGTTTCTTACCATCAGGCACATGACTTGCTCGTCTCGTCACTCGTTAAAAAAAGAAATTGCCACGGCTATAACTGGACGGTTTCCGAAGGCTAAACTAGCAATTAAAGAATAATTTAACCAGTGTGGGCCTAGCAACACAAAAAAGTCAAACGTCAAGCTGTGACTGGTCATCGACGGACGAATCGTGTGTCTGGCGCATTTAAAGTAATTGGTGATTGGAGATCCTCAAATATTTCTCTGATTATTGGTTATCACTGTGGAGTAAACTTTGGGTCCTCAGGATTTTATTCCGAAAATAATATATTTCACGTAAATAATTGTGAATTAGGGGAAAATCTCTACGTCGACAGGTCGTGCTTACCGATACCAAGATGTCCGTGTGTTTCTTTGTGCCTGCGTAAGTTCCTGCTATTACTTTATCGAAGTTTATTTGATGCACTTTTTAGTTGCCCAGTTGATCGTAACCCAGTGTTTCCACGAATAAATTTCAAAATTCGAACTATTTAAATGTACATCTTTGAAGATGTACTTACCATGTGTATTACCTACTTAACTACCTTCGCATTGTTGCATGTTTAAGCAGCCCACTAAATGTTCCCACTGCTGGGACTCGGCGCCTTCTCTTCCAAGGAGAGCCAAGACCATAATCCACTACGCTGGCCCAAAGCGGTTGGTGGAAGATACATGACCTCAAAAATTCTTGGAACATGTCAGTTTCCTTATGATGTTTCCCTTCACCGTTTTAAAGTTAAAATGCCATTGCTTTAAAAATACAGTAATTTTAATCAGGGGCTCCGGATCGCCAGCTGCTGTTCTTCCGACTAGACCAGCTGTAACTTCAATTGATGCCTAAAAAGCATCTATTACTAATTGGTATTGACATTGCATAAATTTTAGACAATTTTGTTTATTTTGGGTATAAAGTAGCCTATTGTGCTACCATTTTAATTTGTATCTGTATTCCAAAATATAATCCAAATCCATTACATTATGAGGTGATCAAGCTTAAATAAATATCCACTTGTAATATAGTAAAACTAATGTGTTACTCACACTTATGGTGGCTGACCATGATTAATTTAATTAAAGGTTTTAAATAATAATGTTTTATTTGCCCACAAAAAATCAGGAAAGACTGAAGTTACCTGATGTTTGTTTCCAAGGATCCAGATAGCTGATGTAGTATGTGTGTACCAGGGATGTTACGGAGCTTCGACTCCGACTCCGTTATGTCGGAAGTTCCGATTAGTTTTACACCTCCGGTCCCGACTCCGGTTCCGAAACTTTTGAATCGGAGGTTAATCGGATGTCGAAGCATAACTTAGCGGCGGCGCCCTGCGCCGACAGTAAAGAACACTTTCGCAGGAACATGTCGCGCAGGGAATCTCCCGCGCACGCGTGTAATGAAAAGTATACTAAATGAGCACAACATAGAAAAACGCAAAATTCCAGCACCTTATATTAAATTTCCGCCAATATTATCGTGTCCACCAGCCTCAGTAGCGAGCGAATACCTTTTTGGTGGCGTCGATTTTAATCTAAAAGGGGGCGCCTAGTGCCAGAAAACGAAAAAAGGACGTTTTCGACGCCGCTCACTGATGTTAAGAAACTAAAAACTATAACAAAAAAATATTGACGTGTGGGTACAATCAAGAAAAAGCACAATAACCGAATAGAATTTTAAAAATAGATCAGATTTTTTTACAGATAAAAATTAAAATGACACCTGAAAAAACTATTTTAATTCATGTACTCGAAATTATCAGCGATGACCCCACATTATTTTTTGTTAATAACATTTCTAATTTTACTTTCTATAAAAGTAACCGAACCACAGAATAAATATTAGACCGAACACTTTTTAAATTTATGTTTAATTATTGAGTAATTAAATAAAACTTGGTCAAAAATTTACTCCTGACACCTGATTTAATATTGATTTCCCCTCCAAACTGTGTCATGCTATTCTCGACTTTATGCCTATCATATTAAGAAGGGCCTCGCGCGGGTGAAATTTTTTCCTGGCATTAGGCGTACTCTTAAGAAATATCTTAAACTGAGACAGCTTCAAAGCTTATGTTCATGAAGTACATATACACACTTTTGGTGTCAATGTACCTATTTAATTTAATTTGTTTGAAAACTTTTGTTCATTTAACATATTTTATATGGTATTTTGAGATTCAATTAATTGAATTTTTTGTTTATTTTTGAATATTCCATTTTTTTTTCATTTTTTGTGATATTTCATGAAACAAAACAATGAAAAGTTTGAATGAATGTTTTATTTGTCCTAAAATAAAAATCTCTCTCCTACCACTACTTCTGACCCTACCTCCGACTCCGGTTCCGACTCCGACTCCAACTCCGATAAATCAAATTTAAAAACTCCGACTCCGACTTCGGTTCCGATAAGATCACCTCCGTTACATCCCTGGTGTGTACATTTAAAAAAAATTACAAATGATATGGGTCCACTTTCATTATACATAATGTAGTTTTAGAGTGGAATATTGTGCTGATCTACCCTTTGAGATATAATCTAGAACTTTTCCAAGGTACCTAATAGTGAAAACTGAAAATGTGTTTTTACCTATACCTGTCACATGATCTTTTCTGCATATTCCAGAGACCAAGTAAACCAGAATGCGGAGGAAGCCGACGCAGATCAGATATCAGAGGAGAGCAAGGCGGAGAGTGCTGAACAGACTCTGCAACAGTTCTGGGCCAAAGTCCTGGATGATATCAAGAATGTGACTTCTGTACGTATATACTCTGCTCTAGAAGTACTTTTGTTAAAGTAAAGTTCATGTTTTATCTGCATGGTACGAGTTACCTATAACAATTTGAAAAATAGGAGGAATAATAACTGTTATAGATTGCAATTTTGGTAGTGGTAGGGGAAGGACCACACCTTTGCCAGTCATTCTACCGCCAAGCAGTAATGTGCAAACATTACTGTGTTCCGGTTTGAAGGGCAATGTTTCCAGAGAAATTACAGGGCTTAGAGATATAACAACTTAGATCTCTAGGTGACGAGCGCAGTGCAGTGCTAGGTAATGATTTGGACTCTTCATGTTCCAATAGCTGCGTGTCACTGTGCTGTTTTGTGGCAGGCATGTTGATTACCATCACTCTGCATTTAAAAAAAAATAAAAAAATTACCATTTGTCTGGGAGTGAGAGCTAAGCTAAGCTAGATTTCAGGACCGCATGAGTGAAAGTTGATGTCATAAGTCCCTGTCGCACTTCACTTCACGCCCTCAGCAACAGTGTGGTTTACAACTGCAACAGGTTGCTTGAGGATGTTATTTGGGCTAAATCATTAAACTCTTTCAAGAATAAACTGGACAACTAGATTATGAAAGACAATATCAGTTTTAACAGACAATAGGGTACCGGACTGGGTAAAAAAATTGGCAGTCATAGGAACTGCCGATAGAAGTGAAAACTTGCTGTTGCCCTGGTACTGGTACCTAGGGGCAAACGCAACTCTTTTATATTTCTGTTGTCCTGGTATCTGGAAATAAACGCTGGGCTGTTGGAGGTAGGTAATCGAAACTATTTACTGTTTCTGTTGCCCTGGTACCTACCTGGCCGTTTTTACCGAGTTTACCCGAAGATTTCATATCCGATCCGATCCATTATCATATCCAAGCGTGACGATTGATGAATCCATTTCACAGCCCACGAAAATTCTGTCTATAGCGCGCCTAAAGAAGTTTTCACTTCAAAAATACACCATTCTAATTAGTCCGTTAGGTAGACCATGGAAAAATATGGGACACGTATTTTTTAAGTGAAAACTTCTTTTAGCGTGCCTAGACAGATTATTCGTGAGGTGTAAATTGAATTCTAGCGTCACGCTCGGGTATGATAAGAAATCTTCGGGTAAACTCGGGACCATGGCCATTGGCTATCTAGAAATGCGTCAGCAAATGGGAAATGCTGAAAGGGCGTGGCCTAGCCATCATGGCATGGCCATCTAGAAATGCGTGAGCCAATGGGAAATGCTGACGCATTTCTAGATAGCCATGCCATGATGGCGAGGCCACGCCCTCCGGTTACACCCGTGTAGTTTCCAAAGTAAGCTATCAAGACATCAAGAGTTGTAAGTTTTCACTTCTATCGGCAGTTTCTATGACTGCCAATTTTTTTTGTTTTTTTTTTTCAAAATATTAAAAATCGATAAAGATATAGATTATCAAACTTCGAGAGTTGTCGCGACGTCACTCGTGGCTAGAAATCGTACCTACGAGTGACGTCACGCGAAACTTCTAAGCACTGTATCTTCGTAATTTTTTGTTTCTGAAACAAAAGAAAAAATACGTCTACAATGTTTTTAGCAATGTAAGAATCTAACTGACGGACTAATTAGTTTTTTTGAGGATTGTACCCTATTAAGGCGCCTTCACATTAGGCCGCAATCAGCGCGGTATCAGCGGCAGTAGTAGCAGCGCGACAGTCGCGCTGTTCACAGGTGGCGAACTTCTATACTAATAAACACATTACCACTCTTTTGCGTCGCGCAGTCGGGTAAAAAGAGCAGCGCGATAGCCGCGTGACACGTAGTTGTCATAGCGAACGTCAGCTCGGCAGCCGCGCGCGATCACTCGGCATCGAGTCATTGTTGCAAACGCTGTACTTGTAATGAGAAGGCATCCGCTGCTGTCGCGCTTTTTGCGACCTAATGTGAAGGCGCCCTTACTCATAATTTTTTTTCACCACTGAAAGCTAATTCTACGTATGCTAATGCTTCTTGCCAATCACTAAATATATTTTAGATATTGTATAGTCTTTAGTCCCTTTAGTAAAACCCTATTTTTTTTAAAACAATACTATTTTTAGGAGGACTTCAAAACCCAGCCCCTGCCGCTGACTCGCATCAAGAAGATAATGAAGTTGGACGAGGAGGTGAAGATGATATCCGCTGAGGCCCCGGTTCTGTTCGCGAAGGCAGCGGAGATCTTTATTCATGAGCTCACTCTGAGGGCCTGGAACCACACCGAGGACAACAAGCGGAGAACATTACAGGTATGTCATTCAATTTTATCCGAACAAAAATAGCCTTTAATTTAATTTAAAAGTCAAAACACTCGACCAAATTTCATATTTTTTGTGAAACCTTCGAATATGTCGTCCAGAGGGTCGACTTTTTGAAGTGAAAACTTCTTTAGGCGCGCCTAGACAAATTTTTCGTGGGGGATAAATTGGATTCTACCGTCACGCTCGGGTGTGATAAGAAATCTTCGGGTAAACTCGGGACCTTGGCAATTGGGCATCTAGAAATGTGTCAGCCAATGGGAAATGCTGAAAGGGTGTGGCCTCGCCATCATGGCACGGCCATCTAGAAATGCGTGAGCCAATGGGAAATGCTGACGCATTTCTAGATGGCCATGCCATGATGGCGAGGCCACGCCCTCCGGTTACATCCGTGTAGTTTCCAAAGTAAGCTATCAAATTCTGAGTTATAAGTTTTCACTTCTATCGGCAGTTCGTATGACTGCCAATTTTTTTTTTTTTAAATAGAGTGACGAGATGACCAGGACATGTGCCTGATGGTAAGCAACATGCCTCCCACGTAACAGTACAGTGACACGCAGCTATTGAAAGCTAAATTAATTACCTAGCACTGCACTGCGCTCGTCGCACAGAGGTCTAAAATGTGATGTCTCTAAGCCCTGTAACACAGTAATGCTTCAGTAATGCTTGCATATTACTGCTTGGCGGTAGAATAATCCGGCTTCGCTCCGATAATAACCTAGATATCGACGGCAGCGCCAAACGCATACAAAAAATTCTTTCAAATCGGTTCAGCCGTTTCGGAGGAGTTCAGTGACGTACACAGTACACACGTACATTAGAATTATATATAATTACTAGCGGCCCATTCCGGCTGCGCTCGGATATTGTCATTTAAAGACTATTAATCGAAATAAAAACTATCCTATCTCTCAAGTTGGACCAGACTGCTCACGGTGTGACAATTTAATTTCAAATCGGTTAAGTAGTTTAGGAATCCATCGCGGACAAACATCGTGACAGGAGATTTATATATATTAAGAAGATAATGTATGTAACTTGTTGTTTTTTCATTTTTCAATTTCAGCGCAACGACATAGCGATGGCGATATCCAAGTCCGACCAGTTCGACTTCCTCATCGACATCGTGCCGCGGCAAGAGACGAAACCCGCCAAGCCGCGGTACGACGCCGTCTGGACAGGGAAGACTGAGCAGGTGACGTAACATAACCATAACCATCGATATAAATCAATAGATGTGCCCTGAGCACCTTGAAATTGGTAATAAACTGCGTCTCTGTGTGTATCGTAAGTGGTTTACAAACAACCAATCTACTTGACCCCTATAATCGCTAGCGGCGAGATTTGCTATGGTTACTACTTATTTTGCTTGTTGACAACGAATAATGATAGGTAAAAACCTCTGGCGTCTACCGCGTCCTGCAACCGACTAGAACAGAAAGAGTGAGCTCACTCTTCCCAACGTTGACATGATTGCGTGAAGTTTGGGAGGGTCCATCTTGGGTTCTACGATCTATGACCATAAGAAAACTTTGGGATGACATCATTTTGCTTGCTTTTTTTATACATATAATTGAGCGACGAGACGAGCAGGACATGTGCCTGGTGGTAACCAACATGCCTGCCACATAACAGCACAGTGACACGCAGCTATTGGAACACGAATAATCCAAATTACCTAGCACTGCACTGCGCTCGTCACATACCTAAATATCTAAGATGTTTTATCTCTATGCCCTGGAATTTCACTGGACACATTGCCCTTCAAACCGAAACACAGTAATGTTTGCGCATTACTGCTTGGTGGTAGAATAACTGGCAAAGGTGTGGTACTTCCCCAGGCGGACTCTGCCAAGAGTCCTACCTCTACCAAAAAAGAAGCCTTGCTTGCCGAAAGAAGTGTCACTTCCAAAGACATTATATTATGTTAAGAATTCCTAACGATGTGTCGTACTGCTCAATGCCATAATTATCATCATCATCAGCCGTAAGACGTCCACTGCTGGACATAGGCCTCCCCCCTAGATTTCCACAACGAACGGTCCTGCGCAACCTGCAACCAGCGGTTTCCAGCGACCTTCGTGAGGTCATCTGTCCATCTAGTGGGAGGCCGTCCAACACTGCGTCTTCCGGTTCGTGGTCGCCACTCGAGAACCTTTCTTCCCCATCGGTTGTCAGTTCTGCGAGCGATGTGGCCTGCCCATTGCCACTTCAGCTTAGCTACTCTTCGAGCTACGTCGGCTACTTTAGTTCTTTTGCGAATATCCTCATTACGGATTCTGTCGCGCAAAGAGACTCCGAGCATAGCTCGCTCCATAGCTCGCTGTGTGACTTTGAGCTTTGTTATGAGGCCCACAGTTAAGGACCACGTCTCAGTTCCATAAGTCATCACTGGCAACACGCACTGATTGAAGACTTTCGTCTTCAAGCATTGGGGTATTTTGGACTCCAAGATGTGCCGTAGTTTCTCGAACGCTGCCCATCCGAGTTGGATCCTTCGCTGGACCTCTTTGTCGAAGTTGGATCTACCCAATCGGATCTTTTGACCCAGGTAGACGTATTCGTCAACAACTTCGAGTGTGGTATTCCCAACAATAACCGGTACAGGTGAGACATGAACATTTGACATGACCTTCGTCTTGTCCATATTCATCCTCAAACCTACCTGTTGGGATACTCTACTGAGGTCCCTGAGCATAACACCGAGGTCCTCCATCGACTCCGCCACAATGACTATATCGTCGGCAAACCGAAGGTGAGTGATGCATTCGCCGTTGATATTGATGCCATGTCCGTTCCAGTCCAGTAGCTTGAAAACATCTTCCAGCGCGGCAGTGAACAGTTTCGGAGATATGACATCTCCCTGTCTCACGCCTTTCTGTAGCCGGATATGTTTTGTGCACTGGTCCTGTAATCGGACAGACATTGTGGCTTTGCTGTAAATGCACCTCAACACTTCGATATAGCGATAGTCCATGCGGCATCGCTGGAGAGACTGAAGCACTGCCCAGGTCTCGATGGAATCGAAGGCTTTCTCATAGTCCACATACGCTATACATAGTGGCCGATTATACTCCTCGGTTTTCTGTATAATCTGCCGAAGCGTATGTATGTGGTCTACGGTACTATAGCCTTTTCGGAAACCGGCTTGTTCGGGTGGCTGGAAGTCGTCAAACCTGCGTGCGAGACGATTCGTGATTACCCTCGAAAACAACTTATAAACGTGGCTCAGAAGTGAGATGGGTCTGTAGTTCTTCAACAAGGTGTTGTCACCTTTTTTGAAGAAGAGCACCACCACACTTCTGCTCTACGCTTCTGGCGTATTACCGTCAAGTATGACGGAGTCGAACAGCTTCTGGAGGACTTTAAGTACCGGTTTTCCACCCGCTCTCAGAAGCTCAGTCGTAATTCCGTCGTCGCCAGGTGCCTTGTTGTTCTTAAGTTGTTTGAGGGCCATCCTAATCTCATACAGGCTGACTTCCGGGATGTCTTCGGTAAAGTGTCGGGTCAGCTTGGCTCTTGGGTCTTTTGCCATGCTAACGACAGGTCGTGTTTGCGTAGAGGTGTATAGCTGTTCATAGAACCTCTCAATCTCCTCCAAAATCTCGGCCCTCGACGAGACGACGTTACCACTGTCGGTCTTCAATTTGGTCAATTGACTTTGCCCAAGAGACAGATTTCTTGCGAACACTTTCGAGCCTTTATTCCGCTTGATCGCTTCTTCAATACACGAAGTATTGAAGCAGCGTATGTCGCGTCGCACACAAGTAGAAATCTGTCTATTGAGCCGTCTGTATACCGTCATGTCGACCGAAGACTGCAATCGCATATCTCGCCTAACCGCCATGAGATTTAGAGTATGATCGGAGAGCTTTTGGGTTCTATTCTGGCGTCGGCTCTTATAAAATTCCCTGCCAACTGCTTGAACAGTTTCCACCAGCCTGTCGTTTATTTCATCCGCCGTTACGCATTCATCTAAGGCTTCGAAGCGATTTTGAAGTTCGAGTTGAAAGTTGTCGGGATCTTCGATTTGAGCATAATTTGGTCGGAGCGTGGACTTCATTAGACGTGATCTTTCGAACTTAATGTTTAGATTCAGCGTGCCTCTTACAATACGGTGATCGCTGCCGGTTTTAACCCTACTGATCACAGAGACATCGCTGAATATTTGCCGTTTAGTCGTCATAATGAAGTCGATCTCATTTTTTGTGGAACCATCTGGGCTAATCCAGGTCCATTTTCGTTGTGCCTGTTTCTTGAAAAAGGAGTTCATCATAAAGAGGCTCTCCCTTTCCAAGAAATCAGCTAGACGTTGCCCTCTTGGGTTCCGCTGCCCATATCCGAATTGTCCCACTCTCAACTCATCACCGCTACGTTTGCCCAGTTTCGCGTTGAAGTCTCCCATCACAACTGTGAAATGTGTTGGCGAGACATGTATGGCTTTGGAGATGTCCTCATACATGGTCTCAACCTCTTCGTCTGGATGTGTCGAGGTCGGTGCGTATACCTGTATGACCTTCAATGAATACCGGTCAGTTATTTTAAGTACAAGGTATACAACCCTGCTCGACACACTCTCGATCATTAACACGTTGTTGACGAGAGACTTGCGGATGATAAACCCGACACCCCCTTGGGATTGTTGATCTCCCTCCCGGTAGTAGAACAAGTTGCCGGATTCGAGGGTTATTCTGTCCTCGCCCTGTCTACGGACTTCGGATAACCCTATGATATCCCAGCGCAACTTGTCCACTTCTTCTTCCAGCTCCACAATCTTTTCGTCAGCCCTCAGCGTCCGTGCGTTGTACGTTGCCAGGTCGAGTCGTTGGGTTTGGTGGCGGGGCGTCTGCCGGGGATTCTTAGCACCCCATGCTCTGCCGGAACCAAGGCTGCCACCAGCGCCTGGAATAACGGAGCCGCCGGGGACTAGGGGCCGTTTCTTTGTTGTGACCATCATATGGGGGGGGGGGGGTGTTTGCCATAGTCACCACGCTTGGCAGGCGGGTTGGTGACCGCGGAGCCAGTCCTTTGCACCGATGACGCCGCTGCCCGTCACCGGCCAGGTCAATTTAGGACTGGCTTTTAAATGGATATACCGCCATTGGTTCGGTCGTCAGAGCCTCGTTAGTCGGCAGCAGGGTGTACCGCGCGCAGGAGAGGTTGACATTTGGGGAAACTAGATGTTAAGCGCTTCCCCCTTACACCCCAAGATGAAGAAGAAGGCCATGATTATAGATTGTTTTAATATTTAAATTAAAATATTCGTACTTCTGTCGATACCTGGTAATTTTGTTTCGATTTCGACTGGCAACACGGTAATCACACACGTCTATGACGGCTGAAGGACTGGTATCCATGGCCAAGAATTAAAAAAAAAAACAAGTTGTGGTAGGTACGAAAAAAAGCGAGGCCACCATTTTTGAAGTGAAAACTTCTTTAGGCGCGCCTAGACAGATATTTCGTGGGCTGTGAATTGGATTCTAGCGTCACGCTCGGGTATGATAAGAAATCTTCGGGTAAACTCGGGACCATGACTATTGGCCATTTAGAAATGCGTCAGCCAATGGCAAATGCTGAAAGGGCGTGGCATCGGTATCATGCCATGGCCATCTAGAAATGCATCAGCCAATAGGAAATGCTGACGAATTTCTAGATGGCCAGGCCATGATGCCGAGGCCACGCCTTCCGGTTTCACCCGGGTAGTTTCCAAAGTGAGCTATCAAATTCTAAATTATAAGTTTTCACTTCTATCGGCAGTTCCTATGACTGCCAATTTTTTTTTTCAACTCACGAACAAAAAAAGGTGTGTTATAAGTTTGACGTCGATGTCTGTTCGTGGCACCGTAGCTCTCAAACCAATGGACCAATATCGAAGCGTTTTTAGGGTTCCGTAAAACGTAAAAACGGAACCCTTATAGATTCGTCATGTCTGTCTGTCTGTCTGTCTGTCCGTCCGTATGTCACAGCCACTTTTTGCCGAAACTATGAGAACTACACTGTTGAAACTTGGCAAGTAGATGTATTCTGTGAACCGCATTAAGATTTAAATAAAAAAAATTAAAAAAAAGAAAAATTAGGGTTGCCGCCCATACTGAGAACTGAAACTCAAAAATTTTTTTTTCGTCAAACCTACACGTGTGGGGTGTCTATCGATAGGTCTTCCAAAATGATGTTGAGGTTTCTAAAATCATTTTCGTCTACACTGAATAATTTGCGCGAGACACACTTCCAAAGTGGGAAAATGTGTGTCCCCCCCCCTCTAACTTCTAAAGTAAGAGAATGAAAAATCTAAAAAAAATATATAATGTACATTACCATATAAACTACCAACGAAAATTAGTTTGAACTCGATCTGATGAGTAGTTTTTTTTTAATACGTCAGAAATACACTATTATTGAAACTTCGATCAAAGTTACAACGAACTACAAGAACTATGTGTACTATGTATATTATGTTACTTGCTGCAACGGAACCCTTCATGGGCGAGTCCAACTCGCACTTGGCCACTTTATTATTTTTATTTGAAAGCCAGTTTCCTTGCGGTGTCTCTTAGTTATGTTTGGTTAGTATAAATTCAAAATGGCCGCCTCCACAAAATGGCTGATGGGCACTAGTATCCCTGGCCAAGAATAAATAAAAAAAAGACGGCAGCAGCTGACTATCTGTCTCGCTCTAGCATATTCGGCGATCACGATTTCACCCGAACAATTCTTACATTTCCGAGCGTGACGCTGGCCTTCAGTCTCAGTCCACAAAAAAACTGTGCGCCACAAGAAGATTTTCACTTCAAAAATATCCAAAAAAAAAATGTTGTCTGTAAAGTCGGTTTACTGACGATAGTTGAACGTGACAACGTCTTAAGAAAATACTGATTGTTGGCGATCGACACATCTATGTACATAACTAGTTATAGCGATTTTTATAACACTTTGGTAAAATTGTATTAAAATTTAGTTTAACGGTAAATATTGTGGTAAATTCGGTTTATTTAGGTAGAAATAGGTAGGCCATACCTAATAAACATTGTTTTGGCTTAGTCTATTCAAGAATATAGGTAGGGTGTCTACTTATTTACCCAACTTCAGGCAAATGTTGGTAAAATTAGGTAGTTTTTAGGTAATAGCTGAATTGTAAGCTAAGGTACCCCCCAGAATGTTATGTTCATTTATAGAGCTGGTCGTGGGCTACATTTCAAGTGGTCATTCGTTAGCCTACGACCAGTAATGGAAAAGATATGGTCAAAAGAGTGACTTTTCCATAGTGAAAATGAACCGAAAAGAGGGCTCAGAATAAGGGGCTCTCTTTGAGGTAAAGGTAAGGGGGTACCTTAGCGATCTCGATTTTGTTCGGAGCATGCTCTACTCAGCGGCTCCAGTAAGAAGATCAACAGGAAGAAAAATAAAAGGGAAGACTCAAGCAACACCAGCGTTTCACTACCCCGCTCCCTGCTCCCCTACAAGGTCCGGCCAAGAAGATCACGTCGAGTTATCGTCGGGCCCACGTCGTGTCAGCGCCGAGTCGTCGCCAAGGGCACGTCGGGTGTCACTTCGGTGGTCACGTCGGGGGTCACGTCGGTGGTCGTCGGTGGTCACGCCGGTGGTCACGCCGGGGGTCACGTTGGTGGTCACGCCGGTGGTCACGCTGGTGGTCACGCCGGTGGTCACGCCGGGGGTCACGTCGGTGGTCACGCCGGTGGTCACGCCGGTGGTCACGTCGGTGGTCACGCCGGTGGTCACGCCGGTGGTCACGCTGGTGGTCACGTCGGTGGTCACGCCGGTGGTCACGCCGGGGGTCACGTTGGTGGTCACGCCGGTGGTCACGCCGGTGGTCACGCTGGTGGTCACGTCGGTGGTCACGCCGGGGGTCACGTCGGTAGTCACGCCGGTGGTCACGCCGGTGGTCACGCCGGTGGTCACGCCGGTGGTCACGTCGGTGGTCACGCTGGTGGTCACGCCGGTGGTCACGCCGGGGATCACACCAGAAGACAAGGTCAAGTCAAGATCACCCAAGGTCAAGTTCACATCCAGGACGAATTCGAGGATTGTCCCACAGCAGTCGCAAAGTGAACCCAGGGACGAGTCTACCAGCGCCCGTCGGAACGAGAGGGCACGTACTCAAGAGACCTACTTACAACAGGTCTCTCCCCCTCTCGTTGCCGGCAGACCAGGCTCGTCAACGCACAGCGGTCGGTCACATACGGCCGGTCCGCGACACTGATGGAATGGTACTGACTAGTATTTGTGTTAAGCGCCATCTAGGTAAAACATTCTGAAGCTTTTTGAAAAGCTGTTCAAAGCGCCATCTCTGGGTACATCATTGTACTAGCACAAGTTCTTAACTTCATATCGTCGCTTTTCTAAAACATGGACAGACTCCTTGAACGTAATACACATTTCACTCACTAGATGGTGCGAAAAGTAATAAGGCGGTAACGGCACATGACGTCATGTTTTGCGGGCGTGCAGCCGGCTTCATCGAATTATAAGACGTTATCACGTCAATAATAGTTTTAAATCGTGTTGCAGGTGTCAGCGCCGCAGCAACAAGCTGCAACGAGCGTGTCGCAGCAGCAGATCGTGGTGCAGCCGTCGTGTGCGCCCGTGATGCAGACCAGCGGGGGCGGCGTGCAGCAACCAGTCACCCTGCTGCACCAACTAGTGCCCGGCTCAGACGTGCAGAACATACCCGTGAGTATACCACAATAATAGTGCAAGAGACGTCCAGAATATACTATAATAGTGCACCCGACGTCAAGAATATACTACAATAATTGTCGGGTACACTATTATAGTGCACCCGACGTCCAGAATATACCCGTGAGGAGTATACTACAGTAATGCAGCAACCAGTCACCCTGCTGCATCAACTAGTGCCCGGGTCAGACGTGCAGAACATACCCAATACAATAATAGTGCAGCCGACATCAAGAATATACCTGTGAGTATACTACAGTAGTGCAGCAACCAATCACCCTGCTGCATCAACTAGTGCCCGGGTCAGACGTGCAGAACTTTGTTTGTGCAGAACGTTGAAGCTTTGTTTGAAAATGTGTCTTTTTATTTATTTGTGGACATTAAAAAGGCTATATATTTATGTCGTTTCCAGAATATCCGAGAGTATTTTAGACCAGTCCTGATATAGTAATTTATGTTCCAGTCCCAGATTCAGCTGACCCCGGCGCAGCTGAACATGATCCGTCTCCAAGTGCAGAACAACCCCTCGCAGCCCATCATCATACAAGCTCAGCCGCAACACTCTCCGCAAATCATACAGGTATTACTTACAAGCTGACTTCGCTTACTGACTTCTCATAGTTTTGTGGTATAATTCAATTAAATTTTTATTGACAGAATACAACAGTTACATTTTTAGATTACAATATAATTAGATATTATTGTAGTGGTAGGACTCTTAGCAGAGTCCGCCTGGGGAAGTACCACACCTTTGCCAGTTGTTATTCTACCGCCAAGCAGTAATGTGCAAACATTACTGTGTTCCGGTTTGAAATGCAATGTTTCCAGTGAAATTACAGGGCTTAGAGATATAATATCTTAGAAATCTGGGTGACGAGCGCAGTGCAATGCTAGGTAATGATTTGGACTCTTCATGATCCAATAGCTGAATGTTACTGTGCTGTTATGTGGCAGGCATGTTGCTTACCACCACTCACATGTCCTGCTCGTCTATACTATAAAAAAAAGTGTAATAACCATTAGTTTTCATACAAAAGTTACCCATAATGTTGACAATTTTTTTGGTTTCTTTCTCAGGTGACATCACAAGGACAGCATCAGCCACAGCAGCAAGTGTACTTAGCGCAAGTGGCGACCTCGCAGGAAGACTCGTAGTCCTCTAGTGCACGATAACTTAGGCTATGTTGTGAAGAGAACATCGGTCTGAAATTCAGTGACTTGAAGAAATTAGTGTTCAACTTGGCGTAGTAATGGCTGCAACCGTTAGATAAAGAATTTATAAGTAAATAGATCAGGGTTTTCCGCACGGTTTCTTTGTACCAATCGTAAGCAGATGAGGTGTATGTTAGCTGTGATATAGTGATGTGCCGCGATAAAAGTATGACACTTCAACTAGAGCGATCAGACCCGTGCTTTCGGTGTAAAGTGTTTGTTCTAACTCTATACGTAGTATATGTAAACTCTTTGTTGTACACCATAACACTGGGTGAACGATATCAGACTACACAAGGAGGCACTGAACGAGTCGGCCACAAGAACGCATGATTTCGGAAAAAACACGAGGGCCATGTCCAAAAAGTATATTTTTTTACCACTTTATATGTTTACACTTGACCGCCATCTCGGCTGATATTAAGCAACGATGCGGTCTAAGATGGAGCGTGTTTACCTAGATAAAAACCGATTCACTCTCGATTTGAAGATTGTAACCATCGGGGAAAACCCACTCGGGCAACTTATTCCACAGGCTAGACGTTCTTATCACCAAAGTTGAGTTAAATCTCTATGTCAGTCTGTGTCCGTCTTTGGAACATCAACCATGAAACGATGTCGCTTTTTCGAGCTACGAGCATTCCGATACACAAAAAGGACAAGGTGGTATTAGATCATGCAAATCAGTTGCACATTCTCCGAAGTGTATCCGATAAATAGATTATTATAAATCCATAATGATGATTCATTGCTACATTTGCCAAATTGGTACTACACTACGCCCAGTGAAGTTTGTGTCAGCATAAATAATACTTTGATTATCCCCATCTCCACAAATACTTCAATATAATGAAAAGTCGACATACAAAGCTGAGCTTCAGCCTCTTTCAGAGTTCAATCTCTTTCAGCCACTGAGGTTCAGACCCTTGTAACTATTAAATTATCCCGTAACATTTGTGATGTATAAATAAATAATTAGTTAATTCAATGTAAATATTAAATTATGTAAGTTATTAAAGTAAAACAATTTTTAAAAATGGAATATTTTATTTTATTAACATATTTTAGACATTAGTGAATCAATAACAATTATTATGCTTTTTACAGTAACGATAACTTAAATAGATTCAAATCAGTGATGCACTATCATCTTCAGCTTTATTTTACTACAATGTAATGGCTGTACCTACCTATGAATATTACCTGGCTAACATCTTTTGAGGTGTGCATAGATAAATTATTTTTTATACAAATTATTATATGTATTAGGATGTACAATTATTTTTATGTAGGTTTATCAGTACATTATTCATGTTACTGGATTTATTAATTTTTTTTGTTGATTATTTTTTTAGTAATGTTATAGAAGTATCCACCTCTTTTTATTTGTACTTCCCGTTTTCCTATTTTCGTATCTGTTTTTCCATCCTACGGTTGCCTGGAAGAGATCGCTTTTAACGATAAGGTCGCCCATTGCTACTTTAATTTTAGTCTTTAAGTTTGTTTGTCTTTTATTTTAAATTTAGTGCAATAAAGAGTTAATCTATCTATCTATTGGATGACATGTCTCACACACAACACCAGCTGTCCCCAATAAGGTTGTGTTGTTTCCGGCAAACTGTTTGTAGTGACGATGTTGTAGATGATGAAGCATGTTGACTTGATAACGCTTTCTTCATTCTGACATTGAAAAGAACTGCAGCCCTTGCCGCCTTTTGTTTCCCATATCTATAATTTCTATGCTTATAGTATAGAATATATTCTAATATTATCCATTATTACATATTATCATTATAATAATAGCTATTTTGCTCATTTTCAAGATGTCTGCCGGTAACTATATAACCTGTCATTTTAAATAGGTCAATTTTGTATATTTACAAGTTGAAGGTGCTTGGAATTGACCAAGTCAAGGCAGATGTTTGACTGGCCTTGTGGCTAAGTGGTTAGTAGCTCTGCCTGCGAAGCCGAGGGTCGTGGGTTCGATCCCCACCCAGTGCAAATATTTGTGTGATGAATTCAAATGTTTGCACTGTGTCTGGGTGTTTCTATGTATAATAAGTATTTATTTAAAACTATATAAGTATTATATCAGCTATCTGGCCGCCATCACACAAGCTTTGCTTAGTTTGGGGTCAGCTGGTGTTGTGTGTGAATTGTCCACCAATATTTATTTATTTATTTATTTATATCACATTTTGCCTTGAAGATAATAAAACAGTTTCCAATGTATAAAAGGCCTATACCACAGTATATAGAAATACTACCATTAGTTCATTGCCTTTGATCTTGGAAGAAACGCCGATAATGTCTAGACACGGTACTGTTTAAAAACATGAGACCAAACTAAAATTGAAACATACGGAAGACGTCAGCCCTGAGCCGCGCTCCTGCAATACTAACATTGTAATGTAGGCAATGCGGGAGCGCGCTTCCCGCGTCTCACCCCGCACGATTGGCCCGTCTAGACGGCTTCGTCGAACGACTGTACGATTTAATAGACTGCCTATACACTGAGTTATAAATAAAGCTGTAGATAATGATTATTATCAAGTCCAACTTGACATTCCGCGCACGGAAAGGAAATTAATGTTTATATGACATTAGAAAGCATCTATTAGGAACTATTCTGAAGATGCATTCTAAAACTATGACAACTTGTAACCGTGTAACTTCTTTCTAAATAGCACCAGTAGATCCGCTTTTACCCGTTCTAAAGGAAAGTTGTTGGCTAGTGCCAGATAAAGTAACAAGTATTTTTTTTAAATAAAGAGTGACGAGACGAGGTCATGTGCCTGATGGTAAGCAACTAGCTTGCCACGTAACAGCACAGTGACACGCAGCTATTGGAACATGAAGAGTCCAAATCATCACCTAGCACTGCACTGCGCTCGTCACCCAGAGATCTAAGATATTATATCTCTAAGCCCTGTAATTTCTCTGGAAACATTGCCCGTTTAAACCGGAACACAGTAATGTTTGCACATTACTTCTTGGCGGTAGAATAACTGGCAAAGGTGTGGAACTTCCCCAGGCGGACTCTGCCAAGAGTCCTACCACTACCGAACGGTAGTGGTTTAATCTTAGAATGTGACTTCAGGATTGTTCCTAATAACTTACGAAAACCTATACATAAAATAGAACATATCATTGGAAATTATGATAATAACACATGTTAAAATAATAGAACAAACACATTCACAACAAAAAAAAAAGATTAATGAATCGATAACTCAAAAATACTTCAACTCTTAAAGTATTACATAGTTTTACAAGAGGACCATTTATTTACTATTTTAAAAAACATTTCTTGTTTTCAATTCGGACTGGTCTCGTGGCTAAGTGGGTAGTAGCTCTGCCTGCGAAGGCGAGGGTCGTGGGTTCGATTCCCACCCATATATACCGATATCTATATATATAAAACTCAAAGGTGACTGACTTAGTGATCTAGCAACGCACAGCTCAAACCACTGGAGGGATCGAGCTGAAATTTGGCATGCAGGTAGATATTATGACGTAGGCACCCGCTAAGAAAGGATTTTAATAAATTCGACCCCCAAGGGGGTTAAATAGGGGATGAACGATTGTATGAAACTTTTTATTCCTTTGAGATATTTGCATGAAATTTACATCTTGAAAACTTGAAACTCAACTTAGTTAATAATTACGCTTAACGCGAGCGAAGCCGCGGGCAAAAGCTAGTGTATAATAAGTATGTACCTATTTAAAACTATATAAGTATTATATCCGCTATCTGGCCGCCATCATACAAGTTTTGTTGCTAGTTTGTTTGGAGAGGGTGATCTCGGCAAATCTCACGTCATTTTTTTTTCGCAAGAAAATGTGTGAAAAATTGAGGTACAAATTCTCACTTGGGTTGAACAAAAACTCACCAAGATGGGAACCGGGGGAGTATCGAAAACTCGTGAAAATTACCTCAAGTAATTTATAGATGCTCCCTAAGCCAAGAGGCCATTCATAGTCCATACAACATGCTTACGCTGCTATTGATAGTGCAATCCACGAAGACGCGCCCCACTATTCCTCCTAACCGTTTATAGTATATGTGTGCAAGCTTCCGTCAATGTTTGAGTGTTATCGGTACACACTAATTACCTATGAATGCACACGCACACTACAATGACTGGTGAATGGTTCGCGACTGACGCTCGGAGCAAACGCGATTGGTGGAAACGAAAATTGGTGGGGCGCGTCTTCGTGGATTGCACTATCTATACAACTGCTTACGTGTCCTTGTATCTTCCAGTGGAGATTAAATTAATCTATCTTCTGACAGTACCCAGGGCCGCCTCAACGTCCTCCACTACAGTACTGAGCATGTGAAGCTTCTGCGTATGGTCCTGACCCACAAAGTGTGTCACTTTCTTAGTCAATAGTTCTACAAACTCCAGCGATTCGTTTTTCGATCTGCAACAAACAATTTTTTTTAAGAGACGAGCTGGACATGTGCCTCGTGGTAAGCTACATCCTTGCTACATAACGGCACAGTGACACGCAGCTATAGGAACATGAAGAGTCCAAATCATTACCTAGCACTGCATTGCGCTCGTCAACTATCTCTAGGTGACGAGCGCAATGCAGTCTAAAATGTTAAAAGATAAGATAAATTTTATTAGCATAAATGCAACTCCAAAATCACAAATTAAGTAAAAATTAGAAAATACATTTATGTATTGTCAAATTTACAAATTCAATATAGCTTAATCTCATTTCCAAATTAAATTTATAGATTACATAATTATAAAACAAAAATTAGAATACACTGACATGCATTCCGATTCATATTATTTTTTGAAACAATTAAGGTCAACCGGGATGATGTCGTCTCTGAGCCCTGTGATTTCTCCGGCAACATTGCCCTTCAAACCGGAACACAATAATGTTTGCACATTACTGCTTGGCGGTAGAATAACTGGCAAAGGTGTGGTACTTCCCCTGGCGGACTCTGCTAAGAGTCCTACCACTACTTTCTTTCGAAGTCATGTGTCATCCACCAACCCGCACTGGGCCAGCGTGGTGCATTATGGCCTTGACTCTCTCCTTGCGAGAGAAGGCCCCGAGTCCCAGCAGAAACATTTAGTGGGCTGTTGATGATGATTAGTGTTGTAGGCGTTACTGGTACTGGAGAGGAAATGAAACCACGTCACTGTATAAACTGCTGACTATATTGCTCTTAATACACAAGTGACGCGGGGCGAGAGACTGATTGCTCGACCGCTGTCATCTTCTTATATACTAAATCTGACACGTACAAACGTGCCCCCACAGTGTTAATGTCCCTATTTTGGGAGTTCTTACCTCCGCAGGGCGTTAGCCGCGTCGGCGGCGGCCTTTGCTGCGGCCTCGGCTTTCGCCACAGTTTCCACGATCCTCTCTTGCTGCTTCGATACGTGCGCCTTCACGTCCATCAGAATGTCCATCATCCTGGAAGTTGTGACACATCACTGTAGTATTACTATCAATGGGTTGCCATCTCTAAAGTTTGGCAACCAGGCTAAAGATCATTACATGGTCAAGTGCATGTGACTTGACTTGACAATTATACATTTTATTTCTTTAATAAATTGTTAATGAAAAAAAAAATTTTTCTTCTCCATATATTGCCTAATTTATACTTTTGTATACTTTTTCATCCGACATATTTATTTTATGACAATTATTATAATTTCCATATGCCAGAGTTTCTTGGCAAAATAGAATGATCACTTAATAATAATATGAACATCTTAATATGTATTCTATTTTGTATGGAATAAAATTTCAAATGCATGTGACTTGACTTGACAATTATTAAAAGCTATAGAAAGTGTTACTTATATTTGGTGGATAATTCACACACAACACCATCTGACCCCAAACTAAGCAAAGCTTGTGTGATGGCGGCCAGATAGCTGATATAATACTTATATAGTTTTAAATACATACTTATTATACATAGAAACGCCCAAACATTATTTGATTTGTATGTTAAGTTTTATTTCTTTAATAAATTGTTAATGAAAAAAAAAATTCTTCTCCATATTGCCTTGATACTTTTGTATACTTGTATACTTTTTCATCCGACATATTTATTTTATGACAATTATTATAATTTCCATATGCCAGAGTTTCTTGGCAAAATATAATGATCACGTAATAATATGAACATCTTAATATGTATTCTATTTTGTATGGAATAAAAATTTCATTTCATTTTATAGTTAACGATTCTATATAGGACATACGTACAGACTACAAACATTCAATTCTATATATTAAGAGACGATGAGAATACTTACATATTCTTCGTGTTTTCGTTATTTTCACTTATAGTTATTTCTAGGGTTTCCTTTGTACTCTTAATTGTATCGTTGATCAGGGCATTCATATCTGTGAAATAAAATGTACCTATTTTTACAATACAATACGCATGAGAGGCCCAAGTTTTTTGTAGTGGTAGGACTCTTAGCAGAGTCCGCCAGGGGAAGTACCACACCTTTGCCAATTATTATATCGCCAAGCAGTAATGTGCAAACATTACTGTGTTCCGGTTTGAAGGGCAATGTTTCCAGAGAAATTACAGGGCTTAGAGATATAACAACTTAGATATCTGGGTGACGAGCGCAGTGCAGTGCTAGGTAATGATTTGGACTCTTCATGTTCCAATAGCTGCGTGTCACTGTGCTGTTATGTGGCAGGCATGTTGCTTACCATCAGGCACATGTCCTGCTCGTCTCGTCACTTTTTATTTAAAAAAATAAATATCTTCAACTAGCTGAACCGCGCGCGCGTTGCTACCCCATCTATCGAAAATTGGTCGTACCAATTCAAATTTTGAACATAAATATATTCGGTTACCTTAGGTTCTAATGACGCAACCTTTTAAAAGATAGACACATGCTGTCACGCAACGAAAGCTCACAAAAAGCAATATTTTTCCCCGTTTTTGTTACATTTTTCATTCATGCTCCGCTCCTGTTAATAGTAGCGTAATGTTAAATAGCCTACTCGATAAATGGACTATCCAACAGAGAAATACTCTTTCAATTCGGTCCAGTAGTTCCCGAGATCCTTGCGTTCAAACAAACTAATCAGTTTTATAATATTAGTATAGATATATAAAAATCAATGCCACTTTTCGTTGTTATTGAACTCCTTCTAAACGGCTGGACCGATTTGAATGATTTTTTTTGTATACGTTTGGGTAGGGCCCTGGAAGGTTTAGATTCACAAATCAGCCCGGCAGATGGCGCTGCAGTTGATATCTAGGTTATTATTCGAGCGAAGCCGGAGCGGGCCGCTAGTATTAGTATAGATTTATTGTGGCACCGGGCATAATATAACACAAAACAAACAATACATAAGAACAAAAGTATCCAGTTACTCATCTAGTAATGCATTGGCGATGGCTTATCTGTTAAGTTTTTCATAACGATTGGCTTTAGTGCTGAAGGAAAACATCGCGAGGAAACCGGCATATGTGCCAAAAAAGAAAGTTAGACGCTACTAATACTTACCTATGTAATTGTAAATAATTGTATTCCTACGGCAATTTACTACCAACAAATAGGTACATTACATAAAAAAATATATAGTATAGCGTGACGATAAGAGCTGGACATGTTCTTGATAGTAAGCAACATGCCTGCCCATAATAGCACAGTAACACGCAGCTATTGGATCATGAAGAGTCTAAATCATTACCTAGCAGTGCACTTGCTCTTGTCACCCGGATATATAAGGTATATCATAGCCCAGGATAGGGTGTACCGGACTGGGTCAAAAATACACCATCCTAATTAGTCCGTCAGCTAGATCATGGAAAAATATTGGACACGTATTTTTTGTTTTTTCATAATATTAAAAATCGTCAAAGATATAAACCATCAAACTTCGAGAGTGGGGGGTCGCGACGTCACTCGTGAGTAAAAATCGTACTCACAAGTGACGTCACACAAAACTTCGAAGCGCTGTATCTTCGTCATTTTTGAAGTGAAAACTTCTTTAGGCGCGCTATGGACAGAATTTTCGTGGGCTGTGAAATGGATTGATGATCACGTGATCATCACGCTCGGATATGATAAGAAATTTCGGGTAAGCTCGGGATGCTAGAGCGAGAAAGATAATGTGGTCAACAAACGTGCCAGACTGAGAAAGATAATTGTTAGAGGAGGACATGGGACAATAGATACTCTCTCTCTCTCTCTCTCGCTGCTCGCTACCGGTCACCAGTGTTGACACTTTAGCGACTCTGTCGCTGAAACTGGCGAATTTTTAAAACCTTTTTAGCGGATTTAGACGACGTGTTACCGACAAAGGGGAATATACTAGTGTAGTGTAGAAGGTTGGAGAAGGAAAAAGCTTCTGTATTCTTCCAGACTGTTATTCCCTTAATAATTCAATCAAAACCGGCGATTTTGTTTCATAACTATTTGGCGACAAGCTCAAAAACATAGTGGCAACACTGACGGCTACCAACTCCAAAAGACTTTTCTTTGGGCGGGAAAACACGACGGGTGCTTTATAATTTTCACAATCAAATTAATTAGTTTTGCTGTGTAAATATTTCGTTTCTTTCGTGTAAATATTTAGTTTTGTATACATATAGTCAATAGTATAAATAAATATGAGCGTCGCTAGCGACGGGGGTGACCCCGTCGAACAGACCAGAAAAAGAAAACTATTGAAGCCAAATCCAAGTGAAAATGTTTCTTACAAACTATTTAGAAAACCCCTTTATAAGAGAAAGAGACTATTCCCAGAAAATCGTAGTGGAGTCTCCAGTGTAGTGTATGTGGAATCGACGGAACAGGAGAAAGTCGGTAACAAAAATCCTATTACACTCACCAACCTTATTTCGCGCGGACTAAGTCGCGGGTAACAGCTACTTTGTATATAAATAAAATTTCAATAAATATTTACTTTAATTTCTGGCTTGTTTTACTCGTTTATTCAACTAATACGATCCATAATATTTTATTATAATACGACATACCTACCTAATACAAAAATCAGCTAATGAAGTTTTCACTTCTGCCGTGTGGTCTTAAGCACACACCTTTTTTTGTTTGTGAAACAAAAGAAAAAATACGTGTACGATATTTTTTGGCAATCTAACTAACGGGCTACTTAGTTTTTTTGAGGATTGTACCCTATTTCCCTGGAAACATTGCCGTTCAAACCGGAACATAGTAATGTTTGCACACTACTGCGTGGCAGTAGAATAACTGGCAAAGGTGTGGTACTTCCCCAGGCGGACTCTGCCCAGAGTCCTACCACTACTAGAAATGTGTCTGGAAACATTGCCCTTCAAACCGATACACATTTATGTCTGCACACTACTGATAGCCGCTTCAACACTCACCTTGTTTGGAATGCTCATTGCGTTGGAACCAGTCTTCAATATCGTACATCGTATCGCGTTCATTCTTTTCTACGTTCAAGTTTTTTCTAAGAATTTTACCGCCGTGGTCTAATAGTATTGATGATTTTCTCTTAGCTACTTCCTCTATAATATTCTTTTGATCAATTTGGTCTAATTCAGTTTGTGACGGGGTTTTCGATCTTCTTCCTTCATTATTCAAAATATTTCTCTTCGCTCTATCTACTTTAGTTCTAGTGTCGTATGTGATTTTCAAACTATGTTTATTTTTTCTTTCACTAGAATTTGCTTCTGTGCATGTCCCTCTTTTGTCAGATTTACAATCGTTTGTCGAGTATTTTTCAAGTTCTTTTCGGGATAGAGGCGTCAATGCTACGATTGGAACTCTGTTTTCTAAAAGATTTGTTTTATTGTAAGTCGAGCTGTAAAGCTCTCTGTTCAAGAGAATAAAGTAATCCCTCATTGATTTGTTTATGTCTGGGGGTTCGCGCAAGGATACACTCTTTTCGAGAGACGTTGGACTCGGTGGTGCTTTTTCTGAATCATTCGCGTATATATGACGCGACGATATAGATTTATTAGATTCTGAATTTGTTACGTTAACTTCGTCATTGTCGTGTATTTTGTTAACTTTATTTTTGTTTGGTATTTTACTTGTATTTTTCTTAGGTTTAGACGGGATCTGGATAATTTCATCCAGAATTTCTATTGCATCGTCTTTGTCTCTCTTTTTCTCTTTAGAAACATTTTTTATTGTATCTTGTATATGTTTAGTTATTTTTGGAGTTTCTCGCATTGGACAATCGTTGAGTTCAACTTCTTCTGGAATCTCTATTATTTGTTCAATACCCATATCTTTACTTGTATTCTCCTCAATAACCTTCGGTACATTTATTTCAATCTGTGCATCCTCCCTGGTTTTGATAACTTCGATTTCACTCTGTATATTTTCATTTGTTATAGCTACAGCAATTTCGTCATCTTCGACATTATTCCCATGTTTTTCGATTACAGTAGACTCATTTTTATATTGCTTTGCATGTAACTTTTCTTTTTTAATTTGAACTGTATTTGTACCTTTCTTTTCGACCTTTTTCTTTAATTTACTTTTTTTATTAGTTCTTGTTTCAATTTGGGGCAGATTTACCTTACCCTCGTCTTCAACTGTATCTGGCATATTTACGGGGATATTATCTGTACTGTTACACTTTTCTTGATCACTGAGATCAGACTTTGTTATATTTTTGTCTTTTAGGGGACTACGTTTATTTTGAGCTTCGGTAGTATCATTGGCTTCCGGGAGCTCTTGGTATATTTCGTGGAATTTTAATTCCATTGCTGTAAAATTAAAATCCATAGTGTCATCTTTTCGTGTGGACAACTCTTGACTGATTATGAGACCTGGCAATGGGCTCAACGTGCCACTATCATCATTATCTGGATTTTCTTTTGTAGTTTGGATTTTCGTTGGCGTAGCTTTTTTCTTTTTGCTGTTTTTACTCTCTTGTTGTGGGGCTGTTTCAGGTTCATCTATTATGAGTTCCATTTGGGGTGGATTATGTAATATTAAAGTAGGATTCTTCGGTTCTTCAAATGGTTGTAAAGTCGTGAGAGAAGTATTTAATACATCTTCTTGGCCTGCGTCTCTCATAATGTCAACGTCAGATTCTGTAACCGGATTTGTTTTAATTTGGGGTTTTTTGTTTCGGTTAGCCGTTTTTGTAACTGTATTTTTTATTGTTTTCGAAGCATCGCTATCTGTACGTTTCCCGGTGTAATTTCTTCGAGTTCTACGTTTAACAGGTTGCGCAGATGCTGAGGCTTCGGAGCTAGCAGTAGCTTTTTTATTTATTCGTTTGCTGAGCGCTACTTTACTTTTTATGAAATCTGAATCTTCACTTCCACTACTGAAATTGTAGACGTCAGTATTTGATTTACGATTGACATATTTAAATTTATCCGTATTTTCCATGGTTTCTTTGAGCTTATCGAACACGGCATCACTTTCTGATGTCGTATGTGAAGAAGTTTTAGAAAAGTTAGTACGTGGTTTTTTGTCAAGGAACTGCATACGCTGTGCCTTTTGTTTGTTTTTTGTAATGGGAACTTTTGGTTTAAGATGACTTTTAATAGCTGCTAAATTTATATTATCATCTTCCGAATCTGATAAAGCAGCATCTTTTGTATCGTATTTAATTTCGTCATCTGTTGGAGAATAAAGTTTCCTTTTCCGTCTCGCAATCAAATTGTCTGCAAGTGGGGTTTTATTTTGCTCATTGGCTATAGGATCAACAGTAGAACTAGCAATTTTATCATCAGGTTTTGGAGGAGTGATTACAATTGTTTCTTTAACCTTTTTAGCAGCTACCGATTTTTTTGTTTTTTTGGTGACTTGCTTTCTATTGGTAACATATTTAAGTTTTAAATTTTCATTCGCTTTTAAGATTTTGTTTGGTGAAACGTTAGGCGTATTTGTTTTGCTATTTAGAGGAACTACATCATTATTTTTAAGTGGATACTGTAAATTTTCGTCATTTTCAGTTGAGTTGTTATCATTATTATCAGTACTTTTTTCCGCCATTTTATTTTTAGCACCTTTGAATCGTTTATCATTGGAAACGGTTTCTCTGATTTCTATAGTCGAGGTGTTGTTCAAGTGATCTTTGCTTAAACATTTTGGATCGATATTTACTCTTTCATCAGTATCATTAAAGTCATGACGTGAATGCAACTTTTCAAAGATCGAATCTTTAGATTCTTTAGTATTTTCTGTAAATGCATTTATAGCTTTATTTCCTGTATTTCTTCGTGTAGTAACAATAGTATCAATAGATTCTGTATTTGATTCATCTTCTGTAGTAGATTTGATTACAGTGTAAGCTCTTTTTTTCTTTATCTTACTTGACATTTTGAAGTCATTAATTGGAGTATTCTCTATAGCTTCACTATTCTCATCCGCCTCTTTTCTGTTTACTTCTTCGTTACCAACGCTACTATGTTTTTCTTTAGCTTCAGTATTCAAAGCTTTAACAAGTAGATCAACTATATCAATATGTTGAAAGTTCTCTTCTTCTATCTGTTCAGCAGTATCTTTTATTATAGAATCGTCATTTCCAAAGGCTGCAAAAGTAAGGACGCTAGTAGAAGTATCATTGGCATAGTCATTGGCGACAGACTGTCGGGAATTCTCATTTTTATCTCTTTGTGGTTCAGTGTTCATTTCTAGTTTAATTTGTCTAAATGTTTTTACGCCTACATCAAACGGCGCTAATTTTATAGTCGATCTTGAGTGTAGAGTGT
Organism: Ectropis crepuscularia; assembly: GCA_963693475.1. NCBI lineage: Eukaryota > Metazoa > Arthropoda > Insecta > Lepidoptera > Geometridae > Ectropis > Ectropis crepuscularia. The sequence goes on along the minus strand of OY856368.1, from coordinate 12,627,289 downwards.
CCTCGCTTATCTCTGAAACGCTAGACAATTTGGGACTCCTACAGATGGAAACTTTAGATCTCTGATATCCATATTGCGGGAGCGCGGTTAGTTTGTCTTGAAGCTGAAACAAATTATCACAAGTTATAAGCAGAAGTTATTCGAAGTTATCTTTCACTAGCAGCCGGACCCGACTTCGTTTGGATGGAGTTACACCACTGGTCAATATAAATATTGGTGGACAATTCACACACAACACCATCTGACCCCAAACTAAGCAAAGCTTGTATGATGTCAGCCAGATAAATGACATAATACTTATATAGTTTTAAATACATACTTATTCTACATATAAGTATGTATATCAATAATGGTTTTTGTGCTCTTGATATAGTATGATTTAGCTATTTGATTTTGCTATTTCTAAGATTCATTCTTCACTAGGCCGGCCGATAGTGTATCGGAAAGGGTCAAAAATACACCATTCTAATTAGTCCGTCAGCTAGATCATGGAAAAACATGGGATACGTATTTATTGTTTTTTTCAAAATATCAAAAATCGGCAGAGATATAGAACATCAAACTTCAAGAGTCGCGCGACGTCACTTATGGGTAAAAATCGTACCCACGAGTGACGTCACGAGAAATTACTAAGCAATGTATCTTCGTCATTTTTTTTTGAAGTGAAAACTTCTTTAGGCGCGCTATAGACAGAATTTTCGTGGGCTATGAAATGGATTCATCAATCGTCACGCTTGGATATGATAATGGATCGGATCGGATATGAAATCTTCGGGTAAACTCGGTAAAAACGGCCAGGTAGGTACCAGGGCAACAGAAACAGTAAAGAGTTTCGATTACCTACCTCCAACAGCCCAGCGTTTATCTCCAGATACCAGGACAACAGAAATATAAAAGAGTTGCGTTTGCCCCTAGGTACCAGTACCAGGGCAACAGCAAGTTTTCACTTCTATCGGCAGTTCCTATGACTGCCAATTTTTTTTAATAAAGAGTGGCGAGACGAACAGGACATGTGCCTGAGTAAGCAACATGGCTGCTACATAACAGCACAGTGACACGCAGCTATTGGAACACGAAGAGTTCAAATCATTACCTAGGACGGCACTGCGCTCGTCACCCAGAGATCTAAGATGTTATATCAAGATGATAAGCCCTGTAATTTATCTGGAAACGTTGCCAGTCAAACCGGAACACAGTATTTTTTCTTTTGTTTGTGAAACAAAAGAAAAAATACGTGTACAATATTTTTTTGCAATCTAACTCACGGACTAATTAGTTGTTGAAGTGAAAACTTCTTTAGGCGCGCCTAGACAAATTTTTCGTGGGGGGTAAATTGGATTCTACCGTCACGCTCGGGTATGATAAGAAATCTTCGGGTAAACTCAGGACCTTGACGATTGGGCATCTAGAAATGCGTCAGCCAATGGGAAATGCTGAAAGGGCGTGGCCTCGCCATCATGGCATGGCCATCTAGAAATGCGTCTAGCATTTCCCATTGGCTGACGCATTTCTTGATGGCCATGCCATGATGCCGAGGCCACGCCCTCCGGTTACACACGTGTAATTTCCAAGGTAAGCTATCAAATTCTGAGTTATAAGTTTGCACTTCTATCGGCATTTCCTATGACTGCCATTTTTTTTTAAGGATTGTATCCTATTACATTAAAAACATGTTACCTGCGCCAACGATGAAGTAGAATCTGTGGAAGGCGATTTAAGTGATTCCGCCATAAATCGCTCCCTCAACGATCTGAACACCACTCCCGGCGCTGAAACAAAGTCCAAACTTCTTCATTTATTCATGTACAATTTACATGTCAATTAGTTATTTTTTTTAACTATAACTATATACACAAGTAATAGACATTTTCAAAGTTTAAAATGAACATATGATTGTACTATTATTATCGTACAGATAAGCATAATCTATTATTTACTATTTTTATTTTATTTTTATGTTTTTTATTAATTACAATAATTCTAAAAACAATGTCAATAAATAATGTCCTAAGGAGCATTCATATATTACATCACACGAATTTCATATTTTTTTTATATTACTTTTATTTTTTATTAATTACAATAATTCTAATGAACAATGCCAATAAATATTGTCCTAAGGGGCATTCGTAAATTACGTCACACGAATTTCATAATTTTAATACCCCCCCCCTTGTCCTTGTCACAGTTGGTCACATTTTTGTGACCCTCCCCCCTACCTAGTGTGACGTCACATTTTTTTTTATGTTCGTTTAAATTTAGTGTTGTAATACTTTGATATGAAATACAACTATTATATATCTACTTAAGCCCTACTTAGTCTCTTTAATTATAGTACCTGGGTGACCAGTGACCAGGTTTTTGTTATCCGTAAGACTTAAGTAATAACTAGGTAAATGTTTTTAATACAGTGATGAGTTACTACAAATCATCTACAAATGAAACAAACGTTAATAAATACAAAATAACGTAAAAAAATTACAATAATCTAAGCGTCTACGTACGAAAAAAAAGTTATTATAAAGTACCAGCAATCTTTTTCCTTTTCATCTCATCTGGGTGAGAAAAACGAGATTCTTCACTCTAAAAACAAAACAACAACAAGAATAATTTAAAAAATTATAAAACCCAACTAAAAAACAACACGTAAGAAAAACACTGTTGGTTGAATTAAAATGCTTGAAATTATTCCAAATGGCAGTTAACTACACAACATATTTACATATTTGTAATGCTCTTTAAATTCTCTGTATTTTGATACCCTACTCGATATGCTAGATAACATTTTTTTTTTCAACTACTCACAATTTTGCCTCAAAAATCGGCTATATTGATTTTTTTTTATTTAATACCTATCTAAGGACACTTGGGTAATTGAGACAAATGTAACGATATCTGAATCGTCAAAATCCGTCCAGCTGTTTGGAAGATACGTGGGAATAAAGAAATTTACAAACATACAAGATACGCGCGAAAAACATAACCAGTCAACAGCAACTTCTTTCAGTCGGGTAAAAATGAACAACTCACTTGTGTCATTTATGACAAACAATTGGCAGAAAAGCGAACAAATAAAAATTCTAGAAAAAAAACTACCCACAAAATAAAATTGTTAACATGATCTTATAGTTCGGCCGTTCAGAGAATGCGTTCCTGACACCTATCATACAGATTTAGAAAAATATTGTTTACCAAGTTATTTGACACTCAGTTTGGCACAAAATTATAACATTAATTGATTATTGATATAATAATGTTGTTTTAATGCTCATCAATTGTTAAAACGGTAAACAACCAGCAAAAATATTTTTATCGTAACTGCAACGCCATTACAAAGTTACGTCGTCAGATCAATCGCGACGTGTCAGGAACGCTTTCTCTGAACGGCCGTAGTATAGTCAATAATTCCGAGTTTTCGCCGTTACGCTTGTATAGGGCGTTTCGCCGAGGCGTGACTATCGTATTGTTGATTGATACTAGATAGGTTTTGTTTAAAATTGTGTAGTTTAATCACAGTATAAAGAAATACTACCAGTCGTTCATCGCCTGTGATCTTGGGAGACACGCCGATAATGTCTAGACACGGGTAGGGTTGTCGCAATTTTAAAAACTTGGCACCAAAATGAAATTAAAACGTACGGAAGACGTCAGCCCTGCGCCGCGCTCCTGCAATAGGTACTAAGGTACTAACATTGTAACGTAGGCAATGCGGGAGCGCGCTTCCCGCGTCTCACCCCGCACGATTGCCCCGTCAAGACGGCTTCGTCGAATAACTGTATGTGGTTTAATGCCTTAAAATAAATAATAAATATTATGGCCTTTTCTGTTCCTAATTTATATTAATGACTTGCCTTTTTTGACTGAGAAATTTATTGATTGTGACATAATAATGTTTGCTGATGACACATCGCTTTTATTTAGAATAAAGAGAGGTAACTCAGACGTCTCATTAATTAATGATATACTTAGCAAATTATGTGCGTGGTTTGATGCAAACAATTTAGTTCTAAACCCGAAAAAAACCAAATGCATCAGATTCTCCCTTCCAAATGTTAAAAAAGTAGAGTTTCATATCAAACTAAAGGACCAGATTATTCAGCCCACTGAAGAAACGTCATTCTTAGGGATCACAGTGGACTCTAAGCTGCAGTGGGGTACTCATGTGATTAAATTGACGGACAGGCTCAGCTCGGCAGCACATGCAGTTCGCCAAATAAGAAAGATAGCAAATATTGATACGGCTAGGTTGGTGTATTATGGCTACTTTCACAGCGTAATGTCCTACGGCATATTGCTCTGGGGATCAGCGGCAGACGTGGATGCTGTTTTTATCGTACAAAAAAGGGCAATTCGAGGACTATATAATGTACCAACGGGGGGTTCACTTCGGGAAATTTTTAAAACAATAAATATATTTACCCTACCGTCACTTTACATATTTGAGTGCATAATGTATGCAAGAAAAAATCGATACAGTCTAAAGAAAATGTCAGATGACAAACCCAACACGCGACATACCAACAAATTTGCGTTTCCACGCTGTAGACTACAGAAAACAATTGGTTCCTTTGTCGGAAATTGTGTGCGTTTCTATAATGTCATTCCTAAGCAGTTAGAGGGTCTCAATGAAACAAAATTTAAAACTGCTGTAAAACAATATTTTCTTCAGAAAGCCTATTATTCAGTCAAAGATTATATTGATGATCGTAAAGAATGGGCAAAAACATGTGTACTGAAATGCAATTTTAATAAATGATAATTTTAAAATGATTTTTTGTTAGTTATAATTTCTTTATTGACATTTTTCATAGATTATTTTTGGATTTCATGACATACGTACTTTATACTTTTATTTATACACATTGAGATAATTTGACTGACAAAGCCTCTGTACAGCTGCATTTATTGACAAGGCCTCTTTACAGCCGCATGTATATTGTATGTAAACGGAATCACTACTCAATAATAATTGTTTTATGTGACGTTACCAAGTGATGTAATATCCTAAGGTTCGAAGTAATAAATTGAATTGAATTGAATGTTTCCGCCAGAAGACTGGAACAGATTGTATTTTGATTACAGAAAGCATCAGTAGTGCTAAGTCTAATGAAGTTATCCACTGTTATAGAAAATAGACCCTCAATAACAAAAACAGACAAACAGGATTCACTGCCTATTTTTATTTTTAAACAATGTATAATTAATTAAGTGTATAAAGTTACGGCTGGTCTAGTCGGGAGAACGGCGCCTGCCGATCCGGAGACCCCGGGTTCAAACCCCACACGCACCACTATCTTTTCAAAGTCACGTGCGTAATGCCGCTAACTTAAAACGGTGAAGGAAAACATCGTGAGGAAACCGACATGTACCTAGAATCTTTCGAAGTCACGTGTCATCCACCAACCCGCACTGGGCCAGCGTGGTGGATTATGGCCTTGACTCTCTCCTTGCGAGAGAAGGCCCCTAGTCCCAGCAGTGGGAACATTTAGTGGGATGTTGATGAAGATTATGTATAATTAATTAATATTTACGTTCAAATTTTGCACGTCAGACATGACAAGATACAAATGGATCTCAAAGAATAGGGTACAATCCTCAAAAAAACTAAGTAGCCCGTTAGTTAGATTGCCAAAAAATATTGTACACGTATTTTTTCTTTTGTTTCACAAACAAAAAATGACGAAGATACAGCGCTTCGAAGTTTCGTGTGACGTCACTTGTGAGTACGATTTTTACTCACGAGTGACGTCGCGACCCCCCACTCTCGAAGTTTGATGGTCTATATCTTTGACGATTTTTAATATTATGAAAAAATAAAAAATACGTGTCCAATATTTTTCCATGATCTAGCTGACGGACTAATTAGGATTTTTGTTTTTTTTTTTTTTTTTAAATGTAGAGTGACGAGACGAGCAGGTCATGTGCCTGATGGTAAGCAACATGCCTGCCACATAACAACACAGTGACACGCAGCTATTGGAACATGAAGTTCCAAATCATTACCTAGCACTGCACTGCGCTCGTCACCCAGAGATCTAAGTTGTTATATCTCTAAGCCCTGTAATTTCACTGGAAACATTGCCCTTCAGACCGGAACACAGTAATGTTTGCACGTTACTGCTTGGCGGTAGAATATTTGGCAAAGGTGTGGTCCTTCCCCAGGCGGACTCTGCCAAGAGTCCGCCTGGAGTATTTTTGACCCAGTCCGGTACCCTATTGTCTTGGAACGTAGTAACATAGACAAACAAGCGACATGTATTCTTGCCAATAAATAAATTTCATTTCATTTCAGAAATTGTCACGGACGGACAACAAATTTAGTTTTTTTTTATGTACGAATAAACGTTTTTAGGGTTCCGTAAAACGTAAAAACGGAACCCGTTATAGATTCGTAATGTCTGTCTGCCTGTCTGTCCGTCCGTATGTTACAGCCACTTTTTGCCGAAACTATGAGAACTACACTATTGAAACTTGGTAAGTAAATGTATTCTGTGAACCGCATTAAGATTTAAAAAAAAAAAAAAAAAGAAAAATTAGGGCTGCCCCCCTTAGAACTGAAACTCAAAAAATTTTTTTCATCAAACCTACACGTGTGAGATTTCTATCGATAAGTCTTCAAAAATGATGTTGAGGTTTCTAAAATAGTTTTTGTCTACACTGAATAATTTGCGCGAGAGACACTTCCAAAGTGGTAAAATGTGTGTCCCCCCCCATCTAACTTCTAAAGTAAGAGAATAATTAAACTAAAAAAAATATATGATGTACATTACTATGTAAACTATCAACGAAAATTGGTTTGAATTCGATCTGATGAGTAGTTTTTTTAGTAGGTACGTCATAAATACATTATTATTAAAACTTCGATCAAAAATACAACGAACTAAAAAAACTATGTGTACTATGTATATTATGTTACTTGCTGTAACGGAACCCTTCATGGGCGAGTCCAACTCGCACTTGGCCACTTTATTATTAATTATTTAACTAAACAGCCAATTTATCTTAACGTTATCATAAGATACGAAAAATGGCGCCTGGCGATAAACTGCACACTTCCTTTCTACAATACATTGCTATTTTTAATGAGTAATAACACCCCCGACACGAACAATAAATAAAAACTTAAAAACGTACAAATCTATTTACTATTACAAATCTATGTGGTGGTAGGACTCTTGGCAAAGTCCGCCTGGGGAAGTACCACACCTGTGCCAGTTATTCTACCGCCAAGCAGTAATGTGCAAACATTATTGTGTTCCGGTTTGAAGGGCAATGTTGCCAGAGAAATTACTGAGCTTAGAGATATAACATCTTAGATCTCTGGGTGACGAGCGCAGTGCAGTGCTAGGTAACGATTTGGACTCCCCATGTTCCAATAGCTGCGTGTCACTGTGTTGTTATATGGCAGGCATGTTGCTTACCATCAGGCACATGGCCTGCTCGTCTCGTCACTCTTTAACATTATCTGTTCACTAAAATACTCTACGACATTATACTGGTTGTACTTGTATAACTTACCGAGCTGTTAATTAGTCGCCGATTGATTTCTCGCGAGGGCGACATTCTCAATACAGTGTTAATATCCATCGCCATCTGAAATAAGAGTCATTTCAAACATAACTTAACGGAAACTAAATCTATCCGTATACAGGGTTACTGGTAATCAGCCTGCATCCGTTTAAGGACATGTTCTGTATATTTAAACAAACAACTTTTGTTCTACAACTTTCGTTAAAACTTAATAGATAACCCAAAAAAAAATTGTATTTGTTGCCCTTTTTTGTACTGTTTAGCGACTTTTTAGTGTTTATTCACTTCGGTACATCATTTTTTGCGCGTTAAAGAGCGTACGCGCTCTCGTTACGAATTGTTACGAAGAGTTCGATACTTTTAGACCGTGCCAATGCATTTTTTATTTATTTTGAAAAATAAAAAATCAACTTTTTTTTTAAAACTGTAGAACAAAAGTTGACGTATTGAATGTACCTAACATCCCCTTAACTCTTTCAGGTTGGGTGGTTAGTTTTCAAACCACCTATGTTTAGCTATTTAAAATTTATTTTCACACTATCTATCGACAATGTGCTAAACTATGTTGTTTTTCAAGTTGCTATTGACTGTGTGTTGACATATTTTGATGCAAATGCGCGTCGGTTAATTTTATACAAATATTTGAAAAAGTCGTCAGTGCGTATTTCGTAACGGAGAATTTCAAAATTTAATAACAAAGGTAAGAATATTTATTATATTATAATTTCTGCATTGTTGTATTACTAAGTATTGGATTAGTTGATTTTTGATACAAAATATAGGTTTCCGTTTTTACATTTTGATAAATAACGTTAATATTAAGGTGGTTAGTTCTCTAACCACCGTGACTATAGTAGGTTTTGTTTTATCCATTTCGTATACATATTTACAGAATACTGCGTGTGATGAATGAAAGTGAAATTCAAGACGTTCTTATAGAAAATATTCCTTCAGATAATGAAATTGTGTGTACTGTGGAACCAGATGAAGAATATAATGATGGACCGGAAACTGAGATGGTGCTCGTCGATTACCCCCACAGCAGCACGGTTTGAAGAGGAAATTGATTCCGAACTTTGTCAGCATTTGCCAGCACTTCAGATAATCACATACCTACTACGAGCGCTTCAGCATCATCAAACCAAACAGTTGTGACGGAACCAAAGTGGAAGAAACACTTCAGAATGGAAGAACTGAGTGGGTACACTGGAGGTGGAGGTATACCACAAGAAAATTGCATAAATGGTGGCATCGCATTTTTTTCATTTGTTGAACTGCGCTGTCATAAACTCCTTTTTATTATATCCAGAACTCCAGAAAGAACGGCATCCCGAGTGGGATAAATTAGACACAAAAGACTTTCGCAGAAGTGTGTATCAAGGAATCTTAGCGCCAGCTCAAGCAAAAAACCGCAACTCCAGCTCTACACGTTCCAGTTCTGCATCGTCTTCACCATTGCTGGTCTTGATGAAACGCCATAAGCTAACAGTACCTATACAATTACGAATGGAGAGCAATATGCATCAGCCAGTGCGAATTACTTCATGAAAATGCGCCAAATGGAGCATTAAAATAGATCAAGCACGAACTGTATGGCAATGCAGTACTTGTAAAGTTCCTCTATGTATCCGCAAGATAAAACATGCTTTTAGATAATCATAAAAAAATATAATTTATAATTAAGTTACGAATGTTAGCATATTTTAGTTTGATTATTGTTCATACCTACCGTCATGGTGGTTAGTAAACTAACCACCTTATTCCTCGAAAGCCTTATGTAGGATTTCAGTAAAATATTTTTTTTCTTTATAATTAAACAGTAATAAAACCAAATACGCGTTTGTTTTATTTATGAAGGACATAAATTAAAACTGTGGCTGAAAGAGTTAAAAGAATGCAGGCTGATTACCAATAACCCTGTATATAAAAGCGAAAGGTCACTCATCACGAAATCTCATAAGCTATAAGTCTAGCACTTATAGCTTAAGCTTTAAAGATTTAGGCTTATAGCTTTGAGTCTGAAATTTTGCATGGAGGTGTGTTTTAGCACGTAGGCGCTCGCTAAGACGGGGTTTTGCGAAATTCAACCCCTAAGAGGGTAGAAGGGGTGGAAATGAGAAATGAAAGTTTACATGGAAGTTCGTCAATATTTATGATAAAAAGCTTTAACGCCTAAACCACTGAACCTATTTTGATGCAATTGTCTATTTTTTTTTAATAAAAGCTGTTTATATTAACGTAAATTGGTATGGGTGTACAAATACTGCCTCAGTTACCATAATATTTATTTAGCGCGGACGAAGTCAAGGTAAAAGCTAGTAAAAAATAAAAACAAAAGAAAGAGAATACAAATTGTATACATTTTCAAAGTTTGAAATTACCTACTACTTTACAATAACTATTGTACGTGAAACCAAGGAGCAAAAACAAATTGGCAGTCATAGGAACTGCCGATAGAAGTGAAAACTTATAACTCAGAATTTGATAGCTTACCTTGGAAACTACACGGGTGTAACCGGAGGGCGTGGCCTGGCCATCTAGAAATTCGTCGGGATTTCCTATTGGCTGATGCATTTCTAGATGGCCAATGGCCATGGTCCAGAGTTTACCCGAAGTTTTTTTTTTTTTTATAGCATAGAGTGGCGAGACGAGCAGGTCATGTGCCTGATGGTAAGCAACATGCCTGCCACATAACAGCACAGTAACACGCAGCTATTGAAACATGATAGTCCAAATCCTTACCTAGCACTGCACTGCGCTCGTCACCCAAAGATCTAAGATATTATATTTTTAAGCCCTGTTATTTATCTGGAATCATTGCCCTTCAAACCGGAACACAGTAATGTTTGCACACTACTGCTTGGCGGTAGAATATTTGGCAAAGGTGTGGTACTTCCCCAGGCGGACTCTGCTAAGAGTCCTACCACTACAAAATTTCTATCAACGAAAAAACTGTCTAGGCGCGCCAATAAGTTTTCACTTCAAAAACACGATCAAATTACCTCGTATTTGTGCTGGAAGACGGCAGTGAGTGCGGCGTTAAGCGCGCCCACATCAGTCCGCGAGCTGATGACGTAGGTGACGGTGACGTCACGCCCCTCGCTCACAGACAGACCACTCGGCCGCACCATCGGTTCGCACCGCACTTCCAGTGTCAATTCTCCGGTCTCGCTGCCACAATTACAAAATTATTTATCATTTTTATTAATTTCATTTATAGATTCGTCATGTCTGTCTGTCCGTCCGTATGCCACTTTTTTCCGAAAGTATAAGAATTATACTGTTGAAACTTGGTAAGTAGATAAATTTTGTGTACCGCATTCAGATTTTTTTTTTTTTTTTTTAAGTTACGGCTGGTCTAAAGTTACGGCTGGTCTAGTCGGGAGAACGGCGACTGCCGATCCGGAGACCCCGGGTTCAAACCCCACACGCACCACTGTCTTTTCGAAGTCATGTGCGTAAACTTAAAACGGTGAAGGAAAACATCGTGAGGAAACCGACATGTACCTAGAATCTTTCGAAGTCATGTGTCATCCACCAACCCGCACTGGGCCAGCGTGGTGGATTATGGCCTTAACTCTCTCCTTGCGAGAGAAGGCCCCGAGTCCCAGCAGTGGGAACGTTTAGTGGGCTGTTGATGATGATGATGATGATTCAGATTTTTATACAAAAATATAAAAAAAACAATAAATTTTGGGGGTCCCCCATACTTAGAACTGAAATTCAAAATGTTTTTTTTTCATCAACCCCATACGTGTGGTCTGTCTATGGATAGGTCCTCAAAAATGATGTTAAGGTTCCTAATGTATTTATTTTCTATACTGAATAATTTGCGCGAGAGACGCTTCCAAAGTGGTAAAATGTCTCTATGTCTGATTGAGTGTATCTGAGTGTATTTCTGGCATATATCGGAGTAGGTAACGTTGTTGTCCCACATAACCCTGTGTGGAAGAAACCCACCGACACAATCCAACAATTAATTTTGGGTTCAGCCCTAACGCGACGTCTTACGTAGGCGATTAAAAGCGAACGCGATTGCGAAGCGATTCGATGCGGTGAAACGCGATGCGGTGCGATGCGGCAGCTTTGTCCTACATGCGCGCGAATTGTCCCGCACCGCCGCTGTCATTCAGTCGGCATTATGGCACCGCAACAAGTTCGCGCGAAAATTTCAAACCGACTGATCGCGTTCGCTTCGTTTCGCGCCGCGCCCCACCGCACTCTACGTGCGTTGGTCACGTAGGCCACTTACATAGGTGTTGACTGTTTGTTGTTTTCGCACCGCGCCGCGCCGCTTCGCGTTCGCGTTGAGGTCGCTCACGCAAGACGTCGCGTAAGACCGGAGGTGTCGCGGATTTTTTGCAGTGTCGCGGAGGTGTCGCAGTGGCGCGGATTTCGCTCGGTAAAGTAACATAACTCTGAAGGTATTGTCATTACAGAAAAAAGTTCAAGGAAAAAGTTGTTCATTATTAAAAGATCTACACTTGATTATCGGTAAAGTTTCATAAAATTGAACGGTTGAGGAGAAAATGGCGAAACATAAAAAAAAGGAGGAAAAAAAGTGAATTTTTTGCCTTCCGGAAGCAATAACTTGAAAAGTATTGATGAAAAAAAGAAAAGTTGTTGATGTAAAAGTTAGTAAATTTAATTTAGAAGAGAAAAGGTCTCAAATTTTTTTTGCCTAACACTAACAGTTCTCGAGATATCGAATTAAACGCGTTTTCATCGAAATAACCATGAGCTGACCATGCCAGAATCCCTCAAATTGGAATATATGGTCAGAATACACGCCTCTATCGATCCTTCATAGTCCCCAAACTACATAATTTAATGGTTTTTTTTTCAATTTTTTTGCGTAATTGCACTGGGCTATTGTACCTTTCTCTCTCTCTCTCCTTGCGAGAGAAGCCCCGAGTCCCAGCAGTGGGAACGTTTAGTGTTGATTGTACCTTTAGTGGATAGAGTATTTTCGATGAGTAAACATTTATAATGATTGAATAATTTTCCAATTCTTCCCGCTTCCATCATTTCATTGATTGATTGATTTCTCATTTCGCGTTCTCCGCGCGAACTTGTACCTTAAGCCACGAGGCCAGTCAATTATTTTACCTGTGCAATCGAGCGTGTTTGGTGCTCTCGGCCTCGACCAGAAGCGTCTCACACGTACGGGACTGCGGCTGTATGGTGTTCAGAGAACGAGGGTCGATCAGCACCGACAGCGAACTGACCGCAATGTTGATGTCCACCCAGTATTGTAGTCTCTCTTCGCCCTAAACGAGTAATTACTATACAGAAATCTATGCTGAGTTAAATTTACAGTGACTTACATAGAAGAAAAAAATTGGCAGTCATAGGAACTGCTGATAGAAGTGAAAACTTGCTGTTGCCCTGGTACTGGTACCTAGGGGCAAACGCAACTCTTTTATATTTCTGTTGTCCTGGTATCTGGAGATAAACGCTGTGCTGTTGGAGGTAGGTAATCGAAACTCTTTACTGTTTCTGTTACCCTGGTACCTACCTGGCCGTTTTTACCGAGTTTACCCGAAGATTTCATATCCGATCCGATCCATTATCATATCCAAGCGTGACGATTGATGAATCCATTTCACAGCCCACGAAAATTCTGTCTATAGCGCGCCTAAAGAAGTGTTCACTTCAATAATAAATTATTCAACTTTGTTTTGGAATTAAATAGAAATATTATACCTGATATTACTGATGATTTGAGTATAATGTGAACGTGAATGTGTTTTTGTTAACATTACTGTTTACTAACTATTTTTTTGTAACTTTGCATGCCGAAAGGCAGTGTTTGGCGACTTTGGCGTACTTTAAAACCACTAACCCTCTTTTGTAAACCCATATACGCAATAAATATTTATTGTACAGTAAACTGTCAAGCATTATACGAGTATAATATGTTTTTATTACTAATATGTATTTTATTGGGAGAGAAATACGAGTAGTGAAGGTGAGTGTTGACGTACGTCACTATAAGGGGCCCCTTTAAACCTACGCCCGAGTCACAAGTCTTGGTGTCTATTCGAGATTTCTCTCTCTGCCACACGATGGACCCGGCACCCGCACGGTGAATCCATGGAATGCTAAGAAGTACGTCTCGTCTCTCCCCATTGGACTGACCCATGTCAATTTTTTTCTTTACATTTTTAAATGAGCTTTCCCGTCACTCTCTAAAAATTCGCTGTAAATGTAAAAAGTTTGATCGATAAGTCAGCACTTTAATCTGTTTTTGAAGCTGCCGAAAGTTGGGGCCGATATAACTATTTTGGGAAGAGTGTTATAAACTTCCGGTCCCATAATGTGAGTTAACTTCCGTGACCTCGTGAGAGAGTGTGGTATAACATCCAGCTTGTCCGCGTTGCGTATGTTGCGAGAATGTCTCTCTCCTCGCGTATTGTACGATTCTAGATTCTTTCTGACATACACAGCCACCTGATAGATCAATATAGCAGGTAACGTAACCAACAAGAAACCAACAACAATCTTTCGAGGTCATGTGTCATCCCGCACTGGACCAGCGCCAGCGTGGTGGATTATGGGCTTGACTCTCTCCTTGCGAGAGAAGGCCCCGAGTCCCAGCAGTGGGAACATTTAGTGGGCTGCTTATGATATTATGTTAAATTAGCTGAATCGCGCGCGCGTTGCCATTTATCGAAAATTGGTAGTATCAATCCAAATCTAGAACAAAGGTTACTTTAGATTCTAATGACGCAACCTTTAAAAGATAGACACATGTTGTCACGCAACGAAAGCTCTCAAAAAGTAATATTTTTCCCGTTTTTAATACTTTTTCATTCATGCTCCGCTCCTGTTGATTAAATCCTAATTAATCCTAATCCTAAGTTGATTACCTTCCTCGATAAATGGACTATCGAACAGAGAAGGAATATTTCAATTCGGCCAAAATGACCCGAGATTCTTGCGTTCAAACAAACAAACTCTTCAGCTTTATAATATTAGTTTAGATGAATATAATAACTTACTGAAACAACAGCTATCTGGCCAATGTGGAGCCTCTTGCACATCACCGAAGCGACCAGATGGTTTCCACTCGTCGTGTTCAAGACGTTGAGGAACTTTCGCGCATCCTGTTGGTGTAGGTTATATTTGTTAATCCCATTAATATTATAAATGTCAATGTTCGGATGTGTGTTGCTCAATCACGTAGCATTAATGTATGAACGGATTTGGTTGAAATATTAGAAAATTAGAATACAGTGGTAGATGCTCTGAGCCGGGCAGATAAAATACCGTATATCTCTGGGTGATGAGCGCAAAGCGGTAATGATTTAGAATTTTTATGTTCCAATAGCTGCGTGTCACTGTGATGTTATGGGCAGGTATGTTGCTTACCATCAGGCACATGTCCTGCTCGTCTCACTATACTATTAAAAAAAGAGGCGGCTTAGAAAATAGCAAACGATGATGTCGAGTCGATTACTAACGAATCCCTACCAGTAGTGATCGGCTCGTCAGACGAAATCGGACTAGCACTAGAATTTGTAGTGGTAGGACTCTTAGCAGAGTCCGCCTGGGGAAGTACCACACCTTTGCCAGTTATTCTACCGCCAAGCAGTCATGTGCATACATTACTGTGTTCCGGTTTGAAGGGCAATCTTTTCAGCGAAATTACCGGGCTAAGAGATATAACATCTTAGATCTCTGGGTGACGAACGCAATGCAGTGCTAGGCAATGATTTGGACTCTTCATGTTCCAATAGCGTGTCACGGTGCTGTTATGTGGCAGACATGTTGCTTACCATCAGGCACATGTCCCGCTCGTCTCGTCCCTCTTCATTTAAAAAAAAAAGTCATTTATGTCTTATCTATGGGGCGGGATACTGTGAAACTAAATACCAATTATGTTAGAACGTCACACGTGTTCAGTGGATAGTAGATAGTAAGATACATTCGTTAACAATCCTCACTTGTGTACACTAAGTAACCGAATGATTGTGTGTCATCTTCACATAATATGTATAAATTGTATGTACCATACCTTGTGTTATGTTAATAAATTATCTTTATCTTTTTATCTTATCTTACATACAGGGCCTGATTAACCCTTAGGCTAATTAGGCTGCAGCCTAGGGCGCGAGGATCTGGAGGGGCGCGCTGAAATCATCTGGACTTGTCGAAGGGACAGTTCGGGTTTCAGAAAGACCTCTCCACGACCGACGCCGTTCGTCCGAAGGTCCGAAGGAAGGTCATGATGCTCAAGTGGCGGCGTATTGTTTACGGTGTCTCCTAGCATAGTAAACGCGTTCTACATCCTTATCCACCACACCACAACCACAACAGAAGTGCTGGGGTACCCCAATATCTATGGCGCATCGTAAGAGACTACCTCTTTCACAAAGAGGAGGTGTCCCCAACAATAGAAAGGGAGGGAGCTTATCCTCAAGTCACGTGAGGTTCGACAGGAGTTTGCTCTTACGCTACCCCTGTGGCACTTCGGTTGTTCGGTTACAAATAAGCGCCGCTAACTTTTTTTTTTCTATCGCCTGTAGGTCCGCATTTGACTACCAACTCGCTTGATGGGAAGCGACGGTGTGATCGAAGATGACGCACGTTGACCTAGAAAGTACCTATTCACTCTGACCTTGAAAAGCTCTAGATTGTATTTCTCAGGGAACAAGGGGGCCGGCAATTTATTCCACTCTAGAGCTGTACGTACGAGAAACACTGGATTCAAACCGTTTTGAACGGAAGCCGCTACATTGGGAATATCAACAGTGTAAGGGTGGTAGTGGGCCGACTTAAGACTTGCGAACTGCGTTTGCATCGGTGTCGCTTATTATGCCAACGGCACGCTGGTTATTGTGAGAGGGGCGGCGGTTTCACGAGGTGGTGGTGCTGGCGACAGTGGTAGCCAGGGTTAGGAGCATCGGCCTAGAGGTGGTTTTTCACAAATTGGAGGCCATCTGTTTCCGTGGTTTCTGACGGACACCTTCACCTGCACCTGCAAGCTCTAGCCTCTAATATTGTGGTGTGTGGCGTGTCTGTCGCTGGCAAGCTGACACTGTAACATTTCGGTATTTCACAGCAGATCAGCTGATCAGATGGAAGTTTGGGGCGTATTTGCGTCAACTTGAAGAGCGAACTGTCTCAGGACCGACGCTGAGTGGGTTCAGTGAGAGCGACGTAGGTACTATAGAGCGCGGGTGCATCAGACAGGACCTTATTTTTTTTAGCTTGAAATTATAGAAACAACAATAGCAAAACCAAAGCCGATGTAGTTAGGCGGTAGAAAGGCTGGTCTGTCACCGGTGCAATTGCGCAGATCACACCGATCAACACGCATTGAAGATGTACCCGGGAGAAGTGGCGCACCTCTTACTGCCTACTACCTTAGCCAAGATGTTCAACAGTGAGAGGTCATGGGAGGCGGTGGTCTCCTTTTGAGAAATCATTTTCTCGCAGAAGTTGCAGATGAAGATAGCTCTGAGGAGCAAGAAGGAGGTGGACTCTCGCTTGTCCACGAATGAGGAAGTGGTGATGAGAGCGAGCCACTCTGGCTCGTACCTACACCATCTCCACTCAGAGAGCCGGAGGTATTGGACGTTCAATGCCGTCCAGCACCCTATTTCAGAAGGTGAAGTGGTGGCCCTCCCGAAAAGGTGACGCTAAAGTACTGCTGGTTTCCGTTGCATGGTTGTTGTGCAAGGGTTCTGTCCCCCGCGACAGGGTCAGTGACAGCTCTACGATAGTCAGCGATAAGGTCGCTGTCGAATGTGAGAGCGCCCTCGCGAATCAGTCGTCAAATCACTGCCGGAGAAACCCGGGGCATACCTTCGAATCCGTTGAAGGTACTGTAGACTCTTGCGTGCCTCCTCGAAAAAGCCCTGGTATAAATCATGTTAAAATTTGTACACTAGGAAACAAAGTCAAAACTAATATACTAGGTACTTTTTAGGCCGACCGTAAGATACCTGCCCTTCTACTGTTTAACTAAATCGGTTTTGGCCATTGCTATCTGTATAATATCAAACGAAAAGAAAAGAGATACCAAAGCGAAGACTTTTGAGCTGAGTACTTTCCGTTTAGCGGTAGACCCTCTATTGGGGGCGCGTCCTCATAATTAGCCTAGGGCGGTCAGAACTCTTAATCAGGCACTGGATACATACATATTTTTTTACCCACAAATTTTTTTTTTTAACTTCTATAGGTTCACACTTGACCGCCATCTCGCCTGATGTTAAGCGACGATGCGGTCTACGATGGAACGTGTTTACCTAGAAATAACCGATTCACTCTCGATTTGAAGACACAAAGATTGTAACCATCGGGGAAAACCCACTCAGGCAACGTATTCCACAGCCTAGACGTTCTTATCACAAAAGTAGAGTCAAATCTCTTCGTTCGTGTCTTTGGAACATCAACCATGAAACGATGTCGCTTTTTCGAGCTACGAGCATTCCGATAGAAAAAAGGACAAGGTGGTATCAGATCATGCAAATCAGTCGCACACTCTCCGAAGTGTATCCGATAAAAAACCGATAGGCTAGCAATTTTTCGGCGATGTTCAAGACTTTGAAGTCTTTTTCGCACAAGAGTGTCGTTGCCTATGAGCCTTTTGGCACGTCTATTTATAAAAAAGGAGCAGGTTCAAGTGGGTTGTATGTTTTTTGGAAGTGAAAACTTTCAGAATGCGTTATAATCTCTAGTAGACTACAGGCCCGTGAACAAAATTTACGTAGTAAATGATCCGCCAGGAGACCTATGTAGGATGATAGAAGGGTATAAAGTAATAAGATTCAGCACTATGCCGTCACTTGTAAGCTGTCCAACTGAGTACAGTCCAAGAGGGGGGGTTGCAACCCTCGATCATTTCTCCTTGTCGAATGAATTTTGTACGGCGCGGCGTTGCAGAATAATAGATTAGAAGAGGTATTGAAACTGTATGGAACCAATGCCGTACATAATCAAATGCTCAAATTTAATCTGTAAATCGTCGGAAAATCACGATTTTTTCCGACGAACTAATAATGAAAAACATCAAATTTATAATTTATTGTTTTTTTTTTCGAAAATTTTAAATTGTTTTTCTACCATTGAACACGAAGTAATGAACTGAAACATGAGGCTGCAACAATCCGCCCCTGATCAAAGATGAGATATCAAGCCGACCGAGACACGTGTCGCGGTCTCGGCGCGAACTGACGCCCATACAATTCCATCATGTAATGATTTTTAGTTTTGATTCGTAGTTTAGTCTTATTTTATTATTCACATTACTATACATTCACATTATTATACCTGGTAGCTCTTGTGTTGAATTCCGGTAGTGCCAATCTACCAACTAATTGTCTCTTTTAATTATCATCCTACAAGCAGTTATTTTACAGTGTACCAACCTGCGAAATTTGATAACATTAAAAGAAATAGTCTGGTGGTTGGCATACGAGATTCAATTTTCATTTCCTGACCAGAGCCGAAAGATGGTCGGCAGTAATAATGTATAGCATTGTTAATACATCATTATTGTATCTATGTACCTAAGTATAATAAATGACAATATAAGTAGAACAAATAACGGAGTTTTCTTACAATCACGTCAAGTGCCTGTCGCGGTCACGACGCGAACCGCCGCCTTTAGAGAGGTGACACTACCGAATAAAACCAAGGTTTCTTCTGCCTTGGCTTGGCTGTAGTCACGGGAACGCAATCGTATCCCACGACCCTCGCTTCTACCGCCTAACGAAAAACGCTTTGATGCTTTGACATTGCTGTCTCTTTTCTTCTCGCTTGAAATGAAAGAGACGGCAATGCCAAAGCGTCAAAGCGTTTTTCGTTAGGCGGTAGACCCCCCCCCCCCCTGTCACTGCCCGCGATCTTACAGCATCGTCTTGTGGGCAGATACCCACCCGCATTTAGCTCCAAAGATGTACAGACCAAAGGCTAGCCGATTAGAGACGGGATGCGAGCTAGAGTATCTATAGACTACAGGCCCGTGAACAACCTATGTAGACTTATGTAATTTTATGGTGATGGTTAGGCCACGCCCTTTCAGCATTTCCCATTGGCTGACGCATTTCTAGATGGCCAATGACCGTGGCCCCGAGTTTACCCGAAGATTTCTTATCATACCCGAGCGTGACGCTAGAATTCAATTCACACCCCACGAAATATCTGTCTAGGCGCGCCTAAAGAAGTTTTCACTTCAAAAATAAAAAATATGCAATGCATATGATACATAGAAACAGCCCAGACATGGAACAAACAAGTGTGTCACACGAGACGATACAATCACCTGAATCCTGAATTTCTCATGGCATGACGTCAGCGATCGTTGACGCACGTGTGACGATCGATCATTACTTCACAAACAACGGAACGTAACTAGCCTAACAAATACCTATATGTGTCAGTGAGAACCCGTTGAACAGATGTTGCCAGTTGCTAGTAAGATTTTAAAAGTTTGATGAATCTGTGTTTATTATAACAAATGGCAGATGGCCTCTCGAACGCCTATCGAAATTTGGACTATTGCAGAGGACACAGGATCTCAATCACCTAAACTTACCACATATACTTACGAATATGCGTAGAATTTATCTCTACATAAAGTTAATCTAAATATATAAAAGCGAAAGGTCACTCATCAAGGAATGTCAGAAACTACAAATGCTAGGAATCTTAAATTTTGCATGAATGTGCCTTTTAGCACGTAGGCGCTCGCTAAGACGGGGTTTTACGAAATTCAACCCCTAAGAGGGTGAAACAAGGGATGAACGGTTGTATGAAAATCCGTCATTTTCAAAGTTATCAAATTTTGTATCTAGACACTTGACATTAAGGAATTAAATGTTTGTGCCATCAATTTTGTAATTTCAAACTGTATGGGGATGAAATTGGAGTTGAAATGGGGGCAAATGGTTGAAATGAAATAGGACGAATGTCTCTTGCGCTTTCACAGCTAAACATCTGAATTGATTTTGATGAAATTGTATGAAATTGTTTTATTATAAGCTATTTTTAGTAACTGTAAATGTGTCTGGGTAAAAATATAGGTACTGCCTGAGTTACCTTAGTATTTATTTCGCGCGGACAAAGTCGCGGGTAACAGCTAGTTATATATATAACTTTACTAACGTGCTTTACAAACGATTAAGCGCTAAAAATGAAAAATACTTTTATCAGCTGACTATTATTTTTATCATTGTATAAATTCAGACCAATAGAAATTGTTTTGTCAGACATATTGAATGCCTCTCGAACAGGCCAGGGCCCCAGGGCGTCTACTCTAATTCAACGAAAACGTAGTTTCGAAATAAACTCGCGATTCTCCAACTCCGATTCTGCTTCGATCCGTAGTTTTGTCCATTTAAATGTTTTAAGCCTACTCTAATTAGAGTATGCTTAGCACATTTAAGCGTCAAACAATGTTGTATCGGACGAAACGAAGTAGAACGAGAGTAGGAAAGTTACGACTTTTTTTTCGAAATTTCGTTTTCGTTGAAACAGAGTAGACGTCCTGTTTGTATGGGTCAACTTATTAAATGTTTTGTAATATCTTATATTACCTGCAAACAGCAATAAAGATTTTTGTATTTGTATTTTGCTAATATTCTAGGTAAATTTGAAAGTTTGGATGTTCGGGAGTTTGTTGCTCAATCACGGCGGAACGGATCGGACAGAAAGTTGACATTCGGTTATTTGTGGTTCATGGCTAGGGATTGCACGTAGGCTACTTTCAATCGCGATAAAATTACGTGAACTAGAACTACGTGTGTAAAGCCGCGGGGCACTGCTCGTCAACCATAAAGCCATATTGCTTTTAATTTTACAAACTGTCTCAGCAGGTCTACTACGAAGTCCGATAAACGATATATCGGCCGAACTTATGGACGTTTCCTACCTCAATAGACAATCGGTCGGTCGATCGAATCGGCCGTTTTGTTCGATCCGACCCGGGGGCCGAACGAAAAATGTCATAGCTTTGATGTTTCTCTCTCTTTTCTTTTCGCTTGAAACGATAGAGACAGCATTAGCAAAGCGATAGCCGATTTAGTTAGGCGGTAGAAGCGCCGCATCCGACCCAAGTCTATAACTTCCGACCGAGATCCGAATGTTTCTCGTGGTAGGCTACAGATCCGATTCAGCTGTCGGTCGGATCCGATCATTCGGAGTTTGATTTTGTAGTAGACCTGCTGATCTAAATGATCTAATCCTCAAACTGATTAACACGACGTAATCATTCAATAGAGGAACCCCAATTAAAATTTTGACTATGGAACCAAAAAACATAAAAATGTATAATTTTTCAATTCAATATATTTATTCTAACCATTATTTCAAAAGAACACTTGGTAACGTCACTTACAATTTATAAATTACAGATAATTATTCAGTGTACATAATAAAATAATACCAAAAAATAATGTCAAATTAAAACTGTAAAGGTGGGCCTTGTCAATTGAACCTTTTATAAGTATAATAAGTAAGTGTAGCGTCGAATTCGCATTATATTAATGTGAATTCTATTAACGATAACCGATAACCAACAATAAATAAATTACATTCAGTCAACAAGTAAGTATTTATCGTATAAGTTTTATTACACATGGCTTCGATTTTCGATTGTGTAATATGCCGCATTTATCACACGCGATTAGATTACAGCTTCGCTCACTAGCGACTTGTTTTTAGGATTCCTTATAATGAACGAGAACGTATTACTATATGGAAAAGAAAAACTAGAAAAGCGCTATTTTCTTTATAACCCGCCTTCAAAAGAGGAGGAGGTTCTGAATTGCATGTAGCAAAAAACAAACATTCGGTTCGATACATCTCGGTCGGAAGTTATAGACTTAGGTCGGATGAGGGTCGGATCGAACGAAACGGCCGATCCTATCTACCGACAGATTGTCTTTCGAGGTAGAAAAGGTCCATAAGTTCGGCCGATATATCGTTTATCGGACTTCGTAGTAGGCCTGCTGATTCTGCTGTCGGTCGGATCCGATCATTCGAAGTTTGTTTTCGTAGTAGACCTGCTGAACCTCCGCGTTTTGTTACGCGATAGCTCCGCTAATTGTGTAACTATATTTTTTTTAAATAAAGAGTGATGAGACGAGCACGACATGTGCCTGATGGTAAGCAACACACCTGCCACATAACAGCACAGTGACACGCAGCTATTGGAACATGAAGAGTCCAAATCATTACCTAGCACTGCACTGCGCTCGTCACCCAGAGATCTAAGTTGTTATATCTCTAAGCCCTGTAATTTCTCTGGAAACATTGCCCTTCAAACCGGAACACAGCAATGTTTGCACATTACTGCTTGGCGGTAGAATAACTGGCAAAGGTGTGGTCCTTCCCCAGGCGGACTCTGCCAAGACTCCTACCACTACTAAACTAACTTTTGTTTGTTAAATGAGTTAAATCATACCTTAGAATGATCACGAATGAACTTTATCGAAAGTGGTGTAGCGATTTTTAACAAATCAACGTAAATCTAAAAGTTGCATACATCTATGGCATTTTTTTGTTTACACCGAAACATATCTGACTGACCTCGTGGCTTAGTTGATAGTAGCTCTGCCTGCGAAGCCGAGGGCCGTGGGTTCGATTCCCACCCAGTGCAAATATTTGTGTGATGAATTCAAATGTTTGCACTGTGTCTGGGTGTTTCTATGTATAATAAGTATGTATTTAAACCTATATAAGTATTATATCAGCTACTTGGCCGCCATCACACAAGCTTTGCTTAGTTTGGGGTCAGATGGTGTTGTGTGTGAATTGTCCACCAATATTTATTTATTTATTATTATCTCATTGGAACAGTGTTTAGTCGGTTTCACAAAATTTAGCAAATAGAATCAAATGTCTGAGTTTAATTTCAAATTATTAAAGGCGGTGTTTCTTTTTTCGGCGTAAATTAAATTATTATATAACTGATAACCTCCATTGATCTAATATACTAGTATCTGTAAATTACATAAGTATGTAAACCCTATTACGAGTATATATAAGTGAGGCCGTGGTAGACAGTCGTAAGAACATTCGATATCGTAGAGAGCCACCTTTAGAGTATTTTTCAAAGTGTTGATGTAAAAGTTTATCATGTACGGCTTCTAATTCTAATTCAGGGTGGGGGTGATCGACCTGCACTGACGTCCCGCTAGGGGTGTATTGTGCACTTCCCCGCGGCCAGCCTACCCAAACCAGCCCTTTAAAATATCGGATCACGGCCTTGGGGCGCTGGCAAACTAGTTCCACTCCCATTTCGTCAGATGTTGTTTGATGAGTTCCTTCAAAGAGTCCCGATTCTAGTCTTATACTTTTCGTGGCCTTACAGCGTAGCAGCACATGCTCCACAGTTTCATTCTCTCGCAAACAGCCTCTGCATAGGGGACTGTCAGTAGATCCTATTTTGTGAAGATGGTAGTTTAACTCACAGTGACCTGTGATCAAGCCTATCATCAGACGAAGATCTGATCTTGATAGACTTAGGAGTTTATTAGTAACTTTTCTATCTATCAGTGGGAACACCGCTCTTGTGTGTTTACACTTTACGGAGTTATCCCAAAGTTTTTGTTGTTCTTTTTCTATGTGTAGACATAGCAGGTTCCGCATTTCTGAAGACATGTACGGCTTTAACAGGGAAGGAAAACATTGTGAGCAAACGAGCATGTTTTCATTACACACACTTATTCTCTCGTGACCGCGGCGGTTGTAAAGCGCTGTTGAAACGTCGAGATAATAAAAAAAAAAATTGGCAGTCATAGGAACTGCCGATAGAAGTGAAAGCTTTTTGAAGTGAAACTTAGAATTTGATAGCTTACCTTGGAAAATACACGGGTGTAACCGGAGGGCGTGACCTGCCCATCATGGCATGGCCATCTAGAAATGCGTCAGCGTTTCCCATTGGCTGACGCATTTCTACATGGCCATGCCATGATGGGCAGGCCACGTCCTTTCAGCATTTCCCATTGGCTGACGCATTTCTAGATGGCCAATGGGCATGGTACCGAGTTTACCCGAATATTTCTTATCATACCCGACCGTGACGGTAGAATTCAATTCACAGCCCACAAAAAGGCGTGTCTAGGCGTGCCTAAAGAAGTTTTCACTTCAATAATAATTTAGATGTATGATTAAGTTCTTCTTTATTTTACAATATTACACACACTAGGTACCATCTGGGGGCACGGCAGTGCCCCCGCCAAGTCGAGCGCGAAGCAAACACTGCCGTACCATCCTTTACTGGAACCATTTCGCCTCATTTTCAGGCCCCTATTTGAGAACCTCTGGATAAGACCAGAACGCTGAAATTTTTCGTCATCTAGTAAGCTATAATCACGTACTTTAAATCCAAAATTTCAAGTCTGTACGTCATTTAGTTCCAAAGTTAAGCGAAAGCAAAGTTTCGCATTTACGACACTCATTCACTCACTCATGATCATCAAAATAAATAAAATAAAAAAAAAAAAAAAAAAATTTATTTTCATTCTAACATTGTGGCCTTATGGTAACTTATGGACTTAAATAAACTAACATGCATATTATTAGTGTCCAATTGTAACCCTAGCTCCCACACTAGGATTCCCTGTGTTTGTGGGAGCTAGTTCTCTTCAGTTGTGCTTGTTTCCATGTGTGTGTGTAAGGGTGAAAGGGTGTGTGTGTGTGTGTGTGTAAGGGAGTATGTGTCTGTGTGAGTGAGGGTGGGGATGTGTGATGTTTGTTGATGACGGAATGTTATCTGTTTGTGCGTATGTATGTATATGTGAGTGTGTTGTGTCTGCGGTGTATATAATTATGTATGTGTGTGTAAGTGTAGATGAGATGACGTGCATCGTGTGTATCCCTATGTGTGTACTATTTATGTAACAGCGTCTTATATATTGAAACTTGCGGCACAATAATAATAGTCTAAATTTAAAAAGCCGTGGGTAGGTTCAATTATGTTGCAGTCCTAATTAGAGCCTCAGTATCCTCGTAGCCCAATTGCCTAAGAAATCCCGTTACCTTCTTTTTGCATTCATTTTTTGTATTGTTTAGTATTTCGAGTTTTGTGTTTAGTTTTTCATATATGAAGGGGCCTAAAAAACTGTAGGTTCTTTGTCCCTGACAAGTTCTTCTTAGGGGGAGATCCCATCTTTGAGTCCTTGGCATTCTGTTAGATGTTTTTAGAGTTTTGATACTATTTGGCGCTGTTGGGTGGAACCTTAGGACAGTCTTAAGAATATATAGCTGTCTGACTCTGAGTTCTTTGGTGTCACGATACAGAGCATCCGTCGAATATAAAAACGGTTTTTTATGAGCAACCTTTAAAACTAATCTCTGCGCTCGTTCTAATTTTATCAAATGTGAGGTACACGCTGCACCCCATGAAGTAATGCAATACGTAATTAGTGACTTACACAAAGCAGTGTAAACCATGTCTATGGTTAATTTATCTGCAACATTGCGTAGTTTTTTGAATATGAACAGAAGTTTGCGTAGTCTTGCTCTGGCTGAGTCTATTTGTTTTGTCCATGACAGGAGCTCATCAATGTGTATGCCAAGGTATTTTACGTCTTTAACTTGTACCAGTGTAGGACATCCACATGTATGAGAGCTAGCCGAATCAGATTTGCAAGTATGTAGTATAATAGGAATAGATTGTTGGGGGGCTGTGCGATGTGAAGTACGGAAAGCCACAACTTTTGTTTTGCTCGCGTTTAATGTTAATAAGTTATATAGCAACCATCTGCTGACATTACGAAGTTGTGAAGTGGTAGTTTTAGCTACTTCGTCCCAATCACGCCCATGAAATATGATGGCCGTGTCATCGGCGAAAGCGAAAACTTTGGCGCAGCTTAGGGGAAGTTGACAAAGGTCATTTATATAAACTGTAAATAACGTAGGACCGAGAACACTGCCTTGGGGGACTCCGTAACTAACTTCTTCGTAGTCACTGTGAAATTCTCCAACTTTAACACGCTGCCATCGGTTTTCTAAGTAGGAACCAAACCAATCTAGTGCCGTTCCTCTCACGCCAGAGCATTCAAGCTTTTTGAGTAGTAGCCTTCGCGACACGCTATCAAAAGCTTTAGCAAGATCAAGAAAGACACCTATGCATCTCTGCCCAGAGTCTAGAATTCCACCAACATGGTCAACAAGTGATGCTACAGCGTCCTCCGTTGATCTGCCAGACCTGAAGCCAAATTGGTTTGGCGAGAGAATATTCTCTTTCTCGAGAAAGTTTACTAAGCTTTTGTTGGCTACTCGTTCTAGAATTTTTGAAAGGGACGTTAGGAGGGATATTGGCCGATAATTTGACGGTTTCTCTGTATCTCCAGCCTTGTAAATAGGACAGACATTTGCCTTCTTAAACGAGTCTGGAAAAATGCCAGTCTCAAGGCTGAGGTTACAGAGAAACGCAATCGGAGCCGCAAGTGTGTGTTTTGCCATTTTAAGCAGCTTGTTTGAAATACTATCTTCTCCTGGAGCGGATTTAATTTTAAGCTCGTTTATTATTTTGATAATTTGGGTTGGATCTGTTGGCGCAAAAAATAAAGATTTAGTTGGAGAATTGTTAGATGTAACTAGCTGCACTAGTTCATCTTCCGAGAGATTTATGTGGTCAGTAATTTCGTTTGCTAGGGTTTTACCTATCGTGGCAAAGTAGTTATTGACCACATTCAGTGAAAAAGTTGGTGTGGGACCTGTATTTAGAAGATCAGTGTTTGTCGTGACAACAGAGTTTATATTACAGACGTCCTTGATAGAGCTCCAGAGTTGTTTGCTATTGCCTATATTTGATTTGATTTTATTACGTTCGTACTCGTTTTTCAGGTTTTGTATGATGTTATTGCAGAGGTTTCTATATCTTTTATACTTTTCCATTAGGCTAACGTCATTTGGATTCGTCTTTGTTTTATAGTGCAGAACGTCTCTTTTTCGCATAGACTTAAGCAATCCTGATGTGATCCAGTCTTTACGTATGCATTTGGAGTTGCGCAAGTGCTTTATAGTTTTATGCTGTTTAACAATATCATTCAGTATAGTAGCAAGATCTGTAGCTGCTATGTTAGGGTTTGTATGAGTGTAAAAGTTTTTCCAATCTATTGCACCAATATCGTTGACAACTTCAAGATAATTTACATCACAGTATTGTTTAGGAGTGTTAAAAACTTTAGGTTTACCCGGAATTGAAACAATTACTGCATCGTGATCAGTCACATTGCTTGAACACACTATTACTGAAAGTTGATGTGAGCTTTTGATCATTGCGTGGTCCAAGCAAGTACTTTCACGTGTTGGCAATTGGTGTCCTGGAAAATAACCCCTACATGCCAGTGTTCCCAGGTATTCTTCCGCCTTTTTGTCTTTCACCGAGTTTTGCTGATTTGGTACGATATCAATGTTTAGATCTCCAGCAAGTATACACGTCTGTCCTTTCATTTGGTCTAATATATTTTCCAATGATACTAGGAAACCCGTTATATTATTGAAAGAAGGGGACCTATACACTGCTAGGATCGAAAACTCATTAGCTATATTAATCAAAAGACCAGTTGCTTCGGAGAAAGACGGCTCAGTCACACTCACAGGCATATTTGCACGAGATAATACAACTACGCCGTCGTTTTGATTTTTGTTACGTTTCGAGTACGCACAGCTATAGTTTTCCAGGTGAACCCCCGCAAAAGCGTCATCCAGCCAGCATTCTGTGAGGATTATTATGTGTGGTGTGAACTCTAATCGTGAAAGAAATACAGTTAGCTTGTCAAAATTGTTGCTTCGGATACTTCGAATGTTTTGAGAAACTAAATAAGAAAATAGAACTAGTATTTCCCATAAACTCAGAGAGCTGAAATTTGGTACAGACTTAGGGTTTAATGACCATTTAAAGGGAAAACTATAAAAACTAGGAATATCGAAAATCTGGAGTACCTGGTGGTATACCTGGTTATTTGAAAACACGCCTTTACAAAAAATATTCAACTTTGTTTGCCTCTTCATTTGATGTCAAAAATCGAAGGTCTGAAGTATCTGATGAAGAACCCTCAGCTTGTCTCAGCTGTATAAGAGATATAGTAATGCCCCATTCTACTATTGGAACATAAAAAAATCGACTGTCATTGCAAAAATCCAGCATAGTGGGACACATTTTCTAATTTAATCTAGCCTATTGCTTCCCACTACTGGGTGAATGCCTCCCCTTCTGCTTTTAATACGCATATAAATAAAATTAAAGGAAAACTCTAGATAAGGCTAGACTGGCTTTTATTTATTTGCAGTCTTCTTCCAATCTTCTAAAGTTCTTTGCCTATTCTGGAGAGTCCACTAAAATAATGAACGCGAATGGGCAATACGAAAAACTGTTGCTACTGTACAAGAACCAGAACCGGCAAAAAAATATGTGTCAAATAATACATCCAATATAATAAATCAATAAGTCCACGTTTCTACAAAAAGAAGTGAAATCCCACCAAAAACATTCTGTAAAGAACTAGCCAAGTCTCGATGAAGCTGCATATTTATATCTAAAAAGTAATGAAATCTAGACAAAGCCGTGCCAAGTCTAAGATTCCTTACTGCGATTTCTTTATTATTACAGTTAATGTTGTGTGACTTGGCCGTTGAACATTCTTTATACGTTAGTCCGTTAGTGGATATTTTGTTTACACGTTATGTTGTATCTGTTGTAACTACTTATGTTTGTCAAGCGAGATAATACCCTATACTGGTATTTATTTATTTATTTATTGTTACACAAAGGTACACAAAACAGTATACAATTAAATTAAATGAACAAGGTTATACAATAATAGGTTCAGTTCCAAATCGTATACCTAAAATATGTGTACACAGCGTGAACTAAAAACGTTATTACAATGTCGAAAAATGTGTAAGTAGATTTAATAACATGTTTGTTGAGTTTAAGGCTTAATTCATCATCATCATCATCATCATCAGCCGCAAGACGTCCACTGCTGAACAAAGGCCTCCCCCCTAGATTTCCACAACGAACGGTCCCGCGCAACCTGCAGCGGTTTCCAGCGACCTTTGTGAGGTCATCTGTCCATCTAGTGGGAGGCCATCCAACACTGCGTCTTCCGGTTCGTGGTCGCCACTCGAGAACCTTTCTTCCCCATCGGTTGTCAGTTCGTCGAGCGATGTGGCCTGCCCATTGCCACTTCAGCTTGCTTACTCGTTGAGCTATGTCGGCCACTTTAGTTCTTTTGCGAATATCTTCATTACGGATTCTGTCGCGCAAAGAGACTCCGAGCATAGCTCTCTCCATAGCTCGCTGTGTGACTTTGAGCTTTGTTATGAGGCCCACAGTTAAGGACCACGTCTCGTTCCATAAGCCATCACTGGCAACACGCACTGGTTAAAGACTTTTGTCTTTAGGCATTGGGGTATTTTGGACTCAAAGATGTGTCGAAGTTTCCCGAACGCTGCCCATCCGAGTTGGATCCTTCGCTGGACCTCTTTGTCGAAGTTGGATCTACCTAATTGGATCTTTTGACCCAGGTAGACGTATTCGTCAACAACTTCGAGTGTGGTATTCCCAACAATAACCGGTACAGGTGAGACATGCACATTTGACATGACCTTCGTCTTGTCCATGTTCATCCTCAAACCAACCTGTTGGGATACTCTACTGAGGTCCCTGAGCATTGCACCGAGGTCCTCCAGCGACTCCGCCACAATGACTATGTCGTCGGCAAACCGAAGGTGAGTGATGCATTCGCCGTTGATATTGATGCCATGTCCGTTCCAGTCTAGTAGCTTGAAAACGTCTTCCAGCGCAGCAGTGAACAGTTTCGTAGATATAACATCTCCCTGTCTCACGCCTTTCTGTAGCTGGATATGTTTTGTGCACTGGTCCTGTGATCGGACAGACATTGTGGCTTTGCTGTAGATACACTTCAACACTTCGATATAGCGATAGTCGATGCGGCATCGCTGGAGAGACTGAAGCACTGCCCAGGTCTCGATTAAATCGAAGGCTTTCTCATAGTCCACATACGCTATACATAGTGGCCGATTATACTCCTCAGTTTTCTGTATAATCTGCCGGAGCGTATGTATGTGGTCTATGGTACTATAGCCTTTTCGGAAACCGGCTTGTTCGGGTGGCTGAAAGTCGTCAAACCTGCGTGCGAGACGATTCGTGATTACCCTCGAAAACAACTTATAAACGTGGCTCAGAAGTGAGATGGGACTGTAATTCTTCAACAAGGTGTTGTCACCTTTTTTGAAGAAGAGCACCACCACACTTCTGCTCCACGCTTCTGGCGTATTACCGTCAAGTATGACGGAGTCGAACAGCTTCTGGAGGACTTTAAGTACCGGTTTTCCACCCGCTCTCAGAAGCTCAGTCGTAATTCCGTCATCGCCAGGTGCTTTGTTGTTTTTAAGTTGTTTGAGGGCCATCCTAATCTCATACAGGCTGACTTCCGGGATATCTTCGGTAAAGTGCCGGGTCAGCTTGGCTCTGGGGTCTTTTGCCATGCTAACGACAGGTTGTGCTTGTGTAGAGGTGTATAACTGTTCATAGAACTTCTCAATCTCCTCCAAAATCTCGGGCTTCGACGAGACTACGTTGGTTACGTACGTAGGCTTAATTGCCTTGGAATTAATTGTATTGGTAATTGGACGCTAGTGTCTCTTAATAGGCTCTTGTTAATCAACAACAACACATGCATGCATTCAACAACAACACCTGCATTCAGCATCGAATGCTGACTTATGCTCAATTTTTTTTTTGGAACGTCATATCGACTACCTATCTAACATAAAATAGGCGTACAGACGGATTTCTATCAATGAATAGAAGTCCGTCTAGAATGGAAATATTTTTTTTAACTGTTTGTTTCCGGCTCGCCTACACATAAGTATTATTGAAATTCTTTATTGTTCCCACCATATAGGATGCATGCAATTTAGGGAAAATAGTAAGACAAAAACAATTAACTGGTCATTGAATCATCGTTTTCCAAGTGGTCATTTTCCAGCGTCAATGGTAGCGGTTCTGGCGACAGATTGGTGCAATGGTGTCATGGAGCACCTGGTTTTGTATCCTTGTGTACCCTTCAACTGCCAATTCACACAACATTGACTATAATAATAAAGAAATCGCAGTAAGGAACCTTAGACTTGGCACGGCTTTGTCTAGATTTCATTACTTTTTAGAGATAAATATGCAGCTTCATCGAGACTTGGCTAGTTTTTTACAGAATGTTTTTGGTGGGATCTATTTGACACGGTTTATTAATGTTTTACAACATTTTTTGACAAAATATCACTTTAAAACCAATGAGCAGTTTCTTAATTGATGTAACTTTGGTCTATATGGATGATTAATTCAGATATGCCTAGTGTAAGTTGTTAGGTAGTTGTAATAAAAATGTATTTTAGTTCATAGTCTTTACAATTTTTTTAATCTTACCTATTAGGGTCTGATTAGGGTCTATTGACCCTAATCGAACCAGTTGCCAAAAGTCAGTGGCCGAACTAAATTAGAATGGTTATGTTACGTGATGATGATACAAACACAAAAATCTTTATTGCCGTTTGCAGGTAAGATAAAATGATACAAAAACAATTTTAAGAGTGCGCCTAATGCCAGGGAAAAATCAGTTTTCACCCGCGCGACGCGTTTCTTAATAAGATATACATAAAGTCGAGAATAGCATGACACAGTTTGGAGGAAAAATCAATTTTAAATCAGGAGTCCATTTTTGACCATGTTTTATTAAATTACTCAATAATTAAACATAAATTGAAAAAAGTGTTCGGTTACTTTACTAGAACGGACAATTAGGAATTTTATTACCAAAAAATAATGTGGGGTCATCGCTGATAATTTCGAGTACTCGAATTAAAACGGGTTTTTTCGGTGTCATTTTTAGGGTTCCGTAAAACGTCAAAACGGAACCCTTATAGATTCGTCATGTCTGTCTGTCTGTCTGTCCGTCCGTATGTCACAGCCACTTTTTGCCGAAACTATGAGAACTACACTGTTGAAACTTGGTAAGTAGATGTATTCTGTGAACCGCATTAAGATTTTTACAAAAGTTTAAAAAAAAAAAAGATTAGGGGTGCCCCCCATACTGAAGCTCAAAAAAATTTTTTTCATCTAACCTACACGTGTGGGGTGTCTATCGATAGGTCTTAAAAAATGATATTGAGGTTTCTAATATAATTTTTGTCTACACTAAATAACTTGCGCGAGAGACGCTTCCAAAGTAGTAAAATGTGTGTCCCCCCCCCTCTAACTTCTAAAGTAAGAGAATAAAAAAACTAAAAAAATAATATGATGTACATTACCATGAAAACTACCAACGAAAATTAGTTTGAACTCGATCTGATGAGTAGTTTTTTTTAGTACGTCATAAATACATACACTATTATTAAAACTTCGATCAAAGTTACAACGAACTACAAGAACTATGTGTACTATGTATATTATGTTACTTGCTGGAACGGAACCCTTCATGGGCGAGTCCAACTCGCACTTGGCTACTTTATTTTTATTTTTTTATTGTAAAAAACTCTGATCCATTTTTTAAATTCTATTCAGTTATTGTGCCTCTTCTTGATTGTACCCACACGTCAATATTATTTTTATCGTATTTTTTAGTTTCTCAACTTCAGTGAGCGGCGTCGAAAATGTCCTTTTTTCGTTTTAAAAGTTGACCCATACAAACTGGCCTCTTCTTCTAGAGGACATGCAATATTTCTGGCAAAACAATTTAGTTTCAGTCTTAATTTTTACAATAATAATAATAAGTGAATACAATAATAGTCAGCTAATTAAAGTCTTCCACTTCCTTTCATTTCTAGTTTCTATTCAGTTGTGTTATTTGTATAATGAAACATTTTTGGATTGACAAGTTTTTGGAACGACTTTTACAGGAATAGTAGGTTTTAAGGTGGCGGTATTGGCAAAAAATATTTGTGAAACATTAGTGAACCTGATTTATCTGTATGCCCTGTAGTTTCACTGGAAACATTGCCCACCAAACCGGAACACAGTGTTGCTTTCACATTACTGCTTGCCGTTAGAATTTTCTTTTAACGATTTATACAGTTTAATAAGTATTTATTTCTTAATACTTAATTTAATTAAACTGACATATCTCATTGTTTTGACAATTTAGTGATTAATTGACTAATATTGACTAAAATTCAAAAATAATGTACATATGTTCAGCTTTAGACAAATAGAATAGAATACATACAAATTATAATACCTACATTTTTTTTAAATAAAAAGTAACGAGACGAGCTGGACATGTGTGCCTGATGGTAAGCAACATGCCTGCCACATAACAGCACAAAGACACGCAGCTATTGGAACATGAAGAGTCCAAATCATTACCAAGCACTGCACTGCGCTCGTCACCCAGAGATCTAAGTTGTTATATCTCTAAGCCCTGTAATTTTGTAATACAATGCGATCAATGTACATCTTTGTTACCATTAGGAAGGAACTAGCCACCAATGTACGGGGTTTTAACACCCAGTTTGGTGGATAGAGTAACATGACAACATAAATGTACTGTTTTTGGATGAATAAATGATTTGTTTTGAATAACTGGCAAAGGTGTGGTACTTCCCCAGGCGGGCTCTGCAAAAAGAGTCCTACCCACTGCAAACTATTGACTCATTCAAATGTTATTTTGGATTATCATTCCAATATTTGTGTTGATTTTTATCATAAACTAGCGGCCCATTCCGGCTGCGCTCGGATATTGTTATTTAAAGACTATAAATCGAAATAAAAACTATCCTATCTCTCAAGTTGGACCAGACTGCTCGCGGTGTGCCAATTTAATTTAAAATCGGTTAAGTAGTTTAGGAATCCATCGCGGACAAACATCGTGACAGGAGATTTATATATATTAACTAGCGGCCCATTCCGGCTGCGCTCGGATATTGTAAAAGACGAATCGAAATAAAAACTATCCTATCTCTCAAGTTGGATCAGACTGCTCGCGGTGTGCCAAATTTAAAATCGGTTAGTAGTTTAGGAATCCATCGCGGACAAACATCGTGACAGGAGATTTATATATATTATACTAGCTGACCCCGCAAACGTTGTTTTGCCTTAGTGAACAACCCTTGTCACTTAGGGGTATGAAAAATAGCTAGTAGCCGATTCTCATACCTACAGAATATGCATATAAAATTTGGTTAAAATCAGTAAAGCCGTTTCGGAGGAGTAAGGAAACAAACACTGTGACACGAGAATTTTATATATAAGATATTAATAATATTAAGATAAGATATGCGTCTTTTTGTTTGTGAAGTAATCTACACGATAAGATTATATACCACTCCTGACTCATTATATCGTTATACTACAATGAAGTGTAAATTAATTTATGTCAATAGTAATAATTTGTCATTTTATGATTATGATGATTCATGGCATACGTCGTTTATTTGATAATGATTCCAATAATTTAATACCAAATAATTCGTGAGAACCATTCGTAATGAAGTAATGCTTCTTAGGTAATGGTGCTTAGCGCGATAGGGAAAAATTATGAGTAAATGTTTACGATATGCGTACGCTGACGAAAAATCGACACCCTGGATTTAGCCACAGCATTTTAGTGAACGTTGTAGCCAGTCTATTAAAGCATACAGTCGTTCGACGAAGCCGTCTAGACGGGGCAATCGTGCGGGGCGTGCGGGGTGAGACGCGGGAAGCGCGCTCCTGCATTGCCTACATTACAATGTTAGTATTGCGGGAGCGCGGCTCAGGGCTGACGTCTTCCGTATGTTTTTGTCAAATTCTCCTATTGTGTAAATCTGTGTCTAGACGTTATCGGCGTTTCTCCCAAGATCAAAGGCGATGAACTACTGGTAGTATTTGTTTATACTGTGGTTGTAACTAAAACATTCTTGTAGTGGGGAATTCCGCCTGGGGAAGTACCACACCTTTGCCAGTTATTCTACCGCCAAGCAGTAATGTCCAAACATTACTGTGTTCCGGTGTGAAGGACAATGTTTCCAGAGAAATTACAGGGCTTAGACATATAACAACTTAGATCTCTGGGTGACGAGCGCAGTGCGGTGCTAGGTAATGATTTGACTCTTCATGTTCCAATAGCTGCGTGTCACTGTGCTGTTATGTGGCAGGCATGTTGCTTACCATCAGGCACATGTCCTGCTCGTCTCGTCACTCTTTATTAAAAAAAAAAAACAAGTAATACTTTGTGCGCTGAAGATATTTTCTATTGTTGAAGTTCTTAGTCGAAGAAAAGTATTGAATTTTTGCGTGCGTACATTAGACAGACCAGGGATGTAACTGAGGTCATTTTATCGGACCCGAAGGCGGAGTCGGAGTTTTTAAATTTGATTTATCCTAAGTTTAAATTTAACCTAAGTCGGAGGCATAGGCAGGATCAGAAGTGGTGGCAGTAGATATATTTGTATTGGGGACAAATAAAACATTATTTCGTCAAACACGTGGACACGATAAACATTGGCAGGCAATTGATTTAAGGGGTTGGGATTTTGTATTTTCATTTACTTTTCACCACAATATGGAAGCGAAGATGTAATTTTAATCGGAAGTTCCGACTTGTCGGAGTCGAAGCTCCGTAACATCCCTAAGACAGACATTTGTTTTTTGACGTGATAACGTCTTATAATTCGATGAAGCCGGCTGCACGCCCGCAAAACATGACGTCATGTAACGTTACCGCCATAGATTAGATAATATTTACCGCCGTTACCTCGCCTTATTACTTTTCGCACCATCTAGTGAGTGAAATGTGTATTACGTTCAAGGAGTCTGTCCATGTTTTAGAAAAGCGACGATATGAAGTTAAGAACTTGTGCTAGTACAATGATGTACCCAGAGATGGCTCTTTGAACAGCTTTTCAAAAAGCTTCAGAATGTTTTACCTAGATGGCGCTTAACACAAATACTAGACGTTGTCACGTTCAACTATCGTCAGTAAACCGACTTTACAGACAACCATTTTTTTATAGTGGGACTTATGGGAGTTAGCTTCATGTGGCCTCCACTACCTACCAAACTAAGTAACTTACCAAAGTAAGGCGCTACTGACTGAAAGGCTTATTACATACACGTGGCTAAATTTACTCGATTGAATTTAGTCGCTACTGGATTCAATGAAGAGGCATTAAGTGAATAGAGTTTAGTAGCATGCATGAAGAGTAAACCTAACTATACTGACGCCATGCGTGGTCTTCTGAAGGGGGGGGGGGGGGGGGTGTCCCAGGGGACATTACCCCCCCCCCCCCCCCCAAATCATAAGTTAAATTAAAAACCTACAAAAATTCAAAATATCTAATAGTTTATAGACTTTTTTTTAACGCGGGAAAACAACTGGAACGGGGAACGGCCACTACGCGGGTAAAATCGTGGGGCGCTAATAGTCAAGTTTTTTTTCTAGATTTATTGTATTTCTACTTGTGACCCCCCCCCCCAAATCGGAGGCTGTGTACTGCTGACCCTCTCCAAAATTCGAGGTTGGGACCGCGCCTGACTGACGCACGTGCTCGTAGAGCATTCCAGAGCATACACATACTCGCCATCATTATGTCATTACTAGCTGAATCGCGCGCGCGTTGCTACGCCATCTATCTAAAATTCATCGTACCAATTCAAATTTTTAACAAATTCGGTTACCTTAGGTTCTAATGACGCAACCTTTCACGAACCTTTGACGAATGACACATGCTGTCACGCAACGACAACTCTCAAAAAGCAAAATTATTTCCCGTTTTTGTTACATTTTTCATTCATGCTTCGTTCCTGTTGATAGTAGCGTAATGTTAAATTGCCTATAGCCTTCCTCGATAAATGGACTATCCAACAGAGAAAGAACCTTTCAATTCGGACCAGTAGTTCCCGAGATCCTTGCGTTCAAACAAACAAACTCTTCAGCTTTATAATATTAGTATATTTTATGTCATTATTGATTCACATTTGGCAGCTAGATTTAGTCGATCGACTAAATCTAGCTGCTAGAAGTGATTGGCGGCGAATTGCGAAGCGGGGTCATTGACGAAGGAAAATGACGACCACGACCACTCTGCCAAGAGTGTATCGACAAAGAAGAAGAAGTCGACTGGATTTAGATGTGGCCCAAAATAGAACCGCTGACACGACAAGAAGAAGAATCGATAATATAATATTATCGATTATTATTATGGTTGCCTGGAATAAATCGCTTTTAGTGATATGTTCGCCAATTGCTACTTTTGTTACAAGTAACTTTTGGTTTATGTTTAAATGAAGTCCAATAAAGAGTTAATCTATCTATCTATTTTAGTAGTGGTAGGACTCTTAGCAGAGTCCGCCTGGGGAAGCACCACACCTTTGCCAGTTATTCTACCGCCAAGCAGTAATGTGCAAACATTAGTGTTCTCGCATTGAAATTACAGGGCTTAGAGATATAACAACTTAGATCTCTAGGTGGCGAGCGCAGTGCAGTGCTAGGTAATGATTTGGACTCTTCATATTCCAATAGCTGCGTGTCACTGTGCTGTCATGTGACAGGCATGTTGCTTACCATCAGGCACATGTCCTGCTAGTCTCGTCCCTCTTTATTTAAAAAAAAGTATAAATAAATACCTACCTGAAAAGAAGAATCGATA
This sequence comes from Ectropis crepuscularia, assembly GCA_963693475.1. NCBI lineage: Eukaryota > Metazoa > Arthropoda > Insecta > Lepidoptera > Geometridae > Ectropis > Ectropis crepuscularia. The sequence goes on along the minus strand of OY856368.1, from coordinate 12,589,147 downwards.
ATATAAAAAAAAATAGTACCTGAAAAAAATTGGCCCAAGTGGACTTGACGAACAGTTCTCGGACGGCGCGGTCGCACCGTTCGGGCGGGAACCACCTCGCTGCCGCCGGGGCCAGGGTCTGGAGGTCACGCGGCACCAGCCACCGCATCAGCGTCTCCAGAGCGCTGTACTGGAGTGGCAGGAAGCCGCACGACGACAGCTGGTGCGCTAGTGCGGTGCTGACGGAAACGAATTGGGGAAATAGCAAACAATTGGTAATATTGTAGGCGTAGACTTATAAAGGACCTGGCCAAAGGTGCGACAAAATGTCAGAACCGCGTTGGCCCTAAAATTTTTAGGGCCATGCGACATGCGACTCAGTTCACAGCAGTCAGTGCGCGAGTTTTTGCTGGCCATTAATTTGCCAAACAATGTTCAGTAAGCCACGTTCTTCCTTTGAAGTCATTGATTGTGGGGCGTTAGATTGGTCCAAGTGGACTTGACGAACAGTTCTCGTTCGGACGGGAACCACCTCGCTGCGGCCGGTGCCAGGGTCTGGAGGTCCCGCGGCACCAGCCACCGTATCAGCGTCTCCAGAGCGCTGTACTGGAGCGGCAGGAAACCGCACGACGACAGCTGGTGCGCTAGTGCGGTGCTGACGGGGCGAAACGAATTGGGGAACATGACAAACAATTATTGTTGATTTTGTAAGGCGTTGTTTAAACACAGCGGTGAATCTACTGGACCGTGTTGCGTTGGTGGAATAGTGAAATTGCCACAATAAGCTACAATCCTAAAAAAAAAAAAACAAATTAGTCCGACAGTTAGATAGCAAAAAAATATTTTACACGTATTTTTTCTTTTGTTTCACAAACGAAAAATGACGAAGATACAGTGCTCAGAAGTTTTGCGTGACGTCACTAGTGGGTACGATTTTTACCCATAAGTGACGTCACGATCCCCCAATGTGGAAGTTTGATGTTCTAAGATATCTCTGTCGATTTTTAATATTTTGCAAAAACAAAAAATACGCTTCCCATATTTTTCCATGATCTAGTTGACGGATTAATTAGAATGGTGTATTTTTGACCCAGTCCGGTACCCTATTATAGTTAATATTGTGAGTGGTTAGGACAGAAATGCGGCCGTATTGGAAGGTCTGGGCCGGGAGGAGGCAGTTTAAAAATAGGACTCACTTGAATTACGATGAAAATGTTCTCTACTCCCCCAAATTGCTTTCATCACCCAATCCAAGATATATGTTATAAAAAGAACCCAAATGACAAAGGTCATGGACAGTCGTTTAATACAGCGGTGAATCTGCTGTATCATGTTGTCCTGGTGGAAAAGTAAAATTGCTACAAATTGGTATGATGAGGTGGTCAAAAATGTAGCATTCTAAAATTAGTCCATCAGTTATTATCGAAAAAAAAAATGGTTGTCTGTAAAGTCGGTTTACTGACGATAGTTAACGTGACAACGTCTAGTATTTGTGTTAAGCGCCATCTAGGTAAAACATTCTGAAGCTTTTTGAAAAGCTGTTCAAAGCGCCATCTCTGGGTACATCATTGTACTAGCACAAGTTACTAGTAACTATTATCTAATCTATGGCGGTAACGTTACATGACGTCATGTTTTGCGGGCGTGCAGCCGGCTTCACCGAATTATAAGACGTTATCACGTCAAAAATATGGGACACGTTTTATCAAATTTATTATTATTAGTAATCAACATCTCTAGGATCACGAGACACATACGTGTCGCGGTCTCGGCACGAACTGGCGTCCATACAATTTGGTAGTGTCAAGTGCCTGTCGCGGTCTGAGCGCGAACTTGTATCTTAAAGCTGCTCCAAGATGAGCTAATAGAAATGTCTCTATACTCTTCAACAACTTGTTGTGCAACTCTAAGCATAGTGCGGCGGCAGCAGCTATTATCTCGGCACACCTTTCCACACCTTATTCTCTATTTATCAGAAAAAGGAAAAAACAATGGATACTAATACAAAACCGCACTACCGCATTCAATTAACGTGGAAATTATCAAGAAAACTTAAGTTTCCTTAAACAACAGTAAGTTTTAACTTACGAGAATCAGACCTAAGTAAGATAATTACTCACAAGTGTTGGGTGAACTTGGTCCTCAAAGATTGTCGGACTTCTCGCCTAGACTCGGCACAGAACATATTGAAGCAATGCAGAACCTCATATCGTTGCTGTGGGCTAAAGCTCTCAAATGAAGCTAAGATCAGGAAGGTCTCTGAAGTTAAGTCCACCAGGGTGTTCGGCATGTTGGGGTGTTTGCCACATATATCCTGTAAACAAGAAGTTAATTATAAATTCAAATGGAATACCTTTCCGCCTGAGGGAGAAAGTTAGGTTCGTCAACATCAACATGCCACTAAATGTTTCCACCGCTGGGACTCGGGGCCTTCTCTCGGAAGGAGAGAGTTAAGGCCGTAATCCACCACGCTGGCCCAGTGCGGGTTGGTGGATGACACATGACTTCGATAGTTTCTAGGTACATGTCGGTTTCCTCACGATGTTTTCCTTCACCGTTTTCTAAGTTAGCGGGATTACGCACATGACTCGAAAATACAGTGGTGCGTGTGGAGTTTGATTCCGGGGTCTCCGGATCGGCAGGCGTCGTTCTCCCGACTAGACCAGCCGTAACTTAAGTTGGGTTATATAACTTTTAGGCAGTTGTCCCACCGGCAACAATGAACGAGTAACGAGTAGAGCTAGAATTAGAAACGAGTTGGCAAGTCGCAGTGAGCGAGTGCGTAGCTCCGATAGTTGTGTAGCTCGGCTATAAGCGAGTGCGCGAGTGACGCGAGCGATTACTCGCATCTTTCAGATGAATGCACTGTAGAGAAATGACGCTGGTTGCTCTCTCTGCGTGTTCTAATCGCTTAGCGAGTATCACTGAGCGAGTGTTATCTTTCATAGCTCTTGTCTCTCAACGACAAACTAGTGAAGCGAGAGTGAGAAGCTAAATGGGTAAATATAAAGGAAGTTATATTTTGAAGTTTGGATGGAAGTTTTACATAAACGCATGGAATAAACCTTAAGGGCTATTAAGGATTATAGTTATATACGTTATTATTCGACAGTCGTGGTACTCATCAAAGGAGGAACCTGCCATAACGCCATAAGAAACTTATAGAACGCGAGCGAAGCCGCGGGTTTAAGCTAGTTTTAAAAATAACATTCAAATAGTAAAGAACTGACACTATTATTATTATTCTAGAAAATTAAAAAATACAATACTAATAAAGTTTGTAACGTCAACTCATAACCATATTTACAAGCAAAAACAAAATGCCGTTTTTTCAGACAATTTTTGCGATTTTTTTTTTTCCAAAAAGTGACGAGACGAGCAGTAGGTACATGTGCCTGATGGTAAGCAACATGCCTGCCACATAACAGCCCAGTGACACGCACCTATTGAAACATGAAGAGTCCAAATCATTACCTAGCACTGCACTGCGTTCGTCACCCAGAGATCTAAGATGTTATATCTCTAAACCCTGTAATTTCTTTGGAAACGTTGCCCTTCAAACCGGAATTCCTTCCTTCTCCCCTGGACCGCCGCACAGTGCAGTCGTGTCATAGTCATAGTGTCGATTTAAAATTATTTCGTTTTTCGTGCATTCTGATTTTATTTATTTCCAAATACTTTAAGCAGAGTAAATCTGCAGTGCTAAACATAATTATTTTGCTTTCATTTTTGCAAATCGACCTACGTAAACTAAAATATTGAATAGCTGATTCGGTGAGTGGGCTTCTATTACCGAAACGACCTTTCACCACGCTTGCTTCGGACAACTGACGCACGGCCGGCACGGCGCGGCGACTTATCACCCGGCGACGACAGCGACCGCTGATATTTGTCATTCGGCGCGTTGCACATTTTTACCTGAGTCAATTAGCCGCTGCCGAGCGCCGTTTACAAGTAATGCTCCGCCGCACCCCGCCGCCCGCGCCCCGCGCGCTACTGGCGACCGACGCAGCCTCGCCAATGATACACGCCAAATCGGATACTGATATAAGTTCTTCCCCCGGAGTTACCTCCCTAACTGTGACGAGTATTTCTAAGGAGTACGCCTCGAGTGACCCAAACATAACTGCTCGGAAGCGGAAAAGAGAGGACGATACATTAAACAAAGATGAAATTTTGGAATTGTTTACACAGTTGAAAGTTGAACAAGACAAAAAAATTTCTGCACTCATGAACCAAATACAGGGTGGAATAAATGCACATACCGAACAAAACAGCAATATATTATCATCTATAGAATTTTTAGGGCAAAAGTATGACGAGTTAGTGACCAGAGTTAACGTCTTGGAACAAGAAAAATTGTCTGACCGCCGGTATATTGAGCTCTTGGAATCCAAGCTGGAGCACGTTAATAAAACTTTACATAGTACTAAGATAGAAGTACGAAATGTACCTAAGAAAGTTGGTGAGTCGAAGATGGACCTCCTTAAAACTGTAATTGGCGTGGGTAGTGCCCTCAGTATTCCAGTTCAAACGGTAGACGTCCGCGATGTATATAGAATAAATACCAAAACGGAGGGCTCACACTCACAGCCAATTGTAGCGGAATTCACCACGGTATTCATGAAAGACAAGATTATCGGGGCTATAAAATCTTATAATAAAAAATACGTTACTACGAAGTTTAGTACCTCAAATCTAAAAATAGAAGGTCCCAGCAAACCAATATTTGTGTCTGAAAGCCTTACACCGCAGACGAAGCACTTGTTTTATTTGGCAAGAGAGTTTGCTAAGAATTCAGGTTACAAGTACTGTTGGTCAGTGCGCGGAAAAGTTTTCTTAAGAAGATCTGAAGGTGTACCACACATTAAGATTAACTGCAAAAGTGACCTAGATAATATTAGCAAATGACTATACTTTGCTCATTTTTTTAAGTACTTATTAATCGTCTGTATTATTTATTATCTAAGACCAAAAACACATAAAAATTGTAAACAAATTGACTACACACCAAACACATTTACACAATTCACACACTACATATCTATAATATTATTCTCTCAAACATTCTACAAATATTTATACTTAGAGCAATACGTTTTCCAACATACATCTATACAAACACTTTTTCAGTGTATTTATTTAATTACTGATAATAGTGAAGGGGTAATTTTTTGTTCAATTCTGCGTTCTAAAAAACTGTCAGAAACTGGTATAAAAGTTTTGACAGGATATATTATTATTTTTCAAAAAAAGCAAGTATTTAACTTAGATATAGTAACATTGTGCCTTAATACTTTATTGAATGACAATGGATAATTCTTTCATTGTATCCGAAGTTGATAACTCTGAAAAAATTGAGTGTCTGTCTATTAGCGACCCTTCAAAATGCACAGTAACGTTGGATGCTGGTACTAGTAGCAAACATAATTTATGCATAGTATCTATGAACATAAGAAGTATTCACTGTAATTTTGACTTTTTTCTTGCTTATATGTCAAGTCTAGATATATCTGTTGATATTTTTGTTTTAACAGAATGTTGGACGAGTGATGATAGACCACCACCTAATATGGACAACTACGCCATGTTTTGGACAAAAAAATCATACAACCAAAATGATGGTGTAGTGGTCTATGTGAAGCAAAATATGGAATTTTCAACATACGAGCCTGATATAGATGAGGGAAACTGTCTAGTGGTAACAATTTCTCAAGACTATTCAATTGTATGCTCTTATCGACCTCACTGCTTCAGTAGTCCTATGCCTTATATAAAGTCTATTGAAAAGTTGATAGCAAACTTATCTTCAAAAAACATTGTTTTGACAGGTGATATTAATATAGATATTATGCCAGATAACCTTACCAAAGTTTCTGAAACTTATTTGAATATGATGGCGTCGCATGGACTACGTCAAGGTATTACACGTCCTACTAGAAACAAAACATGCTTAGATCATATGATGGTAAATACCAAAAGTAAATGGAAGACATTAGTTTTTGAGCAGCAAATCACTGATCATAACCCTATTTTGTTGTATATTAATAACACTAGAACTAATAAAAGCACTACTTCATTCATTAAATCAAGTATAAACTATGATATAATAAATGAAGCATTGAGTAACGAAAATTGGAGTGATCTTTACTCTATTAAAAATAATGTCGATTTAGCCACTGAATTATTTACAAATAAAATCACAGGTCTTATTATTTCAAATACGCAAACTAAATACATGTCAAAGAAAATTGTTCCTTTGAAGCCTTGGATTACTACAAGTGTTATTAAATCAATTAGGAAAAGAAACCGATTACATGCAAAATTTAAAAAAACACCAGATAACGCAGATATTAAAGAAAAATATGTTAAATATAGAAATGTATGTAATAAGATTATTAAAAACTTAAAGATTGAATTCTACAAACAAAAACTGGAACAAAGTAATGGTAATATTAAAAAAACATGGCAAGTTATAAAAGAAGTATGTGGCCTTAATCAATCTAATATTCCTTCCCATGAACTCTTAACTATTAAAAATAATCCTAAGAACTCTCTAAACCAAGTAAATTCATTTTTTACCTCCATTGGAAAAGACTTAGCTAATGCTACACTTTCGAAAATAAGTAGAACAGAATCTGAGTTGGCAATGTCCGCTAAATCGGCAAACCAGACGGTAAAATCGATGTTTATGACTCCAACAGACCCAGTTGAGGTGAGACAGATAGTCATGGGACTTAAATCACATAGTGCACCAGGTTGGGATCTGATAACATCAAATTTTATCAAAATGTTTGTGTTTCTATTGGCTGATCCGATTGCATACATATGCAATATGAGCTTTGACACTGGGAAGTTTCCGTCCTCTTTTAAAAAAGCTATAGTTTGTCCAATTTTTAAGGCCGGTGACAAAAATGATCCGTCTAATTACAGACCCATCTCTCTGCTGTCTACTCTTTCAAAAATACTGGAAAAACTTGTTAAAAAGAGAGTAACAAACTTTTTGATCAAAGAAAATTTACTTAGTACAAATCAATTTGGCTTTAGAGACGGAAAGTCTACGGAGGATGCAGTTCTGATGTTAACAACTAAAATTACGGAATACTTAGACAGTGGAGAGAAGTGCGTTGGGATATTTTTAGACCTCCAAAAGGCCTTCGACAGCGTATCGATTCCCATACTGCTAACCAGGCTAGAAAATCTAGGTATAAGAGGTCTAGTACTCGACTGGTTTACAGATTATTTAACTGATAGACGACAGCTAACAAAAATTGAGGGTTATCAGAGTGACAGTGACAGATGCGTTTATGGTGTGCCCCAAGGTAGCACATTAGGCCCTACGCTATTCCTTATCTACATAAATAGCTTGTGTGATACTATTTTGCCGGGACTTGACCTTCTCATGTTTGCTGATGACACTGTTCTCCTGATTCATGAAAGGACTTGGTGTAAAGTGTTAAAGTTAGCTGAGTATCATCATGCAACAGTAACACGATGGCTGGAAAACAATCTTTTAACTTTGAATGCCAATAAGACGAAGTATATGTGCTTTAGCATCAATGAGTCAGGAGCACCTAAAGCAAATATGTCTTTAAAAATGCATGTATATCCGTGTAACTGTGGCCCGATACCCATACGGTGCTCTTGTAAAGTACTAATTAGGGAAGACTATATAAAGTATTTAGGAGTATGTATAGACAGTCATCTCAACTGGAACGTTCACATAAAAACACTATCCACTAGAATCAGAAAACTTATGCATGTATTCAAGGCACTGAGGACTGTGGCTGATACTAAATTAATCTTACAGACATATAAAGCTCTTGGTGAATGCATTATTAGGTATTGCATCTGCGCATGGGGATCTGCAGCAAAGACCACCATCATTTCTGTTGAGCGAGCGCAACGTGGTTTGATTAAAGTTTTGTTGCACTTACCCTTCAGGCATTCTACAACTGAAGTTTACAAAATAGCTAAGGTTCATAGTGTAAGAAAAATATTTATTTATGAAAGTATACGGCGGTATCACAAAAAAACTGTTCCAACATTACTCACCAATACCACAAAGCGAAAACGTCGTTGTCCAGTTCCGGGTGCCAAACGCAAATTTGCCCGTAAAAGTTATGCAGGAATAATTCCTCTAATATACAATAAAATTGACGCTAAATTCAAAATAAAACGTTTAAGTAATAATGAATGTAAAAGAATTATCTGGGCTTGGTTAGATGAATATGATTATGACGGAATTGAGAATATGTTAGTTGAAGTGGTTGCGCAATGTTGAACTACATTATTTAATAACAAGGTTTTTTTAAATTTATTTATGTCGTTTAATAATAATATCCTATAATCATATGATATAATATATACTATGACATTGTTGTCGAATATGTACTTTATATTTGTACCTACTTAAGTATACTTAGTTGTGTTAAATAATGTGCATTTCTGAGAGAGTATATTTATGTATAGAATTATTTTTTGTGTACCTATATATGTATATGAACTACCCACGCTTATAACCACACGCATAATTGCAGGTACATATGTAATGCTCACCTACACACATACACCTTCACATACTCTTAGATACAGCCTCACACATAATCTCACATCCAAACTCACAAACACACACCCTCACGCCTCACACATACACACACACCCTCACACACACACACACCCTAACACACACACCCTCACACACACACACACACACACACGCCCTCACACACACATACACAAACCCTCACACACGCACGCAATTGGTCACCATTTGTCAGAAATTATGTTAGAACATTAACTAAATATGAGAACACGTCTTCATGGGAGAGGCCATTAGCTATCGAAACACAGTTTGAAACTAGTTCGGAGCTAATGGGTTCATATTTCAAATTGTAATGATGTTATTTTCTTTTGGACCAAATAAAGTTTATTATTATTATTATTTTTATGTAGCAAATATAATTTCTCTCCTACAACAGAGGAGGTTTAGTTAGCACGGGCCGAAGCCAAGTGCAAAGAAAGTGTAACACAATTTGTGTTACACAAAAAAAATTAAATGTTTAAAAATTTGCGAACAGTCCTGCAGGTGTTCAGGATTGCAGCTTTTTGCAGAAGTATGTAAGTTGTCGACGGAATTCCTAGAGTGTGCAAGCTTGTGTGAAGTGTTTTAGGTATCACTCCTGTAGTTGATATTACGACTGGTATGGTTTTAGTAGTGTTTACACGCCATTGTGTTTTAATTTCTATGGATAGATCAACATATTTTGCGATTTTTTCGGTATGTGTGGAAGTCAGGTTATGTGTGTTACAAACGGCTATATCTATAAGGAGAACTGATTTATTTTGTTTGTCTAGTACTGTTATGTCTGGTCTATTGTAATGTATGGTCTTATCTGTAACAATAGTCCTGTCCCAATATAATTTGTAGTTGGAGTCTTCGAGGACAGCCTGTGGTTTATATTTGTAATATGGTACCTTTTCTTTGACTAGTCTGTATTTTAAGGCTAAGGTTTGATGAACTATTGAAGCTATTTGATCATGCCTGTGTTTATAATCTGTCTGGGCTATTGATTTGCATGCACCTGTGATATGTTGAATAGTTTCGGAAGATATGTGACATTGTCTGCATTTGTCATTGAAATTCGGACGACGTATAATATAGCGTTGGTAATTTCTTGTATCTATGACCTGATCCTGTATACTTAGCATGAAACCTTCAGTCTCCGGGAAGAGCTCGCCACGCCGCAGCCATGCATTTGACGCGTTTTTATCGATATGCTGCTGTTCCAGGTCATGGCGATGTCTCCCGTGCAGAGACTTCTGTTTCCAGGCTGCTATTTTATCTTTGTTTGATGTGATGTGTTGGTTGCGCTGTGTGTTCTGACTAAAAAGATTTAGAGGAGTGATTCGTTTGTCAGCGTTTACTATTGCTTTATGTAATTCAGATTTTGTACTCTTATTATGGAAGTAATTTCGTAAATTAGTAATCTGCTTATTGTGTAGATTTTGTATGTCAATGATTCCTCGGCCTCCTTCATTCCTAGGAAGAACCATTCGTTGTATACAAGCACGAGGGTGATGTTTACGTTGTTGTGTTAAGATACTGTTTATTGACGTTTGCATTTTTTTCAGTTCTGTTTTGGTCCAATGTATGATACCAATTATTATTATTGTTATTTTGGTTTACACTTTTGTGTTCTCTCCGTACTAGGAGGTAAGTAATTAAGGCACGGGCCGGAGCCAAGTGCATTTATAAACTTAAAAATTTTCTGACGATTCTACTCGTGTTTAGAATGACTGCTTTTTGCAGGTGTTTTATTGCAGATGTGTGAATATGTAGTGTTTCGAGACTCATGGACAAGGTTTTGGGTATTACACCTGTGGTGGAGAGTACAATGGGTATAGTGCTAGTGCTATTTATTTGCCATTGTGTCTTTATTTCTATTGATAAGTCTGTATATTTAGCTATTTTTTCGGTATATGTGGTTTGTAGGTTATGGGTGTTACAGATTGCAATGTCGATTAGGTAGGCTGTTTTTTTTGTTTTATCTAGCACAGTTATGTCTGGTCTATTATAATGCACAGTTTTATCAGTGATGATGGTTCTGTCCCAATATAACTTATAATTTTGGTTCTCAAGTACCGATTCGGGTTTGTATTTATAGTAAGGAACTTTTTGTGCAATAAGTTTGTATTTATAAGCAAGGAGTTGATGGATAAATGAAGCTACTTGGTCGTGACGGTGTTTATAGTCAGTTTGAACTATTGCTTTGCAGGCTCCGGTTATATGCTGTATAGTTTCGGAGCTGCTACTGCATCTTCTACAAGTATCATTTATGTTGGGGTGACGTATTATAAATTTTCGGTAATTTCTAGTGTCAATGACTTGGTCTTGGATTGCCAACATGAAAGCTTCGGTCTCAGGGAAGAGTTCACCACCTCGCAACCATGCGTTCGACGCCTGTTTGTCGACATGTGGTTGCTGTAGGTCGTGATAGTGTCTTCCGTGCAAAGACTTTCTCTCCCATGCGGCTATTTTTTCTTTGGGATCAGTTATTTTTTCATTGCTTTGTGTGTTTCTATTGGATAAGTTCAAAGGAGTATATCGTTTGTCAGAAAAAACTATTATTTCATGTAGAGGCGAGTTGTGCGAGCGTTTGAAAAAGAAGTCCCTGAGAATTTTTATCTGTTTGTTGTGCAGATTTGTGACATCTATAATACCACGTCCCCCTTGTTCCCTTGGCAATGTAAGCCTCTGGAAACAGGAGCGTGGGTGGTGTTTGCGGTGTATAGTCATAGATGTATTGATAGTCCGTTGAAGTTTTATGAGGTCGGACTGAGACCATTTTATTATACCGAACGTGTAGGTGAGGACCGGGACTACAAATGTGTTTATGGCCTTGACAAGGTTGCGACTATTTAGTTGTGATTTGAGAATCAAATTTAATCTGTGTCGAAATTTACGTGTGATGTTAGATTTGGTTTCTTTGTGTGGAATTTGGTAATTTTGATGATATCCTAAGTATTTATATAAGCTACTGGGTTCCATTGAGTCTATTTGATCTCCACTCTTTAAAGTAAATGGATGATGTGTAACCGATTGTTGTTCTATGGAAAATGTTCTGCATTTGTCAATTCCAAAATCCATTCTTATGTCGTTGGAGAATATTTCTGTTATACTTGCTAGATTATGTAGTGATTGGACACTGTTGCTATAAAGTTTGATGTCGTCCATGTACATGAGATGACTAAGTGTGTAATTTTTGTTTTTGTCGGTGAGTTTCAGACCATGTCCAGAGTTATTTAGCATATTAGAGATTTCGAGGTAAGCTCTGGTTTTGGTTTCGTTGCATGTAATTGTCAAATATGTGCGCCATATGAATTCATTCATATTTATAGTCCATTTTTTTCGCGCACGGGTACGGTCTGAAGTGGGTACAGTGATAGTGGCTCTTGCCTCCTGTACAACATCTTCAGACCCTGATAAACTGGATATCGGCGAGGAATGGGCCCTGTGTCCTATTTCAAGTAAGTTCGGTGTTGAACACGGCGAATCGAATAGGCTTACGCTTGACGTTGGAGATGATGCTGTTACGGACGGCTGGTATGGTCCCATTATGTCGCTTCGTATAGATGTTGTAGAAGCCCTCCTACCGGAAGTAGTTATGATGTTGTTTTTTGGTCGTAGATTATATCTCGAATTGCGGCTAAATGCTAAGCTTGGGTACACTTCGTTTTCATTCTCGGAATCCGATTGCGTTGCCTGGGTCGTTCGATGGTTGGAAGCTGCCGCCCGGAGATTCTTACCACCCCTGGCCTCTTGGGATAAGCACTTACCATCATTGTGGTTCCCCGTAAGGCCGCCGGGCACTTGGGGCGTTGGTTTAGGTTTCATTGTCATATAACTATTTGGACAGACATAAACTTACACAGATTGTCCAGATTGTGTAAGTGCGCAGTAGACTTCCTGACTGAGTCTGTTGGTATTATTATTATTATATTATAATACAGTAATGTTTGCACATTACTGCTTGGCGGTAGAATAACTGGCAAAGGTGTGGTACTTCCCCAGGCGGACTCTGCCAAGAGTCCTACCACTACTTGAAGCCTGCGTTTTCTAGAAACATTTTTTTTAAATTATGCCATTTCAACGTTCCATTTAAACGTGCTATAATATATAATGTCTACAGATAAAACACAAATAATGACTGTACTATAACAATTACATCACTTTTTTGATAATTTATTACTTTCAATTCTAGGTAGGTCTGTAACCAGTAAACCACGTAGCGATAATGATGATAAACAAACCCATATTATATCAGTAAACGGGCGTTTGTTGTAATCAATCATAACCACTGTACCTATCTATGTATGAATCTATGAATCATATCATCAAAGTACATATTTACCAATGCGAACGTGCTTAAAAAAGGTGTGGTGTAATCGGAAAGAAGTTCCTTCAGATAATATAGGAGCAACACATTTGCAAAAAAAAACTTTATTTTATTTTATTTAAAAAAAAACGTAATTTCGAAACAAACTCGCGACTTTCATACTCCGGGTTCTACTGTTTCTTCCGATCGTACATTGTTCAAAGTAGAACCGGAGTGGGAAAGACGCGAGTTTATTTCGAAGAGACTATTTTCATAGAAAGAGAGTAGACGTGCTGGTTCGCGCGAAGACGGCGACAGGAGACCGCGACAGACACTTGACATTATGGAATTGTATGGGCGCCAGTTCGCGCCGAGACCGCGACAGCCCATACAATGGTGTCGCGGTCTTCTGTCGCGGTCTCGGCGCGAACTGGCGCCCATACAACGGTGTCGCGGTCTCCTGTCGCGGTATCAGCGCGAACTGGCGCCCATACAACGGTGTCGCGGTCTCCTGTCGCGGTCTCGGTGCGAACTGGCGCCCATACAACGTATCGCGGTCTCCTGTCGCAGTCTCGGCGCGAACTGGCGCCCATACAACGGTGTCGCGGTCTTCTGTCGCGGTCTCGGCGCGAACTGGCGCCCATACAACGGTGTCGGGGTCTCCTGTCGCGGTCTCGCCGCGAACTGGCGCCCATACAACGGTGTCGGGGTCTCCTGTCTGCGGTCTCGGCGCGAACTGGCGCCCATACAACGTGTCGCGGTCTCCTGTCGCAGTCTCGGCGCGAACTGGCGCCCATACAACGGTGTCGGGGTCTCCTGTCTGCGGTCTCGGCGCGAACTGGCGCCCATACAACGTGTCGCGGTCTCCTGTCGCAGTCTCGGCGCGAACTGGCGCCCATACAACGGTGTCGCGGTCTTCTGTCGCGGTCTCGGCGCGAACTGGCGCCCATACAATTCCATAATGTGAAGTGCCTGTCGCGGTCTCGGCGCCACCAGCTACCGTAACAGTGGCGACAACATGAGCAGTCCACTAAATGTTCCCACTGCTGTATTATTTTGCTACCTTATGATACAATGTAGGTACTATTTCTTAAATCGATCCAGTGAATTTTTCAACTTGAGGTATTTATTACAAACACTCAAAAATATACAAATCTATCTTCTTCATAATATCAATAGATAGTAATGAAACATGCATATCATGTCTTCTGATAAAGAAGACACTTAACAACTATCAGGCGAAGATAAAGAGTTAAAATCGGTGTCTATAATTTCACAGTGCTCGTAAATAATGATTTATCATAGTATACTATCCCACAGCGGTAGACAATATTATCGCGATAATATTGTCTCATTGTCTGTTGTTCATAACATCGTAACGTAAGCCAATATATATATATATAGGTCGGCGGACATTGTCTCGCCATCATCATCAGTAATCGCATTCTTCTGCTGTGGGCGTAGCCGATGGGTAGTGTTGGATGAAAACTCGCAAACACAATTGGATTTAATAAGTACAGGTAACAAAGTAGGTATCACAGGCACCGCACAAGAAGTCTCGTGCGCTCGGCTCGGCCGGGGGAATGTTGACTCATCGAACGCCGACAGGTGGCGCTTGCGTCCCGGACACGACTCGATTGTAACTCGGTTGCGACATATACATATATTAGCCTTATACTTCATCAAAAATGGTCCAGCCGTTGTGATTATCTCCGACGCTCGACTATTCATACGAAGCAATGACTACGTCGTCCAGATGAATGAAACAATATTACCTATATTTTTTTTTAATGTGCGCGTGGGATTTGATCCCGAGACTCCGGATCGGCAGACCTTTCCAGCCGCGATGCCCATCCCACAAAAATTTGGATGTTTGTTGCTCAATTCAATAGGAACGTTTGAACGGATCGAGCTGAATCTCGGAATACACGTAGATTATAGTCTGGAATATCACAAAGACTACTTTTTATCGCGGGAAAATAAGAGGAATAATAATTGCGCGGGAAATCTCGCTGCTAGTTTATGAATAAAAAATAAACATGATTATTATTAAAAATACAATCAATTTTTTTTCTCTCCCACAGCTTAGTATTCTACTTTACTGTTTCATTTCAAAGCTTAACAATACCAAATTTGGGAAATACACTTACTTACTGCACAAATGTAAAACCCCCTCCACAATCTTATACGTTAAATTAAAAATTTCCAAAAAATATCAAAATAAATATCTAATACTTAGTACATTGAGTATTTTTTAAAGCGGAAAAACAACTGGAACTGCAGTAAAATCGTAGGGCGCTACTAGTAAAATTTTTTTACTCGATTTATTATATTTCTACTCGTGACCCCACTACAAAATCTGAGGCTGCGTACTGGTGACCCCCTCTTAAATTCGAGGCTGGGACTGCGCCTGATAACAGCACAGTGTACTCATAACAATATTAACTATTTGCATACATAAGCAGCCCACTAAAAGCAGTGCACCCTCACTCGCTCAAGGTCGCGCGGTTTTAGCCTACAGCTAGACTGTTCCTCCCAGGAAACAAGTGACAGTCGGTTGTCGGACGCACGGCTGAGCGCTCGCGCAAAACGTTTCCCGCGCATATTGTTATTAGATATGTCGTAAACCCTCCGCGCTAGACAGGGACAGAGTTACGCGTTAGAAAGAGCGCAAATGTTTATTTGAAAATCGCGACAGGTATTGCGAGCTGAATTGAACTTTGTTGTGTCCCAGCAAGAGTCGCTATTTATATAATTGTTTTTGCTAAGTGTGGCTTCTGTACTAATATTTATTCTGTGCTAAAAGTTCCCACAGCTGGGACTCACAACCTCTTGCAAGGAGAAAGTCCGGGGCATAATCCAGCACACTGGCCCAGAGCAGGTAGGTGAATAACTTAAATATGAAGACTCTTAATCACAGCCTGATACAGCATTGTGCTCATTACCCAGAGATATAACATAATATATCTCTATCATCATCGTCAGCCGCAAGACGTCCACTGCTGAACATAGACTTTTTATCGGATACACTTCGGAGAGTGTGCAACTGATTCTGCATGATCTAATACCATCTTGCCCTTTCTTCTATCGGAATTCTCGTATCTCAAAAAGCGACATCGTTTCATGGTTGATGTTCCAAAAACACGAACGAAGAGATTTGACTCCACGTTTGTGAAAAGAACGTCTAGGTTGTGGAATGCATTGCCGGAGTGGGTTTTCCCGGATGGTTACAATCTGGGTGTCTTCAAATCGAGAGTGAATCGGTTTCTGCTAGGAAAGCACGTTTCATCGTAGATCGCATCGTCGCTTAACATCAGGCGAGATGGTGGTCAAGTGCGAACCTATCACAGTTAAAAAAAAAAAAATTAGACCTCCCCCCTCGATTTCCACAATGAATGGTCCTGCGCTACCTGCAACCAACGGTTTCCAGGGACCTATGTGAGGTCATCTGTCCAGCTAGTGGAAGTGTCTGTATACCTCTTTATCGTCATCAACTAATGATTTTGAGCAGTATAATACTTGTGTCTAAATCAAACAGCATTGAAAAATATACTCAAAAGTATTTGTTCTTTAAGTATTGGCGTATCATTGGAGAGACCTATGTCCAGTGGACAAATGTGGTATGATTATGATGATGATGATGATCTCGAAGAGAACCAACAGATATTTTTTCAAGAAACTCCAGGTTTTATGGATCCCAAAGTAAAAAAAGAACAGTAAAAGGACCAGTGACAGCCACCTTATAAGAATACCATAATAACACAGGCAGAAATGAGCTCTGGACATGGTGAAAGAAACTGCATATTAAGAGTGCGCCTAAAGCCAGGAAAAAATCAGATTTCACCCGCGCGACGCGTTTCTTAATGTGATGTACATAAAGTCGAGAATAGCATGACACAGTTTGGAGGAAAAATCAATATTTAATCAGGCGTCCATTTTTGACCAAGTTTTATTTAATTACTCAATAACTAAACATAAATTTAAAAAAGTGTTCGGTTACTTTACTAGAACGTACAAATAGGAATTTTATTACCAAAAATAATGTGGGGTCATCTCTGATAATTTCGAGTACTCGAATTAAAACGGGTTTTTTCGGTGTCATTTTTATTTTTTTATTGTAAAAAACTCTGGTGTATTTTTAAAATTCTATTCGGTTATTGTGCTTCTTCTTGATTGTACCCACACGTCAATATTTTTTTTGTCATAGTTTTTAGTTTCTTAACTTCAGTGAGCGGCGTCGAAAATGTCCTTTTTTCGTTTTCTGGCTTTAGGCGCCCCCTTAATATTGAGGCCTTGATACACTCTCTAACCACTGTCAGTCTCTTTTAATATTATAAAGCTGAAGAAGATTTTTTGTTTGAACATGCTTATCTTAGGAACTACTGGTCCGATTTCAAAAAATCTTTCATCGTTGGATATGTGTGTGATACTTCAGTGCTTGACTATAAATTATGTACAATGGTCGAAGCCAGGACGGACTGCTAGTAAATTAAAAAGATAGTGTGACCAACCATGACTTGTTAAAACAGGCAGAGAACCTTTATTACAAAAATTTAATTACAATGAGAATTACACTACGCTACATACCAGACTAATCACACACTAAGCACATCTAACATTTCCATAGACCAATGAAGGTCTTAAGATAATCAAGGACATCAAGCCAGAAGTCAGAAGCGTGCCCAGTATGCTGTTGGCATTACCACGCTGGATGACAATGCATTCGGCCTAAGCACACCAGTATTTTGGTCATGCGTTGCATCTAGCTAGCGTTCAGAAAGGCTTTTTGAAACTGATGAACTCCAGTGGGAACTGGGTCAATGTCTCAATACTACATACATGGATTAAATACTAAAAATAATACCTTGATAAGTTTGAATATATGTTTCAAATATTTCCACCACATTCCTATGTTTCCTTTCAGCAAATGCTTCTTGATAGACTGCAGCCAGAACTGTAGTGTACCCACCAAATCGTTGTTCTTCAATCCCCATAATTTTGATGGTGGTAAAGACAGAAGACATTCAAATAAAATTCCTCCAGCGCCGATTTGATGATACTTGTCACAGTACTGAAATAATACATTGTGTAGATTAGAAGTTATACTTTATAGCATAAACAGCCCCCACGTTCCCACAGATAGGATTAGCTTAGATAGGATTAGATTTCTCTTGAAAGGAGAATATCAAGGCAATTTTCCATCACGCTGCGAGTCCATGCGAGTTGGTGGGTGATGCGTAGTACAACCAAGATAACTTTCTTGCAAACAAGTTTAGTAAGTGTAAGTTTTCTCCCGACTTTCTATAACTATGTGTAAGTACAAAGACCTTGTTAGGGTGTTGCAAAGCAGGACGACAACACAGTTTCGTCCCAAGGGTAATTATACAAATCTTTTCATTTGATGTATGTATAGAATAGAAGAATGTATCTAAAAACTAGTTCACGTTACCTCCATCTCCAAAGATCTATTTTTTATAATAAATAATGTCGACGACATGTTAACTTTCTTATTTTTGAAATACTCCGTATCTATAAGTTGTTGGGTTATAGCTACGTATTCGTTTAGAGTAATTACATTGCTCATTATTGTCAAGTTCATTTCAAGAGTAAAAGTTAACTATCACAAGTGATAACACAAACAGTAAACAGAAAAATTAAAATGGCGATTTCAAAAAAACAAATGTATGGCGCGAAAGACTTTGTGTTTTTTTTTAAATCGAATCAAGCATTACGTATTTCCTTATTTTTTTTAAATAGAGCTGAGCCTTTGTCAACTAAACTAAAAACCGATAATTTACCAATCGAGTAGAATGGTTTTAAACGTATTTTTAATGAGCCGTTTTCCGACGAGACAAAAAGATATGGTTTAATAAAACGATAATAGGGGGCGCTTGTAGGTCTTTTGGTTTCTTGTCAAAAGCGTTAGGCATAATGGGACTCAATTCATTCAATTTGCGAAAGCACGACTTCTAGTAATAATCTATATATATAAAAGCGAAAGGTCACTCATCAAGGAATCTCAGAAACTACAAATGCTAGGAATCTGAAATTTTGCATGGAGGTACCTTTTGGCACGTAGGCGCTCGCTAAGACGGGGTTTTGCGAAATTCAACCCCTAAGAGGGTGAAACAAGGGATGAACGGTTGTATGAAAATTTTGTATGAAACGTGATTTTCAAAGTTATCAAATTTTGTATCTAGACACTTGACACGAAGCAATTAAATGCATGTTCTATCAATTTTGTAATTTCGAACTGTACGGGGATG
The DNA here is from genome assembly GCA_963693475.1 of Ectropis crepuscularia. Classification (NCBI taxonomy): domain Eukaryota; kingdom Metazoa; phylum Arthropoda; class Insecta; order Lepidoptera; family Geometridae; genus Ectropis; species Ectropis crepuscularia. The sequence goes on along the minus strand of OY856368.1, from coordinate 12,570,024 downwards.
AAATTGAGGTTGAAATGGGGGATGAATGTCAATATGGAAGTACCCAACCGCTAAATATAAAACCATGAAACTCTGTATATCGACACTTGAGACGAAGCAAACGAATGTTTGTTCCATCAATTTAGCAATTTCGAACTGTACGGGGGTGAAATTAGGGTTAAAATGAGGGATGAATGTCAATATGAAAGTTCCCAACCGTTGAAGATAAAACCATGAAACTCTGTAAATAGACAGTTTGTTCTAGCAATTTTGTAATTTCGAACCGTACGGGGGTGAAATTGGGGTTGAAATGGGGGATGAATGTCAACATGGAAGATCCGAACCGTTGAAGATAAAACCATGAAACTCTGAATATAGACACTTGACACAAAGCAAATGAATATTTTTTCTAGCAATTTTGTGATTTTGAACTATAGTAGGTAGTATAGAGATGAAATTGGGATTGAAATGGGGGATGTATACTTGGAAACTTCCATTCGTTGAAGATAAAACTATGAAACTCTTTATATATGCACTTGGCACGAAGCCAATAAATGTTTTTTTCTAGCAATTTCGTAATTTCGAACTGTATGGGGAATGGGGATGAAATTGAAGTTGAAATGGGGAACGAATGTCTCCTACGCTTTCACACCTAAACAACTGAACCGATTTTGATGAAATTGTTTTATTATAAGCTGTTTTTAGTAAATGCGTCTGGGTGTAAAATTAGTTATTGCCAGAGTTACCTCAGTATTTATTTCGCGCGGACGAAGTCGTGGGTAACAGCTAGTAAATAATAAACTACTTTCTCCATGTACGCATTTTATTCGAATGAAAACTATATCAAAACATCAAAATTTCAAAACAAATTCGTAAACCTGATGAAAGACAAAATATATGTTTTTTAAATTTATTCTTGGCTATGGATACTAATCCTTCAGCCGAGAGAGTATCTCTCTACTTAGTCTGTGGATAAAATATTGTCGTATCAGTGTTGCTATTTATATCTTTGAATTTTCCTTCTACTTTGGCTTAGTTGGTGTCTATTGCCTCGGGAGTTCTAAAGATTTTTACTGAAAAAGGATTGTGATCAGTAACGGTTTTTTATTACATTATCAACCTAATTAGCTATTTTTATTCCCAATATTTTAAAATTAAAAAAGACACTTTTTACACTATACTTTTTCCCTGAAAACGGGTAGGGTCTCTAATGGGATTACACTGTTGAGAGTATATGGTAGAGACAGATCTATCTGCATCTCGAACAATCGCCATCTAGTGCGTCCGTTGGAACTATTTTTGTCTCGTCGGAAACTCCCTCATTGTCCTTGCCACGCGCGAAGCAAATTTATTAATACAAAAAAATACTGTTTTTACAGGTAAGTTAGTAACATTTAAAAATTTTTTTGTTAATAAATTTGCTTCGCGCGTGGCTAGGACAATTAAAAATAATATTCATTTTATTTTATTTTTTTATTGGACAGAGCCTTTATTAACAAAACTAAAATGCAATGAGAACACTACGCTACATACCTAACTACTTACACTATGTAAGCACTTATACCGTATAAGCATTGCCATTCAGCGTGGTAACGCCACTAGCATGCTGGGTACGCTTCTGATTGGAACTGGGCTTGAACATCTTGATTATCTGTAGACCTTCATTGGTCTATGGTCTATGGATAATTCTGGGTAGCGATTCTGAAACCATTCGGTTGCATCCGACACGGAATCTCATCTCTCGGTCTTTGTCATGCTAAATTGGAACCGCGTGACCAAAATGCTGGCGTTTATTTGGCGTAACGTATAAGTTATACGTCACGCGTCGCGTCGACCAAGCGCTCGAAAAGGCTTTTGAAGATGAGGGAGCTCCCGGCCCCCACGGGCCCAATGTCTCCATCCCAAAGGGCTCAAATATGTAACCACTTCCGAGGGTTGCATATGTGCGCCGTTTGAGTCGCTCAGCTAAATTACCCGCTGCACCAGCCCTACTATGTGTCACTGGAAGATGTGATGGTGCCAGAATATCGATGCAAGTTGCGTTCCACACTAAGGGCCGACCCAACTTCCAAGGCACAACAGTCATGCCGTCAGGTCTTTTTCCATCGTCACGCGCATGACTCGAGTTCGAGTATGGCTGTTGAAAAAGCCCGGCGTATGATGTCGTTCAGACTGGCGTGGCGCCCAATACGACCTGTGCTTTTCGAGCCAGAGAGACCGTGGTGACCGAGTTGGTCGACGGCAGTACCACAATTGGAGCGATGGGCTTCATAGCACCTCGCACCCAAGCGCAAGCTAACAGCTAGACGAAATGCAGTTGGATCTAATAGGCTACCGATATCGAAAGATGGCAAAGCTTGTAACCAAAGGCCCGATTCCCACACAGACACAGCAAGGATACGAACACGATCCGCGGTACTAGGACACGTATCGAGAAGAGAGTTCCGTGCTAGATCGCAGATCGGTCGATCCCACTGTCTCTGAGATGACAGACATCTGAGGAAATTGTTGTTTGGACAAGGCAACCTCCAAGCATTCTTAGCCTCGCACAAATTAGCAACAACTACCGACCGAACCGAATATTCCGAATGGCCTAATGAGGGTGCGAGAATTTTGTCTATTAGATTTTGAGTACTATGAACTGCGGCCAAGAATGCCGGCCGGTAAAGCTACACTTGAAATTTGGCGGACCCCTAGGCCTCCCAACCTTATGGGTAGTGAGGCTTGTGACCACGCCTTCCCACTCAGGTTCCCAAATTCAACACCGATATTAGTGATTCCTTTACGGCATTGTCTAAGCTCCAAAGGAGCATACCATGTTGCCACAGTGGACTACATCGTAAAGCGTAGGTACATACATTTCGGAACAAAGAGACAATGCCGAATAATTGTAAATGACATGGGCGTTTACTTTGAGTAGCCTATCGGAGGCTCTCGTAAAATTTTGAATTTTTTCCTCGACAAAAGGTGGTAACTACTAATCTAAAATCGATGAACCCAGGAGGCGCAGGGAACGTTTGTCGACTGATTTGATGTTGGGGGCCAGATCATTAAATTTCTGTATTATCAAATCTTTATCTGGACATGTATCGCAAACGAAAAGTTCGCATTTTGAAAAAATTTGTTATAAACCAAACAGATGAAAACCGTCTATGAGATTTTTAAATCAGTTAGAACAGTATTCACATCGCCCCCCAAAGTTCCGCCGTCCAAGTACCAAACGTTTAGTTTAGACTGGAGACGTTGAATGATAGGGTGAATGGCCAAGGCGAAGGTCGCAGGGCCGAAGGGATCACCTTGTTGACAGCCGACGGAAGATAGCATATGATTGTTTTGATAAGTCAATTTTGTGGGCTCGCCATATCATTGCCAAAGAAAACTATACTACAGGTCAGGAATTTTATCCTTCACTTGGGCCAACAGGGCTCCTCAATCAACAGAATGAAAGGCGTATTTAACGTCTACCTTTTACAGCACCTCTCCTCAATTTTGGTCAAGGAAAGTCCAGACAGAATGAAGGGCAGCCTCACATCCACCCCGCGAACCAAAACCGTAAAAAAGTTGTATTGGTTGGAAAAGGAAGCTCAAAAGAGCAACCTTATTCCTACAACCCATCTTGGCAGCAAAGCGACGATAAGTGGTGCCGACAGCAATTGGCTTGACCCCACGATCTTTTTTGGAAAGTGCGCACAAATTAGCGCCGTACAAAACTTCGACAATGTCACTACTAGCTCGACCAGATAACATGAGGCTAACTAAAGAAGTTAGATCTCTCAAGAGGAACTCTCCTACCTACAAATATTCATAAATTATGAAGCACCTAAAATATATTAATGAATCCTATTAATTATTACCTTGTTTACCCGATCCACACAACTTCGTATGTATATAACACTGTATTGCAAAAACATCCTGGTCCTACATTCTTTTCATTTACCATCGCCTCGAAGGTCGAAGTTAGTATTACAATGATTCACTAAGAGTGATGAGTAAATTAAACTGGAGTAGGTACCTAATAACTTATTCGATGAGTTTCAAGTAGTACGCTTGCTAACGGGCCAACCCGGTTCTATTTTAACTTTACCTGTTAAATGAATATACTCTTGGTGTTCATGTAGCACTGTTCATGGTTTCTAGACAGTATTTACTAGATGAGAATGTTAATTATACACAAAACTAATGAATGAGTATTGAATAGTTTTCGTGAAGCAAGTAGATCTGTTGAAGATAGTTCTCCATTGTGCCAGAGGTGGCGCGCCATTATTCAGTTTTGCTAGATACATTTTATACACTACTAGCTGTGACCCGCGACTTCGTCCGCGCGAAATAAATACTAATGTAACTCAAGCAATCACTAATTTTACACCCAGACACATTTACCAAAAACAGCTTATAATAAAACAATTTTATCAAAATCGGTTCAGTTGTTTAGGTGTGAAAGCGTAAGAGACATTCGTCCCCCATTTCAACTTCAATTTCATCCCCATACAGTTCGAAATCACAAAATTGCTAGAACAAACATTTATTGGCTTCGTGCCAAGTGCCTATATAAAGAGTTTCATAGTTTTATCTTCAACGAATGGAAGCTTCCATGTATGTATGCTTCGTGTCAAGTGTCTATATACAAAGTTTCATGGTTTTATCTTCAACGGTTGGGAATTTCCATATTGACATTCATCCCTCATTTCAATCCTAATTTCACCCCCGTACAGTTCGAAATTACGAAATTGATGGAACAAACATTCGTTTGCTTCGTGTCAAGTGTCTATTTCAGACTCCTAGCATTTGTAGTTTCTGAGATTTCGTGATGAGTGACCTTTCGCTTTTATATAGATAACATTGGCACTACAGCTGGTAAAATTGCAAACTATTTTTGAAGTGAAAACTTTTTTGGGCGCGCCTAGACACATTTTTCGTGGGGTGTTAATTGAATTCTACCGTCACGCTCGGGTATGATAAGAAATCTTCGGGTAAACTCGGGACCTTGGTGATTGGGCATCTAGAAATGCGTCAGCCAATGGGAAATGCTGATGCATTTCTAGATGGTCATGCCGTGATGGCTAGGCCACGCCCTCCGGTTACACCCGTGTACTTTCCAAAGCAAGCAATTAAAAATTATGAGTTTTAAGTTTTCACGTCTAACATTGTCCCGATTCCAAAAAAACCTAACCCTAAAGCCTTGTCCGAATATCGTCCCATCTCCATACTCCCATTTCTTTCCAAAGTGCTTGAACGCCTTATCCACTCCCAGCTCAACTCGTTCCTTAACCGTAATAATCTCCTTAATCCTTTACAGTCCGGCTTCCGTTCTGGTCACAGCACCGTCACTGCACTAGTAAAAATTACTGATGATGTTTATCAGGATGGGGATGGACGACAACAAACTTACTGTCCTTACCATGCTTGACTTTAGCAATGCGTTTAATACGATCGATTTTGATATCCTACTAGCTGTTCTCCGCTCTATTTAACATATCTCCAACGGCAGTTGACTGGTTTCGCAGTTATCTGCTTGAACGCTGGCAACGTGTACGCGTGGGTGAGGTGTTGTCTTCATAGTGCGATACTAGTTCCGGTGTCCCTCAAGGTGGCGTTCTTTCTCCTCTCCTTTTCGCAATCTTTACTAACTCAATTACACTCCATGTTACTTCTTTCTACCACCTCCATGCTGACGATTTCCAGATTTACTCTCAGGCATCCCTAGACCGTTTAAGTGTGGCTGTGGGGACTGTAAATGACGATTTGCGTCATATTGAAGCCTGGGGTCGCTCTTTTGGCCTTACTGTCAACCCTTCTAAGACTCAAGCCATCATTGTTGGAAGTAGTAGGTTAATTTCGAAGATATATTGGGCTACTCTACCTCAACTTATATTTGGAGGTGTTACAATCTCATACAGTGCGCAAGTCAAAAATCTTGGTGTGATCTTTGACAATTGTCTATCTTGGGATCCTCAATTACAATCAGTCAAGCGTAAGTTATTTGCCTCAGCTGCGTCTTTAAGACGAATAAGATTTTTTTTACCTATGGCCACTAAAGCTGCGTTAGCACAGTCTCTCCATTACCTATTTTAGATTATGCTGACGCCTGTTATCTTAACTTAACCCAGGAAAAATTTCAAAGGCTCGAGCGTCTTCAAAATTTTTGTATACGATTTATTCTCATCTCTCAATTTCGTAAACAGCTCGAGTGGCTCCCAATCAGACTTCGCCGGGATACACATATACTCTCCCTTTTGTATAATCTATTATTTAATCCTATTTACCTATCCTATCTTAGCTCTCGCTTCATTTTTCTATGTGATACTCACTCTAGTAACCTTAGGTCGTCTAATAATCTTCTTTTGTCCGCTCCGTCTCACTCCAGCTCTTTCTAAGGATCTTCGTTCTGCGTGACGGCCGTTGCTCTCTGGAACGCACTACCAGTGGGTATCCGACGGGCGCAGAGCGTGGAGTCCTTCAAGGCTCTGATGAAGAAACACTATCTCTCTATATTTGTCCCTTAATTATTATTATTATTTTTTATTTTTTTTCAATTAAGATTTCCATTCGTTCTCTTTTTTTTTCAATTGCTTCTGTTGGTCACTGTCATTTGGTTATTTGTATTATTTATTATTATGTATGTTTATTTTATCTATGTATGTATTTTTTTATTTATCATGAATATTTATATCAGAGGTAGGTATATGTTTGTATGATATTGTTATGTAGTATTTTTTATTTATTTATATGTTTTGCTAGCATAAATGACGACAGAATAGAATAGAATAGAATAGAATATAATAGAATAGAATAATCTTTATTGACATACTTAAACATTCCATTAACATTTTTCACATAAATAAATTGTAAAATAATGAATAACAGGGTTTAGAATATGTCTCGTCAGAATATGCAGTGATACAATAATTAATCAATTAATATAATTTTTAGCTGTAAAGGGGCCGTAAGAACATCTATAATTTAATTATTTAATATTTATATACAAATATAATCCATTAGATTGTGCAACAACAGCAATCCATAACAGCAGGAAGGCACAGCTCAATTAGATTTATAAAACACGATCGTCATATTTTTCACTTGTGTACTCTTGTATGCTGTACAGCGTTCTCTCTAATAGAAGTTGCCTCACTTTATTAGTAAAAGTTGTATCATTAGGGATTTTTTTAAAGCTTTCAGGCAAATTGTTATACAAGATACGCCCCATCTGTAGTGGTGACTTTTTTGCAATAGTTAGCCTACAAGATCCTATTGGTTCTAAAACGGTTCTTTTTAGTCCCGATCTCCGATCTTGTTTCTCTACAGTAACAAATTTATTGAGATTGTACCTAGTGTACTTTATGACTTCTAATATGTAGCATGCAACAGATGTAAGTATTTTAAAATTTTTAAAATGTTCCCTGCAACTTTCCTTAAATTTAGCACCGGCCAATACTCTTACAGCTCTTTTCTGCATTTTGAGGACTCTTTGAAAGTCTGTAGAGCATCCCCAGAAGATTATGCCATAAGTCATTATAGAATGAACATATGAGTAATATATTTCTTTCAAACTTCCTGGTGACGTTACAAATTTCAACTGCTTAAGAGCGTATACACCCTTGGCCATTTTTTTAGAAGTTGTATTTATGTGGCTTTTCCATGATAAAGCTGAATCAATTTCAAAACCCAACAGCTTTACATTATTAGTGGGCGTGATTACCGTCCCATCTGGCAAGTTAACAGAAATCTTGGTTTGATTTGCTGTTTTTGAATTGAAATACATAATATTAGTCTTGTCTGTATTAAGATTAAGTCCATTGTTTTTAAACCACTCATTAAATTTGGAAATTGCAACTTTAAGTTTAACTTGTAGCTCTGCTTCAGTAACTGCCGATAATATTAGTGTAGTATCATCTGCGTATTGGATGATCCTACCACCTATATCTAGCATAGATATGTCATTAACAAAATAAATAAACAACGTGTTTCCTAATGATGATCCTTGGGGGACTCCAATATTTGTACATAGAGCGTTGGATCGTTGTTGTTTGTCATTGATTTTTACATCCACTGTTTGATATCTATTTGTTAAAAAGGATTTTATAAGTTCTAATCTTTGGCTCGTGACTCCGTAAATCATAAGTTTCTTTATCAAAAGCTCATGATTCACGGAATCAAAAGCTTTTGACAGGTCGAGAAATATAGCAGCTACCTTATTTTTACTATCCATATTCTCAATGACATTCTCCGTGAAATCATGTATAGCGGTTACTGTTGACCGACCACTCCTATAAGTCACTCCTATAGTCTTGTCACTGCCGCTGAGCATGAAAGTACTGTTCCGTTATTTAATTGTTTAAAATATCTAAAATGACGCAAAAAGTCTTACAAGGTTTAGTGCGCGAACTCCAAGACGCAATGAAGATGATGACTGAGAAAGTTAACACAGTTGAGACGAAACTTGGTGAGCAAACCAATTTGATAATTATTCTAGTCGATACAATTAAATCGCTAAGATCAGAATTAAAGGGTAGTTCTACGCAACCACCCGCAAACCAACTTCCACCAAGCACTGTTCCCACCCCGACACTGCAGCGTCCAATGCGCCAGGCACAACACAATACAAAAACAGCTGCTATGAATTATTCCACTGTTACCGCTAAAAAACCTGGAGACATGGGTAATAAAAACTCAAACGTCTTGACTGTTGAGGCTCCGCCGGCGACTGCTGAGGCGAGCCAATCAGACGAATCGGCTAAATTCCCGGCTAGTGCTTCGGTAACAACCGTTACTGAACCGCGAGCGCCGAGTGGAGTGGCCACTAAATCGACTAGTGCACAAAGCTTCGAGTTGACGGATGGAACTACTCTCGGTAAGCAACAAGCATACAGAAAACGAAAAAGTCATACTCAAAAACCTGTTGTAGTTGGGTCTGGAGAAATTGACGAAAATCTACAAACAATAGAAAAGGAACTTTTTATTCAGGCGTGGTCGTTGAAACCGGAAACTACCGAACAACAAATATTAAATTATTTAAACAAGCATACGGCGTCCTGTGACGAATATACTGTTGAGAAGCGAAACATTAAGACGAATAAACACGCCGCTTTCGTAATCGGGTTTCCAGAGAGGTTATTCGACAAAATATGCGCGCCGACTTCGTGGCCTCCGGGAGTGAAGGTGACTCAATGGTTTCGGAGAGGCACTGGTGGGGCGGCGCGAGCGCACCCCGCCGACGCTCCGGCCGGCCCGGCCCCGGCCGCGGCCGCCAGTCGCGCCGCGCCGCGCCACTGAATGCACCTCGAATGACACTCCGCATGCGACTGCGCGGAATGGAATAAATAAACAAACCATTGTCGTATGTCACCAAAACATACGTGCGCTAGAAAATAAAACGCAACGAATCGAAGTTCTGTTACAAGGGGAGATGAAATGCGATATACTAGCTTTAACTGAACATTGGTTGACTAGTTCGAAACTCCAATGTATAAACATAGATGGGTTTAAGCTAGCTTCAAGCAGCTGTAGGCAAGTTACGGCACACGGAGGCTCCTGTATTTTTGTAAGACGCGACATGAAATCCTTAGAAAACTCGGAACTAGTGAAACTGTCAGAAGAAAGATATTGCGAACTATCGGCGATAGATTTAATAGACCTAGGCGTGACTATTGTTTGTTTTTATCGCACATGCCTTGTCAGTGTTAAAGATTTTTTTTCGCGTTTTTGTAAGGTGCTCGACAAGATATGCGATCTCGGATTGAAATGCGTACTGGTGGGTGATTGTAACATCGATAGTCTTGGCCCGATTGATTCTGAGCTAAGATACTACAATGACTTACTTTCTACCCATGGCATGGTAAATTTGGTTGACTTTCCGACCCGTATCTCCGCTACGACAGCAACCTCCCTTGATCCTTTGTACTCTAATTTAGGTCCCGGGGTTGTCGTGGCGACGCCGATTGTGACGTTACTTTCAGATCACTGCGCTGTTAGGGGCGAGTTGACTTTGCCAACAAAGCGAGGCACAACTATGACCTCTAAGTATGCTCGCTCGTTCAATGCAAACAACCAGCGAAATTTTGTTAGTGCGATCGAAAGTGTAGATTGGGAAAGTGTAATCTTGAGAAATTACTCTTGTACGAAGTTGGCAGTAGCAGTTATTAATATAATAGTCAATAAATTTGAAATCTGTTTTCCATTACGGAAAAAGATTTTTAGTTTTAAGGATGACGCATCTTGGGTTACCCAGGAGGTGAAATTATTTAATGCTTTTGTTTTTGACATTTTAGAAATAAGTGCCGCCAATCCCGGAAATGACGTAATCAGGAAATATGCTTTTGACATTAAAAATCGATATGACATATCGCTGAATAATACTAAATCAATATATTACAATGACATTATAGCATCTAGCACTAACCGCTCCAAAGCAATGTGGAGTGTAGTGAATATTGAAAGAGGGAAAAACAATACACCTTTCCTTCATTTTACGGACGTTGTGCTTAACACGAATGGGCAGAAGTTTGAGTCTAGAAAACAAGCTGTCGAAGAGATGAATACTAGATTCCTGCGCTCGGCTATCACCTGCAATGCACCACCGGCAAATGTCACTCGCGCTGCTGCAATCTTAGAGTCTGTTCGAGCAGCTAACCTGTGTTCCTTTAGATTGCGACCGTTTACGGCTGACGAAGTGCATAAACTACTTACTATGCGCATCCCTCCAAAAGCATCCAAAGATGTGTACGAAATTAGCGTTAAGCTTCTTAGAACTGCCGCTCTGTCTTTGGCTAATGTACTTGCGGTACTCTTTAACCGATGTATGAGTGAGGGCTTGTATCCTACTAATATGAAGGTTAGCAAAGTAGCTCCAGTCTTCAAGGGAAAGGGAAAGAAGACAGATATTGACGGGTATAGGCCGGTATCTATCATACCAGCGATATCAAAGGTATTCGAAAACGGACTCAGTAGTCGTCTTACTGACTTCTTAGAGTCTACGGAAGCCTTGTCCGATAAGCAATACGCTTACCGGGAGGGTCGTTCGACAACAACGCTTGCACGAGAACTGGTTCGTCGTATAGTGTCTGCTCGCGAGGGAAGGAAGCAAGTTGCCGTCCTGTGCTGCGACCTTTCTAAGGCCTTCGATGTGGCTGACCACAAGGTGCTCGCGGAGAAGCTGAAACACTACGGCATAGCTGGTCCCGCACACAGTCTATTTACTAGCTTACTTCAAGACCGATCACAAATAGTGGTCGGGAAGGGAGGGTCGGTACGATCTGATCCACAGGGATCTACGATGGGAGTAGCACAGGGGTCATCGGTGTCAAACCTCCTTTTCACTTTGTTGATGAACGACCTGCCGGATGCAATAACGGATGCAGAAATATTAATGTATGCCGATGATGTCGCTGCGATAGTTACCGCGTCGTCTCTAGACTGTCTTGAACGCAAATTGAATGAAGTAGCCCATCAGCTGTTTTGTTGGTTCTCCATTAATGGCTTGTCTCTAAACCTTAAGAAGACACATTTTCTGGTCTTTGATCTGTCAGGCCGAAGTCGCAAAACTATGTCGGTACAAATTGAGGGAAAAACCATTCAGCAGTTGAAAAATACGACTTTCTTGGGTTTCGAGCTGGACTCCGCTCTTATATGGAACAACCACGTGGATAACATTTGTGGTAAAATCAGTAGCGCGTGCTTCGCCCTTCAGAGAGTCTCACGTTTGGCGTCGGCAGAGATGGCCCGCACTTGCTACTTCGCAACGGTTCACTCCTTGTTACAATATGGTGCCGAGATCTGGGGTCTATGCTCAGAGTGGAAAAGAGTGTTCCGTTTGCAGAAGCGTGCCATTCGAGCGATCGTACGAGTGCCCCAGGATACCTCCGCGCGACCTTATTTCCAGAGCCTGGGAATCTTAACACTGCCATCAATAATAATATTACAAATGGCAGTGTATGCACGACTACACATGTCAACGGATTTATCGGATAGCGATAATAAAAATAAAAGAAAAACGCTTGTTAAGTCGAGCAAACTCACGCATGCCATGGGTGGAGTAATATATAGCAAACTACCGGAGTCTATCAGGATGGCCCCTAGCCATAATAATTTTAAGCACCGGCTTCAGCGCTGGCTTGTCGAGCACTCGTTTTATGACATTGATGAATTTTTACAATTGTAAGTGATTTTTTTATATATTTCTCTATTGTTTAATTATTATTCATTGTATTACTAATTATTATCAATTATTATTATGATTAATTATTATTATTTTATATTTAATGACAACTAATTATTTGTGACGTGTAAATTGGCTTTACCAAATAAATGAATATGAATATGAATATAAGCATGCTGAGACCGTGAAATCAATTTGTGTCGAATCAAGTGTGTCATGAGGTTTTCCGACATCACCGATTCGATTAGTTTCGAAAAAGTAGGTACGATAGTAATAGGTCTAAAACTTTTTACGCATGATGTATCTCCCTTACCCTTGTATAGAGGGGTAAGTCGGGATTTCTTTAAAAAATCAGGGTAGTACTGTGATTGTAAAATTTTGTTAATTAAAAAAGTGAAATGGTCGCATAAATACTCCAATATCCAAAACAAAACTTTGCCAGATATACCGTATAGGTCTTTGGTATCTGACATTTTTATTTTCTTTTTCGCAAGCAACATTAACATTGAACAAGATACAATTTCAAATTTAAACTCTTCCTTTACTTCGACTCTGCCTTCGAGAAATTTCAATGATTGGGAAATGTCAGGAGATGAAGTCTGACATAGACTGTTGGCAATGGACACAAAAAACCCATTAATGTATTCTGCTATTTTTGCTTGGGGTACAAATGAATTAGTAGAGCTATCTACGAGGTTCCAATTCCATTTTTTTATATGTTTGTTTGTCTCTTCTTTAATAACATTCCATATTTCTTTTTTAGGGTTTTTGGAGCTCATTACGCGATTTTGAACGTAAGCTTCTTTATTTGTTTTGATTTTAAAATCCCTAGTATTTATCTTTCGTTTTATGATTGTTTCTGATAATTGAGGGAACTGACGTTTTAACTGATGCAGGTCATGGATTTCTTGCTGTAATTTTATTATTTCATTACAGATCCATGGACATCGATGCTGAAGTTTGGTTTTCGTTTTTGTCATAGGAAAGAAAATGTCAAAGTTTCTAAGAAATTTCATGACAAAATTACTGAAAGTATTTAAATCATACGCCTCAAAGATATCATCCCAATCATAGGCGAGCATTGCGTTGCAAAATTCCATTATTTTAAACTCACTAAAAAAGCGTTTTTCAACGAAATTGTACCTCTGTACACTGTTATCCTGAAACTTTACATTAATAAACTGAGCATCGTGATCGGATACCGCAGTGGCCAAAGGAAAAATATCAAGATCTGTAGATTGAACGTTTGTTACTACACAGTCGACTGAAGTCTTGCAATTGTTTTCGTATCTTGTTGGAAAATCAACAGCATTTCGGTAACCGCATGGTTGCAGTATGTCATTAACTTTTGTTCTATTTGACGACTGTACTAGAAAATTTATGTTCCAGTCACCGGTCAAAAATCACACTTCTATTAGAGAGACTGCCGAGCAAGTCAAATAATTTCTTTATTGCATTAGCAAAGATTTTAAAGTTACCATTACCAGTCCTGTACATGCCTACTATTACAAACATTTTTGAGTGCACATTTATCTCCACAGACGCAAACTCACAGTGAAATTCCACAGACAAGTCATCCACTTTCTTAAGTGCCTTAAATGTCAAATTATCACTCACGAAAATTGATACGCCTCCGTGGACACGTTTTCTCCTAATAAAATGGTTTGCGTGGTTATAACCCTGCATCACAATGTTGTTAACATTGGTTTCAGTAAGCCACGTCTCTGATAGTACTAGAATATGTGGCTTGTGTGTTTCGATGACGGCTTGTAGGATCAATGTTTTTCTGCTATTAAGAGATCTGACGTTTTGGTGAATGATTTTTAGGATTTCACTATTTAAGTTGTGGATGTCATTGCTGTTTCCTTGTCTAAAAAATTACCCTGAGAGTTATTTACTGTTTCTAATGACAAATGTTGACAATTGTTATGACTACTCAGTCCTGTTAAATAAATAAGATTTTTATTACAAGATATGTCAATTTCAAAATTTCCTACTATAACCTTACAAATAAATTTAATAAAAGTTTTAGAAAGTACATTTCTAGTAGTAAAAAATGATTTTTCAAATAAATTCACATCAATTATTGACAAGTGTGGGGATTGTTTAGCTAGTTTATACAAATATCTGTTAATATAAAACTTTTTAACATTGTTTGAGTCATCATTCACCTTGCTATAGTTATATGGAAGAGTTGAGACTTGAAGTCTTAAATTCATACGTGAGCATAAGTCTATTAGATCCATAATACTTGTCAATTTATAATTAGCAAGGTTGGAAGATATAACAATTATTTCATCGTTTTCAACCATGCTTTTTGTTGCACCATTAACATTTTTAATTACTTCCTCTAGAGTAGCATTAGGTTTACAAAGAGAAACAACATCGATACCATCGGAAATATGGTTAGTAAGATGTTCAGCTAGGGATTTTCCAAGCTGGTCACATAAGATTAGTATCTGTTTCTGGCCTGGAACTCTAAGCTTTTCCGTGTTCTCATGGTGTGTCAGAGAGATGGGTGACATTGGACATGACAAAGTTGGAGAGTTTTTTTGATTTTTGATCTTATTTATATTATCTGCTTTAACGTCTGTAACTTGAGAGTGTTGATATGTTTTTTGTGTTATATCCTCGGATATATCTGGCCGGGAAAATAAATCTTCTACGGGTAAAATTTCTGTTGTTATGGAATCTTTGTGATTGATGTTCATACTTTTAAAAGTTAAACACTCATTTTGTAAAACCAGAATTTGTTCCTGTAATGTATGTATTTGTTCATTAAGATCGTTGGTTTTGTTATAACATTCCAGCTCTGTCTTTTTCTGAAGTGTTTCAAAGAGGGTGGCGTTTTTCTCATGCATTTGAATTATTTTTAACGCATTTTCGTATTCATTTAAATCATTTATTCTACTTTCGGTCAAGTTTTTGAGGTCGCTATTTTCTGATGTTTTTTCTAAAATTTCAGCTTCCTTTTCGACGAGTTTTGCTTTCAATTGAACTATTTGATTAGTAAGCCGTTTAAATTCCTCAGCACACTCCTCTTGTTCCGCCAATAATTTAATATTTAATTGTTGGGTTCTTTCTAGATCGATAGTAAGAAGTTTTATACGGCGTTGGGCTTCGGCCAGTGTTTGACTTCTTGTTTGAGCCATTATAATTAACTATATTATTAGCAGGATTTTAAAGAAAATGTCCAATATTATATTATTACAAGTCCAGTATATCATATATGTATAATATGTAATTTGTTATCACTATTAGTTAATTATTTCATATATCTCTAATTCATTGATTTATTATTAGGATAATTTCAGTATATTGTATACATGTTATATTATTTCTAGTTTGTGTAGTTACAATTCAGTGGGTTTTACGAAAATGTTCCGACTATGATATTATCTGTATTTCATAGACAAGTCGTAACGTCTGTAGGCGACCTTATTTATTACTTTTTTATTTTTTCTTACAAAATGTCACTGTCATACGTCAACTGTTTGGTGTCAGTTCATGCGGTTGTCTGAGATGTCATGTCAGTGCAAATAGATTTTTCTCAATAAAGTAATCAAATGTTGGTACCCTATTTATAAATTGTAATTGTATGACTAATTAATTTCAAGTACGTGTTCAAAATACAATAACGGCCCAAATCTGTCGTCAATATGAGTGTTTGGACCCTTGTGTATTATGGAAAAGTAACTATTGTTTCTCAGCTTTAGTGTACTTGTCGTTATCGTTAACAAAGTGCTAGGGTTTATCTTCTTGGTGTATTAGTGGTAAAAATTACCAGTGCTCAGACACTCATACGTTTAACAACAATGGAAATGAAGAGTCTTTGACGAATTGTTAAATTACAGCGTTTGTTTATCTCACCAGCGTCCGTGTGCCGTGCAAATATTTGGAGGTTACTTTTTGCACTATTTACAGTCCTTTTATTTTAGAAAACACTGAATTTAACATTATTTTCGAATATAAAAACACAGAGCTCAGAAAACAGCTGTTAACACGGCTGGTGTTGCCAGTTATATACGACAGTAGTATTGTTTTATTTCTTGCTGTTACTTTCGCACCATATCCTCAAATTGTCTTTCGCTTTCTCATATTTTGACTATTAATGGTTGCCTGGAAGAAATCGCTATAAACGATAAGGCCGCCATTTATGGCATTAGTTATAAGTTATTTTATTTGCTATTGTTTTTTCACTGTTTTAGTATGTTAGTGTGCATAATAAGTTACGGCTGGTCTAGTTGGGAGAACGGCGCCTGCCGATCCGGAGACCCCGGGTTCAAACCCCACACGCACCACTGTCTTTTCGAAGTCATGTGCGTAATACCGCTAACTTAAAACGGTGAAGGAAAACATCATGAGGAAACCGACATGTACCTAGAATCTTTCGAAGTCATGTGTCATCCGCCAACCCGCACTGGGCCAGCGTCGTGGATTATGGCCTTAACTCTCTCCTTGCGAGAGAAGGCTCCGAGTCCCAGCAGTGGGAACGTTTAGTGGGCTGTTGATGATGATGATGATGTGCATAATAAAATATTTCTGTCTGTCTGTCTGTCTGTCTATCGGCAGTTCCGATGACTGCCAATTTTTTTGACAGATCTAATAAATCCTAAAAATGCTTCATTATTTTATCGTCGGTAACGAAAACTTACTAATGTTATTAACCATAGGTTTTTATAGGGTAAGGGAGTCAAAAATGGCAAAAACATGCTTCATTTATAAGTCATGAGCACATTATTATATGTGTTTTTTTTTAAATAATAAATGGAAGAAAATAAATTCCTTAACATAATAAGCTAACCAAATATGTCATCTAACAGTCTAACACAACGACACATTGGTGCCATCTTTAGCAAATTGGCAAATTTGAGGGTTATTTCTGACAGATATACGAGTAAACGCGTTCTGAAAACGCGTCATTTATTATACTTCTATTGTGTACAGATTCACCGTTAATCTCTAAAACAAAACAACCAACGCATAAACATAAAAGTGATCAAAATTAATGACATTATTGCTGTTAAATATTTAAATATTTGAACATAAATATCATCATCATCATCATATCAGCCGAAAGACGTCCACTGCAGGACAAAGGCCTCCCCCAAAGATTTCCACAAAGATCTGTCCTGCGCTGCCCGCATCCAACGATTTCCGGCGACCTTTACCTGCCAACGCTGCGTCTTCCGGTACGCGGTCGCCACTCGAGAACCTTTCCGCCCCAACGGCCATCGGTTCTGCGAGCTATGTGCCCTGCCCACTACCACTTAAGTTTAGCAACTCGTTGAGCTATGTCGGTTACCTTGGTTCTCCTGCGGATTTCCTCATTTCTGATTCTATCGCGCAGGGAAACTCCGAGTATAGCTCTTTCCATTGCCCTTTGGGTGACTTTGAGCCTTCTTATGAGGCCCATAGTAAGCGACCACGTCTCTGTTCCGTATATCATCGCTGGGAACACACACTGGTCAAAGACTTTCGTCTTGAGACACTGCGGTAGTTTGGACGAGAAGATATTACGTAGTTTCCCGAACGCTGCCCAGCCGAGTTGGATTCGACGAGTGACCTCTTTCTCGAAGTTGGATCTACCTAATTGGACTGTTTGTCCTAGGTAAACGTATTCGTCAACAACCTCGAGCGTAGAGAGTCCTACTTTAAGAGGAGTGGGTACAACATGGTTATTTGACATGATTTTTGTCTTATCCGTGTTCATTTTAAGACCCACTTTTTCAGAGGCTCTACTGAGGTCATTTACCATTCTGCCGAGGTCGTCCAGGGTTTCAGCCATGACCACGATATCATCGGCAAAACGAAGGTTGGTCATGTACTCACCATTTATGTTGATGCCGAGTCCGTTCCAGTCCAGAAGTTTGAAGACGTTTTCCAGTGCGGCGGTAAACAGTTTCGGGGATATGACATCCCCCTGTCTCACACCTCGTTGCAGCTGGATCGGTTTCGAATTCTGGTCCTGATGACGAACTGACATGGTGGCGTTTTCGTACAGGCACCTAAGCACCTCAATATACCGATAGTCAATTTGGCACCGCTGGAGCGACTGAAGCATAGCCCAGGTCTCGATCGAATCGAAGGCTTTCTCATAGTCCACAAACGCCAAACATAGGGGCTGGTTATACTCTTCGGTCTTCTGTATAACCTGCCGTAGCGTATGTATGTGGTCTATGGTGCTAAAGCCTTTTCGGAAACCGGCTTGTTCGGGCGGTTGGAAGTCGTCAAACCTGCGTGCGAGACGGTTCGATATGACTCTCGAGAACAGTTTATAAACGTGACTCAGAAGCGTGATGGGCCTGTAGTTCTTCAAAAGGGTCTTGTCACCCTTCTTAAAGAAAAGTATCACCACGCCTCTGTGCCATGCATTCGGCGTTTTGCCTTCGAGAATGACGGAATTAAATAGCTTTTGTAGAGTCCTTAGCATAGGCGAACCTGTCGCTTTCAGGAGCTCAGCTGTAATGCCGTCATCACACGGCGCCTTGTTATTCTTTAGCTGTTTGAGAGCCATTCTAATGTCGTACAGGCTAACGTCCGGGATATCTTCGGTGTAATGTCGGGTTAACCTGGCTCTAGGATCGCTGGTCAGGTTTACGACAGGTTGCTGTGTCGTCGTGTATAGCTGTCCGTAGAACTTCTCAACCTCTCCCATGAGCTCGGATTTGGACGATATGATCTTCCCATCCTCGGTCTTCAGCTTCATCAGTTGGCTCTGGCCAATAGACAAATCTCGGGCGAATACTTTAGAGCCTTTGTTCTGCTCAATGGCCTTTTCAATACACTTCGTATTGAATTGCCGTATATCGCGAGTCAGTGACTTTGAGATCTGTCTATTGATCCTTCGATACTTAGAAGCATCACCTGAGGATTGTAAAACCATCTTGAGCCTTTCTTCCATGAGCTCTAGGGTAGGGTTAGAGAGTTTTTGGGTTCCTTTCGTACGACGGATTTTAAAGTGTTTAGATCCGATCGTATGGACAGCTTCCACGACCCTGTCATTATAAACATCCACGTCTACGCAGTCACCTAGGCACTCGTAGCGATTCTGAAGCTCGATTTGGAAGTTCTCGGAATTCTGGATTTGGATAGGCGCTGGCCGGAGCGTAGACTTCATCAGTCGCGACCGTTCGAGTTTTATATTAAGATTCAGCATGCCTCTTACCATTCGATGATCACTCCCGGCTTTTACCGCATTGATCACGGAGACATCACTGAATATTTCTCTCCTTGACGACATGATGAAGTCTATCTCATTTTAGGTTGCACCATCAGGACTAATCCAGGTCCATTTGCGTTGTACCGGCTTCTTATAGAAAGAGTTCATCATATAGAGTCCCTCTTTCTCCAAGAAGGCTAGCATCTGGCCCCGTGAATTCCGATTACCAAATCCGTAATTCCCGACTCTAACCTCATCATCGCCCCGCCTGCCCAGTTTCGCGTTGAAGTCCCCCATGACGACAGTGTAAAAAGTCTTGGATGCATGCATGGCTTTCGAGATATCCTCATACATAGCCTCTACCTCAATATCGGAATGTGTCGACGTTGGCGCGTATACCTGTATGACCTTCAGCCAACCTTCAGTCCTCGCCCTCTCTTCGGATTTCAGATAAACCTATAATACTCCAGCGCAATTTGCTCAATTCTTCCTCCAGTTCGATAACCTTCTCGTCAGTCCGCAGTGTTCGCGTGTTGAATGTTGCCAGGGACAAGGGTCTATTACGGTAGCTTAAGGGGGCCGTCCGGGGATTCTTAGCACCCCCTGCTCTGCTACTGTCGTGGCCGCTACCACAGCCAGGACTAGCAGAGCTGCCGGAGACTAGGGGCCGTGGCTTTCTTTATGCTTTCATAATGGGGGGGTTTTGCCGTAATCGCCACGCTTGGCAGGCGGGTTGGCGATCGCAGTTGGTCGGAAGTTTTCTACAAGATGCTGCTGGCCATCTTGTGTTATTAGTGTTTATAACTTCCGACCATTCCGCAATGGTTTTAGCGCCATTGTTCGGTGGACTGATTGCACTGATGGTAGTTTCCACGACTATGATGGTCGTGCAAACTACCATTAGCGGGCGGTGGGGTCGTCACGTCCCTACGCCGTCATTAAATAATCGAAATTAATTACATTTTTGCTGTTAAATATTTTGTAAAAAAAAGGCAAAGCAAGCGAAATAATATATGTACTGAAATGTATTTTACGCTGAAAATTTTGAAGTACCTCTTCTTTACTGGCTCGAGTAAAAATTATGTATAGCTTCGAGCGGACTGTCACGAATAACTGACACCTTAGCTCAAAGACCACAAATGTTTTTTGCGTAGCACCACCACACAATTCCGAATTTCATCGTTCGGACTGCGTTCAGAATCAGCGTAGCGAATCAATGGCGCCTGTAGGTTTCTTTAGTTCCGTTTGTGTCTATGGATTACGATTTCTCATTTCTTTTCACCTGTCAGACAGCCGGTCTGCCCTTTGACATTAAAATTTAAATCATAAGGTTGGCTGCCATGCCTTTGGCTTGACGCTTTGACGCCTGACGTGAACGGCGATCAGTTCGGGTGTGGGGTGGCGAGCCATTTAATTATTTCTTAGATTTTAATTGAACAGGGTTTTACATAATGTGTAGTTTTTTTTCAAATCGATTCACGGAATCGCGGACTAAATAAAACTACATTTGTACTGTAATCACTGTGATAACATATTTAAACGAACAAATATAATGTCGCTCGATAGAGGAGAGCGCATATTTGTCGAGCCGCCGCTATTTTGTCGCGTTGCGAGTCGCGAGTTCTTCCTCAGTTTTGTGTTATGATTGCATCGTAGCGCACGTCTCGCGTCCGTCGTAACCCGTCGATATTATGTGGCCCGAAAGTGAAAACGTTAAAAAGTTACAATTATGATCCCCATGATATATACAGTGTATGGATTTGCCATATTTTTTCTAATCGCGTGGGTGACACTGTGGTTACTTCACATAATGGCCTTGTCGTACTCGAAGTGGAAGCTGCACCGAGCCGTGGACCGGTCGCCGCCCGAGCAGCCGTACCCGGGCGTCTCGATTCTGAAGCCGCTGACCGGCGTGGACCCGAACCTGGTGTCGAACCTGGAGACGTTCTTCACGCTCGACTATCCGATGTACGAGATCCTGTTCTGCGCGGAGAGCGAGACCGACCCCGCGGTCGGCTCGGTGAACGGCTTGCTGCAGAAATACCCTCAGGTGGACGCGCGTCTGTTCATCGGCGGCCAGCGGGTCGGCGTGAATCCTAAGATAAACAACATGCAGCCGGCGTACCTGGCCGGGAAGTACCCGCTGGTGCTGATCAGCGACGCCGGCATCCGCATGCGGGAGGACACGCTGCTCGACATGGTCCAGCACATGCGGGAGCACGTCGCCATCGTGCACCAGATGCCGTTCACCTGCGACGCGGAGGGGTTCGCGGCGGTTTACGAGAAAGTGTTCTTCGGCACGGCGCAGGCGCGGATGTACCTGTGCGCGGAGATGCTGGGCATCAACTGTCACGTGGGGATGTCGTCGATGGTGCGGCGGTGCGCGCTGGAGGAGGTGGGAGGACTGGCCGCGTTCGCGGATTACCTGGCGGAGGACTACTTCCTGGCGAAGCTGATAACGGGGCGCGGGTGGCGGATGCGGGTGGCGTCGCTGCCGGCGCTACAGAACTGTGGGACGCGGTCTGTGCGGTCGCTGCAGGCGCGACTGGCGCGGTGGGCGCGGCTGAGGATCGCCATGGTGCCGACAACGTGCCTGTTGGAACCGCTGTCCGAGTGCATGCCACTGGGCGCGGGCGCGGCCTGGGCGGCCGGTCAACTCCTCGGCGCGGAGCCCCTCGCCTTCTTCCTCTGCCACGTGCTGGTCTGGTTCCTGTCCGACTGGCTGATGCTCCGCTCCGTGCAGAACGGCTCCCCGCCGTTCACGAAGGTGCAGTTCCTGGTGGGGTGGGTGTGGAGCGAGTGCTGTGCCCCGTTCGTGTTGGCCTGGGCGCTCCTCAGCCCGGAGATCTCGTGGCGGACTCGCAGCTACCGGCTCGACTGGGGCGGGCGTGCCCACGAGCTCAATCCCAAGCTCAAGTTCTGAGCTCGCTGGCTTTAAATTGGTGTGGCCGCTACCCGAGTGAGTGAGTTAACATTAGCCATGTTTTTACGAACAGATGTGTTACTTTTGTTTTAGAAAGAACTTGTGTATTTTGTTTACGTGTTTTTGGTAATTTATTTTTTACCATCCCGTGGTTTTAATTAAACGTTTGTATATAATGTGAACTGTAAATAGTAGGTAAGGTATAAATGTGTAACTTTTAAGGTTGTAACATGCCATAACTGATTTGATACGCTGTTATATGGAGCCGGTTTATACTGTCACCGTTAAACATTTTGTTGAGCATTTTACTGAATTTTTTTTTTATTGCAATTTACATGATTACTCAAAATAAGAATATTATTTAGGGTCCATGTACATATGTAAATATCTTGCTGATATATTTCACGTGTAAGATTGTAAGGATGGATAGACAGTGGTGGCTCTTTCGTGAAAAGACTTGAACATATTTGGAGAAAACTTTACTATGTAACTCTTATAAACAAATAACTTACGCTGCTTTTCAACCCTGAAAATCGGACCAATCTCATGGTATATAGCAATTGAAATCAGGGAAATTCAGCTAACATTTCTAGACTCACCCGTCAACATTTGGTATTTATTGCAGTTTTTTTAATAATCCTATCCTTTTTATTGTGGTTTAGACAAATATGTTTTTTATTTTAAATCTGTAAATAAAAATCTCAGAAATATGTTTTGCAGAACAATTTTTTTTTTTTACAGACAGAAACTTTAAATCAATGTTGATGTATTGATTTGAAGTTTTTGATTTTTAAACCATGAATACATTTCTTATAAAAAACTTATGTACTAACATTTTTATAATATAAATACATATATAAATATATATATAAATAGACAATTTCTATGGTAATGACTATATAAATAATAATTTAAAATAGAACCTGGCATGCTGGTGTCTCAATAGAAATTATTACATTTCACTGAAATTAAAATAAATACCAGTGCACTAATTGGTTCTTGTTTTAAATTTTTATTTAATTTTTGTTAACCAATCGTAACAGTGTGTTGTTTTTAATTAATACTATCACTCACAGCTTGAAATGGAACTGTATAATTTACCAATGTCGAACTTCTAAAAATAACTGTGATACAATGATATTAGTAAATGATTTAATGATTAATTAATTAATCTATCGTCTTTTATTCATTGAAATATGATTAGTTGATTACAAAATGCATTTTTGTAAAGTGAGACAGTTTTTTTTTTCGGAATACCAGATTGGATCTCCGTTGTATCAATTGTTGATCCTAATGAATAGGAGGGATGTTTTGGGCTTAATACTGGTGTTTTGCATAGTCCTGAATGTTAAATATTCTCTTTTTATCACTTGGTGATTACTACAGCGTATTTTTCTCTACCCGTTTGATTAATCAGCCATTATTGCTTCATATACAGGGTTATTGGTAATCAGCCTGCATCGGTTTAAGGGCATATTCTGTATATTTAAACAAACAACTTTTGTTCTACAACTTTCGTTAAAACTTAATAGATAACCCAAAAAAAAATGTATTTGTTGCCCTTTTTTGTACTGTTTAGCGACTTTTTAGTGTTTATTCACTTCGGTACATCATTTTTTGCGCGTTGAGCGTACGCGCTCTCGTTACGAATTGTTACGAAGAGTTCGATACTTTTAGACCGTGCAAATGTACTTTTTATTTATTTTGTAAAAGAAAAAAAAACTTTTTTTTTTGAAACTGTAGAACAAAAGTTGACGTATTGAATGTACCTAACATCCCCTTAAAAGGATACAGGCTGATTACCAATAACCCTGTATATTGCCCCACAGAATTCATTAACACTTTGCTCTGTTTCACTCTAAACTAGTCTATCTGCAAATTTGGAGATTGTGAGTTTGAATCCCATCCGGGTATGATAGAATCTCTCAAGTCAGACCATATCTATAAAAGCGAAAGGTCACTCATCACGAAATCTCAGAAACTACAAATGCTAGGAGTCTGAAGTTTTGCATAGAGGTGCCTTTTAGCACGTAGGACGCTCGCTAAGATGGGGGTTTGCTAAATTCAACCCCTAAGTAGGTAAAACGAGGGATGAACGGTTGTATGAAAATTAGATCTTTAGATGACAATATCTGAGCGAAGCCGGGACGGTACACTAGTTACACATAACATCTATTCTATGTCATAATTCCAACTTTCTGTTGATCGGTTGACTCAGTAAGGAATTCATGGGGAACAAACGTCACAGGATTATAACATGATAATGTATCAGTTATCTTGCTCCCATAATGGAAGTCATGTAGGTAGTTAGTAGTAAAGAATGTACACATCAATATTTATTTACACCTTTTGACGTGACAACGTCTTATAATTCGATGAAGCCGGTTGCACGCCCGCAAAACATGACGTCATGTAACGTTACCGCCGTTACCTCGCCGCCGGCGTTACCTCGCTCTAAGGCGTAGTTGAAGTTGTCACGTTCAACTAACGTTAGTAACCCGACTTTACAGACAACCATTTTTTTAGTCAAGTAGTCTGTTTCTCCTAAGTAAGCGCGCTCCATCATAGACGGTGTCGTCACAAGATAAAGAAATACTCCCAGTAGTTCATCGCCTTTGATCTTGGGAGAAACGCCGATAATGTCTAGACACGGGTAGGGTTGTCACAATTTTAAAAAACACCAAAATAATATTAAAACATACGGAAAGCAGCAGTAGGTAATAGGAACTGCCGATAGAAGTGAAAACTTATAACTCCGAATTTGATAGCTTACCTTGGAAACTACACGGGTGTAACCGGAGGGCGTGGCCTCAGCATTTCCCATTGGCTCACGCATTTCTAGATGACCATGCCATGATGGCGAGGCCACGTCCTTTCAGCATTTCCCATTGGCTGACGCATTTCTGGATGCCCAATCGCCAAGGTCCCGAGTTTACCCGAAGATTTCTTATCATACCCGAGCGTGACGGTAGAATCCAATTTACACCCCACGAAAAATGTGTCTAGGCGCGCCTAAAGAAGTTTTCACTTCAAAAACTTAAAATATTACAGAGACACACAAATGGCAGCCTTATTGCTGAGAGCAATCTCTTCCAGGCAACCAGCAAATATGTACATATTAGGAAACAAAAGATTTTAAGAAGCATACGTGGCTCATGGTTACTATTTATCTTCTCAAGTTGTAATTGGTTTTGTCACTTCACTATCCTATTTAACATGAAAAAAACACTAAGGCCAATTGTCCACGTAGCTGCACGACATCCGCACGATTTCGACAATTGTCTGATGCAAGACGAATGCTTGCATCTTGCGTACAAATAATGATGTCTGTGTCCACGAAGCGACAACGACACGACAGCCGCACGTCTTGCGTTTGTTTGTAGGATGCATGCATTCGACAGAAGACGCGTGCGTGGACAGTAGGCCTAAGCCTACCAAACTGAATTATCTAAACCATTAATGTAGCTCTAATATTTCAAACGGCTTACTTTTTTATCTGATTATCAATTATCGTGTAGATATTCCACGCTGATTTCGGGCACGGCAATTTATTTGCGTAAATTAGGTAATCGCTTGATGGAATTCTCACATGACTTATAAATCGAAATTCAGTAGTAAATATTCAAATTCAAATCTATACTAATTTTTAAACCGATTCTCGTAATATCAACTAAAATAAAATACATACCTACATCAATGATATGAAATTAAGTAGGTCGTTTCGTTTTTCAGAGAGAAAAATATGAAATAATTAAGTTGCAATTAATTAACCATATTTCCTGGTAGGTACTTACTACAAAAAACAAACTTAACTTGTTTGTAGTGGTAGGACTCTTAGCAGAGTCCGCCTGGGGAAGTACCACAGTAATTCTACCGCCAAGCAGTAATGTGCAAACATTACTGTGTTCCGGTTTGAAGGGCGATGTTTCCAGTGAAATTACAGGGCTTAGAGATATAACATCTTAGATCTCTGGGTGACGAGCGCAGTGCAGTGCTATGATTTGGACTCTTCATGTTCCAATAGCTGCGTGTCTGTGCTGTTATGTGGCAGGCATGTTGCTTACCATCAGGCAAATGTTCTGTTCGTTTCGTCACTCTTTATTAAAAAAAAAAAAAAGATGGGTGCGAGATTATTTGTTTGAAACGGCCAGCGTTCAATATTTTCAGATTTTTTTAAAATAAGAAACGACATTTCTAGTCTATGGTCCTGTGGTTACTGGACGAGATATCATTGTATAGTTTGTTAATTACCGCCCTGGACGTCTACTCTGTTTCTACGAAAACGAAATTTCGAAAAAAAACTCGCGACTTTCCTACCTACT
The DNA here is from genome assembly GCA_963693475.1 of Ectropis crepuscularia. Classification (NCBI taxonomy): domain Eukaryota; kingdom Metazoa; phylum Arthropoda; class Insecta; order Lepidoptera; family Geometridae; genus Ectropis; species Ectropis crepuscularia. The sequence goes on along the minus strand of OY856368.1, from coordinate 12,543,484 downwards.
CTCTTTCTACTTCGTTTCGTCCGATACAACATTGTTTGACGTTTACATGTTCTAAGCGCACTCTAATTAGAGTAGGCTTAGAATATTTAAACGGACAAAACGACGGATCGAAGTAGAATCGGAGTTGGAAAATCGCGAGTTTATTTCGAAATTACGTTTTCGTTGAATTAGAGTAGACGTCCTGGTAAGGTACCTACTCGTAGTCATGCAAAGTGATTAATTAATTAATTTCAATACCTATACCAAATGTATTCATTCACACATGTTTATATTATACCTCTGTTATCTGCCTACTTCTAATTATTCAGTATTTTCCTTAATGTATGATAAGCAAGGGTTTGCTGTTAAATGGCTGTAAATGGTGGGATAAAGCTTTGAATTACCGATTTAATAATCTTGATGTCGCAGGTTCGAATCCCGTCTACACTTCTGATTATTTTTCCAAATAAGTACACACATTCGATTTAACGACAAACTCTCTAAAGCGTCAAGATTACTAGGCTTTGGCATGCGCGGTCCGAACAGTGTCACAGGGGACATGACAAAATCGTATAAATTAAGAGTGCGCCTAATGCCAGGGAAAAATCAATTTTCACCCCCGCGACGCGTTTCTTAATGAGATATACATAAAGTCGAGAATAGCATGACACAGTTTGGAGGAAAAATCAATATTAAATCAGGAGTCCATTTTTGACCAAGTTTTATTAAATTACTCAATAATTAAACATAAATTTAAAAAAGTGTTCGGTTACTTTACTAGAACGTACAATAAGGAATTTTATTACCAAAAAATAATGTGGGGTCATCGCTGATAATTTCGAGTACTCGAATTAAAACCGGTTTTTTCGGTGTCATTTTTATTTTTTTATTGTAAAAAACTCTCATCTATTTTTAAAATTCTATTCGGTTATTGTGCTTCTTCTTGATTGTACCCACACGTCAATATTTTTTTTGTCATAGTTTTTAGTTTCTTTACTTTCTTACTTTCTTTCAGTGAGCGGCGTCGAAAATGTCCTTTTTAGGGTTCCGTAAAACGTAAAAACGGAACCCTTATAGATTCGTCATGTCTGTCTGTCCGTCCGTATGTCACAGCCACTTTTTGCCGAAACTATGAGAACTACACTGTTGAAACTTGGTAAGTAGATGTATTCTGTGAACCGCATTAAGATTTTTACAAAAGTTTTTTAAAAAAACAAAAATTAGGGGTGCCCCCCATACTGAGAACTGAAGCTCAAAAATTTTTTTTCAATAAACCTACACGTGTGGGGTGTCTATCGATAGGTCTTCAAAAATGATGTTGAGGTTTCTAATATAATTTTTGTCTACACTGAATAACTTGCGCGAGAGACGCTTCCAAAGTGGTAAAATGTGTGTCCCCCCCCCCTATAACTTCTAAAGTAAGAGAATTAAAAAACTAAAAAAAATATATGATGTACATTACTATGAAAACTACCAACGAAAATTAGTTTGAACTCGATCTGATGAGTAGTTTTTTTTTTAGTACGTCATAAATACACTATTATTAAAACTTCGATCAAAGTTACAACGAACTACAAGAACTATGTGTACTATGTATATTATGTTACTTGCTGGAACGGAACCCTTCATGGGCGAGTCCAACTCGCACTTGGCTACTTTTTTTTCGTTTTCTGGCACTAGGCGCTTAAATTAAATTAAAAACCTACCAAGATTCAAAATATCTAATAGTGTATAGACTATTTTTTAACGCGGGAAAACAACTGGAACGGCCACTACGCGGGTAAAATCGTGGGGCGCTACTAGTGAAGTCTTTTTTTACTAGATTTATCGTATTTCTACTCGTGACCTTTCAAACCCCCCCCCCCCCCCCCTTAATTCTGAGGCTGTGTACTGGTGACCCCCTCCAAAATTCTAGGCTCTAGGCTTCCAAAAGGCTAGGACCGCGCCTGCCCGCTCTTGGCCAGCGTAGTGGATCATGGTCTTAACTCTCCGTGTTTTTTTTTTTTTTTTTTTTTTTTTATTTAATTTAAACACTCCACAGACTCCGGGGTCCGTGACTTTTGTTATTACAATAATCTTTTTTTATTTACATAGTACTTGGATTAGGAGAAGAAGAGGAGAATAAGGGGGGGAGTAGGGGGGTGGTGAACATTTTAAACGTAATTCTAAAGCTAGTCAGTCCGATTTCGTCTGTTGAACCGATCGCTACCGGTTGGGATTCCGATAGTAATCGACTCGACATCGTCTTTTGCCTAAGCCGCCTCCTCCTGGCCCAGAGCCTCCACTACAGCCGCATTTCTGTCTCTGTGTGAGAGAAATCCCCAACGTAAGGAGTCCCACAGTTGGGTTGGGCAGCCAATTTGGTTTGGTTGGGTTGGGCAAATGATAAGTTATCATGTTCATAAAAACTCATTTGGCATTGGTCGTTTCATATTTGAATTAGAACTGATATTTCAACATTGGAAATCTAATCTAACGTGCGACCACAGTGTTAACTGATCCAAAGCCGAACCCAATAAGTTTTTATTACTTAGTACACTATAGCCCAGGGCCTCTACTCTAATTCAACGAAAACGTAATTTCGAAATAAACTCGCGATTTTCCAACTCCGATTCTGCTTCAATCCGTCGTTTTGTCCGTTTAAATGTTTTAAGCCTACTCTAATTAGAGTGTGCTTAGAACATTTAAACGTCAAACAATGTTGTATCGGACGAAACGAAGTAGAACGAGAGCAGGAGAGTCGCGACTTTTGTTTCGAAATTTCGTTTTCGTAGAAACAGAGTAGACGTCCAGGCGCGGCCCCAGCGTCGAATTTTGCAGGGGGTCCACCAGTAAAGAACCTCCGATTTTGGGGGGGGGGGTCACGAGTAGAAATACAATAAATCGAGTAAAAAGGACTACTAGTAGCGCCCCATTTTAATGTAACGTATACGATTGGGGGGGGGGGGTGTCATGTCCCCTGTGCCCCCCCCCCTTCGGACCGCGCATGCTATAGCCACAGTATAAAGAAATACTACCAGTAGTTCATTGCCTTTGATGTTGGGAGAAACGCCGATAATGTCTAGACACGGGTAGGGTTGTCGCAATTTTACGTGTCATTAAAATAAAATTAAAACATACGGAAAACGTCAGCCCTGAGCCGCGCTCCTGCAATACTAACATTGTAATGTAGGCGATGCAGGATCGCGTTTCCCGCGTCTCACCCCGCACGATTGCCCCGTCTAGACGGCTTCGTCGAACGACTATGATTTAATAGACTGTGCTATAGCATAGTACAAACTTGTATATAAACTATAAATATAATTTTTCATAACAATGGTAAAGATAAATCAAGGTATCACAAATAGATGTTTACTCACTCAAAGTATACATCCATACAGTCCGCGAGGTATAAGCTGAGCTTTGCATTAGTGTGAGTGATCACCAAAAGTACAGTCAGACGCAGGACGCTGTGACCATGTTCTCTTAATAAGGTGTTTCTTCAAACCAGAAGTGCTGCCATCTGAATATGATTTTGATGAAGTGTGAGTGGTGTCAATATATGTTTCATCGGTATAAACGATAGGCCTGCCCTGAATACGGTATTCGGAAATTTTAAGTAAATAAGTTATACGTAGGTGACGGATCTCATGCTTTTCCATTAAAATTTTTCTGTTATTCTCTGTCCTTGACCATTTGAATCCTAAAAGAGATACTTCTTTTCGCAATGACCATATTGATCCTGGATAGTTAATGTCAGCTTGTTGTTTAAGAGTTTGTCTGACTGTACTTTTGGTAATAGATGCGTATGCATGTGATCACTCACACTAATGCAAAGCTCAGCTTATACCTCGCGGACTGTATCAACTTACATAATTATGTATTTATTTACAAGTATAATAATCAGTCCATAATCATTGACTGGACAGTAGGCTGAGATGGTATGTACATGTGAAAAGAAGGTCGCCTGACTACGTAGGGAACGTGGCTCTGCAGTTGTCCGCCCCTGGCCGAAGATCCAGAGGCCGACCCAAAACCAAATAAATAAATAAATAAAAAATAAATATTGGTGGACAATTCACACACCATTTGACCCCAAACTAAGCAAAGCTTGTGCTATGGCGGCCAGATAGCTAATGTAATACTTATATAGTTATAAAGACATACTTATTATACATAGAAACACCCAGACACAGTGCAAACATTTGAATTCATCACACAAATATTTGCACTGGGTGGGAATCGTACCCACGACCCTCGGCTTCGCAGGCAGAGCTACTACCCACTAAGCCACGAGGCCAGTCATTGAAATGGAGGACTGTAGTGCAAAGGGACATGAGATAATGCGAATTGTCTGATGACGATGTCTTGGGTCTTGGATAGAGCGAAGTGGAGAAGAATTAGCAGGAAGGCTGACCCCACCACCATATGGGATATATAGCCAGGAAGAGAGAGAGAGAGAGAGAGAGAATCATTCACTACTGGAAATCTATTCATCTATACAACGTCACAGGGAAATGAGGATTTCAACTACACGAAATCAGGTTACATTGTGAATCAGGGAATACCGTTCAGCCGTTCCGACGGGATTACGCAACAAACATCCAAATTTAACATTTTTTTTAAATTTTATAGGTTTACACTTGACCGCCATCTCGCCTGATGTTAAGCGACGATGCGGTCTACGATGGAGCGTGTTTTTACCTGGAAAAAATCCGATTCACTCTCGATTTGAAGACACAAAGATTGTAGCGGGGAAAACCCACTCAGGCAACGTATAACGGTCCACAGCCTAGGTATACGTTCTTATCACAAAAGTAGAGTCAAATCTCTTCGTTCGTGTCTTTGGAATATCAACTATGAAATGATGTCGCTTTTTCGAGTTACGAGCATTCCGATAGAAAAAAGGACAGGTTAGTAGTATATCATGCAAATCAGTCGCACACTCCTAATAAAAAACCGATAGGCTAGCAATTTTTCGGCGATGTTCAAGACTTTGAACACAGAATAAATATTAAGGCCGGGTTGCATTTTGATTAGTGCAAGTGCGAGTACGATTGCGAGTGCGAATGAGTAATCGCGACTGATTACTATGCACTCGCAATAATCAATCGGTGTCCACACGTGTTTGCTACTAATCGCTCAAGTGCGTAGTGCAGGTGGCACTACTCACTCGCACTCGTACTAATCAAAATGAAAACAGGCCTTTAGTACAAGTACTTTGAAGTCTTTTTCGCACAAGAGTGTCGATATTCACCATTTAATTTTATTGAGATACAAACACCCAGACATAACAAATATCGGTAGGTATTCGGTATTCATCACACAAATATTGTAGTGGTAGAACTCTTGGCAGAGTCCGCCTGGGGAAGTATCACACCTTTGCCAGTTATTCTACCGCCAAGCAGTAGATAATGTGTAAACATTATTGTGTTCCGGTTTGAAGGGCAATGTTTCGAGAGAAATTACAGGGCTTAGAGGTATAACATCTTAGATATCTGGGTGACGAGCGCAGTGGAGTGCTAGGTAATGATTTGGACTCTTTGTGTTCCAATAGCTGCGTGTCACTGTGCTGTTATGACATGTCCTGCTCGTCTCGTCACTCTTTATTTTAAAAAAAGGGAGAGACGATTTACGAAAGGCAGTTAGCTGGTAGCGGTTAGAAACTGTTTTAGGTATCATATGAATTATATTTTAGTCTGGAAGTTATTGCCTTGGTTCGTTGGTAGAAATTAGCCATCGAACATAGGGATCTTTCATAACTGTTTCGTGAGTATTTCATAATATATTTCGTGAATGAAAACTAGTCAAGTCTGATCCTAGGCTTGAATTAATGAACCTAAGTTATAAAAGGAAATTACATTTTAAGTGGTCATTAAATGTTTTATGTTATAAATAGACTTCTGGAACGACCATTGAACTTGGCACCTATCTCACTTCTTTTGTCGTTGAAGTCAATAATCAAGACATTACACATCATATTCGGGGATTCCCAAACTTATTTTGTTGCCCACTTTGAGAATAAATTATTTATTAGTGCCCCCATTTTTTCACATCAGATTTTGTAGCCAAAATTCTTGGTTGGCATTTGTGAACTTGATTTTTGAAGTGAAAAGTTGTTTAGGCGCGCCTAGACAGATTTATCGTGGGGTGTGAATTGAATTCTATCGTCACGCTCGGGTATGATAAGAAATTTTCGGGTAAACTTGGGACTATGGCCATTGGGCATCTAGAAATGGAGCAGCCAATGGAAAATGCTGAAAAGGCGTGGCCTGGGCATCATGGCATGGCCATCTAGAATTGCGTGAGCCAATGGGAAATGCTGACGCATTTCTAGATGGCCATGCCATGATGCCCAGGCCACGCCCTCCGGTTACACCCGTGTAGTTTCCAAAGTAAGCTATCAAATTATGAGTTATAAGTAAGTTTTCACTTCTATCGGCAGTTCCCATGACTGCCAATTTTGACGTGACAACGTCTTATAAATTGGTTTGCCGGGTGACACTTCAAGAAACTGCGTTACGCTCCGCTCACGTTATGCGCTCACAATGAGAGCGAGTGAGAGGGACGCGTGCCTTTCACTTTTTATGTCTGTCTCTCTCGGTCTTAGGCGGGCTAACCATGCCCGAGTCGCCGATTCGCTTAGGCGCCTGCATACAAGTTTACACGTTGCCAGTTAATTGTAAAACGATTGTGTAGTGATAATGTGACAGACTACGAATGAATATTCACATTAAAATTATTTTACCACTCAAAGTCGTTGTCACGTAAAACTTTCGCCCGTATACCGACTTTACAGGCAACCAATTTTTTTTTATTTCCTCTTACACCCGTGTAGTTTCCAAAGTAAGCTATCAAATTATGAGTTATAAGTAAGTTTTCACTTTTATCGGCAGTTCCCATGACTGCCAATTTTTTTATTTCCTCTTACACCCGTGTAGTTTCCAAAGTAAGCTATCAAATTATCTATACTAATCTATCTATATACTAATATTATAAAGAGGAAAGATTTGTATTTTTGTATTTTTGTATGTATGTAATAAACTCAAAAACTACTGAACCGATTTCAAAAATTCTTTTGCCAAGAGAAAGCTACATTATCACTGAGTAACATAGGCTATTTTTATTACAAGAAAAAAATAGTGATCTTTGGAATTTTTTACTAAAACCAACGCAAGGTATAAAAAAAACAGCCATAAAATGGCTTTCATCGCATACGCTGCGGAAAGTACCAATGATAGAACCAAACAATGTTCTACAATATTATAGAACGTATTAAAATCTACAAAAACCCTCACGAGAGCATATGTCTAACTACAGTAATTACGGCGCTACAACTGCTTTTTTACATTTTAAAAGAAGATAAAAATGCCGATCAACTTAAGACCATGCTATTCATACATTTGTTTTAATTCTTATCAAAATAAATTATTTCTCAATCAAGACTGCTTTATTACCTATTTATTCCTTTTTGAATTATTAAAATCGGACATTCCATTCAAAATATATTACGAAATTAAAAATATCCATCCTAAATATTTGCAACGACGCGACGGCCGGCAGAATTATGAAGAGTGTACATACAGTACAGACAGCGTTCATCCCAGTCAGAGTGATTTTATCTCAGAATACTTCTTTATCATGTACCACGTAGGTACATCGTTCCAAGACTACTCAAAATCAAAGAAATCACTTTGAGAGAAGCTTCAATTTCTCGGTGTCCGTTGAGGCTGAGAGAGTTGTTTGTGGTAATATTATTATTTTGTTTTCCCTCGGCATTATGGCACATTTTTGAAGACAATTTGTGTCAAGACATCAAACATACAGCCCAACAACGAGATCCGGATTATGATGTATATGTCGCAGCCGGATTGTATAGTTCGCCGTATTACATTACGGCTAGCCGTTTTGAAAAACGGGGCCGTTTTGTAATGCGGAGGTTCAACGATTAGCCGCATTGTCATTGCAATACGTTCTTCAATAAGGCGGTCCACGTTCAGCCGCATTGTATTACTGCTTATGTTGTAGGAAGACCATATTTAAAAAAATAACAACACAAAATCTAAATTAATTTCATTTATCTGAATAAATTGATCGATTATTTCGTACGATATTCCGTACTATTTTTTTTACAATATTTTACCTCTCACATAAAGTTTGAAAGCCCATAACTTGATATCGGTGACGGTACACCTAAGAAACATGGTGAACTTCCATAGACAAGGGTCTATTATCGAAACATGTTCCATCGTAGATAGCATCGTCGCTTAACATCAGGTGAGAGGGTGGTCAAGTGCGAACCTATTATAGTTTTAAAACTACTTGCATGGCTCGCTCCACTCAGGACCTCCCTTGAGCTTCTGGCTCCCGCATTCTTTTAAATACACTCTAGGGGTAGTAGCGCCAAGACTAGGTGGAGTCGGGGTGCTCCGGGTCGGATCTGGGTCTCATGTAACCTACCCGGTCCGATTTAGTCTTAACAAGGTGGACGGTGGAAACGAAATAGTATCCAAGTAACACCCAGGGTGATAAGTGCCACCCTAATAATATTGTGTACGATTCCTCCAAACTCCAGAATCCACTGTCACTTTAGCAATTTAGGAACACACAGTATTCAACGCCATAGTTGTTGTTATATCAGGCAGCGCCATAAGTGTTAAGAATCGGAACTAAAAATTGGCAAAGAGGCGGTTAATCTCTCGCTTTATTACATTACGGCTAGCCGTGTTAGCAATTTAGGAACACACAGTATTCAACGCCGTGGTTGTTGTTATGTCAGGCAGCGCCATGAGTGTTAAGAATCGGAACTAAAAATTGTCAAAGAAGCGGCTAATCTCTCGCTTTATTACATTACGGCTCAGGGCCGTCTTTACCAGGGGGTGCAAGGGGTGCGGTGCACCCGGGCGCGGAGCGCCCGGGGGCGCCTGTCGAGCTCTGAATTTTTGGATATTTCATTGAATTTAACGCAATTGCACAGTTTTATGTAAGTAATTGTTTACTTACGACAGATACGAGTATGTATGCGCAAGCAGAAAAAAAGTCATCGTCAATAATATATTTTTTTAACTTTTATTACGCTTTCGGCGCTTGTCATACTGCATTACTACACTACACAAATAACAATTTTATTTAATACAACACGCGCGCAGCATAATCTCTAATCCAAAGAGAGTGTATACTGTACCTATGAATGTACGTTTGGTACGTCGCCGCCCGGTCGCCCGCACTTTTAAGCAAAATTATATCTAAGTCAATAGAGTGTACATTCATTTGAAATGGGCGCGCGGCGCGGCACCTGTGCGTCTGTTGCGTCCCTTGACATAACCGTCCGGGCGCTCGCACTTAAAGGGAAATGATCTCTAAATCACTACAATTAGGTGTACAATATTTTTTCCCAATGCATCAACAAGTACTCCCACTGATATTTTAAGCTATATACATGTATATTCAAATAATTGAATTTTCTATCATCTCAACAGCTCTGCGTATAGGTATGTATATTTAACACTGGCTACAGTAGCAGAAGTTGAAAGATCCTTTTCAAGATTAAATCTAAAATAGTTATTTGTTGTACAAGAGTGCAAAGTGGCTTTTTAACCGCGTGCTCAATTTTGATGATCGAGCAAGCGAAGGATTCTAAAGTTGAATCACGAGCGTAGCGAGGGATTCAAAAATTAGAATCCTGAGCGTAGCAAGGGAATCAAAAGGGCACAAGGTGAAAAATCTTTGCACTCGAGTGTAACACGTAATTTTTCATCCCCCCCTAGCGAGGAAATTACTAAACGCTTTGCGCATTTTCAGTTTCAGTCGATTCTGTTGGCGTTAAATAAACTTCTCGGTCGCTAGAATCACTTATTATTATGGTATTTCGGTTTTTCACTTGTGTTCAATTTTATAAGTTTTAAACTTAAGTTTATTTTGCCATGGTTTTAACAATAACAATATGACGTGAAAATATGGAGAGTTGACCGATTGAGGTAAGCAGTTTCATGTGTACATGAAAAAGTGTCCGCCCAAATGCATTAAATTATAGTAGCGCTAAATTTGCATCAGGGTACATTTTAAAGGAAATTAATAAACGTACTATTCAGAATTCATGAAAGAAAAATATTGGCAGTCATAGGCACTGCCGATAGAAGTGGTAACTTATAACTCAGAATTTGATTTTTACTGTGGAGACTACGCGTGGGAAACCGGAGGGCGAGGCTATGAGCATGGCCATCTAGAAATGCTGACACATTTTTAAATGGCCAATGGGAAAGGCTTAGACATTTCTAGATGGCCATTGGCTATGGTCCCGAATTTACCCGAAGATTTCTTATCATTCCTGAGCGTGACGCTAGAATTAAATTGACAACCCACGAAAAATCTGTCTTTGGCGCGCCAAAAGAAGTTTTGACTTCAAAATATATTGTACCTACATGTTTTCTCAAAATAGTAATCGATTACAATTGATTCATTCATAGCATTTCAAAATGTTTCGCCATTTGAAATAACATTCTTTACATCTATCCTCCATACGTGAAAAGAAAATTGCGCGCAAAGCATTTTAAAAAAGTACACCAAAGAGGTTCCGAGTATGAGTTTTTAACAAATTAAAAATAAATGTATGATGAATTCGGCACCAAGGAGGTAGAAATAAATAGGTTAAATTATGTTTTGAATTCAAAATCTCAGTACACACGATGTTCTAAATTCAAATTTACTTTAACCTCTAGAGGGTAAAAACGACTTTTGCGCCCTGATATCGAGGAGCAAAAGTACTCATTCCGAGCTGGTGGGATGAAAAAGAAATTATCTTCGTTCAACCATGACCCAAGACAGACTGACAAACTTAGCCATTGTAAGTATAGAATACAAAATTGGAATTATACCCGTTTTACATTATTCCAAGTCCAGCTATCGAAACTAGCGCTGAATTGCTTACTGGAAAAATGGAAACCGGCACTGGAAAGCATCAATCCAGTGCCAATGCTTTCCAGTGCCGGTTTATGTTATAATATAATAAAACTTTTATTTCAGAAATGGTTCCATACAGCAATTATACCCGGCTTACATTATTCCGGGGGGCCGGATTTAGGGGAGGGCATACGGGGCATCCGAAAAAATCAAATTTCAACACTAAACATTTTTGACATTTTATAGTCCGGGGTTTTGTGGCACGTAGCGTGCCACGCTGCGGTGTAAACAAAACGAGGGCGCAGGCTGAGTCCCGCACCCTGGCGCAGAATAGACTTAAGACGGCCCTGTTACGGCTAGCCGTGTTGAATAACGTATGGCGTTGAATACATTCCAGTGGTTTTTAAATCAGCTGTATTCAATCCGGCTGATCGTTAAACCGCCGCTTTACAAAACGGCCTTTAACCAACTAAGCCACCAGGCCAGGCAGTTTAATGTTTTTGAACTTTAAAGTTTTGGTTTTTAATTTTGATCTTTTGGAAAAATTTGGTCATGTACATTTCATTTAGCATACCTACTTAACAAAAAATTTGACCCCGTGCGAAGCCGGGACGGGCCGCTAGTGAGTTATAAGTAAGTTTTCACTTCTATCGGCAGTTCCCATGACTGCCAATTTTTTTATTTCCTCTTACACCCGTGTAGTTTCCAAAGTAAGCTATCAAATTATTAGTTATAAGTAAGTTTTTACTTCTATCGGCAGTTCCCATGACTGCCAATGTTTTTATTTCCTCGTTTATTGTCAACTCTATACCTAAGTTCTTCCAGCTGAGGTGATGAACTTGGCTCTCATTTCACATTTTGTTTTCGATGGGATCTAGTCCATCGATATAATAGATCAAGAAATCAATAGGTTGTGCCTTGAGCACCTTGAAATTGACAAATTGTGTCTCTGTGTGTAGCGTGAGTGGTTTACAACTTCCAATCTATTTGACCCCTAGAATCGCTAGCGTCGAAGAATGTTGTTTTTTTTTTTTTTTTTTTTTTTTTTTTCAAAATTGCTACTTCACAGACTCCGGGGTCCGTGACTTTTGTCATTTAAAATCTTATTTATTTTTACATATTTCTTGGATAATCAGAAGAAGAGGAAAATAAGGGGGGAGTTGGGAACATTTTAAACCTAATACTAGTTAGTGCTCGTCTGTTGAGCCGATCACTACCGGTTGGGATTCCGCTAGTAATCGACTCGACATCGATTCTTTGCCTTATTGCCATTTGCCTAAGCCGCCTCCTCCCGGCCGAGAGCCTCCACTACGGCTGCATTTCTGTCCCTGATGGCCATCTGTAGGTTGAACTCTCGGATGGTCTTCGGTGATGCAGCCAACGCTCGCCGCACGAACCGACCGATAGCGTCGTCGGTGTCGTCAGCGTAGTACGTGAAGGTCCCCGTGTGCCGTGAGATTGCAACAACCGCATGGGGCATGTTGCGGTTCTACTTATTTTTGTTGTTGACAACGAATAGTGATAGGTATTATAAACGTCGGGCGTTCACCGCTTCCTACAATGGAATAAAATGGAAAGAGTGAGCTTAGAGCTTACTCTTCCCAACATATAGAGATAACATATAGACTACAGGCCCGTGAACAAAATGTACGTATCAAATGAACCACCAGGAGACCTATGTAGGTTGATAGAAGGGTTCGAGGGTTGCAACCTGTCTTCGACTGCACTCAGTTGGACAGCTTAAAAGTGACGGCATAGTGCTGAATCTTATTACTTTATACCCTTCTATCATCCTACATAGGTCTTCTGGTGGTTCATTTGATACGTAAATTTTGTTCACGGGCCTGTAGTCTAATATTCTGTGCGCCTGACGTTTGGGAGGGCACATCAGTTGATTTATATCGATGATCTAGTCTACATCGTCCTCCACTACGTTATTAACAAATAATTTGTAATAATGCCTTTAATATCAAACTTCTATTTAAACTAATATCATTCAATTCATACTATTTAAAAAAAAACAATAACATAACAACGAACAATAACATTCTATTTTAAAAAAAAATGCCCGATTGGGTACGTTGTGTTGCGTTTTGTACGAAATCTACCTATCTGTATTATCTTTCATTATATCTGTAACATAACAAAGCAATAAACGATTGAGTATTGAGTATTAACTTCCAACCGTTTTATCTCGCTAATGTTCCACAATTTTAATTAATGTACTACGGATTGTGTAACCACATGCGTTATAGTTGGCCGACTCTGACTTTAGCGGATTGGTCGGCTTTTGTGGTTGCAAAAAAATGTTTGACGTTCAGAATGACGTCTCGTTAGAACGGTATTGTTCAAATATCATTAACTAGCGACCCGCCCCGGCTTCGCACGGGTGCAATGCTGATACTAAATATGCTAATAATAAAGTGGCCAAGTGCGAGTTGAACTCGCCCATGAAGGGTTCCGTTGCAGCAAGTAACATAATATACATAGTACACATAGTTCTTGTAGTTCGTTGTAACTTTGATCGAAGTTTTAATAATAGTGTATTTATGACGTACTAAAAAAAACTACTCATCAGATCGAGTTCAAACCAATTTTCGTTGGTAGTTTGCATGGTAATGTACATCATATATTTTTTTAGTTTTTTCATTCTCTTACTTTAGAAGTTAGAGGGGGGGGGGGGACACACACATTTTACCACTTTGGAAGTGTCTCTCGCGCAAATTATTCAGTGTAGACAAAAATTATATTAAAAACCTCAACATCATTTTTGAAGACCTATCGATAGATGGTGCCCTTAAACGAATGCAGGCTGATTACCGGTAACCCTGTAAAACGCGTGATATTATAATCTTACAGTAGATTAGGGTAAAAACTTATAACCCCCTCGCGGGCCGCACTGAGACAGGTCGCGGGCCGCACTGAGACAGGTCGCGGGCCGCACTGAGACAGGTCGCGGGCCGCACTGAGACAGGTCGCGGGCCACACTGAGACAGGTCGCGGGCCGCACTGAGACAGGTCGCGGGCCGCACTGAGACAGGTCGCGGGCCGCACTGAGACATGTCGCGGGCCGCACTGAGACAGGTCGCGGGCCGCACTGAGACAGGTCGCGGACCGCACTGAGACAGGTCGCGGGCCGCACTGAGACAGGTCGCGGGCCGCACTGAGACAGGTCGCGGGCCGCACTGAGACAGGTCGCGGGCCGCACTGAGACAGGTCGCGGGCCACACTGAGACAGGTCGCGGGCCGCACTGAGACAGGTCGCGGGCCGCACTGAGACAGGTCGCGGGCCGCACTGAGACAGGTCGCGGGCCGCGCATTGCCGACCCCTGCTTTAAACGGATGCAGGCTGGTTACTAGTAACCCTGTATAACACGTTCTTTTATAATATAACGTCGCTAGATCATAATCTGACGGTTTTTACAATTTGACGGCGACATAACCACTAAACAAATTTAAGTTTATGTAATGGTAGGACTCTTTGCAGAGTCCATCTGGGGAAGTACCACACTTTTGCTAGTTATTCTACCGCCAAGCAATAGTGTGCAAACAATACTGTGTTCCGGTTTCAAGGGCAATGTTTCCAGAGAAATTACAGGACATAGAGATAAATCACCTTATATCTCCGGGTGACGAGCGCAGTGCAGTGCGCAGTGCAGTGCAGTGCTAGGTAATGATTTGGACTCTTCATGTTACAATATCTACGTGTCACTGTGCAGGTATGTAGCTAACCATCAGGTAGGTACATATCCTGCTCGTCTAGTCACTATACTAAATAAAACTGGCCAAGTGCGAGTGGGATTCGCGCACGAAGGGTATGCGCGGGGGGTAGGGCGGGATGAGACGCGGGAAGCGCGCTCCTGCATTGCCTACATTACAATGCTAGTATTGCAGGTGCGCGGCTCAGGGCTGACGTCTTCCGTATGTTTTAATTTTTTTTGGTGCAACCTTTTTTAAAATTGCGACAACTCTACCCGTGTCTAGACATTATCGGCGGAGCAAAAGGGCCCCAGCAAGAACTTATCAGGACAAACCGAAATAAACCGACCAAAAACCGACGACGCTATCGGTCGGTTCGTGCGGCGAGCGTTGTCTGCAACACCGAAGACCATCCGAGAGTTCAATATGCAGATGGCCATCAAGGATAGAAATGCGGTCGTGGTGGAGGCGCTGAACCGGTAGGAGGCGACTCAGAAAATAAAATAGTCCTAGAATTAGCAAGAAAATGTTCCCTACTCTCCCCTATTTCCTTTTCTTCTCCAATCCAAGATTCATGTAATAAAAAGAAAAATAATGACCAAGGTCGCGGACCCCGGAGTCTGTGGAGCTGTAAAATTTAAATTAAAAAAAAAATGTGTGTCTGTAAAGTTGGTTTACTGACGATAGAACGTGACAACGTCTTAAGAAAATACTGATGGAATGGTAGCATTTTTCAAAAGAAAATTTTAATTTCATTTGTTTAATAGATTTGTATGTAAAAAGTAATCAGTAGAATTTAGTCATTTTCAATCAAAACAATGTAAAAAGCTTTTAGATGCCGGGGATCGAACCCGGGGCGTTTCACATGCAAAGCGAACGCTCTACCACTGAGCTACATCCCCGCTTGAACTGGTCGAAATAATTAATACAACTGTAACAAACATGCGGCGAGGTAACGACCGACGGTAACGCAGTAACGGTACATGACGTCATGTTTTGTGGGCGTGCAGCCGGCTTCATCGAATTATAAGACGTTATCACGTCAAAAAAGCAAATCGAAAAAAATATACACTTGTCTGCCTGTCTGGTCTGCCCTTTCTTGCCCGAGTTAAGAGAGTCAAAGTTCTTTATTCATAAATGTGCTATTTACACGTCAATTTTAATACACAAAAGAGACCATACAAAGCGTATACATTTTTAAAGTTTAAGGCTACGCCCTGTACCTGGTATGATATGTTAAGGTGGCAGAAATCTAAATAACAAGGTAATAGGGTACCGGACTGAATCAAAAATACTCCATCCTAATTAGTCCGTCAGCTAGATCATGGAAAAATATTGGACACGTATTTTTGTTTTTTTTTTTCAAAATATTAAAAATCGTCAAAGATATAGACCATCAAACTTCGAGAGTGAGGGGTCGCGACGTCACTCGTGAGTAAAAATCGTACTCACACGTGACGTCACACGAAACTTCGAAGCGCTGTATCTTCGGCATTTTTTGTTTGTGAAACAAAAGAAAAAATACGTGTACAATATTTTTTGGCAATCTAACTAACGGGCTCCTTAGTTTTCTTGAGGATTGTACCCTATTATGGATAACAACAAGCCTATATGGTATTCTAGACCATAGTTAAACCGGGCCTTTTCCGCACTTAGCCTCTCAAATGGGCCATTGTGCATTCTAGACCATAATCTAAGTTTAAAAATTCCTTTTCCTTTCAGTTCTTGCAACGTGATCGAGCAACAAACATCCAAACTTTAACATTTATAACATAGGTAGTTTTTTTGCTACCGGAGCTAACCCGGGACGATACCAATCATCTCGCTCATAAAAAAGACTTCATGACTTTTTGAAGTGAAACTTCTTTAGGCGCGCTATAGACAGAATTTTCGTGGGCGGTGAAATGGATTCATCAATCGTCACGCTTGGATATGATAATGGATCGGATCGGATATGAAATCTTCGGGTAAACTCGGTAAAAACGGCCGGGTAGGTACCAGGGCAACAGAAACAGTAAAGAGTTTCGATTACCTACCTCCAACAGCCCAGCGTTTATCTCCAGATACCAGGACAACAGAAATATAAAAGAGTTGCGTTTGCCCCTAGGTACCAGTACCAGGGCAACAGCAAGTTTTCACTTCTATCGGCAGTTCCTATGACTGCCAATTTTTTTTTAATCTACTTATTTATAAAATGATAAGATGTGGTCATGTTTCGGTGTCACTGGTCAACAGTGGTTTTGTTGCCCTTGATATTAAATTAGTTTCGAATAAGTTTATGCGTAAGTACAATTTTTTTAACTACTAGTATCGCTCTGCGGTGTTATCCGCGTAGGTCCTGTTACTTTCCTGCGATTAAAAGTAGCCTAGTTATTCCTGACTAAGCTGTGTTCTGAGTTTTAATCCGATCCATTCGCGCGAGACCGTGGGTACAGCGATTTTTATTTAAAAACCAGACTACAAAAAATCTTCTTCAAGGCGAGTGCGCGCGCATGTTCGCAGCTCGATTAGCACTCACCTTGCAGCACTCGCCTTGAAGAAGATCGCCGGACGCGATCGAAACTCGAGTCGGACTGTTCTGACTATTTTATACGTGAGTTACCCGTGTGTTTGTTTTAAAATGTGTAATAACCACGTTAGTTTTCATACAAAAAATCTTTAAAAAAATAGGACACTTCGGTGAGTAAGACGAATCGAACAATATCTCAATTGTCAAAATCCATCCAGCCATTTGGAAGATACAGTGGAAATAAAGAAATATACAAACATGCAAGATACCGACGCGCGAAAAACATTCCCTTCTTTCAGTCGGGTAAAAAACCGCCAATCAGTAGATTTGATTTTATTTTCAAATCAATGAAACCTTTTTATTTAAGTCCTGTGTTATGAGTATGAATGATTAAGACAGCGCCCACAGTGGACATAAACGGAATCATAACATCCACACATTTGTATGCAAAAAATAAAGTGGCCAAGTGCGAGTTGGACTCGCCCATGAAGGGTTCCGTTGCAGCAAGTAACATTATATACATAGTACACATAGTTCTTGTAGTTCGTTGTAACTTTGATCGAAGTTTCATTAATAGTGTATTTATGACGTACTAAAAAAAAACTACTCATCAGATCGAGTTCAAACTAATTTTCGTTGGTAGTTTACATGGTAATGTACATCATATATTTTTTTTAGATTTTTCATTCTCTTACTTTAGAAGTTAGAGGGGGGGGGGGACACACATTTTACCACTTTGGAATTGTCTCTCGCGCAAATTATTCAGTGTAGACGAAATGAATTTCAGAAACCTCAACATCATTTTTGAAGACCTATCGATAGACAACCCACACGTGTAGGTTTGATGAAAAAAAAATTTTTGAGTTTCAGTTCTCAGTATGGGGGGCAACCCTAATTTTTCTTTTTTTAAAATTTTTCTTTTGAAATCTTAATGCGGTTCACAGAATACATCTACTTACCAAGTTTCAACAGTTTAGTTCTCATAGTTTCGGCAAAAAGTGGCTGTGACATACGGACGGACAGACAGACAGACAGACATGACGAATCTATAAGGGTTCCGTTTTTACGTTTTACGGAACCCTAATAAAAACAAATTAACAGAAGCCCTACCGCTCTGCGGTTTTGCACATATAATTCCGGTTTCCGTTACTTTGCCGTAATAAAAAGCAGCCTATGTGTTATGTCAAACTATTATAGATAGTGTAATCCACGAAGACGCGCCCCACCAATTTTCGTTTCCACCAATCGCGTTTGCTCCAAGCGTCAGTCGCGAACCATTCACCAGTCATTGTAGTGTGCGTGTGCATTCATAGGTAATTAGTGTGTACCGATAACACTCAAACATTGACGGAAGCTTGCACACATCTATATATATAAAAGCGAAAGGTCACTCATCAAGGAATCTCAGAAACTACAAATGCTAGGAGTCTGAAATTTTGCATGGAGATTCCTTTTAGCACGTAAGCGCTCGCTAAGACGGGGTTTTGCGAAATTCAACCCCTAAGAGGGTAAAACAAGGGATGAATGGTTGTATGAAAATTCGTCATTTTCAAAGTTATCAAATTTTGTATCTAGACGCTTGATACGAAGCAATTAAATGTTTGTTCTATCAATTTTGTAATTTTGAACTGTATGGGGTTGAAATTGGGGTTGAAATGGGGGATGAATGTCAATATGGAAGTTCCCAACCGTTGCAGATAAAACCATGAAACTCTGTATATAGGCACTTGACACGAAGGAAACAAATCTAGCAATTTCGTAATTTCAAACTGTACGGGGGTAAAATTGGGGTCGAAATGGGGGATGAATGTCAATATGGAAGTTCCCAAGCGTTGAAGATAAAACCATGAAACTCGGTATATATGCACTTGACACGAAGCTAACGACTGTTTATTCTAGCAATTTCGTAATTTCAAACTTAACGGGGGTGAAATTGGGGTTGAAATGGAGGATGAATGTCAATATATTATGGAAATTCCCAACCGTTGAAGATAAAACCATGAAACTCTGTATATAGACACTTGATACGAAACAATCGAATGTTTGTTCCATCAATTTCGTAATTTCAAACTGTACGGGGGTGAAATTGGGGTTGAAATGGGGATGAATGTCAATATGGAAGTTCCCAACCGTTGCAGATAAAACCATGAAACTCTGTATATAGGTACTTGGAACGAAGCAAAATAATGTTTGTTTTAGTAATTTTGTAATTTCAAACTGTACGGGGGTGAAATTGGGGTTGAAATGGGGGATTAATGTCAATATGGAACGTCCCAACCGTTGAAGATAAAACCATGAAACTCTGTATACACTTGACACGAAGCAAACAGATGTTTATTCTAGCAATTTCGTAATTTTAACCTGCACGGGGGTGAAATGGGGGATGAATGTCAGTATGGAAGTTCCCATCCGTTGCAGATAAGACCATGAAACTTTGTATATAGGCACTTGACACGAAGTAAAATAATGTTTGGTTTAGTAATTTTGTAATTTGAAACTGTACGGGGGTGAAATTAAGGTTGAAATGGGGGATGCATGTAAATATGGAAGTTCCCAACTGTTGCAGATAAAACAATGAAACTCTGTATATAGGCACTTGACACGAAGTAAAATAATGTTTGTTTTAGTAATTTTGTAATTTCAAACTGAACGGGGGTGAAATTGGGGTTGAAATGGGGGATGAATGTCAATATGAAATTTCCCAACCGTTGAAGACAAAATCATGAAACTCTGAATACTTATAGATACTTGACACGCAGCGAACGAATGTTTGTTTTTGCAATTTTGTAATTTAGAACTGTACAAGTGAAATTAGAGTTGAAATGGCGGCTGAATGTATGAATCTACGCTTTCAGATCTAAACAACTGAAACGATTTTGTTGAAATAGTGTATAGTTGTTTTATTATAAGCTGTTTTTAAACGACGTTAAAAAAAAAGTAGGTTTCTCAATTCGACCGTATATATTTTTTTTTTTTTTTTTTTATGTGTGTTCGCGGATAACTTCGTTGTTTATGAACCGATTTAGATGATTATTTTTTTTTAGTAACCGTAAATATAAATGTAACGTACTGCCTGAGTTACCTTAGTATTTATTTCGCGCGGACGAAGTCGCGGGTAACAGCTAGTATACTATAAACGTTTAGGAGGAATAGTGGGGCGCGTCTTCGTGGATTGCACTATCTGTATCTATCTCTACACCAAACTGCAGCTATATCCATTTTCATAATTTTGTCAAATTTTTGTCAGAATTTTACGTCTCTACATCAAATTACAGCCATATAGATTTTCTATATTCAGTTGCATTGGCATAAAAGAGTAACAAGCTTCCATCCATACAAACTTTCGCAAAGAGGCGTTTACAAATATTCAAATAGATATGTCAAAGACAGTTCTAAATTTTGTAAAATTTTTGTCAGATCTGTTTGCATCTAGAAAATGCTTCACTATTATAAGAGTAAGATCCCAGAGCTGCCAGACGTCACCTATTTTCTGATGAATGAAATGTGGGGCAATCATCCCCTAAACTCAATTTAAGTCAATATTTCCTAATAAATGTCTCACTCAGTTCTTATACCCCGTTTACATTATTCCAGTCCAGCGGTCGAATCCAGCGCTGAATTGCTTACTGGAATAATGGAAACCGGCACTGGAATGCATCAGTCCAGTGCCAATGCATTCCAGTGACGGTTTACATTATTCCAGTAAGCAATCCAGCGCTGGATTCGGTCGCTGGACTGGAATCATGTAAACGGGGTATTAAAGAGTAACAAGCATCCATCCATACAAACTTTCGCAATGAGGCGTTTACAATATTCAAATAGATAGGTATATGTCAAAGACAGTTCTTAATTTTGTCAAATTTTTGTCAGATCTGTTTGCATCTAGAAAATGCTTCACTATTATTAGAGTAAGATCCCAGAGCTGTCAGACGTCACCTATTTTCTGATGAATGAAATGTGGGCCAATCTAAGGGGGCAATCATCCCCTAAACTCAATTTAAGTCAATATTTCCTAATAAATGGCTCACTCAGTCTCGCGCTCTTACTCATAGAGGCATAGTTGAGTTTAGGGGATGATTGCCCCTTTAGATTGGTCTATCTTATTGCAAAAAGCTTCAAAATAGTTGCCTGACGAACATATTTACCAATGGAGCATGAGAATTTAAGTGAAGTTAAATTATTAATTTAAGCAAAACCGCCGACGGAAAGTGTCTGGGAGTATTGGGACCTTGTTTTTAAGAATATTGCCTACAACATACGTGAAAATCACTTATTAGAAAATACGTGAAGTAAGTAATGTTTGTATGTACCTTCATTACCCCTTATCTAAAAATTGGCCGTCTAAGCAAGTTAGCGGGTAAGCATGTGTTCTTAGTACTTACTAACTCTACTCAATCGTCCACATTTAATTCATCAGAAAATAGGTGACATCTAGCAGCTTTGGGATCTTGGACTATATAATATTAGTAGGATCGATCTGTCAGATGTAACATGTGAGGAAAATGTGTCTATTTACGTTACGCTACATATTTTATGTTATCAAATATATTGGTCATCGTAAAATTGTAAATACTGATAGTTTATAACATAACGATATTAGATGACAAACCACCCAAATGTAGTCTGGAAGAAAACGCTTTCAGCGATAAGGCCGCCTGTTGTAGCACTAGCTGTTATTGATTTTTCTTTGTCTGTATACCTGTTTTTCGTTTAGTGTGAACAATAAAGAGGTTTTTTTTTACTTTTATAGGTTTACACTTGACCGCCATCTCGCCTGATGTTAAGCGACGATGCGGTCTACGATGGAGCGTGTTTACCTAGAAAAAATCCGATTCACTCTCGATTTGAAGACACAAAGATTGTAACCATCGGGGAAAACTCACTCAGGCAACGTATTCCACAGCCTAGACGTTCTTATCACAAAAGTAGAGTCAAATCTCTTCGTTTGTGTCTTTGGAACATCAACCATGAAACGATGTCGCTTTTTCGAGCTACGAGCATTCCGATAGAAAAAAGGACAGGGTGGTATTAGATCATACAAATCAGTCGCACACTCTCCAAAGTGTATGCGATAAAAAGTATCTATCTTACCAATCCTACCTAGGCGCAGATACATTATTCTGGCTAAATACTGAAATAAGTTTATAATTTCACGCTTTTTATTGTGTACCTACTGACAGTATCTACAATTTTACGTAAGCTATACAAGGTGTAAGTAGAGACGATAATATTCGTTCTCGGGGTAGATTACAAATGATTTAAAACAGTTCTGTTGTATATTATGAACAATTCGAAGTTGTATAATATTGCTGCGACATTTTAGTTATAATAACATAATTTTAAGCAAATGTATGCAATAAGGAATACGAGACAAACAGGTTTTGGCCATGCAAGGTTATTGTGATCTCTTGTAATAACTTTTAACTATTTTTAGATATTGAACCGGTTACCAGCGTGTGTTATGGCCAGTCCAGGCCTTCTACCGCCTAACTAAATCTGCTTTGGCTTTGCTTTTGCCATCTCTATCATTTCAAACGAAAAGAAAAGAGAGAGAAATATCAAAGCTAAGACGGTTTTCGTTCGGCGGTGTAGACCCCCAGTTCGACGTAGTTTCAACCGCATTCCGCGGTCTTTTTCCAGGGGAATCCGAGCGCGATCCGTTTAGCCGGGGCGGCAAAGAACTGTAACAAATTATTTTTTCATAATAACTCTTGTTGATATAGGTACCTATTCGAAAATATTTTGTAAAACCCTTCTCAATGAGGTGTTTCAGAATGACAGGTACGAGTGTCAGATTTGTGAAAAATATGTCAAATTATTCACATTGACATATTTTTATCAATTTTCTCGAATAAAAAGAATCAACGCTACCTTCGGCGGAATTGGGAAATATTTTTGACGGGTTTTTTCGTGTAGACAATTAGACATTTATTTTAATACAGTGATGTGTTAGACATGCACTTGATGGTAAGAAACAAATCTGCCTATTAGAAACAGTGTCACACAGCTATACAATCATGAAGAATCCATATCACTGCCTAACTTTACAGTGATAGCACAGTATAAAGAAATACTACTAGTAGTTAATCGCCTTTGATCTTGGGAGAAACGCCGATTATGTCTAGACACGGGTAGGGTTGTCGCAACTTCGAAAACGTGGCACCAAAATAAAATTAAAACATACGGAAGACGTCAGCCCTGAGCCGCGCTCCTGCAATACTAACATTGTAATGTAGGCAATGGCGGGAACGCGCTTCCCGCGTCTCACCCCGCACGATTGCCCCGTCTAGACGGCTTCGTCGAACGACTGTATGATTTAAGGTGCGTCCCCCAGCAAAAAGTTTTTTGTCCAGTTTTAAGAGCTATCTACTCATTAGCCAAAACAAATATCAACTGGTAAAAAATACATTAAATTTCTACAACTTCTTGGCTTCAAAATGGTAGTTTTATTTTTTTGATAATGAACTTATTGTTTGGCTCACGCATTTTTAGATGGCCATGCCATGATGCCCAGGCCACGCCCTTTCAGTATTTTCCACTGGCTGATGTATTTCTAGATAGCCAATGGCATAATCGCCTCACAACGAAACCATGAAAAAATTAAATAATTGTAGTTATCATGCATCTCCTCGAAAATCGTCCATTATTTTAATTTTGTACTCACACCAACGGATAGACAATTCTATTACGAACATTTTGGTAGTTTTATTTTTTTCAAAAGACCAAAATCTGATTTTATAAAGATTTTATTCTAAAATTTGACCGTAAAACAGCGACAAATCCTACTGTTTCTCTCTTGCTCTTTCTTGCGGTGTGCGATAAGGTAAGAAATACTCAAGGTCATTTGCTCGGGGTACGCCCTTAATAGACTGTGGTGATAGTCAGTTTTGAATGTTGAGCTTACCATCCAGAGTCAGAGATATAAGATAATTTATCTCTGTGCCCAGTATTTTTTTCTGAAAACATCGCCCTTCGCACCTTACCACAGATTTGTTAGTAGGTACATTCTGAAACCGCTTCATTCATTAAATTATCACTATTTTGATAACATTTATCAAAATCTGATATAGCTGATATAATATTGATTTCTAATTATATATGTACATTGTACTTTAATTTCTGTCGTCATTTCCGGTGCACCTTTATTTAGTTAAACGTTTAAAACCAAACTAATAGTTCATCAATCATCATCATCAACAGCCCACTAAACGTTCCCACTGCTGGGACTCGGGGCCTTCTCTCGCAAGGAGAGAGTTAAGGCCATAATCCACCACGCTGGCCCAGTGCGGGTTGGTGGATGACACATGACTTCGAAAGATTCTAGGTACATGTCGGTTTCCTCACGATGTTTTCCTTCACCGTTTTAAGTTAGCGGCATTACGCACATGACTTCGAAAAGACAGTGGTGCGTGTGGGGTTTGAACCCGGGTTCTCCGGATCGGCAGGCGCCGTTCTCCCGACTAGACTTCTTTGAAGTAATATCATTAGTTTATTTAATTAATACAGTGATTATATTGTGTAGCTAGTTCCCGAAGTACTCTGTATCCATTAACGTCACAAACGCTAGCAAATGTATGGTTGACTTGTAATAAGCACGGCGACTAAACACAAAATAATTAGTCCGACAGTTAAATTAGTAAAAAAAAATAGGGCTGCGAAAAATCGGTAGAATTACAGAATTTCTACTCTTTTACCATGTGGCCCATGGCTCTCGAAACGTTGCCGACTCCTGCTCTATACGATTTTATGTAGGTAGGTACCTAGTCGTGACGTTACAACCACCCGCTCCGTATGTTTGATGATATATTATCTATGTCGATTTTTAATATTTTGATATAATAATGTACGTGTCCCATATTTTTTGATAATCTACTTGACGGACTAATTTAGAATGTTATATTTTGACTCAGTCATCACCCACCCCAATTGACCGTGACTTCATCGGCGTAGAAAACTTAAAGTAAATTTAGTCAAGAGTGAAATAAATAACCTGATATTTATTAGCGAATGCCCTCCATCGTAGAGACCTCATTGTCGCTTAACATGAGGTGAGATGGCGGTTGAGCTAACTCAACGGTTTTAGCCTACAGCTATACCGTTCCTCCCAGGGAACAAGTGCCAGTCGCTTGTCGGACGCACGGCTGAGCGCTCGCGCAACACGTTTCCCGCGCATATTGTTATTAGATATGTCGACAACCCTCCGCGCTAGACAGGGACAGAGTTACGCGTTAGAACGAGCGCAAATGTTTATTTGAAAATTGCGACAGGTATTGCGAGCTGAATTGAACTTTGTTGTGTCCCAGCAAGAGTCGCTATTTATATAATGGTTTTCGCTAAGTGAGTGTTCTGTACTTGTAGTAATATTTATTCTGTGCTTGTACTTTGACAGAGGGGAAACGCTGTGTATGCCTACTCCCTTCCGTGTTGCTCGCTGCCAATAGTGTATGATCTTATTCGGGTATATTCGTACGGTAATATTCATGCCCGAAAATTTTCGACGAATTTTTGGCCTATATTCTAAATGAAGCATAAGGGGCGTCCTTTAATTATGTGAGAATATTTTAAATGGTTTTTGGCCCCGTTAGTGAGATATGGTTCAACCTCCATACCCAATCTCACGTGAGTTTTCCAAATTCAAAATGCATATTTCACGTAAATGCACGAATGTACTTGTTCTAAAACGAAAAAATAAATTGTAAATTGTTAAGTATCATTGAATGATATTCAAAAATATCATGATATGGGTTATAATTTAGTAAATCTTTCAATATCAATGAAACTAATTTTCCTCGCTATTTTACTCAAAGATATACATAATATATGAAATGTTTCGACCCCCTCCTCCTAAAGTAAAATTCGACTGGCACCCCCTGAAATACATAAAACCCCTTCTTGAATACCTCACGTAAGCAATGGACGCCCCTCATTAACTAATATGTCAGCAAAATACTACAAAACTGCTTATAAATGTAATTAAAATACAACTTTGTGAAAATACCCACTGTGACGTTTTTTAAAAACTGATCAATTTTTTTTAATCTAAAACTTTAAAAGTACAAAAGTGTAAATAGTTATAAACTGTTGATGGTATTCTGAATTTATATTATTGCAATTTTTACTGTTGTACCTAAGCTTTTATTTTGCTGTACCCCTTTTTACCCCTGTAAAGAGTTTGTGAACTTGTAAACTTATCTATTTATTAAAATTCTTTTAATTTTAAACGTTAATTAAACATATTTATTATTTTATACAATTAATATTTATTATTTTATACAATTACTAGCGGCCCGTTCCGGCTTCGCTCGGACATAACCTAGACACTGCCTGCAGCGCCATCTGCCGGGCTTATTTGTGAATTTAAACTATCTTCGAATTCACACACAAAAAAAAAAACATTCAAATCGGTCCCGTCGTTTAGGGGTTCACTGTCAAATGATTAAATTACTAAAATGGCTATAAAAAAACAGGGGTTGGTGATAAAAGGGTAAAAATTTAGGGTTGTATGTATTTTTAATGCCACATTATAAAATAATAAAAACAAAAAAATTGAGCAAAAATTTTTAAAAAAATGTTTGGTGTGAACAACCCCTAATACTCAGGGGTATTAAAAATAGCTAGTAGCCGATTCTCAGACCTACTGAATATGCATATAAAATTTGGTAAAAATCAGTAAAGCCGTTTCGGAGGAGTAAGGAAACAAACACTGTGACACGAGAATTTTATATGTAAGAAGATGCTCATATTCTGATGGAATATGTGGCAAATCTGTTACACAAATTTTGTCGTGAAAGCCAAAAATATACTTTGTTTTAGATAACGTCATAGAATAGATAAATAACGTCTATCTTTTTTGATGGTATGAAATGCGTCAAAATTTAATTAAAATTGCGATCTTTTCAAGCTCAGAATTTATAATTATTCAAATTTTAATATTTAAATTTGATGGTTGTTTCGTACGATTGAGTAAATTATTGCAATTAATAAATAAAGAGTAATTATCTTCATTGATTGACTATGTATACAGTAATATTCTAATTTCGTGAACATTGTATAGTCCCAATATGAAAGACAAGGAAATTTTATGCCGCCTATACATACTGGCCGAGTGGAGGCCAACGCCAGTGTGTATAGGACTCTTTTGCCTCGACTCGTCTCTCGTGACCGGTGTCGGTTTTTTGTGCACAAAACAAAGGCGCTCGTAACTCGTATTGGCCTGCGCTCGGCCAGTGTGTGGATGCTACCTCTCGCCATGTCCCGTTTTGTCGGCGCTCGCGTTGGCCTGCGCTCGGCCAGTGTGACTCGTCTTGTGCCGTTTTATCGACGCTCGCGTTGGCCTCCACTCGGCCAGTGTGTATAGGCGGCTTTAGGTTTAAATGTTATTGTGATACGTATAAGATTCCTATTTGTTTTAAAAAGCTTAATATAATTAATTTGTATATTAGCATTAAAATGTATTTTACATTATTTAAGAATGTGACAAATATACAGTCTTGCCACAAAATGTATATTATAACAGTTTTGCAATGTACCTGATACATTAAATAAATAACCAGTTACATACAATGTATGTGACTGCTCTATAATTTGTGATTTTCTTATTTATTTATGGCCTTTTGTTCACCGTAAAATTGAAATCACCGTCAATTTACAATATAACGGGTGAGATTACAATATCAAGTTGTTTTATGTCATTGCGGACCC
Organism: Ectropis crepuscularia; assembly: GCA_963693475.1. Taxonomy (NCBI): domain Eukaryota; kingdom Metazoa; phylum Arthropoda; class Insecta; order Lepidoptera; family Geometridae; genus Ectropis; species Ectropis crepuscularia. Next base: position 12,515,718 of record OY856368.1, on the reverse strand, counting down.
ACCATACCACTAGCCCTACCCCTGGTGATAGGGTGGGTCCTAAACCATACCACCATTATGCCATCAAGTAATACCTAGTATGTTAGTTTATGATATAACGTTGTTAGATTAAAATCTGACGGTTTTTACAATTTTACGATGACATAAATATAATAAGTTGAGTGTCGACGTACGTCAAAAAGGGGGGCCCCTTTTTAAACCTACGCCCGAGTCACAAGACTTGGGGTCTACTCGGGGTTTTTCTCTCTGCCACACAATGGACCCGGCACCCGCACGGTGAATCCATGGAATGCTAAGAAGTTCGTCTCTCATTTTATAGTATGATTATGATATTTAATGGTGATTTTTTTTTATCAGCGGAACTGCCTCGGGACAATGACATTGATGTTGCTCATGAAAATACTTCATGACATTTTTTATCAAACTGTTTACTTATATGATAAGATGTGTGGTAATGTTCGTCTACTAGTCAGTTAACGCATTTTACGTATCCTATCCTATCCTACTATAATAATATCGACTGGCCTTGTGGCTTAGCTCTGCCTGCGAAGCCGAGGGTCGTGGGTTCGATCCCCACCCAGTGCAAATATTTGTGTGATGAATTCAAATGTTTGCACTGTGTCTGGGTGTTTCTATGTATAATAAGTATGTATTTAAAACTATATAAGTATTATATCAGCTATCTGGCCGCCATCACACAAGCTTTGCTTAGTTTGGGGTCAGATGGTGTTGTGTGTGAATTGTCCACCAATATTTATATTTATAATATTATAAATGTGAATGTATGGATGTTTGGATGTTTGTTGCTCAATCACGTCCTAACGTATAAACGGATCGGGCTGAAATTTGGAACACAGATAGATTATAGTCTGGAAGAACACATAGGCTTTTTATCCCGAAAAAAACAACGGGAACAACGGGAACGGGAACTTCGCGGGTAACACCGCGGGGCGCTGCTAGTTTCAAATATTTGTTTAAGGTATAAGGGACCCAAAATCTAACTAAAACCGTTTTTTTTATCGCGTGTAGGCCCACGTTTGACCAACACCTCGCCTGATGGTAAGCGACGGTGTGGTCGAAGATGACTCACGTTGACCTAGTCACTCTGACCTTGAAAAGTTCAAGATGGTATCTCTCAGGGAACAAGGCGGCCGGTGAAGAAAACATCGAGAGGAAACCGGTAGGTGACAAAAAACCAAGAATTTTTTTGGGGTAAAGCGTCATCCATCAACTGGCACTGGGTTAGCGTAATGGATTATGGCCTTGAGTCTCCTTGGCTCCGAGTTCTAGCAGTGGAAACATTTGGTGGGCTGTTTTTGCACTGTAAAAAAATTGGCAGTCATTGGAACTGCCCATAGAAGTGAAAACTTATAACTCAGAATTCGATAGCTTACCTTGGAAACTACACGGGTGTAACCGGAGGGCGTGGCGTCGCCATCTTAGCATGGCCATCTAGAAATGCGCCAGTATTTCCCTTTGGCTGATGCGTTTCTAGATGGCCATGCTACGATGGCCTGTCCACGCCCTTTCCGCATTTCCCATTGGTTGACGTATTTCTAGATAGCCAATAGCCATGGTCCCGAGTTTACCCGAAGCTTTCTTATCATACCCGAGCGTGACGAATGAATTCAATTCACAGCCCACGAAAAAGCTGTCTAGGCGCGCCTAAAGTAAGTTTTCACTTCAACAATCTCTTCCATGCTTGAGAATAACGAGTCGGTATAGCAATAAAATCCTTTGTACAGAATTTGTCACACATTTCTACTAATTGCCCTCAGATACGTAGATTCTAGAGTCACATATCGTTTAGTCTGACGCGCTGACCGAATGACTCACTAGTCACTACTATATGTTGACTCTTACTCGTATGTTGCTCTTCAAACGGATGACTAATTTACATTATTGATTTCTTTCCGGAAAGTCGTGACGATTTTAACCATAATACTTAAAAGTACCTCGTTATGAGTAGGTATATTTAGGACAACAACATGCTCGATTGCTCATAGTACATTTGGTACATAGTATATTTGCAGTATATTTTATCACTGTCTTTTCGAAGTCATGTGCGTGATGCCGCTAACTTAAAACGGTGAAGGAAAACATCGTGAGGAAACCGACATGTACCTAGAATCTTTCGAAGTCATGTGTCATCCACCAACCCGCACTGGGCCAGCGTGGTAGATTAGGGCTTTAACTCTCTCCTTGCGAGAGAAGGCCCCGAGTCCCAGCAGTGGGAACATTTAGTGGGCTGTTGTTGATGATGATCATATTTTATTAGGTTGAAAACAGGGTTACTGGTAATCACCCTGCATCCGTTTAAGAGCATGTTCTGTATATTTTAAAAACACACAACTTTTGGTCTACACTCTACACCTTTTGATAAAACTCAATACAATATCCCAAATGTAATCCAAGAAATATGTTAATGACAAAGATCACGGACCCCGGAGTCTGTAGAGTGGCTAATTTAAATAATTTAAAAAAACTGTGCTAAAACTGTCTTAGCTTTGATAAGGCTCTTTCTTTTCTTTTCGCTTGAAATTATACAGACAGCAACAGCAAAAAAAATTGGCAGTCATAGGAACTGCCGATAGAAGTGAAAACTTATAACTCAGAATTTGGTAGCTTACCTTGGAAACTAAACGGTTGTAACCGGGGGGCGTGGCCTCGCCATCATGGCATGGCCAACTAGAAATGCGTCAGCATTTCCTATTGGCTCATTCATTTCTAGATGGCCATGCCATGATGGCGAGGCCACGCCCTTTCAGCATTTCCCATTGGCTGGCGCATTTCTAGATGCCCAATAGCCAAGGTCCCGAGTTTACCCGAAGATTTCTTATTATACTCGAGCGTGATGCTTGAATTAAATTTACACCCCACGAAAAATCTGCCTAGGTGCGCCTAAAGAAGTTTTCACTTCAAAAAGCAGATTTAGTTAGGGGGTAGAGGGGCCGCAGTGGGTCGAGTCAAATCTCACCGAGATGGAAAAATCGTCACGATCATTTATTTCATGTACTTTATGGGGAAGAAAGGTTGTCGAGTGGCGACCACGAACAGGAAGACGCAGTGTTGGACGACCTCCTACTAGATGGACAGATGACCTCACAGAGGTCGCTGGAAACCGCCGGTAGCAGTTTGCGCGGGACCGTTTGTTGTGGAAATCTAGGGGGAGGCCTACCTATGTCCAAAAGTGGACGTCTTGCGGCTGATGATGATGACTTTATGAAGGCTCTTAGTAGGTAGGTAGGTACTAAAATTTTTTGTTTTCACTTTTCTGTTATTAATTATTATTACTATGGTCGTGGTTTTCATTTTATTCTTATCTCTTTATAAACGGAAAATTGATATTTTTTCACATTTTTTTTTAATTATTTAATGGATTTCTAACAAGGAAAGGATTTTTATTAAAATGTATCACCTTGGATTTTCCCGATTACCAATGAATAAATAATATAATTAAAGGGATATTAAAGTAGGTACCTACTTGTAAACATTTCATGTTATGTATAGTCATACAATGAATAATACTTAACTTATTTATTACGGTACAGTAGAGTGACGAGACGAGCAGGACATGTGCCTGCTCGTAAGCAACATGCCTGTCTGCATTACGCCATAATAGTACCAATAAACAGTTTGACAAACGTTTATCTGCCAAAGCTAGGACGTCTACTGTCTTTCCACGAAAAACGTAATTTCTAAATAAACTCGCGACTTTACTCCGGTTCTACTTCGTTTCGTCCGATCGAACATTGTTTGACGTTTAAATGTTCTAAGCCTACTCTAGTTAAGGCCGATTTAAACTGAACGAACATAGAGCTAGAGCTGGAACAAGAGCATTCTTTCTCGATCTTTTAGTGTAAACGAAAGATCGTTCTTAGCGTTTTCCATATTATATATTCCATAGAATCTTTGCGAACGCAAACAAAACAACGAAAGAATGCTCTACGTTTGTTTACACCAAATGAATTAGATACAGTGGGGATAGAATGAGCATTCGTTCGTCTGATGTAAATCGGCCTTTAGAGTAGGCTTAGAACATTTAAACGGAAAAAAACGATGGATCGAAATAGAACCGTAGTATAGTCGCGAGTTTATTTTGAAATTACGTTTTTCGTAGAAAGAGAGTAGACGTCCAGGATGACCCAAACTTTGTAAAGGTCCATCGTTCTTAACTGTGTTAGGAGCATAAGCTGACAAACTTTCACCTTTGTTAAAATAACGAAGGTCTGGAGTTTGCGGGCTCTTGAGGCTGCGTTTATACCAGAGATGTGCGAGGGAAATGTATCGTGCACGGATGTCTAGTTGAGCTGTGAAAATGTGTGGAGGTTTCTATCAAAGCTGTGCGAGGAAAATATGTCGTACGAGGATGTGTAGCGGAGCTGTGAGTAATGTGTGGTGCGAGGATGCGTTGCGACTCCGGCTATGGACTGGCTGGTACAGTATGTCGCAAACCTCGGCACACATTCCGCGCATACGTCCCCTCGCTTGTTTTGTATGCGCAAAAAAAAGTATTGTTTTTTTTTCTATCTTATATATAAAATTCTCGTGTCACAGTGTTTGTTTCCTTACTCCTCCGAAACGGCTTTACTGATTTTAACCAAATTTTATATGCATATTCAGTAGGTTTGAGAATCGGCTACTAGCTATTTTTCATACCCCTAAGTGACAAGGGTTGTTCACCGCAAAAAAAATTTTTTTTTATTTTCGGTCAATTTTTTTTGTTTGCAAAACAACGTTTGCGGGGTCAGCTAGTTTTTATGTAAAAATCTTAATGCGGTTTACAGAAATACAGAATACATCTACTTAACCAAGTTTCAACAGTATAGTTTCGGAAAAAAGTGGTTGTGACATGGACAGACAGACATGGACAGACAGACATGACGAATCTATAAGGATCCCGTTTTTTGCCATTTGGCTACGGAACCCTAAAAATTACACTCATAATTTTATTTGATAATATTATATACCTAATAATTATATCAAACGCGCCAACAGTAAATTTAAAAGGAAAACGCTGCAAATAAGGAAGGAAAACAAAACTTGAGATAGAAATAAGTATTGATAACGGAAATATTTGTGGTGGTGACATAACAGGTGGGAATAGAACCCTTGACCTACGTGTCTGGGTTGATTTGACCGATTGAGTCACAAGGCCGACTGTCGAGGAAATCGATCGGACCCGCACAAATTGCTACTAGTCTTACCTCTTTCAAAACATTACTTATGCACTTTGTGTCTCTGAGTTCGTTTACCGTCACAAATGGCTAACATTTCTATACCGTTAAATCGTACCTACCTATCTACTTCTATATATAAAAATCAATGCCACTTTTCGTTGTTAGTGAACTCCTCCTAAACGGCTGAACCGATTTGAATGAATTTTTCTGTATGCGTTTGGGTAGGGCTCTCCATGGTTTAGATTCACAGATCAGACCGGCAGATGGCGCTGCAGTTGGTATCTAGGTTGTTTTCCGAGCGAAGCTGGAACGGGCCGCTAGTATATTATAAATGTCAATGTTTGGATATTTGTTGCTCAATCAATTATTTATTGTCATTAGTAGTGGCACAGATAAGAAAATAGTTACTTCGTGTAGTGGTATAACTATTTGCAGAGTCCGCCTGGGGAAGTACCACACCTTTGGCAGTTATTCTACCGCCGCAGTAACGTGCAAACATTACTGTGTTCCGGTTTGAAGGGCAATGTTTCTAGAGAAATTACAGGGCTTAGAGATAAAACATCTTGTATCTCTGGGTGACGAGCGCAGTGCAGTGCTAGATAATGATTTGAACTCTTCGTGTATCAATAGCTGCGTGTCACTGTGCTGTTATGTGACAGGCATGTTGCTTGCCATCAGGCACATGTCCTGCTCGTCTCATCACTCTATACTATAAAAAAAAACAATGACGTGGTAACATGAGAACGGATTGGGCTGAAATTTGGAACACAGATTATAGTTTAGAAGAACATACAGTTAGATTATAGTCTGGAAGAACACATAGTATTAAAATATATATACTTCATAAACGTATAGATATAAACAGCGTAAAGCGTCGCTGACTCGTCTTCGATCACGTAAACAATGACGAGGTTCCAGGAAAATGTAAATGAGTTACTTTAATACTTTAGGAAAAAGCGATAATGTTCACCTGTAGGTACTCGCTACTCGCCGAGTACGGTTAGTAAGTAGTAGGTATTATATAGAATGTTATCAGGTATATTATAATTATATATGTAACATACTGTGGGCAGAGCCTTTATTAACAAAACTAAAATACAATGAGAACTGCACTACGCTACATACCTAACAACTACTTACACTAAGCACACCTGAATTATCCATAGACCAATGAAGGTCTACAGATAATCAATATGTTATATGTAACCACCTGTTACCCGCGACTTCGTCCGCGTATAATTTTAGATTTGGTCATTGTACAAATTAACATTTTTTTTCAAAATGGTCAAAATGAATTTTATGCAAACACCGCATTATGAAGTACAGATACAGACCATGTGTTTCTAGCAAACGCTTACCAATTTGAGAATAACTATGCTCACAGCACGTAAGTTAAACTTAATTTAACCAAATACAATAAGAAAAAAAAAATGGTTGTCTGTAAAGTCGGGTTACTGACGTTAGTTGAACGTGACAACTTCAACTACGCCTTAGAGCGAGGTAACGCCGGCGGCTAGGTAACGGCGATAACGTTACATGACGTAATGTTTTGCGAGCGTGCAGCCGGCTTCATCGAATTATAAGACGTTGTCACGTCAAAAACAATGTGCTCTTTTAGACTGTAATGCATACCTACAAGTTAAATTTTTAGCCATATTTGTTAAGCCGTTCCGACATTACAGTAAATACTTATTTCCTAAGAATATGTGCATTTGTTTCGGGATAAAATGAAGCAAGCCTATGTGTTTTCTGGACTGTAATCTAAACATGTTCCAAATTTTATTCCCTAAGGATGTACAGTTGGAATTTAGATTTAACATTTATTTCCTAAGGATCTGTGCATTTTTTCGGGATGAAATGTATACAAACATGTTCCTCAACCAAATCTGATTAGACCTTCCGCTGTTACAGTTAATACTTATTCCCCAAGGATCTGTACATTTTTTCGGGATAAAATGTAGCCTATGTGTTCTTCTAGACTGTAATGTATATACATGTTCCAAAATTCAAGCTGATCCGTTCAGGCGTTACGACGTGATTGAGCAACAAACATCCAAACATCCATACATTGACATTTATAATATTAGTAGGATTAAAGTTAAATAGGTAGTAAGTTCCCTGAGAGATACAATCTAGAACTTTTCAAGGTCAGAGTGAATAGGTACTGTCTAGGTCAAAGTGCGTCATCTTCGACCACACCGTCGCTTACCATCAGCCGAGTTGGTGGTCAAACGCGGACCTATACGCGGTATAAAAAAAAGTTTAAGTCAGTAGAGCCCTGACTGAGTCTTCTATCTACATATAAACAATAGGGATGTTAAATGTTAACACTAATAACAAATTAAATTTAATGATTCCAGAGAAATTACAGGGCTTAGAGACATAATATCTTAGATCTCTGGGTGACGAGCGCAGTGCAGTGCTAGGTAATGATTTGGACTATCATGTTCCAATAGCTGCGTGTTACTGTGCTGTTATGTGGCAGGCATCTTGCTTACCATCAGGCACATGACCTGCTCGTCTCGTCACTCTATGCTATAAAAAAAAATCTTTAGTGTTACTTATAGTATAAAAATATCAAAAATCACATTTTTATAATTTAACACTACTTAGTAAATTAATTATAAATAATTTTAAATGCTGTATTTTTAATCGGTGTCACGTGACTATAAACACCAATAGGGCTTATTACGTCACTAACCGCGAAACAAGCTGTCGAAAACCGACTAGATCGTTTACTTATCTGCATTTTTGAAGTGAAAACTTCTTTAGGCGCGCTATAGACAGAATTTTCGTGGGCTGTGAAATGGATTCATCAATCGTCACGCTTGGATATGATAAGAACTCGGATATGGATATGGATATGGATACGGAACTTGGATATGATAAGGACTGCTCGTAACCCAGCGTTTATCTCTAGATACCAGGACAACAGAAATGTAAAAGAGTTGCGTTTGCCCCTAGGTACCAGTACCAGGGCAACAGAAACAGTAAAGAGTTGCAATATTTTGTACAACTTCATTCCATCAGAATGTAACTTGACACCTCCCAAGTATTTTGAAGTGAAAACTTCTTTTGGCGCGCAGGCGCGCTTTTAGACAGACAGATTTTTCGTGGGGTGTGAATTGAATTCTAACGTCACGCTCGGGTATGATAAGAAATCTTCGGGTAAACTCGGGGCCACGGCCATTGGCCATCTAGAAATGCGTCAGCCAATGGGAAATGCTGAAATGGTGGCCTAACCATCACGGCATGACCATTTAGAAATGCGTGAGCCAATGGGCCATGCCATGGTGGCGAGGCCACGCCCTCCGGTTACACCCGTGTACTTTCCAAAGTAAGCTATCATATTCTGAGTTATAAGTTTTCACTTCTATCGGCAGTTCCTATGACTGCCAATTCTTTTTTATTATACCTACTAGTTTGTTATCTTAGCGACGACGATTTTGATTGTTTGTATTCAAGTAAAAATAAGAAAACACATAAACTGGACATCCAGTCATGAATCGCGACCAATGTTTTGCGGTTAGTGACGTCATACCCTGGTATGAACCAGGCGTTAGTGTTTAGTGGGAAAATTCAAAATTACTTTATTATTGTACATTTACCTACTCATCGAAAACACTAATATTTTTTAATAAAATATTTTTTTAATGTTTAAAGAATTTATTTATCACTTAAGACATTTCTGTCGCTTACATGATAAAAATAACTTAAATAACAATTTGTATTATCGTCGTAACACTTTACATACATAAAATAAAAACCACTTGAAAATCCACAAACAAAAAAAAACAATAGGGTTATAGGTACTTAGTTACCCAATAAAAAATACAAAACATACAATATTAGATAAAAACCCACTTTGAATTAAGCCTTTAAATCAAAATAGGATTTCACATATTTTACATTATACAAGTAAACATTAAAAGTACTGTGTTTAACTGTGTTTTATTTTCAGACCATTTTTTTTTGTAAAATTATTTACGTTTCAGAGATAATATTTATGTTTAGCCAATTGTTTTTTGAATGCGTAAAGTGAATTTACATTTTTTATATTATTACATAAAAAAATATTTTTTTATGGTAAACAAGCGTCAATCTTCAAAATATGAGCAATTCCGAAAAATTGTTGGAATCTATCATATATCATCCCTATAATATACCTGGTTAGGCATATAAAATTTAAAGTGTGTGTTAACGCATTATAAAATAAAATAAATAAAAAAATAAGTTTATTTCAATAAAATAGTCTTAACTATACAATATTTTCTTACTTCTATAAAAAGGTAGATTATTTTGTTAGCCTGAACTAGGTAGAACCTGTGTTTCAGGCGAGAGAAATGCTTATTTACCTAAGAGTTACATTTTGGAAGAAAATAAAACTAAACAATTGATTAATAATTACGAAATCGGTAAAAAGAAAAGGTATTAAGAACTACTTTGCTTATCAAAATTATAGGTATGCAATTCCTTAATTATTTTGTAGCTAATATCATATGTTTAGTTTCCTCATATGACAGACTAGCTGAACGCGCGCGCGTTGCTACGCCATCTATCGAAAATCGATCGTACCAATTCAAATTTTGAACAAATTCGGTTACTTTCGGTTTTAATGACGCAACCTATGACATTTATATGACATATAATCTGACATAAATATGCTGTCACGCAACGAAAGCTCTCAAAAAGCAATATTTTCCCCCGTTTTTGTTACATTTTTCATTCCTGCTCAGCTCCTGTTGATAGTAGCGTAATGTTAAATAGCCTATAGTCTTCCTCGATAAATGGACTATCCTACAAAGAAAGAATCTTTCAATTCGGACCAGTAGTTCCAGAGATCCTTGCGTTCAAACAAACAAACAAACAAACTCTTCAGCTTTATAATATTAGTATAGATTATGTATGAAGATAGAGCTACCTACACATGCTAGAAGCTAGTTATAAATTTTTAGGTATTAGGTAGTAGGTACTCGGGTAAAGAACTGCAATTCGAACACTAGAAGTAGTAGTGGTAGGACTCTTGGCAGAGTCCGCCTGGGGAAGGACCGCACCTTTGCCAGTTATTCTACCGCCAAGCAGTAATGTGCAAACATTACTGTGTTCCGGTTTGAAGGGCAATGTTTCCAAAGAAATTACAGGGCTTAGAGATATAACAGCTTAGATCTCTGGGTGACGAGCACAGTGCAGTGCTAGATAATGATTTGGACTCTTCGTGTTACAATTAGCTGCGTGTCACTGTGTTGTTATACTGTAGCAGACATGTTGCTTACCATCAGGCACATGTCCTGCTCGTCTCATCACTCTTTATTTAAAAAAAAAAAGTATGAGTGTAGGTAATTACCCTGAAGTTAGTACTCTCATATTTTTTCCCCAACGCGTCAAGAGAACTATAACTAATAAAGGGGCCAAGTGCGAGTTGGACTCGCCCATGAAGGGTTCCGTTGCAGCAAGTTACATAGTACACATAGTTCTTGTAGTTCGTTGTAACTTTGATCAAGTTTTAATAATAGTGTATTTATTTATGACGTGTATTTATTTATTTATTTATGTATTTATTTATTATTATAAAAAAACTACTCATCAGATCGAGTTCAAACTAATTTTCGTTGGTAGTTTACATGGTAATGTACATCATATATTTCTTTTAGTTTTTTCATTTTCTTACTTTAGAAGTTAGAGGGGGGGGGGGGGGGCACACATTTTACCACTTTGGAAGTGTCTCTCGCGCAAATTATTCAGTGTAGACAAAAAATATATTAGAAACCTCAACATCATTTTTGAAGACCTATCGATAGACACCCCGGGACACGTGTAGGTTTGATGAAAAAATTTTTTTGAGTTTCAGTTCTCAGTATGGGGGGCAACCCTAATTTTCCTTTTTTTAATTTTTTTTGTACAAATCTTAATGCGGTTCACAGAATACATCTACTTACCAAGTTTCAACAGTGTAGTTTTCATAGTTTCGGCAAAAAGTGGCTGTGACATACGGACGGACAGACAGACAGACAGACATGACGAATCTATAAGGGTTCCGTTTTTACGTTTTACAGAACCCTAAAAACTAAATTAAAGAAATTAACAAGTTGTATTTAAATACAACTACAAAAATCTTTATTTACAATCAGCCCAGCTACAACTGTACCTACGTAGGTATATATCGAGTTATTTATTTTGTTATGTCTTTCCGGAATGTTTACGATTTGGTTTAATCGAGCCAAATACCTAACTACAATCGTTTTCTATCGGACTTCAAGGTTCGTTAGCAATTCTTCGCAATGTTTTGAACGCGTTTGTTCACCAATTACTCGAAGATAGGCTTTTAAAGCCGGGTCACACAGAGGCGATCCGATAGCGATAGCGATCCGATAGCGAGACGATATTTTTTGGTAATGTTCGAATTTGTATGCAACCTGACATACAGCAAGCGGGCGCGATCTGATACTCGGTATCGGATCGCTATCGCTATCGGATCGCTATCGCTACCGGATCGGCTCTGTGTGACCCGGCATTTGAGATATAACATCTTAGATCTCTGGGTGACGAGCGCAGTCCAGTGCTAGGTAATGATTTGGACTCGTCATGTTCCAGTAGCTGCGTGTCACTGTGCTGTTATATGGCAGGCATGTTGCTTACCATCAAGCACATAGGCTGCTCGTCTCGTCACTCTTTAATAAAAATAAAAAAAACATTTTCGATCTCTGGGTGACGAGCGCAGTGCAGTGCTAGGTAATGATTTGGACTCGTCATGTTCCAATAGCTGCGTGTCACTGTGGTGTTATGTGGCAGGCATATTGCTAACCATCAGGCACATGTCCCGCTTGTATCGTCACTCTTTTATTAGAAAAAAAAAGAAAGATGCCTGGATCAATTTGTAAAAATATTTTTGGGTTAAAACGGTAATATTATAATGTGTGGTTTATAATTTTAAATTATTCAATAGTTGAAAATGTACATAGATATATATATTATTTTTGAGGCTATTTACTTACCAAGGTATGGACAAAATTTACAAATAATAAAGTGGCCAAGTGCGAGTTGGACTCGCCCATGAAGGGTTCCGTTGCAGCAAGTAACATAATATACATAGTACACATAGTTCTTGTAGTTCGTTGTAGCTTTGATCGAAGTTTGAATAATAGTGTATTTATGACGTACTAAAAAAAAACTACTCATCAGATCGAGTTCAAACTAATTTTCGTTGGTAGTTTACATGGTAATGTACATCATATATTTTTTTTAGATTTTTCATTCTCTTACTTTAGAAGTTAGAGGGGGGGGGGGGGGACACACATTTTACCACTTTGGAAGTGTCTCTCGCGCAAATTATTCAGTGTAGACAAAAACTATTTTAGAAACCTCAACATAATTTTCGAAGACCTATCGATAAACATACCACACGTGTAGGTTTGATGAAAAAAATGTTTATGAGTTTCAGTTCTAAGTATGGGGGGCAACCCTAATATTTCTCTTTTTAATTTTTTTTTGTAAAAATCTTAATGCGGTTTACAGAATACATCTACTTACCAAGTTTCAATAGAGTAGTTCTCAAAGTTTCGGCAAAAAGTGGCTGTTACATACGGACAGACAGACGGACAGACAGACATGACGAATGTATAAGGGTTCCGTTTTTACGTTTTACGGAACCCTAAAAAGTGGGTTATAAAGAATATTTAAAATTGTGTGTTACAACAAAATACGAAATGTAAAAATAAAATTGTATTGGATCTTGACGTCACTAATATAACTAATATTATATTATATTGTTTTATCCTAAATTGACTTGCTTAGACATTTCTCAGCAAAAATAATATTGCACGCCCGAAAGCAGTGCACCCTCACTCGCTCAAGGTCGCGCGGTTTTAGCCTACCGCTAGACCGTTCCTTCCAGGAAACAAGTGACAGTCGGTTGTCGGACGCACGGCTGAGCGCTCGCGCAAAACTTTTCCCGCACATATTGTTATTAGATATCTCGTAAAACCTCCGCGCTAAACAGGAACAGAGTTACGCGTTAGAAAGAGCGCAAATGTTTATTTGAAAATCGCGACAGGTATTGCGAGCTGAATTGAACTTTGTTGTGTCCCAGCAAGAGTCGCTATTTATTTAATTGTTTTTGGTAAGTGTGGCTTCTGTACTAACATTTATTCTGTGCCGAAAGGGCCAAACTGTTGTGACCATGTATTGTATTTAATGACATCTTTTGTACACTGTTATAGCAATAAATTTTCTGATTTCTGATGATGATGTATAATATGGTGACCCAAAAGTTCCCTTTTACATTTTTATCGAAATCCTAGAAAAAGTTTTTGAAAACTCAAAACTTTAAATACCTACTTAGGTAGCTTACGATTCTACCTATTGTATGTTCCAGGGGATCCCAAACATATTTTGTTTGAGATTAAATTGTTTTTTTGCGCCCCCATTTTTTCACATACTTAAAAAGCACTATAACTTCAAATTAAATTAATTAATTATTATGAGCTACAGTAGCTTACAATTATTTAATTTTCTTCAAATTATTTACTTAAATTATTTAAAAAAACTTCTAATTATTTAATTTGATTTTTTACCGGAGGTTAAACATTTTTACTATTACTTACTATTATTTTTACTTATACACACTTTTACTACAACCCGCAAGAGTTAATTCGATACCTGTGCCCAGGAGGTGGTAGTACACAACGGACTCCAAGCCTTTACACAACGCCCCCATTTTTGAAGTGAAAACTTCTTTTGGCGCGCCTAGACAGATTTTTCGAGGGCTATTAAATGAATTCTAGCGTCACGCTCGGGTATGATAAGAAATCTTCGGGTAAACTCGAGACTATAGCCATCTAGAAATACGTCAGCCAATGGGAAATGCTAAAAGGGCGTGGCCTGCCCATCATGGCATGGGCATCTAGAAATGCGTCAGCCAATGGGAAATGCTGGTGCATTTCTAGATGGTTATGCCATGATGACCAGGCCACACCCTCCGGTTTCACCCGCGTTGTTTCCAAAGTGAGCTATCAAATTCTGAGTTATAAGTTTTCACTTCTATCGGCAGTTCTTTTGACTGCCAATTTTTTTTCTGGGTCTCTTACCGCCCCTTGTTTTTACTCTTGCTTTGGGAAAGGCTGATCTATTCGGTTACAACCAGACTCATTGCAGTAGTGTGCAACCCATATTATTAAATTGAAGTAGTTTACTTGATTTTGCATTATCATCATTAGCCTATACTCAGCCTGATTGTCAGTCAGAAGTTATAAAACATTACTTTGTGATTTTTATGTATAAAATTATTATCAGCGACCAAATCAATATTCACATGCAAATACTAGCAGTACCCTGCGGGTTTTCCTGCACAGTTCTTGATCTCATCATTTTACCGTGATGTAAAGTAGCCGCCTATTTGTTATTCCAGGCTACATCCATCTCCATATGTGTTCCAAATTCTAACTCCAACCATACAGACGGTACGACGTAGAACCTTTCGAAGTCATGTTTGTGTCATCCACCAACCCGCACTGGGCCTGCTTGGTGGATTATGGCCTTATCTCTCTCCTTGCGAGAGAAGGCTCCGAGTCCCAGCAGTGGGAATATTTAGTGGGCTGTTTATGCTTTTATGCTGAACCATACCTTTTTTCTACTAAAGTTATAACAGTCAAACATATGTTTTTTGCTCCATTGTGTAGGTACGTCGTAAGAACTAAGCAAATTAAGAGGAAATTGATGATATTTTCTATCGGTAATACAAAGTTCACAATAAATTTTAATTTACAAATAAAACTATTTCATTCTTGTATCGTTTGTGAGTCAGCTACGACGTCACCTAAGCGTCATCCACTTCAACAGCTGATAATAATGAGAATGCTTTGTACATTGCTGTTATGACATGGCGGTATATTTATCAAGACTTTATTTACGAGATAAATAAAATACATTGCGTTATTGATAAACGAGATTGCAAGAACATCCGATTGGCAATCGTGAGATCGTATTTTTTCAAGTATAGATGCTGTGATAGATGTCCAAGTTAGTAAGGTAATCTATCTATCTATATATGAATATAAAAGCGAAAGGTCACTCATCAGCTAATCTCAGAAACTACAAATGCTACGAGTCTGAAATTTTGCATGGAGGTCCCTTTAACTCGTTAAGACGGGGGTTTGCGAAATTAAACCCCTAAGAGGGTGAAACAAGGGATGAACGGTTGTTTATAACTTTGAAAATTCGTATCTAGACACTTGACACGAAGCAAACGAATGTTTGTTCTATCCGTTTTGTAATTTCGAACTGTACGGGGATGAAATTGGGTTTGAAAAGGGGGATGAAAGTATTTATGGAAGCTCCCAATCGTAGAAGATAAAACCATGAAACTCTGTATATAGGCACTTGACACGAAGCAAATAAATGTTTGTTCTAGCAATTTTGTAATTTCGAACTGTATGGGAATGAAATTGGAGCTTTCACACCTAAACAACTGAACCGATTTTGATGAAATTGTGTAAAATTGTTTTATTATAAGCGGTTTTTAGTAACCGTACCTCTGTCTGGGTATACAAATAGGTAGGTACTGCCAGAGTTACCTTAGTACAGTCCGCGAGGTATAAGCTGAGCTTTGCATTAGTGTGAGTGATCACATGCATACGCATCTATTACCAAAAGTACAGTCAGACAACAAACTCTTAAACAACAAGCTGACATTAACTATCCAGGATCAATATGGTCATTGCGAAAAGAAGTATCTCTTTTAGGATTCAAATGGTCAAGGACAGAGAATAAGAGAATTTTTTTTATGGAAAAGCATGAGATCCGTCACCTACGTATAACTTATTTACTTAAAATTTCCGAATACCGTATTCAGGGCAGGCCTATCGTTTATACCAATATACAATTGATACTGCATAATAAACAACGATTTATTGAATATAAAATTGACACCTTATTAAGAGAATATGGTCACAGCGTCCTGCGTCTGACTGTACTTTTGGTGATCACTCACACTAATGCAAAGCTCAGCTTATACCTCGCGGACTGTATTTAATTCGCGCGGACGACGTCGCGGGTAACAGCTAGTTAAATATAAAATTAAAATAACAAAACTGCTGGTATTAACGGTGAAAGGAAATATCGTGAGGAAATCGACATACCTATTCCTAGAAAAATATCCCTCGATGACAATACGTCATCCGACAACCATTTGGTAAATGACCTACATGAAAAAAAATGCAGTCATAGGAACTGCCGATAGAAGTGAAAATTTAAAACTCAGAATTTGATAGCTTACTTTGGAAACTACACGGGTGTAACTGGAGGGCGTGGCCTCGCCATCTTGGCATGGCCATCTAGAAATGCGTCAGCATTTCCCATTGGCTTATGCGTTTCTAGATAGCCATGCCATGATGGCCTGTCCACGCCCTTCCAGCATTTCCAATTGGCTGACGTATTTCTAGGTGGCCAATAGCCATGGTCCCGAGTTTACCCGAAGCTTTCGTATCATACCCGAGCGTGACGAATGAATTCAATTTACACCCCACGAAAAATCTGTCTAGGCGCGCCTAAAGAAGTTTTCACTTCAAAAATAAACCTATGTACCTACATTTACTTTTTCCCCTTTCTAATCCAGTTAAAGTGAAGCGCCAAAGGTCGTACCTAATTTATCGTTATCATCGTAGCGTATTTCCAAACTATACAACGCCAGAACGCAGCCATAGAAAACTGCTAGAGTATATATTGTAATGTTGTTTTAAAATCTGTTATTACAAACCATACAAGAGTTTTGCGTACTGATGGTGTATAGTTTGTAACGTGGATGCTCGCGTCGCGTCTTTCCATTCTATACAACGCCAGAACGCAGCCATAGGAAACTGTTCGCGTACGAGTATATTATATTGTAATGTTGTTATAAATCTGTTATTACGATGCATACAATAATTTTTCGTACTGATTGTCTATGTTGTCGATCCGATGCTGAAATTTGAGTGGGTGGGCTGAGCTAGAAGCCCTGCGGTCAGCCCTGAGTCAGGTCAGGACCTCCCTTAGGCTTCTGGCTCCCGCATTTTTTATATACACTCTAGGGGTAGTAGCGACAAGACTAGGTGGAGTCGGGGTGCTCCGAGTCGGATCTGGGAAACCAACATCTACAATAAATCAGTCAGTATAACATCTTGATAAAACATCTTAGATCTCTGGGTGACGAGCGCAGTGCAGTGCTAGGTAACGATTTGGACTCTTCATGTTCCAATAACTGCGTGTCACTGTACTGTTATGTAGCAGGTATGTTGCTTACCATCAGACAAATGTCCTGCTCGTCTCGTCACTCTTTATATAAACAAAAAAATGCAACTGCTCACGTACAAATTGTAATGTTAATTTCGCGCGCTTATTCCAAAACATACACGATTAGTCCGTATGCGTACTGGCGCTGTATATTTTGTAACAGCATAATACTTCTACGTTACTACAAAGTATACGCGAGTATTTGCGGACTGGCCTTGTATGGTTTGGAAGATCTTAGTAAAAAAACTTATTTACAATCTATACGTGATTAGTTTCATACCCTTGCGTTCTGGCCTTGTATAGATTGGAAATACGCATCATCGTAATCTATTTACTGTAGATCGTAAAAAAGTTTTGCATCAAAATGATGTAGTTACCTACTTACTTTACTATTTTGAAATTATATTTATTTATTTACTAGCAGCGCAAACAAACCAAACAATCAAAGCAAACATCGTAAGGAATCGGGTTTGTTTCAAAAATCTTTCGAGGACATGTTCAATCATACACCAACCTACACTGGGCCAGCGTAGTGGATTATGGCATGGACTCCATTGCGAGACGGAAATTTTGTTTTTTTTCATCAAGCCTACACGTGTAGTGTTTCTATGAATAGGTCTTCAAAAATATTTTTTTTCTATTTTGAATAATTGACGCAGATACACTTCCAAATTAAGTTACGGTGGTCTAGTCGGGAGAACGGCGGCTGCCGATCCGGAGACCCCGGGTTCAAATCCTACACGCACCACTGTCTTTTCGAAGTCATGTGCGTAAATGCCGCTAATTTAAAAACGGTGAAGGAAAACATCGTGAGGAAACCGACATGTACCTAGAATCTTTCGAAGTCATGTGTCATCCGCCAACCCGCACTGGGCCAGCGTGGTGGATTATGGCCTTAACTCTCTCCTTGCGAGAGAAGGCCCGAGTCCCAGCAGTGGGGACGTTTAGTGGGCTGTTGATGATGATGTTGTACTAGCAGCGCCGTTAAGCTACAAGATTGAAATTAACTTAATTGACCTTTAATTTATTTAATAATCAAATTTTCATCTTGTAGGAAGCCCAGATCAAAATAATAAGTTTTCCTACACTCTACGCGCACGAAGTCGCGGGGCTGATACTAATGCAAGACTATGTAAAATCATTCTAAAACATGTATATATAATAATAGACTACAGGCCCGTGAACAAAATTTACGGGTCAAATGAACCACCAGGAGACTATGTAGGATGATAGAAGGGTGTAAAGTATTAAGATTCAGCACTATGCCGTCACTTGTAAGCTGTCCAACTGAGTGCAGTTGAAGATGGGGGGTTGCAAACCCTCGATTATTTCTCCTTGTCGCATGATTTTTGTACGGCATTGCGACATAATGGATTAGAAAAGGTTTTGAAACAGTATGGAACCAATGCCGTACAAAATCAAACGACCAAATTTACTCTGTAAATTACTCGTACTCTGTAATTTTTTTCCGACAACTAATAATTAAAAGTTAATTTTTTTATAGTTTTAATACCTTTTCTAATCTATTATTTCGCAACGCCGATACGAAAATAATGCGACAAGGAGAAATTATCGAGGATTGCAACTCCCCCTCTTCAATTGCACTCAGTTGGACAGCTTACAAGTGACGGCATAGTGCTGAATCTTATTACTTTATATCCTTCTATAATCCTACATAAGTCTCTTGGTGGTTCATTTGACCCGAAATTTTGTTCACGGGCCTGTAGTCTATAAGTACTTGGATATCGTCAAAAATCTTGCAAAAATCAAAATCGTATAAGTTAAATTAAAAATCTACAAATAATCAAAGCATCTAATGGTATATACTAGAGATGCGCCCGAGTAACACTTTTGCCGAGTACGAGTACCGAGTATTACTCGGTTCCATTTTTTTACAACCGAGTACTCGGCCGAGTAACTCGGTTCAATCAAGTTCCCATTTCGCGCGCGTGAACAAGTACAAACAGGTTACTATTACTACTCATTCATTAGCATAATTTTGATTTTATTGACTGAGATTATCAAAAGCTTTCCTAAATTAGTAAAAAAAACTTTTTGAATAACTGTTAGGTAGATATAATTAAGCAATTATATCTACCTAAATGGGATACTGCCTTTTCACCGAAAAGTGATTGGCCGATTATCACTGGCCAACCAACGGTTCGGTCTATGTTTCACGTTGACAACTAATTGTCAACTTTTTGTATGGCAACGTTTCATTTGGCAGAATTGTTGTTAAACAGATTTTTATAATGACTCAATACGTTCAAGGCACTTATCATTTGTCAAATCTTTCACTACGCCAAACAACTTTTAGACAAATAACGTTTCGTCTGTGTATCAGGGTAGCGATTCTGAACCATTCGGTTGCATCCGACACGGAATCTCATCTCTCGGTCTTTGTTCTTATCTGTTTAGCATGACAAAGACCGAGAGATGAGATTCCGTGTCGGATACAACCGAATGGTTTCAGAATCACTACTCAGTTCCCCTTTTGTACATTTATATTATATTAGAAAATAAATTATTTTTACACGTTATATTATAACCACCAGAAATCTCCAACATATGTACACATTTGCAAAATTTCAAAGTTCGGATTAAGTTAAGGTGAAATAGAAAGGAATCAGTTTGGTTAGGTTAGAACTGTGACCAACAAGGCACAAGCCAAGCGAGCGAAGCGAGCATTCCGCGGCAGCGGCCGGTGAAGTGCCAGAACCAAATCGCTTTTGTTTGAAAAAAATACTCCAATAATACCTGTATAATATTTGTTCCAAATGAAATGGCACCCTGTAAATAATTACGGCGAAAAAGCAGAGAACCCTACCTAAATATATTGCTTTTCTTAAACCGAGTATACTCGGCATTCAAACCGAGTACCGAGGCCGAGTACGAGTATCAAAAAACCCGCCGAGTATGCCGAGTACCGAGTATCAACCGAGTACTCGGCCCATCTCTAGCTATATACCTATGTAGACTACATTTTAAACGCGGGAAAACTGGGTAAACAACTGGCATCTACGCGGGTAAAATCGTGGGGGCGCTAATATTAAAGTGTTTTTAACTTGATTTATTGTATTTCTACTCGTGACCCCCCCCCCCCCCCCCCTCCCCCCCCAAAATCCTGCGGCTGTGTATAGATAGTGCAATCCACGAAGACGCGCCCCACTATTCCTCCTAACCGTTTATAGTATATGTGTGCAAGCTTCCGTCAATGTTTGGAGTGTTATCGGTACACATTAATTACCTATGAATGCACACTGCACACTACAATGACTGGTGAATGGTTCGCGACTGACGCTCGGAGCAAACGCGATTGGTGGGGAAAAAAATTGGTGGGGCGCGTCTTCGTGGATTGCACTATCTATACTGGTGACCACCCTCCAAAATTCGAGGCTGGGACCGCGCCTGAAAAAACATGTAGGTACCCAGTTTCAAAACAACCGGAAAACTTTTCAGTTAAAACTAGCAAATGACTGTACTAATATGTTAGCAAATAAAGTACCAAGCGATCCCAATTGCTACAGAAATATGTGCGATTATAATTCCGGCGAAAGTCAGACATATTGAAATAAAGCGTAGACACCAAGGTCGCTTTGGACTTCCCGACAAATTTATCTCCGATTTTAATGAGTGCGCCAGCATCGAATTTACTATGATTTCGTTATTCGATCTGGTGAATGTTTAGTTAGTTGATTTAGTCGTTTGTATTTTTAATTTGGTATCGCATATGCGTCATATCTGAGTGCGCCACAGTCGTGTTTTAACGAAACTCCCAACAATTGATATAAATGAATGGATGTGCCCTGATCACCTTGATATTAAATATAAATATTGGTGGACAATTCACACACAACACTATCTGACCCCAAACTAAGCAGAGCTTGTATTATGGCTGGCAAATAGCTGATATTAATACTAATATAGTTGTAAATACTTACTTATTATACATAGAAACATTCAGACACAGTACAAATATTTGAATTCATCACACAAATATTTGCACTGGGTGGGGATCGAACCCAGGACCCTCGGCTTCGCAGGCAGAGTTACTACCCACTAAGCCACGAGGCCAGTCAAATTGTTAATAAACTGCGTCTCTATGCGTATCGAAGTGGTTTACAAACAACCAATCTACTAACTTGACCCCTAGAATCGTAAGCGGCGCGATATGCTGTGGTTCTACTTATTTTGGTTGTTGACAACAAATAGTGATAGGTAAAAACGTGCGGCGTCCACCGCTTCTTGCAACCTGCAACCGACTAGAACGGAAAGAGTGAGCTCACTCTTCCCAACGACGACATGATTCCGAGCGCCCTGAAGTTTGGGAGGGCACGTCTTTGTGTTGAGATCGTTGCTCCTAACATATTCGAGGGCCTATGTTTCTATCATATCAGCTGTATCGATAATATGTGCGCCCCAGGCTACATGGCCTCAAAGCCTTGTACAATGAACATACTTAGTGTATTATCATCAGGCAGTATCATAGATAAAAATATAAAACTGCTTACTTTAGGCAGTTGTCCCACCGCCGACGAGAAAACGAGTACCTTTCGACTATTTTCTCGCTCAAGAAACGTACAATAGATATACATTCCGTGTAAATAAAAGAGATGCATATACAAATAGTTGATCGCCGACTGTTCTCACTGCAGGCGAGCACTCGCTTCACTAGTTTGTCGCTGAGCGACAAGAGCTATGAAAGATAACACTCGCTCAGCGATACTCGCCAAGCGATTAGAACACGCCGAGAGAGCAATCAGCGGTCATTTCTGTACAGTGCGGATATGAAAGATGCGAGTGAAGCGAGTAATCGCCTCACTCGCACACTCGCATAGAGCCGAGCTACACAACTATCGGAACTACGCACTCGCTCCCCGCGGCTCGCCAACTCGTTTCTAATTCTAGCTCTACTCGTTACTCGTTCATCGTTGCCGGTGAGACCTAAGGCAGTTATAGGTTATAGACTACAGGCCCGTGAACAAAGTTTACGTATCAAATGAACCACCAAGAGACCTATGTATGATGATAGAAGAGTATAAAGTAATAAGATTCAGCACTATGCCGTCACTTGTAAGCTGTCCAACTATATTAGGTTCATACTCCTGGGACTTCGGCTCTGTCTCAGAAGAAGAGAGCCAAAGCAAGAGTCCAGAGTGGTGGCCTAATGCTAGTTAGCGGATGATACATGTTTTCGATAGATATATCTTCGGAGAGTGTGCAAATTATCTGCATGATCTAATACCACCTTGCCCTTTTTTCTATCCGACTTCTCGTAGCTCGAAGATGCGGCATCGTTTCATGATTGATGTTCCCAATACACGAACGAAGACTTTTGATTCTACTTTTGTAATAAAAACGTCTAGGCTGTGGAATACGTTGCCTGTGTATTATTCCCGATGGTTACAATCTTGGTGTCTTCAAATCGAGAGTGAATAGGTTTCTTCTAGGTAAACACGCTCTATTGTAGACCGCATCGTCGCTTAACATCAGACGAGATGGCGGTCAAGTGTGAACCTATAAAAGTAAAAAAAATCTTTCTTCCAACATGTCAGTTACTTCACGATGTTTTCCGTTAAAGCTGTGATACACTTGTACCTATATCTTCTAGGTATATATGGGTTTGAACCTACGACCCCACGATTCTGAAATCGAACGTTCTTGTCACTACAACACAGCTTATCATAATAGATAACAATACTAGGTACGTTATAGTAGTTTCTTGTTTTATTTTTATTTTTAATAATAGGTCACGAGGCGAGCAGGACTTGTGCATGTGCCTGATGGTAAGCAACATGCCTGCTACATAACAGCACAGTGAAATTACCTAGCACTGCACTGCGCTCGTCACCCAGAGATCTAAGATGTTTTATCTCTAAGCCCTGTCATTTCTCTGGAAACATTGTCCTTCAAACCGGAACACAGTAATGTTTGCACATTACTGCTTGGCGGTAGAATAACTAGCAAATGTGTGGTACTTCCCTAAGACGACTCTGCAAAGAGCCCTACCACTACAATAGTACATAACGATATAGCACACTTATATCGTAATGTACCATTGTAGTGGGTATTTTTTTTTTTATTCAAAATTGCTACTCCACAGACTCCGGGGTCCGTGACTTTTGTCATTTAAAATCTTATCTATTTTTACATATTTCTTGGATAATCAGAAGAAGAGGAAATTAAGGGGGGAGTTGGGAGCATTTTAAACCTAATACTAGTTAGTGCTCGTCTGTTGAGCCGATCACTACCGGTTGGGATTCCGCTAGTAATCGACTCGACATCGATTCTTTGCCTTATTGCCATTTGCCTAAGCCGCCTCCTCCCGGCCGAGAGCCTCCACTACGGCTGCATTTCTGTCCCTGATGGCCATCTGTAGGTTGAACTCTCGGATGGTCTTCGGTGATGCAGCCAACGCTCGCCGCACGAACCGACCGATGGCGTCGTCGGTGTCGTCAGCGTAGTACGAGAAGGTCCCCGTGTGCCGTGAGATTGCAACAACCGCATGGGGCACGCTCTCTCCCATTGTAGTGGTAGGGATTAGTAGTTGATAATTACAGCCGAGGCGTTATTGCTAGCTCTAGCAAGAGCTATTATAGCTCTTAATTATAATAATTAGCAGAGGCTGTAATTATCAAAGCGCACGTATGTCATACGACGTTTTATAACATATTTGCGAGGAACTAAATCAAAATTCTGATAACATTTTCAAAAAAAAAATTGGCAGTCATAGGAACTGCCGATACAAGTGAAAACGTATGACTCAGAATTTGATAGCTTACTTTGGAAACTACACGGGTGTAACCGGAGGGCGTGGCCTGGGCATCATGGCATGACCATCTAGAAATGCGTCAGCATTTCCCATTGGCTGATGCGTTTCTAGATGGCCATGCCATGATGGCCTGTCCACGCCCTTTCAGCATTTACCATTGGCTGACGCATTTCTAGATGGCCAATAGCTATGGTCCCGAGTTTACCCGAAGATTTATTACCATTCCCGAGCGTGACGATAAAATTCAATTCACACCCCACGAAAAATCTGTCTAGGCGCGCCTAAAGAAGTTTTCACTTCAAAACAGCTTTACCTACGTTCCATCGTAGACTGCATCGTTGCTTATCAACCTATCATGCGAGGTGGCGGTCAACTGTTTGCACATGTTTATCACCGATAACAAATGCGTAGTATCGTGGTTCGTGGCCTAAATGACTAATGTTCGAAATCAGGCGACGTTTCAATTCATCATCGAATCATTTATTCGGAAAACAGACCCGGAACGTCCGTCTTTAATCACACTTCCGTTGAGTCAAACTGTTTGTTTGGGGTGATTTCAAGAAGAATGCTTCAATGATGGAATTGATTAATACGTTTTTTGCTTCAATGATGGAATTGATTAATTTTACAGATTTCAAAGAAAGAGGTAGGTACTTCTCATTGTGAATCGATTTTGATGGTCCTTTTTGTTTGGTAGATCCTAGTTCTATGTCGTCTAGATAAATGAAAGTTGTTGAAGTAGTTGTTGAAGTGAAAACTTGTTTAGGCGCGCCTAGACAAATTTTTCGTGGGGTGTAAATTGAATTCTACCGTTACGCTCGGGTATGATAAGAAATCTTCGGGTAAACTCGGGAACTTGGCGATTGGGCATCTAGAAATGCATCAGCTAATGGGAAATGCTGAAAGGGCGTGGCCTCGCCATCATGGCATGGCCATCTAGAAATGGGTGAGCCAATGGGAAATGCTGACGCATTTCTAGATATAAAGAAACCATACATACCACATATAAAGAAACAATTGTAAAAAACAAATTATTTTTTTGGAAATTTCAACAAAAAAATTGTGTAACTTTTCCTTATCTAAGTATAGTTTGTACGGAACCCTTGGTGGGCGAGTCCGTCTCGCACTTGGCTGGTTTTATAAAGGTACCATACATAGGTACTTAGCTACGGTTGGTCTAGTCGGGAGAACGGCGCCTTCCGATTCAGAGACCCCGGGTTCAAACCCCACACGCACCACTCGCTTTTCATTTCATGTGCGTAATGCCGCTAACTTAAAACGGTGAAGGAAAACATCGTGAGGAAACCGACATGTACCTAGAATCTTTCGAAGTCATGTGTCATCCACCAACCCGCACTGGGCCAGCGCAGCGTGGTGGATTATGGCCATAACTCTTTCCTTGCGAGAGAACGCCCGAGTCCCAGGAACGTTTCATGGGCTGTATTAATAATTTTTATTTGTTTTTATTTATTTATTGAATACATATACATACAGTTACGTGCTTTCATTTCAACTTAATAAAAGGTCGTTAATTTGCTGTTAAAAGCTGCTGACATTACATACAGACACTACAATTTTATTTATTTGTAGGTATATTTCGTCTGATGGTTTTTTTATTTGTTGTAGGTAGGTACGAGGGTCAAACTGAAAGTTCTTAGAACTGGCCACTTATAAACAATATAATAAAAAAATAATTCTATAATTTGAAAATAGAACTCTTTGCCAATATTACTGAGTATATACTTCATTCATTTGTCATTTGTTTTACGATTTGGCGGCAAATTGAAAATTGTCTGTGTCACGTCAACATGAATTTAACACGAGAAAATTTTCGTGCAATGATTTTTTTATGACTTTCGATGTCATTTAAGTCAACAAGAAAGTTATGATAGACTACGATTGGCCTTTCACGATGAAGCCCCATCTCGTGCGACTGTTTACAACTGGTTTAATGAGTTTAAACGTGGTCGCACTAATCTCACTGATGATTTACGTGAGGGACGGCCTTCTACGGCGACGACTGAAGATAACATTTGTGTTGTGCGGCGTATGATAGAGACTGACAAAAGAGTGACCTATCAGCAGATTCGGACAAGCTTAGGCATCGGTATGAGTCAAGTGCACAAAATCCTACACGAACATTTAGCGGTCAGGAAGCTTTGCGCCCGGTGGATACCTCATAATTTGACTGAGGCTCAAAAACTCCATCGTGTGGATTGGTGCCGTAAAATGATTGAAAGATTTAACGGAGGTGACTCAAATGCTGTGTTCGACATACTAACAGGTGACGAAAGCTGGATTTACTGTTATGATCCTGAAACCAAAAGACAATCTGCTCAGTGGGTGTTTCCTTTCGAGGAGTTGCCAACTAAAGTGAAGAGAGATCGAAGTGCGGGGAAAAAAATGGTGGCCTCGTTCTTTGGAAGGATAGGTCATTTCGCAACAATTGTGTTAGAGGATCAAAAAACAGTTTCTGCAGAATGGTACACTACCAATTGTTTGCCACTTGTCTTGGAAAAAGTTCGAGAGAAACGACCTCGCAGTAGGATCCTCCTTCACCACGACAACGCCTCATCGCACACCGCCAAGCGAACGATCGACTATTTGGCGACATCAAACGTTGAATTACTGGGTCACCCGCCGTATAGCCCCGACCTCGCGCCTTGTGATTTTTATTTATTTTCAAAAATTAAAGAAAAACTTAAAGGAAAGCGGTTTATGAATGCTGAAGAAGCGGTGGCTGCGTATCGCGATGCCATTGAAGAGACCCCTAAGGACGAGTGGGCAAAGTGCTTTTCCCAGTGGTTCCATCGCATGCAGCGGTGTATTGACGTGAATGGACAATATTTTGAAAAGATATAATAAAACTAATAACTGGCTAATGTAATCAGTTTTTGATTTTCTAAGAACTTTCAGTTTGACCCTCGTACATAATGTGATTTAGGTATATTGCCTGCTTGTTATCTTTATTCATAATGTTGAGTGTATCCCACTATTTCCATGGAAATACAAAATGGAAATAGTGGGACTAACATTTTATAAAAATTGTATCCCATTATTTCTATTGCGACAAAAAAACGCAGAAGAATTTGTATTATTTGAAAAGTACCACTTTTATCGAATAGATTAAAATTGAAATATGACTTCCCGGTATTAAAAAAAATGAAGAACAATTTACTTAATAATCTGCAGTTTTATTAAATAATTCTCCACCACATTCTCGACAGTATAAATCACACAAAGCCACCTCGTCACTACACAGATGTGTGGATGATTGTTTGTGATTGTATTCCTCACATTTTTCCGTTGGCATTATTTCTTCATCGCTTAACGATATTACTCCGTCTGGTATTACTTTAAAAAATAAATCAACCCATATTGTTGTCGGTAGTTTAAGGTTATAAAACAATAATCGTATTTTAAGTAGCTGTAAACAAGACGATATAATATTAGAAATAGAATAATTTCAACATACTTGAAAAACATGGTCGTATGACTTGTTACATTTTCCAGCACCGAGTTTTCATAACTTTGTAAGTTTCCATCTATTTGTGAATGTAAAATGTTTAACACATTCGATAAAGCTATTTCATAAAGTGTCTTTGGAGTCTTTGTAAAAATTTTTTTCACAATTTCATCCATTATACAAAATTGATTTTTATTGTACCTATTGGATTATAGATTTTAAATTTTAACATGTTGTTTTAAATTTTTTGAAACAATTGACTGTAACCGATTTTTGTATTCCACCAAGCAGTATCAAAATTTCCAACATGAAGGTTTTATATAAAACATGCTACCAGAATAAAAAGTAGTCTATGTGTTATTCCAGTTTTACACCTATCTCCATTCCAAATTTCAGCTTAGTTTAAATATAAGGACCATCTTTAATAAAAATTGTCCAGGTGTTACATCGCCTTGGAGAAATTTCATTTGTTCATCTAATATCATCTCATCTTTTTGCACTTCGGCTATTACTCGTTTTCGGGAATTATTTGATACATAGTATTCGTTTGATTTATCACCATCTCTTAATATATGCAAAAGTTGAACAATATTAACATTTTTTGGCACCAGTCTATTTAATTTCCTATTCCAAGATTCCACCGCATTATTAGTGCGGTGACGTTCTCCAAACACACACCACACCCTTGAAAAATCATTTTTCATCCAGTAGTTCTCTATGTAGTTTTTAAATTTATGTTCGGCTTCACTGTCACCCATCTCTGCTAAGACATAATTCCAACCATCTTGTATTTTATTTTTGGGCAAAAGTGGAAGTCTGAAGGAAAGTTGAATTATCAATTTCATGCGGATGGATTTATTCATGCCAAGAGATTTAGCTTTCTTAGCTAATGATTTCACAAAATGAAAATAGCAGCCCTTTATTTGAACCGTAGGAAAACTTGTTGTTAATGCAGAAATCAAAGCTCTTTCAAAATCAACGGTAAATTTAGCAGGTCTCCATTCAGGTAACCATCTTTTAATAAGATAAAATAAAGTGCAATACGCTTTCCGTGATTTACTCGATAAAAGCGCATAAATCACTGGTACCACTTTGCTTTGATTCAAGTCACTGCCAAAATCAGCGTGGATTGACAATAATTGTGTAAATGGTGCTGGACACGCAAAGAATGTCCCGTCAATGAAATAATTACCGCTTTTTAATTCACATCTAGTTTTTTCACGACAAAATATTATTATTCTTAAATCAGTGTCAAGATAATCAGCAAGAACAAAGTCTTCAAATATTACTGGAATTTGTACTTCTTGAACGGTCTTGCAACACACCTTTTTAATATTTAGTACTTTGTTACGACGTCTGTACATGGAAGACTTTTTAGAGGTGTATTGTGGCAATGGTTTACCAAGTAATGGAATTCCTTTGTCAACTAAAGAATTTATAGCGTTATTGAAAGCTTTAGGTATTGTTATTTTGCCCATTGCAGCTTGATCAAAACTACAACTCATTGCAACTTCGATCGCGGATTGGTTGCTGTCGGAAATACAGTGAGAAGAGTGCTCAATGGTTCTCACTATAGTGTTATCCTATAAAATTTCAAATAAGTATATTAATAAAACATACAGTACCTATACAAAATAAATGGCCAACTTACAGCCTCTGTTATAGTGATAGAAACTTACCGGGGACACTGTCATCGAACCTTTACAATTAGTTTTGTGGCGCTTATTGCATTTCCATAACGTATTGTTATTCTTATAAACTATCTGCCTAGTGTATTCATAACCCTCGTACAACAGTATAACACCCTTCCCCCTTTTTATTAACTCCATTATTTAACAATATTTAAATAATTCAAAACCAACGCCTATCCCGTAAAGCAATAATAGCTATGACAGCTGTCTATCAATCAATAACAGTTAATTACAACTATGAGACAACAAGAGGTTTTATCTAAAGAGGAAATAAATAAATAGTTTCTAAGTGCACGCAGTCATACGAGCTAATGCAGTGTTTTTTGTCGCAGCGGACAGCAATAGAAATAGTGGGACAATCAGTCTTAATCAGGCCCAGTATTTCTATCAATAGAAATACAAAATAGAAATAGTGGGATACACCGATAATGTTATGTTATTAATACCTACTAACGATACATGCCTACCGTTTGGTAGGTACAGTTGGCGTTTTGTCGTTCTAACCGATTAGATACATAATAAAATAGAATAATTGAAGAGTAGGTATGCCAGACCGCAGTAACTATTTTCTTATCTGCGGTGAAAGCGAATACTTGGTATACGACTCATTCTCATAAACATTTATACAGTAAATTGAAAACTAAATAATACATTTCAATAATTGGGTTGTTGGGGGGCAGAGACTAAAGGGTTCCTCTCAGAATTGGGACGCAGGCTCAGGGAGAATACGGGTGACTTCCGCTCCAGCGCGTTCCTGGAGCAA
The DNA here is from genome assembly GCA_963693475.1 of Ectropis crepuscularia. Taxonomy (NCBI): domain Eukaryota; kingdom Metazoa; phylum Arthropoda; class Insecta; order Lepidoptera; family Geometridae; genus Ectropis; species Ectropis crepuscularia. The sequence goes on along the minus strand of OY856368.1, from coordinate 12,485,585 downwards.
AGGTTGGGCAATGCCATTCAGCGTGGGAACGCGGCGAGCATCATGGGCACTTTTGCGCCGGGAGCAGTTAGAGGTGGGTTATTCGAAGATAAGATTTACATAATATATTGTTATTAGTTTCTAATATTAGTAATTAGTGTTGGTGATTTTAGATTTGAGATTTTAGGCGATCACAGCGATCACAATTTCATTTTAGTTAAGTCACAATTTGGTACCAATAAACTTTATTATTATTATTATTTAGAAATTTTCTTTTGCTCAACACTAGAAGAGTGTCGGTATTACAATGAAAGCCACGGGCCTAAGCCAAGTGGAATTCATAGTTAGGACTTTCGTCGGTATTTAATTCGTCCTGCAAGAATTTCCGAACGATTCGGCATGTATTTAAAATAGCTGCTTTTTGCATAGTCATGTATGTGTTGCTTTGTAAACCAATTTGTTGTAGGTAGTGCTTTAAGTGTTTAGGGATGACTCCAGTACTAGAGATTACCAGAGGCACAATATACACTGTATTAATGTTCCATAATCTAATGATTTCCTCCTTCAGCTCTGTGTATTTGTGAATTTTTTCCGTGATTGTTTTTTGTAAATTATGTGTATTGGGTACAGCTATATCAATTAAGTAAGTGGTTTTATTAATTTTGTCTATTACAGTTATATCTGGCCTGTTATAGTGTATAGTTCGCTGTTAAAATTGCTCTGTCGAAGTATATCTTGTGTCTCTGGTTTTCCAGAACAGGTTTTGGGTTATATTGGTAGTACGGAACTATGTTTGACGGGATGAGTTGGTGTTTAATTGCTAATTTCTGGTGTACAATATGGGCTACTTGGTTATGTCTATGAGTGTAATCTGTTTGTGCCAGAGATGGACAGGCACTAGTAATGTGTTGTATTGTTTCGGGCACGCGATGACATTTTCTACATTTGTCGTTTTGAACAGTACGATCCTTGATAATAAACTTTTTGTAATTTTTGGTGTTAATAACCTGATCTTGAATCGCGATCATGAAACCTTCAGTTTCTGGGAACAAACAACCTAGCTTCAGCCATTTGTTTGATGCTTCAGCATCTACATGAGGTTGTTCCAAGTCATGTAAATGTCTGCCATGCAATTCTTTCGAACGCCATCGGTCTATTTTTTCTTTTTTATGAATTTGCGGTGTTTTGTACTGGATGTTAATATTAGAAAGGTTTAATGGGGTGTAGTTACAATCTAAGTCTGTGATCGCTGAATGTAAATTACTAGATGTTTTTGAGTAGAAAAACTCTCTTAAACTGCGCACTTGTGCTTCCCATAGTACTGTTAGATCAATCAGTCCCCTACCACCTTCATGTCTTTTAACAGAAATACGTTCTATTGCAGATTTGGGGTGTAGATAATTATGTTTGGTCAGTGTGGTTCTCGTTAGGATTTCTAATCGGTTAATATCAGTGCGTGTCCATTTAACAATTCCAAATGAATATGTTAATATGGGAATTGCATAGGTATTTATGGCTTTGAATAAGTTTTTAGAATAAAGTTGTTTTTTGCAAATGGAATTTAATCTTTTAGAATATTCTCCAGAGAGATCTTTTTTTATTTGAATATGATTGATATTACTGGACTGTTGTATGCCTAGATACTTGTATGTTTCTGCGGTGTCCATGCTATCAAACATGTTAAGTTCTTCATCCTCAGAGTTTATAGTATTACTGTTATAATTGACAGATTTACCTTTATGTATGTGTAGAGTTCATTATTATTATTTTCATTTCATACAATAACCAGTTCTTGGATTATAAATTGAAAATAAAATAATAGGTATGAGTCTGCATCGCACTGTCAACAGTGCCGGGCGCGTTTTGACTTTCGTTGCGTTGACCCGCAAAGTAACAAATATGACGAACGTTAACGTCATAAAGTGCAGTGCGTGTAATATCGTTATAAACGAATTATTGTCTTATATTCAGAATAAAGTATCTGTGGTGGATGAGGATACGATCGTACAAATATGCTCGTCCGCGTTTAGTGCGGAAGAAATAAAAACTGCGAAGTCACTTTTGTTCGATTCCATTTCAACGGACAAAAGGAAAATTCTGCGGAAGAACAAAGGAAAAGAAGAACGTGACTTGGGAGATATCGTCAATTTGTTTAAATCAGTGGAACCTGATACTATGCCAGTTTTTGTTGCGAGAAATTTGGATAAACTGCCTCCAATTTTGTTCGACCACTTGGATTGTACCAAGATCCTAAAAGATATATTGTTATTGAAAAATGAAATTGAAGGCATAAAGACAAACTACGCCACAAATGATAGTGTCAACGAAATCAAAACGGAAGTTCTTCGTATAAGAAACGATTCTTTGCCGCCGACGTCGGCGTTCAAAGTTAATACTAAACGTGGTGCTTGGATGGACAGTGGACCCGTGGCACTGTCGCATGATTACCGGTTTTCTTCTTCAAATGAGTCTCACACCTCTAATAGTAACGAGACTGAAAGTATTCAATTACCGTTACTACAATATAAAGATATGAGGGTAGACGGAAACAAACAAACCGAGCGCGATTCATATGAGCGGCAACGGTCACCGGAGCGAGCGCAGGCCAGCGCGGGGAACGCGCGCGGCGCGGAGAGGGGGCCGTCAGCTGAGACGAGTCACGAGACCGGCGCCGGCGCGCGGACCGGTTCTCTAAGTCCCGGTGCTACGTCGCGCGAGCCGAGCGCGACGACACAGGTGCATCAGTCTGTAGGCACTGATAAGGCCGGTTGCAGTTACGCGAGTAAATTGATAAGATGTGATGAATCGATGTCCGAGTCAAATAAAAATATATCTAGCGATGTATGGCAGACAATAAAACGGAGTAAGGCGGCAAAATATCGTTTTCAAGGCAAGACAGGGGTGGCACACGATACTGGTTTCAATTTCAAAGCGGCAGAGAGGAAAATCCCTGTGTTTATAACGAATATACACTGCGACACGACTGAACAAGATATCATTAGTTACATCCATAACAGAACAAAGGAAACAGTAGTACTGGAGAAAATAAATATGAAAGTTGAAAGAAATCACAAAGCTTTCAAGTTTTGGACGGCTGAGGCCAACCTGAAATTATATTTAAATGAAAGCATCTGGCCGGCCGGTATAATATTCAGGCAGTTTGTGAATTTTAAGCGCAGAATACTGAATTCTATAGACGGCCTTAAACAGTATAATGGATAAAAGTTTTCACCGTTTTGCTACTTTTAACTGTAAAAATATAAAACGAACAGTAAATGATGTGAAAAAGTTGTGTCGTACGTGTGATATAGTCTGCCTTCAGGAGACGTGGCTGATGCCTCACGACATACCTTTTGTCGGGACCATTGACGGCGACTTTGGTTATACGGCGACTTCGGCGGTTGATACCAGTGCGGGTATCGTCGGGGGGCGTGGTCACGGCGGAGTCTGTATCCTGTACCGCTTTAGCGCATTTCAACAGGTGTCAATTGTTCAGTGTGATAATCCTCGTATATGCGCCATTAAAATTACGGCTGGTGACAGTTCAGTGATAGTGGTCAGCGTTTATATGCCTACAAATTCTGTTGATAACTTCCTGGAGTTTACCGAGTGCCTTAGTGCTATTAATGCAATTATTGATGAATATGGAGTGGAAAACGTGTTCATACTAGGCGATTTTAATGCGAATCCGGGTGAGTTGTTTTACAGTGAGCTGAGTAGTGTGTGTCGTGAGCAGCAGTGGTCGTGCGTAGACGTGGATATGCTTGGATTAGATTCAGGTACGTTTACTTTTATTAGTGAGGTACACTGGACGACCAGCTGGCTCGATCACTGTGTAGCGACTCACTCGGCTGAGCAAGCTATTGAAAACGTTTATGTCAGTTATGACACTCAGAGCTCGGATCACTTTCCACTAATCGTGGACTGTAATCTGAAAATACTCACACCCAACATTTCACCTAAGCCTTTGGAATTAAATAGAGACGTGGTTTGGGGTGAACGTAGTGACGATCAAATAGCAAGGTACATGGAGGAGTGTCATGACAGACTAAAACTTATTGACTTCCCTTTTGAGTGTGTAGAGTGTGCAGATTGTTTTTGTCGTAGCTGTGACCATAGGCATGTTCTGGATAAACTTTATTCTGACATTGTTGCCGCCCTTCGTGGTGCGGCGGTGGCAGGTCGGGGAAGCGATAATATGCGGAAACGTGGCGACGGTGGCCCGCGCATGACAGGGTGGAACAAGCACGTCAGCGAGTATCACAACTTGGCTAGGGCTAAATTTAAAGACTGGATGTTTTATGGTAGACCCAGGTCGGGTTACGTATATCACGAAATGTGTAACAGCCGGAAAATATTTAAGTCTAAATTGAAATGGTGTCAAAATCATCAAAATCAAATTAGATTAGACGCCATAGCTGAGAAACACTCCAAGGGGGACTTTCGCGGTTTCTGGAAAGCAACTGCGAAAGAGAGTGCACGACCGGGTCTTCCGAAGAGTGTCGAGGGGGTGAATGACCCTACGATGATCGCGAATATATTTAAAAAACATTTTTCTGTGACGTCCTCTATCAGGCCAGTGCGGGGGGAACTCAGTGCTGATATGAACGGGCAACCTGCGGGAATCACGTTTCGGGCGAAAGAGGTTTCGAAAGCCATAAAACTTATTTCAAAAGGCAAGTCTCCAGGACACGACGGCCTCAGCATTGAGCACCTCCAACACGCTGGACCTCATATTTCTAGAACACTAGCTATGTTCTATTCGTTATGTGTGAGCCACTCGTATTTACCTAGTGATTTTATGAAAACCGTAGTTGTGCCTATAGTTAAGAATAAGACCGGTAACCGCGCGGATAAAAGTAATTATAGGCCTATATCTTTAGCTACGATTATAGCAAAAGTGTTTGACGGCTTGCTTAATACACAGTTAAATAGATACGTGGTACTTCATGATAATCAGTTTGGGTTTCGTCCTCGGCTGTCCACTGAGAGTGCTATACTGTGTCTTAAGCATGCCGTCAAATACTATACAAGACGTAAGACACCTGTGTATGCTTGTTTCCTCGATTTGTCACGTGCTTTTGACCTGGTGGTGTACGATCTTCTGTGGGAGAAGCTGAGCGACATTAAATTACCACATGAGCTCATTCAGGTGTTTCAGTTTTGGTACATGCACCAATCGAACTACGTTAGGTGGGCGGGGGCAATGTCGGAGCCTTATCAGATCGAATGTGGTGTAAGGCAAGGTGGATTGACTTCCCCGACTTTATTTAACTTGTACGTGAATGCCCTAATTGTGACGCTCAGTGGCCACCATGTTGGCTGTCACATTGATGGAGTCTGTGTCAACAATTTAAGTTATGCTGACGACATGGTTCTTCTGAGTGCGTCGGTATGCGGGTTGCGAAGTTTAATCCGAATTTGCGAGGAGTTTGCCTGTGGTCACGGATTACCGATTCGATCCGATCACGGATTTTGGGGGACCGTGTCACCTCCGTCCGTGGGGAAGCACCTGTACACAGAAACCCCCCACACGTGGTCCCTGGGTGGTGCAAATCGGGTGACAAACATACCGGTGGTAGGCTTTGGCCGTGGCTGGTGACCACCCGCCAGACTGAGTCGTGCCGCCAAGCGGCCTAGCCGTGTTCCGGCATGTAGTCTGGTGACGCCGTTAGGGAAAACGGGTCAGAACAGTTGCTGCATAACTGCAAGACCAGATAGTTGCACACCAATACTTTACATCGGGAAGCTAGTCATGGAGGGTAGCGGGATCCGAGGCACGGTTTTTTGCCGCTACCGACCGCAGATAGTTGGGGGCCCAAGTAGTGAGCTAGCCACTCATGAAAGGCTGCCCCGCCATCTAGCGAAAAATCCCGGGATGCGCTATCCTGCCGGTTGGCGACCGGATGACAAGGCCAGATAGACATCCCCGGGGGGGCTCGGGCGTCCCCGCAGTCTCCAGACTAGTTTCCCATTGGTGTATTTGTGTTGTGTGCTGTGACCGTTGGTTGGCAGTGTGCAGCCTCGTTCTACTTCCGTTTTCCCACCGACAATCACTCTCAAAAACTAATATGAAAAGTAAAAACAGAAACATAGTGAAACAGCGGCTGCACTCCTTGTCTCTCAAAGTGCACCTCACTAATATTCGAGGTCTGCACTCTAATATCACCCCAGTCCACCATCACCTCGAGACTGAGCAGCCGTCACTCTTGTTTCTTACGGAGACGCAGATAGGATGTCCGTCGGACGTGGCGTACCTAACCTATCCAGGGTATACCTTGGAGCACAACTTCAAGCCGCGTGCTGGAGTGTGCCTGTACGCCCGTGACGATATCTGCTGTCGGCGTCTCCGTAATCTTGAGGACACCAGGTTCTCTGTTCTATGGGCGCTGATAGACACAGGCATCGACAAAATTGTCTATGCCTGTGTCTATCGGTCGCACAGTGGAGATCAGGAGACAACTCGGCTCACCGATTATTTGAGTGAGGCAGCGGACGCGGCTCAGCAGAAGTACCCATCAGCCCAATTAGTGTTACTGGGGGATTTCAACGGCCACCATAAGGATTGGCTGTACCCATACCGGGACACTGACCATGCTGGGCTGGAAACGAGAAAGCTGGCTTTGTCGTTAGACCTAACCCAGCTGGTCCAAGAGGCGACACGGGTACCAGACGTTGAGTCGCATACTCCCTATTGCTTAGACCTTCTGCTGACAACTGATCCAGACCGATACTCCGTGGCGGTATATTCGCCGTTAGGCAGCTCCGACCACTGTCTGGTGAAATCAGTATCCGTTTACCATCCGCCCGATCTCAGCCCCAGAGGCAACCGGCGGCTATGGAAATACAAGTCAGCAGATTGGGACGAAATGCGTTCTTTCTTTGCATCTTACCAATGGCAGCCACTGTGCTTCTCTTCTGGTGACCCGTCAGCCTGCGCGGATGCTGTGACTGATGTAATACGTACGGCTATGGAATATTTCATTCCATACTCTGACGTTTCATTATCCAGCAAAGCTCGCCCATGGTTCGGTTCTCAATGTAAAAGTGCTGAAGCATCTAAACATGAGGCCTACCTAGCCTGGGTTGATGCTCGACAGCGTAAGGCAAGGGATACACACCGCAAAAAGAAAGCGTTTAACAGGGCTGCTAAGGCATGCAAAAGGGTTCTTCAGAGGGCTCGATTTGACCACATTAGTCGAATAGGGAACAAACTAGCTTCGTATCCTGCGGGTAGCAAGGCGTTTTGGTCCCTAGCTAAATCGGTCGAATCGAACTTCTGCCGCTCTTCACTGCCTCCAATGCTGAAACCTGATGGGGCGCTGGCTCACACCGCAATGGAGAAGGCAAACTTGTTTGCATCTCAGTTTGCGGAATCTTCGCGTCTAGATGCTGGTAGTGCGATTCCTCCTACTCCACCTGGCAGTCCGACTTTGATGCCGGAAATGCATATTCGCCAAATGGAGGTTCGTAAAGTGCTACGTAATCTGGACGTGAATAAAGCCAGCGGCCCGGACGGAATTCCTGCCCTAGTGTTGAAGGCTTGTGCACCTGAGTTGTCTCCTGTACTAACGCGCCTGTATAGACTCTCTCTCCAAACTGGGCAAGTACCGAAATCGTGGAAGCTTGCTAACGTGCAACCTGTGCCCAAAAAGGGTAGTCGTGCTGACCCTGCCAACTACAGGCCCATCTCGGTCACGTCCATACTCTGCAAGACTATGGAACGTGTCTTAAACCGCAGGCTCCTGGCATACCTAGAATCTAACGACCTCCTCAGTGACCGGCAATACGGGTTTCGCCGAAACCGGTCGACTGGGGATATTCTGGCGTATGTCACTCACATCTGGAGTGAAGCTATCGAGAAACACGGGGAAGCACTTGCAGTCTCCCTGGATATCTCGAAGGCTTTTGACAGGGTTTGGCATGATGGCCTTATTAGCAAGCTTTCTAGTTATGGTTTGTCTCCAGGTTTTATTGCGTGGATATCGGACTTCTTGAGAGATCGGTCCATACGAGTTGTCATTGATGGCTGCTCGTCGGACCAAATGGGTATCAATGCCGGAGTCCCTCAAGGGTCGGTACTCTCTGCGACGCTTTTTCTGCTACATATCAACGATCTGCTGAAGCCCGGTATCTTTGGGTACGCAGATGATAGCACCGTTGTGGAGAGTTACATGTCTAGCGCGAGAGCCAGCGGTCAACAAACTAAGGTATTGAGAGAGAGTATGGTCGAGCGTTTGAACTTGGCCCTTGAGGCAGTCTCTGAATGGGGCGAAACCAATCTGGCCAAGTTTAATGAAGGAAAGACGCAGGCGTGTCTGTTCTCCGCAAAAAGGAGTCAATTTCTACAGACTCCTACTTTTCGAGGTGTATCCGTGCCGGTTACTGATCATCTTGAGCTTTTGGGTGTTACCCTGACATCTACACTCAACTTTGGCTCATATATCGAGTCCAAGGCTAAATTAGCTGCAAAAAAACTAGGTGTCCTCTCAAAGGTGCGAAAGTACTTCAAGTCTGAACAATTGCTTTTATTATATAAAGCACAGATTCGCTCTTGTATGGAGTACTGTTCGCACCTTTGGGATGGATCGGCTAAGTATCAGCTTGAGGCTCTGGAATCGATCGAGAGGCGGGCTAAAAGGCTCATAGGCAATAATTCTCTTGTGCGAAAAAGACTGCAAACTCTTGAACATCGCCGGAAAATTGCTAGCTTATCGGTTTATTATCGGATACACTTCGGAGAGTGTGCATCTGATCTGCATGATCTAATACCACCTAGCCCTTTTTTCTATCGGACTTCTCGTAACTCGAAGAAGCGGCATCGTTTCATGGTTGATGTTCCAAAGACACGAACAAAGAGGTTTGACTCTACTTTTGTGATAAGAACGTCTCGACTGTGGAATGAGTTGCCTGAGTGGGTTTTTCCCGATGGTTATAATCTTGGTGTCTTCAAATCGAGAGTGAATCGGTTTCTTCTAGGTAAGCACGCTCCATCTTAGACCGCATCGTCGCTTAACATCAGGCGAGATGGTGGTCAAGTGTAAACCTATAAATGTTAAAAAAAAAAAAAAAAAAAAAAAAATTACAGTACAATGTGAAAAAGAGCCAGTGGATGGTCTTTGAGGTGGGTGGAAGGTGCACCGAGCATAGTCTTCCTGTTTTGCTGAACGGTGTTCCCTTAGAGCGAGTTGAACAATTTAAGTATTTGGGGCATGTGCTCACCGCCGACCTCAAGGACAACGAAGATATTGAGAGGGAGCGGAGGTCTCTGTCTATCAGAGCAAACATGATCGCCCGCAGGTTTGCACGTTGTTCTGCTGAAGTCAAAATTACGCTCTTCAGAGCGTATTGTACGTCGCTGTACACGTGTAGCTTGTGGGCCGACTACACCAAGAGAAGATACAGTGACCTCCGTGTCCTGTACAACAATGCCTTCAGGATGTTGTTGGGGCTGCCCCGATTCTGCAGTGCTTCAGGCATGTTCGCGGACGCGCACGTGACCTGTTTTCACACGACCATGCGCTTGCGTGCTGCATCGTTGGTGCGCAGAGTGCGGGCCAGTTCCAACACCGTCTTAAAAATGGTAGCGGCTCGATTGGACTGTGCTTTTCTCGGACATTGCTGTAACAGGCATGTTTCTGTACCGATGCCCGAGCGGAGATACTGACTAATTTATTGCAGGACTTGATAATTTATTCTGACTTTTGTTATTGTTTTTTGTTAATTAATAATTAAATTTTTCATTTTTTGACATGTGATATTGTAATTTTTGACATGTTTATTTGTTTAGCTTCCCTGACTATTGATAAATGACTGAAAAATTGTAATGATTGACATTATTATTATTATTGTGTGCTATTTTTTGTATATGGGTTAAGTTACCTGAAATAAATTAATTTTGAATTTTTTTTTTTTTTTTTTGAATAACTTTCTCCGAAATTAACAAAAACCGACTTCTATCTACGAGTATACTAATATTATAAAGCTGAAGAGTTTGTTTGTTTGAACGCTAGAATATCGGGAACTTATGGTTCGAATTGAAAGATTATTTTTCTGTTGGATAGTCCATTTATCGATCATGACGCGGATATATCGATAGGAGCGGAATGAAAAATTTAATAAAAACGAGAACAAACCCAAAACAAACTCTTCGGTTTCATAATGTTATCGACTGAGTAAAAGTAAACCAATTAAATAAATGTAAGAATTTATATTGACATCTGTTCGATCTTTCCCATATAAAATTTCACAAAGGAATGCTCTTCAACGGCTTAGCTCCATCTACTTATAGCGCCAACCCCTCTAAAACTCTTTTGAGAGTGCGGGTAGAAGTGAATGGTATCCCACCGGCGCCCTCTACACTAAATTTTATCAGTCATACCCATTCCTTTAAATAATTAGATACTTGTTCTTTTATATGACACATATTTAGACTCAAATCCCAGTATTAAAAATAATACTAAAGTGAAATACACTACAAACAAAATACAGGTGATAACAATAATATTAGTAATGATTGAAGTCGGATTTTGTTAATTCTAATAAAATTATACAAAGTATTATATTTTCAAGTAGCGTTTCCCATAGGCTATCTAGATATGCGTCATCATTTCTAGATGGCTATGGTCATGGCCACGCCTTCCGGTTTCACCCGCGTAGTTTCCAAAGTAAGCTATCAAATTCTGAGTTATAAGTATTCACTTCTATCAGCAGTTCTTATGACTGCTAATTTGTTTTTGTTTTTCTTTCTAATGTTTCATTTCATTGCTAATTCTAACAAACAAAAAAATAACATACCTAATCTCAACTGGATTGATGTCATGCTATTAACTTTAATTTAGTGTCATTCAGTTGCAATGAAAAGTTGATTTAAAGCTGGCTGTGGCACAGCACACACACACACCCTCACACACACACACCCTCACACACACACACACACACCCTCACACACACCCTCTCACACACACATACACACACACACACACACACACACACACACACACACACACATAGAGAGAGAGAGAGAGAAACACGTCAAACTTACAACATCCCGTCGGTTTTGCATCGGATATTAAAAAAGTCGAGTCCAGTCTGAAGCAGCGAGAAGTTAAGTAAGAAACAAAACATTATTTTTAATGGGATTTTTATAACATCTCACATGGCAGTCCCATCATTTATTACATTGTGATATTGTTAGTAAAACGTACTAAAAAAACGTTAAAGCCTATTTCACGATTCATTAGAAGATCAGTCATGCGCGGTCCGAAGGGGGGGGAGGGGGGTGGGGTCACAGGGGACATGACCCCCCCCCAAAATCGTATAAGTTAAAAAAACCTACAAAAAATTAAAATGTCTAATAGTACGTACACTATTTTCTAACGCGAGAAAACAACTGCTGGAATGGCAACTACGTGGATAAAATCGTCGGGCGCTAATAGTAAATTATTATGTACTCGATTTGTCGTATTTCTATTCACGACCAAATCTGAGGCTGTGTACTGGTGACCCCCTCCAAAATTTGAGGCTGGGACCGCGCCTGAGATCAGTTAAGAATAAAGTAGCCAAGTGCGAGTTGGACTCGCTCATGAAGGGTTCCGTTCCAGCAAGTAACATAATATACATAGTACACACTGTACACATAGTTCTTGTAGTTCGTTGTAACTTTGATCAAAGTTTTAATAATAGTGTATTTATGACGTACTAAAAAAATACTACTCATCAGATCGAGTTCAAACTATCATATATTTTTTTTAGTTTTTTCATTCTCTTACTTTAGAAGTTAGAGGGGGGGGGGGGCACATTTTACCACTTTGGAAGCGTCTCTCGCGCATGTTATTCAGTGTAGACAAAAATTATATTAGAAACCTCAACATCATTTTTTAAGACCTATCGATAGACACCCCGGTCGTGTAGGTTTGATGAAAAAAAATTTTTGAGCTTCAGTTCTCAGTATGGAGGGCACCCCTAATTTTTGGTTTTTTTAAAAATCTTTTGTAAAAATCTTAATGCGGTTCACAGAATACATCTACTTACCAAGTTTCAACAGTGTAGTTCTCATAGTTTCGGCAAAAAGTGGCTGTGACATACGGACGGACAGACAGACAGACAGACAGACATGACGAATCTATAAGGGTTCCGTTTTTACGTTTTACGGAACCCTAAAAACCACAGAAAAACAGACATCATTTAACGTTATCCGTTCAGCAAAGGACAATGCCCACGTCCCATACATTGAAAACCCTGTCAAACTTTTTTTGATACTGAAAGTGCATAGAGATGAATAGTGTCTAATTAGGATTGTTCATGCTTCTTAAAACGTCTGCTGTTGGTGTTTTTTATTTTCCAAATACCAAAAATGAGTTACAGTTAAACCAAAAGTAAGGTTATGTTTACTGTCAAAATACATTAGAATTATGTTTTCTTTCGGATTAGAAGAGAAAAGAAAAGAAAGAACTATGATATTATTTTTAAAACATATTTCTTATCAGAATAAATAGGAATAATAGTACTGGTCAATACCAACTGCATGATTACCATACGTATGAACACTTCATTTGCATATAAATATTGTCACAGAAGGGATTATCTTAATTGTGATATAAATATCTCATTATTTTGATATTCGAGTTAGAGGTTTCCATCAGACAACACAAGCATATATGGTTTTATGTAATTATTACCACAATTATGTACCTAAGTAATAAGGAGCACTGAATCACATAATTCCCAGTTTTGTTAAAACCAATATAAATTCCCTCACAAAAACTGGATGAGTTGTCGTTGACGTCCGATTAGGAATTAATAATATTCTTCAAATTCCTAATATTTCTCTACGCACCGCAAAGAAGCTCAAAAATTCTTCCTGGAGCAATCTCTTTTGAACAATCGGAATAATTTTACTGTGTCTGAAATCCTACATTGAAACATTGGTAATCGGAGTTTGTTGTGGTGAATAATGCATAAATATTACACCGCTTAGAAAACACGAAGAAAACTATAATATAGGACGAAAACAATTAATTTTGCTTGTTTACTTTTTGATTTGACAACTTGTCAATTTGACATTAATCTTTGACCACAAAGATTGTTTTACCTCTTTGTTTGACCAATTAGGGTTTAGTGAAAACGTTTCGTATCACTATTGCGTGCCAACTTCTTTCTCGTTTACATTGCTATAAAAAGCAATGATAGTTTCTTTGCCGCCGTAATTACATATATCGTTATTTAAATATGTAAAAGTAGTAAATGAACGACATTGTGAAAGAAATTGACATACATAACATCCATATTCAATCTCAATCTAACCCGGATCAGTAAAACGAAACGCAAGTACCGTTTCATTATTGCAATATTTTCCAAGTCAGCTTTGCTGGTAAATGGTAGGTTTAATTTAAACAAATGCAAATTATTTTATTTTGAAATGTTAGAAAGTTATATAACTTTGCACATGAGTACAACAAAAAATCACCGATTTTTTAATATATAACTCATATGTCTACACGACAAACATTTTGGCGAGTCAAAAATGGACATTGTCCTTTGTCGCTTGCACTGTGAACAGATAAATCAGTAAACAAACGGTTTCAGTCTAGAAATCTAGATGAAGGTCACTGAAGCTTACGCAACTCTGAGACACGGTTCGATTAGATACGACAGAGCGACTGTCCCAGTACCCACACATACAACACATTGTACCGACTGGCTATTCAATAAAAGCGGCCAAGTGCGAGTTGGACTCGCCCACAAGTATTAACATTATAAATAAGTTCTTGTAGTTCTGTGCAAATTTGATCGATGATTTAATTGTAGTGTATTTATGACGTACTAAAAAAAAATACTCATCAGATCGAGTTCAAACTTTGGAAGTGTCTCTCGCGCAAATTATTCAGTGTAGCCGAAAATGATATTAGAAACATCAACATCATTTTCGAAGATCTATCGATGGACACACGTGTAGGATTAATGAAAAAATAATTTTTGAAGTTCAGTTCTAAATATGGCGGGCACCCATAATTTTTTTTTTTTTCTTGAGAAAATCTTAAATGCGTTTTACAGAATACATGTACTTACCAAGTTTCAACAGTGTAGTTCTCATAGTTTCGGCAAAAATTGGCAGTGACATATGGACGGACAGACAGACAGACAGACATGACGAATCTATAAGGGTTCCGTTTTTACGTTTTACGGAACCCTAAAAATTAAACTCCGTTTTGGTCTTGGGTGTTTCTCATCATCATCAGCCTGTTTTCGTCCACTGCTGGACATCGATCCTCGGTCGTATGTTTCCAACCGCGACCGCCTTTCGTATATCGTCACTCTATCTAGTCTCAGGGCGTCCTACTCTACGCTTGCCGATTCGCAGTCTCCACTCCAGAACCCGTCTACCCCAACGATTTTAAGGGACAGATATGACCGGAGCACTGCCACTTCAGTTTGCTAATACGCTGAGCTACTGACTTTAGTTCTCTGACGAATTACTTCATTACGAATGGAATCCCTCAGGGAAACTACAAGCACAGCCCTTTCTATAGCTTGCTGAGCGCATTTGAGCTTATTGTCAGTGTCCACGTTTCAGCACCGTAGGGTAGTAGACTACAGGCCCGTGAACAAAATTTACGGGTCAAATGAACCACCAGGAGACCTATGTAGCATGATAGAAGGGTGTAAAGTATTAAGATTCAGCACTATGCCGTCACTTGTAAGCTGTCCATCTGAGTGTGATTGAAGAGAGGGGGTTGCAACCCTCTACCATTTCTCCTTGTCACATGATTTTTGTACGACATTGCGAAATAATGGATTAGAAGAGGTATTGAAACTGTATGGAACCAATGCCGTACTTAATCAAATGACCAAATTTGCTCTGTAAATTACACGTACTCTGTAAAATTTTCCGGCAAACTAATAGTTAAAAAGCTAAAATTTATAATTTTCATAGTTTCAATACCTCTTTTAATCTATTATTCCGCAACGCCGTACAAAAATAATGCGACAAGGAGAAATGATCGAGGATTGCAACCCCCCTCTTCAATTGCACTCAGTTGGTCAGCTTACAAGTGACGGCATAGTGCTGAATCTTATTACTTTATACCCTTCTATCATCTTATATATGTCTCCTGGTGGTTCATTTGACCCGTAAATTTTGTTCACGGGCCTGTAGTCTATAGGACATAACTGTAGAAGAGTTTTTCTATTCTGCTCATATTATTCTACCGCCTAGCAGCATTTTTTTTTTTTTTTTTTTTTTATATTGTCCCGGTATAATCACCGGGCTCTCGGGCTTATCCCTAACATGTGGTGGGTCAGGGGTTTCCTATCCTTCTTATTTTAAAATCTATCTTATAACTATCTCTTAACATTCACTTATAATATTTTATTTCTAGTTATTAGATCTAAGCTTTGTTTACAGTTTACTTTAAAAATATTTTATTTACACTACATTGTATCTTAGTGTATATTGGGTTGGTATGGATATATTATTATATAATATTTATGCAACCCAAATTTAATTACTATTTATTCCGATTTATTACAATTTTGCATATTTTTTCACTAAACTCAATAAACCTAGTGCTAATATTTTTATCATTAATTATTTTGTTCATAGTGTTGACAGCAATTACTTCTCCTATTTTTTGCTCTGTCTCGTGACGTTCCTTGCCATATACCGGGCATTCCGTTATTATATGTAATGGTGTTTCCTCCCTGTCCGGGTCGCAGATGCACGATGGGCTATCCCTCAGTTTGAACCTGTGTAGGTATTGGGAGAAACCACCGTGCCCCGTCATTATCTGCGTGAGTATTCTTGTCGGCTTTATTCTCCTAACGGTTTTAAAAGCTTCCGTTGGGACAGGGAAGAACACCTTGGTTACTTTGCCAGTTTCACCACCTGTGTATCTCCGATTCCATTCGCCCAGCGTCTCCATTCGGATTTGACGCTTGACGAATGAGACCGGACACTTATCGTAGTGTGGTTTACACCTCAGTTGCAGAGCCGCCTGCTTTGCCAAAACGTCTGCTCTCTCATTCCCCTCCAACCCTGCATGTGCTTTAACCCAGAACAATTGAACCTGTTTTCCTTGTGTGTCAATTTGTTTCAGGTTTTCGCGAATTTCTACTGCAAGGGGATTGAGAGAGCCAAAATTAACGACGGTTTGTAGCGCCGACCTGGAGTCGCTATAAATTCCAAATTTATGATCCCGACTTTTCAGTATTTCTTCCGTCGCTCTGTGGATCGCCAACAATTCGGCCTGGTACACTGTGCAATAAGACGATAACTTAAATTTCCGGCACCTAGTTTCGACAGCATTGCTCCAAAGAGACAATGCTGCCCCAACCCCGCCGTCAATCTTGCTACCGTCTGTGAAAATTTTAATTGACTGATGGTCTGTCTCGCTTACATGCTCTTCGTTCACCAGACATGTGAACTGAAGGTCAGCACACAGGGACGGATGCGGGATTGCTGTGAATGCGGCTCTTCGCTCGATCTCTCGATCTCCCAATGCTGCCAGAGACGACCCCCTCTTTGCTTCGTACAGGGCGGCTGCCTCCTGTACCCTGAGATCGAGGGGTAGTATCCCCGCCAGTACCAGTGCCGAGTTTAAAGAGACCGTGCGATAGGCTCTACACAATTTTTGTGCAAAGCCCCGCTGAACCGCGTTCAACTGTTTTTGAATGCACCATTTTTTTGTAGCTGGACTCCAAACCGCCGCCGCGTACATCACTACCGGCTCTACAACTGAAGTATAAATTGTGCGGATTATCTCAGGGTGTAGGCCCCAGCTGATTTTTGCGGCTCTAGATAGTTGCTTGTAGATGTTAAGCGCTTTTGCGCACACTTTAGATACATGTGTATTGAATGTGAGCTTATCATCTATCCAGAGCCCCAAAACTCTCATCTCTTTCGACATTACAATAGGAACCCCGCCCATAGTCAGCAGTGGGGTGTCGTATTTCAATTTCCGTGTTATTAAGAGTGCGTTAGTTTTTTGGGGTGCGAATTTCAACTTGTTTCGCATGCCCCACTGCTGTGCATATGCGAGAGCTGCATTAGCACGTTGTTGTATTTCCAGAGCAGTATTCCCATCAAAAACCAACACCACATCGTCAGCAAAAGCCTGGCAGTAGTCACCCCTGGCCTGGAGTCCCTTCAACAGAGGATCGAGGAGCAGGTTCCAAAGGATGGGTCCACCAATGGATCCCTGGACGCATCCTTTTGTTGTTTCCCTTGTAACTTCCTCCCCGGCATATCGCACCCTCACCTTCCTGCTTTTGAGGTAACTATCCACTACCCTTCTTATATTTATTGGACAATTTTCTTCTGCCAGTCTTGTCCTAATAGCAGGCCACCAGGCGCTATCAAAGGCTCCCTCTATGTCCAATGATACTAACACTACTATTTTTCTCTGTTTTACCTTATGTTTTATTTGTTCTATCAGGTCATAGAGGGAGTCTTCAGTGCTCCGTTGCGGCATAAACCCGTACTGTAGGGAGCTCATCCGAGGCACAAGATGCCATTTTATTCTACAAATCAGCATTTTTTCCAATATTTTTCCCATCACTGGCAACAACCCTATGGGTCTGTAGGATTTTGGCGCTGTGTAATCCGGTTTATGTGGCTTTCTCAGAATAACCACGGTGGCTTCCTTCCAGATCTCCGGGAAGTATCCCAGTTGCAGACATTTGTTGGCCAGTGATAGGAAGATTCCCGGCTCATGATTTATTGCTCGCTGGCAGATGCTCGCGCTCATTCCGTCGGACCCTGGGGCTTTTTTAGGATTAAAGCTTTCCACTGCCCTTTGAAGTTCTGCTGTTGTAAATAGAGGGTCATGGTTTTCATTATGGCCCTGCATATTTATGTGGTCAGCTGCAATCCTAACCTGTCTGTGTTCCACACTATCGTCCTGGATCTGGTCTTCGGGATAGAATGTGTCCGCTAATAGTTTTGCGGACTCTATATGGGACAGAGTCCGTCCTTCTTTAGTGAGAGGTAAGTCTTCGTGTTGTTGTCGGGTTCTTCCTATCACTCTGTATATTCCCTCCCACATACCCTCCTTATCCTGTTTAGTACAGAAATCCCTCCAGCTCTGGACCTGGGCTTCCTTTAATTTTTGTTCGTAATTGTTTTTTGTTTGCAAGTACTCCTCGACGACTCTGGCTCTACGTATGGGTGCCGCACACCGAACCCTGCGTTTTCTTGTGGCAACTTCCTGTTTCATTACTGCGAGCTCCTCGGACCACCATGGTAAGCCTTTAAAAGTTTTCGATTTTAATTTGGGTATACTGCTATCGCATGCTTGTGTTACTATATTTGTATATATTTTTATTTTATTTTCTAATTCCGTACTTTCGCTAATGTTATTAAACTCAATTTCATTTATTTTATACTCTGCTAATAGTTGGTCCATCTTCGAACAAAAACGACCCCAGTTTGCTTTTTTGCAATTGTATTTTCTTGTCGTACTTTTAATATGTATTCCTTTTGATCTGCTTAATTTAATTTTAAAGATAATAGTATTGTGATCCGAAGTTGTCATTCCTTCGTCAATGTGCCAATCTTCTACCAGGTGCAGCATGCCCGGTGTGCAGGCAGTCACGTCCACGAAACTGCTATACAGCACTCCACCTCGGACTGTGAAAAAGGTAGGTATGAAGCCGTCGTTGAGCGCCTAGCAGCATTGTGCAAACATCGCTGTGTTCCGGTTTGAAAGGCAATGATTCCAGAGAAACTACAGGGCATAGAGTATCATCTTATAACTCTGGGTGTCGAGCACAGCACTGCAGTGGTGGTATGATTTGAACTCTTCGTGTTCCGATAACTTCATGTCACTATGCTGTCATGGACAGGCCGTTTCAAAGTTATCAGCTCTTTTATTAGATGGGATAGGTATTAAGGGTGGATCCATCTTTGGCTTCAGGAGGGGGTTACATGGCTCTAGGGGGGCACATAGTCTTGGTCATGTCACAAAACTGTGCGACAAGACCATGCATGCTTTTTAATTGGTGGTTCACCTAGGCACTGGACCCAGACCATGACCTTCATCACCAGTTGGTCCCCCATCACCAGTTGGACCCCCATCACCGGTTGGACCCTCATCACCGGTTGGACCTTCATCACCAGTTGGACTCCCATCACCGGTTGGACTTCCATCACCGGTTGGACCTTCATCGCCAGTTGGACTTCCATCACCGGTTGTACTCCCATCACCGGTTGGACCCCCATCACCGGTTAGACCCCCATCACCAGTTGGACCCCCATCACCGGTTGTACCCCCATCACTGGTTGGACCCCCATCACCAGTTAGACTCCCATTACCGGTTGGACCCCCATCACCGGTTAGACCCCCATCACCAGTTGGACCCCCATCACCGGTTAGACCCCATCACCAGTTGGCTCCCATTATCGGTTGGACCTTGTAACGTTACATATTGGCTTTAAACAATATGTAAGCGTAGGTACATTTTCTCCCTATTTCATCCTAAAATCATCACTTATTCATAGGAGACTATGTGGATACCAAATTTTCATACAACTAATATCTTTTCAATCGTGTCCTCACGATAAAGCATAAAAAAAAAAGAAAAAAAAAGAGGTTTAAATGGGATGGAAATAGGAAGAAAATGTACGCTTACATATTGTTTAAAGCCAATATGTAACGTTACAACCTTCAACACCAGTTGGACCCCCATCACCGGTTATACCCCCATCACCTTTCCATTTCCACCATTATCTCTTATAATCAGTGTACTTACTATACTTAGTAGAAACAGTGTACCAACTTAAACTACAGTAGAATCCACTTATAACGACTCCGCTTATAACGTCTAACCGCTTTTAGCGGCGTTAATGTTTACTCAAGTTACGTTTCATCATCATCATCAACAGCCCACTAAACGTTCCCACTGCTGGGACTCGAGGCCTTCTCTTGCAAGGATAGAGTTAAGGCCATAACCCACCACGCTGGCCCAGTGCCGGTAGGTGGATGACACATGACTTCGAAAGATTCTAGGTACATGTCGGTTTCCTCACGATATTTTCCTTCACCGTTTTAAGTTAATGGCAGTTTTTCGTTTACGTTTCATAGTTAGGTACTAACAAAATATAGCCGTTTAATACGACTCTGGTTTAAGCGACGAGCTGCTTAGGCCCGGTTCACACGACGCGGCTGCCAACCGCGCCCGCACGCGGGCGCGGTGCCGCGCCGCGCGACGGTTTTGTTTCAATACTCACGAGACCGCAGGTTTTCGCGGTTTCTGCTCCGGAAAGCTACTGCGCAAGAATCGCGCGCAGCCACGCGGGCGCCGCGCGGCTGCCGCAGCCGCCGCGGCTGTAAACCGCGTCGTGTGAATTGAATTCAATTTTATATGGAAATCTGCCGCGCCCGCGCGCGGGCGCGGTTGGCAGCCGCGCCATGTGAATCGTCTCTTATAGTGACCATTATTTACGATAATGCGTCCGGTTAAAACGACATGCGATGTCGAATAAATACGACCCCGCCCCGCGTGCTTCAGTTGTAAACTTCTTCAGCAACAAACAGTTAGTTTTACTGTACATCCATTACGTATGTACCTATGTTTGTAATTTGGAACAAAATAAAGTAATAATATGATTACTATTAAATGTTTTAGTTACTTAAGTAGGAAAATCACATTTTCGCATTTATCTATAGTAATATAGTAATAATATTATAAAGCTGAAGAGGTTTTTTGTTTAAATGAAGCGCGTTGATCTCAGGAACGACTGGACTGATTTCAAAAATTCTTTGGCTGTTCGATTTGTATGTGATCTCTGAGAGCTATAGGGCAAACATAAAGTAATAATGTACATATTATGTGTTTGCAAGTACATGATATGTACTTAAGATATGAACCTTCCGTTTTGTGCGTCATCCGGTTAGTACGACATAATATCGCCGGTCCCTTGAAGGTCGTTATATCCGAATTCTACTGTATACGTTTTTTTTTAAATAAAGAGTGACGAGATGAGCAGGACATGTGCCTGATGGTAAGCAACATGTCTGCCACATAGCAGCACAGTGACACGCAGCTATTGGAACATGAAGAGCCCAAATCGTTACCTAGCACCGCACTGCGCTCGTCACCCAGAGATCTAAGTTGTTATATCTCTAAGCCCTGTAATTTCTCTGGAAACATTGCCCTTCAAACCGGAACACAGTAATGTTTTGCCCATTACTGCTTGGCGGTAGAATATCTGGCAAAGGTGTGGTACTTCCCCAGGCGGACTCTGCTAAGAGTCCTACCACTACACTCACAAACTTAGTAGACAACAAAATTAAACGATGGCAACATCGTAATGCACGTATTTTCCAATGACTCCATTGCGGTTTAACACCGCAAACAATTCAGTTTATTATCGGATCGGAGTGTGCTGATCTGCATTATATGTTCCTAAAAGCTTTCGAGATCATTCACGATCTATCAACCCGCACTGGGCCAGCTGAGTGGATTATGACCTTTCTCCTTCAGATAACCTCGACTTCCAGCTGTGGATACATTTCGTGGGCTGCTTTTGAAACCAAAAAGATAAAATAAATAACAAAAAAATTGGCAGTCATAGGAACTGCCAATAAAAGTGAAAACTTATAACTCAGAATTTGATAGCTTACTTTGTAAACTACGCGGGTGAAACCGGAGGGCGTGTCCATGATCGTGACCATTTAGAAATGCTGACGCATTGGCCAATGGCCGTAGTTCCGAGTTTACCCGAAGATTTTTGAAGTGAAAACTTCTTTAGGCGCGCCTAGACAGATTTTTCGTGGGCCGTGGATTAAATTCATTCGTCACGCTCGGGTATGATAAGAAAGCTTCGGGTTAACTCGGGACCATGGCTATTGGCCATCTAGAAATACGTCAGCCAATGGGAAATGCTCAAAGGGCGTGGACAGGCCATCATGGCATGGCGATCTAGAAGCGCATCAGCCAATGGGAAATGCTGACGCATTTCTAGATGGCCATGCCAATATGGCGAGGCCACGCCCACCGGTTACACCCGTGTAGTTTCCAAAGTAAGCTATCAAATTCTGAGTTATAAGTTTTCACTTCTATCAGCAGTTCCTATGACTGCCAATTTTTTTTATCATGTCCGAGCGTGACGCTATAATTCAATTCACAGCTCACCAAAAATCTGTCTGCGGCGCGGCAATAGAAGTTGTAACTTAAATAATAAATAAATATTGGTGGACATTGGACACACATAAAATATTATACCATCTATGATGGTATCAGATGTACCGCTGTCGCACTACACATCGACATCTTGCGGCTAGTGAATTGTCGGGTATTATAATATTAGTTGTTCAGTTTTTGAAGTGAAAACTTCTTTTGGTGCGCCTAGACAGGTTTTTCGTGGGGTGTGAATTGAATTCTAGCGCCACGCTCGGGTATGATAAGAAATCTTCGGGTAAACTCGGATCATGGTCATTGGCTATCTAGAAATGCGTCAGCCAGTGGGAAATGCTAACGCATATCTAGATGGCCACGCCCTCCGGTTACACCCGTGTAGTTTCCAAGGTAAGGTATCAAATTCTGAGTTATACAAAAGTTTTCACTTCTATCGGCAGTTCCTATGATTGCCAATTTTTTTTTTAATTAAGAGTGACGAGACGAACAGGATATGTGCCTGATCGTAAGCAACATGCCTGCCACATAACAGCACAGTGACACGCAGTTATACACCTGCCACTTATGTGGCACAGTGACACGCAGCTATTGGAACGTGAAGAGTCCAAATCATTACCTAGCACTGCACTGCGCTCGCCACCCAGTGATCTAAGGTGTTATATCTCTGAGCCCTGCAATTTCTCTGCCCTTGAAACCGGAACACAGTAATGTTCTATTGAATATAATCAATGGAAATGGCTAGAGTAGGGGGTGACGGTGACATAATTGATTGCCACCATCGTGGAAGTGTTGCCTACTAACACCTAACACTGCATCAATTTTTCATGGCAAAAGCTTGTTGTCGTTGGGTATTTAGTAAGTATTATAAATGTTTCATGGCGTATAAAATGTGTCACCGAGTAGTCAAGCCCCAAGAGGCCAAATTTGGGCAAAACCGGTTTTGGGACTTTAAAACCTTATTTTTTAATGATAGACATACTCGATTATTAGTTTATTTTGATGCCTAAGAGATAGGTGATAATATTTATCAGTACATTGTCGTTTACAGACACACAAAATTTGGTTTCATTTAATTGCAAAAACCGTCAGTTTACAATTAAACGCGTATGATTATATTATTAAGGGAAAGTAAGAATACTTTTTTAAAACATAGATTGACGGGAAAAGGAGGACATGTGCCTGATGGTAAGCAGCATGCCTGCCTATAACAACACAGTGTCACCCAGATATTGGACCATGATGAGTCCAAATCATTACCTGGCACTGCACTGGTCAAGTACACAACATGATTACAAGTATCACACACAACATTATTATCTCGATGCTCTGTAATTTCTATGGAAACATTGCCCTTCAAACCGGAACACACTGATGTGTGTACATTAATGTTTCGCGGTATCAATTGCAGGCTGACTCCTGTTATAGCACAACAAAACATTAATGCTTCGCGGTAAAATAAATGGCTCTCCAAAGCGTCCTACCACAACAAAACGCTACTATCACATGGTGTTTTGGCCTCGATTTCTAGATTAAAACTAGCCTGATAGAACCACCCCCATCAACTGTGACCCAGTAAAGTTTGAGGATAGCGTGAACTGGCACACGTTTTCTAGGTATCTAAGTAATAAGGTTAAAGTTGGCTGGCAAGTTCGCTAAGACATATTTCGTTATTGACGCTGCAACAAAAACTGGGTTGGGTGTTAACTTATTACAAGGACATATAAATTAACAAAGTAATCCACTTTTTGGAACGAAGTTCCTTATCGCGCGTTATGAAAGGGAGTTAGACAGAAAAAATTCTCACGAAAAAGTTGTAACGTTTCGTGCCTATGGCGTGATAGAATTAGAATACTATAACAAATTTCACCCATGTCAACAATGACCGGTTGGCGTAATTAGTAAGTAAGGGGTCTCCTATGAAGATAGGTGCCCCCGG
Source organism: Ectropis crepuscularia (assembly GCA_963693475.1). Taxonomy (NCBI): domain Eukaryota; kingdom Metazoa; phylum Arthropoda; class Insecta; order Lepidoptera; family Geometridae; genus Ectropis; species Ectropis crepuscularia. The sequence goes on along the minus strand of OY856368.1, from coordinate 12,461,533 downwards.
TTCGAATCCCGTTAGTTAAGTACCGCTTTACTGTTTTTGTTCTTTTTTTCTCTCAACACTCTTTTTGTTCTTTTTTTTATTTAGAGTGATGGGACAAGCAAGACATAGAGCGCCTATAAAGGCCGATTTAAAATGAACGAACATAGAGCTAGAGCTGGAACAAGAGCATTCTTTCTCGATATTTTAGTGTAAACGAAAGATCGTTCTTAGCGTTTTCCATATTAGATATTCCATAGAATCTTTGCGAACGCAAACAAAACAACGAAAGGATGTTCTACGTTTGTTTACACCAAATGAATTTGATACAGTGGGGATAGAATGAGCATTCGCTCCTCTGATGTAAATCGGCCTTTAGACTACGCGCCATTCAGCGCACGTTATTCAGACTTTATTAAGATAACCCTGCATTACCTTTTTAAAAGGCCCCATCCTCCTTTGTTCAAGTTTACTTCACAAACAGTAAAAGTACTTCGTTTTGTCCGCTAAAACGTATTGAAGCTAGTTATCGGAACAAATAAAACCAATAAGTAAATATATAATGATATCGGCCTCCTGACCCCGGCACGCCGCGTTCAGACAGGACACGAGTCAATGAAAAGGGCAACGAATCACATAGTAACCTTCGTGCGTCGTATGACTCAGCTGGCCTGTATTTGTAGATTAATTATCTGTAGACTTACAAAGTTGGCGGGAAAACGTACGCCGGGAAGATGATGGCATAGATATAGTATAGGTAAATAGTGGCTTATTTTTTTTTTATAGTTCATAGTAGCTCTGCCTGCGATGCCGAGGGTCGTGGGTTCGATTCCCACCCAGTGCAAATATTTGTGTGATGAATTCAAATGTTTGCGCTGTGTCTGGGTGTTTCTATGTACCATGTACCTATAATAAGTATGTAAGTATTTAGAAACTATATACCTAAGTATTATATCAAGTATTGTATCGGTTCGTGCGGCGAGCGTTGGCTGCATCACCGAAGACCATCCGAGAGTTCAACCTACAGATGGCCATCAGGGACAGAAATGCAGCCGTAGTGGAGGCTCTGGGCCGGGAGGAGGCGGCTTAGGCAAATGGCAAGGCAAAGACTCAATGTGGAGTCGATTACTAGCGGTAGAATCCCAACCGATAGTGATCGGCTCTACAGACGAGCTCTATTAGGGTTGAAATGTGCCCAACTGTAAAAAAAAATTGTATTGACTGTGGAGTAGATATTAAAAAAAAATATATATATCAGCTATCTCGCCGCCATCATACAAGCTTTGCTTAGTTTGGGGTCAGATGGTGTTGTGTGTAAATTGTCCACCAAAATTTATTTTATATATATACATATATACTGTAGACACATTAAATATTATATTAATTTCTTTTGTAGGCATGTAAGATTTTGGTGAGGTAAGTAATTATGTTCTACGTTATGAGAACATTAAATAGGTAGGTACAGAAACATTTAATTTCGTATGATTTAATTTCTTTGGGATTTTGAATACCTATTAGTGGTGAGTATTTTTTCGTTAAATGAAATTTATCGATTGCGTTGTGAAGTTTTGAGTGATGTCACTTTATGACAAGATTTAATGAAGTTTTATAATAATTTGATTAAACAAAAAAATAGTTTTTCCATAATCTAGCTGAACAATTAATTATTAGAATACTTAGGTTTACTTAGTAGGTAGGTAAGTTACGGCTGGTCTAGTCGGGAGAACGGCGCCTGCCGATCCGGAGACCCCGGGTTCAAACCCCACACGCACCATTGTCTTTTCGAAGTCATGTACGTAATGCCGCTAACTTAAAACGGTGAAGGAAAACATCGTGAGGAAACCGACATGTACCTAGAATCTTTCGAAGTTATGTGTCATCCACCAACCCGCACAGCGTGGTGGATTAACTCTCTCCTTGCGAGAGAAGGCCCCGAGTCCCAGCAGTGGGAACGTTTAGTGGGCTGTTGATGATGATGATGACTTAGTAGGTTGTTAGTAGGTATATGTTTGACCCAGTAGAGATGAATATCATAATAGAAAACTCTACGTTCTACGATAAAGGTCCTGTAAATTGTTCACCTCTCTTTCATCGTTGGAATACTAATCGAAAAACCCAAACATTTCGATAGTTTCAGGAAATTTATTGTTGGTCAAGGCTAGAGTGATTAAAGGACATAGCCTTGACTACAATATGTGAGAGAAGCAATGCCAGCTGGGAACATAAACTGGGTAGGTATTTATGCTGAAGTATGCAATGTGCATACACTGCAATTCTAAAAACCAACTTCAGCGCATTGTTTTGAAAGCAAATTCTACGTAAGTATTCGTAACATCCTCTCGACAAGAAAAATGTCGAAAGTGTGGCCGATTTGTGGGGAATTCCTAAAATTCTGGGGAAATCCAATCCCCAATCGACTAATCCACCAATAAATGATCCTTCGGACATTTTAGCAATCGATTATTATTATTACGCATTTCACCGAAAATATTAAGCACATTTCTAACAACAGCAACTACTTACGCTAAGCACTTCTGAATTGTCCATAGACGAATTAAGGTCTAAAAAAAAAATTGGCCGTCATAGGAACTGCCGATAGAAGTGAAAACTGATAACTCAGAATTCGATAGCTTACTTTGGAAATACACGGGTGTAACCGGAGGGCGTGGCTGGCTATCATGGCATGGCCATCTAGAAATGCGTCAGCATTTTCCATTGGCTCACGCATTTCTAGATGGCCATGCCATGAAGGTCAGGCCACGCCCTTTCAGCATTTCCCATTGGCTGACGCATTTATAGATAGCCAATGGCCATGGTCCCGAATTTACCCGAAGATCTCTTATCATATCCGAGCGTGACGCTAGAATTCAATTCACACCCCACGAAAAATCTGTCTAGGCGCGCCAAAAGAAGTTTTCACTTCAAAAAGGATCATGCCCACTACCGATCGGAAGCGTGTTCATCATGCTGCCGCCATTACCAGCCAGCCAGTGCCAGCGTTTTGCTCACGTCGCGTCGACTAAGCGGTCAGAAAGGTTGGCCTTTGCAGGCCACGAACCTGAATATACTTGGCCAACTCGAACGTCACGAGAAGACACGATACGACGTGGTCAGTCTTTTCATGACCACGGCTATAGTCGAGGTCACTAAAAAACTAAAAATCCTTACTAATATTATAAATGCGAAAGTAACTCTGTCTGTCTGTCTGTCTGTCTGTCTGTCTGTAATGATTTACCATCTAAACCAGTGAACTGATTTTAATGAAATTTGGTACACAGATAGACTAGACCCCGAGAAAGGATATAGGCTACTTTTTATTGCAGAAAAAGGGTTGGGGGTTGAAGAATGTAACAAAAACGGGGAAAAATATTTCTCTTCGAGAGCTTTAGCTGCGTGTGCCATTCTCCTTGGTATGCGCTGAAGTCTGATGACAGATGACAGGACATGTCGTTTTAGGTAATCAAATTTTCAATAATGCATTGTTTACATTAAAGTATTATCAAATTAAAAATCTCTCTAATCTTATATTGTAATGCTGTTTATATAAAATTTGTCCGTTATTTTACCATACTATTCACATACAATCGTATATTGGAAGTACTTGAAGGAAGAACCCTGCTGCCTCGATTTCACACTAAAGAGGTTTTTGACAATCAAGCTCAAGATTATCTGAAGAAGACTGATCACCTGAATGAAGCATCATACCATACTCCAATGAAAAACATACAGAACATGGATTAACGATGCTCTCAATGTTCAAACGCTGAACGTTGGCGAAATTGCGGTGGTACCCATTACCGACTGGTAGCCATACGAAAAAAGAAGAAGAAAAATGCAACAATGCAAAGAAGAAGAAAAAATTGTTCGCGGAGGTATTTTTATAAACACGATGTTCGGATAAACTTTTATCCGAACGAGTACATTATTTATCACAAATATATAATTTTGAGCAAAATTGCCCTTGGTATTATTTGATTTTAATGATTTTTTTAGGAAATATCTTAGTTTTAAAATAACTCTGCAACAAAATAATAGACCACTTTATTGTGAGCACGTGGTACAGTGATGTTTTTTAGCGTTGTCTTCCAGATGAGTCCTCGAGGCGATGTAGCCACAGAGGCGGAACCGGGACTGTTTTTCATACGGACAACTACTTAGGTATATGTAGCGTTATCAAGATCTGATGATTTTACAGAGACAACCAATTTGTTATTCTACCGCAAGAATTAAAAAAACTAAAAGTATCTTATAATTTACACAAGTTTAAAATACCTGTACTATAAAACACATTTTACTAGATCCCAGTACTTTTACCTAGCGTTTCTTTATTATTTTTTATAGTTTTCTTACTGATCACAGCTTTTTAAAGCAATGGATATTTTAGTAGAGCTGTTCCTCAAATAGACGCGGGTAAAACCGCGGGTCACAGCTAGTAATTATTATATATCTAGATTTATTCTAAAATCGTCATTTTTATCACTGATTTGGATATAGACAAAAAAAACAATCCAGTTCCAGTTGATATAGAAAATTCAAATTTGGCATCCAGATAGGTAATATGTTCTGTTAAGTTATAACAATACAATAATAGATATTATATAGATAGATAACTCTTTATTGTGACACAAAAACAGAAAAATTACAGTAAAACACTTACGAACTAGCACCACAAATGGCGGCCTTATTGCTTAGAGCAATCTCTTCCAGGCAACCAGCTTAAAGGAAATTCGCCTACATATATGGTTAGGCGAAGCGAGGTGACATTTTTGCCAATACTACTAATTAAATACTATATAAAACAAATTAATACAATAGTACAATTAGTAATCATACAAAGATAACTATAATTTAACAATAACAATAGAAATTCTGGAACATAGTTACATACAATTTAATATAATTTTAAGTTCTTACAAAATATTTTACGTGGTTTTAATCAATTGCAGGACTGATCATTGAACTTGGCACCCATTTACATCTCACTTTTTCAACAATCAAGCCATAAATCATAGTGTTGAACATGGCTCTCATTTTTCATTTATGGTTTTGATGGGATATGTTTATATAATTGATACTTTTTAATCTTATGTGTATAATTTATGACATTTTTAATTACCAGTGGGATGACTGCCGAATAGTTCTACTTAGTTTATTTTTATCTATAAGTATTCTATACATAAAAATACTTAATAATAGATTAGATCATAATTTATTACACAAGATTTAATCTTCTGCAATGTTTTCAAAGAGTTCAAGCTATCAAAGTTCTAAAACTATTATTGGCCACCTTCTCCCGACTTTTGTAGAATCGGCTGTGCATGATAACATTGTTGTAGTCTTATTTATATACCGCTTGTCGAGTTATTCCATTCAAGAACAACATTCTGGCACGCACATACCTACAACGTATTTAGCAATATTACGTCACCCAACGATCTCAATACACAGATGTGTCCTCCCAAACTTCAGGGTGCACGGAATCATCGTTGAGAAGAGTGAGCTCACTCTTTCCGTTCCGTTCTAGTCGATGCAGGAAGCGGTGAACGCCGGACGTTTTTACCTATCACCATTCGTTGTCAACGACCAAAATAAGTAGAAGCACAGCATACCGCCCCTAGCGATTCTAGGGGTCAAGTAGATTGGTTGTTTGTAAACCACTTACGATAACCACAGAGACCCAGTTTATTACCAATTTCGAGGTGCTCAGAGCACATCCATTGGTTTATATCGATGACGTCACCGGTAACGCTCCGATTCACCGTCTATTCCAACACAAAGATTTGATCTATTATTTAATAAATCATCAACAACCCATTAAACGTTCCCACTGCTGGGACTCGGGCCCTTCTCTCGCAAGGAGAGAGTTAAGGCCATAATCCACCACGCTGGCCCAGTGCGGGTTGGTGGATGACACATGACTTCGAAAGATTCTAGGTACATGTCGGTTTCCTCACGAAGTTTTCCTTCACCGGTTTTAAGTTAGCGGCATTACGCACATGACTTTCGAAAAGTCAGTGGTGCGTGTGGGGTTTAAACCCGGGGTCTCCGGATCGGCAGGCGCCGTTCTCCCGATTAGACCAACCGTAACTTTATTATTATTTTATACACAACCTATTTATTAATTAAACTGTAAATGTACTGTTACGTAATATTCCTATTTGTACACCTTTTGTTGAAAGTTATATAAAGAAATCTTTTTAGTAAAGTAATTAGGTAGTGTAGGTATGCGTTGGTTTTTTTTTATTTAGGCATACAAATTAATTATGTAAGTACTTGCAAATTCAGTTTTCGCTCGAATCGCATTAACATATTATGTATTTTCAAGTACCTTAGTACCAGCAGGTACCAGGTACCTACCTACCTAATCATACGTGGACTTTCAGAGTTGATTGAAAAATAACATACAAAGTTATCTTATTACCTACTATAAATATTTGGGTCCCATTTAAAACGCATAATTTTTTTGTCCTAATTTACTTTGGCATAATGAATGTAGCATAATATATAGTGCCATAATGAAACTTATGCATAATAGTTTTTTGGCATAATGTGTTTTAAGCATAACAATTGATGAGACGCATAGAGTCTTTAGGCATATTGATGAGACGCATATTCTTTTGTTGTGCTACTAAATATAGACCCAGGTTACATAGGACCCAGATCCGACTCGGAGCACCCCGACTCAACCTAGTCTTGTCGCTACTACCCCTTGAGTGTATATAAAAAATGCGGTAGCCAGAAGCTCAAGGGAGGTCCTGATTGGAGCGAGCCATGCGACGCCAAGCGTAGTGGAGCGCAGGCTGAGTATGTAGAAGCGACACTCAGGGCTGACCGCAGGGCTTCTGGCAGGAGCCCACCCTGAGTCAAAGAGTGCATACTTCTTAGGTGTGCTGTCTGCTTTTCTCAATGTGTGCCTTTAAACATTATGCTAAGTTATATTTATGGTATATGTGTATGGTTATGTGTTAAAACATTATGGTAAGTTATCGTTATGCTGTATATGGTTATGCTAGTAAACATTATGCGAAAACAGTTATGCGTTTAGTTGTTATAGTAAATTATCGTTAGTCCTAAAAACGTTATGCCTTCAAATTAGTACAAAAATTAATTGTTATGCTATAAACATTTAGACCCTTAATATTTGACTCTTTTATTGAAAATGCAAACGGCTTAAAGGCTTAAAATGCATATTAATTTTTTAAATGTTGCATAAGACGAATTTCACTGTCTTTTCGAAGTCATGTCAGTGCACCCTCATTCGCTCAAGGTCGCGCGGTTTTAGCCTACCGCTAGACCGTTCCTTCCAGGAAACAGGAAACAAGTGACAGTCGGTTGTCGGACGCACGGCTGAGCGCTCGCGCAAAACGTTTCCCGCGCATATTGTTATTAGATATGTCGTAAACCCTCCGCGCTAGACAGGGACAGAGTTACGCGTTAGAAAGAGCGCAAATGTTTATTTGAAAATCGCGACAGGTATTGCGAGCTGAATTGAACTTTGTTGTGTCCCAGCAAGAATCGCTTTTTATATAATTGTTTTTGGTAAGTGTGGCTTCTGTACTAATATTTATTCTGTAGTCATGTGCGTAATGCCGCTAACTTAAAACGGTGAGAAAAACATCGCGAGGAAACAGAGACGTACCTAGAATCTTTCGAAGTCATGTATCATCTACGAACCCATAAATTGAAGGGCAATGTTTCCAAAGAAATTACAGGGCTTAGAGATATGACAGCTTAGATCTCTGGGTGACGAGCGCAGTGCAGTGCTAGGTAGTGATTTGGATTCTTCATGTTCCTATAGCTACGTATCACAGTGCTGTTATGTGGCAGGCATGTTGCTTACTATCAGTCACATGTCCTGCTCGTCTCGTCACTCTTTATAATAAAAAACGCACTGGGCCAGCGTGGTGGATTATGGCCTTAATTCTCTCCTTGCGAGAGAAGGCCCCAAGTCCCAGCAGTGGGAACATTTAGTGGGCTGTTGATGATGATAAGTTTCCTTGTAAGGTACAAGGTTCAATCTCCATAAATTTAATTTTTATTCCACACCAATTTGGCAAAATGATATAGCAGTATTATATTTTATTTAGTAACGCTTTTGAAGACAAATACAAGTGTTTTAAAGATTCATTTTTTTTTTTTAAACGCAGCCACCTTTTTATTTGCACGGTTGGTTTATGGACGATAATTAATTGCTTCTGTAATGCTGAGCAAACAAATAAATACTTAACCAAAAAGTATCGTTTAAACATATAAATTTAATAAATTTATGTATGTATCGTTTTAAATAACTCGTACTAGCAGCACCCCGCGGTTTTGCCCGCGTTAGTCCATTCTGTAATGATTTCTACATTTTCGGGATAACAAGCAAATGTTTTGTTCCAACTATTCTACCAATTTTATAAATACGGCTGAACGGGTCGGGTTAAAATTTGGAAGGCACTAGGTATAGCAGTGCATCATCACTCGCTCAAGGTCGCGCAGTTCTAGACCGTCCCTCCCAGGGAACAAGTGCCAGGCGGTTGTCGGACGCACGGCTGAGCGCTCGCGCAACACGTTTCCCGCGCATATTGTTATTAGATATGTCGACAACCCTCCGCGCTTGACAGGGACAGAGTTACGCGTTAGAAAGAGCGCAAATGTTTATTTGAAAATCGCGACAGGTATTGCGAGCTGAATTGAACTTTGTTGTGTCCCAGCAAGAGTCGCTATTTATATAATTGTTTTCGGTAAGTGAGGCTTCTGTACTAATATTTATTCTGTGACTATAGTCTGAAATGACATACAAGCTACTTTTCGTCATGGTTAAATAAAGGGAGCTACACGGGCAACACCGCGCGAAGCACCGCTAGTAATCTATCCAAGTCCTAAACAGACTGGTCTGTTTAATTGAACGTGATTGAGCGACAGACATCCACACTTTCGCATACATTATAGTTTCTGTTCACGTTATTTTTCAAGGATAAAAATAGCCTATGCGTGATTCCAGACCAGGGTAGCGATTCTGAAACCATTCGGTTGCATCCGACACGGAATCTCATCTCTCGGTCTTTGTCTTATCTGTTTAGCATGACAAAGACCGAGAGATGAGATTCCGTGTCGGATGCAACCGAATGGTTTCAGAATCGCTACCCAGGGTAGTGATTCTAAATCTATTCGGTTGCATCCGACACGGAATGTCATCAACTTATTCAACTTCTTTTTCGTTTCTGGGTTCCATTCGGTTGTATGACCATAATTTCGCCAATGTCATGTGTTTCAGCAGGATATTCTTTTGTAATTTGGTCAGTCTTCAGATTTAGTGGTGGTTTTTTAGTTGGTCGGTGGAATCTCATCTCGCGGTCTTTGTCTTATCTGTTTGGCATGACAGAGACAGGGATTGTCATTCCGATTCCGAACCATTCGGATTGCATTTAGAATCGCTACCCAGATCTGACTGTGTTCCCCATTTCAGCCCGATTCATTCCAGTGTGTTTGATCAACAAACATCCAAATTGCATTTGTTTTATTAGTAGGTACCTATACAGTAATACCCCACTTAGCACGACCCCGTTACGCGCGGTTTCACTGTAACGCGATTTTATAATTTCGCGCTCAAATGCCTCGCTTACGCGAAAGAGTGCGTACATACTGTACATGTAGAGTGAGACATAATGTAGTCATTAACTTCTCTATGGTCGCGGGTTCCCCGCTTTCTATGAATATTCTCTTTGAAGAATTGGGAATTCCCTGTCCTTCGACTTTGTTTTATGGGGATTTCCTCGTTCGTTTCGTTTGTTCATTTCCGTAAAAAATTAATAATAGAGTATGTATTGCATAGAATTAAAGTGATTGATTAAAATGATTTGTATTTTTTGTATTAAATGTTGACTATTGTTCCGTATAATCGGGCAACATTATATCGGCCGGGAAAATCATAGCGGATCTATGTTTGACAGCCGGCTGCCAAGTGACGTTGTCTCGTTTCGCCGGTACGTTCGAGCCACTCCTTGTTTTTTTTTCTAACCTGGTTTGCTTTTCTGGATAAAAGTGTTATAGTGCTACGGGAATAGACTATTGGCGTGAACTGTGTTAATTACTACTGGATTAGTGCTGGAATATTATTTGTGAAGTGGCTACTGGATTGGCCCTTTTCTACAACGCCGGACCGTTGCTTCTGCTGGAACGGGAATTCGGGAGGTCGCCTCGATATCGCCTGGTTTGGTTCTTCCCACATTCCCATTTGATCCCTACCTACATTCCTGTCGTATCAAACTGGGCTTTGGACGACGCCGGGAACCCTACGTAAGTGATTTCTTTTCGGTACCTTGTTTGCAATTAGGGGGTAAATATTAAAATCGGTATAAAAGCAAAATAATAATGTTCTAGACTTGCTATGGGCCCCAAGTCGGTATTTCTGGCATAAATACTATACATTTTTTGGTAGCAGAGCGTAGTTAACCGTAAATACCCCTTTTTTGTTTTTATTTTTCTGGGAAAATATATCGGGTAGGCCAGATATTTGGCAGTTCCCAGTTTATAATTTCTCCCCAAACTGTCGGGAAATTGGTATTAAGTGGTATCCGGCTTAATAGGTTGCGGATATAATTGTTGTGACATTGTCCGAACTTTAGGTTAATTTAAAATTTAAATTTAAATTTAAAATAGCTTCGGATTTGGCCAACCAGCTCCGGTGGTTTGAATCCTTGCAAGGATTGGTCGGCAGGAGAGACCGGGAGGAGGCGCTATTAAACAGGGCAGAACACCTCGACAGGCGCCTGGAGATCGCTGAGAGGAGCACAGGATTGCTGCGGGATGCAAGGCCGCCTCCACCTGAGGAGCAGATGGAGAGGATCGACGCGGACATGCGGCGCATCCTGGATGTCTACGACGAGGTCTCCGAAGGGGTTCGCCAGCTGGAGAGGTCTCGTCAGGGAAGGGCGAACTCGGGACCCGTCATCAGGAATGCGGGTTCGGGTGTAGTGGGACGCCTTCCCACCCTGGACTTGCCCAGGTTCACAGGTAACCTGCGAGAGTGGAGCGGCTTCCGGAGTATGTTCGCCTCTCTCGTAGATTCACGCACCGACTTGACGAGGGTGGAGAAACTGGCGTATCTCCGCACGTCACTGGAGGGTGAGGCACTCTCCCTGATCCAGCACCTGGAGCTGGACGACGACAACTTCGGCACGGCGATGGAGTTGCTGGAGACGAGGTTCCAAAACCCTCGGCTCCTCGCCGACGCTCACGTGTCCCAAATACTGGGGCTGCCGAAGGTGACTGAGAGGTCTCAGTTGAGGCCGCTAATCCTCACGCCCGTGAAGGTGGCGTACAACGCCTTGCGCAGCTTGGGACTGCCAGTAGAACACTGGTCGTTTCTGCTGGTCCACATTCTGCTGGGCAAGGTGCCGCTGGAGTTGCGCGCCCGGTTCGAGCGGGAAAGGGGCCTTCACGGCGACCCGAAGGTCTTCCCCACGTTTGAGGAGCTGCTTCGGGTCCTGGAGTGGGAGGCGAGGATGGTCGAGTCGGCGCCTCAGGAGGCGCAGCCCGCCGCTTCAGCTCGTGGCCCTGCCGGAACAGGACCGCGACCTACCAATTCCCGCACTCAGGGTGGGGTAAAGCGGACGGCGACGGTGACGACTGCGTCGGAGCAGGAGTGCCCGAACTGTGGCCAGCTTCACGCGCTGGTGCAGTGTCCGGCCCTGCTTGCGAGGACGACTTCCGACCGACGAGGCATCGTTCGGCGGTTGCGTCGGTGCTACGGGTGCCTGGGGGATCATTTGTACAATGACTGCCCCACGGCACGGCCGTGTCCTGGGTGTGGGGGACCACACCACCAGCTCTTGTGCACCAGGAGCGATGGTGCTGGTCGACAGCCCTCAGGGAGGGGGCCCTCCACGGGCGGGGGCGCTCCCACGCAGAGCCACGCATTGTACAACAATGAAGTGGCTACAGCGTGGAGCACACCCCCTCCACCCCAACTCCCGGCAGCACCGGGCAGCCCAACAAGGGGCGTCCTACACGTGGCTCGGTCACCGACCTCACAGCCCGCGCGGACGCGGGTGAACTGGAGAGGTGGAAGGGTGATACAGGAGTCACCACGGGGGCCACCTCCCCAGCGTTATCCTTCTCCGCCGCTGGATCCACGACCAATGGAATGGAGGGCGTACACGCCTCCCCTCCATGAACATCCGAGGCTGGAATACCACCCGCCCTACTTTCGGTATGGCAGGGCGGCCGGATATGCCCCCCCTCCGATGGCCCTTTGCACTCGGCAGCCATATTGGGCTGGGCCCTGTAGTCCGACGGGTTCGGACGGGCCTCGGAGGGATTGACTAGCCTCCGTTCCCTTGGCACAGGATCAACCGGTGGTCCTGCTGCCCACCCTCTGGTTAAGGGTTTGGGGTCCAAGAGGCGACTACGTCCGGATACGAGTGCTCTTGGACACAGGGTCCCAGGGGTGTATTCTGACAACCCGGGTTGCTCATCGCCTGGGCCTGGCTAGGTTTCCGTCACCGACTCCGTTGCGAGGAGTCGGGAACACAGAGGTGAGGTTGGCTGGACAGACCCGTCTCTCCTTCTCGTCCGTACATTCCTATTCGGAAAGGATTGCGGTCAGGGCCACCGTCATGGATTCGGTTGTCGGTTGGCTTCCTCAGGCGGACATAGATCCGGATCTTTTGTCCTGTACTAAGGGTCTCAGGTTGGCGGATCCCCGCTTCGGGATGGCGGGTCCGGTAGACCTTTTGTTGGGTTCTGATGTACTGGGTTACATCATGAACGGCAAGCCTAGACTGCTGGATCAGTCTTCGCTGATGGCGCTGCCCACCATCTACGGATACGCCATTTTGGGAATGGTGGATGAGTGGCAGCAGTCGAATCAGGCTTCTTTTACGGGAACGGCCCTCGCTCAGATCATGCAGAGGTTCTGGGAGATCGAAGAGCCGCCTACCGTGTCTCGGCTGGATCCCGAGCACGTGGAGTGTGAGAACTTTTATCAGGCTCACACTCGGAGAATGGTTTCTGGGCGATTGGAGACTAGGCTGCCTTTCCGGGATAACCCCCCGCGTCTGGGCCAGTCTCGATCATTGGCCGAGAAAAGGCTCAGGTCCATGGAGCGACGCATGGCTCGAGATCCTGTACTTCGGGAAAAGTACATCGAGTTCATGAGGGAGTATGAGGCACTGGGCCACATGTCTCCGGCTCGCGACGACTGGTCGACCATGGACCACTACTTTTTGCCTCATCACGCTGTTTTGAAAGCGTCGACAGGCAAACTCAGGACGGTGTTCGATGGATCCGCTCCGACTTCGACAGGAGTGTCACTGAACCAGTGCCTCCACGCTGGACCGAAGTTACATCGGGATATTGTAGACATCATCCTGAATTTCCGTAGGCATCAGGTGGTGTTGGGAGCGGACATCCGTATGATGTTCCGACAAACGGTCATACACCCCGAGGACAGGAGGTTCCAGTTGATCCTCTGGCGGGAAAGTCCTCAGGACCCTATGATGGTGTATGAGTTGAACACCAACACCTATGGGTTGAGATCAAGCCCCTTCATTGCGATCCGCTCACTGCTGGAGTTGGCGGAGCAAGAACGGGCTCGGTACCCACGTGCAGCCGCAGTTCTGGAACGCGACCTGTACGTGGACGACGTTTGCACTGGTGCGCAGTCGGTGGAGGAAGCTCTGTTGCTCCGGGATGAGCTTACAGAGCTTCTCGCATCTGGAGGCTATGAGCTTCGGAAATGGCTCTCTAACGACCCCAACGTCCTGGCTGGTATCCCGGACGATCACCAGCAGGATCCGGGGCTCTTCGAGGAAGGTGACGATCCGCACGGGATTGCGGTTCTGGGCATGCAGTATCAACCGGTTGCTGACATCTTCACCTTTCGGGTGGCACTGGAAGCCACACGCGCGTGGACAAAACGGACGGTTTTGTCCACCATCGCCAGGATGTTTGATCCAAACGGTTGGATCAGTCCGGTTCTGTTCGCAGCCAAGTGTCTGTTACAGCGACTTTGGACTCTGAAGGTCTCATGGGACGACCCCCTGGTCGGAGACTCGCTTAACATTTGGCTTCGTTTGATATCTGACCTCGAAACGGTCAATAGAGTGGCGTTGCCCCGGCGCATTCTGCCACCAGGCTGTAGCCGGATCAGCCTGCACGGGTTCTGTGATGCGTCCGAGCTGGGCTATGCCGCATCTGTGTACTTGCGTACAGTTGACGCTGGAGGCCACGTCAATGTCACGCTCATATTGGGGAAGAGCAAGGTAGCTCCTATCAGGACACGACTCACTATTCCGAAACTGGAATTGAGCGGAGCCACATTACTTGCTCGGCTGCTTAAGCACGTATATCAGGAACTGTCCACCTCGATAGACATCCGGAAGGTCTATGCGTGGTCAGACAGTCAGGTCGTACTTGCCTGGTTACGAGCAGCCCCTCACACCTTGGAGACTTTTGTGGGAAATCGGGTTTCCCAAATCCAAAACATTGGACTGGACATGGTTTGGAGACATGTCCCGGGTGAGTTGAACCCCGCTGACTGTGCTTCGCGCGGCTGTTCCGCGCCGGAGCTAGTTGATCACCCCTTATGGTGGGGTCCGGACTGGCTGCGGGAGCCAGAAGCTTCCTGGCCAGCTCTCGGCGCGGACTCGGAGCGAGCGGAGCTGCCCGGAGTCCGCGTGCATGCGATTGTGGCCGAAGTGCCCCCAGACCCTGACTGGTTGACGGGTCGTTACAGCAAGCTGGATAAGTTGTTGGGGGTAACTAGCTGGATTAAACGCTTCATCCACAACTGTCGTCACCCTCGTCAGAGGAGGAGTGACCAGATCGCCACTGTGGAGGAGCGTCGGAGTTCCTTGCTGCACCTCATTCGGCTGGTGCAGGGTGAGAGGTTTCCGACGGAACTTGAGGCGCTGCGCTGCGGACGCGCTCGCTTGAAGGGTGCGGTCGCCAAGTTGAACCCTTTCACAGATCAGGATGGTCTTCTGCGCGTAGGAGGTCGGCTCCGGAAAGCCAACCTGCCGTACGGCAGCAGGCACCCCCTGTTGCTACCGAAAGGAGGTCCTCTGGTGGACCTGCTGATCACCGATCGGCATATCGGTAACGCGCACGCTGGATGTGGCGCGCTTCTCGCTGTGTTGCAGCGTGAATTCTGGATCTTGTCGGCTCGCAGGGCGGTCCGAAAGGTGCTGTTTAGATGTGTCCCTTGTTATAGGCTCAAGGCGTCTACCATGCAGCCCATGATGGGAGATCTTCCTCCGGATAGGATTTCTCCCTCGAGGCCGTTCGACGGGGTCGGAACGGACTTCGCTGGGCCCTTCTCGGTCAAGTCATCGACGTTGCGTAACGCCAAGGTCGTTAAAGCCTACCTGTGCGTCTTTGTGTGTTTGGCCACCAAAGCAGTCCACCTGGAGCTGGTCTCTGCGCTGTCTACGGAGGCCTTTGTCGCGGCGCTGGATCGCTTTGTAGCGCGAAGAGGAGTACCCTCTTTAATACGTTCGGACAATGGCACAAATTATCGAGGGGCGGCGAATTATTTACGCGAAGTTAATATTTTTTTTTATTCTGGTAATAATAGTTTAAGTCTGGCTCTCGCCCAGCGGGGAATCAGCTGGCAATTTAGTGTGCCGGCCTGTCCTCACTGGGGAGGAATTTTTGAGGCTGCGGTGAAGTCTGCTAAAACCCATCTCCGCCGTGTCATCGGGGAGACCGTGTTAACTTGGGAAGAGTTAGTCACGGTACTATGCCGCGTGGAGGCAGTGCTTAATTCCCGTCCTCTCTGTCCAATCTCGCCTGACCCTAACGATCTAGAAGTCTTGACGCCGGGTCACTTCTTGATCGGTCAGCCTTTAACCGCGTTGCCGGAGTATCCCTGGAAGGATGAGCGGCCCGGACGCCTGTCCCGTTTTCAGTTATTGCAGCAAATAAGTCAAGACTTCTGGAGGCGCTGGTCGGCCGAGTACTTGCATCTGTTGCAACAACGGGTAAAATGGACAGATAGGACGGAGGCCCCTCGGGAAGGGGACTTAGTATTATTAAAAGAGGCAAATTTGGCCCCCCTACTCTGGCGTAGGGGACGTATTTTAAAATTGATATCTGGTACTGATGGCACACCCCGCGTGGCGGAGATTCTGGTTTCTGGTTCCAGACTTCAGCGCGCGGTGTCCTCTCTGGCACGCTTGCCTCTTTATTAGATATACGTATTTTTCATGGTTAAAAATTTATTTAATTTTATTGCTATTTTTGGTAAAGGTTTTTTTTTTTTTTTTGGTTTGATTTCCACTTTCGGGTCAAAGTTGGGAATTTCGTTTTATTTGGGGTCCGGATACTGCTAAATACTGATTGCTAGAATTGACCTGGAGTTCAATTGGTCGGGGGTTTTGTTCCGTAT
Organism: Ectropis crepuscularia; assembly: GCA_963693475.1. NCBI lineage: Eukaryota > Metazoa > Arthropoda > Insecta > Lepidoptera > Geometridae > Ectropis > Ectropis crepuscularia. Next base: position 12,445,182 of record OY856368.1, on the reverse strand, counting down.
AATCGGGCAACATTATATCGGCCGGGAAAATCATAGCGGATCTATGTTTGACAGCCGGCTGTCAAGTGACGTTGTCTCGTTTCGCCGGTACGTTCGAGCCACTCCTTGTTTTTTTTTCTAACCTGGTTTGCTTTTCTGGATAAAAGTGTTATAGTGCTACGGGAATAGACTATTGGCGTGAACTGTGTTAATTACTACTGGATTAGTGCTGGAATATTATTTGTGAAGTGGCTACTGGATTGGCCCTTTTCTACAACGCCGGACCGTTACTTCTGCTGGAACGGGAATTCGGGAGGTCGCCTCGATATCGCCTGGTTTGGTTCTTCCCACATTCCCATTTGATCCCTACCTACATTCCTGTCGTATCAAACTGGGCTTTGGACGACGCCGACGCCGGGAACCCTACGTAAGTGATTTCTTTTCGGTACCTTGTTTGCAATTAGGGGGTAAATATTAAAATCGGTATAAAAGCAAAATAATAATGTTCTAGACTTGCTATGGGCCCCAAGTCGGTATTTCTGGCATAAATACTATACAACTATGTTTAATCATAAACCTCGATATACGCGAACTTCAGTTAACGCGATTTTTTTTTTGGAACGTATTCCTCGCGTAAAGCGGGGCATTACTGTACTATTATATTAGAATGTGCTCCATATAGTTGCAGGAAATAACTTTCCTGGCAAACCAACTAGGTAAGTTCTTTTAGCGTTCTGGCAACAAAAGCCGGATTTCGTGGAAATGCCTTCTGGATACCCGAACAATAGCCAAAACACCTGTTTGCTTCTATAACTTGATCCATATACTCGTACGGTTTATGGGCAAGCAGAGGCCAAATTAAACTGGTTTTTGTTTTGGTTTGATGTACTAAATAATTTGCGCGAGAGACACTTCAGAGACAAAGTGGTAAAATGTGTCCCCCCTGTAACTTCTAAAATAAGAGAATCATAAAACTAAAAAAATATATGACGTACATTACCATTCAAACTTCCAACGAAAATTGGTTTGAACTCTATCTGATAAGTACTTTTTTAGTACGTCATAAATACACTATTATTCAAACTTCGATAAAAGGTACTCCGAACTACAAGAACTATGTGTACTATATGTATTATGTTACTTGCTGCAACGCTTGCTGAACCCTTCATGGGTGAGTCCGACTCGCACTTGGCCGGTTTTATTCAATTTAGTTCCGTATTTGGTCACCTTTGCAAACAATCCGATCGTCATTATTGGATTGTGGCGGTGTGGCCACTAGGCGAGGACAATGGGCACTTCGCTCCAATTGGACATTGATGATGTTTGTCGTAGATGTTAGTTATGTCCTTCGAGTATGTTATTGTTTCCTTGTTTACTATACTAGTTCTGTCCAATCAAATAAGATTTTAAGTACAACTTGGTTAAATTTTGTCAAGTTACGGCTGGTCTAGTCGGGAGAACGGCGACTGCCGATCCGGAGACTCCGGGTTCAAAACCACGCGCACCACTGTCTTTTAGAAGTCATGTGCGTAATGCTGCTAACTTAAAAATGGTGAAGGAAAACATCGTGAGTCGTGAGGAAACCGAAATGTAACAAGAATCTTTCAAAGTCATGTGTCATCCACCAACCCGCACTGGGCCAGCGTGATGGATTATGGCCTTGACTCTCTCCTTGCGAGAAAAGGCCCCGAGTCCCAGCTGTGGGCTTGTTGGTGGGCTAAATTTTGTCGCTGAATTCAAGTACAGCGTTCAGTAACTTAGCACACTAAATTTTTAAGCGAAAATTAAATTAATATATATATATTAAATAAAGTAGCCAAGTGCGAGTTGGACTCGCCCATGAAGGGTTCCGTTCCAGCAAGTAACATAATATACATAGTACACATAGTTTTTGTAGTTCGTTGTAACTTTGATCGAAGTTTTAATAATATTTATTTATTTATTTATTTATTTAATTAGGCGTACATAACAGATTACAGTTAATGTTAATTATCAGATAAATTATAATATTGTGATGTTCTAAACTGTTATCCAAAGCATGCACACACAACTTAACTAGAATATTGAGGCAGTCACTAAATTAAATACATACAATATAAATCAATAACTTTAACTTAACTCATACCTACATGCAACTAAAACTATAACATAACTAAAATATGTAAACGCAACCAAGAAATACTTTATAATTTGAAAACTTTATAATAATGAAAATCGACTTTAGCGAACATATGGCGTAAATACTATCTTCCTAAGTTCATTTTTAAATTTATACATTTTGTTATGAAATACATCAATTGTGTCGTGGTATTTTTTATGAATTTCGTTATATTGGCGACACATTCTCACTATAGGGTTATAAAATGACGTATTATTGGTGTAAACCTGCAACGAAAAAATCCTAGCATGATAGTCGCGGGCTCTAGGGGTGATGTTAATGTTGATACTGGAGAGAAGAGTGGGGGAGTCTATATGAGCATGCAATATCTTAAAGAGGCAGACAAATTCATTATAAGCACGTCTAGATTCAAGAGTTTGCATTTTAAATTTAGCAAGTTTGTCGGGATAAGATTGCAATACGGTGTTTGACAATGTTTAAAATATAGCATAATTTATGATCATCCTATCAGATAACACATTAAATAAACATATTTCACTCTATTTTGGAATATATAGTGTGTATCTTTTGTATAATACGCCAATGAAAATTGTACAAATACTGAATTATAATCTGCGACGTAAACGCTGTTTCTAGTCACGTGACGCGCGTGACGTCACCTGCCCGTAAATATTCAATCTACAGCAAACGGTTTCTTTGAGAACACTGCTTTGTTTACTGGCAGGTGACGTCACGCGGGTCACGTGACCAGAAACAGCGTTTTTGGCGGGGTTTTTGAACTTTTTATTTTAAACATTTATTTTTAATGGTAAAACAGTGAATCTTGCGGAAATATTCATGTAGTATGGTATATTGTGTAATCAAAAATCATTTAAACGGTTTTACAAATTTAGTCAAATACCGTATTGGCGCCGCAGCCCCTGCCTGTAGCACAGTATGGTTAAGCACTTGCTCTGTACTCGTTCTATACGCCTCTTATGCACTTCGTAATGTGGTGACCATACAACAGAATTATATTCTAGAACACTCCGTACTAGGGCATAGTACAGATTTAAAAAACTTTAGGTTTTTTAAATTTATTCGTAATCCGAGAAATAAAGCCCAGGAGTTTAGTGCTCTTACTAATTATATGATCATAATGATTGCGAAACGTCATTTTCTCATCCAACAAAATGCCAAGATCCTTTACAACAGTCTTTCTTTCTAACATATTATTTTGAATTTTATAATTGAACAGTATTTTATTAACTTTAGTTGTGAACGTTATCATTACACATTTATTAATATTTAAAACCATACGATTAACTTCACACCATCTGTAAATAACATCTAGATCAGACTGAAGGATCTCCGCGTCTCTGATATTGTTGATTTGAGAAAAGACTTTAAGGTCGTCTGCGTATAATAGACAGGGGTTATTAAGCTTGTCTACAAGGTCGTTGATAAAAGCGATAAAAAGCAAAGGCCCAATTAGTGTATTTATGACGGACTAAAAAAAAACTACTTATCAGATCGAGTTCAAAGTAATTTTCGTTGGTAGTTTTTATGGTAATGTACATCATATATTTTTTTTAGATTTTTCATTCTCTTACTTTAGAAGTTAGAGGGGGGGGGGGGGACACACATTTTACCACTTTGGAAGCGTCTCTTGCGCAAGTTATTCAGTGTAGACAAAAATTATATTAGAAACCTCAACATCATTTTTTAATACCTATCGATAGACACCACACACGTGTAGGTTTGATGAAAAAAAAATTTTTGAGCTTCAGTTTTCAGTATGGGGGGCACCCCTAATTTTTGTTTTTTTAAAAAACTTTTGTAAAAATCTTAATGCGGTTCACAGAATACATCTACTTACCAAGTTTCAACAGTGTAGTTCTCATAGTTTCGGCAATAAGTGGCTGTGACATACGGACGGACAGACAGACAGACAGACAGACAGACAGACAGACAGACAGACATGACGAATCTATAAGGGTTCCGTTTTTACGTTTTACGGAACCCTAAAAATACTGTACTCGTATTTTTTCTTTTGTCTCACAAACAAAAAATCTCGAAGATATAAATAAAATATAAAAATAAATGCTTAGAAGTTTCGAGTGACGTCACTTCATTGTACGATTATTACGAAGACGTAACGTCACAACCCCCTCCTCCGAACTATGTCTTGATCCTATCTCTCAAGTTCTTACCTATTAGACTACAGGCCCGTGAACAAAATTTACGGGTCAAATGAACCAGCAGGAGACCTATGTAGGATGATAGAAGGGTATAAAGTAATAAGATTCAGCACTATGCCGTCACTTGTGAGCTGTCCAACTGAGTACAGTTCAAGAGGGGGGGTTGCAACCCTCGATCATTATACTCAAGAGGAAAAGGAGACCCTGACAAACCAGGGTTACGGGTCAGGCACCGGGTCACGCATACTTACCATTCATGAAGCGCAGGGATTGACATACGAGTCGGTAATCGTAATTAAAACTAAGGCAAACATGAAGCTGCATGAGAGCGTGCCCCATGCGGTTGTTGCAATCTCACGGCACACGGGGACCTTCACATACTACGCTGACGACACCGACGACGCCATCAGTCGGTTCGTGCGGCGAGCGTTGGCTGCATCACCAAAGACCATTTAAGATTTCAACCTGCAGATGGCCATTAGAGACAGAAATGCGGCCGTAGTGGAGGCTCTGGGCCAGGAGGAGGCGGCTTAGGCAAAAGACGATGTCGAGTCGATTACTATCGGAATCCCAACCGGTAGTGATCGACTCAACAGACGAAATCGGACTGACTAGTACTAGGATTAGGTTTGAAATGTTCACCCACCCCCTACTCCCCTCTTTATTTTCCTCTTCTTCTCCTAATCCAAGAACTATGTAAATAAAAAAAGATTATTGTGAAGAAGAAGAAGATTATTTCGCAATGCCGTACAAAAATCATGCGACAAGGAGAAATGGTAGAGGGTTGCAACCCAGGGGGGGGTTGCAACCCTCTACCATGCAAACTTTTGTGACTTTGACTTGGTGAAGAGGTAGGTAACCGGGAGCAACACTGGATTTTTAAGATTAAGTATTATGGTCCGAAATACTATTTGATATTTTGAGATTCGTTAAAGCACTAAAGAAATACTGATACTGATAGACTGTGGTTATAGTTCGGTCTTTTCTTAAAGACTATATTTAGCTCCTCTGTTTGGTTCCTATAAAATGTATCAACTTTTTCTAGTTTTTAGGGTTAGGTACTGTTATGTGTGACAAATATTTATTTTACATTATTGTTGTTAAGTAACAAGTTTTCGTCGAATGGCTAATGGAATTGTTTTCAGGTACTACAACGTAATTTTTACTCGTAACATGTCTTGCGGACATAACTTTGCAAAAGGGGCACGTGTCTTTTCCCCTGTGAACTATTGAAATAGATACACCCTGTTGTTTTGACACTATCACCTTATCACCTCATATATATACGTAGGTATTTTTGTATACTTTTTTGAAGTGAAAACTTTAGGCGCGCCTAGACAGATTTTTGTGGGTTGTGAATTGAATTCTACCGTCACGCTCGGGTATGATAAGTAATCTTCGGGTAAACTTGGGAACATGCCCATTGGCCATCTAGAAATGCGTCAGCCAATGGGAAACGCTGACGCATTTCTAGATGGCCATGCCATGATGGCTAGGCCACGCCCTCCGGTTACACCCGTGTAGTTTCCAAGGTAAGCTATCAAATTCTAAATTATATGTTTTCAGTTCTATCGGCAGTTCCTATGACTGCCAATTTTTTTATAAATTATTATAGAGTGACGAGACGAGCAGGACATTTGTGCCTGATGGAAAGCAACATGCCTGCCACATAGCAACACAGTGACACGCAGCTATTGGCTCATGTAGAGTCCAAATCATTACCTAGCACTGCACTGCGCTCGTCACCCAGAGATCTAAGATATTATATTTATCTCTAAGCCCTGTAATTTCACTGGAAACATTGCCCTTCAAACCGGAGTATTGCACTTTACTGCTTGGCGGTAGAATAACTGGCAAAGGTGTGGTACTTCCCCAGGCGGACTCTGCTAGCCTTAGTTTGTTGCCGTATCATTCAGGCCACTAGTTAAACGGCGCTAATTATTAAAGACTCTATTGATCGAACGGCTAATTTAGGCAAGTAAGCTGCGACAAAATTATGTTATTGGTTTAGTTTGGCTGCCATTGTAACTATTACCACAGCATAAAGAAATACCTACTACCAGTAATTCATAGCCTTTGATCTTGGGAGAAACGCCGATAACGTCTAGACACGGGTAGGGTTGTCGCAATTTTAAAAACGTGCCACCAAAATAAGATTAAAACACACGTCAGCCCTGAGCCATGCTTCTGCAATACTAACAATGTTATGTAGGCAATGCAGGAGCGCGCTTCCCGCGTCTCACCCCGCACGATTGCCCCGTCTAGACGGCTTCGTCGAACCACTGTATGATTTAATAGTGTGCTAAGTAGGCTGCAACTTAATTACATTCTTAGCTTAATTTAGCTGCTATTGTTACTGTTATGTGATGATCTCGAGATGCGCTATGGTGCGCCACACTGCGCTACAATGCGCTACACTGCGCTTCGGCCATCATCGGAGCGACAAGTACAGGGCCGGTCTTAGCCATCTAGGCGCCCCGGGCGAGCCATGCCTCAGGCGCCCTGAAATACACCCCCTCCCTCCTAGGCTATTAAGATTTCCCAGCGCCCTTGTAGTATCACCTAGGAGCCCCGGGGCGAGCCATGCCTCAGGTGTTCCCTAAAGCACAACACTACACTTTGGGGACGTTGAAATACACCTCCCCCTAGGCTATTAAGAGTTCCCAGCGCCCTTGTTAGTATCATCTAGGCGCCCAGGGCGACCGACCCAGTCGCCCCACCCTAAAGCCGGCACTGGACAAGTGACACGCGTACGTGACAGTAACGTACTAGTTATGTAGCTACGTTCTTTGTTCACTAGCTTGGCCACTATTTTAGCCATTGCTGCTAGCGTTGTGAAGATTTCGTGCCACGCTACGCTATGCTGCGCTACGCTACGTTGCGCTACGCTGCACTACGCTGCGCTACACAATGCGCTACGCTGCGCTTCAGCCATCGTTGCGACTAGTAAGTAACACACATATTGCAGCCCGCGACAGTAATAACGTACAATTAAATACCCAGTAAGCAGAACCAATAGATCTTTCGAAACAACACTGGGTTACGTGTTTGCGTTCTCTATCTTGTAGGTATTATTGAGTCATACAACACAGCTGTTTAGTTCAAATAGTGTTCGGGTTTTTGAGCCTATCACGTATACATAACATGCGTATAGTAAATACAGGGCTTAGCAAGAAAGGCAAACAAGACCGAAAGAGATGTTTGAATTCAAAAGACATTGCGAAGAAATTTTACTGTTGAACAAAAATGGAAACCATGAAATCAATCAGCTTGCACCGAGATAGCAATCTTTTACTCCATCCTATGGTAACCTGGAAGCGGTCGCTCTTAGTGATAAGGTCGCAATTTGCTACTTTGTTTTGTGTATTATTTTGTATATTTTAAATTAAGTGCATTAAAGGGTTAATCTATCTATGTTGGACTTTGTTTAGTGCAACTAAACAAAGCCCGATTTAAAAAAAAGTGCAACTTAAAAGGTGTACAACTGATTGTCTTCTAATGATTGCTTTATCCATCCGAACAGACCGATCTAGGTTTATTTAGTTAATGCGAACTAATTATAAGAACGAATGATTACATCAAGCGATGGCAGGGAAACGCAAGCGGCCGCAAGCCTACTTTTAATACAAAATTATAAACATCCGTTATGGTGACATCTAAGCTAGGTCTTTTAGTTTTATTGAAACGAAACGGAAAGGAACATAGCGGAACGGAACGGTTCAGAAGAACCGTTCCGTTCCGCGAAGCGAACGAACGAAGCGGAACTGAATGAAACGAAGACAACACAGAACGAAATTAAATTTATCAATAAGTAAACAGTGCGAACCTATAATAGTTAAAAAAAAGTAAATACTCGAATTCCACAAAACTAATACAGATTACTGATCCTGGTATCATGCTAATCTGCGTAATCTTGTACAGAGTAAATATTTCTGATGTTATGCGTCGTCGTGTCAGCAAACACAGATAATGGCGCAAACGAAAGAGAACAGGGCTTAATAAAAACAAACAAAACGATTACAATTTGCCGTTACATTGTTTTTCATGATTTTGAATACGAATTAGAGATGTGACGGAGCTTCGACAATGGTTCCGATTGATTTTAATTCTGAAAACTTTTGAGTCGGAGACAAGAAAACAAAATTAGCAACAATTTAAGTGTAACCCCAGGCCTGTATGTCTAATAGGTCTCAAGATACAAATATATACAAAAGAATAACAAATAATGTATTTCTTTTTTGATAGGGTTGTTGATTTACGGGATACGGAGCGAAAACCCTTTGCACCCCTTCCAAAACGGTGGCCTCGTAGCTATACTAAATAAGTTAAACCGCGTCCTTTGAAAACCGCAACCCTAAATGCAACATTTCAATGAAATAAGTATTAATACTTATACTTATCACATTTGTTACGGTATATTATGAAACAATATAGGTATTGTTACCATGAAATGTATGTACTTTTACATAAAAGGAAAAAGTAAATTGATGGTCGCTGTTTAGTTTATAAATATACCTTATATGCAAAGATCGTAGCTATATGTCGTCATTAGAGGAAAGTAACCAAATATCCATAATGTGTGATTGTGACACGCCGGTATTTCTTATAAAATGATACCCCAAGAACCATTAAACAGTGATCGTCTACTTATCTCTTTCAATGATAATGCGCACAACCAGGTTTGGGGAATTGGCCATGGTCACATGTTTCATCTTTTTTATTTCTGTCTCATGTTCACCCTGTACTAATGGCCTGAGCATAATCCAGCTAGTTTATAAAAATTAAAATGTTCAAACAAACGATTAAATATCATTCAGGGCACTAGTTAAACGGCGTTTTTTAGTAAGCTGGGAACGGTGGATTAATTTATTTGGCTGCGACATTACAACTCCAGACTCAGAGTCAGAGTCAGACTCAGAGTCTGGAGTTGTAGACGCGGAGTGTATTTTCTGATGTACTCGTATGCTGTTTTCTAATGATACTCAAAGGGAACCCTAGGCCAAATGCCTCATGCACTCGTCGAATTTCAACATCCTGAACAGGCCGGGTTTAGGGCGGCGTTTGGGTCGAAACCTGGGCGGTTCTGAAGTCCTTACAGCGATGGCAAGTCGATTGGCGATACATCGAAGTGATGAGGTGTATGTACGACGCCGCTACGGTGGCGGCCCAAATTCAAGATCAGCAGACAAAACATCAAACAGCATCTGCATCGAGGCGTGAGACAAGGGGATGTAATTTCCTCGAAGTTGTTCTCCAACGCACTAAAGGATATGTTTAATACGCTAGATTGGGATGGACGTGGCCTAAACACCAATGGCGAGGACATCTCTCACTTACGATTTACGTACGACCTCGGCATCATACCGGAGTCGCTGGACGACATGCAGTAGATAATGGACGGGCTGGCTTAAGCTACTCAACGCATCGGTCTTCTGATGAATTTTGATAAAACCTAAGTCACGTGCTACGAGTAGTGTAGAATAGAATAGAATATTATTTATTTTCATGGAAGTAACATTCACACATACTGTAATTACAAAAATTAAGTTGTATGAACACCACTACACAGATTCGTCACATTACAATTTGATGTACAAGATATGTTTGTACTTACATGTTTATGTCAAAAATAATTCAATTTTACTAATAGTAATAGACAATTTGTGCTGTATAGGGGCTTTGTCTAAAACCTTATTCTGATATAAAACAAGTCAATTTAAATCTGATTGAAATTGAATTTGATTTGAATCTGATTTGATTGAAAATTAAAATTAAGAATAATATGCGTACATAATTCAAGAATACGTAATATCACAATGTTATCCTTAAGTTATTTTTTTTTTATGCAATAGAAAATTTTACGGAAAAAATACGAATACGCAAAAACAGTAAATACATAACATTAAAGAGAATATGCAATCTCAGAAAGTTTATATAAATTAAGAATAACATTGTAACATCTTGGATTCTCTTATACGTAGTGTCAAAGGAAATCTTACGGAAAATAATATTTCCTCAAATATATTAATTACAATAACATAATATAATATAACATTACCAAGTATATGCAATCTTAGATTACCCTTCATGCCAGAAAGCGAAAGCGACAAATATCACCTTAATGTTGTTGTTAAAAATCTAATTTTTAATTTTAAAATACCAGACATAATGATAAAACGTATACACTTATTTAACTTTATATTATTAGCGACAATATCACCCTAAATAATGCCATTCACAAAGCTACAGTAAACAAAATCAGTAAACACATCTCTTAGAAATTGTGGAACCTGTGAAAATAGTGGTGTCAGGAATTTCAACGTCCACGCTAATTTTATTCATTATGTAGTTACACACAAAAGGTGTATAATAGGTAAGGTGTAGGTAATTTAAAATTTTGTTTCATTCGGTGTCCATAGATACAAATTATTTGGTATTCTAATGGTTGGGTATTCATACAAAATCCACAAGCAAAGTATTATATGACTACCCACATTACCATAATTAAAACACACCCCAGCATCTATATATGCAAAGATGAGAAAGTTGATTGTATGTTGACACTCAAATCCCATCGCAGCTCCAAATACATTAACAAAAATAATACAATTAAAAAACGCTTATAATTATATGTCCGTCTGTCTGTTTGTTTCTTTGTTTCGACTCGGCTAAATTACAAGTAGTGTAGGTTGGTCCGAGATCAATTGCCGTAAATGGATTTTTTTCCAAATTGTTCAGATATGTACCTACTCCTAATTGTACTATCCGTCTTACATATAGTCAATAGTAGTAGTGGTAGGACTCTTAGCAGAGTCCGCCTGGGGAAGTACCACACCTTTGCCAAATATTCTACCGCCAAGCAGTAATGTGCAAACATTACTGTGTTCCGGTTTGAAGGGCAATGATTCCAGAGAAATTACAGGGCTTAGAGACATAATATCTTAGATCTCTGGGTGACGAGCGCAGTGCAGTGCTAGGTAATGATTTGGACTATCATGTTCCAATAGCTGCGTGTTACTGCGCTGTTATGTGGCAGGCATGTTGCTTACCATCAGGCACATGACCTGCTCGTCTCGTCACTCTATGCTATAAAAAAAAAAAGTTGAGAGGTGTCAAGGGACACCCGGATGGAACGAAGTTCTTGTCGATTAAGGCGGGTAATCCTCCCTGATCTGAGGCCAACGTTATAAGTGGAGGCCGACACGATATCCATCGGCGTTACGACAGTAGTGAAGGAATTGTAATAAAAAAATTAAGTTATAATAATATTTTTTTATTACTTATTAACAAATATAATGTAAGTTAACATAAACTTAAGGAGTAGCATTGAGGTATTATATAAACATTGTAACAATGATTCATTATTATCATTCTGAATGTTAACCATTCGGATTGCATTTAGAAACAGTACTCATATTATTTCCAATGTTGCCTAGGTACAAATATTAGTTTTACGAACGAAATTTGTCGAAATATGCGTCAATCACACCAATCGATATTACATGAACATTACGATATATAATAATATAATATACGATAGTATATAACGTGACAACATCATTACAATACATTGATGAAATATTACAGACAAAGAATCGAGTGGAAAAACAAGTACAAAATCAAAAATTTTGATTTACCCCCAACTACCTCTGATTTGTAATCTGTATAACATTGAACTAATTCAAGCCCTTTCATTTGATACCCATATTGAGGGAGTAGTGAAACGTATTTCGCCATTTTGTGGTGGCAGCTTTCTTGGATTTGAAATTTGTCATAGTGCATAGTATTCTATTAGTCGAGCCCTTTCATTTGATACCCATATTGAGGTAGTAGGTAGTGTCCAATCACACTATCAGTTCATTACACGCAACGTGACGTACTACGTCTGAACTACGACGTAAAGTGTAATCCTGGATAAATGGAACAGTTTCGTGACTGATGCCTGCAGCTGAATATAGTAGGATGAAACCCATTGTAAATGGAAGAGAATATGACAAAAGTGAAAGAAAATCGTCAAATAACTGTATTTCGGGTTTATTTTGCGGTTCTGAATGATTACTTTACATAAATTCTCAGGAAAAAAAGAACAAAATTATCGTACCGGTAGTGACCTCTCCAGATTTTCTATGACACTAGAGTAGGATACAATCCACAGCTGATTAAATTTTGAGTTCTGCGCCACCTATTGGTAATTATAGGAACTTTGATGAGCAAGTCGAAAGTTGTTCAAAAGAAAGAAGTGTTGGTCTAGCCTCTAACCAAATACTCATAGGGATTGTGCAACGCCATCTATTTTTAAGCGCAAGAGTCAGTTTGTAGTGATAAATCGCCAATAGAATTTTTTTTTTCGTTATTGTTTGTTAGAAAATACTTAGATTTAAATTAAATGCGTTGATAAGAGGGATCCTTTATAAAAACTATTATTCTCAGGAAAAAAATAACAAAAAGCATGTTGAGAGAAAAAAGAACAAAAAGAGTATTGCGGTCACTACCGGGGCTCGAACCGGGGGCACCTATCCTCATAGGTGACCCCTTACTTACTAATTGCGCCAACCGGTCATTATTAATATGGGTGAAATTTGTTATTGTATTCTAATTCTTCTAATTCTATGACGTCATAGGCACGAAACGTTACAACTTTTTCGTGAGATTTTTTTCCGTCTAGCTCCCTTTCATAACGCGCGATAAGGAACTTCGTTCCAAAAACATACTGCTTTACCATCCTACGACTGCCGGAAATCGCTCTTAGCGATAAGGTCGCCAATTGCTGCTATATTCTGAGGTTTTGTTGTATTTATTTTTTAGTTTTTGAGAGCAATAAAGAATTTATCTGTCTATCCTCCCTTTCTTTCTTATCAACTTCTTATTCTTGTCGTGTCAGCGCAGCGGTTGAATCTATGACCATAAAATATCTAAAACCATTTTTTTTTATTATTTTTTTAGTTTTTCTTTTATTTTTAATTTTTGTCAACTAGAAAAGGCAGTCGTTCCAACTCAATATTTTGTCACTACTCACAATCACTCCTTAGAACTTTGATGTACTTTGATAAGTAAACGTGTAAAAGTAAAAGTGTTTTAAGACTTCAATGCCTTAGAAGGAATACTTACCTATTGCGGTTGCGCAAAATGAGTAAATGCAATTAATATGCTTCTGCGGGTGGAGGCCTACCGGGTAGGTATCATATTCCGTGGTGTGGCTCTTGTTGCGAATGACAGCAATAAAATATCCAGAGTTTTGGTCATGTTTGGATTAAAATAAGTAGGTAAATAAATGTTGGGGGGCATTTCACACACAATATCATCTAGTAGTGGTAGGACTCTTGGCAAAGTCCGCCTGGGGAAGTACCACACCTTTGTCAGTTATTCTACCGCCAAGCAGTAATGTGCAAACATTACTGTGTTCGTGTTTGAAGGGAAATGTTTCCAGAGAAATTACAGGCCTTAGAGATATTATAACATCTTAGATATCTGGGTGACGAGCGCAGTGCAGTGGTAGGTAATGATTTGGATCCTTTATGTTCCAATAGCTGCGTGTCACTGTGCTGTTATGTGGCAGGCGTGTTGCTTACCATCAGGCACATGACGGGCTCGTTTCGTCACTCTTTATTAAAAAAATGTTTATCTGTAAAGTCGGTTTACTGACGATAGAACGTGACAACGTCTTAAGAAAATACTGATGGAATGGTAGCATTTTTCAAAAGAAAATTTTAATTTCATTTGTTTAATAGATTTGTATGTAAAAAGTAATCAGTAGAATTTAGTCATTTTCAATCAAAACAATGCAAAAAAGCTTTTAGATGCCGGGGATCGAACCCGGGGCATTTCACATGCAAAGCGAACACTCTACCACTGAGCTACATCCCCGCTTGAACTACTGGTCGAAATAATTAATACAACTGTAACAAACATGCGGCGAGGTAACGACCGACGGTAACGCGGTAACGGTACATGACGTCATGTTTTGCGGGCGTGTAGCCGGCTTCATCGAATTATAAGACGTTGTCACGTCAAAAAGTTATGTGCAATATGGAAAGTTGGAGACGTACCTAGAACGTTCTTGGGCTTTCCGGGTTAATACACTATGAGACACACGTGAAACCCGGGCTTATTCCACAAATCGCCTTAGATTTTCCCCTGCCAGGGGATTTGTGGAATTTTTCACATTGTCTAAACAACTAAGTCATTATATATATATAATACTAGCGGCCCATTCCGGCTGCGCTCGGATATTGTCCTAAAAAACTATCCTATCTGTCAAGTTGGACCAGACAGCTCACGGTGTGCCAATTTAATTTAAAATCGGTTAAGTAGTTTAGGAATCCATCGCGGACCAACATCGTGACAGGAGATTTATATATATGAAGATATGTCGCAATCGCACAGTGACAATCGAGTCGTGTCCGGGACGCAAGCGCCACCTGTCGGCGTTCGATGAGTCAACATTCCTCCGGCCGAGCCGAGCGCACGGGACGGGACACGGGACTTCTTGTGCGGCGGTCGGCCAGAGCGGTTGAGCTTGAACTATCGCGCGTTCTACGATACGTACTTTGCTATACAACCTACTTTGTTACCTGTACTTAATAAATCCTATTGTGTTTGCGGGTTTTCATCCAACACTACCCATCGACTACGCCCACAGCAGAAGAATGCGATTACTGATGATGACGGCGAGACTATGTCCGCCGACATATATATATGTATAACTAGCGGCCCGCTCCGGCTTCGCTCGAATAATAACCTAGATATCAACTGCAGCGCCATCTGCCGTAGCCTATGTTACTCGGGAATAATGTAGCTTTCCAAAGGTGAAAGAATTTTTGAAATCGGTCCAGTAGTTTCGGAGCCTATTCATTACAAACAAACAAACAAATATTTCCTCTTTATAATATTAGTATAGATAGTATAGATGAACATCAATTTTGTATAATAATTATTTAATCACCATGACTGCCACATATAAATTGATTTGTAGACTTAGTTAAAAAATGCCAGTGAAATACCAAAGGCGATTTGTGGAATTTTTACCATAAATCCCCTAGCGAAATATAACAGGGGATTTATGGATAAAAATTTCACCACCACCAAATATTCCATTGGCAGGGATTCTATCCCCTTTGTTTTTGAATTTGTGTGTGAATTTGTCTCGCAACATACCATTTTAGGGTTCACGGATGCGATGCCCGAGTCTCAGCCAGCGAGTCCGAATCGTCAGCCTCTTAGATAAAGTATAAGGTAATAATAGTACATTATGATATAAGTGCGCTAAGTTGAGAATTACAGCCGAGGCGTTATTGCTATAAATAGCAGAGGCTGTAATTATCAAAGCGCACGTATGTCATACGACGTTTTATAACATATTTGCGAGGAAATAAATAAAACTCTGACGACATTTTCAAATATAAACAATACCGCGAAAAAAAGGCGCGGAATAATATTTACTCTTTCACAGATTAGAAATGCGCGCGTATCGGCGCCTTTTTTTTTAAGGAACGGCACAGAACCAGCCGGTATGCTATTAGTAATAAAGTAAATTAATATTTTTGTGTTTTGTTACAGATAAATTGTTGTAATTTATGGTCAAAATTAATTAAATTAACGAACTAAACAATTCTTTATTATATATTACCTCTCAAAGTTAATTTTATTAATAAAATGTTGACCACTTTTCTGACATAAAAACTCTTTACTAAGATTTAAAAAAAGGTAAGTACCGTTCGTTTTAGACAGAGCATTTTGAAACCGTGCGTTTTACACATTGAAGTCTTAAAACACTAAGAAGCGGCACGCGCTCTGCTACGATCCCAATGCAAAATCAGGTGACGTCTCCTGATTGAGTCTCAGTCGCAACAGGAGCCACAAGTTGAGTGGACGTTCGCTAACAATTCAAAAAAATCCAATATGAGCCGTAATAATGTCGTATTCTGCTTTTGCAAGGTGCATAAACAGTTCAAAGACCAAGAACAAGTTCCATGGTATCACTTTTCATGCGTAAGTACACAAAATCTTTAATTATTTCCATAACAGTTCAATGATTATTACATCTAAAATTATTTTTCTGTTGTAAACAATTTTACAATTGGCCATTTCTAAAAAGAGACAGATATACATACAGCGTAAGAGTGCAACACGACCGGCGATATGTTAGTTGCGGCTATTTTGTCTCTTTCACGCTAGTGCATTTGTATGTCTTTCTATTATTGTCGAAAAAAATATCTAAACAAATGTGATGTATAGCTATCTCATTTGCACCTACTGCCTACTTGTCATGATGTCTTTGTCATTCATTCAAACGTCTCTCACGATGCAAGTGAAGCTGTGTGCACATTGCGTATACTTGTGTGATATTTTCGGCATATTATGCTGTCTTTATATTAGAGCGTACCTTATCTTCGTTTACTTAGTTTCATCAAAGGTTTTACATTATACATTACCGCACAAAAGTACGTAATAAGATACATTACGATACAGAAATTGGTGCAATAAGATACCCTTTACAAGCAAATATGTTATAAAACCCTTAATACAAATGACGCCAGCGACAGCGGTATAAAAAGTTAGGTGTAATGTGGAAAGTTGGGGACGAATCTAAAACGGCTTAACACACTATAAGTGACAAGTGAAGCCCGGTCGGAAATACGAAAATTTGATAAATTAAATCAAATGTATATGCTAAGGGCCATGTTACTTTATCTAATCCGTGCACGGTTGCCAGGCTAGCGATTCTGAAACCATTCGGTTGCATCCGACACGGAATCTCATCTCTCGGTCTTTGTCTTATCTGTTTAGCATGACAAAGACCGAGAGATGAGATTCCGTGTCGGATGCAACCGAATGGTTTCAGAAACGCTACCCTGAAAGAGATCGCTATAAGCGATAAGGCCGCCAATTGAAATTCGCATGTTTAATATAATTATTTAGTTAAGTTCTTTTTCTTTTGCATTGTGGCTTTTAACAAAGTTTTCTTATCTTACTATAAGTCTCGCAACATACCACGTTAGGGTCATATTGCGATAAGTACATGCATGCTGTATAAGTGGTCTACCTAGATACTGGGCCCAACACAGGGGTGGGAGGGGGCTAATTATCCCAATGACACCCCCCTTTGGATCCGCGCTTGGGTACATGCGTATCTGATCTGTGGGGTAGGTACACGGATGGGATGCCCGAGTTCAGGGCCGGATTTAGGGGAGGGCAAACGGGGCATAGGCCCCGGGGCCTTCACAACTGACACTTCGAGGAAAAGAAAATTGGCAGTCATAGGAACTGCCGATAGAAGTGAAAACTTATAACTCAGAATTTGATAGCTTACCTTGGAAACTACACTAACCGGAGGGCGTGGCCTGGGCATCATGGCATGACCATCTAGAAATGTGTCAGCATTTTCTATTGGCTGATGCATTTCTAGATGGCCATGGCAAGATTTCTTATCATTCCCGAGCATGATGCTAGAATCCAATTCACAGCCCACGAAATATCTGTCTACGCCTAAAGAAGTTTTCACTTCAAAAAAAATTTCGACAGTTAGACCTAGGGGGGGGGGGAGTATTTCGTATTTCAACGTCCCCAGCTCTACGTCATTCAGGCCGATCCTCTGCCTTATGTATCCAATTTTTTGGAAGTGAAAACTTTATTTGGCGCACTACATACAGCATTTTCGTGGGCTGTGAATTGACCTCAAGCGTCACGTTCGTGAATGAAAGAAATCTTCGGGTGAACTCGGGATCATGGCCATCTATAAATGCGTTACGATGGCGTGTTACCTTGGTTACCAATACACATTTACACATCTAACCCATCGCCAGTCCCTAGGACTGCCCATTTTAAATAGTTTTTAATAGTTACATATTACTTCTTATTTTAGTTTTCACATCTGTCGTGCGGTCTTAAGCACACACATTTTTTCTATGGTAATTTACGATTTACGACTGATTTACGACTCGTAAATCAGGGCATAAGAACAGGACAGGCAGGCATAGGACATGCATAGGAACCGGTGTAGGAAAGTCGCGAGTTTATTTCGAAATTACGTTTTCGTAGAAAGAGAGTAGACGTCCAGGCCTTTTGTCAAAAATAATTTACCATTTTTATGTGTACGTATTTTTTTGGTAGGTATTTTTTGGTACTCCAAATGGAGATCTATTTGTAAATACTTATGCTTACTTATCTTATAAATTTGGTCAACCCTAGGCTCAATATATTACTACTTTATTCTTCTTTATTATTATTAATATTTAAGTATATCTATATATATATTTAATAGTATTAATACTTAAGTATATCTATCTGCCCCTTGCCCCGTTATAGTTAGCCTTAGTACACTCCCTGTCGCAAAACAGTGATTACCGACTACATTTAGTCACTTCCTTCTACCTATTACATTGTCACATTTGACAAGGCCACCAGTTTTAGTCACAATCGTTAGTTACTGTAATGACGTACTAAATATTGGTATTAAAAAAATTGGTTTGTAATTTTACCTACTCGTACTTGAGAGTGTCCCGTTACCGATTTTCCTAAAATTTACGCTTGGGACAATACATAAGTATACATATACAGTAGAACCTCGATAAGTTAAAGTCCAAGGGAAACACAAAATATTTTAAGTCATAAAGGTTTTAAGTTATCAAGGTTCTGGACTTTGGGCTCTAATGGGAAGGGAACATATTATTTTTTGAAGTTATAGAGGTTTTTAGGTTACCGAGGTTTGAGTTATCGAGGTTCTACTGTACCTATATCCTTATGCATACCTTACGGAATACAGCTACATATACACATACACAGTACACAGGTTTACTGGTAATATGCCTGCATCCATTTAAGGGCATATTTTGGATATTTAAATAAACAATCTTTGTTACAACTAAATCCATATACCAAAAAGAATTTACTTTTGTTGCCCTCTCTTGTACTATTTACCTCTATGCGTATTGGTAAGTACTTCATTTATTGAGATATTTATATATATAGATATTTTAGAGTGCGCACGCTCTTATTACGAAGACTTTGCGGCTTTTATTACGAAAAGACCTTGCAAACTTTTAACTTTGTATGGGAAAAATAGGAAGTGCAAAAGTTTGGATATGACTTTTAGTACATAGACACAGTGGTGGTAGGACTCGAGTCCGCCTGGGGAAGTACCACACCTTTGCCAGTTATTCTACCGCCAAGCAGTAATGTGCAAACATTACTGTGTTCCGGTTTGAAGGGCAATGTTTCCAGAGAAATTACAGGGCTTAGAGATATAACGACTTAGATCTCTGGGTGACGAGCGCAGTGCGGTGCTAAGTAAAAATAGCTAGAAAATTGTAGGTTGCGGGAAATACAACCGCAAAACCGCAAAACCACAGGTTCCGCTATTATAAATAGGTAAAATAAATAAATAAATGTTGGTAGGTGGACAATTCACACACAACACTATCTGACCCCAAAAGCAAAACCTGTAATATGGCGGCCAAATAGCTGATATAATACTTATATAGTTCTGTTGTAAATATATGCACATAAGAGAAAGTTTGTTAATAAAAATTGACACTACATACCAAACTAACCACTTACGCTGTATAACGACATCGGAATTCTTCATAAATCACAATAAGGTATCTAAAAAAATTGGCAGTCTTAAGAACTGCCGATAGAAGTGAAAACTTATAACTCAGAATTTTATAGCTTACTTTGGAAATTACACGGGTGTAACCGAAGGGCGTGGCCTCGGCATCATGGCATGACCATCTAGAAATGCGTCAGCATTTCCCATTGGCTGACGCATTTCTATATGGCCATGCCATGATGGGCAGGCCACGCCCTTTTAGCATTTTCCATTGGCTGACGCACTTCTAGATGGCCAAAGGCTATGGTCCCGAGTTTACCCCAAGATTTCTTATCATAACCGAGCGTGACGCTAGATTTCAATTCACAGGCCACGAAAAATCTGTCTAGGCGCGCTTAAAGAAGTTTTCACTTCAATTACAAATTTAAAATATTGGTTTTTACATCTCGCACTATGCCAACAGGTGGACAGCGTTGATATATCAGTTTAAATAATATTAGCTTCCTACAAACGGGCGATTACAGCAGAACTGAAAAAACATTATGTAATTTGTCGTCTAGCTAAGATTAATTCGTTATTACCAACTCGGCACAGTAACTGGAGTAATGGAGCGTTGAGTGATTACTCGCTACTCGCCAGACTTGATTATACGTCATGGGCAAAGTATTTTAAATACCTACTCTTCTAGTTTGCGTCATCTAGTATACTATTTTCTTATCTGTGGTATCAGCAGCCCACTAAATGTTCCCACTGCTGAAACTCGGGGCCTTTTATCGCAAGGAGAGAGTCAAGGTCATAATCCACCACGCTGGCATACGCTGGCCAAGTGCGGTTTGGTGAATAACACATGACCTCGAAAGATTCTAGTTGCATGTCGGTTTTCTCATGATGTTTCCATTCACCGTTTTTAAGTTTTTTTTTATAGTGTAGAAGTGACAAGACGAGCAGGACATGTGCATTGCATTGTGCATGATGGTAATAAAACATACCTGCCCATAACAGTGACACGGAACTATTGGAACACGAAGAGCCCAAATCATTATTACTTAGCACTGCACTGCGATCTCTATGCGCCGGAGATATAAGGTGTTTTACTTCTTAGTTTTAATTTCTCTGGAAACATTGCCATTTAAAGCGGAACACAACAATGTTTGCACATTACTGCTTAGCGGTAGAATAACTGGCAAAGATGTGGTATTTCCCCAGGCGGACACTGCCAAGAGTCCTACCAATACTAAGTTAGCGACATTACGCACATGACTTCGAAAAGACAGTGGGTAGTGCGCGTGGGATTTGAACCCGGTGTCTCCGGATCGGCAGACGCCGTTCTCCCGACTAGACCAGCCGTAACTTTGCAGACTGAATGAAGCTTACGTCATTGAATAATATTAGATTACGTCATAGAGTTAGACGGCGTGCATTCGTATGCGGTGACAGATCAGCTGAAGGTCATTATTATTTACGTACTTCCTTCCTCAATGTTTGGGATGTTGAATAACAATGTACCGGCTTATTAAACTAATTAAATAAATAAAGATAATATTTAACATTCCTTCATTATCATCATCATCATCAGTTGCAAGACGTCCACTGCTGATAGGCCTCCCCCCTAGATTTCCACAACGAACGGTCCCGCGCAACCTGCAACCAGCGGTTTCCAGCGATCTTTGTGAGGTCATCTGTCCATCTAGTGGGAGGCCGTCCAACACTGCGTCTTCCGGTTAGTGGTCGCCACTCGAGAACCTTTCTTCCCCATCGGTTGTCAGTTCTGCGAGCGACATTTCTCTCACAACACTGAAACAGCCTGAAACTAAACAAAACTTGTACTATGCGAGCCAGATAGTTTATATAATCTATACTAATCTATACTAATATTATAAAGCTGAAGAGTTTGTTTGTTTGTTTGTTTGAACGCAAGGATCTCTGGAACTACTGGTCCGAATTGAAAGATTATTTCTTTGTAGGATAGTCCATTTATCGAGGGAGGCTTTAGGCTATTCAACATTACGCTACTATCAACAGGAGCGGAGCAAAAATGTAACGAAAACGGGTAAAAAATATTGCTTTTTGAGAGCTTTCGTTGGGTGACAGCATTTGTCATATGTTTAAAGGTTGCGTCATTAGAACCTAAAGTAACCAAATTTGAACAAAATTTGAATTGGTACGACCAACTTTCGATAGATGGCGTAGCAACGCGCGCGCGTTCAGCTAGTATATTATAAAGCTGAAGAGGCTTTTTGTTTGAACGCGATAATCTCAGGAACAACTGGAGAGATTTCAAAAATTCTTTCATCGTTGGGTATCTACGTGATCCCTGAGTTCTATTGGCTATATTTTATAAGGTCTATTTGTGGTAGCATAACATTTTTTGTACTAATTTAAGTAGGCATAACATTTTTAGGACTAATGATAAATAATTTATCATAACAACTAAACGCATAACTGTTTTCGCATAATTTTAACCTCATACAGCATAGAGGTAACTTAGCATAATGTTTAAACACATAACCATATATAACATAAAGATAACTTAGGTAGCATAAAGTTTAAAGGCACACAGTGAGAAAAGCGAGGGCACGGTAAGATATTATATGGTGCAATTTTTGACTCCGGGTGGGCTCCCGCCAGAAGCTCTGCGGTCAGGTCTGAGTTCTCAGACCTCCCTTGAGCTTCGGGCTCCCGATTTTTTTTATATACAGTCTAGGGGTAGTAGCGACAAGACTAGGAGGAGTCGGAGTGCTCCGAGTCGGATCTGAGTCCCATGTAACCTGGGTCTATACATATTATGTAATAACACGACAAATCAATAAAAAAAACCTATTTATGCGTCTCATCAATATGCCTAAAGACTGAAAGATGCGTTGCATCAATAGTCGAATTAAATGTATTACAATAGATTGTTATACTTAACACATTATGCTAAAAAACGATTATGATAAAGCTACATTATGACACTATGTATTATGCTACATTCATTATGACAAAGTAAATTAGGAAAAAAAAGTTATGCGTTTTAAATAGCACCCATATTTTGTACGTACCGCGAGCG
The DNA here is from genome assembly GCA_963693475.1 of Ectropis crepuscularia. Taxonomy (NCBI): domain Eukaryota; kingdom Metazoa; phylum Arthropoda; class Insecta; order Lepidoptera; family Geometridae; genus Ectropis; species Ectropis crepuscularia. Next base: position 12,422,308 of record OY856368.1, on the reverse strand, counting down.
AAGCCGATGTGGACCGCTAGTTATACAGAAAAAGATATATTTTTTTGATAGATTTACTACTCTTATGAGTCACAGAAATCTAAATAATAGTGCCTTATTATTTAGATTTCTGTGATATGAATGGCTGTTATCAATTCGGTTGTATGTTTTCTTTTTTTTATGTATTAAATTACGCGATAGCGCCGCCAATTATGAATCAATTTTGGTGGTTCTTTTTTATTATAAATTTCATCGAAATCGGTGTTGTGGTTTTTGACATATGACCAAAAACATCTAAAATTTACTTTCGTTAAGGTGCGCTTATACGGGCAACTAAAATTGCTCAATTCCAGTCAATACTCGTCAACTATGACGTCACGACTACATCAAGCAATTTACGGCAACGGCAACAAGCATCAATACTGCGCAATACAATATTGAGCGATATCCCGCAACTTCATCAACTAGGCAATACTGTCCTACACGAGCATTTCAGTATTCGCTCGCTATGGACGACATTGTTCTTGCTGCGGCGGCTTGTAGCGCCACCCGACCTCTCGCTCTCCCCGCGGAAGCAAGACGGCAAGCCGCAAAACAAACAAGTGCGAATGATATATAGGTATACCAAAATTGCTAGGAATTTCCAAGCCCATTGGATATTCGTCAATTCGTATCGGCGACATTGAGCAATATGAAATATCTGGAGCAATTAGAAGCAATATCGCCGTATGTATGTATGTATGAAATGTATACCTGTAGCCGCCGGTGGTGGCAAGTGGCGAAAATGTGCGATCCACATTCGTGAGTTCGTAGGTTCTAATCCCGTCTGAACCTCTAAGCTTTGCCACTAGCTTAAAAACGGGGAAGGAAAACATTGTGAGAAAACCGACATGTTCCTAGGATGTTTCGACGTCATGAACGATGGCCTGACTCTCTCTTAGTGAGAGAAGGCCCCGAGTCCCAGCTGTGGGAACATTTTGTGGGCTGCTTTTGCATCTGAAAAAATATCTAATTTTATTGGTTCTCTCAAGGCCGATTTACATCAGACGAGCGAATGCTCATTCTATCCCCACTGTATCAAATTCATTTGGTGTAAACAAACGTAGAGCATTCTTTCGTTGTTTTGTTTGCGTTCGCAAAGATTCTATGGAATATACAATATGGAAAACGCTAAGAACGATCTTTCGTTTATACTAAGGCCAACTGTCCACGTAGCTGCACGACATCCGCACGATTTCGACAATTGTCGGATGCAAGACGAATGTTTGCATCTTGCGTAGAAATAATGAAGTCTGTGTCCACGACACGACAGCCGCACGTCTTGCGTTTGTTCGTAGGATGCATGCATTCGACAAAAGACGCGTGCGTGGACAGTAGGCCTAAAAGATCGACAAAGAATGCTCTTGTTCCAGCTCTAGCTCTATGTTCGTTCAGTTTAAATCGGCCTTCAGAATGAAACATTAACCTGTATGGCACCTGTAACGAGGTTATTTGTTTGATATGTCTATCAACACTTCCTGAGCACTGTTTATCATTTGAAGCCTTGCTCTAAAGTTCCACTTCAGTAGTTTTTTTGCTAATCTTTACCTTAATATTTACAAGATAAAGTAAAATCACGTAAACATTACTTGGAACTTGGAACGACAAAGATTAGTAATTAGGTATATTATAAATAAAGTAGCCAAGTGCGAGTTGGACTCGCCCATGAAGGGTTCCGTTCCAGCAAGTAACATAATATACATAGTACACATAGTTCTTGTAGTTCGTTGTAACTTTGATCGAAGTTTTAATAATAGTGTATTTATGGCGTACTAAAAAAAAACTACTCATCAGATCGAGTTCAAACTAATTTTCGTTGGTAGTTTTCATGGTAATGTACATCATATTTTTTTTTTAGTTTTTTCATTCTCTTACTTTAGAAGTTAGAGGGGGGGGGGGGGACACACATTTTACCACTTTGGAAGCGTCTCTCGCGCAAGTTATTCAGTGTAGACAAAAATTATATTAGAAACCTCAACATCATTTTTTAAGACCTATCGATAGACACCCCACACGTGTAGGTTTGATGAAAAAAAATTTTTTGAGCTTCAGTTCTTAGTATGGGGGGCAACTTCTGTCTTTCAGTTCTGCGAGCGACATTTCTCTCACAACACTGAAACAGCCTGAAACTAAACAAAACTTGTACTATGCGAGCCAGATAGTTTATATAATCTATACTAATCTATACTAATATTATAAAGCTGAAGAGTTTGTTTGTTTGTTTGTTTGAACGCAAGGATCTCTGGAACTACTGGTCCGAATTGAAAGATTATTTCTTTGTAGGATAGTCCATTTATCGAGGGAGGCTTTAGGCTATTCAACATTACGAACATGACTTTTTGTTTTTTTTTAAAACTTTTGTAAAAATCTTAATGCGGTTCACAGAATACATCTACTTACCAAGTTTCAACAGTGTAGTTCTCATAGTTTCAGCAAAAAGTGGCTGTGACATACGGACGGACAGACAGACAGACAGACAGACAGACAGACAGACTTGACGAATCTATAAGGGTTCCGTTTTTACGTTTTACGGAACCCTAAAAAGTATGAATGTACAATTATTTCAAGAACTTTGAAACAATACATGCGGCTATTATTTTTAGGGTTCCCCTGTACAAAAACGCCTTTCTTACTAAACGCTGTAATTTTCAACACTCAATCATTTTAATGCTAACATGGTACATTTGTTAGTTTTATATAAACACTAGCAGCGCCCCGCGGTGTTACCCGCGAAGTTCCCGGTCCCGTTGTTCCCGATGTTCTCCGGGATAAAAAGTAGCCTATGTGTTCTTCCAGACTATAATCTATCTGTGTTCCAAATTTCAGGCCGATCCGTTCATACGTAGGACGTGATTGAGCAACAAACATCCAAACATCCATACATTGCCATTTATAATATTAGTAAGATACTCGTACATGCATTAGTTTGCCATAATGACCTTGATTGGATGTGGCAATATAATTGGTGACATGCGGAGCGGATCGACTTATTCCATAATTGATTTCATCATCATCAACAACAGCCCACTAAATGTTCCCACTACTGGGATTCGGGGCCTTCTCTCGCAAGGAGAGAGTTAAGGCCACAATCCACCACGCTGGCCCAGTGCGGGTTGGCGGATGACACGTGACTTCGAAAGACACATCACATCACCACATCAGAAGTGGGATCGAACGGAAGCTCTGTGCCTTGCAATGTTTCAGATCCAGTAACTTCTGCGATGAATTGCCGGCAACGTGTTTACCGACGAGATGACGACAAAAAATCCACGGTGAAACAGATTCGCTGCATCTGGCCAGAGTCAGCCATTACGTTACTGCCAGCTGAAACACCTTTGTGGAACCCTCCACGACATCCAACAGCTGCAGTAAAACAAGGGAAGTACATTTCAATCTACAACTATTTAAAGTTTCTAGCCAGATTGGTTTACATAATGTGATTATATGACTCGGCATAACAATAAGGAATATTATGTGAATACAGACAAAATCGGACTGAAAAATATTTAACAAATACCCACATATTTTTTCTTTCACGTTTTGTATGGGATTTGTTTTTATTTACTTTTTATTTTCATGATATCACTTCTAGGTACATGTCGGTTTCCTCACGATGTTTTCCTTCACCGTTTTAAGTTTTTTTTATTTTTTTTATAGCATAGAGTGACGAGACGAGCAGGTCATGTGCCTGATGGTAAGCAACATGCCTGCCACATAACAGCACAGTAACACGCAGCTATTGGGACATGATAGTCCAAATCATTACCTAGCACTGCACTGCGCTCGTCACCCAGAGATCTAAGATATTATGTCTCTAAGCCCTGTAATTTCTCTGGAATCATTGCCCTTCAAACCGGAACACAGTAACGTTTGCACATTACTGCTTGGCGGTAGAATATTTGGCAAAGGTGTGGTACTTCCCCAGGCGGACTCTGCTAAGAGGCCTACCACTACTACTACTACTACTAAGTTAGCGGCATCACGCACATGACTTCGAAGAGACAGTGGTGCGTGTGGGGTTTGAACCCGGGGTCTCCGGATCGGCAGACGCCGTTCTCCCGACTAGACCAGCCGTAACCTATAATTGATTTATCAGCAAGGTATTATTTTATTGTGTAGTAAGCTTTCACAAGTTGTATAAATGTGCTTTAACTTTTTGATAAACTTTTCCTCAGAATTGATTTCTTTCAGGTTACAGGGCACTTTATTATATGTATATTTTAACTGACATTGAATTTAGGCCCGAGCTATGCAATGTTAATTTTGAACACAGCCGATTTAGATTGTGTTTGTGATTTGATCTAGTAGAGTACCTAATTTCATCTGTCTGGGAGTTTTGCGAAAAATTGAGGATACCGGATACTTTCTTGTACCGAAAACATAATATTTATTCGTAATCTTAATTTTTATTTATCATAAATCATAATCATAAATCGTTTATTGGCCATAAGTAACTATACATTACAGGCAAGTCATCATAATTATGTTAACATTAACAAAAAATAATAAAATAAAATAAAATAATTAATTCGTTATTATAAATTTAACAATATTTTTCCGTTTGTCCTTTACAAAAATGAAGATTCAGATAAATTCATTGACATAAATTCCCTAAGCTTGTAAAATGGATTGCTCACAAAGAAGTGCTTTATCTTATTTCTAAATTCGTTAGTATCCAGTTTTGTTATGCTATATGGTAATTTATTGAACATCTGGATTTTTATTTACCTCTCTATGACGGCCTATGATTCAGCAGCCTTAGGTTTATTCCGCGTTGGCCTTAAATCAAATAGACGTGGTTATATAGTGGAACTAATCCCCGAAATATCGATCCAACGTCATTTGCGGATAAATTGAATAGATTCTGATTACGTAGGTACCTAGGTACAAACATATCTACGAACATACAGACCAGCTATGCCACTAAGGCCCTGACCAAACACGCTACTTTTTGAATCGGAATGCAGCGACTAGACGCCAAGCGCAGCTACTTTTTGAAGCGTGACGCAGCGTCTAGACGCCTGTCGCCGCTGCTAAAAGTAGCTAGTGTGGATAGGCTGTAAATCAGACAAATAACAACGTTGAGTGTAATGTAATAGCGGACTTATCATCATCGTCAGCCTGTATTCAGCGACAGAACTCAGCCTAATCCTCGGTCTTATGTTTACCTTATTACAAAGTGCAATATCGTCCAGGCCACTTTGGTTTGCAAAACAAAAAATAGAAAAGAAGCCTCATATTGGGGTGGAAGTGCAGTTAAAGCATTACCTACAATACTACAGAAGTTATTACTAACTAGGCTACTTCACAATACTTATTCAAACAATACTGAAGTACTGTAGGTATATGTGTATTGTTATGATATCGTATTTTATATATTAATCATAAAAGGCACTGCAAATTTCATGAGTGCAAATCAAACATTACCAACAAAACCACTGTTGAACATTGTACCTAATGGTTTTATTGGTACGGAACCCTCGGCGTTAAATTTCGACTCCCACTTGACCTATTTATTTATCAATCTAATTTGTAGTGGACCTGACGTAATCCCGCTATAGATGTCAATCATGCGTCATCCGGCTTTATCGTTTCAATGCGATAATATTGTTGGGTTTTCCCGGCAAATTCAGTGCATAATTTATCAATTATTTATGTTTATAGGTAATATGATGAAATATCCTTTTTAACGTTTTAATAATCACAATGTAGTACTGATAAGACGAAATAGGTATAACTCACACAAATTATATGGCTTAATACACAAAGAGGTAGGTATAATGATTAGGTACGTACCTAGCGAATAACCTCGCTGTTAAGGGCGTACCCCGAGCAAACGACCTTGAGTATTTCTTACCTTACCACACACCGCAAGAAAGAGCAAGAGAGAAACAGTAGGATTTGTCGCTGTTTTACGCTCAAATTTAAGAATAAACTCTTTATAAAATCAGATTTTGGTCTTTTGAAAAAAATATTTCTACCAAAATGTTCGTAATGGAATTGTCTATCCGTTGGTGTAAGTACAAAATCAAAATAATGGAGGTTTTCCGAGGAGATGCATGATAACTGCAATTTTTTTTTTATGGTTTCATTGTGAACCGATTATTTAAACAATAAGTTCATTAACAAAAAAAATAAAACTAACATTTTGAAGCCATTCTTGGCTTGGTTGTAGGAATTTAATGTATTTTTTACCAGTTGATATTTGTTTTGAATTATCCCAATAAACGGGGGGACTTTGGACTTCTAAAATAACACGTACCGTGTCAATAATACTCATTGTTATCAAATTATGGAACAGACTGTACAAGCACGGAACGTGCGGCACGGATAACTCAACGGCGCTCGCTGATTTTCTTGAAACGTCTCCGCTCGCGTGCTCCGTCACACGGACACCCCTCGCCCGCTCGGCGGGTCCCGCCGCCCGCGCCGCGTGCGCCGGGTACCCGCTGCACGCAGCGCTGGTCTATGAGATTACAAGAAACAGCACGCCGCGCGGGCGCCCGCGCCGTGCACCCGCTTAAGGTGCGTCCCCCAGCAAAACGAGTTTTTTGTTCAGTTTTCAGAGTTATCTACTCCTTAGCCAAAACATATATCAACTGGTAAAAAATAAATTAAATTTCTATAACTTCTTGGCTTCAAAATGGTAGTTTTTTTTTTGATAATGGACGTATTTTTTAAATAATCGCCTCACAACGAAACCATGAAAAAATTAAATTATTGTAGTTATCATGCATCTCCTCGGAAAACCTCCATTATTTTGATTTTGTACTTACACCAACGGATAGACAATTCCATTACGAACATTTTGGTAGTTTTATTTTTTTGCAAAAGAGCAAAATCTGATTTTATAAAGAGTGTATTCTAAAAATTGAGCGTAAAACAGCGGCAAATCCTACTGTTTCTCTCTTGCTCTTTCTTGCGGTGTGCGATAATGTAAGAAATACTCAAGTTCATTTGTTCGGGGTACGCCCTTAACGCAGCGAACGCCCTTAGATCTCTGGGTGGCGAGCGCAGTGCAGTCACTCCGCTCGACACCCAGAGATCCTATAGATGTTACTATTGTCCATAATCTTTATTGAATCCCAGAGGTGATGATTGGCCAGTCGGTTCTTTATTACTATGCGCAAACATTAAAGCATTGGCATTCAGCGTGGTAATGCCTAGCACTAAACCTAGCACTGGCTAGGTAATGATTTGGACTCTTCATAATCCAATGCTGCGTGTCACTGTGCTGTTATGTGGCAGGCATGTTGCTTACCATCAGGCACATGTCCTGCTCGTCTCCTCAATCTTTATTTAAAATAATAAAATAAAAAATATGCATGTATTACCTATACATAAAATCTACATCGTAGTTTTAAACATATAAGCATACATAGGGACAGACAGAGAGGGTAGGTCTACCGCCTAACGCTCTTGCTTTCGGCTATGCTTTGATTTGTGACGTCATCGGCCAATTTGGTACCGCCGATGAAAGCCGAACACTACAAATGCTTTCCGTTCTAAGGAAAGCATTAGTAGCTAGATGAATGAACGAAACTCCATATATTTGCACTAAAATAGCGACCGCCTAATGTTTTATCTGCTTTCAAGCAAAGCATTATCGGCTTTGAAGTCATGTCATGAAAGCATCGCCAAATGAGGTGTTGTTTTGGAATTCTAGTAGTGTAATTCTCAAATATTTTCGTTAGATACTGCCATGTAAAGCAATCAAAACTAGCACGGTGAATATGTACTATTGCGGGAATACCAATAACATGCCAAGTTTCGTTAGAATCAGTGATTTTACTAAAAATAAGTGTGTCACTGAATTTTACTATGGGGAAGACCACTTTCGAGGGCGTAATTCCCTCTTGCATCTTTCCCGAAAGAAGAGACATCAAACCTGAGATAAAGGTAACAAGCAACTTATAAAAATAACTAGCGGCCCGTTCCGGCTTCGCTCGGATCATAATCTAGATTTTTGGGGTGAACAACCCTTATCACTTAGGGGTATGAAAAATAGCTAGTAGCCGATTCTCAGACCTACTGAATATGCATATAAAATTTGGTAAAAATCAGTAGAGCCGTTTCGGAGGAGTAAGGAAACAAACACTGTGACACGAGAATTTTATATATAAGACTAGAAACCCTTTTTGTTTTGATAGTAAGTAATACCTATTTATTTATTATCATTTGTGATTTAATACTTACATTCACTAATTGTTACAGAAACTGGCTGCATTAAATACCAACTATTCAAAGAAGTCTAAGAATGATTTTCCTATACTTACCTACCTCATTGATGCGAGTACAGTGATATTGCAAGGTTGACAGATGCCCATAAAAGAAAAAAATATTCCAGAATTGGAATGTTCCTCTTGTTTGATGGTAAGTAAAACAAAATCTTTGAACATGTTGGGTCCCTCATGTTCACCTTAACTGGTAGCTTGGAATGAATACCAAGGAAAATGTGATGAAATCTTAAAAGAAGGGTAAATTAATAAGTCATTATTTTAAACATTCAGAACTGCTTGAGATCAATATTACTGTGAGAGACCGTTATCATTACCTCGACTGTTATCAACAAACAGCAGTACATTAAGGCACTAATATTATGATGCTTTTGAATATAAAATAGCAAGCTGCAAGCAGTAATGTGGTTCAAAATAGGTAATAACTAGCAAGTATTCAATTCCATAAATATATATACCTACATAGGTAATTTACCAGTCTCCTAATATTGTAAATGTGAAAGATTGTGATGATTGAAAGATATAATATGTACTTTTCATCACAGCAAAATAATTGGATGGAACTGTGCGGATATAGCCATGGGGTGCTGCTATTCATGTGATGAAATGTTAATATCTGATATCAATATAATTAGATTTTGTTTTTGTTTTAGGAGTCAAGACTGCGGGCTGCTCCCGTAGCTTACAAGAAAACAAGTTGTCTCACAAGCAAGACATTGGGTCATCAAACCCATTCAACTGTTAGAAAATGATTGATAATAAATACATCCTTTATACAATATAATACATTTCTTTAGTGTTATGATTCCATAATCTGCCTGAGGAAATAGAAAACTTTTGTCTAAATCATTCTACGACCAAGAGCAAACATCATATTCAGTTTGAACAGCTAGTAGGATAGTATGGCTGCTGGTGTCTTAGTTGGTAGCTCAGACTAAGTAGAGAGGTACGTTGGTAGTAAGTCTGCCATGCGAAGCCGTGGGTTCTATCCTCACACAGTACAAATATTTGTACTGTGGTTGGGTGTTCTCTATGTATAATAAGTATGCATTTTTTAAATACATACTTATATAATATGATTATGTCAGCTGTCTGGCACCCATATTACAAGCTTTACTTAGTTTGAGGCTAGATGGTGTTGTTTGTGAAATGTTCACCAGCAATTTTAATAACTGTAATAGAAAACCTTGTTACATCTCAATCTCAAGGTGTCGACGGTTAAGTATGGTTAGGACTTCTCCATGAATGTACACAGATAAATCAATCTGTGTAGATTCATGGATCATTAAGAAATCATAACATTGTAATCATAATATTCTACAATAAAATTCTCATTAAGGATACAAAAAAATAATTAAAACACAATATGGATTGTTATTGTTGTTGATGCAACAGATAAATTTAATTTTCAGTACTTTGACAATCACACTTAAAATATTTGTTTTAATAAATCAGCAACATCACTTCAGGAAGGTGTTCTGGGAGTCGAGATGGTTTCAGATAAGCCTGATGTATCGGCCACTTTGCATAACGCATAACAATAGATATATCTGAAACAAAGAACTTTTATTTTTAACATGTAACTTATTGATCTAGTGGTAACACTTTGCCAAGTTTGTGTTCCGGTTTGAAAGGCAATGTTTCCAGAAAAATTACAGGGCTTAGAGATATAACAACTTAGATATCTGGGTGATGAGCGCAGTGCTAGGTAATGATTTGGACTCTTCATGTTTCAATAGCTGCGTGTCCCTGTGATGTTATGTGGCAGGCAGGTTGCTTACCATCAAGCACATAAAAATCTGCCTGGGGAAGTCAACACCTTTGCCTGTTATTCTACCGCCACACAGTAATGCGCAAACAGAATCAGGACTACTACAAGTTTATTATGGAGGATTATCACTTAGGAGGGTGAAGTTTGCACAGAAATCACAGGCCTAGATAATCTCTATCTATCCCTTTGATCTCTATCTCTATCATTAGATAGTCATCTAATATCTCTAGGTGACAAGTGCAGTGTAGTGTTAGGCAATGATTTGGACTCTAGTTCCAATAGGTTTGTGACACTGTGCTGTTATGAGCAGGTTTGTTGCTTACCAAGAGGAACATCTACCTATCACTTCTAAAGACACCAGTTCACCTGAGCCGCCGCTTCGACAAACATTATATCTATACTAATATTATAAAACAGCCCAATTTATGCTACTGCTGGGACTCTGGACAAATTATGACAAACTTACGTAAGTATACATCACCACTAAGAATAATACTCGGAGATGTAAGCGGAATTCGAACCCACAACCTCACGAAATGTGAAAACAAGCTTAACAACGATTGACACTATTAAAATTTACCTATTATCATTACATACCTCATAAAATACAGTGTACAAATACTTGTTTTTGTCATCGCCGAAGTCGTTTTTATAGGGAATCGCTAGCTAGATAGCTCCTGAAGCAAGAGTGAGCGAACTGCATGACTTTAAAAAGTAAATATCACGATAACAAATATTATATTAGATATTTATAGTAATATTATGTTATAATTGTTTATCATAAATAAATTGTAATGTTTACCTCAGATGGAGGTTATGAAAAGTATACACAAAAACAATGTTGCCAGCCAAATATATCTAAACAATGCTAGGCTTACGTGGGTATTTTTTTTACTACAATTAACTCTGGCGAAGAATAGGTAACTTGTGACACTTTCTTGCGATGAAAACTTCTGTTTAAAAATGTTTTCACTGAATTTGAAAAGAAAAACGACGATTTTCTATCAATTACGGATATTTGAAATTTATGTAGATTTTTAGAAATAAACCCTAGAAAGAAATTTAAAAATACGGTGGGAACACTTAGAGTAATTGTCAAATATTGCGTTCCGTTTTTTGTTTTTTTCCTATCTTCGGTTAATCGTAGTGCTAATAATGCTCTTCCATATTGACCTAAATAAATAAAATAAAACAGATTTATAGCAAATCTAGTAATTTGAAATATGAACTGATGCTTTTTGACGTTTTAGCTGTTGTACAAACTCATAAAATATTTTCGCATTGACTAGTTTGACGAAACCGATTACGTGGTGTCGAAACGTAATAACGAATGCCTTACTTCAATTGTTTTTAATCTGTGATTACTTGAGCAATTTTTTAAAGCAATAGTAGTTAGGCGATCGCTCTAAAATGAAAGCATTACATTACAAATGCAATGAAGACATCTCATGCTTTCCGAATGCTTTAGAGTTAGGCGGTAGACCTACCAAGTGACTCTGTTTTATTTATACTATGTAGTGATGATGATATTAATATAGAGGTACAATGAGAACTATATTACGCTACGAGTAGGTACATTCCCAATTCCTTACCACATACACTAAGCACATCGGTATTATCAGGGCCGGCCTTAGCCATCTAGGCGCCCCGGGCGAGCCATACCTCAGGCGCCCTAAAGGACAACACTACACTTTTTGGGGACGTTGAAATACAGATAGGTTATAATTTTTTTCCCAGCGCCCTTGTAGTATCATCTAGGCGCCCCCAGGCGAGCCATACCTCAGGCACCCTAAAGGACAACGCTACACTTTTGGGGAACTTGAAATACAATAGGTTAAGGTTTCCCAGCTCCTTTGTAGTATCCGGCGCTCCGAACAACCGACCCCGTCGCCCCACCCTAAAGCCGGCACTGTGGGTATTATCCAAAACCCAATGAAGGTCTAAAGCAACGTAACTGTACTTTAGAAAACAAACGACAACTTAGTCGTTACACTATCTGGTCATTTCGAGATCTAGTTCAAAAGCGATGTGGACCTAACGCGATGTAGTCATATCGAGATTGAGTCTTAAATCTATTTAGTCAAATCCGCTATCTAGTCATATCGCGATGTAGTCCTAAAGCTTCTAACCCGATTAAGATAATCAAGCCAAACCAAGCCAGCTACCTGCCAGGCGGAAGCGTGTCTAACATCCTGGCGGCATTATAACGCTGAATGCCAATGCTTTAATGTTTGCGCGTAATAATAAAGAGCCGACTGGCCAATCACCACCTCTGGCATTCAATAAAGATTATGGACAATAATAACACTTGTATGATAAACAAACATACTCGTAGATAACACTTGATAATGTCTCTTATCTTATCTCCGTTTGTAGTAGCGTAAGTTTATCGGGTTATTCGGAAAGGATTTTATAATGCCTTGGCTTGTCCAGAAGTGCAGTAAGTTCTATACTAGAACGAGTATCTAAAGCTGCACTAGTAGGATCATATCGGATTTGGCTGGGCAGGGAGAGAAATACGAGTAGTGAAGGTGAGTGTTGACGTACGTCACCAAAAGGGGCCCCTTTTAAACCTACGCCCGAGTCACAAGTCTTGGGGTCTACTCGAGATTTCTCTCTCTGCCACACGATGGACCCGGCACCCGCACGGTGAATCCATGGAATGCTTAGAAGTTCGTCTCTCTCTCTTGAAAACATGTACATAATATATCAATGAACACCCAGATACACCCACTCAAGCAACGTATTCCACAATTTAGATGTTTTTCAAATCGAAGTCAAACTCTTTCGACTATCTAGAATTGTATTTTAGTAGTGGTAGGACTCTTAGCAGAGTCCGCCTGGGGAAGTACCACACCTTTGCCAAATATTCTACCGCCAAGCAGTAATGTGCAAACATTACTGTGTTCCGGTTTGAAGGGCAATGATTCCAGAGAAATTACAGGGCTTAGAGACATAATATCTTAGATCTCTGATGATTGGACTGATTTGGACTGTCATGTTCCAATAGCTGCGTGTCACTGTGCTGTTATGTGGCACGCATGTTGCTTACCATCAGGCACATGACCTGCTCGTCTCGTCACTCTATGCTATAAAAAAATATATTCTAGAACGTCAATCATAAAAGGATGTCGATTTTTTGAGCTAAGGACAGCTCCAAAGTAAGGGCAAGGTATTTTTTTTTTCAAATTAAGAGTGACGAGACGTGCAGGACATGTGCCTGATGGTAAGCAACATGCCTGCCACATAACAGCACAGTGACACGCAGCTATTGGAACATGTAGAGTCCAAATCATTACCTAGCACTGCACTGCGCTCGTCACCCAGAGAGATTTTATATCTCTAAGCCGTGTAATTTCACTGGAAACATTGCTCTTCAAACCGGAACACAGTAATGTATGCACATTACTGTTTGGCGGTAGAACAACTGGCAAAGGTGCTAAAGGTGCGCTTATACGGGCGACTAAAATTGCTCAATTCCAGTCAATACTCGTCAACTATGACGTCACGACTACATAAAGCAATTTACGGCAACGGCAACAAGCATCAATACTGCGCAATACAATATAGAGCGATATCGCGCAACTTAATCAACTAGGCAATACTGTCCTACACGAGCATTTCAGTATTCGCTCGCTATGGACGACATTGTTCTTGCTGCGGCGGCTTGTAGCGCCACCCGACCTCTCGCTCTCCCCGCGGAAGCAAGACGGCAAGCCGCAAAACAAACAAGTGCGAATGAGATATATACAAAAATTGCTAGGAATTTCCAAGCCCATTGGATATTCGTCAATTCGTATCGGCGACATTAAGCAATATGAAATATCTGGAGCAATTAGAAGCAATATCGCCGAAATAATTGCCGAAATTTATTGAAATTGCGTTTAATTGCTCCATTAATTGCTCCATTAATTGCTCCAGATCTGTCCATTCGTGTCGCCGAGCAATTATTGCCCTCGTGTAAGCGCACCTTACGAGACAAGAGAGTGACTGGCGAGTGGCGCATGCGTCATACTCGTGAACGGGTACTGATTACAGGAGTGATTGATCATTGCTATGATGATGATTATAAATCAATTTCAATAGGGTACAATCCTCAAAAAAACTAAGTAGCCCGTTAGTTAGATTGCCAAAAAATATTGTACACGTATTTTTTATTTTGTTTCCCAAACAAAAAATTACGAAGATACAGCGCTTCGAAGTTTCGTGTGACGTCACTTGTGAGTACGATTTTTGCTCACGAGTGACGTCGAGACCCACCACTCTCGAAGTTTGATGGTCTATATCTTTGACGATTTTTAGGGTTCCGTAAAACGTAAAAACGGAACCCTTATAGATTCGTCATGTCTGTCTGTCTGTCTGTCTGTCTGTCTGTCTGTCTGTCTGTCTGTCTGTCTGTCTGTCTGTCTGTCTGTCTGTCCGTCCGTATGTCACAGCCACTTTTTGCCGAAACTATGAGAACTACACTGTTGAAACTTGGTAAGTAGATGTATTCTGTGAACCGCATTAAGATTTGAACAAAAAAAAATTAAAAAAAAGATAAACTAGGGTTGCCCCCCATACTGAGATCTGAAACTCAAAAATTTTTTTTTCATCAAACCTACACGTGTGGGGTGTCTATCGATAGGTCTTCAAAAATGATGTTGAGGTTTCTAAAATCATTTTCGTCTACACTGAATAATTTGCGCGAGAGACACTTCCAAAGTGGTAAAATGTGTGTCCCCCCCCCCCCCCCTCTAACTTCTAAAGTAAGAGAATGAAAAATCTAAAAAAAATATATGATGTACATTACCATGTAAACTACCAACGAAAATTAGTTTGAACTCGATCTGATGAGTAGTTTTTTTTAGTACGTCATAAATACACTATTATTGAAACTTCGATCAAAGTTACGACGAACTACAAGAACTATGTGTACTATGTATATTATGTTACATGCTGCAACGGAACCCTTCATGGGCGAGTCGCACTCGCACTTGGCCACTTTATTTTTAATATTATGAAATGAACAAAAAATACGTGTCCAATATTTTTCCATGATCTAGCTGACGGACTAATTAGGATGGTGTATTTTTGACCCAGTCCGGTACCCTATTGAAATACGTATCCATACATATTTTTGTTGATTATCCAAAGACCACACCACCGATTTCGATAAATTTCTTGTGCTTTCGAAACAAAAATAAAACAAAATCGGTTGACTGAATCCAAAATTACGAAGAGAAAAACTTTACAAAAACGTAGTTGAAACGAGAACTTCCGCCTTCTTCTTTTTGAAATCGGGTAAAAAAACAAAATCAAATAAGTATTTCCTCCAAATAAGACAAGGTTCCCACGATTCCAGACTTCAGTAAATCAACATTAGTCTAGACAGAAAAATAGGTTGCAGACATCTCCTATCGATCTAATGAGTCGAATTGCGATTGGATGTATTAGTACAGTCGAGGTAGACATAAAACTAGCCTGAAATAGAAAAAATTCCGGGGAGCGATTTTTTTTTATGAAACGTCGGGGAGGGTTGTTGGAAGTATAAATCTCGATTTTCTAACTTATCCCGGTAGAGGGTTCGCCACCATCTTGTTTTAAAGTTTTTGTGAAATAACTCGTTCATTTTCAACTTTAGAGCAAAAATGATGGTTCCCAAAGTTGTTGGAAATTTAATTTCTCACAAGTTTGCTTCATATAGTTTTTACGCTAGGATCAATATTTGCAGAGTTATACTATCAAGTTTATCAAAAAAATCGTAATGGGTGCAATTTTATTTTCTTCAACTTCAAAATTAAATTTCCAACAATTTTGGTGCCCATCATTTTTGCTCTAATGTTGAAAATGAACGAGTTATTTCACAAAAACTTTGAAACAAGATGGCGGCGAACCCTCTACCGGGATTAGTTAGAAAATCGAGATTTAAGTATACTTCCAACAACCCTCTCCGACGTTTCATAAAAAAAAATCGCTCCCCGGAATTTTTTCTATTTCAATGTCTGCCCCGACCGTGCTATATCTACAATTAAAAACATATGGTAAAGGAGACATTTTCGTCGACTCTACAAACACGAATAGTGAAAACTAAGACTTCTTGACTCTTGACTTGTAATAGCTAAGTAATTTAATTTTCTCCGAAAACCAAAGCAGTGCACCCTCACTCGCTCAAGGTCGCGCAGTTTTAGCCTACCGCTAGACCGTTCCTTCCAGGAAACAAGTGACAGTCGGTTGTCGGACGCACGGCTGAGCGCTCGCGCAACACGTTTCCCGCGCATATTGTTATTAGATATGTCGTAAACCCTCCGCGCGAGACAGGGACAGAGTTACGCGTTAGAAGAGAGAATTGAACTTTGTTGTGTCTCAGCAAGAGCCGCTATTTATATAATTGTTTTCGGTAAGTGAGGCTTCTGTACTAATATTTATTCTGTGACCAAACACCGCCTTCAATTTAAAATTAAACTCAGACAATCGACTGAATTTCATAAATTTTGTGAAATCAACTATTCACTACAAACTACAACTGAAGTGAGTCAAGATGCTTCTCAACAATTTGAACAAGACGCTGGTGCAACTGAAAAAACATTAAAAATCGACAAAGTTGAACTTTTTTCTGACGGAATTGTCGTAGGTTTAGGAAATATTTTCAACAGTGTAAGCAATGCGAATCAATTTACCAACACATGTAATACAAAACATAAATTTCCAACAGCTAATTTTTGCCAAAGTTGTAGACAGTAAATTTACGCAAAAGTCAGACGTTGTAATAATGGTGGGTAATTCATTGGGTATTACTAAAAAGCATCTTATAAATTGTATAGAAACATTAGGCGATTTTCACAGTTCAGGAACGGTTGGTAAAATAGTACTGTGTACATTTCCTTATTCGACGTCATTAAGTGAAAGACAAAATAAAAAGATACATTCTTTAAATATAATTTTGCACAACCTAATTTCAAACATAGCAGACTTTGTATTATTTGTTATAAATAACTTTATAAATAATTTTGTAATATCTAACGGAAAACAATTTCTAGCTCGTAATACAAAAATTAAAATAGCTAAACTAATAATTGTCTTCACATTAATAAACGAGCGAAGGGCGAAATTTCAAAACTTAACAACTATTGTGATAACTGACAGTAACCGTTTAAACTGACAAACCAGACAACAGGGAGCCATCATTATGTTACAGCAAAGCGTCGTAATATACTAGGCCCCTTTGCAACAAAGCAACTATAATTGAGAAAGTCCAAGAGACCACTTTTAACATATTGTACCAGAATATAAATAGACTGTTAGGTAAATTAGAAGAAATATAATTATTCTTGCAATATTCAAACAATTATGATGTAATTTGTTTTACTGAGACGTGGCTAACGAAAAATGAATTAATTGCCTTAAGAATTATACAATAGGTAGTATATTTTACAGAAAATTAGCATTAGGCGGTAGCTGCATAATTTTTGTTAATAATTGTGTAAAGCATAAGTCCCGAAAAGATGTAGAAAAACTAACCGTAGAACGTCATTGTAAACTGGCATGCATAGAGTTAGATAGTTACATTATTTTATGTGTTTATAAACCGCCTAGTGCTGACATTGAGATCTTCCTGACTACTTTAGAAGAAGCGCTAAGTAAAATATTAAAGAAAAATAAACAGATAGTGATGTGTGGAGACTTCAACACAGACATACTTTCGGAATCTCGTACTAAGAGCAACATCTTATTGTTATGTCAATCTTTTAATTTGATAAATGTGTTCACTGAACCCACAAGGGTAGCAGTAACTAAGAGAGGTACTTCTGCAACAAACAGATTGACTCCCTGGATTTGTTAATCCAGTTTGTGACACAGTTCAATGTGCTCTTTGAGCGTACCAGACACACCAGGGGTCTCAAGAGTAAAGAAGCCAGACACACCAGGGGGTCTACCGCCGAACGACAAATGATGAGCTTTGATGTTTCTCTCTCTGTTCTTTTCGCTTCAAATGGTAGAAATAGCAATAGCAAATCCATAGCCGATTTAGTAAGGCGGTAGAAGGCCATGTGTCACGAACAGACGAGGACAAGTACCATAGGGTTTTCCACCTAAAAAGTAGCCGGACTGCGGCGCGCGCTATGACGCCGCTGGTCCGAATCCAACGCCACCTCAATGTTCTCCTCTCCGCTAACACTGATATTGACATTTTGAAATGAAAACTTCTTTAGACGCACTATAGACAGATTTTTTGTGGGCTGTGAATTGAATTCTAGCGTCACGCTCGGGTATGATAAGAAATCTTCGGGTAAACTCGGGATCATAGTCATTGGCCATCTAGAAATGCGTCAGCCAATCGGAAATGCCAAAAGGGCGTGGCCTGCCCATCATGACATGGCCATCAGCCAATGGGAAATGCCGACTCATTTCTAGATGGTCATGCCATGATACCCAGCCACGCAAGCTATCAAATTCTGAGTTATAAGTTTTCACTTCTTGCGGCAGTTCCTATGACTGCCATTTTTTTTTGTGATAATTGGAACACCCGACGAAATTTATATTCGAATATTGTGCAAATCTTACTGACCAGTGGGATTTGAGTGCAAAAGAAGATATATTGAGTGACGACCGTGATTAATTTGACTGATTTTTATTTTACAATCACTTGTTTTATTTAATTTGTACACATCGATTTAATTCAATAACTTTATTGTATTTCTAGTAATAATAGTGTAGTACCACAGAAATCTAAATAATAAGGTACTAGAAGTCGCATGACCGCGTGACATTGTCGCCGCACAGGTGACTTGTAGGCCACCAGTGCTCGAGTTGTAGTTTAGTCTTCTTCGAACCGGCTGGCGTGAATCATCTTTAAAACTTGTGTTATGCAGCATAAACAACTGTGGAAGTTCTTCCACAACTTGCAATTATACCAATAATGAGATTATATTTCACTGATAGGTATTTTATTTTATTTTAATTGTATTTTTTACTAAAATAAACGGAGCCCAAAGATTCACTATGATAGTTATTCATTTTTGGTGTTATCGTCGTTTTGCATACCATTGCTGCGTACATTAATTAACATCTAGAGTGGTACAAGCATAAACAGCAATGTAATGTAAAATTAAAGAAATCGTCATAACCTCTAATCTTCCATGGTACAACCGCAGGTAGCGATCGTGAGTTAGTGCTGTGACGGCTCAATTTTACTTGGCCAAAAATAAACGATGAAAATTGTATTTTAAATTTTACCTTTTTTATCGATAAATTAACATAAAATATCGATAAAAAAATTGTACACAGTTAACACCCATACGTAAAATCTTTTAATTCGCGGTAAACATTACTTCATAATTCATAAATTATTTACAAAAGTATATTCATACTAGCTATAACGCGCCATTGTTCATCCGTGCAAAATAAATATTAAGGTAACAGAGGCAGTATTTAGCTATTGTAAGCATTTATTTTTAAGACTTTATTAGTTTTCATACAGTAGTTTCCCCTCCCGCAAGAAATGACAAAGATTTGCACAATATGTTTTAGCTAAGGCTACTTCCCTACCGTGCTTGCGCGGAAGATCGAGTTGCTCGATGTACAAAATATACAACAACCTTTGTTCTTCAACTATACCTAAGCCCATATGGTGTCAGAATTACATAGTTCAGTTTTCGAAACAATAGTATACCCCGTGTGACTCACTTATTTTATAAGCATATTGACTTTGTTGTAGTATAATACACCTAATTAATGAAATCAATAATAACCTTTATCGAATGTTAAAATTAGACCGTACTTTGAAATATCGATATGTTTTAATTTTTGTCAAGCACTAGCGTAAATGTGAAAAATTGTTTATTTTTCAATGTATTAGTAGGTTCACTGATAAGCGTTTATGGATGTGTGTGGTGCAATCACAGACCTAGTTTGTTAATGTGCAGCTGTCCGTGTATGAGTGAATTTGTATTGGAATAGCACGCGCATGTAGTAGAGACCGCGGGGGTAGGGGAAATGTGGCGACAAGCGTTTTGCAAGTAATTTGAGAGTTATGCCATTTCTATTACCTTATTATTTAGATTTCTGTGTGTAGTACCTATGTAGTGAAAACAATTCAATACGGTATTTGACAACGTTTAAAATATAGCATGAATTATGATCATCGTATCAGATAACACATTAAATAAACATATTTCACTCTATTTTGGAATATATAGTGTGTGATTTTTGTATTATACGCCAATGGAAATTTAAAAAATACTGAATTTTTATCTGCATCGTAAACGCTGTTTCTGGTCATGTGACACTCGTGACTTCACATGCCAGTAAATATTCAATCTACAGCAAACGGTTTCTTTAAGAACACTGATTTGTATACTGGCGTGTGACGTCACGCGCGTCACATGACCAGAACCAACGTTTTTGGCGGGCTTTTAGAACTAGTTACTTTAAATATTTATTTTTAATGGTAAAACAGTGAATCTTGCGGATAAATTCATATAGTATGGTATATAGTGTAATCAAAAATTATTTAAACGGTTTTACAAATGTAGTCAAATACCGTATTGTTTTACACATATTGGTAAATTTTGTGTGAGATATTTATAATTGGTAATTCGTTTTTATCTCAATAAATAAATAAATAAATAAATGTTGTTTTAAGCCGCTTTAAAGAGCCGTCTATATCTTTATTTACATCGTTATCATTCGTATGGGCAGGTTGCGAATGACATATTTATAGGAATATAGTCCTTATCAGAAGCAGGTGCTTATCTGTGCAGCATACAATTATTTAGATAAGTAAATTATTTAATTTCTTCGAAAAAAGGAAAAACCGACTTCAATGAAAATTATATTTTGTCACTTTCTGTGAAAAACACATTGACAAATTGACTAAATTTCTGTGAAATTAATAAGACATGCTGTTACAATGAAACAGGAAGGAAAGTCGTCCAGGTAATCAAAATTAAATGTTATGATATTATTATGATAAATGTTATGATATTATTATGATAAATGTTATGATATTATTATGATAAATGTTATGATATTATTATGATAAATGTTATGATATACGCCATTACAAGCCATTGCCCAGCCACTGCAGGGCAAAGGCCTCCCTCTTTTAATCTATTATTCTGCAACACCGTACAAAAATCATGCGACAAGGAGAAATGATCGAACGTTGCAACCCCCCTCTTCGACTGTAGGTAAGTACTCAGTTGGACAGCTTACAAGTGACGGCATAGTGCTGAATCTTATTACTTTATACCCTTCTATCATCCCACATAGGTCTCCTGGTGGTTCATTTGATTCGAAAATTTTGTTCACGGGCCTGTAGTGTATAAGACCTTTCTAGTTAGGCGGTAGACTCTCTGGTGTCCCATTACACCACATCTTTTTTATTTTTGAATTAGACATTTTTGTACCGAAAAGTCTCATTAAAATTTTATAACGGTAACGCGGTACTTGATTCTCAAGTGGATGACTTACCATGCCTCAATTCGGGTATTTATCTGTTATCAGACCACGTAATAATGAAACCGTTTACATCAGATAACTGTGCATGTTTTATCACGTGCTTAATCTATCATGTTTGGATACCCTCAATATCTCTAACTGAAAAGTCACAATGATAATACCTAATTAAATCACAAACGTAAATTATATAATAATTGGAATGAAAGATAGAAGATTGTGGTGGGAATTAGTTTAATCTACTTTAAAATAAAATTCATTCGTTTGTCTGAATGAAACTTGATTCTGGGATAGATGTAATAGTCTGGAACAACACATACGCTATTTTGACGTGACAACGTCTTATAAATTGGTTTGCCGGGTGACACTTCAAGAAACTGCGTTACGCTCCGCTCACGTTATGCGATCACAATGAGAGCGAGTGAGAGGGACGCGTGCCTTTCACTTTTTATGTCTGTCTCTCTCGCTCTTAGGCGGGCTAACCACTCAAAGTCGTTGTCACGTAAAACTTTCGCCCGTATACCGACTTTACAGGCAACCAATTTTTTTATCTCGAAAAAATAACGATATCGGGACCTATGCGGGTAAAAACGCGGGACACTGCTAGAAATATAAAAAAAACGAAAAATTTGAATTGAATTGAATTTGAATTGAGATCAGGTTAATCTAAATATATATCCCTAAGACTGCATATATGTGTCTCGCGATTGTGAAGGTTCTTGGCGTTTAAAAAGCCACGCTAACATTTAAAATTCTACTTTCACGGGATATATATACATAATAGTACATTATGATATAAGTGCGGTAAGTTGATAATTACAGCCGAGGCTTTATTGCTAGCTCGAGCCGAAGGCGAGAGCTATAATTAGCAGAGGCTGTAATTATCAAAGCGCACGTATGTCATACGACGTTTTATAACATATTTGCGAGGAAATAAACAAAACTCTGACGACATTTTCAAATAAAAACAATACAGCGAAAAAAAACGCACGGAATAATATTTACTTGATCACAGATCACAGCACAGAGTAAGTAATCACCACAGATCACTATGTAATCACTATGGATCACAGATTAGCAATGCGCGCGCATCGGCGCCTTTTTTTTAAGCAACGGCACAGAACCAGCCGGTATGCCATTAATAATAAAGTAAATTCATATTTTTGTGTTTTGTTACAGAAAAATTAAAGTAATTTATGGTCTAAATTAATTAAATTAACAAATTTAATAATTCTTTATTATATTTTACCTCTCAAAGTTAATTTTATTCATAAAATGTTGACCACACTTTTCTGACATAAAAACTCTTTACTAAGATTTAAAAAGGTACCGTTTGTTTTAGACGGAGCATATCTCTCTACCTAGTCTGTGGACGGAGCATTTTGAAACCGTGCGTTTTACATTACACATTACAGCACTAGTGCGTAATAAGATGCATTACGATACAGAAATTGGTCCAATAAGAGACCCTTTACGAGCAAATATGTTATAAATATAATTATACACTCTCATAACATACAAGCACGTGTGTAGTATGCGGTGTGTAGTGAGCAATTGACGGACCTTCCTGCCCAGGGCGTCGAGCTCAGTCTGAGTCCATCTCAACATACCAAAGGAGTCGCATGACACCACATCTTTTTTTTAACAAATGTCTTGGATTAGGAGAAGAAAAAGAAAATGGTAGCAATCTTAGAGTATACATAAGTATTATATTTATCCTCTAAGGTAGCAATCATTTTCAATCCAATCCTGGTGATCTTTAGATCGATAGATTTCGTTTGTTGAGAAGATCATAACCGGTTGGGATTCCGCTAGTAGACTCGTCATCGTCATTTGCTATTTGCTAATGGCTATCAATAATTTGCTATGTCTGTTGTCTTTAGCTATCTTTTTTTTAAGTGAAAACTTCTTTTGGTGCGCCTAGATAGATTTTTCGTGGGATGTGAATTGAATTCTAGCGTCACGCGCGGTATGATAAAAAATCTTCGGGTAAACTCGGGACCATGGCCATTGGCCATTTAGAAATGCGTCAGCCAATGGGAAATGCTAAATGGTGTGACCCGGCCATCAGGGCATGGCCGTCTAGGAATGCGTGAGCCAATGGGAAATGCTGACGCATTTCTAGATGGCCATGACATGATGGCCAAGCCACGCCCTCCGGTTACACCCGCGTAGTAAGCTATCAAATAAGCTAATAAGTAAGCTATCAAATTCTGTAATAAGTGTTCACTTCTATCGGAAGTTCTGTGACTGCCAATTTTTTTTTAAATATGTTATACAGTGACGAGACGAGCAGGACATCTGCCTGCTGGTAAACAACATGCCTGCCACCAATGACTTCAAAGGAAGGATGTGGCTTACTGAACATTTTTTGGCATGTTAATGGCCATCAAATACTTGTTCACTCCCGCGCACTGACCGCTGTGAACTGATTCGCTTGTCGCATGGCCCTAAATATGCAATTTTAGGGCCAACGCAACAACCAATTTTGTCGCACCTTTGACCCGGTCCTTATATGTAAATCTGTGCTTGCCACATAACAGCAGAGAGACACGCGACACGCAGCTATTGGAACATGAAGAGAAGATCTGACTTAGCGCTCGCTATATTCTGACGCCTGACTACACAACATCCAATGTTATTCTCTCCGCTAACAATGAGTCAGGTCGTTTATCAGTGGCGTCAATATTACTGATTACAATGTCATTGAGCCCGTCAATCAGGCCTTTCGAATTTGATTAGTCATACTTTTCCAGCCTCATACGTAGCTAGATAGCTATTAAAGAAAAAACAAAATTGGCAGTCATAGGAACTGCCGATAGAAGTGAAAACTTGCTGTTGCCCTGGTACTGGTACCTAGGGGCAAACGCAACTCTTTTATATTTCTGTTGTCCTGGTATCTGGAGATAAACGCTGGGCTGTTGGAGGTAGGTAATCGAAACTCTTTACTGTTTCTGTTGCCCTGGTACCTACCTGGCCGTTTTTGCCGAGTTTACCCGAAGATTTCATATCCGATCCGATCCATTATCATATCCAAGCGTGACGATTGATGAATCCATTTCACAGCCCACGAACATTCTATCTATAGCGCGCCTAAAGAAGTTTTCACTTCAAAAAAGCCATTTTGACATCAATATCAAATACCTACGCAAATACTTACCAATACTAATCAGTTACCGATTGCCCTCGGAATATTGTTTTTAATAAACCATTGATTTACACCACAGAATCATTATTGCTGTTTGCAAAACATTTTAAAATTTGGGCCATACAAACTGGCCTTTTCGAGAGGCATGTAATATGTTTGCCTTAGGCCTACTGTCCACGCACGCGTCTTTTGTCGAATGCATGCATCCTACGAACAAACGTAAGACGTGCGGCTGTCGTGTCGTTGTCGTTTTGTGGACACAGACTTCATTATTTGTACGCAAGATGCAAGCATTCGTCTTGCATCCGACAATTGTCGAAATCGTGCGGATGTCGTGCAGCTACGTGGACAATTGGCCTTACACATAATAAATATATAAATATAATTAATAATAAATATTGGTGGACAATTCACACACAACACCATCTGACCCCAAACTAAGCAAAGCTTGTATGATGGCGGCCAGATAGCTGATATAATACTTATATACTTTTTTTAATACATACATATTATAAATATACTTAAACACCCAGACACAGTGCAAACATTTAAATACATCACACAAATATTTGCACTGGGTGGGGATCGAACCCACGACCCTCGGCTTCGCAGGCAGAGCTACTACCAACTAAGCCACGAGGGCAGTCAAACCTATGCCCATCGATATAATTCAAAATATGTGACCCTGAGTCCCTTGAAATCGCCAATAAACTGCGTCTCTGTGTGTAGCGAGAGTGGTTTACAACTACCAATCTACTTGACCCCTAGAATCGCTAGCGACGAGGTATGTTGCGGTTATACTTATTATGGTTGTTGACAACGAATAGATCGCCATAAACTATCGGGTATAAACGTCTGGCGCGCACCGCTTCCTACAATCGACTAAAACGGAAAGAGTGAGCTCACTCTTCCCAACGATAACATAATTCCGTGCGCCTAAAATTTGCGAGGGCACATCCATTCATTTACATCGATGAATTTTGGCGTCTAGGCTGTGGAATACGTTGCCTGAGTGGGTTATCCCCGATGGTTACAATCTTTGTGTCTTCAAATCGAGAGTGAATCGGTTTTTTTTCTAGGTAAACACGCTCCATCCTAGACCGCATCGTCGTTTAACATCAGGCGAGATGACGATCAAGTGTAAACCTATAGAAGTAAAAAAAAATACTACTGAACTCAATCTATAGCTCGTACTCGTAGTTCCCAATTCTTGTCCGCTACTTTACGCAAGATTTCACTCCAGCTGAATGATGCCCATGAATGACTTTTGCCCTTTTACCCTGTCTTCAGCTTCAGAACCCATAAATTTCAACGGTTATTAGTTAGAAAAAAAAAGTTAGATTCCCCCCGAGGGCTTCCGAGGGGATCAGTAATCAGTAGGTGTAGTACTTGTCATCTTCAGTGAAGGTAAGAGGTACCCGAGGTCGGGGCCGCTCGTCTTGGCTTTGCCTCCAAGTTGACGATGATGCAGCCATGAAGCTAGCCAGTGTAGACACAATGGGCTGGCCTGAATGTTGAGCAGTAAACATCGCAGCTGTGGAGTAGAGATGGCGGTCTGAAAAAGGGTAAATACATTTCCTCCACGTATAAAAACTTTATCACAGCACTAATGTTATCTGAAAAGTGGTATAAAAATGTTCGTAATGAGGTCATATTGATAATCTTCTTTGAACAAGTCGGCCTTGCCTCGTTACTTCGCTGCTTTGTAGGCTAGCGATTTCTAATTCAAAGTTGGACGGAATTTCATTGTCTAGTTTTAAGCGATAATTAATTCCTTAAAAAATACGTTATTGTCCTGTGAAAGCAGTCACTGTGAAAAACGACTCAATGACGCAAAAAACATATCTTAATATATATAAATCTCCTGTCACGATGTTTGTCCGCGATGGATTCCTAAACTACTTAACCGATTTTAAATTAAATTGGCACACAGTAAGCAGTCTGGTCCAACTTGAGAGATAGGATAGTTTTTATTTCGATTAATAGTCTTTAAATGACAATATCCGAGCGCAGCCGGAATGGGCCGCTAGTAGAGGTATATAATACTAGAACATCAATATCCATGTCAGCACTTGGAGATAAAGCCTTTATCGACGTTATCGTAAAGCATACCTTGATATCAAACACAAAAGACAATCATTATGTAATTTTTTAATACCAAGATTTTAATTTCAATATTGGCAGATTTATTTTCCACAGATATCCTATCTGTATTGGCAAATTTTGTCATGTTATCTCGTGTTTTATTCCAATTAATTTTATGCTGATAATGACTTGTTGGACATCTGCAGTTGTGGAATATTTAGAGGTGATAGTAGTGTTCGATCCTATGACCTAATTCAATAGGGCACCGCCATTCAGTAAAATAATTTAGTAGCCCTAGGCTACACGCACACATCGTGTGTAGTAAATTGTAAAAGTGTTGTTATGTGACTAGTAACACCCCAACGCTGTTTGTAGGGAGTTTTGGGTGACTGTAGTGTGTGACTGAAGTGTTCTTGCGGTTTCTTACGCGATTAGTACTCGATCAGTACCTACCTACGGAAAGTGAACATGGTACCGATGGAAAATGCCTTGTGGAATGCTTTGAGTACACTTCGGTGCTAACCTAATTAATGCTTTAGTGACGCTCTGAGTAAAATATTTTTGAAGTGAAACTTCTTTTGGCGCGCCTAGACAGATTTTTCGTGGGCTATGAATTGAATTCTAGCGTCACGCTCGGATATGATGAGAAATCTTCGGGTAAACTCGGGTCATCTAGAAGTGTGTCAGCCAATGAGAAATGCTAAAAGGGCGTGGCCTGCCCATCATGGCATGGCCAACTAGAAATGCGTCAGCCAATGGGAAATGCTGACGCATTTCTAGATGGTCATGCCATGATGACCAGGCCACACTCTCTGGTTACACCTGCGTAGTTTCCAAAATAAGCTATCAAATTCTGAGTTATAAGTTTTCACTTCTATCGGCAGTTCCTACGACTGCCAATTTATTTTTTATTTTAACGATTTGTACAAGTTAACCTCCGATAGCATCTACTGCCAACTGAATTATGCCGTACTAACTTACACAATTTTTTTATACGAAATAGAGCAACTCCACAGACACCGGGGTCCGCCACCTTCGCGACATTTGGGTTCTTTTTTTTTACTAATCAACTACTACGAATCCCTTAAAAAGGGTAAT
The DNA here is from genome assembly GCA_963693475.1 of Ectropis crepuscularia. Classification (NCBI taxonomy): domain Eukaryota; kingdom Metazoa; phylum Arthropoda; class Insecta; order Lepidoptera; family Geometridae; genus Ectropis; species Ectropis crepuscularia. The sequence continues at coordinate 12,394,512 of OY856368.1, read as the reverse complement.
GTATGCTTTGAATTAACTTCTTCTCTGGAAGAAACCGGCTTTAGCGATAAGGTCACCATTTGCTACAAGTTTAAATTTTATCATAAGTTTATCTTTGTTTTGTTCAGTGCAATATACAAATACAAAAGTCTATAATGTTGTTTGCAGGTAAGATACAGTCCGCGAGGTATAAGCTGAGCTTTGCATTAGTGTGAGTGATCACCAAAAGTACAGTCAGACGCAGGACGCTGTGACTATGTTCTCTTAATAAGGTGTCAATTTTATATTCAATAAATCGTTGTTTATTATGCAGTTTCAATTGTATATTGGTATAAACGATAGGCCTGCCCTGAATACGGTATTCGGAAATTTTAAGTAAATAAGTTATACGTAGGTGACGGATCTCATGCTTTTCCATTAAAAATTTTCTGTTATTCTCTGTCCTTGACCATTTGAATCCTAAAAGAGGTACTTCTGGAGATGATCCTGGATAGTTAATGTCAGCTTGTTGTTTAAGAGTTTGTTGTCTGACTGTACTTTTGGTAGTAGATGCGTATGCATGTGATCACTCACACTAATGCAAAGCTCAGCTTATACCTCGCGGACTGTAAGATATTACAAAACTTTTTAAAAGTTGAGCCATAGCAAATGTCCTCTTCGAGAGGCATGCAATATATCTGGCAAACATTTTCTATTGGTCTGAATTTATACAATCATAAAAATAATAATCAGCTGATAAAAGTCTTATTCATCTATTAATTTTTAGCTGTTAAATAGGGTACCGGACTGGGTCAAAAATACACCATCCTAATTAGTCCGTCAGCTAGATTATGGAAAAATATTGGACACGTATTTTTTGTTTTTTCATAATATTAAAAATCGTCAAAGATATAGACCATCAAACTTCGAGAGTGGGGGTCGCGACGTCAGTCGTGAGTAAAAATCGTACTCGCAAGTGACGTCACACGGAACTTCGAAGCGCTGTATCTTCGTCATTTTTTGTTTGTGAAACAAAAGAAAAAATACGTGTACAATATTTTTTGGCAATCTAACTAACGGGCTACTTAGTTTTTTTGAGGATTGTACCCTATTGTCCTAGCAATTATATAAATATATAATTATACTTATACTTAATTATACTTAAATACAAGAGTAATGTTTCCAGAGAAATCACAGGGCTTAGAGATATTATAACATCTTAGATCTCTGGGTGACGAGCGCAGTGCAGTGCTAGGTAATGATTTGGACACTTCATGTTCCAATAGCTGTGTGTCACTGTGCTGTTATGTGGCAGGCATGTTGCTTACCATCAGGCACATGTCCTGCTCGTCTCGTCACTTTTTATTTTTTCTCGACTGGCCTCGTGGCTTAGTTGGTAGTAGCTCTGCCTGCGAAGCCGAGGGTCGTGGGTTCGATTCCCACCCAGTGCAAATATTTATGTGATGAATTCAAATGTTTGCACTGTGTCTGGGTGTTTCTATGTATAATTATTAATTAGTATGTATTTAAAACTATATAAGTATTCTATCAGCTATCTGGCCGCCATATTACAAGCTCTGCTTAGTTTGGGGTCAGATGGTGTTGTGTGTGAATTGTCCACCAACATTTATTTATTTAAAAAAAAAACTTTTTCTGATATATCTGGTAAGGTATTCTGGTATAGGTAAGTACATAATGTTGTAGTCAGCAAGTTAAACTTAGAGGTATGCATCTTCGGCGCTTGCCTAAAAGTTTAAAAGGTAGTGGGACTTTTTTGAGATTATACTTGCTTTAAAAAAAATGGTTGTCTGTAAAGTCGGTTTACTGACGATAGTTAAACGTGACAACGTCTTAAGAAATCAGTACGCTGATAGCGCGAGTAGTGATACCGCTCGACGCGGCGGGTGGCGCCCTCAGCGCTCAGCTTAGTCCGCATGGCACGGACGACGAACTAACGGTTTTGCGGGCGTGCAGCCGGCTTCACCGAATTATAAGACGTTATCACGTCAAAAACCGCAATGCGCTACTTCGTTATAATCGTTTATCAATTGAATTGACGCGAAAGGTAATCGATTGGCGCTTGATGGCAATCTGTTGTGTCCACGAAGGTGTTGCATGTAATCAACATCAAGGATGTCGATAGAGATAATCAGTGCCGGCTTTAGGGTGGGGCGACGGGGTCGGTCGCCCGGGGCGCCGGATACTACAAGGGCGCTGGGAAATCTTAAAGGGCGCTAACCTAGGGGGGGTGTATTTCAACGTCCCCAAAGTGTATTGTTGTGTCCTTTAGGGTGCCTGAGGCATGGCTCGCCCGGGGCGCCTAGATGACACTGTGGGGGCACGTTTGTACGTGTCAGATTTAGTATATACCACTGTAGGTGTTATATAGGGGCTAAGAGCACGTACTTATGTGGTAAGTTTTAGTATATAAGCAGATGACAGCGGTAGAGCGATTAGTCTCTCGCCCCACGTCACTTGTGTATAATTAACATCAATATAGTCAGCAGTTTATACAGTGACGTGGTTTCATTTCCTCTCCAGTACCAGTAACACCTACAGTGGTATATACTAAATCTGACACGTACAAACGTGCCCCCACAACACTATAACCTGGGGATAATATTTATGCCGTTGGTCAATCGCTAAACACTTTTGTTGGATTAGAAATGCTATTTCACAAGGTTTTGTGTTCAGTTAATTATGTACCTACTCATGACAATACGTAATCAATAATAGGTACATGACAATAATGCATCCTCAACGTGCATGCTTGCAAATATTTACATATTGTATCATCATCCGTACGTAGGTCTGTCCTAATCCATACTCATAGGCAAAGACATTCTAGTGCGAAAAAGACTACAAAGTCGTTACATCGCCGCAAAATTGCTAGCTTATTATCGGTTTTTTATCGGATACACTTCGGAGAGTGTGCAACTGATCTGCATGATCTAATACCACCTTGCCCTTTTTCTATCGGACTTCTCGTAGCTCGAAGAAGCGGCACCGTTTCTTTGTTGATATTACAAAGACACGGACGAAGAGATTTGACTCTACTTTTGTGATAAGAACGTCTAGACTGTGGAATGAGTTGCCTGAGTGGGTTTTTTCCCGATAGGTATAATCTAGGTGTCTTCAAATCGAGAGTGAATCGGATTTTTTTTTTTTTTAACCATAAATTCATAAGAACACTTGGTAACCTCATTAACAAAAAGGCATAAGAATCCGTGTACATAATAAGATAAAATAACAATGTCAAAATGAATAAAGCTGTAAAGGAGCCTCGTCAATCAAATGCAGCTGTAAAAAGGCTTTGTCAAAGACAAAATAACAAATAATTAATACATACAGTATACAGATACTACATGAGTACAATGTTCCATCAAAAATTTTATAAATCTATTACTTTACCTTATTACAAGATTCTAGTTTCAACACAGTTTTCTTCCATACGTTACTATCTTTAACAAAGTCATCTATATTATAATATGCCTTGCTCAATAGGTAGCTTTTTATTTCATTTCTTCTAGGTAAGCACGCTCCATCGTAGACCGTAGGAATAATATTTTTGTAATAACATTGTGACATTGTAATTCTATGAGTCATGTAACTTGCAATAAATAATTTTGAATTTTTTGTAGACCGCATCGTCGCTTAACATCAGGCGAGATGGTGGTCAAGTCCGAACCTAAACAATGCATCCTCAACGTGCACGCTTGCAAATATTTATGTTATCATGCGTACGTAGGTCTGTCCTAACCCATGCTACTGAACGCAATCTATAGCTCGTACTCGTAGTCGCCAATTCTTGTCCGCTACTTTACGCAAGATGTCACTCCAGCTGAAGAATGCATGCCCATGAATGACGTTTGCCCTTTTACCTTGTCTTTAGCTTCAGAACCCATATATTTCAACGGTTATTAGTTCTTCTAGTAAAATGCATAAATGATCGTCGCACAGTCACTTCATATAGGCACATAGCAAGGTGAAGTGACTGTGGGCCGATCATTTCTTTGTGTTATTTTACCACTTGTAATTTAAATTATTGTCATTTATATAAAACCCATAGATAGATTTTAAGCATTTGAATGTTTACGTAGGTACATAGGTAGGTCATGACTGGTAGCAGACAGTGGTAAAACTTTTCAGGTAAGACCCTGCATGTGGCAAGGGTGATGATAGTGAAGATTGAAGATGCTCGCCAAATGCCACCATGACAGTGGGCTTATTTCTCATACTGGCTTTTACCTAGCTACAGTGTTTGTCTTTTTTACGGTTCCGTAAAACGTAAAAACGGAACCCTTATAGATTCGTCATGTCTGTCTGTCTATCTGTCTGTCTGTCTGCCTGTCTGCCTGTCTGTCTGTCTGTCCGTCCGTATGTCACAGCCACTTTTTGCCGAAACTATGAGAACTACACTGTTGAAACTTGGTAAGTAGATGTATTCTGTGAAACGCATCAAGATTTTAACAAAAAAAAGTTTAAAAAAAATTAGAGATGCCACTTAGAACTGAAACTCAAAAAAATTTTTTTCATCAAACCTACACCTGTGAAGTGTCTATCGATAGGTCTTCAAAAATGATATTAATGTTTCTAATATCATTTTCGTCTACACTCAACAATTTGCGTGGCGAGAGACACTTCCAAAGTGGTAAAATGAGTGTTCACCCCCACCCCCTCTCTAACTTCTAAAATATTACAATGATAAAATTAAAAAAAAAAATATGATGTACATTAACCATGCAAACAACCAACGAAAATTGGTTTGAACTCGATCTGATTAGTAGTTTTTTTTAGTACGTCATAAATACGTTATTATTAAATCGATCAAAGTTACACCTTACACCGAACTACAAGAACTTCTTTATTATGTTACTTGCTGCTACGGAACCCTTCATGGGCGAGTCCGACTTGCACTTGGCCGTTTTTATTATTGATAATAATAGGCTTGCACTTGACTAAGTAAGTACTATCTCGTGAACCCACTATTTGTTGTTATGTACGTGAAGTGACGATCCAGTCTACGATGGAGTGCACTTATCTAGCACTGATCGATGCTCTAGATCCGAAGACTGTAATCCTACACTAATATTAATTAGGTATGTAGCGTAGTGTACTTCTCATTGTATTTTAGTTTTGTTAATAAAAGCTCTGGCCGTTTAAAAAAATATATATATATAAAAGCGAAAGGTCACTCATCAAGCAATCTCAGGAACTACAAATGCTGTGAAACTGAAATTTTGCATGGAGAACCCTTTTCGCACGTAGGCGCTCGCTAAGACGGTTTTGCGAAAATCAACCCCTAAGAGGGTGAAACAAGGGATGAACGGTTGAATGAAAATTCGTGATTTTCAAAGTTATCAAATTTTGTATCTAGACATTTGACACAAAGCAATTAAATGTTTTTTCTATCAATTTTGTACTTTCGAACTGTACAGGGGTGAAATTGGGGTTGAAATGGGGGATGAATGTCAAAATGAATGTTCCCAACCGTTGAAAATAGAATAAAACCATGAAACTCTGTGCATAGACACTTGACACGAAGCAAACGAATGTTTGTTCTAGCAGTTTTGTAACATCGAACTGTAGGGGGTGAAATTGGGGTCGAAATGGGGGATGAAGGTCAACATGAAAGATCTTAACCGTTGAAAATAAAACCTCTGAATATAGGGACTTGGCACGAAGCCAATAAATGTTTGTTCTAGCAATTTTGTAATTTCGAACTGTATGGGGATGAAATTTGAGTTGAAATGGGGAACGAATGTCTCTTACGCTTTCACACCTACACAACTGAACCAATTTTGATGAAATTGTTTTAGTAACCGTAAATGTGTGTGAGTATAAAAATAGGTTCTGCCTGAGTTACTTTAGTATTTATTTCGCGCGGACGAAGTCGCGGGTAACAGCTAGTATATTATAAATTTTCATGTTTGTTGCTCGATTACGCCAAAACGATCGATCGGGTTGATATTGGGAACACAATTATTAGAATAGGTATACAATTATTGTCTATGTTTTGTTTCAGGCAAGGCTCACAGGAAAAACCGCTGCTAGTAGGAGTATTTATCAAAGAATATACTCACACATAAACAGCCCACTAAATGTTCCCACTGCTGGGACTCGGGGCCTTCTCTCGCTAGGAGAGAGTCAAGGCCATAATCCACCACGCTGGCCCAGTGCGGCTTGATGGATGACACATGACTTTGAAAGATTCGTGGTACATGTCGGTTTCCTCACGATGTTTTCCTTCACGGTTTTAAGTTCGCGGCATCATTACGCGCATGACTTCGAAAAGACAGTGGTGCTCGTGATTTTGAACCCTAGTTGGCAACTTGTGTGGTGACTTTTAAGTAAAAACCGGCCAAGTGCGAGTGGGACTCCCGCACAAAGAGTTCCGTACCATTAGCAAATAAAGGGCGAAAACCTATCCGGGATTCCTTATACATCGCAATTTCCGCAGACAGGCAAAAAGTTTCATTAAAAATTTTGATTTTTCGTTCATGATTCTGACGATGATTTCGATGTCGCGTTTTATTTTTACTAGTGGCGCCATTTAGTTTTCTTGAGACGGACTAATCGAGAAAGAAACGGTAAAAAACCAAGTTTGTTGTATGGGAGCCCCCCTTAAATGTCATTTTTATTTTTTATTTGTTGTAATCAAGGACGTTTAAAAAAAGTCGGACAGAGCCCATCCAACGACAACACTGAGGCTCGAAATTTGCGGGGGCTACTTATGTGTGCATGAATTCTGGGTTGCCATGATGACAAAATTTACACCACAAAAAAACACATAGGTACAAGTAATCAATGGTAATATATTATTTTTCTTACTGCTGAATCTTAGATAGAACATTTAGCTATTCGACGGAGGTAAATTGGAAGTAAGATATTTCGCTTCCTTAAAAACTTTATCACATTTTTGCGTGGCGCGGGAGAAACGTATATAAACCACACAAGTTAAACTGGAACCCGCACAAAAGCAACAAATCTCTTTTTGATAATTATAGTAGGTACCTAATATTATTATTAATAGTAATATTATTACGCTTTATCACAAACCTATTTACAAATAAATCAATGTACAATTAATTTACTCACGAATAATTAAGAACTAATTATCTTAGATCTTAGACAGTAAAGTAAAAATACTTATCAATATAGTTATATAATACATACCTACTTCTTATACATAGAAACACCCAGACATAGAACAAATATTTGTTTTCATCACAAATATTTGTACTGGGTGGGAATCGAATCCACGACTCTCGGCTTCGCAAGCAGACTTACTACCAACTAAGCTATGAGTTATAAAATACCATACGAGTTTTAATTTAGATAGTTAATTTACCTTTTGAGGTATTGCATATGTAGCCATACGCCGGAGCCCTCCTTTTGTTACATATATTTTTTCAGCTTCGAAATGTTTACTGCAAATGACACTGTATTTGTTTGGGATCCAATCGCTTTCACAGTTACAATTTCTAATTATATTGATCCAGTAATTTCGCCAAACTACATTTTCTTTAGGAAATCTAGCAAACAAATTAATGAATTAAATACCTAGTGGCAACTAATATAAATTAATTAAATGTATAGATATAATGTCCGAGTCTTTATTCACACAGTTCACTAATTTTACTAGAATTAATAAATCAACTACAATGAATAATGACACATAATAATCAAAGTCCCATATATTTCGGGAAATTATCACAGACTAACTTTGGCAACACTGCATTTGGAATTCCCCTTTTTTGTTTTAGCGAATGAAGATTTGTTTTATATCGAAAACGTGGAAATAAGTAATTGAATTATGCACCTACCCGTGAAACGTGATTCCTGGATGTCGTTTGCGTTGGTCACTACGGCTTTTACAGCATTTCACTACGCAAGACATTATGTGAGATGAGATTTTCCTTTACCGCGAAACGTGTCGACTGGCTGATGTTTGCTCGCGTAATGGCCGACTGATGTATGTATGTAAGAGTGCCAACCTGTATGTGACAGAGCACTGGCCGACTCGATATACACAGCCTTTGTATTAGCGAGACTCTGTCCGCGTTTTTATTTCGTCCATGGTTGTAATAGCGGCAATAGAAATACATCATCTGTGAAAATTTCAACCGTCTAGCCGTCATATCACCGTTCTTGAGATACAGCCTGGTGACAGACGGACGGACGGACGGACGGACAGCCAAGTCCGTAAGCCAACTAATAGGGTTCCGTTTTTACCCTTTGGGTACGGAACCCTAAAAACGACCACTTGGATGCAGCGAGCAACACGGAAGGGAGTAGCCTTAGCTAAAAAATATTGTTCAAAGCTTTCTGTCATTTCTTGCGGGAGGGGAAGTTGCACACTAGCGCAAAGCCGCACTATTACATACAAAACATACCTGTACCGATCCATTGCCGATCATACTCACACAACCAAATCACTAACACATAAAAAATAAACCACCATTCACAAATCTAGCCCCGCCCTCACGCCACAGTATATTATCAAACTCCATGGTCCACGCGGACTTGTACTTTGACAGAGGGGAAACGCTGTGTATGCCTACTCCCTTCCGTGTTGCTCGCTGATTGGATGTCACGAGTGAGAGGAAGGGTGTTAAAAACGTGAAGGAGCGTTATGAGGGAGATATAAAAAATGCGTTACGTAATACTTGAACGCTCCCTTATAAAAAAAAAAGATTCAATAGCAGTTATTTCTTATTTTCGTTTTCACTTCTGCCATGCGGTCACACACATTTTTTTAACTATTATAGGGTTGACACTTGACTGCCATCTGGCCTGATTTTAAGCGACGCGACGATGCGGTCTACGATGGAGCGTGCTTACCTAGAAGAAACCGATTCACTCTCGATTTGAAGACACCAAGATTATAACTATCGGGGAAAAACCACTCAGGCAACATTTAGTAGGACTCTTGGCAGACTCTGCCTGGGGAAGTGCCACACCTTTGCCAGTTATTCTACCGCCAAGCTGTAATGTGTAAGCGTTACTGTGTTCCGGTTTGAAGGGCAATGTTTCCAGAGAAATTACTGGGCTTAGAGATATAATATCTTAGATCTCTGGGTGACGAGCGCAGTGCAGTGCTAGGTCACGATTTGGACTCTTCATGTTCTAATAGCTGTGTGTTACTGTGCTGTTATGTGGCAGGCATGTTGCTTACCATCAGGCACATGTCCTGCTCGTCTCGTCACTTTTTATATACGAGTACCTAAATTTAATAAAATATGTGTAATTTGTATAACATTTTTTACCATGACCTTGACCGTAAATTTGCTAATTTTGCTATCTACAGCCGGATCGGTTTCGTTTGCACGCGTAACACTGACAGGGTCACACAGCAATGATACACTGTGAGATGAGCACGCGAATCTATAGCGTATAAAGTAATAAGGAAGTTTCGTTTTTTTTTTAGTTTCATTTTTAAATAATCACACTAAAACTACAATAAACAATAAAAGTGTTTTTAAACGGTTTTTTGCATTGTAAATATCACATTTTGTGATATTTTATTGATAGGGATTCCTCGCTGACAGATCGTGTTACTTAGACGTGTTATTGTACCTACTATCAGCTACCCCAAATATAAAAAAATATAAAATATACCCCAAAAAAAAAAAACCCCAAATATAAAATATAAAAAAATCTCTGAAAGTGAATCTACTGCTATCATCATCACGCTCGTCTTAGTTTCGTAGAGACCAGCCGTAACTGCTGGATCAATCGTAGCTTACTAGACCAGCCGTAACTGCTGGATCAATCGTAGCTTACTAGACCAGCTGTAACTGCTGGATCAATCGTAGCTTACTAGACCAGCTGTAACTGCTGGATCAATCGTAGCTTACTAGACCAGCCGTAACTGCTGGATCAATCGTAACTTACTAGACCATCCGTAACTGCTAGATCAATCGTAACTTACTAGTCCATCCGTAACTGCTAGATCAATCGTAACTTACTAGACCAGCCGTAACTGCTAGATCAATCGTAACTTACTAGACCAGCCGTAACTGCTAGATCAATCGTAACTTACTAGACCAGCCGTAACTGCTAGATCAATCGTAATTTACTAGACCATCCGTAACTGCTAGATCAATCGTAACTTACTAGACCATCCGTAACTGCTAGATCAATCGTAATTTACTAGACCATCCGTAACTGCTAGATCAATCGTAGCTTACTAGACCATCCGTAACTGCTAGATCAATCGTAACTTACTAGACCAGCCGTAACTGCTAGATCAATCGTAACTTACTAGACCAGCCGTAACTGCTAGACCAATCGTAGCTTACTAGTCCATCCGTAACTGCTAGATCAATCGTAACTTACTAGACCAGCCGTAACTGCTAGATCAATCGTAGCTTACTAGACCATCCGTAACTGCTAGATCAATCGTAACTTACTAGACCACCCGTAACTGCTAGATCAATCTTAACTTACTAGACCATCCGTAACTGCTGGATCAATCGTAACTTACTAGACCATCCGTAACTGCTAGATCAATCGTAACTTACTAGACCACCCGTAACTGCTAGATCAATCTTAACTTACTAGACCATCCGTAACTGCTAGATCAATCGTAACTTACTAGACCATCCGTAACTGCTAGATCAATCGTAGCTTACTAGACCAGACGTAATTATTAGTAGGATTAATTAGTGTTAATCTGTTACAATACAATACAATAACTCTTTATTAAAAAGCCATAAAACATAAGAAATACAACAAATGATACAAACCATACTTCTGTTAAACACTCACTCTTTCAGATTAACCCAGTTTTATTGGGGACTCCCGCTGCCGCTCGCGGATGCTTTATTTTTATGGCATCTCAAAAATACTTGTCGAGAATCGAGATGCGTGGGAGAGCGGAGACGTAGCTATGTCGTATAATTGTATAACAACCAGATCACTGGGGAACGTATATATTTAACACATCAAACGGCTGGCTTGTCGAGGAAACGTTTTGAAGAATTTATCGTAAACTAGCAGTCCCCCGCGGTGTTACCCGCGAAGTTCCCGTTCTCGTCGTTCCCGTTATTTCCACGGGATAAAAGTAGCCTATGTTTTCTTCCAGACTATAATCTAATTGTATTCCAATTTTCAGCCTAATCCGTTCATACTTTAGGACGTGATTGAGCAACAAACATCCAAATATCCAAACATCCATACTTTAACATCCTACTAATATTATAAATGTCAATGTTTGGATATTTGGATGTTTGTTGCTCAATCACGTCCTAACGTATGAACGGATCGGGCTGAAATTTGGAACACAGATATAACTCTAGTCTGTAAGAACACATAGGCTACTTTTTATCCCGAAAAAACAACTGGAACGGGAACTTCGCGGGTAACACCGCGGGGCGCTGCTAGTTTATAATATTAGTGGGATGTATAGGCGTTTGGATGTTTGTTGCTCAATCATGTCGTAACGTATGGGGCCATCCAAAAATCACGTAATTTTTAATCCACGTCAAGGGGGAGGAAGAGGGTTGATGAAATGTGATATTGTGTGACAAGGGGCGGGAGGGGTCTCCAAATTTGTGACGTCACATTTGTAAAAATGTCGTACATATTTCATTTCGAAGTATTACAACACTAAATTTAAATTTGCGAAATATGTGACGTCACACTAGGTAGGGGGGTCTAAAAATGTGTCCAACTGTGACAATGAGAGGGGTATAAAAATCATGAAATTCGTGTGACGTAATTTATGCATGGCGCCTATGAACGGATCGGGCTGAAATGGAAATTGGAATACAGGTTGATTATAGTCTGAAATAGCACATAGGCTACATTTATTGTGGCAAAATGTCAAATTCAATTCAATTGTCAATGAAACGAAAAAGTCCGCAGAAGAACGAAGGTCACCGACATAGCTCTTAAAATTAGCAAGTGGCATTGGGCAGCCATATAGCTCGCAGTTACGGCTGGTTTAGTCGGGAGAACGGCGGCTGCCGATCCGGAGACCCCGTGTTCAAACCCGACACGCACCACTGTATTTTCGAAGTCATGTGCGTAATGCCGCTAACTTAAAACGGTGAAGGAAAACATCGTGAGGAAACCGACATGTACCTAGAATCTTTCGAAGTCGTGTGTCATCCGCCAACCCGCACTGGGCCAGCGTGGTGGATTATGGCCTTAACTCTCTCCTTGCGAGAGAAGGCCCCTAGTACCAGCAGTGGGAACGTTTACTGGGCTGTTGATGTTGACGGCTCGCAGAACCGATAACCGCTGAGTAAAGGTTCTCGAATGGCGACCACGAAACGGCAGACGCAGTGTAGGACGGCCCCACACGATGGACCGATGATATTGTCTCGGTCGCGGGAAGTCGGTGGATGGAGGCGGCACAAGACCGGTCATTGTGGAAATCATTGGGGGAGGCCTATGTCCAGCAGTGGACGTCTCCAGGCTGCAGATGATGAGATGAGATGACATTTATCCCGGGATAACGCGAACCGGAACTACGCGGGAACATCGCGGGCAAGAAAACAGTGACTTCGCAACCACAGGCCACGGGGCACTGGTAGCAGGTAGGTAATTATCGCTATAAACCGACGATGAAATAAAAATGCATCATCATCATCATCAGCCCGTGTTCGTCCACTGCTGGACATAGGCCTCTCCTATAATACGCCACTCAGCCCGATCCTCGGTCTTACGTTTCCAACTGCCACCAGCCATCTTTCGTATATCGTCACTCCATCTGGTCTCTGGGCGTCCTACACTACGTTTGCCGATTCGCGGTCTCCACTCCAAAACCCGTCTGCCCCAACGGTTATCGGGTCTGCGACAGATGTGACCGGCCCATTGCCACTTCAGTTTGCTAATACGCTGAGCTATGTCGGTGACTTTAGTTCTCTGACGAATTACTTCATTACGAATGCAATCCCTCAGAGATACTCCAAGCATAGGCCGTTCCATAGCTCGCTGAGCGACGTTGAGCTTTCGGACCATTTTGACTGTCAGTGTCCACGTTTCAGCACCGTAGGTCATAACGGGTAGGACGCACTGGTAAATAAAAATTAAATAGTATTAATTAAGTAGGTACCTACAATAAATAGGTACAATAGTCGAAATTACTGAAAAACGAATTAATCAGTTAGATTGTTAAACAAACAATATTTTTTCATTTATTTAAGTTAAATATAAATAGTTTTAGTAGTGGTAGGACTCTTAGCAGAGTCCGCTGGGGAAGTACCTTTTCCAAATATTCTACCGCCAAGCAGTAATGTGCAAACATTACTGTGTTCCGGTTTGAAGGGCAAAGATTCCAGAGAAATTACAGGGCTTAGAGACATAATATCTTAGATCTCTGGGTGACGAGCGCAGTGCAGTGCTAGGTAATGATTTGGACATTTTGGACTATCATGTTCCAATAGCTTCGTGTTACTGTGCTGGAATGTGGCATTAGGCACATGACCTGCTCGTCTCGTCACTCTACGCTATAAAAAAATAAAGTAGCCAAGTGCGAGTTGAACTCGCCCATGAAGGGTTCCGTTCCAGCAAGTAACATAATATACGAACTACAAGAACTATGTGTACTATACACATAGTTCTTGTAGTTCGTTGTAACTTTGATCGAAGTTTTAATAATAGTGTATTTATGACGTACTAAAAAAAAACTACTCGTCAGATCGAGTTCAAACTAATTTTCGTTGGTAGTTTTCATGGTAATGTACATCATATATTTTTTTTAGTTTTTTCATTCTCTTACTTTAGAAGTTAGAGGGGGGGGGGACACACATTTTACTACTTTGGAAGCGTCTCTCGCGCAAGTTATTCAGTGTAGACAAAAATTATATTAAAAACCTCAACATCATTTTTTAAGACCTATCGATAGACACCCCACACGTGTAGGTTTGACGAAAAAAAAATTTTTGAGCTTCAGTTCTCAGTATGGGGGGCACCCCTAATTTTTGTTTTTTTTAAAAACTTTTGTAAAAATCTTAATGCGGTTCACAGAATACATCTACTTACCAAGTTTCAACAGTGTAGTTCTCATAGTTTCGGCAAAAAGTGGCTGTGACATACGGACGGACAGACAGACAGACAGACTTGACGAATCTATAAGGGTTCCGTTTTTACGTTTTACGGAACCCTAAAACTAGGTATATTAGGCGATATGACTGAAAAACTAATTAGTCCGCCTGTTAGATTATTACGAATTACGAATTATTTCCATTTCATCATCATCAGTGCGTGTTCGTTCACTGCTGGACATCGGCCTCCCCCATAATGCGCCACTGAGTCCGATCCTCGGTCTTTAAACGTTTCCAATGGAAAACAAAATAAATTCTTCCTCTCTTCTTACGCAACACGTCTAGACTAGCTCTAGACTAGATTTCGCCCTCGGACAATTTAAAAAAAATGGTTGTCTGTAAAGTCGGTTTACTGACGATAGTTAAACGTGACAACGTCTTAAGAAATCAGTACGCTGATAGCGCGAGTAGTGATACCGCTCGACACGGCGGGTGGCGCCCTCAGCGCTCAGCTTCGTCCGCATGGCACGGAAGACGAACTAACGGTAACGTTACATGACGTCATGTTTTGCGGGCGTGCAGCCGGCTTCACCGAATTATAAGACGTTATCACGTCAAAAAGAATATTCGCGCGTAAATTCGAAAATCGGGAGATCCCCGGTTTATCTGCTGGTATTTCTATAAAGTGCATCTAAAACGGCATGTACAAAAAAACAGACGTTACCTACGTAACTTTTCCTTTTTTGAAGTCGGTTTAATTAGTATTCTCCTGCTGTGCATCCATTTACATTCGAATTGATGGTCACAAAACAGGTGATGGTTTCTTGATGACGGTCATTCCGTCATTACAAAATTCCGAGTATGTATGTGTGTTTGTCATTAGTAAAAGCCGGGTCACACAGAGGCGATCCGATAGCGATAGCGATCCGATACCGAGTATGGGATCGCGCCCGCTTGCTGTGTGTCAGGTTGCATACAAATTCGAACATTACAAAAAATCCCGTCTCGGATCGCTATCGCTATCGCTATCGGATCGCATCTGTGTGACCCGGCCTTTACGCTTTAAAATTAGCGTAGAGGCTGGACCGATAGTTAAATGTTATACTCATTATGTACATTTATTTAAGACCACTCAAACAGCTGTAAATTTTTTGAGAATAGTCAAAAAGGTAAAAGCATTTTCACATATTTTTTTGATTCTAAAAGATATTAAATGAAATTCGAGCTTAAGATACTTAACATTGACATCACTTTCCGTTACCAATACCGTTTTGGCTTTACTTTAAAAAATTACATTTATTCGTTTGCGACGGCGATGGTTAGATGTTAGATCTACATATGCCAACAAGTGCTGCTACTGCCTATTCCACATCGTTATTATACCTCAAACGATATAGGGGTTAACAGCGGTTGACGTAGCCACATTATTAGGTATAGATAAAAAAAAATCTAAATTGTCCAGTTTTATTTACGCTCTAAGAGTGCTACGACGAGGCACCGACCTGGATACAGCCTTATCGGCCTACTACGCGTACGCCTGCTCCAGGCTGACGTACGGGCTTTTACTTTGGGGTGGAAGTGTTGATACCGCTGACCTCTTCATCCTACAGAAGAAATGCGTGCGTATCCTCGCCAACGTTAAACTCCCCGACATCAACAAACCACACTTCCACAAACCATATTACATTAAATACAGAATTCTAACATTGACATCATTAGTTATACTGGAAAACTGCAAATTTTGTAAAAAAAAACCTCCAATTTTATTTGAAAAAGTAGTAGTACAACCGGCGCTACCCTATCAGGACGGTATATGAATATAACTTGAACGTACCTACGTCAATATAAAAATTACATAGTTCCGGTCCGCATGCATCGGCAATAAAAAATTATAATAAACTGCCTCTTAAAATTAAGACAATCGACGATGAGCGTCAGTTTGTTAGGACCTTGAGAGACCTGCTGCTCTCGAAAGCCTATTATAATATTAGCTAGTTTTTAACCGACGACTTTTGCCAAATGGGTGCTAAGAATCCCCGGCAGACGCCCCGTCACCAAACCCAACGACTCGACCTGGCAACGTACAACGCACGGACGCTGAGGGCTGACGAAAAGATTGTGGAGCTGGAAGAAGAAGTGGACAAGTTGCGCTGGGATATCATAGGGTTATCCGAAGTCCGTAGACAGGGCAAGGACAGAATAACCCTCGAATCCGGCAACTTGTTCTACTACCGGGAGGGAGTTAAATTTAAATTGCAGTGTCCCATTGGGGTACGTTGTATTACGACCTAATCTGCAATTTATCTGTTCGTGTGATCCTGACTATCTGTAACATAATGTACCAATAAATGTTTGAGTATTGAGCAAGCCTATCATCCTTGGTAAAAAGAAGACGTGGCTTTAAGGCTAATTAAATACTTGGCTGAATTTACTCAACTGAATTTAGTCGCTACTGGATCCAGTGAACTACAATAAAATACAAAGTCTATGAATAAAATAACATTCAGCGAGCTAGCAAACTAAATTCAAAAGCGAATATTGCCTGCTTCTAAACTTGTTTCTGAATTCATTCGACTAACTTTGCTTCTGAATGTAGTCGACTAAATTAAGCCAAGTGTATTAAGTATTTTAACTTTATAGATAGATAAAAATTCTTTATTGTGATAAGTACAAACATATTAAAATATTACAAAGAACCACTTATTAATTAGTGCCACAACTGACTTATTGCTGAGAACAATCTCTTCCAGGCATCCAGGCTCTTCTTTACTAAACTTGCGGGTTGTCAGGTGAATGCGCAGGACACAGCTATGTCACCATGTCCGGAAACGCACGACTGGCATCCGATCGGACATGTTCACCGCGCATGCCCAGAATTGGCGCGACTACCGTCCGTACCGATAATGAATTTTTAAAGGCCGATTTAAACTGAACGAACATAGAGCTAGAGCTGGAACAAGAGCATTCTTTCTCGGTCTTTTAGTGTAAACGAAAGATCGTTCTTAGCGTTTTCCATATTATAAATTCCATAGCATCTTTGCGAACGCAAACAGAATAACGAAAGAATGCTCTACGTTTGTTTACACCAAATGAATTTGATACAGTGGGGATAGAATGAGCATTCGCTCGTCTGATGTAAATCGACCTTAAGACTATGGTATGAGTTCTACCTGTTTGTATTACGAATATGATGTAAATTATTGTGTCTTTAGTCTTTGTACATATAACTGTACAATTGTAAAACTGGTCAGATTATAACATACAATACAATACAAAACACTTCATTATACCACAAAACATTACAAAAACATTGATTAAAAATAACATCAAAACATTTTGGGCACAAAAGGCGATCTTATCGCTAATAGCGATCTCTTCCAGATAACCTTTTATAAAAGAAATCCTTCCAGAAAGCATAACGAGTGAGGTTGTAATCTCCCGGTTAAGTAGGTGTTAGGTTAGTGTCGGGGGCTTCGCCACCCCGCGAGGCGGGCCCGCAAGGGTGCCGCCGGCGTTGGATCGAAGTCGTAGAGGGAGTGCGAAGAGTGACCCCGCGACTTTGACCCACAGAGCTATGCCGGAGAAACCTGTGGGGGTTTTAGTCGGTAGGGCACCACTTTTAGTGGTGTCGAGCCCGACACACCTGCCGTGACCCTACACGGTGGACGGTGCGTCAATGCATTTTCCCCACAAAAAAAAAAGAAAAAAAAGGTGTTAGGTTAGTGTGTAATCTGATGTCGTTAAATAATTTGACGGGTTTCACAATTTTACGGAGACACATATATATAATATATATATGTATATATAGATCGACGAAAAAGCGACATCGTTTCATGGTTGATGTTCCCAAGACGCAAACGAAGAGATTTGACTCTACTTTTGTGATAAGAACGTCTAGGCTGTGGAATACGTTGCCTGAGTGGGTTTTCCCCGATGGTAACAATCTTTGTGTCTTTAAATCGAGAGTGAATCTGTTTTTTCCTAGGTAAACACGCTTCATCGTAGACCGCATCGTCGCTTAACATCAGGCGAGATGGAGGTCAAGAGTAAAACTATAAAAGTTAAAAAAAAAAAAAGATTAGTGGCGTTAGGACGTAGATGATAAAATTTCACTGATATGAGAGGTACGTGCTTAAGTCTAAGAGAATCGACATACCTTCAGTCTGAAATTCTATGGTCAGCAAAATTACAGCTGTGTGGTTCGGCTTTTGTTGGTTTTTGGTTGTGGCTGGAGCTTTGGACTCGATCAAAAAATGTGCCATTAAATTATATAGATACTGCAGGTCTACTACGAAAACAAACTCCGAATGATCGCATCCTACCGACAGCTGAATCAGATCTGTAGCCTACCACGAAAAACATTCGGATCGATACATCTCGGTCGGAAGTTATAGACTTAGGTCGGATGAGGGTCGGATCGAACGAAACGGCCGATTCGATCAACCGACCGGTTGTCTATTGAGGTAGGAAACGTCCATAAGTTCGGCCGATATATCGTTTATCGGACTTCGTAGTAGACCTGGACGTCTACTACTCTAATTCAACGAAAACGTAATTTCGAAATAAACTTGCGATTTTCCAACTCCGATTCTACTTCGATGCGTCGTTTTGTCCGTTTAAATCTTCTAAGCCTACTCTAATTAGAGTAAGCTTAGACCATTTAAACGTCAAACAATGTTGTGTCGGACGAAACGAGGTAGAACGAGAGTAGGAAAGTCGCGAGTTTTTTTTTCAAAATTTCGTTTATTAGAAACAGAGTAGACGTCCTGCTGTTGTCACCTGTATCGTTTGTAGTATATTTCGCTTACAGTATTATATTTAATACTGGGATTTGAGTCTAATTATGAGTTATATAAAACAATAAGTATCTGATTTTTAAACAAAATGGATATGACAAGTATAAATTAGTATAGAGGGCGCCGGTGTGGATCCATCTACTTCTACCCGCCATCTCAAAAAGAGTTTTGGAGGGGTTGGGGATATAAGTAGATGTAGCTATGCCGGTGACTGGCATTCCTACTTGAAATTTTATATGAGAAAGATCGAACAGTTGTCCATATAAATTCTTACATTAATTTAAATGGTTTACTTTTACTCTGAATTGATAACAATACTCTATATAGCGCACACCAAACACAAAAGTACTTGTACAGATACAAAAAGTTACAAGTTTTTTTAGCTTATAAAACTATACCTATGTCCTATGTGGTACTGTACCTACCATTAATCGCTAATAAACAAAGTATGACGATAAGAAGTTCGCCGGGTCAACTAGTAACGTACCTACATAATCCAATTTTGAAATAAATCATATTAATTACCTACTACAATTTGTCGTAGAAGTTTAGCACCCAATAACCGAACAATTAAAATACCTGATTTTAATTAGCAATTAACGCGATTATAAAAATATATATGATTTTAGTGCTAACAATGATATTGATAATATACTTAGTTGTTCTAATTGGCCAGATCTCGTATAACAAACGATAAGAGGCATTTTTTTAGAATAATTTTATCATGCATTCAGTCCTGCCGACTATGAGCAGAACGTCTACTCTCTTTCTACGAAAACGTAATTTCGAAATAAACTCGCGACTTTCCAACTCTGATTCTATATAGAAATAGGTCCTGGATGTAGTATCTGTCTACGCCATAGACCCTTCAGACATATCCATGTATCCGTGGCATCATATCTTCAGGACGGATAAACCGATTTATTCTGTTTTTGTTAGCAGAAAAGGGTTAGATTAGCCGGAAAAGCTGTTAGCAATTTTTTTTTTTTTTTTTTTCATCAAAATAGTAGAACTGGAGTAGGAAAGTCGCGAGTTTATTTCGAAATTACGTTTTTCGTAGAAAGAGAGTAGACGTCCAGCTCTTTTCTTAGCTACGGTAGGAATTCTAGATGTATACGGGGACATCCATTACGTGAGGTGTTCAAGGGGGGAGGGGGACGAGTCAAATCTCACGTGGGGAGGAGGGGGGTGGTCTCGGCAAATCTGACGTAATTTTTTTTGCACAAGAAAATGTCTTAAATCTGTGAGAAAACTGGAGAAATTTAGTAAAAAAATGTGTAAAATTCTCACGTTGGGGGTATGTGAACAAAATCTCACCAAGAGGCCTCCCCTCTTTGTAAGATTTTGTTCACATACCAAATCGTCAAAATTACCTCACGTAATTTATGGATGCCCCCTAATTGACATCTGCTTTACTTGCAAGCGTATCTACTTATTCTTTATTGGGTTGCTTAACTAATACTTGGCAAAAAAGTGTACAAATTAATGTAACAATGTTACCTGTTTCTTTTTTAATTAATTTACGGATAACACGTTTTTTTTGTGACACGACGAGCAGGACATTTTCCTAATGGAAAGCTACATGCCTGCTCACTTAGAATAAGGAATATAATACCTGCTCAGAACAGCAGAGTGGCACGCAGCTATTGGAACATGAATAGTCTAAATCAGAACGTCTACTCTCTTTCTACGAAAACGTAATTTCGATATAAACTCGTGACTTTCCAACTCCGATTCTACTTCGATCCGTCGTTTTGTCCGTTTAAATGTTCTAAGCTTAATTAAGGCCGATTTACATCAGACGAGCGAATGCTCATTCTATCTCCACTGTATCAAATTCATTTGGTGTAAACAAACGTAGAGCATTCTTTCGTTGTTTTGTTTGTGTTCGCAAAGATTCTATGGAATATTTAATATGGAAAACGCTAAGAACGATATTTCGTTTACACTAAAAGATCGAGAAATAATGCTCTTGTTCCAGCTCTAGCTCTATGTTCGTTCAGTTTAAATCGGCCTTTAGAGTATGCTTAGAACATTTAAACGTCAAACAATAGGTACTGAATCGGACGAAACGAAGTAGAACGAGAGTAAGAAAGTTGCGAGTTTTTTAGGGTTCCGTAAAACGTAAAAACGATTCGTCATGTCTGTCTGTCTGTCTGTCCGTCCGTATGTCACAGCCACTTTTTGCCGAAACTATAAGAACTACACCGTTGAAACTTGGTATGTAGATGTATTCTGTGAACCGCATTAAGATTTGAACAAAAAAAAAAAAAAATTAGGGTTGCCCCCCATACTGAGAACTGAAACTCAAAATATTTTTTTTCATCAAACCACACCCCACTGTCTATCGATAGGTCTTCAAAAATGATGTTGAGGTTTCTAAAATCATTTTCGTTTACACTGAATAATTTGCGCGAGAGACACTTCCAAAGTAGTAAAATGTGTGTCCCCCCCCCCCCCCCCCCCTAAAGTAAGAGAATGAAAAATCTAAAAAAAATATATGATGGACATTACCATGTAAACTACCAACGAAAATTATTTTGAACTCGATCTGATGAGTAGTTTTTTTTTTGGTACGTCATAAATACACTATTATTGAAACTTCGATCAAAGTTACAACGAACGACAAGAACTATGTGTACTATGTATATTATGCTACTTGCTGCAACGGAACCCTTCATGGGCGAGTCCAACTCGCACTTGGCCACTTTATTTTCGAAATTACGTTTTCGTAGAAATAGAGTAGACGTCCAGGGGTCGGCAACGCGCGGCCCGCGGGCCGCATACGGCCCTCGACCTGCCTCCGTGCGGCCCGCGAGTGTGTTAATATTTCAAATAGCAAATTTTATTTTATACAGCTACCTATTACAAACTAAATAAATTGTGTTATTTCGTTAATTATGTAATCGCAGTTTTTTCGCAGGGGGTCGGATGTAGAATAACAAAATTTTCAAAAGTGCGGCCCGTTTTTATCTACTTTATTCACCATGTGGCCCATGGCTCTCGAAACGTTGCCGACCCCTGTCTAAATCATAACCTAGCACCGTACTGCGCTCGTCACCCGGAGATATAAGGTGTTTTATCTCTTAGCCTAGCAATTTCTCCTGGAAACATTCCCCTTCAAACCGAAACATAGTGCTTAATGTTAGTGCACTACTTGGCGGCAGAATAACTTGTCAAGGTGTGGTGGTACTTCCCCAGGCGGACTCTGCAAAGAGCCCTACCTACCACTACAAAATGTATCACATGTATAGTCTGTTTTCTTTGACTTGCACTAGACTAGATCTTTAACTTAACTTATATCTTTTTTAAAGGTTTAAAACACTAGTTTATTGGTCTCAGATGGTTTTAAAAACTCAAAATTACGGCCTACCTAGCACCGCATCTGACAGTCGTACTCACTTAGCCTTTAGTTTCAACCGCATCTGACAGTCCTACTTATCCAAAAAGATTGCATGCGCGCTACCCCTATACCCGTTAGGCATTCTAAACGGGTTTCGGCGGGAGTGTTCTTAGCTATGTTTTGTCAAAATTAGATAAACCGACCGAACCACGTGAAACCTTACAGTTAAAACATATGCGCTGTGAACTTTTAAACTTAATGCACCTGTTCGTTTTCTCTTGTTTTTTGCCAAGTTGTACCTAGGAAGGTTGCGAACGGATTCGCCTTGACCAATGATGATAAAACTAAGGAAAAGTATGTTAATTATGTGTCTAACAATGAAGTAAACTACTTGTTTTACTTGCGAAATAGATGTACAGGGCTATACAGAACACCTGTACCTGACTGAAAGGGTTGTGTTTACGTACGTAATAAATTTCTGTAGCTATCGAACCATCCTGAAACCTTACGGCTTACCTATCAAATGTTATTGAAAAAATATCGATAGGTAGGGTAACCTGTTCAACAGTTAACCAGGAAAATTTCAAACCACTATAGTTCATTATTTTTTATTCGAAATAAACTTTTATTTGAATTGATCAAGAGGTAGATTAGTTAGTTACCTAACTAAATTTCTTAGATATTCACTTGTGCAGTAAGTCGCGGGAAAACAACCTTTAAAAAAAAAAGGGAAATGGTTAAGTGTGTCCATACCAGAGTACACTATTAACCAGGGGGGAGTGCCACAGTTAACCATGGTGTACACATTTTACCATTCAAATGTGATATAGGTATATGTTTTTTAAATAAATAATAATGAGAGGTTTACGAAAGCAGTTTTTTATTGTTTAGGTACTTGAATGAACACTAATAATAATTAACTTAAATATTTTATTTCAAACGTTAAATAAATAAACGTTTACTGTCACAAACAGCATATTATATACATCTATTATGAGCTCCCAGACGTCACCTATTTTCTGATGAATGAAATGTGGACGATTGAATAGAGTTAGTAAGTACTAAGAACACATGCTTTCTCGCTAACTTGCTTAGACGGCCAATTTTGAGATATGGGGTAATGAAAGTACAAACAAACATTACTTACTTCACGTATTTTCTAATAAGTGATTTTCACGTATGTTGTAGACAATATCCTTAAAAACAAGGTCCCAATACTCCCAGACACTTTTCGTCAGCCGTTTTGCTTAACAACTCGAAAATTAATAATTTAACTTCACTTAAATTCTCATGTTCCATTTGTAAATATGTTCGTCAGACAACTATTTTGTTGTTTTTTCCAATAAAATAGACCAATCTAAGGGGGCAATCATACCCTAAACTCAACTATGTCCTATGGGTAAGAGCGGGAGACTGAGTGAGACATTTATTAGGAAACATTGACTTAAATTTGAGTTTAGGGGATGATTGGCCCCTTAGATTGGTCTGTCTTATTGGAAAAAGCTTTAAAATAGTTGTCTGACGAACATATTTACAAATGGAGCATGATAATTTAAGTGAAGTTAAATTATTATTTTGGAGTTGTTAAGCAAAACGGCCAACGGAAAGTGTCTGGGAGTATTGGGACCATGTTTTTAAGGATATTGCCTACAACATACGTGAAAATCACTTATTAGAAAATACGTGAAGTAAGCAATGTTTGTATGTACCTTCACTACCCCATATCTCAAAATTGGCCGTCTAAGTAAGTTAGCGAGTAAGCATGTGTTCTTAGTACTTACTAACTCTACTTAATCATCCACATTTCATTCATCAGAAAATAGGTGCCGTCTGGGAGCTCTGGGATCTTACTCTAATAGGTATAAATAACATTTAAACGTTTTAACATAACATTTAATATTGGCAATCATTTCCGATATTTCATTTTATCGGAATATCAATATGAGTATTCCAATAAATACCAATATATCGATATTTTTCTTCACCTTCGACATTAAGAGCGTTAATATTTCATATTTAATTTTATAGGACGCGTTAAATCGTAGTTCTTAATTATCGCTAAGTGTGACGTGAATGTATTTTGTGAATTTTTGAATCGAAATGCACAGATAGATTTTTCGATTAAATAGTTCTGAAATTACGTCAAAGCTAGGTATAAGGCCTCCCACACAAAACTTCGGTGCGATGCGATGCGACGCCGCATCGGAGCAATTCGCCATCGGAAGTTCCTCCGATGCGGCGTCGCATCGCATCGCAGTTTTGTGTGGGAGCCCTAAATGTTTCATTTTTTTATTTGATAAGCATACGTCATTATCAATAATTTAACGTAACTATAATTTTTTCAGATTATTCACATTTATCATATCTGTCACTCTGAAAACGCTTGAATGTGTGTCGTTTCAAATTGAGCACATAGATATTTCAAGATCAAATTAACTTTAATTTGATCAATTTAATTACTAAGACGATTATTTATCACTCATTTATCAGATTTACATGAGTGAAAATGGGTGTAAATATTTTTCAAATTGACATCAAACTGACAAATGCTTGTCAATTTTTGTAACAGCCTTTGGCGAAATTAAAAATATCTTTCAAGGGTATTTTTGCATTCTCAAATGATCTAGACACAATTTGCTTACATAAATATGTGACTTGTCTATTGTAATCATAACTAAAACTAAATTTCCTTGTACGTTGGCTGGGGCAGTTTTGATTTCTATACTTTTGCTAGCGTTTACGGCGTGTCAACGCAGACAGTAATCATTCTTCGCGTACAAAAGTTAAAATACAACTTTAGAAGTAACTAGAGTAACGGAATTGTCTAAACGAGAATTGCCTAAGATAACTATGAACACAAATGTTGGATGTCTCTGGAAAAAATGTTTATACTTATACTAGCGGCCCGCTCCGGCTTCGCTCCAATAATAACCTAGATATCAACTGCAGCGCCATCTGCCGGGCTGATTTGTGAATCTAAAAATCTAAACCTTCCAGGGCCCTACCCAAACGTATATAAAAAAAACATTCAAATCGGTCCAGCCGTTTAGGAGGAGTTCAATAACAACGAAAAGTGGCATTGATTTTTATATATAGATTACCTATAGGCTATTTTTTATTCCGGGAAAAATGAAGGGATAGGGAACTACGCAGGGTACTGCTAGTAATAGGTATATATATATACAAAAATGCAGTGTCATGACGGTTGATCCCATTGAACTCTTCAGTCTCCAAGTCCACAATATTCATGAAACATTGGATTTATGTTCAATTTGAAACAAATACACGGGTAACTCACGTATAAAATAGTCAGAACAGTCCGACTCGAGTTTCGATCGCGTCCGGCGATCTTCTTCAAGGCGAGTGCACGCGCATGTTCGCAGCTCGATTAGCAGCTTGATTCAGTGCTAATGTAGAGAGAATAGCAAATAAGCTACTTTTTATCATGTTGAAATGAAGGGAACGGCGACTGCGCGGGGCCTTGCTAATTATCATAATAATAATTATGATCGTACCATTCTCACGGACCATACAATATACAACAATAGACCAGGGGGTCTACCGCCTAACGAAAAACGCTTTGACGCTTTGGCATTGCCGTCTCTTTCATTTCAAGCGAGAAGAAAAGAGACAGCAATATCAAAGCGTCAAAGCGTTTTTCGTTAGGCGGTAGAAGCGCTGATGTATCAAATAAACATGTATTCCTGATAGATGTAGCTATACCTAACACAAACAACATTCAAAACACAATATCCGAAAATATAAGGAAATACAACAAAAAGTGAAAAGGATGTGGCATATGAATACAGTAAGTATAGTGCCTATAGTCATATCAGGAACGGGTGTGATTCCAACTCACATTTTCTGGAGGTTAAGTACTCTAGAATTACACAAACTAACGTTTATTCAACTTCAAAAAGCGGCTATCCTAAATATATACAGAATAGTACGAAAATTCCTGCAGTTAGACGCGGATAATGCTGATGTAGCTACATAATTACTGGAATAGCACTTGGTACCCACCCGTGCTATTTCAATTAACCAGAGTAAAAACTCTGAGAAACTAAAGTTTAGACTCTCAATAATAATAATAAACTTTATTTCGGATAACTGTGATCCATACAAAAATAAACAAAAGTCACATTAAGTTAAAAATTACAGTTAAAATAAAAGTAAGTATGGCACAAAATACAGATCTAAAATTAAACACAAGATGAATTTATGCAACCTATGACAGAAAAAGAAAAATGGTAGGGGCTTATTGTTATTTTAGATATAATCGGGGATTACTCTGAGGTATAATGGTCTTTACCCAATGTTTCAGAATAGGACAGTTAAATTTATCACGAATAACTGACAGGAATATTGTTGGAACTGCCTCTCACTCTATATAGCAAAGACTTTATTCTATTATAATAAACCGTTTATTTTAAACGTCAAGAGGTGGTTCGAATAGTATTGGATTTCAATACGAGGCGCAAGCGGTGTGCTGTCATCGCTTCGGTAGAGTCCGGATTATTACGTCGTGCGAGGCTGCTTGAAGACAGTCATTTCGGAAGGGAGTACATTCCTCCTCCGATAGCCGTCGTGTGACCGGCGATCTTCTTCAAGGCGAGTGCGCGCGCATGTTCGCAGCTCGATTAGCACTGAATCGAGCTGCTAATCGAGCTGCGAACATGCGCGCGCACTCGCCTTGAAGAAGATCGCCGGACGCGATCGAAACTCGAGTCGGACTGTTCTGACTATTTTATACGTGAGTTAACCGTGTATTTGTTTTAAAATGTATAATAACCACGTTAGTTTTCATACTAAAAATGTGTAATTTGGTCCAACTGATGTAGAATAGTTAATAGTAGCTCAATTAGTTCTTGCATTTTTTTATTGTCAATTATTTATTAGTTTATTTTAAGGCATTTATCCGAGCGAAGCCGGAACGGGTCAATAGTTAAGTAATAATTAAAAATATATGTCGTGATATCAGACAGAAGAAGTGGTGGGAGTCAGGATGGTACTGGTGTTGGTCTTCTTCAGTAAACATGGTGTGTGGGCTTCGATGTGGTTCACGAACAAGAACAAATGCGTAGGAACTTTACAAGTGAGTTTAATACAAAGTACTACTCGATGAGACAAACATGACTGTGATACAATTTTTCTTATTAGAAAACTCTTATCAACGAGACGTGAGACAGTTCCCGAACTACGTGGTCACACGACGGCTATCGGAGGAGGAATGTACTCCCTTCCGAAATGTCTTCAAGCACCCTCGCACGATTTAACCTTTTGACCGCCTGGACTAAATTGCATTTCCGTGCCCTGGACGCCAAGCCACAGATCAGAAAATAGTTACTTTGTAACAGATGCATCACTGCCATACAAAAGTGCAAATACCTACACGATAATCACCTAAACTGTCGTATATTACTTACCTACTGTTACTTGCAAGCAAAAATATACCTTAACACCCACACAGAGTTGTAAATGCCGTGCGCACCGTGTGACTTGTCGTCTGCTTATGTCACTGACCAAACGTGCTGGGGTTGTACGAAACATAAGATGATAAAATAAAGTGGCCAAGTGCGAGTTGGAGTCGCTCATGAAGGGTTCCGTTGCAGCAAGTAACATAATATACATAGTACACATAGTTCTTGTAGTTCGTTGTAACTTTGATCGAAGTTTCAATAATAGTGTATTTATGGCGTACTAAAAAAAAAGTACTCATCAGATCGAGCTCAAATTAATTTTCGTTAGTAGTTTACATGGTAATGTACATCATATATTTTTTTTAGATTTTTAATTCTCGTACTTTAGAAGTTAGAGGGGGGGGGGACACACATTTTACCACTTTGGAAGTGTCTCTCGCGCAAATTATTCAGTGTAGATGAAAATGATTGTAGCAACCTTAACATCGTTTTTTAAGACCTATCGATAGACACCCCACACGTGTAGGTTTGATGAAAAAAAAAATTTTGAGTTTCAGTTCACAGTATGGGGGGCAACCCTAATTTTTCTTTTTTTTTAATTTTTTTGTTCAAATCCTAATGCGGTTCATAGAATACATCTAATCACCAAGTTTCAACAGTGTAGTTCTCATAGTTTCGGCAAAAAGTGGCTGTGACATACGGACGGACAGACAGACAGACAGAGAGACATGACGAACCTATAAGGGTTCCGTTTTTACGTTTTACGGAACCCTAAAAACTGCAGATTGTAATTTTCTTTATTGTTTAGTTAAATGAAATACAAAGGAAAAAAAATTGGAAATAAAAATTAAAAAAATACTCACCGATTCCGATGTATGGCCCATTCAATGAACTGATTTTTCTATAGCGTCCAATAACTCTTGAAGTATTAGACAAATACAGAACAAGATCAAAGGTAAAAAAATGAATTATCCTCGACTACCTTGGCTTAGATTTTTTTTTTAGACGTAATCTGCCATTTTGTAGTGGCAGCTATCTTGAATTTGAAATTTGACATGGTGTATAGTATTCCGCTAGACAAGCCCTTTCATTTGATACCCATATAGAGGTAGGTTGTGAAGAAATATTTTGTCCACCATTTTGTAAAGGGGGGCCATTTTGAATCGATATTAATCAAACACATTTTTTTTTTTTAAGTATAAAGTGACGAGACGAGCAGGTCATGTGCCTGATGGTAAGCAACATGCCTGCCACATAACAACACAGTGTCACGCAGCTATTGGGACAAGAAGATTCCAAATCATTACCTACCACTGCACTGCGCTCGTCACCCAGAGATCTAAGTTGTTATATCTCTAAGCCCTGTAATTTCACTGGAAACATTGGCCTTTAGACCGGAACACAGTAATGTTTGCACGTTACTGCTTGGCGGTAGAATATTTGGCAAAGGTGTGGTCCTTCCCCAGGCGGACTCTGCCTGAGTCCCACCACTACAAAACTTCTTAGACCCACCGCACAAAAATAAACCTTTAAAAAAAACGCATCGTAATCGGTCCATCCGTTTGAGCTCTACGGTGCTACAGACAGACACACACACACACAGACAGACAGACAGGTAGACAGATATCGACACATGCGCGGTCAAAGGTATTTCAGACAAAATAATTTGTATGCATAATCTCTACTGTATCTATTCTAAATAAATATTATACAATACACATTTTACACACTACTGTTTCTATATTCTGTGCGATTTAAACCTACCAAAATGTTGCTCAAAAATAAGTATTAACAATAAAAACACTTACCTTGCTTCCTGTTTCGGCAATTTGAAATAAGATAAATTACTACTACATTTTAGTGTCTTGCTATTGCATTCACTATACAATAACGCCGCGACATTAGTTATGCGCTTATGCGCTCAGTCGGCGTTCGTTCGCACGTCAACTCGGGCAAACGGCCGGCGGCCCTGTGATTTTAGAACACCCGGGAGGACCCGAAAGAGTAGGTATATAGCTCGCGCCGTTTAGCCAGTGACGAGGGTACGAAAAGGGTACGAGGGCCAAGGGTACGAAATAAGACAAAATAAAAAATTGTGCTGTCACCATTTGATATCTAACACACAATGTTTTGGTATAGTCCGTTTTATTGTCAACTATAGACGTCGTTGGCGCACAGGGCTTACTCGCGCTTGTCAAGTATAGGTGACTCTGGCGGTCAAAATGTTAATAATCCGGACTCTGTCGAAGCGATGACAGCACACCGCTTGCGCCTCGTATTGAAATCCAATACTGTTCGAATCACCTCTTGACGTATATTAAAATAAACGGTTTATTATAATTAGCAAGGCCCCCACGCAGTTCCCGTTCCCATCATTTCCCCGTGATGGAAAGTACCAAGTAGACCGATTCCAAAAAATTCAAAAAAATACTAAAAGACATTTTATTAAAAAAGTGCTACTACAAAATAGACGACTTCCTGCATGACAAAATGTTTCAAAGTCACCGATATAACAACCTCTGCATATTTAATGATATTACATAAGTTATATCAGATTTTTTTTTTTACTATACTCAATTATATTATATAAGAAACTTTTTGACGTGACAACGTCTTATAAATTGGTTTGCCGGGTGACACTTCAAGAAACTGCGTTACGCTCCGCTCACGTTATGCGCTCACAATGAGAGCGAGTGAGAGGGACGCGTGCCTTTCACTTTTTATGTCTGTCTCTCTCGCTCTTAGGCGGGCTAACCATGCCCGAGTCGCCGATTCGCTTAGGCGCCTGCATACAAGTTTACACGTTGCCAGTTAATTGTAAAACGATTGTGTAGTGATAATGTGAAGGTAGTTTATTTTAGTAAAATTATTTTACCACTCAAAGTCGTTGTCACGTAAAACTTTCGCCCGTATACCGACTTTACAGGCAACCAATTTTTTTTTACCATACGCAACACCCTATGCACAGGGTATAATGTGTATTGCATTGGCACACCAATGTACCTACTCATTGTAAAGCGTGTAAACTTAAATAAATAAATAGCTTATTTGCTACTGGCGACAATCTGTGTTGCAAATTTTAATCCGATCCATTCAGACTTTGTGACGCGATTGAGCAACAAGCATTGACATTTACAATCATGATAATCCGCACAAAAGCGATGTTGTTAAAAATATCCGAGCTACGAAAAGGTATAGGTTGGCGCAGGCGGTTAATAGGGTACAATCCTCAAAAAAACTAAGTAGCCCGTTAGTTAGATTGCCAAAAAATATTATAGACGTATTTTTTATTTTGTTTCACAAACAAAAAATGACGAAGATACAGCGCTTCGAAGTTTCGTGTGACGTCACTTGTGAGTACGATTTTTACTCACGAGTGACGTCGCGACCCCCCACTCTCGAAGTTTGATGGTCTATATCTTTGACGATATTTAATATTTTGAAAAAATACGTGTCCAATATTTTTCCATGATCTAGCTGACGGACTAATTACGATGGTGTATTTTTGACCCAGTCCGGTACCCTATATAGCGCCTGTGACTGTGAGTAGGTAGATATATAGTTTATAACAGAAGCAGCACTATCGTTAAATCCATACAACACAACGCAACGAGGAAACTCATAAGGATAAGAATCCGTTGCATTAAGTTTTATTTATGTGTCATTGCAGATGAAGCCGGTACGCGAATGAACGTGGGACACCGGGTGGCATAATAACCTTAGGTCACCGGGACCGTGACTCAAAATTAGTGGGAGTTCCACGCGTGGGTGGTGGAAATTAAATCTTGCAAGACAACTTTGAGAGCCCAAGAATTTGGCCCGTTTTAAGGGTCCAAGGTATCTAACCTCTGACCCTGCTGACTATAAAGTCTCTATTTCGAAGTGTCAGGACTCTTTGCAGGCCGTCTGGAAGTATCACACCTTTGCCAGTTATTCTACCGCCAAGCAGTAATATGCAAATATTGCTGTGTTCCGGTTTGAACGGGCAATGATTCCAGTGAAATTACAACAGCTCCATTTATCTATTATTCTATTATATATAGCACCTATTTTTATCTTCCCTTAGATTTTAAGTTACGGTTGGTCTTGTCGGGAGAACGCCGCCTGTCGATCCGGAGACCCCGGGTTCAAACCCCACACGCACCACTGTCTTTTCGAAGTCACGTGCGTAATACCGCTAACTTAAAACGGTGAAGGAAAACATCGTGAGGAAACCGACATGTACTTAGAATCTTTCGAAGTCATGTGTCATCCACCAACCCGCATGGGCCAGCGTGGTGGATTAAGGCCTTAACTCTCTCCTTGCGAGAGAAGGCTCCGAGTCCCAGCAGTGGGAACGTTTAGTGGGCTGTTGATGATGATGAATTGTATCTTCCCACAGCTAGAACTCGGAGTCTTCCCTCAAAAGAGAGTCGAGATACAATCTAATCTACCTTGATGACCAATAGGGTACAATCCTCAAAAAAACTAAGTACCTAGCCCGTTAGTTAGATTGCCAAAAAATATTGTACACGTATTTTTTCTTTTGTTTCACAAACAAAAAATGACGAAGATACAGCGCTTCGAAGTTTCGTGTGACGTCACTTGTGAGTACGATTTTTACTCACGAGTGACGTCGCGACCCCCCACTCTCGAAGTTTGATGGTCTATATCTTTGATGATTTTTAATATTATGAAAAAACAAAAATACGTGTCCAATATTTTTCCATGATCTAGCTGACGGACTAATTAGGATGGTGTATTTTTGACCCAGTCCGGTACCCTATTACGGATTGGCGAATGACACATATCTTCGAAACGCGCCTTTGTCGGAACAGGTGTTTTGCCCTACGATATTTTTGAAGTGAAAACTTCTTTAGGCGCGCTATGGACAGAATTTTCGTGGGCTGTGAAATGGATTTATGATCACGTGATCATCACGCTCGGATATGATAAGAAATTTCGGGTAAGCTCGGGATGCTAGAGCGAGAAAGATAATGTGGTCAACAAACGTGCCAGACTGAGAAAGATAATTGTTAGAGGAGAACATGGGACAATAGATACTCTCTCTCTCTCTCGCTGCTCGCAACCGGTTACCAGTGTTAACACTTTAGCGACTTTGTCGCTGAAACTGGCGAATTTTTAAAACCTTTTAGCGGATTTAGACGACGTGTTACCGACAAAGGGGAATATACTAGTGTAGTGTAGAAGGTTGGAGAAGGAAAAAGCTTATGTATTCTTCCAGACTGTTATTCCCTTAATAATTCAATCAAAACCGGCGACTTTGTTTCATAACTATTTGGCGACAAGCTCAAAATCATAGTGGCAACACTGACGGCTACCAACTCCAAGGTAGCGATTCTGAAACCATTCGGTTGCATCCGACACGGAGTCTTATCTCTCGGTCTTTGTCTTATCTGATAAGCATGACAGAGACCGAGAGATAAGATTCCGTGTCGGATGCAACCGAATGGTTTCAGAATCGCTACTCAAAAGAGTTTTGTTTGGGCGGGAAAACACGACGGGTGCTTAATAATTTTCACAATCAAATTAATTAGTTTTGCTGTGTAAATATTTCGTTTCTTTCGTGTAAATATTTAGTTTTGTATACATATAGTCAATAGTATAAATAAATATGAGCGTCGCTAGCGACGGGGGTGACCCCGTCGAACAGACCAGAAAAAGAAAACTATTGAAGCCAAATCCAAGTGAAAATGTTTCTTACAAACTATTTAGAAAACCCCTTTATAAGAGAAAGAGACTATTCCCAGAAAATCGTAGTGTATGTGGAATCGACGGAACAGGAGAAAGTCGGTAACAAAAATCCTATTACACTCACCAACCTTTTTGCGGACAATGTTAGGGGCATCATAGGGGTGCACCGTGTGAATGCATACAAAGTTGGAGTAACTTTTAAAAAGCCGGCCCCGGCCAAAAACTTTTTGAACATGGACACTTTTTTTACTAACCATAAATGTGTATACAATCTGGGTATACAAATAAGTACTGCCTGAGTAACAATTTTATTATTATTTATTATACAAAAATCAGCTAATGAAGTTTTCACTTCTGCCGTGTGGTCTTAAGCACACACCTTTTTTCATCACCGTTAATGCCAGTAGTTACGTCAAATTCCTACATTAGGACTTGGAAATATGCAATTTATGGCGAATCTATCGATTCCATCACATGTCATATTAATTTATGTCAGGTTTCTGTGAATAAGCTTTAAGCATATTGAACATAAATAGCAGTTTTTACGGTCCAACGAACGTGACTAACAAGCATCGATATAAATCAAACATGCGCCCTGAGCACCTCGAAAATGTTAACTAACTTGTAAACCACTCACGCTACACTAGACAGACGCAGTCAGTCTAGTAGCTTGACTAGACTGGCCTCGTGGCTTAGTGGGTAGTAGCTCTGCCTGCTAAGCCGAGGGTCGTGGGTTCGATTCCCACCCAGTGCAAATATTTGTGTGATGAATTCAAATGTTTGCACTGTGCCTGGGTGTTTCTATGTATAATAAGTATGTACCTATTTAAAAAACTATATACGTATTATATCAGCTATCTCGCCGCCATCACACAAGCTTTGCTTAGTTTGGGGTCTGATGTTGTTGTGTGTGAATTGTCCACAAAAACAAAACAAAAACAAAAAAAAGCTATCTTTTTGCATATTTTATATCTAGCTAAAACCATAATTTAAAAAGTTCTTTGCTGGGCGAACGTTCGTGCAGCAGAATCACTATTTCTTAAATAAATCGGAAACTTTTGGAGGCACAAATTTAAAATTTCGTGCTCATTTACAAGAAATAGGGCACTAATTTTCTGCATCATTTAATTCTTGAAAGACGGTACTTTTTTGCTGGGCGAACGCACACTCATATCGATGCTAACTTGCTAACAGGTAAGTAAAGTGAAAAGGCTCAGGTATCTTGTAAACCGGATTTTATTTTTAAACATACTGTTTTAACGTCGAATGCATCGTAATCACTAGGATCAGTTTCAATGATCCTAAACAGATATAGGAATTACCACAGAGTGAGAACAAAGCATGGAACTGTTTGCTAACGAGGGGTGTAAAAATACCCCTTTAGGGGGCGATTTTACAACTTTGGTCAAAAGGGCAGCAGAGGCAGGGATGACAGAGGAAGCCATTGGCTCTTTAAGGGGGCGCCTAGTGCCAGAAAACGAAAAAAGGACATTTTCGACGCCGCTCACTGAAGTTAAGAAACTAAAAACTATGACAAAAAAATATTGACGTGTGGGTACAATCAAGAAGAAGCACAATAACCGAATAGAATTTAAAAAATATATCTGAGTTTTTTACAATAAAAAAATAAAAATGACACCGGAAAAACCCGTTTTAATTCGAGTACTCGAAATTATCAGCGATGACCCCACATTATTTTTTGGTAATAAAATTCCTATTTGTACGTTCTACTAAAGTAACCGAACACATTTTTTTTATTTATGTTTAATTATTGAGTAATTAAATAAAACTTGGTCAAAAATGGACTCCTGATTAAATATTGATTTTTCCTCCAAACTGTGTCATGCTATTCTCGACTTTATGTATATCACATTAAGAAACGCGTCGCGCGGGTGAAAACTGATTTTTCCCTGGCATTAGGCGCACTTTTAAAACAATACATTTATTTTATAACTTTAGAAAGATACACCTTACGCCATCTATATTTGAGTAGTGGTACTTCACAAAATTCTACATTTTAAACTTGTACCACTGACAGTTATAACGGTTACATCTTTGTTCTTTTTTGTTGCGATAACTCATAGATAACGTCTAAATTCCATATTAATAATTAATGCCCAAACATGTTTCTCTAGCTCAAGTAACATGATCTGTGGAAATTCACTATTTTTCAATACATTTTTGAATAAAATCGTAATAGAGTTGCCATGAAATGTAACTTCTTTTCAATGTTGCAAGTTTAAAAATCTTATTTTCTTCATATTATTCAGGTACTTTCAAACTGGTTCTGGGTAAATCTTAATATATTTTTTTTATTCTAATTTATTTACACCACGATGACGTTTAAGATTCAGAATCTGAGAAATTTTCAATCGTATTTACAATATTTTGATATGGCAACTCTATTTTATTGCTATTTCACATTGCGTTACGTACTCAGTTTGACCGCGATATAAAAACAAGTACAAAAATAATTTCCACAATTTTGACACATTTTCTTTACGACTACCAGACCATTCCCGAATTTCCTGAGATCAAACTTCGTACAAACACTTGTATTCACTTCTTAAATAATAACAATTCGAACAACTTTGTAACAACGAAAATTACCAATAAAAGCGTCACTTAAAGTATTTTCTACAGGCAACATTTGCAATTTTTTTTTACCGGCATTCTGAAATTGTATGTACATGTACAACAAATTTAAAGTTACCATTATTATGCCTCATTATAATTGTTACTACTTAAAATAATTATTTTGAGCGTCATTTCATCGACTTTACTTAAAAACTTAAAATTTAATTGACTAATTAATGACACGGTTGTTATAATATTTCACGAAAAAAAAATAATGTTGTTGTTACACATTTTTAATTGATTAACGACTGTGTTAAGCTTAAACGTGGTGGAATTCTCAGGCCTCTTACAAAAGGCCGGCTAAAAATGAGGTTAAAACCGGAAACTTGAGTCAGAGGATCGACCACATCATACAATACTCGTAAGTTACGATGGATACGTGAATTATAGTTTTAGACGTGTATTTGATTGAATTTTCTGTACGCAAAATACTTTTCTATTTATGTGAAAGTTGCAATAAGTTCCTTGTTTTTCAATTTTTCAGAATGACAGATGAATGTCAAAATCTGTCAATAATAGTCCTCAATGACATCACGGCTGACGTTAAGTTCCATTATATTAGACAAACTTTATACGATGTTTATGTATTTAATAATAAGCATACATAATAAATTATACGTATACCTACGTAATTTTATAACCTTGACGCAATTTTTACCCATCTGTCACTCTGAAAACGTATGCTTCTAATTTAGACAAGGCATAGTCCGCTATCCGAAAATTGACATCATAAATAAAGAAAACGATGATGGCGACCAATCAGGACTAATTTATACTTTTTTATATTCCACATTCAGGCTGTTTGGAGTAGGTTCCCGAGAGTCAATTATTTTAAAAGAATTCGTGGAATTCTAGAGATTACATGTGATTATAAATATGCTATTTGAGTTAATTTGTGAATTTTCATTCTTAACATTTTAAGTGCAGTCGATGAAATTCGGCATAGGTTACGTACATAGAGATAGGTATATCATGCATTTCACATCTTTAGAAGTTAACTAAAACGTACTCCTCGGTCTGATAAATCTGTTACCCTTATTTTGTTGTATTATTTGAGAAGAATAAAAACAAAAGTTCTGTTCTTTTAATTAATTTATTTTTATTTCATTTAAAATAACATATTGCATTTGAATAAGTTTATAGTGATTTTTTAAATCAGTCGTTAATATATCTAACAGACCCGAGCAAAAAAAAAAAGGATTAATAATTTCGTCAGAGACGTACTTAGGTAAATTTACTTTTTATTGCCGTTTCGAAACACAAAAAAACAGTATTAGACTAACATATAGTACTTTAGTGTATAATTATAATTAGTGGTTGAAACGGCGAACAAATTAGTGCTTTGGTAAAGATGCAATAGAACAAAAAAAAAACGTTTTTGTTTTTTTGAAAAAGTTTTTAATGCAATCACTTTGTGTCCTCTGTGAATTTTTTAACCTATCTTTATGCACAAACCTGTCATGGCGGGCCGCAACGAAAGCGGCCTCTAGTCACCATCACAAAGGTTGTAATGTATCGCTAAATGCATATAACACTACTACACGTATAATATACAAGCTATAGTTATATTATACCATTTAATATGTCAGCCTTTTGATTTGGGGGCTTTACTGTACACATTGATAAATAACTTAACTAAAACCGAATGTTAAAATTATAGTTCTCGTTTTTATTGTTTTCTTGAATTTTCCTTCCTTCCTTCCTTCAATATTACAATATTCTTCCTTCCTTCCTTTTTCCTCCTTCCTTCCTTTCTACTCCTTCCTTCCTCCTTTTTACAATATTAGAAAAACATCGATTTCAACAATAATATTCTGTTGGGTTATGACACAAAATGGCGCCACGATATAAGATGGCGTCATCAACGTATCTTATATTCTAGAAAAGGCTGACATAAATACATACAATCGTTATGACTATGAGTCAAGTGATACACACCGTGACATTTACAGAGTACAGTGCAAAAAGTATACTAGACATTATAAAAATAGAAGGTTCTAGTGTGCAAATACTTTACCCACAGTATGACGTTAGCGTTGGAAACAACAGCTTTGTGAAAGTCAACAAGTCAACGCCGTTTGACATTTTAGATTTTAAAGTATTACAATACTATCCGTTGTATTAAAAACGGTAAACAGAGACGCCATTACGTCTAAATTCATGAATATTACTTTTTTTTTTAAAGTATAATTGCTTACGAATATAGCAATCTCATTCAGGTACATACTTACCTGAATGCCATACAAGATTGCCATATAAGGATGAGGTCGCTAATATAAAAAAAGTACTGTCTCATAAATTTTATATTTATTATGTACTATGTGTATTTTAATGCGCGTCTGCAGTTTTCTTACAATCCTCGGGTAATCGGGTATCGGGTACAATCCTCAAAAAAACTAAGTAGCCCGTTAGTTAGATTGCCAAAAAATATTGTACACGTATTTTTTCTTTTGTTTCACAAACAAAAAATGACGACGATACAGCGCTTCGAAGTTTCGTGTGACGTCACTTGTGAGTACGATTTTTACTCACGAGTGACGTCGCGACCCCCCACTCTCGAAGTTTGATGGTCTATATCTTTGACGATTTTTAATATTATGAAAAAACAAAAAAATACGTGTCCAATATTTTTCCATGATCTAGCTGACGGACTAATTAGGATGGTGTATTTTTGACCCAGTCCGGTACCCTATTATAAGGAATATTATAATGGATCAATGTAGTGTCATGGAAAATACATATAGAAATTTTTCGATATTTTAAATAATAAAATATTTGCACACTACCAACAACAGACGCAGCGTTACGCTACCTTAAAATTAATACTTTTTTTTTATTATATTATTTGTCGAATTTTTAACTTTTTTTTTTCATTATATGGCACCACAGCCATTTTATAACACGACAACCACACGTGTGATCAATTGTGCTTCATCAAACGTACTGAGTATTACTTGTGAACTGTCTTAGACAATATTTTCCGATGTATTTTAATTTATAATATTGTTTACCAACGAAAAAAAATCTAAAAAAAAAATGGCAGTCGTAGGAACTGCCGATAGAAGTGAAAACTAATAACTCAGAATTTGATAGCTTATTTTGGAAAGAAACTAAACGGGTGTAACTGGAGGGCGTGGCCTAGCCATCATGGCATGGCCATCTAGAAATGCATCAGCATTTCCCATTGGCTCACGCATTTCTAGATGGCCATGCTATGATGGGCAGGCCACCTCCTTTCACCATTTCCCATTGGCTGTCGCATTTATAGATGGCCAATGGCTATAGTCCCGAGTTTACCGAAGATTTCTTATCATACCCGAGCGTGACGCTAGAATTCAATTCACAGCCCACGAAAAATCTGTCTAGGCGCGCCAAAAGAAGTTTTCACTTCAATAAACATTATATTATTTCTGATGGGGCGTTTTCAAGATACAGAAAGACAGTTCTTAACTTCACCATAGGTGGCGCCCATGTTTTATTTCGTTAGAGAGTCACTTGGCAAAATTTATAAATATCTTTGACAAATCAATTTGCATCTAGGAAACGCCTCATTTGCCGTTATCTGAGGTGAAGTTTTAATCAATATTTTAAATTGCCTTACAATCGTCCTTAAACTGACCCTGTCTAAATTACTAGGTTAGTTAGGGCATTGCGCCCTTATGGTGCTAGCTCAAAATTTGGAACACTTTAGAGAATTTAGCGTTGACACGTAAAAGAAAGTTTGTCATATTTTTTAATTCTTGTGTTTGTCTCATTTTTTAATATAATTAAATCCTTTATTTTTTTAATTTTTGTCTAAAACAGTTCAAAAACAAGCAAATCGAGTACTTATCACGAAAGCTAAAGTGTCATATTGCCATAATAGCAGGTCTGAGTTCACAACCGCTAGCCTAGCCTACATCAGAAGCTCATTTACACCAAATTATGACTTAGGGCATGTTACAATTAGGTTCGATTTCGGAAACATTGGCAATTAAATCAGACATGAACTATGCATATTGTGTGATAAAATTGCCATATGTTTCGATAGAAATAATGTGAAAACTATGAGCTGTCATTAGCTACTTTAAAACCAGTTCTAAGTTTAAAAATGTCACAGGATTTTGCTTTTTCGTTGTATTTTTTTTTTAATGTAATTATTTATAGGTTTGTATCGTTTGTAAAACGTAACTAGACTCAATAGACAGATGTCACTGAAATGTCAAAATGAAATGTCACGCACTAGATCTGTCATTCTTATGACAGTCGATTTTTTTTTAATGTATAGTGCCAAAAACGCAGGTCGGATGGTAAGCAATAACCGACGTTTATGTACATCTTAATATCATTCATTTTACAAACTTTACTTGATTGGTCATATCTTTAGTTCTGATTTCAAAGTTAGCGTAACATATAGTTTACATTTGCAAAAATACATTCTTTGTCACGTTTCATCAATTTGTGACAATTTCTACTATTCAATTTTAACACAAAATTCTTACATTTCAAGCATTCACACATATCCGTATAATAATTAATTATTTATCTAATCATAATTTGATTACATTAAATAAACATATATATTAAAAGATTGATTTCAAAATAAATTATTAATATCAGAATGTTCGATAAAATTATAAAAAATCACTTTGTGATTTGGCATAATCAGTTTTTTTTTTATTTCTAGAAACTTCTGGTGAATAACTTCGTATTAATTTTTTTCAATGGTGGTATATAATTGTAGTATAATACAATACAGGACTTACACTACAATGGTTTTTTTGTTATCTCCAAACGTTTATTAGATTTTTTTAATGAGAATTTAAATTTATTTTACAATAGCAACATTAATTACGCAATGTTTGCTGTGGCAATTTAGTGGAGAGAGTTGAGTTTCCCATATTTTGAAGCAGTTGTACGTATGTTCAGGGTTTTAATTAAAACCGTAAGCATAGCGTATGAAACCGCATGCTAGTATAGTGAATAACGTGTCTAATTAAAATGTTCTTAAATTTTTATTAATTTTACTAGCGCTTACTAACTGACCCCGAAAACGCTCTATAAACGATTAACCAAATGAAATTTGAAAGTGACACGACACTTTTAATGACTATGTACGATAATTAAATTATTTGGATATTTCTCAAATAAAATTAATTAAATCACAATTTAAAATGAAATGTGGGGGTTGGAAGCTGACAAATACTTTATCACCAATTCCCATAAATTTCATCAAAACCGGTGCAGCCGATTAGAATTTCGGATCGGTTTTTTTAACGGACAAACATCAAGACACGAAAATGTTTAAATATAAAACAAAAATAAACTTGAGAAAGATTATCTATATGTGCTATCAATCTGTCTCTTTGTATCTGTGTTTTAGGAAATTAAAAAAAAAAATATTTTTATACGAAAGTTATTCACCACATTTTTTAAATTTAAATATATTAAAATAACTTTAACAAATAATCCAAGCAGCAGCGTTTTTTTTTTTTATTTTTTTTTTGCATTAAATAAGTGCTGTAATTAAATTAAAAAAATATTTCGCACATATTAACGCACACGCCCCAGTATTTTAAGACTTAATTTTTTTTACACTAAGTTTCTTTTTTTAGAAAAAATACATCAATTTTTTTTATTAAAATCAATTTCGTCTCACAATTTCTCAAATATTGACAACAGTCTCTAGTCTAATTTCTTGTATTTTTTTTTAATTTAGGTCATGATTTTGGAAGTTATCGTGGAAAAATGTTTTTATCTATTTCATTTGTGTTTTGAAAAAAAAAATTTTTTTTTTTCAATTCAATTTAAACATGCAACTTCAAGTTGTAATCAACACATTACATATTTGAGCTAAGATAGGCAGGGGATTCGGCCCTAAAATTGTCCAATTTATCAAGGAAAATATCAAAATCTGGCTTTTGAGTGAGTATGCCGGTCAATAGATAGATGCACCGCAAGTATTTTCTTGTGTGTGTGCTGTAGGCGAATAGCATTTTATTCATAAAAGTATAAAAAATGCAAAAGATTTATACGTGTTGAAGGGAGACCAGTGGGATGTTTATTCATCAAAGTATAAATCGATCATAGTAGTGTTGAGTAGAACATACGAGAAGTGATACATTTGTCTCGGACATGGCGTCAAATTGTAAAAAAGATGAACATTAAAGTGTACATTTTGTTATCTAATGTCGCGGAGACTTTTCACTCTAACCTCGTGAATTACAGAGTGAGAGCGAGAAAGAACGAGTTCGATCTCTTCATTTGAAGTGGGCTGTGTACTTGGTCAGTACATAATTAATTTTCTCCAAAAAACACCAAAATTGACTTCTATTTAAAAATATAATTCAGACAAATGATCACATAATATCATGGAAACTATCACTACGTCGTCAAGATAAATGAAAATAATTTTAAGTTTTTTGTTTAAAATAACGTACGACCGAATTAAGAACCTCCTCCTTTTTTGAAATCGGTTAAAACAGAGGCTACATTTATAAAAAGTAATGTTCTACCTAACACTAGATCATAACTAACTTAGCATGATTTTTTTATAAGATGAGGCATAAATGAATATTGATACTAAACAATACGATGCAAAGCGGTTACTAAAAGCTACTAATCATGTTGAGAAATACAAGGATTTAGAATAAGCGAACAGTACGGAATAACTATTACTATACTTTCTAAGAAAATAATATCTGGATGAGTTTGCTCAATGTGATAATAAGATCGCCTTTTGTACTTGTAATTTGTTGACTTTTTGTGTGTAATTTTTTGTTAACTATATTTTGTTATATAACAGAAAAAAAATTTTTTTTTTTATGTTGGTATTGTATTATGCTTACTCACAGACAGCACACAACCGTATCAACCAATGCGTATTTGATGCCACGTGATAATGATAAGCGAATTAGATTCGTAATTCAAAAAAATCGATAAAAACATGTTTCCACGACAATAACGTATATAGCAATATAACTTAGAAGAACACAATTGACTAAAAATTATTTAACGTCGCGTCGTAATGAAGAATTTCATAAAATAATCTAAAAATTACGGTAGATGGCGTTCAAACCACTTTAAGGCGCAAACGGGGACACTTTTTGTGTTCTGTGTCAAATACAAGCAAATCGATGAAAATTTGTTTTCAATAAAACCAGTGCGAAATCAACTATTTTTGAAAAAAATTCTTAATAAAAATTTTTGACGTGATAACGTGTTATAATTCGGTGAAGCCGGCTGCACGCCCGCAAAACATGACGTCATGTAACGTTACCGTTAGTTCGTCGTACGTGCCATGCGGACGAAGCTGAGCGCTGAGGGCGCCACCCGCCGAGTCGAGCGGTATCACTACTCGCGCTATCAGCGTACTGATTTCTTAAGACGTTGTCACGTTTAACTATCGTCAGTAAACCGACTTTACAGACAACCATTTTTTTTGAAGAATTTAGAGAGACAACAATTTCTTGTCTCTCTAACTGTACAGAAGTGACGATCAAAAAGTATTCGGTGTCGGTAAGTGGACACTAAATGGTAGTCTATTAAATCATACAGTCGTTCGACGAAGCCGTCTAGACGGGGCGATCGTGCGGGGTGAGACGCGGGAAGCGCGCTCCTGCATTGCCTACATTACAATGTTAGTATTGCAGGAGCGCGGCTCA
The DNA here is from genome assembly GCA_963693475.1 of Ectropis crepuscularia. Lineage (NCBI taxonomy): Eukaryota > Metazoa > Arthropoda > Insecta > Lepidoptera > Geometridae > Ectropis > Ectropis crepuscularia. The sequence continues at coordinate 12,351,024 of OY856368.1, read as the reverse complement.
GGGCTGACGTCTTCCGTATGTTTTAATTTTATTTTGGTGCCACGTTTTTTAAATTTCGACAAAACTACCCGTGTCTAGACATTACCGGCGTTTCTCCCAAGATTACAAGCGATGAAGACTTGTAGTATTTCTTTATACTCTGTGTCGTACTATTAGTGTCCACTTACCGTTTGCGCAGCACTTTAGTGTCTAAATACAAAGAGATGCACATTTTTTTTAAACTTGCCTTGTTTTAAACGCCATCTAACGAATGCCAAAGTGTTGCACATTTTTTAAATGACATTTGCCTTTTTTTTTTTTTGAAACGTCATCTATCGAACGTCAAACCGAACATTTTTATATTTTTGAAAAAAAAAAAACCTCATTACTTTAGAAAACATTCCACATGCATTTATCTTAACATTAAGTCTGTCCATAAAACAATAACTATCAATTAATTAACTATTTCGGTCCATTGAATCTAAAAAAAATTAAATAAACCTACACACCTTGAGATCTGTCACTCACTTTTTTTAAGTTTTTTTTTTTCACAGTTTTTTTTTATCACATACTTTTTTTTTTGTTTGTTAAATACTGTTTTCCTCTTAGGTGCGTTATGGTAAAGATATGTCGTCTCCGCGTTGTAGAGTATGTACTTGTGTTTCAGCATGTTTCTGTGTATGGTTACACTTGAGTGGAGGATTTAATGGTGGTATAGCAACCAAAATCGCTTAGGACGTGTATTCTTCTGCCGGAGCTTCCTGAAAAAAAAAAACGAAATTTAGAGTTTTAGAAACTAAAATGATATAAAAAAATGGTTGTCTGTAAAGTCGGTTTACTGACGATAGTTGAACGTGACAACGTCTTAAGAAAATACTGATTGTGTTAAGCGCCATCTAGGTAAAACATTCTGAAGCTTTTTGAAAAGCTGTTCAAAGCGCCATCTCTGGGTACATCATTGTACTAACACAAGTTCTTAACTTCATATCGTCGCTTTTCTAAAACATGGACAGACTCCTTGAACGTAATACACATTTCACTCACTAAATGGTGCGAAAAGTAATAAGGCGAGGTAACGGTGGTAAATATTATCTATTCTATGGCGGTAACGTTACATGACGTCATGTTTTGCGGGCGTGCAGCCGGCTTCATCGAATTATAAGACGTTATCACGTCAAAATATCAACATACAATTTTTTAATGAAAACGGATTTGGAATGCCTGGTCTAAGTGGGTTTCTCGATCGTTACAATCTTAGTTAGTTACAAATCGTGAGTGAATCGATTTCTTCTAGGCTCCATCGTCACTTATCTATCTAGTTCCAACTAGATATGTTCTCCGTTCCGCCGCAACAAACGTCCACTTTTCCATTATTAGTGGGATAAGTCTACTTGATTTACTTAATCTTTATTAATATCTACAAGTGGAATTTTTTTATTGGCCTTTTGTACCTATTATGTTATATATTTTTGTACCTAGCTGTAAGATTCCCAAACTTAATAAAATAAAATAAGTCTCACCTGGTTTTGTCACGCGATCGAGTTGACTGAGAAGTTGGACCGCGTCCCCTCCGGCTGGTACAGAGTTATAGACGCGATGTAGTTGTTCGACATCACCTGAAATCAGAATAAAAATCATTTAAATTCAAGTTCAATTAAAATTAGTAAATTTATTGGTGGTGGACAATATTGGTGGACAATTCACACACAACACCGTCTGACCCCAAACTAAGCAAAGCTTGTGTGATGGCGGCCAGATGGCTGATATAATACTTGTATATTTGTAAATACATACTTATTATACATAGAAACACCCAGACACAGTACAAATATTTGAATTCATTGAAATTCAAGTTGAGAATTTAAATTAGGAACATTCATTTAGCATAAATAAGCCTACTAAATGTTCCACTGATGGGACTCGGGATCTTATCTCGCAAGGAGACAGTCAAGGTCAGAATCCATGACATTGGTTAAGCGCAGGTAAGGAAAAGTCAAAAGTCACATTAACATCAAAGCCAAAGTCAACATGAAAGTATCACCTCAAATATAGTCATCTTACACATGGGCACCTCTAGATATTCTGGTAAAGGCAAAGTGAAACACAATGTTAAAATTAAAATGAAGTATCTGTGAACATCAAAGTGAAAATCAAAGTCAGTGTGTAATTCAAAGACAAATCCAAAATGAAAAAACAATCAAAGAGGGAAATATAATATCTAATATCAATAAAATCAAAGGGGGAAAAACAATACCCCAAGGTCGAACTGCTCCGAGATCGTAAAAGATTGCAACGGCAGTAAGTTTAGTTCGCCAAAAGATGCAGTAAATGCTATGAATGTTCGGTTTTTAAATGCAGCTGCTGCCTGTGGGGCACCTAAAGCTGATGCTGCTACTGTACGTAAAATATTAGTATCAGCACGTCAAGCATCTGACCGTTCCCTCAGACTAACAAGTTTCTCGGCTGATGAGGTATTCCGTATAGTTTCTTCCAGAATACCCCCAAAAAAGTCAAAAGACATTTACGTTGTTTTGATGGAGCTAATTAAGTTAGCAATTCTGCCTCTAGCTCCGGTTCTCGCCACACTGTTTAATAAGTGTCTTAGAGAAGGCTCGTACCCGTCGTCGCTGAAAATATCGAAAGTGTCCCCGATATTTAAAGGCAAAGGCAAGAGGGACGATATTGATGGATATAGACCAGTATCGATTATACCAGCAATAGCCAAAGTGTTCGAAAACGGCTTGAGTTCGCGATTAGTGGCCTACTTATCGGAAACCAAGGCGCTGTGTGAACAACAATACGCATACCGCGAAGGGAGATCTACGATTTCTCTAACGCGTGAAGTGATTCGTAGTGTGTTGGCTGCCCGTGAACGTAAAGATCAAGTAGCTGTATTGTGCTGTGACTTATCGAAGGCCTTCGATGTCGCAGACCACAAGACCTTAGCTTTAAAGCTTAAACACTATGGCATAGCTGGGAAATCATACGAGGTATTGACTGACATGTTACGAGGCCGCTCTCAAGTAGTGGATGCTGGCGATGGCGATAATAAATCAGATCCACTGCCTTCGTCTATGGGAGTACCGCAGGGTTCGTCGGTGTCAAATATAATGTTCTCTCTCCTACTAAACGATCTCCCCGATGCCGTAAAGGGTGCAGGCATATTCATGTATGCAGATGATGTGGTGATGTGTGCTGTGCTGCTGTGGTGTAACAGCTCTTACAATAGAGGAATTGGAAGAGAAATTAAATATTGTAATTAACGGCTTAAATTCATGGTTTAGAGCTAATGGTTTTATGTTAAATTCAAAAAAGACTCACTTCGTTCACTTTTGTCTGTCGGGCCATCATACAAAACCACTTAAAGTTTCGCTAAACGGTGTCAGAATTGAGCAAGTACAGAACACCACATTTTTGGGATTCGAGATTGATCGCAGCATGACGTGGGAGCACCACATCGACAAGATGTGTGCTAAGGTCAGCAGTGCGTGCTTTGCGTTAAGACGAGTATCCCGAGTGGTGTCTGCGGATGTGTCGCGGGCGTGTTACTTTGCCACAGTGCATTCTCGGTTACAATACGGCGCCGAGCTATACGCGCGCGCTGCCGATTGGGAGCGTGCGTTCCGCGCCCAAAAACGTGCCGTACGTGCTATCTTTGGCGTATCGCAATGCACATCCGTCAGACCATATTTCAAAGAGCTTGGCATACTTACGTTACCTGCTATAATGATCTTCCAGGTGGCTGTGTATGTCAGAAATAATCTAGAATCATACAATACGCGAAGAGAGAGACATTCTCGTAACATGCGTAACGCGGATAAGCTGGATGTTATACCACACTCTCTAACGAGGTCACGGAAGTTAACTCACATTATGGGACCTGAAGTTTATAACACGCTTCCCAAAATAATTATATCTGCCCCAAGTTTCGGCAGCTTCAAAAATAGATTAAAGTGCTGGCTTATCGATCAAACTTTTTATAGTTACACCGAATTTTTAGAGAGTGATGGCAAAGTCCTATAAAAATGAATGCAAACATTTGACATGGAACATATTATACTGATATAATGCTTGACAGTTTTCTGTACAATAATTATTATAATACAGTAAAGTAGTCATTTTAAACTTTGAAAATGTATACAATTTGTATGCTCTTTCTTTTGTTTTTATGTTTTTATTAATTGACGTGTAAATTATACATTTATGAATAAAGTACTTTGACTTTGAAAATATAAGTGAATTACAAGTATATGTGAAAGTAGAAAAGAAAGCTAAAGTCAAAGTGACAATCAACGTCAAAATCAAAGTAAAAGTAAAAATCAAAGTAGACGTAAAAGTCAATGCAAAATTCTAAATACACTTTCGATGATTCGTATTCGGGTCCGTAGCAGGAGAGAATAGTGAAAGTTCAAGTGAAAACGACAGTCAAAGAAAACTATAGTGAGACTCAAAGTGTCATTCAAAATGAAAATAACATAATAATCAAAGTGAAAGTCAAAGTGACAATCAACGTCAAAATCAAAGTAAAAGTAAAAATCAAAGTAGACGTAAAAGTCAATGCAAAATTCTAAATACACTTTCGATGATTTGTATTCGGGTCCGTAGCAGGAGAGAATAGTGAATGTTCAAGTGAAAACGACAGTCAAAGAAAACTATAGTGAGACTCAAAGTGTCATTCAAAATGAAAATAACATAATAATCAAAGTGAAAGTCAAAGTGAAGGTAAAAGTTTAAGTGAAAGTCAACGTCAAAGTGAAGGTAAACGTTAAAGTGAAAATAAAAAAATAAAAGTGTAACCTCAAAAATGATGTCCTGTATCCCGTAGCAGAAGGTGCTCCCGAACGGGTTGGTAGTGTTGGTGGAGGACGCGCGGTTGAGCACGCACGGCCGCTCGCACACGCGCAGCGCGCGCGACACGCCCTCCCACTTGCTGTACGCCGTGACGCTGGTCGCGCCGCGGCTCTCCACCAGCAAGTTCGAATCGCATCTGGAATACCGATCATAATGAGATGAAAGCTTGTTTATGGATACATTAAAAGCCTTTGACAATGTCCCCCATTATTTACTGTGGAAAAATTGCATCGCTGTGGTATAATAGTCTAGTCAACAAGTTCAAAAACGTGAGTCCAAAACATGTTTTCAACAATGCATTTACACAATTTCGTGTTGACACAATCGAGTTTCATAACTTTTGTGAAATCTACAACCATGTCATCCAGACAAAATTGTAGGCAAATTTTTATTTTTTGATCATATTTCACAAACCACCCGGCCGATTTCGATAAAACAAGAAATTTTGAAATCGGTTCATGCGTTCTCGAGAAATCAGGTAATATACATTAAAAAAAAAAATATATATATATGTGGTGTTCGAATACCTATCCGATTACCGATCCGATACGATAACCTCCGTTTCGGAAGTCGGTTAAAAATAGATACTTACTTGTCTGGCTGCACCGCCAATTCAAACTCACATCGGTGATACATATTGAAGTTGTAGTGTCCCGGGTAGTTGGTATGCAAGACGAACTTCTTCGCTTGGTGCGTGCGCGCATCGAACAGAATGTCCTGCGGGAACAAAAATATTATATTCAAGTACCTGGACGACCGAACTTTGTTGGGTTTAAACTTGGATAAAATTACATTCTCTAAAAATGTTGCGTAGCTAGATCCAAAAATCCCCTGTACACTAAAGGCCGGGTCACACAGAGGCGATCCGGTAGCGATAGCGATAGCGATCCGATACCGAGTACGGGATCGCGCCCGCTTGCTGTGTGTCAGGTTGCATACAAATTCGAACATTACAAAAAATATCGTCTCGCTATCGGATCGCTATCGCTATCGGATCGCCTCTATGTGACCCGGCTTTAAATTGAATGAAAATTGTTGGAGCCGTTTCCGAGATTCAGATTCTTTTCGTTTCAAGATATTAGATAGGCAATAAGATTTTATGCATTCCACTGAGTTTAACGTTATTAATAGCATTACTGTTACCTCTTTGGTTACTATGGATGTTGAATAAATGTTAAATATTGCGAGAATAAATGAAAAAGAAATGTGTTTGGGCTGGCATCAATGATGTTATATCAATGTTTACCAGTCCGAGCGTGAGTAGATTAGCTTCATTACCGGTCTCACAGTAGTTTAGCTTCACACACCAGTCGCACAGTAGTTTTTTTTTGTATAGTATAGAGCAGGGATGCTACGGAGCTTCGACTTCGACTCCGATATGTTGGAACTTCCGATTCTTATTACACCTTCGGTTCCGACTTCGGCTCCGAGACTTTTAAAACGGAAGTTTTATTCGGAGGTAAGGTGTATAAATATTTGAGATAATCCCTTATTGTGGTGAAAAGTAAATGGAAATACAAAATCCCAACCCCATCAATTGCTTGTCAATGTTTGCCGTGTTCACTGTTCACGTGTTTGGCAAAAAAAAATCCCTAGTAAAAATGGCTCTCTTGCCACCACTTCTGATCCTACCTATGCCTCCGACTTCGGTCCCGACTCCGATCAATTTTAAAAACTTCGATTCCGCCTTCAATTCCGATAAAATTACCTCCGTTACATCCCAGCAGGTCTACTACGAAAACAAACTCCGAATGATCGCATCCGACCGACAGCTGAATCGGATTGTAGCCTACCACGAAAAACATTCGGATCGATACATTTCGGGTCGAAAGATGTAGACTTAGGTCGGATAAGGGTCGGCTCCACTCACCAGCCCAAGCGTGAAGTAGTTGAAGAAGTAGTCGGAGGCGGGCGGCGGGCGGCGTCTCTGCGCGGCGCGGTGGATGCGCATCTTGTCCTCGCTCTTGTAGTAGATGCGCGCCGGGGCGCCCAGCGCGCGCGCCACGCGCTGGCAGCTGTCGCCGAACCGGACCACGCGGCACAGAGGGACGCCCACCGGCTCCAGCGACCGAGACGTGCCTGTACAACGAGGATACAATCATTTTTAAACAAATACCCCGTGTATTGGCCGGAGCCAAGATGGCGGACTGGCTGTTTGAAATCCACCCCCATGATACGAGTATCAAATGAAAGGGTTTGCTGTCAGGAATACGAAAAAAAACAGTCACGTGACTTAAATCCAACATCCAAGATGGCGGATTTTTGAATTTTTTTTAGTGCGTGCTAAAGGCGTGTTTTTTAAACTATTATTTGATCTACCAAGGTTAGTTGGTGATATAAATGATTCTATTCTCTTTTAGTATGAAAACTAACGTAGTTATTACACATTTTAAACAAATACACGGGTAAGTAACGTTAAAAATAGTCAGAACAGTCCGACTCGAGTTTCGATCGCGTCCGGCGATCTTCTTCGCCTACTGACGCTAATCATTCAATGATTCAGTGCTAATCGAGCTGCGAACATGCGCGCGCACTCGCCTTGAAGAAGATCGCCGGACGCGATCGAAACTCGAGTCGGACTGTTCTGACTATTTTTTACGTGAGTTACCCGTGTATTTGTTTAAAATGTGTAATAACCACTAAAACTAGCTAACTAGTTTTCATACCAAAAGAGAATAGAATCATTTATATCATCAACTAACCTTCGTAGATCAAATAATAGTTTAAAAAACTAAAAAAGCACGCTTTTAGCACGAACTAAAATATTACAAACATCCGCTATCTTGGATGCCCCATGTTGGATTTAAGTCACGTGACTATTTTTTTCGTATTCCTGACAGCAAACCCTTTCATTTGATACCCATATCATGGGGGGTGGATTTCAAACAGCCAGTCCTCCATCTTGAGTCGGCCGTCATATTGGATTTGTAATGACGTTTCTTAGCTAGTCATGTATTGTGATCAGAACTCAGAGCGTGTGCAAAATTTCATCCAAAAATCGAAGACCGGGAAGTGGGTCAAATTAAGATTCCAAGATTTTCTTACATACGCCCTATAGAGAAGTAGTCAAGCCCAAAGAGGCCAAATTTGGGCAAAACCGGTTTTGGGACTTTAAAACCTTATTTTTTCATTATAAACATACTCGATTATTAGATTATTTTGATGCCTAAGAGGTAGGTGATAATATTTATCAGTACATTGTCGTTTACAGACACACAAAATTTGGTTTCATTTTTTAGTAATGATTTTTTTGTGTGACGTCACGACGCCGGCCCTGTCGCGAGTCGGGCTTAATGGATGCATATTAACAGTGTTTTGTGAGATAAACTCGATGTCTGACCCTCAGTGAAGCAGTGCAGCCTCAGCCCCTGGGTGGTCGTGTGGTTCCGCAGCACGACGCAGCGCCGCAGGTGAAGCTGTTGCCGGTAGCACGACAGCGGCAGCGACGGCAGAGGAGCGGCCGACAGACTACCCGCGGACGTACTACTCACCTGAAAATTACAATTACCCCACTTCGGTCACAACTCAGACCTTTATAACCAAGAACAAAAACATATCTAACAAAAAAAAATTGGCAGTCATAGGAACTGCCGATAGAAGTGAAAACTTGCTGTTGCCCTGGTACTGGTACCTAGGGGCAAACGCAACTCTTTTATGTTTCTGTTGTCCTGGTATCTGGAGATAAACGCTGGGCTGTTGGAGGTAGGTAATCGAAACTCTTTACTGTTTCTGTTGCCCTGGTACCTACCTGGCCGTTTTTAACGAGTTTACCCGAAGATTTCATATCCGATCCGATCCATTACCATATCCAAGCGTGACGATTGATGAATCCATTTCACAGCCCACGAAAATTCTGTCTATAGCGCGCCTAAAGAAGTTTTCACTTCAATAAACGATCATAAATCGTTTATTGGCCATAAGTAACTATACATTACAGGCAAGTCATCATAATTAGGTTCGTTGCCACTAGTTCCATTCACAGTTCTATGATGGAACTACTGATAATAATTCACAACATTAGTTCCATTTAAAATGGATCTTGAAATAATGGAACCAGTGTCAATCTTGAGTTGACGCTAGTTCCATCATAGTTCCATGATGGAACTACTGACATAATTATGTTAACATCTTAATAATATATATAAATCTCCTGTTACGATGTTTGTCCGCGATGGATTCCTAAACTACTTAACCGATTTTAAATTAAATTGGCACACTTGAGAGATAGGATAGTTTTTATTTCGATTAATAGTCTTTAAATGACAATATCCGAGCGCAGCCGGAATGGGCCGCTAGTTAACTATAAAATAATAAAATAAAAATAATATGAATTTGTCATTATAATTAAATTTAACAATATTTTTCCGTTTGTCCTTTACAAAAATGAAGATTCAGGTAAATTCATTGACATAACTTCGGTCACATCGCAGATCTTTTTTAGGGTTCCGTAAAACGTAAAAACGGAACCCTTATAGATTCGTCATGTCTGTCTGTCTGTCCGTCCGTATGTCACAGCCACTTTTTGCCGAAACTATGAGAATTACACTATTGAAACTTGGTAAGTAGATGTATTCTGTGAACCGCATTAAGATTTTTACAAAACAAATTAAAAAAAAAAAAGGTGTGTGCTTAAGACCGCACGGCAGAAGTGAAAACTTCATTAGCTGATTTTTGCATTAGGTAGGTACCTATGTCGTATTATAATAAAATATTATGGATCGTATTAGTTGAATAAACGAGTAAAACAAGCCAGAAATTAAAGTAAATATTTATTGAAATTTTATTTATATACAAAGTAGCTGTTACCCGCGACTTAGTCCGCGCGAAATAAATACTAAGGTTACTCAGGCAGTACTTATTTGTATACCCAGATTGTATACACATTTATGGTTAGTAAAAAAAGTGTCCATGTTCAAAAAGTTGTTGGCCGGGGCCGGCTGTTTAAAAGTTACTCCAACTTTGTATGCATTCACACGGTGCACCCCTATGATGCCCCTAACATTGTCCGCAAAAAGGTTGGTGAGTGTAATAGGATTTTTGTTACCGACTTTCTCCTGTTCCGTCGATTCCACATACACTACACTGGAGACTCCACTACGATTTTCTGGGAATAGTCTCTTTCTCTTATAAAGGGGTTTTCTAAATAGTTTGTAAGAAACATTTTCACTTGGATTTGGCTTCAATAGTTTTCTTTTTCTGGTCTGTTCGACGGGGTCACCCCCGTCGCTAGCGACGCTCTTATTTATTTATACTATTGACTATATACAAAACTAAATATTTACACGAAAGAAACGAAATATTTACACAGCAAAACTAATTAATTTGATTGTGAAAATTTTAAAGCACCCGTCGTGTTTTCCCGCCCAAAGAAAAGTCTTTTGGAGTTGGTAGCCGTCAGTGTTGCCACTATGATTTTGAGCTTGTCGCCAAATAGTTATGAAACAAAGTCGCCGGTTTTGATTGAATTATTAAGGTAATAACAGTCTGGAAGAATACATAAGCTATTTTTATCCCGGAAATATAGCTGCTAGTAAGAATATAAAATGGCACTGGTCTAAGTACCTACAATGTTAAGCAATTAAAATTAAAAGGAAAAAAGGGAAAAGGAATAACTTAAGGCAATAATTAACATTATTAAATTATTATCATGTGAGATTCAAACGAAAATACAAATGATTCAATAAAATGTTAATAATATAATTGGGAAAGTTCCTGCTATAATGTGCGTATTATATTTATCTGTATGTATAGAAATTGGAAGTAGAGTTTATGGTAGACTTCCATGTTGTTTATGTTTGAGAGAATGAGTTAATTTCCTTATATATATGATCTGACTCCCAATGACCTTGTGTTTTTCCTTCTCCAACCTTCTACACTACACTAGTATATTCCCCTTTGTCGGTAACACGTCGTCTAAATCCGCTAAAAGGTTTTAAAAATTCGCCAGTTTCAGCGACAAAGTCGCTAAGGTGTCAACACTGGTAGCCGGTAGCGAGCAGCGAGAGAGAGAGAGAGTATCTATTGTCCCATGTCCTCTTCTAACAATTATCTTTCTCGGTCTGGCACGTTTGTTGACCACATTATCTTTCTCGCTCTAGCATCCCGAGTTTACCCGAAATTTCTTATCATATCCGAGCGTGATGATCACGTAATCATAAATCCATTTCACAGCCCACGAAAATTCTGTCCATAGCGCGCCTAAAGAAGTTTTCACTTCAAAAAAATTGATTTACATTGATGCAAACAAATCTACTAATCTAATAAATTTAAACAAATAAATTATCTTTAGTCAGGGGTTGGCAACCTTTTGGTAGCCATGGGGTTAAAAAAAAACACGCTTTCATAAAAAATCAAACAAAAAATCAGAAAATTTGATCACGTGATCATGAATCCATTTCACAGCCCACGAAAATTCTGTCCATAGCGCGCCTAAAGAAGTTTTCACTTCAAAAAAGAAAAATTAGGGTTGCCTTCCCATACTGAGAACTGAAACTCAAAAATTTTTTTTCCATCAAATTTTCTGATTTTTTGTTTGATTTTTTATGAAAGCGTGTTTTTTTTTAACTATTATTTATTTGAAATGAAAACTTCTTTGTGTGAATTGAATCCTAGCGTCACGCTCGGCCCCTCTACCGCCTAAATCGGCTATGGCTTTGCTATTGCTATCATTATCATTTCAAGCGAAAAGAAAAGAGAAACATCAAAGCTATTACATTTTACGTTCGGCGGTAGACGCCCGGGTATGATGAGAAATCTTCGGGTAAACTCGGGATCATGGACATAGGCCATCTAGAAATGCGTCAGCCAATGAGAAATGCTGAAAGGGCGTGGCCTGGCCATCATGGCATGGCCATCTAGAAATGCGTGACCCAATGGGAAATGCTAACGCATTTCTAGATGGCCATGCCATGATGGCGAGGCCACGCCCTCCGGATACACCCGTGTAGTTTCCAAAGTAAGCTATCAAATTCTGAGTTATAAGTTTTCACTTCTATCGGCAGTTCCTATGAGTGCCAATTTTTTTGAAGTGACAACGTCTATAAATCGATTTTCGGCTGCATGCACGAACATGTGTCCCGTTATGTCCCGTTACGCACATTGTACGCTAGCGCCGTATCTATCAATGTTTTGTTATGACGTTAAACTATCGTCCGTAAACCAACAGATTTTACAGATAATCTTCTTTTAATAGATGGAGTGATTCAAGAGGAATGTTTTTATGTAGAATACGTGCATAGCAGGGATGTAACGGAGGTAACTTTATCGGAACCGAAGGCGGAGTCGGAGTTTTTAAATTTGATCTATCGGAGCCGGAGTCGGAACCGGAGTCGGAGGCGGAGGCAGGGTCAGAAGTAGTGGCAGGAGAGAGAGTTTTATTTACAAGGACAAATAAACATTATTCATTCTACGATATTTAATCGATTTAAGAGCCTTGAATTTTGCTTTTTTCTTTATTGTGCTCATTTGGTAGTATACTTTTCATTAATAAATTCCCCGGGCGACACTTATGAAACTGTCGGCACAGGCCGCCACCGTCGCCGCTAAGTTATGGTTCGACCTCCGATTAAAACCTCCGATTTAAAAGTTTCGGAACCGAAGTCGGAACCGGAGGTGTAATTATAATTGGAACTTCCGACTTAACGGAGTCGGAGTCGAAGCTCCGTAACATCCCTGGTGCATAGTACAGTAGAGAGACACTGATCATTTAAAAGATTTCTAAAGCGATCTCATAAATAAACACAATTTTGCGCTTAAATTCCAAACGCTGGCTGAACCCTACGAGACAGATCAAAATAATGTACTGCAGTATTGTACACCTTAAAAAGGTCTACAAAAATGGTATTTGTCTATCTCTTAGAGATAACTCCCAATAACCATTTTTATCAGTATATTTAGTATCAGCACTGCACCCGTGCGAAGCCGGGGCGGGTCGCTAGTTATGAACAAATAAAAAAATATGTAACAACTAAGTTCGTTTTCATAGTAAAAAATCTCTTATCGGTACTAACTTGATGTTGAGATCCATAATATATTGTAGTTCGCGAAACGACCGGAGAGCCGCCGTTGGGGAACTGCAATGAGCCCAAGCCGTGAGCGTAGCCGGGCTGGAAAGAGACGAAAACATTATTAATTTATTGATTGCCAATTTTTTTTCGCACTGTAATCTTGGTTGACTAACCCCGTCCACAAAATAAATATTAGTACAGAAGCCTCACTTACCGTAAACAATTATATAAATAGCGACTCTTGCTGGGACACATCAAAGTTCAATTCAGCTCGCATTAGCGCTCAATATCTGTCGCGATTTTCAACTCTCTCTTCTAACGTGTAACTCTGTCCCTGTCTAGCGCGGAGGGTTGTCGACATATCTAAAGGCCGATTTACATCAGACGAGCGAATGCTCATTCTATCCCCACTGTATCAAATTCATTTGGTGTAAACAAACGTAGAACATTCTTTCGTTGTTTTGTTTGCGTTCGCAAAGATTCTATGGAATATCTAATATGGAAAACGCTAAGAACGATCTTTCGTTTACACTAAAAGATCGAGAAAGAATGCTCTTGTTCCAGCTCTAGCTCTACGTTCGTTCAGTTTAAATCGGCCTTTACAATGATTAATTTAATTGATTATATAAAAAGAGTTAAATGTAATATTATATTGTGTATATTTTACCTCGAATTTACTATCGACAGGGAAGTAGAAGGACAGGCCCCTGAAGTTGAGCGCGAACAGGTGTCGCTGCGAGTCGTACAGCCCCGGGTGGGTGGCGCCGAAGCAGTGCTCTATCTGCTCGATAGATGGCGTTATCTCCGGGGAATTGAAGCACATGCCACTGGAAAATACATACAATAACAATTATGAACTTAAAAAGTAGTACCTGGGTGAGCGAGCTTTAAACACTGAGTTTACTTAGATACCCACAGATGAAGAGCTCCCAGTAAAAGATTTTCTCAAAAAAAGAAATAAAGAAAAAAGAAAGAAAGAAAAAAGAAAGAAAGAAAAAAGAAAGAAAGAAAAAAGAACTTGAAAAAAGAGAAGCCATCAAAGTCAAAGTCAAAGTAGTCATCTGGATTCGAACCCGGGTCTATTACTTCATGACCGCCCAACTTATCGACTGAGCTATTTATACTGTCACGCAGTGCCGCGAAATTTACCGTCGCATTCTAATGTCAATGCAACAGTTTTTCATTGTCTAAAAAACGCGCATAAAATGAGTTTTTTTTTAATAAAACCTACAGGTCTACTACGAAAACAAACTCCGAATGATTCGATCCGACCGACAGCTGAATCGGATCTGTAGTCTACCGCGAAAAACATTCGGATCGATACATCTCGGTCGGAAGTTATAGACTTAGGTCGGATGAGGGTCGGATCGAACGAAACGGCCGATTCGATCAACCGACCGATCGTCTATCGAGGTAAGAAACTTCCATAAGTTCGGCCGATATATCGTTTATCGGACTTCGTAGTAGACCTGCTAGTTAGATCGATTTATCGTCCCCAAAACCCCCTGCATACATAATTTCACGAAAATCGTACAAGCCGTTTCCGAGATCCAGATTCTATAATATACTAGCGGCCCATTCCGGCTGCGCTCGGATATTGTCATTTAAAGACTATTAAACGAAATAAAAACTATCCTATCTCTCAAGTTGGACCAGACTGCTCACATTATGCCAATTTAATTTAAAATCGGCTAAGTAGTTTAGGAATCCATCGCGGACAAACATCGTGACAGGAGATTTATATATTATATATACCTTTAAACGAGCAATTCTTGTACCTATATAAATATGAATATATATATAGAATCTGAATCTCGGAAACGGCTCAACGGATTTTCATGAAATTATGTATGCAGGGGATTTCGGGGACGATAAATCGATCTAACTAGGTCTTATTTAAAAAAAAACGCATATTATGCGCGTTTTTAGACAATGAAAAACTGTCACATTAGACATTAGAATGTGAAGGTAAATTTCGCCGCGCGACGCGACAGCATAATTAGCTCAGACGGGAAGTCGGGCGCTCATAGCGGTCACGAATTAGTAGCTTCGAGTTCGAATCCAGACGGGTTCTCTTTTTTTTTCAATTCGTTTTTTTTAAAGAAAATATATCTCTTGGAGTCTTTTATCTGTAGGTATCTGAGCAAAGCTCGGTCACCCAGGTACTATTATATATACTAAGATATGTATATATATATTTATATACAAGAATTGCTCGTTTAAAGGTATAAGATAAGATAATAATAGAGGTAATTATTATATCTTGCCTTGTCCGATCCGGAGGGGTTCCAATACCACGCGCACAGCTGTCTTTTCGAAGTCATGTGCGTAATGACGCTGACTTAAACGGTAATGGAAAATATCGTGAGAAAACCGATATGTATCTAGAAACTTTCGAGGTCATGTGACATCCACCAACCCGCACTTGGCCAGTGTGGTGGATTATGGCCTTGGCTCTCTCCTTGCGAGAGAAGGCCCCGAGTCCAAGAAGTGTAAACATTTAGTGGGCGACTAATATTATGTATGCTTTATGCCTTGTTTGAGGTCCGGATCAGTAGTATTTTTTTTTAATAAAGAATAACCAGACGAGCAGGACATGTGCCTGATGGTAAGCAACATGCCTGCCACATAACAGCACAGTGACACGCAGCTATTGGAATATGGCGAGTCCAAATCATTACCTAACACTTGCACTGCGCTCGTCACCCAGAGATATAAGATATTATATCTCTAAGCTCTGTAATTTCTCTGGAAACATTGCCCTTCAAACCGGAACACAGTAATGTTTGCACGTTACTGCTTGGCGGTAGAATAACTGGCAAAGGTGTGGTACTTCCCCAGGAGGTCTCTGCAAAGAGTCCTTACCACTACAAAACTACTGTTTCTTTTCTAGGAAAATGCCAGTTTCCTCGCGATGGCTTCCTTCATCGTTGAATGGCGGTGACAAACTGTACCTGTACATCAGTTGGAAAAATACTCACGAGGTGCGGAAGGTACCTTAGGAACTAGAACTGTATTTTTTTGAGCTTTTATATCGCTCTCTCTTTTCTTTCAGCTTGAAATGATAGAGACCGCGATAGCAAAGCGAAAGCAGATTTAGTGAGGCGGTAGAAGGCCAGGTGGGATTACGAACAAACTGATAATATTCTACCTCCAAGCAGTAATGTGCAAACATTACTGTGTTCCGGTTTGAAGGGCAATGATTCCAGAGAAATTACAGGGCTTAGAGACATAATATCTTAGATCTCTGGGTGACGAGCGCAGTGCAGTGCTAGGTAATGATTTGGACTATCATGTTCCAATAGCTGCGCGTTACTGTGCTGTTATGTGGCAGGCATGTTGCTTACCATCAGGCACATGACCTGCTCGTCTCGTCACTCTATGCTATAAAAAAAAAAAAAGCAACGCGCGCGCCTTCAGCTAGTATAATATATTGCGCGGACGCGAAGGCTGACACCCAAACCCAAGGGCAGAAGAGCAGACCAGAACGCGTTCGCCATAACAGGCGCGCGAGAAGGAAAGCACTTCAGCCAAACAAACCCAAAATTATCGCAGCAGCGGAAACGCAGCGCGAAACCACACCATCCACCTCTACAGGGGCGGGACCACCACCGCCACCACCACCACCAGTTCCCAGCCAATCGGGGAAGAAAAGGAAACCGAGAGGTGCTCGCGGTAGACGGACCGCTGCGATGGCTCCCATTCCTGAAAAGGAACAGCAGGGGAAAGGGTCTTCGACGGACGAGAGAGCTTCATCGAAGCGCGCTCGCCTGGACGAGACCCAATCTCCCAGAGGGGACGCCAAACGCGCGAAGACCGACCCAAAAGCAAAACGGACGGTGAGCTACGCAGACGCGGCTCAATCCCACCTGAAGGTGGTGATTACTACCGTCCCGCAGAGGGACCTCTCGCAGACCCAGGCAGAGGCGGTGAGGGTAGCTGTTGCTGGCAAAGTTATCCAAACCGCACTGTCTCCATCTTCCTCGAGCGCGCCCGCACCGTCTTTCCGCGGTCGACCCTTCCTGTTGGACGGGGCGTTAGCGATGTGGTGCGAGGACGAGAATTCGCTCAGGTGGCTGGAAGAAGAGGTGAAAAACATCGAGTCACCAATTCCTGACACCACCCTCACGGTCATCAGGCAGTCGGACATGAAGAAGAAGCTCAAGGCTGGGCTTCTAATTCATACCAGCATTACCGACCCTGCCATACTGCAGCGAGTCCTTTGTGCCCAGAATCCGTGGTACAAGGTGGACTCGTGGCAGTGCTACGATATGACCGTGGACGACCAACCACAGGACGCTATGGGCTCCGAGGATAAGGTAGTGCACCTTACCCTGGGAATACCTGAAGACCAGAAGCAGACGATCCTGGACCGAGACCGCCGGGTAGCCCACATTACGGGGAGTGGGTACATCCGCTTCTTCTCCACAGTCGAAGCGAAAACGGCAGGAACACAACCCGTAAAAACAACCTCAACGAGTGAGACTGAAGCAAAGGAGACGTCGACTCCGGAGCCCTCAGCTTCCGCCCTCAAACAGAGTTTGAGCGAGGTGGAAGTAGTCTCACCGTTGCCGAGTGAGGGGTGCTGCAGCAGTGACGAAGATGGCGTCCTGCGAAGCCCATAGCCCCCTCAAGTTCATCCAGACCAATCTCCAGCACAAGCAGATAGCGGCGGCCACTCTACGCAGAGTGCTGGAGAAGAACAGCAAGACCGTCGCCATGATCCAGGAGCCCTGGATCAAAAATAATAAAATCTGCGGTCTCAGTAACATCGGAGGTAAGTTAATGGTAGACACTACTGTTGAAACCCCAAGAACATGTATTTATATGCCTAAAACAACAACAGCCACTTTGCTTAACCAATTCTGTTCTAGAGACCTCACAGCAGTGAGACTTACTACAGAAAACCAAACCGTCTTAGTACTAGCATCAGTGTACCTGCCGGGTGAGGGGGATATTCCCCCAAAAGAACTGGCCGACCTGGTACAACACTGCGAAGAACATCACTGGGAGCTGATCGCATCCGCGGACAGCAACGCTCACCACTCGCTGTGGGGAAGTAGAAATACCAACAAAAGGGGTGAGTCCTTAGCCGAATATTTATTCCAGACAAACCTCAACATTATGAACAGGGGTACGGAACCTACTTTTGTAAGCTCTAGGTACCAAACTATCATAGATATTACACTGGCAACCAACGCGGTGGCTAGCCAAATCGAGGGATGGCACGTATCAAACGAGCCATCTTTTGCGGACCACCGCCGCGTTTGTTTCCAACTGCGATATAAGTCAACAGACCCTGTTCCATATCGTAACCCCCGTAAAACCGATATAACAAGGTACACAGCATTATTAAACAAAACATTAGGAAACACACACCTAACTGACACAACACTTTGTACAAACAACATAGAAACGAACGTACAATTCCTAACAAAAACACTATTGGATAGTTACAAACTGGCATGTCCGGTGGTAAAATCAAACAACGTAGGTAAGGGTTCTTGGTGGGGGCCAGAACTCGAGAGACTACGCCATAAACTAAGGTCGCTCTATAACAGGGCAAAAAACACCAGATCCATGGTGGACTGGGACAACTACAAAGCTGCACAAAAGCATTACAAGAGGCGAATCAGGTTCCGCAGAACGGAATCCTGGCACAACTTCTGTAATAGCATAAATTCAACAAACCAAGCCGGAAGAATAAAGAAAGTTCTAGCCAAAAGCGAGCTCAACCTCCCGGGCTCCCTAAAAAAGGAAGACGGCACTTACACAAACACAGACAACGAAACAAGTGCAGTACTTCTGGAGACTCACTTTCCTGGATGCCAGATCACAGGAGAACCAGAGTGGCCAGAAGAAAACCACTGCACACCAACAACCCAAGAATGGGAAGTAGCAAATAAGGTAGTAACCGCGGATAGAATAAAATGGGCACTTAAAAGTTTCAAACCTTTCAAATCCGCAGGGCTGGATGGTATATTCCCAGCGTTACTACAATGGCAACCAAACCAGGTAACAGAGCACCTTTTACCAATTTATAGGGCCTGTATAGCCTTTAAATATATCCCGAAAACATGGAGGGAGGCGAAAGTAATTTTCCTACCAAAACCCGGTAAGGAGGACTACACGCACGCCAAATCGTTTAGACCTATTAGCCTAACGTCTTTCCTTCTAAAAACGTTAGAAAGATTAGTGGACCGACACTTAAGAGATGGGGCACTAAAACATAAACAACTGCATCCTCAGCAGCACGCATACAGAAAGGGTAGATCAACAGAGTCAGCATTGCATATGGTTGTGCACAAGATAGAATCGGCTCTCACAAACAAACTTTCAACACTTGCAGCCTTTATAGACATAGAGGGGGCATTTGATAAAAGAATGCACAACAGCATAAACCATGCTCTATGCAAACTCAAGGTCGAACCAGTGATGAGGAATTGGATCACCGAGTTGGTCAGTAAAAGAGCAGTCCAGATAGTGATGAACACTACCATAAGGGCAAAGGTAGTAAAAGGATGCCCCCAGGGTGGCGTCCTATCACCACTATTATGGAACACAGTAGTAGACAGCCTCCTAAAGACGCTAAATAACAGAGGGTACACTACTATTGGTTATGCGGATGACCTCACTATACTGATTAGCGGAAGCGCTGAAAATGTGCTTTGTAAGTCCATGCGCTCGGCTCTTCAGATTGTAGAGAAATGGTGTGGCGAACATCAATTGTCAGTAAATCCGAAAAAAACAGAGCTCATTCTTTTCACCAACAAAAGAAAGTTACCAGAACTACAACTCCCAAAATTATTTAATACCAAACTCACCCTATCATCGCAAGTGAAGTATCTGGGCATCATCCTTGATAATAAACTGAACTGGGCGAGTCATATAGATACAAAAATTAAGAGGGCCTGTCTAACTTTTTGGCAATGCCGGAGACTCATTGGGAGAAAATGGGGTCTCAATCCAAAAATTACACTGTGGTTGTACACTTCAGTGATTAGACCCTCTCTGACCTACGGATCAGTTGTGTGGTGGCCCAGAACACAACTGACCACAATAAAAGCCAAACTCCAAAGTCTGCAACGCCTGGCAAGCCTAGCAGCCACTGGATGCATGAAAACCACACCATCAGCCGCTTTGGAGTATCTCTTAAATTTGAGACCTCTACACTTAGTCATACAAGAGGAGGCCACTGCAGCCGCCCTGCGACTAAGAGCTCATGGACTGTGGAAACAGGGTACAGAAACAGAACACACAAAAGTTCTGAAACGGGTGCTGAAAGAAATACCACTTCTTGAGGCACCCATGGATAGAACAATATGCCAACACGTCTTTGATCGAAGATACAATATCCAACTTAATGCAGAATTAAAAGACAGCTCTGGTAGCAGAGAAGTAAGGATATACACAGACGGCTCCAAAACCTCACAAGGTACAGGAGCCGGTGTCTTCTCAAATGATTTAAACATAAAAATATCAACATCACTAAGTAAGTTAAACACACTCTTTCAAGCCGAATGTATCGGTATCACCAGGGCGGCACAGGCGATCGCAGCCAGAGATGTCGGGGACTTAAACATCAAAATTGTCTCCGACAGCGCGTCAGTGCTTCAAGCCCTAAAAAACAACACTATAACCTCTGTCCTTATACTGGAATGTCACAATGCACTCCAATCCATAACAGGGACGAACAGAGTAACCCTGCAATGAATTAAAGGACACAGCGACTCACTAGGTAATGATGCAGCAGATGAACTGGCCAAGAGAGGAGCAAAGGCAATAACATACGGTCCGGAACCTTTAATGCCTATACCTCAGGCCCAAATAAAATCATGGCTGCAGGAAAATACCGAAAAAGCACATTCAATGGAATGGAGAAACATTGAAGGTTGCAGGCAAACAAAAATTGCTGTTCCGGTAGCAACAAAAAAACTTGCCCGCAACCTTATCAGACTGAGCAGGGATAGGATCCGTAAAGTCATAGGTACTATGACTGGCCACTGTCCCCTTAACAAACACTTATTCAATTTAGGTGTAACTGATAGCCCTCTGTGCAGAGGATGCATGGAGGAAGAAGAAACGCCACAGCATGTGATTGTGGAATGCAGGAGCGTGGCGGATCAACGGGCAGAATTCCTCCACTCCCCAGCAGCAGTCCCGGAGGCCTTCAACAACCTGAATAGGTTGCTTGCCTTCTGGGATAGCCTGGGATGGTTGGAGTGATAGGGAAGTATGAGCCACGCACAATGGCCCACTTTGAGAGGCTGAGTGCGGAAACAGCCCCGTCAAACTAAACTAAACTAAACTAATATTGCGCGGACGAAGTCGCGGGTAAAAGCTAGTAGGAAATAATGCAACAGTGGAGCGGCTCGTCAAGTGAAGCGAACCGTTTGTACGGCGGTATATTATATTATAATGTCATTAGGTCGCAGATAGGTGGCACGCAGTTAACAGCTGTACGGTGATAACGCGAATACACCTCCGTTTTCCGTATTATTTATAAGTGTTTATGAAAACATATTTACTGTGTTTAATTTGCTCGCATTAATTAATTATTTATAGGTGTTTATGAAAACAACTAATAGTTACTGTGGCCTCGTGGCTTAATGGGTAGTAGCTCTGCCTGGGAAGCCGAGGGTCGTGGGTTCGATTCCCACCCAGTGCAAATGTTTGTGTGATGAATTCAAATGTTTGCACTGTTTCTGGGTGTTTCTATAGTAAGTATGTATAGTAAGTATAGTAAGTATGTATAGTAAGTATGTATTTAAAACTACATTAGTATTATATTATCAGCTATTTGGCCGCCATCGTACAAGCTTTGCTTAGTTTGGGGTCGGATGGTGTTGTGTGTGAATTGTCCACCAATTTATTATTTATTTATTATTATTATTTAATTTGCTAGCATTCATTAACAGCATATTACAGTTACTATAAGCTGCGCTACATGGCCATGGTCCCGAGTTTACCCGAAGATTTCTTATCATACCCGAGCGTGACGCTAGAATTCAATTCACACCCCACGAAAAATCTGTCTGAGGCGCGCCAAAACGAAGTTTTTACTTCAAACATTTTGAAATCGGTGGAGTAGTTTTTTTTTTAAATAAAGAGTGGCGAGACGAACAGGACATGTGCCTGATGGTAAGCAACATGCCTGCCACATAACAGCACAGTGACACGCAGCTATTGGAACATGAAGAGTACAAATCATTACCTAGCACTGCACTGCGCTCGTCACCCAGACATCTCAATCTCAATCTAAGATGTTATATCTCTTAGCCCTGTAATTTGTCTTGAAACATTGCCCTTCGAACCGGAACACAGTAATGTTTGCACATTACTGCTTGGCGGTAGAATAACTGGCAAAGGTGCGGTACTTCCCCAGGCGGACTCTGCCAAGAGTCCTACCACTACATAACATGGCCATGATCCCGAGTTTACCCGAAGATTTCTTATCATTCCCGAGCGTGACGCTAGAATTCAATTCACAGCTCTCGAAAAATCTGTCTGGTGCGCGCCAAAACAAAGTTTTCACTTCAAAAAAAATTAAATCGATCGAGTAATTTCTTTATGAATATATAATTTGCAAAAAAATGGTTGTCTGTAAAGTCGGGTTACTGACGTTAGTTGAACGTGACAACTTCAACTACGCCTTAGAGCGAGGTAACGCCGGCGGCGAGGTAACGGCGTTAACGGCACATGACGTCACGTTTTGCGGGCGTGCAGCCGGCTTCATCGAATTATAAGACGTTGTTACGTCAAAAAAAAAAATTGGCAGTCATAGGAACTGCCGATAGAAGTGAAAACTTGCTGTTGCCCTGGTACTGGTACCTAGGGGCAAACGCAACTCTTTTATATTTCTGTTGTCCTGGTATCTGGAGATAAACGCTGGGCTGTTGGAGGTAGGTAATCGAAACTCTTTACTATTTCTGTTGCCCTGGTACCTAGCTGGCCGTTTTTACCGAGTTTACCCGAAGATTTCATATCCGATCCGATCCATTATCATATCCAAGCGTGACGATTGATTAATCCATTTCACAGCCCACGAAAATTCTGTCTATAGCGCGCCTAAAGAAGTTTTCACTTCAAAAATGGTTATCTGTAAAGTCGGGTTACTGACGTTAGTTGAACGTGACAACATCAACTACGCCTTAGAGCGAGGTAACGCCGGCGGCGAGGTAACGGCGTTAACGGCACATGACGTCATGTTTTGCGGGCGTGCAGCCGGCTTCATCGAATTATAAGACGTTGTCACGTCAAAAAAAATTGTAGTAAATGGGAAGCGTACTCACCTATACCTAAGCTTAACTAGTTTCATATTATAGATCTCTATTATCTTGAGTCGTTGCGCGACCGGGTCGAATATTAACCGGACGCCGTCCTGTGGCATGTTGATCACTAGGTCTACGTTTAACGGGTTCTGAAACGGTACAAACAAAACATATTTATAATGAAAACAATACAATGGTAATCTAAATTATTACAATCGAATATCAACATCAACAGCCCACTAAACGTTCCCACTGCTGGGACTCGAGGCCTTCTCTCGCAAGGAGATAGTTGAGGCCGTAATCCACCACGCTGGCCCAGTGCGGGTTGGCGGATGACACATGACTTCGAAAGATTCTAGGTACATGTCGGTTTCATCACGATGTTTTCCTTCACCGTTTTAAGTTAGCGTCATTACGCACATTACACTTCGAAAAGACGGAAGTGGTGCGTGTGGGGTTTGAACCCGGGGCAGTGCACCCTCACTCGCTCAAGGTCGCGCGGTTTTAGCCTACCGCTAGACCGTTCCTTCCAGGAAACAAGTGACAGTGGGTTGTCGGACGCACGGCTGAGCGCTCGCGCAAAACGTTTCCCGCGCATATTGTTAATAGATATGTCGTAAACCCTCCGCTAGACAGGGACAGAGTTACGCGTTAGAAAGAGCGCAAATGTTTATTTGAAAATCGCGACAGGTATTGCGAGCTGAATTGAACTTTGTTGTGTCCCAGCAAGAGTCGCTATTTATATATTTGTTTTTGGTAAGTGTGGCTTCTGTACTAATATTTATTCTGTGGTTATACTAAGACCCCTCTTTGGTCGTCGGCTCCTCGATGCGATCAGGCCTATTCTTGCTGAGAGGGTCCAGAGAGGACATATTAAAGTCCTCACCTTCTGGACTATGGAGATGCTCTCGGGACGTGAATGGGACTGCGGGTCCGCAAGGGCACTGGTGGTGCGGCAGAAAGTCAGAATCGTTGGACGAGTTTGACAGCGATCCTGCGACTGATCCCACAAGCCATGCCGGATCAACCTATGGGGTATAGACGGTAGGAGCACCACTTAAGGTATTGTCGAGTCCACCAAACCCAACCACGACGGACGGTATGCAAAAGCACTTCCCCCACACAAAAAAGTAAAGTTATATTATAAGGAAGACTGTGACGGGGATTTTTCGGTATATAAACTCGGCTTATGGAGAAATGTTTTTTTTTTTTCAAATTAAGCACGCTCCATCGTAGACCAAATCGTCGCTTAACATCAGGCGAGATGACGTACAAATGCAAGATAAAAAGTGTTAATTCAAAGTCTAACCAGTACTGCACTGTGCTCGTCACCCAGAGATCTAAGATAATATCTAAGCCCTGTGATTTCTCTGGCAACATTGCCCTTCAAACCGGAACACAGTGATGTTTGCACATTACTGCTTGGCGGTAGAATAACTGGCGAAGGTGTAGTACTTCCCCAGACGGATTAGACTATGAATTAACACTACAGCATGTACATTAGCAATATCAGCATGTCAGTGTCACCAGAAAGTCACCAAAAGATTTTCCCATTTCGCAACAACACAGCCAACGAAGTTTTCACTTCAAAAATACATACAATATATTCAGAGAAAGGAAATTAATTAAGAATAACCTTACCTGATCACTATACAGTACTTGTACTCCTCTTATTGTGCCCACTTGACTCTGTATTATGGCTACTGACTGGGAGAAATGCATCCCTGAAACAAACAAAAAAAAACATAAATAATCGCTCATTACAGTTAAACAATTATATGAACTCATCATCATCATCAACAGCCCACTAAATGACTAAACGTTCCCACTGCTGGGACTCGGGGCCTTCTCTCGCAAGGAGAGAGTTAAGGCCATAATCCACCACGCTGGCCTAGTGCGGGTTGGCGGATGACACATGACTTCGAAAGATTCTAGGTACATGTCGGTTTCGTCACGATGTTTTCCTTCACCGTTTTTAAGTTAGCGGCATTGCGCACATGACTGCGAAAAGACAGTGATGCGTGCGGGGTTTGAACCCGGGGTCTCCGAATCGGCAGGCGCCGTTCTCCCGACTAGACCAGCCGTAACTTCTCATATGAAATTATATGAACAAGTAACGACCAAATATTTCTTAGAATCATTTACATGCAATAAGTCGTTTTCAAGACGCAAATATCATATCTGTTGCAGAACCGATAAATAATCGTAGGAGTAGAATTGTTCTTGACTTTTGTGGCTGATAGTAGGCAACATACCTACAGCACAGTGACACGCAGCTAATGGACCACGAAGAGTCCAGAGCATTATATAGCACTGCATCATCGCCCAGAGATACAATGATATTTTTTTTTTTAAATAATAATAATAATATTCATTTATTCACAGTAAATAGTTTGATACAGAGTAAGTAGCCTTAGGTTTAAGATATTGAGAGTTAGTAACATAATTGTCTGAAGTCGCTACATGTAAATTTTGAGCTTCGAATATCCGAACTAAGCCTAAGCTTGTGCTTCAGAATATTCGTGCTCTCACTGGTTTGGTAATCTTTAAACATATTCAAATGCTATTATTTATTTCAAAAGTTACAAAATTAAAATAAAATAAAACAATACAATATAAGATGTTTTATCTCAATTACGCCTACGCCTCTATTACTATATTATCTAATTTCACTGGAAACATTGTCTTTCATAGCGGAACAGTGATGTTTGCACATTACTGCTTGGCAGTAGAAACACCTGGGCCTAATAAGTAGTGTAGGACTGCCCCAGGCGGCCTTGGCAATAAGTACTACCACTACTAAGAATAAGAACGTCTAGGCTATGGAATATGGAATGCGCGTCCAGAGTCGGTTTTTCCGATGTTTACCATCTTGGTGTTATCAGAGAGAGTATTATCGGTATTATCTAGTCAAGCACGCTCTATCTTAGACTGCATCGTCGCTTAACATGAAGATAGTGGCATAAGTATAATGGTCAAGTGCAATTGACCATTGACCTCACACAACTAATAAGAAGTTTTGTAGTGGTAGGACTCTTGGCAGAGTTCGCCTGGGGAAGTACCACACCTTTGCCAGCTATTCTACCGCCAAACAGTAATGTGCAAACATTACTGTGTTCCGGTTTGAAGGGTATAAAGTAATAAGATTCAGCACTATGCCGTCACTTGTACGCTGTCCAACTGAGTGCAGTTGAAGAGGGGGGGTTACAATCCTCGATCATTTCTCCTTGTATATATCCTCTATACATCACACAAATATTTGTCCTGGGTTGGAATAGAACCCACGACCTATGGCACTGTTGGTAAACTGACTACCAACAGAGCCACGAGGGCAGTCAGTGATTGCGGATTTACAACAACAGTATAAAATAGAGGTAGGTATAAAACAATATTAACTATTGAAGTTACGGCTGGTCTAGTCGGGAGAACGGCGGCTGCCGATCCGGAGACCCCGGGTTCAAAACCCCACACGCACCACTGTCTTTTAGAACCCACGACCTATGGCACTGTTGGTAAACTGACTACCAACAGAGCCACGAGGGCAGTCAGTGATTGCGGATTTACAACAACAGTATAAAATAGAGGTAGGTATAAAACAATATTAACTATTGAAGTTACGGCTGGTCTAGTCGGGAGAACGGCGGCTGCCGATCCGGAGACCCCGGGTTCAAAACCCCACACGCACCACTGTCTTTTCGAAGTCATGTTCGTAATGCCACTAACTTAAAACGGTGGAGGAAAACATCGTGAGGAGACCGACATGTACCCAGAATCTTTCGAAGTCATGTGTCATCCACCAAACCCGCAGTGGGCCAGCGTGGCGGATTATGGCCTTAACTCTCTCCTTGCGAGAGAAGGCCCCGAGTCCCAGCAGTGGGAACATTTAGTAAGCTGTTGATGATGACGATAAAAACAATAGAAATATAATGATATCGCATTAGTATGCTAGCAACATATCACTTTACAGACGACATGAAATGCCTGTGACGAAAAGATTGGCATAATTCATGGAATGACTATTAGAGTAAGATCCCAGACCTGCCAGACGTCACTTATTTTTTCACTTATTTTCTGATGAATGAAATGTGGACGATTGAGTAGAGTTAGTAAGTACTAAGAACACATTCTTACTCGCTAACTTGCTTAGACGGCCAATTTTGAGATATGGGGTAATAAAAAATAATGAGAGAGAGAATGAGAGCAATAGCAGTGGTTGGACTCATGGCAGAGTCCGCCTGGGGAAGTACCACACCTTTGCCAGCTATTCTACCGCCAAACAGTAATGTGCAAACATTACTGTGTTCCGGTTTGAAGGGCAATGTTTCCAGATAAATTACAGGGCTTAGAGATATAACATCTTAGATCTCTGGGTGACGAGCGCAGTGGAGTGCTAGGTAAGGATTGGGACTCTTCGTGTTCCAATAGCTGCGTGTCACTGTGCTGTTATGTGGCAGTCATGTTGCTTACCATCAGGCACATGTCCTGCTCGTCTCATCACTCTTAGTTTAAAAAAAAATCGCGGCTGTCTAAAACTGCAGTCTTGACTTCTCGCTGCTAGATCGTCTTAACCAAGATGCTCGACAGTGAGATGTTGTGTGAGGCGGAGGAGCGAGAGTGAACGTCATTCGCTCATACAATGGAAAGGAGGAAATGGACCAATCCCGTCTCCATTGGAGAGTTTAAGGCGTCGTATATAAAAAAAAAGCAAGGCCATAGGAAGATTAGTCAAATGGTAAAGACCCTGCAGACCTACTACGAAGTCCGATAAACGATATATCGGCCGAACTTATGGGCGTTGCCTACCTCGAAAGACAATCTGTCGGTTGATAGGATCGGCCGTTTCGTTCGATTCGACCCTCATCCGACCTAAGTCTATAACTTCCGACCGAGATGTATCGATCCGAATGTTTTTCGTGGTAGGTTACAATCCGATTCAGCTGTCGGTCAGATCCGATCATTCGGAGTTGGTTTTCGTAGTAGACCTGCTGGCGTCAATAATATATTATTGCGTATCAAAGGTAGCAACTGTTATCGTACCCTAGGAATAGTTGCGGAAAAATTTGCGTAAACATGTCACAGATTAATTCATATCTATTATAACCTTCATTTATAAATATACCTACGTATATTGTGAATCAACAATTGGTATTATTAACGGCCCTAGCAATATACGCATCTAACTAGCAACTAGTTTTTGATGAAAAATTCTTTTGGCGTGCCACAAACAGATTTTTCGTGGGCTGTGAATTGAATTCTAGCGTCACGCTCGGGAATGATAAGAAATCTCCGGGTTAACTCGGGACCATGGCCATTGGCCATAAATAAATGCGTCAGCGTTTCCCATTCGGCATCTAGAAATCTTGAAATGCTGACGCATTTATAGATGGCTATGGTCATGACCAGTGGTTCAAGCCTTCCGGTCTCACCCGTGTAGTTTCCAAGGCAAGCTGTCAAATTCTGAGTTATAAGTTTTCACTTCTATCAGCAGTTCCTATGACTGCCAATTTTTTTTTTTAGTATAGAGTGACAAGACGAGCAGGATATGTGCCTGATGGTAACCAACAACCAACATGCCTGCCCATTAAAGCACAGTGAGATGCAGCTATTGGAATATGAGAAGTCCAAATCGTTACCTAGCACTGGACTGCGCTCGTCACCCGGATGTATAAAATGTTTTATCTCTTAGCCAAGTAATTTTACTGGAAATATTGCCCTTCAAACCGGAACATAGTAATATTTGCACATTACTGCTTGTGGAATAACTGAAAATTGTGTGATACTTCCCCAGGCGGACTCTGCAAAGTCCTACCTACCTAAAGACCATGGCCATCTAGAAATGCGTCAGAATTTTAGATGGCCAATAGGAAATGCTGACGGACTTCTAGATGGCCAATGGCCATGGCCTCGAGTTTACCCGAAGATTTCTTATCATTCCCGAGCGTGACGCTAGAATTCAATTCACAGCCCACG
The DNA here is from genome assembly GCA_963693475.1 of Ectropis crepuscularia. Taxonomy (NCBI): domain Eukaryota; kingdom Metazoa; phylum Arthropoda; class Insecta; order Lepidoptera; family Geometridae; genus Ectropis; species Ectropis crepuscularia. Next base: position 12,321,947 of record OY856368.1, on the reverse strand, counting down.
AAAAATCTGATGATCTGATGAAAAAACAATACTTTAATATATAAATACTAAAAAAATCGGCCAAGTGCGAGTGGGACTCCCGCACGAAGGGTTCCGTGGCATTAGCCAATAAACAGCGTAAACCTCTTTGGCTTTATTCCGAATTCCGTATACATAGACTATCGCAGTTTCCACAGACAGGCTTTCAGCCAAAAAGTTGCACTAAAATTTTGAATTTATCTTATGATTCTAATGACGAAATCGATAGCGCGTTTCATTCTACTAGTGGCGTCATGGGACAGACTAATCGTGCAAATATTTGTGTGATGAATTAAATAAATAATAAATAAACATTGGTGGACAATTCAAATGTTTGCACTGTGTCTGGGTGTTTCTATGTATAATAAGTATGTATTTTAAACTATATAAGTATTGTATCAGCTATCTGGCCGCCATCACACAAGCTTTGTTTAGTTTGGGGTCAGATGGTGTTGTGTGTGAATTGTCCACCAATATTTATTTATTAAAAAAAAAAAACGGTAAAAAATCAAGTTTGTTGTATGGGAGCCCCCTTTAAATATTTATTTTATTTTTAGTATTTGTTATAGCGGCAATAAAAATACATCATCTGTGAAAATTTCAATTGTGTAGCTATCACCGTTCTTCCGACAGACGGCCGGACGGACGGACGGACGGACAGCTAAGTCTTAGTAATAGGGTTCCGTTTTTAGCCTTTGGGTACGGAACCCTAAAAATGGGAACGTAATGTGGATTGTTTATGCTCGATGCGTGTATCGTAGGTTAATATGACACAATGGATTCAATATAACGTTTCCATGTCGTCGTAATTGTATTGATATTGTAATGTTATTGACCTTGATGGCTATCGGTAATGCGATTACAATATTTACGATTATCTGCGAAAATTGCGACTGATATTACTTAATTGATTACAAATGTCGTCTTTTTGAAGTGAAAACTTATTTTGCCCCACCAGTACAGATTTTCCGTGGGCTGTGAATGGATTTTAAGCGTTCGTAAGAAAGAAAGAAATCTTCGTATAAACCCGGGAGCATTCGGCATTTCTAGATGGCAATGGTCAAGGCCAGGACCTCCAGTTTCACCCGCGTAGTCTCAAAGTGAGCTATCAAATTCTGAGTTATTAGTTTTCACTTTTATCGGTAGTCCATAGCAACATGCCTGCCACATAACAGCACTGTGACACGCAGCTACTGGAACATGAAGAACCCAAATCATTACCTAGCACCGCACTGCGCTCATCACCCAGAGATCTAAGTTGTTATATCTCTAAGCCCTGTAATTTCTCTGGAAACATTGCCCTTCAAACCGGAACACAGTAATGTTTGCGCATTACTGCTTGGCGGTAGAATAACTGATAAAGGTGTGGTACTTCCCCAGGCGGACTCTGCTAAGAGTCCTACCACTACAAAAAAAAAAAACAGTTACAGTTAATCTGTGGCTTTATCGAAGAGTGACGAACTTGTTTACGATTTAAACGGCATTTTAGCGCAAACATTCCCCTTGTATCGCGTAAACAATCGCAGCGGATAATGCGTAATATTTTATTACTTTTCTGCGTTGTTCTATGGGTTTGTTTGTTTCACTATAAGACGGCTGTTTGTGTCTCACTATGAGATATTCTATATTTCGGGCCTCATAGAGATTTCTGATTCACCAGTTCTTTTATTTGAAGTAATGTAGTATCACAGTCTAATATATCATACAGTTGTTCGATGAAGCCGTCTAGACGGGGCAATCGTGCGGGGCGTGCGGGGTGTGACGCGGGAAGCGCGCTCCTGCATTGCCTACATTACACTTTGGAATTTTCATTTAGGTTGATTCTATATTATTACTAGCAATAACCCTGCGCAGTTGCCGTTATTTTCCTGGGATAAAAAGTGGCCTATTCTTGAATAACACAGAGCGTATGTGTTATTCCAGACTACTTGCCTTGAGAGGCGTCCGAAACCTACAGCATTTGGCTCCAGTGACGCGCCGGAAACCAGCGACATGTCAACTCCTCGGGAGAGCCTACCCCTAGGTGGTGGTCAGAAGGTCCTAAACGTCCGACGCCCTAGACCCTCCAATGGAGATGGGATGGGTCCATTTCCGCCTCATTGTATGAGCGAATGACGTTCACTCTCGCTCCTGCACCTCACACAACCTCTCACTGTCGAGTATCTAGGCGATCCAGCAGCGAGAAGTCAAGACGCAGTTATAGATAGCCGCTGTAGCGCCTCTGTGGCCATATCGCGGCCCTTGTCCTTACACTGAGCACTCTGCTAATAAGAGTGAGTAAGGAACAAACAAACACACAATCTTTCACATTTACAAAATTAGTGTAATACAGGAGTGAAGGTTCACTTAACTTTAGGGAATAATAAAAACAAAGAAACAAAGTCATTAAACTTTGTTCTTGACAACTTTACATTTGCAGTTAAATCGTCGCTCTACTAGAAGACAGTCATTTGTGTGGAAATATTGGGACAGCATAAATAAGTTTGTTTTTTTATTGTTTTGTACGTTATCAGTAGACACTAGACAGTTACAGAAGTGTATTGCATCATAATAACAATTAAGTACTGTATTATTATTTTAAATCTATATAATATATAAAACTTAAAGGTGACTGACTTAGTGATCTATCAACGCACAGCTCAAACCACTGGAGGGATCGAGCTGAAATTTGGCATGCAGGTAGATGTTATGACGTAGGCACCCGCTAAGAAAGGATTTTGATAAATTCGACCCCCAAGGGGGTTAAATAGGGGGAATAATATGGAACTTTTTAATCCTTTGAGATATTTGCATGAAATTTACATATTGAAAACTTGAAACTCAACTTAGTTAATAATTACGCTTAACGCGAGCGAAGCCGCGGGTAAGCTTAAGCAAAAGCTAGTAAATTATAATTACGCAATGTTTTCAGAGAAATTACAGGGCTTAGAGATATAATATCATAGATAGCTGGGTGACGAGCGCAGTGCAATGCTAGGTAATGATTTGGAGTCTTCATGTTCCAATAACTGCGTGTCACTGTGCTGTTATGTGGCAGGCATGTTGTTTACCATCAGGCACATGTCCAGCTCGTCTCGTCACTCTTTATTTAAAAAAAAAAAACTTTAATTATTGTAAGCTTAGGTATACAATAATGTTAGACAATAATATTTTCGATTTGTTGTTTAATTTATTTAATATATTAAGGTCTCATTACTGTATAATATCCTACCCGTACACGGTTACCTGGAAGAGATCGCTCTAAGCGATAAGGCCGCCAATTAAAATGTCTTGCCTAAGTTATTTTTAAGTGTCTTTTGTAATTTTGTTTTTTGTATGTATGTGTGGCTTTTAATAAATAGTTTCCTATCTGTTCTATTTCTATCTATAAATTATAATTATGGCTTGCCAATGAAGTGGCTAAGCTTGTTAAGCAATGGCTATCTATAGCCATCTATAGGTTAGGCATAGACTTAAAAATAGCACAACCGCGTTGGGCCTCAAATTGCATATTTAGGGCCATGTGACATGCGATTCAGTTCACAGCGGTCAGTGTGCGGAAGTAAACGAGTTTTTGCTGGCTGTTAAAATGCCAAAAAATGTTCAGTAAGCCACATCCTTCCTTTGAAGTCCTTGCATTTAGGCAATTGATTTATTTTTAATCTACTTTAAAAGAAGGCAGTTATCAATTCCTCAATTTATAGAAAATGTGTAAATGGATTTTGATAATTCTTTTTTCATTCGAAAGGCTAAACTCTCCTAATAGTCCTATACAAAATTTGTATCGAAATTGGTTGAGTGATTTTTGTAATATGTATCAAAACAAAAATATACATATGTGGATGACATGTATTAGTTTATTATTAATTCTATTAATTAAGATTAATTAATTGTATGCAAGTTTAATTTTTGTTGGTTTATTTTATTTTTCAGAGTTTATTGACTCGCACACAACATACTTTTAGGCTGACATTTTTTTAAATAATTTAAAATTGTGTTAGACTGTGTAAAATAATAGCATAATTTCTGCCTGTGATTTTATCTGTGCCTATTTAAGTTCACTAAAGAAAATCTGCATTTTAATGGATAAAAAAAAAGTAACCTATACTATAATGTTTATACATATTAGTTTATAATGGCCATTTTTTGGTATGCCATCTCCTGTTCTTGCACGGTTGCCTGGTAGAGATTGCTCTAAGCGATAAGGCCGCCAATTAAATTGCTAAGCTATTATTTTTTCTGTTTTGTATTATTTGTTGTTATTCTTATGTATTATGGCTTTTTAATAAAAAGTTATTGTATTGTAATGTTAAGATGTGGTTGTAAGGTGTGTTTAACTTTTTGACTGAACAGGTACATATACTAAGTATATGAGACTCTTTAAATATTACTAATTTAACTAATAATATCTGTTACTTGATCAGCAAATAATACTAGTAAAACATTACTTCATCCAAATAGGTATTTCCTACCTACAAAATATAAACATTAGCCCTCCTAAAAAGAAATAACTGGCCAGCATAAAAAAAATATCTAAGGAAAATTTACATACTAGCCAGTATGTAATCACAGATTAAAAAAAAATGTAAATGCCTTCATTTAAGTTTCATCACTGCCAGTGTTTTTTTTACAATTTGAAAGTAGAATAATGTACTTTGATGCGGGCAAACTAAATACACAATATTCTTTTGTTTTACTTGTTAGTTAAGAATGACTCACAATTTTATGATGCAACATGCACTTGTTTATTTTTCCTTTTTGCTTGTCCTTTCGGTGAAGGCATTTGGTAAGGTAAAATATGTTAGGTATTTAAATCATAGACTAGCTTGAGTAGGAATATCTGATGAGGATAAATTAGATTGGCACAGCAATAAATTACTTTAGACTGTGGGCGTAACGAAACATGGATTGTTTATAATATTTATGTGCTGTAAGATGCATATTATTCTATTTACATAAAGAAACATACATAACAAACGTAGTCATAACAAAGTAATTGCGGAGTTATTTTAAGACATTGGATTTAATTTAGTGATATTTTTTATTTTTATAGTTGGTAGGTACCACACAATTTTTGACATAGTGAGTAGGTAAAAAACGATCGCATATCGTCCTAAAAGTGGTCGCGACTGTAATCTAGATCAGCCAAACGTCGATAGTAAACATAAAACGACGCTACCAAGCGATTTCATGGTCAAGATTAGCAAAAACAAACAACTAGGTAGAAGGCAAACAAAGGTTTTCTCGTCTGACATTTACTGCGAAAAAAAAATCAATGCAGATCAAAGGAGCTAATGCAATAGCACCAAATTAACTTATTAACTGTGGGCTAATTATTGAGAGATCGAAAGACCGTTGCGTAAGACATATCCCGTAAAAATAAAGCGCAAATTATTGACGTAAGGCAAAAACATAATAGTTTCAACTCACCTAATACGAATTCCCAGGCATCACAGCCTAGGGATCGCTCGGGGACTATCTCCAGGTCCAACATTATGCACAACACACTGAACACTAACTAAACTAACTAACTTTCACTTTGATAAACAGTTTTTAACAGTTAAAATACGCAATTACGCTGCCTTTTCTTTGTTTGCCAACTTTAGTTTTCAACCATTTTGTATTTGTCAGACGAACTGTCATTACAAACAGCTGATTGTATTTTGCCAGGGGCGTAGCTAGAAGAGTGTACGGGTTTTGTCAATAACAATTTATTTAAGTACAGAAAAAATATTGTAACTTTATGGCGTTTTTGGAAATTTTAACACATTTTTTAAATCTCTCGTTAATTTGTCTTCGATCCTAGAGCGTATTTTTATAGGTTGTAGGATATAGTGACGAGACGAACAGGACATGTGCCTAATGGCAAGAAACAAGCTTGCCCATGATGATGTTTTGTTTCTATGCCACGTAATTTCGCTGGAAACATTGCCATTCCAACCGGAACACAGTAATGTTTCGACATTACTACTTGACGGTAGAACAACTGGCAAGGGTGTGGTACTACCCTAGGCGGTCTCTGCAAAGAGTCTTACCACTACAAAATTTATTCAGAATGAGTATCGGTGAACATTTCTTATCACAAAACTCTCTAGCCTCGAACGGAGCCAACCTTGTTTGAGAAATGAAACTTACAATACGTTATACATTTTCAACTATGTAATTTTGATAAAACCTTCATTAGGTTCATAAATTGCAATCAACCGAAGTTACTCTACTCTAGTGGGCCTTTGTCCTTTGTGTTATTGTGTTGCGATGAGGCGTTTTTTCAGATCCAAATTGACTTGTCAAAGATAGTTCTAAGTGTTGCCAAATGTGGCACCGCTGTTGGTTTTCGAAATATTTCTCTAACAAAATAAAACATTGGTGTCATCTATGGTGAAAATTGGAACTGTATTTGACAGGTCTTTTTGCATCTTGAGAACGCCCCATTCAACACTAAACATCTTACTTCGACCCTGTGATCTCTCAGGAACGCATGCGCACCAATCTCAACGGAAAAAATCATACTGTGCAGCTGTTTTCTAGATATCTCGCTCCCTCTAATGTCACTTCATATATTGCCTTTTCACTCGCATCAACAGTTTATATACTATCTCTTTCTCACTTGATATCTCATCATCGATCCATCTCTTTCTGTTGAACTTGTTTATTGATAATTTTGATATGATTACGACATTTCGGCAACCATCGTCCGTTACTCATCTTCTACGAATTCATCAATTAAACTTTGTAGCTAAAGCAGCAATGTATGTTGAACTATCTATTTGGAAAAACATTTTCTTGTTTGTTTCTTTCGCTTTCTTTTCGAAATACAGGGTTTCGAGCTGGAGTGTTAGACTAGACAGTTCGTCTCCTATAGCCCTGAAAATACCCCTCAAGGTAGCTATTAGCTATGTGCTTATAATATGTAGATGAATTGTTGCCAAGGCGTTTGTTTCCATGACGGTGCTTTCGCCTTTTCCCGCCAACAACCTTGAAGCACCCGCCCACGAACACGCGTAAGTATTGTGTAATATGATGTTTATTTACATCAAAATAGAATTCACGTATTCTTGCACTAACAACGTAGGTAGCTGGGGACTTTGAACTGACCAAAACAAAACCAAGCTAACAACAAAAAAATGATCGTAGCTTTTCAAAAACTTTCATTTAATTTCATAACTTATGACATAAACAACAGTAATAAGTATTTAGTAGTAGACCTACATAATCCCCGTTCAGGCAATTCGCCTCGCGGGGTAACGGACCCCGGCATTTATTTGTCTCCAGTGACAAAAGATCCGACGCAAAACAAATGTTTATTCTGGGATCGAACTCACAACCTCCGGGTTTGCGGGCAGACTTACTATACTACCTAGGTACTTACTAAATAGGTAAGCCAATAAGGCAAGTCACAATTAATTGCGGTCAGACTTACTACTTACTTACTACTATAGTAGATTCAACCGTTTATTTTCTTTTTGACAGCACCAATAGAACGTAACTGCGTCATGTTACGCAAAAGTTCACTTTTAAATGCGAGGTTTTAAAAATATGACAACTGCTTAAATATGCTCCTTGATCCCGTATAATAATCATCTTTGACAAATTGAGTCCATAAGTGCAGTAGTTTTTTTATAAATTACATAAAATAACAAACGTTTTTAAAAAATTACGTTCTATGGGTGATGTAGTGAACTTTTGCGTAACATGGCGCAGTTACGTTCTATTGGAGCTGTCAAAAAGAAAATAAACGGTTGGATCTACTATAAATAAGAGGCAAGTCAAAACAAAGAAAAACATTTCAACCGACTTCAAAAAAGTGGGAGGTTCTCAATTCGACTGTACTTATTTGTTTTTGTTACCTCATAACTTTCGACTGAGTCAATCGATTTTGATAATTATTTTTTTGTTCAAAAGGGTAAACTTGCCGAGTGGTCCTATCCAATTTTTTTTGAAATCGATAAACAGTTTTTGTTACAAAAAATACAATACATACCTACATCGACGATATTTATATTAAAATAAACTGAGTTTTTTTTTTTATAAATATTGGTGGACAATACACACACAACACCATCTGACCCCAAACTAATCAAAGCTTGTATGATGGCGGCCAGATAGCTGATATAATACTTACATAGTTTTAAATACTTACATACTTATTATACACTAGCGGCCCGTTCCGGCTTTGCTCGGAGCCTATGACACTCAGCAATAATGTGGCTTTCTATTGGTGAAAGAATTTTTAAAATCGGTTCAGTAGATCCCGAGATTACCCCTTACAATTTAACAAACACACAAACTTTACTTCTTTATAATATTAGTATAGATAGAAACACCCAGACACAGTGCAAACATTTGAATTCAACACACAAATATTTGCACTGGGTGGGAATCGTACCCACGACCCTCGGCTTCGCAGGCAGAGCTGCTACCAACTAAGCCACGAGGCCAACTAAGTCGGTTGTTTTGTTTTTAAAAATAAAATAAAATTGGCAGTCATAGGGACTGCCCGAATTTCACGAATAAGTTAATTTGATAGCTCACTTCGGAAACTACGCGGGTGAAACCGGAGGGCGTGCTTCGTGTCTCATATTATCCCATGTCGTAGTAGTTGGACTCTTGGCCGAGTCCGCCTGGGCAAGTCCTACCAAGTACCACACCTTTGCCAGTTAATCTACCGCCAAGCAGTAATGGACAAACATTACTGTGTTCCGGTTGGAAGGGCAATGTTTCCAGAGAAATTACAGGGCTAAAATGTTATTATGTATGACTAGCTTTTGCCCGCGGCTTCGCTCGCGTTAAGCGTAATTATTAACTAAGTTGAGTTTCAAGTTTTCAAGATGTAAAGGGGTTTGGGTACTTTTGTATGGGCCCGTGGCGTCGTTTTTTTTTTTTAGCGGCCAGAGATCCGTTATCACTTTCTTGTAACAATAAAATTCCCTGATGCTATCTGTGCAATCGGATTTGCTCTAAGTCATATCGGAGCTGAGTTATGGCCTGTCAAAGTTATTTATTTTTTGGATTTTTTGTATGGACAAGTGGCGTCGTTTTTTCATTTTAGCGGCCATCGATCCGTTCTAACTTTCTTGTAACAATAAAATACCCTGATGCTATCTGTACAATCAGATTTGCTGTAAGTAATATCGGAGCTGAGTTATGGCCTTTCAAAGTTTTTTTTTGGTATTTTTAAATATATTTGATTTATATATGGGCGCCATTTCCGTTAGCGGCCGAAGATCTGTTGTCACTTTTTTTAAACACTAGCTTACGACAATTGTATTCGTTTAATCAGATTCGCTGTAAGTCATATCGGAGCCGAGTTATGGCCTTTTAAAGTTTTTTTTGGGTTTTTCTTAAATGGACTAGTGGCGCCATTTCCTATAGCGGCCAAACATCCGCGAGCACTTTTATGAAACATTATTTTTACCTTAAGGTACCTGTGTAATCAGATTTGCTGCAAACTATATCGGAGCTGAGTAATGACCCCTCAAAGTTTTTTTTTGGTTTTCTTTTTATGTACTAGTGGCGCCATTTCCTATAGCGGCCAAACATCCGCGAGCACTTTTATGAAACATTATTTTTACCTTAGGGTACCTGTGTAATCAGATTTGCTCCAAACTATATCGGAGCTGACTTATGGCCCTTCAAAGTATTTTTTTTGGTTTTCTTTCTATGTACTAGTGGCGCCATTTCCTATAGCGGCCAAACATCCGCGAGCACTTTTATGAAACATTATTTTTACCTTAGGGTACCTGTGTAATCAGATTTGCTCCAAACTATATCGGAGCTGAGTTATGGCCCCTCAAAGTTTTTTTTTTGGTTTTCTTTTTATGTACTAGTGGCGCCATTTCCTATAGCGGCCAAACATCCGCGAGCACTTTTATGGAACATTATTTTTACCTTAGGGTACCTGTGCAATGAGATTTGCTGCAAACTATATCGGAGCTGAGTAATGGCCCCTCAAAGTTTTTTTTTGGTTTTCTTTGTATGTACTAGTGGCGCCATTTCCTATTGCGGCCAAACATCCGCGAGCACTTTTATGAAACATTATTTTTACCTTAGGGTACCTGTGTAATCAGATTTGCTGCAAACTATATCGGAGCTGAGTTATGGGCCCTCAAAGTTTTTTTTTTGGTTTTCTTTGTATGTACTAGTGGCGCCATTTCCTATAGCGGCCAAACATCCGCGAGCACTTTTATGAAACATAATTTTTACCTTAGGGTACCTGTGTAATTAGATTTGCTCCAAACTATATCGGAGCTGAGTTATGGCCCCTCAAAGTTTTTTTTTTGGTTATCTTTGTATGTACTAGTGGCGCCATTTCCTATAGCGGCCAAACATCCGCGAGCACTTTTATGAAACATTATTTTTACTTTAGGGTACCTGTGTAATCAGATTTGTTGCAAACTATATCGGAGCTGAGTTATGGCCCCTCAAAGTTTTTTTTTTGGTTTTCTTTGTATGTACTAGTGGCGCCATTTCCTATTGCGGCCAAACATCCGCGAGCACTTTTATGAAATATTATTTTTACTTTAGGGTACCTGTGTAATCAGATTTGTTGCAAACTATATCGGAGCTGAGTTATGGCCCCTCAAAGTTTTTTTTTTTGGTTTTCTTTGTATGTACTAGTGGCGCCATTTCCTATAGCGGCCAAACATCCGCGAGCACTTTTATGAAACATTATTTTTACCTTAGGGTACTTGTGTAATCAGATTTGCTGCAAACTATATCGGAGCTGAGTTATGGGCCCTCAAAGTTTTTTTTTTGGTTTTCTTTGTATGTACTAGTGGCGCCATTTCCTATAGCGGCCAAACATCCGCGAGCACTTTTATGAAACATTATTTTCACCTTAGGGTACCTGTGTAATCAGATTTGCTCCTAACTATATCGGAACTGAGTTATGGGCCCTCAAAGTTTTTTTTTTGTTTTCTATGTATGTACTAGTGGCGCCATTTCCTATAGCGGCCAAACATCCGCGAGCACTTTTATGAAACATTATTTTTACCTTAGGGTACCTGTGTAATCAGATTTGCTCCAAACTATATCGGAGCTGAGTTATGGCCCCTCAAAGTTTTTGACGTGACAACGTCTGATAATTCGATGAAGCCGGCTGCACGCCCGCAAAACATGACGTCATGTAACGTAACCGCCGTTACCTCGCCGCCGGCGTTACCTCGCTCTAAGGCGTAGTTGAAGTTGTCACGTTCAACTAACGTCAGTAACCCGACTTTACAGACAACCATTTTTTTTTTTTGTTTTCTTTGTATGTACTAGTGGCGCCATTTCCTATTGCGGCCAAACATCCGCGAGCACTTTTATGAAACATTATTTTTACCTTAGGGTACCTGTGTAATCAGATTTGCTGCAAACTATATCGGAGCTGAGTTATGGGCCCTCAAAGTTTTTTTTTTGGTTTTCTTTGTATGTACTAGTGGCGCCATTTCCTATAGCGGCCAAACATCCGCGAGCACTTTTATGAAACATAATTTTTACCTTAGGGTACCTGTGTAATTAGATTTGCTTCAAACTATATCGGAGCTGAGTTATGGCCCCTCAAAGTTTTTTTTTTGGTTATCTTTGTATGTACTAGTGGCGCCATTTCCTATAGCGGCCAAACATCCGCGAGCACTTTTATGAAACATTATTTTTACTTTAGGGTACCTGTGTAATCAGATTTGTTGCAAACTATATCGGAGCTGAGTTATGGCCCCTCAAAGTTTTTTTTTTGGTTTTCTTTGTATGTACTAGTGGCGCCATTTCCTATTGCGGCCAAACATCCGCGAGCACTTTTATGAAATATTATTTTTACTTTAGGGTACCTGTGTAATCAGATTTGTTGCAAACTATATCGGAGCTGAGTTATGGCCCCTCAAAGTTTTTTTTTTTTGTTTTCTATGTATGTACTAGTGGCGCCATTTCCTATAGCGGCCAAACATCCGCGAGCACTTTAATGAAACATTATTTTTACCTTAGGGTACCTGTGTAATCAGATTTGCTCCAAACTATATCGGAGCTGAGTTATGGCCCCTTAAAGTTTTTGACGTGACAACGTCTGATAATTCGATGAAGCCGGCTGCACGCCCGCAAAACATGACGTCATGTAACGTAACCGCCGTTACCTCGCCGCCGGCGTTACCTCGCTCTAAGGCGTAGTTGAAGTTGTCACGTTCAACTAACGTCAGTAACCCGACTTTACAGACAACCATTTTTTTTTTTGGTTTTATTTGTATGTACTAGTGGCGCCATTTCCTATAGCGGCCAAACATCCGCGAGCACTTTTATGAAACATTAGTTTTACCTTAGGGTACTTGTGTAATCAGATTTGCTGCAAACTATATCGGAGCTGAGTTATGGCCCCTCAAAGTTTTTTTTTTGGTTTTCTTTGTATGGACTAGTGGCGCCATTTCCTATAGCGGCCAAACATCCGCGAGCACTTTTATGAAACATTATTTTTACCTTAGGCCCACCTGTGTAATCAGATTTGCTCCAAACTATATCGGAGCTGAGTTATGGCCCCTCAAAGTTTTTTTTTTGGTTTTCTTTGTATGTACTAGTGGAGCCATTTCCTATAGCGGCCAAACATCCGTGAGCACTTTTATGAAACATTATTTTTACATTAAGGTACCTGTGTAATCAGATTTGCTGCAAACTATATCGGAGCTGAGTTATGAGCCCTAAAAGAAAACCAAAAAAAAAATTTTGAGGGGCCATAACTCAGCTCCGATATAGTTTGGAGCAAATCTGATTACACAGGTACCCTAAGGTAAAAATAATGTTTCATAATAGTGCTCGCGGATGTTTGGCCACTATAGGAAATGGCGCCACTAGTACATACAAAGAAAACCAAAAAAAAAACTTTGAGGGGCCATAACTCAGCTCCGATATAGTTTGGAGCAAATCTGATTACACAGGTACCCTAAGGTATAGGAAATGGCGCCACTAGTACATACAAAGAAAACCAAAAAAAAAACTTTGAGGGGCCATAACTCAGCTCCGATATAATTTGGAGCAAATCTGATTACACAGGTACCCTGAAGTAAAAATAATGTTTCATAAAAGTGCTCGCGGATGTTTGGCCGCTATAGGAAATGGCGCCACTAGTCCATACAAAGAAAACCAAAAAAAAAAACTTTGAGGGGCCATAACTCAGCTCCGATATAGTTTGGAGCAAATCTGATTACACAGGTACCCTAAGGTAAAAATAATGTTTTATAAAAGTGCTCGCGGATGTTTGGCCGCTATAGGAAATGGCGCCACTAGTACATACAATGAATACCAAAAAAAAACTTTGAGGGGCCATAACTCAGCTCCGATATAGTTTGGAGCAAATCTGATTACACAGGTACCCTAAGGTAAAAATAATGTTTCATAATAGTGCTCGCGGATGTTTGGCCACTATAGGAAATGGCGCCACTAGTACATACAAAGAAAACCAAAAAAAAAACTTTGAGGGGCCATAACTCAGCTCCGATATAGTTTGGAGCAAATCTGATTACACAGGTACCCTAAGGTATAGGAAATGGCGCCACTAGTACATACAAAGAAAACCAAAAAAAAAACTTTGAGGGGCCATAACTCAGCTCCGATATAATTTGGAGCAAATCTGATTACACAGGTACCCTGAAGTAAAAATAATGTTTCATAAAAGTGCTCGCGGATGTTTGGCCGCTATAGGAAATGGCGCCACTAGTCCATACAAAGAAAACCAAAAAAAAAAACTTTGAGGGGCCATAACTCAGCTCCAATATAGTTTGGAGCAAATCTGATTACACAGGTACCCTAAGGTAAAAATAATGTTTTATAAAAGTGCTCGCGGATGTTTGGCCGCTATAGGAAATGGCGCCACTAGTACATACAATGAATACCAAAAAAAAACTTTGAGGGGCCATAACTCAGCTCCGATATAGTTTGGAGCAAATCTGATTACACAGGTACCCTAAGGTAAAAATAATGTTTCATAAAAGTGCTCGCGGATGTTTGGCCGCTATAGGAAATGGCGCCACTAGTACATACAAAGAAAACAAAAAAAAAATGTGTGCGCTTAAAACCGCACGGCAGAAGTGAAAACTAAAATAAGAAATACTTAACTATATGAAGACTACTAAATAATTTTAATTTAAAACTTTTACGGCTGAATGATTAGTATCCATGGCCAAGAATAAATTAAAAAAAAATAATTACGCGGGTCGAAAATGCCGTTTGACTCACAAGTTTTTTAGTGTTTGCTATTTAGTTATGTCATATTTATGTATTTCGCTAAAAATGCATAAATATGTTGTGTTATAGTGTATTTGTGTAAGCCCTTTCTTATGAAAATGGGTATCATTTTGTGTGTTTACGTAGTGTAAGTGCTGTGATAAAATATTACAACCATAACTTTTTTGCAATGGACGTGAAATGCAAATTTAACATTTCGTCAACATTCAACAACAACGTTCAACGTTCAACACACGTCGTCTAAATCCGCTAAAAGGTTTTAAAAATTCGCCAGTTTCAGCGACAAAGTCGCTAAAGTGTCAACACTGGTAACCGGTAGCGAGCAGCGAAAGAGAGAGAGAGTATCTATTGTCCCATGTCCTCCTCTAACAATTATCTTTCTCGGTCTGGCACGTTTGTTGACCACATTATCTTTCTCGCTCTAGCATCCCGAGTTTACCCGAAATTTCTTATCATATCCGAGCGTGATGATCACGTGATCATTAATCCATTTCACAGCCCACGAAAATTCTGTCTATAACGCGCCTAAAGAAGTTTTCACTTCAAAAACTTTGAGGGGCCATAACTCAGCTCCGATATAGTTTGGAGCAAATCTGATTACACAGGTACCCTAAGGTAAAAATAATGTTTCATAAAAGTGCGCGCGGATGTTTGGCCGCTATAGGAAATCACCTCACTAATATTCGAGGTCTGCACTCCAATCTCTCAGCAGTCCACCATCACCTCGAGACTGAGCAGCCGACACTCTTGTTTCTTACGGAGACGCAGATAGGTTGTCCGTCGGACGTGGCGTACCTAACATATCCAGGCTATACCCTGGAGCACAAATTCCGGCCTCGTGCTGGAGTGTGCATGTACGCCCGAGACGACATCTGCTGTCGGCGTCTCCGTAACCTTGAGGACACTAGATTTTCTGTTCTTTGGGCACTGATGGACACAGGCATAGAAAAAATTATCTACGCCTGTGTGTATCGGTCGCACAGCGGAGATCTGGAGACGACTAGGCTCACAGAATATTTAAGTGAGGCGGCGGACGCGGCTCAACAGAAGTACCCTTCGGCTCAATTAGTGTTTCTGGGGGATTTCAACGGCCATCATAAGGAATGGCTGTACCCATACCGGGACACTGACCACGCTGGGCAGGAAACGAGAAAGCTAGCTTTATTGTTAGACCTAACCCAGCTGGTCCAAGAGGCCACAAGAGTACCCGACGTTGAGTCGCATACACCTTATTGCTTAGACCTTCTGCTGACAACTGATCCAGACCGTTATTCGGTGGCGGTGTCTTCGCCGTTAGGCAGTTCCGACCACTGTCTGATGAAATCTGTATCTGTCTACCATCCGCCTGATCCCAGCCCTAGAGGCAACCGGCGGTTGTGGCGATACAAGTCAGCAGATTGGGACGAGATGCGTTCTTTCTTTGCGTCTTACCCATGGCAGTCATTGTGCTTCGCTTCTGGTGATCCCTCAGTCTGCGCAGATGCTGTGACTAATGTAATACAAACGGCTATGGAATATTTCATTCCATACTCCGACATCCCATTATCCAGCAAAGCTCGCCCATGGTTTGGTTCTCAATGTAAAAGTGCTGAAGCACTTAAACATGAGGCCTACCTAGCCTGGGTTGATGCTCGACAGCGTAAGGCAAGAGACATACACCAGAAGAAGAAAGCGTTCAACAAGGCTGCTAAGGCATGCAAAAAGGTTCTACAGAGGGCTCGTTTTGACCACATTAGTCGAATAGGGAACAAACTGGCTTCGTACCCTGCGGGCAGCAAAGCGTTTTGGTCCCTAGCTAAATCGGTCGAATCGAACTTCTCCCGCTCCTCACTACCTCCAATGCTGAAACCTGATGGGACACTGGCTCACACTGCAACGGAGAAAGCAAACTTGTTTGTTACTCAGTTTGCAGAATCTTCGCGTCTAGATGCTGGTAGCGCGACACCTCCTACTCCACCTGGCTGTTCGACTTTTATGTCAGAGATACGCATTCGCCAAAAGGAGGTTCGTAAAGTGTTACGCAATCTGGACGTGAATAAAGCCAGTGGCCCAGATGGTATTCCTGCTCTAGTATTGAAGGCTTGTGCGCCTGAGTTGTCACCAATACTGACGCGCCTATACAGACTCTCTCTCCAAACTGGGCTAGTACCGAAGTCTTGGAAGCTTGCTAATGTGCAACCTGTGCCCAAAAAGGGAAGTCGTGCTGACCCTGTCAACTACAGGCCCATCTCGGTCACGTCCATACTCTGCAAGACTATGGAACGTGTGTTAAACCACAGGCTCCTGACGTACCTAGAATCGAACGACCTCCTCAGTGACCAGCAATACGGGTTTCGCCGAAACCGGTCCACCGGGGATATTCTAGCGTACGTCACTCACATCTGGAGTGAAGCTATTGAGAAACACGGGGAAGCACTTGCAGTCTCCCTGGATATCTCAAAGGCTTTTGACAGGGTTTGGCATGATGGCCTTATAAGCAAGCTTTCTAGTTATGGTTTGTCTCCTGGGTTCATTGCGTGGATATCGGACTTCTTGAGGGATCGATCCATACGAGTTGTCATTGATGGCTGCTCGTCGGATCAAATGGCTATCAATGCCGGAGTCCCTCAAGGGTCGGTACTCTCTGCGACGCTCTTCCTGCTACATATTAACGATCTGTTGAAGCCCGGTATCTATGGGTACGCAGACGATAGCACCGTCGTAGAGAGTTACATGTCTAGCGCGAGAGCCACTGGGCCGCAAACTCTGGTACAGAGAGAGAGTCTGATTGAACGTTTGAGCTTGACCCTTGAGGCGGTGTCTAAATGGGGCGATGCCAATCTGGTCAAGTTCAACGAGAATAAAACGCAGGCGTGTCTGTTTTCCGCTAAAAGGAGTCCCTTCCAACTGACTCCAACTTTTAGAGGTGTATCCGTGCCGGTTACTGACCGTCTTGAGCTTTTGGGCGTTACTTTGACCTCTACGCTCAACTTTGGCTCGTATATCGAGTCCAAGGCCAAACTTGCTGCCAAAAAACTAGGTGTCCTCTCAAAGGTGCGAAGGTACTTCAAGTCTGAACAGTTGCTTACATTATATCAAGCACAAATTCGCTCCTGTATGGAGTACTGTTCGCACCTTTGGGATGGATCGGCTAAGTATCAGCTGGAGGCTCTGGAATCGATCGAGAGACGTGCCAAAAGGCTCATAGGTAACGACACTCTTGTGCGAAAAAGACTTCAAAGTCTTGAACATCGCCGAAAAATTGCTAGCCTATCGGTTTTTTATCGGATACACTTCGGAGAGTGTGCGACTGATTTGCATGATCTGATACCACCTTGTCCTTTTTTCTATCGGAATGCTCGTAGCTCGAAAAAGCGACATCGTTTCATGGTTGATGTTCCAAAGACACGAACGAAGAGATTTGACTCTACTTTTGTGATAAGAACGTCTAGGCTGTGGAATACGTTGCCTGAGTGGGTTTTCCCCGATGGTTACAATCTTTGTGTCTTCAAATCGAGAGTGAATCGGTTATTTCTAGGTAAACACGTTCCATCGTAGACCGCATCGTCGCTTAACATCAGGCGAGATGGCGGTCAAGTGTAAACCTATAGAAGTTAAAAAAAAAAAAAAAAAAAAAGGAAATGGCGCCACTAGTACATACAAAGAAAACCAAAAAAAAAACTTTGAGGGGCCATAACTCAGCTCCGATATAGTTTGGAGCAAATCTGATTACACAGGTACCCACCCTAAGGTAAAAATAATGTTTCATAAAACATTAAAACATTATTTTTACCTTAGGGTACCTGTGTAATCAGATTTGTTCCAAACTCTCTAATTTTTGCTCTAGTCTCATAGTCGAAACACGGGTCTCCTCTAAACCAAGTTTTAGGTGTAGGCAGTCCCGGCTTTAGGGTGGGGCGATGGGGTCGGTTGCCCGGGGCGCCGGATACTACAAGGGCGCTAGGAATTCTTAACTTAAGGAGAGGGGGGGTGTATTTCAAGTTCCCCAAAAGTGTAGCGTTGTCCTTTAGGGTGCCTGAGGTGGCTCGCCCGGGGCGCCTAGATGGCTAAGACCGGCCCTGGGTGTAGGGCATAGTCCACCACACTGGCCAAGTTGTTGGTTGGCAGACTTCACTTGTCTTTGAAGAGTTAAATCCTCTCCGACTAGTAGGATTCCTTCACCACTTGACCGCCATCTCGCCTGATGTTAAGCGACGATGCGGCCTACGATGAAGCGTGCTTACCTAAAAGAAACCGATTCACTCTCGATTTGAAGACACCAAGATTACAATCGGAGAAAATCCATAGTTCCAAAACCGAGGCACGAGTGTACCATAAACCAAGTTAGCACCATAGTCCACCACACTGGCTAAGTTGTTGGTTGACAGACTTCACTTGCATTTGAAGAGTTAAATCCTCTCCGACAAGACCCTTTACCGTTTCTAAGCGGTATTGCGCACATGATTTTTAAATACGAGTAGATAGTGATTCGCGTGGGTTCGAACTAGGGGGTCCGGATCGGCAGTTGCCATTCTTCCGACTAAACCAGCTCTATCTAATGTAACTTCATTCTTGTTCTCATATAAAGGCCGATTTAAACTGAACGAACATAGAGCTAGAGCTGGAACAAGGAACAAGAGCATTTTTTCTCGATCTTTTAGTGTAAACGAAAGATCGTTCTTAGCGTTTTCCATATTATATATTCCATAGAATCTTTGCGAACGCAAACAAAACAACGAAAGAATGCTCTACGTTTGTTTACACCAAATGAATTTGATACAGTGGGGATAGAATGAGCATTCGCTCGTCTGATGTAAATCGGCCTTAATAAGAATGTTCCTGCTGGCAGAATGTTCCACACTCACAGTTCAGATTATGAAAAAGATTTCAAAGCGCTTTAGGCAAAGACACATTTACCCGAAAGGAATGGAATAACTTGAATGAATCAAACCTATCGGTCTTTTAGAATGACAGAGACAAGGATTATTCAATCAAACTTTTGGTTACATTTGGCTAAATTTAGTCGCTACTGAATTCAAGTGTAATAGCAATCAGGAAGTTAGCATAAGTACTAAATTCAGAAGCGAGGATGCTTGCTTATAACTCGCTACTAAACGTGTTTCTGAATTTAGTCGACATACCTACCTTAATCCTAAATTTGCTTCTGAATTCGGACACTAAATTTAACCAAGTGTAATAAGCCTTCTAACAGGCTTAGTAATTTTGATAGACTTCGATGGTAGGTAAGTCTATCCAGTTTAATCAATCATAAAACCAATAGGGTACCGGACTGGGTCAAAAATACACTATTCTAATTAGTCCGTCAGCTAGATCATGGAAAAATATTGGACACGTATTTTTGTTTTTTCAAAATATTAAAAATCGACAAATATATAGAACCAGAACATCAAACTTCGAGAGTGGTCGCGACGTCACCCAAAACAAATCAAAAAAGACGTCAGTCAAAATCGTGGGCACGAGTGACGTCACGCGAAACTTCGAAGCGCTGTATCTTCGTAATTTTTTGTTTGTGAAACAAAAGAAAAAATACGTGTACAGTATGTTTTAGCAATCTAGTTGATGGATAAATTAGTTTATTTACGGCTGTAGCCTATTTCATGAATCTTTATTTTGGCCTGAATCTGAAAACGCCGCTTTGTATAGGAGGGTATTGTTAGGTTTACATGTAAAATACCTATAGGTGCGACACGTGTATAAATTCATGTAGTTAGCTACACGTGTAACTCGGCTTTAACTACGCAAGTAATAAAGAAACATTGTTTACGCTTGTAAACCAAAAGGCACGTGTAGTCACTAGTACTTACCTACCTACTTTTGCTTTGGACAAAGCGTAGATTTTTTTTTTTAACTATGATAGGTTCTCACTTGACCACCATTTCGCCTGATGTTAAGCGACAATGCGATCTACGATGGAACGTGCTTACCTAGAAGAAACCGATTCACTCTCGATTTGAAGACACCCAGATTGTAACCATCGGGAAAAACCCACTCAGGCAACGCATTCCACAACCTAGACGTTCTTATCACAAACGAGGAGTCAAATCTCTTCGTTCGTGTTTTTGGAACATCAACCATGAAACGATGTCGCTTTTTTGAGATACGAGAATTCCGATAGAAGAAAGGGCAAGGTGGTATTAGATCATGCAGATCAGTTCAGATCAGAGCAGAGCACACTCTCCGAAGTGTATCCGATAAAAAACCGATAAGCTAGCAATCTTGCGGCGATGATCAAGACTTTGAGCTGGACGCCCGCTCCGGGTTCTGGATGGTGCAGCTGGACGACGCCAGCGCCGACCTCTGTACCTTCGGAACGCCGTTCGGTAGGTACCAGTTCCTCCGCCTGCCGTACGGTATTAATTGTGCATCGGAAGTTTTTCACTCGAAAATTCGCCAGCTGTTAGAGGATCTTGGTAGCGATTCTGAAACCATTCGGTTGCATCCGACACGGAATCACATCTCTCGGTCTTTGTCTTATCTGTTTAGCATGACAAAGACCGAGAGATGAGATTCCGTGTCGGATGCAACCGAATGGTTTCAGAATCGCTACCCTGGAGGGGGTGGATTCCTTTGTCGATGACGTCATCGTGTGGGGCTCCAGCAGGGCTCAGCACGATGAGCGCCTAGCTAAGTTGATGGACAGGGCGCGCGAGGTCGGCGTCAAATTCAATAGAGAGAAATGTGAATTTCAGGTCAGTCAGGTAGTCTACTTGGGCCACACCTTCAGCGAGCGAAGAATGGCGATCGACAGAAACAAAATAAAAGCTATCGAGGAAATGCCAGACCCCGAAGATAGGGCGTCGTTGGAACGGTTTTTGGGCATGATCAACTATTTATCGAAATTTATTCCCAATTACTCGAACACGGCGGCACCCCTGCGTTCACTGTTGAAGAAAGAAAGCGAGTGGGTGTGGGACGAGCCCCAGCGGGCGGCGGCGCGCGCGCTGAGAGGCGCGGTGTGCGCGGCGCCCGTGCTGGCGCTGTACTCGCCGCGCGCGCCCTGCCTGCTCACCGTGGACGCCAGCTCGCGCGCCCTGCCTGCTCACCGTGGACGCCAGCTCGCGCGCCCTGCCTGCTCACCGTGGACGACAGCTCGCGCGCCCTGCCTGCTCACCGTGGAGACAGCTCGCGCGCCCTGCCTGCTCACCGTGGAGACAGCTCGCGCGCCCTGCCTGCTCACCGTGGAGACAGCTCGCGCGCCCTGCCTGCTCACCGTGGACGACAGCTCGCGCGCCCTGCCTGCTCACCGTGGAGACAGCTCGCGCGCCCTGCCTGCTCACCGTGGAGACAGCTCGCGCGCCCTGCCTGCTCACCGTGGAGACAGCTCGCGCGCCCTGCCTGCTCACCGTGGAGACAGCTCGCGCGCCCTGCCTGCTCACCGTGGAGACAGCTCGCGCGCCCTGCCTGCTCACCGTGGAGACAGCTCGCGCGCTCTGCCTGCTCACCGTGGAGACAGCTCGCGCGCCCTGCCTGCTCACCGTGGAGACAGCTCGCGCGCTCTGCCTGCTCACCGTGGAGACAGCTCGCGCGCCCTGCCTGCTCACCGTGGAGACAGCTCGCGCGCCCTGCCTGCTCACCGTGGAGACAGCTCGCGCGCCCTGCCTGCTCACCGTGGAGACAGCTCGCGCGCCCTGCCTGCTCACCGTGGAGACAGCTCGCGCGCCCTGCCTGCTCACCGTGGAGACAGCTCGCGCGCCCTGCCTGCTCACCGTGGAGACAGCTCGCGCGCCCTGCCTGCTCACCGTGGAGACAGCTCGCGCGCCCTGCCTGCTCACCGTGGAGACAGCTCGCGCGCCCTGCCTGCTCACCGTGGAGACAGCTCGCGCGCCCTGCCTGCTCACCGTGGAGACAGCTCGCGCGCCCTGCCTGCTCACCGTGGAGACAGCTCGCGCGCCCTGCCTGCTCACCGTGGACGACAGCTCGCGCGCTCTGCCTGCTCACCGTGGACGACAGCTCGCGCGCGCTCGGCGCCGCGCTGCTGCAGGCCGGCCGCCCGGTCGAGTGACCGTGAAGCTGACAGAGTCCCCAAAATAATAGACTACTAGCACCAACTAAATGTTCCCACTGCTGAGACTCGGGTCCTTCCCTCGCAAGGAGAGATTCAAAGCCATAATCCACCACGCTGACCCACTGCGGCTTGGTGGATGACACATGACTTCGAAGATTCTAGGTGCACGTCGGTTTCCTCACGATGTTTTCCTTCACCGTTTTAAGTTAGCGGCATTACGCACATGACTTCGAAAAGACTGGTGCGTGTCGTCTTGAACCCGGGGTCTCCGCATCAGCAGTTGTTCTCCCGACAAGGCCATCGCTACTACGTATTTGAAGTCGGTTTGTTAATCAACTATAAGAAGCCTTGTTAATTACAGTTCTTACCTGGGTGAGACCACCTGGGTGAAACGTGGGAAGTTATTTTTACAACGGTTCACCTGTCAGATGAAACTTGAGAGCGCCCAACTTGATATTGATAGATAGAACTTTTTATGCCAAACTCTTTATTGCACTTAATTTAAAAATAAAACAAAAGTTACTTAGAACCAAATAAAGTAGCAATTGGTGACCTTATCACTAAAAGCGATCTCTTCCAGGCAACCATAGGATGGAAAGAGAGATTTGAGATAAGGAGGAGGGAAGTACAAAAGGAGTGGTTAATACTACTACAATTAAACAACAAAATCGAAAACTAAAAATTAAAAACTAGAATACTGTATAATAAATTGACACTTGCACAGTAAATATACATCCTAATACATAAATACGAACATAATAATATACTAATACATAAAAACAATTTGTTAGGACATACAAATAAATATTAAATATTGGTATTAACCTCTGGTTTGCCGCAACGCATATCTGCGTTGCAAAATTTTTTTCGTTGACTGCCGAAGCGTAGATCTGCGTCAATTTTTCGTTATCCGATTTTTACTTTTAAAATACTGTAAATAGTGTTGAAATTGCCTTGTATTGTTTTAGAAGAACGAAGTAAAGAAGAACAGTAGCTAAATACATTCGTTCTTGAACAAAAATCGTTTTATTCATTCGTTCTAAACTTGTTTGTGCGTGATTTGCTTCGTGAAAAAACTTGGCGAAAAGTGACAATATTTGGCTATATTCTTCAAGAAAAGTGAGTAATTCTTTGTATTATATGTTTATGAATAGAATGCAATCGTAATATTAACAAAATATGTGCAATAAATCATTGAAATCGCGACTTTCTTAGTGATACAATGAGTTGATAGGGATACTGTATCAAATGACTTATTTTCCCATTTTTTCGTCTGATACTTTACGTTTACATACTTATTCTCACATGCAATTATAAAATTATTTCTTGACATATTTACTCATTTAGATTTGAGAGGCAAACCACACAGTTAACCTAAAATATTCGTGAAACTGCGTTTGTACCTAGTGCGAGTACGAGAATTGTGTGATACAGCATGTTTTCAAAAATGATGCTCATCATTTAGCTTGTAGCATACTTTTTTTTTTTCAGGAAAATGGTAGTTTATTTGGACATAGACCGATATCTGAACAAACAAGATTTTATGTCATGCCTACGTGAATGTAAATGGCCTTTGACAACCACTCACTTTATAAGACGAGACAAATGTTTCAAATGTTTTAAAAGTACCAATAAAAAAGGACCGGCCCATTTTATTTTGACCAGTGATGATGTTACTCCACTAATAAATTATAAACGTTTTTGGTGTACATATTGCAGTTATGGTACATACGAGCATTACACTGAAGACGAATGTGAAATTTGTACATAATAGGCACACGTATGTATACGTGTGAACCTGATACAAATTATGTAGATTGATTTATCTTTGATTACTTAGCAATAATAAAAAATATAATTTACTATTATTTTCCATTTTATTCCATTTACATTATTTTCCTGTTACTATTGAATATTTGGTGGGCGGGTTTACGTGGTTGTAGGTAGTTCACACATTTGTCTATTATTGACCGAGCGAGCGAATCATCTCTTCATCAAATGGACGATTTTTTTTCATCTTTCCGTATATATGTTCGCACTCGCGTACGAACATACATACGGTGGTAATTCTCAACCAATAAATAGTCTATGACTTATGACTATGACTTTATACTTTTTATTCACCGGCGATTTTTGATTGGGGAAGGGAAGTTTACTGCGGCGTCATTTACTTTTTTATTTTTTATTCGGTGGAATTCGTCAGGATTTTAAAATTATTTTGTGAATAAAAACGACATCGGTCAAGTGGTTGTTGCGGTATGACGTTATGAAGTTTCGTTATTGGACGAACAAAAATGTTGCAAAAGAGTCAGTGTTCGCGAGGTCTACTGTTCGGAGGACCACTATTGTTTTATGCTATCATACTTATAAATATAGAAACACATAATTATCTATGATATGACTATAAAGTAACATATTATTTTTTAGATGGATACGGGAGATACCGACAGCAGAGCAACACCTCCTCGGTGGACACAGCCCAAACAAATAATTTCAGCCTTAGTGGTGAACAGATCACCCAGCGGAACTATGCGCGCTTCTAATGAGCATGTCCTTATACAGCGCACATCATCGGGATCCTTGCAACCATATCGTGATTATAATGTACTGGTTGGAGAGGACAGAGGCGTAGAGTTCGTGGTAACCGATTCACTGTCAGAGCAAGAGCATAATTCTCATGACATTCCAGGAACTACAAACGCCACTAATTATGAAAGATACGACGAAAATAGAGAAGAGTTACATAATATTTTCAATGACATTCAAGAAAGTAGAAGCCCAATAAATCCTGAATATGACGAAATTCTACCGCCTAGCCTAGCAGAAGCATTAGCCGTTGATTCGGGTAGTGAAAGTGACGATTTCGAAGAAGACTACACAGAAATTGAGATACAACAAATTTTAGAGGCATCTGAAAATGATCAGGAACCAGAGGCTGATGTTACAGTCGAAACCAATGATATTACATGGTCAAATAATTTCGAGTCATTTACGGGAACTGAAGAAATATTTACTCAACAAGTTGGGCCTCTGATAGACTCCACTGATCCTTTCGAATTGTTTTGTGCTATTTGGGATCGCAGCGTAATGGAAAAAATCGTTGAAGAAACGAACGAATATGCTTGGCAGACAATAGTGGAAGCCACCGAGTCGGTTTCGGGGATACCACCTAAATCAAGATTACATGACTGGTATCCAGTAACAATACCTGAAATGTATACATTCTTTTCAGTTCTCATTTACATGGGTATTTGTGTTAGAGGAAGATTAGAAGAATACTGGACTACTGGAGTTTTAGGAATGCCTGAATTTCGGAAGATTATGAGTAAAAACAGGTTCCTGATAATTTTGCGTTTCTTGCATTTTGTCAACAACTACGACATTGACATAAATTTACGAGGATATGATCATAAATTAGCAAAAATAAAGCCCATACTCGACCATTGTTGTCAAAAATTTCAGGAAATCTACAAACCTCGGCGTCACTTAAGCTTAGATGAGTCGTTGCTGCTTTGGAAAGGTCGTTTGAGTTGGATACAATGTATTCGTACCAAAGCAGCACGATTTGGCATAAAGTCTTATGAGCTATGTGAGGGAGAGACAGGATACCTCTTGTCATTTTTGATATACACTGGAAAACATACATCAACTGAACCAATCCATGGCTTCACTACTGCTACTTCAAAAATCGTGCTAACTTTAGTCGAAGACTATCTTGAAAAAGGTTATTGTATAGTTATGGATAACTTTTACAATAGCGTTCCTTTAGCACGATTTTTGAAACAAAAAAGAACTGATTTATTAGGTACCCTGAATAGGCGCAGGGTGGATACCCCTCCAGATGTCAAAAATTTGCTAGAGAAGTCGATGCAGCGTGGAAACATAGTTGCAAGACACTGCGGCGATGTAGCAGTATTGGCATGGAAGGATGTCAAACTTGTAACTATGATTTCGACATATCACAACGCAGACACTGCTCCAGGTCAGAGAGCCGGTATCAGTTGTGACAAGCCTGTTGTAGTTCACAGCTACAACAAATACATGGGTGGCGTCGATCTAAAAGATCAAAAGCTATCCATGTATTTGCTGGAGCGTAAGCGTGGAATAAAATGGTACGTAAAACTGTTCCGACGTCTGCTCAATTGCAGCATTCTAAATACATATATCATACATCAAGCTAATTCACAAAGTGGAAGAGACAAAATGAATCACAGGCAATTCCGATTTGCTTTAGCGGAGAGATTGTCAAAACAAAATCACTCCATTCAGCGCATCAGACCAACCACAGTGGCCACCGATGATGAAGTTCGTTTCGACGGTTTTGACCACCATCCGGATCACGTTTTGATTACCGATCGAGGTAATAATAATGGTAGAACTCGTTATAAACGAGGACGTTGCGCACGATGCCGCACAATTAAATTACGCACAGAGGGTAACATAATTTGTGCCAAATGCAAAGTCTATCTCTGCGTTGGAGAATGTTGGCGAGTTTACCACACTAAGTAGCAACCCCATTTCCCTCGCAATTGATGTATCTTGATTATCCTTTACCGAATTACTTAATTGCGCTTACCTAATTGTATTTCATATTTTGCATGTAACAATAAAACATACAATGTACAAAAACTATTGCTGTAATTTTTTGAACATCCCATATGTGTTAGGCCGGAACGCATATATACGACACGCTAGTTGTGCCGGAACGCAGATTTACGTTCTCTTTCTTACATTTGTTTTTCGTATTTTTCTAGTAATTCAATTAGAGAAAGGTAATAATTTTATCTCAAAATTATATAATATAAACATCTAACTGTGCTATGAGTATTTCTTATTTCAATTTATACCACAACTACTACAGTTTTATTAGATTTTTCCGAAATAAACTAGTGCTGGTAAAATATAGTAACTGATATTTAAGTAATAAAAATGTCATAGTATAGTTTAGCTATTCCTTTAATCAAATTAGTAACTAGAATACCGCTATTTTGCTTTATATTGGAAAGAAAAATAAATAACTAGTCGTATCCGCGCGCAACGATTACTTCGCGGCAGACGGGGTATAGATCGCGTCAACGGCGCGCGGCAAACCAGAGGTTAAGTATTGATATTGGTGACGGTACACCTAAGAAATATGGAGCACTTTTTGACTCTGGGTGCAGGAAAGCTCAAGGGAGGTCCTGAGTGGAGCAAGCCATGCTAGGGCAAGCGCAGCGAAGGGGGGAGGTGAGTGAAGCGAGCCGGCGACCTCCGTAGTGAAGCGCAGGCCGATTAAGTCAAATTACCGCTTTCAAGTTTTATGACAGGTAAGGCCGTTGTAAAAAAATGGCTGTTATAGGAACTGCCGATAGAAGTGAAAACTTATTTGATAGCTCACATTAAAATATTAACATTGACAACACAATAAAGTTTAATCAATATAACTTTTTCAGTGAAGAGTGGAACGAACAGGATGTGTGCCTGATGGTAAACAACACGCCTACCCTAACAGCAGAGCGTCACACAGCTATTGGAACATGAAGAGTCTAAATCATACCTTTAGCACTGCACTGCGCTCGTAATCCAGAGATATAAGATAATTTATCTCTATGCCCTGTAGTTTTTCTAGTAAGATTGTCAAACTAGAACATAATAATGTTTGCACATTACTACTTGGCGGCACAATACACTGGTAAAGGTGTGATACTTCCTCGGGCGGACTTTGCAAAGAGTTCTACCACAACTAACTATACTACATTATGTTTCTTTAATTCATAAAAAAACTGTATGTATATTAAAACATACAACAATTGTAACAAACTTCTTTTATTAACAAAAATAACTATACAAAAATCACCGATCCTTCTTCTTATGCTTAGATTTCTTATGTTTAGACTTATGCTTCTTATGTTTGCTTTTCTTCTTCTTCTTTTTATCCTTAACCTCTTTAGCATCCACCCACGAATCTGACGATGAGGAATCAATTTCTACCACATCCCTATTTTTATTCGCTTCATTTTTATCAACTGCTTCTTTTACTTCGCTTGATTGTAATCGTTTTTGTATTGCCTCTGGTATTTTTGGTCCGTAAACTTCATCGACTTCCATTTCGTCTTTTTTATCTGTGGATTTGTCTGTGGTTTGTGATTTGTCTGTGGTCGATTTGTCTTTATTCGCGTCAACTTGGTCCGTATTTCTTCGCCAGGAATTGAGTTCATCAAAATCTATATTGGCAAATATACCTCGTGGAGGTGATGTGTTCCTTTGAACGTTTTTGGGAATGTCTACAAAATCATCTATAATGTTGAGAGCTTCAGTTTTATTACTCGTAATAGCTTCTTCCTCATCTTCAGTGTCGCTCAGAAATATTGATTTGTACAAGTCCATTTTATCGAATTTTTCTATGGCAGCTGTCACTTCTTCACCTTTCTCTTTAGTTTTCTCAGATTCTTTCAAAAACAGTTCAGCGACTGTCATTCTTTTGACAGTACCGTCATTGGCATTGCTTGTATTAACAACATTTTTGACACTACCTTCATTTTTGGTGAAAAATGTGTCAGTATTTTTGATATTGCCGTCAGTATTATTGTCTGTTTCTGTGATATTTTGTGTAAGTTTTGGGTCAGACTTCGGTATGTCTCTCATAGATTTGGATCCGCTAAATTTGCTTTGTTCTTTGGCAAAACTATCTTTGTCGTGGATAGAGGATTCGAGATACGAAAAGATGGAGTAGGACACTTTCGGTTTTTCTTCTTTACTTGATTCTGGCCTGTGAAAAAAAAAAGAAAAAATACGTATACAATAATGTTTTAATAACCTTAGGCTAAGAACTACGACGATACAATGCTTAGAAGTTTCGGGTGGCGATACTTAATTGTACGATTTTTACAAAGACGACGTCACAACTCACAACCCTTCACTCTGGAAGTTTGATGATCTACATATATCTTTCTTCCAAAAAATCTTTGAATTAAGTAAGAATTTTGATGTTTTTTAAGACAGAGAAGTTTTCAATCAATACAAAATTGGCAGTCATAGGAATTGCCAATAGAAGTGAAAACTTATAACTCAGAATTTGATAGCTTACTTTGGAAACTACACGGGTGTAACCGGAAGGCGTGGCCTCGCCATCACGACAAGGCCATCCAGAAATACTTTGGCATTTCCCATTGGCCCACGCATTTCTAGACGGCCATGCCATGATGGCGAGGCCACGCCCTTTGAGCATTTCCCATTGGCTGACGCATTTCTAGATGCCCAATGGCCATGGTCTCGAGTTTACCCGAAGATTTCTTATCATACCCGAGCGTGACGCTAGAATTCAATTCACACCCCACGAAAAATCTGTCTAGGCGCGCCAAAAGAAGTTTTCACTTCAAAAATGTAATCATCATTCCAATTACTCTCTTGGTCGTCTTACCTAGCACCCCCTGCATCTGGAACGTTGAACCGCTTATAGACGAGGCTCTCGGGCCGCCAAGCGATTTTCGTCCGTGTCATAACGCCGTAGACTCCATTCTCCGCCGCCGCGATTTGGTCCGGCGTCGCTAGGCCGCAGTTCGCCTTGCTCTTAGAGACGGCCGTGAGGGGATTTGTGGAGTCATCCGGCTCTGAGGCGTGAGTGAACCTGGTGAAATATAAGTGGAGTTAGACAAATAATTCACTATATCGATATCTTAATTCGCAAAACGAATAACTTTTTTTTTTATTTTTTATAGCATAGAGTGACGAGACGAGCAGGTCATGTGCCTGATGGTAAGCAACATGCCTGCCACATAACAGCACAGTAACACGCAGCTATTGGAACATGATAGTCCAAATCATTACCTAGCACTGCACTGCGCTCGTCACCCAGAGATCTAAGATATTATGTCTCTAAGCCCTGTAATTTCTCTGGAATCATTGCCCTTCAAACCGGAACACAGTAATGTTTGCACATTACTGCTTGGCGGTAGAATATTTGGCAAAGGTGTGGTACTTCCCCAGGCGGACTCTGCTAAGAGTCCTACCACTACTAAAAAAACTCCGTGGTGGCAAATATCACAAAGGCAATTAAAAACTAGTTTAAAAAAATTAAAGCATCAAACATATCCAAAATCCTTTTGGCAATTGTGTAAGAAACACATATTTGTTTTTTTGTTGAGATATTTCGTTTTTTTTCTTTTGATAGGTACTTTTTTTTTGACGTGACAACGTCTTATAATTCGATGAAGCCGGCTGCACGCCCGCAAAACATGAAGTCATGTAACGTTACCGCCGTTACCTCGCCGCCGGCGTTACCTCGCTCTAAGGCGTAGTTGAAGTTGTCACGTTCAACTAACGTCAGTAACCCGACTTTACAGACAACCATTTTTTTAAATAAGTTTTTGGTGGCCCCTGTGATATTCGCTACTTCGGAGTTATTCGTTTTGCGAAATTAGGTATCGATATATCATTTTTGAAGTGAAAACTTCTTCTGGCGCGCGACTAGACAGATTTATCGTGGGGTGTGAATTGAATTCTAGCGTCACGCTCGGGTATGATAAGAAATCTTAGGGTAAACTCAGGACCATGGCCATTGGCTATCTAGAAGTGCGTCGGCCAAGGGGAAATGCTGAAAGCTTACTTTAGAAACTACATGGGTGTACCCGGAGGGCGTGGCCTAGCCATCATGGCATGGCCATCTAGAATTGCGTCAGCATTTCTCATTGGCTCACGCATTTCTAGATGGACGAAAAATCTGTCTATCGGGCGCCAAAAGCAATTTTCACGTCAAAAATAAATTAAATATTTATAATTAAAAATAAATTATCAAATATAGCTACTCACCGATCTCCCATTATCCCAGTCAAAGGCCTATACAACTTCGCAGCCTGTTCAAATTCCATCATCTCCCTCTCTCGCTCCCACTCGTTCAACCGGTCACTACCGCCATCTCCCTCCAACACCCCGTCTTTGTCCTTCAAATATGTTTCGTACCTCGCTTGCTTCAACGGATTGGAAGCGAACGGCTTGAATGTTTTCACTATATCTTTACCGGAATCCTTTATCGATATGTAATCTGGTGTGTCCGTAGTCGGTTTTGTCATGTCTATTATTTTATTTACCACTATTTTAGCACTCAGATTTTCACTTAAAGAACTATTCACTGATGATAAAGTAATTAATTTATCTCGTTCAGTAGCACTTTCTTCGATAGACTTTTCAGTGTTATTCGTGGATACAAAATTGACGTTTCGTCCAGTTATTCTTGCAATAAGGTCGTCTTTTGCGGTTGATTGGTCGGCTTCAGGGGTCGGTTTAGGGGCTTCGCCTAGTAAGGTACCTCGGGCTTGGGCTGTTAGTTCATGTCGACCGAGACCTGAAAGAGATTAAGTTTATTATGTTAGCTACGGTTTGAAAAATCCTACTAATATCATAAATGCGAAAGTTTGGATGTTTATTGCTCAGTCACGTCGTTGTACTAATATCATAAATACGGAAGCTTGGATGTTTATTGCTCAATCACGTCGTTGTACTAATATCATAAATGCGGAAGTTTGGATGTTTATTGCTCAGACACGTCGTTGTAATCATAAATGCGGAAGTTTGGATGTTTATTGCTCAGACACGTCGTTGTACTAATATCATAAATGCGGAAGTTTGGATGTTTATTGCTCAGTCACGTCGTTGTACTAATATCACAAATGCGAAAAGTTTGGATGTTTGTTGCTCAGTCACGTCGAAACAGCTGACCGGAAGGGCCTGAAATTTGACGCTACAGCCTATATTTTAACGCGGAATAGCACATACAGGCTACTTTTTATCACGGGAACATAACCGGACAAGAAACTAAGCGACGACACCAGAAACCGCGGGTTACTGCTAGTAATTAATATAACTAGCGGCCCGTGCCGGCTTCGCTCGAATAATAACCTAGATATCAACTGCAGCGCCATCTGCCGGGCTGATTTGTGAATCTAAACCTTCCAGGGCCCTACCCAAACGTATTATACAAAAAAAACATTCAAATCGGTCCAGCCGTTTAGGAGGAGTTCAGTAACAACGAAAAGTGGCATTGATTTTTATATCTTATATATAAAATTCTCGTGTCACAGTGTTTGTTTCCTTACTCCTCCGAAACGGCTTTACTGATTTTAACCACATTTTATATGCATATTCTGTAGGTATGAGAATCGGCTACTAGCTATTTTTCATACCCCTAAGTGACAAGGGTTGTTCACTAAGGCAAAACAACGTTTGCGGGGTCAGCTAGTATATTATAGATTACTAGCGGCCCGCTCCGGCTTCGCTCGAATAATAACCTAGATATCAAATGCAGCGCCATCTGCCGGGATGATTTGTGAATCTAACCCTTCCAGGGCCCTACCCAAACGTATACAAAAAAAAAACATTCAAATCGGTCCAGCCGTTTAGGAGGAATTCAATAACAACGAAAAGTGGCATTGATTTTTATATATATAGATTATACGGTGGTAGCACACTCTGCAGAGTCAGCCTGGACCTTTTTAAAATTAATACACGGCTAACTATAACGTGTAATATAGTTAGTCCAGTCCGACTAAAGTTTCGACCGCGTCCGGCGATCTTTTTTAAGGCGAGTCCTAAACGAGGTGCGAACACGCGCGCGCGCTCTCCTTGAAAAAGACCGCGGAAAAATCATGGCTCCGTAAATATTCGGGAGTTAACCGGCATGAACTCTGTCGAGCAGCTTTTCCGGATGGCAATGGACAGAGACGAGTTAAAGAAGCTAACGGACAACCTTCAACATTGAAGAGGCACTTAAAGAAGATAGTCACTACAACAAAATTTTTGGGCCTAACAATAGACATGAAATTGAATTGGAAGGCACATGTTGAGATTCTCTGCAAGAAGCTGGGTAGCTCGGCATATGCTCTGCATAGGCTTGCTCCAGTGGTAAAGAAAGAGGCTCTTCTTACATCTTACCATGGATTGGTGGCATCAGTCTTGAGATATGGGATCATTTTTTGGGGGAATTCAACTGATACAGCCTCAGTTTTCAAAGCACAAAAACGATGCATTCGTGCTATGTTCGGGATGCAAGTTACAGATAGCTGTCGACAAGTATTCATAGACAACCAAATATTAACCCTGCCATGCCTGTACATATTTGAAGTTATGTGTTTTGTAAGGAATAACCCTCATTATTTTCCTCTATTGAGTGACAAAGTAAAACGTTACCGGCGTGATAAGTGTAGACTGCTCATAGACAAACGCAAAAAAAAGATTATGAGTGACAGCATTTTTTGTATGGCTCCTCTTTTATATAATAAGCTGCCAAATGCCATAAAAGAACTTAACATAACAATGTTCAAAAGTAAACTAAAAAAAATGCTTATACACAAATGCTATTATACTGTAACTGAATTTTTAAATGATAAGAAAATTAATTGGAATACTAATATTTTAGACATTGTTTAACATGAAACTTTTACAATCTTTAAACTTTATTCCATTAATATCTCAATAGATATTATTATTCCATTATGAAATTTGACATTCAACTGACATAAGACCAAATAATGATATATTGTATCATGATGAATTAGTTTGTACTGTATTACATT
This sequence comes from Ectropis crepuscularia, assembly GCA_963693475.1. NCBI lineage: Eukaryota > Metazoa > Arthropoda > Insecta > Lepidoptera > Geometridae > Ectropis > Ectropis crepuscularia. The sequence continues at coordinate 12,288,194 of OY856368.1, read as the reverse complement.
TTGACATTCTTTGAGTATTTACATGAATATTATAATTAACGACATTTTTGATTTTTTGATTATACAGGGTTATTGGTAATCAGCCTGCATCCTTTTAAGGGGATGTTAGGTACATTCAATACGTCAACTTTTGTTCTACAGTTTTAAAAAAAATGAGTTTTTTTTTCTTTTACAAAAAAATATTTAAAAAAATTTGCACGGTCTAAAAGCATCGAACTCTTCGTAACAATTCGTAACAAGAGTACGTACGCTCTTTAACGCGCAAAAAATGATGTGCCGAAGTGAATAAACACTAAAAAGTCGCTAAACAGTACAAAAAAGGGCAACAAACACTATTTTTTTTTGGGTTGTCTATTGAGTTTTAACGAAAGTTGTAGAACAAAAGTTGTTTGTTTAAATATACAGAACATGCCCTTAAACGGATGCAGGCTGATTACCAATAACCCTGTATACATTTATTGCACTTTATACATTTTTTGACATTCCTCACATGGATGAACTGCAAGATCTACTAATGCAAGACCTTAGACCCTGGATGGACATATTGATCAAACTCAAAAACACAAGACAATATCCTGATGAAACACAAGACGTTGGCGAAATTGTGCTCACCAAACATTTATCTCACACAAATATATATCAAAACCAAATAGAAGCCAGAAATGAATCGAAGATGAAGAATCAGATGACATCAATAAAAACCAGAAATTAATAGAAGATGAGGAAGAAGAAGACTTTAATCAGCTGACTATTATTTAAATTTTTTTTTTTTGTTTTTATTTAAAAATTAAGACTTAGTTAAGTTAAGTTATTGCATGCCTCTCGCAGAGGCCAGTTTGTATGGGGCAACTTTTAAAATGTTTTGTATTATCTTATCTTACCTACAAACAGCAATAAAGATTTTTGTATTTGTATTTGTATAAGTTTTGAAGTGAAAACTTCTTTAGGCGCGCTATAGACAGAATTTTCGTGGGCTGTGAAATGGATTCATCAATCGTTACGCTTGGATATGATAATGGATCGGATCGGATATGAAATCTTCGGGTAAACTCGGTAAAAACGGCCAGGTAGGTACCAGGGCAACAGAAACAGTAAAGAGTTTCGATTACCTACCTCCAACAGCCCAGCGTTTATCTCCAGATACCAGGACAACAGAAATATAAAAGAGTTGCGTTTGCCCCTAGGTACCAGTACCAGGGCAACAGCAAGTTTTCACTTCTATCGGCAGTTCCTATGACTGCCAATTTTTTTTTAATTTTTTTAACTTGAATAGGTTTACTTGACCGCCATCTCGCCTAATGTTAAGCGACGATGCCAGTGCATCATCACTCGCTCAAGGTCGTGCGGTTTTAGCCTACAGCTAGACCGTTCCTCCCAGGGAACAAGTGCCAGTCGGTTGTCGGACGCACGGCTGAGCGCTCGCGCAACACGTTTCCCGCGCATATTGTTATTAGATATGTCGACAACCCTCCGCGCTAGACAGGGACAGAGTTACGCGTTAGAAAGAGCGCAAATGTTTATTTGAAAATCGCGACAGGTATTGCGAGCTGACTTGAACTTTGTTGTGTCCCAGCAAGAGTCGCTATTTGTATAATTGTTTTCGGTAAGTGAGGCTTCTGTACTAATATTTATTTTGTGACGATGCGGCCTACAATGGAGCGTGCTTAACTAAAAGAAACCGATTCACTCTCGACTTGAAGACACCAAGATTATAACTATCGGGGAAAATCCACTCAGTCAGCTCATTCCACAGCCTAGACGTTCTTATCACAAAAGTAGTGTCAAACCTCTTCGTTCGTGTCTTTAGAACATCAACCATGAAACGATGTCGCTTTCTCGAGCTACGAGCAGGTCCGATAGAGGAAGGGGCAAGGTGGTATTAAGTTATGCAGATCAGTCGCGCACTCGTCGAAATAAATAAAGTAGCCAAGTGCGAGTTGGACTCGCCCATGAAGGGTTCCGTTCCAGCAAGTAACATAATATACATAGTACACATAGTTCTTGTAGTTCGTTGTAACTTTGATCGAAGTTTTAATAATAGTGTATTTATGACGTACTAAAAAAAAACTACTCATCAGATCGAGTTCAAACTAATTTTCGTTGGTAGTTTTCATGGTAATGTACATCATATATTTTTTTTAGATTTTTCATTCTCTTACTTTAGAAGTTAGAGGGGGGGGGGGGACACACATTTTACCACTTTGGAAGCGTCTCTCGCGCAAGATATTCAGTGTAGACAAAAATTATATTAGAAACCTCAACATCATTTTTTAAGACTTATCTATAGACACCCCACACGTATAGGTTTGATGAAAAAAAAATTTTTGAGCTTCAGTTCTCAGTATGGGGGGCACCCCTAATTTTTGTTTTTTTAAAAAACTTTTGTAAAAATCTTAATGCGGTTCACAGAATACATCTACTTACCAAGTTTCAATAGTGTAGTTCTCATAGTTTCGACAAAAAGTGGCTGTGACATACGGACGGACGGACGGACAGACAGACAGACAGACATACAGACATGACGAATCTATAAGGGTTCCGTTTTTACGTTTTACGGAACCCTAAAAACTACCTAATGAGCAAGGCATATTACACTGTAGATGATTTTGTAAAGGACAGCAATGTTTGGAAAAGGAATATGTCAAATAAAAACTAGAATTATTGAGTAAGGTAAAATAATACTACACATTAATGTTTTTTTTTTTTTTAATATAAAGTGACGAGACGAGCAGGTCATGTGCCTGATGGTAAGCAACATGCCTGCCACATAACAACACAGTGACACGCAGCTATTGGAACAAGAAGATTCCAAATCATTACCTAGCACTGCACTGCGCTCGTCACCCAGAGATCTAAGTTGTTATATCTCTTAGCCTTGTAATTTCACTGGAAACATTGCCCTTCAGACCGGAACACAGTAATGTTTGCACATTACTGCTTGGCGGTAGAATATTTGGCAAAGGTGTGGTCCTTCCCCAGGCGGACTCTGCCAAGAGTCCTACCACTACATAGTAAATTTGTTTATGTACTGTATGTATGTATTCATTATTTGGATAATTTGATTTTTCACAATGACAAAGCATTTTTACAGCTGCACCTAAATGACAAGGCTCCTTTACAGCTGATTATTTTTTATTTGACATTATTCTTTGGTATTATTTTATCATGTACACAGATTATAATTATATAGTATTTTATCAAATTGTCATAGACAACCTAATATTTGCATGCCGTAAGGTTGATTATGGAGTTCTCAATGTAAACAAATAAGATCTTATTGTAATTATCCATTTTCGCAAATAAAGAAATTAATTATTTATTATTTTTGTATAATTGTAAGTGACTTGTAGAATTGTATTTTGTATTGTAAGTGATGTTACCAAGTGTTCTTTTGAATTAATGGTTCGAATAAATAAATTGAATTGAATTGAAATATGTTTTTTTTTCGCGTAAAGGTCCGCGTTTGACCACCAACTCGCCTGATGGTAAGCGACGGTGTGGTCGAAGATGACGCACGTTGACCTAGAAAGTACCTCATTCACTCTGACCTTGAAAAGTTTTAGATTGTATCTCTCAGGGAACAAGGAGGCCGGGAACTTAAACATCCGATAAAACACCGATAAGTTTGATAAAGATAAAGATTTGTTTGTAAATAAATAAATAAATATTGGTGGACAATTCACACACAACACCATCTGACCCCAAACTAAGCAAAGCTTGTATGATGGCGGCCAGATAGCTGATATAATACTTATATATATAAATATATATATACTAGCTGACCCCGCAAACGTTGTTTTGCCTTAGTGAACAACCCTTGTCACTTAGGGGTATGAAAAATAGCTAGTAGCCGATTCTCATACCTACAGAATATGCATATAAAATTTGGTTAAAATCAGTAAAGCCGTTTCGGAGGAGTAAGGAAACAAACACTGTGACACGAGAATTTTATATATAAGACTAGCTGACCCCGCAAACGTTGTTTTGCCTTAGTAAACAACCCTTGTCACTTAGGGGTATGAAAAATAGCTAGTAGCCGATTCTCATACCTACAGAATATGCATACAAAATTTGGTTAAAATCAGTAAAGCCGTTTCGGAGGAGTAAGGAAACAAACACTGTGACACGAGAATTTTATATATAAGATATATATATACAACGTGGTGGATATATATATATTATATAAATCTCCTGTCACGATGTCCGCGATGGATTCCTAAACTACTTAACCGATTTTAAATTAAATTGGCACACCGTGAGCAGTCTGGTCCAACTTGAGAGATAGGATAGTTTTCATTTCGATTAATAGTCTTTAAATGACAATATCCGAGCGCAGTCGGAATGGGCCGCTAGTACTTATATAGTTTTAAATACATACTTATTATACATAGAAACACCCAGACACAGTCCAAACATTTGAATTCATCACACAAATATTTGCACTGGGTGGGGATCGAGCCCACGACCCTCGGCTTCGCAGGCAGAGCTACTACCAACTAAGCCACGAGGCCAGCCTTGTAAGTACCTTGGTCCCTCGGAGCGGCGTCGGTGGGCTCGAACCGGGTGCGCCTCGCGCCGGCCGCGGCGGGGGCGAAGTCTCGTGGGAGCGCGGGGGCGGGGTACGCAGCCACCGGCGGCAGAGGCTTCGACGCCTTCACGAAACCCTCCAACACCTACAAATATAGAAATAATAATATAGGTAATTCTTACTTATTAACCTTTTGACCGCCAGGAATAAATTCCATTTCATATATTCATATAAAATAAGTCAAAATTAAAAATAAAAAAACATCGTGCTGTCACCATTTGATATCTAATCTAACATAATAATATAGGTAATTCTTACTTATTAACCTTTTGACCGCCAGGAATAAATTCCATTTCATATATTCATATAAAATAAGTCAAAATTTTAAAAAAATATGTGCTGTCACCATTTGATATCTAATCTAACATAATAATATAGGTAATTCTTACTTATTAACCTTTTGACCGCCAGGAATAAATTCCATTTCCGTGCCCTGGACGCCAAGCGTACGAAATAAGCCAAAATTAAAAAATAAAAATTGTGCTGTCACCATTTGATATCTAATCTAACACACAATGTTTTGGTATAGTCCGTTTTTTTGTCAACTATAGACGTCGTTGCGTCGCGCACAGGGCTCACTCGCGCTTGTCAAGTATAGGTGACTCTGGCGGTCAAAAGGTTAAAATGAAAACTTTTTACTTCAATTAAATGAATTAACATTATCAGCTAACTTTATGTTCCTTAGATATTTTCATCCAATTATCGAAACTTCCAAACATTGACATTTAATAATATTATTTAGTAGGATGATAGTAATCAATTAATAATTAAAAAATAATTTAAATAAAACCAATAGGATACAATCCCTAAAAAAACTAAGTAGCCCGTTAGTTAGATTGCCAAAAAATATTGTACACGTATTTTTTATTTTGTTTCACAAACAAAAAATGACGAAGATACAGCGCTTCGAAGTTTCGTGTGACGTCACTTGTGAGTACGATTTTTACTCACGAGTGACGTCGCGACCCCCCACTCTCGAAGTTTGATGGTCTATAGTCTATATCTTTGACGATTTTTAATATTATGAAAAAACAAAAAATACGTGTCCAATATTTTTCCATGATCTAGCTGACGGACTAATTAGGATGGTGTATTTTTGACCCAGTCCGGTACCCTATTTAGAGAGACAGATAATTAATTATGTAGAATAGTTAAAATTTGGTCTTCTCTCCATTTAACAAAAAAAATTATGGCAGTCAAAGGGACTGCCGATAGAAGTGAACATTCGGAATTTGATAGCTCACTTTGGAAACTACGCGGGTGAAACCGGAAGGCGTGGCCATGGTCATCATGGCCATCTAGAAATACTGACGCATGGCCATAGTGCCGAGTTTACCCGTAGTTTTCTTATCATTCCCGAGCGTGACGCTAGAATTCAATTCACAGCTCACGAAAAATCTATCTGTAGCGCGCCAAAATAAGTTTTCACTTACACTAAAAAAAAAAAACAGAAAAAAAAATCTCACATTAACAGTTTTTTCTTTAGTTTTCTTCTTGGCGAGGTCCGGTGCGGGGCCTCCGATGGCGAAGTCGTAATGCGACATGTCTTCCTTCGCGTATATGTCTTCATCGTCCGCTTCAAATGCGCCCACGCCGAACGCCTGACCGCGGATCGACACCTAGAACACAGAAAACAAACTACATATAAGTACAGAAAACCACAAAAAAACTCATTTAAGTACATACAAAAAAAACATTTTTTGACGTGATAACGTCTTATAATTCGATGAAGCCGGCTGCACGCCCGCAAAACATGACGTCATGTGCCGTTACCGCCGTTACCTCGCCGCATGACGTCGTCAGTACCATTCCATCAGTATTTTCTTAAGACGTTGTCACGTTCAACTCTCGTCAGTAAACCGACTTTACAAACAACCATTTTTTTCGTATGTTGAAGAGTGACGAGACTAGCAGGACATGTGCCTGACGGTAAGCAACAAGCTGGCATTGGCAGAGTCCGCCTGGGGAAAGACCACACCTATGGCAGTTATTCTACCGCCGTTACCGCAGTTATGTTACAAACATTACTGTGTTCCGGTTTGAAGGGCAATGTTTCCAGATTACAGGGCTTAGAGATATAACAACTTAGATCTCTGGGTGACGAGCGCAGTGCAGTGCTAAGTAATGATTTGGACCCTTCATGTTCCAATAGCATTGTGTCACTGTGCTGTTATGTGGCAATCATATTGCTTACCATCAGGCACATGTCATGTTCACCTCATCACTCTTTATAAAAAAAAAATTATTGACACTTTTGTATAATTAATTATTTATTTATTATTATTATTTGTGAAAATTATTATTAATTATTACTTTATTATTATCTGTAAAAAGTGCCATGTAACTTGTATTGTTATAAATAAAATATGATGGTTGCCTGGAGAGATTGCTCTTAGCAATAAGGCCGCCACTTGTGGTACTAGTTCATAAGTATTTCACTGTAATTTTATTAATTTGTCTGTATCACAATAAAGAGTTTCTATCTATCTATCTAAAATACTAGAACTATTATAACTAAAGTTTCCACTCACCTTTTTCCCTTTATCCTTCATCTTCAAGTGACTCCTAGAGCCGCTTTCCCCATACTCCCCCACCATGTTACCGAGCACAGAGTGCCTGCTCAGACCCTGGTAGCCGAGCCCGAAGCGGTCACTCTTACGGTGCAGCAGATAAGGTTCATAGTCGTCTGGCGCGAACAAAGTGTCGTATTCAAATTCTGAGTCGGATGACTCGGGGTCTTGATCTTCTGACTGTGACGGCTGTAATGGGAAAGAGATTTAGTTAATTTTTAGGGTTACGTACAACTAAAATCGAACCATTTCGATTTTAGATTTAACAGAGAGGAATGGAATAACTTGGAGGAGGCCTATGTCGAAAGACAAACTGGGATGTAAATTATAAAAACTAGATTAGAGATATATATATACTTGTAAAAATGTAATTAATACCCTGGAAATAAAGGCTATCTTTATCTTTACAACTAAAATCGAACCATATTTCTATGATCCATCTGTCACTGAGATATATCCATCTCATGAAACGTGATAGTAAAACACTTGATTCACAAATAATGTATTTGTATTATTGATATATATCACCAAAAACATACCTACTAAAAACAGAATAAAATTAATATTTAGGAGGACTTCCAAACAACAACTGTGTTTTTTGCTTGATATTTACAGCAACAGCCACAACAGTCGCAGCCAGCTAGCTTAGTTAGCCATTCAATCAACAACCTAGCCTCTTTACTAAACCTGAATGATATAACATTTTTTTTTTAATTGTGACACCCACTTGTCACTACTTTGTCAGCATTTTTTTTTTAAGTAAAAAGTGACGAGACGACCAGGACATGTGCCTGATGGTAAGCAACATGTCTGCCACATAACAGCACAGTGACACGCAGCTATTGGAACATGAAGAGCCAAAATCATTACCTAGCACCGCACTGCGCTCGTCACCCAGAGATCTAAGTTGTTATATCTCTAAGCCCTGTAATTTCTCTGGAAACATTGCCCTTTAAACCGGAACACAGTAATGTTTGTACATTACTGCTTACTGCTTGGCGGTAGAATAATTGACAAAGGTGTGGTACTTCCCCAGGCGGACTCTGCTAAGAGTCCTACCACTACAGAAAGCATAGTAGTTCCCGTTAATTTTTCGGGATAAAAAGTAGCCTATGTCTTCTTCCAGGCTATAATCTATGTATGTTCCAAATATCAGCTCAATCCGTTGAGACGTTACGCCGTGATTGAGCAACAAACATCCAAACAAAAACATGACAACAAGCTACTTTGAAATTTTGTCACCTATTATATATCATGCATTATTTGTGTTTCTAATTTACTCATGTTTTGAACAAATAAATTATCTTTTATCTTAAACATTTGACATTTATAATATTAGAAGGTTTATAGAGTGTGATTGACTAGCAGTTACCTGTTTCAGCTCCTCCGGTATATAGCACCCGTACACTTTCTGCTGTTCCTTGGCCTTCTTCTTCTCTAGCCTCGTGACTCGGTCCCCGGTGCCCTGGCCGGGACGCCAGCCCATTGCTCGGAGCATCTTCACTGCTGCTGTCTCGTGGACGGCTGTGAGGAGCTGGTCTAGTACGGGCTCTCCTGTAGACAAAGAAAACACGGATGTAAAGGATATTACAAAACAAACATTACACATTACCTCCTTAGTAAATAACTAGTACTGAGACGAACTTCTTAGCATTCCATGGATTCACCGTGCGGGTGCCGGGTCTATCGTGTGGCAGAGAGAGAAATGAAAATGAAAATTTATGAAAATGAAAATTTATTTCAAATGAAATGAAAATGAAAATTTATTTCACACACAGAGAGAAACTAACACATACATTATAAAAAAATTAAAGTCTAACTTACATAAATATACCTAGTCCGTCCGTACGTGTGGTACAAGAATTTTCGGTGGACCCCAAACTAAGCACATAGCTTGTATCTTGAGGTCCGAGTGCTTAGATACAGTGTTCTGTGTAAGAATGCAACAGTTAGCATATATTCGAATTCAGAATCGTTACCCTATTATTAAATAATTAATTATATTACTAGATACTACAGTGGAGTAATTAAAAGAAGTGCTAAAAATACAGTTTAACATTTTTAAAATCGTGTATGAGTGTCTGAAGGACCAAATTACAAGAAATAATTACCACCGCCTTACTCAGTACCGTGTCCACTTGTCGCTGTACATGCCGTGGAACAAACTTGAGTAGATCCCAAAATCCCGAGTAGATCCCGAGACTTGTGACACGGGCGTAGGTTTAAGTCAAAGTCAAAGTACTTTAAAATAAATGCACAATTTACACGTCAATTAATAAAAAAATAAAAACAAAAGAAAGAGCATACAAATTGTATACATTTTCAAAGTTTGAAATGACTACTTTACTGTATTATAATAATTATTTATTGTACAGAAAACTGTCAAGCATTATACTAGTACACTATGTTTATATTACAATTGTATTGACCCATGTCAAATGTTTGTATACATTTTTATAGAACTTTGCCATCACTCTCTAAAAATTTGGTGTAACTATAAAAAGTTTGATCGATAAGCCAGCACCTTAGTCTGTTTTTGAAGCTGCCGAAACTTGGGGCAGATATAATTATTTTGGGAAGCGTGTTATGTACTTCAGGTCCCATAATGTGAGTTAACTTCCGTGACCTGGTGAGAAAGTGTGGTATACTAAGTGTGGTAGCTGGTAACATCCAGCTTATCCGCGTTACGCTTGTTACGAGAATGTCTCTCTCCTCGCGTATTGTATGTTTCTAGATTATTTCTGACATACATAGCCACCTGGTAGATCAATATAGCAGGTAACGTAGGTATGTCAAGCTCTTTGAAATATGGTCTGACGGGTGTGCATTGCGATACGCCAACGATGGCACGCACGGCACGTTTTTAGGCGCGGAACGTACGCTCCCAGTCGGCAGCGCGCGCCGTATTGTAACCGAGAATGCACTGTGGCGAAGTAACAGGCACGCGACACATCCGCAGACACCACTCGGGATACTCGTCTTAGCGCAAAGCACGCACTGCTGACTTTAGCACACATCTTGTCGATGTGGTGTTCCCACGTCATGCTGCGATCAATCTCGAATCCCAAAAATGTGGTGTTCTGTACGTGCTCAATCCTGACACCGTTTAGCGAAACTTTAAGCGGTTTGTGTGATGGCCCGACAGACAAAAGTGAACGAAGTAAATCTTTTTTGAATTTAAGCCGTTAATTACAATATTTAATTTCTCTTCTAATTCCTCTATTGAAAGAGATGTTCATTACTACGGCAGCCACATCATCTGCATACATGAATATGCCTGGACGTCTACTATCTTTCTACGAAAACGTAAATTCGTAAAAAAAAACTCGCGAATTTTCTGCTCTCGTTCTACTTCGTTTCGATCGATAGAACATTGTTTGACGTTTAAATATTCTAAGCCCACTCTAATTAGCGTAGGCTTAGAACATATAAACGGGCAAAACGACGGATCGAAGTAGAATCGGAGTTGGAAAGGCGAGAGTTTATTTCGAAATTACGTTTTCGTAGAAAGAGAGTAGACGACCTGCCTCCTGCACCCTTTACGGGATCGGGGAGATCGTTTAGTAGGAGAGAGAACATTATATTTGAAACCGACGAACCCTGTGGTACTCCCATAGACGAAGGCAGCGGATCTGATTTATTATCGCCATCGCCAGCATCCACTACCTGAGAGCGGCCTCGTAACATGTCAGTCAACACCTCGTATGATTTCCCAGCTATGCCATAGTGTTTCAGCTTTAAAGCTAAGGTCTCGTGGTCTGCGACATCGAAGGCCTTCGATAAGTCACAGCACAAGACTTGCTCTTTACGTTCACGGGCAGCCAACACACTACGAATCACTTCACGCGTTAGAGAAATCGTAGACCTCCCTTCGCGGTATGCGTATTGTTGTTCACACAGCTCCTCGGTTTCCGATAGGTAGGCCACTAATCGCGAACTCAAGCCGTTTTCGAACACTTTGGCTATTGCTGGTATAATCGATAGTGGTCTATATCCATATACAATACACAATCGAACTCACATCATAGGAGTGGAGTAAGTCGAACAGATTTTTAAAGTCAGCGTAAAGTGGTTTAAGGGGTTAAATACGAAAAATGATAAATCCTAACTCAAAACAATGAACAATTGTTGGCCATCTGCCTCGGTCCTATGCCAATCAACTTGAAGTTCAACCTGCGATAGTAACAATATCGTCAACCCATCTAGCTAGTGGATTTCCAATGCTCTGTTTACCTTGCCTTGGCTACCATTCTGTCACAATTTTGGTGCACCTTTCATCACACCACCTAACAATATGTCCTGCCAAACCCCATTTTATGTGTAACTTATTTCTCTCCAATGCTGTATAAATGAGATAAGTAGACCCAAACAATTTTTGTTTTATTCTTAAGTGACGATGCAGTCTACAATGGAATCTTACCTAGAAGAAACTCAATTTGAAGAGACTCAGATTACACTTATACATTCTACAACAATCTAAATAGATTGCTGGCTTTCTGGGATAGCCGGCGCTGGTTGGAGAAGAGAAATAAAAAAATGTGCCACACATAATGGCCCAAATATGAGACTAAGTGCGGAAAAAGCCCAATTAAACTAAACTACACTTATGCATTTTGAAAACATCCACATGTTGGAAGTGCAACAACTTATTAATTGCCTGATACGAGAGCTACACAACCTAACCCATAGTTAGTCAGTTAGACGGGGCCTTTTCCGCACACCTCTCAATTGCGCCATTGTGCATGGCTCATACTTCCCTTATACTCCACCCATACCAGACTATCCCAAAAGGCAAGCAACCTATTCAGGTTGTTGAAGGCCTCCGGGACTGCCGGGACTGCTGCTGAGGAGTGAAGGAATTCTGCCCGATATAACCCAATTCTAATCTAACCTAACCCATATTGGAGAGTGTAAATCATTTTAATATTATGGAATAGTTTATACATCAACATAGATCTTACCAGGAATGGGTCCATCATGAAAAGTAGGCCGTGATCTCTTCTGCCCAGAAAACTCACTTTGAGTCTGCATGTACTTTGGAGCTATACCAAACTCACTGCGGTCTTCATCATCCATAAAGTCTTCTGGCCTTTGACTCTGAAAATAACAAACATTTGTCCAACATAATCAAAAAACAAGGAGTTAGCATTCAAGCATAACTTTAATTTTATAAAATAGACTGCAAAAATTGTACTGTTAAAAACAAAATACTATCATAAGGACACTTGGGTCACTGAGACAAATCTAATGATATCTTAATTGTCAAAATCCATCCAGCCGTTTGGAAGATTTGTGAGAATATAGATATTTACAAATATACAAGATACGCACGAAAAACATAGCCCTTCTTTCAGTTGGGTAGTAAAGAACTAAAGAATAAACAGCTCACTTTATGGTCTTAGTGTGACTTGGAGGTCTCATAAGAGTGTCAAGCTTATGAATGCATCATGTATGCTAGAAAAAATAGACACCACACTGCAAATAAGTCCAATGTAACACATTATAAAAATAGACTTGTATATCCGCTTTGTAGATTACATAAAACGGACATTTCTTTCATAAGGAATAGTGTTCGCTATTACAATATTATTCCAGAACAGGTAACGAACCTGAATGAGTCCAAATTCAAAAGAGAAGTCAAAAAGTATTTGATGTGCAGAGCTTACTATGACGATAAACAATTCTTAAAAGACATGAACAATTGGAAAAAATCATTTACATTGACATAAATTTTGTAATATGGATTTCATAATTTTTAATCAATATTTAATTTAATGCTATTTTTTGATATGACAACGCCTCTTTACAGCTGCATTGAACTGACAAGACTAAGATATAGCCGCTATTTATTTTTTAAAATTTATTTCTATATTTTTATATTTTGTATAATTTGCATATGTACTCGTAATTTATTGACATAATTTTAACCCACTTGTTACTAGCGTTTGATATACGGATCAATGAACATTACAAAATATTATACAAAATAGGGGTAGTTTCAAATTTCTTTGTTTATTGTTTGTGATAGCTGTATGATCTCTTTGTCGAATAGACGTGGTTTGTTCTAGTCTGAGTTGGACATGTAAAATTTATATGTGAATAATTACAGTATTATCTTTAGTATAAGTAAATATTTTCATTGATTTTCTTACGATTCACGTCACTTATTTGACTATAAAGTTGATGTTCCGTATATCAAACGATAGTAATATAAGTAACTGTGTTTTGGTGGTTTAGGTCAAAGACCAAAATTTTGATTCTGTATGAAATTATCGAAGCGTTCGAGTGGGACGATGATCTACCGGTGCCTAACACGATTTTAACTACCCCCCGGAAAATTTTACTGGTGACGTCACAGATTAATGACTCAGGGGATGAAAATTTTGTGACCACAAAATTTGCCTAGCCGAAATAGCTGGTTAAGCATCATCAGATGATGATGACGAAGCTGACAATTACCTCTTGTGAGCTCAACTGGCTAAGCGCCCTAAACTGGATGATCCATTTTGATGACGAAATAATAAAAATGATGGTTGACTACACAAATCTTTATGCTACGCAGAAAAACGAAGAAGGAAATGTGACACAGTTAGGGAAATTAAATGTTACTTTGGTATACTTCTACAGTGGAAATGTTGTAGTCCCGAGAAGATACATGTATTGGGAAAATGCCTCTGATTTTGGTATGCCAACAGTTTTCAATTCGCTACACAGAGACAGATTTACTTTCATAATTTTCCATTTGCAATGTTCTGACAATGCCAACTTGAAAGCTGATGATAAATTTGCAAAATTGCTTCCCCTTTTTGAAATGATGAATGCATAATTTTTAGCATACGCTCCATATGATGAAAATCACAGCATCGATGAAGCAATGATTCCGTACTACGGTGGGCTGGGTACCCGCCGTTGTTTGTAAATAGTACATCCGAGGCAAACCCATAAGATTATGAGTTTTGGGTGAGAGCAACTCGTCTTGGATACGTCGTTTGGTTTCTGTCATGCCAAGGACAATCTGGAGTCGATGTCAGTGACTACAAGAAGCTTGGATTGGGTACAAGTGTAGTTTTGCAATACTGTGTTCTTCGCAAAATAGACAACAAAGCACCTTTTCATCTGTTTTTCGATAATTTATTTTCTTCTTTGCCTCTAATTGATGAGCTCCACGAACTGAGTAAATTATTTTGAGGTTTTTACTTCTTACCTACTTACGTAATATGGTATTAATTAAAAGATAAAATAACTTATTGACTGTTTATGGAGTAATTTGTATTTTATTTCCTACCTACACTGCTAAAAAATAATTAGATATATATTTACGATACATCTGATGTATAGCAGTAGATATTACTAGCGTTCCGTATATCAAACACCATTTTCCAGGTTTTCCGTAACACCTATATTTTTTCACTTATTTTTCCTCTTATAGTAAACCTATAAATAGACCGAATACAAAAAATCAGCAAGATCCTCCGAAAAAAAGGATATCCGTAACAACTGGGTTAAACTCTTATTTGAATTTTGTAAATGACGTAACCAAGTGTATATCTGTTATACCTAAAGTCCGAAATAAATGAATCTGAATCTGAATCTGAAGCCACCAGGCAAGCTATAAGTTCGGCTTGAACAATGTCACAACCTCCAGCATAGTTTTGGGAGAATCAGTGCTAGGCTTTAGCTGCACAAAAATGCTTCCCAGACCTATTTTTCAATGAATTAATTTTAAGATTAACAAGCAAATAAATTACTAATATTAAAACAAACTCGTATTAAAAAACTAAACTGTCATTAATTTCAGCTATTGTAGTTGTTACTACACTATTATTGTTAACATGGGATGTTTACAGTGGTTAAATGGTGGAGCGAGGCCTTTATATTGTAATTTGCTTTCATGCACTATGTCCACAGGTATATATCTTCTTATATATAAAATTCTCGTGTCACAGTGTTTGTTTCCTTACTCCTCCGAAACGGCTTTACTGATTTTTACCAAATTTTATATGCATATTCAGTAGGTCTGAGAATCGGCTACTAGCTATTTTTCATACCCCTAAGTATTAGGAGTTGTTCACCCCAAACATTTTTTTTTAATTTTTGGTAATTTTTTTTTTGTTTTTATTTTTTTATAATGTGGCGTTAAAAAATACATACAACCCTAAATTTTTACCCTTTTATCACCAATCCCTGTTTTTTTATAGCCATTTTAGTAATTTAATCATTTGACAGTGAACTCCTAAACGACGG
This sequence comes from Ectropis crepuscularia, assembly GCA_963693475.1. Taxonomy (NCBI): domain Eukaryota; kingdom Metazoa; phylum Arthropoda; class Insecta; order Lepidoptera; family Geometridae; genus Ectropis; species Ectropis crepuscularia. The sequence goes on along the minus strand of OY856368.1, from coordinate 12,272,792 downwards.
GACCGATTTGAATGTTTTTTTTTGTGTGTGTATTCGAAGATGGTTTAAATTCACAAATAAGCCCGGCAGATGGCGCTGCAGACAGTGTCTAGGTTATGTCCGAGCGAAGCCGGAACGGGCCGCTAGTCCTGTTATATAATGATAATAATGGACTGAGCTGACATTTTAATACATATTTTGAAGGCATTAAACCGTCACAAACGAAGCAGTTTCTCTGAAACATTGCTTATGGAAAATCCTACAACATATTTTTACTAGCATAACAAACTCACAGAACTTTGTGCCTTCTCAGCACGAGAGCTCTTAAAAGTACTCGGCGTCCATCCTTCCTGGCTGCCCACAGTATTCCCGAATCCGGCAGAGAAGCCCCCCGTGAATGCCCCGTGAAACCTTCGCCTCCCATGAGCATCCACCGCGAACTGGTCCGTTGGCTGTTGATACTTCCTCTTTGACGGGATTTCATCTGGAGAAACGGTGTATTCGATATATTTATTCCACGAAAAGAAGTAATTTTAAAACTTAATATCAGAAACAGGTAAACTCAACTAACCTTCTTCGTAAGGTTCAAGAGGGGTCCCGTAGCGAATAGGATTGTCTTCATCTGAGTCCGAACTACTCATTATTATAGTGAAAAGCTAATGTAGTTCCATTAAGATGAAGCTAGGTATTATAATTATATTTATTTAGTTAATCTAAATTATTTTTTTCTAATTTCCATAACAATTAGATTTTTCCAAATTCTCAAACTGTTTTATAGATTTCAAGCATTTGTATTTAAGAACGTTTCGTTTCACTTTCATGCTAAATTTTCTTATGAAAAGGAACGCAACAATTCGAGATCCTATTATTTTTTTGGTATAGCACATATTTTAGATAGCTTTGTGTGTTTAATGTCTTTTCTTATCAGCGTCAAGCGCGAAATCGATGAAAAGTACCAGCAAGTTCAATACATCGACCATGTTGAGTCTTGCATCATGTTTCGTTCGTCTTGTGGCTTGAAGCAGTCTTCACCATGAGCTCGCCCGAGGCGTTCCGGTATTCTTGATGTGAGCTGACCTGACTCAGTAGCTCCAGGGTAGCGATTCTGAAACCATTCGGTTGCATCCGACACGGAATCTCATCTCTCGGTCTTTGTCTTATCTGTTTGGCATGACAAAGACCGAGAGATGAGATTCCGTGTCGGATGCAACCGAATGGTTTCAGAATCGCTACCCTGGTCACTCCAAAGAGGAACTTAAAATGTGCCGACGTGCGTACCTACCTAGCGATTCTAAAGCCAGTCGGATTGATCCGATACCGATATCGGCCTTTACGCGTTTATCGCATCGATATAAACCATTGGATGTGGCCCTCAAACTTAGACTGATGGTGTGTCTTCACACAGTCAGTTTATTATCAATTTCAAGATCCTCAGGGCACATCTCATGGTTTATCGCGTCTGTCTCCTAGAGTCTTCAAGACATCAAGACGAAGCATCCTAGAGTGAAGATTGTTAGGTAAACAAGTATAATATTTCCCGATGTATCACGACTGTTAAGTACGTAATTTATTCTAAATTAAGAAGACAATTAGTCCATAAATAAAACAGCTATGATCAGTCTACAGCATTATATTTCGGAATCAATCCTTCATCATACCAACTTATTCACACTATTCACAGCTGCCTCGTGCAGCTGAAGGATTACATTTTGTAAATGTTACATAATTAAAGAAAACGCTTTACAGTACCTTAAATTCAGTAACAGATGTACAATTATCAAGTATTAATTTACTTAATATTTATCGGTTTACTAGTACTTTTAATTTAAACCTTTCGCTTAGACTTGCTGCTGCATAAGATTTTCCTTTCCTTATCAAGATGTTTTACGTTTTACGAGCCAAAAAACAAGAGCTAGATTGTTTCCCGCCAAAACTATCAAGCCACAGACTAAATATAAAATCAAACCCGGAATTTTAGGGTTGCCATAGAATGTATTTCGGTATTCTTACTATTCTTTCAATAAGAACTCATTTAAATTACTAATATTGCTAACAGCTCGGCCATCCTGCTGAAGCGAGTCCTCGCGCTACAATAATAAATTGTTAAATATACATGTTGCAGGGTTTTAAATTTATTTCACATATCTTGACAAAATTATACCAGTAATTGTGCTCTATTTCTATAGTAATAATAATAATAGCCTCTATTCAGATAATGCTTACAATTTTTCAATGTCATTACAATTAAAAATTCTTAAATTTAGATTGCCATCGTACCGTCTGTTTACTTATTGGCAAAGGCCTCTTCCAGCTGCCTTCAAACTTCTTCCCAAACGTTAGCTTTTCTGCTGTCGCTTCTACGTCATCGACCCATCTTCTGAGTGGTCTGCCACGATTTCTTTTCCGATCTCTAGTGAACCGGTACATAATTGACTTTGACAATTTTTCTTTTCCTCTAATTATTATGTAGGTATCCTCGTATCCTGCCCATTTCCACTTAAGCTTTCTAACAGTTATGGTTACATCTTTTATTTTTGATTTTGCTCTTAAAGTTGTTGTTCTTATTTTTTTCCGATAACTTTTTTCCCATCATACACCTTTCCATGGGCGTTTTGGGATGTTTTTAATTTTCTTATATAATATAATATTGTTGGTCACCCAGGTTTGACAGCCATAATGTAATAAGTACGTTATAGTCCGTATCCATTATCATTTAGTTTCTATCTATATTTTAAATAATAATTAATGTATGTTACAAGTAGTTACAATTTGTGTTTCAAATTAAGGAACATAAATAATTAGTAATGTTCGAAAGAAAACAAATAAAATTGAGCACATAGTATCATCAGCGGCTGATTAAGAGTTCCGACCGCCCTAGGCTAACTATCAGGACGCGCCCCCCGCCAGGTCGGGCTAAAAAGTAGTACCTATTTTAGTTTTGACTTTGTTTAATAGTGCGAAAGTTTTAACATGGAAACTGAATCTGAAAACTTTTAGAGCCGGTTTTCACGGCGCGGCTGCCAACCGCGCCTGCGCGCGGGCGCGGCAGATTTCCATATAAAATTGAATTGAAAACACAATACGCGGTTTACGGCCGCGGTGGCTGCGGCAGCCGTGCGGCGCCCGCGTGGCTGCGTGCGATTCTTGCGCAGTAGCTTTCCGGAACAGAAACCGCGAAAACCTGCGGTCTCGTGAGTATTGAAACATAACCATCGCGCGGCGCGGCGCCGCGCCCGCACGCGGGCGCGGTTTGAAACCGCGTCGTGAAAATTGGGCCTTACTTAATATGAAATTAATCAATCAATCTGCGAGCGAAACTAGCGTTGTCCTTTAATTTGCACAACATTCGACCTTATGGTGGCAAAACATTTCTTTTTTACCTGATCGGACATAAAGACAGAGCACGTCACGCAACATACGACCAAAATCTAGCTAGTGACTGGAGGCAACGAAGTAGAAAATCAAATCCATGTCGTATTTGGCCGCATGACTTGTATTGGCTTAGTTTCTTTTTTTTTATTTTATAGGTTTACACTAGACCGCCATCTCGCCTGATAAAGCGCCGATCCGGTCTAGGATGGAGAGTGCTTACCTATAAGAAACCGATTTAGGTACTCTTGATTTGAAGACACTAAGATTGGAACCATCAGGGAAAACCCACTCAGGCAATGTAACCCACAGCCTAGACGTTCTCATCACAAAAATAAAAGTAGAGTTTAATCTCTACGTTAGTTAGAGTTCTTGAAACGTCAACCATATAATGATATCGCTTTGTCGAGCTACGAGTGGTCCGATAGAAAAAAAGCAAGGTGGTATTAGATCATGCAGATCAGTTGCATATTTTCCGAAGTGTATTCAATTGAAAACCCGATAAGCTAGCAAATTTGCTGTGATGGGTAGTCAAGATATTGGTGTCATTGTCTATCAGATGAAAGAGTCGAAGTTGAGCATTGATGTCAAAGTAACCCTCAAAAGCTGATAGCCAGTAACCGAAACAGATACACCTCGAAAAGTAGGAGTCAGGTGAAGTGGATTCCTTTTTGCGGAGAAGACACATGCCTACTTCTTTCCCTTATTAAACTTGGCCAGATTGGCGACACCCCATTCAGACACTGCCGCAAAGGTCAAGTTCAGACTGTCATACACTCTCTCAGTGCCTGAATTTGTTGTCCACCGGGCACCGGGCCACGCGCTAGATATGTCACTTTTTACAGTGGTGCTGTCATCTGCGTGCCTAATGATACCGGTCTTCAACAGATCATTGGTATGCAGCAGAAAGAGTGTCGCAGAGAGCGCCAACCCTTGAGCAACTTGAGCAACTCCGGCGTTGATTGCAATTTGATCCGACAAGCAGACATCAGGCCATCACTGAGCACTCGTGTGAATCGATCCCTCAAAAAGTCCGTTGGCATGGATTCATAAAACCAGGAGATAAACTATGAGCAGAAAGCTTGCTTATACGGCTATCGTGCCAAACTCTGTCGAAAGCCTTCGAGACATTTAGGGCTTCCCCGTATTTCGCGATAGTCGCATAACAGATGTGAGTGTTGTACCTACGCTAGAATATCCCTGGTACAGTTTCGGTGAAACGAGTATGAAGGATTAAAATTAACGAGGCGGTCCTTAGATTCGTCAGGAGCCTGTGGTTTAGATACGTTCCATAGTGTTGTAGAGTATGGAACTATGGACATGGCCGAGATGGTCCTTTTATTAGCAGGGTCAGCATGACAATTTTTTTGGGGCACTGGTTGCACGTTAGCAAGCTTCCACGACTTTTATTTTATTTAGTTTGCAGAGAGTCTAAACAAGCGCATCAATGCGTTCAATAACACCAAAAATACCATGTGGCTTTATTAACATCTAGTTAACTGTTGCGGCTATTTACCATGAGTGTGGCTATTCGAACACTCTGAAAACTCAAAATTAGGGACTCCGAAGCTTTTTCAGTTCACAACGCATTTAGTTACAGTGTTTTGTCTTGGTCTAGTTGCCATGTGTAGAGTAGATACAATGATGCTAAATTAGTAGTGCATGCGAAGACATAATTTTAGCGCCCCCCTGATCCTCGCGCCCTAGGCTGCAGCCTAATTAGCCTAAAGGTTAATCAGGCCCTGAGTATCATCGGCTCATTCGCATAATATCAGATTCTCAAAATATCAGATTCTCGAAATATCAGATTCTCGAAATAGCAGATTCTCAAAACAATGAGGATCCGTAACGTTTTTAGTTGAGAATGCAGATTTATAGAGCTAAGAAATTTTTAACAAACAGTGTAAAAATTTTTGTTCTACGACAAAAATTGACGAAGTTATGACCGAATTACTAGCAAAGTTCACCGAGTGGCCGTCGCAATAGCTGTGACGTCACTGTGACGGTCGCCGCCAGTTAGCCGTTGGCAGCGATAAGGCGCGCAGTGTTTTGTTTCTTTAATTGTTACTTTAAAACAAATTAAGTGTCCGATTTGTGTGTAATTCACTTTATAAACTATGTATAAATGTTGTATAGCGCCCAAATGTATAAACACTTTCATTAAAACGCCAGAAAAACTATTTTTTAACGTGCCGAAAGACCCAAAACTTCGTAAAAAATGGTATTCGGTTGTAAAAAGAGATGATAAAACTCCACCTTCTGCCCAGGCTACAAGACATTGCTGTGAAGATCATTTCGATGTGAGTACCTACATAACTATACCTATTATTTGGTTGATATTTATTAAAATAAGGTGGTACCTACTATTAAGTGCAGTGTACTTTTCTATATATCCTATTTTAAGCTGCTGTATTAATAGAAACACACCTACTTACTTTTTCTGAGTATTTTCACAGAATAAATATTAGTACAAGTACAGAAGCCTCACTTACCGAAAACCATTATATAAATAGCGACTCTTGCTGAGACACAACAAAGTTCAATTTAGCTCGCATTAGCACTCAATATCTGTCGCGATTTTCAACTTAACATTTGCGCTCTCTTCTAACGCGTAACTCTGTCCCTGTCTAGCGCGGAGGGTTATCGACATATCTAATGACAATATGCGCGGGAAACGTGTTGCGCGAGCGCTCAGCCGTGCGTCCGACAACCGGCTGACACTTGTTCCCTGGGAGGAACGGTTTAGCTGTAGGGTAAAACCGTGCGACCTTGAGCGAGTGATGATGCACTGGTATTGTGTATAAACCTACGTACCTACCTATTTGCCCATTCTCATTTCTATGTAATATTCCAAGGTTAAAGTACAGAAACGTGACTTTGGATTCACATTTAAATTGGAAAGGTCATGTTTCCCACGTCAATTCAAAAATATCAAAGTATTGTTACGCCTTGTTTAAAGAAATTGCAAAGAATGCCTACTAAGGCCATGTATACCCTCTTTTAACATACGGTGTAATTTTCTGGGGAATTTCAGTGAATGCGGAAACTACTTTTAAAATACAAAAGAAATGTATACGAGCTCTCTACAGTTTCAATAACACCGACTCTCTTAGAAATGTTTTTAAAGATAATAATTTATTAACCTTGACTAGTATATTTATATTAGAAATTTTCTTGTTTGTGAAAAATAATACGACTTACTCTTTAAAATAAACCATCCCGAGTGGAAAGCCTACGTTTAAAATCCGCGTATTACAAGTTAACAATACCATGTATTATAAAAGTCCACTTAACACAGCTACAAAAGTTTTTAATACCTAGTTTACCACCAGATATTAAATTGATAGAAGACATCCCTTCTTTCAAAAAAGCATGGAAAAAGTGGCTAGTTAGAAAATCGTTCTATATATAATATACAAGAATTTTATCAATCTTCAAACAATTACGTTACAAAAAGATATCTAGAATAGTGCTTAGAATGTAAATAGTATTTTTAAATCGCATAGTATATAATTTGGATTAAAATAAGCAGTGTTACATGTTTTACATTCAAAATTTATATAGAGTTATTTAAGTTTAAATTACATACTTTGCTTTATTTATAAATAAAGTTTTAATATTGCACACCCAATACAGTGGGTAATAAATCTGTTGATACTTTTTTACATTTTGTAACGTCGAATGTACCTACACAGTTTTAGGCAATAAATATTTTTGATTTGATTTGTAGTTTCCAACCACGGATTTTAGCGCTGGTGAACTTGGAAGGATTACCTAGATAATCAAATACCATAAAAGAATCCACTTTTGGAAGATTATCTGACTGAGCTTGAACAAAACCCGCTTCTACTTTATTAGTACTCATATTATTTATGTACGTTTTATACTTAAGTATCACAAAATTACACTCCAACAACACTTTATGTACTTAAATAAATTGGCAAATATTAGGGACCAACCGAGTCGCGCGTCGCCGCTGCTACGTCGAATCGGCCGACCGGCCGGCCGCGCTCGGTTCCGTCACAGTGACGTCACACGCTCCCGCGTGCATTTAATTTTAGCGACAGGAACGGTATATGTTTATTACTTAATATCTTCGTAAGTAATGGTCCGATTTGGATAATTCAAAAAGATATATGATCCTTATGTCATAAAGAATAACGTGGATGATAGATCTATTGAATTTGCTATAACTTTACTGATCCTCATTGAAATCGGACATTCAACGTGAAAAATGATTGTGGCGACTGGCGACTTTAAATGACTGGATTGCTAAGGGACTTTGCCACGATTTAAGCGCTCAGCGCCTGTTGCATTTATTTTGTAAGTAGGTAAACGTGGATTATATTTTAAAAGGCTTAAAAAAAGGAAGTGGTTCTTATGACTGGTCTTGTGGCTTAGTGGGTAGTAACTCTGCCTCCGAAGCCGAGAGTCATAGGTTCGATTCCCACCCAGTGCAAATGTTTGTGTGATGAATACAAATTCTGTGTCTCGGTATACTAAGTTTGTCTGTAACATTAGAATATCAGCTATCGGGCCACCATAGTACAAGCTTTGCTTAGTTTAGGGTCAGATGGTGTTGTGTGTGAATTGTCCACCCATATTTATTTATTTAATTCGGCAGTACGTTTTTGAAGTAAAAACTTCTTTTGGCGCATCATACACAGATTTTTCGTGGGCTGTAAATGACATCAATATGGAACGTTACAATTAATAGAACGGCGTCGGTATTACTTTAAAAGTACCTACCTACTATCACCGTAAATAGTGATTGACTATTACATCGTCACGCTCAGAAATAAAAGTAGGTAATGTTCAGGGTGAACTCGGGACCACCTAGTGTGTTAGAGTGAGAAAGAAACAGTCAACTACTGATGCTGCTTTCTGGCTGCTATTACTGATTTTTTTAAATAATCGTTTTTAATTATCATATAATTTTATTTTATTATTTTTAATCTTGCAGTCGTGCAGTCTTAAACACACATATTTTTTATGTATGTTACGCGATAGCTCCGCAAATTGTGAATCAATTTTCGTGGTTCTGTTTTTGTTTGCTCAGAGGAATTCACGAGTTCGAAAAAAATATTTTTTATTGAATAGAGTGACGAGACGAGCAAGATAAGTGCCTGATGGTAAGTAACATGCCTGTAACATAACAGCGCGATGACACGCAGCTATTGTAACACGAAGAGTCCAAATAATTACCTACCACTGTACTGCGGTCGTCACCCAGAGATATAAAATGTTTTATCTCTATGCACTGTAACTTTACTGGAAACATTGCCCTTCAAACCGGAAAACAGTAATGTTTGCAGATTTGCACATTACTGCTTGGCGGTAGAATAACTGCCAAAGTATTCTACGGCCGTATTCTACTTTTGTAACTAACTTTTTCCAGTTATTATACCGCCAAGCAGTAATGTGCAAACATTACTGTGTTCCGGTTTGAAGGGTAATGTTTCCAGAGAAATAACAGAGCTTAGAGATATAACATCTTAGATCTCTGGTGACGAGCGCAGTGCAGTGCTAGGTAATGATTTGGACTCTTCATGTTCCAATAGCTTCGTGTCACTGTGCTGTTATATGGCAGGCATGTTGCTTACCATGAGGCACACGTAATGTTCGTCTCGTCGCTCATTATTAAAAAAAAGAAGGTGTGGTATTTCCCCAGATGGACTCTGCAAAGAGTCACTACTAAAAATATGGGACCACCCATATAAATTTTATCGACATCAGTGTGGGGTTTTTGAAATATTAACTAAAATTGGTTTATTCGGTTTAATGATCAGATCAATTACATAGTTTTTAATTTTGTTTAGTGTCTCATTTAATTTTAAATTGTATGTTTTTTTTAAATAAAATATATTTGTTTAAATTACTCTGTAAGCAAATCTAGAAATAAAAATTATAAAATAATTTAAGGTTTTTTTTCTTGATTGTACTTCTGCTATATTGAGAATCTGCTATTTCGAGAATCTGATATTTCGAGAATCTGATATTTTGAGAATCTGATATTATGCGAATGAGCCGTATCATCAGTCACTATAATTTATTTTTTAAAATATTTCTTTAAATTTGTCAGTATACTTAACAAGGAAATATTTTCATAGTTACATCATCAAATCAAATCATTTTATTGACACACACAGTTTAACAATGTTTATTATATTTGCATTTACAATTCACAATAATAAGATTGTACGACAAGAACATAGAACATAGTTATAAATTAAGCTTCTGTCAATGAATCTCTAACTAGGCCTAAGCCTGTATCTCGTCACCTGTTTACCATGTGTCCATTTTGTTCTTTTGTAAAATGTACTACAAAAATATGGGCTAGCTTTATATAATTATAATAGTGTTCAATCCAAAATACCGAATCAGCGAATCAACGGTAGGAACAATTAAGTAAACCTTGATATATTGTTATGCTTTAATTTCTGACGATTATCACATTAAAATTATAATTATATATACATATCTTTAATTTCGGTCATATACGATAACATATCTACTTTATCCATACTTTGCGGTAGTCAAAAGATAACCTGCATTTCATAAGAAACAAAACAATTATAACCGAATTATTCATATCATATACCTAATATTGTTACGCTATAACACAGGTTTAATCCTAGGTTGGGTAACAATGCTTCTCAATCGGAATTACCAATCAAGGATAGATAATAATCTGTGAACTTCAAATGTTTGTTAGTGCCGAATAAATTTCATTTCATTTCAAATTTCATTTCATTTCAATAATTAAGTAACGTAACAATTGTTTACAACAGTTTTTGGTCTTAGTTGTAATAACTTTACTAAAAGTTTTATTCGTTGAACATAATCCAAAGTAATAATTTACTCACAAATTAATGATGATGAATCACGTCAATGGTTTCTCTACTAGGCAATTTTAACGTATCTAAACATTTAGCATTATAACCTGCTTCATATGGGTGATTAAATAATTTTTACTTTTAGGTATACTTATACGGAATCCTTGATTGTTTCGTGATCAACAATCTGATAGTCTCTATTGGACCTTGATTTGAATATAACGTATTAAAACACATATTAAACGCCATCAATGACTTGAGTTTATCTGCGACTACCACGTCTTCATATCGACCGTGGCTATTAGAGGCATATCATTAATCAGATTTTTTCATATTTGTCAAAATTTCTAATACAATATAGGCCTTGAAATTTAATAGCTAATTTTACCATTACTTGGCGTTCCGCGCCTTACATTCTCACTAAATCCTCGTTGTTGAACCTTATTGATGAAATATGCACGTATGTTTCGGATCTGATCATTGTCGTTCATTACTCTATAGATGATATCTTAATTTTGACGATATTTATTTTTTATAATATATTTATTATTTATACAACATTCAATTGTTACTACTTTCGGATTCTTTTAGCCTCGTTAACATGTGCGTATTGTCCTTTACGCGTAGGTATTCTATGTTATGAAGTGTGTTTATGTAAGTATATTTTATTATATTATGTTCAGGCATTACATTATTTACTAGCCACCCACCCCAGCTTCGCTTGCGGTAGGTATATTTATAGCCTAAAGCCCTCAAAGACCACGCACACATCCAACGGTGTAATAACTCTAAAATCAGCCTGGTGGTTCCAGAGATTAGTGCGTTCAACAAACAAGATCTAGATCTTTATAATATTAGTATAAAGTAGGTATAGCAATATATATGTATTATATCTGTATGGCGTATTTACTTTTAAATGATATGTATTCTATTTGTGTCATTATTTATGTACGTAAGTACCGATATCATGGATACCACACCCATACCTTCACTTGTTACCTTGTCGTAACAACCAAAAAGTCATCTAGAAGAGATCGCTATTAGCGATGGGATAGACTTTTGTGTACAACATTTTAATTACAAGTTTACTCACTTTTTTGTATTGTTTTGTGCTATAATAAAGTATTTTGTATTGCATTGTATTGTATTCCATACAATCTTCAGGATACTCTAATAAAGTCTAGGATATGAATCTATAACTTCTCCTTGGGACTCCTATTCTAAATCATCCAAATGTAGGTTGACAGCTCAATATTCGATGTCGCAATTGAATTCATGGAACTACACCCTTCAACGAGCAATACACGGTACTAGATCTGTTAGTGAGTGTTGTTCTCGGCGCATTGCGGTCTGACAATATTTTAAGTTGCGTACTCTGAAGGTTAACTCTAAATTTACCAAAAGAAGATGATAATGAGAGGGTTTCAGGTTCGAACAAGTGGAGCTTTTGCTCCTCTAAGGTTGTCTTTTTACTGTTAAAAGAGACTGTCCTAAGGACCCAAGAATACCTGCCACGCCGTACTTAGTTGAATCTGTGTGGATCGGCCAAAACGGCCCGCAAATCATGGAAAGCTATTTAAGCCCAGTTGGTTCTTCGATTTACTTAGAGTACCTACTTCGAAACCGCCTTCAAGTCCAGGCTTTAAGCCGTTAATACTGACATCAAACCCCAGGGAGTCTGTTAAGTTGTAGCGTGAAAGAAATGCCACTTCGATAGTTCGAGGCTTTGCCCGTTTTTTTTTGTCATGAGACATACGATACGTCTTGTACTCGTATATTGCTGGCTTTGTATCTTTCATATCATCAATTGTGGCAAACTTCTAAATCTTTTTATTTTTCCAACGAGCAAATTATGTAGCTCCGACTTTTTTTTTTTAAGTTTTGGCTGCTAGTCACAATTGAAGAAGTGCCCTTTATTATCAAATGCAACAGGACAGATATCACTCATTACAACTTGTAGGTATAACTCGATTAACTAAAGTGCTGTTCTAAACCGAATCTTCGCTTCAGCTAGATTTCAGATAACATTTTCCTGACCATCATCAAGTGTGATTTAGGAAGGCATCAAGGCAGTAATATAATTATATAGACACTAGTGGCCCGCTTCGACTTCGCTCGGAAACCTCCATACAAAGACTATCCCATCTTTCAAGTTGGATCAAGCCTTACGCGGTGCGCAAACCAGACTACAACCGCAGAGTCCGTCGCGGACAAACAACATAACACGTAATTTGTGTATGTTATGAGTTATTTTAGAGCTCCATTTATGAATTGAATGGTTTGTTTAGATTGCCTCTTTATTCTTGTGATTTTATTGCAACAGTATGTGATGGTATTGATCGCCCGGACCAATAACAACTTCGTTTTTCAACTAAAGACTTAAAAGTCGAAGAAAACTTAAAACTCTTGGTTCAGACATATTTTCGAAAAAAAGGTAATAGGCGTATTCGTTATTTCCATATTAATTTCTTAATACAACTAGTACATGCCAATTTAACACCATCATTCGATAATACCAGAGTATTATACTATAAGCTTTTTTATAAAATACAAAGTAACATTAACATTAATACGAATAGCGAGTTCTTGTTTTTTTTTCAGTTAAACCGTGATCAACTGATCCATTCAAAACTGATTCTCGACAATATACATGTCGACATTTTCTGATACATCCTGAGCTTTTCTGTTTACGTTCACTTTGAGCAATGGGTCTAATGATTTGCAATTTAATACTCTTAAGCGATCGTCAATTCAGTGTAATTAACAGTCTGCTATCTTCCGTATCTCTTTCTACATCTGCGATATTCTTCTTGTGTATGCTTTTAAGTACTTAACAATATTGCCTCTATGAGACCATGTCGTGCAAGTTTGGCAAGCTTTGTTATCCATTCGGCCCAGCTATTAGAGTAACGTTTCTGAGATTTTGCAATGCCTGTTATTGTGTAAAGCAAAGTGGACTATTTTCTTTTAATCCCATTAGTAAATTATGACACATTACTTTGTTACTCAAATCATTGTAGTCTGACCTTTAACATTGGATCAAACTCGAGTTTTACGTTGGTAAAAGAAAGCTCAGCAGTCGAATGTCCATATCCTTCAACACATTAAATAAATCTATGAAGAATATCATAAAATATCATGAAGTTCAGGTTCAAAATGCGATGAACAGAAGTGATATTGCAAAGAGTAAAACAAACTCATTTTTAAAATAACTTAATGCGTCGCTATAATTGCAGCGCCTCTCTCGCGTCTCTTTTTTTTTTTTAACCTTGAGAAAAGTCGCTTGTACTGTAACGCTCCACAATTTCTCCTCTTTCCAAGAGCAAACGATCTTTCCCTAGACTGTGAATCTTCGTGAAAACCTATGACCTTTTATGTCTATCATTATCGTGTGTCTAACTTTTACCATATTATGGCCTTCTGTTGCCTCAACAACTCTTCGTTAAACCACGTCAAATTTACATTATAAATCGAATCTATATATTTATGTGCGGCTGTGGACTTGCCTGTTAAAATCCAGACTACCTTCCACATCCTCGCCCTGGTTCTAAACCGTGTCAATTTACGCCATTACTTACACAAATTCAAATTAGAGCGCTTGTGGACTTGCCTGTTATCCAGACTCCCTTCCACTTTCTGGCTGCGGTTCTCAGTCTATCAATTTACAGCATTACTGAACAGATTTAAATTAGAACGCTTGTGGATTTGCCTGACTCCCTTCCACTCCCTCGTTCCAGTCCTTGTCAATCGGTGGAATGCTCGTTATCTGAGCGCGCCCTTTGCAGCGCTCGATCTCAGGTTCAACATCCATGCCGCAACTTTCGACGCTATCTTTGCGTCCTTGGTGCGGCCTATCCATAATCTGGAACTTTCAATAAAGGCATTAATAATTGCTCAACCTACCTTTAAATCCATCTTTCTCATATATGAGCAAGTACTTTCATCAGATTACTTTAGTTTAGAACACTGCTAAACTATAATGAGAAGCTCTGGTACCTACTTTCTACCTTGATAATACTAGGCACGTGTGACTCTAGTTTCAACCCGTTTATATGTAAAATCTATAAAAGTTTAACTCATTGAGTTACATCTTGGCTGAACAATAGCCACCTCAGCCGCGGTTCACAGCTCAACTCCATTCTCAAATAATGGCACATGCTGTGACTTAAGATCATATCACTGGCAATGTCAATTTAGTTCATAGCTATTGGTAGAAAAGTGGAGTTTAATTTAATATACGTCACATGCCCATGGTTATCTGACTCAGCAGTTAAATACAGTTTCTTTAAAATATTCTACGTGCAAAAGATTATCTCTCAAATTGAATTAATCGCTAAAACGACTAGACAAAGACAATATTTTCTCTGTCCGGATCTCCATGTAAGTTATAAACATAGTATCAAGAAGGCAAAAGCGAGTTGACGTCAAACCATTTGAACTGGTTTATATACCGAACGCATTACCGCTTCGCTTCGTCATGGTACTCTACACTTAATAGTTCGGTTCGTTGTAGTACTCTACATTTAATAGTTTCATAGTAGTCTGAGGACATTTTATAATTATGATATGTGATGCGGTTCGTACATACAGCTTCAACCTCTGACCCATGATCTGACATGCATGTCTGTTGAGTCACCATTTTTATTCCCACAACTGGGACTAAAAGGGTCTTCTCTTAAAGAGACAAACGCCATTATCCATCACTCTAGCAAAGTGCCGTTGGACGAATAACGTATCCCTGAAAGTTATTGTTCTAGGTCCATACCGGTCCCCTTTTGACTTACAGGACATGTGTCATCAGACATCATCATAATATAACATCAGTGGTCATGACAAAGTTTCACAAACAGAACATGGAAAAATACTCAAACATGCGGTCGGAATTCGAACCTCATGTAAATCGAACGTTCTCATAACTAGGCAACCAAAATTTAGAAAATAACACTTTAATAAGCCTCAAAGTAACGTTAATGGTTTGTCCAGAATTACTGACATTGCAGTTATTGGTGCTACATATTTATCGAAGCATGATTTTCGAAAACTATATGAAAGAGTATCTTTGTAAAATGTCATACCCTTTTTAAATTGCATAGAAAATATGAATAGCCGTCATTTACACATTAATTATTATGTGTAATATTGTGTGCACAACTAGACGGATATATTTGGTTTTTATATAAAAATAATAACAAAATCAGAACTGGCTTGGCTGTTTGCATAATTATAGCCAGACTATGTTTTTAATTTGATCATCTCGAAAATGCGGTATAGGATGCAGTCTACTAGACTTATTCCAGTAATATATGTAGTGAGGACCGCATTGCGTGAAAAATTCAAAAATGGTAAGTACCTACACGGAATAAAAATCCACTTACGTGATATTGTTCACTCCAACGATCTTAATACACAGACGTGCCCTCACAAACTTCAGGGCGCACGGAATCATGTTATCGTTGGGAAGAGTGAGCTCACTCTTTCCATTCTAGTCGTTTACAGAAAACGGTGAACGCCGGACGTTTTTACTAATCGTTGTCAACCACCAAAATAAGTAAAACCACAGCATATCGCGCCGCTAGCGATTCTAGGGTCAAGTAGATTGGTTGTGTGTAAACCACTTACGATACACTTAGAGACGCAGATTATTACCAATTTCAAGGTGCTCAGGGTCTGTTGGTTTATATCGATGGTTCACTGCAACTCATTAAACCGTCAATTCAATTCATTTAATTTATTCCTTGCGAGAATAGGTAAAACAATTTGACATATTAATTGAATACCGTACATTTTATCACAAATTAAATACTGATCATAGAGTTTTCGTATTGAGTGACATTAACAAGCAAACAATAAGCGTTGAGAGAAAAAAAAACTTTGAAAAGAATAAAAATATATATCGCATGGGCGGGATCAACGGACAATTATATAATTTTCTATTATTAATTATAGTCTTCTTGTCCGCCGATCCCACTTCTGAATTGTTAAGTACGCAATTTATTCTAAATTAAGAAGACAATTAGTCCATAAATAAAACAGCTATGATCAGTCTACAGCATTATATTTCGGAATCAATCCTTCATCATACCAACTTATTCACACTATTCACAGCTGCCTCGTGCAGCTGAAGGATTACATTTTGTAAATGTTACATAATTGAAGAAAACGCTTTACAGTACCTTAAATTCAGTAACAGATGTACAATTATCAAGTATTAATTTACTTAGATATTTATCGGTTTACTAGTACTTTTAATTTAAACCTTTCGCTTAGACTTGCTGCTGCATAAGATTTTCCTTTCCTTATCAAGATGTTTTACGAGCCAAAAAACAAGAGCTAGATTGTTTCCCGCCAAAACTATCAAGCCACAGACTAAATATAAAATCAAACCCGGAATTTTAGGGTTGCCATAGAATGTATTTCGGTATTCTTACTATTCTTTCAATATAATAAGAACTCATTTAAATTACTAATATTGCTAACACGACTGTGCTTTGAACTTTCGTGTACTTACAAATCAAATCAAATCATTTATTCATCCAAAAATAGTACATTTATGCTGTCATGTTACTCTAACCACCAAACTGGGTGTTAAAAACCCGTATCTTGGTGGCTAGTTCCTTCCTATGGTAACAAAGATGTACATTGATCGCAGTGTATTACAAAATTATTATTATATGTATTCTATTCCATTATCTAATGTTTCACATAAGGACATAATTTTTGAATTTTAGTCAATATTAGTTAATTAATCACTAAATTGTCAAAATATGTGGTATGTCACTTTAATTAAATTAAGTATTAATAATAGAAATCCATAACAATTATTACATTTTACAAATCGTCAAAGAGAAAAATAAATTTTACAATATTTAATACAGTTCGTAATTACCCATTTCATTCAACAATACATGATTAACCAATAATAAGAGCAAAAGTTGCTCTAGTCGACTATAGGTTCATAACTTTATTTCAGGATTTTTAAGAGGTCTTCAGTGCCTGAATAGTCTAAGGTTCTAAGCCAGTTCACCAGAATCCTTTTGCATTCAAAATGATTAAGGCTATAAATGCTGATGGCAGGCCCGCCGTAAGCACGCGTGCAAGGCGTGCACAGCACGCGGGCGGCACGCTCAGGGGGGCGGCAAATCGAGGGATTAATCACGCAATTCAAAATTAAAAGTTCTCAAATTATGATTTACAATACTACGATCTACCATGTTCAAGCAAAGGCTAACTTATTTAGCTATAGTTTCAACTAAGTACCAACAACTTCGTTAACCCGCTACTTCATTCGCGTACCTACACAGGTGTTGTGGGCGTATTAGTAGGATATAAAAGCATTTTTAACAGCCTAGCCCGTTTATTAAATCAGCAATTTCGTCAAACAGCTAGGCAAATAACTTGGATCGCTGACAACGCCAGTTTTAGTACTACTTAGAGATTTTTTACGGCGGCGGCGCCCCCTTTCTTTATAAACGCGTAGGAGGAAGGGGCGCCGCGCCGCAAGTGAACTTTGTGTACGGCGCTCTGGGCGGTCGTCCTACCTTAGCTTTACCCTAACGTCGTTACTGATATTTGATATGTAATTACTTGCCTATCCTGTTCATTTCATTTAGATTCACTGTCTGCCTCCTAATGCCGAAACTCCCTAATCTGTCAAAATGGCGACGGCGAACAACAATAATTCGACGAAACAAGCAAAGAACAACAAGAATTCGAAATGTATTTTTTCTATCTTACCCCTTTTTTGTGGTGGATTTTGTAGGGTGTGGTTACACTACCTGGTAGAGACGGTCGGATTATGTCGGACTCGATATCATGGGTGGCTATGGTGTCTCTACTGACTAGAACCTCAACGCGGTTCCTTTTTTACCGCTGACGACGGGAGCGCGGGGCTGCTATCGCATTCTTCCGCGAAACCGCGGCTTGCCCGTCTCTGGGCTCTCCTATGGGGTACAACCATATCACTGACGCACATGAACCCAGGATACGACGCGACCACCTCGGGAACCAACTAGTAAATGGGTGCCAGGCGCTCCCGCGTCTTTTGATCCCCTGCAGCCCCACCGCGTTTGCCAAATAAGGTTGTCACCCCCTGTCAAGGCTATGGCTCGCTGGGTGAGCGGCTTACCCTAATACTAATTGTGCTCTCCTGCTGCAGAACCCACAACCACGATGCCCACCCTCCAACAATGTAGCCCACCCTGAGGTGGGCTACAATGCGCACCAGCGCAACTGATTGCGCTGGTGCGCTCAGTAGTCGTGGCTTGGTCTTCCACAGTAAAGCTAAGAGAAATCTCGAGGGGGTTGGTCGAATGCGAGACGTGACGCCGTGACTCCGAGCCCGTAAATTAGGTTAGGTTAATTTAGAAACCCTCCCGAAGAGTTCTCGCATTGACGAAGTGGAGGGCTCGGTAGTCGTGGCTTGGTCTTCCACAGTGAAGCTAAGAGAAATCTCGAGGGGGGCCGCTCGTGTATGCCTTGCCTCAGCTTAGAGCTTAGAGGGAGCTAAATTAACCTAACCTAATTTACGGGGTCCGAGTCACGGCGTCACGTCTCGCATTCGACCAACCTTGGCCTACCTTATCTCGTCACCGATGCACCTGAACCCAGGATACGCCGGAGACCTACCAGTAAGTGAGTGTCAGACGCCCCCTCATCTGGACACCGCTGGGCCTCCGACGGGTCAGGTCTGTGGTCCCGGCGCTTACCACTTTTCGGTAGTGGATAGGAACAGCGGTGCACCGCAATAATGACAGTCCTCTTTCCCTGCAGCCCCACCGCATTCGCCATCTAACGGTTGTGACACTGTCAAGGCCGTGGCAGGCAGGGCGAACAGCGCAGTGTAATTCTGACCATCCTCTCCCGCCGTGGCCTCCACCTCACAGCCGCGATGCCCACCCCTAACCGTGCACCGTGCAACCCAAGACCGCGTTGAACCGATTTTGATGTATTTTTTTAATTTAAAGTTTCCTTGCAGTGGTTTTTAGCTATGTTTGGTTAATATCGATTCAAGATAGCCGCCACAAAATAGCAGATTTCATTTTTTTCACTACTCCCCTCATTCTCTCCATATGGGTATCAAATGAAAGGGCTTGACTAGTAGAATACTGTACAAATTTCAAATCCAAGGTGATGTACATGATCTAGTACCACCTTGTCCTTTTTTCTATCGGAATGCTCGTAGCTCGAAAAAGTGACATCGTTTCATGGTTGATGTTCCAAAGACACGAACGAAGAGGTTTGACTCTACTTTTGTGATAAGAACGTCTAGGCTGTGGAATACGTTGCCTGAGTGGGTTTTCCCCGATGTTTTTTTTTTCAATTTTATTACAATCTTTGTGTCTTCAAATCGAGAGTGAATCGGTTTTTTTCTAGGTAAACACGCTCCATCGTAGACCGCATCGTCGGTTAACATCATGTGAGATGGCGGTTAAGTGTAAACATATAAAAGTTAAAAAAAAGGTAGTCAGGAGTTAATCGAAATTTTTCACATTTTTTTTTGTTATTGACAATACTTAGAGTAAGTAGTCTTGGGGCGGCATAATCGGTATTGCACGCGGGCGACGAAACAGCTAGCGGCGCCCCTGGCTGATGGATCTGCCAATAACATTATATAAATGAGAGCTAACGGATTCGTAATGGCGGGAGGCTAAGGCAGTTCTACACATTTTAATTTTACACACTTTATCCTTCCTACGCTTGTTTTTATGTTCAGCAAAGTCAATACCCAGGTCTTTATGTTTACGCACGATCACTTGAAGTATAAAAAGTTGCCGAACTGTGAGTACAGAACACAACCCGTATAATTCAGCAGTTGGAAACCTGTATGGCTTACCCATCATAACCTTCAGAACCGCCCTCTGGGCCACTTCCAACCGTTTCATGGTAGTGGTGTAGGTACCACCCCACACCGAAATGCAGTATGATAGTATGGATTGTCCCAAAGCACAGTACACCTGTTTAAGAACCTCAAATGAGGCAACCGTTCTCAACCTCTTAAATACGAATAAAAGTTTCCTTACACGCTGCGCCACTGATTTGAGATGTCCATTCCAGCTCAAAGTACTATCGATAACAACTCCCAAATACTTAAACTCAGAAGCACGGGTTATCCCTATACACGAACACTCAGTAATCGTGTCGAGGCCACAGGTATGAGCTCTAATGACAAAAGAATCCTGCGGTTGCGAACTTTTGTTTCCAGAAAACGCCACAAACTTCGTCTTATCAAGATTTAACGTGAGCATATTCTCCGCCAAAGAGGCCATGACGATCCTGAGTGCATATTCTGCATTTTTACATACCTCATCCCAGCTCTTGCCATGCACCAAAAGAGCTGTGTCATCGGCATAAGTGAAAATACTACAGTATGGGATAGAGAGTCTGCATATGCTGTCAATGTATGCTGTGAATAAAGTGGGGCCTACCACGCTACCCTGAGGCACTCCGTACGATATGACTCTGTCAGAACCTACGAAGTTACCTATCTTGACATACTGCGTCCTACCCGTGAGGTAGTCTCGGAAAAAATCCAGAACTACACCGCGCATGCCCATATTCTCCAGCCTTTGTAGCAAAAGTGGAATAGAAACCGTGTCAAAAGCCTTGGAGAGGTCAAGGAAAATACAAACTGCTTTATTTTTCAGTTTTATGTTGCTTACCACACAGCTAGTAAAATCTAAGACTGCGTCTTCGGTAGATTTCCCTTTTCTAAATCCATATTGGTTCTCTGCAATAAGTTTTTTAGAATGGATATAGTTTACCAATCTACGATTTACCACTTTCTCCAGCAGCTTAGACAGCGCAGATAGAACTGAGCTGGGTCTATAGTTGTTGACATCGCTTCTACTACCACTCTTGAAAATGGGATGAACAAGGGCTTTCTTGAAAGCATGTGGAAATACTCCGGTAGTAAGACACAGGTTAAAAACATGAGTTATAGGCAGAATTAGGCTACAACTGGCAAATTTAACAACTTTACATGAAATGTCATCCCACCCAGTAGCACAGTCATTACGTAGGCCCGCAATGAGCGATTCAATCTCCTTATGGTCAACCGGCATTAAGTGAACCATGGAAGTAATTTGGTGTTTTACTGACATATTAGTTTGTGGCGTTTTAAAGAACTCGCGTTGGTCAAGCATAGCTTGGGAGGAACTATCAAATTTTTCCGCCAGTTTCTTACCTACGTTTACGAAAAAATCATTTACGCGGTCCACAGAAGCAACTGGGTCGCTAGATAACAGCTCCACTGAACTAGCTGAGTCCGAATTTATATTGGTTATTTTTCTAATGGCTTTCCAAGTCACCTTCGGATCACCTCTGGCTTTGTCAAGCTGCGTTTTCTCGAAATTACGTTTTAGTTTTCTAATGAGATTCGTACAGTAATTTCTATATCGTGTATAGGTAATTCTTAAGATTAAATTATCACGGTTCTTCTTTACTTTCAAATGCATTTTATCTCGTAATCTTAGTCATCGCAGCACACCAGGTGTGATCCATGGTTTGATAGTTCTGTCTTTATGAGAAATTGCTACCAACTTTGTGTTATTCTGTATGGAGTGTGATATAATACCAATTAATGCATCAGCTGCATCATTGGCATCACCACAGCAAATAACTGATTTGAAATCAGTTTTAGAGAGATCTACAGCTATGGCTCCGAGATCCACACATGATTTCACCTTGATAGGAATTTTAGATGTGTGCGTTGATCCATCGATGGAAAGTACCAGCGGCGCGTGATCTGTTATCAGAGAATCAAGTACAAGCGCCGTCACTCTACGCGAATCATTCGGAGTTTTCAAGAAAATATGATCAACGCAGTTTCTTTCCCTTGTCGGGTATAAATGAGTAGGAAAGAGTCCGTGGGAAGCTGTAGTGAACAGATACTCTTCAACAGCGTCAGTGCTACTCGCTTCCGTACCAATATTAATATTCATGTCACCTACCATAATTATTGTTTTATAGTTTGACAGAGAATTAAGGAGACTGCATAGGTATGTTAGAAAGTTTCCAGTATCTTTGAAAACGGGTGGTCTATAAATAGCAATAATAGCCAGTATATTTCTGATTTCTATGCTGGTGCAGCGTTGGTATTTTTCTATATTTTCAAGCTTTTCGTCGTTAAGAGTCGTTTATGCACTCCTATTATTGTCAATTTAATTTTTCGACGAAATTAATAAAATAATTTAGATAAAAAGTGTTACAAGTCACTTTCGAAAAAACACGTCTGCACTCCTCAGAGATCCGGGGGGTAGGATTACATATATTTAGTCACGAGTTTAACAATAAATAAAAATAATTTTAAAAATGAAAATGATGGGTTGACTCTTTACTGCACTCAATTTAACATTAACAAAAGGTACATAAAATAAACCAAAATAAAGTAGCAATTAGTTGGTGACCCTGTCACTGAAAGCAATCTCTTCCAGGCAACCGTAGGTATATGAGAGATTTGAGAATAAGAAGAAGGGGATGTTGCGATGGTGCGTGGCTCGGGAACCTTCACGTGATGTACCCTGGGCATCACACAACAACTTGCCTCGGTGGCATCTTGTTGTGTGATGGCGAATTCCGGTCGGAGCTGGGAATTTCTACACGCGTTCCTCACCCCCCTTTGAGCAATGCGTGTAGAGGTTGAGGAGTAGGACTGGAGGACTTGGGAAGGTTACTCGGCTGACATATCAGCCAAGTAAAATTCCTAAGTCTTCCAGATGAGGGTCCTCCACGAGCACTCTGATTAGCAGAGTGATCAGTGGAAGGACAAGGGCCGCCGTGCGGTCATAGAGGCGGAACTGCGGCTATCCCTAGCCGCGGTGGTGAGGACGGACATCTCGCTGCCAACCATCTTCGCCGTGGAGCTTGACAGTGAGAGGTCGTATGAGTTGGAGGAGCGAGAGTTGGAAGCCTCTCGCTCTTTAACTGAGGCGGAAGTGGACACTGGGGCGAGCCTAGAGAGTAGCCAACTCTGGGTTCGCACCCCGTTGGATGTTTAGGGCCATCCGACGCCCCACCTAGGGATAGGCCTTCGAGGAGGTGACGCGCCGCTGATTTCCGGAGCGTCACTAGAGCCAAATGCGGTGGTACCAACGCCCCCCGCGCGACCAACGAGGGTCCGCAAGGACAGTGGCAGGTAGGTCAAGGTCGTTGTAGGAGTGCGAAAAGTGACCCCGCGGCCCTGACCCCTGGCCATGCAGGAGAAATCTGTGGGGGTTTTAGTCGGTAGAAAAAGGGGCACCATGTCGTATCCCAAGGTGTCGAGCCCAACATGCATGGTGGGCATACGTAAAAGTATTTCCCCCACATAAAAAAGGGGATGTTGCGTGAATACCTACCTACCAGCAAATATAGGAACAAGAACAATATTAAAAAATTTGATTTATCCCACACTACCTCGGATTTGTAATTTGTACAACATTCAAGGCCTTTCATTTGATACCCATATTGAGGTTGTGAAGATATAATATTTGTTCAGTCATTTTGTGGAGGCGGCCATTTTGAATCGATATTAACCAAATATAGCGAAGAACCACCGCACGGAAATTAACCTTCAAATAAAAAACGCATCGAAATCGGTCCATCCGTTTCGAGTTCTACGTTGCCACAGACCAAAGACGTCTTTGCGTAGCAAAAAAAAATTGAAATCTGTGCCACAGACAGTGTGTGTCTGTCACACAGACACAGACATACATCCATCCATCGACATCAAACTTATAACACACCTTTATTTGGTCGGGGATTAAAAATGCAAAACATCAAAGTGAGAATTATTTAATTTATTCATAGAAACACAACCATATTATGCATACTGTTTTTTATCACTTTAAAAGTACATATCACAGAAATAAATGTATGGCAGAGATCTTAATTATTACAATAAAAATGTAAAGTCATGTCCTGGGTAGCGATTCTGAAACCATTCGGTTGCATCCGACACGGAATCTCATCTCTCGGTCTTTGTCTTATCTGTTTAGCATGACAAGGACCGAGAGATGAGATTCCGTGTCGGATGCAACCGAATGGTTTCAGAATCGCTACCCTGAAAGAGGGTAGTCAGATAAAAACAGTCTGGTTTTTCATTTTACCGGCTGAGGTGCGTGATTCAATTACTAACCCGAATCTTATTTATTCAGTTACCGACGAGAATGATACAAGGGCGGTTCAAAGGCGATTGGAAGGCAAAAACTATTTATCATTTCAAACTCCGTTCCGGGTAGCGATTCTAAATCCATTCGGTTGCATCCGACCCGAAATCTCATCTCTCGGTCTTTGTCTTATCTGTTTGTTCCATTCGGAATCGCATTTAGAATCGCTACCCCGGTCAACTATTTCTCGCTCATTTCGCTTACGCAGTGGAAAGCGGGCATAATGCATCTAAGTTCAGTGGTCTCCACTGAGCGGAGACGAGATGTGTGAATGACGAAATTCTATTGGCTGTTAAAAAACATCCCGGTAGCGATTCTAAATGCAATCCGAATGGTTCGAAATCGGAATGACAATCCCTGTCTCTGTCATGCTAAACAGATAAGACAAAGACCGAGAGATGAGATTCCGTGTCGGATGCAACTGAATGGATTTACAATCGCTACCCTCGTCTCCGCGCGGACATCTACGCTTTGGTGGAGTCTGACTGACCCCCATAACCCCGCCCCGTGGATTCGCCCTTGCCTGCTCGAGCATTCATTAGCTGACGCTGCGCAGGAGTCGTCGGTGTGTCGACGAGTCATGGGCGAACGCGCGACTTTACAAACACAAGCGATACTGTGTTTTGTAACAATGTGTATAAGGTCTCAAATCGCATTACAATGAAACTGCTCGTCGCTGTTCTTTTAGTGTGAATTGAGCCTTACACAGCCCAGCCAAAATATAGTTACGCCACTGGTGAGTTATAATAATTTAGGTAAAGTCAATGAGATTCATCTGGGTAAGTACTTACCCATTTAAAAAAAGTGTTTACTAAGTATTCCTATGTGCTTTGTAGATACCTATTCTCTGTACAATCTTAATTCTACACCCATCGATATAAATCAGTTGATGTGCCCTTAGCACCTTGAAATTGTTAACAAATTGCATTTCTGTGCGTAGCGTGAGAGGTTCTCAATCAACCAATTTACTTGACCCCTAGAATCGCTAGCGGCGAGGAATGTTCCGGTTCTAGATATTTTGGTTGTTGACAACGAATAGCGATAGGTATAAACGTCCGGCGTTCACCGCTACCTACAGTCGACTAAAACGGAATCTCCTAAACATAATTCCGTGCGCCTGAAGTTTGGGAGGGCACATCCATTGATTTATATCGATGCCTATGCTGCCTACTTAAAATTTTATAAGGATTCCTTCAATTTCCAATTTTGGGTACAAAATGGTATGCTTTATTTTGAAGACACTTAAAACAACAAAAGACTTATATTCTAATTCCCAACGCAATCGGATTAATCTCTAAGGAATAAAATCAAACGAGAAAATTAAAATTAAAAGAAACATGGAATCAAACATCTCTCTGTCTTTGTATTATCTGTTTGGAGTGACAGAGACAAGGATGATGCGACTTCCAGATGCAAATTGACCTGTCAAAGATAGTTCCAAAAAGCGCCTTTGTTTTGTGCACAAAAACCGACACCAGTCCGAATCGAGACAAGTGGTCACGAGCGACGGCAAGCGGAGACGAGTCAAGGTATATCTGCCCTATACACACTGGCCACTTGCCGTCACTCTGCCATCTAGGCGTGCGACGGCGAGTAATCACAAGGCCAGGCAAATATCCTCCACACACTGGCGTTGGCCTTCACTCGCCCACGTATGTATGAGTCATTCACGAACGAACGAATCAAATGACCCGGGTCGCGAGAACCGTAAGAACCATTGGATCAGTAAGCTGAAAAGGATTCGTTCGTTCGATTGGGTCTTGCGTGAAGTTAAGGTCGAATGAGCCGACGAACGGCACCAACTATATGTACAACTGAACCACGAGTTATAAATTATTATCGTTCATCTTGTCTATGATTGCTGTTTATTTTTTGGCATCCGAACGCATCGCGGAACGTAATTCATAAACTGTTTATAACTTTATATGCACTTCGATTGGTCTTTGACTGCATTTCGTAACTTAATAGATAGATACCTAATTAAACTATGTACTTAACTGATTAATGCAATCGTTACGAAACGTGTCGAACGTACCGAAAAAAGCAACTGAATCCGTAGTTATATTGACTTAACTTATATACTATGTATCACTGATCCAAAGGGAACCAATTATTTGATTGAACGGTGAACGAAACGAAAAGCAACTGAATGAGTAGTTCTATTGACTACCATAGTACCATAATTTTATGGATCACTGGCTCAAAAAGAACCAATGGTTCGATTGAACGGGTCGAACGACCGGGTCTTTTTGTTCATGGGTCAGGTGCGATCCGGTTCTCTCAAATTGAACGAACGGCACATTCTTTTATTAGGGGGTACAAGGTACATAACAAAATAAAACATTGGCGCCACCCACGGCAAAATCGGGGACTGACCTTGACAGGTCTTTTTGCATCTCGAAAACGCCCCATTAGAATCGGGGATTGCGTTGTGAGTTGTGAATCAGTACCGAGGTGCTCTAGTGTCTAGAATGACTGATTTCACAATGAAAGGCTCATAACACTTACCTAAATTTAGTTACTGAATTTAGAAGCAATGTTAGTTGACTGAATTCAGAACCAAGTTCAGAAACTTCATTTAGTATAACTTACTGATTGCTATTACATATAAAGGTGCGCTTACACGAGGGCAATAATTGCTGGGCTACACGAATGGACCGATCTTGAGCAATTAATGGAGCAATTTCAATAAATTGCGGCAATTATTTTGGCGATATTGCTTCTAATTGCTCCAGATATTTCATATTGCTCAATGTCGCAGATACGAATTGACGAATATCCAATGGGCTTGGAAATTCCTAGCAATTTTTGTATATATCTCATTCGCACTTGTTTGTTTTGCGGCTTGCCGTCTTGCTTCCGCGGGGAGAGCGAGAGGTCGGGTGGCGCTACAAGCCGCCGCAGCAAGAACAATGTCGTCCATAGCGAGCGAATACTGAAATGCTCGTGTAGGACAGTATTACCTAGTTGATGAAGTTGCGCCATATCGCTCAATATTGTATTGCCCAGTATTGATGCTTGTTGCCCAGTATTGATGCTTGTTGCCCAGTATTGATGTAAATTGCTTGATGTAGTCGTGACGTCATAGTTGACGAGTATTGACTGGAATTGAGCAATTTTTGTTGCCCGTATAACCGCACCTTTACTGAATTAAGTGGCGACTAAATTCAGTCGACTAAATTTAGCGAAAGTGTAATAAGCCTTTTAGGTCGTATGTCCGAATCTCGCAGCAAATGTGACTACAGAGTTTGGAACAACTACTGACATTAACTGGAAAACATAGCGATCTCTTCTCATAATATGACACTAGCAGCGGCCAAGGGAGAAGCGGTTTTGTAGTCAGGCCCCAAGAGGCCAAATTTGGGCAAAACCGGTTTTGGGACTTTAAAACCTTATTTTTTCATGATATACATAATCGATTATTAGTTTATTTTGATGCCTAAGAGATAGGCGATAATATTAATTTGTACATTGTCGTTTACAGACACGCAAAATTTGGTTTAATTTTTTTGTAATGATTTTTTATGTGACGTCGCGACGCCAACCGCGTCGCGAGTCGGGCTTAATAATAACCACTTTGGTATTCAGTGTAAAAAATTGGTTGTCTGTAAAGTCGGTCTACGGACGATAGTTTAACGTGACAACGTCATAACAAAACAATGAACTGATTGCATACGATGTAATCGAGTGGAAGAGAGATAGATGCAAGCATACAATGAGCGTAACGGGACACTTTTTCATGCGTGTCGGCGTTCATCGATTTATTAGACATTACCACGTCAAAAGCGAAGAAGTCTTAGGCTTATATGGCTGACTATTATAGATCCAACCGTTTATTTTCTTTTTGACAGCACCAATAGAACGTAACTGCGTCATGCTACGCATAAGTTCACTTTTAAATGCGAGGTTTTAAAAATATGGCAACTGCTTAAATTTGCTCCTTGATCCCGTATAATAATCATCTTTGACAAATTGAGTCCATAAGCAGTAGTTTTTTTATAAATTACAAAAAACAACGAACGTTTTTAAAAATTTACGTTCTATGGCTATCAACATCACCCATAGAACGTAAATTTTTAAAAACGTTTATTATTTTATGTAATTTATAAAAAAAAACTATTGCACTTATGGACTTAATTTGTCAAAGATGATTATTATTCGGGATCAAGGAGCAAATTTAAGCAGTTGCCATATTTTTAAAACGTCGCATTTAAAAGTGAACTTTTGCGTAACATGACGCAGTTACGTTCTATTGGTGCTGTCAAGAAGAAAATAAACGGTTGGATCTATTATAGCTTAGTTAGCATCCATAAATTACGTGAGGTAATTTTGACGATTTTTCGATACCCCCTCCCCTCTTAGTGAGATTTTGTTCAACGCCTTCCGCCCCTCCTTACGTCAGAATTCAACACATTTTGAAGTGAAAACTTCTTTTGGCGCGCCTAGACAGATTTTTCGTGGGGTGTGAATTGAATTCTACCGTCACGCTCGGGTATGATAAGAAATCTTCGGGTAAACTCGGGACCATAGTCATTGACCATCTAGAAATGCGTCAGCCAATGGGAAATGCTAAAAGGGCGTGGCCTGGCCATCATGGCATGGCCATCTAGAAATGCGTGAGCCAATGAGAAATGCTGACGCATTTCTAGATGGCCATGCCATGAAGGCTAGGCCACGCCCTCCGGTTAGTGTAATAGTTTCCAAAGTAAGATGGCAAATCTGAGTTATAAGTTTTCAGTTCTATCGGCTGACTGCCAATTTTTTTTACTAAATTTTTCCTAGTTTTCTCATAGAATGAACACTTTTTTTGCGAAAAAAAAATTACGTAAGATTTACTTGACCCCTTCCCCCCTTGAACACCTCACGTAATTACTGGACGCCCCCTTATCAGCTAACTTCAGGGCAATAATGATGATGATATTGAACACATTAATTGGTCAAAGTGTAAAACATTATGTCAGGTCATTATCACAGACCCATCAGCCAACATCTCATTCATAGCGATTTGCAACTTCACTACTGTCCGGAACCTATCAGTACCGTTCAAACAATCACTTAACAATTTATGAAACGCTTCACGATTCTTCAATTTATCCGGTAGCGGGTATAACAAAGGCATCTCATCTCCGGCTAAAATATAGCATGCTGCCCAAATATTGTGGTCGCTTAAATGGTGTTGGCAGATTTTGTCTATAGAGAATGAGAAGCCGGAGTGGTTTTCTCTCAAGTAGCGCTGGTACCAATGTGGGAGGTCGTGGGGTGATATTTGCTTGTCCAGTACTATCACGTCTTCTAAGTCCACGAATGTGATGACGTCCTGATCGTTGGCTACGATGTTGTCCAGAGACCAGTCCATGGGGTAGAAACGGAAGCTGGAAAATAGTTAAAGAACATTTTAAAATTATAATGTAAAAAACACCTGCTATTCACTGAAAGAGTTTTTGGTGACAAATACTGCAAACTGCAATAATAACGGCTCTAGATAATGCACAATCTCTACTGCACCGACCAACTGCAAGAGCTACTAGTATCCAATCTGAATACCGACCAATTTCAAAGAGAACATCGTACTGAAACACAAGACATTGGCGAAATTATAGTCATACAACCGAATGGAAGCCAGAAATAAAGAAGAAGATAATGGTAATTTTTTCTTTTTTTAAATAAAAGTGACGAGACGAGCAGGACATGTGTCTTATGGTAAGCAACATGCCTGCCACATAACAGTACAGTGACACGCAGCTATTGGAACATGAAGAGTCCAAATCATTACCTAGCACTGCACTGCATTCGTCACCCAAAGATTTAAGTTGTCATATCTCTAAGCCCTGTAATTTCTCTGGAAACATTGCCCTTCAAACTGGAACACAGTAATGTTTGCACATTACTGCTTGGCTATAAATGTCAATATTAAGAAACGTTGTCATTTATAATATTGGTAGGAATTTGTTATAATTTATGTGAATTTATTAATAACTTGTTTGACTTATGAAATCTTTTTACTAATAAATTAGCTGTAATAACAATGTGATCCTACTTATATTAAAAATGCGAAAGTATCGATGTTTGTTGCTCAATCACGTCGGAGTTGAAGAGATTGTGTTGAAAGTTGAAACACAGATTAGTCTGGGATACTTTTCCCGATAAAACGGGAATGGGAACTATGCAGTTAAACACTGCTGAGCACTGCTAGTATTACAAGCAGAGCTGCCCAATGTATGTTCCACATCATGGGACTCGGGACTATCTCTCATCATCATCATCAGCCTGTGTTCGCCCATTCAACATACTAGACTACTACAGGCCCGTGAACAAAATTTACGGGTCAAATGAAACACTAGGAGAACTATGTAGGATGATAGAAGGGTATAAAGTAATAAGATTCAGCACTATGCCGTCGCTTGTAAGCTGTCCAGGCTAGTCTGTGTTAAAATACTAACCGATCATGTTTATAAGTGAAATCCATTGCAGCCCCCAGTATTCCTCTAGCAAATTTAAGTTTCCTCCGCCAGTCTATATGCATCAGGGAAGAGATGGGGTCTCCCTCGTAGGCAACCAGCTCGAGTCTTCCACAGACACCTCCATATGCCGGTACCGGCCAACCACGTGACTTTGGCATCAACTGGAAACCATTAAATAACTAATTAAAACATCAGATTAGAAATACATTAGATATCAGTACTGTTTTTTTTTGTCTCAAAAAAGTCCCTATTGAAAATAGCATTAATCGAGAGTAATATGAGTTTTGTAGTAATAGCATGTATGTCTTGTGCTCTCATGCTCGCTGATAAGTCTCCTTTCTTAGTTGTGGTGATGTCTTTTGGGTCGCCTTCATCCCTAAAAGGAGAATGATAGCTGACACATTGTGATCTAAATGGATGCTGCTTGCCAGAGTTGAATTGCCCTGATAGCAGCTAAGTAAAGACACCGGCTATGGCTTTGCTATAGCTGTCTCTATCATATCAAGTGAACAGAAAAGGGAGAGTAATATCAAAGATAAGACAGTTTTTGTTAGGCGGTAGACCCTTAGGTCATGGCATCAAACCATGCTTATTATGTTGTGTATACATGTCACCTAGTTAGTTTATACTATGGGAGCTTATTTACATAGTTTAGGTTTTGTTTAGTTTTGGAGCAAATGGTGTTGTGTGAGAATTTTGTTTTATTTATTGAATAACTAGCTTTTACCCACAACTTCGTACCCGCAATTTCACTCCCATACAGTTACAAAATTGCTAGATCAAACATTTATTCGCTCACTTTCCAGGGTCTAGAGACAAAATTACATGGTTTTATCTTCAACGAACTGCCAAAGATACTTTCATTCCCCATTTCAACCCCTATTTTATCCCCGTACAGTTCAAAATTACTAAATTGCTAGAACAAACATTTATTGGCTTCGTTTCAAGAGTCTCGATACTAAGTTCCATGGTTTTATTTTCAACACTGACAAATTTCCATATAAACTTTCATCCCCCATTGCAACCCTTTCAACCCCCCTTTTTGTGATCAAAAGTAGCCTATGTCCTTTCTCGGTGTCTATTCTAACTATGTACCAAATTTTATCAAAATCCGTTCAGTGGTTTAGGCGGTAAAGACGGACAGACAAACAGACAGACAGAGTTACTTTCGCATTTATAATATTAGAATGGATAGGTGAGCAGCATTAGCTGATATGCCTATATCTCAGTGTTGAAATAACAAATTATAGGTAATTGTTTGTTAAAATTATTTTGTCTTTAACTATCCATTTGTTTAATCTGTTCTTGAAAGATTTTAATGACTTTGCTGAAATAACATCCTCAGGGAACCTGTTCCAGTTGTAAACCACTCTGTTGCTGAGGATGTGATGTGCAGTGTTTGTCAGTGATGGTGCGTGGGACAACTGGGCCTATGACGCCGACTGTCTCTCTTATGCTCCATTGCTAATATGCTGCATATTTATGTTGTTTATAAATTTCAGCTAGGTGGCTTATACTATGGGAGCTTATTTACATAGTATATAGCTTTTGTTTAGTTTGGAGCAAATGGTGTTGTGTGAGAATTTTGTTTTATTTATTATTTGATCTTCATGTAGAACCTGTAGATATAAAAAATAAATAGATCAGATAGTTCCTTTGTACTAATCGTAAGCAGATGAGGTGTATGTTAGCTATGGCAACATAGTGATGTGCTGCAACAAAAGTATGACACTTCCACAAGAGCAACAAGACAAGAGCGATCAGAGCTGTCCTTGCAGTGTAAAGCGTTTGTTCTAACTCTATATGTAGAATATGTAAACTTTTTGTAAAACCATATAATATAACCCATGGTACTCTGGAGTGTTACATCTCATAAGAAGAAAAATACATCATTATACTATACTACTCAACAACCACATAAAAATAAATTACCTGAATGATAATGGGTTCAGGATTAATTTTAAGCATTGTCCATATATACATCAGATCAAATGCCATGTTTGCTGATTTAAGGCTCACCACTGGTTGAACTAGTTCACGGAAGCTATATGAATACGGACACATTATCAGTCCTTTCCGAGGAAGTGTATCCGGCCAAGTCAAGTTGTATGAAATCATTTCATCAATTTTCTTAAGTAATTTTGGAACATTTGCTACATCAGCTGGTTTGCAGTTCTCTTCCAGCTCGAACGATCTACAGAAGTTTGCGTCAAGCTCTCGTAGCTCCCAATCGTGAGCCAATTTCTTTAAAATCACACGCCGGTTGTATTTAGTGTATCCATGATATATATTTTTTGCATTGAACATACTCGACCAACCTATCTTTTCGAGAACTATTTGTTGAGAATAT
This sequence comes from Ectropis crepuscularia, assembly GCA_963693475.1. Lineage (NCBI taxonomy): Eukaryota > Metazoa > Arthropoda > Insecta > Lepidoptera > Geometridae > Ectropis > Ectropis crepuscularia. The sequence continues at coordinate 12,239,653 of OY856368.1, read as the reverse complement.
AGCTCCGGGCACACGGAGACTCCGTAGCAGACAGGGCAACGGTCTAAACTCGTTAATTTCATCACTCTAGGCGATTTCAAGTCGCCGAAAAGAAGTACCGAAACGTAAAATGATATGGTAAACACTATAGCAATAATAACTATACGTTTATAAAATTTGCGGCGTAATAACATCATTTTGTATACTTTGTCCGTCATAATAATATTATTTTAATTTTGAAAATAATTACTAACAATCCGTGGGCACTTAGCCTTAGAATCCGATGGCAAACAATTTATACATAAATCTGTACTTCATTCTAGATCTCTAGAAATGTAGCAGTAAATTAATAAATTATGGTTATGAAAACATATTATTTATTTGATTCATTTCGTAAATTTAACCAGCAGCAAGCAGTTGAAAAAAGAAAACAATCCATTTGTAATGTAAATTAACGAAAACTAGAGGTGAGATTATGAGATATTAAAATAATGAAATCATTCGATTACGAGAATGTCTCGAGATATCTCGATTTTAACAGTTAGTAACTAGTAGTCAGTCACGCACGGTCGCAGCCGCGTGGGGTGAGGAGGGGACAACACGATAGGTACGGATACGGTCTCTCGGGTTCGGTAAAAAAGCGGGAGAGCGAGCGAAAAGAGTTACCTAAAACTTAAGTCTAAAACAATCTATCAATACAAGAATCAGTAAACTTACTATTAATGAAATCAACTATGTTATAAGTAACTAGCGCTACGTTTCACACCACCGTAATAAAAACGAAACACAAAACAAACCAATATATATACTACTAAAGTCATAGAACAACTGTCGTCGACTCCTTATAACACGGATAGTATTACTAGTTAGTAGAGATGGGCCGAGTACTCGGTTGATACTCGGTACTCGGCATACTCGGCGGGTTTTTTGATACTCGTACTCGGCCTCGGTACTCGGTTTGAATGCCGAGTATACTCGGTTTAAGAAAAACTACATTTAGGTAGGGTTCTCTGCCTTTTCGCCGAAATTTATTTACAGGGATGCCATTTTCATTTGGAACAAATATTATACAGGTTGATGGTATCATTGGAGTATTTTTAGGGTTCCGTAAAACGTAGAAACGGAACCCTTATAGATTCGTCATGTCTGTCTGTCTGTCTGTCTGTCCGTCCGTATGTCACAGCCACTTTTTGCCGAAACTATGAGAACTACACTATTGAAACTTGGTAAGTAGATGTATTCTGTGAACCGCATTAAGATTTTTACAAAAAAAATAAAAATTAGGGTTGCCCCCCATACTGAGAACTGAACTCAAAATGTTTTTTTTCTTCAAACCTACACGTGTGGGGTATCTATCGATAGGTCTTCAAAAATGATGATGAGGTGTCTAAATTAGTTTTTGTCTACACTGAATAATCTGCGCGAGATATACTTCCAGAGTGGTAAAATGTGTGCCCCCCCCCCCCCCTCTAACTTCTAAAGTAAGAGAATTAAAAAACTAAAAAAATATATGATGTACATTACCATGCAAACTACCAACGAAAATTGGTTTGAACTCGATCTGATGAGTAGTTTTTTTTTAATACGTCATAAATACACTATTATTAAAACTTCGATCAAAGTTACAACGAACTACAAGAACTATGCGTACTATGTATATTATGTTACTTGCTGCAACGGAACCCTTCATGGGCGAGTCCAACTCGCACTTGGCCACTTTATTTTCATAATTATTTTTCTCATGTTTGTGCTCTGTGTACTGAAACAAAAGCGATTTGGTTCTGGCACTTCGCCGGCCGCTGCCGCGGAATGCTCGCTTCGCTCGCTTGGCTTGTGCCTTGTTGGTCACAGTTCTAACCTAACCAAACCGATTCCTTTCTATTTCACCTTAACTTCATTCGAACTTTGAAATTTTGCAAATGTGTACATAATATATGTTGGAGATTTCTGTGGTTATAATATTACATGTAAAAATAATTTATTTTCTAATATAACATAAATGTACAAAAGGGAACTGATACACAGACGAAACGTTATTTGTCTAAAAGTTGTTTGGCGTAGTGAAAGATTTGACAAATGATACGTGCCTGGAACGTATTGAGTCATTATAAAAATCTATTTTACAAAAATTCTGCCAAATGAAACGTTGCCATACAAAAAGTTGACAATCGTTAGTTGTCAAAGTGAAACATAGACGAACCGTTGGTTGGCCAGTGATAATCGGCCAATCACTTTTCGGCGAAAAGGCAGTATCCCATTTAGATAGATAGATAGATAGATAGAAACTCTTTATTGTGACACGAAAAAAAACTTAAAATATTACAGAGACACAATTATAAACTAGCGCCACAAATGGCGGCCTTATTGCTGAGAGCAATCTCTTCCAGGCAACCAGCATCAAGGAAAAAAAGCCTACAAACACTCGTAGGCGGCGGAAGCGACATTAATTTAATAATACTACTAAATATATATTTATATAACTACATAAAATAATAAATATATCCCTATAAATATGAATTTATATAATTTACTTTACAAATACTAATAATAATAAACTATTACCACCAAAAGTGAGGACATGATATACAGTAAATTAGGACAACACTCAGCACGTTACAGTATGAACCAGCAGATATCAACAGTGCCACCACCTACAATTTACTGGTGTCAACAGTCACACTGCGACAAATAAAAATCCTTTAATCTTCGTTTAAAAATGTTCAAGGATTGCGACTGTCTCAAAGAAAAAAAACTGTCTAAAGTTTAGGTAGATATAATTAAGCCAACAATTAATCAAAAAGTATTTTTTACTAATCTAGAAAAGCTTTGATAATCTCAATCAATAAAATCAAAATTATGCTAATGAATGAGTAGTAATAGTAGGTAACCTGTTTGTACTTGTTCACGCGCGCGAAATGGGAATTTGATTGAACCGAGTTACTCGGCCGAGTACTCGGTTGAAAAAAAATGGAACCGAGTAATACTCGGTACTCGTTAATCGGCAAAAGTGTTACTCGGCGCATCTCTACTAGTTAGTAACAACATTCGATTATCAAAACATATTATATACTAATTCCAAAATCGATTTTCAATATTAGTAATACAATATAAATCGATCATGCCGAACATTCATCATCGCCCATCGCTAACGAAAACTGCAAAAATACAAACATGTTTTTTTTATTCTGGGCTATGGATATTGGATACTAGTCTTTCAGCCGACCATAAGTTTATATAAAAGTCCTCGAATGAGGAGTTTTCCGAAGAGACAAAAATAGTTCCACCGTACGCACTAGATGGCGATAGTGTAGATACAGCAATATCTGTCTCTACCATAGACTCTCAAAAGTGTAATCACAATGAAACTCCTCACCAATTTCAAGGAAAAAGTCTAATTTAAATTATTTGTGATAATTTCAAGTTTTAGAGGTTTTGTAACTCAGCTGATTAGTTTAGTATGTCTACTTATTTACCTTCTATATACCCTAAATACATGAAGGGATTTCATACTAAAACAATTTTTTTTCTTACCTTTTGTGTTAACCTCTTAAAATAATGGGAATAAAAATAGCCAATTAAATTGATAATGTAATAAAAAACCATTACTGATCACAATCCATTTTCAGTAAAAATCTTTAGAACTATACCCTATGCAATATATACAAACGATATGATATAGTTTTCATTCAAATAAAATGTCATGTCATGTCTACTTCATCCATGTATGCATACATAGATGAAGTAGTTTATTATTTATTACAATAAGTCGTGCATTCGCAAATTGAATGAATTTAGTCCCATTATGCCTAAAGGCGTTATAACACCACTCGTTATTCATACAGTCTTAGTCTAAGTAGCGTGGTGTATTAAGCGTCAGACTGTTAGACTCTGAATTCAGACAGCAAGATTGGGTTCGGCGAGTTTTACTGGCTTACAGTCTGAATAAGGAGTAGTCAACTCAACTTCTTGATTGTCTTTCAACTGTCACATCTCTGCCAATGTCCGTTTCGTGGCAGCTTCGTAGACGGCGGCGATAAACAAAACAAAAGAATTTGGCCGGTAAATTGAATCTATAACAATTTCTAACGATGATCAATCTAAAACAAATGGACAACACAAAGTTTAGACATACATAGACACTTTGTTAGTATGGATTAAACAATGAGATATTTATTTAGTTAATACAGTCAGCATGCATATATACATTAATTACATTTTACAATCTAATATTATTTTTAGTTATAAATTTACATAATATACAGTTAACTAATGGGGTCGAGGAAAGGGATAAAAGGCATTTCATGGATGAGGGACGAGGAATACTAGGAGGGAGGAGATCATAAAGCGAGCGACTTGTTAAATTCGGGCAGTTGAAAAAGATATGGTCCTATGGTCCATTTCCTTCTTCCAAACCGCATTCGCATATGGAATGATCCCTAATCCGCAATTTAGCTAAATGCACAGGGGTACAAACATGTCCAAGGCGCAACCGGCAAAGTGTAGATGTGGTGACTTTGTTGGCATGTCGAAATTTGTAAAACCATGGTATTCTAGGAATTTCTGGCTGATAACGAGTAGTGTTAAAGACAAAGACTTTTAGACCGATAAATACATGACACTGATATTGACATATAATTTTAAAATGTCATATCATCGGTTTGTGATTGGTTCATTGGTATTAGCGGGAATTTCTATTTTTGTGTTTTGGGTATACGGAGTTCGAATACCATAATTTTAATTTTTGATCTCGCTGTTATTATACCTATCTTAAAATGCTTAAAATTATGTATTAAATAAATTAATAAATACTATAATAGCGTGCAGTAAAGAAAAAGAAGTAATATTGAAAGTCTTAGAGCCCGCGTTTTTCAGACTGGTGTAATAGCGAGCTGACAAGTTAGACTCTGAGACAGTCTGTATCACAGATCACGTCTGTATAAGGAGTGCTGAATAACGCGTAGTCTAATAGGCGCTTAACGCTTTTGACAACCTAAGTGAAAGACCTACAAGCGCCTCCTATCATTTATTTAATGAACCATATGTTTTTGTCTCGTCGGAAAACGCCTTTTGATTTATAAATTGCCAATGTCTTCACCACGTAGTGATTACTTACTCTGTGGTCTTCACTTCTCAAATACCTTTGATGTCATTGTCAAATTGTACAAAAATTACAAATTAATGTTGTTGTTGATCTTGCAAAAAATCAAATAAACAAAGATATCTGATGCAACAAAGTAAATAGTGTTAAAATTTGCAAACACAATTGCTTCTCAGACAATATCTTTAGTCATCATAATTGTCCGTGCCAATGTTGATTTTGTAAATCAAGCCCTTAGCAAAAGTGATTTTAAAAATGAGTGGTTATATTTCTAATTTTATGGACAACTACTCTACCAGTTTCTACGATATGCTCCGTAAGTGCTATTTTACTTATTAATTGCATTGTGAATACAAACATAGAAGTAAATAAAATTATAGTGTAACATTTAAAATTGCTGAACTAACCTTTAAGATTTATTCTTGTTCTGTTTGTTACCTACAATAGGTATGACAAACCTGTTTCCAGGTGAGTATTACTTTTGAATTATGGTCCGATGTATATGATTAAATAGACTATCATCAGTATTTATACATAAGCAAGAATAAACTTGATACAGAGTACCTACAGAGTCTATTATATGTACTATATAATTGGATTGCCTCATTCTCCTTTGTTTAACTTTGTTAGTTTTCGTCAACTAAGAAGTAATTTAACTAATTGGTTCTGAGTCTCCTGGATTAGTAGGTTGTGGGTTTATTTCAGATATAAAATGGATGTTTTTGTTCTGTGTCTGGGTGTTTCTGTGTTATCATATTATGTACCTACCTATTTAAAATTTGTACTAGTACCATGTACAATTTTAAACCTATCTATCTTCCATTGTTTTGTATGTGAAGGATATCAATTTTTTTAAATTATAGAAAGTATCTCACCATAGCTCACTAAGCTTTAATGCCTTCATAGTCGTTGACCTTGTAGTTTTATGTGTCTTGTTTGTGAGTATTGCAAGGCCAAATGATTCACCACTCATTTTTCCTACATCCCTATGCAGCATGGGATAATTAGATATTTTTAGGGCAAAGAATGAGTTAGACCAGCCATTCCCAAAGTGATAACGTCCCCTTGTGGGCGCTGCAGGTCTAAAAGGAAGGGAGGCGTGTATGAGACTAAGAAAAAAAATTAGGGCATTGTAAAGACGCTTGGAGTCCGTTGTGTGCTATTTACTGGGCTCAAGGGTCAAGTTAACTCCTGCGGGTTATAGTAGATAAAAGTCTTGTTTAGAATTAATGTATAATATCCGCTAATATAGCTCATAATAATTAATTAATTTAATATGAAGTTAAGTATAGTGGATTTTTAATATGTGAAAAAATGTAAATGCACTCAAAAATAATTTATTCTCAAAGTGGGCAGCAGACAAAATAAGTTTGGCAACCCCTGAGATAGACTATTCATTTCATATTACCTATAACCAGTTTGGAGATGTCAATCGCTTGTACAAATAATTATACCCATAGTACCATTCATCTTTCTATCATTCCGAGTAAAAGCATTTAAATATGCAAACCAAGAAGATATTTATTTGGCCCAAAGCATAAGCATTGCCATTCAGCGTGGTAATGCCGCCAGCATACTGGGTACGCTTCCGATTGGTAGTGGGCTTGAATATCTTGATTATCTGTAGACCTTCATTGGTCTATGGATGATTCAGGTGTGCTTAGTGTAAGTAGTTAGATATGTAGCGTAGTGTTACGGTGGTCTAGTAAGTTACGGTGGTCTAGTCGGGAGAACGGCGGCTGCCGATCCTGAGACCCCGGGTTCAAACCCCACACGCACCACTGTCTTTTCGAAGTCATGTGCGTAATGCCGCTAACTTAAAACGGTGAAGGAAAACATCGTGAGGAAACCGACATGTACCTAGAATCTTTCGAAGTCATGTGTCATCCGCCAACCCGCACTGGGCCAGCATGGTGGATTATGGCCTTAACTCTCTCCTTGCGAGAGAAGGCCCCGAGTCCCAGCAGTGGGAACGTTTAGTGGGCTGTTGATGTTGATGTTGTAGCGTAGTGTAGTTCTCATTGTATTTTAGTTTTGTTAATAAAGGCTCTACCAGTTAAAAAAAAAAGAAGATATTTGACATCAAAATAAATATATTTACAAGAAACGTTTTATTTCTCTTCAAATAAGGTCTATTTTCGTGTGGTGTGGTTTTGTGAAATTACTTAAGTACAATTTTCCACCTTCAGAGAATTTAGCCAAAAATAAACCGTCTTACCTTGACCTGGGAAACCATAATCTGGAGACAATTTTTCTTGTCGTTTTTAAAGCCTGGTTTTTGAAGTGAAAACTTCTTCAAGGCACATTGGGAATTTTCGGAGATGGAATAAAACAAATCAAATTCACTATATTGTTGTCGATGCCTCTGTGCTTAGGTATGTATAATCTTAATATATGAATACATAAATATAAATTACGATTAATAGTCTTAATTTGACAATATCCGAGCAAAACCAGAACAGGCCGCTTACTAGTAGTAGTTATAACTTCTGCCACACCCGGCACACTACTGTTTTTTTATCTTTATTGTTATCTAAAAGAAGAGATTAATGTTGTTAATGACCGCGAGTATGATTAATATGAAAATAAAAAGGTAAAATAGTATTAAAAAAGTGATTTTTCTATTATCCACTTTCCTTGTAAGTAATTGTGGCTGTATTAGTAATATTAGTATTATTTTAACTATATGTTGTAAATTAAACAATACACTAGCAAGCTTGTTAGTTGCCCAGTCGGCCCCCTCCGTATTGCCCACCCCAGACCCATATCACAGTCTATTAAATCATACAGTCGTTCGACGAAGCCGTCTAGACGGGGCAATAGTGCGGGGCGTGCGGGATGAGACGCGGGAAGCGCGCTCCCCTATTGCCTCCATTACAATGTTAGTATTGCAGGAGCGCGGCTCAGGGCTGATGTCTTCCGTATGTTTTAATTTTTATTTTGGTGCCACGTTTTTAAAAGCATTTTTGTTTGCGGCAACCCTACCCGTGTCTAGACATTAAACATTATCGGCGTTTCTCCCAAGATTAAAGGCGATAAGATACTGGTAGTATATCTTTATACTGTGCCCATACTTTTTACGTTCACGTCGGATCGCCCACCCTTTTCTGCATTCTCCGAAACGCTTATCCCGGACGTGTATTTCCTTTCCCGTATACAGTAGGAGGCAGCATAGCCGCGAAACGCGCACGAACTACAGCCTAACTAAAAATGTCTTAGCTTTGTTTGCTCTCTTTTCTTTTCGCTTGAAATGATAGAGACCGCAATAGCAAAGCCAAAGCCGATTTAGTTAGGCGCTAGAAGCAGTGCATCATCACTCGCTCAAGGTCGCGCGGATTTAGCCTACAGCTAGACCGTTCCTCCCAGGGAACAAGTGCCAGTCGGTTGTCGGACGCACGGCTGAGCGCTCGCGCAACACGTTTCCCGCGCATATTGTTATTAGATATGTCGACAACCCTCCGCGCTACACAGGGACAGAGTTACGCGTTAGAAAGAGCGCAAATGTTTATTTGAAAATCGCGACAAGTATTGCGAGCTGAATTGAACTTTGTCGAGTCCCAGCAAGAGTCGCTATTTATATAATTGTTTTCGGTAAGTGAGGCTTCTGTACTTGTACTAATATTTATCCTGTGGTAGAAGGGCGGGTTTGTTAAGCTGATTCTCTTTACATCTTTCTTTACTTGTGCGAAAAAGACTTCAAAGTCTTGAACATCGCCGAAAAATTGCTAGCCTATCGGTTTTTTATCGGATACACTTCGGAGAGTGTACGACTGATTTGCATGATCTAATACCGCCCTGTCCTTTGTTCTATTGGAATGCTCGTAGCTCGAAAAAGCGACATCGTTTCATGGTTGATGTTCCAAAGACACGAACGAAGAGATTTGGTTCTACTTTTGTGATAAAAACGTCTAGGCTGTGGAATATGTTGCCTGAGTGGGTTTTCCCCGATGATTACAATCTTTGTGTCTTCAAATCGAGAGTGAATCGTTTTTTTTCTAGGTAAACACGCTCCACCGTAGACTGCATCGTAGCTTAATATCAGGCGAGATGGCGGTCAAGTGTAAACCTATAAAAGTTAAAAAAAAACCTCCAATCGCGTACGGGTTTGTAGCACAAACTGTTCTTCTAAATACGTGTTTAATACGAGCCATGAAGTTCGAGTTCTGGCAACTTTTTTCCAAACTCTGTATAGTGACTGTGACAAATAAAAGTAATACAGTATGACACTTATGAACTAGCGTCATAAGCTCACAAGTGATGTCTTAGCATCTACGTCATAACTAGGCATGTAGGGTAATTATGTCCCTCCTAAATTGGTGGAAATATTGTATCGAATCCATCTTTAGTACTAATAATGCGCATGCGTCATATTTATTATATAACGTCAAACCTCCTTTAATCGTTAAGAGGTCTGTTTTAAAAATACAGTATGACCAACATACAAACGCACGGAGTTAAAAAAGGTTTTAGCTCAGTGCGTCTTTTGCGCTAGTTCAAAGTTCGAAAGGTAGCAAAAATCACATTAAAAAAAAAAATTAAATAAAGAGTGACGAGACGAACGGGATATGTGCCTGATGGTAAGCAACATGCCTGCCACATAACGGCACAGTGACACGCAGCTATTGGAACATGAAGAGTCCAAATCATTACCTAGCACTGCACTGCGCTCGTCACCCAACGATCTAAGATGTGATATCTCTAAGCCCTGTAATTTCTCTGGAAACATTGCCCGTTCAAACCGGAACACAGTAATGTTTGCACGTCACTGCTTGGCGGTAGAATAACTGGCAAAGGTGTGGTACTTCCCCATTGCTTAGTTTGGGGTCAAATGGGGAAGTACCACACCTTTGGCAGTTATTCTACCGCGAAGCAGTAATGTGCAAACATTACTGTGTTCCGGTTTGAAGGGCAAAGTTTCCAGTGAAATTAAAGGGCTTAGAGATATAACATCTTAGATATCTGGGTGACGAGCGCAGTGCAGTGCTAGGTAATGATTTGGTTTCTTCATGTTCCAATAGCTGCGTGTCACTGTGCTGTTATGTGGCAGGCATGCTGCTTACCATCAGGCAAATGTCCTGCTCGTCTCGTCACACTTTACTTAAAAAAAAAAAAATGGTGTTGTGTGTGAATTGTCCACCTATATTTATTTATCTATATATATATATAAAATTCTCGTGTCACAGTGTTTGTTTCCTTACTCCTCCGAAACGGCTTTACTGATTTTAACCAAATTTTATATGCATATTCTGTAGGTATGAGAATCGGCTACTAGCTATTTTTCATACCCCTAAGTGACAAGGGTTGTTCACTAAGGCAAAACAACGTTTGCGGGGTCAGCTAGTATATATATAAAAATCAATGCCACTTTTCGTTGTCATTGAACTCCTCCTAAACGGCTGGACCGATTTGAATGATTTTTTTTGTATACGTTTGGGTAGGGCCCTGGAAGGTTTAGATTCACAAATCAGCCCGGCAGATGGCGCTGCAGTTGACATCTAGGTTATTATTCGAGCGAAGCCGGAGCGGGCCGCTAGTTATTTATAAATAGAGAGCTTAGTGGATGTCGCATATTGATAAATGATACACAGATACATGGATGACGTCGTTAGATATTGATATGATAGATATCTATCAATATTTACTGTTCCATCTTATTGCGACCTGTAACGTGACGTCTTGTAACGATAAGACGTCGTTATAAGACGTCACGTTACAGGATAAAGTACAATCATAACTAAGTTAATCTAATGCTAAACCGTTATGGGCCAACATTGATCTGTTGTGGTTTGGAAGGTTCATGTTTCGAGTCTAATAAGTTATAATCTTTGATGAAACTAAGTAAACGAAGATAAGGTACGCTCTAATATAAAGACAGCATATTATGCCGAAAATATCACACAAGTAATACGCAATGTGCACACAGCTTCACTTGCATCGTGAGAGACGTTTGAATGAATGACAAATACATCATGACAAGTAGGCAGTAGGTGCAAATGAGATAGCTATTTGTTCAGATATTTTTTTCGACAAGAATAGAAAGATATACAAATGCACTGGCGTGAAAGAGACAAAATAGCCGCAACTAACATATCGCCGGTCGTGTTGCACTCTTACGCTGTATGTATATCTGTCTCTTTTTAGAAATGGCCAATTGTAAAATTGTTTACAACAGAAAAATAATTTTAGATGTAATAATCATTGAACTGTTATGGAAATAATTAAAGATTTTGTGTACTTACGCATGAAAAGTGATACCATGGAACTTGTTCTTGGTCTTTGAACTGTTTGTGCACCTTGCAAAAGCAGAATAAGACATTATTACGGCTCATATCGGATTTTTTTGAATTGTTAGCGAACGTCCACTCAACTTGTGGCTCCTGTTGCGACTGAGACTCAATCAGGAGACGTCACCTGATTTTACATTGTGATCGTAGATGAGCGCGTGCCGCTTCTTAGTGTTTTAAGACTTCAATGGTTATAATAGTTTAAAATACTAAAAAACACGCTTTTAGCACGCTCTAAAAATTACAAAATATATTTTTTCGTATCCCATTCAGCAAACCCTTTCATTTAATACCCATATGCATTTCAAATAGCCAATCGGCCATCTTGGATGTTCGCCATGTTGGATTTAAGTCACGTGACATTTTTTTTTCGTTATCCTGATAGCAAACCCTTTCATTTTATACCCATATCATGGGGGTGGATTTCAAACAGCCAGTTCGCCATGTTGGGGAGGCCGCCATATTAGATTTGTAATGACGTTTCTTAGCTAGTCATGTATTGTCATCAGAACTCAGAACGTGTGCAAAATTTCATACTAATCGATGACTGGGATGTGGGTCAAATTAAGATTCCAAGATTTTCTTACATACATAGTTACAAGTTACAAGTGGTTCTAATAAAAGTGTGTTAAAAAGGGCAAAGTGATATATCATCTCATATCTTTGAGTAGAGCAATGCAGTGCAAGGAGTGATTCGGACTTATGAACTATTTATGTCCAAATAGCTACATAGCATTGAGCTACTATAATGGAGAGGCGTGTCCTTACCATCAGGTTCATGTTTTGGTCGTCCCGTCCAAGCACCTGAACGTGTACTAGGTTATATTGTAGAATGCCGGTGCGTTCCAACGGAGATCCCGGCGTCCTCCTCCTAGACATATATGTAGGCCACCCAGGGGGTTTTAGTGAGTAAGATCTCACATAACTTGGCTGGACCCCAATACAGCAAAGGATTTCCCCCCGTAAAACTAAAAAAAATTGGCAGTCGTAGGAACTGCCGATAGAAGTGAAAACTTATAACTCTAAAGTTCTGAATTTGATAGCTTACTTTGGAAACTGTGTTACACGGGTGTAACCGGAGGGCGTGGCCAGGCCATCATGGCATGGCCATCTAGAAATGCGTCAGCATTTCCCATTGGCTTACGAATTTCTAGATGGCCATGCCATGACGCCCTTTCGGCATTTCCCATTGGCTGACTCATTTCTAGACGGCCAATGGCCATGGTCCCGAGTTTACCCGAAGATTTCTTATCATACCCGAGCGTGACGCTAGAATTCAATTCACACCCCACGAAAAATCTGTGTAGGCGCGCCAAAAGAAGTTTTACCTTCAAAAAATGGGTATATTGTAAAACTAACGTCATTTTACTTATTTTTTTAACTTGAATATAGGTTTACACTTGACCACCATCTCGCCTGATGTTAAGCGACGATGCGGTCTACGATGAACGTGCTTTTACCTAGAAGAAACCGATTCACTCTCGACTTGAAGACACCAATATTAAAACTATCGGAGAAAATCCACTCTGGTAGTTCATTTCACAGCCTAGACGTTCTTATCACAAAAGTAGAGTCAAACCTCTTTGTTCGTGTCTTTGTAACATCAACCATGAAACGATGTCGCTTTCTCGAGCTACGAGCAGTCCGATAGAAAAAGGGGCAAGGGTTACTTGCGATGCTTTCTAGACATATCATTTTGTAATTTGTAATTTTTTTATTTTGTAATTTTTATGGCAAATAAACATTTTGTATCTGTCTTACGTCATGACTCATTGTTTACGTCATCATTTAAAAAATAATTTAGATTAATTGGCGGGAAATCGTCGCGAATACGAATACGTAATCGCATATCGTTCATTAATGTCCTTTCAAATAAATGTAATTAAGAACGCAGAGTATTCTAGAAAACAACGGACGTAATCAACAACTAGAAACAAAGGCAGTCGCACTGTATCATGTATGCTAGTGCCCTAAACGGCTCGGGAGCATCACCCATTGTCTTTAGATAGGTGTAAGGACCTCTGTCAGGGCACATGGAAGGTCGGCGTTTGTCTGAGTTGTATTTGCATTTGTGCCCGAATGTTTTCTTTGGAGTTTTCAGATAAATAAACGATTTCCCAGGATGTCCGGTCGCTTTTGCGTCTGTCTTTCTTGTTTTTGGATAGAAAAACCGTGGTCGTGGCTCATTGCTTACATTGTTCTTATAAACAAAACTAACATTTTAATCGACGATTGTAGATGTAGATATTTGACGTGTCCCACGATTTTATTTTAGTCTAAATGATTTTTCAATACATTTTTTATCTGCAAAATTACCATAACTGTGTAAAATAAACCCGTTTAATTATGTAAAAAAAATGTTAACTTATTTTCTTTTTAAGTTTTTAATTTTTATTTCTCAGTCTATTTAATAATGAATTAGTGCCTCATTATTGCAAGGTTTCATTTGATGAGCCCAATCATTTGATACACATATTGACGAGATTGAAAAAAAAAATAGGTTATCCGCCATTTTGTACCGGCGCCTATCTTGAATTTACAATAAATTTTACTATAGATAATATTTGTATTGTCATCAAAACCAAAGACGTATACCAAATTTCAGATCATTCGGTTGTCAGGAAGAGGGTGAAATTTCAATTACGTACTAAATTCGACCCAAGAAAAAAACAAATGGAGTGAGCTAAATAAAAGCGTTAAAAACATTAAGTACAAATAAGTATAATTGTGTATTTTATTATGAGAGAGAACAGCTGTTTGTTTTATTTAATTTCTCAAGTTCGTAATCATTGCACGTAGTACGTAGGTACTTAAAAAAAGTACTCTGAAAAGTACTATAGTCCCTTTAATAATTAAAGGTTGCATATCAAGTCAAGAGTAAAAAATGCACAAATGTACAATAAAAATGTCAATTAGTGAAAAAAATTAATGAAAAATAAAATTAGAGCATACAAATATTGTACATACATTTAAGAATGATAATTTAACTAAATAATATTGTTAATGACTAGTTACGTATGCCATTTAACGCGTGATCTTTATGTGATAATTAATTAATTGCTAATTGCTCTTCCAGATTATAATCTATCTCTGTATGGAATTCCATCCATATCCATATAGCAATTTTTGCGGGGGATAGTACCAAACACGTGGAGACGACATGAGGAAGATATAAATACTCGTAGATAGATAGATATACATACATTTTTAATTGTTCACGATAAAAAACATAAAACAGCGCTCGACCTTGACCCGTCTAGTTCCGTTCTCGGTATTTTCTATGGATAAAAAGTAGCATATGTGTATTCTAAAAGTGTGCCAAATTTCAACCCGATTTATTCAGAAGTTCCGATGTGATTGAGCAACAAACTTTGACTATCTATATATATATTATATATCTATACTAATATTATAAAGCTGAAGAGTTTGTTTGTATGTTTGTTTGTTTGAACGCAAGGATCTCTGGAACTACTGATCCGAATTGAACGATTCTTTCTTTGTAGGATAGTCCATTTATCGAGGAAGGCTATAAGGCTATTTAACATTACGCTACTATCAACAGAAGCCGAGCAGGAATAAAAAATGTAACAAAAACGGGAAAAAATATTGCTTTTTGAGAGCTTTCGTTGCGTGACGGCATATGTCATATTTCAAAGGTTGCGTCATTAGAACCTAAAGTAACCGAATTTGTTCAAAATTTGAATTGGTACGATCGATTTTCGATAGATGGCGTAGCAACGCGCGCGCGTTCAGCTAGTCTATATATATGTATAAAAGTGAAGTAATGTCATAGAATAGATAATATAGATAGAACGGACACTCCCCACCCCCCGCCAATTTCAAGCTTCCTCCCCCTCGCGGACGCGAGGCGGACTCAACGAAGGGTTATTATATCGGACGATAATTTTCTATGAGAATACGACCATGATGCTGTATTATTTAACAAAATGGTACCAATATTTTTCGTCTATTATACGAAACAAGAATAAGAGATTTTTAATTTCATAAGAATTTCTACAAAGATTGAATCATTTTTATAAACTGTGTTAAGCTATTCTGGTTAGAAGTACGCACCAACACTGAAGTCCTGTGACGAAGTTATTAAACTCGTTGTTTTTAAACTGCGGCTTTCGTTAATCGTTGTGAAATATGTCAGTGGCGCCAAGTTTTCTCTTTGGGTAAGTGTACTTAAATAAAAATCAATTCGTACATGTACAATTCGTACTTGGTACCTTTATTATCTCCTATTTTGTTTTAAATCTTCTCCCTTCTGATTGTTGAGGAAAGTTATATTTACCTACATTAAAGATCGAACACTAACTAGGTAAGATTGTAAGCCACTTAACACAGGCAGGTAACTCACGGGTCACAGCTATTCCATAAAATAATTTAGTAACCCTAGATGACACGCACACATGCGTAAATGTGTTCGAACGACATATGCGTAGTTGTGTGAGTGTAGGTATGTCGACTTCACCGTTTGTTTGGAGTTTAGGCCGAGTGTCCGGGGTGTGGTAATGTATAATCATAATCCTTTATTCATAACCAATGTTACACGTCATACAAAAAAAATCATATAAAAGGCAAAGCTGATTGACTGATAGATCAACGCACAGCCCAGACCGTAAGAGCTAGAAACTTGAAACTTCGCATACATGTTCTTCTTATAACGTAGGCACCCAATAAGGAGGGATTTTTCGAAATTCGACCCCTAAGGGGGTGAAATAGGGGATGAACGGTTGTATGAAACTTTTTATTCCTTGGAGATATTTGCATGAAATTTCGTATAAATTGAGTTCAACTAAATCATAAAGAACGTATGAAAGCGTTTTTCAAATTTATGTCTTCAAGGGGGTGAAATAAGGGATGAAGGTTTGTGAAAAACTTTTAATTTCTTGGACATATTTGCATGAAATTTCGTAAAAATTTAGTATAATCGTTAAGTTACCCACCCTACCGGTCAAATTCGGTTACTTAGAAACTCAAAAATTAGGATCGATTTTTCATGTAATTTTCTATCTTCTATATTATAAAAGGCAAAGGTGATTGACTGACAGATCAACCCACAGCCCAAACCGTAAGAGCTAGAAAGGATTATAGTTATTTATATTATTATTCGACCGTCGTATTACTTTTCAAAGTGAGAACCTGCCATAAGAAACTTACAGAAAGCGAGCGAAGCCGCGGTTTAAAGCTAGTTTTATAATATTAGTCGGAAGAACACATTCTTATATCTAGTGAAACAAAAAACAAATGAGTGAGATTAAATGAGAGGATGGCCAATGAGCCACGACCATCTTCAAACAATATATGGCATCAAAAACACGAAATGGAAATAAATAAAACTTAATTATAGAATGAATGAATAAAACCGGAAAGGTTAAGGCGTATCTACAAACAATGCAGGTCAAGATACGGCGGTCTACCGCCTAACTTCTCTGATGTTGTTCTTCCTTTTGTTTGCTCTAGAAATTAAAGACAAGTTTTAGTTGGCAGTAGAAGGGCTGGTCGAAATTCGGGACTTAGGCTACAGAACTTCGTAGATTGAAAGTTGGAAGCAGCTCAATAAGTTTTTTGAAGTGAAAACTTCTTTAGGCGCGCCTAGACAGATTTTTCGTGGGCTGTGAATTGAATTCATTCGTCACGCTCGGGTATGAAAGCTTCGGGTAAACTCGGGACCATGGCTATTGGCTATCTAGAAATACGTCAGCCAATGGGAAATGCTGAAAGAGCGTGGACAGGCCACCATGGCATGACCATCTAGAAACGCATCAGCCAATGAGAAATGCTGACGCATTTCTAGATGGCCATGCCAAGATGGCGAGGCCACGCCCTCCGGTTACACCCGTGTAGTTTCCAAGGTAAGCTATCAAATTCTGAGTTATAAGTTTTCACTTCTATCGACAGTTCCTATGACTGCCAATTTTTTTTAATTAACTCTTTAAAGTAACAAATCTCGCTCAAGAGATACAAGTTTAATACATACCGCACACTCTAGCACTAATATTAATATAACTGTCCAAGACTTGTACGTTAACTCAGCAGGACCTATTAGAGATTCTGCTAACACCACTACGACTCTATAACCTAGGGACACAGATACGTTAAATAAACAAATGAATAAATACCAAAACAATACTAAAAAGTCCTATTTACTAAGAAATACAAGAGTAGACAAGACAATAGACAACTTGAATCTATTTCATCGTGCTGTGATGCACACCGTTATGAAGTCGAAAAGTTCAGTGTGACGAGGCCTTTATATCTATAAAATTAGCCAGAAGCACAAAGAACCATAAAAACGTTGTACTGCCTCGTATGTAGTTCATTTGCCGTCAGCACTTGTGCACATATTGTTGATCTTGCAGAAATAAATTTTTGCTGCATTTTAAAAATATCGTAACGTATGAATCCTCATTGTGTACTCGGCGCCTGAAAGTCATTTAGATAAACCGTATTAATTATGTAAACAAAAAAGGAATATCCGTCTATCACTGACTTAGATAAAAATTACAATAATTAATATAATTGCCAGGGTGTGCGGTGCGTGTTAAACTTTCCGGCCAGTATGTATCACTCTTGAGCGAGACTTGGCGGCAAACGAACGCGGCAAAGTTTTTTTTTTAATTGTATTTTTTTTGTGTGGGCATGCATCTGCCGTATGCAGCCTAGTATCGGTCGGTCGTCGGGTTATCGTTGCATTCGAAAATATATTTTTTTAAATCGATAAGAAATGGTTGAGACTCAGTGCGCCACTAGACCTGTGAAGGCCTTCATCATGAGTGATCTCCTGAAAAAGTTCGACCAGGACACGACAAATGATTTCGTTAAATTTGCGGTCGCCGTCGCGGGATTCTACATGGGAATATATTTACGTACGTATTTTTTTTTTCTGTTTTTTTAGTTGCTGTTTACTTCTGACGTAATGTTGTAAGGTGTTGCTAAGTTTAACGGATTAAAAAAAATACTGAACATTTACAAAACTGATTTTTGTATTAAATTGTAAGTGTTATATAGTTTTTTGGTATTGTTTTTTTCGTATTTCGGCCTTTTTGTGAGCTTTTCAGTATTATGTTTGTAAGGTTAAATTTTAATCAAAACTGTGTTTTATGTATCAAGGTCTATGTGTGGAATACACCCTCATCAAATACCAAGTATATTTTTAATTTACTAATAAATAATGTAACTTTGTGTAGTATAGTAAAGCACAGTAAATCGTTAGGTATAAATGAATTATACGCTGTTTAATGTAGTTCGTATTTGCTTTTCAATTTGCATGCCAGATCAGTATGTAGTTTCGTGTTTGATTGAGTTATTTATACATTTTAATGATTGCTTAATTTTACGTTTATAATGTAGATTCTGTTCTGAACATTTTCTTCTACAATCACAGCTGACGACTAAAATTTCGTGTCCAGATTGCTAAATAAATAAATATTTGTCGAAGCTCATTCAATATTCACACATCATCAAAATCAGAACTAAGCAAAGTCTATACAATTTTCGAAACATGCTTATACAGTGAAAATAATATTAGATCCAATCAGGCTTACTTGACCTATCTACATTCATTACCAGTGGTTGAAGACAAAACTAAACTAGAAATAGTGTGAAGAGCCTGAAGAGTCTCAAGACACGTTACTGATGTTACATAATATATTTAACCTCATACCCAAACATTTGAGAGACGAGGCAGACAGTTAAACATTTAAAAATAGTCTTTATCTATCTCATATTAATTTACAAATATTACTATAGAAGAATTTAATATAAGATAAATAGAATAGAAGAAGACAAAGAAGTTCCAAAATCATAAAATAGGCTGTATTATAAAAAATCTAAAACACAATAGGCAAAGTAGCTAGAGATATGTACTTTAAATAAATTTAAAATTGAACTTATAAATTTATACAAATCTTACTATGACGATAAAAATATCGTATAATTGATCGACCGTGAAGAAATATATTTATCATATATTTTCAATTTGACTATTGACTTTAACAAATAAATAAAAGAGTATTTATGTGTGCATGCCAAATACATGTGTGTGTGTGTGTTGTGTGTAATGTATTTTTATGCATAATTGAAAAAAAAAATGCATTCTGCATTCTTTCTCTGTGTAAACATTTTTTTTTTAAATAAAGAGTGACGAGACGATCGGGTCATGTGCCTGATGGTAAGCAACATGCCTGCCACATAACGGCACAGTGACACGCAGCTATTAGAACATGAAGAGTCCAAATCATTACCTACCACTGCACTGCGCTCGTCAGCCAGAGATTTAAGATGTTATATCTCTAAGCCCTGTAATTTCTCAGGAAACATTGCCCTTCAAACCGGAACACAGTAATGTTTGCACATTACTGCTTGGCGGTAGATTTAGTACTATTACACAATTACTATTTAGTGTGCGAAATTTCATACTCATCCTTCCGTCGCCATTCACGAAAAGGATTACAAAGTTTTTTTCCCATGTCTATAGATAATGTAGAGAACAACCGTGGTAGCTTAGAATAATTATTAATTTATTCTATTTTATGTTCAGAATTGTTTATATATATGTCTGTGAACACGTCACATTGATTGTCCCTTGGCGTGAATAATAACGCGACGCGAGTTATAAATGAGATAGGTGAAAACCTATCAGTTCGTATATCGTTTCAGTCGCTTGTTATCAGAATGAGGTCAAGTTGTCATTTTCTCTCGTTTCTTATAGGATAACATAAGCAACCCATTAAATGTTATATTATTACTGGGCTCTTATTTTAAAACTTAAAACATAATTTATTTCGTTACCAAGTAAGCTGTTACAATAATTTCGGTTCCCTGCCTTTTGCTTTAGTTCTAAATACTGTGTTGCAAAAGGCAGTGTCTTCCATTAGGTACTATAATAATACAACTTCCAATTAAAGTTATAAATGTATACATATAAATTATTGTATACTGCGTTTATGTGTGTGTGTGTGTGTGTGTGAGAGAGAGAGGGTGTGTGTGTGTGAGGGTGTGTGCATATCCATGTGTTTCTGTGTGCTAATAATTTTATAGTATAGAATGACGAGACGAGCAGCAATATGCTTGCCCATAACAGCACAGTAACAAGCCGATATTTAATTGAAAACATAATATTATCGATAAAAAGCAAGTGAAGTCATAACATCATTTTTTTTTCGTCAAGATCTAAAATAAAAATACCGACATACCTAAACGTTAAAAAAACATGATATATATACTCCATATCTGAGCAATCGTGTGTAAACCAGTCAACCATTTATGAAGTTTGTAAAAAAAATTAAGTGTTTCTAATTTTATACTCTTTCAAAGGAATAAAAAGAAACAAAAATTCGGAACGCAGCCAAAAATGCCGGTGAAATTGGCGCGCAAAGAAGAAAAAAGTACCAAATTGGCAGCACGAGAAAGAAAATTAATCCTTTTTTGTGCTCGCTCGACTGCTCATGTTTTGCTCGATATCGCAACTTACATGTTTATTTATACTTACGTTCATGGTCAAATTATGAAGCGCCTGATAAAAAGTGATTTATCAAGTCTGTATCGCTTTTATTTTGAGTTGAAACTCACTTTCGTTGGAAACTCGCGATGGTTCAGCGCATGAAATTCTAAATAAGTACATTGGTGTTTTGAATTATAATGTTTGTTCACTAATCACTTACTTATGTGTTGTTAATAGAACGTATGTTTAATGTATTTTAGTTAGTTATTACTAGTACTTCCTTTACTTAAGATTTAAATGAATAAATATTGGTGGACAATTCACACACAACACCACATGACCCCAAACTAAGCAAAGCTTGTGTGATGGCGGCCAGATAGCTGATACAAAACTTATATAGTTTTAAATACATACTTATTATACGTAGAAACACCCAGACACAGTGCAAACATTTGAATTAATCACACAAATATTTGCACTGGGTGGGAATCGAACCCACGACCCTCGGCTTTGCAGGCAGAGCTACTACCAACTAAGACACGAGGCCAGTCGATTTAAAAAGTATCTTTATACTCTATATTTATGTACTTACCTATTCTCGCCTTCCCTTTGTTTCAATCATTTAATATTCCACGGTAGCCTGAAAGAGATCGCTTAAGGTCACCACCGCAGTCTAGTGATGATTTGAACTCTTCATGATCCAATAGCTGCGTGACACTGTGCTGTTATGCGCAGGTAAGCTGCTTACCATCAGGCCCATGCCTTGCTCGTCACGTCACTATAAAAATATTTTAAAACCCTATCAGTATACCCTATTCTGAGTTACCCTATGATTGTGAAACATAAATGAAAATTTAGATCACGTCCTATATTACGGCTGTTAATATATTATTTTACAATAAACGAGGAAAGGGCATATAAATCTAATACAATAAAATATAATTCTTGCTAGTTTTCCTTGGTGGAACTGTGCCCGTATTACGAAATCAAATGTAATTAATACACACTGTAAACCACAGTAGCTTATCCCTTCCGCCATTCTGTAACACAGGCCCTCAGAAACGAAATTTACTTGCTTGTGATCTACGAAAAAAGTGTTTTTTGAAGTTTTCACTTTTGGTGGGCCTAAGGGGATGCCCTACGGCCCTAGCAGAGAGAATCTGGCATTTGCCGAATTGAAGCTGGTATGAAGAGTAACTATTTTGGTTCCATTACAGAAGATGTAACTGTGTCTATTGCCCAAACAATTGCCCAAATAATGATTTGGACTCATCATGTTCCACTAGCTACGTGTCACTGTGCTGTTATATGACAGGAATGTTGCTTACCATCTGGCACATGTTAAGTTCGTCTCGTCACTCTATACTATAAAATAAATAAAAAAGTGGCCAAGTGCGAGTTGGACTCGCCCATGAAGGGTTCCGTTGCAGCAAGTAACATAATATACATAGTACACATAGTTCTTGTAGTTCGTTGTAACTTTGATCGAAGTTTTAATAATAGTTTATTTATGACGAACTAAAAAAAAACTACTCATCAGATCGAGTTCAAACCAATTTTCGTTGGTAGTTTGCATGGTAATGTACATCATGGTTTTTTTTTAGTTTTTTCATTCTCTTACTTTAGAAGTTAGAGGGGGGGGACACATTTTACCACTTTGGAAGTGTCTCTCGCGCAAATTATTCAGTGTAGACAAAAACTATACTAGAAACCTTCACATCATTTTTAAAGACCTATCGATGAACAACCCACACGTTTTAAGACCCGCCTAACTTAACCAACTAAATCGGCTTTGGTTTTGATATAGCTGTCTCTATAATATGAAGCTAAAAGGAAAGAGAGTGCAATATCAACGATAAGACAGTTTTGGTCAGGTGGTAGATCTCCTAATTTGGTATTAGACCCTGCGTCTCGTCGTCTGCACTAGACCATAGTTTCAGAACGGGAACGACGCAATTAAAATAATAAAACCTTTATGTTTCTATGTATTAAAAGTATGTATTTACAACTATATAAGTACTATCTGAACCGTGAGCGCGTAGCTACGCCATCTATCGAAGATTGGTCGTACCAATTCAAATTTTGAACAAATTCAGTTACCCTAGGTTCCAATGACGCAACCTTTTAAAAGATAGACACATGCTGTCACGCAACGGAATCTCTCAAAAAGCAATATTTTTTCCTGTTTTAGTTACATTTTTCATTAATTCTCCGCTCCTGTTGATAATAGCCTGATATTACAATAGCCTATAGCCTTCCTCGATAAATGGACTATCCAACAGAGAAATAATCTTTCAATTCGGACGAGTAGTTCCCGAGATCCTTGCGTTCAAACAAACAAACTCTTTAGCTTAATAACATTAGTGTAGAGATCAGCTATTTGGCTTCCATAGTACAAACTTTGCTTAGTTTAGGGTCAGATAGTGCTGTATGTGAAATGTCCATCAATATTTATTTAATTTAAATAAAACCGCGGCAAGCTGCTAGGGTCTGACAAAAATAAACAGGTCTTCATAAAAAAAAAAACCATCCTCACCCATACATGAGTATAGGAAAACTACCGTTAATCGATAAAAGTAAGTACTTATAATTACGTTATTGCTGACAACAAAAGGCTGTAGAGCCGGGATGGCCGACATAAGTTATTTATAGCAGATGATGAATGAAGAGCAACGCCCTCCATGCACAGGTGATCAAACGGCCATCGAGACCTAATACTTAGCGAATGTGAAAAGCGAACGTAATGTTTTGAAGTGAAAACTTCTTTTGGCGCGCCTAGACAGATTTTTCGTGGGGTGTGAATTCTACCGTCACGCTCGGGTATGATAATAAATCTTCGGGTAAACTCGGGACCATGACAATTGGCCATCTGGAAATGCGTCAGCCATAGAAATGCGTGAGCCAATGGGAAATGCTGACGCATTTCTAGATGGCCATGCCATGATGGCTAAGCCACGCCCTCCGGTTACACCCGTGTAGTTTCCAAAGTAAGCTACCAAATTCTGAGTTGTACATAAGTTTTCACTTCTATCGGCAGTTCCTATGATTGCCAATTTTTTAGGGTTCCGTAAAACGTAAAAACGGAACCCTTATAGATTCGTCATGTCTGTCTGTCTGTCTGTCTGTATGTCTGTCCGTCCGTATGTCACAGCCACTTTTTGCCGAAACTATGAGAACTACAATGTTGAAACTTGGTAAATATGTATTCTGTGAACCGCATTAAGATTTTTACAAAAGTTTAAAAAAAATACAAAAATTAGGGGTGCCCCCCATACTGAGAACTGAGCTCAATAATTTTTTTTTCATCAAACCTACACGTGTGGGGTGTCTATCGATAGGTCTTAAAAAATGATGTTGAGGTTTCTAATATAATTTTTGTCTACACTGAAGAACTTGCGCGAGAGACGCTTCCAAAGTGGTAAAATGTGTGTCCCCCCCCTCTAACTTCTAAAGTAAGAGAACGAAAAAACTAAAAAAAATATATGATGTACATTACCATGAAAACTACCAACGAAAATTAGCTTGAACTCGATCTGATGAGTAGTTTTTTTTAGTACGTCATAAATACACTATTATTAAATTTCGATCAAAGTTACAACGAACTACAAGAACTATGTGTACTATGTATATTATGTTACTTGCTGGAACGGAACCCTTCATGGGCGAGTCCAACTCGCACTTGGCTACTTTATTTACTATACAAATCGAGTGACAGACTAACTCATTACTGCACTTAATTTACAATTAACAAAATGTACTTACTTAAAATAAAACAAAATGGGTACCTACAGTAGCATTTGGTGGTATTATCATTACAAGCGATCTCTTCGATTTGGTTGTAGGTAGTATGTTTTTGAAGTGAAAACTTCTTTAGGCGCGCCATCCAATTGGCCATCTGGAAACGCGTCAGCCAATAGGAAATGCTGCAAGGGCGTGGCGTGGCCATCTAGAAATGCATCAGCCAATGAGAAAATGCTGACGCATTTCTAGATGGCCATGCCATGATGGCGAGGCCACGCCCTCCGGTTACACCCGTGTAGTTTCCAAGGTAAGCTATCAAATTCTGAGTTAAGTTTTCACTTCTATCGGCAGTTCCTATGACTGCTTTTTTATTTTGTATGTACATATTAGCTGACCCCGCAAACGTTGTTTTGCCATATAAATAAAGGTATGAAAAATAGCTAGTAGCCGATTCTCAGACCTACTGAATATGCATATAAATTTTGGTAAAAATCAGTAAAGCCGTTTCGGAGGAGTAAGGAAACAAACACTGTGACACGAGAATTTTATATATATTTTATATATAAGACGAGAATTTTATATATAAGATGTTACACGATAGCTACGCAAATTTAAAATTGATTTTGTCGATTCATACTAGGTAGCTAGGTACTACCACTACTTCAGAGGTGGTCGCATATAAATTTTATCGAAATTGGTGTAGCTGTTCCTGAATTATCAATAAAACTCTTAAAATTATCTTCCCTCGGTGATACGAATATATTTGCTTTTATGAAATTTCAACGAATATCTAAGTTTAACCCTCGGTGTACTAGGTGGGGTTTGACATACCCCAGTCCTGAAAAATTCGAAATTATTTGAAAACTATGAAAGCGCGGGCGTACGTTTTCCGAGTAGTTGGAGATACGGCATTGCCAAGTCGATTGTCACCATTACTTTGGTCCGGTGACTGTTGTGTGCTAGTAACTTGTGTGTTAAGTGCGCATAGGCGTCATCCACTCCGCCAAGTTTGGCGCGTTTTTATAAAAATAGGTAGCATAGTTGACGATTTTTTTGTCTTTTATTATTTGTTTTAGTGTTCTATAATAACATTCATTGATACGAATATCAATTTATAAAGAGAATGTCTCAACTGACGAAGTCAGATATATTTTATTCTTAAAACTCGAAATAGTTACGTTTCTATTCTTTTATTGATAAAATTCATAAAAATAAAGAATTACTTCGATTTGTTACATAAACCTGTTGATTACAATATATAAATATTATTTCATAAATGAAACGCTCAAATAATTGAAACATTCTTGTTTTATGACATCTTTCGTAGGTGGGGTATGTCATACCCCAACTCGTATGCGAAGGGGTTTTTAGTCACCTCGTACACCGGTTAATTTGGAATTGACGTCGGTTTTGTTTTGTCGGACCAAAATTAAATTATTTCGAATAAAATAACCTATATAATTTACGCAGTACACTCTATCTGAATTCTAATTTTAGTCTCTATTGTTCCATGAGCACAAAACATACAAACTTTAAATTTAAAACAATAGTAGAAAGGATAATGCGTGAATGATACCAAAATGAGTACTTTTTGTCATTACGTTCAATATTTCCTGTATTACATCCTACTAATATTATAAATGTCAATGTATGGATGTTTGGATGTTTGTTGCTCAATCACGACCTAACGTATGAACGGATCGGGCTGAAATTTGGAACACAGATAGATTATAGTCTGGAAGAACACATAGGCTACTTTTTATCCCGGAAAAACTACGGGAACTTAGCGGGTAACACCGTGGGGCGCTGCTAGTAATAATTCCTAATAACTAATACATTTATATGTATTTAAAAATAATATCCTCATCAGTCTATTCGTCCTGCTGGCCATAGGTCACTCCCATAATACGCGCACTCAGTTTGATACTCGGTCTAACGTTTGCAATCGCCACCAGCAGCCTTACGTATATCGTCACTCCATCTAGTCTCAGGGCGTCCTACACTACGTTTACCGATTCGCAGTCTCCACTCCAGAACCCGTCTACCCCAACGGTTATCAGGTCAGCGACAGATATGATCAGCTCACTGTCGCTTACTTCTCTTTGTCTAATGCTCTGAGCGTCTGAGCTATGTCGGTGACTTTAGTTATCTGACGAATAGGGTACCGGACTGGGTCAAAAATACACCATCCTAATTAGTCTGTCAGCTAGATCATGGAAAAATATTGGACACGTATTTTTTGTTTTTTCATAATATTAAAAATCGTCAAAGATATAGACCATCGAACTTCGAGAGTGGGGGGTCGCGACGTCACTCGTGAGTAAAAATCGTACTCACAAGTGACGTCACACGAAACTTCGAAGCGCTGTATCTTCGTCATTTTTTGTTTGTGAAACAAAAGAAAAAATACGTGTACAATATTTTTTGGCAATCTAACTAACGGGTTACTTAGTTTTTTTGAGGATTGTACCCTATTACTTCATTGCAGATGCAATCCCTCAGATAAACTCCAAGCATAGCCCTTTCCATAGTTCGCTGAACGATTTTGAATTTGGTTTTTAATCGATTTCACTGTCACTGTCCGACCACGTTTCGGCTCCGTAGGTCACTACGGGTAGGACGTGGGTAGGACGCACTTAAATACCAAATTACTAATTACTAGCAGCTCCCCGCGGTGTTACCCGCGAAGTTCCCGTTCCCGTTGTTTTTCCGGGATAAAAAGTAGCCTATTTGTTCTTCCAGACTATAATCTATCTGTGTTCCAAATTTCAGCCCGATCCGTTCATACGTTAGCGACGTGATTGAGCTACAAACATCCAATCAACCATACATTGACATTTATAATATTAGTAAGATGTATTATTATATCAGGTATACGGTTTGTACAGTAAAATAATGTTGACCGATATATGTTTAGATTACTGCAGTAAATTCGCGCTCATCTACTCAGAATTTTATAGCTTACTTTGGAAACTACACGGGTGTAACCGGAGGGTGTGGCCTGGTCATCATGGCATGACCATCTAGAAATGCACCAGCATTTCTCATTGACTAACGCATTTCTAGATGGCCATGCCATGATGGGCAGGCCACGCCCTTTTAGCAATTTCCATTGGATGACGCATTTCTAGATAGCCAATGGCTATTATGGTCCCGAGTTTACCCGAAGATTTTTTATCATATCCGAGTGTGACGCTAGAATTCAATTCACAGCCCACGAAAAATCTGTCTAG
The DNA here is from genome assembly GCA_963693475.1 of Ectropis crepuscularia. Classification (NCBI taxonomy): domain Eukaryota; kingdom Metazoa; phylum Arthropoda; class Insecta; order Lepidoptera; family Geometridae; genus Ectropis; species Ectropis crepuscularia. The sequence continues at coordinate 12,211,867 of OY856368.1, read as the reverse complement.
GCGCGCCAAAAGAAGGTTTCACTTCAATTACTAACAAAAGTCGAATACCAGAGTGTCGTGTAAGCTGTAAATTCATCACTGTATACTCGTGAGTGCTAATAAGTCAGTACCTTGAACCGGCCAGGTGGAAGATTTACATAATAACATGCTGACGGTTTTATGTAGTCTTGATCATCGATATAAATTAAAAGATGTACCCGGAGCACCTAGAAATCGTTTACAAATTGCGTCTCTGTGTGTAGCGTGAGCGGTTTACAACTACCAATCTACTTGACTCCTAGAATCGCTTGCGGCGAGGTATGTTGCGGTTCTACTTATTTTGGTTGTGACAACGAATAGCGATAGCATATTACTATTACTGATAGGTATAATATAAACGTCCGGTTGCTTCCTACAATCGATTAAAACGGAAAGGGTGAGCTCACTCTTTCCAACGATAACATGATAACGATAACACCTTGGCCAGTTATTCTACCGCCAAGCAGCAATGTGTAAGCGTTACTGTGTTCCGGTTTGAAGGGAAATGTGTCCAGATAAATTACTGATTAGAGGTATAATATCTTAGAGCTCTGGGTGACGAGCGCAGTGCAGTGCTAGGTAATGATTTGGACTCTTCACGTTCCATGAGCTGTGTGTCACTGTGCTGTTATGTGACAGGCGTGTTGCTTACTATCAGGCACATGTCCTGCTCGTCTCGTCACTCTTTAATAAAAAAAAATATATATGATTCCGTGTGCCTGAAGTTTGGGAGGGCACATCCATTGATTTATATCGATGGATCTTGAGTCCGTTACGTGGGACAGGATTGAAACTAGCAACGGAGCTATACAGGGTGCCTAGAGCTAACATTATTTATTACACCACTAGCTGCGCTCCGCGGTTTTACCCGTGTAGTTCCCGCTGTTTTTCCGGGATAAAAAGTGGCATATGTGTTCTTCCAGACTATAATCTAACTGTGTTCCAAATTTTATCCCGATTTGTTCAGACGTTACGACGTGATTGAACAACTCATATCCAAACATTGACATTTATATATAACACTAGCTGATCCGTGCGCGCGTTGCTACGCCATCTATCGAAAATTGGTCGTACCAATTCAAACCTAGAACAAATTTGGTTACCTTAGATTCTAATGACGCAACCTTTTAAAAGATAGACACATGCTGTCACGCAACGAAAGCTGTCAAAAAGCAATATTTTTTCCCGTTTTTGTTACATTTTTCATTCATGATCCGCTCCTGTTGATAGTAGCGTAATCTTAAATAGCCTATAGCCTTCCTCGATAAATGGACTATCCAACAGAGAAAGAATCTTTCAATTCGGACAAGTAGTTCCCGAGATCCTTGCGTTCAAACAAACAAACTCTTCAGCTCTATAATATTGGTATAGAATATAGATTAAGTACTTGGATATTACTCACAAGCACAATAAAGCGTCCACCTATATTTTTCGTCACTTCGATCTTTTCGGCAAAATCGGTTTTGTGGGATTATTCTTAAAAATCGTTTATGTTTTCAATATACTCATGGTAACATTCAACATATGTACTATCATAAAATTTGATTTAAAATTAACGATATCTGATAAACTAGAGCAATACAGGAAGAGCGGAATAGGGTACAATCCTCAAAAAAACTAAGTAGCCCGTTAGTTAGATTGCCAAAAAATATTGTACACGTATTTTTTCTTTTGTTTCACTAACAAAAAATGACGAAGATACAGCGCTTCGAAGTTTTATGTGACGTCACTTGTGAGTACGATTTTCACTCACCGAGTGACGGCGCGACCCCTCACTCTCGAAGTTTGATGGTCTATATCTTTGACGATTTTTAATATTATGAAAAAACAAAAATACGTGTCCAATATTTTTCCATGATCTAGCTGACGGTCTTATTAAGATGGTGTATTTTTGATCCAGTCCGGTACCCTATGCTACAGGTATACAGTCCACAATCGAAAGTCCAGCATAGTCTAGAGGTCTAGACCTAGACCTCTAGACCGAAACTTTGCTAATGGTATTTGTATAATCAACCCATGTATTTTTGTGGTAGGATTCGTTGTAGAGTCCGCCTACAAATCAGCCCGGCAGATGGCGCTGCAGTTGATATCTAGGTTATTATTCGAGCGAAACCGGAGCGGGCCGCTAGTCTTATATATTTAACTGGGTAACGAGCGAAGCGCAGTGCTAGCTGCTTTGGACTCTTCGTGTTTCTTTAGCTGCGTGTCGCTGTGCTGTTATGGGCAGGCTCGTCTTCTCGTCGCTATTTTAAAAAAGTCTTGCGACGTGATTGAGCAACAAACATCCAAACCAAAATGACAAAATGTTAATTTTGAGTGAAAAGAGACATTGGAACATAGGTTTCAATGCTTGATCGTTTTTGTTGTTCGTATCTCGTACGGGGGTATCATCAGAGGCACTCTGTATAATATATAGCTCGTTTTACACAGGACGTCGAGGCGGTCTCTATATAGGTTCCTTGACCTATCACGCATCCCTCATATTCGCAGTAAAAACTAAATTTATTACTTCTTTCGCCGCCGAATAACGAACATCAACTAATGATCGGTCATTTATTAAGGTTTTTGCGATGTGCTTTGGAAAAAGTATACGTAATTTTTAAATGAGGTGATTTTGTAATTCTCGTAACCCATGAAATAAAGATAAAAATAGGCACATTTGTAAGTTTTATAATGCATCATCACGTGGTTTTTCCCGTGTACTTTCAGATCACGTTATTTTCTTGCGGTAAAGAATAGCTTATGAGTTATTCCAGACTTTTGATATTTATACTATTGAGATACCCAAATATATCAAATTTAAATATCAAATTTCATCAGATTTTTAGAGTTCCGTAAAACGTAAAAACGGAACCCTTATAGATTCGTCATGTCTGTCTGTCTGTCCGTCCGTATGTCACAGCCACTTTTTGCCGAAACTATGAGAACTACACTGTTGAAACTTGGTAAGTAGATGTATTCTGTGAACGGCATTAAGATTTGAACAAAAAATAAATAAAAAAGAAACATTAGGGTTGCCCCCCATACTGAGAACTGAAACTCAAATTTTTTTTTCTTCAATAAACCTACTCGTGTGGGGTGTCTATCGATAGTTCTTCAAAAATGATGTTGAGATTTCTAAAATCGTTTTCGTCTACACTGAATAATTTGCGCGAGAGACACTTCCAAAGTGGTAAAATGTGTGCCCCCCCCCCCTCTAACTTCTAAAGTAAGAGAATGAAAAATCTAAAAAAAATATATGATGTACATTAATTACCATGTAAACTACCAACGAAAATTGGTTTGAACTCGATCTGATGAGTAGTTTTTTTTAGTACGTCATAAATACACTATTATTGAAACTTCGATCAAAGTTACAACGAACTACAAGAACTATGTGTACTATGTATATTATGTTACTTGCTGCAACGGAACCCTTCATGGGCGAGTCCAACTCGCACTTGGCCACTTTATTTCAATAGTTTTTGCGTAAAAGAAGTTATAAACATTCATCCATCTATCCTCATAAACTTTCGCATGTAGTTGAAAGTACTTTTTCAGTGACTTTTGTAATTGGAGGAGGTAAAAATTAAATATATAACCTTCTTTCAGCTATGTGTATTTTTTGACGTGATAACGTCTTATAATTCGATGAAGCCGGCTGCACGCCCACAAAACATGACGTCATGTACCGTTACCGTCGGTCGTTACCTCGCCGCATGTTTGTTACAGTTGTATTAATTATTTCGACCAGTAGTTCAAGCGGGGATGTAGCTCAGTGGTAGAGCGTTCGCTTTGCATGTGAAATGCCCCGGGTTCGATCCCCCGGCATCTAAAAGCTTTTTTGCATTGTTTTGATTGAAAATGACTAAATTCTACTGATTACTTTTTACATACAAATCTATTAAACAAATGAAATTAAAATTGTCTTTTGAAAAATGCTACCATTCCATCAGTATTTTCTTAAGACGTTGTCACGTTCTATCGTCAGTAAATCGACTTTACAGACAAACATTTTTTCGTTGATAATTTCATTAACATCATTGTTTTCCGATTTTTGTTTATCACTCAGGGATCACGTACAAAGCCAATGGTGAAAGAGTTTTTGAAATAGGTTCAGTAGCTCCTAAGATTCATCATCATCATCTGCAGCCTGCAGACGTCCACTGCTGGACATAGGGCTCCCCCAATGATTTCCACAATGACCGGTCTTGTGCCGCCTCCATCCACCGACTCCCCGCGACCGAGACAATGTCATCGGTCCATCGTGTGGGGGATTAGTGCGATCAAACAAAAAATCTTTTGAGCTTTACAATATTAGTTTATTCTGCATTCGACCTGGTCCTCCATTTGAACTGGTTTAATTCAAATTTATTCCCTTAAATATTACAGGCATCTGTTTTTAGTACTATGGGACCGAACACTGCCGTAGGTCCCTTTATAAAAAAAAGATACCTACTGATAACCTAACTGATTTGCATGATCTGATACCACCCTGTCCTTTTTGCTAACGGAATGCTCGTAGCTCGAAAAAGCGACATCGTTTCATGGTTGATGTTCCAAAGACACGAACGAAGAGATTGGACTCTACTTTTGTGATAAGAACGTCTAGGCTGTGGAATACGTTGCCTGAGTGCGTTTTCCCCGATGGTTACAATCTTTGTGTCTTCAAATCGAGAGTGAATCGTTTTTTTTTTCTAGGTAAACACGCTCCATCGTAGACCGCATCGTCGGTTAACATTAGGCGAGATGGCGGTCAAGTGTAAACCTATAAAAGTAAAAAAAAAAACTTGTATTATTTGATTTCTTAAGTGTTTTTGTTATGAGTTATTATTCTACAGATATGTGCGAGTAGATTAACGAGTACTAAAACTCATCCACGTTATTTTCTACTCATTTTAGATAATGTTATCTCCTGAAATCGTGCATATTAAAAACATGACTGGATGATAACTGGTGTTTTGATATGTAAAAATGCCCCCATTTCCCCCCTTAGATAAAACATGTAGGGACATTGTACTTTCATGTTATTGCATCATTATTACTTAGGTTACAGTAGGTTCTGCGTAGTTAGAAGTATTGTTGTGATATATTTTTTTTTTTTTTAATAAAGATTGACGCGACGAGCATGTCATGTGCCTGATGGTAAGCAACATGCCTGCCACTTGACAGCACAGTGACATGCAGCTACTGGAACATGAAAAGTTCAAATCATTACCTAGCACTGCACTGCGCTCGTCACCCAGAGATTTGAAATTATTTTGAAATAAACGATATTCCAATAAAGTACGATATTATACGACATGCAGGTCTACTACGAAGTCCGATAAACGATATATCGGTTCGTTTGGACATTTCTTACCACTAAACACAATCAGTCGGTTGATCGGATCGGGTGTTTCGGTCATTCCGAATTCCGACCGACATAGATTTAACAGTTTTTGTGCCGTTAAATCTATGTCGACGATGTTACTCCGAAAGCATTTAATTACCTTACGGATTATTCGGACAGCTGTCGGTCGGATCCGATTATTCAGAGGTTGTTTTCGTAGTATACTTGAAGGTACGATACGATTTAATACGTTACGATACGGTACAAATACGTCTTTATTGCTGTTTGCAGGTTTAAGATGTGTTATCAATTGAGTAAAAGTAAACCAATTGAATAAATGTAAGAATTTATATTGACAACTGTTCGATCTTTCCCATATAAAATTTCAGAAACGAATGCTCCTCAACGGCTTAGCTCCATCTACTTATAGCGCCAACCCCTCTAAAACTCTTTTGAGATGGCGGGTAGAAGTGAATGGTATCTCACCGGCGCCCTCTACACTAAATGACACATATTTAGACTCAAATCCCAGTATTAAAAATAATATAGTGAAATACACGGCAAACAAAATACAGGTGATAACATGAGATGATACAAAACATTTTAAAAGTTGACCCATACAAACTGGCCACGTCGATAGGCAAAACAACAGTTGGAGTTTTAGCCTGTAAAAATGCCCCCATTTCCCCCCTTAGATAAATTAGATTTAATTAGAAATTAGATTAAATTAGATAGGCCAAATAAACGCCAGCATTTTGGTCACGCGTCGCATCGACCAAGCGTTCGGAAAGGCTTTTGAAGATGAGGTGAGCTCCCGGCCCCCACGGACCCAATGTCTCAACCCCAAAGGGCTCAAATATGTAACCTCTTCCGAGGGTTGCATATTTGCGCCGTTTGAGTCGCTCAGCTGAATTAGCCGCTGCACCAGCCTTACAATGCGTCTCTGGAAGATGTGATGGTGCCAGAGTATCGACGCAAGTTGCGTCCCACACTAGGGGCCGACCCAACTTCCAAGGCACAACAGTCATGCCGTCAGGTCTTTTTCCATCGTCACGCGCAAGCCCACTCGGTTCGAGTATGGCTGGGACATTGGCGGTGGAAAAAGCCCGGCGTATGATGTCGTTCAGGCTGGCGTGGCGGCCAATACGACCTGCGCTTTTCGAGCAAGAGAGACCGTGGTGACCGAGTTGGTCGACGGCAGTACCACAATGGCAGCGATGGGCTTCATAGCACCTCGCACCCAAGCGCAAGCTAACAGCTAGACGAAATGCAGTTGGATCTAATAGGCTACCGGTATTGAAAGATGGCAAAGCTTGTAACCAAAGGCCCGATTCCCACACAGACACAGCAAGGATACGAGCACGATCCGCGATACTAGGACACGTATCGAGAAGAGAGTTCCGTGCTAGATCGCAGATCGGTCGATCCCACTGTCTCTGAGATGACAGACATCTGGGGAAATCGTTGTTTGGACAAGCCAGCCTCCAAGCATTCTTAGCCTCGCACAAATTAGCTACTACTACATCAGAATATTCCGAATGGCCTAAAGAGGGTGCGAGAATTTTGTCTATTAGATTTTGAGTACTATGAACTGAGGACAAGAATGCCGGTAAAGCTACACTTGAAATTTGGCGGACCCCTAGGCTTTGTTATTGCTTCGTTTTATTATAGTTACAGGTTCTGCGTAGTTAGAAATATTGTTGTGATAATTATTTTGAAATAAACGATATTGAAATAAAGTAAGATATTGTACGACAACGTACGATACGATTTAAATACGTTACGATATAGTTACGATACGATTTAATACGTTAGGATATGTTTGTCAGTGATGGTGCATGGGACAAATGGGACTTATGACGCCGACTGTCTCTCTTATGGTTCATTAATTTGTACAGGTTACTTATGTGAGGGAGGTTATAAAATCCATTCATTATTTTAAATGTTTCGATCAAGTCTCCTCGTAACTCTTCCAATGTAGTGAGGTGTAGGGCTTTTAATCTGTCTGTGTAGGATTTACGTTTTAGAATAAGCTCTTTATTAAATCAGATTTTAGTCTTTTAAAAAATATTTCTACCAAAATGTTCATAATGGTTCGTAATGGCCTATCCGTTGGTGTAAGTACAAATTTCAAATGATGGCGGTTTTTCGAATAGATGCATGATGATTACAATTTTTTTTTTTTTTGGTTTCGTTATGAAGAGATTATTTAAACAATCAATTCATTATCAAAAAAAAGCCATTTAAAAATTCATTAACAAAACTACAATTTTGAAGCCTAGAAATTGCAGAAATTTAATGTATTTTTCACCAGTTGATATTTGTTTTGGCTAATGAGTAGATAGCTCTGAAAACTGAACAAACACTCGTTTTGCTCGGTCTGGAGCTTCCATCGTTCAGTCAGCTCGTCTTTTTTGACTGGCCTCGTGGCTTAGTGGGTAGTAGCTCTGCCTGCGAAGCCGAGGGTTGTGGGTTCGATTCCCACCCAGCGCAAATATTTGTGTGATGAATTCAAATGTTTGCACTGTGTCTGGGTGTTTCTATGTATAATAAGTATGTATTTAAAACTATACAAGTATTATATCAGCTATATGGCCGCCATCATACAAGCTTTGCTTAGTTTGGGGTCAGATGGTGTTGTGTGTGAAATGTCCACCAATATTTATTTATATATTTTAACCCCTAGCTCGTCTTTTTTAACCCCTAGCACGTCTATTTTAACCCCTAGCTCGTCTTTCCATCGCATTGGAGGACGACCTTGTCCCGTCACTAAATTAAAAAAAAAATGTTCATTCAACTCTGGATAACAGACGCTGCTGTTAGATAGTAACAATATCTGAATATTTTGAGCGATATCAACTTGTCCATAACAAAACTATACTTGATCTTGCGCTGCGAAATCATATCGGTCATTTTCAATGTCATATTTTGATTATCGTTAATGTAAACGCAGATTTGTCTGTCTGTTAATACTAATTACCGAAAAAGGTTTCATACGGGCTCTGGGGCTAAGATTTTTTTTGTATTTATTCTAATATCATCATCATCTGCCTGCAGACGTCCACTGCTGGACATAGGCCTCCCCCAAAAATTTCCACAATGACCGGTCTTGTGCCGCCTCCATCCAACGACTTCCCACGACTGTTTTGATATACCAACATAATAATATTAAAGATACAACAGTACTTATTTCTGATGTAACCGGGGCCTCTACCGCCTAACGAAAAACGCTTTGACGCTTTGATGCTTTGGCATTGCCGTGTCTTCTTGCCGTCTTCATTTCAAGCGAGAAGAAAAGAGACAGCAATGGCAAAGCATCAAAGCGTCAAAGCGTTTTTCGTTAGGCGGTAGAGGCCCTGGGGTAATCAAAAGTTTGAAATGGAATTAAATTTTTTGTACGTGGAAGAAATGCATTTACGCATACCCTTCCGCTTAGGAGACACGGCCGGGTTATAATCTCAGACTCGACATGACGGAAATGTCCCGATATACCGAATTATACTTACTCAAGTCTCCGCGAGGTTTCACCTATTTTATTATAATTTTTAGGTTCTCGCTTGACCGCCATCTCGCCTGATGCTAAGCGACGATGCGATCTACGATGGAGCGTGCTTAAATAGAAGAAACCGATTCACTTTCCATTTGAAGATACCAAGATTGTAACCAATAAAAAACCCTTAAGCTAGTTTTTTTCGGGTTTTCCGGCGATGTTCAAGACTTTGAACTCTTTGCCGCGGCTTGTCCATCTCCGGTTTCTCTTTTGGTAAACACTTCGTGACCACCTCGGGAACCAATTAGTGAACGGGTACCAAACGTTCCCGCGTCTGGACGACTTGGATCCCTTGGTCAGGTCTGTGGTCCCACCGCCTACCACATTTCGGCTCCACCGCATTCGCTATCGAGTGGTGGCACCTCCGTCAAGGCCGTGGCGGGTAGGGAGATCGGCACACAGTAATATGTAGATAGATTCAACTTTTTATTGCACTTTATTTAAAAAATAAACAAAAGTTACATAACAAAACAGAATAAAGTAGCAATTGGGGGCCTTATCACTAAAAGCGATCTCTTCCAAGCAGGTAGGATGTAATACCACAGTATAAAGAAACACTACCAGTAGTTCATGGCCTTTGATCTTGGGAGAAACCCCGATAATGTCTAGACACGTAGGGTTGTCGCAATTAAAAAAATGTGGCACAAAAATAAAATTGAAACATACACAAGACGTCAGCCCTGAGCCGCGCTCCTGCAATACTAACGCTGTAATGAAGGCAATGCAGGAACGCGCTTCCCGCGTCTCACCCCGCACGCCCCGCAGGATTGCCCTGTCGAGACGGCTTCGGGTAATACCGGCGATCTTCTCCCGCCGCGGCCTCGGATACGATTACTTACACCCCCCACTAAGATGGCGCCTACCTGAATTGCACCGGTGCCCATGCAATTTACTTGGCCTCATCGTCGAATGGTTCGGGTGGAATTTTATCCCCTTACGGGTATAAACCACCCCAAAAAACATTTTTTCCCGCTAAACACTTTTGTGTAGAGTATTAATAAAAAGATTAAAGTATACCCGCGCTATAGTAGAACCGCGAAAAAATCGTTTATTTTAAAAATATCGATTATAATAAAATAAATAATTAAAAATAATAAAACCCGACTAAAAACAATAGATAAGAAAAACACTGAAAATACCGAAACAAGATTGACAAAATAAAGTGTGTACTAAAACACTACATTATAAGCTGAAAGTCTAAGTTAAATAACTTACATAATGTTAGCGGCAGGCGAGACCCATTTGTAAATTATTTTTAATCGTTAGAAAATGTATGGCTCCCGCCTGCCGCCAAACATATTGTAATTTATTTAACTTAGACTATAGAGAATGTAGTGTATATATTAGAAAATGTAGCCTTTTTGCTATTGCAGACTGTAATCTAAGGTCCAAATTTAAGACTAATCCGCTCAGTGCGTACGAGATAGAGCAACAAACACCCAAACATTTAATATCCGAACGTTCACATTCATAATATTAGTTGGATGACGAAACCGCGAGACACAGCTAGTCTCAGTTATCATCATTGAAGTATAAACACGAAGTTGAAGGTCGTCAGCAATCGGCCTCTTACTTTGCATATCATTTCGGTGAAATTGACATTTTGTATTGAATATAACTAAAGTACCAAAAGGCTTATCTATTGCCGAGGGCGCCACATATGAAAGCTGTAATACAATAAATTTAGTACACCATTTTTGTCATAACGTTCGATGGGTGTGATCTTTAGGTATAATTTGTTATGTAATATCAACGGCTAACTGACATACTTAGATTTGTTGAAGCGTACTTTAATAATTTACTATTTTTGTAGTGGTAGGACTCTTGGCAGAGTCCGCCTGGGGAAGGACCACACCTTTGCCAGTTATTCTACCGCCAAGCAGTAATGTGCAAACATTACTATGTTCCGGTTTGAAGGGCAATGTTTCCAGAGAAATTACAGAGCATTGAGGTCATCTATCTATATATATAAAAACCAATGCCACTTTTCGGTGTTATTGAACTCCTCCGAACAGATATAACAACTTAGATCTTTGGGTGACGAGCGCAGTGCAGTGCTTGGTAATGATTTGGACTTTTCATGTTGCAATAGCTGCGTGTCACTGTCCTGTTATGTGGCAGGCATGTTGCTTACCATCAGGCACATGTCCTGTTCGCCTGGTCACTCTTTATTAAAAAAAAATCAATTTCTGCCTTGTACATAAAATACGTATTTTGACTGTTTAAAATATATTTATTTTTTTAATATTGCTAGGTTTACGCTAGACTGGATCTAGCTAGATCTTGCCTTATGTTCAGCGAACATGTGTTTCAAAACCGTTTCAAACATTATTTCAGGCTGCATGGCTACTACGAGTATTTTGTCATACGAACATATTATTTTAATTTAATTTTATGAAATACATACAAACATACATACTAGCAGCGGCTGGCGGTTTTACCCGTTTAGTTTCCTTTCCCGTAATTTAAAAGCGATAAAACGTGTTTTTTTTAATTATTACTTATTACATATACCTATATGTATGTACCAAATTTCATCCAAGTCTCTTCAGTATATTTTATCAATCTATACTAATATTATAAAGCTGAAGAGTTTGTTTGTTTGTTTGTTTGTTTGAACGCTAGGATCTCGGGAACTACTGGTCCGAATTGAAAGATTCTTTCTCTGTTTGATAGTCCATTTATCGAGGAAGGCTATAGGCTATTATAACATTACGCTACTATCAACAGGAGCCGAGCATGAATGAAAAATGTAACAAAAAACGGGGAAAAAAATATTGCTTTTAGAGAGCTTTCGTTGCGTGACAGCATTTGTCATATGTTAAAGGTTGCGTCATTAGAACCTAAAGTAACCGAATTTGAACAAAATTTGAATTGGTACGACCAATTTTCGATAGATGGCGTAGCAACGCGCGCGCGTTCAGCTAGTTGAATATATAGATCGTTCACTTAAAGGCCTGTTCACACCGGAGTGGTATTCGCTACCGCTGTGGGTAGAGGTAAATACCGCGCGGGATTCGCGCGGTATTTTGTATGAAGTTCCGCGGCTAATGCGAAAGCGGTACGTACCGTCTGGCGCCTGGGTAGGCGGTATTTTTTTGCTTGTTTGGCGAATCGTTCTGGTATCGCAGACGGCGAAATCAGCTTTGGTGTGAACAGTAATATTACCGCTTACCCACTCGGTTTTCTCTACCGCAGGCGGCACCGAATACCGTTTAGGTTTGAACAGGCCTTAAAAGAAGTCATCTTTCGTTCGAGTTCGTTCATAATTATGATAAAAGTAGCTAGTTAAAAATAAAAATTGGCAGTCATAGGAACGGCCGATAGAAGTGAAAACTTGTGACTCAACTGTCTAATTTATGTACCACCTTGACAGAAGACAAATTATTTGTTAAACCATCGTAGGTCTATGTACATTCGCATAATTTCGACACCGCCAGCTAAATCAATGGTTGCGCCATCTAGTTTTATATCAACGTAATTATATAGAATATTGCAACTCTTTACTGTTTCTGTTGCCCTGGTACTGGTACCTAGGGGCAAACGCAACTCTTTTATATTTCTGTTGTCCTGGTATCTGGAGATATAGTACAGTCGAGGTAGACATAAAACTAGCCTGAAATAGAAAAAATTCCGGGGAGCGATTTTTTTTTATGAAACGTCGGAGAGGGTTGTTGGAAGTATAAATTTCGATTTTCTAACTAATCCCGGTAGAGGGTTCGCCACCATCTTGTTTTAAAGTTTTTGTGAAATAACTCGTTCATTTTCAACTTTAGAGCAAAAATGATGGTAACCAAAGTTGTTGGAAATTTAATTTCTCACAAGTTTGCTTCATATAGTTTTTACGCTAGGATCAATATTTGCAGAGTTATACTATCAAGTTTATCAAAAAAATCGTAATGGGTGCAATTTCATTTTCTTCAACTTTGGTTCTCGCACATTTTTTACTTATTTTATTTTTAGTATTTGTTGTTACAGCGGCAATAGAAATACATCATCTGTGAAAATTTCAACTGTCTAGCTATCACCGTTCTTGAGATACAGTCTGGTGACAGACGGACGGACGGACGGACGGATGGACAGCCAAGTCTCAGTAATAGGGTTCCGTTTTTACCCTTTGGGTACGGAACCCTAAAAAGTGCGAGAACCGAAGTTGAAGAAAATAAAATTCTACCCATTACGATTTTTTTGATAAACTTGATAGTATAACTCTGCAAATATTGATCCTAGCGTAAAAACTATATGAAGCAAACTTGTGAGAAATTAAATTTCCAACAACTTTGGTTACCATCATTTTTGCTCTAAAGTTGAAAATGAACGAGTTATTTCACAAAAACTTTAAAACAAGATGGCGGCGAACCCTCTACCGAGATTAGTTAGAAAATCGAGATTTATACTTCCAACAACCCTCCCCGACGTTTCATAAAAAAAAATCGCTCCCCGGATTTTTTTCTATTTCAATGTCTGCCCCGACCGTGCTAATAAACGCTGGGCTGTTGGAGGTAGGTAATCGAAACTCTTTACTGTTTCTGTTACCCTGGTACCTACCATGGTGGCCATGCCATGATGCCCAGGCCACGCCCTTCGGTTACACCCGTGTAGTTTCCAAAGTAAGCTATCAAATTCTGAGTTATAAGTTTTCACTTCTATCGGCAGTTCCTATGACTGCCATTTTTTTTTTCTATTGGAATGTGATAGGTCAATAATTTTGGACAGACCGAAGCCTGTCGAGGCACCTATAAATCAGACGTCAAGATCCAAGTATATTTGCATCTGTCAAAGTATATCTGATTTAATAGTTCTTAATGTCATGTCATATGTAGCGCTAATGTTTAATTTTGTAAAAATTTGCTTACAAAATTAAACATTGACCTCCTATGGCAAAATTGAGAACCGTTTATGACTGTATTTGCTTCGTAAAATCATTTCATTAAAAATTATGTAACTTTGCATATTTTATTGTGTGGAACGGTCGTTTTGTTACAGGATTTTTAATTTGGATAATTTATTTATTTTGGTATCCAAAACAGAAAATACATTTAAATATGTAACATTGTATAGGGTGTCTCAGTAAGAGTGCACTTTTTCATTTTAAAATGAAAACAAGTATTTTATGACAGAGTTGTGATATTTTTATTGTATTGTAAAGAAGACATGTTCCGATTAAGTATGGAATAAAATATCCGGCAAATGACCCCCACGGCTCCGCTGACAGGCCATTACTCTTTTCATGAAATTTTCCATGACTTTTGCACAGAGATGTGGCTGTATCGCACCGATGACGCGTTGGATTTCCGATTTGAGCTCAGGAATTGTTTCGGGTTTATGCGAATAAACCCGAAAACCCCACAAGAACCCCAAAGAAAGAAATCGCACGGCGTTAAATCGCACGATCTTTATAATTTCGGGACAAACTATTTTCCTATCATATGTTACCCTTGTGTTTACGTCAAAAAGAATCAAAATGAAAGGAGACGGCCCATTTTCCATGGGCATTTGCCCCACAGAAAAAGTGCAAGAGACTTGACCAAAATTGGATCATTGTATAGGATTTTTAATATATATTGAGGAACCGTTTATGTTTTTATCCTGCATAGCGGGGTTTAAAAGATATCAACTAAAACTTTGAAAAAAAAATAACGCCGCAAGTAGGTAATCAAGAACGTGATTATGTACTTACTACTAAAAGAAGGTAGTAGAATCATTACTTTGCGACGTACTGTGCTCAGAACAATGTCGAGTCGACATTGTCGACTCAACAAAGAGAAGGACCGGAGATTCGGCCAAACCACAAAAAAATTACAAAACCTTTGGAAAAATAAAGAAATTCCATGTGTTGTGTGAGTTTCGAACGAATTTTTACTGTATGTAAACTTCAACTGAACTTAAATGAGAAAAACATGGCTGACTTTGACTATAATCTGTACACATAGGTACAAATGAAAGGAGTGTTCATCGTAATACTTATTTATTAGGTACTGACCCGAAGACAAACCACGAACTAAACCCTAACAGGCTTATTTAAATTCACATAAACTTCGATAGCGTGTTTTAACGCCGTCCAACGCCATCTAGTTTGGTTTTATGGAACTACAGTACCTTAATACAAAATTACTTATACATAGTCATTATGGTACTTTTTAATCACCAATTTGCAATCCCCGCTTGGCAGGTTAGTATTGAATGTACAGTTTGAATTATTTAATTATATGTTATTTTAATTAAATAACTTGTTTAGGTCTCCGGGGCTAATTAAGTACCTAAACTTGAAACGACTTGGGGCAGAAATGAGCCGTCTCCTTTACTAAATAAATAGTTATTTATAAAATAATTAGAGTTTTACTGAACTTCATTTTTGTAGTACGCTTTTTTTTTGTTTTTGTAGTAATAGTTAATAATCGTTCATTACGATGACTACAACCTACCACTTTCGGCGTACTTCAGGCTTTCTGTGTACACCTAAAATGAACAATCTACACACTTTATTCTTATTTGTTTTGCTGCGCGACATTGTGAGCAAATAATTTCTGTTTTAATTCGTTCGTTCGTTCGGGGGTCACCTTTTTGTTTGAAAATGTGACCTTTGAATACGACTCTCGCATCGTATTTTCTTATTATTTGCCTTAAACATAGTTGTCTGTGACTTACGTAGTCTGCGATCCTACTCATATAAATGAGAAGAACCTGGGTGACCGAGCTTTGCTGGGTTTAAATACTAAATATACTTAGATACCTACAGATAAAAGGCTTCAAGTAATATTTAAAAAAAAAACTTGAAAAAAAGGAGAAGCCAACTGGATTCGAATTCGGAGCTACTAATTCGTGACCGCCTGACCGCCCCCGACTGACCGACCCGTCTGAGCTATTATACTGTCGCGCCACGCGGCGAAATTTACCTACGCATTCTAATGTCTAATGTGATAGTTTTTCATTGTCTAAAAACACGCACAATATGCGTTTTTTTTTAATGAAACCTAGTTAGATCGATTTATCGTCCCCGGAACCCCCTGCATACATAATTTCATCAAAATCGTTCGAGCCGTTTCCGAGATTCAGATTCTATCTATACTAATATTATAAAGCTGAAGAGTTTGTTTGTTTGTTTGTTTGAACGCTAGGATCTCGGAAACTACTGGACCGATAGGAAAGATTCTTTTTTTGTTGGATACTCCATTTATCGAGGAAGGCTATAGGCTATAGGGTATATAACATTACGCTACTATCAATAGGTACGGAGTATGAGTGAAGAATGTAAAGAAAACGGGGAAAAATATTTCTCTTCGAGAGCTTTAGTTCCGTGAATTTAAATTCTCTTTGGTCGTTGAAGTCTGTGACGGCGCGTGTCTATATTTGAAGTTTGTGTCATTTGAAGTAATCAAATTTGTTTGTTGCTTATTTACGTATTTTTAAGGTTCCGTAAAACGTAATAAAGTGGCCAGCAATGGATATTTTAGTTTGGTTTTATCTCAAATAGACGCGGGTGAAACCGCGGGGCACAGCTAGTATATTATATAGGTCTATACAAGAATTGCTCGTTTAAAGGTATAAGATAAGATGTATTTTTATTAATGTACTAGCATTTGTAGTTTCTGAGATTTCGTGATGAAGTGACCTTTCGCTTTTATATAATAAATAGATGATTGTTGCTCCATTACGTCGTAAGAACGGACCGAATCGGACGGAACTTAAGGACGTCTACTCTATTTCTACGAAAAACGTAATTTCGAAAGAAACTCGCGTCTTTCCTACTCCGGTTCTACTTCGTTTCGTCCGATAAAACATTGTTTGACGTTTAAATGTTCTAAGCATACTTTAATTAGAGACGAAACGACGGATTGAAGTAGAATCGGCGTAGGAAAGTCGCGAGTTTATTTCGAAATTAAGAGAGTAGACGTCCAGATAAATAACAGTCGGACATGAAAAATGCTACTTTTTATCCCAAAAAATCAGAGTTTTATACGATGTTTAATATTTTTCTAGATATCAGTCAAATCCAACCCTATTATTATTAGTAAAATTTAACTACTATCTAGCGCTATTTGCACACACTTCTAAATCTATATAAATAAAAACACTTTTTCCACTTCACTTCACCACTTTTCGTTGTTAGTGAACTCCTCAACGGCTGGACCGATTTGAATGTTTTTTTTGTATACGTTTGGGTAGGGCCCTGGAAGATTTAGATTCACAAATCAGCCCGGCAGATGGCGCTGCAGTTGATATCTAGGTTATTATTCGAGCGAAGCCGGAGCGAGCCGCTAGTTATTAATAAAATTTAACTACTATCTAGCGCTATTTGCACATAGTTCTAAATTTTCTTATTTTTGTTTGAGACTAGTAGGACTCCTTGCAGGATCCGTCTGGGGAAGTACCTCTGCAAATTTTTCAATTGCCATACAATAATGCGAACAGGTTACCGTATTCTATTTTGAAGGGAAATATTTCTTGAAATATATAATTTCAAACGGATTTAGTGAAAAGGGTTTAATTAGGGATTACATACAGACACTTCAGTTTTATTTAGAAATATGAACAAACATCCAAACATTGATATTTGTAATATTAGTGCATAGAATTCATTTCATAGAAAGTGCATTTCAGTAGTGGTAGGACTCTTAGCAGAGTCCGCCTGGGGAAGTACCACACCTTTGCCAAATATTTTACCGCCAAGCAGTAATGTGCAAACATTACTATGTTCCGGTTTGAAGGGCAATGATTCCAGAGAAATTACAGGGCTTAGACCCATAATATCTTAGATCTCTGGGTGACGAGCGCAGTGCAGTGCTAGGTAATGATTTGGACTATCATGTTCCAATAGCTGCGTGTTACTGTGCTGTTATGTGGCAGGTATGTATGCTTACCATCAGGCACATAACCTGCTCGTCTCGTCACTCTATGCTATAAAAAAAAATAGAATGAAGAAACAATGAAACAACGTAGAATGATAGACATACCATCCTTTACTTTGCGCTGTAAAACCCCTCCGTTTAGTAGGAACTCTGTTATTGGTCAAAGTCCACTATGAATATTTAGACCATCCTTTACTTTGCTGTGTAAAAACCCTCAATTTAGTAGGAACTCTATAACTGGTCAAAGTCCGCTATGAATAGTTACTCTCTCGCATAACTTATATATATAGTTTTCCTCGATCGGAGAATTCGAATGAGTCAACGTATGGCGAGTAACTTGTGAAATCGAGCAAAGTTCAATGCGACCTGACGTGTCAGTGTCCTTGGTACTTGTGAGAATTCAATCGTAGTTTGCTAATCTTTCAAATATGTATGTACCTACTAGCGGCCCGTTCCGGCTTCGCTCGGATCATAACCTAGACACTGTCTGCAGTGCCCTCTGCCGGGCTTATTTGTGAATCTAAACCATCCTCGAATCAACTTGTACACACACAAAAAAAATCATTCAAATCGGTCCCGCCGTTTAGGAGGAGTTCACTGTATCACTAAGCCTTGTTAGAGATATAATATCTTAGATCTCTGGGTGAGATTCGAACCCGCCTCTACGCCTGAGGATTTTTCTAAGTAGTGCAGATTTACAACTTTGTCGTCTACTTTTTTTTGACTGTGATGGAAAATTTCGTGAGAAAATCGGCATGTTGCTAGAATCATTCGAGGTTATGTCGTCTACACTAGGCCTGGCTGTGAGCTTCAGCAGTGGGGATATTTAGTGGGCTGCTTTATACTTAGTATCTTTTGGTATTTAAGAGTGCGCCTAATGCCAGGGAAAAATCAGTTTTACCCGCGCGACGCGTTTCTTAATGCGATATACATAAAGTCGAGAATAGCATGACACAGTTTGGAGGAAAAATCAATATTAAATCAGGAGTCCATTTTTGACCAAGTTTTATTTAATTACTCAATAATTAAACATAAATTTAAAAAAGTGTTCGGTTACTTTACTAGAACGTACAATTAGGAATTTTATTACCAAAAAATTATGTGGGGTCATCGCTGATAATTTCGAGTACTCGAATTAAAACGGGTTTTTTCGGTGACATTTTTATTTTTTTATTGTAAAAAACTCTGATCTATTTTTAAAATTCTATTCGGTTATTGTGCTTCTTCTTGATTGTACCCACACGTCAATATTTTTTTTGTCATAGTTTTTAGTTTCTTTACTTCAGTGAGCGGCGTCGAAAATGCCCTTTTTGGGTTCCGTAAAACGTAAAAACGGAACTCTTATAGGTTCGTCATGTCTGTCTGTCTGTCCGTCCGTATGTCACAGCCACTTTTTGCCGAAACTATGAGAACTACACTGTTGAAACTTGGTAAGTAGATGTATTCTGTGAACCGCATTAAGATTTGAACAAAAAAAAAAAGAAAAATTAGGGTCGCCATCCATACTGAGTACTGAAACTCAAAATTTTTTTTTCATCAAACCTACACGTGTTGGTTGTCTATCGATAGGTCTTGAAAAATGATGTTGAGGTTTCTAAAATTATTTTCGTCTACACTGAATAATTTGCGCGAGAGACACTTCCAAAGTGGTAAATTGTGTGTGTCCCCCCCCCCCCCTCTAACTTCTAAAGTAAGAGAATGAAAAATCTAAAAAAAATATATGATGTACATTACCATGTAAACTACCAACGAAAATTAGTTTGAACTCGAACTGATGAGTAGTTTTTTTTAGTACGTCATAAATACACTATTATTGAAAAGTTACAACGAACTACAAGAACTATGTGTACTATGTATATAATGTTACTTGCTGCAACGGAACCCTTCATGGGTGAGTCCAACTCGCACTTGGCCACTTTATTTTGTTTTCTGGCACTAGGCGCCCTCTTAAATCCTAACCCTACAGCTTAGAGTACATGTTTATCGATTTCGGAATACAACAGTGAAATGTTGTACCTAATCTGTAACGATCTCTATTCTTAGTTTATCGCTTATCTGTCCCGCCTCTATCTGATTGTTCATGTTTAAGTCACGTACTCCTCACTCGGTTGAATAAAACAATATCCGAATAAAAAAATCTTAGGTACCTGAATGAAATAGTTGATTTCCTGGCGTTACATCAAATTTATTCATAAAATAACACTAACATTATAAATGCGAAAATTTGGATGTTTCTTAGTTTTGGATGTTTGGATGTTTCGTAAATGAGTATTTGGAATGCCTGAAACGGATTGGATTGAAATTTACATTATTTGGAATTTAATTAAATTAAATGAAAATTGAATTAGGCTTTTGATAGCGGGAAAATAACAGGGACCGAGAACCAATATATTGTTTCTAAATTTTTAGCTTGTGTTTTCTTTTTTCATTGAAGTTTTGTTTTTAATTTGGTGCAGCTATCTATCAATATTTTTGAAGTGAAAACTTCTTTTAGCGCACTACAGACAGATTTTTCGTGTGAATTTAATTCTAGCGTCACGCTCGGGAATGATCAGAAATCTTCGGGTGAACTCGGGACCATGGTCATTGGCCATCTTGAAATACGTCAGCATTTCTAGATGCTCATACTCATGGTCACGCCCTCCGGTTTCACCCGTGTAGTTTCCAAGGTAAGCTATCAAATTCTGAGTTATAAGTTTTCACTTCTATCGGCAGTTCCTATGACTGCCAATTTTTTGAAAACCTTTGCATATATATACGTTTATGAATACGTTTATGATTTCATGCCTAAACAGCAATAATATTGACTATCTTGCTATTTATGCTCGATTGCGGTGTGACCTACACCACGGACTTTTCATTTACAAACAAACTCAGCAATCGCTTATCTAATGTTGTAGGATAGATGTCAAAACAAAGATTTGAACTGAAGTTAAGATATGGACAATATGGACATACAGGCATAAACTTATAGAGTAAGATCCCAGAGCTCCCAGACGTCACCTATTTTCTGATGAATTAAATGTGGACGATTGAGTAGAGTTAGTAAGTACTAAGAACACATGCTTACTCGCTAACTTACTTACAATTTTGAGATATGGGGTAATGAAGGTACATACAAACGTTACTTACTTCACGTATTTTCTAATAAGTGATTTGCACGTATGTTGTAGGCAATACCCTTAAAAACAAGGTCCCAATACTGCCAGACATTTTCCGTCAGCTGTTTTGCTTAACAACTCCAAAATAATAATTTAATTTCAATTAAATTCTCATGCTCCATTTGTAAATAATTATGTTCGTCAGACAACTATTTTAAAGCTTTTTCCAATTAGACAGACCAATCTAAGGGGTCAATCATCCCCTAAACTCAATTTGAAGTCAATTTTTCCTAATTAATGTCTTACTCTGTCTCCCGCTCTTACCCATAGGACATAGTTGAGTTTAGAGGGGGATGATTGCCCCCTTAGATTGGTCTATCTTATTGGAAAAAGCAACAAAATAGTTGTCTGACGAACATATTTACAAATGGAGCATGAGAATTTAAGTGAAGTTAAATTATTATTTTGGAGTTGTTAAGCAAAACAGCTGACGGAAAGTGTCTGGGAGTATTATTGGGACCTTGTTTTTAAGGTTATTGCCTACAGTATACGTGAAAATCACTTATTAGAAAATACGTGAAGTAAGTAATGTTGGTATGTACCTTCAAAACTGGCCGTCTAAGCAAGTTAGCGAGTAAGCATATGTTCTTAGTACGTACTAACTCTACTCAATCGTCCATATTTCATTCATCAGAAAATAGGTGACGTCTTGGAGCTCTGGGATCTCGGACTATTAGTTTTATGCACATCAGACGTAACATAACATACCTATGATCCTACTACTAATTACAATATTAGTTATTGTTAAAGTTTGTATGTTTGTTGCTCAATCCCGTCAGAGCGTAGTATGTAGTGGTTGGATTCTTAGCAGAGCCCGCCTGGGGAAGTACCACACCTTTGCCAGTTATTCTACCCCCAAGCAGTAATGTTTGTACATTACCGGGCTTAGAGACATAATATCTTAGATCTCTGGGTGAGGAGCGCAGCGCAGTGCTAGGTAATGATTTGGACTCGTCATGTTCCAATATCTGTGTGTCACTGTGCTGTTATGTGAGGCATGTTGCTTACCATCAGGCACGTCAGTCACTATCATCATCATCAACAGCCCACTAAACGTTCCCACTGCTGGGACTCGGGGCCTTCTCTCGCAATGAGAGAGTTAAGGCCATAATCCACCACGCTGGCCCAGTGCAGGTTGGTGGATGACACATGACTTCGAAATATTCTAGGTACCTACATGTTGGTTTCCTCACGATGTTTTCCTTCACCGTTTTAAGTTAGCGGCATTACGCACATGACTGCGAAAAGACAGTGGTGCGTGCGGGGTTTGAACCCGGGGTCTCCGGATCGGCAGTCGCCGTTCCCCCGACTAGACCAGCCGTAACTTCACTCTATATACTACAAAAAAAAATTGGATGTCTGTAAAGTCGGTTTGTTTACGGACGATAGTTTAACGTGACAACGTTATAACAAAACATGCGCCGCATCTATCAAAGATGCGGCGCAAGCGTACAATGAGCGTAACGGGACATAACGGGACACTTTTTCGTGCATGATGCCGGCGTTCATCGATTTATTATGCGTTGTCACGTCATAAAAGCTGTAACATGCCGGTTTCTACAAAACAACGTTTGTCGGGGCCGCTAGACATGACAGACAATGAATATGACAGACAAACAAACTAAGTTACCGTGATTTGCAATGCGATGCATGAGTCGATCATGCAGCGCCGATGTCAAGGGTTATCTCATTAAGACGTATCTAAAAACTGTTGTGTAATAATAAATGTTATCCCTTATCTTAATACTGCATATTATCCGTAATGGTCTAAAAGGGGCACGCATATACGTATAGCACATATAGAGTACACTCATACTAGGAGCGCGCTATCTTATATATAAAATTCTCGTGTCACAGTGTTTGTTTCCTTACTCCTCCGAAACGGCTCTACTGATTTTTACCAAATTTTATTTGCATATTCAGTAGGTCTGAGAATCGGCTACTAGCTATTTTTCATACCCCTGAGTATTAGGGGTTGTTCAACCCAAGCATTTTTTTTTAAATTTTTGGTCAATTTTTTTTTGTTTTTATTTTTTTATAATGTGACGTTAAAATATACATACAACCCTAAATTTTTACCCTTTTATCACCGACCCCTATTTTTTAATAGCCATTTTAGTAATTTAATCATTTGACAGTGAACTCCTAAACGACGGGACCGATTTGAATGTTTTTTTGTGTGTGTATTCGAAGATGGTTTAAATTCACAAATAAGCCCGGCAGATGGCGCTGCAGACAGTGTCTAGGTTATGTCCGAGCGAAGCCGGAACGGGCCGCTAGTATTTGTTATATTATAGTCATCAACCGTAATACATATACTCGTATTATAGTCCGATGAATACACCTTGACGTTTTTGTGTCACCCCTGTTATGTGAAGCCTTGATCGCCTAGTGCGTAATGAGACTATGGTTGCTCCGTAAAGCCCTGATAGTAGCATAGTGAAACCGTGTTATATTATATATAGTGAAGCTGAGATGGCCTAGTGAAACTATGGTAGCCTGGTGAAGCCGTGATAGTAGCTTAGTGAAACCGTGTTATTCTAGTGAAGCTGAGCTGGCCTAGTGAAACTATGGTAGCCTGGTGAAGCCGTGATAGTAGCTTAGTGAAACCGTGTTATCCTAGTGAAGCTGAGCTGGCCTAGTGAAACTATGGTAGCCTGGTGAAGCCGTGATAGTAGCTTAGTGAAACCGTGTTATCCTAGTGAAGCTGAGCTGGCCTAGTGAAACTATGGTAGCCTGGTGAAGCCGTGATAGTAGCTTAGTGAAACCGTGTTATCCTAGTGAAGCTGAGCTGGCCTAGTGAAACTATGGTAGCCTGGTGAAGCCGTGATAGTAGCTTAGTGAAACCGTGTTATCCTAGTGAAGCTGAGCTGGCCTAGTGAAACTATGGTAGCCTGGTGAAGCCGTGATAGTAGCTTAGTGAAACCGTGTTATCCTAGTGAAGCTGAGATGGCCTAGTGAATCTATGGTAGCCTGGTGAAGCCGTGATAGTAGCTTAGTCAGACTATGGTTGCCCAGTGAAGCCCTGATAGTAGCTTAGTGAAACCGTGTTATCCTAGTGAAGCTGAGATGGCCTAGTGAAACTATGGTAGCCTGGTGAAGCCGTGATAGTAGCTTAGTCAGACTATGGTTGCCCAGTGAAGCCCTGATAGTAGCTTAGTGAAACCGTGTTATCCTAGTGAAGCTGAGATGGCCTAGTGAAACTATGGTAGCCTGGTGAAGCCGTGATAGTAGCTTAGTCAGACTATGGTTGCCCAGTGAAGCCCTGATAGTAGCTTAGTGAAACCGTGTTATCCTAGTGAAGCTGAGATGGCCTAGTGAAACTATGGTAGCCTGGTGAAGCCGTGATAGTTGCTTAGTCAGACTATGGTTGTCCAGTGAAGCCCTGATAGTAGCTTAGTGAAACCGTGTTATCCTAGTGAAGCTGAGATGGCCTAGTGAAACTATGGTAGCCTGGTGAAGCCGTGATAGTAGCTTAGTCAGACTATGGTTGCCCAGTGAAGCCCTGATAGTAGCTTAGTGAAACCGTGTTCGCCTAATGAAATTGTGATGGTCTAGTGAAGCTGAGATGTTCTAGTGAAACTATGGTAGCCTAGTGAAACCTTGATGGCCTAGTAAAGGCGTTGGCGTCGTAGTCACGTAGTAGAACATCCTCTGAATATCGTCTGTTGATGACATCCTTGTCGTATTCGTGTCACCCCTGTTAGTTGAAGCCGTGCTAGCGTAGTGAAACCGTAGTGGCCTAGTGAAACCACGATAGCCTAGTGTAGTCATGATGGCTTAGTGAAGCCATGGTGGCTTAGTTATATTGTCTTATGATTAATACATCCTTGACGTATTTGTGTGACTCTGGTTATGTGAAACTGTGTTAACGTAGTCAAACCGTGATAGTCAAGCCATAGTAGCGTAGTGAAACCATGATAGCCTACTGAAACCATACTGACCTAGTGAAACCGTGGTAGCCTAGTGAAGCCGTGGTAGCCTAAAGCCGTGTTAGCTTAGTGAAACCGTGGCCAAGTGCAATCTTGGTATCCTAGTAGCAAGAAATTCTGAGTTTACCATCGTGGCATTCGAATCCCATCTGCTTTTCTTGAGTATTTTTCCAAGTGAAGATGTGCAAGTAGTGACGATCACTGGCTTCAACGGTAGGAAATCACGTTTACGTCAATTAGTGTATCTAATTGAGTTTTTTTGTGTCTGTCAAACTGGTTGTATATTTTTTGTATTATGATGTTTTACTACCCGTGAGTTTTTCTAACGTTGGTTATCACATGTCGATTTGTGAAAAAAATTTTTGTCTGTAAAGTCGGTTTACTGACGATAGAATGTGACAACGTCTTAAGAAAATACTGATGGAATGGTAGCATTTTTCAAAAGAAAATTTTAATTTCATTTGTTTAATAGATTTGTATGTAAAAAGTAATCAGTAGAATTTAGTCATTTTCAATCAAAACAATGCAAAAAAGCTTTTAGATGCCGGGGATCGAACCCGGGGCATTTCACATGCAAAGCGAACGCTCTACCACTGAGCTACATCCCCGCTTGAACTACTGGTCGAAATAATTAATACAACTGTAACAAACATGCGGCGAGGTAACGACCGACGGTAACGCGGTAACGGTACATGACGTCATGCTTTGTGGGCGTGCAGCCGGCTTCATCGAATTATAAGACGTTATCACGTCAAAAGTTTGTGCAAAGAACGGATACCTAACTACGTGCATACGATAGAGCGTGCTTACCTAGAAGAAACCGATTCACTCTAATAAAATTCAAACGTTTATCGTAACGTCCCACACTACGGGCCGACCCAACTTCCAAGGCACAACAGTCATGCCGTCAGGTCTTTTGCCATCGTCACGCGCAAGCCCACTCGGTTCGAGTATTGCTGGGACATAGGCGGTGGAAAAAGCCCGGCGTATGATGTCGTTCAGGCTGGCGTGGCGCCCAATACGACCCGCGCTTTTCGAGCAAGAGAGACCATGGTGACCGAGTTGGTCGACGGCAGTACCACAATGGCAGCGATGGGCTTCATAGCACCTCGCACCCAAGCGCAAGCTAACAGCTAGACGAAATGCAGTTGGATCTAATAGGCTACCGGTATTGAAAGATGGCAAAGCTTGTAACCAAAGGCCCGATTCCCACACAGACACAGCAAGGATACGAGCACGATCCGCGATACTAGGACACGTATCGAGAAGAGAGTTCCGTGCTAGATCGCAGATCGGTCGATCCCACTGTCTCTGAGATGACAGACATCTGGGGAAATCGTTGTTTGGACAAGCCAGCCTCCAAGCATTCTTTACCTCGCACAAATTATTTATCAGAATATTCCGAATGGCCTAAAGAGGGTGCGAGAATTTTGTTTATTTGCTATTCCGATCTATATACGAGTACATATCTATATCTGTGTTCCAAATTTTGACTCGCCCTTCTACCGCCTAAAATTGCCTGAGGATTTACTATTTATTACCTACTCTCTCTATAATTTCAAGTAAAAAGAAAGCAAAATCAAACCTAAGACAGTTCTTGTTAGGCCATAGACCCCTCGATCCGTTCGGCCGTTTCGACGTGATTGAGCAACAAACATCAAACTATCCAAACTTTCACTTCACATCTTTAGTCTATATTAATATTATAAAGCTGAAGAGTTTGTTTGAACGCAAGGATCTCGGGAACTACTGGTCCGAATTGAAAGATTCTTTCTCTGTTGGATAGTCCATTTATCGAGGAAGGCTATAGACTATTTAACATAATTTTGAATATGAGTCTTGTGTTACTTGAAATAAATGAATTTTAATTTAATTTAATAACGCTACTATCAACAGGAGCGTACCATGAATGAAAAATGTAACAAAATCGGAAAAAATATTGCTTTTTGAGAGTATTCGCTGCGTGACAGCATGTGTCTATCTTTTAAAGGTTGCGTCATTAGAACCTAAGGTAACCGAATTTGTTCAAAATTTGAATTGGTACGACCAATTTTCGATAGATGGCATAGCAACGCGCTCATGGATCAGCTATTTAATAATAAAAGTAGGATTAATTTGTGAGACATAAGACCATTATCATGTAGCCTTTGACCACAGTAACGTCTCAAAGACCTAATTAGCGAGCGATACGTATAACCTTCGCATTAAAATCGACTGGGTCTGATAGCTAATCGATGGAGGCGGGGAAGCCTCGCAGTCGGTGCGTGCTCGCTGCCTGGATTCGTCGTGATGTAACTGTCTATGTTTTAAGCATACGCAGACATCTTGTTTCCAGTGCTAGGACTCGGGGACAGGCGCGGTTGCAGCCTCAAATTTTGGGGGATTCCAGTTGTTTCCCGCTGTCAAAAATGATATTATTCGATATTTTGTAAAGATAAAGAATTTTTAATTTAACGTATACGATTTTGGGGGGAGGGTCATGTCTCCTTATACCGCTCCTCTTGACTACTCCTGCACAGGGACCTCTCTCCTAAAGAAAGAGTTAAAGCCATAACCCTTCACGCTAGTTTTCTTCTGCGTACGTGATACGACCGGAAGAAACGTAGGGGTCGTAAAGGGTTAAAAAATGTATGCTCCTTCAGCTAGCGTTAGGATGGTGCTCCACTTCTCCTGAGGCAATGTCCCTAGTCATTCAGCCCCGGTAAGGAGGGGTTCGTCTGGAGTTGGAAGCCTCCAAGATCGTGGAAGGAAAAATTAAATGATGATTATCGTCTTCTTTTGTTTGCACTGTGTCTGGGTGTTTCTATGTATAATAAGTATGTATTTAAAACTATATAAGTATTGTATCAGCTATCTGACCGCCATCACACAAGCTTTGCTTAGTTTGGGGTCAGATGGTGTTGTGTGTGAATTATCCACCAATATATATTTTTATTTATTTATTTATTTATTCTCAATAAATAGGCTATTAGAATCAGACCAATATTATGACCAAAGCTTGGATGCGTTCGTTACTTCTTCATACTTTATATGGACGAGTTTGGAAGAAATTTGTACTTAAGAAAGAATAGGATATCACCCTAAACAGACCGTTTGTTTTTATTTTTATAATATTTAGGGACGAGACGAGCAGGATATGTGCCTGATGGTAAGCAACATGCCTGCCACATAACAGCACAGTAACACGCTGCTATTGAAACACGAAGAGTCCAAATCATTACCTAGCACTGCACTGCACTGCGCTCGTCACCCAGAGATCTAAGATATTATATCTCTAAACCCTGTTATTTCTCTGGAAACATTGCCCTTGAAACCGGAACACAGTAATGTGTATACTTTACTGCTTGGCGGTAGAATAACTGGCAAAGGTGTGGTACTTCCCCAGGCGGACTCTGCCAAGAGTCCTACCACTACTAATGTACCCCTCGTATCACTTGTAATTTCCAATTTTGAACTAAATGCGTAGTACGTTAAAGTGTAGTTTGCACTGGGCTGAGCGCAGACAGGCAATAGACGACTGATATGACGCGGATGGTGACCGAATGAGATTGCGATATCGGTCAAGTGCGAGACGCTGACAACGTCCTTTGTACTATATTTATCTTTGTTCTCTGTTGATTTTGTGAAAATTGAGCTTCAGTTCTAAAGCTAAGGGTGTTTAATGTTTAACAGTTGCATCTGTGTAGATTAAAACAAGCCTACTCTGTACCAAAAGGCCTGTTTTCATTTTGATTAGTGCGAGTGATTAGTGCATGTGCTTAGTCATTAGTAACAAACACGTGTGGACAACGATTGATTAATGCGAGTGTGTAAGTAACCTGCGTAGTGAAGTGTTCCAATGGTTGCGTGTCACTGTGCTGTTATGTGGCAGGCATGTTGCTTTCCATCAGGCACATGTCATGGTCGTCTCGTCACTCCTTATTTAAAAAAAAAAACATCGATGTCAAACTTGTACCACCTCTCTTTTTGGTCGGGGGTTAAAAGGGCGCTTCATTGGTTTCGCATACAGGCGCATCTAGGGATCGGCTCGGCCCTGGCTATGGCGACATAGTGATGTCCCGCGCCAAAAGTATGAACACTTCCACAAGAGCGACAAGACAAGAGCGATCAGACCCGGGTGTCTACCGCCTAACGAAAAACGCTTTGACATTGCCGTCTCTTTCATTTCCAGCGAGAAGAAAAGAGACAGCAATGTCAAAGCGTTTTGACGTGACAACGTCTTATAATTCGATGAAGCCGGCTGCACGCCCACAAAACATGACGTCATGTACCGTTACCGCGTTACCGTCGGTCGTTACCTCGCCGCATGTTTGTTACAGTTGTATTAATTATTTCGACCAGTAGTTCAAGCGGGGATGTAGCTCAGTGGTAGAGCGTTCGCTTTGCATGTGAAATGCCCCGGGTTCAATCCCCGGCATCTAAAAGCATCTAAATGCAAAAAAGCATTGTTTTTTGCATTGTTTTGATTGAAAATGACTAAATTCTACTGATTACTTTTTACATACAAATCTATTAAACAAATGAAATTAAAATTTTCTTATGAAAAATGCTACTATTCCATCAGTATTTTCTTAAGACGTCACGTTCTATCGTCAGTAAACCGACTTTACAGACAAACATTTTTTTTTTTCGTTAGGCGGTAGACCCCACGTGCGCCCGGTGTAAAGCGTTTGTTCTAACTCTGTACGTAGTATATGTAAACTCTTTGGGTATTCTATTGACCGGTCTCTGAAAAGGGTGAAGGTTGTTATCACAACGATACCGCCGTATCCTGCTGATAACGACGTACCAAAGTTCACGATCGATTGTCTCTACACAAATATCTGTTCTATATGGAAATTTTATGTGTCCTATCACTTTTGTCGGTCGGTTTGTTTATATCTTGGGCTTCCTCCCTTGGCCTGATTATTTTAAATAAATAATTGTTTGAAATAAAAGTAGAAGTCAAAAATGTTATTATTATTATATTGTATACTAGCTGACCCCGCAAACGTTGTTTTGCCATATAAATAAAGGTATGAAAAATAGCTAGTAGCCGATTCTCAGACCTACTGAATATGCATATAAATTTTGGTTAAAATCAGTAAAGCCGTTTCGGAGGAGTAAGGAAACAAACACTGTGACACGAGAATTTTATATATAAGATAATAGGGTACAATCCTCAAAAAAACTAAGTACCTAGCCCGTTAGTTAGATTGCCAAAAAATATTGTACACGTATTTTTTCTTTTGTTTCACAAACAAAAAATTACGACGATACAGCGCTTCGAAGTTTCGTGTGACGTCACTTGTGAGTACGATTTTGACTCACGAGTGACGTCGCGACCCCTCACTCTCGCAGTTTGATGGTCTATATCTTTGACGATTTTTAAGATTATGAAAAAACAAAAAATACGTGTCCAATATTTTTCCATGATCTAGCTGACGGACTAATTGATGATGGTTGGTGTATTTTTGACCCAGTCCGGTATCCTAATTTAAGTTTGTGAATATTTTTTTCTAGCTGCCCTTGTTAGTTATTAACAGTAGCCTGATTGTTTACTCAATGTCGCCATTAGGATACTAATTAAAAAACATACGATGTTAAAGATTTACTACGATAACATGACCCGCCCCTCCAGAATTCGAAACGTTTGAAAGCATTTGTATAGTAATCAGCTCAACAGACGAGCACTAGAATTATATATATAATATCAAATAAAAGAATTATCTTTTTCATCTCCTAATCTCAGAAATATGCGAAAAAAAGAGAATTGAAACGACCCCGGAGTCTGTTAAGTGGTTAATTTCAGTACTAAAAAAAAATTGGCAGTCATAGGAACTGCCGGTAGAAGTGAAAAATTATAACTCAGAATTTGATAGTTTACCTTGGAATTTTTACCTTGAAAAAAATTAAGGATTCACCTTAATTTTTCCTCTACTGAAAAATGTATTGTATTTAAAATATCGTAATTGTATGTATTCAAAGCTTTTGTTTGTATGTATTCAAATTTAGTTTTGCATAAGGCGATTGGATGCTAAAAGATCGCTGAATCATCATTGTTTTGACCCATTCTCACACTAACATCGTCTTAGTGCCCTAGTAACGTGTTCTTCTTGACATCTAGCATCTAGTTGTCAAACAATTCACATTGTATGCAAAAATATTTGCGATATTTTATTCCAGTCATCAGGTTAGCGTACCGTTACAACTTCTTTATGGCATGTTTTCGCCAAGTGTAATGTTTATTCTGATTTCTTCAAATTAACATAAACACGCGTTTTTCTGTTGTTTTGGAAGCTTGTAACTGTTGCGCAAAGATTTCGCGTGAATCATATTTGATTCATAAAATGCTTTAACTGTCTGCTGTTTGTTTGACCTGGTTCCGAAAGTGAATTTTTATTTCAAGAAATACTATAAATAGTGACGCGTTTTTCGAGTGACAGATATGACGGAAAAAATATGCCAATATGTGGACGTTGACGTATACTTGACATCGGACAAATAAACATTGACGCCATCTTGTAATGTTCAAATTGGGAGAAGCCATTAGGTATCGATTCAGTACTTGTACTAGTTCGGACCTAATGGACTCAAAATGTATTATGGAACCAATAAGTTTATGACAAATAAATATTTCTTATTTCTTTAAGTTTAATGGCTTTGCTTAAAATTACAGTTTTCCTAAGTTTGGGACTAGCTGGTGTTGTAAGAGAACTGTCTACCACTTTTTTTACATAATGATATGTGCAGATTGTGCAGATCAGATGCACACTTTCCGAATTGTATCCTATAAACATAGACATTATTTACGTTGACGTATACTAGTCATTAGAAAATTAAACATCGAGGCCACCGTTGGTGCAGTTAAATACTTTATCTTAAAATAATTAATTATTTAAAATTATGTAAACCAGCTGCACACTCCGAAATATATCCGATACACATTGACATTATTGACGTATACTTATAATTAGAAAATTAAACACTAACGCCTCTTTTAGTGTTGATAATTTAGCTTTAGCTCAAAATAAATAAATATTTTTATGAAATCATACGGATCAGCTGCATACTCTCCGAAATGTATCCGATAAACTTGCAACTTTATTTTCATCCTATTTTATTTCACCCTTTATCAAAATGTTAAGATATTATTTTTATCATTCAAAGGAACTTATTTCCTTCGCTTACCATGAGCCATGTTGGCGGTCTATCTGCTTAATGGTAAGCGACGAGGGGGTCGAAGTTAGTGGTGGGCTAGATTGTTGATGCTTTCGTCAACATAATCAGCCTGTATTCCTCAACTAAAGACGAAATTCTTTAACCAGTGCGTGTAGCCAGTGATGGCTTATGGAACTGAGACGTGGTCCTTAACTGTGGGCCTCATAACAAAGCTCAAAGTCGCACAGCGAGCTATGGAGAGAGCTATGCTCGGAGTCTCTTTGCGCGACAGAATCCGTAATGAGGATATTCGCCAAAGAACGAAAGTGACCGACATAGCTCAAAGAGTAAGCAGGCTGAAGTTGCAATTGGCAGGCCACATCGCTCGAAGAACTGGCAACCGATGGGGAAGAAAGGTCATCGAGTGGCGACCACGAACCGGAAGACGTAGTGTTGGACGGCCTCCCACTAGATGGACAGATGACCTCACAAAGGTCGCTGGAAACCGCTTGTTGCAGGTAGCGTAGGACCGTTCGTTGTGGAAATCTAGGGGGAGGCCTATGTTCAGCAGTGGACGTCTTGCGGCAGATGACGATGATTGGCCCACTGTTAGACATGGGCCTCTCCCATAATATACTGCTCAGGCCGATCCTCGTTCTTACGTCTCCAACTGCCACCAGCTAGCTGCCATTCGTATATCGTCACTACAAAGTCGTTGATACTTAACGGATTTGTTAAAGCTCAGTATCGTCTTGTACCTTTTCCTGTTTTTCTAATTGCCGTGTTGTTATTTCCTTGTTTCTCGGTGTGTTATTGAATTTAACGTCTTATGACGCTTTTCCCTGTGAACGGTTTTCCCTGTAACTCTTTGATCGCCTTCTGAAATCGTAAAGTTACCCTTTAGGCAGTTGTCTCGCCGAGTTGGCGAGCCGCGGGGAGCGAGTGCGTAGTTCCGATAGTTGTGTAGCTCGGCTATAAGCGAGTGTGCGACTGAGGCGAGCGATTACTCGCATCGCTCGCATCTTTCAGAACCGCACTGTAGAGAAATGACCGCTGATTGCTCTCTCGGCGTGTTCTAATCGCTTAGCGAGTATCGCTGAAGCGAGTGTTATCTTTCACAGCTCTTGTCGCTCAAACTAGTAAAGCGAGTGCTCGCCTGCAGTGTGAACAGTCAGCGATCAACTTGTGTATGTGTGTATGCATCCCTTTTATTTACACTGAATGTATATCTATTGTACGTTTCTTGAGCGAGAAAATAGTCGATAGTTACTCGTTTTCTCGTCGGCGGTGGGACGACTGCCTTAAGATATCATGTAACCAATCCTACCAACATTATATATGCGAACAATTGTATGTTCGACTAGCCTTGCCCGTCACCCGCGTTTCAAATACTTACATGCTTGTTATAGGTAAGATAAGATATTACAAAACATTTTAAAAGTTCTCTATACGGTCATGGGCCAGATATATTATTTTTACATATTTAAAGGTTTACGAACACGCATAGGAGTGATGAGTGTTAATTAGAGCTGAGGGCCCATATAAGTTGGCCCATAGATACTGACGTTCATAACCCCTATGACCCCCACCCACCCTTTGGCGCGCCAAGGCAGATTTTTCGTGGGCTGTGAATTGAATTCTAGCGTCACGCTCGGGTATGATAAGAAATCATCGGGTAAACTCGGGACAATGGCCATTGGCCATATAGAAATGCGGTAGCCAATGGGAAATGCTGAAAGGACGTGGCCTGGCCATCATGGCATGGCCATCTAGAAATGCGTGAGCCAATGGGAAATGCTGACACATTTCTAGATGGCCATGCCATGATGACCAGGCCACGCCCTCCGGTTACACACATGTAGTTTCCAAACGAAGCTATAAAATTTTGAGTTAAAAGTTTTCACTTCTATCGGCAGTTCCTATGACTGCAAATTTTTTTTTCTAATGTAAGTTATTATCAAGTCAACGTTGCCTGGAAGAAATCGCTTTCAGCGATAAGGCCGCCAGTTGTTTCACAAGTTTTACTGTATTTCTATGATTTATGCACTACTAGAAGCGCCCCGCGAAGTTCCCGTTCCCGTTGTTCCCGTTGTTTTTCCGGGATAAAAAGTAGCCTATGTGTTCTTCCAGACTATAATCTATATGTGTTCCAAATTTCAGCCCGATCCGTTCATACGTTAGGACGTGATTGAGCAACAAACATCCATACATTCAGATTTATAATATTAGTAGGATTTTAAGGTGTGAACAATAAAGAGTTTTCATTAATTCATTAATATTATTTGTTACAGTGGAGTACGTGGACACAGAATACAGCCTGTGGCTGACCTGGTTCCTGACGCCGGTCATAGTCACCTTCCTGCTTCCAGCGGTGCTCATAGTGCTCATCTACATCAGCAGCATCATATTCTATCTCTACCGGCTCTACAGGTATGTGACACTAAATTATTGGATACTTCAAAAAGGAGGAGTGAAACTATCCTATTTCTCCATACTCTCTCCTCTACCTCCTACCCATTCTTATTTTCATTTATCATTACATTCATTAATAATAGTTTAAAAACACGCTTAAGTATTTAATTCCAAAAATTACCTTCCATTTAATACCCATATCGTGGGGGTTGCATTTCAAATAGCCAATCCGCCATCTTGGGGAGGCCGCCATATTGGATTTGTAATGCCGTTTCTTAGCTAGTCATGTATTGTCATCAGAACTCAGAGCGTGTGCAAAATTTCATCCATTAGGATGAAATTTTCCGAAGACCGGGAAGTGGGTCAAATTAAGATTCCAAGATTTTCTTACATACATAGTTAGTTACAAGTGAAGCTAATAAAAGCGTGTTAAAAAGCATCTAGCTGTTAGACGGCTTTGCTTAAATGTCTTTATGCGTCAATCCATATTTAGCTAGACGGGGTGTACCGCTTAACAATTAATTCACCTCTGCTTTTCTCTTCTACCTCCATATGCCATAACCATTTGCTGATCAGTAGAAATGCTCGGCATTGACAATGACCATGATTTCTCTAAAACCTCGTTTTCACCACGAACTATATCTATATATCTAATCTAATCCAAATATATAAAAGCGAAAGGTCACTCATCAAGGAATCTCTCAGAATCCACAAATGCTAGGAATCTGAAATTTTGAATGGAGGTCCCCTTTTAGCACGTAGACGCTCGCTAAGACGGGGTTTTGCGAAATTCAACCCCTAAGAGGGTGAAACAAGGGATGAACGGTTGTATGAAAATTCGTCATTTTCTAAGTTATCAAATGTTGTATCTAGATATTTGACACGAAGCTATTAAATGTTTGTTCCATCAATTTTGTAATTTCGAACTGTACGGGGGTGAAATTGGGGTTGAAATGGGGGATGAATGTCAATATGGAAGTTCTCAACCGTTGAAGATAAAACCATGAAACTCTGTATATAGACACTTGACACGAAGCAAACGAATGTTTGTTGTGGCAATTTTGTAATTTCGAACTGTATAGGGATGAAATTGTGGTTGGAATGGGGAATGAATGCCAATATGGAAGTTCCCAATCGTTGAAGATAAAACCATGAATCTCTGTATATAGGCACTTGACACGAAGCAAATAAATGTTTGTTCTAGCAATTTTGTAATTTCGAACTGTATGGGGATGAAATTGGAGTTGAAATGGGGGACGAATGTCTCTTACGCTTTCAAACATAAACAACTGAACCGATTGAAATGAAATTGTTTTATTATAAGCTGTTTTTAGTTACCGTAAATGTGTCTGGGTATACAAATAGGTACTGCCTGAGTTACCTTAGTATTTATTTTGCGCGGACGAAGTCGCGGGTAACCAAACCGGGTGCGCGCAAGAAAAGTGAGGCAAATCATACTGAACCATCATACTGAGCTTAGTCCGTTCGAAACTACAATCAGTTGTCAAGGTCTAGCTCTAGCGTATGTGTCTCCGACAATTTAAAAACATGATGGTTTGTGTGGTCCTTCACTGTACATACTCCACGACATCAATTTTTTATTTGGCGAACTTCAGTACATAATGCTTACGCCAACATCAATCAGCGTTTTGCCTCACGATGAAGCGTCTGTTTGAAGATTATGATTATTAAGGGCAATTAATGAATAGGCTTGACGACTCATTTTTAGGGTTCCGTAAAACGTAAAAACGGAACCCTTATAGATTCGTCATGTCTGTCTGTCTGTCTGTCTGTCTGTCCGTCCGTATGTCACAGCCACTTTTTGCCGAAACTATGAAAACTACACTGTTGAAACTTCGTAGGTAGATGTATTTTGTGAACCGCATTAAGATTTGTACAAAAAAAATTTAAAAAATTAAAAATTAGGGTTGCCCCCCATACTGAGAACTCAACATTTTTTTTTTCATCAAACCTACACGTGTGGGGTGTCTATCGATAGGTCTTCAAAAATGATGTTGAGGTTTCTAATATAATTTTTGTCTACACTGAATAATTTGCGCGAGAGACACTTCCAAAGTGGTAAAATGTGTGCCCCCCCCCCCCCTCTAACTTCTAAAGTAAGAGAATGAAAAAACTAAAAAAATATATATATGATGTACATTACCATGCAAGCTACCAACGAAAATTAGTTTGAACTCGATCTGATGAGTAGTTTTTTTTTAGTACGTCATAAACACACTATTATTAAAACTTCGATCAAAGTTACAACGAACTACAAGAACTATGTGTACTATGTATATTATGTTACTTGCTGCAACGGAACTCTTCATGGGCGAGTCCAACTCGCACTTGGTCACTTTATTGATAGAATGTGCCATCAAAAGGCTACTCAATAGCTAAAACATAGATGAAATAATTACTTTGTTATCTTAAAAACTTCCCGTGATATCACGATTTTAAAATCACAATTTTAGACTTTCCCAAAAACGCTTCATACAAAAACGCTACTAAAACGTGATGTCACAGTCTTGCATTTTCTATGCGTCGCGCGTAAAGTTTGTATGTTAGCTATATTAAATATTGCGTTTAGGAAACTGGTTTCATAACAAAAGTCGCTTTAAATTGAATGGGTTATCCAATGGTAAATACATTTTCTAATAATTTCGTACTTTTCAAATGGTCTTGCCCATCCAACATTGAATGATCATCAAGTAAGTTAAACAAAAGTATACCAAAATTAAATTTGGTACGTATTTTATTGTATTTAAATACTGTCATTATATCAAATAGTTGAATATAGTTACAGGATCAGTCGTAATGCCTCGTGTTTGGGATTCGAACCAGAGACTGCAAACTGCCGATCTGGGGCAGTTTCAGTCCAGCCGTAACTAAAGTGACATTGGATGGGTCGTATCTGTCGCAGAACAAACAGCTTTACCATCGTTTATTTTTATTTCGCTGATAATTTAAATGGCTGACCAAGTTTCTTTGCGGGGTCAGCCATTTAAAACATAATAAAATGCAGTTCGCAAGGTAACAACGCAACCCAAATAAACAATATTTGGACTATATTATTATTATATTATTTATAATAATATTTGTTAAGGCGATTGACTGAACCAGGAGTCACAGGGCATCACATAAATTTTATTGTTTTAACAACAATTAATTTATCAGGTAGATCGGACACGTGGAAACGGCATGCGTGTTCACCTCTCCAACTTCATTGATAACATTTCGGAGACTGAAACAAATAAAACTTACTTACTAATATTTATTATTAGTATTTATGTTCGTATTCGATGATGTTCGAAATACCCCACTTATCCTTAAACGTAAGCTCATGGACATGTGCATTCTCCCCATTCTAACGTACGGAGCGCAAACTTGGTCTTTGACTAAAGATCAAAAGTTCAATCTCGCAGTTTGCCAACGAGCTATGGAACGTAGTATTCTCGGCGTAAAGCTTACCGATCGTAAGGAACACCATATTAATACTGCGTTCCAGGACTCAAATAGCCGATGTGATCCAAAAAACTGCTAATTTGAAGTAGGACTGGGCTGGACATGTCTGCCGCATGTCGTATGCTCACTGGGCCATAATCACTACTCAGTGGAAGCCCGATCAACGTCGATGCGGCAGGCCAAAGAAACGCTGGCGGGATGACCTTGATAGCTATTCAAAAGACTGGGAAACATTAACTCGAGACAGAACCAAATGGAGGGAGGGTAGGGAGGCCTTTGCCCAGCATTGGGACAGTCTATGCTCCAGAGACGAACTTCTTAGCATTCCATGGATTCACCGTGCGGGTGCCGGGTCCATCGTGTGGCAGAGAGAGAAATCTCGAATAGACCCCAAGACTTGTGACTCGGGCGTAGGTTTAAAAGGGCCCCTTATATTGACGTACGTCAACACTCACCTTCACTACTCGTATTTCTCTCCCTGCCCAGCCAAATCCGATATGATCCTACTAGTGCAGCTTTAGATACTCGTTCTAGTATAGAACTTACTGCACTTCTGGACAATCCAAGGTCTTTAAGCAGGTTATAGAGAGATTTTGCTGGTATACCTCTCGCTCCTACAATAATAAATAATGTTCGTATTAGCATATTTATTAGTTAATATTTATTATTTTATTTTAGTAATATATGTATTTAGTAGTATTATTTAAATTAATATCGCTCCCCCTGCCTGTATTTGTATGTAAGCTATTTTCCTTGTGATGGTTGCCTGGAAGAGCTTGCTCTCAGCAATAAGGCCGCCACTTATGGTGCTAGTTCATAAGTTTGTCACTGATTTTTTTTTTATTTGTTGTATCACAATAAAAAAAATTCTATCTATCTAATATTATAACCTAGCTGCGTCCCAAGGTAACTATTAAAAGGTTATTTTCTGTTACCGTGATTTTCCCAGGATAAAAAGTAGCCTACGTTGTATTCCACTTTAATCTGTGTTCCAAATTTCAACCCGATCCGTGCAGACATTCCGACGGGAATGAGTAACAAATATCCTAACTTTGGCATTTATAATATTAATTGGACTAGCAGTGTCCCGCGGATATACCCACTCAGATCCCATTCACGTTATTTCTCGTAATAAAAAGTAGCATAGGTATGTGCTACTACTGTAATCTGTATTTCAAATTTTACGTAGAAGCTACTTAGGGTCTTGTACAAATTTCACTAAATTTTATGGCGACCATGTCAAGGGCACCAGCCACCTTTAGGGAGACACTATCGGTATGCACTCCTACCTTCATTTATATATATATTTTTTTTTTTATAGCATAGAGTGACGAGACGAGCAGTTCATGTGCCTGATGGTAAGCAACATGCCTGCCACATAACAGCACAGTAACACGCAGCTATTGGAACATGATAGTCCAAATCATTACCTAGCACTGCACTGCGCTCGTCACCCAGAGATCTAAGATATTATGTCTCTAAGCCCTGTAATTTCTCTGGAATCATTGCCCTTCAAACCGGAACACAGTAATGTTTGCACATTACTGCTTGGCGGTAGAATATTTGGCAAAGGTGTGGTACTTCCCCAGGCGGACTCTGCTAAGAGTCCTACCACTACTAAATAAAATAAGAGCGAGTTTGCCTGTTTAACCTTTTGACCGCCAGAGTCACCTATACTTGACAAGCGCTATCGAGCACTGAGCGCCAACGACGTCTATAGTTGACAAAAATTAAAAAAACGCACTATACCAAAATATTAACTAAAAAATTATAAGTACTGATACTTTTTTTTACTTAACTTGTCCATAAATGGAAAATCCCAACAAAACAACGTGTAAAATGTACGAAACTAGTCGCTGAAAACCATGGGTGCTGTGATTTTTTTTACTTTTGTGCTATGACGTACGCTTGGCGTACAGGGCACGGAAATGCAATTTAGTCCTGGCGGTCAAAAGGTTAATCTATACTTATAATAAAACTGTAGCGGGTCGAATTCTGTAAATTGAAGATATTTTGAAAAAAAAATTTTGGGGGCACTCCATAGTCGACACTGATGGCGAAACTGCATTTTTTTTCTTTCATGTCTGTCTGTCTGTCTGTCTTTCTGTATAGGGAACTCTCATCACGCCGAAACTACTGATTCAATTCAAATGAAACTTGACATGATTTAAGTTCATACTAAGTAGATGGTAGCTGTCTACTTTTAATCCTCAAATTCTGCACGGTTTTCTTGCAGGAAGGGGTGAAAGTCAGAATGTGTATTTGGTTGTAACTCATGTTTGCGTTGTTCAATTTCGTTAATTCTTATTTTGTTAGAAAGAACATATTTTTTATATATTTCCATCAAAATTATTGGTCAGGTGGATTGCAAATTACATAGAAATTAAATAATAACGGTAATAATAAGTTCGGTACATACTAACTTCGAAGTAATCTGTGTCACTGTAAACAACAGGGATGTAACGGAGGTCATTTTGCCGGAACCGAAGGCGGAATCGGAGTTTTAAAATTTGATTTATTGGAGTCAGATTTGAAGTCGGAGGCATAGGCAGGATTATTAGAAGTGGTGGCAGGAATGACATTTTTATTGGGTTTTTTTTTGCCAAACACGTGGACACGATAAACATTGACGAGCAATTGATTTAGGAAGTTGCGATTTTGTATTTCCATTTACTATAGGGGATTATTTGCAATATTTATACACCTTACCTCCGATTGTAACCTCCTTTTTAAAAATTTCGGAGCCGAAATCAGAACCGAAGGTGTAGTAATCGGAAGTTCCGACAAAACGGAGTCAGTCTCATCCCTGGTACACACATCGCATTTAAATCCGCCATCCGTCAAGTAATAATATGACAATACCTTTCTAATGTCAAAGTCGAAAGTTTTTTTATAGCGAATAAAAACACGTTGGTAAGTAACCTAGGTACGTGACATCAATTCTAAATTAGATATTAAAAAAGTGGCCAAGTGCGAGTTGGACTCGCTCATGAAGGGTTCCGTTGCAGCAAGTAACATAAAATACATGGTACACATAGTTCTTGTAGTTCGTTGTAACTTTGATCGAAGTTTCAATAATAGTGTATTTATGACGTACTTAAAAAAAACTACTCATCAGATCGAGTTCAAACTAATTTTCGTTGGTAGTTTACATGGTAATGTACATCATATATTTTTTTAAGATTTTTCATTCTCTTACTTTAGAAGTTAGAGGGGGGGGGGGGGGACACACACATTTTACCACTTTGGAAGTGTCTCTCGCGCAAATTATTCAGTGTAGACGAAAATGATTTTAGAAACCTCAACATCATTTTTGAAGACCTATCGATAGACACCCCACACGTGTAGGTTTGATGAAAAAAAAATTGTTGAGTTTCAGTTCTCAGTATGGGGGACAACCCTAATTTTTTATTTTTTTTATTTTTTCTGTTCAAATCTTAGTGCGGTTCACAGAATACATCTACTTACCAAGTTTCAACAGTGTAGTTCTCATAAATTCGGCAAAAAGTGGCTGTGACATACGGACGGACAGACAGACAGACAGACAGACAGACAGACATGACGAATCTATAAGGGTTCCGTTTTTACGTTTTACGGAACCCTAAAAACCGGCCAAGTGCGAGTGGGACTCGCGCACGAAGGGTTCCGTACCATTACCAAATAAATGGCGAAAACTTCTTTAATTATATGGGAGCCTCCTTAATCATTAATTATTTAAAGATAACATAAAACGAAATATTGTGTGAACAGTTAAAGCGTCTACCTGTCACCATTATTAGTATCGAGCGAGAAACGGTAAAAAAATCAAATTTGTTCTATGGGAGCCCCCCTTAAAAATGTATTGTATGTTGTTTTTTTAGGGTTCCGTAAAACGTAAAAACGGAACCCTTATAGATTCGTCATGTTTGTCTGTCTGTCCGTCCGTATATCACAGCCACTTTTTGCCGAAACTATGAGAACTACACTGCTGAAACTTGGTTAGTAGACGTATTCTGTGAACCGCATTAAGATGTGAACAAAAAATATTAAAAAAAAGAAAAAATAGGGTTGCCCCCCATACTGAGAACTAAAACTCAATTTTTTTTTATCAAACCTACACGTGTGGCGTGTCTATCGATAGGTCTTTAAAAATGATGTTGAGGTTTTTAAAATAATTTTCGTCTACACTGAATAATTTGCGCGAGAGACACTTCCAAAGTGGTAAAATGCGTGTCCCCCCCACCCCTCTAACTTCTAAAGTAAGAGAATGAAAAATCTAAAAAAAATATATGATGTACATTACCATGTAAACTACCAACGAAAATTGGTTTGAACTCGATCTGATGAGTCGTTTTTTTTTAGTACGTCATAAATACATTATTATTAAAATCTCGATCAAAGTTACAACGAACTAAAAAAACGATGTGTACTATGTATATTATGTTATTTGCTGCAACGGAACCCTTCATGGGCGAGTCCAATTCGCACTTGGCCACTTTTTTAGTATTTGTTGTTGCAGCGGCAAAATGATTACATCATTTGTGAAAATTACAACTGTCTAGCTATCACTGTTCTTAAGATACATTCTGGTGACAGACGGACGGACGAACGGACGGACAGCGAAATCCCAGTAATAGGGTCCGGTTTTATAATATGGAAAAGAGGGAGGCGGTTTTTTTAATATTAACAAAAACTGGATGACAAGATGTTTAAGCCCACTACCAGTTGGACGCGTGCCCAGCATGCTGGTGGCAGTACCACGCTGAATGGCAATGTTTATGCGTTGGGCCAAATACACGCCAGCATTTTGGTCACGCGTTGCGTCGGCCAAGCGCTCGGAAAGGGTTTTAACGATGAGGTGAGCTCCCGGCCCCCACAGGCACGATGTCTCAGCCCCAAAAGTTTTAAATATAAAACCACTACCGAGGGTTGCAAATTTTCGCCGTTTGAGATGCTCAGCTAAATAAGCCGCTGCACTGGCCCTACTATGTCTCTAATCTCTGGAATCTCTGGAATGTAATCTCTGGAAGATGTGATGGTGCCAGAGTATCGACGCAAGCTGCGTCTCACACTAGGGGCCGACTCAACTTCCAACTTCCAAGGCACAAAAGTCATGCCGTCAGGTATTTTGCCATCGTCACGCGCCACTCCGGTTTGAGTACCTATGGCTGGGACAATGGCGGTGGAAAAAGTCAAAGTTTTGTGTGTGAATTGTTCACCAGTATCTATTTATCTGGACGAAGTAGTTGTGGCTTCAAAAATTAGTCGAGTGAACTTTTTACTTGACCATTAGAAGTTATTTGACGTGAAATGATAATAATTGAAGTCAGTTTTTGTTCTTTCGGATATTATTTCAATCCAAATACTGTAC
Organism: Ectropis crepuscularia; assembly: GCA_963693475.1. NCBI lineage: Eukaryota > Metazoa > Arthropoda > Insecta > Lepidoptera > Geometridae > Ectropis > Ectropis crepuscularia. The sequence continues at coordinate 12,168,679 of OY856368.1, read as the reverse complement.
TAAATTTAGTGTTTAATAAGCTTCGGTGACCAAAGCAGACCGTTGTTTTTCTAAAATTGAGTAAAATGTTATCTTACTACGAAGTATTAAATGTATATTATGTAAAGGTATGATTTGGCTGGAATTTGAAACACAGATAGTTTATAGTCTCATATACTACCTATCATCTCTGAAAAAGCATGGGCCCTAACGAAACAAATATATATGACAGAACGACATTACCAATTAGATTGACATTTGAAACACACATGGCTTAGAGTCTAAAATATCACATCGGCTAATAAGTCTATCCCCTACATAGGTTATCATCCTGTAAAAATGTATAAGTAGGTTAGTATCAGATCACGCACATCAGCTACATACTCTTCGTAATATATCCTATAAAAATTCTACAAACTTAACACTGCGGCTATGTTCGATACTCCACAACCGTACTAAGAGTATGTTTGATGTTGCTAAAATATAAAATATGAAGTTGCTAAACTCGAATAAACATATTTTTGTGTGGAGAAACAAATTCACTCGGTTTGTGTAATGGCCACCCATCCAAATATTTTTAGGTAAGTACTACTAATGTACTAATAAGGTCGCAAGATCAACGTACGCGAACGAAGTAGCGGGTTCAGCTAGTCTATATATATAAAAATCAATGCCATTTTTCGTTGTTAGTGAACTCCTCCTAAACGGCTGAACCGATTTGAATGATTTTTTCTGTATGCGTTTGGGTAGGGCCCTCGATGGTTTAGATTCACAAATCAGCCCGGCAGATGGCGCTGCAGTTGATATCTAGGTTATTATCCGAGCAAAGCCGGAACGGGCCGCTAGTACAGTCCGCGAGGTATAAGCTGAGCTTTGCATTAGTGTGAGTGATCACATGCATACGCATCTATTACCAAAAGTACAGTCAGACAACAAACTCTTAAACAACAAGCTGACATTAACTATCCAGGATCAATATGGTCATTGCGAAAAGAAGTATCTCTTTTAGGATTCAAATGGTCAAGGACAGAGAATAACAGAAAAAATTTAATGGAAAAGCATGAGTTCCGTCACCTACGTATAACTTATTTACTTAAAATTTCCGAATACCGTATTCAGGGCAGGCCTATCGTTTATACCAATATACAATTGATACTGCATGATAAACAACGATTTATTGAATATAAAATTGACACCTTATTAAGAGAACATGGTCACAGCGTCCTGCGTCTGACTGTACTTTTGGTGATCACTCACACTAATGCAAAGCTCAGCTTATACCTCGCGGACTGTAAAATACTAAAAAAGAATAATACGTCGAGTAAGGTCTACTTTCCGATGTACACATCGGTGTTACTTTGATGTCGCAGGTGTTCATTAGTGGCGGTTATCGCTTGGCATCAGGATCACCTGCTGTTTGCGTCGCTTTCTTGTTTTTGTTTTCGTATTTGTGGATGTTACTCACACAACACTATCTTACTATGTAAGCTCTAGACTAAGCATAGTTTATATTATGGAAGCCGGATCATCATCATGATCATGAACAGCCCACTAAATGTTCCCACTGCTGGGACTCGGGGCCTTCTCTCGCAACGAGAGAGTTAAGGCCATAATCCACCACGCTGGCCCAGTGCGGGGTTGGTTGATGACACATGACTTTGAAAGATTCTAGGTACATGTCCGTTTCCTCACGATGTTTTCCTTCACCGTTTTAAGTTAGCGGCATTACGCACATGACTTCGAAAAGACAGTGGTGCGTGTGGGGTTTGAACCCGGGGTCTCCGGATCGGCAGGCGCCGTTCTCCCGACTAGACCAGCCGTAACTTCCGGAAGCCGGATAGCTGATCCATAATAATAAATAAATAAAAAATCTATGAAATAGATCTTAACTATACAATATTTTCTTACTTCTATATATATTGGTGGACAATTCACACACAACACCATCTGACCCCAAACTAAGCAAAGCTTGTATGATGGCGGCCAGATAGCTGATATATTACTTATATAGTTCTAAATACATACTTATTATACATAGAAACACCCAGACACAGTGCAAACATTTGAATTCATCACACAAATATTTGCACTGGGTGGGAGTCGAACCCACGACCCTCGGCTTCGCAGGCAGAGCTTCTACCAACCACGCCAATAATATCGCAGTATAAAGAAATACTACCAGTAGTTCATCGCCTTTGATCTTGGGAGAAACGCCGATAATGTCTAGACACGGGTAGGGTTGTCGCAATTTTAAAAACGTGGCACCAAAATAAAATTAAAAACATACGGAAGGCGTCGGCCCTGAGCCGCGCTCCTGCAATTCTAACATTGTAATGTAGGCAATGGAGGAGCGCGCATAGACATCCAGAATCAGAACAATCATCCGTATTCATGAAACAATAAAATTGTTTGTCCTGGTTGGAAATCGAAACTGTCCAGTGAGCAGACTTAATACTGACTGGAGTCCTGTCAATAAATAAATAAATAATAAATAAATATTGGTGGACATTTCACACACAACACCATCTGACCCCAAATTAAGCAAAGCTTTTGTGATGGCGGCCAGATAGCTGATATAATACTTATATAGTTGTAAATACATACTTATTATACATAGAAACACCCAGACACAGTACAAATATTTGAATTCACCACACAAATATTTGCAATAAAAAGTAAGACTAGTAAGTGGGCTACGCCCACTAAATGTTCCCACTGCCGGGACTCGAGAGTCTTCTCTCGCATGGAGAGCGTCAAGTCCGTAACCCACCACGCTGTCCTAGTGCGGGTTTGTGGATGACACATGGCCTCGAAAGATTCTAGAAATATGTCGGTTATCTCCCGATGTTTTTCTTCACTGTTTTTAAGTAAGCGGCATTACGCGTATGATTTCGAAAAGACAGTGGTGCGCGTGGTATTCGAACCACGGGCTCCGGATCGGCAGTTCCCGTTCTCCCGACTAAACCAACCGTAATAAACCATACAAAAATGTAATATACTTAGTTAATAAATTACGGCTGGTCTAGACGGGAGAACGGCGCCTGCCGATCCAGAGACCCCGGGTTCAAAACCACGCGCACCGCTGTCTTTTCGGAGTCATGTGTGTAATGCTGCTAACTTAAAACGGTGAAAACATCGTGAGGAAACCGACACGTACCTAGAATCTATCGAAATCGTGAGTCATCCACCAACCCGCACTGGACCAGCGTGGTGGATTATGGCCTTGACTCTCTCCTTGCGAGAGAAGGCCCCGAGTCCCAGCAGTGTGAACATTTAGTGGGCTGTTTAAGCTATTTATGCTAATAAGCATATATATATTCCAAACTATAATTTATACAACCTGGCTGGTCATAATCCACCACGATGCCCAAATGCGGGTTGGTGGATGTCGCATGTTTTTTTGGGAGATGTTTGGGGTTTTCTTTCACGATGCTTTCCTTTGCCGTCAAAGCCAGTGATGATGGAACATTTGTACATCTGTACTTGGAGATATACTGAGAGGTGGAGGCAAGACTCGAACCTGCAAGGTTGTGAAATTGGACGTTCCGCCACTAAGACAGTATTTATAATATCAATTTACTAGAGGTCCACCCCGACTTCGCTTGTGGTACATAATATATAGCCTACAGCACTTAGGCAGAGCATCATCACTCGCTCAAGGTCGCGCGGTTTTAGCCTACAGCTAGACCGTTCCTCCCAGGGAACAAGTGCCAGTCGGTTGTCGGACGCACGGCTGAGCGCTCGCGCAACACGTTTCCCACGCATATTGTTACTAGATATGTCGACAACCCTCCGCGCCAGACAGCGACAGAGTTACGCGTTAGAAGAGAGCGCAAATGTTTAGTTAAAAATCGCGACAGGTATTGAGCGCTAATGCGAGCTGAATTGAACTTTGTTGTGTCCCAGCAAGAGTCGCTATTTATATAATTGTTTTCGCTAAGTGAGTGTTCTGTACATGTACTAATATATATTCTGTGACTCAGGGATCATGTACCTAAATATCCAACGGTGAAAGAATTTTTGAAATCGGTCCAGTAGTTCCTGAGATTATTGCGTTCAAACAAATAAACTGTTTAGCTTTATAATATTAGTATAGATTTATCCCTGCCTCAAAATGTTATCAATGTGTGAGGTCTAGAACACGCATGTGGTTTCCTCGTGACCAATACACCTGAAATTATTGTTTAAAAACATTAAAATTATTACGATGCCCAAATGCCTGAGTGGGGGTTTCCCGATGGTTACAATCTTGGTGTCTTCAAATCGAGAGTGAATCTGTTTCTTCTAGGTAAGGTTTTTGGTAGTGGTAGGACTCTTAGCCGAGTCCGCCTGGGGAAGTACCACACCTTTGCCAGTTATTCTACCGCCAAGCAGTAATGTGCAAACATTACTGTGTTCCGGTTTGAAGGGTAATGTTTCCAGAGAAATTACAGGGATTAGAGATATAACAACTTAGATCTCTGGGTGACGAGCGCTGTGTGCTAGGTAATGATTTGGACTTTTGATGAATGATTTCTTCATGTTCCAATAGCTGCGTGTCTCTGTGCTGTTATGTGGCAGGCATGTTGCTTACCATCAGGCACATGTCCTGTTCGTCTCGTCACTCTTTATTAAAAAAAAAAGCAAGCTCCGTCGTAGATCGCATCGTCGCTTAATATCAGGCAAGACCGCAGTCAAGTGCGAAACCTATTATTGTTAAAAAAAAATATGTTTGCGAAAATGAATATCATATCAAAGAAACAATATTCTGATGCAACAAAACATATTGTTACTATATAGAGGTTTATCTATCTCCATAATATCTCACTGGTCATAAAGAGGTGCAAAGGTGCTCTCGCTTGGCCTAAAAAAAATTATTATTCCAGTGAAATTCCGTCTGAGGGCTGTCTGCTACTGATAACGATAATTCTGATTTATAATTATTAGTATATTTTATGTTTATTAGTAGGTACATGAGCTACTAATTGGATGCAGGGTCAAGAGCCCGGACGGTTCGACAAGAGAGCATGCGTAGAGATGTTGATTTTTTTTCACGATGGAACTGGTCGTTTTTGAAGTGAAAACTTCTTTAGGCGCGTTATAGACAGAATTTTCGTGGGCTGTGAAATGGATTAATGATCACGTGATCATCACGCTCGGATATGATAAGAAATTTCGGGTAAACTCGGGATGCTAGAGCGAGAAAGATAATGTGGTCAACAAACGTGCCAGACCGAGAAAGATAATTGTTAGAGGAGGACATGGGACAATACATACTCTTACTCTCTCTCGCTGCTCACTACCAGTGTTGACTGACACCTTAGCGACTTTCTCGCTGAAACTGGCGAATTTTTAAACTTTTTTATCACGACATTAACTTCTAGGTACTTACCACATCAATTGAACCTGTCACGAAATGTTAAATTTGCATTTCACGTCCATTGCAAAAAAGTTATGGTTGTAATATTTTATCACAGCACTACACACGTAAACACACAAAATGATACCCATTTTCATAAGAAAGTGCTTACACAAATACACTATAACACAACATATTTATGCATTTTTAGCGAAATACATAAATATGACACAACTAAATAGCAAACACTAAAAACTTGTGAGTCAAACAGCATTTTCGACCCGCGTAATTTTTTTTTTAAATTTATTCTTGGCCATGGATACTTATCATTCAGCCGTAAAAGTTTTAAATTAAAATTATTTAGTAGTCTTTATATAGTTAAGTATTTCTTATTTTAGTTTTCACTTCTGCCGTACGGTTTTAAGCGCACACATTTGTTTTTTTTTATGGTTAAGACTAATATTTACCTGCTTCTTCGTTTGGGTAGGATTTAGAAAACTTTTTAGAAAACAATTAGATGACTTAGAGATATAACATCTTAGATCTCTGGGTGACGAGCGCAGTGCAGTGCTAGGCAATGATTTGGACTCTTCATGTTCCAACAGCTGCGTGTCACTGTGCTGTTATGTGGCAGGCATGTTGCCTACCATCAGGCACATGTCTTGCTCGTCTCGTCACTCTATATTAAAAAAAAATCACAGATGAGTTACCCGTTGACTTAATTAAATACAGATACAGACATGGTAAAAACCTTTCTACAACAAGACGAAAATGACAGTTATAAAGTGCACGCTATGAATTTAGAAATGCAAAGTGAGTGGTTAACCATAGGTGGGTTTTGTATCCCATTAGCTCTAAAGTGGCGCACCTTGCTATATGACTGGTCTCCTGCCTTATTAAAATTGTATCTAAATGCTTTTCAAATGACCCTTCCTGACCAGAGTAACTTGGTAAGGTGGGGAAAAGCCTCTGAAAAATGTTGCTATACTTGTGGTGAGGCGATATGTACAGCAAGGCACATATTGGTGGGATGCAAGGTGCTCCTTAATAGGGGTCATTACTCACAGCGCCATGACAGAGTACTTGAAATCATACGTGAAGCCGTAAGCCTTTCGGTAGCTAGAGCCCAAAAGGGATTGACGACAAACAAAAGACAAATTAACTTTGTAAAAGAGGGTTCAACTTCAAACTCCAAGAGCAAGCCTTACTCAATCCTGGGTTCAGCACCTGATTGGACTATTTTAATGGACACGTATGAAAAGCACTATAAAATCCCAGAGGATGTGGGTGTTTCGTCATCCAGACCGGACATTTTCCTTTTTTCTAGGGCTGCGAAACGCATAGTCCTGGTAGAACTTACCGTACCGTGGGAAACTAATATACCTAAAGACCACGCGATGAAACAAAATAAGTATTACGACCTTCAAAACGAATTAACAAAAAATGGCTATGTAGTTAATTTATTTTATTTATTTATTGAATAATAGGCGAGCAGCATTAGCTGATATGCCTATATCTCAGTGTTGAAATAACAAATTATAGGTAATTGTCTGTTAAAATGATTTTGTCTTTAACTATCCATTTGTCCAATCTGTTCTTGAAAGAGTTTAATGACTTTGCTGAAATAACATCCTCAGGCAACCTGTTCCAGTTGTAAACCACTCTGTTGCTGAGGATGTGATGTGCAGTGTTTGTCAGTGTTGGTGTGTGGGACAACTGGGACTTATGACGCCGATTGTCTCTCTTATGCTCCTTTAATCTGTACAGGTTCTTTATGTGAGGGAGGTTATAAAATCCATTCAGTATTTTAAATGTTTCGATCAAGTCTCCTCGTAACCGTCTCTCTTCCAATGTAGTGAGGTGTAGGGCTTTTAATCTCTCTGTGTAGGATTTACGTCGAAGGGCATATGGCCATTTTGTCGCTTTTCTTTGCACACTTTCAAGCAAATCAATATCTTTTTTGAAGTAGGGGCTCCAGACTTGATAACCATATTCTAGTAGCGGCCTCACATAAGTTTTATATATTTTGAGAAACATCTCTACAGTTATAGATTGAAAGGATCCACGAATGACATAAAGAAAAGAGTTTGCTTTCTTAACTATTGCAGAAATATGTTCTTCCCATTTTAAATTTGACGTAATTATAACACCAAGGTCTTTTTGCTGATTCACTGAGGATAAAGCGACACCATTGAGATAATAGGTTATTAGTGGGTTATTCTTGCCGAGATGTAAGACCCCACACTTTGCAACATTCAAACTGACAACCCAATCCATGGTCCATACTTGCACTTGATCTAGATCCTTTTGGAGCCGTCCAGAACTAACCAATGGGTTTGCAAAAAATTTACTATCATCAGCGAAGAAGGCAGATTGACTTTCAATTGTTTCAATTAGATCAGTTATGTAGATCCCAAAGAGCTGAGGAGCAGTCACCGATCCTTGAGGCACACCACTGAACACGTTCCTGTGCTGTGACAGGGAATTTCCGACTCGAACTTGAAAAGTTCTGCCAGTCAAGTAATGCTCTATCCATTTGAGCAGCCTCCCACGTATACCATAATGGTCTAATTTCATCAGGAGACGCTGATGAGGGACTCTATCAAAAGCTCGCTGAAAATCTAAGTAAATAATGTCCACTGGATTTCGTCCGTCCACTTCTTTACTCCAAGTATGGACACACTCTAGCAAGTTGGTGATAGTGGATCTTTTCTCAACAAAACCGTGCTGTTTTGTAGATATGATACAATGTCTATTAAGGAACAGTGTCAGTTGCCTATTTATAATTTTTTCCATTATCTTAACTACAACACTAGTAAGGCTTATAGGTCTATAATTCTCCGGATGCATTTTGTCCCCCTTCTTAAATATGGGAGTGACCACAGAGTGCTTCCAATCTTGTGGCAGTTGTCCAGCTTCAAAGGACGCATTCATCAGAACCGAGAGAGCAGGGGCAAGTGTGTGAGCACAATTTTTTAAAACACAGACTGGAAGCTGATCTGGACCTGGAGATGACTGAGTGTTAAAATTTTTAAGAGTTTTTATTACATCTGATTCAGAAAAGGTTATGTCACACAAGCTATCATTTACACGTGGAATAGATGAAACTGTCATACCAGGATCAAGAGTAGGTTCATTTGAATAAGCTTTTACAAATTCATCAGCGAAAGCATCAGCTATCTCACAAGGTAACAAGGTCTCCATTGTGATTCCTAATTGCCGGAGGAATGCTAACTTTTGACATAGTACATCGTCTCATGTGGGAGTAGAAAGCTTTGTCACCCTTACTGAGAATTTTAGTTTCATAACTGCTCCGTTGTTGTCTGCATTGTGCAACACATCTGTTGTTCACCTCTCTAAACTTGTGATAGTCATCTACATTCATAGAAGCTCTGTACTTGACCCATAGTGCTTTTTTCTCAGCAATCAATTTAAGAACATTATTATCAATCCATGGCTTGTTTTTTGGCTTGGATGTTACTTCCCGCAATGGGGCATGTTTATCAGTGGTGATGTTGATTGCATTTAAAATACCACTCCATAGTTGCTCAGGGTCATTATATATAGATATCATTTCCAAATTGTTGCTAAGTTCAGTGTTAAAGATGTCATAATCAATACAATTGTAGTTCCTTCTTAGTCTAGGTATAGAATTTTCTTTACGTGTTAAGCATTGAATGGTAAAATGTAACACTGAGTGGTCACTTTTTCCTATGGGAGGCAAGTGAGCGACATCATGTATAAGAGTGTCCTCATTCACTAAGATAAGATCTAACATTGATGGCTGCTGATTAACTTGGTGTCTAGTAGGACTTTTTACTAATTGATGCAGATTACTGGATAAATACATGTCGACAAAAAGATCCTCAGGTTTGGAAATCTGGTCACTACTACGATGTTGAGTTACAGTGATAGGCCATTTTAAGTGTCTATAGTTAAAGTCCCCAGCTATCACTACAGTGTTATGCTGAGAGGCAGATAAAAGATTCTGCATTAATTTGTTATCACGAATCTTCCAAGTCACTTCCTCTGTATCATCTGAGCGATAAACCCCAACAACCAAAAAATGATTAGATCCATATTGAATATCAATGTAAAGTGCTTCCACCTCATCACACATGTATCTATGGTTCTTTCTCGCTACAATAGGAACACCACTCAATTGATCCCTCACATACACCGCTACACCACCACCCCTCGTCTTACCTTCAGATTTAGCCTTTTTGTGTTTGCGGTCCAATCGAAATAAAGTGTAACTTGGTATATTATATGAGCTGTTACGGTCTTTAGAATTAAGCCAAGTTTCAGTGATTACAACCACTGATGGTTGGTAAGAGTTAACATGAGCCATAAAAAGGTCAAATTTGGGACGTAACGAGAAAAGGTTTGTGTACATTATAGTAAAGTCACTGTATGGATTTCTATTGCTAAAATTGATTAGTTTTTTGGAACAATTTTGGGAGTGCCCTTTATATATTTAATGGTTAAATTACTTTCCCCATTCTCCGTTCTATGCTTAAGTGCCTCACGTAGTTTGCCCAGCTCTGCCCTCTGCTCTGGTGTTTTGTCATCGTATATTCTTACCTCCCGGCTGGCCTTGCCCTTATTCTTCAATATGCAAAGAGCATCTTGTCGACTCTTGAGGATTACTTTCATAGGCCTCTGCTTCCCCGCCTCACGGCGACCGAGGCGTTGCACTGACACTACCTTATCGTCAAAATTGCCACCATTCACATCGTGAAGAATTTTGTTCACACATTTTTCATCGAACAACTTTCTAGTCTTGCCGTCATCAGCTGCACTTTCCTTAACACCGACCACTATCAGGTTATTTGCCCTCTTTTCACGTTCTAATAGCTCTTCAACAATAGAATTAGTGTTGGGAACTGTAATTGGCGACGATTGTGATGACGACGGCGACACTACTGACGTGCCATCCTGACCTCCCGACACGGGCACAGGTGTTGTATCCTGCCTACAGTTACGCGTCTCTAGCAGGAGCACCTTGATTTCTTCGACCTCCGCTTTCAGTCCGTCGTAGGACTTAATCAATTTCGGCACTTGGAAAAGGGCCTCCCTGCATTATACGCTGTAGAAGTAGGAGCGAGAGGTATACCAGCAAAATCTCTCTATAACCTGCTTAAAGACCTTGGATTGTCCAGAAGTGCAGTAAGTTCTATACTAGAACGAGTATCTAAAGCTGCACTAGTAGGATCATATCGGATTTGGCTGGGCAGGGAGAGAAATACGAGTAGTGAAGGTGAGTGTTGACGTACGTCAATATAAGGGGCCCCTTTTAAACCTACGCCCGAGTCACAAGTCTTGGGGTCTATTCGAGATTTCTCTCTCTGCCACACGATGGACCCGGCACCCGCACGGTGAATCCATGGAATGCTAAGAAGTTCGTCTCTCTTCGATCAAAGTTACAACGAACTAAAAAAACTATGTGTACCTACTATGTATATTATGTGACTTGCTGCATCGGAACCCTTCATGGGCGAGTCCAACTCGCACTTGGACACTTTATTTCATAATAAAACTGGTTGTTTTTTTTTGCAAGTTTCCAAATTTCAGCCCGAACCATTCATACGTTAGGACGTGATTGAGCAACAAACATCCATACATTGACATTTATAATATTATAGTAGGATATCAATGTTTGGATGTTTGTTGCTCAATCACGTCCTAACGTATGAACGGATCAGGCTGGAATTTGGAACACAGATAGATTATAGTCTGGAAGAACACATAGGCTACTTTTTATCCCGCTAAAACAAGGGGAACAGGAACTACGCAGGTAAAATCGCGGGGCGCTGCTAGTTTAAAATAAACATAAGTTAGTTATAAAACGACGAAGATACCACTTAATTTTTGTTGTATATTTTGTTGCAGACTAAAAGTGGTAGATGGCGTGCAAAACGATTGGAGGCAGGCCGCGCGAGTGGCGGTATGCGCACTATGGGACGCGCACGGCTGGCTCTGGCATGGTGAGTTCGCTTTCAGTATTCGTCATCACTTGTTTTTTTGAAGTGAAAACTTCTTTAGGCGCGCTATAGACAGAATTTTCGTGGACTGTGAAATGGATTCATCAATCATCACGCTTGGATATGATAATGGATCGGATCGGATCGGATCGGATATGAAATCTTCGGGTAAACTCGGTAAAAACGGCCAGGTAGGTACCAGGGTAACAGAAACAGTAAAGAGTTTCGATTACCTACCTCTAACAGCCCAGCGTTTATCTCCAGATACCAGGACAACAGAAATATAAAAGAGTTGCGTTTGCCCCTAGGTACCAGTACCAGGGCAACAGAAACAGTAAAGAATTGCAATATTCTGTATAATTACGTTGATATAAAACTAGATGGCGCAACCATCGATTTAGCTGGCGGTGTTGAAATAATGCGAATGTACATAGACCCACGATGGTTTAACAAATAATTTGTCCCCTGACAATGTTACAAATATAAATAGATTACGCAATTCAATTAAAAGTGAAAACATTCGAGTCAAGTTTTCACTTCTATCGGCAGTTCCTATGACTGCCAATTTTTTTTTTCTTCTTCGGGTTAACCCGGGACCATGGCCATTGGCCATCTAGAAATGCGTCAGCCAATGGCAAAATAAATGCTGAAAAGGCGTGGCGTAGCCATTATGGCATGGCCATCGAGAAATACGTGAGCCAATGGGAAATGCTGATGCATTTCTGGATGGCCATGCCATGATGTCCAGGCCACGATCTCTGGTTACACCCGTGTAGTTTCAGAAGGAAGCTATCAAATTCTGAGTTATAAGTTTTCACTTCTATCGGCAGTTCCTATGACTGCCAATTTTTTTTTATTTACGTGTAGGTCCGCGTTTGACCACCTACTCGCCTGATGGTAAGCGACGGTGTGGTCGAAGATGACGCACGTTGACCTAGAAAGTGCCTATTCACTCTGACCTGAAGTTCTAGATTATATCTCTCAGGGAACAAGGAGGCCGGCAACTTACCTACCGAAAACTGATTTAGCTTTGATATCGCTCTCTATTTTCTTCTCGCTTGAAATGATAGAGACAGATTGCCATTGAGCAAAGCTATAGCCGATTTAGTTAGGCGGTAGGCGGGGCCGGTCAAATTTTAATATATATTTATTTGTCAGACAACATAGATCCATTTATTTACAACTTAATAACTATAAATGTAAAATACAAAATGCTGGTTGCCTGGAAGAGATTGCTCTAAGCAATAAGGCCGCCATTTGTGGTACTAGTTCGTAAGTGTTTTACTGTAATATTTCTGTTTTTGTGTCACAATAAAGAGTTATCTATCTATCTATCTATCTACAAAATCACATCTAATATTAAATATAAAATTAACAAATAACGCAATTAAAATATCGGAGAATTCAATTAGATATAAAAAAATTGTTGTCTGTAAAGTCGGTTTACTGACGATAGTTCAACGTGACAACGTCTTAAGAAAATACTGATGGAATGGTAGCATTTTTCAAAAGAAAATTTTAATTTCATTTGTTTAATAGATTTGCATGTAAACAGTAATCAGTAGAATTTAGTCATTTTCAATCAAAACAATGCAAAAAAGCTTTTAGATGCCGGGGATCGAACCCAGGGCATTTCACATGCAAAGCGAACGCTCTACCACTGAGCTACATCCTCGCTTGAACTACTGGTCGAAATAATTAATACTACTGTAACAAGGTAACGACCGTCGGTCGTTACCGTCGGTAACGTTACATGACGTCATGTTTTGCGGGCGTGCAGCCGGCTTCACCGAATTATAAGACGTTATCACGTCAAAAAGGATATTTATAACATATTTGCACGTAAAGGGTCTTATTGCACCAATTTCTGTATCGTAATGTATCTTATTACGTACTTGTGCGGTAATGTATAATGTAAAACGCACGGTTTCAAAATGCTCCGTCTAAAATGAAAGGTACCTTTTTAAATCTTAGTAAAGAGTTTTTATGTCAGAAAAGTGGTCAACATTTTATGAATAAAATTAACTTTGAGATGTAAAATACAATAATGAATTGTTTAATTCGTGAATTTAATTAAATGTGACCATAAATAACAACAATATATCTTTAACAAAACACAAATATATTAATTTACTTAATTACTAATGGCATACTGGATGGTCCTGCCCCGTTCCTTAAAAAAAAAGGCGCCGATGTGCGCGCATTGCTTATCTGTGGACAAGTATACGTTAATACGTTATTCCGCGCCTTTTTATTTCGCTGTCGCCTATTGTTTTTATTTGAAAATATCGTCAGTTTTATTTATTTCCTCGCAAATATTTTATAAAACGTCGTATGACATACGTGCGCTTTGATAATTACAGCCGAAAGGCGAGAGCTATAATTTAGCAGATGCTTACTTAACGAACTTAGCGCACTTATATCATAATGTACTATTATGGAGCATTATAATTTACGCTGTAAATATTTTACAGCGGTTTTTTTTTTAAATTTTATATTTTGATATTTATGTTCGCAACGTTCCAGGGTACGAGATCCGTGGTCTGGAGAACATCCCCCCGGGGCCGTTCCTGGTGATCTACTACCACGGAGCCCTGCCCATCGACATGTACTACTTCATCGCGCGTGTGATGCTGTTCCAACGCCGGCTTATACACACGGTCGCCGATAGGATCCTCTTCAAGATACCCGGTAATTTGAAACAATTGCCTACTACAGTAAAGAGGACCGAAGACCGAGGACCTCGGTCTTCGGTCGCGGTCTCGGCGCGAACTGGCGCTCATACAAGGTTATAATGTCAAGTGTCTGTCGCGGTCTCCAGTCTCGGTCTCCTGTCGCGGTCGCGACTCGAACTGGCGCCCATACAAAGTTATAATGACAAGTGCCTGTCGCGGTCTCCAGTCTCGGTCTCGTGTAGCGGTCGCGACTCGAACTGGCGCCCATACAAAGTTATAATGTCAAGTGCCTGTCGCGGTCTCCAGTCTCGGTCTCCTGTCGCGGTCGCGACTCGAACTGGCGCCCATACAAAGTTATAATGTCAAGTGCCTGTCGCGGTCTCCAGTCTCGGTCTCCTGTCGCGGTCGCGGTGCGAACCGCCGCCTTAACAGTGCAGTACTAAGTTACGGCTGGTCTAGTCGGGAGAACGGCGACTGCCGATCCGGAGACCCGGGTTCAAATACGGGCCCCGTGGTCTTTTCGAAGTCATGTGCGTAATGCCGCTAACTTAAAAACGGCGAAGGAAAACAACATGAGAACAAGAGGAAACCGACATGATCCAAAAAGCTTTCAAGGTATCATCCACCAACCCGCACTGGGCCAGCGAAAAGGATTAAGGCCTTGACACTTTCCTTGCGAGAGAATCAAAATCAAAAAACTTTTATTAACCATAATACATAAATTCATACAGTTTTAACATATTAATAAAATTAAAAATTGAAGAATGGTCTGAATCAGAGTGTGTTGTTAGCATTTTATTACCTAAATTAGCTTCATAAATATACTTTCGTACAAATGATGAGTGTATTGTTACCATTTCATTACGTTCCTTTATTAAGTTCGTTCATACGATGAGTGTGTTGTTAACATTTCACTATCTTTCTTTATTAATTTCGTGCATACGATGAGTGTGTTGTTAACATTTCACTATCTCTCGTTATTAATTTCGTTCATACGATGAGTAAGTATGTAGTTAACGTTTCATCACCTTCCTTTATTAATTTCGTTCATACGATGAGAGTTTAGTTTTTTTATTTCATTTAGACACTCCACAGACTCCGTGACCTTTGTCATTTGTTTAACATGTTTCTTGGATTAGGAGAGGAAAAGGAAGATGGGGGGGAGTTGGGAACATTTTAAACGAGTGTTAAATGAGTGTGTTGTTAACATTGAATTATTGTATTTTATTAATTCCTGGCTTATTATTTCCAGGCTGGGCCTCGCTACTGGAGGGTCTGTGCGTGATCCCAGGCACGGTGCAGACTTGCGCGGGCATCTTACGCGCCGGAAACTCGCTGGCCATCTCCCCGGGCGGCGTGTACGAGGCGCAGTTCGGAGACCACTACTACAAGCTCAAGTGGAAGTCGCGCATCGGGTTCGCTAAGGTCGCGCAAGAGGCCAAAGTCGTGAGTTTAATATTCACTTTTGAACTAAAAACTAGTTTTGACCCACATTTAGAATATTAGGTTATCAGTTTTACGCATTTACGAAAAAAACTCGTGGTTATTCTTTTTATTGCCTGTGCGATCGTTTTAGATAGTAGTGATGTGTCTTCTTGCAGCCGATCGTCACGATTTTCACTCAGAACGTGGGCGAGGCGAATCGTACGCAGCGCGATTTTTACGAAATAGTTGTATAAGGTTATCAGTTTTACGCATTACTTTTATGAGTTATAAATTTTACGCGTTACTCTTATAGGTTCGTTTTTTAGGCTATTATTTTCATGGATTACTTTTGTGGCTTGTCAGTTTTATTAGTTATCAGTTTTACGCAAAAGTTTTGTAAGTTTTCACGAAAAATCTCGTAATATCCCGCAACCGATCGTCCCGATGTTCACTCTGAAAAGCGGCATGCATTAGTTTTATAGGTAATCAGTTTTACGCATTACTTTTCTAGGTTAGAAGTTTTACGCATTACTTTTATAGGTTATCTGTTTTACGCGTAACTTTTATGGGTTATTAATTTTACTCGTCACTTTTACAGGTTACCAGTTTTACTCATTAGTTTCATAGGTTATCACATTTATGCATTAGTTATATAGGTTATCAGTTTTACGCATTCGTTTTATAGGCTATCGCTTTTACGCATTACTTTTGTGGCTTGTCAGTTTTGCCAGTTATCAGTTTTACGCTTTAGTGTTATGGGGTTTCACGGAAAATCTCGTAATATTCCGCAGCCGATCGTCCCTATGTTCACGCACAAAAGCGGCTGCACGGGTTTAACGCATTAGTTTTATAGGTTCTCAGTTTTTCGCATTACTTTTATTGGTTATCAGTTTTACGCATTATGTTTATAGGTTCTCAGATTTACGCATTATGTTTATAGGTTCACAGTTTTAATATAATATTCCGCAGCCGATCGTCCCGATGTTCACTCAGAACGTGCGCGAGGCGTTCCGCACGGTGGGCTGGCTGCGCGGGCTGTACATGCGCGCGTACGCGGCCGTGCGCGTGCCGCTCGCGCCGGTGTACGGCGGGTTCCCCGTCAAGCTCGTGACGCACCTCGGCCCGCCCATCTACCCCGACGGGGCCGACACGCCGGAGACCATACAGATGAAGGTATTACATACATTCTAACATCTATTTCCAAGGTATTACCACAGAATTAATATTAGTACAAGTACAGAAGCCTCACTTACCGAAAACAATTATATAAATAGCGACTCTTGCTGGGACACAACAAAGTTCAATTCAGCTCGCAATACCTGTCGCGATTTTCAAATAAACATTTGCGCTCTTTCTAACGCGTACCTCTGACGCTATCTCGCGCGGAGGGTTGTCGACATATCTAATAACAATATGCGCGGGAAACGTGTTGCGCGAGCGCTCAGCCGTGCGTCCGACAACCGACTGGCACTTGTTCCCTGGGAGGAACGGTCTAGCTGTAGGCTAAAACCGCGCGACCTTGAGCGAGTGATGATGCACTGGTATTACATACATTCTAACATCCATTTCCAAGGTATTACATACATTCTAACATCCATTTCCAAGGTATTACATACATTCTAACATCCATTTCCAAGGTATTACATACATTCTAACATCCATTTCCAAGGTATTACATACATTCTAACATCCATTTCCAAGGTATTACATACATTCTAACATCCATTTCCAAGGTATTACATACATTCTAACATCCATTTCCAAGGTATTACATACATTCTAACATCCATTTCCAAGGTATTACATACATTCTAACATCCATTTCCATGGTATTACATACATTCTAACATCCATTTCCAAGGTATTACATACATTCTAACATCCATTTCCAAGGTATTACATACATTCTAACATCCATTTCCATGGTATTACATACATTCTAACATCCATTTCCAAGGTATTACATACATTCTAACATCCATTTCCAAGGTATTACATACATTCTAACATCCATTTCCAAGGTATTACATACATTCTAACATCCATTTCCAAGGTATTACATACATTCTAACATCCATTTCCATGGTATTACATACATTCTAACATCCATTTCCAAGGTATTACATACATTCTAACATCCATTTCCAAGGTATTACATACATTCTAACATTCATTTCCAAGGTATTACATACATTCTAACATCCATTTCCATGGTATTACATACATTCTAACATCCATGTCCATGGTATTACATACATTCTAACATCAATTTCCTAGTTATTACATACATTCTGACATCCATTTCCAAGGTATTACATACATTCTAACATCCATTTCCAAGGTATTAGATACATTCTGTATGGACAGAAGAAAGTATGAATTAATGAAATCTTCGGGTAAACACGGGACCATGGCCATAGGCCGTCTAAAAATGGCTCCGCGTTTCCCATTGGCCATCTAGAAATGCGTCAGCGTGGTCATTGCCACGGCCTCCTGTTTCACCCGCGTTGTTTCCAAAGTGAGTTATCAAATTCTGAGTTGTAAGTCTTGACTTCCTATCACTGCCAATTTTTTTGAAGTGAAAACTTCTTTATGCGCGCCTAGACAGATATTTCGTGGGCTGTGAATTGGATTCTAGCGTCACGCTCGGGTATGATAAGAAATCTTCGGGTAAACTCGGGACCATGGCTATTGGCCATTTAGAAATGCGTCAGCCAATGGGAAATGCTGAAAGGGCGTGGCCTCGGCATCATACCATGGCCATCTAATAGGTCGACGATACAATTCACACGTTACTTATCTTTCAATTCTATCGACACTTGTATCGGCAGTTCCTATGACTGCCATTTTTTTTTGTTTAGCTTTTGCTAGCTGATTTTTTTCGAATATTTACCGACACCTATTTTTTTTTAAGTTTAGGTAATCTAGGCCATCGTAGTAAGATTATGGCTTCGATTCGAGATTAAAAGCCCCGAGTCCCACCAGACAGGTATAAAGTGGGTTAAATTAACAAGTTATTTATAAATATATTTCGGTTGTAGGTAGCTGCAGCTATTGAGAAATTAATAGAAGAACATCAGAGAGTACCCGGGAACATATTCACCGCGCTCATCGAGAGAGTCTACGAGATGCCCAAGAAGAAACCGGTAAAATCCGAAACGCCCGAACAACACACAAACGGCAAGTGTCACAACGGAACTGTCAAACTGACAGATGACGCGCTCAGCGAAAACGGACAGAGTGACAAGCTAAAAGTGTCATAATAATTGTGATAATTTTTTTTGAGAGACTCATACCAAATTTTAATGTTTTGCGGTAGTTTAAGTTAGATTTAGCTGTTTGCTTAGCACCTAACGATGTATTTGAGCAGTCGTATTCGAGAGATAGATCCTGTGCTGGGATAGAATAAGTAAGAAGCATTTTTCAGAAGAAAAAAATAATAGTTCCTCAGTACGTACAAGATGGTGGTAGTGGGTCTTTTTAAAATTAAACGAATGCTATGAACTGTTTGTTTGTAAAGATACATAAATTTAATGGTAACAACAGATTATTCCTTGGCATTCCTATTTTTTTTTTGATGATGCGTAAAAGTAAAAGAAGGATCAGAAACAATGCTAATGAAGCCATAACGAAAATGTCTATTTATCTAATGTAATTTGTTAACACAATTGACATTGACTGGGATAATATTGTGCAAATCGTCATAGGGCGCCATCTGCTTTAAAATTGTTGATTTATTTTTCTCAAGTCTGTAAACAGCTCAGTCACTATCTTTGCAAGTACGGATTTATCTCTCGTTTTATAAATATAAATGTTATACAGGGTTACTCGTGCTACGCTGGATAGTGTGTTATACTCATTAATTTGCACAACTTTTGCTTTTGATCACAAAGAACAATCTATTAGGGTCCGGTTTTGTGGAGGAAATGCCTTTACGCACCGTGAAAATACACGGTAGGTGTATCGGGCTCAACACCATGGACAGACAGACATGGTGCCCCTACCGACTAAAACCCCCACAGATTTCTTCTGCATGGCCAGGGGTCAGGGTCGCGCGGTCACTTCAAAATCTATTAAGGCCCTGTGCCCTGTGAAGTAGAGGACACTTGTGGCCGTGCTGCCATTGATCCCTTTTAATGAAAAAAAAATCTATGCAACAATTGGTCTATATAACTTTGTGGAGTAAAAAATACATTTTGAAGTGAAAAAAGTGCCTTTAAAACGGGCATTCCATAAAAATTGGCTTTTTATTGTTTGAAAACTATAAATATATCTATCTCATTCTCTAGTAAGCTGTTTGTTTAAAGTTACACTTTTAGCATGCGAGTTTCACACACACACAGTACACTAATGCTGTTTTTTACGCGATTTCTTGGTTAGTCCTATAGTTGTTCATAATGGTGAGTATAGCATATCCTTTTCAGCTTAGCACCTATTTTTTTAATGTAACCCTGAACTACTTACAAAAATGATACTAAAACAAACATGTGATGTAATTTACGATGAACAAAAACAAATTTAATTTATTATCAATACTCGCTAAATTAAGCTTAAATTGAGCTCTAAAACTGTTGCGGTCTCTTTCTCGCAGTTTAGGAGGAAACGAGACGCAAATATTTTTTTAGATATAATAAAGATATGCGGTTAAAGCTGCTATTTTAGGTAATGACTTACTGAACGGACGCCATTTATTGGATATACTATACTGAAAGTCAAGAACGAAATCGTATCTTGTATTGCTAGATCCACGAATCATTACGATTCTTGAAAAAATCGGAGGTCTATTTATTTTGGACAACTCATGATGCTTACAAGTTACGGCTGGTAAACTAAAACTAAATGGAGGACTCCAAAAATAATGCCCCATATGTTATGATATAAAAAGATTAGGATGAGAGTAAAACTGTGCCAATTATAGCTGTGACTTTAGCAAACTTATGCCTTAAGATATTGCTGTTACGACGCATTTTAATTTTGAAAACATAGGACTTTATTACCTCCCGAGGTATCGGTCGCTTTCAACGGCCGTGGTAACGAGAAGACCGAGACAGATTCTCGCGAGCACGGCCGTAAGACAGGTAATGGAGAATGTTCACTAATTTTGAATGTTAGCTTTCTGTATTATTCGTTCAAAATAATAAGTACCTACTCGTGAAATTTCAATACGTCAATTGGTTTCCAAGATATAGATTATTAAAGTGAGCGATCCGCGTTCAATGCGCGTGACGTCATACCACAACACTCGCGTAGTTCGTTCGCAACTGGAAGCGATGAAACAAAACAAAACACTGCCACAGAATAAATATTAGTACAGAAGCCTCACTTACCGAAAACAATTATATAAATAGCGACTCTTGCTGGGACACAACAAAGTTTAATTCAACTCGCAATACCTGTCGCGATTTTCAAATAAACATTTGCGCTCTTTCTAACGCGTAACTCAGTCCCTGTCTAGCGCGGACGGTTGTCGACATATCTAATAACAATATGCGCGGGAAACGTGTTGCGCGAGCGCTCAGCCGTGCGTCCGACAACCGACTGGCACTTGTTCCGTGGGAGGAACGGTCTAGCTGTAGGCTAAAACCGCGCGACCTTGAGCGAGTGATGATGCACTGACACTGCGCTAGTAAACTACAGCTAGCTACTACAGCTGGCGACTTTCGACTAAGCGGAGTGGAGCGTTGTGTAATGACGTCACACACAACTACTTGGTATTTTTTAATAAAACAAAAACTATCGTATCTGAATTTTAGAGAAGATTTACTGTAACAAAGTTTCAAGTTGATTTTACATATCTATTAACATTCTCCATTACAAATCATTTCGGTCGCGATCGAGTCCTGGAATGTTTTTAATGTGAGTTCAAATCGTGAAAGTTTAAGAGTTGTAAACGAATTTTAATATTAGCTAGCCGCCGGTCCCGACTTCGTACAGATCGAATGCCGTCATAACTTTGTGTTTATGTTAATAAAATATGGCATGCGGTGGAGCAAATTCCAAATATTTCAATGCATTAGTTAGGTAACCGCTGTTTACCCATGCTCATGGGTAAAGAGTGTCAACGAAAGTAAATATTAAATTAAACATTTATAAAAAACCTCAACGCAATAGGTATAGTGATGAAAATAAATTAATTAGCACGTCAATTAGATTATCAGAAATATTGTATACGTATTTTTTCTTTGTTTTACAAACAAAAAATGACGAAGATACAGTGATTAGAAGTTTCGAGTAACGTCACTTGTGGGTACGATTTTTACCCAGAAGTGACAAAATAAAATAAATCAATATTGGTGGACAATTCACACACAACACCATCTGACCCCAAACTAAGCAAAGCTTGTACTATGGCTGCCAGATAGCTGATATAATACTTGTATAGTTTTTAAATACATACTTATTATACATAGAAACACCCAGACACAGTGCAAACATTTGAATTCATCACACAAATATTTGCACTGGGTGGGAATCGAACCCACGATCTTCGGCTTCGCAGGCAGAGCTACTACCCACTACGTCACGAAACTGTAAATTCGATGATCTATATATCTTTGTCCATTTTTTATAATTTGATAAAACGTGTCCCATATTTTTCTATGATCTAGCTGACGAATTAATTAGAGTGATCTATTTTTGACCCTTTTGATGTAAAATTTATTGATATTGGGGCGATGATACCACGTGTAAAACACAAAGGGACAAAATCGGCGTTCTCTCTAAATAATAATATTATAGATTAGATATATTAACGCTTTATTGCACTTAACAAAACGAACTTTAATGTAAAAATCTTAAGATATAGTACCAAATAACGACTTCATCGCTAAAAGCGAATCTCTTCCAGACACCTGTGGGATGGAAAAGGAACCATAGAACGACGTTATAATATAGATTAAATGCTTTGCATTAAAATTGGTCAAAGAATTCAAAACGTTGTAACGTTTTGAATTCTTTGACCAAATAAATGATCATGGTATGTCTGTCCCATTCTAACATCAGCTATTTGAGCTGAGTAGAACGAGACAGCAATGATTTTGGCTTCGTACTTGATAAGTTATATTGTTTTAATATTCGTATACATATAATACATTTAAAGTAATTTTAATGTACATAAATGTAATTCATATCAAATATTGTCATTTTTTTTTACATTTTATTTAAATTGTAGTCATTTTATGGTGTATCCTTTCTAAAAATGAGCTCATAGTTTAAATACAACTTTTACAGACACTTTGTCCCAATTTCATGAAAAGATAAATTGTGCTGTTAATTCGTCTGTCATTATTTATGTTGTCAGCCATCACTTTGGTTCTGACATATAACATATTTAATCTGACAGCTGTCATTTCGAAAACGTTCATATTTAGACAGGAAAACCCTCCACGTATGAAAGAACGTTAAAACGAACTGAAAAACAAATATGTTATTAATTTTGATTATATGAAACTAATGTCTAATTATTTAGGTTATGGTATATTATATTATGTATTATTTATGTCGTTAACAAACGTTTTACTACAGTGAGGCCAATATATTTGCCTCTGATAGTGGGGCACACTATATTTTTGTGGACGAATTTTCCACATTCGTCCATATTGCCACCAAAATAAGCGTTATTATTGTTTCCACAGATACTGCTTGAATCGTCTCTCATATAGGTCTAGGCCACATATAAATGGCTCCATATATGGGTGGCTTCCTATTCCATTCAAATTTCGTACGAAATGCATGGAAATAAAGCCCAATTTAGGACGAACGAAATGACGCGTCATAACCAAGCTTGAATCACGACATTAGTGTATCCTAAATTGCGTCTTATTTCCATTCATTTCGTATGAAAATTTTCATTTCGTATGAAAAAAAAAAAAAAAAAATTGGCAGTCATAGGAACTGCCGATAGAAGTGAAAACTTGCTGTTGCCCTGGTACTGGTACCTAGGGGCAAACGCAACTCTTTTATATTTCTGTTGTCCTGGTATCTGGAGATAAACGCTGGGCTGTTGGAGGTAGGTAATCGAAACTCTTTACTGTTTCTGTTACCCTGGTACCTACCTGGCCGTTTTTACCAAGTTTACCCGAAGATTTCATATCCGATCCGATCCGATCCATTATCATATCCAAGCGTGACGATTGATGAATCCATTTCACAGCCCACGAAAATTCTGTCTATAGCGCGCCTAAAGAAGTTTTCACTTCAAAAAAAAAAATGGAATAGGAAGCTGCCCTTGCCATGTCCGCTCCCAACGCCATATAGGAGTGGTTTGCGTCTAAAGCCAAGTATGTATCCCAAAATGTTGACTCATACTGAAGTAAAATTATATTCTACTTATATCAAACTTCCAGAACTAAACTAGTACTTAAATAAATAATGTTTTTAATTTATGTTACGGATGTGTGAAAAATCCGATGGGTTTCACCGGTCCGGTTGCTATATTATTGAGTATTGCAGTCGAGACGAACTCCTGAAACAATTTCGGAAAAGGCGAGTTCGCTTCGTTAAAGAAAATAAACTTCGGTCGATAAACTTGTCTGTACTATACGTTGCATGACGCGTGATGCAAGAATCTACATTCTTTAATATCAAATTTAGATTGTGAATAGGGTACAATCCTCAAAAAAACTAAGTAGCCCGTTAGTTAGATTGCCAAAAAATATTGTACACGTATTTTTTCTTTTGTTTCACAAACAAAAAATGACGAAGATACAGCGCTTCGAAGTTTCGTGTGACGTCACTTGTGAGTACGATTTTTACTCACGAGTGACGTCGCGACCCCCCACTCTCGAAGTTTGATGGTCGATATCTTTGACGATTTTTAATATTATGAAAAAACAAAAAATACGTGTCCAATATTTTTCCATGATCTAGCTGACGGACTAATTAGGATGGTGTATTTTTGACCCAGTCCGGTACCCTATTACTTATATGACTATTCCTTTCTTTTAAACTATTCCTTACGCATTCCTTGTTTCGTCGTCTAAATTATGTAGTAAATTTTACTTTCCAAATGAATTTGTATAAGACTTTATCGGATTAGAGAAAAAAAATGTGATAGTTTTTTTTTAGAAACAACTTGGTGATTGTAATTTGTACTATAATATATACGTATGCATCTAATATTCTATGTAAGACTAAACGGTGATGAGGCGTTTACAGAATGACAGATGGCTGAAAAAAATGTGTCATATTATTACGTATTATTTCTTAACTTCCAACAAAATAAAACATTAAGGGCTCCCACACAAAACTGCGATGCGATGCGATACGACGCCGCATCGCAGGAACTTGCGATGCGAATTGCTGCGGTGCGATTTTGTGCGGCAAACCGTTAGGGTAACCATACATTCAACGGTAGTCAGCCGTGTTGGACGTGTTTTTAGGAAGCGTAACATGGATCACAAAAACGTTGCACTGCGTTATTGTTAAATAGACATGAAAGAAACAGAAGATTTTGGGTTCATCCATTTATTACGATTATGAATGCTGATGGGAACTATTGTAGTCGCAAGTATTATGGGTT
Organism: Ectropis crepuscularia; assembly: GCA_963693475.1. Taxonomy (NCBI): domain Eukaryota; kingdom Metazoa; phylum Arthropoda; class Insecta; order Lepidoptera; family Geometridae; genus Ectropis; species Ectropis crepuscularia. The sequence continues at coordinate 12,143,758 of OY856368.1, read as the reverse complement.
GGAAATAGAAGATATTATTTTTTATTATTTTAGAATGAGCATATCTTCATTTGAAGAGCGTCTTTCTCTTCTTCTGTCTGAGAGCTGACTAAAATGGTGCCACCAAGTATGACGTAATATTGCAAGAATGCGCGATGCGAATCAAATAGGAAGTACTTGCGTTGCATTCGTGCGAATTCGCAGATATTTGCGATGCGATGCGAATTCGTGGTTTTGTGCGGGAACCCTAACCCTCACATGTGGCGTAATCGAGAGCAATTTTTGACACGTTTTTGAATTCATCTGTGCATTCTGATGGCCTCTGGGACTGTTTTCCTTCCAGTGGAACGTTTTTAGAATGTAAATATATCTATTAATAGGTCAGTTTCACTAAAATTTCATTTTGTTTGGCGAAATTGAGAATTATCTTTGAATGGTATATTTGCAGTCTGAAAATGCCTAATTGGAAAACCGTCCTTGAAGGTTTAGTCAAAAATTTTCATAATGACAGTTGGAGATGATGAATGTAATACAATTCCTGCGTAATTTGTCGGACGATGTCCCGGACATTTTTTGTAGTGATAGTAGCGCCTGGGGAAGTACCACACCTTTGCCAGTTATTCTACCGCCAAGCAGTAATGTGCAAACATTATTGTGTTCCGATTTCAAGGGCAATGTCTCCAGTGAAATTACAGGGCTTAGTGATATAACAGCTTAGATATCTGGGTGACGAGCGCAGCGCAGGGCTAGGTAATGATTTGGACTCTTCATGTACCAATAGCTGCGTGTCACTGTGCTGTTATGTGGCAGACATGTTGCTTACCATCAGGCAAATGTCCTGCTCGACTCGTCAATCTTTATTTAAAAAAAAAATATTGTCTTACGCCCGCGAATAGTTTGGGACGTTCTAGTGGTAAAAAACACGTCCAAAACCTATGACTGAGTATAAAATTATAAAAAAAACTATTTAAATAAGATAATTACACTGGATCCGGGACGTGGTCCGGGCATGTATTCTCCTTGTCCAATAATCTAAACGCGTAATGCTGGTATAATATGACCCTAAAATTAGCAGCGCGCCGTATGCCGTATAGCTCAACTTATGCTGGCCTATTTGCGTTTTGATTATTGTCATTCGGATATCACCGCCGCCATGATGTGTATTTAGTAGATAGAAAAATGATGTAGTTTATTTTAAATTAGTTTTTATAAATATCTTAATACAAAATTGTGTATAAATAGAACAGAGTTACAAATGTATGCATTTAGTATGATTGAATAAAAGAGTTAATTAAATATATACCTATTTTCTTTTATTTTGTCCTAAGCAACTATAATTTTTCAAAAATTCCAAAACTACCCCAGCAGCTATACCTAAACCCTAAACATGTATTCTTTGCCTAAACTACAAGTGTATTTATAAGTTATCTTGCTGTCATATGGTTGGGCCATGAGTCTCTCACCAAGGAGTCATTTTCAAAATGACAGATGAGTGCAAAATTGTCAAATTGTTAACATAGGTACATACATACGGGTTTCTCTAGCAAAATGCTACAGTAAAATAAAATGCAATTTGGATCAATTTTTGACGTTCTGTTTTGCGTTCTAAATACATCTCTAACTCTTCTTTATCCAATACATGTTTATTTCATACGAGGTATATACTTACACTCAATTCATATATTAATAAGTAGTTATTACCATAACACTACTAATAACCAATATGTGCAGGACGGCGCTGTAAATTTAAGCTTATGTTATACGTAGATGTGTTTAGATATATGTTCAATATTTGTAAGCTAGTTTATTTAAGTTTTTAAAACAGAAAATAGACCTAGGCTCTCTTTAGGCCAAAAAGAAAAATAACTCCCTAAGTGCGAAAGGGACGTACAGAGCGGGATGGCAATAGTTTAAAGCCGCGCTGCCATTGGCCCGCCAATCAGAGCCTCGGTTTATTTGCTCTCCGGGTTTACTATAAATATACACTCGGAGGAAAATTTGTATGTAGTACCCAGCAATAAATCGAACCGTCAACATCTCAAATAGTCTTTGTCCTCCAACCCAGCCTTCAACAAGCAAGTACGTGTCTCCGCCTAGTCCGAAGCCCCAGGGCTTCGCGCCGCACTAGAACCTCGGGGTCACGTACATTGTGGTCCTTCGCCGCCGGATACGAGGACGCCGTGTTACTGCGCAGCGCACGCCATGCCGATTACAAGATCTACGGGGAAGGGCCGGGTTATCATTCCTGAGAACCTGGACCCTTTCTCAACATCGTCGAGCGACGCACATACCACCGTGCGCACGGCCACCACCGCGCGCGCAGCTACAACGACGGGTACTACATCGACGCCTCAACGGGGCGCCTTGCCATCTGCCGCGCAAGGCGTCATAGCGGCGGACACGCCGATAGAAATCATAGAAGCCGGGAAGAATACATGTCAAGCACAGCCGCCGGACATGCCCGCGTCAGCCAACCGCGTCGCCGCTACAAAGTCGGCGCGGTCACATCGAGCAGCGAAAATAGCGCGAGCGCGGGAAGAGCTCGCGCGCCAACAGGTTAAGCTGGCTGAGGCCCGCTTAGCCGCCCTAGAAGCAGAAGAAGACACCGACGACGAGATTTCAATCTACTCGAAGACGGATGCCGACGAGCGCGTCGACACGTGGCTAAACCAGAGCGAGAGGCCACTGCCGACGACAGAGAAGGAAGACATCATCGAAGATCAGAAACCTAGCCAACCGCAAGTACTATCGACGCCGGCGGGAGTCGGCATCCAGCCCGACATCGCGCAGCTCGCATCGGCCATTACGCTCGCCGTTAAAGCTGCGCGTCAACCGAAGTACGTCGAGCTACCATTCTTCAGCGGCAACCATCAAGAGTGGCTATCATTCCGAGCCGCTTTCTTCGAGACGATGGACACCTTCACGAACATAGAAAATTTAAACAGATTAAGAAGAAATTTAAAGGGAAGAGCTAGAGAAGCAGTAGAAGGGCTACTCATCAGTAACGCCGAGTCGACAGAAGTCTTGAAGGTGCTGCAGTCCAGATTCGGGAGGCCTGAAGTCATCGCCACGACAGAGATAGACAATCTGAAGTCTCTGTCTCGCCTCACCGAGTCGCCGCGCGAAATATGCATATTCTCAAGTAAAGTGACGAACGCCGTGTCTACACTTCGAGCCCTGAACTGCATTCACTATCTCTACAACCCGGAGGTCACCAAGATCATGGTCGAGAAGCTCACGCCGACGCTGCGCTACAGATACTACGACTTCGCGGCGCTACAACTCAAAGAAGACCCCGATTTAATAAAGTTCTAAAAGTTTTTGAAAAAAGAAGCGGAGTTGTGCGGCCCGTACGCGCAGCCCGAGTCAGTGTGCCCTCACTCACAGCCCGCTCAACAGCACAGAAGAGCACAGAATGTGCACTCCGTCGTCGAGAAACAACCATCAGCCAAGTGTCCCGTCTGCGACAGTGCGAGTCACTTCATCACAGAGTGCGAGAAATTCAAGACAGCCGACGGGAACGAGAGATGGGACATAGCGAAGGAAAAACGCCTATGTTTTCGTTGTCTACGCTTCAGAAACAAAACTCACAGCTGCCGACCGAGAACGTGCGGCGTCGACGACTGCAAGTACACACATAACAGATTGCTACACGTCGGTAGAAAAAAGAAAATAGAAGAGGTCGGCGAGAAACAACAGACGGAGGTCATCAACTCCGCCTGGACCGGGACTAACAGACAGTCTTTCCTCAAGATCATCCCGATCCAGGTTAAAGGGCCGACAGCGACCGTCGATACCTACGCCCTCTTAGACGACGGCTCGACGGTGACGCTCATCGATAACGGCATATGCGAGAAGATCGGCGTGACGGGCCCCATAGACCCGCTACGCATCGAAGCTATTAACAGTATGAAAACAACAGAGACTTCATCGAGAAGAGTCGACTTGATCGTGCGAGGGCCGAATCGCAAGGAAGAACGCATACAAGCAAGAACAGTCCATAACTTGCGCGTATCCACTCAAGAGGTTTCGAGAAACATCATAGAAGGCTGCCCGCACCTACGAGACATCAGCAAGCTCGTCACCTACGACGAGGCCAAGCCGCGTGTCCTCATTGGCCAAGATAACTGGCATATTTTGGTGGCCACGAAGACACGAAGAGGTCGCAGAGACCAACCAGTGGCATCCCTCACGTCACTGGGTTGGGTACTGCACGGGGGCCACACACGCACCCTCGGTCACGCGGTACATGTCATATCGCACCTCACAGAAGACACTGATGTCAAACAACGAGAGGAAAACACAGAAAAAATGATGAGAGACTACTTCAACATGGACGCGCTCTGCTTAGCGCCGAAGAAGCCGAAGACAGACCCAGAAGAGCAAGCCCTACGTATCTTTACAGAAAATACAGTCCACACAGAAGAAGGAAGATACCAAACCTCGCTACTCTGGAAGAAAGAAGACGTCGTTTTACCTAACAACTACGAAAACGCCCTGAAACGACTACACGGCATAGAAAAGAAGCTCGATCGCGACCCAGGCTTGAAGCAGAAGTACACAGAACAGATGGAAGCTCTCGTCGAAAAGGGCTACGCCGAACGCGCCCCGCAGTCTAGAACAGAAAATAGAACATGGTACTTACCGCACTTTGCAGTGGTGAACCCGATGAAACCCGAGAAGCTCCGAGTCGTCCACGACGCCGCCGCTAAGACTAAGGGAGTGGCCCTTAACGACCTACTACTTAAGGGCCCCGACCTGCTACAGTCGCTACCGGGAGTTGTCATGCGATTTAGACAACATAGTATCGCAGTGACGGCCGACATCAAGGAAATGTTCATGCAAGTAAAACTTAGAACGGAAGACAGAGACGCGCTACGATATCTCTGGCGCAACGATCGTCGAGATAGCCAGCCGCCCGACGAGTACCGAATGACGTCACTCATCTTCGGCGCATCGAGCTCTCCGTCTACAGCGATTTTCGTCAAAGACTTGAACGCTAAGAAGCACGAACATACTCACCCGGAAGCCGCGCTCGCCATCCAGAGAAAACACTATGTCGACGACTACTTAGACAGCTTCAACAACATAGAGGAAGCCATACGCATCGTTACAGGCGTCCGAGACGTGCACCTGAAAGCTCACTTCGAACTCAAGCAGTGGAAGTCGAACTCACAACGACTTCTCGAAGCTATCGGCGAAAATAAAATATCAGAAGACACAGAGCTGTATAGTAAACAAGAAAAAACAGAACGAGTACTGGGCCTCATATGGAAACCAGAGTCGGATGTCCTGGCCTTCAACCTCAACTTGGCCAGGATACCACCACAGCTTATAGAAGGCAAGACGCCCACCAAGAGAGAAGTCCTGATGGTCGTTATGTCCCTCTTCGACCCGCTCGGCTTCGCATCAGTCATTACGATCCGAGCGAAACAACTTCTACAAGAAGCGTGGCGCCGTGGCACCGCGTGGGATGACGAGCTCAACGACGACCTGACAGAACAGTGGCGACACTGGCTCGTACACCTGAGAAACCTACAGAACGTGACCATCCCGAGGCAATACCTACACTACAGTGACGCCTCAGGTCTACAGCTACACGTCTTCGTCGATGCCAGTGAATCGGCCTACGCGACAGCCCTATACTGGAGGGCGGAGGCGCCAGACGGCACAGTCCACGTGTCGCTCGTCATCGCCAAGGCCAGAGTCGCGCCATTAAAAATCACGTCGATCCCGCGACTCGAGCTGCAAGCCGCCGTGATGGGAACGCGCTTAACAGAAGCCGTGATAGAAGAGCATGAACGAAAACCCGCCTCAACAACCTTCTGGACAGACAGCAAGACGGTACTCACGTGGATACGCACCGGATCTCGATCGTACAAACCGTACGTCGCGCATCGACTCGCCGCCATAGAAGAAGCTTCGACAGTAAACGACTGGCGCTGGGTCCCGAGCAAGCTGAACGTGGCCGACGACGCGACCCGAGACGTACCGCCGTCGTTCAACAAAGATCACCGATGGTTTCGAGGGCCTGAGTTCTTATATCACTCCGTAGAACACTGGCCGATAGAAAAATCACAACCGACTGCAGCGCCAACCACGGGCGAAGAGCGAACTAACAACATAACACTCACTGAAAAACGCAAGTTACGTTTATCTGAAGGACTTCCTACAGCCTCACGATTCTCTAACTGGGAGAGACTGCGGTACGCGACAGCCAGAGTCCTACAATTTATACAGCTGTGTAAAATCAAAACGCACAGTACGCACTATCAGAAAACGAAGAAAAATAAAGAAAATGACCCAGAATGGGTGAAAATTCAAAAGAAAAATAAGATAGCGTCGATACCTATAAGAAAGACAGAGACAGAAGATAGAAAATTTCACCAAATGACAGCCGAGCTTTTACAAACAGCTGAGGAGCTACTTATGCGCTCCTCACAACAAGAATCGTTCACAGACGAGATGGAAAGCATCGCGAGGAAACAAGACATCAAGAAAGATAGTCGACTTCGTCACTTAAGCGTGGAATATATCGACGGTGCGCTCCGATTAAGAAGCCGCATTAACGCAGCCGAGGCGACAGACGCAGTAAAGAGACCTCTAATACTGGACGGTGATCATCCCACAGTGAAGTTATGGATAAAGAACATACATAAACAGATACATCACTCCGGTATCGAAGCTACAGTGAACGAGTGTCGACAACAGTACTGGATTCTGCGCCTACGCCCCGTGATACGCACCATCGTGAAACAATGCTTCACCTGCCGTATGAAGACACGCCGACCGCCTTACCCGAGAACAGGCGACTTACCGCCGTGCCGCCTTGCACACCACAGGCGACCGTTCACCTACACCGGCGTAGATTACTTCGGGCCGCTGAACGTGACCGTCGGACGCGCGCGACAGAAACGCTACGTCGCGATATTCACATGTCTAACTACGAGGGCGGTGCACCTAGAGATGGCAGCTTCACTCAGCACAGACTCCGCGATCATGGCCCTCCGAAGAATGATCGCGCGCCGCGGCTGTCCTACCGAAATTTGGTCGGACAACGGAACGAACCTGAGAGGAGCAGATAGAGAGCTCAGAAAGGCGATCGACAACGCGACGGCCGAGGAAGCAGCCAAGAGGACCATCTCGTGGCGATACTTACCCCCCGGGGCCCCATTCATGGGGGGAGCCTGGGAGAGAATGGTGCGGTCAGTCAAAACCGCGCTAACAGCGACACTACATGAGCGAAGCCCGGTCGAAGAGGTACTCACGACTCTTCTCCTAGAGGCAGAGTACACAGTCAACAGCCGGCCATTGACCCACGTGTCGGTCAGTCCAGATGACCCAGACGCCCTGACGCCGAACCACTTCCTACTCGGTGGTCCGGCGCGCGTCCCGACGCCCGGCGAGTTCAACGAGAAGGATGCGCTATCAAGACACAGCTGGCGCGCGGCGCAGCGCCTCGCCGACCTATTCTGGGCTAGATGGGTCCGAGAGTGCCTTCCCGACTTACAACACCGGCGGGAGCCGCACGGGCGAGGACTACCAGTCGACGTTAACGACTTGGTCCTCATAGTCGACGCCAACCTGCCCCGTAACACATGGATTCGGGGCAGAGTCATCGCTACCTACCCCGGGCCGGACAACATCGTGCGAACTGTCGACATCCGAACCAAAGGCGGCGTGCTACGACGACCGGTACGCAAGCTGGTGGTTCTACCGATAGCGAGCGCCGAGCCAGCACCGACGTGAGCTGCGACGGGGTCGCACGGCGGGAGGATGTGCAGGACGGCGCTGTAAATTTAAGCTTATGTTATACGTAGATGTGTTTAGATATATGTTCAATATTTGTAAGCTAGTTTATTTAAGTTTTTAAAACAGAAAATAGACCTAGGCTCTCTTTAGGCCAAAAAGAAAAATAACTCCCTAAGTGCGAAAGGGACGTACAGAGCGGGATGGCAATAGTTTAAAGCCGCGCTGCCATTGGCCCGCCAATCAGAGCCTCGGTTTATTTGCTCTCCGGGTTTACTATAAATATACACTCGGAGGAAAATTTGTATGTAGTACCCAGCAATAAATCGAACCGTCAACATCTCAAATAGTCTTTGTCCTCCAAACCAGCCTTCAACAAGCAAGTACGTGTCTCCGCCTAGTCCGAAGCCCCAGGGCTTCGCGCCGCACTAGAACCTCGGGGTCACGTACACAATAGCTCTTTAACATTTTTGAATTTATAACCTAAAATACTAGAGATTAATGAAGCCACAATATCTCCAAACTTTAATATACTAACTTAGTGGCATAACACGAATTTAGTGTTAACTTAATTCGTTCTCTCATGTGACTTGTTTAAGTCACAGAGTGCCTATGAGAGAAGACAGACCTAGCCTCAATGACTTCAAAGGAAGGACGTGGCTTACGGAACATGTTTTGGCATTTTAATAGCTAGCAAAAACTCGTTAACTCCCTCCCGCGCACCGACCGTTGTAAACTGAGTCGTATGTCCCTAAAAATGCAATTTTAGGCCCAACGCGGTTGTGCCATTTTGTCGCACCTTTGGCCAGGTCCTGGAGTTTGGAGCTATCTAATTAATTTCATCATCATCCACAGCCTTTCTTATCCCACTGCTGGGTATAGGCCTCTCTTTTTTCATGCCATCTTCCTCGCTCCTGTGCCAATCGAGTCCAGGTTCGACCCGCGATAAAAATGATATCGTCTACCCATCTTGCAGCTGTACGTCCGACGCTCCGCCTACCTTGCCTCGGTCACAACTTTACTCCACCGGTCATCAGCGCGTCGAGCAATGTATCCTGCCCAACTCCACTTCAGCTGCATTACCGCAGTTCCGACGTCCCGAACTTTAGTTCTTCGTCGGATCTCGGTATTTCGGATACGATGTTGGAGTTTGATGCCAAGCATAGATCTTTCCATGGCTCTCTGTGCTACTCTGATGTTGTGAATAACCTCCTGAGTAAACGTCCATGTCTCAGCACCGTATGTACTAATTAATCTAAGTTGCCTAAAATAAATATTCGCCGGAGAGATGGCCACACCGTGACTGAGTTCCCAGAACGCTCTCAGCGTCGCCCATCAAAATCGACTAGATTAGGACGATACGAACCGTGAATGTTTGCAGAAGCACAGATTTGAGTGGGAATGGCTCAAAATATGCGTCATTTGATCCTTGAGATATATGCTTATTAGATGTCTCTAACAAAATAAAACATTGGCGAAACTGAGAAGTCTCTATCAACTATATAAACAACTATCTCTCAGAGGTTTTTGAAGCGAAATCTTTTTTTTAAATGGGCTGTGTATGAAGCTCATCGTGCTCGTAAATGAAAGACAAAATGTTCGGATGAACTCGGGACCTAAAGCATTTGTAGATGGCCATGCTTAGAAAATGTATATATAGACGACCATGCTTTGAAGATATATTCCAGACTAGCAGCGCCTTCCGCTTTCACCCGCGTAGTTTCCAAAGTAAGCTATCAAATTCTGAGCTATAAGTTTTCACTTGTCTTGGCCCCTATGGCTGCCATTTTTTTTTCTTTTGTTTGTGACGAGACGACCAGAACATGTGCCTGACGGTAAGCACATGTTGCATGCGCAGCTATTGGAACATGAACAATCCATTAACTAGCACTGCACTGCGCTCGTCACCTAAATATTTAAGATGTTTCCTCGCTAAGCCCTGTGATTACACTGGAAACACTGCCAAACCGAAACATCGACCGAAAAAACACTAAGGGCGCAGCGGCAACTTATCAGGAGCATACCGAAAAGATAACAGGCCTGCCTGGTCTGGCCATTCTTGCGTCCACCTGAGTCTACGCCCTGTGCCTGAAGACCGGTGGCGCCGCCCTATTCACAGCACTGCGTGTGTATTACTCAACCGCGTTTCATATGTATATTGTCAATTTGTTTTGTATAACTGCTTACTGCTTAGTGTAAAAAATCAGTTACTTAAAATCCGACTGCAAAAATCAACAGGTAAAAAAACATTATGAATTTAAGGACACTTGGGTGATTGAGACGAATCTAACGATACCTTAATTATCAAAATCCATCCAGCCGTTTGGAAGATACGTGGGAATAAATAAATTTACAAACATAAAAGATACGCGCGAAAAACATAACCCTAAAAAGGAAGTCAGGAAAAAGGTGCAATAATAAACATGTTTTATAATTGTAGCAGTCCATCTTATATTCAATTATCTTAATTATAACAAAATATACAAAACTCTATAGCTTACGTACTACCTTAAGAACAATGAACAATATAAATGTATATAATATTAATTAACAATCTTGTTAATCCAACAGTTGTAAACAATTAATCGTGATTCCGATATTGATAGCGATTACTATTGTATTATGTCGATTGTGTACGTGATTTGCTGTAATAATTCGGTAATAAGTAGTATTTTATTAATTTAGGAATCTAATAAAACTTACTTCAATTAAAATATCAGTTAAGTAGTCAATTTTTCAAAATATTTAGAGAAACGACAGCATATGATCGACGGATTAGCATTGAGTATATATAATTAAAGTTTTTTTTAATCATTTCAAAGCTATATCGCAATAAGTAGAAGTAACAGACCGGAGGGTCTACCGCCGAACGAAAAATGTCACCGCTTTGATGTTTCTCTCTCTTTTCTTTTCGCTTGAAATGATAGAGACAGCATTAGCAAAGCGATAGCCGATTTAGTTAGGCGGTAGAAGCATGGGACACATTTAAGTAAAAAATCGATCTTACTATTTTAGGAGCTAAAAGTAGAATTAATAAGGATTTTAAGTAAACAAAAAACTCCTCGAAAAACTTAAATAATAGTTTATGATCAGTATGTTACTCAGATCAGAAAATATACGGTACATGCGTAGGTTGTACCCATCTCAATATATTTAAACAACCTAACAAATTATTTTGTACTATACGATAACTTATTTGTGTAGTTTCTACACCATTTTACATACCGAAATAGTTTATTACGAACAAACCACGACAATGCAAACAGGCATGCGATTCATCCAAGTTTGCAATAAATACGTATCGCAGAGTATCAGTTAGACTATGTTCTGATTAAGCGAACGCAGTGGACTCACTGTACATTGGACTATGAGAAAAATATCGCTCACTGGATTTCAAGTGAGCGGTTATTATATTGACTACGAAATTTTGGCAAAACTGGCGACTATTTAGTTGTATAGCTCGTAAACTTCGACGGCCAGCAACCAATGTATCAAAGAGGTCTTATTGTAATGATCTTGCAAGCGCAAACCCTTATTCCCGCACGATAAGATTCATAATCGCGGTATACGAAATCTCGATCGTCTTTCAAACCACGGTACAATCGATTACAGTTCTTGGTATATCCTGAAGTGAGCTACAAGTGTAATTGCGCCGATGCGTTGCCAATTCATTTTGAAACGTCACAAAATACGTTTGCGTACTCGCTGCTTGGACATTTCATTTAAAATGTAGATAGACAGAAGAGAGACAGCAGATAGGTAGACAGATATAATGATAGTATTTAACAATTAAACATTGAGATTATTAGATGGTAGAATTTAAAGAAAACACACAAAAGAGTCACAAAACTGCCGTACTTAATCAGAACACAGATTTAGCCAACTGGAAAATGGTACCGGCATTTTTCAGCAGACTAAAACAAACCTTGGGAATTATAAACACATAAATGGCCGTGGATACGCAGAAACGATCTCACACACAAAAAATGACTTTCGATATATCGACCTTAAACGTCGGTATCTTAAAGTCGATTTCTCTAACGTCACTTTTTGAGGGTTAAGATCCTTTTCGCGTATCCATGTCCAAATTTATACATGCGCATCGTGATTTTATGAGTGTAGTTACCCTGAGTAATAATGTGAGTGTATGCGACAATCTCAAACGCAGTATAAGATGCTCTGAGACGCGAAAATACTTCTGTTTGTACTTTGAAAAGGAGTCCCATATTTTTAGGATCTCCACCTTTCTAACATAGACCTCGAACTCGTAAGAGCCGCCCGATACCTTCCTACAACTATAAATACAATGACACGGGCCGGCTCTGCTTCACGATATGCGACCGTCTATCTCAAACGGCTATGGCTTTGGTATTGTTCTCCCTATCATTTCAATCAAAAATAACAGAGACAGCAATAATAACGCCAATACCATTTTCAGTAGGCGGTAGACCCTCGCGTCTTCAAGACGTAGCTTGTATTTGCTGGCCAAATTTGAGCGCACGCCATGAATTAAAGTCTCCCATCGTTGAGAACGATACTGACATATCATTTAAACCGAGTAAGTTTCTTCAGTCGAACCGCATTTCTTGCGGTTTCAGGTTGGCCTCATATGTATGTATGCACTAAAAATTAATTTGTTTTCGTGTTAAGTGCAGTAAGGTACATATCTACAGGGTCTAACGTTTGTCTGTTCTAAACCAAAAGATAAGTATACTACGTCATTAGAACCACTTTTCTCTATATATAAATATAATGTCTGTATTATAAAATATACCTATTTATAATCCAGACATTACATTTTCAGTGTCACTACACAAATACTACTTCCTCAGGGTTACCACACGTAGTAATCGAATTCTAAACAAAATTAGAAAAGGGAGATGCACGCAGCACCTTTACCGCCAATACAATAGCTCAAGAGCTAAGGCATTGCCATTGCTGTCTCTTTAATTTGGCAAGGAATTAAATAGACAGCAATCCAATTTAACCTATTTTTTTTTTCATTTGGAGGTCTACTGCTTAACGAAAATGGTTTTGGCTTTGAATAATATCTTTATTTTTAATTGGCATTCAAGTGAGACCAATAGGGAACTGTCTCGTTTCACTTTGCGGTGAACAAAACAGCTTTAACAAAGTCGTCTGTAATTCGACTCGGAAAGTATTGAGACATCAATATCATAAGCAATGCTGTTATATGATAGATCCTAGAGCGTCAATCGCCTAACAAACATGGCAATTGCAACCAATACCATTTTAGCTAAGCAGTAGACCTTCCCTCCCTTCTAATGCCTACCAAAAAATTGCTATGGCATTGCTATTGCCGTCTCTTTCATTTTAAGAAAAAATTAATACAGCTTTAGCAACGCCAACGCTATTTTTAGTCAGATCCCTTTAGGATCTACCGATCAAAATTTGATTATAGATATATTATTGCTTTTTATATTCGCTCGAAATTAAAAACAATAACACTATACCCATCGACATAAACTGTGGTGTATATCGATAGACAAACCAATAACCATTACATTTATATGGCGCTAGAAGGGGGGCGGTAATTACATCGGAACCACGAAGTTGACAGCGACAAAAAAATAAATAGTTGTTTTAAAACAGATAGTTGTTTTAAAACAAAAGGTTTTTTAAAAAACAGATAGTTGTTTTAAAACAGATAGTTGTTTTAAAACATATAGTTGTTTTAAAACATCTAGTTGTCCTAAAACAGATCGTTGTAGTTGTTGACGTCATCGAACGGCTGCGACTGCGACGAGGGTCGCGGCGCCGCACCGCCCGGCCTGTACTGCTGGGGTTGCTAGTACACAAGAAAACAATCTATTAACACTTTGAATTAGACCAAAAACGGAAAGAACTTGGCAAAAAAGAAATTGGTTGTCTGTAAACTCGGTTGGTTTACGGTCGATAGTTTAACGTGACAACGTCGTAACAAAACATTAATAGATGCGGCGCAAGCGTACAACGAACGTAACGGGACACATTTTCGTGCATGCAGCCGGCGTGTTTGTGGCGCGGTGGTGTTTTATAGATGGGGCTTTGAAAAGAGACCTTCACTTTTTAAAACGAAAACACATTCAAACATTGGTAAGAAAATAATAAAAATAAATTAAAGTGATAATGATATAGTGATATTAGAGTAGATGCATGCACATGCGTAATGATGATGAAACACGAGTCGACATAACATGTTATTTTGTTTATAATTACATGTCGCGTTGTCGCTCAAAATTAAATGAAAAGAAATTTTATTGAGCAGTTAAAAAATCTGTGAAATCTTTAGAACAGCGAGACGACTTAAAAAAACGAATTAATCCGTCAGTTAGATTTTATTAAAAAATATTGTCACCATTTATTTTTCTTTGTTTAACAAACAAAAAAGACGAAGGTAAGGTCCGAAGTGGGTAAGGTCCCCCCCCCCCCACTCTACCCACCCCAATGGGGAAGTCTGACGTTACTTTAATATCTTAAAAGTCGTACCATAACATGACGTCACTCGAAACTTCTGAGCACTGTATGTTCGCATATTTTTGTATGAAGCAAAAGAAAAAATACGTGTACAATATTTTTTTACTGATCTAACTGACGGACTAATTAGTTTTTTTTTGTCGTCACACCTATATGCGTGCCCCAAAAAAATGAATTGACAAAACAGCCCTGATTAATAATTAAATATTGGTGGACAATAAATAAATAAATATTGGTGGACAATTCACACACAACACCATCTGACCCCAAACTAAGCAAAGCTTGTGTGATGGCGGCCAGATAGCTGATATAATACTTATATAGTTTTAAATACATACTTATTATACATAGAAACACCCAGACACAGTGCAAACATTTGAATTCATCACACAAATATTTGCACTGGGTGGGAATCGAACCCACGACCCTCGGCTTCGCAGGCAGAGCTACTACCAACTAAGCCACGAGGCCAGTCACATCAACAACACCATCTGACCCCAAACTAAGTAAAGCTTGTAATCTGGTGGCCAAATGGCTGATATAATACTTATATAGTTTTAAATACATACTTATTATACATAACAGCAAAGTTATGTCGACTCGTGTATAATAGAAGAGTGAATGAAAGCGGTTTACTTAGCGTGCATGTAGTCACATGTGTGGACGGCCTCCGCGCGGCGCCTGTTGCTGCTACAACATCGTGTGAACTGAGCTTTATGTCGCAGGGTATACAGTATGAGCACACCCTGTACTATGAACTCTTATAGCGACGATCTACGATGGTTTTTGACTAACATTTCGCGACTACAAACTTCATTTATAGGGTTCAAAACGCTTTGTACGAAATGTTAACCTAAATATTTACAATGTTAAAAAAACACGTGTATCTACTAAAGCCAAAAGCCAAAGTTAAGCGAAAGTTTGAGAAAGCTAAATTTATGTTATTATATTAAAGAACTTTGGGACCTTAAATAAATAATTACATATTTTATTTATTTATTGAATAATAGCAACCTTAGCTGAGTATTAACGTACGTCACTAAGGGGCCCCTTTTAAACCTACGCCCGAGTCACAAGTCTTGGGGTCTACTCGGGATTTCTCTCTCTGCCACACGATGGACCCGGCACCCGCACGGTGAATCCATGGAATGCTAAGAAGTTCGTCTCTCTATCTGTTAAAAAATCCGCATCAAAATCCGTTTGATAGTTTTAAAGATCTAAGCATACATAGGGACAGAGAGACGCGGGAAGTGACTTTGTTTTATACTGTGTAGCGATGAGAAGAACCCGAAGTTTTAGGCTTAGTAGTTAGTACAGATGTTTTTCGTAACTGTGTTGTATGTAATAGAATGTACCATCATCGCATTATAAGAGCTCACAGTACGGGCTCAGAACACGGTTGTCGGCTTACAAAGATTTTCTAACCCATATTATAAAAATTATAATATGAATGTACCAATTATAATACATTTTAATGTTTAATGTTCTATTGGAAAACAGTTTTTTGTATTTATTTTGAATATATCACAATAAAGAATAAGACGAGCAAACGCCTGTCTATAACAACGGAGCGCCACACCGTAATTTGAACATGAACTCCAAATCACTGCCTAGCACTGCACTGCGCTCGTCACCCAAATATATAAGGTGAGTTTTATCTATTTGTCCTGTAATATCTCTGGGAACATTGCCCTTCAAACCGGAACACATTAATGTTTGCACATTACTGCATCGCGGTAGAATAACTAGCAAAGGTGTGGTACTTCAGGTAGACTCTGTAAACAGTCCTACTACTACAAACTATGTAATAAATAGTGATAAGTCTAGAAATCTTGTAAGCCAGAACCGTACATGGAAAAAAAAGAAGACAAGGTTAATAAAAGTGACAAAATAAATGTTAATAAATTAAGCAAAATGAAGAATGATCTTCACCAGAGTTCAGCCCACTATTCAAATAACTCTTCTCTATATTTGTTCTCTATACAGGGTTACACAGAAGACAGACCACCTTATGTTAATAATAATGGGATAGCTGTTCTGCAGCAAGTTTTTTAATAATCTTTATTTTGATTTTTATTTACAGTCAAAAATGTAGAAATTACGTAGATCAATATGAGACAATTGACATTGAGAAAATAATATTAACTTTGTTTTATTTTTAATTTTGACATTACAATGTCAAACGAACAGCGGTCCCGTGCGTGCACTCTCCTCAAAAAACGCCGCAGGACGCGACTGAAACTAAAGTTGCACTGGCCCGGCCATATCACACAAATGCTGTTAAAATGCAAATATTGTTAAAAATGTATCTATAACAATCTCGTCAGTTTTCATACTAAAATTATTACATTCTTTTTATGTTATTTCTATGCAACTTCAGTTTTGTACCCAAAGTAAATGTTGTTTAAAACAATGTGGCTACAACATAAAATCTTTGAGGCTTCTTAACAAGACCTTAAGCGTCGTGTAACCCTGTATAAAAGGCATGGTATAATCCATCCCATGCAAAGTTCATAGCTGTAACCATTGAGCTGAACTCCAGCTTCGGAACAAATTAAAAAGAGATGTTATACATTGGTATTATTTTATGTTGGTTTTATCATGATTGATCACTGCACTAGTAACATTTATTACGGGATATTTATCGTAGTTATATGACGAAGCGAAACGAAACTGCATCGAAATATCGGTGTCTCCCCGATATTTCGATGCAGTTTCGTGCACCACAGGTAAACAGTACTGCCTGAACATGGATACATTACAAAAAAATAGCAAAAATTCCGTAATGAATGTTAAAAAAGATGTTATACTTTGGTTTTGTCAAAATTTAAATTTTTCTTTTAATTGATGCGTTAAATAATTTAGTTTTAATAAAAGAGCAGGCTAGTCAATTTTGCCTATAAGTAAAATAGCAACATCATACATACTAAAGGATCACATCTATTATAGACAAAATAGTGAACAAATGAAGTCGTAGTGACTTAGAATACAATGAACGGATGAAGTTGTGGTGATGTATAATACAATGAACA
This sequence comes from Ectropis crepuscularia, assembly GCA_963693475.1. Taxonomy (NCBI): domain Eukaryota; kingdom Metazoa; phylum Arthropoda; class Insecta; order Lepidoptera; family Geometridae; genus Ectropis; species Ectropis crepuscularia. Next base: position 12,126,521 of record OY856368.1, on the reverse strand, counting down.
AATGAAGTTTTGGTCATGTATGTACAATAACAAAATTAATTAATGACTGAAATTGTGCTGACGTGTAATTTATATTATAAATTAAGTATTAAGTTAAAATCAATGAAGCAAAGTGTGGTGACGTGTAATGTGTAATACAATGAATGAGTGGAGTCGTGATGATGTATAATACAATTAAATTATGGTGATGTATAATACAATGAACGAAAGAAAATGTGATGATGTTTAATACTATGAACAAATGAATTTGTGCTCATGTATGTATAATAGAATTATTAATTAATGACTGAAGTTGCAGTGATGTGAGACATGTAATAAATCAATTATGTGAAGTGTAGTGATGTGTAATACAATGAATGATTGGAGTCGTGATGATATATAATACAATGAACTAATGAAGTCATGTTGATGCATAATACAATGAACTAATGAAGTCATGGTGATGTATAATACAGTGAAGTAATGAAGTGATGGTGATGTATAATACAGTGAAGCAATGAAGTCATGGTGATGTATAATACAATGAACTAATGAAGTCGTGGTGTGTAATAAAATGAACTAATGAAGTCATGGTGATGTATAATACAATGAACTAATTAAGTCATAGTGATGTATAATACAATGAACTAATGAAGTCATGGTGATGTCTAATACAATGAACTAATGAAGTCATGGTGATGTATAATACAGTGAAATAATGAAGTCATGGTGATGTATAATACAATGAACTAATGAAGTTATAGTGAAATTGACAATGTTAACTTGCAATCACCGTCAGCTAACAATATAACGCGTTAGATTATAGACCCACGGTAGATTAGGTTAGTATATAATCAAACTTCGTAATCCAATGATTTTTAAAATTTTACAGTGGCCTAAAATATGTAGAAAATGTGATGTGTACCAATCAGAAAATAGTATGACTTCAACTGTGACTATATAATAAGTTTTATATGTTTCGTCCAAAACCATGCAGAAGTAGAATAAAAATTGAGTAAAAGTATTCTAATAAGGAATGAAATTAAACTACAATTAATCCTAATTATAGTGTAGTGATGGAAGAAATGTGTAACATTAGCCATGTGTGAAAAATGTAGGAATTTGCACTAAAAATAGTTAGAAGAGATTAATTTATTGTGATATCAAATCTAATCCATTTGTGTAACATAACAGTTATAACTTCACAATAGTTGCTGTAACCGGTGTTATTGTTACTATAACTTGTGTTATTGTTGCCGCAACCTGAGTTATCATTGCTGTAACTGGTTTTATCGTTACTGTCAGTTCTATCCTGTAGCAACAAATGCTACTATAACTTCTGTTACAATCGGTACTGAGACAAATATTACCGTTGCCTTACAATCAGTGGAAACAGAAGTAGAGAAACATTTGTTACTATGATTGTGTAACAAACGGGTGTTAAATTATGTTATTGCAACGTTTATTACTGTGATCGTTGCTACAACTGTTATTACCGTTGCTACAACCGTAGTTACCGTTGCTACAATTGTTACTACCGTTGCTACAACAGTTACTACCGCTGCTGCAACTGTTACTACCGTTGCTACAACCGTAGCCACCATTGTTACAACTGTTAGCGTTGCAACAATTGTTATTACCGTTGCTACAACCGTAGTCACCGTTGCTACAACCGTATTCACCGTTGCTACACAACCGTAGTCACCGTTGTTACAACCGTATTCACCGTTGCTACACAACCGTAGTCACCGTTGTTACAACCGTATTCACCGTTGCTACACAACCGTAGTCACCGTTGTTACAACCGTATTTACCGTTGCTACACAACCGTAGTCACCGTTGTTACAACCGTATTTACCGTTGCTACACAACCGTAGTCACCGTTGCTACAACTGTAGTTACCGTTGCTACAACTGTTACCACCGTTGCCACAACCGTAGCCACCGTTGCCACAACTGTTACCGTCGCTCGAACCGTTGCCGTATCGTTACCTGCTGCAACAGATGCCTCAGGCCCGGGTTGGCGGGGTGCATGGGCCGCATGATGCGCGGGTGCGCCGGCGCCGCGTGGCCCGGCCCGGGCGCGCGCAGCTGCTGCTGCAACTGTTGCTGCAACTGGTGTTTCCGTTGCTCCTGCAAATATCGATCGGTTACTAACATGACCAAAATGAAATGAAATAATTATTTATTTGCCAAGAATGTAGGTAGAGGAGATGTTATTACAGTAATATGGTGTTTCCTTACAATCTGCCATTTCTGGCGTGCATTTCAACGAACATTTTAGCAATAAAATCTAGACAGGTTGTAATTAATTATAAAAGAGTACTAGGTAAATATTTTTAGAGGGTAGGTGATTGTAATAAATCAATTTAGCAAAGGAAGCGTTGTGTGAGAATATGCCAAATACATCCTACTAATATTATAAATGTCAATGTATGGATGTTGGTTGCTCAATCACATCCTAACGTAACGGGCTGAAAATTGGAACAAAGATAGGTTATAGTCTGGAAGAACACATAGGCTACTTTTTATCCCGGAAAAGAAACGGGAACTTCGCGGGTAACATCGCGGGGCGATGCTAGTATATTTAAAAAAGTTGAGTTTATTCGCAACCCTTACGACCATTTATTAAAAAAAAAACTGGCAGTCATATATCAAAGTTTTCACTTCTATGGCTACTATGCCCAAGCAGTGAATATATCAACTCAATTTTAGTGTTAAACAGTACGAATGATACACAATACATCACCTGTAAAGGTCACCTTTTAAGGGGATGTTAGGTACGTTCAATACATCAACTTTTGTTCTACAGTTTAAAAAAAAATGTTTTTTTTTTTACAAAATAAATAAAAAATGCATTTGCACGGTCTAAAAGTATCGAACTCTTCGTAACAATTCGTAACAAGAGCGCGTACGCTCTTTAACGCGCAAAAAATGATGTACCGAAGTGAATAAACACTAAAAAGTCGCTAAACAGTACAAAAAAAGGCAACAAATACAATTTTTTTTTGGGTTATCTATTAAGTTTTAACGTAAGTTGTAGAACAAAAGTTGTTTGTTTAAATATACAGAACATGCCCTTAAACAGATGCAGGCTGATTACCAGTAACCCTGTATATACTGTGCTATTACGTATGTCGGTGATATGACTCACAAAATTCCACCCATCTAAAACGCGTTTAACTCGCATTTCACGCTCCGCTGCTCCGACGCCGCTCCAACACTACATTAGCATGAACTACGCGAACTTATAATACTTTCTCCGACCAAAAAGTGTTCGTTGCGGCTTCAAGTATTCAGGACGTCTACTCTATTTCTACTAAAACGTAATTTCGAAATAAACTCGCGACCTTTCCTAGTCCGGTTCTACTCTGTTTCGTCCGATCGAACATTGTTTGACGTTTAAACGTTCTAAGCATACTCTAAAGGCCGATTTAAACTGAACGAACACAGAGCTAGAGTTAGAACAAGAGCATTCTTTCTCGATCTTTTAGTGTAAACGAAAGATCGTTCTTAGCGTTTTCCATATTATATATTCCATAGAATCTTTGCGAACGCAAACAGAACAACGAAAGAATGTTCTACGTTTGTTTACACCAAATGAATTTGATACAGTGGGGATAGAATGAGCATTCGCTCCTCTGATGTAAATCGGCCTTTATTAGAGTAGGCTTAGAACATTTTAAACGGACAAAACGACGGATCGAAGAAGAACCGGAGTAGGAAAGTCGCGAGTTTATTTTGAAATTACGTTGTCATAGATTTAAAAAAAAATTAAGAGTGACGAGTCGAGCAGGACATGTGCCTGATGGTAAGCAACATGCCTGCCACATAACAGCACAGTGACACGCAGCTATTGAAACACGAAGACTCCAAATCATTACCTTGCACTGCACTGCGCTCGTCACCCAGAGATCTAAGATGTTATATCTCTAAGCCTTGTAATTTATCTGGAAAGATTGCCCTTCAAACCGGAACGAATGCGAGTAGACGTCCTGTTCACAAATCACGCACGCTCACCTCCAGCTGCTTATAATGTTGCTCCTGTTGTTGCGCAGCGTGCAGATGCGACATAATGTCCATTTGGGATTTGAACTAGAAAAAAAAACACAGTTGTTAAATATTGAAAACATTACACGAGATATAATCGCAATCAAAAAAAAAAATTTTTTTTTGTACATATTTTTTTTTGCAATAAGGTACAATCCTCAAAAAAAACTAAGTAGCCCGTTAGTTAGATTGCCAAAAAATATTGTACACGTATTTTTTCTTTTGTTTCACAAATAAAAAATGACGAAGATACAGCGCTTCGAAGTTTCGTGTGACGTCATTTGTGAGTACGATTTTCACTCACGAGTGACGTCGCGACCCCCCACTCTCGAAGTTTGATGGTCTATATCTTTGACGATTTTTAACATTATGAAAAAACAAAAAATACGTGTCCAATATTTTTCCATGATATAGCTGACGGACTAATTAGGATGGTGTATTTTTAACCCAGTCCGGTACCCTATTGTAAATAGGTATATCCTATTCTTTTGGTGTGTCAATAAAGTGTAATTACCTACGAACGTTTTACGGACAAAAGCAGCTTTTTTAAATAATATTAAGTGACGAGACAAGCAAGATATGGACGTGATAGCTAAGCTAGTTATAAGCAACTGCTATGGGGAGGCCCATAACAACACAGTGACACGCAGCTATCTGAATATGAATAATTTCGATTACTGTTTACCACTGCACTGCGCTCGTCACCCAAAGGTAAGATATGATTTATTTTTTAAAACTCCCGATTTTCGTCATATCCGTTCAGAAGGACAAATGATACGGACTGTCTGAAAGTAAGTCCAAATTCCGACTCGAAAGCAATCCGAGTATTGCGTTTTGAATCGGTGTACTATCATCACCATAGTACGGTCGAAAGAGGTCGATGAAAATATTTAGAAGAATTTAAGTTGTGTTAAGAATCCAGCAGCGAAATGGATCAACTATTTTATAAGTATAGTAGAGAGTCGAATTTGGACTCAATTGGTACAGGACCGAGGCAGATAATAGAGTGAGAGAGAGGCCTGGCAGTGAGACAGAAAAAGCTGTAGACGATGATGAGGACGAAGCAGTTAGCAGAATAGTAATAGAGGGTGGGTGGTAGTAATAGTAAGATGTAAAGATCATGGTCACGGTAGTTACCTGCGCCTCTTGTAAGTTAAACAATGATCGGTAACAGAGTCTATCGAATGAGGGTAGTAATAGTAAGATTTAAACAATTAATGGTAACGTATCAAATGAGGGAAGTTGTAAGTTAAACAATGATCGCTAACAAAATGTATTGAATGGGGGCAGTTCTAAGTTAAACAATGATCGCTAACAAAATGTATTGAATGGGGGCAGTTCTAAGTTAAACAATGATCGCTAACAAAATGTATCGAATGAGGGTAGTTGTAAGTTAAACAATGATCGGTAACGAAGTCTATCGAATGAGGGTAGTTGTAAGTTAAACAATGAACAGTAAAGTATCGAATGAGGGTAGTTGTACGAATGAGGGCAGTAATAGAAAGATTTAAACAGTGAACGGTAACGAAGTCTATCAAATGAGGGTAATTGTAAGTTAAACAATGATCGCTAACAAAGTCTATCAAATAAGGGTAATTGTAAGTTAAACAATGATCGCTAACAATATCTATCAAATGAGGGTAATTGTAAGTTAAACAATGATCGCTAACAAAGTCTATCAAATGAGGGTAATTGTAAGTTAAACAATGATCGCTAACAAAGTCTATCAAATGAGGGTAATTGTAAGTTAAACAATGATCGCTAACAAAGTCTATCAAATGAGGGTAATTGTAAGTTAAACAATGATCGCTAACAAAGTCTATCAAATGAGGGTAATTGTAAGTTAAACAATGATCGCTAACAAAGTCTATCGAATGGGGTCCAAGGATGATAGTAATTACTTTATACTGTGATAATAATAGTAAGATGTAAAGTTCATGCTCACGGTAGTTACCCGCGCCTCTTGTAAGTTAAACTGTGAACGGTAACGAAGTCTATCGAATGAGGGTAGTTGTAAGTTAAACAATGAACGGTAACGTATCGAATGAGGGTAGTTGTAAGTTAAACTGTGAACGGTAACGGAGTCTATCGAATGAGGGTAGTTGTAAACTAAACAATGAATGATCGAATGAGGGCGGTGATAGTAAGATGTAAAGTTCATGCTCACGGTAGTTACCTAGTTACCCGCGCCTCTTGTAAGATAAACTGTGAACGGTAACGAAGTCTATCAAATGAGGGTAATTGTAAGTTAAACAATGATCGCTAACAATGTCTATCAAATGAGGGTAATTGTAAGTTAAACAATGATCGCTAACAATGTCTATCAAATGAGGGTAATTGTAAGTTAAACAATGATCGCTAACAATGTCTATAAAATGAGGGTAATTGTAAGTTAAACAATGATCGCTAACAATATCTATCAAATGAGGGTAATTGTAAGTTAAACAATGATCGCTAACAATATCTATCAAATGAGGGTAATTGTAAGTTAAACAATGATCGCTAATAAAGTCTATCGAATGGGGGGAGGATGATAGTAATTACTTTATACTGTGATAATAATAGTAAAATGTAAAGTTCTATCTAATGAGGGTAGTTGTAAGTTAAACAATCAACGGTAACGTATCGAATGAAGGTAGTAATAGTAAGATTAAAACAATGAAATGTAACGTATTGATTAACGGAAGTTGTAAGTTAAACAATGAACAACGATTCCGAACGTTGTCGAATGGGGTCTCGTGAATGGTATCGAATGAGGGCAGTGATAGTAAGATGTAAAGTTCATGCTCACGGTAGTTACCTGCGCCTCTTGTAAGATAAACAGTCAGCGGTAACGAAGTCTATCGAATGAGGGTAGTTGTAAGTTACACAATGATCGCTAACAAAGTCTATCGAATGGGGAGGGGTTGTTCCGAACCCTGTCGAATGAACGAATGGCGGTAATAATAGTAAGATGTAAAGTTCATGCTCACGGTAGTTACCCGCGCCTCTTGTAAGTTAAACAGTCAGCGGTAACGAAGTCTATCGAATGAGGGTAGTTGTAAGTTAAACAATGAACGGTAACGAAAATCTAATGTGTGAGTTATACCCTCAGTACCGTTCCGTACCCTCAGTACGGAATCTATCGAAAGGGGGGGGGGGGTGATAGTAATAGAAAGATTTAAACATAGAACGGTAACGGAATCTATCGAATGAGGCTAGTAATATTAACGAAGTCAATCGATAGGGAGGGGGGAGGGCTGATAATAGTAAGATTGAAACAGGAACGGTAACGACGTCTATAGAATGAGGGTAGTAATAGTAACTAAGTTTATCGAATAGGGGGGGGGGGGTAGATCCGAACCCTGTCGAGAATGGGGAATGTTACCAACATGACAATAAATGATATTCTATTCTATCGAATAGTAATAGTAAGATTTAAACAGTGAACGGTAACGAATGAGGGTAGTAATAGTAAGATGTGTCGAATGGGGAGTTTATGGTAATAATAGTAAGATGTAAAGTTCATGCTCACGGTAGTTACCTGCGCCTCCTGCTGGTGGGCCGCCTCCAGGGTCTGCTGCAGGTTCTGGATCCGCTCCAGGTTCTGCTGACGAGCCGCCTCCAGACCGTCCAGCTGGTTGGGGCGCGGGCCCTTGCCGCCGCCGCCCGGCCCGCCCATGCCGCCCGATATCATCATACCCTGGGACATATCACCGGGATATCATAACCATGCGACATTACCGGGATATCATAACCATGCGACATTACCGGGTTATCATAACCATGCGACATTACCGGGATATCATAACCATGCGACGCGACATTACCGGGTTATCATCATACCCTGCGACATTACCGGGATATCAGAACCATGCGACGTTACCGGGTTATCATCATACCCTGCGACATTACCGGGATATCAGAACCATGCGACGTTACCGGGTTATCATCATACCCTGCGACATAACCGGGATATCAGAACCATGCGACGTTACCGGGTTATCATCATACCCTGCGACATTACCGGGATATCAGAACCATGCGACGTTACCGGGTTATCATCATACCCTGCGACATTACCGGGATATCAGAACCATGCGACGTTACCGGGTTATCATCATACCCTGCGACATTACCGGGATATCAGAACCATGCGACGTTACCGGGTTATCATCATACCATGCGACATTACCGGGATATCATAACTATGCGACATTACCGGTATATATCATTATACCTTGCGACATATTACCAGGATATCAGAACCATGCGACGTTACCGGGTTATCATCATACCCTGCGACATAACCGGGATATCAGAACCATGCGACGTTACCGGGTTATCATCATACCCTGCGACATTACCGGGATATCAGAACCATGCGACGTTACCGGGTTATCATCATACCCTGCGACATTACCGGGATATCAGAACCATGCGACGTTACCGGGTTATCATCATACCATGCGACATTACCGGGATATCATAACTATGCGACATTACCGGTATATATCATTATACCTTGCGACATATTACCAGGATATCAGAACCATGCAACATTACCGGGTTATCATCATACCCTGCGACATATTACCGGGATATCAGAACCCTGCGACATATTGCCAAATATTCTACCGCCAAGCAGTAATGTGCAAACATTACTGTGTTCCGGTTTGAAGGGCATTGTTTCCAGAGAAATTACAGGGCTTAGAGACATAATATCTTAGATCTCTGGGTGACGAGCGCAGTGCAGTGCTAGGTAATGATTTGGACTATCATGTTCCAATAGCTGCGTGTTACTGTGCTGTTATGTGGCAGGCATGTTGCTTACCATCAGGCACATGACCTGTTCGTCTCGTCACTCTATGCTATAAAAAAAAAAACCCTGCGACATTACCAGGATATCAGAACCCTGCGACACATTACCAGGATATCATAACCCTGCGACATTACCAGGATATCATCATAATCTGCGACACATTACCAGGATATCATCATAATCTGAGACACATTACCAGGATATCATCATAATCTGCGACACATTACCAGGATATCATCATAATCTGAGACACATTACCAGGATATCATCATAATCTGCGACACATTACCAGGATATCATCATAATCTGCGTCACATTACCAGGATATCATCATAATCTGCGACACATTACCAGGATATCATCATAATCTGAGACACATTACCAGGATATCATCATAATCTGAGACACATTACCAGGATATCATCATAATCTGCGACACATTACCAGGATATCATCATAATCTGAGACACATTACCAGGATATCATCATAATCTGCGACACATTACCAGGATATCATCATAATCTGCGACACATTACCAGGATATCATCATAATCTTAGACACATTACCAGGATATCATCATAATCTTAGACACATTACCAGGATATCATCATAATCTGCGACACATTACCAGGATATCATCATAATCTGCGACACATTACCAGGATATCATAACCCTGCGACATTACCGGGATATCATAACCATGCGACATTACCGGGATATCATCACCATGCGTGCGACATTACCGGTATATCATCATAACCATGCGACATTACCGGGATATCATCATAACCATGCGACATTACCGGGATATCATAACCATGCGACATTACCGGTATATCATCATAACCATGCGACATTACCGGGATATCATCATAACCATGCGACATTACCGGGATATCATAACCATGCGACATTACCGGTATATCATCATAACCATGCGACATTACCGGGATATCATCATAACCATGCGACATTACCGGGATATCATAACCATGCGACATTACCGGTATATCATCATAACCATGCGACATTACCGGGATATCATCATAACCATGCGACATTACCGGGATATCATAACCATGCGACATTACCGGGATATCATCACCATGCGTGCGACATTACCGGTATATCATCATAACCATGCGACATTACCGGGATATCATCATAACCATGCGACATTACCGGGTTATCATCATACCCTGATTACATAGATTACACATTTTTACTCAATTTCTCCCAGTTTTCTCGCAAATTGAACACATTTTTTGCGAAAAAATATAACATGAGACTCTACGAGATTATCCCCTCTCCCACGTGAGATTTGACTCGACTCGACTTTTTATAGTGTAGACTGTAGAGTGACGAGACGAGCAGGACATGTGCCTGATGGTACGCAACATGCCTGCCACATAACAGCACAGTGACACGCAGCTATTGATACATGAAGAGTCCAAATCATTACCTAACATTGAACTGCGCTCGTCACCCAAATATCTAAGATGTTATATCTCTAAGCCCTGCAATTTCTCTGGAAACATTGCCCTTCAAACCGGAACACAGTAATGTTTGGACATAACTGGTTGGCGCCAGAATAACTGGCAAAGGTGTGGTACATCCCCAGGCGGACCAGGCCAAGAGTCCTATCACTCGTCTATTTTGTAACAGGTGGCAGCACTTATCGATCGTGGCACCAATGCTACATTCTATAAATAAGTGGTCCCCCCTTCGCGCCGTCCCGGAACTGACCTGGTTGTGTTGCGGCACTTGCTGCTGAGGCATGCCTTGCGTGGGCGCCCCGAGTTGTGGGCCAACTTGGCCCATGCCGGCGGGCAGGCCGCCGCCCATGGCCGCGCCGGCGGGCATGCCGCCCTGCGCCATCCCGGACGTGCCTGCGACATACCACAACCATCTTAACAGTGTCTTATGGAACCCTCGGCCCTCCAGAGTAATGTATTATACAGTGGTATATTATACAGAATGTTGTATGATGGCGGCCAGATAGCTGATAAAATATAATACTTATATAGTTTTAAATACATACTTATTATACATAGAAACACCCAGACACAGGGCAAACATTTGAATTCATCACACAAATATTTGCAACATCAACGTCAACAGCCCACTAAACGTTCCCACTGCTGGGACTCGGGGCCTTCTCTCGTAAGGAGATTTGAAAATGAAATGAAATTTTATTGTACATTTAAAAACATTTTTTGTGTTACATTGTTTTTCTTACTTATTAGTTTAGGCCATAATCCACCACGCTGGCCTAGTGCGGGTTGGCGGATGACACATGACTTCAAAAGATTCTAGGTACATGTCGGTTTCCTCACGATGTTTTCCGTCACCGATTTTAAGTTAGCGGCATTACGCAATTTTTTTTTTTTTTTTTGTTTTATTTGTGCATCATCTGCAATCAGTTTCACTATAAGCAGATCTGTTGTAGTGGGTTTGTCTCAGTCGTGGGTGAGCCTTCCATCAAAGGCTTCTCCCTTTAAGGATCAGACAGGTTGTGTTATTGTAGTATGTCCTTTCTCTTTAGCCTTTTATTGTAGCTGCGTGTAGTCAGCTGCACTGCCAACGCATTTGGGTGGTTTTCCAGACGATGGAGATACTTTTTACTGGTGTCTTTTACTTCCTCCTTAACCGTGTTCATATGCAGGTGTTTGTGGATTTCTGTGTTCGTAACATACCAGGGTACATTGGCTATAGTGCGCAGAATAATGTTTTGCATTCTTTGTATCATGGAAACATTGGAGTCACTGGCGCTACTCCAGAGCTGTATGCCATACATCCATACTGGCTTCAGTATACTTTTATATATCAGGAGTTTGTTATCTATAGATAGTTTAGAGTTTCGGTCAATTAGCCAATATAGATTTTGGAATTTTAGTTTGAGTTGTTCTCTTTTAGCCTTTATGTGTTGTTTCCAAACATTACGCACATGACTTCGAAAAGACAGTGGTGCGTGTGGGGTTTGAACCCGGGGTCTCCGAATCGGCAGGCGCCGTTCTCCCGACTAGACCAGCCGTAACTTTAACAAAGTAACTTTAACAAATATTTGCACTGGGTGGAAATCGAACCCTCGGCTTCGCAGGCAGAGCTACTACCAACTAAGACACGAGGCCAGTCCAGTTTAGGCCAGTTTAAAGTGGTAGAACTCTTTGCACAAGTTATCCCGACTAAGGTTAAAGACTTGTTCACATTACGCTAGTATGTTAGTCTAGTAGCGACTAATTTAGTGACTATTCAATTCAATTCATTTATTCGAACCATAAATTCATAAGAACACTTGGTAACGTCATTAACAAAAAGGCAAAGAATCCGTGTACATAATAAGAAAAAATAACAATATCAAAATGAATAAAGCGGCTGTAAAGGAGCCTCGTCAATCAAATGCAGCTGTAAAAAGGCTTTGTCAAAGACAACATAACAAATAATTAATACATGCAGTATACAGATACTACATGAGTACAATGTTCCATCAAAAGTTTTATAAATCTATTATTTTATCTTATTACAAGATTCTAGTTTCAACACAGTTCTCTTCCATACGTTACTATCTTTAGCAAAGTCATCTATAATATGCCTTGCTCAATAGGTAGCTTTTTATTTCATTTTTAAACTTTGTTACTAGTCATAGTCATAGTCATAGTCATTTATTTCATAAAACCAATTTACATGTCAAATTTTATAAGTATGAGTACACAAATTATATCACAAGATTTGGTATACAATAAGTAACTTTGCACAATATAATGTCAAATGAATATTAATTCCAAAATCAAACAATGTCAATAAATAATAAATTAATTATATTATAATACTACAATGAAAAAATCTTGTTTAAATCAACTGGTTTAAACAATTTGCTGATTTACAAAGGCGAGGCATAGAATTCCTCATATCCATAAAACGCCCGCTCAACAAGCCAGCGCTGTAACCGAGATTTAAAACTATATAAGCTAGGTGCGGCCTTCACATGTTCTGGCAGGTTATTGTAGACGTCTGGACCCATAACATGGGTTATTTTCGTGGATTTAGACAACGTACGCGCGACTGTAGCGAGGATACCCGCACTTCTCGTGGGGTAGCGATGGTTCGCCCCACAGACGTCGAAGGAGTCTAGATTAGTTCTCACAAACAATGCTACTTGCATTATTACTACTGACGGTAGTGTGAGAATACCCAGACTCCTAAAATATGGTTTAACGGATGTCTCATCGTCTACCCCCACGATAGCCCGGATGGCACGTTTTTGCAGCCGGAATACCCTGTGCCACTCCGCGCACCTCCCCCACAGCTCGGCGCCGTACTGCACAAGCGAGTGTACTGTGGCGAAGTAGCAAACTCGTGCTACGTCTACGGGCACAACCTGCGCCACTCGCCGCAGCGCAAAACATGCACCACCGAGTTTTTCTCTTAGTCTGTCCACATGACTCTCCCAAGTTAACCCGGCATCCAGCTCAAAACCGAGGAATGTAGTGTAGTACACCTGGTTCAATGTTGTGGACCCTATTTTCACAGTAAGAGGCCTCATTTTGTGTCCTGACAGGTTCGCGTGGAGAAAGTGAGTCTTCCTCAGGTTCAACACCAGCCCATTGTTAGAAAACCAGAAGGAGAGTTGAGATGCTGCCTCTGTGAGTTTTTCCTCCAGTTTTTCCTCGGTCGGCGCGGTAACTATGGCCGCTACATCGTCAGCATACATCAGGATTTCAGCTGATGTTACCGCGTCGGGCAAATCGTTGAGGAGAAGAGAGAAGAGCAGATTTGACACAGACGACCCCTGAGCCACGCCCATTTTAGAAGATAGTGGTTCTGATTTTTCCTTGCCCGCGTCGCCGACCACAATCTGCGCCCTGTTCTCTAGTAGATTTTTTAGCAGGGAAAGAGGCATACCCCTCACCCCGTAGTGCTCCAGTTTAGCGGCGAGTACCGCGTGGTCTGCGACGTCGAAGGCCTTCGAGAGGTCGCAGCATAATACAGCAACTTGCAATTTAGGCTTACGGTCGCGTGCTTCCACTATGCGGCGGACAAGCTTTCTCGTCAAAGTCGTCGTTGACCGCCCTTCTCTGTAAGCATATTGCTTATCAGAGAGAGAATCGGTTGCGTATAGATAGCCGACCAGCCTGCTGCTCAACCCGTTCTCGAAGACCTTCGCAATCGCAGGGATGATGGAAACCGGTCTATAGCCATCGGTATCGGACCTTTTACCTTTCCCTTTAAAAATAGGAACGACTTTACTTAACTTAAGCGGGGTGGGATAGACTCCTTCTTTAATACAGCGGTTAAATAACTCTGATAGTATGGGAGACAACGGGCCCGCGGCCGTTCTCAAAAGTTTCATATTTATTCCATACACATCCTTTGAGATCTTTGGTGGAATGCGCGATGTTATTATTCGAAAGACTTCGTCAGCGCTAAAGGGCTGCAGGCGGAGCGAGCAGTCCGCCGCCGGGCGCGCCGCGCGCAGCGAGCGCAGGGCGCGCGCGACGTCGGCGCGCGGGGCCTGGCAGGCCGAGGCCGCGCCAAGGAACCTGGCGTTCATGTAGTTGAGAGCTAGTTTCTTTGTGTCAAATTTTTGGCCATTTGGGTCTAAAATAACATCAGTGACGTTTACTTGTACAGAGTTATTACGCCCTCTTTCGGTGTTAACTATCTTCCACATAGCTTTTGTTCTATTAGAACCGCTCATAATATTTTTAGTGTAAAATGCAGATTTTGTATTCTTAATTAAAATGTCATATCTATTTTTAATGTCAGTGATAAATTGATTAATTGCTGAATTATTTGGATTACATTTACCGATTTCAATAATGTCAAATAGTAACGATTTTAATAATTTTACATCCTGGGTTACCCAGGATGAGTCACTTGTGTTCTTGGCAAATAATTTCCTCAAGGGGAAACAAATATCAAATTTATTATTTATAATATTTGTTATTACAGTCGTTAATTCGGTTAATGAAGTACTTTTCTTCATTACCGCATCCCAATTAACACTGCTGATAGATGTAACAAAATTCATGTTGTTTTCATCATTGAAAATCCTACCATACCTATAAGTGCCTTTAGGTAATTCACAGTTGTATATTATTTCCGATTTAACGGCGCAATGATCGCTTAGGTTTGTTGCCAATGGCCATGCCCTAATTCGACTATCAGCAATATTCGAGTAAAGATGATCCAATGAGCTCGATGTGGTCCCCGTCACTCGGGTGGGGAAGTCCACATGATTCGCCATACCATGAACATTAAGAACCTCAGCCAAATTTTTTGACTCTGAGTCGGTTTTTAGCGAGTTAATATTAGAATCGCCTACAATAACACACACTATACCTAGCTGGTTAACCTTATTGAGCAAGCGTTCCAAAGATACCAGAAATTCCACCGCGCTGATTAAATTTGTGCGATAAATACAGATGACGGTGATATTAATTTCTAATAAATCAATAGCGGATACTTCAAGTACCCTTTCTACCGATAGTTGCACTAAATCTAAGTTCTCGACGCATTTAACGTCACGTCTTACAAATATACATGACCCACCATGCTGTGTATTTATTCTACAATAGCTAGAAGCTAATTTGTACTCGTTTATATTGATACACATCAGCTGAGATCGAGATAACCAATGTTCCGTTAGGGCGAGGATGTGGCATTTCATTTCATTTTGAAGTAAGACTTCAATTCGTCTCGATTTGTCTCCTCCCAGTGAAGCGATATTTTGGCAGCATACTGTAATCGAGCTCGAAGCGAGCGCGGCCGCCGGCGCCGCGGCGGGCGAGTCGCTAGCGCACGGGAGCGCGCTGCGCGGCGCCCGCGCGACTGGCCGCGGCAGCCGGGAGCTCGCCCCGCGCGTCGCGGGGCCGTCTCGGAAACCACCAGTCCGCGACCTTTACACGCGGCGGCCAGGCCTCCGGATCACTAAGTATTGGGTACAGAGATTCGGGAAAATCTATAACGAAGGCGGCGTGCCTGTCCGTCCTAATTTCCCTTTTCTCAACAACCAGATCTTCAGACTTTGTACTCTTGCGTAGGTATTTGATAATACTATCTGCAGTAGTGTCAGGTGTAAATGACCATGCTTGAAGATACCTACGACGTTCCACTGTTTTCAGCATGTCGTCAGCTTCACCTGAGCCCGTCAGTATACGGCGTTGTTGTTTATTATTTCGCTTGCGTCCACCCCCCACGGTACACCACACATTTTCTTTATTGCCAGGTACCGGTAGGTTATCAGTAGTAGGAGTATCTAACTTTGGCAAAGTTATCGCAGTTTGTTTTGCAGCGTTTTTAACGCTGTTCTGTAGCTGCACCTTAGGCATCTTATTGTCCTCAGTTCGGTTAGGCTCGGGCATCTTCGAGGCGAAGGTAACTTCCGTGGCAGTTAGTGCCCGCGTTTTAGCCGTAGCGGCTGTGGTGTTTATTTTTTTAGTCGCGGTCGCGTACCCAGTTCTCGAATTTACCGAAGCAATAGCATTCAGCCGGGCTTGTCGGGGAGGACGCGATATCGCAGGGGAAGTAGTGCATGTAGTGTCGGGGCCAAGTTTCGCCTTCGAAGTACCTTCAACTAAGCATTTAAGTTGCTGGATTACGTCAAGTTGTATTGTGATTGTCTCACCTTGCTTCGAAATCTTCTCGTTCTGGTCGCTGATTATGGATTTCAGCGACCCCACCTCGTCCAGTATATGGTCCATCGTCTTCTGCAGGTTAGTTACAGCAAGTCCCAAATCTTTAATTGTCATTTTACTATTTTAATTTATTTTATACGCTAGAGCGAATGTTATCTCGGGAACTACCCCCGGACGAATATACTATATAATACTATACTATATAATAAATAAGAATATTTATTTATATTAATACTAACAGGGTAATTCGACAGGTTCGGACCTGTTTAGTCGGTGAACCAATGAGCGCACCGCTCGCAACGAACGCGTGGTGGGGGGTGCTACTCGCCCATTGTAAACAAACACAATGGATTGACTCGACCAAATCACTAAACTACTCGAGTAATTTCTTCTTCAGTGTTTAGTTTTTTTTACACGTTTAGTCACAAAATTAGTCGCTACTAGACTAATATACTACTAAGTTACGGCTGGTCTAGTCGGGAGAACGGCGCCTGCCGATCCGGAGACCCCGGGTTCGAACCCCACACGCACCACTGTCTTTTCGAAGTCATGTGCGTAATGCCGCTAACTTAAAACGGTGAAGGAAAACATCGTGACGAAACCGACATGTAGGTACCTAGAATCTTTCGAAGTCATGTGTCATCCACCAACCCGCACTGGGCTAGCGTGGTGGATTATGGCCTTAACTTTCTCCTTGCGAGAGAAGGCCCCGAGTCCCAGCAGTGGGAACGTTTAGTGGGCTGTTGATGATGATGATGATGATGATGAGACTAATATACTAGCGTAATGCGAACAAGCCGTTAGCCTTAGTCGGGATAAGTTCTTAGGCGATGGTATCTGCAAAAAGTCCTACCACTACAAAACCCGGGGACCTACCGCCTAACGAACTTTGAAAAGCTTTGAGATTCCTGTCACGAAAACTGTCTTAGCTTTGAGATTCCTGTCACGTAAACTGTCTTAGCTTTGAGATTCCTGTCACGAAAACTGTCTTAGCTTTGAGATTGCTGTCACGCAAACTGTCTTAGCTTTGAGATTGCTGTCACGTAAAACTGTCTTAGCTTTGAGATTGCTGTCACGAAAACTGCCTTAGCTTTGAGATTGCTGTCACGGAAACTGTCTTAGCTTTGAGATTCCTGTCACGGAAACTGTCTTAGCTTTGAGATTGCTGTCACGAAAACTGTCTTAGCTTTGAGATTATAAATTATTATCTTTTTATTTGAGATTATATTATAAATCTCTTTTCTTTCCTCTTGAAATGACAGAGACCGCAATAGCAAAGCGAAAGCCGATTTAGTTAGGCGGCAGAATGGCCGGTAAGCTGTCAATGTAGATAGATATATAGATAGATAGATAGAAACACTTTATTGTAACACAAAGAAATTAAAATATTACACAGAAATAACTTATTATAATTAATCAATGTAGTACGTACCAGCCATGGCTGTCTGCGGCATGTTGGGAGCCATGCCTCCAGGGGCGCTGCCCGCTGGAGGGAGTTGCTTGTTGATCATTTGAGATATTTTCTGTTGTTGAATCACCTGGACACAGACAAATCATGTTAAAAGGCTTGTCTAATACACTTGGCTAAATTTAGTCAGCTGAATTCAGAAGCAAGTTAATATAGAGCAATCTTTTTTGTTTATAGTAAAGAGTGACGAGACGGGCAGGACATGTGCCTGATGGTAAGCAACATGCCTGCCACATAACAGAACAGTGACACGTAGCTATTTATTTTTTACATCAATTGCTAGCATGCACTATTGGAACATGAAGAGTCCAAATCATTACCTAGGACTGCACTGCGCTCGTCACCCAGAGTTTTAAGAAGTTAATCTCTAAGCCCTGTAATTTCTCTGGAAACATTGGCCGTTCAAACCGGAACACAGTAATGTTTGCACATCACTGCTTGGCGACAGGATAACTGGCAAAGGTGTGGTACTTCCCCAGGCGGACCTTGCTAAGAGTCCTACCACTACAAATCTAGAGCTAGTTTTCAAGTCTAGATAATGTGTGGGTTGCCATTTGTCTAAAAAAAAAACAATGGCAGTCATAAGAACTGCCGATAGAAGTGAAAGCTTATAACTCAGAATTTGATAGCTTACCTTGGAAACTACACGGGTGTAACCGGAGGGCGTGGCCATCTAGAAATGCGTTAGCATTTCCCATTGGCTGATGCGTTTCTAGATAGCCATGCCATGATAGCCTGTCCACGCCCTTACAGCATTTCCTATTGGCTGACGTATTTCTAGATGGCAAATAGCCATGGTCCCGAGTTTACCCGAAGCTTTCTTATCATACCCGAACGTGACGAATGAATTCAATTCACAGCCCACGAAAAATCTGTCTAGATCTGTGTCCCCCCCCTCCCCCATGTCATCAATCAATAATAAGCAAAACACATACTCCTGCTGGCACCCGAAATAAGTCAGTGATATGGACTCGCCCATATTTAAGATTTATTTTCTACCAAAAACTATTTAATACGGCTAAATCTTTAATGAAATCATAATCATTCCAGATTACATACCTTCCTTAATCTATCGACGAAAGTGGCCTGGTTGTTAGGAATAAACCCGAGGTATGCCTTCTTGTCCGGAGTGTACAGCAGAATCAACACTTTGATGTCGCACTGAGGCGGTGACGACATCGGAGAGAAGTGGACACAGCCCGCCTGGAATACATCAAAGTATAAAATGTACATAATTATAACATAATATACAGGGTTATTGGTAATCAGCCTGCATCCGTTTAAGGGCATGTTCTGTATATTTAAACAAACAACTTTTGTTCTACAACTTTCGTTAAAACTCAATAGATAACCCAAAAAAAAATAGTGTTTGTTGCCCTTTTTTTCTGTTTAGTGACTTTTTAGTGTTTATTTACTTCGGCACATCATTATTTGAGCGTTAAAGAGCGTACGCGCTCTTGTTACGAAGAGTTCGATGCTTTTAGACCGTGCAAATATTTTTTAATATTTTTTGTAAAACAAAAAAAAAACAATTTTTTTTAAAACTGTAGAACAAAAGTTGACGTATTGAATGTACCTAACATCCCCTTAAAAGGATGCAGACTGATTACCAGTAACCCTGTATAAACAGCCCACTAAATGTTCCCACTGCTGGGAATCGGGGCCTTCTCTCGCAAGGAGAGAGTTAATGCCATAATCCACCACGCTGGCCCAGTGCGGGTTGGTTGTTGACACATAACTTCGAAAGATTCTAGGTACATGTAGGTTTCCTCACGATGTTTTCCTTCACCGTTTTTAAGTTAGCGGCATTACGCACATGACTTCGAAAAGACAGTGGCGCGTGTGGGGTTTGAACCCGGGGTCTCCGGATCGGCGGGCGCCGTTCTCCCGACAAGACCAGCCGTAACTTTACTATTTTTTTTACATTATCAAAATGTTAACACATCGTATATGCATGTGGAATAAGTGTTTTTATGGATTTACACTTCATCCACATTAATAAGTTTACCGTTAAACTCAATATTAAAGAATCTGTAACGAGTTGAAATATTCGATTTTTTTATTTTTTTTTATTATAGTGGCGAGACGAGCAGGTCATGTGCCTGATGGTGAGCAACATGCCTGCCACATAACAGCACAGTGACACGCAGTTATTGGAACATGAAGATTCCAAATCATTACCTAGCACTGCACTGCGCTCGTCACCCAGAGATCTAAGTTGTTATATCTCTAAGCCCTGTAATTTCTCTGGAAACATTGCCCTTCAGACCGGAACACAGTAATGTTTGCACACACTGCTTGGCGGTAGAATATTTGGCAAAGGTGTGGTCCTTCCCCAGGCGGACTCTGCCAAGAGCCCTACCACTACAAAAATCCTGCCAAAAAGTCTTGTCATATGTGTAGTGTAACAAAAACACTACGATGCGACGCTACGCGACGTCAATTAATGAAAAATAAAGCGACTATATCTCTTTTGCACAGCTATATCTCTCTCACTCTGTTCCGGCCTGCCTGCGTCAGTTCACGCCCGATAGCCGCGCGCCTGCTTTGGAAAACTACCCACTTTTAAAAATTTACTATGAAACTTGTCTATATTTATCAAGCTACATAGAGATATAGACCTACTTACTTCGTTTAATTTTTAAAGTTATTATTGCTAATTTTATACTCAACCTATAATACAAAAAAATTGGCAGTCATAGGAACTGCCGATAGAAGTGAAAACTTGCTGTTGGCCTGGTACTGGTACCTAGGGGCAAACGCAACTCTTTTATATTTCTGTTGTCCTGGTATCTGGAGATAAACGCTGGGCTGTTGGAGGTAGGTAATCGAAACTCTTTACTGTTTCTGTTGCCCTGGTACCTACCTGGCCGTTTTTACCGAGTTTACCCGAAGATTTCAAATCCGATCCGATCCATTATCATATCCAAGCGTGACGATTGATGAATCCATTTCACAGCCCACGAAAATTCTGTCTATAGTGCGCCTAAAGAAGTTTTCACTTCAATAATAATATATTAATAGTACAAATAAATGTTTATCTATGTTTATACTCACAAATCCGTTGACCATGACTTTGGTGAGAGCATCCAGCGCCTCGCTGGGCTGCAGGTGGAACAGCACCGACTTGCTGTCCTTGAGGTACTGTCCACCGATGCTGCTGATCAGCTGCTTCGGCATCAGCTGCATCAGCAGCTTGTTTGGCCACGTATCTACCTTCAGCTCCGGCTCAATGTCTTTGGTACTTGCCGATACCTGAGGATGAAAATGAAATAAAAATATTAGTGGATATTTCACACGCAACACCGTCTAACCCCAAACTAAGCAAAGCTTGTACTATAAGAACTAGGCTTTTTTTTTTCAATATAGAGAGACGAGCAGGTCATGTGCCTGATGGTAAGCAACATGCTTGCCACATAACAACACAGTGACACGAAGCTATTGGAACATGAAGATTCCAAATCATTACCTAGCACTGCAATGCGCTCGTCACCCAGAGATCTAAGTTGTTATATCTCTAAGCCCTGTAATTTCTCTGGAAACATTGCCCTTCAGACCGGAACACAGTAATGTTTGCACATTACTGCTTGGCGGTAGAATATTTGGCAAAGGTGTGGTCCTTCCCCAGGCGGACTCTGCCAAGAGTCCTACCACTACAAAAGACTAGATCTGAAGAATCAGATTCTGCAACTTCAGGAAACGCTGCCAAATGAAAGAAATCATGAAAAATAAAGATGTGCCAAAACCAGACAAAGATAGCTGATAGAATATTTCATTTCTACTTCATGTTTCTCACCATCCTTCGGTTGCCTGGAAGAGATCGCTGAAAGCGATCTGAAGGTCGGCACTTGATCACTAGTTCTAGGCTAAATATTTTGAAGTGAAAACTTCTTTAGGCGCGCTATAGACAGCATTTTCGTGGGCTGTGAAATGGATTCATCAATCGTCACGCTCGGATATGATAATGGATCGGATCGGATATGAAATCTTCGGGTAAACTCGGTAAAAAAGGCAGGTAGGTACCAGGGCAACAGAAACAGTAAAGAGTTTCGATTACCTACCTCCAACAGCCCAGCGTTTATCTCCAGATACCAGGACAACAGAAATATAAAAGAGTTGCGTTTGCCCCTAGGTACCAGTACCAGGGCAACATAAACAGTAAAAAGTTGTAATATTTTGTACAACTTTGTTCCATCAGAATGTCCCTTGACACCTCCCAAGTATTTCGAAGTGAAAACTTCTTTTGGCGCGCAGGCGCGCTTTTAGACAGATTTTTCGTGGGGTGTGAATTGAATTCTAGCGTCACTGGCGTCACGCTCGGGTATTATAAGAAATCTTCGGATAAACTCGGGGCCACGCCCATTGGCCACCTAGAAATGCGTCAGCCAATGGGAAATGCTGAAAGGGATCACGGCATGACCATCTAGAAATGCGTGAGCCAATGGAAAATGCTAACGCATTTCTAGATGGCCATGCCATGATGGTCAGGCCACGCCATCCGGTACACCCGTGTAGTTTCCAAAGTAGGCTTCAAATTCTGAGTTATAAGTTTTCACTTCTATCGGCAGTTCCTATGACTGCCATTTTATTTTTGTTATTTAAGTTAAATATTGTGAACAATAAACAGTTTCTATCTATCTACAATACTAATATAAAATTGTGAATACATATTTATCATACATAGAAGCAACCAGACGCAGAACAAATATTCATATTAAACACACAAATGTTTGGTTGGGTAGGAATCGACTGCACGACCCACGGTTATACAGGTAGACTTACTAACAACGTAACAACCAAGCCATGAGTGGGGTTGTGGGTTCGATTCCCACCCAGTGCAAATATTTGTGTAATGAATTCAAATGTTTGCACTGTATCTGGGTGTTTCTATGTATAATAAGTATGTATTTAAAACTATATAAGTATTATATCAGCTATTTGGCCGCCATCACACAAGTTTTGCTTAGTTTGGGGTCAGATGGTGTTGTGTGTGAATTGTCCACCAATATTTATTTATTTATTATTATTTATGAGGCCAGTAAAAAAATCCTGATTTGATGTGTCATAACAAATACACAATGATTTCTCTTCAGGGTTTTTTTTATTAATGTTATACTTTATTTGGTGCATTAGGGAAAATTTACTCTCATTTCTACATTGCTCTATCTCAGATGGAAATCGCTTACTCATATACAGATAGTGCAATCCACGAAGACGCGCCCCACTATTCCTCCTAACCGTTTATAGTATACTAGCTGAACGCGCGCGCGTTACTACGCCATCTATCGAAAATCGATCGTACCAATTCAAATTTTGAACAAATTCGGTTACTTTAGGTTCTAATGACGCAACCTTTAAAATAAGACATATGCTGTCACGCAACGAAAGCTCTCAAAAAGCAATATTTTTTCCCGTTTTTGTTACATTTTTCAATCCTGCTCGGCTTCTGTTGATAGTAGCGTAATGTTAAATATCCTATAGCCTTCCTCGATAAATGGACTATTCTACAAAGAAAGAATCGTTCCCTGAAATCCCAGGTTATTGTAATTGGCAGTCCTCATTGGATCTCCAGAACTAATTGGGCTACTTTGCCTGATGTTGTATTTGATGGAGTTGCCATACCGTATAGTAGCTCTGTTAAAAATCTAGGGCTAGTTTTTGATCGTACCTTGTCTTGGGACTACCATATAAACTCGGTCAGTAGTAGATTGTTTGCAACCGGTAGTTCCTTACGGCGCCTGCGTAACTTTTTACCCACTGCCACTAAAATTGTTCTTGCCCAGTCTCTCCTACTTCCTATTCTGGATTACGCGGACGCCTGCTTTCTTGATCTCAGAGAGGACCAGCTAGTGAAACTTGAGCGCCTTCAAAATTATTGTATAAGATTTATATTTGGTTTACGCAAATTTGATCACGTCTCTCAATATCGCACACAGCTCAAATGGTTGCCAATACGTCTTCGACGGGATGCTCACATTCTTTCTCTTCTCTACAATATCTTGTTTAGTCCCTCCACCCCACACTACCTTAAGGAACGTTTTACTTTTTTACAAGATTGTCACTCGCTCCCTTTGAGATCTAAAGACAACCTCACAATTATGATCCCTTCTGCCAAAACTGAAACCTTTTATGGTAGGTCGTTCACTTTCAGGGCGGTTCTATTATGGAATGATTTGCCTGTGTCTATCAGACGTTCTTCATCACTTGAAACATTTAAAAAACATGTCAAACAATTATATTTGTCTAAATTGTAGCCACAGTTTAACGTGGCTTTGGTGCTACTAATCAATTCATTGTTTTGGATTTCCTTTCATATGCCTTCACAAAATATATACATAATGGTTTATATATTTCAGATATGTATTATTGTATTCTATGATAATAATTATAAGTACTGGTGTATTTTTTTTTTTTTTTTTAGTAATAAGTAAATATGTGTTAGTAGAATGTATTTCAATTTATGTATTTACATATATATTATATTTATGTCATCTGCACACCCCGCATGTTAAGATCATACTTTTCTTTTTCCACCCTAAGGTTGCCTGGAAGAGATCGCTATTAGCGATAAGGCCGCCATCTGTCGCACTAACTTTGTGTTTAACCTGTTTTAATTTGTAAATTATTGTAAATATTTTGGTGTGTTCAATAAAGTGTATCTATCTATCTATCAATTCGGACCAGTAGTTCCAGAGATCCTTGCGTTCAAACAAACAAACATACAAACAAACTCTTCAGCTTTATACTATTAGTATAGATGTGTGCAAGCTTCCGTCAATGTTTGAGTGTTATCGGTACACACTAATTACCTATGAATGCACACGCACACTACAATGACTGGTGAATGGTTCGCGACTGACGCTCGGAGCAAACGCGATTGGTGGAGAAAAAAATTGGTGGGGCGCGTCTTCGTGGATTGCACTATCTATATGTGGTATGATGTGTATGTGGTATTTAGCTGGTTACTCACTTGGCAAGGCAGATGTTTGGTGGTCTATAACAAGTGACTCACTTGGCAAGGCAGATGTTTGGTGGTCTATAACAAGTGACTCACTTGGCAAGGCAGATGTTTGGTGGTCTATAACAAGTGACTCACTTGGCAAGGCAGATGTTTGGTGGTCTATAACAAGTGACTCACTTGGCAAGGCAGATGTTTGGTGGTCTATAACAAGTGACTCACTTGGCAAGGCAGATGTTTGGTGGTCTATAACAAGTGACTCACTTGGCAAGGCAGAAGTTTGGCGGTCTATAACAAGTGACTCACTTGGCAAGGCAGATGTTTGGTGGTCTATAACAAGTGACTCACTTGGCAAGGCAGATGTTTGGCGGTCTATAACAAGTGACTCACTTGGCAAGGCAGATGTTTGGCGGTCTATAACAAGTGACTCACTTGGCAAGGCAGATGTTTGGTGGTCTTCTGCTGGTCTCCGGGCGACTTGCCCTTCTCCATCCACTCGATGACTCCGCTCCATATGTAGGAGCGTTGTAGCGCCGGCGCGGGCGCTCCGCCGACGCCCGCCGAGCTCGGACCGGGCGCCGACGGGCCCGCGGTGCCCACCATGCCCGGCATGCGCTGAGGCATATTCTGACACAAATTATACAAGAACAGAATTAGTAACTTTGATTCACCCCCGACTACTTTCAATTTGAAATTCGTACAGAAACTAACTTTCAAATAAATAAAAAAATTGGCAGTCATAGGAACCGCCGATAGAAGTGAAAACTTATAACTCATAATTTGATAGCTTACCTTGGAAACTACACGGGTGTAACCGGAGGGCGTGGCCTCGCCATCATGGCATGGCCATCTAGAAATGCGTCAGCATTTCCCATTGGCTCACGCATTTCTAGATGGCCATGCCATGATGGCGAGGGCACGCCCTCCGTTTACACCTTTCAGCATTTCCCATTGGCTCACGCATTTTTAGATGCCCAATCGCCAAGATCCCGAGTTTACCCGAAGATTTCTTATCATACCCGAGCGTGGCGCTAGAATTCAATTTACACCTCACGAAAAATTAGCCTAGGCGCGCCTAAAGAAGTTTTCACTTCAAAAACTTATATTAGTCCGTCTGTTGAACTAAAAAAATATTGTACAAGTATACTTTCTTTTATTTTATGAACAAAAAATGACGAAGATGTCGCGCTTAGAGGCTTAGAGGTCGAGTGACGTCAAGTCAATATACGACTTTGATGTTTACCTGACGTCACAACGTTACTCCGGAAGTTTGATGATTTTCATATGTATATATCTTTGCCGATTTTTATTAAACTAATAAAACATAATATACGTGTCCCATATTTTTTAATATAAATCTACCTGACGCAGTAATTAGAATGATATAACTCTGACTATTGCACAGTCATCAACATCGATTTGACAAGTTATCATCGCAGTTATAAAAAAATTGGCAGTCATAGGAACTGCTGACAGAAGTGAAAACTTATAACTCAGAATTTGATAGCTCACTTTGGCAACTACACGTGTGTAACCGGAGGGCGTGGCCTGGGCATCATGGCATGGCCATCTAGAAATGCGTCAGCATTTCCTATTGGCTGATGCATTTCTAGATGGCCATGGCATGATAACGAGGCCACGCCCTTTCAGCATTTCCCATTGGCTGATGCATTTCTAAATGGCCAATAGCCATGGCCCCGAGTTTACCCGAAGATTTCTTATCATACCCGAGCGTGACGCTAGAATCCAATTCGCAGCCAACGAAATATCTGTCTAGGCGCGCCTAAAGAAGTTTTCACTTCAAAAAATATACGTGTCCCATATTTTTCCATAATCTTTCTGACGCAGTAATTAGAATGATATAACTTTGACCATTGCACAGTCATCAACATCGATTTGACAAGTTATCATCGCAGTTATAATAAACAGCAGCACACTACTACGCGACGGGAGGGAGTCACCTGGGCGGGGTGCGACGGCGGCGGGTAGGAGGGCTGGGCCAGTTGCGTGAGGAGCGCGGAGTTGGTAGGGTAGATGGGTTGCCGCGGCGGGGCGAGCCACGCGCCGCCGCGCGCCGCGCGCGGGAACGCAGCGGCGGCCGCGCGCGGCGGCGCCGGCGCACCTCGGCCCTGTCTGAACAACAAACACAATAACATTAACTACCAAACATTTGTACAAGTGATGATTATTACCGCTGAGGCGGCATTAAGACCCGAGCCGGTAGGCGAGGGTCCTAAGAGTGCCGAGGACGGTATTCATCAATACACACGTATATCACACGATGTTTTTCAACACACGTGTGAAGATAGTAACAATTACTTAAACTCAAACATTAAACAAGACCTTTTTTGTATCAACACTTTTTTATGAACAAAACAAAAATTTTCTACTTAAATACGAAGTTGCATGATATCATCAACAGCCCACTAAACGTTCCCACAGCTGGGACTCGGGGCCTTCTCTCGCAAGGAGAGAGTTAAGGCCATAATCCACCACGCTGGCCCAGTGCGGGTTGGTGGATGACACATGACTTCGAAAGATTCTAGGTACATGTCGGTTTCCTCACGATGTTTTCCTTCACCGTTTTAAGTTAGCGGCAGCATTACGCACATGACTTCGAAAAGACAGTGGTGCGTGTGGGGTTTGAACCCGGGGCCTCCGGATCGGCAGGCGCCGTTCTCCCGACTAGACCAGCCGTAACTTACTAGACCAGCCGTAACTTACTAGACCAGCCGTAACTTACTAGACCAGCCGTAACTTACTAGACCAGCCGTAACTTACTAGACCAGCCGTAACTTACTAGACCAGCCGTAACTTACTAGACCAGCCGTAACTTGATGATATAAGCAAGCAATAATTAAAAACATTTATGTGTACTATTGAACACGATCTTTTTTGTATCGAAACTGGTGTTTTTGTGTTTTGTGTAGAAATGAAGTGAAAACTTAATTTTGCGCACCACACACAGATTTTTCGTGGGCTGTGAGTTGAACTCAAACGTCACGCTCGTATAATGAATGAAATCTTCGGGTGAACTCGGGATCATGACATGCACTCATGACCATGAGGCCATGGATAGAGCATTTCTAGTTGTTGATAAGCTACAATTACCGCTTACCTATCTAATCTTAACTAATATTATAAAGCGAATAGATGTAATTTTTTTTTGTGTTTGTTTGCTATACTTTCCGGCTTCTCCGGTGCCGCGATCTCTTGGTGCGCTCAACGACGTGCTAAACGTACAGCCAAAGTGCGATGTATTTGACGACGACGAGGGTATTGATGTCTGAGTGCTTACACTTTTGTGAGAAAATGGATAATGAATAATAACTACTCATAACCCTCCTTTAATATATTAATTGACTTTCGTGTTTTCGTTCATGTATCGCTTTGGTAATTGTTATTTTTGCGTACTTTTTATCATCTAATTCTATTTTTATCAATTTAATTTAATTTAATTAACTTTTGACTTATTTTTTTTATTAGACTAATATTTGAATGTTTGTAATTATCATAACATACCATATTTATTTTATCACGACATGACATATATTGACATACATGACATAAATTGATTATATTTTACTGTTATTATATTTTGTTAGAAAATGAATGTATAATTTCACATTAGTATAATTGGCGTTATGCCGTTCTAATTGAATAAATAAATAAATAAAATACTTCCACGCAAAAACTACGGGACAGCTTTTATAATTAATAATATAATTCTTTAACCATTAGATAATTACATCTTTACTGAGTGTAATCGGCTACAGTCTATTTAAAAAAAATTGGAATCTCTATCTAAAATGGAAGAATGTAATTCAAGGTATCAGAATTTAACGGGATTGGTAACTACGCGAGTGCAACCGCGGGATGCTACTGGTCGCAAAGTTGCTCCTTTTATACCAAGCACAGACTCGATTTATAAGTGTAAGAATATATTTATTGCTCGCACTGTGTAAAAATTGGTCTTAAAAATAAAAAAATGTTTGTCTGTAAAGTCGGTTTACTGACGATAGAACGTGACAACGTCTTAAGAAAATACTGATGGAATGGTAGCATTTTTCAAAAGAAAATTTTAATTTCATTTGTTTAATAGATTTGTATGTAAAAAGTAATCAGTAGAAAAAGAAAAGAAAAGAAAAATAATATTTATTTGCCAAAGTAACACATCCAATAAAATAATTAATTGTAGCTTCCGCACTAGGCTAGGCCTGTATCGCGGAAGCCGATACGATTGTCCTGTGTGAAATAAAATAGTGCCTCCAAAAAGATTGATCAATTAACAAATGCCTGTCCTACGTCATTTATCCATCTATCACTGTCACATGCATGTTCCTTATATTATATGCAAGTATATTCATAAGAACACTGAGCAGTAAGTCAATCAATACATTATACATGAACTAAGTACAATAATAACAACATCATCCACACATTGATACAAACGCACACATACACTATCACTTAACATTTATGTTACAACAAATCAATATTTATGAAAATCTATGAACAAAATCCAAGCAAGTCTTCTGTTTCTTTATAATTCAGAGTAGTTAATAATCTAAAGGTAACTTTTTTGGCCTCAGAGTGGGTTTTATCCGTCAGATGGCAGTGCTTATCAACCACATTGTACACATGTGATCGGATGAAGTCACCAAAACGACGGGCAAAACTCGTGGTAACCTGCGGATAAGGGATCCTGAAAACTCTCTTATTGGTCATATATTTGTAGTCACCAGAAGCAAGAACATCCCTGTGCACGGAGAGAATTGTATTCCGTATAAACAACTGCCTAATGCTCAAAACACCACTCTCTCCAAAAATGTCAACGGTCGGATATCTTAACGGTTTTTTTAACATTACTTTCAAGACCGATCGCTGAGCTCTCTCTGCGTGTATGATATGGGTTGCAGCAGCGCTGCCCCAGCATGTAATGCAGTAAGTAATAATTGATTGACACAGAGAATAATAAACTGATTTCAGAATGTCTAGCGATGCCACATCACGTAGATTCTTCATTATACTAATAACTTTACGAATTCGGCCCGAGAGTGCGAGAATGTGATTTTTGAAATTTAAATTTTCGTCCAAAAGAATACCCAAATATCTAACCGCTTGACACCTCTGGAGAAGTTCACAGTTGCAAGCTTCAAAATCACAGCTAGGGTTATGCAGTTTAATGTTTGTACTAAAATCTGGGGCCGATGCAGCTGTTATATGAAAACACACATAAACAGTTTTTTTGGCGTTCAGTGTCAGAAGATTACTCCGGAGCCATCTAGAAACAACAGCCATGCCTTTTTCCGCAATATCCACGGCTTTTGACCAAGAAGAACCGTAAAATGCCACTGCAGTGTCGTCAGCGTAGCAAATAATTTCAGCATTTTCTATAGGAAGTTCGTGAATACTGTTAATATACGCCGTGAAAAGCGTGGGTCCCAGAATACTACCCTGAGGCACACCGAAACCTATGTCCCTTGTGCTGCTAACGTTATTTCCTATTTTTACGCACTGTCTTCGCTCCGATAGGTAAGACGTAAACCATTTAGAAGCAAGTCCTCTGACTCCCATACCTTCCAGCTTTCTTATCAGAATAGGAACAGAAACCGTGTCGAACGCTTTGGCTAAATCTAAAAATACCGTAATGCATTTCTCTTTTTTATCTAGCTTAGAAGTAATTACATCGGTTAACAAACGGACTGCGTCCTCAGTGCACCTTCCCTTTCGAAATCCAAACTGCCTTGGAGAAATAATGTTTCGTGATTCCAAGAAATGCGTTAATCTCTTATTGACTATTTTTTCCAACAATTTAGAAAAGGTGGTTAAAAGTGCGATAGGCCTGTAGTTTTCGACGCAACTCTTAGCACCGCTTTTATAAATAGGACTGATTAGAGAAAGCTTCCACGTTTCCGGAAAAGTTCCACTATGAAGGCTTAAGTTATAAATATGTACCAGAGGTGCGACAATTTTATCTTTAACGTACTTAATTAGTTGATTTGTTAACGTGTCTACACCAGGAGCTTTGCCATTTTGCAAATTTGTGATTACTTTGTCTACTTCCTCGCTGTCCGTTGGGACCAAGAAAAAAGACTCAGCAGGGGTGGAAAGTGAACTCGATGATTTAGCCAAACTTGTTTGTGTTTCGTTTAGATTAGTGAGTATCTTATTTGCAAGCCTGTCCCCTACCGTGGAAAAATGGTCATTACAGGTATCAAGGGGATTCTGAGCATCATTGGAGCTGAGATGTGATGTGAGTAGGTCAGTGGGTAGCTGATTACTTTTTGATAACCCACAAACAGATTTAATAGATTTCCAGAGTTTAATAAAAAAAAAAAAAAAAAAAAAAATAATTATTTGAAACAAAAATAATTACATTTGAAAAAAAAAAAAAAAAAAATACATGGATTATCTTATCAATTAAATAACACATAATATGCAATTTAAATTTATCAATATTCGTGAAGACTATTATAATTTGTAGATGTTCAACCGATTAACTCTGGACATTCTTCGACATTCAGACACTAGTCATCGCTGTAGGATACCCTGTGTTGCAATGACTAGTGCTCTTCCGATACAATTATTGCAGTTGGATGTATAAACTAATATTTGGGTAGCCATGAACCAGAATCAAGTACTCAAAGAAATTAAGAAGAAACAACAACTAGTACAACTACATGTTTGTGTGTGGCAGTAGCGGATGTGTGTTTGTGTGTGCATGAGTGGGTTGTGTGAGTGGGCTTGATTTTGGGAAGTTGTGTGTGTGTGTTCGCGTGCGCACTTCTAAGGAGTGTTTATGTAAATGCTGCGAAAGTGTGGACCACAAGTTATGTCTAATTGTACAATGTTGAATCACTAGTGGAAAACACCATCGAAAATAGTCATTCAAATTAGCTAACAATTCTTACTATATCCTCAGTATCTCTATATTCGAGGCTATTGAGGTAAGTTTTTATTTTATTTCTGCAGATGTGTTTGGAGTTGTTGATTATGTTGAGTTTTCTATTAAGTTTTGCGTAGATAAGGCAACCGCGGAAGCTGTATCTTCTTTGACCTACTAGTGTTTTTATTTTCGGAACTGGCCAACGATTGCTTCGTCTGCTTATTGAAGTTTCCGATCCACCAATCTGCGAAGCGAGGGCAGCTCGGTGAAATCGCAGCGCCGTTGCCATAACATAAATTTGTCTCACCGTCAACTGCACTGTTTCCTTATATAGGGTTGCAGTTGGATATCTGTAGGTTCTACCGAAGGCGACCTTCAACACAGCCCTTTGTGCTCGTTCGAGCTTCAGGAGATTATGTGTGCCAGCCGAACCCCAGGAAACAACACAATAGTTCAAGATGGATGTACAGAGGGAAGTATACACCATAGTTATTACTTTGTTATCAGCAATGGCTTTGAGTCTTTTGAAGATAAAAATAAGTTTTCTTATGCGCCCACTAACAGCTTCAATCTGCTTTGTCCATGATAACAGTTCATCTATGTAAATGCCCAGATACTTAAGATGACGCTCTTGACCTAGTTTTGGGCATGCACACTGTGTCTCATTTGTATTTTTACATGTGTGAAGTTTTATACAAAGTGTTGTGTTAGGTTTTGTTTTAACTGATACACGGAAAGCAATTATTTTTGTTTTGCTAGCATTGATGGTGAGCAAATTATATCGTAGCCATTCAACAACCTGTCGGAGACCCTTGTTTGCTTGATAACTTACGTCGTCCCAGTCATCCCCATCAAATATGATTGCCGTGTCATCAGCAAAGGCAAAAAGTTTAGCCTGACTAATTGAGATGTTGCATAGTTCATTAACATATATTAGGAAGAGAGTTGGGCCTAAAACGCTGCCTTGTGGCACTCCAAATGATACTTCCATCAAATCACTGCTGCAGTCTCCAACTTTTACTTTTTGTTTGCGATCTTTTAGATAGGACTCGAACCAGTTTAATGCCATTCCACGCACACCAATACCCTCAAGCTTTCTGATGAGAATCCTTCTCGAAATCGTGTCAAAAGCCTTAGCCAAGTCAAGAAATACACCAATGCATTTACGACCAGAGTCTAAGGCTCCCGACACATGATCAATGAGATTTACAACGGCGTCCTCTGTTGCCCGACCCGGTCTAAAGCCAAATTGGTTCTCGGAAAGAATATTGTGTTTCTCAAGAAACGAAACGAGTCTACCATTGACAACCTTCTCAATTATTTTCGAAATTAAGCTCAAAAGAGAAATTGGTCTGTAGTTGGAAATTTCATCGGCATTGCCTGACTTAAATATAGGACAAACGTTAGCTCTCTTAAGCTCGGTTGGGACAGTTCCAGTTTCTAGGCTAGTATTACAGATATGGACTATCGGAGCTATCAGCACGTGTTTGCACTCTTTTAACAATCGGTTGCCAATACCATCATCTCCACATGCAGATCTCGTTTTAAGATTGCTTATAATTTTGGCAATTTCTGATTCGTTTGTAGGTATCATGTAAAAAGAGTTAGCCGGAGTACGACTGATTTTGGTGCTTTCAGCAAGCTCGCTCTCTGTGGTATTAAGATTTTTTAAAATTTCCTTCGATAGTGATTTGCCGATTGTAGCAAAGAAATTATTTGCTTTATTTAAGGCAAGTATTGGTGTCGCTGCAGACTTGAGTAGGTCATTGTTATCGGACTTGGCACATTTTAGGTGACATACTTCTTTAATGGTACCCCATAGTTTCTTACTATCGCCATTGCAGATTTCAATTTTGTGGCGTTCGTGAGCATCTTTTAGGTTTTGTAGGATATTATTACAAATATTACGGTAGTTTTTGTAATTAATTTGTGTTTGTATGTCATGGTTTTTCTTGGACAGCCTATATAGATGGTCCCTTTTTCTCATACATTTTAAAAGGCCCGGGGTGATCCACTCTTTTCTAATGTATTTTGAATTTGGAATTTGTAACACAGACTTATTCCTGTCGATTGCAGTATTTACTATATGATGAAATTTGTCAACGACTATCGAGGCGTCGTGAATGTTGTAGAAGTCTGTCCAGTTCACTCGTTCTAAGTCACTAGCGACTAGACCATAATTGATTTTGGTTAAAGTTGTCTTGTCCCGTCTGAGTAATGGTGGTTTTGTCTGGATACTCAAGAGAACCGCATCGTGATCGCTTATGCTAGACGCACAAACCACTGCCGATGATGGGAACGATGACCTGACAAACGCATGGTCTAAACAGCTGTTGTTACGTGTTGGGTACCGACAAGATGGTAAAAAACCATGAGTTGTAACTATTTCTAAGTATTCTTCCGCGCGCTTGTCTGTAGATGTAGGCGCAATATCGATATTCATATCGCCTGTGATTACAGCTGTATGTGCCGGGAGGGGGCCAATGACTGAATCCAGTGAACTATTAAAATCTCTTATGCTATATATAGATGGTGACCTATAGATAGCTATTACAGAGATCTTTTTATCTACTTCAATAATCAAGCAATTAGCATCCTTGAAAGGTGGCTCAGTTACCCTTACATTCAAACCCACCCTAGAAAAAACAACTATGCCGTCATTTTGATTAAATGACTTTTTGGAGAAGTGACAGCAATAATTCTCCAAACACATCTCGACAAAAGAGCAGTCCGTCCAACACTCTGTCAAAATTATGACACTAGGTAAGAAATTAATTCTCGACAAAAATACTTCTAAGTGTTTGAAATTCGCGCGTATACTACGTATATTTTGTGTGAGAACTGTAAATTTTTCAACTCCGCTGTTAATGGCCAAATATTTTTTACACATTTCTGGCAAAAAGCTAAAGTTTGTATTTATTACCTCCAAGGTATCCACCTCATGTATAACTTGCCTGCTATCCATTAAACAAATTTAAAGATATTCCAATATGAATATTGGTAGTTTTGTTACATAGAAAATGCAACCTCAATGTTACTAAACTTAAATGCAGCCTCTTATCATCGCTTTTTTGCCATAGACACGTTAGGTAAACAATGCAAGAAAATGTTATTTTTAGTTCGGGATAGCCGTGACCGCGGCAGGCCGCACGCGCATTTAACTCGTGCAACATATTTTTGTCGGATTCTTCAATTAACCTTTGTTTTGGTGTTCTCGTGAGTGGTGTAATGTAATTATTGTAGATTTGTTTTGTATATTTGTTTATGAAAGTAGTGTTGTGCAGACTATACGTAAAAACACATGGATTTAACCCCGGGTGAGGATTGATGTCGGGGTAAGTAGATAATTGTGTAGTTTTGTGATTTCGCAATAATTTTCTTGTTATGTATTTTACATATAAGATGTTGTTTTGTGAAATGTTATTATTGTATGTAATTTGACAAGTTGTCCATAACCAGCTGATTAGTTTAGCTATATTTTCCATTAAATTTGTATTAGTCATCTTGACTTTTCTGTACAAAAAGTAAAAAAATATCCAGTTAGACAGGACCGGTGAATTACAGGTAACAATTGTATGTATGACAGCGTTGCCAGAAGGTTACTTTTGTAACCTTTTAGGTGATTTTTAAACTGCTTTGGTTACTTTTAGGTTACTTTAATGAAAAGGTTACTATTAGGTGATTTTTCTTGATTTGTAGCATTAATGTTTAATTTTTTACATAAAAACGAAGTGAAACGGAAATCTCGTTTTAGATTTTTTCATATTGGTAAGCTTCGATAACAGTAGAACTAGAACCGCAGAAGGCCGTCACAGACGTAACTTTAATACATATTTTTATATCTCATAGCTGGACATATTTCCGTATATTTTCTATACAAATGTTCGAGTGTCCACACACGCATCTATAATATATATTTTTGTGACGCCACCACAATATACCTACCGTAATATATATTAAGGCATATTAATATAAATGGTGGTATAGCAAGATATATCGTGAATATACAACGTGTTTCAAGATTGTCCGAGCACACATCATGATTTGTTTTACAAGCTTTTACATTATACTTTTATCTATCTCGATATTAACCAAGTTCTGATGATGGATCTATCTAGACTGTGGTCATAGGAACTTTGTACCTTTGTAATGTAACGACGAAATCTCGTAAAATCTAGGATCGTTTTATTTGTCTTGATGAGTAGGTACCTTGGTGTAAGATGGAAACCAGGGTCTGATAATGAAGCTGAAAGATAGCCATAGGAATTCAGTAAATTAACGACATGACCCATCGAGTTTGGGCTCATTTTATTCATATTTATTGTGTGATCATGTAATGTATTATTGTATTGTAAGAGAATGAATGATTAACTATTGACATGTTTTTATTTTATTTATTGCTAATTTTGGATCTATTGGATTATATTATTACTATTGAAATTGATTTTAATGAAAATGATAACTGTTAATTGTTGAATGTAATTTTATTGTATATGGGATGTGTCACCTGAAATAAATGAATTTTGAATTTTTTTTTGTATTCGTCTTGACCAGTACTTTTCTCGCTAATTCGTGCTGGGGTCTGGGGTCTGATGATGAAGCTGGAATATGGATTACATGAATCTATTGATAACAACACAGTTAAATTATTAAATTCTCCCTTATTTTGGTGGCGGCCATCTTGGGATTTGAAATTGGTATTCTTCTAGTCAATCCCTTTCATTTGATATCCATTTTGGGGAAGGCTGTGAAAAAATATGTTAACCACCATTTTGTGGTGGCGGCCATCTTGAATAATTTTATATCAAACCTAGCATAAAACACTTCCGACTAATTCATCCTTCAAACACAAAAAATAAAGTCGATTCATCTGTTTGGGAGCTACGATGCTACAAACAGTTATGTGAAACTAATAACACCCGTCGTTTTTTCGTCAGGGGTTAAAAATAAGAAATTACTCGTGACGTGCTGTCACTGTTGAAACATGCTGTACACTCAAAATATGTCTTGTTCTTTTTTTATTGTTTAAAATGCAATAAAACGAATATATTGTGATATATGTTGCTGACGTCACGAAAAACTGTAATATTATAGCTACTTACATCTGTGACGACCTTTACCTATCAATTTTTGTTACATACGGCTAGGATATGAATTATGAATAAAAGACAAAATGCGGGCAAGTGCTCAAATACCCATGGATGTTTATATAAGTCAATAAAACTACTCTATACTATCAACTTAAAAAAAAAAAAAAAAAAGGTTACATTTTAGGTTATTTCTGACAAGACCCGACTGGCAGCACTGATGTATGAAGTTGTTAGTTAATATTTGTTTTTTCAGTAAGGTAGTCGAGATGTAGTGAGTTGAATAGTCGTAGTAAGATAATGTGGCAAAAAATAACCGAATCGGGTTTCTTGTAAAGTATTTTGTGTAGTTTGTATTTAATGTGCAGATAAAAAGGTTGATTTTAGAATTCGTGCGTACATATT
Organism: Ectropis crepuscularia; assembly: GCA_963693475.1. Taxonomy (NCBI): domain Eukaryota; kingdom Metazoa; phylum Arthropoda; class Insecta; order Lepidoptera; family Geometridae; genus Ectropis; species Ectropis crepuscularia. The sequence continues at coordinate 12,089,245 of OY856368.1, read as the reverse complement.
TCTTTCTGAGTAATGTGTGGCCATAAATATACATGCAATTAGTTGTTACGGTGAAATAAATTCTAAACAGTTCAAAAAAGTACAGGTTAGCCATCGGCTTTGATGTTTTTGTCACTCTGAATAGTAACAATTCTACTAGTTCATTGCCAAACAGATAACTGCAATGAGTAACACATAGACAATCCGTGTAACAAGTTTTTCCGCTGCAAACTATTATATTCGAGCATAATTCTAAACTATAATTAAAATTTCGTAATAAATTCAACATGCGAAACAAGCTTGAGACATATCTCATGTAATAAATTATTATAATATAAACGGTAATTGGGTAAGGATCGTTTTTATAGTCTGCCGTAGCGAGTCACTTCTGCCTTGATGCCACCGGCACTGCGGACGACGTTGTGGAGCTCCTCAGCCGCTCAATATCTTCTTGGTTTCTGATTATAATCATAATAAATATAATAATGAAAATAAATCAATATTGGTGGACAATTCACACACAACACCATCTGACCCCAAACTAAGCAAAGCTTGTACTATGGCTGCCAGATAGCTGATATAATACTTATATAGTTTTTAAATACATACTTATTATACATAGAAACACCGAGACACAGTGCAAACATTTGAATTCATCACACAAATATTTGCACTGGGTGGGAATCGAACCCACGATCTTCGGCTTCGCAGGCAGAGCTACTACCCACTACGTCACGAAACTGTAAATTCGATGATCTATATATCTTTGTCGATTTTTTGTAATTTGATAAAACTTGTCCCATATTTTTCTATGATCTAGCTGACGAATTAATTAGAATGATTTATTTTTGACCCAGACTTCATCCATTTTGATGTAAAATTTATTGATATTGGGGCGATGATACCACGTGTAAAACACAAAGGGACAAAATCGGCGTTCTCTCTAAATAATAATAGTATAGATTAGATATATTAACGCTTTATTGCACTTAACAAAACGAACTTTAATGTAAAAATCTTAAGATATAGTACCAAATTACGATTTAATCGCTAAAAGCGAATCTCTTCCAGACACCTGTGGGATGGAAAAGGAACCATAGAACGACGTTATAATATAGATGCTTTGCTACAACGTTTTGAATTCTTTGACTAAATAAATGATCATGGTATGTCTGTCCCGTGCTAACATCAGCAATTTGAGCTGAGTAGAACGAGACAGCACTGATTTTGGCTTCGTACTTGATAAGTTATATTATTTTAATAGTCGTATATAATACATTTAAAGTAATTTTGATGTACATAAATGTAATTCATATCAAATATTGTCATTTTTTTTTTACATTTTATTTAAATTGTAGTCATTTTATGGTGTATCCTTTCTAAAAATGAGCTCATGGTTTAAATTCAACTTTTACAGACACTTTGTCCCAATTTTATGAGAAGAAAAAGTGTACTGTTAATTCGTCTGTCATTATTTATGTTGTCAGCCATCACTTTGGTTCTGACATGTAACATATTTAATCTGACAGCTGTCATTTCGAAAACGTTCATTTTTAGACAGGAAAACCCTCCACGTATGAATGAACGTTAAAACGAACTGAAAAACAAATATATTATTAATTATGATTATATGAAACTAATGTTTAATTATTTAGGTTATGGTATATTATATTATGTATTATTTATGTTGTTAACAAACGTTTCACTACAGTGAGACCAATATATTTGCCTCTGATAGTGGGGCACACTATATTTTTGTGGACGAATTTTCCATATTGGTCCATATTGCCACCAAAATAAGCGTTATTATTGTTTCCACAGATACTGCTTGAATCGTCTGTCATAGAGGTCTAAGCCCTAGGCCACATATAAATGGCTCCGTATACGGGTAGCTTCCTATTCCATTCAAATTTCGTACGAAATGCATGGAAATAAAGCCCAATTTAGGACGAACGAAATGACGCGTCATAACCAAGCTTGAATCACGACATTAGTGTATCCTAAATTGCGTCTTATTTCCATTCATTTCGTATGAAAATTGAATGGAATAGGAAACTGCCCTTGCCATATCCGCTCCCAACGCCATATAGACGTGCGTCTAAAGCCAAGTACATATGTATCCGAAAATGTTGACTCATACTGAAGTAAAATTAGATTCTACTTATATCAAACTTCCAGAACTAAACTAGTACCTATTATGCTAGTACTTAAATAATTAATGTTTTTAATTTATGTTACGGATGTGTGAAAAATCCGATGGGTTTCATCGGTCCGGTTTCTATTATTGAGTATTGCAGTCGAGACGAACTCCTGAAACAATTTAGGAAAAGGCGAGTTCGCTTCGTTAAGAAAAGAAATATACATTGCATGACGCGTGATGCAAGAAGCATTCTTTAATATCAAATTTAAATTGTGAATAGGGTACATACAATCCTCAAAAAAACTAAGTAGCCCGTTTGTTAGATTCCCAAAAAATATTGTACACGTATTTTTTCTTTTGTTTCACAAACAAAAAATGACGAAGATACAGCGCTTCGATGTTTCGTGTGACGTCACTTGTGACTACGATTTTTACTCACGAGTGACGTCGCGACCCCCCACTCTCGAAGTTTGATGGTCTATATCTTTGACGATTTTTAATATTATGAAAAAACAAAAAATACGTGTCCAATATTTTTCCATGATCTAGCTGACGGACTAATTAGGATGGTGTATTTTTGACCCAGTCCGGTACCCTATTACTTATATGACTATTCCTTTCTTTTAAACTATTCCTTACGCATTCCTTGTTTCGTCGTCTAAATTATGTAGTAAATTTTACTTTCCAAATGAATTTGTATAAGACTTTATCGGATTAGACAAAAAAATGTGATAGTTTTTTTTAGAAACAACTCGGTGATTGTAATTTGTACTAAAATATATACGTATGCATCTAATTATCTATGTACGACTAAACGGTGATGAGGCGTTTACAGAATGACAGATGGCTGAAAAAATTGTGTCATATTATTACGTATTATTTCTTAACTTCCAACAAAATAAAACATTAAGGGCTCCCACACAAAACTGCGATGCGATGCGATACGATGCCGCATCGCACGAACTTGCGATGCGAATTGCTGCGGTGCGATTTTGTGCGGCAAACCGTTAGGGTAACCATACCTTCAACGGTAGTCAGCCGTGTTGGACGTGTTTTTAAGAGTGCGCCTAAAGCCAGAAAAAAATCAGATTTCACCCGCGCGACGCGTTTCTTAATGTGATGTACATAAAGTCGAGAATAGCATGACACAGTTTGGAGGAAAAATCAATATTTAATCAGGCGTCCATTTTTGACCAAGTTTTATTTAATTACTCAATAACTAAACATAAATTTAAAAAAGTGTTCGGTTACTTTAATAGAACGTACAAATAGGAATTTTATTACCAAAAAATAATGTGGGGTCATCGCTGATTATTTCGAGTACTCGAATTAAAACGGGTTTTTTCGGTGTCATTTTTATTTTTTTAATGTACTCTGATCTGTTTTTAAAATTCTATTCGGTTATTGTGCTTCTTCTTGATTGTACCCACACGTCAATATTTTTTTTGTCATAGTTTTTAGTTTCTTAACTTCAGTGAGCGGCGTCGAAAATGTCCTTTTTTCGTTTTCTGGCTTTAGGCGCCCCCTTAAGAAGCGTAACATGGATCGCAAAAACGTTGCACTGCTGTTATTGTTAAATAGATATGAAAGAAACAGAAGATTTTGGGTTCATCCATTTATTACGATTATGAATGCTGATGGGAACTATTGTAGGTACTCGCAAGTATTATGGGTTGGAAATAGAAGATATTTTTTTGATTATTTTAGAATGAGCATATCTATATATCTTCATTTGAAGAGCGTCTTTCTCTTCTTCTGTCTGAGAGCTGACTAAAATGGTGCCACCAAGTATGACGTAATATTGCAAGAATGCGCGATGCGAATCAAATCGGAAGTTCTTGCGTTGCATTCGTGCGAATTCGCAGATATTTGCGATGCGATGCGAATTCGTGGTTATGTACGGGAGCCCTAACCTGTGGCGTAATCGAGAGCAATTTTTGACACGTTTTTAAATAAAATTCATCTGTGCGTTCTGATGGCCTCAGGGACTGTTTTCCTTCCAGTGGAACGTTTTTAGAATGTAAATATATCTATCAATAGGTTAGTTTCACTAAAGTTTCATTTTGTTTGGCGAAATTGAGAATTATCTTTGAATGGTATATTTGCAGTCTGAAAATGCCTAATTGGAAAACCGTCCTTGATGGTTTAGTCAAAAATTTTCATAATGACAGTTGGAGATGATGAATGTAATACAATTCCTGCGTAATTTGTCGGACGATGTCCCGGACATTTTTTGTAGTGGTAGGACTCTTAGCAGAGTCCGCCTGGGGAAGTACCACACCTTTGCCAGTTATTCTACCGCCAAGCAGTAATGTGCAAACATTACTGTGTTCCGATTTGAAGGGCAATGTTTCCAGTGAAATTACAGGGCTTACAGATATAACAGCTTAGATCTCTGAGTGACGAGCGCAGTGCAGTGCTAGGTAATGATTTGGACTCTTCATGTTCCAATAACTGCGTGTCACTGTGCTGTTATGTGGCAGGCATGTTGCTTACCATCAGGCAAATGTCCTGCTCGTCTCGTCAATCTTTTTTTTTTTTTTACTTACGCCCGCGAATAGTTTGGGATGTTCTAGTGTTAAAAAAACACGTCCAAAACCTATGACTGAGTATAAAATTATAAAAAAAAACTATTTAAATAAGATAATTACACTGGATCCGGGACGTGGTCCGGGCATATATTCTCCTTGTCCAATAATCTAAACGTGTAATGCTGGTATAATACGACCCTAAGATTAGCAGCGCGCCGTATGCCGTATAGCTCAACTTATGCTGGCCTATTTGCGTTTTGATTATTGTCATTCGAATATCAACGCCATGATGTGTATTTAGTAGATAGAAAAAATGATGTAGTTTATTTTAAATTAGTTTTTATAAATATCTTAATACAAAATTGTGTATAAATAGAACAGAGTTACAAATGTATGCATTTAGTATGATTGAATAAAAGAGTTAATTAAATATATACCTATTTTCTTTTATTTTGTCCTCAGCTCACAGTTAAGGACCACGTCTCAGTTCCATAAGCCATCACTGGCAACACGCACTGGTTAAAGACTTTTGTCTTTAAAGACTTTTGTCTTTAACTGTGGGCCTCATAACAAAGCTCAAAGTCACACAGCGAGCTATGGAGAGAGCTATGCTCGGAGTCTCTTTGCGCGACAGAATCCGTAATGAAGATATTCGCAAAAGAACTAAAGTGGCCGACATAGCTCAACGAGTAAGCAAGCTGAAGTGGCAATGGGCAGGCCACATCGCTCGAAGAACTGACAACCGATGGGGAAGAAAGGTTCTCGAGTGGCGACCACGAACCGGAAGACGCAGTGTTGGACGGCCTCCCACTAGATGGACAGATGACCTCACAAAGGTCGCTGGAAACCGCTGGTTGCAGGTTGCGCGGGACCGTTCGTTGTGGAAATCTAGGGGGGAGGCCTTTGTTCAGCAGTGGACGTCTTGCGGCTGATGATGATGATGATGATGATGTCCTCAGCTACTATAATTTTTCAAAAATTCCAAAACTACCACAGCAGTTATACCTAAACCCTAATATCTATTCTTTGCCTGAACCATAAGTGTATTTATAAGTTATCTTGCTGTCATATGGTTGGGCCATGAGTCTCTCACCAAGGAGTTGTTTTCAAAATGACAGATGAGTGCAAAATGTCAAATTGTTAAGATAGGTACATACATACGGGTTTCTCTAGCAAAATGCTACAATAAAATAAAATGCAATTTGGAACAATTTTTGAGGTTCTGTTTTGCGTTCTAAATACATATCTAACTCTTCTTTTTCCAATACATGTTTATTTCATACGAGGTATATACTTGCACTCAATTCATATATTAATAGGTAATAGTTATTACCATAACACTCCTAATAACCAATAGCTCTTTAACATTTTTGAATTTATAACCTAAAATACTAGAGGTTAATGAAGCCACAATATCTCCAAACTTTAATATACTAACTTAGTGGCATAACACGAATTTAGTAAACAAGTCACAAAGTGCCTATGAGAGAAGACAGACCTAGCCTCAATGACTTCAAAGGAAGGACGTGGCTTACGGAACATGTTTTGGCATATTAATGGCTAGCAAAAACTCGTTAACCCTTAATAAGGCAAAGGTATATATATTACCACTTTCTGGTTTTCTACTAAATTTGAGATATTTAAAAAACGGTAACATTAAATATTAAACCATGTTCACATTACATTTTTTAATACATTTACTGTCATAATTTTAACACTTCATAAGTTGTCAAAGCCATTTGGCAATCTACGCTACTGTCAAAGTTGACCAAACGAATTTTGGTGGCAAAAATTCAACGTTTTCGTGGTCGAGTGCGGATTTTGTGCTAATTTGTTCTACAATAATTCTGGAAAGTGATTTTACGATTCAAATTTATAAAATAGTGTATGTTTTCTTTCGTTTTACGTATTAGCAGTTTTCAGGAACAATTTTTTAGTACATTTTCGATATCATATTTAAGTGGTAAAATATGTACCATTGCCCGATTATACTTACTGAAAATCGTCGGTATCACTATACATAAAATCAGTTTGTTTGTTACATTATTTTTAAGTTTTATATTGTGACATTTTTTCGTTGCTGTTACCGAAATTTAGTACAATTTGTCGAAGAAACACGGAAGGCGTATTCGTTTACTTGTTAAAAAACTTCAAGACATACCGGATAATTTAGAAGATTTGTCTGATTTAAAAAATATTTGGAACTACAATAATATTGTATGAGAATAAATATAAATTAATGCTTAAAACAAAAACAATTCTTCAAATTTTTTGCTGTAGTTATGTTCTCCATGAATTTTGAAATGAAATGGGGTATTAGCAATCCGTTGTATTTTGGCGGCGGCGTTAGTTCCCATGAGCCAAGCCACGGCCATGAGCTAAAACACCCCGGTAGCAGTCTGGGTATATACCAAAATATAAATCTTACTTGTTTTCAATATTAGTATAGCCAATATTAACAAATGAAATAATATAATAAGGTAGTAAGTACATAGATTTAATTAACAAAAAAAATATGGCAAATACAGATGAAACCACTAGTCTTAAAATAAAAATGCATCAGAAGGGGCAATGGTAACAATTTTACCACCACCCCGCAATTTTTTGAAATTGTCTACGGGTAAAGGTAAATTATTTACCACCAAAAAAACTACCCCTAAAATTCCCCCCCTATAAACCATATATAGAAAAATGTAATCTGTGGCCTATTTTTAACCAGATATCAGTGTTTCTTTGAAAGAAAAGCACTCACAGGCTCGGGTCCTATTAAGGGTTAACTCCCTCCCGCGCACTGACCGCTGTGAACCGAGTCGCATGTCGCATGGCCCTAAAATGCAATTTTAGGCCCAACGCGGTTGTGCCATTTCGTCGCACCTTTGGCCAGGTCCTGGAGTTTGGAGCTATCTAATTAATTTCATCATCATCCACAGCCTTTCTTATCCCACTGCTGGGTATAGGCCTCTCTTTTTTCATGCCATCTTCCTCGCTCCTGTGCCAATCGAGTCCAGGTTCGACCCGCGATAAAGATGATATCGTCTACCCATCTTGCAGCTGGACGTCCGACGCTCCGCCTACCTTGCCTCGGCCACCAATCGGTCACAACTTTACTCCACCGGTCATCAACGCGTCGAGCAATGTGTCCTGCCCAACTCCACTTCAGCTGCATTACCGCAGTTCCGACGCGTCGTCCCGAACTTTAGTTCTTCGTCGGATCTCGGTATTTCGGATACGATGTTGGAGTTTGATGTCAAGCAAAGATCTTTCCATGGCTCTCTGTGCTACTCTGATGTTGTGAATAACCTCCTGTGTAAACGTCCATGTCTCAGCACCGTATGTACTAATTAATCTAAGTTGCCTAAAATAAATATTCGCCGGAGAGATGGCCACACCGTTACTGAGTTCCCATAACGCTATCAGCGTCGCCCATCAAAATCGGCTAGATTAGGACGATACGAACTGTGTATATTTGCAGAAACACAGATTTGAGTGGGAATGGCTCAAAATATGCGTCATATGATCCTTGAGATCTGTAACGGCGAAACTGAGAAGTCTCTATCAACTATATAAGCAACTATCTCTCAAAGGTTTTTGAAGTGAAATCTCTTTTTAACGCATTGGCGCACCACACACGGATTTTTCGTGGACTGTGAATGAAGCTCATCTTCACGCTTGTAAATGAAAGACAAAATGTTTGGGTGAATTCGGGACTTAACGCATTTCTAGATGGCAGCGGTTACAAAACTAATGTTGAGATAGATGGCCATACTTAGAAAACTTAAATAGACGACCATGCTTTGAAGATTTATTCCAGACAAACAGCGCCCTCCTGTTTCACTCGCATAGCTATCATGAGCTATAAGTTTTCACTTCTATCGGCAGTCCCTATGACTGCCAATTTTTTTGAAGTGAAAACTTCTTTAGGCGCGCCTAGACAGATTTTTTGTGGGCTGTGAATTGAATTCTAGCGTCACGCTCGGGTATGATAAGAAATCTTCGGGTAAACTCGGAACCATGCCCATTGGTCATCTAGAAATGTGTCAGCCAATGGGAAACGCTGAAAGGGCGTGGCCTGGCCATCTAGAAATGCATCAGACAATGGGAAACGCTGACGCATTTCTAGATGGCCATGCCATGATGGCACGCCCTCCGGTTACACCCGCGTAGTTTCCAAGGTAAGCTATCAAATTCTGGCTTATAAGTTTTCACTTCTATTTGCAGTTCTACTGGCAGTTCCTATGACTGCCAATTATTTATTTTCTTTTGTAGGTGACGATACGAGCAGGTCATGTCATGTTATGGTAAGCAACATGCAACAACATAACAGCACAATGACACGCAGCTATTGGAACATGAAGAATCCTTTAACTAGCACTGCACTACGCTCGCCACCTAGATATTTAAGATGTTTCATCGCTATGCCGTGTAATTACACTGGACACATTTGGCGGCAGAATAATTGGCAAAGGTGTGGTACATTCCCAGGCGGACTGCAATGTGTCCTATCACCGCAAAATAAATATTATCCCTATATTTGCATTCTGAGAATTCTCATTGTTTATATTAGGGAAGCGTGTTACATCCTAGATGTTTGTCGCGATGTCGCGAATGCGAAGGTATAGTATCTTTAAGTAAGTAGTGTGACGTCACGGAGCAAGGAGCGAACGCGCAGCGACTAGGCGACGCGGCGAGACATTGGCCGAGAGGACGGCGCAGGAGCAGCACCTGTGGTCAGTTACCTTTTCTCAGTACATGTACTTAAACAGATATACCTACAGTTTTATATTTGTTATCGTTATACATGATTTTTGATTTGTGTACTTACCATTTTAGATGTCTGTGGTTTTGTGTTGTTGGAACAGTGCTCAGGTTTAGTGGTCACAGACACACCAGAGAGAACCAGGTGTCTGTGGACCTTTTAGATGTGTACCAGAGTGATCAGGCTGTTGTAAACAGCGATCAGTGCCAGATTTAGTGGTCACAGACACACCATAGAGAACCAGGTGTCTGTGAGCCGTTTAGATGTGGACCAGAGTGTTCAGGCTCCTGTAAACAGTGGGTAGTCTCAGATTCAGAAGTCAGACACACCAGAGGTAACCAGGTGTCTACGGTCTTTAGATGTGTACCCAGGCGCAGATATATCAGTATCAGACTAAGTTGCGTTATGCGAGGCTCGGGGTGGCTATGAGGGGAGGTTGGAGGCTACTTGGGGGGCAACCCCCCAATCTGTTGAATTCAGTGATTAGTCTCAGTATGAGAACATTGGCTGTAATCAGTACCCAGTTTGTTATTCTCAGTTTCATAATGTTGTTTTATACTCAGCGTGTTGATCAGTAAACACTTTAGATATTCGTTAAGTACCAAGAGAAATAGGGTGCTTAGCGACAATGTTAACTACACCGATACTGAGTTGTATCATCTACAAACGTTCGAATATGGTATGTAGTGTTGGCAAAAATTGTGATTGAGAAATCAACTGAAAATAAAATGTAGGGAAAGCTCGGGCAAGAAGCATAGTGAGGGTTAGAAGAACTGTTTTTTCTAAAAATCCGTGTGTACGCTGAAAAATGAGGTAACACTGAACCACTAACCGAAGATTGGATTCAGTGTAATCAATGCAGAAGTTGAGCGCATGAAGACTGCACTTCTTATGTAGGAGTTGGCAGCTACTTCAGCGATGATTGCGAAGACTGGTCTTAACTAATTCAACATTATCCTTTTTGCCTTTGCCCTTGAGGGATTTTGCCCGACTCCTCCGGGCAAAACGGATAATAATTGACACTTGTTGTTAATGTTCAAAATTTATAGCGAAATCGTTAAAAGTTTATGTGATTATTTTCCAAAGATAACTAAACATAGTATCAAATAAAAAGTACAGAGTTCTATTGATTATCAGATTGTAGTTTTATTTACATTATCCCTTAACACATGCGTCTTGCCCAGGCTTCCCCTAATGAATTCTAATCATCATCAGTTTTAACAATCGGACATGACAGAATCCACAGATTAGTCACACGTATGGTTTGTTGTTCGTCCCCACTGGGGACGAGTGGGAACTTAATTATCAAAACCCATCCACCCGTTTGGAAGATACGTGGGAATAACGAAATTCACAAACATACAAGATACGCGCGCAAAACATAACCCTTCTTTCAGTCGGACAAAAAGGAAGTCAGGAAAACAGGTGAAATAATAAACAGTTTTATAATTGTAGCAGTCCATCTTATATTCAATTTATCTTAATTATAACAAAATATACAAAACTCTATAGCTTACGTACTATCTTAAGAACAATGAACAATATAAATGTATATAATATTAATTAACAATCTTGTTAATCCAACAGTTGTAAACAATTCATCGTGATTCCGATTTTGACAGCGATTACTATTGTATAATGTGTACGTGATTTGCTGTAATAATTCGGTAATAAGTAGTATTTTATTAATTTAGAAATCTGATCAAACTTAGTCCAATTTAATTTTCAGTTAAGTAGGTAATTTTTCAGAATGTTTAGCCCAACGACGGCATATGATTGACGAATTAGCATTGAGTATAATTAAAGTTTTTTTATGATTTCAAAGCTATATCGCAATAAGTAGAAGTAACAGACCGGCGCTTAACGCTTAACGCCTAACGAAAAACGCTTTGACGCTTTGATATTGCTGTCTCTTTTCTTCTCGCTTGAAATGAAAGAGACGGCAATGCCAAAGCGTCAAAGCGGTTTTCAAAAAATGTCATCGCTTTGATGTTTCTCTCTCTTTTATTTTCGCTTGAAATGATAGAGACAGCGTTAGCAAAGCGATAGCCGATTTAGTTAAGCGGTAGAAGCGAGGGACACATTTAAGTAAAAAATCGATCTTACTATTTCAGGAGCTAAAAGTAGAATGAATAAGGATTTTAAGTAAACAAAAAACTCCTCGAGAAACTTAAATAATAGTTTTTGATCAGTATGTTACTCAGATCAGAAAATATACGGTACATGCGTAGGTTGTACCCATTTCAATATATTTAAACAACCTAACAAATTATTTTGTACTATACGATAACTTATTTGTGTAGTTTCTACATCATTTACATACCGAAATAGTTTATAACGAACAAATCACGACAATGCAAACAGGCATGCGATTCATCCAAGTTTGCAATAAATACGTATCGCAGAGTATCAGTTAGGCTATGTTCTGATTAAGCGAACGCAGTGGACTCACTGTAATTGAGAAAAATGTCGCTCACTGGATTTCAAGTGACCGGTTATTTATTTTGGGTACGAAATTTTGGCAAAACTGGCGACTATTTAGTTGTATAGCTCGTAAACTTCGACGGCCAGCAACCAATGTATCAAAGAGGTCTTATTGTAATGATCTTGTAAGCGCAAAACCTTATTCCCGCACGATAAGATTCATAATCGCGGTATACGAAATCTCGATCGTCTTTCAAACCACGGTACAATCGATTACAGTTCTTGGTATATCCTGAAGTGAGCTACAAGTGTAATTGCGCCGATGCGTTGCCAATTCATTTTGAAACGTCACAAAATACGTTTGCGTACTCGCTGCTTGGACATTTCATTTAAAATGTAGATAGACAGAAGAGAGACAGCAGATAGGTAGACAGATATAATGATAGTATTTAACAATTAAACATTGAGATTATTAGATGGTAGAATTTAAAGAAAACACACAAAAGAGTCACAAAACTGCCGTACTTAATCAGAACACAGATTTAGCCAACTGGAAAATGGTACCGGCATTTTTCAGCAGACTAAAACAAACCTTGGGAATTATAAACACATAAATGGCCGTGGATACGCAGAAACGATCTCACACACAAAAAATGACTTTCGATATATCGACCTTAAACGTCGGTATCTTAAAGTCGATTTCTCTAACGTCACTTTTTGAGGGTTAAGATCCTTTTCGCGTATCCATGTCCAAATTTATACATGCGCATCGTGATTTTATGAGTGTAGTTACCCTGAGTAATAATGTGAGTGTATGCGACAATCTCAAACGCAGTATAAGATGCTCTGAGACGCGAAAATACTTCTGTTTGTACTTTGAAAAGGAGTCCCATATTTTTAGGATCTCCACCTTTCTAACATAGACCTCGAACTCGTAAGAGCCGCCCGATACCTTCCTACAACTATAAATACAATGACACGGGCCGGCTCTGCTTCACGATATGCGACCGTCTATCTCAAACGGCTATGGCTTTGGTATTGTTCTCCCTATCATTTCAATCAAAAATAACAGAGACAGCAATAATAACGCCAATACCATTTTCAGTAGGCGGTAGACCCTCGCGTCTTCAAGACGTAGCTTGTATTTGCTGGCCAAATTTGAGCGCACGCCATGAATTAAAGTCTCCCATCGTTGAGAACGATACTGACATATCATTTAAACCGAGTAAGTTTCTTCAGTCGAACCGCATTTCTTGCGGTTTCAGGTTGGCCTCATATGTATGTATGCACTAAAAATTAATTTGTTTTCGTGTTAAGTGCAGTAAGGTACATATCTACAGGGTCTAACGTTTGTCTGTTCTAAACCAAAAGATAAGTATACTACGTCATTAGAACCACTTTTCTCTATATATAAATATAATGTCTGTATTATAAAATATACCTATTTATAATCCAGACATTACATTTTCAGTGTCACTACACAAATACTACTTCCTCAGGGTTACCACACGTAGTAATCGAATTCTAAACAAAATTAGAAAAGGGAGATGCACGCAGCACCTTTACCGCCAATACAATAGCTCAAGAGCTAAGGCATTGCCATTGCTGTCTCTTTAATTTGGCAAGGAATTAAATAGACAGCAATCCAATTTAACCTATTTTTTTTTTCATTTGGAGGTCTACTGCTTAACGAAAATGGTTTTGGCTTTGAATAATATCTTTATTTTTAATTGGCATTCAAGTGAGACCAATAGGGAACTGTCTCGTTTCACTTTGCGGTGAACAAAACAGCTTTAACAAAGTCGTCTGTAATTCGACTCGGAAAGTATTGAGACATCAATATCATAAGCAATGCTGTTATATGATAGATCCTAGAGCGTCAATCGCCTAACAAACATGGCAATTGCAACCAATACCATTTTAGCTAAGCAGTAGACCTTCCCTCCCTTCTAATGCCTACCAAAAAATTGCTATGGCATTGCTATTGCCGTCTCTTTCATTTTAAGAAAAAATTAATACAGCTTTAGCAACGCCAACGCTATTTTTAGTCAGATCCCTTTAGGATCTACCGATCAAAATTTGATTATAGATATATTATTGCTTTTTATATTCGCTCGAAATTAAAAACAATAACACTATACCCATCGACATAAACTGTGGTGTATATCGATAGACAAACCAATAACCATTACATTTATATGGCGCTAGAAGGGGGGCGGTAATTACATCGGAACCACGAAGTTGACAGCGACAAAAAAATAAATAGTTGTTTTAAAACAGATAGTTGTTTTAAAACAAAAGGTTTTTTAAAAAACAGATAGTTGTTTTAAAACAGATAGTTGTTTTAAAACATATAGTTGTTTTAAAACATCTAGTTGTCCTAAAACAGATCGTTGTAGTTGTTGACGTCATCGAACGGCTGCGACTGCGACGAGGGTCGCGGCGCCGCACCGCCCGGCCTGTACTGCTGGGGTTGCTAGTACACAAGAAAACAATCTATTAACACTTTGAATTAGACCAAAAACGGAAAGAACTTGGCAAAAAAGAAATTGGTTGTCTGTAAACTCGGTTGGTTTACGGTCGATAGTTTAACGTGACAACGTCGTAACAAAACATTAATAGATGCGGCGCAAGCGTACAACGAACGTAACGGGACACATTTTCGTGCATGCAGCCGGCGTGTTTGTGGCGCGGTGGTGTTTTATAGATGGGGCTTTGAAAAGAGACCTTCACTTTTTAAAACGAAAACACATTCAAACATTGGTAAGAAAATAATAAAAATAAATTAAAGTGATAATGATATAGTGATATTAGAGTAGATGCATGCACATGCGTAATGATGATGAAACACGAGTCGACATAACATGTTATTTTGTTTATAATTACATGTCGCGTTGTCGCTCAAAATTAAATGAAAAGAAATTTTATTGAGCAGTTAAAAAATCTGTGAAATCTTTAGAACAGCGAGACGACTTAAAAAAACGAATTAATCCGTCAGTTAGATTTTATTAAAAAATATTGTCACCATTTATTTTTCTTTGTTTAACAAACAAAAAAGACGAAGGTAAGGTCCGAAGTGGGTAAGGTCCCCCCCCCCCCACTCTACCCACCCCAATGGGGAAGTCTGACGTTACTTTAATATCTTAAAAGTCGTACCATAACATGACGTCACTCGAAACTTCTGAGCACTGTATGTTCGCATATTTTTGTATGAAGCAAAAGAAAAAATACGTGTACAATATTTTTTTACTGATCTAACTGACGGACTAATTAGTTTTTTTTTGTCGTCACACCTATATGCGTGCCCCAAAAAAATGAATTGACAAAACAGCCCTGATTAATAATTAAATATTGGTGGACAATAAATAAATAAATATTGGTGGACAATTCACACACAACACCATCTGACCCCAAACTAAGCAAAGCTTGTGTGATGGCGGCCAGATAGCTGATATAATACTTATATAGTTTTAAATACATACTTATTATACATAGAAACACCCAGACACAGTGCAAACATTTGAATTCATCACACAAATATTTGCACTGGGTGGGAATCGAACCCACGACCCTCGGCTTCGCAGGCAGAGCTACTACCAACTAAGCCACGAGGCCAGTCACATCAACAACACCATCTGACCCCAAACTAAGTAAAGCTTGTAATCTGGTGGCCAAATGGCTGATATAATACTTATATAGTTTTAAATACATACTTATTATACATAACAGCAAAGTTATGTCGACTCGTGTATAATAGAAGAGTGAATGAAAGCGGTTTACTTAGCGTGCATGTAGTCACATGTGTGGACGGCCTCCGCGCGGCGCCTGTTGCTGCTACAACATCGTGTGAACTGAGCTTTATGTCGCAGGGTATACAGTATGAGCACACCCTGTACTATGAACTCTTATAGCGACGATCTACGATGGTTTTTGACTAACATTTCGCGACTACAAACTTCATTTATAGGGTTCAAAACGCTTTGTACGAAATGTTAACCTAAATATTTACAATGTTAAAAAAACACGTGTACTAAAGCCAAAAGCCAAAGTTAAGCGAAGGTTTGAGAAAGCTAAATTTATGTTATTATATTAAAGAACTTTGGGACCTTAAATAAATAATTACATATTTTATTTATTTATTGAATAATAGCAACCTTAGCTGAGTATTAACGTACGTCACAAAGGGGCCCCTTTTAAACCTACGCCCGAGTCACAAGTCTTGGGGTCTACTCGGGATTTCTCTCTCTGCCACACGATGGACCCGGCACCCGCACGGTGAATCCATGGAATGCTAAGAAGTTCGTCTCTCTATCTGTTAAAAAATCCGCATCAAAATCCGTTTGATAGTTTTAAAGATCTAAGCATACATAGGGACAGAGAGACGCGGGAAGTGACTTTGTTTTATACTGTGTAGCGATGAGAAGAACCCGAAGTTTTAGGCTTAGTAGTTAGTACAGATGTTTTTCGTAACTGTGTTGTATGTAATAGAATGTACCATCATCGCATTATAAGAGCTCACAGTACGGGCTCAGAACACGGTTGTCGGCTTACAAAGATTTTCTAACCCATATTATAAAAATTATAATATGAATGTACCAATTATAATACATTTTAATGTTTAATGTTCTATTGGAAAACAGTTTTTTGTATTTATTTTGAATATATCACAATAAAGAATAAGACGAGCAAACGCCTGTCTATAACAACGGAGCGCCACACCGTAATTTGAACATGAACTCTAAATCACTGCCTAGCACTGCACTGCGCTCGTCACCCAAATATATAAGGTGAGTTTTATCTATTTGTCCTGTAATATCTCATGGGAACATTGCCCTTCAAACCGGAACACATTAATGTTTGCACATTACTGCATCGCGGTAGAATAACTAGCAAAGGTGTGGTACTTCAGATGGACTCCGTAAACAGTCCTACTACTACAAACTATGTAATAAATAGTGATAAGTCTAGAAATCTTGTAAGCCAGAACCGTACATGGAAAAAAAAGAAGACAATGTTAATAAAAGTGACAAAATAAATGTTAATTAATTAAGCAAGATGAAGTGCTATCTACACCAGAGCTCAGCCCACTATGATTCTTCTCTATATTTGTTCTCTATACAGGGTTACACACAACTCATGTGTTAATAATAATGATAGGATAGCTGTTCTGCAGCAATTTTTTTTTTGTTTGTATACAATAAATTTTACAAAGCATACCTTTTTGACAAAGGTAGAAATTATGAAGATCAATAAATATGTGAAAATTTATTGAGAAAACAATGCTATTTATTATATTATTTTGAACTATAACACTACAATGTCACAAAGAGCGGTCACGCGTGTGCAGTCTCCTCGAAAAACGCCGCAAGAAGCGACTGAAACTTAAGTTGCACTGGACCGACCATATCACACCTGAGTTGATAAAAATGTGTAACAACCACATCAGTTTTCGTACTAAAATTATTACATTATTATTATGTTATTTCTATGCGATTTCAGTTTTGGCCTCATAGGAAAAGTGTTTAAAACAATGAGGCTACAACATAACAAGATCTTTCGGCCTTCTTGACAAGACCTTAAACGTCGTGTAACCCTGTATAAAAGGCATGGTATAATCCATCCAATGCAAACTTCATAGCTGTAACCATTGAGCTGAACTCCAGCTTCGGAACAAATTAAAAAGAGATGTATAGTAGATACATTGGTATTATTTTATGTTGGTTTTATCATGATTGATCACTGCACTAGTAACATTTATTACGGGATATTTATCGTAGTTATATGACGGAGCGAAACGAAACTGCAACGAGAACGAGGTGCACGAAACTGCATCGAAATATCGGTGTCCCACCGATATTTCGATGCAGTTTCGTGCACCACAGGTAAACAGTACTGCCTGAACATGGATACATTACAAATAAAAAAATAGCAAAAATTCCGTAATGAATGTTAAAAAAGATGTTATCCTTTGGTTTTGTCAAAATTTAAATTTTTCTTTTAATTGATGCGTTAAATAATTTAGTTTTAATAAAAGAGCAGGCTAGTCAATTTTGCCTATAAGTAAAATAGCAACATCATACTAAAGGATCACATCTATTATAAACAAAATAGTGAACAAATGAAGTCGTAGTGACTTATAATACAATGCACGGATGAAGTTGTGGTGATGTATAATACAATGAACAAATGAAGTTTTGGCCATGTATGTACAATAACAAAATTAATTGATGACTGAAATAGTGCTGACGTGTAATTTATATTACAAATTAAGTACTGAGTATCAAGTTAAAATCAATGAAGCAAAGTGTAGTGACGTGTAACTCAATGAATGAGTGGAGTCGTGATGATGTTTAATACAATGAAATTATGGTGATGTATAATACAATGAAGTCATGGTGATGTATAATACAATGAAGTCATGGTGATGTATAATACAATGAAGTCATGGTGATGTATAATACAATGAAGTCATGGTGATGTATAATACAATGAAGTCATGGTGATGTATAATACAATGAAGTCATGGTGATGTATAATACAATTAACGAATGAAGAATAGATGTGGTGATGTTTAATACTATGAACAAATGGATTTGTGCTCATGTATGTATAATACAATCATCAATAATTAATGACTGAAGTTGCGGTGATGTGTAATACAATGAATGACTGGAGTCGGGATGATGTATAATACAATGAACTAATGAAGTCATGGTGATGTATAATACAATGAACAAATGAAGTCATGGTGATGTATAATACAATGAACAAATTAAGTTGTAATGACATAAATGTCAACATAAACTTGCAATCACCGTCAGCTAACAATATAACGCGTTAGATTATAGATCCACGGTAGGTTATGTTACTTTATAAGTAATCTAATGTCGTAACCCAATGATTTTTTAAATTTTACGGTGATATAAATTTATGTAGAAAATGTGATGTGTACAAATCAGAAAATAGTATGAAATTAATGAAGTAGTATGAAATTGTGACTAAATAATAAGTTTTATATGTTTCGTCCAAAACCACGCAGAAGTAGAATAAAAATTCAGTAAAAGCATTCTAATAAGGAATGAAATTTAACTACAATTTATCCTAATTATAGTGTAGTGATGGAAGAAATGTGTACATTAGCCATGTGTGAAAAATGTAGGAATTTGCGCTAAGAATAATGAGAAGAGATTAGTTTATTGTGATATCAAATCTAATCCATTTGTGTAACATACCAGTTTTAACTTCACAATAGTTGCTGTAACCGGTGTTATTGTTACTTGTGTTATTGTTGCCGCAACCTGAGTTATTATTGCTACAACCGATGTTATCATTGCTGTAACTGGTTTTATCGTCACTGTCAGTTCTATCCTGTAGCAACAAATGCTACTATAACTTCTGCTACAATCGGCACTGACAAAAATATTACCGTTGCCTTATAATCAGTAGCAACAGAAGTAGAGAAACATTTGCTACTATGGTTACATACCAAAGGGTGTTAAATTATGTTATTGCAACGTTTATTACTGTGATCGTTGCTACAACTGTTATTACCGTTGCTACAACCGTAGTTACCGTTGCTACAATTGTTACTACCGTTGCTACAACAGTTAATACCGTTGCTGCAACTGTCACTACCGTTGCTGCAACTGTCACTACCGTTGCTGCAACTGTCACTACCGTTGCTGCAACTGTCACTACCGTTGCTGCAACTGTCACTACCGTTGCTGCAACTGTTACTACCGTTGCTACAACCGTAGCCACCATTGTTACAACTGTTAGCGTTGCAACAATTGTTATTACCGTTGCTACAACCGTAGTTTCCATTGCTACAACCGTAGTTACCATTGCTACAACCGTAGTTACCGTTGCTACACAACCGTAGTCACCGTAGCTACAACTGTTACCACCGTTGCCACAACTGTTACCGTCGCTCGAACCGTTGCCGTATGGTTACCTGCTGCAACAGATGCCTCAGGCCCGGGTTGGCGGGGTGCATGGGCCGCATGATGCGCGGGTGCGCCGGCGCCGCGTGGCCCGGCCCGGGCGCGCGCAGCTGCTGCTGCAACTGTTGCTGCAACTGGTGTTTCCGTTGCTCCTGCAAATATCGATCGTTTACTAACATGACCAAAATGAAATGAAACAATTATTTATTTGCCAAGAATGTAGGTAGAGGAGATGTTCTTACAGTAATATGGTGTTTCCTTACAATCTGCCATTTCTGGCGTGCATTTTAGCGTGCATTTCAACGAACATTTTAGCAATAAAATCTAGACAGGTTGTAATTAATTATAAAAGAGTACTAGGTAAATATTTTTAGAGGGTAGGTGATTGTAATAAATAAATTTAGCAAAGGAAGCGTTGTGTGAGAATATGCCAAATACATCCTACTAATATTATAAATGTCAATGTATGGATGTTGGTTGCTGAATCACATCCTAACGTAACGGGCTGAAATTTGGAACAAAGATAGGTTATAGTCTGGAAGAACACATAGGCTACTTTTTAACCCGGAAAAGAAACGGGAACTTCGCGGGTAACACCGCGGGGCGATGCTAGTATATTTAAAAAAGTTGAGTTTATTCGCAACCATTACGACCATTTATTAAAAAAAAAACTGGCAGTCATATATCAAAGTTTTCACTTCTATGGGTGCAGCAGTGAATATATCATATAATTTTAGTGTTAAACAGTACGAATGATACACAATACATCACCTGTATAGCTATATATATACTGTGCTATTACGTATGTCGGTGATATTAAACTCACAAAATTCCACCCATCTAAAACGCGTTTAACTCGCATTTCACGCTCCGCTGCTCCGACGCCGCTCCAACACTACATTAGCATGAACTACGCGAACTTATAATACTTTCTCCGACCAAAAAGTGTTCGTCGCGGCTAAAGTATTCAGGACGTCTACTCTATTTCTACGAAAACGTAATTTCGAAATAGACTCGCGACTTTCCTACTCCGGTTCTACTTTAGTTTCGTCCGATCGAACATTGTTTGTCGTTTAAATGTTCCAAGCTTACTCTAATTAGAGTAGGCTTAGATAATGCAGTGCAATTAAGGAAATAAATAAACATTAAATTATGTAGTTTGGGGACTATAAAGGATCGATAGGGGGGTGCATTCTGAGCATATATTCCAATTTGAGGGATTCTGGCATGGTCAGCTCAAGGTCATTTCGATGAAAACGCGTTTAACTCGATATTTCGAGAACTGTTAGTGTTAGGCAAAAAATTGTGGAGACCTTTTCTCTTCTACATTAAATTTACTAACTTTTATAGAAACCACTTTTCTTTCTTTCATCAATATTTTTCAAGTTATTGCTTCCGAAAGGCAAAAAAATTACTTTTTTTCCTCCCTTTTGCCATTTCCTCTCCAACCGTTCGATTTTATGCAACTTTACCAATAATTAAAAGTGTAGATCTTTTAATAATGAACAACTTTGTCCTTACACTTTTTTCAGTAATGGCAATACCTTCAGAGTTATGTTACTTTACCGAGCGAAATCCGCGCCACTGCGACACCTCCGTGACACTGCGATAAATCCGCGACACCTGCGGACTTAGGGCTGAACCCAAATTTCATTGTTTGTTTGTGTCGGTGGGTTTCTTCTACACAAGGTTATGTGGGACAACCACGTCACCTACTCCGATATATGCCAGAAATACACTCAGATACACTCAATCAGACATAGAGGTGAAGCGAGCCGTAGAGGATGCGGATGGTCTGATTATCAGTACGGCTAAGAGAATTTTGCCGGCTCCACCTCTATGTCTGATTTGATGAGAAAAGTTTTCAGTAGTTAGATGAATCTGGTCTTATTGCTCTCGTTGCCTAAAAACTTATCTTGAGTTGTGGCGACGGTCATATTGTAGATGAAAATGATATCCGCACATGGCTTCAGCTGGGATCGGCGCAGCCGTTTGGCAGAATTGGTGCCAAAGTTGGAAATACCTTTGGGATAGCCATCAAATACCATTACCACGTCTGTACCGTAGTGTTTTTTATGTATGTTACGTATTTCTGGCATATGTCGAAGTAGGTAACGTTGTTGTCCCACATAACCCTGTGTAGAAGAAACCCACCGACACAATCCAACAATGAATTTTGGGTTCAGCCCTAAGACCGGAGGTGTCGCGGATTTTTTGCAGTGTCGCGGAGGTGTCGCAGTGGCGCGGATTTCGCTCGGTAAAGTAACAGTACTCTGAAGGTATTGTCATTACAGAAAAAAGTTCAAAGAAAAAGTTGTTTATTATTAAAAGATGTACACTTTTGATTATCGGTAAAGTTTCATAAAATTGAACGGTTGGGGAGGAAATGGCGAAAGGGAGGAAAAAAGTTAAATTTTTGCCTTTCGGAAGCAATAACTTGAAAAATATTGATGAAAAAAAGAAAAGTTGTGGATGTAAAAGTTAGTAAATTTAATTTAGAAGAGAAAAGGTCTTAACAATTTTTTGCCTAACACTAACAGTTCTCGAGATATCGAATTAAACGCGTTTTCATCGAAATGACCTTGAGCTGACCATGCCAGAATCCCTCAAATTGGAATATAAGCTCAGAATGCACCACTCTATCGATCCTTTATAGTCCCCAAACTACATAATTTAATGTTTTTTTATTCCATTTTTTTGCCTAATTTCATTGGGTTATAGAACATTTTAAACG
This sequence comes from Ectropis crepuscularia, assembly GCA_963693475.1. NCBI lineage: Eukaryota > Metazoa > Arthropoda > Insecta > Lepidoptera > Geometridae > Ectropis > Ectropis crepuscularia. The sequence continues at coordinate 12,066,738 of OY856368.1, read as the reverse complement.
GACGAAACGACGGATCAAAGTAGAACCGGAGTAGGAAAGTCGCGAGTTTATTTTGAAATTACGTTGTCATAGATTTAAAAAAAAAATTAAGAGTGACGAGTCGAGCAGGACATGTGCCCAATATGGGAGGCTGTGGAGGGCACTGCCGCCACCTTTACATGGCGGTGGTGCGCTCCATGGCGATGTACGGTGCTCCCATATGGGCAAGAAGGTTGGGCCGCGGGGAGGAGGCTCTCCTCCACAGCGCCCAGAGGGTGATGGCCGTGAGAGTGTGTCGGGGCTACCGCACACTCTCACACGAGGTGGCGTGCGTCCTTGCGGGATCGCTGCCCTGGTGCCTAGAGGCCGAGGTCTTATCCTCTGTCCGAGCCTGTGTCTGTATCTGTGCGAGCCCAAGAGGACGAGCTGCGCCCTGCCCCACAGGTGGTGCGGTGGCGCAGCGATGCCAGGGCCATCGCCGATGGTAAGCAACATGCCTGCCACATAACAGCACAGTGACACGTAGCTATTGGAACACGAAGAGTCCAAATCATTACCTTGCACTGCACTGCGCTCGTCACCCAGAGATCTACGATATTATATCTCTAAGCTCTGTAATTTATCTGAAAACATTGCCCTTCAAACCGGAACGAATGCGAGTAGACGTCCTGTTCACAAATCACGCACGCTCACCTCCAGCTGCTTATAATGTTGCTCCTGTTGTTGCGCAGCGTGCAGGTGCGACATTATGTCCATTTGGGATTTGAACTAGAAAAAAAAACACAGTTGTTAAATATTGAAAACATTACACGAGATATAATCGCAATCAAAAAAAAAAATTTTTTTTGTTCATTTTTTTCTTGCAATAGGGTACAATCCTCAAAAAAAACTAAAGTAGCCCGTTAGTTAGATTGCCAAAAAATATTGTACACGTATTTTTTCTTTTGTTTCACAAACAAAAAATAAAGTGGCCAAGTGCGAGTTGGACTCGCCCATGAAGGGTTCCGTTGCAGCAAGTAACATTATATACATAGTACACTTAGTTCTTGTAGTTCGTTGTAACTTTGATCGAAGTTTCAATAATAGTGTATTTATGCCATACTAAAAAAAAAATACTCATCAGATCGAGTTCAAACTAATTTTCGTTGGTAGTTTACATGGTAATGTACATCATATATTTTTTTTAGATTTTTCATTCTCTTACTTTAGAAGTTAGAGGGGGGGGGACACACATTTTACCACTTTGGAAGTGTCTCTCGCGCAGATTATTCAGTGTAGACAAAAATTATATTAGAAACCTCAATATCATTTTTGAAGACCTATCGATAGACACCCCACACGAGTAGGTTTGATGAAAAAAAAATTTTTGAGTTTCAGTTCTCAGTATGGGGGGCAACCCTAATTTTTCTTTTTTTTAAATTTTTCTGTTCAAATCTTAATGCGGTTCACAGAATACATCTACTTACCAAGTTTCAAAAGTGTAGTTCTCATAGTTTCGGCAAAAAGTGGCTGTGACATACGGACGGACAGACAGACAGACAGACAGACAGACAGACAGACATGACGAAACTATAAGGGTTCCGTTTTTACGTTTTACGGAACCCTAAAAATGACGAAGATACAGCGCTTCGAAGTGTTGTGTGACGTCACTTGTGAGTACGATTTTTACTCACGAGTGACGTCGCGACCCCCCACTCTCGAAGTTTGATGGTCTATATCTTTGACGATTTTTAATATTATGAAAACACAAAAAATACCTGTCCAATATTTTTCCATGATCTAGCTGACGGACTTATTACAGTCCGGTACCCTATTGTAAATAGGTAAATCCTATTCTATTGGTGTGTCAATAAAGTGTAATTACCTACGGATGTTTTACGGACAAAAGCAGCTTTTTTAAATAATATTAAGTGACGAGACAAGCAAGATATGGACGTGATAGCTAAGCTAGTTATAAGCAACTGCTATGGGGAGGCCCATAACAACACAGTGACACGCAGCTATCTGAATATGAATAATTTCGATTACTGTTTACCACTGCACTGCGCTCGTCACCCAAAGGTAAGATATGATTTATTTTTTAAAACTCCCGATTTTCGTCATATCCGTTCAGAAGGACAAATGATACGGACTGTCTGAAAGTAAGTCCAAATTCCGACTCGAAAGCAATCCGAGTACTGCGTTTTGAATCGGTGTACTATCATCACCATAGTACGGTCGAAAGAGGTCGATGAAAATATTTAGAAGAATTTAAGTTGTGTTAAGAATCCAGCAGCGAAATGGATCAACTATTTTGTAAGTATAGTAGAAGAGTCGAATTTGGACTCAATTGGTACAGGACCGAGGCAGATGATAGAGTGAGAGAGAGGCTTATACCCGGCAGTGAGACAGAAAAGGCTGTAACTGATGATCATGAGGATGAATCAGTTATGTAAAGTGATTGAATACATACAAATAAATATATTTCGTTATAGTCGTAGAATAGTGATGACCTGTCAATTTTTTGTTTGTTCGTTTTGAAAGCAAGACTTAACAATGGTCGATTCCGAACCCTGTCGAATAGGGGGGTGGATGGTAGTAATAGTAAGATGTGAAGTTCATGGTCACGGTAGTTACCTGCGCCTCTTGTAAGTTAAGTAATGATCGGCAACAGAGTGTATCGAATGAGGGTAGTAATAGTTAGATTTAAACAAAGAATGGTAACATATCAAATGAGGGTAGTTGTAAGTTAAACAATGATCGCTAACAAAGTGTATCGAATGGGGGTAGTTGTAAGTTAAACAATGATCGGTAACTAAGTGTATCGAAGGAGGGTAGTTGTAAGTTAAACAATGATCGCTAACAAAGTGTATCGAATGGGGGTAGTTGTAAGTTAAACAATGATCGCTAACAAAGTGTATCGAATGGGGGTAGTTGTAAGTTAAACAATGATCGGTAACAAAGTGTATCGAAGGAGGGTAGTTGTAAGTTAAACAATGATCGCTAACAAAGTGTATCGAATGGGGGTAGTTGTAAGTTAAACAATGATCGGTAACAAAGTGTATCGAATGGGGGTAGTTGTAAGTTAAACAATGATCGCTAACAAAGTGTATCGAATGGGGGTAGTTGTAAGTTAAACAATGATCGCTAACAAAGTGTAATAATGATCGCTAACAAAGTGTATCGAATGGGGGTAGTTGTAAGTTAAACAATGATCGCTAACAAAGTGTAATAATGATCGCTAACAAAGTGTATCGAATGGGGGTAGTTGTAAGTTAAACAATGATCGCTAACAAAGTGTATCGAATGGGGGAGTTGTAAGTTAAACAATGATCGCTAACAAAGTGTAATAATGATCGCTAACAAAGTGTAATAATGATCGCTAACAAAGTGTATCGAATGGGGGTAGTTGTAAGTTAAACAATGATCGGTAACGAAGTCTATCGAATGAGGGTAATTGTAAGTGAAACAATGAACGGTAACGTATCAAATGAGGGAAGTAATAGTATGATTTAAACAATGAACGGTAACGGAGTCTATCGAATGAAGGTAGTTATAGTAAGATTTAAAGAATGAAAGGTAACATACTGAAAGAGGGTAGTTGTAAACTAAACAATGAACGATTCCGAACGTTGTCCAATTGGGTCGAGTGAATCGTATCGAATGAGGGCAGTAATAGTATGATTTAAACAATGAACGGTAACGGAGTCTATCGAATGAAGGTAGTAATAGTAATATTTAAACTGTGAACGGTAACGGAGTCTATCGAATGAAGGTAGTAATAGTAAGATTTAAACTGTGAACGGTAACGGAGTCTATCGAATGAAGGTAGTAATAGTAAGATTTAAACTGTGAACGGTAACGGAGTCTATCGAATGAAGGTAGTAATAGTAAGATTTAAACTGTGAACGGTAACGGAGTCTATCGAATGAAGGTAGTAATAGTAAGATTTAAACTGTGAACGGTAACGGAGTCTATCGAATGAAGGTAGTAATAGTAAGATTTAAACTGTGAACGGTAACGGAGTCTATCGAATGAAGGTAGTAATAGTAAGATTTAAACAATGAATGGTATAACGGAGTCTATCAAATGAAGGTATTAAGAGTAAGATTTAAACTGTAAACGGTAAAGATGTCTATCGAATGAGGGTAGTAATAGTAAGATTTAAACAATGAATGGTAACGTATCGAATGAGGGTAGTTGTAAACTAAACAATGAACGATTCCGAACGTTGTCGAATGGGGTCTCGTGAATGGTATCGAATGAGGGCAGTGATAGTAAGATGTAAAGTTCATGCTCACGGTAGTTACCTATGCCTCTTGTAAGTTAAACTGTGAACAGCAACGAAGTCTATCGAATGAGGGTAGTTGTAAGTTAAACAATGATGGCTAACAAAGTCTATCAAATGAGGGTAATTGTAAATTAAACAATGATCGCTAACAATATTTATCAAATGAGGGTAATTGTAAGTTAAACAATGATGGCTAACAATGTCTATCAAATGAGGGTAATTGTAAGTTAAACAATGATCGCTAACAATTTTTATCAAATGAGGGTAATTGTAAGTTAAACAATGATCGCTAACAATATCTATCAAATGAGGGTAATTGTAAGTTAAACAATGATCGCTAACAATATCTATCAAATGAAGGTAATTGTAAGTTAAACAATGATCGCTAACAATATCTATCAAATGAGGGTAATTGTAAGTTAAACAATGATCGCTAACAATATCTATCAAATGAGGGTAATTGTAAGTTAAACAATGATCGCTAACAAAGTGTATCGAATAGGGGTAGTTGTAAGTTAAACAATGATCGCTAACAATGTCTATCAAATGAGGGTAATTGTAAGTTAAACAATGATCGCTAACAATATCTATCAAATGAGGGTAATTGTAAGTTAAACAATGATCGCTAACAATATCTATCAAATGAGGGTAATTGTAAGTTAAACAATGATCGCTAACAATATCTATCAAATGAGGGTAATTATAAGTTAAACAATGGTCGCTAACAATATCTATCAAATGAGGGTAATTGTAAGTTAAACAATGGTCGCTAACAATGTCTATCAAATGAGGGTAATTGTAAGTTAAACAATGATCGCTAACAATATCTATCAAATGAGGGTAATTGTAAGTTAAACAATGATCGCTAACAATATCTATCAAATGAGGGTAATTGTAAGTTAAACAATGGTCGCTAACAATATCTATCAAATGAGGGTAATTGTAAGTTAAACAATGATCGCTAACAATATCTATCAAATGAGGGTAATTGTAAGTTAAACAATGATCGCTAACAATATCTATCAAATGAGGGTAATTGTAAGTTAAACAATGATCGCTAACAATATCTATCAAATGAGGGTAATTGTAAGTTAAACAATGATCGCTAACAATGTCTATCAAATGAGGGTAATTGTAAGTTAAACAATGATCGCTAACAATATCTATCAAATGAGGGTAATTGTAAGTTAAACAATGATCGCTAACAATATCTATCTATCAAACAATATCTAGCTAACAAAGTGTATCGAATGGGGGTAGTTGTGAGTTAAACAATGATCGCTAACAATATCTATCAAATGAGGGTAATTGTAAGTTAAACAATGGTCGCTAACAATGTCTATCAAATGAGGGTAATTGTAAGTTAAACAATGATCGCTAACAATATCTATCAAATGAGGGTAATTGTAAGTTAAACAATGATCGCTAACAATATCTATCAAATGAGGGTAATTGTAAGTTAAACAATGGTCGCTAACAATATCTATCAAATGAGGGTAATTGTAAGTTAAACAATGATCGCTAACAATATCTATCAAATGAGGGTAATTGTAAGTTAAACAATGATCGCTAACAATATCTATCAAATGAGGGTAATTGTAAGTTAAACAATGATCGCTAACAATATCTATCAAATGAGGGTAATTGTAAGTTAAACAATGATCGCTAACAATGTCTATCAAATGAGGGTAATTGTAAGTTAAACAATGATCGCTAACAATATCTATCAAATGAGGGTAATTGTAAGTTAAACAATGATCGCTAACAATATCTATCAAATGAGGGTAATTGTAAGTTAAACAATGATCGCTAACAATATCTATCTATCAAACAATATCTAGCTAACAAAGTGTATCGAATGGGGGTAGTTGTGAGTTAAACAATGATCGCTAACAAAGTGTATCGAATGGGGGTAGTTGTAAGTTAAACAATGACCAGTAACCGAGTCTATCGAATGAGGGTAGTTGTAAACTAAACAATGAACGATTCCGAACGTTGTCGAATGGGGTCTCGTGAATCGTATCGAATGAGGGCGGCGATAGTAAGATGTAAAGTTCATGCTCACGGTAGTTACCAGCGCCTCTTGTAAGTTAAACAATGACCAGTAACGGAGTCTATCGAATGAGGGTAGTAATAGTAACTAAGATTATCGAATAGGGGAGAGGGGGGGGGGGGGGGTAGATCCGATCCCTGTCGAATAAATGATATTCTATTCTATCGAATGAGGGTAGTAATAGTAAGATGTGTCGAATGGGGAGTTTATGGTAATAATAGTAAGATGTAAAGTTCATGCTCACGGTAGTTACCTGCGCCTCCTGTAAGTTAAACAATGAATGGTTCGTACCCTATCAGATGGGGGGTAGTAATAGTAAGATTTAAACAGTGAACGGTAACGAAGTCTATCGAATGAGGCTAGTTGTAAGTTAAACAATGAACGGTAACGTATCGAATGAGGGTAGTTGTAAACTAAACAATGAACGATTCCGAACGTTGTCGAATGGGGTCTCGTGAATGGTATCGAATGAGGGCAGTGATAGTAAGATGTAAAGTTCATGCTCACGGTAGTTACCTGCGCCTCCTGCTGGTGGGCCGCCTCCAGGGTCTGCTGCAGGTTCTGGATCCGCTCCAGGTTCTGCTGACGAGCCGCCTCCAGGCCGTCCAGCTGGTTGGGGCGCGGGCCCTTGCCGCCGCCGCCGCCCGGACCGCCCATGCCGCCCGATATCATCATACCCTGGGACATATTACCGGGATATCAGAGCCCTGCGACGTTACCGGGATATCATCATACCCTGGGACATTACTGGGATATCATAACTATGCGACATATTACCAGGATATCATAACCATGCGACATTACCGGGATATCATAACTATGCAACATTACCGGGATATCATCATACCCTGCGACATTACCGGAATATCACAACTATGCGACATTACCGGTATATATCATCATACCTTGCGACATATTACCGGGATATCAGAACCCTGCGACATTACCGGGTTATCATCATACCCTACGACATTACCGGGATATCACAACTATGCGACATTACCGGTATATATCATCATACCTTGCGACATATTACCGGGATATCAGAACCCTGCGACATTACCGGGTTATCATCATACCCTGCGACATTACCGGGATATCATCATAACCCTGCGACATTACCAGGATATCATAACCCTGCGACATTACCAGGATATCATAACCCTGCGACATTACCAGGATATCATAACCCTGCGACATTACCAGGATATCATAACCCTGCGACATTACCAGGATATCATCATTCCCAATATCAAATAAAAAAAAATTGTCAGTCATAGGAACTGCCGATGGAAGTGAAAACTTATAACTTAGCATTTGATAGCTTACGTTGGAAACTACACGTGTGTAACAGGAGGGCGTGGCCTGGGCATCATGGCATGGCCATCTAGAAATGCGTCAGCATTTCCTATTGGCTGATGCATTTCTAGACAGCCATGGCATTATGCCGAGGCCACGCCCTTTCAGCATTTCCCATTGGCTGACGCATTTCTAAATGGCCAATAGCTATGGTCCCGAGTTTACCCGAAGATTTCTTATCATACCCGAGCGTGACGCTAAAATCCAATTCACAGCCCACGAAATATCTGTCTAGGCGCGCCTAAAGAAGTTTACACTTCAAAAAATTGGTTGTCTATAAAGTCGGACGATAGTTTAACGTGGCAACGACATAACAACGCGGTTCCTCTGTACTATTTGATATTTTCCAAAATGTTCGATTTGACTATTAGTTACATCGTTCCAGTTGTTTTCACACGGTCAGAAATAGCCTATGTACGCGATGTTTTGTAAATTTTTGTACTATGCGTTACATTGAAAAACGTATCTCAAAATTCCCCCCTCAAATGTCAAATGTCTCCTGTGACCCCCGGGTCATATCGAATTTTGAGATACGAGACGTATTTCTTATCATTCCATGGATTCACCGTGCGGGTGCCGGGTCCATCGTGTGGCAGAGAGAGAAATCTCGAGTAGACCCCAAGACTTGTGACTCGGGCGTAGGTTTAAAAGGGGCCCCTTTGTGACGTACGTCAACACTCACTTTCACTACTCGTATTTCTCTCCCTGCCCAGCCAAATCCGATATGATCCTACTAGTGCAGCTTTAGATACTCGGTCTAGTATAGAACTTAATGCACTTCTGGACAATCCAAGGTCTTTAAGCAGGTTATAGAGAGATTTTGCTGGTATACCTCTCGCTCCTACTTCTACAGCGTATAAATTAACTACATAGCCATTTTTTGTTAATTCGTTTTGAAGGTCGTAATACTTATTTTGTTTCATCACGTGGTCTTTAGGTATATTAGTTTCCCACGGTACGGTAAGTTCTACCAGGACTATGCGTTTCGTAGCCCTAGCTAGTTTTTAATATAATGCATAGTACGAAAATTTACAAAACATCGCATAGTACATAGGCTATTTTTTTTCCTAAGAAGGCTTGTGGGACCGCCTCGGAACTACTGACCTGGTTGTGTTGCGGCACTTGCTGCTGAGGCATGCCTTGCGTGGGCGCGCCGAGTTGTGGGCCAACTTGGCCCATGCCGGCGGGCAGGCCGCCGCCCATGGCCGCGCCGGCGGGCATGCCACCCTGCGCCATCCCGGACGTGCCTGCGACATACCACAACCATCTTAACAGTGTCTTACGGAACCCTCGGCCCTCCAGAGTAATGTATTATACAGTGATGTTTTTTTTATTTTTTAAGCCAATCATGCGATCAGTCAGAGACTATGAGCAGATGTGTTGTCAGAGCAGTATCATGGAGAGCCGTCACCCATTGGAGATAGCTCTTTCCTTCTAGCAACCAGCCTAGTTCATTGGCTGAGGTCCAATATTGCCCACCTTTTCAGGCGTCCAGCGGGTTCAGATATATATAGCGATGTAATGTATTATACAGAGGTATATTATACAGAATGTTGTATGATGGCGGCCAGATAGCTGATAAAATATAATACTTATAGTACCTGGTCACCGAGCTTTGCTCGGTTTAAATAAGTACTAAAAATACTTAGATCCTCTTAGATTTTCTTAAAAAAAAAGAGAACCCGTCTGGATTCGAACCCGCAGCTCTTAATTCGTGACCGCCACGAACGCCCGACGTCCCGTCTAAGCCAATTATGCTGTCACGTCACGCGGCGAAATTTACCTTCGCATTCTAATGTCTAATGTGACAGATTTTCATTGTCTGAAAATGCGCATAATATGTGTTTTTTTTTAAATGAAACCTAGTTAGATCGATTTATCGTCCCCGAAACCACCTGCATACATAATTTCATCAAAATCGTTCGCGCCGTTTCCGAGATTCAGATTCTATATATATATACATATTTATTTAGGTACAAGAATTGCTCGTTTAAAGGTATAAGATAGTTTTAAATACATACTTATTATACATAGAAACACCCAGATGTAAACATTTGAATTCATCACACAAATATTTGCACTGGGTGGGAATCGAACCCTCGGCTTCGCAGGCAGAGCTACTACCAACTAAGACACGAGGCCAGTCCAGTTTAGGCCAGTTAGGCCAGTTTATAGTGGTAGGTGCAAAGAGTTGCATAAGTTATCCCGACTAAGGTTAAAGGCTTGTTCGCATTACGCTAGTGTGTTAGTCTAGTAGCGACTAATTTAGTGACTATATAATAAATAAGAATATAATTTATTTATATTAATACTAACAGGGTAATTCGACAGGTTTGGAGCTGTTTAGTCGGTGAACCGAACCGAACCGAACTGTCTTAGCTTTGAGATTCCTGTCACGAAAACTGTCTTAGCTTTGAGATTCCTGTCACGAAAACTGTCTTAGCTTTGAGATTCCTGTCACGAAAACTGTCTTAGCTTTGAGATTACTGTCACGAAAACTGTCTTAGCTTTGAGATTGCTGTCACGAAAACTGTTTTAGCTTTGAGATTGCTGTCACGGAAACTGTCTTAGCTTTGAGATTCCTGTCACGAAAACTGTCTTAGCTTTGAGATTGCTATCACGAAAACTGTTTTAGCTTTGAGATTGCTGTCACGGAAACTGTCTTAGCTTTGAGATTCCTGTCACGAAAACTGTCTTAGCTTTGAGATTCCTGTCACGAAAACTGTCTTAGCTTTGAGATTCCTGTCACGAAAACTGTCTTAGCTTTGAGATTCCTGTCACGAAAACTGTCTTAGCTTTGAGATTCCTGTCACGAAAACTGTCTTAGCTTTGAGATTCTTGTCACGAAAACTGTCTTAGCTTTGAGATTGCTGTCACGAAAACTGTCTTAGCTTTGACATTCCTGTCACGAAAACTGTCTTAGCTTTGACATTCCTGTCACGAAAACTGTCTTAGCTTTGAGATTGATGTCACGAAAACTGTCTTAGCTTTGAGATTACTGTCACGAAAACTGTCTTAGCTTTGAGATTACTGTCACGAAAACTGTCTTAGCTTTGAGATTCCTGTCACGAAAACTGTCTTAGCTTTGAGATTGCTGTCACGTAAAACTGTCTTAGCTTTGAGATTGCTGTCACGAAAACTGTCTTAGCTTTGAGATTTTGTCACGAAAACTGTCTTAGCTTTGAGATGCCTGTCACGAAAACTGTCTTAGCTTTGAGATTGCTGTCACGAAAACTGTCTTAGCTTTGAGATTGCTGTCACGAAAACTGTCTTAGCTTTGAGATTACTGTCACGAAAACTGTCTTAGCTTTGAGATTCCTGTCACGGAAACTGTCTTAGCTTTGAGATTGCTGTCACGAAAACTGTCTTAGCTTTGAGATTGCAGTCACGGAAACTGTCTTAGCTTTGAGATTGCTATCTCTTTTCTTTCCTCTTGAAATGATAGAGACCGCAATAGCAAAGCGAAAGGCCATTCTGCCGCCTAACTAAATCGTTAATTAGACGGCAGAATGGCCGGTAAGCTGTCAATGTAGTACGTACCAGCCATGGCTGTCTGCGGCATGTTGGGAGCCATGCCTCCAGGGGCGCTGCCCGCTGGAGGGAGTTGCTTGTTGATCATTTGAGATATTTTCTGTTGTTGAATCACCTGGACACAAACAAATCATGTTAAAATACTTATTATTTAGTCGGCTGAATTCAGAAGCAAGTTAATAAATAGCAAGCAATTTTTTGTACAACATGTTCCTGATGGTAAGCAACATGCCTGCCACATAACAGGACAGTGACAAGCAGCTATTGGAACATGAAGAGTCCAAACCATTACCTAGCATTGCACTGCGCTCGTCACCCAGAGTTCTAAGATGTTAGTCTCTAAGCCCTGTAATTTCTCTGGAAACATTGGCCGTTCAAACCAGAAACACAGTAATGTTTGCACATCACTGCTTGGTGGCAGAATAACTGGCAAAGGTGTGGTACTTCCCCAGGCGGACTCTGCTAAGAGTCCTAGAGTCCTACAACTACAAGTCTAGAGCTAGTTTTCAAGTCTAGATAATGTGTGGGTTGCCATTTGTCTAAAAAAAATAATAATGGCAGTCATAAGAACTGCCGATAGAAGTGAAAACTTATAACTCAGAATGTGATAGCTTACCTTGGAAACTACACGGGTGTAACCGGAGGGCGTGGCCTCGCCATCATGGCATGGCCATCTAGAAATGCGTCAGCATTTCCCATTGGCTGATGCGTTTCTAGATAGCCATGCCATGATGGCCTGTCCACGCCCTTACAGCATTTCCCATTGGCTGACGTATTTCTAGATGGCAAAAAGCCATGGTCCCGAGTTTACCCGAAGCTTTCTTATCATACCCGAGCGTGACGAATGAATTCAATTCACAGCCCACGAAAAATCTGTCTAGATCTGTCCCCCCCCCCCAATGTCATCAATCAATAATAAGCAAAACACATAGTCCTGCTGGCACCCGAAATAAGTCAGTGATATGGACTCGCCCATATTTAAGATTTATTTTCTACCAAAAACTATTTAATACGGCTAAATCTTTAAGAGTGCGCCTAAAGCCAGGAAAAAATCAGATTTCACCCGCGCGACGCGTTTCTTAATGTGATGTACATAAAGTCGAGAATAGCATGACACAGTTTGGAGGAAAAATCAATATTTAATCAGGAGTGCATTTTTGACCAAGTTTTATTTAATTACTCAATAACTAAACATAAATTTAAAAAAGTGTTCGGTTACTTTACTAGAACGTACAAATAGGAATTTTATTACCAAAAAATAATGTCATCGCTGATAATTTCGAGTACTCGAATTAAAACGGGTTTTTTCGGTGTCATTTTTATTTTTTTATTGTAAAAAACTCTGATCTATTTTTAAAATTCTATTCGGTTATTGTGCTTCTTCTTGATTGTACCCACACGTCAATATTTTTTTTGTCCTAGTTTTTAGTTTCTTAACTTCAGTGAGCGGCGTCGAAAATGTCCTTTTTTCGTTTTCTGGCTTTAGGCGCCCCCTTAATGAAATCATAATCATTCCAGATTACATACCTTCCTTAATCTATCGACGAAAGTGGCCTGGTTGTTAGGAATGAACCCGAGGTATGCCTTCTTGTCCGGAGTGTACAGCAGAATCAACACTTTGATGTCGCACTGAGGCGGCGACGACATCGGAGAGAAGTGGACACAGCCCGCCTGGAATACATCAAAATATAAAATGTACATATAACATAATATACAGGGTTATTGGTAATCAGCCTGCATCCGTTTAAGGGCATGTTCTGTATATTTAAACAAACAACTTTGTTCTACAACTTTCGTTAAAACTCAATAGATAACCCAAAAAAAATAGTGTTTGTTGCCCTTTTTTGTACTGTTTAGCGACTTTTTAGTGTTTATTTACTTCGGCACATCATTTTTTGAGCGTTAAATAGCGTACGCGCTCTTGTTACGAAGAGTTCGATGCTTTTAGACCGTGCAAATATTTTTTTTATTTTTTTTGTAAAAGAAAAAAAAACACATTTTTTTTAAAACTGTAGTACAAAAGGTGACGTAATTAATGTACCTAACATCCCCTTAAAAGGATGCAGGCTGATTACCAGTAACCCTGTATAAACAGCCCACTAAATGTTCCCACTGCTGAGACTCGGGGCCTTCTCTCGCAAGGAGAGAGTTAATGCCATAATCCACCACGCTGGCCCTGTGCAGGTTGGTTGTTGACACATAACTTCGAAAGATTCTAGGTACATGTCGGTTTCCTCACGATGTTTTCCTTCACCGTTTTTAAGTTAGCGGCATTACGCACATGACTTCGAAAAGACAGTGGCGCGTGTGAGGTTTGCACCCGGGGTCTCCGGATCAGCAGGCGCCGTTCTCCCGACTAGACCAGCCGTAACTTTACTATGTTTTTACATTATCAAAATGTTAACACATTGTATATGCATGTGGAATAAGTGTTTTTATGCATTTACACTTAATCCACAGCAATAAGTTTACCGTTAAACTCAATATTAAAGAATCTGTAATTAGTTGAAATATTCGAAAATCCTGCCAAAAAGTCTGGTCATATGTGTAGTGTAACAAAAACACTACGACGCGACGTCAATTAATGAAAAATAAAGCAACTATATCTCTTTTGCACAGCTATATCTCTCTCACTCTGTTCCGGCCTGCCTGCGTCAGTCCACGCCCGATAGCCGCGCGCCTGCTTTACAAACATACCCCTTTTTGAAAATGTATAATTTAACAAAATTTACTGTTTAGAATAGAATGTCGGTGACTTTAGTTCTCTGACGAATTACCTCATTGCGGATGCAATCCCTCAGAGAAACCCCAAGCATAGCCCTACATAGCTCAGCGTATTAGCAGACTGAAGTGGCAATGGGCCGGTCACATCTGTCGCAGACCCGATAACCGTTGGGGTAGACGGGTTCTGGAGTGGAGACCGCGAATCGGTAAACGTAGTGTAGGACGCCCTGAGACTAGATGGAGTGACGATATACGAAAGACGGCTGGTGGCGGTTGGAAACATAAGACTGAGGATCGGGCTGAGTAGCGAAATATAGGAGAGGCCTATGTCCAGCAGTGGACGATTACGGGCTGATGATGATAATGAGAATAGAATGACGTAACAATATATTTTACCTAACTTGTAATAGTATGCACAAGGTAATGGTAATTTTTAAAACCGAGGTGTGGCAATACTGTGTCGTCATGCATTTTTGATTTCGCGACTTTTCTGTTAAAAAAAGCTTTGATCCGCGCGGACGCGAGATATTTGTGATTGTAGACGCCGGGCGTCGACTTGTGAACAAATTCCACACGTGCGGTCGCGAAGGAACTTGTGGTGAGAACGAGGTCTTGGCTAAGCGAGGCGCTCCCAAGACATCCTTGGATTTTCGGCGGTCGGAAGATATATTTTACTAGCGGCCCGCTCCGGCTTCGCTCGAATAATAACCTAGATATCAACTGCAGCGCCATCTGCCGGGCTGATTTGTGAATCTAAACCTCCTAGGGCACTACCCAAACGTATACAAAAAAAATCATTCAAATCGGTCCAGCCGTTTAGGAGGAGTTCAATAACAACGAAAAGTGGCATTTATTTTTATATATATAGATTATTTAAGATAACGTCACAATCTTTTATATTGTGTGGTAGCAGAGCTTAGTATAGTTAAAAATCTAGGTAACCATTACAAGATCAGATCGCGGCCGGGTCCTCAGGCGGATCGCGTAATTTACCGAACATGTACTATGAAATTTGTCCATTTTTATCAAGCTACATAGAGATAGAGACCTACTTACTTCGTTTAATTTTTAAAGTTATTATTGCTAATTTTATAGTCATATAACCCTATAATACAAATAATAATATACATCTTATACCTTTAAACGAGCAATTCTTGTACCTATATAAATATGTATATATACATAGAATCTGAATCTCGGAAACGGCTCGACGGATTTTCATGAAATTATGTATGCAGGGGATTTCGGGGACGATAAATCGATCTAACTAGGTCTTATTTAAAAAAAAACGCATATTATGCGCGTTTTTATACAATGAAAAACTGTCACATTAGACATTAGAATGTGAAGGTAAATTTCGCCGCGTGACGCGACAGCATAATTAGCTCAGACGGGAAGTCGGGCGCTCATAGCGGTCACAAATTAGTAGCTCCGGTTTCGAATCCAGACGGGTGGGTTCTCTTTTTTTTTCAATTCGTTTTTTTTTTAAGAAAATCTATTTCTTGGAGTCTTTTATCTGTAGGTATCTAAGTGTATTTAGTATTTAAACCGAGCAAAGCTCGGTCACCCAGGTACTATTATTAATAGTACAAATAAATGTTTATCTATGTTTATACTCACAAATCCGTTGACCATGACTTTGGTGAGAGCATCCAGCGCCTCGCTGGGCTGCAGGTGGAACAACACCGACTTGCTGTCCTTGAGGTACTGTCCACCGATGCTGCTGATCAGCTGCTTCGGCATCAGCTGCATCAGCAGCTTGTTTGGCCACGTATCTACCTTCAGCTCCGGCTCAATGTCTTTGGTACTTGCCGATACCTGAGGATGAAAATGAAATAAAAATATTAGTGGATATTTCACACACAACACCGTCTAACCCCAAACTAATCAAAGTTTGTACTATAAGAACTAGATCTGAAGAATCAGAATCTGCTACTCCTGGAAACGCTTCTGGCAAATGCAAGAAATCATGAAAAATAAAGATGTGCCAACACCAGACAAAGGTAGCTGATATAATATTCTATTTCTACTTCATGTTTCTCACCATCCTTCGGTTGCCTGGAAGAGATCGCTGAAAGCGATAGGGTCGGCACTTGATCACTAGTTCTAGGCTAAATATTTTTGTTATTTAAGTTAAATATTGTGAACAATAAACAGTTTCTATCTATCTATCTACAATACTAATATAAAATTGTGAATACATATTTATCATACATATAAGCAACCAGATGCAGAACAAATATTCATATTAAACACACAAATGTTTGGTTGGGTAGGAATCGACTGCACGACCCACGGTTTCACAGGCAGACTAACTAACAACGTAACAACCGAGCCATGAGGCCAGTAAAAAAATCCTGATTTGATGTGTCTAGACTACAGGCCCGTGAACAAAAATTACGTAGTAAATGAACCACCAGGAGACCTATGCAAGATGATAGAAGGGTATAAAGTAATAAGATTCAGCACTGTGCCGTCACTTGTAAGCAGTCCAACTGAGAACTGTTGAAGAGGGGGGGTTCCGATCCTCGATCATTTCTCCTTGTCGCATGATTTTTGCACGGCGTTGCGAAATAATGGATTAGAAGAGGCATTGAAACTGTATGGAACCAATGCTGTACATAATGTTTAGGGGACCGAGTCACCTTCGTCCGTGGGGAAGCACCTATATATTGAAACCTCACACGTGGTCCCTGGGTGGTGCTAATCAGGTGACAAATTACCGGTGGTAGGCTTCGGCCGTGGTTGGTGACCACCCACTAGACTAAGTCACGACGCCAAGCGGCCTAGCCGTGTTCCGTCGTGTTGTCTAGCGACACCATTAGGGGAAAACGGGTCAGAACAGTTGCTGCACAACTGCAAGACCGGTCTGTCACACACCAATACTGTACATCGGGAAGCTAGTCATGGAGGGTAGCGGGATCCGAGGCACGGTTGCCGCGACCGACCGCAGATAGTTGGGGGCCCAAGTAGTGAGCTAGCCACTCATGAAAGGCTGCCCCGCCATCTAGCGAAAAATCCCGGGATGCGCTATCCTGCCGGTTGGCGACCGGATGACAAGGCCAGATAGACATCCCCGGGGGGGCTCGGGCGTCCCCGCAGTCTCCAGGCTAGCTCCCCACTGGTGTATTCGTGTTGTGTGTTGTGACCAATGGTCAGTAGTGTGCGGCCTCGTTCTACTGCCGTTTTTCCACCGATTCTCTCCGATACTCAAATATGAAAAAAGTCAACAAAAGAAGCAAGGTTAAAGAGCGGCTGCACGCCTTGTCGGTAAAAGTGCACCTCACTAATATTCGAGGTCTGCACTCCAATCTCTCAGCAGTCCACCATCACCTCGAGACTGAGCAGCCGACACTCTTGTTTCTTACGGAGACGCAGATAGGTTGTCCGTCGGACGTGGCGTACCTAACGTATCCAGGCTATACCCTGGAGCACAAATTCCGGCCTCGTGCTGGAGTGTGCATGTACGCCCGAGACGACATCTGCTGTCGGCGTCTCCGTAACCTTGAGGACACTAGATTTTCTGTTCTTTGGGCACTGATGGACACAGGCATAGATAAAATTATCTACGCCTGTGTGTATCGGTCGCACAGCGGAGATCTGGAGACGACTAGGCTCACAGAATATTTAAGTGAGGCGG
The DNA here is from genome assembly GCA_963693475.1 of Ectropis crepuscularia. NCBI lineage: Eukaryota > Metazoa > Arthropoda > Insecta > Lepidoptera > Geometridae > Ectropis > Ectropis crepuscularia. Next base: position 12,049,182 of record OY856368.1, on the reverse strand, counting down.
CGGACGCGGCTCAACAGAAGTACCCTTCGGCTCAATTAGTGTTTCTGGGGGATTTCAACGGCCATCATAAGGAATGGCTGTACCCATACCGGGACACTGACCACGCTGGGCAGGAAACGAGAAAGCTAGCTTTATCGTTAGACCTAACCCAGCTGGTCCAAGAGGCCACAAGAGTACCCGACGTTGAGTCGCATACACCTTATTGCTTAGACCTTCTGCTGACAACTGATCCAGACCGTTATTCGGTGGCGGTGTCTTCGCCGTTAGGCAGCTCCGACCACTGTCTGGTGAAATCTGTATCTGTCTACCATCCGCCTGATCCCAGCCCTAGAGGCAACCGGCGGTTGTGGCGATACAAGTCAGCAGATTGGGACGAGATGCGTTCTTTCTTTGCGTCTTACCCATGGCAGTCATTGTGCTTCGCTTCTGGTGATCCCTCAGTCTGCGCAGATGCTGTGACTAATGTAATACAAACGGCTATGGAATATTTCATTCCATACTCCGACATCCCATTATCCAGCAAAGCTCGCCCTTGGTTTGGTTCTCAATGTAAAAGTGCTGAAGCACTTAAACATGAGGCCTACCTAGCCTGGGTTGATGCTCGACAGCGTAAGGCAAGGGACATACACCAGAAGAAGAAAGCGTTCAACAAGGCTGCTAAGGCATGCAAAAAGGTTCTGCAGAGGGCTCGTTTTGACCACATTAGTCGAATAGGGAACAAACTGGCTTCGTACCCTGCGGGCAGCAAAGCGTTTTGGTCCCTAGCTAAATCGGTCGAATCGAACTTCTCCCGCTCCTCACTACCTCCAATGCTGAAACCTGATGGGACACTGGCTCACACTGCAACGGAGAAAGCAAACTTGTTTGTAACTCAGTTTGCAGAATCTTCGCGTCTAGATGCTGGTAGCGCGACACCTCCTACTCCACCTGGCTGTTCGACTTTTATGTCAGAGATACGCTTTCGCCAAAAGGAGGTTCGTAAAGTGTTACGCAATCTGGACGTGAATAAAGCCAGTGGCCCAGATGGTATTCCTGCTCTAGTATTGAAGGCTTGTGCGCCTGAGTTGTCACCAATACTGACGCGCCTATTCAGACTCTCTCTCCAAACTGGGCTAGTACCGAAGTCTTGGAAGCTTGCTAATGTGCAACCTGTGCCCAAAAAGGGTAGTCGTGCTGACCCTGTCAACTACAGGCCCATCTCGGTCACGTCCATACTCTGCAAGACTATGGAACGTGTCTTAAACCACAGGCTCCTGACGTACCTAGAATCGAACGACCTCCTCAGTGACCAGCAATACGGGTTTCGCCGAAACCGGTCCACCGGGGATATTCTAGCGTACGTCACTCACATCTGGAGTGAAGCTATTGAGAAACACGGGGAAGCACTTGCAGTCTCCCTGGATATCTCAAAGGCTTTTGACAGGGTTTGGCATGATGGCCTTATAAGCAAGCTTTCTAGTTATGGTTTGTCTCCTGGGTTCATTGCGTGGATATCGGACTTCTTGAGGGATCGATCCATACGAGTCGTCATTGATGGCTGCTCGTCGGATCAAATGGCTATCAATGCCGGAGTCCCTCAAGGGTCGGTACTCTCTGCGACGCTCTTCCTGCTACATATTAACGATCTGTTGAAGCCCGGTATCTATGGGTACGCAGACGATAGCACCGTCGTAGAGAGTTACAAGTCTAGCGCGAGAGCCACTGGGCCGCAAACTCTGGTACAGAGAGAGAGAGTCTGATCGAACGTTTGAGCTTGACCCTTGAGGCGGTGTCTAAATGGGGCGATGCCAATCTGGTCAAGTTCAACGAGAATAAAACGCAGGCGTGTCTGTTTTCCGCTAAAAGGAGTCCCTTCCAACTGACTCCAACTTTTAGAGGTGTATCCGTGCCGGTTTCTGACCGTCTTGAGCTTTTGGGCGTTACTTTGACCTCTACGCTCAACTTTGGCTCATATATCGAGTCCAAGGCCAAACTTGCTGCCAAAAAACTAGGTGTCCTCTCAAAGGTGCGAAGGTACTTCAAGTCTGAACAGTTGCTTACATTATATCAAGCACAGATTCGCTCCTGTATGGAGTACTGTTCGCACCTTTGGGATGGATCGGCTAAGTATCAGCTGGAGGCTCTGGAATCGATCGAGAGACGTGCCAAAAGGCTCATAGGTAACGACACTCTTGTGCGAAAAAGACTTCAAAGTCTTGAACATCGCCGAAAAATTGCTAGCCTATCGGTTTTTTATCGGATACACTTCGGAGAGTGTGCGACTGATTTGCATGATCTGATACCACCTTGTCCTTTTTTCTATCGGAATGCTCGTAGCTCGAAAAAGCGACATCGTTTCATGGTTGATGTTCCAAAGACACGAACGAAGAGATTTGACTCTACTTTTGTGATAAGAACGTCTAGGCTGTGGAATACGTTGCCTGAGTGGGTTTTCCCCGATGGTTACAATCTTTGTGTCTTCAAATCGAGAGTGAATCGGTTATTTCTAGGTAAACACGTTCCATCGTAGACCGCATCGTCGCTTAACATCAGGCGAGATGGCGGTCAAGTGTAAACCTATAGAAGTTAAAAAAAAAAAAAAAAAAAAAAAAAAAATCAAATGACCAAATTTACGCTGTGAATCGTCGGCACATCATAATTTTTTCCGACAAACTAATAATTAAAACTCCAAAATTTATATTTTTTATAGTTTCCATACCTCTTCTAATCTATTATTCCTCTAACGCCGTACAAAAATCATGCGACAAGGAGAAATTATCGAGGATTGGAACCACCCCCTCTTCATCTGTACTCAGTTGGACAGCTTACAAGTGACGGCATAGTGCTGAATCTTATTACTTTATACCCTTCTATCATCCTACATAGGTCTCCTGGTGGTTCATTTGACCCGTAAATTTTGTTCACGGGCCTGTAGTCTAGTCGTAATAATACACAATGATTTCTCTTCAGGGTTTTTTTATTAATGTTATACTTTATTCGGTGCATTAGGGAAAATTTACTCTATTTCTACATTATCTCAGATGGAAATCGCTTACTCATATACAGATAGTGCAATCCAGGAAGACGCGCCCCACTATTCCTCCTAACCGTTTATAGTATATGTGTGCAAGCTTCCGTCAATGTTTGAGTGTTATCGGTACACACTAATTACCTATGAATGCACACGCACACTACAATGACTGGTGAATGGTTCGCGACTGACGCTCGGAGCAAACGCGATTGGTGGAGAAAAAAAAATTGGTGGGGCGCGTCTTCGTGGATTGCACTATCTATATGTGGTATGGTATGATGTGTATGTGGTCTTTAGCTGGTTACTCACTTGGCAAGGCAGATGTTTGGTGGTCTATAACAAGTTACTCACTTGGCAAGGCAGATGTTTGGTGGTCTATAACAAGTGACTCACTTGGCAAGGCAGAAGTTTGGCGGTCTATAACAAGTGACTCACTTGGCAAGGCAGATGTTTGATGGTCTATAACAAGTGACTCACTTGGCAAGGCAGAAGTTTGGCGGTCTATAACAAGTGACTCACTTGGCAAGGCAGATGTTTGGCGGTCTATAACAAGTGACTCACTTGGCAAGGCAGATGTTTGGCGGTCTATAACAAGTGACTCACTTGGCAAGGCAGATGTTTGGCGGTCTATAACAAGTGACTCACTTGGCAAGGCAGATGTTTGGCGGTCTATAACAAGTGACTCACTTGGCAAGGCAGATGTTTGGCGGTCTATAACAAGTGACTCACTTGGCAAGGCAGATGTTTGGTGGTCTTCTGCTGGTCTCCGGGCGACTTGCCCTTCTCCATCCACTCGATGACTCCGCTCCATATGTAGGAGCGTTGTAGCGCCGGCGCGGGCGCTCCGCCGACGCCCGCCGAGCTCGGACCGGGCGCCGACGGGCCCGCGGTGCCCACCATGCCCGGCATGCGCTGAGGCATATTCTGACACAAATTATACAAGAACAGAATTAGTAACTTTGATTCACCCCCGACTACTTTCAATTTGAAATTCGTACAGAAACTAACTTTCAAATAAATAAAAAAATTGGCAGTCATAGGAACCGCCGATAGAAGTGAAAACTTATAACTCATAATTTGATAGCTTACCTTGGAAACTACACGGGTGTAACCGGAGGGCGTGGCCTCGCCATCATGGCATGGCCATCTAGAAATGCGTCAGCATTTCCCATTGGCTCACGCATTTCTAGATGGCCATGCCATGATGGCGAGGGCACGCCCTCCGTTTACACCTTTCAGCATTTCCCATTGGCTCACGCATTTTTAGATGCCCAATCGCCAAGATCCCGAGTTTACCCGAAGATTTCTTATCATACCCGAGCGTGGCGCTAGAATTCAATTTACACCTCACGAAAAATTAGCCTAGGCGCGCCTAAAGAAGTTTTCACTTCAAAAACTTATATTAGTCCGTCTGTTGAACTAAAAAAATATTGTACAAGTATACTTTCTTTTATTTTATGAACAAAAAATGACGAAGATGTCGCGCTTAGAGGCTTAGAGGTCGAGTGACGTCAAGTCAATATACGACTTTGATGTTTACCTGACGTCACAACGTTACTCCGGAAGTTTGATGATTTTCATATGTATATATCTTTGCCGATTTTTATTAAACTAATAAAACATAATATACGTGTCCCATATTTTTTAATATAAATCTACCTGACGCAGTAATTAGAATGATATAACTCTGACTATTGCACAGTCATCAACATCGATTTGACAAGTTATCATCGCAGTTATAAAAAAATTGGCAGTCATAGGAACTGCTGACAGAAGTGAAAACTTATAACTCAGAATTTGATAGCTCACTTTGGCAACTACACGTGTGTAACCGGAGGGCGTGGCCTGGGCATCATGGCATGGCCATCTAGAAATGCGTCAGCATTTCCTATTGGCTGATGCATTTCTAGATGGCCATGGCATGATAACGAGGCCACGCCCTTTCAGCATTTCCCATTGGCTGATGCATTTCTAAATGGCCAATAGCCATGGCCCCGAGTTTACCCGAAGATTTCTTATCATACCCGAGCGTGACGCTAGAATCCAATTCGCAGCCAACGAAATATCTGTCTAGGCGCGCCTAAAGAAGTTTTCACTTCAAAAAATATACGTGTCCCATATTTTTCCATAATCTTTCTGACGCAGTAATTAGAATGATATAACTTTGACCATTGCACAGTCATCAACATCGATTTGACAAGTTATCATCGCAGTTATAATAAACAGCAGCACACTACTACGCGACGGGAGGGAGTCACCTGGGCGGGGTGCGACGGCGGCGGGTAGGAGGGCTGGGCCAGTTGCGTGAGGAGCGCGGAGTTGGTAGGGTAGATGGGTTGCCGCGGCGGGGCGAGCCACGCGCCGCCGCGCGCCGCGCGCGGGAACGCAGCGGCGGCCGCGCGCGGCGGCGCCGGCGCACCTCGGCCCTGTCTGAACAACAAACACAATAACATTAACTACCAAACATTTGTACAAGTGATGATTATTACCGCTGAGGCGGCATTAAGACCCGAGCCGGTAGGCGAGGGTCCTAAGAGTGCCGAGGACGGTATTCATCAATACACACGTATATCACACGACGTTTTTCAACACACATGTGAAGATAGTAACAATTACTTAAACTCAAACATTAAACAAGACCTTTTTTGTATCAAAACTTTTTTATGAACAAAACAATTCAACCAATAAAATATAAATTCTATATCTCAGTTTTAAACAATAGCAATGCAAAATTCACCGTTTGATTACAGGTGTACATTAAATCTCTAAAACAAATTGTAATTTTCTACTTAAATACGAAGTTGCATGATATCATCAACAGCCCACTAAACGTTCCCACTGCTGGGACTCGGGGCCTTCTCTCGCAAGGAGAGAGTCAAGGCCATAATCCACCACGCTGGCCCAGTGCGGGTTGGTGGATGACACATGGCTTCGAAAGATTCTAGGTACATGTCGGCTTCCTCACGATGTTTTCCTTCACCGTTTTAAGTTAGCGGCAGCATTACGCACATGACTTTGAAAAGACAGTGGTGCGTGTGGGGTTTGAACCCGGGGTCTCCGGATCGGCGGTCGCCGTTCTCCCGACTAGACCAGCCGTAACTTACTAGACCAGCCGTAACTTACTAGACCAGCCGTAACTTGATGATATAAGCGAGCAATAATTAAAAAACATTTATGTGTACTATTTGAACACGATCTTTTTTGTATCGAAACTAGTGTTTTTTTTTTTTTTGTTGAAGTGAAGTGAAAACTTAATTTTGCGCACCACACACAGATTTTTCGTGGGCTGTGAGTTGAACTCAAACGTCACGCTCGTATAATGAATGAAATCTTCGGGTGAACTCGGGATCATGACATGCACTCATGACCATGAGAGGCCATGGATAGAGCAATTCTAGTTGTTGATATAGCTACAATTACCGCTTACCTATCTAATCTTAACTAGTATTATAAAGCGAAAAGATGTAATTTTTTTTTGTGTTTGTTTGCTATTGCGGTTGCCTGGAAGAGATCGCTCTTAGCGATAAGGCCGCCAATTGTTACTTTGTTTTTTATGTTTTGTATATTTTTGTTTTTTGTGTTCTTATTAAGTGCAATAAAGAGTTTATCTATCTATCTATCTATAGGTACTTCCACGCAAAAACTACGGGACAGCTTTTATAATTAATAATATAATTCTTTAACCATTAGATAATTACATCTTTACTGAGTGTAATCGGCTACAGTCTATTTAAAAAAAAATAGGAATCTCTATCTAAAATGGAATTTAACGGGATTGGTAACTACGGGAGTGCAACCGCGGGATGCTACTGGACGTCTACTCTATTTCTACGAAAACGTAACTTCGAAAAAAAATTCGCGACTTTCCTACTCTCGTTCTACTTCGTTTCGTCCGATACAACATTGTTTGACGTTTAAATGTTCTAAGCATACTCTTATTCGACTTAGAACTTAGAACATTTAAACGGAAATAAAATGACCAAGTGCGAGTTGGACTCGCCCATGAAGGGTTCCGTTGCAGCAAGTAAAATTATATACATAGTACACACAGTTCTTGTAGTTCGTTGTAACTTTGATCGAAGTTTCAATAATAGTGTATTTATGACGTACTAAAAAAAACTACTCATCAGATTGTAATTTTCGTTGGTAGTTTACATGGTAATGTACATCATATATTTTTTTTAGATTTTTCATTCTCTTGCTTTAGAAGTTAGAGGGGGGGGACACACATTTTACCACTTTGGAAGTGTCTCTCGCGCAAATTATTCAGTGTAGACGAAAATGATTTTAGAAACCTCAACATCATTTTTGAAGACCTATCGATAGACACCCCACCCACACCCCACACGTGTAGGTTTGATGAAAAAAAAATTGAGTTTCAGTTCTCAGTATGGGGGGCAACCCTCATTTTTCTTTTTTTTAATTTTTTCTGTTGAAATCTTAATGCGGTTCACATAATACATCTACTTGCCAAGTTTCAACAGTGTAGTTCTCATAGTTTCGGCAAAAAGTGGCTGTGACATACGGACGGACAGACAGACAGACAGACATGACGAATCTATAACTTCGATCCGTCGTTTTAGGGTTCCGTAAAACGTAAACACGGATGTTTACGTTTTACGGAACCCTAAAAACGACGGATCGAAGTAGAAACGGAGTTGGAAAGTCGCGAGTTTATTTCGAAATTACGTTTTCGTAGAAAGAGAGTAGACGTCCTGGTCGTAAAGTTGCTCAGTTTATGCCAAACACAGACTCGATTTATAAGTGTAATAATATGTTTATTTCTCGCACTGTGTAAAAATAGGTCTTAAAAATATATAAAAAATATGTACAACAGGCCTTGATGGGCGTTCAATATTAACATGTTTACAAAGCGGGTACTTTGTTGTAAATCTGTTTTCGATAACAAACACTAATTCGGTCGATTTAATAGTGCTGGTCGCATATTTCCGATGGATCGACTAAGTGCCAACTGGGGGCTTTGGATTAAATAAAATAAATAAATAAATATTGGTGGACAATTCACACACAACACCATCTGACCCCAAACTAAGCAAAGCTTGTATGATGGCGGCCAGATAGCTGATATAATTACTTATATAGTTTTAAATACATACTTATTATACATAGAAACACCCAGACACAGTGCAAACATTTGAATTCGTCACACAAATATTTGCACAGGGTGGGAATCGAACCCACGACCCTCGGCTTTTTTTTTTTTTTTTTTATAGCATAGAGTGACGAGACGAGCAGGTCATGTGCCTGATGGTAAGCAACATGCCTGCCACATAACAGCACAGTAACACGCAGCTATTGGAACATGATAGTCCAAATCATTACCTAGCACTGCACTGCGCTCGTCACCCAGAGATCTAAGATATTATGTCTCTAAGCCCTGTAATTTCTCTGGAATCATTGCCCTTCAAACCGGAACACAGTAATGTTTGCACATTACTGCTTGGTGGTAGAATATTTGGCAAAGGTGTGGTACTTCCCCAGGCGGACTCTGCTAAGAGTCCTACCACTACCAAGGCAGTGGCAGGCAGAGCTACCACCAACTAAGCCACGAGGCCAGGCCTAACTTGACTCGCAAGATTTCGTCGCGTCTAAATGAATCATCCGCGGTCATTAGAGATTTGCGCGTTCGGGCAGTAATTAAAAAGTCGTTTAGATAGTTAAGTCATCTGTAATGTTTTCAATTATTAGTTCAAATTCGAATTGTATGGAATTTTTAGTTCTTTTAACTGACTTCAAAAAAGGAGGAGAAGGAGTTCTCAATTCGGTTGTGTTTTTTTGTATGTATTATGTTCTACGATAGCGCCGTCAATACGGTATTTGACTAAATTTGTAAAACCGTTTAAATGTTTATGAATACAGAATATACCCATACTACATTAATATTTCCGCAAGATTCACTGTTTTACCATTAAAAATAAATGTTATAATATAAATAAAAGTTCAAAAACCCCGCCAAAAACGCTGTTTCTGGTCATGTGACGCGCGTGACGTCACACGCCAGTAAACAAATAAGTGTTCTTAGAAACCGTTTCCTGTTGATTGAATATTTACTGGCATGTGACGTCACGCGCGTCACATGACCAGAAACAGCGTTTTTGGCGGGGTTTTTGAACTTTTATTTATATTATAACATTTATTTTTAATGGTAAAACAGTGAATCTTGCGGAAATATTAATGTAGTATGGGTATATTCTGTATTCATAAACATTTAAACGGTTTTACAAATTTAGTCAAATACCGTATTGACGGCGCTATCGTAGAACATAATACATACAAAAATAAAGTGGCCAAGTGCGAGTTGGACTCGCCCATGAAGGGTTCCGTTGCAGCATGTAACATTATATACATAGTACACATAGTTCTTGTAGTTCGTTGTAACTTTGATCGAAGTTTCAATAATAGTGTATTTATGACGTACTAAAAAAAAACTGCTCATCAGATCGAGTTCAAACTAATTTTCGTTGGTAGTTTACATGGTAATGTACATCATATATTTTTTTTAGATTTTTCATTCTCGTACTTTAGAAGTTAGAGGGGGGGGGGACACACATTTTACCACTTTGGAAGTGTCTCTCGCGCAAAGTATTCAGTGTAGACGAAAATGATTTTAGAAACCTTACCATCATTTTTAAAGACCTATCGATAGACACCCCACACGTGTAGGTTTGATGAAAAAAAAAATTTTGAGTTTCAGTTCTCAGTATGGGGGGCAACCCAAATTTTTTTTTTTCTGTTCAAATCCTAATGCGGTTCACAGAATACATCTAGTTACCAAGTTTCAACAGTGTAGTTCTCATAGTTTCGGCAAAAAGTGGCTGTGACATACGGACGGACAGACAGACAGACAGACAGACAGACAGACAACGGAACCCTTATAGACAGACATGACGAATCTATAAGGGTTCCGTTTTTACGTTTTACGGAACCCTAAAAACACAACCAAATTGAGAACTCCTTCTCCTCCTTTTTTGAAGTCAGTTAAAAGAACTAAAAATTCCATACAATTCGAATTTGATAAAAATTCAGTATTTTTTTAATTTTCATTGGCGTATTATACAAAAATACACACTATGTATATTCCAAAATAGAGTGAAATATGTTTATTAATGTGTTATCTGATAGGATGATCATAATTTATGCTATATTTTAAACTTTGTCAAATACCGTATTGTGACTCGATTTTGATGGTTCTCCTTTTTGTTAGATAGATCATAGTTCAGAGTTCAGAGGTAATCTTATATATAAAATTCTCGTGTCACAGTGTTAGTTAACTTACTCCTCCGAAACGGCTTTACTGATTTTTAACAAATTTTATAAGCATATTCAGCAGGTCTGAGAATCGGCTACTAGCTATTTTTCATACCCCTAAGTGATAGGGGTTGTTCACCCCTAATTTAAATTTTTTTAATTTTTGGACAAAATTTTTTGTTTTTATTTTTTTATAATGTGGCATTGAAAATACATACAACCCTAAATTTTTACCCTTTTATCACTAACTCCTAGTTTTTAATAGCCATTTTAGTAATTCAATAATTTTTCATCCCGCTCGATAACTGATCAATTCTCGTCTTTTTTGTAAATGTTTTTTACTCTATTTCGATAAAATTTTCCCAGAGCTTATGAGAAAATCTAAAATCTTAATATATATAAATCTCCTGTCACGATGTTTGTCCGCGATGGATTCCTAAACTACTTAACCGACTTTAAATTAAATTGGCACACCGTGAGCAGTCTGGTCCAACTTGAGAGATATGATAGTTTTTATTTCGATGAATAGTCTTTAAATGACAATATCCGAGCGCAGCCGGAATGGGCCGCTAGTTGTTTTATAAAAATAAACATTTATTTTTATTATTAAAGTTTAGGGATACCAATGTTAGATTTTTAAAATTTGTATTAATAATTTATATGGCAAAACAACGTTTGCCGGGTCAGCTAGTATAATGTAAATTTTATCGATATTGGTGTGGTGGTTTTGGACAATATGAACAAAAAAAAATTTTGTTATCATCTTGTATTTAGACAATATAGTGACAGATTCTTATCGAATTTGATTGAGTGACTGAATTTAACTTTAAATTGAAGTTGTTTTTTGTTTTTTTGGAGAAAATATATTATTTATTCCGTTACTGCTAATACTGTTGTTACTTAGATTAATTTAGACCTGACAGAAAAAAAAACTGCAGTCATTTGGACTGCCGATATATATGAAAACTAATGTTGCACAAACGTCACCTGCATAGCCACAAATATACTGCTATATGCATCCTACTATCCTACTAATATTATAAACTAGCTGGTACCCGCGACTTCGTCCGCGCGAAATAAACACTAAGGTGACTCAGGCAGTACCTATTTGTATACCCAGACACATTTACGGTTACTAAAACCAGCTTATAATAAAATAATTGTAAACAATTCCATCAAAATCGGTTCAGTTGTTTAGATCTGAAAGCGTAAGAGACATTCGAACCCAATTCAACTCCAATTTCATCCCCATCCAGTTCGAAATTACAAAATTGCTAAAACAAACATTCGTTTCCTTCGTGTCAAGTGTCTAGATAAAAAAATTGATACTTTAAAAATGACGAATTTTCATACAACCGTTCATCCCTTGTTTCACCCTCTTAGGGGATGAATTTCGCAAAACCCCGTCTTAGCGAGCGCCTACGTGCTAAAAGAGAGCTCCATGCAAAATTTCAGATTCTTAGCATTTGTAGTTTCTGAGATTCCTTGATGAGTGACCTTTCGCTTTTATATATATAGATGTCAATGTATGGATGTTTGTTGCTCAATCGCGTCCTAACGTATGAACGGATTGGGCTGAAATTTGGAACACAGATAGATTATAGTCTGGAAGAACACATAGGCTACTTTTTATCCCGGAAAACAACGGGAACTTCGCGGGTTACACCGCGGGGCGCTGCTAGTGTAATATAACTCAAAAGATTTCACCGATTCAAAAAAAAACATCTACATCATCAGATACAGATATTTTATTGGTAAAAAGTATTTACAAATCAAAGTCATCTAACTCGTAACGTCCCGGTCAAAGATGACCGCCGCGTGCATCTAACCCTTCATCCAATCGTCTAGCGAAAGTCTCTTTAACCGCTTGAAACACCGAGGTAACTATATTACACCAAATGACGAAAACCAACAAACTTAACTTTGCGATCGGGTTTTTGGTGTTTTTTTATACATACATTTGTGTTTAATGTTGTCTACTTGAAACAGTCTTTATTTTGACGTAAACCACGTTAAAATATAATTTACATAGAAAAATCGTAAAATAAAAAAATAAACAAAAATGTTTTTTGATTAAGATGTTGGTCAAGACTTTTCGCTATAACGCCGGTCGCCGACACAACTATTGGGACTATGATCGTCGAATCAACATCCCACATGGCGGTAACCTCATGAGCCAAGTCAAGGTACTTGCTCAGCTTGTCCTTCTCGGCTTTCACGAGGTTCTTGTAAAGTGGTTATATTTTTTTTTAAGTTATTGGTATTACGTACATGACTTCACAAAGATGTTCGGAAAGATGTGGTGCGCGTGGGATTTGAACCCGGGGTCTCCGTATCGGCAGACCCCGTTCTCCCGACTAGACCAGCCGTAACTACCGACCGACCGAGACCGGTCTACCAGCACGATATCAGGCTTATTATTATTCTCTAATTTATTTATTTTCTTAATTTTTTTTTTACAATACATTTATAATATTAGATTTTGTTACAAGTGTGTAATGTTGGTGATTACCGGTGAGGCGCCATTAAGTTTGAAAGACAAAGTTGGATGAAGTGAGCAAGCAAAAGCTACATTAATTCATTTATTCTATTGAATACGTCCTTTTTTTTCTATAGAAACTTTTTTAGAACAAAGCAAACTCAACCAATAAATAAAACTCTTAGAACTCACTTGTGAGTAATAGTAATGAAAAAGTCACCGTTTGATTATAGGTATCATTGCACGCCTGATTGCGGTGAAATTGGAGTCCCTTTATGAACAAGAAGTATATTATAAGGCTTATTTATTATTATTTATAGCAGGAGTCGGCAACCTTTTGGCAGCCACGGGCCCCATCGTTACAAAGTAGATATAAAAGCGGGACGCACTTCTAGTAATGAATCAATAAATGTATTAATTCATTATAACAGTCAAAAGCTTCGCGGGCCGCAAGGAGGTAGAGGTTGCGGGCCGCGCGTTGCCGACCCCTGCCTGGTTTATAGTTTTGATTGAATGAATAAATTAATGAAAATTCTTTATTATTCACACCAAATAGGATACATACAATTTTGAAAAACATTAAGACTAGTGATACAACGGGCGGCCTTATCGCTAAAAGCGATTTCTTCCAGGCAACCTTGGGATGGACAGAAATATTTGAAAACTTAATTTGGCTTATAGCTTTAAATGTAACATACCCGTAGACGTCGGGCTGCACGATGTCGGGCGCCGGCGGCGGCGCGGGGCTCGGCGGGCGCTCCTTCAGACTGTACCCCTGCAGTAGCACCAGGTGACGCGGGTCCTGCAACATTCATCATTACATTTATTAATTATTTACATTAACACTTTATTTACAGACAAAAAATATATACTAAAAAAAAATTGGCAGTCATAGGAACTGCCGATAGAAGTGAAAACTTGGTGTTGCCCTGGTACTGGTACCTAGGGGCAAACGCAACTCTTTTATATTTCTGTTGTCCTGGTATCTGGAGATAAACGCTGGGCTGTTGGAGGTAGGTAATCGAAACTCTTTACTGTTTCTGTTGCCCTGGTACCTACCTGGCCGTTTTTACCGAGTTTACCCGAAGATTTCATATCCGATCCGATCCGATTCATTATCATATCCAAGCGTGACGATTGATGAATCCATTTCACAGCCCACGAAAATTTTGTCTATAGCGCGCCTAAAGAAGTTTTGACTTCAAAATTTTTTTTAGAAATGAGTCTTTTTTTTATAGTATAGTGACAAGACGAGCAGGACATGTGTTGATGGTAAGCAACCTGCCTGCCACATAACAGCACAGTGACATACAGCTATTGGAACATTAAAGAGATCAAATCATTACCTGGCAGCACTGCACTGCACTCGTCACCCAGAGATATAAGGTGGTGTATATCTTAGTCCAGTAATTTCACTGGAAACATTACCCTTCAAACCGGAACACAGTAATGTTTGCACAAGACTTATTGGCGGCAGAATAACTGGCAAAAGTGTGGTACTACCACGGGCGGAATCTGGAAAGAGCCCTACCACTACAATCATTACAACTGTATATCAATAATAATTTACTAGCTATCCGTATAGTACTGTATATCAATAACAATTTACTAGCTATCCACCCCGGCTTCGCTAGCGGTACATAATTATTTAGCGTGTAGCACTCGGGGATCATGTGCATATCCAAAAGTGAACCGCTGTGGAAGGTTTAAAATCTCAGAATACTGGGCCCAAACTAAATATGTATATAGATAGATAGATACTCTTTATTGTACACACCAAAAGAAAACAGACATACAGACAAAGAAAAACAATAATAGCTAGTGCCACAACAGGCGGCCTTATCGCTGAAAGCGATTTCTTATAGGCAACCTTTAAGTGGAAATGGTTTTTGCAATTTTTAATAGTAGGGTGTGCCATTCTAGACTACATCAGTAAATACAAATCATGTAGATATATACGTTAACACTAGAATAAAAATATATAAACATACATACTAATATGTATAGGCTGGCTCAAATATTACTGGCCTTTGGCAGAATGTTTGCTACGCAAGCAATTAAAATATATTCTATCGTAAAGTGTTGTGGTGTGGAAAACTATACCAAATTAAAATTAAAGTTTCCAATTTTTAGTTTTTTTTTACCCGACTGAAAGAAGGGTTATGTTTTTGTGTTGTATGAGACGAACTTCTTAGCATTCCATGGATTCACCGTGCGGGTGCCGGGTCTATCGTGTGGCAGAGAGAGAAATCTCGAGTAGACCCCGAGACTTGTGACTCGGGCGTAGGTTTAAAAGGGGCCCCTTAGTGACGTACGTCAACACTCACCTTCACTACTCGTATTTCGAGGGGGCGTGGCGTGCGGCTCGCCCCCGGTGTTACCTTGGCGTAGCATCGAGGGGGCGTGGCGTGCGGCTCGCCCCCGGTGTTACCTTGGCGTAGCATCGAGGGGGCGTGGCGTGCGGCTCGCCCCCGGTGTTACCTTGGCGTAGCATCGAGGGGGCGTGGCGTGCGGCTCGCCCCCGGTGTTACCTTGGCGTAGCATCGAGGGGGCGTGGCGTGCGGCTCGCCCCCCGCCAGCTGCCACAGCGTGTGCAGCAGGGGGGCGCGCCGCGCGGACGCGATGGACACCTGTACTCCTCGCTCGGCTAACATGCGCGCCGCTTGCTCGATCGTAGCCGGTACACCTACCAACAGAACAATTATTGCAATAAACTACTTTCTATAAAAAAATTATTCGACTTCTAAACCAAAAACACTACCACACCGATTTCGATAAAATTTATATGGGATCATTAAGGAAGCATACCCATCCGAACACAAAAATATTTTTTTTTATTGGTTCGAGCGTTCTCGAGAAATCAGGTAACATACATAAAAAAAACATGGTGGTCGAATTGATAATCCCCTCCTCTTTGGAAGTCTTTTAAAAATGGCTAAATATGCGACGTCACACTCTCACACTAGGTAGGGAGGTCTGACAAATTTAACTGTGACAAGGACAGAGGATGAGTATAAAAATCATGAAATTTGTGTAACGAAATTTATGGATGGCCCCTAAGAACTGCATGCTATACTTTTAATAATCTTACCTGGTGGTACAAATCCTCCTCCATATGCTGAATATGGCAGTGAACAGCATATTAGGAGCACGTGCAGCGGTATGTCAGTGCGCCCCAGATCGTCGAGGCATGCAAGGGCTGTTGCTAAAGCTTCCGTAACACATGCTCTGCTCTCTGCATGGCCACCTACGAATCTGAAACATGAACACATAGTTAGCATATTATGAAGCCCACTTAAGGCACAGAATAAATATTAATACAGAAGCCACACCTAACAAAAACAATTATATAAATAGCGACTCTTGCTGGGACACAACAAAGTTCAATTCAGCTCGCAATACCTGTCGCGATTTTCAAATAAACATTTCGCTCTTTCTAACGCGTAACTCTGTCCCTGTCTAGCGCGGAGGGTTGTCGACATATCTAATAACAACATGCGCGAGAAATGTGTTGCGCGAGCGCTCAGCCGTGCGTCCGACAACCGACTGTCACTTGTTTCGTGGAAGGAACGGTCTAGCGGTAGGCTAAAACCGCGCGACCTTGAGCGAGTGAGGGTGCACTGCTTAAGGTTCCTATTTATTTTTTAGGGTTCCGTACCCAAACGGTAAAAACGGAATCCTTGGTGCGGAAGTCCCACTCAAACTGGGCCAGTTTTATTATACTATAAATTTACAACTGGAACAGGTTGCCTGAGGATGTTATTTCAGCAAAATCATTGAACTCTTTCAAGAACAAACTTGACAAATGGACAGCAAAAACAATATCATTTTAACAGACAATTTGTTACATATTTCAACACTGAGATATAGTCATATCAGCTAATGCTGCTCGCCTATTATTAAATAAATAAAATGAAAGACGAGCAGGACATATCCCTTATGACAACCAACATGCCTGCCACATAACAGCACAGTGACACGCATCTATTGGAGGAACCTGAAGAGTCCAAATCAAAATAAGTATAATAATAAAGTAAATAATTAAAATATGTATGTGCACATGACTGCCATCTCACCTGATGTTAAGCAACAATGCGGTCTAAGGTCTGTGGGGTATGTGGTATGTGGGGTGTTTACCTAGAAGAAACCTATTCACTCTATTTGAAGACCCCAAGATTATAACTATCGGGAAAACCTGACTCAGGCATCTCATTCCACAGCCTAGATGTTGTTTTCACAAAAGTAGAGTCAAAAGTCTTATCCTTTTCCTTGGAATATCAACCAAAGTTTTTTCCTGAACATGGGAGTTAAAAGACTTTTAAATTGAGGGTAATATAATTGTAGAAGCAAAAACTTACTGTATTTTGTCCAGTGCCTCTAGCACTCCCTGGGGAGTGTTGAAGGGGCCACTTGTTGAGACTGGAACTCCCGGGTGGCAGTCTGCCGATAGGTACGTCACTACACCATACATGGAGCCACTGCCACCTCCTTCTTCCAATGCACCTCCGTGGAAATATCTGTAAATTATACTTGTTAATTATACAGTAAGGGGGATAAAGGATTTAGCCTACTATTGAACATTTTAGCATTTGATGCTTCAGGCTCTTGAGCAGATAGTTACACGGTCTATACTGCCCATGGCATGTGTCTGCTTTGTTGACTTCTGAAGATGCTAATGGATTTTAGTGACATCAACGTTAGGTGCTTGAAGTCTTTGAGCAGATAGTTACATACTCATGTTGTGTGTCAGTTTGCAATACACTACAAAACATAGTTTAGCCCTTGTTTGTGGTGTGTGGAGTTTTGTTTAAATTTACACAGCATTACCTTTTTTTTTGGCTTTGCTTTTCCCTATCTGCATTTATATATTTTTCAAGTGATAAGAGGTCATTAGTAAACTTTTTTTGTTGTTTTTAAAAGCTTATTTCTAGGACAATAAATAAATAAATATTGGTGGACAATTCACACACAACACCATCTGACCCCAAACTAAGCAAAGCTTGTGTGATGGCGGCCAGATAGCTGATATAATACTTATATAGTTTTAAATACATACTTATTATATATAGAAACACCCAGACACAGTGCAAACATATGAATTCATCACACAAATATTTGCACTGGGTGGGAATCGAACCCACGACCCTCGGCTTCGCAGGCAGAGCTACTACCAACTAAGCCACGAGCCACAATTTAGCTGTAGGTACTCAGTTAGTAACAACAATTTTATCAACTATTCAGACTGGTCAATTTTTACTTGCAATTTCAATGTAGGGTATTCAAACAAAATTTTTGTGGCATTCTTTTCATTGTCAATAACGTACCGACCAAAATCAAAGAGAAAACCCCGAAGAACACTAGTATTATGGGCATGTTAGTATTTACAGGTGATGGATAAAGGTCTGGTGTAGTATTCGTTAATTTGTAGCTTGTTACTATCTCGTCATAATCTTCATTTACTTGTCCCAAATTTAACCGCTTCTTCGGCTCCTGTATCGACTTATTGAGGCATAAAAGCGTGTAAATCGAGATCTTCTTTTATAAGATGAATAATGGACAAAGGCCTACCGGCTTCCCTACTACTATAATTATATACTTATTGTCTAAGGAAGAACTTACTCGAGGGTAGGTATAATGTAGTTAGTCTTCAATTCATTTATGTACGCCCCGTTGGCCGCTGTGGCTTCTACAACGAATATCACATGGGCCTGAACAGGCGAGTCGGGTGCGTTAACCACCATTTTCAACGCTGTTGTAATATACGGTTTCAAAACAACATCAGGCACATCTTTTCAATACTTAAGCAATGGTAAGTCAACAAACGCTAGTCAAAACCTGCCTAAATCGAAAATATCCCTAACGCAGCGCAACTAAATAACATTTTAATCCTACATCACTTTAGCATGACCCTAACAGCACTAACAGTACGCGCGCGACGCCGAACCATGCCGAACTACAACTGTAAGTCTGAAACTGACGTATTGATTATTCTGATTATTGACGGATGACGGATGACAGAAACTGGTGATGGTCAACTCGAGTTACTAATTCGAGTTGGGCTAACTGAACAACCCTGAGAACAGTGGCCCATCAACGTAAAGCACGATCGTCATATTTTTCACTGGTGAACTCTTGTATGCTGTACAGTGTTGGGTCTATATGGGGTGGCATAACATTTTTTGTCCTATTTTAGGTAGGCATAACGTTTTTAGGACTAATGATAATATACTATAACAACTAAACGCATAACTGTCTTCGCATAATGTTAACTAGCATAACCATATATGACATAACGATAACTTAGCATAATGTTTAAACGCATAGCCATATATAGCATACAGATAACTTAGTATAATGTTTCGACGCATAACTATTAATAGCATAATGTTTATAGGCACACATTGAGAAAAGCATAACAATACTTAAACAATGATCAAAGGCATAAACTTTAAACGCATAACTAAAAAACAAGTGCAAAGAGCGGACTGTAGCAACATTATTTAAATAATATACGTGGGTGTGTGAAATGCACTAGCTTTACATTAAATGCAGAAGCTCTGCGGTCAGCCCTGAGTGTCGCTACTCCACTCAGGACCTCCCTTGAGCTTGTGGCTCCCGCATTTTTTAAATACACTCTAGGGGTAGTAGCGGCAAGACTATGTGGAATCGGGGTGCTCCGAGTCGAATCTGGACCCTACATAACCTGGTTTTATATTACGTAGCACAACAAATAATTAAAAAATACCTAAATGCGTCTGAGCAACAGTTGAATTGAATGTAGCACAATAGATTTTTATGATTAAAACACATAACGCCAAAAACGATTATGCAAAAGTTACATTATGACACTATATGTTATGCTACATTCACTATGACAAAGTGAATTAGGGAAAAAAAATGCGATTTAAACGGCACCTTAAAAAAATAGAATAAATAAAAAAATGCCTAAAAACTAATATATGCGTCTCATCAATAGTCGAATTAAATGTAGTACAATAGATTGTTATGCTTAAAACACATGACGCCAAAAAATGATTATGCGAAAGTTGCATTATGACACTATACATTATGCTACATTAATTATGACAAAGTAAATAATTAACAAAAAGTTATTCGTTTTAATAGGCTCCTTACAGCGTTCTCTCTAATTTAAGTTGCCTCACTTTATTAGTAAAAGTTGTATCATTAGGGATTTTTTTAAAGCTTTCAGGCAAATTGTTATACAAGATACGTCCCATCTGTAGTGGTTGTATAGGGATTGCAATCTAGTGCCATTTTGGATCCACTGGACGCCATATTGTGCAAATGACAATAATTAAAGTCAACAAACTAAGTCAAGAGGGGTATCGTTGAATAGATATTTAAGAATATTTTTTAGTTTTCTCTCAACGTTTTTCGTGTTAGGGTTATAACAGTAGAAGTACTTATGTGTCAAGTTTTCAGCTTGCCTCAAATAGGTACCTACCCAAAAATCTACAAGCACTCAGAATATTATCTATACTTATAATAAAACTGTAGCGGGTCGAATTCTGTACATTGAATATGTTTTAATAATAATAAATTAAATAAATAAGCAAATGATTTTGATGGCTATGATATTTTTCAAAATTCAAACCACCTAAGTAATTAAAATTGACTTATCAGTATTACTGATACTAATTTCATAACGGATTTTATCGCTGACTATCTTGATTTGTATTTTTTTAAACCCATGTACTTCTCTTACTTTTTGAAACCAAATCTAAGCTTATCTATTCTATGTCTAAGCGTGGTGAAGTATTACCAAGTTAACTACGCGAGTAACGTTTGCTACGCACTTTGGACTCGGCTGTTTTACTACATGCGCAGATGAATGAAGCGCCGCGCCGCGCGCGCGTAGAGCTAAGTAGAGCTAGAGAGGACAACAAAACTTTTTTTTTGATGAATGTATTGACTTTTAATTAAAGTTGTATAACAAAAGTTGTTTATTTATATATACAGGACATGCCCTTAAAAGGATGCAGGCTGATTACCAATAACCCTGTATAAGTATTATATCAGCTATCTGGCCACCATGGTACTAGCTTTGCTTAATTTGGGGTCAGATGGTGTTGTGTGTGAATTGGCCAGCAATATTTATTTAAAATTGGTTTATTTATTTATTTATATTTAAATTAATTTTTTGATTTTACGTAATTGATAACTTCCTTATTGTCCCTAGCTCGAGCTAAAACTGATTCGTTTGTTGGAGGAGTATCAATCATAACACCACTGTGTCAATGTTTGGATATTTGTTGCTCAATCACATCATAACGTATGAACGAATCGGGCTAAAATTTGGAACACAGTTAGATTACAGTCTGGAAAAACAAATAGGTTACTTTTTATCCTGGAATAGCAACAGGAACGAAAATAAAGCGGGTAAAATCATGAGGTGCAGCTATTAGGATTATAAATGTAAATTTTTGGATGTTTGCTGCTGAATCACGTTATAACAACTGAACGGGTCGAGTTGAAAGGGGTTTGGGTACTTTTGTATGGGCCCGTGGCGTCGTTTTTTTTTTTAGCGGCCAGAGATCTGTTATCATTTTCTTGTAACAATAAAATACCCCGATGCTATCTGTGCAATCGGATTTGCTCTAAGTCATATCGGAGCTGAGTTATAGCCTGTCAAAGTTATTTATTTTTTTGATTTTTTGTATGGGCAAGTGGCGTCGTTTTTTTATTTTAGCGGCCATCGATCAGTTATCACTTTCTTGTAACAATAAAATACCCTGATGCTATCTGTGCAATCAGATTTGCTGTAAGTAATATCGGAGCTGAGTTATGGCCCCTCAAAGTTTTTTTTTTTGGTTTTCTTTGTATGTACTAGTGGCGCCATTTCCTATAGCGGCCAAACATCCGTTAGCACTTTTGTGAAACATTATTTTTACCCTAAGGTACCTGTGTAATCAGATTTGTTGCAAACTATATCGGAGCTGAGTTATGGCCACTTAAAGTTTTTTTTTTTGGTTTTCTTTGTATGGACTAGTGGCGCCATTTCCTACAGCGGCCAAACATCCATTAGCACTTTTATGAAACATAATTTTTACCTTAAGGTACCTGTGTAATCAGATTTGCTGCAAACTATATCGGAGCTGAGTTATGGCCCCTCAAAGTTAGCTCCGATATAGTTTGCAACAAATCTGATTACACAGGTACCGGTAAAAATAATGTTTCATAAAAGTGCTAATGGATGTTTGGCCGCTGTAGGAAATGGCGCCACTAGTCCATACAAAGAAAACCAAAAAAAAAACTTTAAGTGGCCATAACTCAGCTCCGATATAGTTTGCAACAAATCTGATTCCACAGGTACCTTAGGGTAAAAATAATGTTTCATAAAAGTGCTAACGAATGTTTGGCCGCTGTAGGAAATGGCGCCACTAGTACATACAAAGAAAACCAAAACAAAAACTTTGAGTGGCCATAACTCAGCTCCGATATAGTTTGCAACAAATCTGATTACACAGGTACCTTAAGGTAAAAATTATGTTTCATAAAAGTGCTAATGGATGTTTGGCCGCTGTAGGAAATGGCGCCACTAGTCCATACAAAGAAAACCAAAAAAAAAAACTTTATGTGGCCATAACTCAGCTCCGATATAGTTTGCAACAAATCTGATTACACAGGTACCTTAGGGTAAAAATAATGTTTCACAAAAAGGCTAACGGATGTTTGGCCGCTATAGGAAATGGCGCCACTAGTACATACAAAGAAAACCAAAAAAAAAAACTTTCAGGGGCCATAACTCAGCTCCGATATTACTTACAGCAAATCTGATTGCACAGATAGCATCAGGGTATTTTATTGTTACAAGAAAGTGATAACAGATCTCTGGCCGCTAAAATGAAAAAACGACGCCACTTGCCCACACAAAAAATCCAAAAAATAAATAACTTCGACAGGCTATAACTCAGCTCCGATATGACTTAGAGCAAATCCGATTGCACAGATAGCATCAGGGTATTTTATTGTTACAAGAAAGTGATAACAGATCTCTGGCCGCTAAAATGAAAAAACGACGCCACTTGCCCATACAAAAAATCCAAAAAATAAATAACTTCGACAGGCTATAACTCAGCTCCGATATGACTTAGAGCAAATCCGATTGCACAGATAGCATCAGGGTATTTTATTGTTACAAGAAAGTGATAACAGATCTCTGGCCGCTAAAAAAAAAAACGACGCCAACTTTACCCAAACCCCTTTAAAACGTAGATAGATTATAGTCTGGAAAACCCCATAGGCTATTTTTAAGTGCGGAAAATAACGGGAACGCGAACTACGCAGGTAAAACCATGTAACGCTGTAGCCACTTATTCTATAAATAAATATTATGAATCCGAGAATTTAATGTGGGGGGAGCTGTGAAAAATATGCAACTTGCCATTTGATGGTGGCGGCCATTTTGGATTTGAAGTTTCTTGTAGTTTTGAGATCCATAATTATAGACAAAGTGAAAAAATATTTTGTCCGTCATTTCGTGAAGGTGTCCATCGATTTTGAATCGATTTTCATCAAAAATTGCTACAAACACTAGACTAAATCGCCTTAAGCAAAACTAAAAGGTTCACCGTTAAAGAGCTACGATGGCTTACATGCATACACATACAAACACAGAGAGAGAGATGTCAAACCCCGTCGTTTTTAAAGTCGGGAGTTAAAATTCTAATTTGTTTCTAACAAATTCAGTTATTTTCTGCTAACACGAGCTGATTTCGAGTTACTTGAATTTCAACTCGAGTTCATTCGAGTCTTGTTTATCCCGAGTTGGCACATCACTTTGCAAACAGATAGAATGCAAATGGAAACCTTTTTTTATTTACTTTTGGCCATGGATACTAGTTCTTCAGCCGCAATGAGCATACACTGAGAACAGTGTTTCCATAACAACGTTTAATTTACTGTCGCACTAAATACTTTAATCCAATTTCTGAAAATCCTAGATTTAGGCCGTAAATTTAAAGATCAACGATTGAGCAACGACCCAACGACCAACCCAATTGAATTTTAAAATTGGTCACATGATGATGTTTTAGAAATTCCCAAAAATTTCGGCGACGTTAGACGTTGGCCACAACCCACAACCACTCACAAACAGCGAATTGAATGTTAGAACAGTGATTTTGGAGTGAAAACTTCTTTTGGTGCACCGCATACAGATTTTTTTCGTAGGCTGTAAAAGAAGCTCATCGTCACTGACGGAAGTGAAAGTTTTCGTCAGGTGAACGGTGAACATGGGCCTGCCAAGTGCGCCAGAACAAGAAAAATATAGCTACTGCTCGTTACTGTTGTGTCGCTGTGTTTACTTTATACAATTTATGACGTTTCATTTTAATGTCTGTTAAATTTTCTTTTACGTTTATTTACAATAATTATTCCTTGTCCTATCTCTTTCATACTTTATTTAATTCGCCTTACTCTTTCATACTTACACTTTTCTCGCATATATCCCCTATACTTCTCTATCACACTAACACGTTGTATTTACTAAGTTAATTTTCTTTGCTCTCCTCTTATCATGCCAATTACTCATTTATTCTGGCTTATTCTCACATTCTACTGTTCCATACTTACCATTGCAACAAATTTCGCATGGCGTCAGCCATGTTACATATTACTATAGTAGTAAATTATAGTATTATACTGACGTAAAAAATTACAGAATTCAGATATTTCATGAATTATTCACTTCAGCTGTGGGATTTTAAGAATTTACGCACACATTTCCTTATAGTAAGATTTTTAATCGAAAATTTAAGAAATAACTAAAAAGGTTAAAATCTACAAAAGTGGAAACACTGGCCTGAGCGAGTGAAAGTTACAGACCATATTCGATGGGTCGCTGCAACGAACCAAACAGGATCCAAAATAATATTTTAGAAAACATGTTTCTAATACAAATGCATATCATTAGTAAATTAAATCATCAATAACTAAATAATAACAATGTTCACCAAATATGTGATTTGTGATGCGATCGAACCATTTTCAGGTGTCTGTTATCACTACACTGTCGGCATTGGCAATCAGCTGACTGTTGACGTATTGATTCCGTATCATTCCAACATTCCAATCCAAAATGTTGAAGTTGAAGGCACCTGTAGCACAGTTATAAATAAATAAATATTGGTCGACAATTCACACACGACACCATCTGACCCCAAACCAAGCAAAGCTTGTCCGATGGCGGCCAAATAGCTGATATAATACTTATATAGTTTTAAATACATACTTATTATACATAATAACACCCAGACACAGTTTTTTTTTATAGCATAGAGTGACGAGACGAGCATGTCATGTGCCTGATGGTAAGCAACATGCCTGCTACATAACAGGACAGTAACACGCAGCTATTGGAACATGATAGTCCAAATCATTACCTAGCACTGCACTGCGCTCGTCACCCAGAGGTCTAAGACATTATGTCTCTAAGTCCTGTAATTTCTCTGGAATCATTGCCCTTCAAACCGGAACACAGTAATGTTTGCACATTACTGCTTGGCGGTAGAATATTTGGCAAAGGTGTGGTACTTCCCCAGGCGGACTCTGCTACCTCTGAGTCCTACCACTACAAAAAAAAGGTCACGTGCAAAACTGTGTCAGGATCATCTATCTTTTTACCCGACTGCGCGACGCAAAGGAATGGTAATGTGTTTAACAGTCTATGTATGTATGTAGGTATGTTTGTATGTTCCTTTGAAGCACTATACAGACCAAAGGGCCGATTTTTATGATTCACACGTCAATCGATTCCTCTTAATCTGGCGAGTGACACTAAATACATGACATTAGTGTAAGTCCAATATGACAGATTCAGGACGCCATATTGTCCAAATTAAAAAAATTTTAATCACCAAAATATGTCAAGAGGGGTATCATTGAATAGGTACTTAAAATAATGTTTAGCTTTCTCAGTGCAAAAACATTTGAATTAAGCACACAAATATTTGCACAAGGTGGGAATCGAACCCACCACCCTCGGCTTCGCAGGCAAAAACATCATTGTTTCACCCATGGAATATGATGGCAAAAACAAATTGTTAAATTCCAAAAATATCTTGGACTTTTTCCATAAACATTTTTTTTAACAAATGGCGTAATTTTTTTTCTTGTAATGTTAATTAATGCCTTTATTAGAAGCAAAAACAGCAATAGTAAGATTTTACTAAAATAATATTGTTTGATAACAATTTTTATAAATTTCATTTTTTGTCGATAAAAAAACGAATCATAACTACCGCTACGGTACTAAAATAATAAATTTAACAATTTTTTTTTTGCATTATTTTATGAAGTACTTAAATGAGAAGAGCTCCACGAAGCGAACAATGTATAGACCAACTATTTCAACTTTTATGCCGTAATTTACTAAAAAAGATACCGGAAAAATGTTAGTTAATTAACATTGCTATAACTTTATGAAAAATCGACCTATTTTATTTCTTTTACCAAGGTTTTGTACGTTTTAGTATAGGTACGTGTAAGTAAAGATTACACTGTATTTTTTCAAATTTTTAAATTGGTATTTAATACTGTAAAATCAATATTTTAGATGATATGCCGGTTTTTTAGACGCCGCGTCCATGCCGTAGCGGCCTCGCGGAGCTCTTCTTTCAGCGTTAAAAAAACTGTATAAATAATAAAGACAGAGTTCTAGGAGTTAAACTTTTCTGTCGGAAATTTCTTCCTCTTTTAGGATCTTTTTTTACAATATCTAAAGTAATCTTATTTCGTTAATAACTATCGCAATGTTATATGTGTAGAAACCTGTAAAAACATTTTTTCTGCACGTCATTCCGAATTGAATGAGGTATCACAAATCTTTCTAGGAGTTTTATGTCTATTTTGTACGTTTTTGAACTTGTTGACTGTACTAATCTATCGACCCTGTTATGGAAGAACATCGTAAGCGACTTTTATGAAATTTTACAGGAGAGGTATTTTAGTGATCATTTTTTTATATTTTAAATACAGAGGTGTGATTTTTGAAGTAAAAAAAAACGTTTGCCTGTAAAGTCGGTTTACTGACGATGGAACGTGACAACGTCTTAAGAAAATACTGATGGAATGGTAGCATTTTTCAAAAGAAAATTTTAATTTCATTTGTTTAATAGATTTGTATGTAAAAAGTAATCAGTAGAATTTAGTCATTTTCAATCAAAACAATGCAAAAAAGCTTTTAGATGCCGGGGATCGAACCCGGGGCATTTCACATGCAAAGCGAACGCTCTACCACTGAGCTACATCCCCACTTAAAATATCGTCCGATACAACCCTTCGTTGAGTTCTTCTTGCGTACTTGAGGGGGAGGAAGCTTGAAATTGGCGGGGGGTGGGGAGTGTCCGTTCTATCTATATTATCTATTCTATGCCGGAGTTCATCAAATTGGACGCTTTATGGTTTATTAATAATCTACTTCCGGAAATATCTAATGATAAATACTTAAAAGCTTATGACGATTTTGATCAACAAGAAAACAACAAAAAAAGTGAATTGTCTCGCACACGATATGAAAAGTAGAGTATTCACCTCAGGCATTACCAGGCCCATTACACAAGGCAGTGCTTTACTCCTTTGGTGAATAATCTACTATTAAATCATAGTTACGCTCGATAATTATTTCGATTGAATAGTAAAGCCATCGATTTTTTACTCATCGTGAAATAGTTCTGTTAACTTATTGTTTTAATTTTGTCAATTATAGCATAACCTACAATCGCTGCACTAGCGGACCGATGCTATTCATTTTAATGATGAAAGCACGAATATTCGACAATATATCACTGAATATATAATTAATATCGACAGAATCATTACCTTTATCGCTGTAATTATCGTTGCCTCACTTTTCACTGCACTTGATTTCATATTCAGTGAAATCATAATGTTTTTGTTTTATTATTTTCATGATCTATCATCTATCATTTCAACCGAATAAAAAAAAATCTGGTAATACAATTCATAATCTGCATCTGCCATCTATCGCATTAGAACAACGGAAGTAAGCTCCGCGCCATCGCTGAAGTCCTATGACGAAATTATTGAACTAAGCCATTATAATATCATAGGTTTCATCTGTCATTAGAATACGACAGTGGCTCCTTTCGCCAACGGTCATGAGTGGTAGCGCGGACTCTATAATATGATGTCATCCAGCGGCAAGTAGCTGGTAAACTACTGCCGCTAGATGGCATTATCATATTTGAAAATAAAATGTTCTCTGTACAAATTCTAATCATATAATTTCATATAAATTTTTAAACTGTCTTCCATTTCAATGCATTTAAAATATAATATACGTATATTTCCTAGCTAATAGACACTTTCCTGTGTGTCAAAAATAGCTCCTATTCGCCGGCAATCAACGCAACATGCGATGGAAGTTTCATACAATGTTGTTACGACCAATATAGTATAGATGGCGCTAAAACAATATTTTTTAAATCACTCATATCTTCAATTGATGTTTAAAACAAATTGTTACATACTAAAATAATTAACTGTTGTTTTTTTTTCAGATATTTGTTAGACAACGCGATCATTATAAAAGGCCGCCGTGTTTTAGACATCGGAGCCGTCTTTTATTCCGCTTTTATTGATAGTCGTTTTCAAATTGTCCTGTATTTAAAATTGTTTTGCTTTACAAAAAGTAATCAGTAGAATTTAGTCATTTTCAATCAAAACAATGCAAAAAGAAAATTTTAATTTAATTTGTTTAATAGATTTGTATGTAAAAAGTAATCAGTAGAATTTAGTCATTTTCAATCGAAACAATGCAAAAAAGCTTTTAGATGCCGGGGATCGAACCCGGGGCATTTCACATGCAAAGCGAACGCTCTACCACTGAGCTACATCCTCGCTTGAACTACTGGTCGAAATAATTAATACAACTGTAACAAGGTAACGACCGACGGTCGTTACCTTCCAAGGTAACGCTACATGACGTCATGTTTTGCGGGCGTGCAGCCGGCTTCATCGAATTATAAGACGTTATCACGTCAAAACTTTAGACACGCCTAGACAGATTTTTCGTGGGCTGTGAATTGGATTCCTTCGTCACGCTCGGGTATGATAAGAAAGCTTCGGGTAAACTCGGGACCATGGCTATTGACCATCTAGAAATACGTCAGCCAATGGGAAATGCTGAAAGGGCGTGGACAGACCATCATGGCATGGCCATCTAGAAACGCATCAACCAATGGGAAATGCTGACGCATTTCTAGATGGCCATGCCAAGATGGCGAGGCCACGCCCTCCGGTTACACCCGTATAGTTTCTAAGGTAACCTATCAAATTCTGAGTCATAAGTTTTCACTTCTATCGGCAGTTCCTATGACTGCCAATTTTTTTATACGTTATAAAACACGTTCGGTTACACATTATAATCACTAAAATTAATAAATAAACGCCGAATAACGAGTACTATCGTCGCTTAAGATAAAAGTTAGATGTATGGTTTATACTGGTTTTAAAAAAATGTTTGTCTGTAAAGTCGGTTTACTGACGATAGAACGTGACAACGTCTTAAGAAAATACTGATGGAATGGTAGCATTTTTCAAAAGAAAATTTTAATTTCATTTGTTTAATAGATTTGTATGTAAAAAGTAATCAGTAGAATTTAGTCATTTTCAATCAAAACAATGCAAAAAAGCTTTTAGATGCCGGGGATCGAACCCGGGGCATTTCAAATGCAAAGCGAACGCTCTACCACTGAGCTACATCCCCGCTTGAACTACTGGTCGAAATAATTAATACAACTGTAACAAACATGCGGCGAGGTAACGACCGACGGTAACGACCGACGGTAACTCGGTAACGGTACATGACGTCATGTTTTGTAGGCGTGCAGCCGGCTTCATCGAATTATAAGACGTTATCACGTCAAAAATCGTCACTTACGATATATGTTATAATTACTGTTCTTATAAAATGCGGTTTATTGACGTGATAACGTCTTATAATTCGATGAAGCCGGCTGCCGGCCGGGAAGGGGTCACCAGTACAGAACCTCCGATTTTGGAGGGGGGGGGGTCACGAGTAGAAATAACATAAATCGAGTAAAAGAGACTACTGTAACATTTATTTTTCGCATTTTAATGTAACGAATACGATTTGGGGGAGGGGGGAGTCATGTATGTGCTGTTTATACTCTTCTGTATTAATAGCGTCATTTTGAATATAGTATAAGTAGGTAGGTATTGTAGTATCTAATTTTTTTGGCTCGGGTTTGGCAGTTGCCGTTCTCTCGACTAAACTTATGTAACTTATGTAATGTCAATAAGGTACACACATAATTTGGTATTAAATAACACATAAGCCTTTAAATATAGGTAGCACGTAAGCCAACAACACCAAATCAATGTCACATATCTCCACCATAATGATGTTTACCATCTCTTCATTTTTTATATTTATTTATTTTTATTTATTTATTCATACTAATAAGAATGACAAAGGAGACGGCTCATTTCTGCCCCAAGTCGTTTCAAGTTTAGGTACTTAATTAGCCCCGGAGACCTAAACAAGTTATTTAATCAAAATAACATATAATTAAATAATTCAAACTGTACATTCAATACTAACCTGCCAAGCGGGGATTGCAAATTGGTGATTAAAAAGTACCTTAATGACTATGTATAAGTAATTTTGTATTAAGGTACTGTAGTTCCATAAATCCAAACTAGATGGCGTTGTACGGCGTTAAAACACGCTAGCGAAGTTTATGTGAATTTAAATAAGCCTGTTAAGGTTTAGTTCGTGTTTTGTCTTCGGGTCAGTACCCAATAAATAAGTACTACGGTGAGCACTCCTTTCATTTGTATCCATGTGTACAGACTATAGTCTATATTCAATTCAATTCAATTCATTTATTTCTTCAATATAGGTACAATACATGCACACTTATGAAAGTCAATAACAAAGAAAGCAAAATAGTATTACTAAATGTAAAATAAAGGTGTGACTTACAATAAATATGATGTCTTAGTTACAGTCCAAATTTAAATTACGTAAAGCGGTTTTATCACATAAAAAGTCATTAGTTTTATAATATGCCTTTTCAATTCGAAAATCTCTTAAATTTTTTCTAAATATTGTATCATTTTTGTTTACAAGACTTTCAGGTAGCAAATTATAAAAGATGATGCTATTCATAACAAAAGAGTTACCAGTCTTAGCTAACCTAATAGTTGGCAAAACAAGCTTAAACCTTTTCTTGTCTTACAATTATACGTGTCACATATTTTCTTATAACTATTAATATTCTTGCGTACATGCATGATGTTCAAGTAAATGTACAAGCTGGGTAATGTCATAATTTTCACTTGGATAAAAACTTCTCTAAGAGACTTCCTACTTCCGAGCCTATAAATAGCCCTTACAGCACGCTTCTGCAAAACAAATACTCTGTTTACATCGGCTGCATTGCCCCAGAGTAACAAACCATATGACATGACAGAGTGAAAATTACTGAAGTAAACGATTCTAGCTGTATTTATGTCAGATAACTCTCTTATTTTTCGAACTGCATAAACAGCCGAACTAAGTTTTCCAGCTAATTCATCGATATGGGCACCCCACTGCAATTTGCTATCTAGAGTGAGTCCAAGAAACTTAGTGGTGTTCGAAAGAGTCAGTTCGTCACTATTAATTAGTATGCTTGGCAAGGCAGGATTGTTTGTTAGGGTGAATTTTACACAGTTTGTTTTTTTGGCGTTTAGTTTTAAGTTGTTTATATTGAACCATTTGTTTATTATGTTCAGACACATATTGACTTCTGTCGTACTATATTTTTTCCTGTCAATTTCAAATAATAAGGATGTATCATCAGCAAATAAGGTTATCTCACAATGTCTACGCGCCAAGAAAGACAGGTCATTCACGTAAACCAAGAATAGAAATGGGCCTAAAATAGATCCCTGCGGTACGCCAACAGACAAATTCGCAGTTCTTGAAGTGACACCATTTATATCAACATTCTGAGTTCTATTACATAGGTACGATTTCATTAGTTTCAAGGCGTCGTCTCTCACACCGTAGTGTGATAGCTTATATAGAAGAATCTCGTGGTTTACGCAGTCGAACGCCTTGGACAAATCGCAAAATATACCCAGAGAGTCGTGTCGAGATTCCCACGAATTGTATATGTTCTCAATAAGATTAGTTGCTGCGTCAATTGTAGAACATCCTTTAGAAAAACCAAACTGTTTACTGTACAACAACTTGTTAACGTTAAAAAAATTAACTAATTGGTTGAGCATAATTTTTTCGAAAATTTTACTCAAACTTGGGAGTATGGAAATTGGTCTGAAATTACTAGGATCATTTTTACAACCACTTTTGAACAATGGAATAATTTTGCTACATTTCATTAGATTGGGGAATTCATTTTTGTCAATACAACAATTAAACACATGAACAAGAATTGGGGCTAGACTGTCGATAATCTCAGCAATAAAACGAACAGACATTCCCCAAAGATCCTCCGATTTCTTGGCTTTGATAGACCTGAATGTTTTTAAAATTGTAGCATTTGAAATTTTATGAAATTTGAAAGATTTGGGACATGCTTCCACATTTTCTACAAGTAGTCGAGTTGCCTCCGTTACGCTTGTAGACAGTGACTCAGTAGTTTTATAAGGTATATCCTCAAAAAACTCTATAAATTGGTTTGCTATTTCTTCCTTGTTTGTAATTATTTGTTCGTCCTTTTTAAGTTTGTATTGATAATGTGACATACTTGTTTTACCGGTTTCGGTTTTAATAATGGACCAAACTGTTTTCGACATATTTTTAGATTTTTTTATCTTACCAAGAATATATTGGGCTTTTGCGTACTTACACACGTTTTTAAATGTTTTACTGTAATTTTTAACGTAATTAATTAACTGCAGATCACTGCTACCTGATTTCTTACTGTAAAGATCATACATTTTTTCACGGCTGATTTTTATTCCCGTTGTCGCCCACTGATTAAAAACCAGTTTCACGTCCAACTTTTTGCAGATTTTCGGGAAAGTCAAATTAAATTTTTGTAGCAATAATTGGAATACATTTTTATAACATTCATTAGGGTTATCAGTTATGTCTAAGTTTGTTAATAAATCATATTCAACATCATTCTTGAATTTAAGAACCTTTTCTTTCGTGAAGTGCCTATTTTGAATATCAACTTTCGTGTTTTTTCTATTTAACGGGATAGTTATAACTTGGCCAGTATGATCTGAGGTCAGGCATTTAAAAATAGATTTATATAGAGGTTTGTGTTCACAGAAAATATTATCGATACATGTCGCTGTGCAATCAGTAATCCTCGTAGGTTCGTTAAATTGGGGATATAAATTATAACTCTGAAACAAAGTGAGCAAGTTATTTTTACATTTAGACTCCCTGAGCAAATTTATGTTAAAATCACCCATAACTATTACCTGTTTAGATTTGTTACATACTTTGTTTAACATTTCATCGGTAACTCTTTCGAAGACTTCACAGTTACCACCTGGCGGCCGATATACGGTAACTATAATGTACTTGTCTAATTCCACGCAAGATATTTCTACATGACATTCGGACGAGAGATATTCAATGTCTTTTCTTCGCTTAATTTTAAAAGAACTATTTGCAGCTATCAGTGAACCACCATGGGTTGAATGCTTCCTACAAAACTTACTTACAATGTGAAAATTCTCAAAATTTAGAATCGTTTGATGTTCTTTTAGAAACGTTTCAGTTATACATAAAATGTCGATATCAAATTTTTCTAGAAAAAGACCAATTTCCAGCTCCTTATCATCCAAGCCTCCTTGGATGTTCTGGTGTGCTATGGTAATGAACTGTTTGTTTGGGCATTGCTTAAAAAAGGCGTTGATCTCAGCGGCAGGCACTGCTCCAATACCCAGTTAGCCATGTTTGGAGTTACAATATCCTTAACTATTGTAGCTTGATGATCAGACGTAATTTCCACTATAGTACTATTTTCATTATTAGTTGCGTTAATGTTCCACAATAAGGAATCACATAATCTTTGATTAAACAACCTTTTGAATGCTAAAACATTAATTGCTTTTGTATGCTCGTATATATAGACTATACTATATAGACTATGCTATAGTCAAAGTCAGCCATGTTTTTCTCATTTTAGTTCAGTTGAAGTTTACGTACAGTAAAAATTCGTTCGAAACTCACACATCACATGGAATTTCTTTATTTTTCCAAAGGTTTTGTAATTTTTTTGTGGTTTGGCCCTTTGGCCGAATCTCCGGTCCTTCTCTGTGTTGAGTCGACATTATTCTGAGCACAGTACGTCGCAAAGTAATGAATTTACTACCTTCTTTTAGTAGTAAATACATAATCACGTTCTTGATTACCTACTTGCGGCGTTATTTTTTTCCAATGTTTTAGTTGATATCTTTTAAACCCCGCTATGCAGGATAAAAACATAAACGTTTCCTTAATATATATTAAAAATCCTATACAATGATTCAATTTTGGTCAAGTCTCTTGCACTTTTTCTGTGGGGCAAATGCCCATGGAAAATGGGCCGTCTCCTTTAATGCCAATTACACTTATTACATTCTAAAACTAAATTAAATGAAATACTATTCAAGTGTCAATCAATTGTAGAAATTAATTAATTATGCTTTGGCTACATTAGCGGGCTAGTGTTAACGCGACGAATATGGCCGGGTAGGTACCTACATCTTATCATCGCGTAGTTTTCGGGCGAAGGCGATGCAGTAATGTCTTCGCCCGCCTCAATGTAGACAAGAACATCACCTATACCCGAACACGAATTTGCGTGAACACGAAAGGAGACGGCTCATTTCTGCCCCAAGTCGTTTCAAGTTTAGGTACTTAATTAGCCCCGGAGACCTAAACAAGTTATTTAATTAAAATAACATATAATTAAATAATTCAAACTGTACATTCAATACTAACCTGCCAAGCGGGGATTGCAAATTGGTGATTTAAAAGTACCTGAATGACTATGTATAAGTAATTTTGTATTAAGGTACTGTAGTTCCATAAATCCAAACTAGATGGCGTTGTACGGCGCTAAAACACGCTTGCGAAGTTTTTGTGAATTTATATAAGCCTGTTAATATTTAGTTCGTAATTTGTCTTCGGGTCAGTACCCAATTTGAACATTCTTATTATTTGTACCTATGTGTATTGTGTACAGATCATAGTCAAAGTCAGCCATGTTTTTCTCTTTTATTGTTTAGTTGAAATTTACGTACAGTACGAATTCGTTCGAAAATCGATTCGCTCGAAACCCACACAACCACAACACATGGAATTTCTTTAATTTTCAAAAGGTTTCGTATTTTTTTTGTGGTTTGGCCAAATCTCCGGTCCTTCTATGTGTTGAGTCGACATTATTTTGAGCACAGTAGGTACCTAAGTCGCAAAGTAATGAATTTACTACCTTCTTTTAGTAGTAAGTACATAATCACGTTCTTGATTACCTACTTGCGGCGTTATTTTTTTTTCAATGTTTTAGTTGATATCTTTCAAACCCCGCTATGCAGGATAAAAACATAAACGGTTCCTCAATGTATATTAAAAATCCTATACAATGATCCAATTTTGGTCAAGTCTCTTGCACTTTTTCTGTGGGGCAAATGCCCATGGAAAATGGGCCGTCTCCTTTTATGCCAACATGATAAGAATCTTCCTCCGCTAATGTAGCCGAAGCATTACAGTCAAACTAGAAAAAAAAAAAGAACAGCAAACTTAAATTCTTAGAAGCTATACCTTACAGAATAAAGTACTATACAAAATTGCTTTCACAAAATTTTAAAAGAAGATTACAAATGTCAGGCCAACGATCACAAAAAATATCACATTCTGGATGACTACCAAGGAATGCGTTGAGCCCCCGAGTAATTCTGCATAAAGGACTAAAATCTCGCGACTTTGTACGGCTCGGCGTGGTGGCGAACAGATTATGTTTCCGATTGGGCCGGCGCTGGAGATATTTATCCGGCACACTTAAAACGCACATATGGTTATGTAAACTAGGCGATTCTATGTCTCCTCTAAGTATCTGGCTACCGGTCTTGAGCTGGCCAAAGGAACGCCTTACTTTCAAGGAGTTGAAACCCAGCTGACCAAGCAAAAACTCTGTTGGATATAAGTAGGGATAATAACCGAATGTTTTCTTGTATAGGTTTCTCAAGAAGGCCTTTTGAACTTTCTCCAAAGATAAAATGTGAGTATCACAATGTGGGTTCCACACGCAAGCACTCGTCTCCAATTTACTCCTTACCAGGGTGGAGAACAAAAGCTTGAGGACATAAGGATCACTGAAGTCTCTCGAATTCCGCAAAACAAACCCCAGCCGCTGATAAGACTCTTTCGCGGTGATTGCTACATGTTCATTGAAAGATAGTGTCCGATCGAACGTTACCCCCAGATCTTTGATCATCGATACGCGTTTCATGACATCCTTATCAATAAAATAAGTATGTTGTATAGGCACGCGCTTCCGATCGAAGGACATCACATGGCACTTGTCAGGGTTAAAAAACATTTTGTTGCGCAGACTCCACCGATAGATAGCATCGATATCATCTTGTAACCTCCTACAATCGACCAATGATTGTATTTCAAGGACAAGTTTCAAGTCATCGGCATACAATAAGCACTTGGCGTGCTTTACCTCTTTAACCAGGTCATTAATCATAATGAGGAACAGCAATGGTCCCAAAACCGATCCCTGACTCACACCGGAAGGCGTGAAGTATGGTTGAGAAACATAAATTCCATACTTTACGAATTGCTGACGATCCCGCAAGAAATCCGCAAAAAACCTGAGGAGCCTAGGTGAGAACCCCATACTACTGAGCTTCTGCAATAGTATGTCATTGTCAATTCTGTCAAATGCCTTGCGAAAATCGAAATACAAAACGTCCACCTGCATGGCGCGATCCATACTACTCGAAACAAATTCGACGAGTCCAAGCAGGTTCGTATTTACCGACCTTCCCGGCCGGAAACCGTGCTGCTCATCGCATAGATATTGAGAGACCTGCCTATAATATATCTCACGATGCAGAATATATTCGAAAGTTTTGGCCGGCGAGCACAAAATCGCAATGGGGCGGTGTTCATCCACTGTTTTCTTTTTGTGAGTCTTAGGTATTGGAGTGACTCTCGATAATTTCCATTGACGTGGATAAACACCACTTGCCAGTGACAGATTAAAGAGAAAACAGAGGGGAAGAGTCAAATGTTCCCTGCAGGATTTGAGAATAGAGGCCGGCAAACCGTCCGGGCCCGGCGAGCTATTGGCCTTGAGTCTATTCAAACCAGTGCTGACATCCTCCGGCGATATATAGGGAACATCCACAGTACCACCCTCGTCAGACACACACTGCTCAGCATTCAAGGATGGTGCATCCTCGAGAAAAACACTTGAAAAATATTTGGCAAAGGCTTCAGCCGCCGCGACCCCCTCTCGAAGAGTTCCCTCGTATTCGACAATCGGCTCAAAACCGCCTTTGGATCTTAAATTAGCCACGTGTCTCCAGAAGTTCTGTGGACACTTTTTCAAGTCGTTTTCAAGTGATGCAATATGCAGTTTGTAGGCTTCGGACATACGGGACTTCAGGCTCGATCTGAGGTCAGAAAAGGATTGGTAATCCTCCTCACGCTGATAAAGTTTCCACTTTCGATGCAGTAATTTCTTTTTGCGCATATCCGCTATGATATCAGGCGTGAACCAGACTGGGTATCTAGTAGAAGTACACTTCAAACGCTTTTTCATAGGAATGCACTGATCAAAGACGGAATATAATAGGTCATAAAAACCATCAGCCGCCGCCTGGACCTCACTGCACTGGTACACACATTCCCACGAGCATTCACTGAGCAAACTATTCAAACGCGAGAAATCAGCCTTCTTGAAATTCCAGTTGCGAGATACTTCCATGTTACTAGGTGATAATTTAGTGCCTGTATCTTTACACGAATTTAAAGCGAATGTCATTTCAAGGGGAGGATGATACTTATCAATATTAACTACCCCTCCGGCCGGCGCCTCGATAACACTGACGAGTGACTCATCGCATTCGCGCGTCAGAATTACATCCAACTTACTGCCGTGAAAGTTAAAAATTGCATTACAATCAGTTACGTCACAATATTCTAAAAAATATTCGTAATAATTACTTATATTAGTAGATGCACTATTCATATTTAAGTCACCTGTTATTATGATCTTTCCATTTAAAGTCCTGATAAAGGATTCAATCTTACAGAACAAGTTCATATATACGTCATCCGTTGCACTAGGGCTAATATATACTACACATACATAAAAAGTGAGACCACGGTAAGTGAAAGAGGCCCACAAGTCTTCCCCAGCATCAGTCTCGAAGTCCCGTCGCCTCCTCAGTGTGAGGCCCGGACCCGCGGCGAGCAAGACGCCGCCGCCGGGCGAGCCCCGGTCCCGGCGCAGGAGCGACCAGCCAGCAGGAACGACTTCGGCGTCCTCCACCGAGCCATCGAGAAATGTCTTAGCTGCCACTAGCATGCTGTCACAGAGGAGTAAGCTCTTATTCAGATCCAACAGCTTGGTTTTCAGACCCCGTACATTCTGGTAAAATATACTGATCTGTGAACGACTCGTACTACCCGGCTTGTTGCTCGCCGACTTCGCCCCGAAATGTCCGATTTTCAGGGAAACGCTTTTTAAAGTTCACCCACTTGTTAACGCGCGCGTTCTCGGGCCAGATATCGACTGAGAAAATTTTATCGAAGCACTCTTCAGGTACACCAATTTTATATGATTTATAATTATTTTTCGTTTTCAAATCTTCAACTATAAATGGTTTTTGTGGGCAAAGTTCATTCAAGTAATTTTTGATTTCATCAGCGGTAGAGAGCATGTTCCACAAATGAATATACTTAC
This sequence comes from Ectropis crepuscularia, assembly GCA_963693475.1. Taxonomy (NCBI): domain Eukaryota; kingdom Metazoa; phylum Arthropoda; class Insecta; order Lepidoptera; family Geometridae; genus Ectropis; species Ectropis crepuscularia. Next base: position 12,010,484 of record OY856368.1, on the reverse strand, counting down.
GTGGTTCAACTGCTCTGAGAGGTGTAATAGCGGGCCCTGCAAGGCAGCGGAGTGATGATGAACGTTTGGGCTCCTGGTGCCTCTCGGTCTGAAGCTTAGAAATCTTGGCTAATTTTACCTCGGGTACTACCTTGGACTGGAACTGTTCATTTACCGGCTGAAACACGGGCATACCAACTATGGAGTCCTCCAAACAAGACGTTCGCATTGGATCACTTGCATTCGGCTGTTCACATTTGTTAGGCGAGTATATGAGTACATCTCTCTTTTTGCGTCGGCGTTGACGATCTTCACGATCAGTAGCTGATTTTCTATCAAGAGAAGTTGCCGGTGCCGTAGGTGGTGCCTGGTTCAGCGCTTCAGGATTAATGTAGCGCGGGAGTCCCTCGAGAGAACCAATTCGACGAAAGATGTCATGAGAGGCGGAACTCAATGCGTTGTTTGCCTGTCGCAATTCCCTCGACAAATTGTTTTGTGCGTCCACATTTCGAGTGAGTCCCTCAATCATCGCGTGATGCACTGCAAAAGACTCCCGCAAGCTGATAAGTGACCGCTGCAATTCATTGAAGTGACAAATGATCCCCTTGTTTATTTCTTCCCCAATAATACTGCGGATGGTATCAGCCGATATGCACGTACACTTACAAGAACTCTGAGGTTTGGTACGAAGAGTGACGTTATCGTACACATACGTAGACACGGCCGGTGACTGCGCCGTCTCGGTAATTTTAGGCATAAAATTCGACTTTGATGACCGAATCGGAGTGTCTGTGTTGTCCCCCGCCTTTCGCTCCTTACAACGGCATAGCGGACAGACATAGGATTCCTTAAACTCAGATGTCAATTCCCTGAAATTTTGTGTCTTTAAACCGACGCAATCGACATGGTATTTGTCGTAACAACGACAACATGTTAAAAAATTACTATCTTCCAATTTACTGGTACACCCAGCGCACACATTGATATCCATTGCGCAGTGTATTGGTGAGCAAAGCATGTAATACGTAGCAGCAGTTTAGGACTCGTTAATGTACCGCGAACACCAACAGGTAAACATCCCAAAGATCGTGTCCAGAACGGCGTAAGTGCCTCAATAGATAGCGTCACTTACGGGAGATCGTCAAAACAGTAATAGATATGAAGTGTTATATGAGTGTCATAATAATACATTTGTGTAAAATAATGACTATACTTACACAATGCACTGAAAAACCACTTTTACACATTAGAAACTCATAGTAACAATCTTGACTCCAGTTTAGACTTTTTATTTTTATTAATTATTTTACAAGTAGAAGTATTCACTAAAGCACTGTACTGTGAATGTGTCAGTCGTCAGTTTAAACGTAGGTATTTAAACTTGAACCGTTAACGAGTTTTCGTTTAGTTATTTATTATTGAACTGTGAGTTTATTAATTTAGAAGTCCAAATTATTTTAATTGTGTAAGAATTCATAAAAGTGTATTAATAAATAAATGTCCATTTAAACATTACTCTATTAAAATTAATAAAGGACTCAAACATTCAAATAAATCAAAAATACAACAACAATAGAAAAAAAATTAAAACTAATCCCAGCACAGAAAGATGTAAGGTAGGTCATGAAACCATTTTTATCGTAAGTGAAATACTCAACTTAGAAAATATATCAATGAAATGAAACTTTTTCTTTATGTCGCTTGCGCGTAGAATAGATGGCTTGCGTTAAAATTTATTTTTTGTCATAATTTTGACATTTCTGCAGTTATAGGTCTAAGCGTCTTTTCAATAAGGCGTAAATTGTTTTAGCTACACGTTACGATAAAAAAGTGAAATACCTACATTTTACGATGTTCTTCCATAACAGGCTCGATATTACTACGTCTACCTCCATACAACGATCAAATGATTCGTGATTCGGAACAACTTTGACATTTCGAATCAGCTGAACTGAAAACTGAGCAATTGAGGAATTGTATTCTTATTCTTATCAATTATTTAACGATTCTTATCAATTTCATAAGAGTTATCTTTTCAAATAAACATAGAACACAACCAGTCAAATTTAGTATACGTGTAAATCCATTCGCCTCAAGTTAGAAGCTTGACAATGGAACTTGGTTTACGTTCTGGAAGACTCCTGAACCGGCTTTTTCGAAGGCCTGTTGGTATATCTGCTTACAGAAATGTGACTGGCACAGCAGTTAAAGAAGAGGTGAACACTGACCTTGTGAACTCCTTCAATCAAGACATTAAACTTGGTAAGTTTACATTGGCGTAACAGTAGCATCGAAGGCTCGATGTAAATTCATTGGCCAAAGATCATTTTGTCTACTCTACTAAAACACTATTACACCTAAATTTAGGGCGAGGGAGAGGGGTAGAGGGTGGGGCTAGTTGAATCTGTCATCTGGACCTAACAGGTCAGAGTTGGATTTGTCACTAATCTCGACCTAACCGGTCTAACTTGGACTCTGGGTGGGCTCCCGCCAGAAGCTCTTGCGGTCGCCCCTGAATGTTGCTTCGCCACACTCAGCCTTCGTTTCGCTACGGAGGTCGCCGGCTCGCTTCGCTCGCCACCTTCCCCCTTCGCTCAACTCGACTTCATGCGGCGAAGCAACATTCAGGACCTCCCTTGAGCTTCTGGCTCCCGCATTTTTTATAAACACTCTAGGGGTAGTAGCCACAAGACTAGGTGGAGTCGGGGTGCTCTGTGTCGGTTTTGTGACTAATTTCAACCTAACCGGTCTGAGTTGGTCTCTGGGTGGGTGGGTAATTTGTTAAGTATTAAAGGGAGGAAAACGATTTTAACAAAACTATGTACGAGTATTTATTTTAATTTATAAACATAGTTGATTACACTTATCATGATCAACATAAAAAAAAAATGTTTTTTTTTTTTTTTACTTCATTGAACCTCAAAAATCGCGAACAAAACGTTTCGTTTCACGAACTTAGACATAGCAGACATTCAAATTTATGCAATATTTCCTGATATTGCGTTCCATTTCACGCATCCGCATGTTTTTCGTGTGAATTTACAGAAACTTTAAATATTAATTAAAAATATTTTCGCGTAACTCCGGCAGCTAAAATCGAATTGGGAGGGTCAAGACAAAGCCCCTTGACCATTCCACATTAGCGGTATCCTCAAATTCAGGCGACTCGATTCAAGACCCGACCCAAAAAAACTATAATAAATGATAGTTAAAAAATACAGGTTTATCCTATGGGCGCCTTCACATACGGTCGCAAGCAGCTCGGCATCTGTGCGACAGCAGTCAGCGCGACAGCTGTCGCGCGACACGTAATTGTAAGCAAGTCGCGGGCATCCGCTGCTGTCGCGCGGATGTCGCGCGGCTGCCGCGGTGCTTGCGACCTAATGTAAATGCGCCCTATGACAGTCAAAAATGTTAGTTATTAAACATATTAACTTACTTACTAAAGAAAGATTTGCAGTGAAAAAAACTCCATTACAAAATATAGGTACATCTGAATCATGGAGTTAAACAAGATGCTTTAAGTTAAACTCTTTTAGATGTAAGTAGATATTATATAAATAATCTACATTAATAAAAAAGAATCCCCAAATGTGTTGCTAAGCTTAGAACATGGCCAGCTATTCTACCACCAAGCAATAATGTTCAAACATTACTGTGTTCCGGTTTGAAGGGCAATGTTTCCAGTGTAATTACAGGGCATAGAGATAAAACATTTTTATCTCTATGTGACGTGCGCGGTGCAGTGCTAGGTAATGATTTGGACTCTTCATGTTCCAATAGCTGCACGTGACTGTGTTGTTATGTAATAGGCATGTTGCTTACCATTAGGGGCTTGTCCTGCTCATCTTGTCACAAAAATAAATGAAAAAAACTAGTGAATGGCTTCACCAATTCAGTTCTTTTTACATATTTCTTAAAGCTCGCGAAAGCTTTACAAGGAGAAGAAAAACATTTTAGATTTTTATTTCCTCATTTAAAGCAACATTTGACATGAATGTACCTATCCTGTGGCTTTAAATATTTGATCTTAACATGTTTTCTGTAGATTACTTTTCACAAAATCATTTATATATTTATTGAATAACTAGCGGCCCGCCCCGGCTTTGCACGGGTACATACACACACACATACACCCATTTTTTTGCATCGGGTTTCAAAAAAAAAGTAAAATTAATATTTTAGAATAAAAAACTGCTTACTGTGACATAACTATAATATTTAGACATATGCTGTCGCGACACTTTTTGTAGATAATAATGAGTTCTGCAAAGTCGTAGTAAATGATTTGTTCTATCATCAATAATTTTCGCAGCGCACGCGACGTAAGGAATTTTTCAGGACATTTTTTTACACCTTATGTTACATTATTGGAGTTTTAGTAAGGGTATCACCCTATTTTTTTTTTAAATATAATATAGCCTATTTTACTCGGAAATAATGTAGCTTTCCAAAGGTGAAAGAATTTTTGAAATCGGTCCAGTAGTTTCGGAGCCTATTCATTACAAACAAACAAATCTTTCCTCTTTATAATATTAGTATAGATAGGCGAGCAGAGTTAGCTGATATGCCTATATCTCAGTGTTGAAATAAAAAAAAATAGGTAAATGTCTTTAACTATCCATTTGTCCAATCTGTCCTTGGAAGAGTTTAATGACTTTGCTGAAATAACATCCTCAGGCAACCTGTTCCAGTTGTACACCACTCTGTTGCTGAGGATGTGATGTGCAGTGTTTGTCAGTGATGGTTACAGGCTTTAAAAGATTAAATTATCTGAAGAGCCAAATATTTTTTCTGTAGATTACTTTTTACATAATTACAGTCTTCTAGTAAAAGATAAAATTACCTCAAAAGCCACTTATAGTCTCCAAAAAAAATGTTTGTCTGTAAAGTCGGTTTACTGACGATAGAACGTGACAACGTCTTAAGAAAATACTGATGGAATGGTAGCATTTTTCAAAAGAAAATTTTAATTTCATTTGTTTAATAGATTTGTATGTAAAAAGTAATCAGTAGAATTTAGTCATTTTCAATCAAAACAATGCAAAAAAGCTTTTAGATGCCGGGGATCGAACCCGGGGCATTTCACATGCAAAGCGAACGCTCTACCACTGAGCTACATCCCCGCTTGAACTACTGGTCGAAATAATTAATACAACTGTAACAAACTTGCGGCGAGGTAACGACCGACGGTAACGGTACATGACGTCATGTTTTGTGGGCGTGCAGCCGGCTTCATCGAATTATAAGACTTTATCACGTCAAAAGTTATCAGCCAGTTTTGGCAAAGGCCTCTCTTCCTTCCTTCCAGATAGCCCGATTTACGGCTTTGGTGGCCCAGTCTTTATCGTGCGATTCGAATTAGTTACTCCACCTTCATCTGGGTCGACCCTGAGGTCGTTTATATGTTGACATTTGTGAAATTGTAAATTTGAATTCTAGCTGTAGTAGTGTAGTAGCTAAAATGAGATTGGTTTCCTCCCGATGTTTTCCTTCACCCCTTTAAGTTAGTGGCATTACGCTCATAACTTCGAAACGACAGTGGTGTGTGTGGTTTTGAACCCGGGGGTGTCCGGAGCGGCAGTCGCCATTCTCCCCACTAGACCAGGCGTAACTTGGTGGCTGCTGGTGAATTTACAAAACTACTCTTCAGGTGGAGCTATACCGGTGTTCAGAAGAGCCCAGCTGTTCCCCACACGAGTGGCGTTGCAGGATGAGTTTGGAATATATACATACGCTGGGCTGTACCAGGCCGCTTCAGTGCTTAGCTCGGAAATAGCTGCACAACTGGGTAAGTGAACAATTTCCTATATTTCCAAGTTGATTACATATTTTTACATGTTTTTGTGTATGTTTAAATTCACATTAATAATTATCAAATAGGTACCAGTGTAACTTGACTCCCACTAGTGAGTACATGGGATACTTATGCTCAATGATAACAGTGTTATGAAATACCATAATAGCTTCAATTCATGTTTTCACTAGGGGACAAAGTCGCTCGACAAGTCGCGATTAGACGCAGGACAAGTCAGGACAGGACAGGACAGGACAGTCCAGAGAAATTACAGGGCTTAGAGACATAATATCTTAGATCTCTGGGTGACGAGCGCAGTGCAGTGCTAGGTAATGATTTGGACTATCATGTTCCAATAGCTTCGTGTTACTGTGCTGTTATGTGGCAGGCATGTTGCTTACCATCAGGCACATGACCTGCTCGTCTCGTCACTCTAGGCTATAAATAAAAAATAAATAAAGGACATTACGTTACGTTATAGAAAATTATGATTCAGATGTTGCTCGAAGAAGTAGTGTTGTTAAGTGCAACTCACATGCCAGTGACACGCAGGGGCAGATCCAGCTTTGGCTCTAGGGGAGGGTCATATGGCTCGAAAGGGGGGGGGGGATCACATGGCTCCAGGGGAGGGATCACATTTATGCTTGTCATGTCACGAAACTGTGCGATAAGTACATGCATTCTTTTTAATCAGTGGTCCACCTAACTGGACCCAGCCCAGGAGGTGTCATGAACCCTCCCTGGATCCGCGCTTGGCGACATGCGTCCTCACTACGCAAATGCGACGTTCGAGTCGGAAGACACGAAGTCCCACAAGATCTATGCTCGCGAAGCGTCCACACGCGCCATTTCTAAGAACTCATGGAGCGATTTTCACCCGCCACCGCCGCGGTTGCGGCCCCGCAGCCCGCAGCTCCTGTAGAATGTAGATATATATGAAAAAATTTGCAGTCATAGGAACTGCCGGTAGAAATGAAAACTTATAATTCAGAATTTGATAGCTTACTTTGGCAACTACGCAAGTGAAACCGGAGGGCGGCGTGGCCAGCATGGCCATCTAGAAATGCTGACGCAATTCTAGATAGCCAATGGATATGTCCCGAGTTCACCCGAAGACTTTTCAATATTCCCGAGCGTGACGCTAGACAGGCGCGGTCCCAGCCTCAAATTTTTTGTCACTAATAATATTACAGTAAGATAAGTTATATATGATATAACGACATGGTTTTTAACTGTGGCCCTCAAAACAAAGCTCAAAGTCGCACATCGAGCTATGAAGAGAGCTATGCTCGGAGTCTCTTTGCACGATAAAATCAGAAATAAATAAATATACATATTCATAGCTCAAAGAGTAAGCAAGCTGAAATGGCAATGGACAAGCCACATCGCTCGCAGAACCGACAATCGTTGGGAAGAGAGGTTCTCGAGGGGCGACCACAAACCGGAAGACGCAGTGTTGGACGTCTAGAACCATCGGTCTATCTAGGGCCTAGATGGACCGATGGTTCTAGACGTCCATGTCTCAGTTTCATAAGCACACGCACTGATCATTGAGGTATTTTAGACTCAAAGATGTGCCGTAATTTTCCGAACGGCGCCTAGCCGAGTTGGGTCCTTCGTCCTTCGTTGGACCGCTATGTCGAATCGGATCTACCTAATTAGATCTTTTGGCCCAGGTAGACATTTATTTGTCGACAACTTCGAGTGTAGTATTCCCAACAATAACCGTTGCAGGTGCAATATGAACATTTGACATGTCCTTCGTCTTGTCTATTTTCATCTTCAGACCTACCTATTGGGGTACTGAGGTCCCTGAACATAGCACCGAGGTCTTTCACCGACTCCGCCATAATGACTATGTCGTCGGTAAACCGAATGTGAGTGATAAATTCGCCGTTGATATTTATGCCATATGACCGGTCCAGTAGCTTCAAACTGTCTTTGAGAGCGGTGGTGAACAGTTTCGGAGAGATAACATCTCCCTGTCTCACGCATTTCTGTAGCCGGATACGTTTTATTTATGCAGTTGTTCTGTAATCAGACAGGCTTCGAATACGAATCGAATGTTTCATAGTTCACATACGCTGTACTGTGTGACCGGATTATACTCCTTGGTTTTTTGTATAATCTGTCAGAGCGTATGGTACTATGACTTTTTGGAAACCGGCTTGTTCGGGTAGCAAGAAGGTGGCTGGTGCAAATCGTCAAGACCGCGTGCGAGGCGTTTCGTGATTACCCTTGATCCCTTGAAAACAACTTGTAAACGTGGCTCAGAAGTGAGATGGGCCTGTAATTCTTCAATAAGGTGTTGTCACTTTTTTGAAGATGATCACACTTTTGCTCTACTGACTTTCGGGATAGTATAACGGGGAGGAGTATAACTGTTCCTAGAATCTCACAATATCCTCTAAAATTTCGGGCTTCGTCGAGATGATGTTGCATTTATCGGTCTTCAGTATGGTTAGTTGGCTTTGTCCAAGAAATATATCTCTTGCGAAAACTTTCAGTCCTTTGTTCCACTTGATCACTTCTTAAATTCTCGTAGTAATTAAGCAGCGTATGTCCAGTCGCACACAAGTAAAGCAAGATAGAAATATATCTATTACGCTGTCTGCAGACCGTTATGTCGACCGAAGACTGCAATCACATTTTACACGTAACCGCCTAGGTTCTATTTTGGCGTCGGCTTTTGTATATAGAATTTTCTGCCAACTGCATGAACAGTTTTCATCTGTCATTTATTTCGTCCGCCGTTACGCATTCATCGAGGCAATTCGAAGTGATGTTCGAGTTGAAAGTTATCGGGATTCTGGACTTGAGCAGAATTTTATTGGAGCGTAGATTCATCGCACTTCATCAGACGAGATCTTTCGAACTTGATGTTTACATTCAGCGTGACTCGTAACATACGATGATCGCTGCCGGTCTTGACTCATGACCTTGCTGATTACAGAGATTGAAGCCTATTCAATTTTTTTTACTGTTCAATTTAATTTTTACGATTTGGGGGGGGGGGGTCATGTCCCCCGTGACAGTGACCGTCCACCCTTAGGACCGCGCATGACGCTAGAATTCAATTCACAGCCCACGTAAAATCTGTCTGTAGCGCGCCAAAAGAAGTTTTCACTTCAAAAAACTCGGCGGGTAGCGCGCCGGTTGGTTGGCGTCCGTTGGGGGTCTATATGGGGTGGCATAACATTTTTTGTCCTATTTTAGGTAGGCATAACGTTTTTAGGACTAATGATAATTTACCATAACAACTAAACGCATAACTGTCTTCGCATAATGTTAACTAGCATAACCATATATAACATAACGATAACTTAGCATAATGTTTAAACGCATAGCCATATATAGCATACAGATAACTTAGTATAATGTTTCGACGCATAACTATAAATAGCATAATGGTTAAAGGCACACATTGAGAAAAGCATAACAATACTTAAACATACTGATCAACGGCATAAACTTTAAACGCCTAACTAAAAAACAAGTGTAAAGAGCGGACATAAATAAAATAGGTGGGTGTGTGAAATGCGGGTGGGTACTTCGACAACAATATTTATTATTCGTAATGTAGGTATCTACTAATTTAATGGAATATCTATGCAGGACTATGCAGTAGTATAACAATTTTTGTACCAATTTATGTAGACATAACGTTTTTAGGACTTAAAAACCTACATACACCTAAGACATATTTATGGTGCACTTTTTGACTCCGGGTGGGCTCCCGCCAGAAGCTCTTCGGTCAGCCCTGAGTGTTGCTTCTCCATACTCGGCCTGCACTCCACTACGGAGGTCGCCGGCTCGCTTCGCTCGCCACCTCCCCCCTTCGCAACGCTTGGCCTCGCATGGATCGCTCCACTCAGGACCTCCCTTGAGCTTCTGGCTCCCGCATTTTTTAAATACACTCTAGGGGTAGTAGCGACAAGACTAGGTGGAGTCGGGGTGCTCCGAGTCGGATCTGGACCCTTTATAACCTGGTTATATATTACGTAGCACAACAAATATTTAAAAAATGCCTAAATGCGTCTGAGCAACAGTCGAATTGAATGTAGCACAATAGATTTTTATGATTAAAACACATAACGCCAAAAAACGATTATGCAAAAGTTACATTATGACACTATATGTTATGCTACATTCATTATGACAAAGTAAATTAGGAAAAAAAATATGCGATTTAAACGGCACCTTAAAAAAATAGAACAAATAAAAAAATGCCTAAAAACTATTATGCGTCTCATCAATAGTCGAATAAAATGTAGTACAATAGATTGTTATGCTTAAAACACATGACGCCAAAAAATGATTATGCGAAAGTTGCATTATGACACTATACATTATGCTACATTCATTATGACAAAGTAAATTAGGAACAAAAAGTTATGCGTTCTAATAGGCTCCCGTCCGTTGGACCTCGAGTGATCGTTAACTGCCCGTCCTGCGATCAAAACTATGAACTAGTGAAATCAATTAATATAATTCGTCTTAAAATGAGTCTCAACTGAGGGGTTAAATAAAAAAGGGACATAAAGCAATGACAATTATTAAATTTTGTCGAAAGAGAGCTTTAAGTTCAAGGTATTTTTGTTATCAAGATATTTAAAGCTGCGCAATCAATGACTACTACGACTGGTACTGTACATGTTTTATCTTGTTCAGAATAGTAATATGGTTTATTGTTTAGATTTTCTCGGGTTTATTGTTTTTATGAAATTTATTTTTTGTATTTTTTTAAGTATTATTCCAGCTATTTCCAACCACATACCTGAAGTCAATGCCCATTCATGGCATAATAATTTCGGTGTTACAAATTTTGTTAATTTGCTAATTGCGATGTCTAGCTTTAAAATAACTAGCAATACAGAACGCTTTTATGTCTACCAGTACCGAACATTTACCACCTACTTACAAATTGTAGAGTACTATTCTAAACTGATATTGTGTAACAGTTTTGCTCATTTAAAGTTGAACCTATACGTATATCTTGATTATAATTATGGGCTTAGTAAGTAACAATATTATTGACGACATAGACGACACCGGTACTATATTATGTAGATCGATAAGTGACCCCTCTAAGTGTTTCTCTACCCTTCAATTTGATAACAACTACATAAGTAAAAAAATTACAATTCTATCTCTCAATATACGTAGCATTCAACAAAATATGGATAAATTTCTTGTCTTTCTTAGTAGCTTTGATATAGAAATTGACATAATAGTGATGACAGAGTGTTGGACTCAGAATTATGACCCTCCATCGATTTCAAATTACAATTTGTTTTATTCGAAGATAAGTTTCAACAAAAATGATGGAGTCGTAGCTTATGTCAAAAATCATTTTTGTGTAAGCTCATATGAACCAAAGATAAACGAAGGTAACTGCTTGATTTTAGAAATTGATGATCTGTACTCTATCGTATGTTCGTACCGACCACCATGTTTTAAAAATCCTACTAGCTACTTATACTCATTAGACTCTTTATTGTCCAGTCTTAGGATAAAATCTAACATAATATTAACAGGCGACATAAACATCAATATTTTACCTAACGCTAAAGCTACGGAGCATTCCTCTATTTATCTTGATATGTTGGCTACACATGGTCTGGTGCAGGGTGTCGACCTACCTACTAGGTACACCACTTGTCTGGACCATTTCATGATCAAGACAAATAACAAGTGGGAGACTTTAGTTTTCAACGAACTCACTGACCACTCACCGATACTATTAGTGATGGATACGAAACAACTGGTGAGAAAAAATACACCCTGTAACTACAAAACGATTACCGATTTTGAAAATATAAGGAAAACTTTAAACGAACAAGTGTGGTATGACTACTACAACATTGAGGATGTTAATATTGCTACAAATTATATTATTAACTTATTACAAAACACAATTGACAAAAACACCAGTCTAAAAAGGACTTCACATAGGCTTAAACCACTGAAGCCTTGGATTACCACAGGATTAGTGAAATGCATCAGAAAGAGAAACTCTTTGCAAAAGAAAGCTAAGCTGGCATGTAATAATGATGACTCTATATTGACATACAAAAAGTACAGAAATTTATGTAATCACATTATAAAAACTCAGAAACATAATTATTATAAACGCCAATTAGACTTATCAAAAAGAGATAGTAAGGGTACCTGGAAGATAATAAAAGAACTTTCTAATTATACATCAGAAAGAGTCTCATCGAATTCTTTACTTAAGATTAAAAATTCCCCTGAAGTGTCGTTGACTGAAGTAAATAATTATTTTACGTCTATTGGCAGTAAATTGGCCAACGAAACTCTTTCTAAATTAAACAAAAGTGACATAGAGTTGGCATCTGCAATATTTCATTCTCGTGGTAATCCTATCCACTCGTTATCATTATTTTTAACGGACGACAAAGAAATTCGTAACATAATTTCAAATTTAAAAAATAGTAGAGCAGCGGGCCATGATAATATAACCACAAATATTATCAAATCATGTTCAGATTCACTGGCGGGTCCTATCGCTTATTTATGTAACCTCAGTTTTTCTAAAGGTATTTTCCCTGAACCTTTTAAACAAGCTATTGTGTCTCCCATTTATAAAGCTGGCAACAAACTTGAACCCTCGAATTATAGGCCAATCTCGCTTTTATCTGTTTTATCTAAAGTTTTGGAAAAAATTGCAAACAAACGACTCATGTCTTACTTGGAAAAAAATAATCTATTAGCTTCCAGTCAATTTGGCTTTCGGGCTAAAAAATCTACGGATGATGCAGTTCTAAAACTAACTGCAATACTTACATCGTACTTAGATATGAATAAAAGATGCGTTGCGGTGTTTTTAGACCTCCAAAAGGCTTTCGATACCGTATCCATACCTATTCTTCTTGCACGTCTAAACAATATTGGTGTAAGAGGAATTAAAAACGCATGGTTTGCGGACTACCTCTCTAATCGTAGCCAAAAAGTTAAAGTAGATGACTATATGAGTTCTAAAGCTATGTGTAACTACGGCGTACCACAAGGATCAGCATTAGGCCCCACATTATTTCTCATATATATTAACGAGTTATGTAAACTAAACTCTACCAAAGCGGAGATGTTGATGTTTGCAGATGACACAGTCTTGGTTTTTCATAGTGATACTTGGACGGATGTATTTAGGGAGGCTGAGAAAGGGCTATCTAAGGTAATTTCATGGCTTGAAAATAATTTGTTATCCCTAAATACATCCAAGACGAAATACCTGGCATTTAGTAAAACCAATGCAAACAGACCGCCTGATAATTTGCACATTAAAGCACACGTGTACCCATGCAATATTTCAAATAATCATAATAATTGTAGCTGTAATATTTTGGATCGTACGCCAACCATTCGATATTTAGGTGTTAATATTGACGAAAAACTCAATTGGGGAGCGCATATTAAGTCTGTTGCAAAACGTATTAGAAAACTGATACATGTCTTCAAAACGCTAAAGTTTGTAGCAGACGAATTATTACTGATTCGTACGTACAAGTCATTGGCTGAGTGTGTTGTAGGGTACTGCATAAGCTCCTGGGGAGGTGCAGGTAAAACACTAATGATTATAGCGGAAAGAGCTCAAAGAGCTTTATTAAAAGTTGCTATGAACTTGAGCTTTAGATATCCTACAACAGCATTATTTGAGAAATGTAAAGTGTTATCAGTGAGGAAGCTATTCATTTACTATTGCATTCGTAGATATCATAGAGATACAGTTCCAAACAACCATGATACTGAAAAAAGGGTAACTAGGTTTCATGTACCGAATTACAACAGTGAAGTTGCTTGGAGACATTATTTGCATATGGCACCCATATTTTATAATAAAATTAATAGTTCGCAAGATATACGTAAATTGGTGTCATATAAATTGAAGAACACTACTTACAATTGGTTATCGGGCTTGGACTATGCTGATACTGAGAAACTACTGGAAAAGGTTTTGTAAGATTTATTAGGATATTGTTATTATTTTCGTTTTGTACTGGTTGTTTTAATTTATTTGAGATTTTCTTATTCACTATATTACTTCTTATTTTGCAATTAGTTTAAGTTAGTCAATAAGTTTCATTTTGTTAATTAATTTTGGCTTCTACTGTATTATTTATTGTTAATTAACTATTAGTTGCTTTTCTAAATTTTCTAATTATAAACGTAAAATTAAGTTTGTTGAACATCATAATTCAGTTGAATAATGGAAGACGCTGCCTTTTGCGCCACAGTATTTACACTAATGCAAAAGGCAGAGCCGCACAAATCTTTGTAACGCAATCTCTGTTCAATAAAATTATCTTTATCTTTATATCAGATCCAGTTTATATGTGCGTCATTCACCTATCTTAATGTTTATTTATCTATTATGTTACACAATGCATTGTCGGATATAACAAGATTATACCCATTTATCTGATAATGATTTGCGTGATATTCTGAAACAAATATTTGAATGTTCATCGATACTTACTAATAGACTACAGGCCCGTGAACAAAATTTACGTAGTAAATGAACCACCAGGAGCATAGAATAGATAATATAGATAGAACGGACACTCTCCACCCCCCGCCAATTTCAAGCTTCCTCCCCCTCGCGGGCGCGAGGCGGACTCAACGAAGGGTTATTATATCGGACGATAATTTTCTATGAGAATACGACCATGATGCTGTATTATTTAACAAAATGGTACCAAATTTTTCGTCTATTATACGAAACAAGAATAAGAGATTTTTAATTTCATAGGAATTTCTACAAAGATTGAATCATTTTTATAAACTGTGTTAAGCTATTCTGGTTAGAAGTACGCGCCAACACTGAAGTCCTGTGACGAAATTATTAAACTCGTTGTTTTTAAACTGCGGCTTTCGTTGTCAGAATTGAATTGTCAGAATACACTTACCCAAAGAGAAATCTTTGGGTAAGTGTACTTAACTAAAAATCAATTCGTACATGGTATCTTTATTATCTCCTATTTTGTTTTAAATCTTCTACCTTCTGATTGTTGATGAAAGTTATATTTACCTACATTAAAGATCGAACACTTACTAGGTAAGATTGTAAGCCACAGGCAGGTGAACTCACGGGTCACAGCTATTCCATAAAATAATTTAGTAACCCTAGATGACACGCACACATGCGTAAATGTGTTCGAACGACATATGCGTAGTTGTGTGAGTGTAGGTATGTCGACTTCACCGTTTGTTTGGAGTTTAGGCCGAGTGTCCGGGGTGTGCCAGGAGTCCAGGAGACCTAAGTAGGATGATAGAAGGGTATAAAGTAATAAGATTCAGCACTACGCCGTCACTTGTAATCTGTCCAACTGAGTACAGTCGAAGAGGGGGGGGGGGGTTGCAACCCTCGATCATTTCTCCTTGTCGCTTGATTTTTGTACGGCATTGGGAAATAATGGATCAGAAGAGGTATTCTCTTCATGGTTGTGTGTGAATTGTCCACCAATATTTATTTATTACATGAGTAATAAATAAAATATAGGTATTGGTGGACAATTCACACACAACACCATCTGACCCCAAACTAAGCAAAGTTAGTGCTGTGGCGGCTAGATAGCTGATATAATACTTATATAGTTTTAAATATATACTTATTATACATAGAAACACCGAGACACAGTACAAATATTTGAATTCGGTAGATGCTATTTTTCACGCCAAAAACTCACCACGGGATAGTGAACTACTTTCTATAAACTAGCATGTTTTTCCTTCATTCTTTAATCTTGGACGTCTACTCTGTACGAAAAACTCAATTTCGAAATAAACTCGCGACTTTCCTACTCCGGTTCTACTTCGATCCGTCGTTTCGTTAGACTACTCTAACTTATAAGCTTAGAACATTTAAACCTCAAACAATGTTCGATCGGACGCAACAAAGTAGAACCGGAGCAGGACGTCTACTCTGTTTCTACGAAAACGAAATTTCGAAATAAACTCGCGATTTTCCAACTCTGATTCTACTTCGATCCGTCGTTTTGTCCGTTTAAATGTTCTAAGCCAACTCTAATTAGACTATGCTTAATTATTACAAGGATAGTGTTGTGTGAATAAAGTCCAATATTCATTACTATTATTTGATTACAGTTGGCGACACAGAACGTACCATAGCGTACATGTGCAGTAACGATGCCTCGCATATTATTGTCCAGTGGGCTATTTGGATGTCTGGTAATATCGGTATGTATATGCATTTTACTTATAATTACATATTTTGACTTCGAACTTCAAACTATTTAAAGGTACCTTAAATGTATGATACGAGCAGACTGTCTTTTATTTTTCTTAAATAGCTAAGATTGATGAGACGACGAGCAGGTCTACTACGAAAACAAACTCCGAATAATCGGATCCGACCGAGAGCTGAATCGGATCTGTAGACTACCACGAAAAACATTCGAATCGATACATCTCGGTCGGAAGTTATAGACTTAGGTCGGATGAGGGTCGGATCGAACGAAACGGCCGATTCGATCAACGTAGTAGACCTGCAGTACACGTGCCTGATGGTAAGCAACATGCCTGCCACATGACAGCACAGTGACACGCAGCTATAGGAACATGAAGAGTCCAAATCATCACCTAGCACTGCACTGCACTCGTCACCCAGAGATCTAAGATGTTATATCTCTAAGCCCTGTAATTTCGATGGAAACATTACCCTTCAAACCGGAACACAGTAATGTTTGCACATTACTGCTTGGCGGTAGAATATTTGGCAAAGGTGTGGTACTTCCCCAGGCGGACTCTGCTAAGAGTCCTACCACTACTAGATACGGCATAGCATATAATAATTTTAATTGTAGAAACTGTTATGGAGATGTTTTAATTAATTTCTATCAGTTTTGTCTATCACTATAAATAAAATTGTTAATCTGAATCCACACTAAAATAATCTTTTAAATCATAGTAAGTTTTCGTAACCAACCAACTCTGTAAATATCTAAACTCTATAGTCATCTATAGATAATCGAATTTCTTTTACAAACTTATCATATATGAAGAGAACTGCGGCCAAAGATAATTCCAAGCAAAAATCCTGAAAACTTAATCCACTAAGATCTACGAATTACAAAAAAAATATTTTCCACAACTCTATTTCTTAGGTGGTAAGGTCGATTTTCGATGTGGCAGAGTTGTTTCTCTACATAGTTAACAAAATCATTACCGTCAGACAAAAATGAACTTTACCACATTTATTTTAAAGCGTTTTTTTATATATTAGCAAGAAAAAATATAGTCAAAGCGGTAACAATGTTGTTTCGTCATGTTGCAAGCAATTTGTTTCATGAATTTTGATTAGTTATTTATAATATGTTTTGGTACGTTAGATGATAATGGCCGTTCATTATCATATTTAGAAAAACTCACAATACAATATTCATTTACGTCTGACGAGTGTACTACGTGGTAAGCCTCACGCATGTCCATTTTTTTTTTTTAATAAAAAGTGGCGAGACGAGCAGGGCATGTGCCTGATGGTAAGCAACATGCACATGCACAGCACAGTGACACGTAGCTATTGGAACATGAAGAGTCCGAATCATTACCTAGCACTGCACTGCGCTCGTCACCCAGAGATCTAAGATGTTATATCTCTAAGCCCTGTAATTTCTCTGGAAACATTGCCCTTCAAACCGGATATCTATCAACTCATGTCCATGTCACGGCCAAGTAGCTGATATATATCAGCTATTTGGCGGCTATATTACAAGTTTTGCTTAGTTTGGGGTCAAATGGTGTTGTGTGAATTGTCCACCAACATTTATTTATTTATTTATCTAATAGCACAACGTCACGTTGAACATGAACAGGCGAAATTAAGCTGAATAAAATGAACTAGTGTTGTGGATTCATCATCATCATCATTCACAGCCTTCTCTATCCCACTGCTGGGTCTCTGGGCCTCTCTCTTACTTTGCCATCTGCCTCGGTCCTGTGCCAATCGAGTCCAGGGCGTCTACTCTCTTTCTACAAAACGTAATTTCGAAAAAAAAACTCGCGACTTTCCTACTCCTGTTCTACTTCGTTTCGTCCGATAGAACATTGTTTGACATTTAAATGTTCTAAGCTTACTCTAATTAGAGTAGGCTTAGAACATTTAAACGGACAAAACGATGGATCGAAGTAGAATCGGCGAAGGAAAGTCCCGAGATTATTTCGAAATTACGTTTTCGTAGAAAGAGAGTAGACGTCCAGGTTCGACCCGCGATATTTACAATATCGTCGACCCATCTTGCTGGTGGACGTCCAACGCTCCGTTGTTGTGGATTAGTCGGTAGTAATTCTGCTCATCATCATCATCATCAGCCGCGAGACGCCCCCTGCTGAACATAGGCCTCCCCCCTAGATTTCCACAACGAACGGTCCTACGCTACCTGCAACGCAACCAGCGGTTTCCAGCGACCTTTGTGAGGTCATCTGTCCATCTAGTGAGAGACCGTCAAACACTGCGTCTTTCGGTTTGTGGTCGCCACTCGAGAACCTTTCTTCCCCATCCGTTGTCAGTTCTGGGAGCGATGTGGCCTTCAAACATTTCAAACTTTGCTTACTTTCAAATATTTCCGTTCACCAGAACACAGTACAGATAGTTCAACTCATCTGTGCGCGCGGCGCTATGTGTGCGTGCGCTTGTAATTATACAACTTTCATTTGTGTGGCAGTGGCGCGGCAGTCGTCGTCCGAGCAAAACGTGAAGAGCATACAAAGTAACTGTATATGTACAAGCTTACCCACACATAGGCCCGCGCGCACAACTGAGTTGAAGTCACTATAACACATATTTGCACAAACCTGGCAAAGGTCACACCTTTGCAATTTCCCCAGGCAGACTTTACAAAGGGTCAACAATCAAAAACAAACAGTTTTTTGTTTCTTTCAAAACGTGAACTCAATGATTTTTTATGTAATTGATTAAATATATTAAATAAAATTTAATGACCCTTTATGGGCGAGTGCGACTCGCACTAGGCCGCTTTTTGTTTGTTTGAACGCGCTAATTTCAGAAATCTAATTACTGAAACAAATTCAAAAATTCTCTCACCGTTGGTTATAATATGATGATCCCTGAGTGCTATAGACTATATATTATGTACCACGGAGTAAGCCGCGGCGGACCGGTCCCTCTACAGGCGCGGCCCCAGCGTCGAATTTTGGAGGGGGTCACCAGTACACAGCCTCAGATTTGGGGGGGGGGGGGTCACGAGTAGAAATACAATAAATCGAGTAAAAAAGACTACTAATAGCGCCTCATTTTGATGTAACGTTTACGATTTGGGGGGGGGGGGTCATGTCCCCTGTGACCTCCCACTTCGGACCGCTCATGCCCCTATACCGCCTAACTATATCGGCTTTACCGTTGCTCTTGCCGTCTCTTTCATTTCTAGCGAGAAGAAAGTAGTGGTAGTAAGTTTTTGTAGTGGTGGGACTATTGGCAGAGTCCGCCTAGGGAAGTACCACACCTTTGCCAGTTATTCTACCGCCGGCCAGTAATGTGCAAACATTACTGTGTTCCGGTTTGAAGGGAAATGTTTCCAGAGAAATTACAGGGCTTAGAGATATAACAACTTAGATCTCTGGGTGACGAGCGCAGTGCAGTGCTAGGTAATGATTTGGACTCCTCATGTTACAATAGCTGCGTGTCACTGTGCTGTTATGTGGCAGGCATGTTGCTTACCATCAGGCACATGTACTGTGTTCTCGTCACTCTTTATTAAAAAAAATTGGCAGTCATAGGAACTGCCGATAGAAGTGAAAACTTAGAACTCACTTGAATGTTAATCACTCAAGTGAATTTGATAGCTCACTTTGGAAACTACACGTGTGTAACCAGAGGGTAAAATGATGCCCAGGCCACGGCCTGGGCATCATGGCATGACCATCTAGAAATGCGTCAGCATTTTCTATTAGCTGATGATTTTCTAGATGGCCATGGCATGATGCCGAGGCCACGCCCTTTCAGCATTTCCCATTGGCTGACGCATTTCTAAATGACCAATAGCCGTAATAGGTCCCGAGTTTACCCGAAGATTTCTTATCATAGCCGAACGTGACGCTAGAATCCAATTCACAGCCCACGATATATCTGTCTAGGCGCGTCTAAAGAAGTTTTCACTTCAAAAAGAAAAGAGACAGTAATATCAAAGCTAAGTTCGTTAGGCGGCAGATCCCCGGTAGTAGCATATAGGCACATTTCTATCGAGGGAATTTACGGGAACAACGTACAGATAGCGCGCGAGTTGAATGCAGTCGGGGTCTGAGGTAAAGAGCGGGAGCATCTCCCCCCGCTATCCGCACGCCCCACCTCACGCGCCTTCAGTGTATAGTGCTGTCAGTGTCGCGCACAGCACTACCGCATTCCTAAGCTCTGCATTCAACTCGCGCGCTTACTGTAGGTAAACTGCAGGGTATTCTTAGTAACATAATAAACTTTGTGATTCCAGCTGTGCCACTCACGCCCATCCATCCGCCGGACATGATCAAATACTTCCTGACGGACAGTATGGCCGACCTAGCCATATGCACGCAGGAGTACGAAAAGGTATGAGGATAAGTCGTCAAGTATTAAAATTAACGTGGTTGTAACATATATGTAATTGGGTAAACGGGTAACTAAAATATAAATAGGTTAAAATTAAATTTGTTCTTAAACTTGTTGGAGTAAAGTTCTTTTCAACACACTTGCTCATAAAGTGACTCTAATTTCACCGCAATCAGGCATGTAATGACACCTAAACACCTATAATCAAACTGTGACTTTTTCATTACTATTACTCACAAGTGAGTTATAAAGTTTTTTTTTTTTTAAGTTAAGGTACAACAACGATCGCGTTCAATAGAACAAATGAATTAATGTAGCTCACTTCATGCAACTTCGTCTTTAAATAAATAATTTAAACTAGTACGTGTCATAAAATAAAACTTTCACTCAAATTTAACTTTTGTTTTTGTGTAATAAAGATAAGATGTATTCCACATTTTGTAAGTGGCTCAAAAACGCTATCCACAGAAAGAAAAAAAAAGAACTAATTTTTTCAGTCTGTCTGAATTTTATTGTAATTTTTTTTGCAAATGTATTGAAAAACGTCGTATCATACACGTGTGCCTTGATGATTACAGTCTTCGGCTCTCTTAAGGCCCTCGCCTTCGGTTCAGACCTTAATGGCGCCTCAGCGGTAATCACCAACTTTACACACTTGTAGCATAAATCTACTACTACAAAAGATGTATCTGAGTCGGCTGACTGTTATTGAAGTAAAATGTTCTTTGGCCTCATTGGGCTCTTTTTGGTAGAATAACTTATGGGGTCGCACCACCGACATTCTATTGTAACGTTGGAGCTTCAGAGTGGCGGCGGAGCGGGATGTTGATGATGATGAGACAGAACGGAGCGCAGCGGAGAGAATTTTATTTACGCACATAAAAATTTACTTTAAAATTATAACAATAAAGTCCATAAATGCTCGAACCTTATTTCCGCATATCTTCGAGGACTCGCGAGCATCTTTTGTCAGGTTCAAACAATTATGTACTTTATTGTAATAATTTTAAAGTTTATATTCATGTGCGTTAATAAAATCCTCTCCGCTGCGCTCCACTCTGGCTGCGCTAACCCTTAGACGCTTGAATGATGGATGAAATCTTGTGATTTCGTGTCCGACGAGTATCAAATGAAAGGGCTTGACTAGTAGAATACTGTGACAAATTACAAATCCAAGATGGCGGCTATCAAAAATATATGTTATTATTGTAAATTATAATGCATTTTTAATTTATTGTAAAATGGCGATATACTGACAGTCACGACTATGACAGGTGCTTCGCCCCATCACACTGGAGGTCTCGAAGCCGCTCCTGATCACCGGGCGAGACAAGGAGATCGCTGCACAACTGTACCAACCCTCAAACGAGTTCCTCAAACCGAAGGTAAGATAAGATAACTTTCGAACTCATTAGT
Source organism: Ectropis crepuscularia (assembly GCA_963693475.1). Taxonomy (NCBI): domain Eukaryota; kingdom Metazoa; phylum Arthropoda; class Insecta; order Lepidoptera; family Geometridae; genus Ectropis; species Ectropis crepuscularia. The sequence continues at coordinate 11,988,714 of OY856368.1, read as the reverse complement.
CAAAACAAAGGGGTAAATTCGCAAAGGTACATAAAATATTCTTCCTTCTATTCTATTCCTTCTATTTCTATGACTGGCCTCGTGGCTTAGTTGGTAGTAGCTCTGCCTTCGAAGCCGAGGGTCGTGGGTTCGATCCCCCACCCAGTGCAAATATTTGTGTGATGAATTCAAATGTTTGCACAGTGTCTGGGTGTTTCTATGTATAATAAGTATGTATTTAAAACTATATAAGTATTATGTCAGCTATCTGGCCGCCATCACACAAGCTTTGCTTAGTTTGGGGTCAGATGGTGTTGTGTGTGAATTGTCCACCAATATTTATTTATGACAGACGAGTCAAACAGTATCTGTGGAAATCTTAAGGGGTCGTATTTTGATGGCTATATACACGAATGAAAAAAAACTTAAGGGGTCGTATTTTGATGGCTATATACACGAATGAAAGAAAACTTAAGGGGTCGTATTTTGATGGCTATATACACGAATGAAAGAAAACTTAAGGGGTCGTATTTTGATGGCTATATACACGAATGAAAAAACCTTAAGGGGTCGTATTTTTATGGCTATATACACGAATGAAAAACCCTTAAGGGGTCGTATTTTGATGGCTATATACATGAATGAAAGAAACCTTAAGGGGTCGTATTTTGATGGCTATATACACGAATGAAAAAACCTTAAGGGGGTCGTATTTTGATGGCTATATACACGAATGAAAAACCTTAAGGGGGTCGTATTTTGACTATATACATGAATGAAAAAAAACCTTAAGGGGTCGTATTTTGATGGCTATATACATGAATGAAAGAAACCTTAAGGGGTCGTATTTTGATGGCTATATACATATGTACATGAATGAAATAAACCTTAAGGGGTCGTATTTTGATGGCTATCTATATACACTACTGAAAAAACCTTAAGTGGGTCGTATTTTGATGGCTATATACACGAATGAAAAAACCTTAAGGGGGTCGTATTTTGATGGCTATTTACACGAATGACAAAAAACCTTAAGGGGTCGTATTTTGATGGCTATATACACGAATGAAAAAAAAACCTTAAGGGGTCGTATTTTGATGGCTATATACATGAATGAAAGAAACCTTAAGGGGTCGTATTTTGATGGCTATATACACGAATGAAAAAACCTTAAGGGGGTCGTATTTTGATGGCTATATACACGAATGAAAAACCTTAAGGGGGTCGTATTTTGATGGCTATATACATGAATGAAAAAAAACCTTAAGGGGTCGTATTTTGATGGTTATATACATGAATGAAAGAAACCTTAAGGGGTCGTATTTTGATGGCTATATACATATGTACATGAATGAAATAAACCTTAAGGGGTCGTATTTTGATGGCTATCTATATACACTACTGAAAAAACCTTAAGTGGGTCGTATTTTGATGGCTATATACACGAATGAAAAAACCTTAAGGGGGTCGTATTTTGATGGCTATTTACACGAATGAAAAAAAACCTTAAGGGGTCGTATTTTGATGGCTATATACACGAATGAAAAAAAAACCTTAAGGGGTCGTATTTTGATGGCTATATACACGAATGAAACTTAAGGGGTCGTATTTTGATGGCTATATACACGAATGAAAAATCCTTAAGGGGTCGTATTTTGATGGCTATATACACGAATGAAACTTAAGGGGTCGTATTTTGATGGCTATATACACGAATGAATAAAAACCTTAAGGGGTCGTATTTTGATGGCTATATACACGAATGATAAAACCTTAAGGGGGTCGTATTTTGATGGCTATATACACGAATGATAAAACCTTAAGGGGGTCGTATTTTGATGGCTATATACAGGAATGAAAAAGCGACGGTTTCGTCCACAAAGGGCGCCTTCACATTAGGTCGCAAGCGGCGCGGTAGTAGCAGCGCGACAGTCGCTGCTCATAGGCGACAACTTCTATACTAAAAAGAGCAGCGCGACAGCCGCGCGACACGTAATTGTCATAGTGAACGGCAGCGCGGCAGCCGCGCGCGATCAGTCGGCATACTGGACGTCTACTCTCTTTCTACGAAAACGTAATTTCGAAATAAACTCGCGACTTCCTTACTCCGATTCTACTTCGATCCGTCGTTTTGTCCGTTTAAATGTTCTTAGCCTACTCTAATTAGCGTATGCTTAGAACATTTAAACGTCAAACAATGTTGTATCGGACGAAACGAAGTAGAACGAGAGCAGGAAAGTCGCGAGTTTTTTTGCGAAATTACGTTTTAGTAGAAATAGAGTAGACGTCCAGGTAGTTGCAAACGCTGTACTTGTAATGAGAAGGCATCCGCTGCTGTGGCGCGGGTGGCGCGCTACTTGCGACCCAATGTGAAGGCGCCCAAACAGTAAATATAATGACATTGGAGACTGAAAAATAAAAATTATATATTTTAAACTTCCATTTGGGGTGTGTTATATTTTTATTGTTGTTTTGTAAACAGGTAGAACAAGGCCTCCCCGAGGTGGGCCGGTCTAACGCCTGGTACGGGAGTGCGGACGCTCTCATCATTTACACTAGCGGTAAGGATAAACTAATGAACATTGTTGAAATATAATAATAAAAAAATTGGCAGTCATAGGAACTGCCGACAGAAGTGAAAACTTGCTGTTGCCCTGGTACTGGTACCTAGGAGCAAACGCAACTCTTTTATATTTCTGTTGTCCTGGTATCTGGAGATAAACGCTGGGCTGTTGGAGGTAGGTAATCGAAACTCTTTACTGTTTCTGTTGCCCTGGTAAGTACCTACCTTTTATAGGTAGGTCATAACTATCAGGGAAAACCCACTCTGGCAACTCATTCCACAGCCTAGACGTTCTTATCACAAAAGTAGAGTCAAACCTCTTAGTCCGTGTCTTTGGAACATCAACCATGAAACGGTGCCGCTTCTTTGAGTTACGAGCAGTCCTTATCATATCCAAGTTCCGTATACATATCCATATCCGAGTTCTTATCATATCCAAGCGTGACAATTGATGAATCCATTTCACAGCCCACGAAAATTCTGTCTATAGCGCGCCTAAAGAAGATTTCACTTCAATAAATAGTGTCCACCTATATTTATTGAAGTGAAAACTTCTTTAGGCGCGCCTAGACAGATTTTTCGTGGGCTGTGAATTGAATTCATTCGTCACGCTCGGTTATGATAAGAAAGCTTCGGGTAAACTCGGTAAAAACGGCCAGGCCTACCTGGGCAACAGAAACAGTAAAGAGTTTCGATTACCTACCTCCAACAGCCCAGCGTTTATCTCCAGATACCAGGACAACAGAAATATAAAAGAGTTGCGTTTGCCCCTAGGTACCAGTACCAGAGCAACAGCAAGTTTTCACTTCTATCGGCAGTTCCTATGACTGACAATTCTTTTTTTATTATCAAGTATCGACCTGAAGTTAATTACAATGTTTACTAAAATATTGACTAGCTAATTTCAGAGTGTTGGGTTTTCGTGACGGTGGGGAGCTCGTCATATAAATTTACAGACTCCGTAACCTTTGTCATATGGGTTCTTTTTAGGGTTCCGTACCCAAAGGTTAGAAACGGGACCCTATACTACTGAGTCACCAGACTGTATCTCGAGAACGGTGATACTAGCTACAGTTGAAATTTTCACAGATGATGTATTTCTATTGCCGCTATAACAACAAATACTAATAATAAAATACAATTAGTATTTAAGGGGGGCTCCCATACAACAAACTTGATTTTTTACCATTTCTTGTTCGATTAGTCCGTCCCAAGTAAACTAGATGGCGACATTAGAAGACTAAAACCGGCTATCGAATTCGTCGTTAGAATCATATCGTAAAATGAAATGTTTAAAGCTTCTGGATGACAGCCTGTCTGCGGAAACTGCTATAGTCTATGTATACCGAATTCGGAATAAAGGCAAAGAGGTTTTCGCCGTTTATTTGCTTGCTAATGGTACGGAATCCTTCGTGCGGGAGTCCCACTCGCACTTGGCCGGTTTTATTTAACATATATCTTGGACTAGGAGAAGAAAAGGAAAGTAGAGAGGAGTAGGGAACATTTCCAACCTAATTCTAGTACTCTTTAATCCTTCGTGAGGGAGTCCCACTTGCACTTGGCCGGTTTTATTTAACATATATCTTGGACTAGGAGAAGAAAAGGAAAGTAGGGAGTAGTAAGGAACATTTCCAACCTAATTCTAGTAATCTTTAGTCCGATTTCTTCTGTTGAGCCGATCACTGCCGGTCGGGACTCTATCGGTTACAATAGTAATCGACTCGATGTCGTCATTTGTTGTTTTCTAAGCCAAGTTTCCTAATTATTTAATTAAATGTTTTTTTTTTGTGAATGTTTCATTTTAGCTCCGCCAGTTGTAAATCGGATGACGTTACGGTTATCATAGAAATTGTGAAATAGAATTTTACTGAAAGTGTCTGAGCTTAATTTTAAATTGAAGTCGAAGGTTTTGCTTTTTGTATAAAATTAAATCTAATCTATAAAACGAGCAATTCTCGTGGATAAGTATGTACGAGTACCAATAGTTATAGAATCTGAATATCGGAAACGGCTCCAACGATTTTCGTGATTCGTTTTAGGAGGTAAATAGATTTAGCCAGGTTTCATTTTAAAATTTAATTCACACAAAAAAATGTTAGCATTTCTCACATACAACTCTGCCAAACTGCACTTCAGTTTGTAGACAGCAATGCTCTCAAAGCACATTATTAAATAAGTGCTTTTTTTTTTTAAATGAAGAGTGACAAGACGAGCAGGACATGTGCCTGATGGTAAGCAACATACCTGCCACATGACAGCACAGTGACACGCAGCTATTGGAACATGATAGTCCAAATCATTACCTAGCACTGCACTGCGCTCGTCATCCAGAGATCTAAGATGTTATATCTCTAAGCCCTGTAATTTCTCTGGAAACATTACCCTTCAAACCGTAACACAGCAGTGTTTGCACATTACTGCTTGGCGGTGGAATAACTGGCAAAGGTGTGGTACTTCCCCAGGCGGACTCCGCTAAGAGTCCTACCACTACTAACAATTATTGAAGTGAAAACTTCTTTAGGCGCGCTATAGACAGAATTTTCGTGGGCTGTAAAATGGATTCATCAATCGTCACGCTTGGATATGATTATGGATCGGATCGGATATGAAATCTTCGGGTAAACTTGGTAAAAACGGCCAGGTAGGTACCAGGGCAACAGAAACAGTAAAGAGTTTCTATTACCTACCTCCAACAGCCCAGCGTTTATCTCCAGATACCAGGACAACAGAAATATAAAAGAGTTGCGTTTGCCCCTAGGTACCAGTACCAGGGCAACAGCAAGTTTTCACTTCTATCGGCAGTTCCTATGACTGCCAATTTTTTACACATTACAGTAGTGTAACGTTCTAGGTACGACGAGCAAGCCGAAAGGCGTGGTGTGGACGCACAGCGCGCTCGCCACGCAGATATCGTCACTCCACGCCGCGTGGCAGTACTCGGCGAGTGACGTGGTCCTGCACACACTACCGCTGCACCACATACACGGGCAACTCAACTCGATGCTCGCTTCTCTGGCTGCGGGCGCCAGGTAAATGGAGATAAAGTTTAAAATTCTATGACTGCCGAAACTTTGCTAGAGCGTTTTGATGGTTCCTTTATCTTGCCAGACACATCTATACCTATAGCTATAGCTAGTATATATATATATACTACCTGTTACCCGCGACTTCGTCCGCGCGAAATAAATACTAAGGTAACTCAGGCAGTACTTATTTGTATACCCAGACACATTTACGGTTACTGAAAACAGCTTATAATAAAACAATTATATACGATTTCATCAAAATCGATTCAATTGTTTAGGTTAGGTTGCAAGCGTAAGAGACATTCCTCCCCCATTTCAACTCCAATTTCATCCCCATACAGTTCGAAATTACAAAATTGCTAGAACAAACATTTGTTTGCTTCGTGTCAAGTGCCTATTTACAGAGTTTCATGGTTTTATTTTCAACGATTGGGAGGTTCCATATATACTTTCATCCGTCATTTCAATCCCAATTTCATACCTATACAGTTCGAAATTACAAAATTGCCAGAACAAACATTCGTTTGCTTCATGTCAAGTGTCTATATACAAACTCTGATTGTTTTATCTACAACGGTTGACAATTTCCATATAGACATTCATCCCCCATTTCAACCCCAATTTCATCCCCATACAGTTCAAAATTGCTAAAACAAACATTTATTTGCTTAGTGTCAAGTGCCTATATACAGAGTTTCATGGTTTTATCTTCAACGATTGGGAGCTACTATTTATTATATTTTCATCCCCCATTTCAATCCTAATTTCATCCCTATACAGTTCGAAATTACAAAATTGCCAGAACAAACATTCGTTTGCTTTATGTCAAGGGTCTATATACAAAGTTTCATGGTTTTATCTTCAACGGTTGTGAACTTCCATGTTGACATTCATCCCCCATTTTAACCCCAATTTCACCCCCGTTTAGTTCGAAATTACAAAATTGATAGAACAAACATTTGATTGCTTCGTGTCAAGTGCCACCATACAGAGTTTCGTGGTTTTCTCTTGAACGGTTGGGAACTTTCATATTATTGACATTCATCCCCCATTTTTAAACCCAATTTCACCCCCGTACAGTTTGAAATTACAAAATTGATAGAGCAAACATTAAATTGCTTCGTGTCAAGTGTCTAGATACAAAAGGAGACGGCCCATTTTCCATGGGCATTTGCCCCACAGAAAAAGTGCAAGAGACTTGACCAAAATTGGATCATTGTATAGGATTTTTAATATATATTGAGGAACCGTTTATGTTTTTATCCTGCATAGCGGGGTTTAAAAGATATCAACTAAAACATTGAAAAAAAATAACGCCGCAAGTAGGTAATCAAGAACGTGATTATGTACTTACTACTATAAGAAGGTAGTAAATTCATTATTTTGCGACTTACTGTGCTCAAAATAATGTCGACTCAACACAGAAAAGGACCAGAGATTCGGGCAAACCACAAAAAAATTAGGAAACCTTTGGAAAAATAAAGAAATTCCATGGGTGTTGTGTGAGTTTCGAACAAATCGATTTTCGTACGAATCTTTACTGTACGTTAACTTCAACTGAACAAAACAAGCGAAACACATGGCTGACTTTGACTATAGTCTGTACACATAGGTACAACATTTGTAGTACAAACGAAAGAACAAAGAAGTGTTCAGCGTAGTACTTATCTATATTCTATTGGGTACTGACCCGAAGACAAAACACGTACTAAACCTTAACGTGCTTATTTAAATTCACAAAAACTTCGATAGCGTGTTTTAACGCCGTACAACGCCATCTAGTTTGGTTTTATGGAACTACAGTACCTTAATACAAAATTACTTATACATAGTCATTAAGGTACTTTTTAATCACCAATTTGCAATCCCCGCTTGGCAGGTTAGTATTGAATGTACAGTTTGAATTATTTAATTATATGTTATTTTAATTAAATAACTTGTTTAGGTCTCCGGGGCTAATTAAGTACCTAAACTTGAAACGACGTGGGGCAGAAATGAGCCGTCTCCTTTCACAACTTTAAAAATTACGAATTTTCATACAACCGTTCATCCCTTGTTTCACCCTCTTAGGGGTTGAATTTCGCAAAACCCCGTCTTAGCGAGCGCCTACGTGCTAAAAGAGACCTCCATGCAAAATTTCAGATTCCTAGCATTAGTAGTTTCTGAGATTCCTTGATGAGTGACCTTTCGCTTTTATATATATAGATATATATATATATATATAACTCAATCGCGTCCTAACGTATGAACGGATCGGGCTGAAATTTAGAACACAGATAGATTATAGTCTGGAAGAACACATAGGCTACTTTTTATCCCGAAAAAAAAACAACAGGACGGGAACTACGCGGGTACCACCGCGGGGCGCTGCTAGTACCTATATAGAGGTATTTAGTAGTGGTAGGACTCTTGGCAGAGTCCGCCTGGGGAAGGACCACACCTTTGCCAAATATTCTACCGCCAAGCAGTAATGTGCAAACATTACTGTGTTCCGGTTTGAAGGGGAATGTTTCCAGAGAAATTACAGGGCTTAGAGATATAACAACTTAGATCTCTGGGTGACGAGCGCAGTGCAGTGCTAGGTAATGATTTGGACTCTTCATGTTGCAATAGCTGCGAGTCACTGTGCTGTTATGTGGCAGGCATGTTGCCTACCATCAGGCACTTGTCCTCCTCGTATCGTCACTCTATATTTAAAAAAAAAATCACAGATGAGTTACCCGTTGACTTAATTAAATACAAATACAGATCATTTATTGGACAACATAATTTACAAGTCACAATTTTAAATTCACAAAAACAATCTAATAGTTATTGAATAGGTACTTACTAATAAATAAAAAAATTGTCAGTCATAGGAACTGCCGATAGAAGTGAAAACTTATAACTCAGAATTTGATAGCTTACCTTGGAAACTACACGGGTGTAACCGGAGGTCGTGGCCTCGCCATCATGGCATGGCCATCTAGAAATGCGTCAGCGTTTCCCATTGGCTCACGCATTTCTAGATGGCCATGCCATGATGGCGAGGCCACGCCCTTTCAGCATTTCCCATTGGCTGACGCATTTCTAGATGCCCAATCGCCAAGGTCCCGAGTTTACCCGAAGATTTCTTATCATACCCGAGCGTGACGCTATAAATCAATTTACACCCCACAAAAAATTTGTCTAGGTGCGCCTAAAGAAGTTTTCACTTCAAAAATATATCACGACAATGTGTCTAGATGTCTGTTGAGACTTAAACATCAGTTGTGTTAACTTGACGTTGTCTGTCAGGATCCGCATGCTGCCGTCGTTCGTATCGCACACGGTGTGGGCCCGCCTGCTCGGGATGGGCGAGCGCGAGGAGGCGCGCGTGTCCGTGTTCCACGGCGTGCCGGCGATGTACGCGCGGCTGGCGGCCGACCACGCGGACATGTTCGGCGACGGACGCACCGCGGCGTACGTGCGGGACGCGCTGCGGGCGCGGACGCGGCTCATGTGCGCCGGGTCCGCGCCGCTGCCGGAGACGCTCGCCAACAAGTGGGAGGAGGTGACTAGCTTCTACTGTTATAGGAGTGTGACACTTAAACTAGCCTTGCGCAACAATGGAGCGCCTGTTTGGAGCTGTATTTTTGCGTAATTCCCATTTTTTTTGCGTAATTCCCATTTTTTTTGCGTAATTCAGGTATTTTGCGTAATTCACATATTTTTGCGTAATTCACATATTTTTGCGTAATTCACCTAGACACTATAGAGGCTATTTGTCATCGACCAACCCACACTATAGGTCAGCGAGACGCTCGCCAACAAGTGGGAGGAGGTAACTAGCTGCTAATGTTATAGGAGTGTGACACTTAAACTAGCCGCGTGCGGAAACGCAGCACCTGTTTGGAGCTGTATTTTTGCGTAATTCCCATATTTTTTTTGCGTAATTCAGGTATTTTGCGTAATTCACATATTTTTGCATAATTCACCTAGACACTATCGAGGCTGTTTGTCATCGACCAACCCACACTATAGGTCAGCGAGACGCTCGCCAACAAGTGGGAGGAGGTAACTAGCTGCTAATGTTATAGGAGTGTGACACTTGAACTAGCCTTGCGCAACAACGGAGCACCTGTTTGGAGCTGTAATTTTGCGGATTACACACATTTTTCACGGAACGGAGCACGTTTTTGAAGCTGTATTTTGACGTAATTCACATTTTTTTTGCGTAATTCACATATTTTTGCGTAATTCACATATTTTTGCATAATTCACCTAGACACTATCGAGGCTATTTGTCATCGACCAACCCACACTATAGGTCAGCGAGACGCTCGCCAACAAGTGGGAGGAGGTAACTAGCTGCTAATGTTATAAGAAACGGAGCGGAGCTGTATATTTGCGTAATTCATACGTTTTTCAGGAAACGGAGCACCTGCTTGGAGCTGTATTTTTTCCGTAATTCATATGTTTTCACGGATTACGCTAACTTAAGAGCAGCGGAGAAAAGCGACACATTCTAGAATCTTGACGTGCCTTGTATGACCAACATGTTGTAATGGTGAATAAATGATCTAATATCGTAAACATACCACAGGAAGTCCTGTCACAATCTAAATTATTGAAGTGAAAACTTCTTTAGGCGCGCTATAGACAGAATTTTCGTGGGCTGTGAAATGGATTCATCAATCGTCACGCTCGGATATGATAATGGATCGGATCGGATATGAAATCTTCGGGTAAACTTGGTAAAAACGGCCAAGTAGGTACCAGGGCAACAGAAACAGTAAAGAGTTTCGATTACCTACCTCCAACAGCCCAGCGTTTATCTCCAGATACCAGGACAACAGAAATATAAAAGAGTTGCGTTTGCCCCTAGGTACTAGTACCAGGGCAACAGCAAGTTTTCACTTCTATCGGCAGTTCCTATGACTGCCAATTTTTTATTTAACTAGCAGCGGCCGTTTAGGTTATTGTCTTGGGATAAAAAATGGGTAGCCAGGGTTGCCTATATGATCTGATTAGACCAAAATTGAACAGTGTTCCAAATTGAGTCCAACACGTTGAGGTACAGGGGCAGACTGAAAGCACCAAGGCACGCGCTCGCGAAATCTGCGAAATCGATTTACGTACGCGGTGTAATTTTATACAATCATCTACCGCAACGTATAAATAATGCAGCATCATATGACATTTTTAAAACTAAATTAAAGCTTCTTCTAGAACAAAAAATTGGCAGTCATAGGAACTGCCGATTGAAGTGAAAACTTGCTGTTGCCCTGGTACTGGTACCTAGGGGCAAACGCAACTCTTTTATATTTCTGTTGTCCTGGTATCTGGAGATAAACGCTGGGCTGGTGGAGGCAGGTAATCGAAACTTTTTACTGTTTCTGTTGCCCTGGTACCTACCTGGCCGTTTTTACCGAGTTTACCCGAAGATTTCATATCCGATCCGATCCATTATCATATCCAAGCGTGACGATTGATGAATCCATTTCACAGCCCACGAAAATTCTGTCTATAGCGCGCCTAAAGAAGTTTTCACTTCAAAAAGCCTACTATACGGTTAATAAATTTTTGAATGACAAATTAAACTATACATAATATATGTACTTGCAATGTACCAATTTTAATATTAACAGTTGACGTGTAAATTTTGTGAATTTATTAATAAAAATCTGTAATTTCTGCCTGTTTCGTTCTTACGTTAAATAAATAAATATTGGTGGACATCACACACAACACCATCTGACCCCAAACTAAGCAAAGCTTGTACTATGGCGGCCAGATAGCTGATATAATACTTACATAATTTTAAATACATACTTATTATACATAGAAACACCCAGACACAGTGCAAACATTTGAATTCATCACACAAATATCTGCACTGGGTGGGAATCGAACCCACGACCCTCGGCTTCGCAGGCAGAGCTACTAACCACTAAGCCACGAGGCCAGTCAAACAATCGTTACGATGTGATTTAGCAACAAGCATACAAAAATCCAAACATTGACATTTGTAATGTTTGTAAACAACCGCCTTGATCACGAAAAGCTTCTCGTTGCTCGGTTGTAACGTTGCCGAAACGTAACCTTACGTCTTATTAGCCATGTGTCGTTACGGGGTTTTCAGATAACGGAACGCAACTGTTACGCATATCCAAATAACGGTATCAAAACGATTTATTTTCGTATTTCACCATAACAAGATAAGATTCATTTTTCAATAACCGAATGCGTCACATAGATCTATGCTCCTTTCTTACTCATACTTATACCACTACATATGTATCTCACTCGCTCTAACCGGTACGATACAGTTATGGCAATAACTAAAAATCGGTACCGATTGCGTTGCACGCAAAGAGTTATACATTTCGTTGCGCGATAAAGCAAGCAATGGCTGTTATGTAGTTTTAAAAGTGCATACCGCTACTTGAAATATAAGCTGTTATGAGATTTTCACATAACGTGTTTTCGTTATAAAGTCTTATAAATAGTTATACAACACTTTATGCTATATAACGACCATAGCTAACGTCTATTATTTCCAGATATCAGGTATCCGTCTGCTAGAGAGGTACGGCATGTCCGAAGTGGGCATGGCGCTGAGTAACCCGTACCGGCCGGTGGAGGGGCGCTCCGTCGGCTGCGTGGGGCTGCCCCTGCCGGGAGTCGCGGCGCGGATCGCTCTCCCCGGGGACGAGGCGCTGACTCCCAGCGTCACCGTCGAGGCTGACTCTCCCAACACACAGGTACGTAACAACCCGTGCCCGCCGGTGAAGGGGCGCTCGGATCGAGACTGACTCTTCCAACACACAGATATGTAACAACCCTACGTACGTATCGGACTTATCGTATCTCAAAAAAAGCGACATCGTTTCATGGTTGATGTTACAAAAACACGAACGAAGAGATTTGACTCCACGTTTGTGATAAGAACGTCTAGATTGTGGAATGCGTTGACTGCGTGGGTCTTCAAATCGAGAGTGAATCGGGTTTTTCTAGGTAAGCACGCTCCATCGTAGATCGGATCGCTTAACATCAGGCGAGATGGAGGTCAAGTGCGAACCTATATTAGTTAAAAAAAAAACCGTGCGGGCCGGTGGAGAGGCGTTTGGATCGAGGCTGACTCTCCCAACACCGGTACGTAACTAACAACCCGTACCGGCTGGTTGGAGAGCGCACTATTCCGAGAGCTACCTCCAAATTTCGTGTAGGTATACAGGCTGACTGTTTGAACACTTTAGATATTCAAGGATATGATGAATCATAGTCACATGAAGGGCTTAAAAATACGCCGCCGCCGCACAGAGAGGTATTTGACCCTAAAAGTTGGACAAAAATATTTTTTGCGTTTTATGGTATTATTAAAGTATTTCGTTCTATTTCTATGTATAATAGAGTTAAAAAAAAGCATACATTATTCGTAACAAATTTTATTTCTAAATTTCATCATCTTCAGAGTCATTTTCGATACTAATATTGCAAATATCATTTTCTTCCAAAAGATTCATTGTATCCGCTGAAAGAGGACTCTTTCTTTTATGTTTAGCGTTCCTCATCTCCTCATCAGCAGGGCTCTGATGTCAAGAGCAATCTATTTAAAACGTCTGTGTTGCAGGCTACTCTTGAAAATTTTCGGGCGTAGTTTAGCCGAAACGCTCGGATGTGCTTATTGCGGGCTCTGCAGCTTCCTCAGATAGTTGCCCGATTGGCAAAATTGCCTCCTTTATCACAGCTGCCCCATGACTCAACACCTTATGTTATGTCGCGCACATTGGGTGAAAGTTGTACAAAGAAAAGTACAATTCAGCAGTTTCTTTGCAGTAAATTTCGTCGTTCGTAAATTTTATCCCGCAGCACATGGTATCTAGGATGACTTTTAATCGGTAGATTAAATTTTAGTCAATCCCAGTTATTTCAGCAGATTTCTTGTATTCATCGAAAAATCGCCTGCTGGTATTCCCATCATTCGTGTTTCCAAAGTTAGCCTTTGGGATATCTACTAATAATCCTAGTTGTTCACGAAACTTAGTTTGGATTTCTTTTTTTCGTGTCTCCACTAGTTTCTTCTCTTCGGCAGTCAGGCGAGCCCTCCACTTCATGACTGGTAATTTATAACCAACATGCAGAATGCTCTCGTCGTAAATTGGTGTCGTATAATTGACAACTTGAGCTTTGCATCGGCAATGTTTGGGTCATCTTGAGAGTATTGACGGAGAAGTTCCATCTCCATAAATTCCAACTTTTCATTGAAAGTTTAAGCATTTGAGCGTTCCATTATAGTAAGTACATTATTTCTAGTGAGTACCCGCATTCCAGAAGAGCCTGGAAACAAAATAAACTAATGTTCATAAAAAAACAACACGTGGTTTTTTTCAGTCCATGCAAAAAAAAATATTACAAAAATAGAGGGGTGAATTGGGGTGGCTATTTTACGCATTTTAGAGTACTGTAGAGTCTATTCTAAAACAAACTATATATATTTTTACTTAGAAATGCTCAGAAATACTTTAAAACGATTAATGATTTTTCAAAATGCGCATTTTATAGGATTTTTTAAGAGTTAGTTACTAATCGAGCTAAAGCTACAAAAAAAACATCTGTTCATAACAAAACTAAATAAAATAATAAGAACATACCTGGTTGTGGAAGATCCATAGTAGAAACTCACACGAAATCGACTTTTTCACCGTAAATTTAATATTTGAAAACAATTAATTTTAGCGCATCGAATAATTACACGAACCACAGGAAGCGAACGATAATTTCCGACTGAGCGCATGGAGCGGGGGAAAGACTCTAGCGCGTCGGGTTTGCGTTATTGGTAGGAGGACATACTATTGTATTTCGAGGAATAATCAAAAATGGCGTCTGAATAAAACAAAAAAAATGGATTTTGTCCAACTTTTAGGGCCAAATACCTGTCTGTGCGCCGGCCGAGCGCTCTTGCACAGAATAAGTAATAGCTAGTATCAGCGAACGGGGTTAACGACCGTAGGTACTACGTCAAGACAAGACGGTACTTTTGGCGCAGCTGTTTAATTTTAGAGGTATAATAGGCACGCTGCGCTAGTGACCCTACTTATTTTTATTGACGGATAATTAAAGTTAAATTAGTCAAATATTAAGCACCTATTTATTTTTTTTACGTAATAGAAAGAGAATCGACTACTGAACACGCTATATCAATATGTAAAGTGTTCAACCGGTCAGCCTGTATAAGGTAAGCTAAAAACTGTGTGTCAGACACAACTCTACTATTTTTTTAAAATAAGGAGTGACGAGACGAACAGGACATGTGCCTGATGGTAAACAACATGCCTGCCACATGACAGCACAGTGACACGCAGCTGTTGGAAAATGAAGAGTCCGAATTATTAGGTACCCAGTACTGCACTGCGCTCGTTACCCAGAGATCTAAGTTGTTATATCTCTAAGCCCTGTAATTTCTCTGGAAACATTGCCCTTCAAACCGGAACACAGTAATGTTTGCGCTTTACTGCTTGTATATATAAATGTAAGATAAAAAGTAGCCTATGTGTTCTTCCAGACTATAATCTATCTGTGTTCCAAATTACAGGCCAATCCGTTCATACGTTAGGACGTGATTGAGCAACAAACATCCTAACATCCAAACATTGACATTTATGATATTAGTAGGTTTGTTTTGTAATAGTACATTATGATACAAGTGCGCTAAGTTGATAATTACAGCCGAGGCGTTATTGCTAGCTCGAGCCGAAGGCGAGAGCTATAAATAGCAGAGGCTAATTATAGTTATTTTTAGTTGTTCACAGATTAGCAATGCTGTCATCGCTGTTTTTTTTTAAACAAAAGCACAGAACCAGCCTGTATGCCATTAGTAATAAAGTAAATTAATATGTTTGTATTTTGTTACAAATAAATTGCTGTAATTTATGGTCAAAAATAATTAAATTAGGCGAATTAAATAATTCTTTATTATATTTTTACCTTTCAAAGTTAAATTTTATTCATAAACTGTTGATCACTTTTCTGGCATAAAAACTCTTTACTAAGATTTAAAAAGATACCGTTCATTTTAGACGGAGCATTTTGAAACCTTGCGTTTTACATTACATTACCGCACAAGTACGTAATGAGATACATTACGATACAGAAATTGGTGCTATAGGAGACCCTTTACGACCAAATGTGTTATAATAGTACATTATGATAGGTATAAGTGCGCTAAGTTGATAATTACAGCCGAGGCTATATTGCTATAATTAGCAGAGGCTGTAATTATCAAAGCGCACGTATGTCATACGACGTTTTATTTTTTCATATTTGCGAGGAAATAAATAAAACTCTGACGACATTTTCAAATAAAAACAATACAGCGAAAAAAAAGGCGCGGAATAATATTTAGTATTTACTTCATCACAGATCACATATTAGCAATGCGCGCGCATCGGCGCCTTTTTTTTTTAAGCAACGGCACAGAACCAGCCTGTATGCCATTAGTGATAAAGTTAATTAATATTTTTGTTTTGTTACAAAAAATTAAAGTGATTTATGGTCAAAATTAATTAAATTAAGGAATGAAATAATTCTTTATTATTTATGTTACCTCTCAAAGTTAATTTTATATATATAAAGGTACAATGAAGTGACATTACTCGTAACTTATAAGCGCTGTATCTCTGTCAATTTTTGTTAATGAAACTAAAGAAAAATACGTGTTTACCTACTTTTTTTTTTTAAATCAAACTGATGGTTTATTTTTTTTTAGTCTTGGCGGCCCAAGATGGCCGCCGCTACAAAATGGGAACCACAAAATTAAAAATGGCGTCTAACATATTTTCTCACAACTATTTTTTTTTTTTTTTTAACTTTTATAGGCTTACACTTGACCGCCATCTCACCTGATGTGAAGCGACGATGTTATTTCTCAAAATGGGCATCAAATAAAATATACTTTTAGAATACTTATACACTATGACACATTCGGTCGTACCAAGACGGTGTAGGTAACTTAAAGTTGTATAATGTTGTTCTATTGTCTTGCAGATATCGTTAGAGCGACTGGGTCTGGTGCCGAAGGGCGAGGAGCCAGCGTCAGAGGGCCACGACTGGCTTCCTCCGAGGGTCACGGAGCACTTGCAGCCCGAGGAGGGAGTGCACCAAGGAGAACTGCTGCTGAAGGGACCCGCTGTATTCAGGAGGTATTTGTTTTATTCGATATCGCAACGGTAATGTGTGTGCCAACTGGGCGTCTACACTCTTTCAACACAAACGTAATTTCATAAAAAAATTGGCAGTCATAGGAACTGCCGATAGAAGTGAAAACTTGCTGTTGCCCTGGTACTGGTACCTAGGGGCAAACGCAACTCTTTTATATTTCTGTTTTCCTGGTATCTGGAGATAAACGCTGGGCTGTTGGAGGTAGGTAATCGAAACTCTTTACTGTTTCTGTTGCCCTGGTACCTACCTGGCCGTTTTTACCGAGTTTACCCGAAGATTTCATATCCGATCCGATCCATTATCATATCCAAGCGTGACGATTGATGAATCCATTTCACAGCCCACGAAAATTCGGTCTATAGCGCGCCTAAAGAAGTTTTCACTTCAATAAACTCGCGACTTTCCTACTTCGGTTCTACTTCAATCCGTCGTTTTGTCCGTTTAAATGTTCTAAGCCTACTCTAATTAGAATAGGTTTAGAACATTTAAACGTCAAACAATGTTCGATCGGACGAAACGAAGTAGAACCGGAGTGTAGGAAAGTCGCGAGTTTATTTCGAAATTACGTTTTTCGTAAAAAGAGAGTAGACGTGCTGATGCCAATCATATAAATAAATAAATAAATATTGGTGGACAATTCACACACAACACCATCTGACCCCAAACTAAGCAAAGCTTGTGTGATGGCGGCCAGATAGCTGATATAATACTTACTTATATAGTTTTAAATACATATTTATTATACATAGAAACACCCAGACACAGTGCAAACATTTGAATTCATCACACAAATGTTTGCACTGGGTGGGAATCGAACCCACGACCCTCGGCTTCGCAGGCAGAGCTACTACCAACTAAGCCACGAGGCCAGTCTTAGAGTCGTACCATTCTTTCCTTGAAGCAGTTCAGACGATTTTCTCCTCCCTATAACTTCGTTGTGGGTAATACTAGACGCCTGACTTTCAGTGACTAAGCAGGCATTGTATAAACACGCTATATCACAGAATAAATATTAGTACAGAAACCTCACTTACCAAAAACAATGATATAAATAGCGACTCTTGCTGGGACACAACAAAGTTCAATTCAGCTCGCAATACCTGTCGCGATTTTCAAATAAACATTTGCGGTCTTTCTAACGTGTAACTCTGTCCCTGTCTAGCGCGGAGGGTTGTCGACATATCTAATAACAATATGCGCGGGAAACGTGTTGCGCGAGCGCTCAGCCGTGCGTCCGACAACCGACTGGCACTTGTTCCCTGGGAGGAACGGACTAGCGGTAGGCTAAAACCGCGCGACCTTGAGCAAGTGAGGGTGCACTGGCTTTATCTCAAATTTTAAGAATTATAAAGAGTCGAATTGACATAATTTTGTCACTCACTCACTGATCGACCGATCATCAAAATTCTAAGGCACTTCTAGCAGACGTAGAATCTTCAAATCTAGAATATAATTAGTGTTTAGTGTATGAATCGAGGAAAAACTAAATTATTTTCCAATTTAGTTCCAGTTTTCTAGATACAGTAACTGCATAAATGACTTTGTAATCCCATATAAATATAAAAACATTACAAACTTATTACATTTGCTGTTAATTAATCAGTGTGCCTATATATGTATACCTCTGTGTAAAATATAATGGAATAATGGGCGAATAATCAAGAGAAGTAGAACTATCTACAAACTCAGGGATCGAACGAGTCGGTAATCGCAATAAAAACTAAGGTAAACACGAAGCTGCACGAAAGCGTGCCTCATGCGGTCGTCGCAATCTCACGGCACACGGGGACCTTCACATACTACGCTGACGACACCGACGACGCCATCGGTCGGTTCGTGCGGCGAGCGTTGTCTGCAACACCGAAGACCATCCGAGAGTTCAATATGCAGATGACCATCAAGGATAGAAATGCAGTCGTGGTGGAGGCGCTGAGCCGGGAGGAGGCGACTCAGAAAATAAAATAGTCCTAGAATTAGCAAGAAAATGTTCCCTACTCTCCCCTATTTCCTTTTCTTCTCCAATCCAAGATTCATGTGATAAAAAGAAAACGATTGACAAAGGTCACGGACCCCGGAGTCTGTGGAGCTGTAAAATTCAAATAAAAAATAAATAAATAAAACTATCTACAAAAATGATCAATGGTTGTAATAAATTTGCAACTCAGAATTGGCTGCTCCTGGAATATGGCACGTTCGCTCAGTACACCCGTTGAAGACGTCACGTTTATGTTGGCGTATTATTAGTACGTTACGGCTAATAATACGCCAACATACGGTTAAGTTACGGCTGCAGGTCTACTACGAAAACAACCTCCGAATAATCGGATCCGACCGATAGCTATTCAATTAATCGGTAAGGTAATTAAATGCTTTCGGAGTAAGGTTTACGACACAAAAACTGTCAAATCTCTGTCGGTCGGAATTCGGAATGAACGAAACGCCCGATCCGATCAACCGACTGATTGTGTTTCGTGGTAAGAAATGTCCATAAGTTCGGAGGATATATCGTTTATCGGACTTCGTAGTAGACCTGCTGGTCTAGTCGGGAGAACGCCGCCTGTCGATCCGGAGACCCCGGGTTCAAACCCCACACGCATCACTGTTTTTTCGAAGTAATTTGCGTAATGCCGCTAACTTGAAATGGCGAAGGAAAACATCGTGAAGAAACCGACATGTACCTTGAATCTTTCAAAGTTATGTGTCATCCACCAACCCGCACTGGGCCAGCGTGATGGATTATGGCCTTAATTCTCTCCTTGCGAGAGAAGGCCGCGAATCCCAGCAGTGGGAACATTTAGTGGGCTGTTGATGATGAGAGAGATGAACTTCTTAGCATTCCATGGATTCACCGTGCGGGTGCCGGGTCCATCGTGTGACAGAGAGAGAAATCCCGAGTAGGCCCCAAGACTTGTGACTCGGGCGTGGGTTTGAAAGGGGCCCCTTAGTGACGTACGTCAACACTCACCTTCACTACTCGTATTTCTCTCCCTGCCCAGCCACAGCCAAATCCCATATGATCCTACTAGTGCAGCTTTAGATACTCGTTCTAGTATAGAACTTACTGCACATCTGGACAAGCCAAGGTCTTTAAGCAGGTTATAGAGAGATTTTGCTGGTATACCTCTCGCTCCTACTTCTACAGCGTATAAATCAACTACATTATCATAGTGTTAAAATGTCCGTATTTCCTAAGGTACTGGAACCGAGCCCCGAAGCTCGACACGTCAGATTTCACCGAGGACGGCTGGTTCCGTACGGGAGACACCGCCGCCTACGCCGACGGAAAATTCAAGATCCTCGGCAGGACTTCCATAGACATCATCAAATCAGGTAACAATATTATAAGCAGCTCACTTAAGGCGGCGGTTCGCGCCGATACCGCGATACGAGACCGCGACAGGCGATTGATATTATAAATCTTATATATAAAATTCTCGTGTCACAATGTTAGTTACCTTACTCCTCAGAAACGGATTTACTGATTTATACCAAATTTTATATGCATATTCAGTAGGTCTGAGAATCGGCTACTATCTATTTTTCATACCCCTAAGTGATAAGGGTTGTTACCCCTAAAAAAATTATAAATTTTTGGACAAAAATGTTTGTTATTTTTATTTTTTAATGTGGCATTAAAAATACATACAACCCTAAACTTTTACACTTTTATCACCAACCTCAATTCTTTAATTAATAGCCATTTTAGCAATTTAATCATTTTTCATCCCGCTCGATAACTGATCAATTATCGTCTTTTTTGTAAATGTTTTTCACTCTATTCCGATTAAAATTTCCCGGAGCTTATGGCAAATCTAAAATTATTTTATAAAAATAAACATTTATTTTTATTATTAAAGTTTAGGGTTGCCATGGATGGTTTAGCTTCACAAACCAGCCCGGCAGATGGCGCTGGAGTTGGTATCTAGGTTCTTATCCGAGCGAAGCCGGAACGGGCCGCTAGTAATAATAATAAAATAAAAGTATTGTCACAAGTCATGATTACAACTGAACTAAATGTTAAGTAGAACATTACATAGGTAGAAACAAAGATTGTAGTAGCTTGTTAACATTAAGATGATGAGCTTCAAATCTCTGAAATAAGCTTGAAGCTTGTGCTTCAGAGATCCATGCTCTCCCTAAATAAGCTATGTTAGATGCTGCATTCTTAGTATGCTGAACCTTGGAACCTATTTGTTGGAAATGTGCATTACATAACTTTACTTTTAAACATACATACATTTAAATTAAGAATTGGAAAATTGGAATTGTATAGGCGCCAGTTCGCGCCGAGACCGCGACAGGAGACCGAGACACGTGTCGCGGTCTCTGCGCGAACTGGCGCCCATACAATTCCATAATGTCAAGTGCCTGTCGCGGTCTCAGCGTTAACCTGCACCTTTAACATCGCCTACATCTGGGATTTGAGGCCTTACAAAGAGAGTGTCAAGCCATCAACAATCCATGTTGGGTTAGTGCGGGTTGGCGTGCCTCTCATCTGATGGTTCTGTTTTGACAGCTTCAGAAGGAATTATATAAAAACTATTGTGCAACTAAACCCTTTTATTCAACAAATTGAATATTATCTAGATACATATTGACGGAACTCCCAAAAAAAATGTAGTCTACCATTTTGTGGCGGCAGCCATCTTGGAGCGGTTTTTAACAAACATAGCTATGAAGTCAAAATCAAAATAGGTTCATCCGTTCGGGAGCTACAATACATAAGCTGCCGATAAGGTTATAAATAAAATATATAAAAACTCTTTATTATTAACTATTAAAACCACAAAAAAAAACACTAAAAAACAGTATAAGCGAGACATTTTAATTGGCTTACCATCAGACCTAAGTCTCGTTAATCCTTACAAAAGTACTGCCCCTTGGATAAGGAATAAGTAAATACTTAGATTATGTTTTTCCGCACGGTTCCTTTGTACCAATCGTAAGCAGATGAGGTGTATGTTAGCCATGGCAACATAGTGATGTGCCGCGACAAAACTATGACACAAGAGCGACAAGAGCGATCAGACCCGTGCTTTCGGTGTAAAGCGTTTGTTGTAACTCTATAGTCATAGTAGTCATAGTATTTTATTGATAACAATACAAGTTACATGTCAATTCTTACGAAAAATAATAAAGTAATAATTAATAATAATTAAGTTACATGTAAATTTTCACAAATAGGTAATAATAAAGTAATAATTAATTATATTCCATCCAAATAATTGATTAAATCAAATAAAAATGTCAATCAAATTACATCATAATTAAACATTAAAATACTTGATACAAGTTCACTACATTAATAATAAAAATCAAAAAATATATGTAGTATATGTAAACACTTCTGCCTACCATATCATGCATTATGTGTGTTTGTAATTTACTCATGTTTTGAACAAATACATTATCTTTCTTTCTTTGAGTACTGCACATACTTACATGTAAGTATATCATTATTATCTTCTTCCCCAGGTGGTTACAAAATAAGCGCCCTACAAATCGAATCGGCCATTCTAGAACATCCCTCAGTCGCGGACGCCGCAGTCCTCGGCATTCCCCACGAATCCATGGGCGAAATCGTATCCGCCGTCGTAGTGCTCAAAGAACAATGCACCTTAACGCTCAGGGACTTAAAGGCGGAAGTCGAGAAGAAGCTAGCGCCTTACCAACTGCCGCGGAAATTGTTAGTCGTTGACGTAATGCCGAGAAACGCGATGGGAAAACTCGACAAGAAGGAGATTAGGAAGTTGTACGGGAAGAAATTGGGTATGGAGAAGAACAAAGGTAAGCAGTAGGTAGGTCGTGGGTTCGAGGTCTTAAGTTGCTGATGTGTGAAGTGAGAGACTAGACAAATAAAATACACTCAAATATAGGCTTTATGTCATGCCCGTTAAGATTGCATTGTTAACATAAATAGGGTACGATCCTCAAAAAAACTAAGTAGCCCGTTAGTTAGATTGCCAAAAAATATTGTACACGTATTTTTTCCTTTGTTTCACAAACAAAAAATGACGAAGATACAGACAGCGCTTCGAAGTTTCGTGTGACGTCACTTGTGAGTACGATTTTTACTCACGAGTGACGTCGCAACCCCCCACTCTAGAAGTTTGATGGTCTATATCTTTAACGATTTTTAATATTATGATAAAACAAAAAATACGTGTCCAATATTTTTCCATGATCTAGCTGACGGACTAATTAGGATGGTGTATTTTTGACCCAGTCCGGTACCCTATTAGCAGATGGCTGTCAGCGAGCAGTCTGCTAATTTGTGTCATATAAGAGGGCGAAGACTTTAAAATCGCGGTGACTAACGAGTTGTGGATACTAAAATCTTGTATATTTTTTTGCAAAACCGTTTTTTATATACAGCTGTTAGTATTATTAATTAAACCATTTGACCGCTAAAGTCACCCATATAGCTATACCTATATACAAGCGTTTGCGAGCCCTGTGCGCTAACGACGTCTATAGTTGACTAAAAAACGCACTATACCAAAATATTAATTACTAGCGGCCCGCTCCGGCTTCGCTCGAATAATAACCTAGGTATCAACTGCAGCGCCATCTGCCGTAGCCTATGTTACTCGGGAATAATGTAGCTTTCCAAAGGTGAAAGAATTTTTGAAATTGGTCCAGTAGTTTCGGAGCCTATTCATTACAAACATACAAAAATAGGTACAAATCTTTCCTCTTTATAATATTAGTATAGAAAAACACTTTTTTTTGAGAGCACAATTTTTTTATTATTATTTGCTATGGCGTACAGGGCACGTAAATGCTATTTTGTCCTGGCGGTCGAAAGGTTAAATACGGGATATACATGTCACGGTAAAATTATAAATACCGACAGTTTAAAATTTAACGGCGTTAGATAATACTCGTTAGTTGCTCGGCGATCAGGTTTACCGTTTTCACTCGCTCGTTGTTCGCTTTCACTGTCACAATGCAATACACAGAAAGGAGTACTATGCTGAAATGAACGAAATTTTACATGTCAAAAAAAAAAGTTTATTTTAAGCAATTTTTATTAATCGTAGCCGTTGTCACCTCGGTGACGTAGTGCTATCGCGACGGCACGCTAAAGGGATTTATTTCGCCACAGTACACCGTTTCTGTGTAATACTTAAGAGTGAAGAATGGTCATAAAAGTATAGTTACAAAATAAGAGTGAGAAATGGTCAAAAAATAAGATTGAAGTATAGGTCACAAATGAAGTAACAGTGGTCACAAAATAAGAGTGAAGTATGGTCGCAAAGGAAGTAACAGTGGTCACAAAATAAGAGTGAAGAATGGTCGCAAAATAACAGTAAAAAATAGTCACAAAATAAGTGTGAAGAATAGTCACAAATGAAGGAACAGTGGTCACAAAATAAGAGTGAAGAATGGTCATAAAGGAAGTAACAGTGGTGACAAGATAAGACTGAGGAATGGTCACAAAATAAATGTGAACAATAGTCACAGAAGAAAGAACAGTGGTCACAAAATAAGAGTGAAGAATGGTTTAAAAATAGTAGTTTGTAATTTGCATTTGTTAAGTTTGCATTTAGTTTGATAATTAATGCTTTATTTCGCTAACAAAAATAAATATTATGTCACAGTGAAATTACAATATACCGTCAGTTTAAAATCTACCGAGGTTATATTGTAAACTACCCTAACCTACCGTGGGTGTTTGCAATCTCACTGGTTTTATTATAAACAATATTTACAATTTTATGCTCGTATACAATACTTGTACAAAATAAACCGATTTGGCATGGTTTTAAAACTATTTGTGGTCCAAAGAATGTTTAAAAAGTCAGAAAATCTAATTCAGGTTTTTGGCCGTTGTTGAGTATTCCGAACACGGCTGTAACAATGGTTGTTAGATATATAAAGTTGCTGATTGAAGGAAGTGCAATTATGTAGTAGCTTTTAAATAAAAAATGGTACAATGAAGACTTTGTATTTAAAAAAAAAGCTTGTTCACTTAATTGCGCTATAAAAAAGCAAATGTCAAAAATACTATTACAAAAACAAAGTTTTGCATGGAACTCCCGAAAATATTTTGACAAAAATCAAGAAGGCGTTACCAAAATGATAGTTATGAGCCATGAATGTCAATAATTTGACATAATATGTTTTCATCATAATGTGTAAAAAAAATAACATTGACATTTGCTAATCCCATTTCGCTAAAAAAAAAGAAAATTTTCATAGGTTTTTTCAGTCAATGCTTTTTTTGGGTAATTTATTAATTATTTTTTACCATTGTTATGAATATGGTTTTATTCGTTAAATATTTAATTAATTGTTGCTGTTAATATTGTATTGTTCCACGCTTCAGTTGTAAACGACTGATCCTATTGTCAAATGTTGAATAAAAGACATTTTAAAAATGAATGTTTTATTGTAACTATTTATAACAAGTTTTATTTTGACTTTAATTTGGTCACTTAGAAAGAGTATATTCAGAGATTTTTTAGTACATATATATTTGCTTACTAATGTATTTTGTTTGGTATGTTTTTTTTAATACACAGTGACGTAGCGAGTAAGACATGCACCTAGTCATAAGCAACACGCTTGGCCATAACAGCACAGTGTCCCGAAGTTACACGAACATGAAGAGTTCGAATCATTCCCCTACTCGCATAGCAACATTGGAGTACTTTTATCCTTATTAGACTCTTTCTCAGTAAAAGTAACGACTAAGTACATACTAAATTAAAACTAACTTACAAATAACATCAGATCTTAATCCGGAGACATGGTTTTATGTTGTCGATATTTCTTTAACATCTCTGGCCCATTAACAAATGTATTAAAATTACAACAGACGTAAAACGATTCGTATTTTTCGTATATTTGCTAGCGTTTACGTCACTGTCTTTTAGAAGTCATGTACGTAATGCCGCTAACTTAAAACGGTGAAGGAAAACATCGTGAGGAAACCGACATGTACCTAGAATCTTTCGAAGTCATGTGTCATCCGCCAACCCGCACTGGGCCAGCGTGGTGGATTATGGCCTTAACTCTCTCCTTGCGAGAGAAGGCCCCGAGTCCCAGCAGTGGGAACGTTTAGTGGGCTGTTGATGACGTCACTTTAACGACGGTCCCATAATTTGTACTTATTCTACAGTACGGCCATTTACGGAAGAACTTTCGGAACAATGCGCGCGAGGCTGCGCAGTAGATGATTTCCGTTAACAAAGTAGCGACTAAGTCCATTGAAATGTTACAATTCTAGGGCCTAATATTGTATTTTTGTGGACGCAATTTTGTCTTTTTGACATGTGTAAATTAAATCTTGATATTTTTTTGTAGGATTGGTAGTTGTTTGAAAGATAAATAAATAATAAATAAATAAATATTGGTGGACAATTCACACACAAGATATATCGATAAAGCCGTTTTGCAAGATGGCGGCCGGGGGACAAGGGTGGCAGCCCCACAAACTTGGGGTTAAGCTTCTATTGACAACCCCACACATGTTCAAATAATAAAATTGCGTCCTCTAAGAAATGCAAAGCTCATGTAACATTTCAATGGACTAACTATACATCCGCGATAGTTCATTGAACAAACTTCAGTGAGTTCTTCACAAAATGGCCGAACTAAAATAGTTTTCTATCATTATGTACAACAGGAAATAAGACTGACAAGTTGAACGCCTGATTATACGCGACACGACTGCCTAAAACAGCAAAGGCAACACTAGGTAGTAATTTAGTAGTAAGTGCAATTCATAGTACAATACTACCCTATGCGCGTAACTAAGCCATTACATAGGACCCAGTAGTTACTTAAGTAGGGTATTTAGCCTATCAATTTCACTAAAAGCATTGTCTTTGAAACCGAAACATATTGTCTTTTTCTGTAGAATAACTGAGAATATCCGGTCTCAGGGCGGTTCTGTGAAGGAGTCTTAACAGCAAGTTATATATACAAGAGGTTTGCAATATTGTATCACGTTTCTTTATTTGAAAATTGCTGTAAAAAACTTCTCGCAGCGACCGATGCGTTCAACAAACATGGCGGCGAGTACGTCGCATACTCTATGGAATTAGCCCAACTGGAATAAGTAGCTACAATAGTTGCCGCTATACCCATGGACATAACTATTAACGCGAACAACACATCGTACCATTTAATCTTATATTCATCTTCGATTTCTTGAGATTTTCTGTATTTGCTGTCAAAAGTTCTATATTTCGATCGGAAACTCTCCGATAAAATTAGCGGCAATTTTGCATCGCCATTTTGTCCGCCATTTTTCAAATTACCATTGCTTTTGCCATTCTTATAGCCGAAGATGGCGTTGCCACGCCTCAGCCAGTCAGAAGGCAGGGAAATCTTTGTGTACTTCGATTTGGATTTGGAATACTTTAACGGATTTTTCGATGTCATATTGGACTTTATGTAGCAGAGTTTAAGGAAGAAAATTGGCGGGAATATGAACATGAGAGGGCCGGTTAGGGTGGAACCGACGAGTCCCATGACTAGGTCGAATCTTGGGACGGATTCTGCTAAGAATATGGCAAAAGCCACGATACTGGATCGGAGGATGCAACGCCTGAAGCAGAAATCTGAAAAAAAAAAACAAATTGTTAATAAAAAAACTCTGCAAATAAAAATATTACTCTACATTAATATTTTATTGTTTCTTATCAAAATAAACTCATTATGTCAAAATATGATGAAATCTCAAAATAAACGGACCTTTTCATATTTTTTTTGCACAATTACTATATTAGAATTAGGACCTACGATCAGAAAAATACAATTACATATTAATATATACATTTTAAATTTGATTACTACACTGAAAGCGCTAATTTTAGGAACTACTGGATCGATTTCAAAAATCCTTTCACCGTTGCATATGTATAGGATAGAATTATACTGTTTGGCGATAGAGCTACAATATGCAAGCCAGCAGTAATCTGCAATCATTACTGTGTTCCGGTTTCAATATAACAACTTAGATCTCTGGGCGACGAGCGCAGTGCAATGCTAGGTAATGATTTGGACTCTATGTTCGAATAGCTGCGTGTCACTGTGCTGTTATGTGGCAGGCATGTTGCTTACCATCAGGCACATGTCCTGCTCGTCGCGTCACTCTATAAAAGTGGCAAGTAAATATGGTGGTACTCCAGAAAGCAGACTGCAAAAAATGGTACCACTACAATGATTGACGTGTAGAAACTTTTCACACGTCAATCTTTTTATCAAAAATTCGATGAACTGTCTTACATCTGGGCACGTGGAGG
This sequence comes from Ectropis crepuscularia, assembly GCA_963693475.1. NCBI lineage: Eukaryota > Metazoa > Arthropoda > Insecta > Lepidoptera > Geometridae > Ectropis > Ectropis crepuscularia. The sequence continues at coordinate 11,960,707 of OY856368.1, read as the reverse complement.
AAGTCTTCCAGTTGCTGGAACAGCACCGAGTTCCCGACCGCACTGGACAGGCACAGCTGTAGAGTCACCAGCAGAGCTACCAGATACAGCGGGAGCGATGGCGGGATACCTGAAGACAAACAATATATACTTACATCAATACTAATACACATTATTTGAGCCAAAAAGAATAGAGTAGGTACTTACAAAAGGTTTCATTTCTTAAAATACAACAAAGGCATTGGGCCTTCCACCAGTGCCGGCTTTAGGGTGGGGCGACGGGGTCGGTCGCCCGGGGCGCCGGATACTACAAGGGCGCTGGGAAATCTTAACCCCTAGGGGTGGGGGTGTATTTCAACGTCCCCAAAGTGTGTTGTGTTGTGTCCTTTAGGGCGCCTGAGGCATGGCTCGCCCGGGGCGCCTAGATGATACTACAAGGGCGCTGGAAAATCTTAATAACCTCGCCTAGATGGCTAAGGCCGGCCCTGCCTTCCACAACGATATTAGAAAGAAGATGCAACCTATGTTGCTTGAAGTAACAGGGTTCTATCCCTTTTCACAAAAACATGATTCCTTATCAAACATAATTCATACTATAGGAAGCGATAAGAAAGTTTAGCCGCGAATTCGATGAAGATCTCGTCTATGTCGTTACTTGATCTAGGGACTCATTACGACTTTTTAGTAGTCAATTTATTTTGCTCGGGAAGCAGGAGCGGTCACAACCTTACATTTGTTTGGCTATAATGATAACACAATATGTCGCGGAGTTGCCCTTGCAGTTGCTTTTCCGTGGTAAAAAATAGACTTTTTTTAAAATAAAGAGTGACGAGACGAGCAGGACATGTGCCTGATGGTAAGCAACATGCCTGCCACATAACAGCCTAAATGTACTAACCGATATTTTGTAAATACGATAGGTACGTTCAAATGAGCCCACATACGATTTTGAATTGTCCCCTGCGATCCCTCAACCCCGCCTGTTGGGGATGTTGACTACAGGGATGTTACGGAGCTTCGACTCCGACTCCGTTATGTCGGAAGATCCGATTAGTTTTACACCTCCGGTTCCGACTCCGGTTCCGAAACTTTTGAATCGGAGGTTAATCGGATGTCGAAGCATAACTTAGCGACGGCGCCTTGCGCCGACAGTAACGAACAGTTTCGCAGGAACATGTCGCGCAGGGAATCTCCCGCGCACGAGTGTAATGAAAAGTATACTAAATGAGCACAACATAGAAAAACGCTAAATTCCAGCACCTTATATTAAATTTCCGCCAATATTATCGTGTCCACCAGGCTCGGTAGCGAGCGAATACCTTTTTGGTGGCGTCGATTTAATCTACAAGGGGGCGCCTAGTGCCAGAAAACGAAAAAAGAACATTTTCGACGCCGCTCACTTATGTTAAGAAACTAAAAACCAATACAAAAAAAATATTGACGTGTGGGTACTATCAAGAGAAAGCACAATAACCGAATAGAATTTTAAAAATAGAACAGATTTTTTTACAGCAAAAAATTTAAATGGCACCTGAAAAAACTATTTTAATTCATGTACCTACTCCAAATTATCAGCGATGATTAATTAGCAACATTATTTTTTGATAATAAAATTTCTATTTTTACGTTCTATTAAAGTACTTAACCGAACCACAGAATAAATATTAGACCGAACACTTTTTAAATGTATGTTTAATTATTGAATAATTAAAACTTGGTCAAAAATTGACTCCTGATTTAATATTGATTTCCCCTCCAAACTGTGTCATGCTATTCTCGACTTTATGAAGATATTACTCATATCATATTAAGAAGGACCTCGCGCGGGTGAAATCAGATTTTTTCCTGGCATTAGGCGCAGTCTTGAGAAATATCTTAGACTGAGACAGCTTCAAAGCTTATGTTCATGAAGTACATATACACACTTTTGGTGTCAATGTATTTAATTTAATTTGTTAGAAAGCTTTTGTTCATTTAACATACTTTATGTGGCACTTTGGGATTCAATTAATTGAATTTTTTGTTTATTTTTGAATATTCCACTTTTTTTGTGATATTTCATGAAACAAAACAGTGAAAAGTTTGAATGAATGTTTTATTTGTCCTAAAATAAAAATCTCTCTCCTACCACTACTTCTGACCCTACCTCCGACTCCGGTTCCGACTCCGACTCCGACTCCGGTAAATCAAATTTAAAAATTCCGACTCCGACTTCGGTTCCGATAAGATGACCTCCGTTACATCCCTGGTTGACTATTACCTATTATAATGGACCAGCGGATGTGAAGAATCAAAACGTGCCTTGGGGCACAGAATAAATATTAGTACAGAAGCCACACTTACCAAAAACAATTATATAAATAACGAAAAACGACTCTTGCTGGGACACAACAAAGTTCAATTCAGCTCGCAATACCTGTCCCGATTTTCAAATAAACATTTGAGCTCTTTCTAACGCGGATCTCTGTCCCTGTCTAGCGCGGAGGGTTTACGACATATCTGTTTAGTATTATACCAGAAATACCGACCTGGGGCCCATTAGCAAGTCTTTCAAACATTCATAAATGCCGAATACCGATTTTAACGTTACTTCCTAATTGCAAACCAAGTTAACCACTTACCTATTGTTCCCGTCGTCGTCCAAAGTCCAGTTTGGTCGAAGGAATAAGGGAAGTGGACAAAAAAGGAATGTGGAACCCAAACCGGACGATCTCCAGGCGAACTCCGGTCCAGAATTCCCAGAACGATCCTGCGTTCTGGAAACGGCCAATCCAGTAGCCCCTTCACGAGTAAATAGTCCAGCACTAATCCCGTAGCGATATGTTCCCGTCAATACGCATTCCCGCACAATATTAACGTTTTAAACCCGAAAAAACACCAGTTAGAAAAAAACAACGAGTCACTCGAACGATACCGGCGTAACGAGACGTCACTTGTCAGCCGCTGTCAAACCATAGATCCGCTATGATTTTAATGTTGCCCGATTATACGGAACAAAACCCCCGACCAATTGAACTCCAGGTCAATTTTAGAAAACCAGTATTTAGCAACTAGTACTTAATAACTAGTATTTAGCAGTATCCGGACCTCAAATAAAACGAAATTCCCACTTTGACCCGAAAGTGGAAATCAAACCAAAAAAAACTTTACCAAAAATAGTAATAAAACTAAATTAAATTTTAACCATGAAAAAAAACGTATATCTAATAAAGAGGCAAGCGTGCCAGAGAGGACACCGCGCGCTGAAGTCTGGAACCAGAAACCAGAATCTCCGCCACGCGGGGTGTGCCATCAGTACCCGATATCAATTTTAAAATACGTCCCCTACGCCAGAGTAGGGGGGCCAAATTTGCCTCTTTTAATAATACTAAGTCCCCTTCCCGAGGGGCCTCCGTCCTATCTGTCCATTTTACCCGTTGTTGCAACAGATGCAAGTACTCGGCCGACCAGCGCCTCCAGAAGTCTTGACTTATTTGCTGCAATAACTGAAAACGGGACAGGCGTCCGGGCCGCTCATCCTTCCAGGGATACTCCGGCAACGCGGTTAAGGGCTGACCGATCAAGAAGTGACCCGGCGTCAAGACTTCTAGATCGTTAGGGTCAGGCGAGATTGGACAGAGAGGACGGGAATTAAGCACTGCCTCCACGCGGCATAGTACCGTGACTAACTCTTCCCAAGTTAACACGGTCTCCCCGATGACACGGCGGAGATGAGTTTTAGCAGACTTCACCGCAGCCTCAAAAATTCCTCCCCAGTGAGGACAGGCTGGCACACTAAATTGCCAGCTGATTCCCCGCTGGGCGAGAGCCAGACTTAAACTATTATTACCAGAATTTAAGAAATTATTAACTTCGCGTAAATAATTCGCCGCCCCTCGATAATTTGTGCCATTGTCCGAACGTATTAAAGAGGGTACTCCTCTTCGCGCTACAAAGCGATCCAGCGCCGCGACAAAGGCCTCCGTAGACAGCGCAGAGACCAGCTCCAGGTGGACTGCTTTGGTGGCCAAACACACAAAGACGCACAGGTAGGCTTTAACGACCTTGGCGTTACGCAACGTCGATGACTTGACCGAGAAGGGCCCAGCGAAGTCCGTTCCGACCCCGTCGAACGGCCTCGAGGGAGAAATCCTATCCGGAGGAAGATCTCCCATCATGGGCTGCATGGTAGAAGCCTTGAGCCTATAACAAGGGACACATCTAAACAGCACCTTTCGGACCGCCCTGCGAGCCGACAAGATCCAGAATTCACGCTGCAACACAGCGAGAAGCGCGCCACATCCAGCGTGTGCGTTACCGATATGCCGATCGGTGATCAGCAGGTCCACCAGAGGACCTCCTTTCGGTAGCAACAGGGGGTGCCTGCTGCCGTACGGCAGGTTGGCTTTCCGGAGCCGACCTCCTACGCGCAGAAGACCATCCTCATCTGTGAAAGGGTTCAACTTGGCGACCGCACCCTTCAAGCGAGCGCGTCCGCAGCGCAGCGCCTCAAGTTCCGTCGGAAACCTCTCACCCTGCACCAGCCGAATGAGGTGCAGCAAGGAACTCCGACGCTCCTCCACAGTGGCGATCTGGTCACTCCTCCTCTGACGAGGGTGACGACAGTTGTGGATGAAGCGTTTAATCCAGCTAGTTACCCCCAACAACTTATCCAGCTTGCTGTAACGACCCGTCAACCAGTCAGGGTCTGGGGGCACTTCCGCCACAATCGCATGCACGCGGACTCCGGGCAGTTCCGCTCGCTCCGAGTCCGCGCCGAGAACTGGCCAGGAAGCTTCTGGCTCCCGCAGCCAGTCCGGACCCCACCATAAGGGGTGATCAACTAGCTCCGGCGCGGAACAGCCGCGCGAAGCACAGTCAGCGGGGTTCAACTCACCCGGGACATGTCTCCAAACCATGTCCAGTCCAATGTTTTGGACTTGGGAAACCCGATTTCCCACAAAGGTCTCCAAGGTGTGAGGGGCTGCTCTTAACCAGGCAAGCACGACCTGACTGTCAGACCACGCATAGACATTCCGGATGTCTATCGAGGTGGACAGTTCCTGATATACATGCTTGAGCAGCCGAGCAAGTAATGTGGCTCCGCTCAATTCCAGTTTCGGAATGGTGAGTCGTGTCCTGATAGGAGCTACCTTGCTCTTCCCCAATAAGAGCGTGACATTGACGTGGCCTCCAGCGTCAACTGTACGCAAGTACACAGATGCGGCATAGCCCAGCTCGGACGCATCACAGAACCCGTGCAGGCTGATCCGGCTACAGCCTGGTGGCAGAATGCGACGGGGCAACGCCACTCGATTGACCGTTTCGAGGTCAGATATTAAACGAAGCCAAGTGTTAAGCGAGTCTCCGACCAGGGGGTCGTCCCAGGAGACCTTCAGAGTCCAAAGTCGCTGTAACAGACACTTGGCTGCGAACAGAACCGGACTGATCCAACCGTTTGGATCAAACATCCTGGCGATGGTGGACAAAACCGTCCGTTTTGTCCACGCGCGTGTGGCCTCCAGCGCCACCCGAAAGGTGAAGATGTCAGCAACCGGTTGATACTGCATGCCCAGAACCGCAATCCCGTGCGGATCGTCACCTTCCTCGAAGAGCCCCGGATCCTGCTGGTGATCGTCCGGGATACCAGCCAGGACGTTGGGGTCGTTAGAGAGCCATTTCCGAAGCTCATAGCCTCCAGATGCGAGAAGCTCTGTAAGCTCATCCCGGAGCAACAGAGCTTCCTCCACCGTCTGCGCACCAGTGCAAACGTCGTCCACGTACAGGTCGCGTTCCAGAACTGCGGCTGCGCGTGGGTACCGAGCCCGTTCTTGCTCCGCCAACTCCAGCAGTGAGCGGATTGCAATGAAGGGGCTTGATCTCAACCCATAGGTGTTGGTGTTCAACTCATACACCATCATAGGGTCCTGAGGACTTTCCCGCCAGAGGATCAACTGGAACCTCCTGTCCTCGGGGTGTATGACCGTTTGTCGGAACATCATACGGATGTCCGCTCCCAACACCACCTGATGCCTACGGAAATTCAGGATGATGTCTACAATATCCCGATGTAACTTCGGTCCAGCGTGGAGGCACTGGTTCAGTGACACTCCTGTCGAAGTCGGAGCGGATCCATCGAACACCGTCCTGAGTTTGCCCGTCGACGCCTTCAAAACGGCGTGATGAGGCAAAAAGTAGTGGTCCATGGTCGACCAGTCGTCGCGAGCCGGAGACATGTGGCCCAGTGCCTCATACTCCCTCATGAACTCGATGTACTTTTCCCGAAGTACCGGATCTCGAGCCATGCGTCGCTCCATGGACCTGAGCCTTTTCTCGGCCAATGACCGAGACTGGCCCAGACGCGGGGGGTTATCCCGGAAGGGCAGCCTAGTCTCCAATCGCCCAGAGACCATTCTCCGAGTGTGAGCCTGATAAAAATTCTCACACTCCACGTGCTCGGGATCCAGCCGAGACACGGTAGGCGGCTCTTCGATCTCCCAGAACCTCTGCATGATCTGAGCGAGGGCCGTTCCCGTAAAGGAAGCCTGATTCGACTGCTGCCACTCATCCACCATTCCCAAAATGGCGTTCCCGTAGATGGTGGGCAGCGCCATAAGCGAAGACTGATCCAGCAGTCTAGGCTTGCCGTTCATGATGTAACCCAGTACATCAGAACCCAACAAAAGGTCTACCGGACCCGCCATCCCGAAGCGGGGATCCGCCAACCTGAGACCCTTAGTACAGGACAAAAGATCCGGATCTATGTCCGCCTGAGGAAGCCAACCGACAACCGAATCCATGACGGTAGCCCTGACCGCAATCCTTTCCGAATAGGAATGTACGGACGAGAAGGAGAGGCGGGTCTGTCCAGCCGACCGCACCTCTGTGTTCCCGACTCCCCGCAACGGAGTCGGTGACGGAAACCTAGCCAGGCCCAGGCGATGAGCAACCCGGGTTGTCAAAATGCACCCCTGGGACCCTGTGTCCAAGAGCGCTCGTATCCGGACGTAGTCGCCTCTTGGACCCCAAACCCTTAACCAGAGGGTGGGCAGCAGGACCACCGGTTGATCCTGTGCCAAGGGAACGGAGGCTAGTCATTCCCTCCGAGGCTCGTCCGAACCCGTCGGACTACAGGGCCCAGCCCAATATGGCTGCCGAGTGCAAAGGGCCATCGGAGGGGGGGCATATCCAGCTGCCCTGCCGTACCTAAAGTAGGGCGGGTGATAATCCAGCCTCGGGTGCTCATGGAGGGGAGGCGTGTACGCCCTCCATTCTATTGGTCGCGGATCCGGAGGCGGAGAAGGATAACGCTGGGGAGGTGGCCCCCGTGGTGACTCCTGTATCACCCTTCCACCTCTCCAGTTCGCCCGCGTCCGCGCGGGCTGTGAGGTCGGTGACCGAGCCGCGTGCAGGACGCCCCTTGTTGGGCTGCCCGGTGCTGCCGTGGGTTGGGGTGGAGGGGGTGTGCTCCACGCTGTAGCCACTTCATGGTTGTACAATGCGTGGCTCTGCGTGGGAGCGCCCCCGCCCGTGGAGGGCCCCCTCCCTGAGGGCTGTCGACCAGCACCATCGCTCCTGACGCACAAGAGCTGATGGTGTGGTCCCCCACACCCAGGACACGGCCGTGCCGTGGGGCAGTCATTGTACAGATGACCCCCCAGGCACCCGTAGCACCGACGCAACCGCCGAACGATCCCTCGTCGTTCGGAGGTCGTCCGCGCAAGCAGGGCCGGACACTGCACCAGCGCGTGGAGCTGGCCACAGTTCGGGCACTCCTGCTCCGACGCACTCGTCACCGTCGCCGTCCGCTTCACCGCACCCTGAGTGCGGGAATTGGTAGGTCGCGGTCCTGTTCCGGCAGGGCCACGAGCTGACGCGACGGGCGGTGCCTCCTGAGGCGCCGACTCTGCCATCCTCGCCTCCCACTCCAGGACCCGAAGTAGCTCCTCAAACGTGGGGAAGACCTTCGGGTCGCCGTGAAGGCCCCTTTCCCGCTCGAACCGGGCGCGCAACTCCAGCGGCACCTTGCCCAGCAGGATGTGGACCAGCAGGAACGACCAGTGTTCTACTGGCAGTCCCAAGCTGCGCAAGGCGTTGTACGCCACCTTCACGGGCGTGAGGATTAGCGGCCGCAACTGAGACCTCTCAGTCACCTTCGGCAGCCCCAGTATTTGGGACACGTGAGCGTCGGCGAGGAGCCGAGGGTTTTGAAACCTCGTTTCCAGCAACTCCATCGCCGTGCCGAAGTTGTCGTCGTCCAGCTCCAGGTGCTGGACCAGGGAGAGTGCCTCACCCTCCAGTGACGTGCGGAGATAGGCCAGCTTCTCCGCCCTCGTCAAGTCCTTGCGTGAGTCCACGAGAGAGGCGAACATGCTCCGGAAGCCGCTCCACTCCCGCAGGTTCCCTGTAAACCTGGGCAAGTCCAGAGTGGGAAGGCGTCCCACTACACCCGAGCCCGCATCCCTGATGACGGGTCCCGAGCTCGCCCTTCCCTGACGAGACCTCTCCAGCTGGCGAACCCTTTCGGAGACCTCGTCGTAGACATCCAGGATGCGCCGCATGTCCGCCTCGATCCTCTCCATCTGCTCCTCAGGTGGAGACGGCCTTGCATCCCGCAGCGATCCTGCGCTCCTCTCAGCGACCTCCAGGCGCCTGTCGAGCTGTTCTGCCCTGTTTAGCAGCGCCTCCTCCCGGTCTCTCCGGCCGACCAATCCTTGCAAGGATTCGAACCACCGGAGCTGGTTGGCCAAATCCGAAGCCATTTTTAAATTTAAATTTAAACTTTAAATTAACCTAAGTTCGGACAATGTCACAACAAATATCAAAAACAACAATATATCCGCAACCTAAAAAACCGGATACCACTTAATACTAAATTTCCCGACAGTTTGGGGAGAAATTATAAACTGGGAACCCCCAAATATTCGGCTTACCCGGTATTTTTTGCCAGAAAATAAAAACAAAAAGGGAGTAATTACGGCCAACTACACTCTGCTTACCAAAAAATGTTTAGTATTATACCAGAAATACCGACCTGGGGCCCATTAGCAAGTCTTTCAAACATTCATAAATGCCGAATACCGATTTTAACGTTACTTCCTAATTGCAAACCAAGTTAACCACTTACCTATTGTTCCCGTCGTCGTCCAAAGTCCAGTTTGGTCGAAGGAATAAGGGAAGTGGACAAAAAAGGAATGTGGAACCCAAACCGGACGATCTCCAGGCGAACTCCGGTCCAGAATTCCCAGAACGATCCTGCGTTCTGGAAACGGCCAATCCAGTAGCCCCTTCACGAGTAAATAGTCCAGCACTAATCCCGTAGCGATATGTTCCCGTCAATACGCATTCCCGCACAATATTAACGTTTTAAACCCGAAAAAACACCAGTTAGAAAAAAACAACGAGTCACTCGAACGATACCGGCGTAACGAGACGTCACTTGTCAGCCGCTGTCAAACCATAGATCCGCTATGATTTTAATGTTGCCCGATTATACGGAACAATATCTAATAACAATATGTGCGGGAAACGTTTTGCGCGAGCGCTCAGCCGTGCGTCCGACAACCGACTGTCACCTGTTTCCTGGAAGGAACGGTCTAGCGGTAGGCTAAAACCGCGCGACCTTGAGCGAGTGAGGGTGCACTGCTTGGGGTTAATTTACAGTAGGCACGTAAAGCTGATGATGGCTAAGTGGCGGTCCATGGGAGTGGCCTATGCCTAACTGTGGACTAAGGTAAGCTAAGCTTTGTGCTCTTACATCATCGGCTGATGAAAGAACGTAAGTAAAAGGAACGTACATTGCATGAAAACCTGCAACATGTGTCCCAAAACACTAAATACCTTGTAGTATATTATTGTCGACGTCCACTCCGTATCTGTTGGCCGCCAACAGGGCTGTCACAGTGAACATGCCCCCTGTCACCGCGAACCCTCCGATGACGGCCTTGTTGATCTGTCTGCTGTCACGCATGTCCACTTGGATGGTCAAGAGCATCGGGTGAATGTCGAACTGTGGTAAAAATAAAGTAAATCAACACTATTGTACAAAGTTTTAGAATTAAAATTAACGTGGTTGTTACACATATTGATTAGGTAAACGGGTAACTCACGTTTAATAAGGTCGGTCAATCCGACTCGAGTTTCGGCCGTCAAGGAGAGCGTACGTGCACGATGCCAGTGCCGAACGGGAAGCCATCGTGCGCGTACACTCTCCTTGAAAAAGGCCGCCGGACGCGGCCGAAACTCGAGTCGGATTGACCGACCTTATTACACGTGAGTTACCCGTTTACCCAATCAATATTGTACAAAGTTATTACATTAATATTGATATTAAAAGTTACGGCTGGTCTAGCCGGGAGAACGGCTACTGCCGATCCCTGGTTCGAATCCCACGTGCACCATTATCTTTCCGAAATCATGCTATGTTAGTGTGTGCTTAATGCAGTTAAATTTAAATTAACTTAAAAACGGCGACCACAAGAAACGAGCAGCCACGTTTTGATGTCACCGTGTGCATCGAGTTTTAATATGTCGACACGAGCAGGAGGTGCGCAGGAGGTGCGCCTGATAGTAAGTAAAACGCTTGCCCATTACAACACAGCGCCGGTTCCGGTTCCGGCACAGTTCCGGTTTGAAGGGCAATGTTTCCAGAGAAATTACAGTGCTTAGAGATATAACATCTTAGATCTCTGGGTGACGATCGCAGTGCAGTGCTACGTAATGATTTGGACTCTTCATGTTCCAATAGCTGCGTGTCACTGTGCTGTTATGTGGCAGGCATGTTCCTTACCATCGTGCACATGTCCTGCTCGTCTCGTCGCTCCATACCTACTATACAAAAAAAAGAGCCCAGATCAGTGTCTGCGTTGCACGTCCAAAGCACTGGACTGCGTTTGCTGCCAGGATATACTTAAAAGATGATTTATCTCATTGCTCTGTGATTTACCTGCAAAAAATAACTTTAAAATCAGAATAAACGCATAGTATTACGCATAACGAATACTTAGTATTTACGCGATAGATTATCTGAAAAAGACGTAGTCAAAGTTACAAGTAGGTACCTATATGGTATATGGGGGCGTAGTACCTGCCCTGATGGACTTTGCAAAGAGTAGTACCACTACAAGTACTAAGTTTAACTTGTTTGAGTACTAAGGTTCTCGAGTGGCGACCACGAACCGGAAGACGCAGTGTTGGACGGCCTCCCACTAGATGGACAGATGACCTCACAAAGGTCGCTGGAAATGATGATGATGACTACCACTACATTCAAATACCATTCAGCACAGTGTTTCTAAAACTTAGCAAAATTTGAAGAAATATCTGAATTATATCGAGTAAATTTGTACGATGCCGGCGGACACTGTCACGAAAAATCCGAAACCCTGAAGCTAACTAATTAACATTGTAACTAACTTTAGGTTAGTACTTCTTACGTCGAAGATATTGACAATTCTATGGTTCAAGGTTACTTAGCACGAGGTAAAACATTGGAAGTCATAGGAACTGCCGATATAAGTGAAAACTTATAACTCAGAATTTGATAGCTTACTTTGGAAACTACACGGGTGTAACCGGAGGGTGTGGCCTGCTCATCATGGCATGACCATCTAGAAATGCGTCAGCATTTCCCATTGGCTGACGCATTTCTAGATGACCAATGACTATATATGGTCTCGAGTTGACCCGAAGATTTCTTATCATACCCGAGCGTGACGATAGAATTCAATTCACAGCCCACGAAAAATCTATCTAGGCGCGCCTAAAGAAGTTTTCACTTCAAAAAGAAAAGAAGTATTTATTAACTACTTGCGTGCGTTCATAAGCAGGTAGGCGTGCTTGCATAAGTAGGTACACACAAGAGTTTTTGAAGTGAAAACTTCTTTTGGCGCGCCTAGACAGATTTTTCGTGGGCTGTGAATTGAATTCTAGCGTCACGCTCGGGAATGATAAAAAATCTTCGGGCAAACTCGGGACCATGGCCGTTTAGTAATGCTAACGTATTTCTAGATGACCATAGCGTGTTACCATGGTTACCATCATCTAACCATGACCACGGCCTGCGGTTTCAACCGCGTAGTTTCCAAAGTGAGCTATCAAATTCTAGGTAGCGATTGTAAATCCATTCGGTTGCATCGGACACGCAATCTCATCTCTCGGTATTTGTCCTAGCCTAGTCCTGTATAGCATGACTGAGACAAGGGTTGTCATTCCGATTCCGAACCATTCGGAATCGCATTTAGAATCGCTACCCTGAGCTAGGTATAAGTTTTCACTTCTATCGGCTATGACTGCCAATTTTTTTGTCCATTGCATATCAATTTTGTTTGTATTTAATCTAATTGTAGTGTTGAAATGATTTAATAATAATATGTTCTTTTTGTGTGTTTTAGTAATAATGTGTCTAATATCTAATGTTTTATTTTTGTACTGTGGCTGTATGTGCGTGTTCGCTATGCTGTAAGCACATATCAGCAATTGAAATAAATAAATAAATCAACAGACCTGGAAGGCGAGTACTCCATAAGCGGAGAGGAAGTGTTTCAGCTGTGGAGTGTAGTCCAGTATGGTCCCAGTGCTGGGAGGCGACTCCAGGTCTGTCGCTATACAGGTCCAGGTCGCAATGGCTACCGTGCTCACGATGCACACCGACGCTAAGCATATCGACCTGTGGACAAGAAAACCACCTTACGATTAGGTACTGTTCTTATAGAGTGACAAGACGAGCAGAACATTTCAAATAGCTTTTTGAAGTGAAAACTTCTTTAGGCGCGCCTAGACAAATTTTTCGTGGGGTGTAAATTGGATTCAACCGTCACGCTCGGGTATGATAAGAAATCTTCGGGTAAACTCGGGACCTTGGCGATTGGGCATCTAGAAATGCGTCAGCCAATGGGAAATGCTGAAAGGGAGTGGCCTCACCATCATGGCATGGCCATCTAGAAATGCGTGAGCCAATGGGAAATTATGACGCATTTTTAGATGGCCATGCCATGATGGCGAAGCCACGCCCCCCGGTTACACTCGTGTAGTTTCCAAGGTAAGCTATCAAATTCTGAGTTATAAGTTTTCACTTCTATCTGCAGTTCCTATGACTGCCATTTTTTTAAATAGTATGGAGTGACGAGACGAGCAGGACATGTGCCTGATGGTAAGCAACATGCCTGCTGCATAACAGCACAGTGACAAGCAGCTATTGGAACGCGAAGAGTCCAAATCATTACCTAGCACTGCATTGCGCTCATCACCCAGAGATCTAAGATATTATATCTCTAAGCCCAGTAATTTCTCTGGAAACATTGCCCTTCAAACCGGAACACAGCAACGTTTGCACGTTACTGCTTGGCGGTAGAATAACTGGCAAAGGTGTGGTACTTTCCCAGGCGGACTCTGCGAAGAGTCCTACCACTACCAACTGTCACTCTGCTGTTATGTGGCAAGCATGTTGCTTACCATCAGGCACATCTGTCGACTTGTCACTCTTTATCAAATCAAATCAAATCAAAAATATTTATTGCTTAAAACTGTGTAGGTAGGTACATTCGATGTTACAAAATGTTAAAAAAAAGTATTTACAGATTTATTACCCACTGCATTGGGTGTGCAATATTAAAGCTTTATATACAAATAAAGCAAAGTTCTAAAAAAAACATGTCCCTGATCCCTGATGATAAGCAACATGCCTGCCCATTACAGTGACACGCAGCCATTGGAACATGAAAAATCCAAATAATTACCTAGCACCGCACTGCGCTCGTCACCCGGAGATATAAGGTGTTTTATCTCTTAGCCCATTGATTTTTCAGGAAGCATTGCCCGTCAAACCGAAATTCTGTGCAATTGTATACTGCTGTGTAAAATAGAAAAATGTTTTCCCTCCGAAAAAACAAAAACAGACTTCAATTAAAATTAAACACAGATACTCGACAAAATTACTTACATATATTTTTTGTGAAATCTACGATGACGTCCAGGGTAGCGATTCTGAAACCATTCGGTTGCATCCGACACGGAATCTCATCTCTCGGTCTTTGTCATGTTAAACAGATAAGACAAAGACCGAGAGATGAGATTCCGTGTCGGATGCAACCGAATGGTTTCAGAATCGCTACCCTGATTACGATTGGCTATGAATGTGTTAAGTAGCTATAACATAATTATAAATAAATAAATGATTTACCACACCAAAAATAAAATAGAAACTGCCGATAGAAGTGAAAACTTATAACTCAGAATTTGATAGCCCACTTTAGAAACTACACGGGTGAAACGTGGCCATGATCCCGAGTTTACCCGAAGATTTCTGGTAAACTCCCATATAAAGTTTATTGAAATCAGTGTAGCGGTTTTGGAAATATGAACAGAGAACAACTGAAATTTAGATTCGTTACCTCGATGACTTAGTGACAGGGTTGGAAAGTCTTGATTTTTTGAAAAAAGCGAATAAATCACGATTTTTTGAAAAAATCTTAATTAATCACGATTTTTTTTATTTTTTCATTTTATTATTTAATTTAACTATATTTCTGACCAAAACGGAACGCGCCCTCTGACATGTGAATGTCAAGCAAAAGGGAAATCTCCCCGCAGTGTTTTGTACATTTCGCTTGCAATTATTTAGCATTTTATTAAATGCCTCGCCAAAGAGATGGGATTTGGGAACATTTCACTGAAAATAGCACTATCAATGTCGAGCTATATGCCACAAATATAAAAAAGAAATTCAAAGTCTGGTTGCGAGAATGTATTTTACATTACGAAAAGTGCAAAAATAACATTCCAGAATCTAATGACGATGTTGAAGTTGTAGGTGAGTGATAAAAGCTATTATTTATAAAACAAACTAAAATTAGTTTTTTTATTCAAATATTATAATAATGATATTGATTTATCAGATTTAAACGACCCTAGTCTTTAACTTCATTATAATTTCTAAATCTGTTTTTTTATGTTGATTTCTGTGAAAGAAAGTGAAATTAAACATTTTTTATTAAATCATTGATTTTTATTGAAAAAATCATTTGATTTAAATCGTGATTTAAATCGTGATTTAAATCATGATTTAAATCAAAATGATTTAATCGTACCAACCCTGCTTAGTGATTGCATTACTATTGAATTTGGTGGTACTTATGCCTGAATTAAATTAACCAACTTTCAAAAAAGAGGAAGCTATTAATTCGGCTCTATGTTTTTTTTTATTGAAGTCCGTTTTAGTTTTTTCGGTGGAAATAAATTATATCACTACGGATTGCATTCAAGCGCTAACTGGTAAGAAATAGATTTAAAAAGCAAATGTAAACAAACACACACATAACAGTATTTGTAATAAATTAAAATACTGCCGCCATTTGTCATAGATTATGTCATAGATATGATTATGCTGCTGCATAGTTAATTCTAGTAAAAAAATAACAAAAAAAAATGTCAAGAGCACACTGTTTAAAATACAATAAAATTAATTCAATCGAAAACATGCAAAAAGACCGAGCATTTTGTCACGCATATGATGTAGTCATCATTTGATTAAATAAATTCATATATTATTATTTCATCCAGATGCATAGGTTAATGACTAAAATTTTTTGATACTCTGGACTTACCTACTAAGACAAATGTAGATAATTATTTCACGTATAATGATGATCATAGAATTACGACGTTGTACTGTAAAATATGATTTGAAAATGTAATGTTTTATTATTATGATTACTTATACCTACGCGTCTGTACTAAGATTGGCCAAAAACACTTGGTGGAGGTGACGAGATATAATTTTTGCTCAAAGAGCGATAAAGGTCTAGACTACAGGCCCGTGAACAAAATTTACGACTCAAATGGACCAGGAGACCTATGTAGGATGATAGAAGGGTGTAAAGTAATAAGATTCAGCACTGCCGTCATGCCGTCACTTGTAAGCTGTCCAACAGTTGAAGCGGGGGGGTTGCAACCCTCGATCATTTCTCCATGTCGCATGATTTTTGTACGGTATTGCGAAATAATGGATTAGAAGAGGTATTGAAACTTTGAAACTGTATGGAACCAATGCCGTACAAAATCAAACGACCAAATTTACTCTGTAAATTACTCGTACTCTGTATTTTTTTCCGACAGACTAACGATTAAAAATAAAAATTTATTATTTTTATAGTTTAAATACCTCTTCTAATCTATTATTCCGCAACGCCGTACAAAAATAATGCGACAAGGAGATCGAGGATTGCAACCCCCCTCTTCAATTGCACTCAGTTGGACAGCTTACAAGTAACAGCATAGTGCTGAATCTTATTACTTTACACCCTTCTATCATCCTACATAGGTCTCCTGCTGGTTCATTTGACCCATACATTTTGTTCACGGGCCTGTAGTCTAGTCGTACGATATGAGAACGCTTCCGCAGTCCGCAATGCCTACGCTATCTAGGCTAAGTCTCTTTGTTTTATAAATTTTATATTGTGGACAATAAAGAGTTTCTATCTATCTTTCTATGCGGCAGGATTGGTCATTACACCCATGGAACTTAACCTTTTCGACTTACCGACAAGTCATCCGTATTTTAAATATACATACTCATTTGTCACGGACTCACGGATATAATTCAATTATTTTATTTTAATCTAAAGTATATTTTACGAATATTATAAAGTGAATAAAATATTAGTGTAATATATTCCAGGCCGCCTCATAGCCCTGCGGGCAATATGCATATTATTCAAACTATATTCTAAAGAGCATATTATTATTTATATTTTATTACCAGATTCTAACCAGTTTAATTTCTCACGGGTAGTTAAAGCTGTTAAGTCATGAACTTTCATAAAACTTAACCTTTCGTTAGTAGCTTGGGATATTTCTTACCGAAACAAATTAAATTGCTATTGTGACTACAACTACATTTATTTTAAATTTAGAGGTAATGTGATGAATTCATTTTAAACTCCTCTAATAATTTCTTTTTTTTAAACTTTTAGTGAATATGAGTAGGTAGACCTCTTTCAGTGATAAAGTTAGTTATCAAAAAATCTATGTTTTTGCTTCATGTTGTAATACAAGTATAACTACTTATTACCTACTTATCAATTCTAAATATATAATAAATGATAAATTAAATCAAATGTATATTGTGCTAAGGGCCATGTTACTATCTTTATCATCTAATCCGTGCACGGTTGCCTGGAAGAGATCGCTATAAGCGATAAGGCCGCCAATTTAAATGTCATGTTTAGTATGTTTAGTTAAGTTGTTTTTCTTTTGCATTGTGGCGTTTAACAAAGAGTTTTCTTATCTTATCTTATCTTATCTTATCAATTCTTAGAACGTTTTTTTCTTTAGCTACGAGTCATTACTAATCGTGACTCTTAATCGCTATGTAGCCCTGTTGCATCAGATGTGGATATAATATTTATAAGAACAAAAATTTTAACCTGCAATAGGCTTGATTGTAAGTTATAGAAATGACTATTTTTAGTTCAGGAAAATTTAAAATTTTAATCTATATATTTAAAAGCGAAAGGTCACTCATCGAGGAATCTCAGAAACTACAAATGCTAGCTAGGAATCTGAAATTTTGCATGGAGGTCCCTTTTAGCACGTAGGCGTTCGCTAAGATGGGGTTTTGCGAAATTCAACCCCTAAGAGGGTGAAACAAAGGATCAACGGTTGTATGAAAAATCGTGATTTTCAAAGTTAATAAAATTTTGTTTCTGGATACTTGACACGTTATAGTTAAATGTGTGTTCTATCAATTTTGTAATTTCGAACTGTACGGGGTTGAAATTGGGGGTAAAACGGGGGATGAATGTCAATATGGAAGTTCCCAACCGTTCAAAATAAAACCATGAAACTCTGAATATAGACACTTGACACGAAGCAAACGAATGTTCGTTTTAGCAATTTTGTCATTTCGAACTGTACAGGGGTGAAATTGGGGTTGAAATGGGGGATGAATGTCAACATGGAAGATTCCAACCGTTGAAGATAAAACCATGAAACTCTGAATATAGACACTTGACACGAAGCAAACGAATGTTTGTTCTAGCAATTTTGTAATTTTGAACTGTACGGGAGTGAAATTAATTGGGGTTGAAATGGGGGATGAATATCATCATGGAAGATCCCAACCGTTGAAGATAAAACCATGAAACTCTGAATATAGACACTTGACACGAAGCAAACGAATATTTGTTCCGTTGTAATTTCGAACTGTATAGGGATGAAATTGGGATTGAAATAGGGGATGAAAGTATACATGGAAGCTTCCAATCGTTGAAGATAAAACCATGAAACTCTGTATATAGGCACTTGACACGAAGCAAATAAATGTTTGTTCTAGCAATTTTGTAATTTCGAACGGTACCTACCGAGATGAAATCGGGGTTGAAATGAGGGTTAAATGTCAATATTGAAGTTCCCAATCGTTGAAGATAAAACTACGAAACTCTTTATATAGGCATTTGGCACGAAGCCAATAAATGTTGGTTCTAGCAATTTTGTAATTTCGAATTGTATGGGGAGGAAATTGGAGTTTAAATGGGGGACGAATGTCTCTTACGCCTTCACACCTAAGCAAATGAACCGATTTTGCTGAAATTGTTTTATTATAAGCTGTTTTCAGTAACCGTAAATGTGTATGGGTATAAAAATAGGTACTGCCTGAGTTACCTTAGTATTTATTTCGCGCGGGCGAAGTCGCGGGTAACAGCTAGTGCATGAAAATCATAATATATTAAATATTATATTATAAATTAATAATTATATGAAGCGAAAAATCAAGAAACAGATAAAGTTAGAATACTAAAAAACCTGATTTCGTACTTTTAAAACAGGTTTTTGCTTCTCAAACTACGTCTAGTAGGTATTTAAATTTCAAACAATTGCGTGTATTTATATACTCGTAGCAATAATATTATGTTTTTGTAATGGAAGTGCCTAACCGTAACTTGTCCTATTAGTCCTATCGTTTGGTAATACCTACCGTTAACATTTTAGGGGTCATAATTACCCAGTAATAGTGCTCTCGTTTGCCTTAACCTCTAGTAAATGTCGTACATATATTAGTCTGTATATAGAATCAGTTGTATTTATAATGCTGGTGTGAAAATAATATACGTGTATCTTATCTAATGTTACTTTTCTGTACAATGCACAAATTAAGTATTTATAAACTTATAATCACAAAAGATATTTAAGTGAAAAAAATACTAAATATACCTTACTAAGATACTTTTTTTATAATATTTTTTACTTTAATTGCCGCATACATAATAATAAATGATGCAATAAATACGTCCGTGACTTTTTAACCAAATAGACTTCCGTCGGGTTAAACAATTTGTCAAACCTTTTTAACCGTTTAACCTTTAATATGCCTATAAAATCATTTTTTGCCAGATTTGCATAAAAAATAATATCATAGGCCTATTCGTAGCTGTTATTCAACTTTTGATGATTAACGATTTAGGGACCATTAATTATGTATTCATATATTTTAATATTTGAAAATGCCCTTGAGAACCTAAAATAAGTACCTACTTACCTAAATCGGTAAAATACACGTGTATTAATTAGAAGGTAAATTGAGTTAGCGGCGTCTCGCAGCTTTGCCTGAATTTTCCTAGTTTTCTCATATCCTTGGGTATAAAAAACAGATACATATTGTACATATACTGAGTCCATTGCAACAGACTCCTACTTTTCGAGGTGTAGGTACCCGTGCCGCTCACTGACCATCTTTTCTCCGAAAAGCTTTTTATCGGTGCTACTTTGAAATCTACGCTCAACTTTGGCTCGTATATCGAGTCCAAGGCTAAAAATTAGTTGCCAAAAAACAAGGTATCCTCCCAAAGGTGCGAAGGTATTTCAAGTCTGAACGGTTGCTCACATTATATCAAGCACAGATTCGCTCTTCAGGCTCACGCATTTCTAGATGGCCATGCCATGATGGCCAGCCACGCCCTTTCAGCATTTCCCATTGGCTGACGCATTTCTAGATGGCCAATGGTTATTTTCTCGAGTTTACCCGAAGATTTCTTATTATACCCGAGCGTGACGCTAGAATTCAATTCACATCCCTCGAAACATCTGTCTAGGTGCGCCAAAAGAAGTTTTCACTTCAAAAAATGTAAACTCACTTCATGTCCTTGGGCGAGCCGAGCCACATGATGGGGCACAGCAGAACCGCTAGCAGCAGCATCCACACGCAGTACGTCACGCTCACGGCGCCGCCCGTGATCTTCCACCAGAATATCTGCAGGCTCTGCGCCGCTACAACAAAAAACAAATATTCTAATACCAACTAAAGTCCTAGCTTGTGCTAGGACTTGTGCGACGTGTGTGAGTGCTTTGCTTATTTTGAGGTCAGATGGTGTTGTGTGTGAATTCTCCACCAATTCAAAAAAAAACTAGAGATGATGGTGGTTCATATGACCCATACATTTTGTTCACCCTATATTTAGGCCCCTATAGTATTTTATTTCTAGTTTGACCTAAGCTAGTAACCAAAAAAATAAACGCTTTAAAATATGTAAACGGAATTTACAGACGTGGAGTTGATGATACAAATATTATTGTATGTTATCTAAGATCTTTTATAGAATTAATCAAGTTTCAAGCGCTATTTTCAAGTTCTATGGTCTCACACATTATGCAGTTCAAAATACCACCCGGAACACGGACGTTTTGTTAAAATTACTAACATAGGTATTTAAATATTTTCACCGACTTCAAAAAAGGAGATTGTTCTCAATTCGGGTCTATGTTTTGAAGTGAAAATTTCTTTTGGCGTGCCACAGACAGATTCTTCGTGTGCTGTGAATTGAAATGTAGCGTCACGCGCGGGAATGATAAGAAATCTTCGGGTTAACTCGGGACATTCGGCCATTGGTAGTTGGTAATTTAGAAATGCGTCAGAATTTCTGACCATGCTCATGGCCACGCTCTAAGGTTCCGTTTTTTTATTGTATTGTGTGTAACTAATAACCTATTAACCAATACCTACCTATACAAACAAAATTTTACCAAACAATGCTTTTTACAAGCATTGATTGCCATTCAGCGTGGTAATAATAGTTGTATTTATTAGTGTATTTTGATTTTGTATAGCTTGTATTTGTATGTAATATTATTAGGATGTATGTTTATCTCGTAGTAATAGTCTTTGTTGCGCACCACGCTTTAAGTTCTCCTAGTTTCTATGTCCACCCCAAGGTTGCCTGGAAGAAATCGCTTTCAGCGATAAGGCCGCCAGTTGTTTCTCTAATTTTACTGTACTCCTATGTGTTTTATGTACTATCTTAAGGTGTGAACAATAAAGAGTTTTCATTCATTCATTCATTCATAATGCCGCCAGCATTTATTATCTTTAGACCTTAATTGGTATATGGATAATGCAGATGTGCTCAGTGTAAGTAGTTAATACGTTATGTAGCGTAGTGTAGCTCTCATTGTATTTTAGTTTTGGTAATAAAAAAATAAAAACAATAAAAAATATTTTTTCATGTCAGAATCAAATAATCGCGTTATCAAAATTATTGCAGTTAATTTACATACTCGTCTACTTCCAACTAAAACCGCGGGTTTCCGGATTTTGGAACACAAATTTATGTTAATATTTGCATTCCAAAAAAAATAACTAGTTATTAAATCTCGATCCTAACATTTTTTTAAACGTTTTTCCACGAATTGTCTCATGTTAAGCAACATCATAGGCTAGCCTAGGAAGCAGCATGCTTACCTAGAAGATATATCTCATATATGATTTAAAGCAAGAGTAGGTATGTACTCTAGATTTAGACAATATATGAAAGGAATCTTCTAGAACTTCTAGGTGATTCCAAGTCCAACGGTGAAATTATTTTTGAGAACGGTCCAGTAGTTCCTTAGATTAGCGCATTCAACTAATACACTCTTCAGCTGTATTAGTATAGATGTCGCTGCCGGATCGTATAATACGCCGTGTTACATTACGGCTAGCCGTTTTGAAAAGCAGGGCCGTTTTGTAAAGCGGCGGTTTAACGATTAGCCGGATTTAATGCGGCTGATTAAAAAACAGCCCATAAGTAATTCATAACGGCTAGCCGTGATGTAATCAGCTATCTGGCCGCCATAGTACAAGCTTTGCTTAGTTTGGGGTCAGATGGTGTTGTGTGTGAATTGTCCACCAATATTAATAAAAAAAAAAAAAAAAAAAAAAAAGAAAGAGAGAGAAGAGCCTCCGCTTCGACAATTTTTAGTTCCGATCCTTAACACTCATGGCGCTGCTAACATAACAAAAACTATGTCGCTGAATACAGTAAGTGTGTTGCTAAATTAGTAAAGTGACTGTGGATTCTGGAGTTCGGAGGAATCATGCACAATATTATTGGAGTGGTTTACCATCGTCCCCCTCTTGAGACGGCTCACCTTTGCCTACCTGGGTGTTACTTGGAAACTAATTTAGTTTCTACCGTCCACCTTGACCTTGACTAAATCGGACCGGGTAGGTTACAAGGACCCAAATCCGACTCGGAGCATCCCGACGGATCAGAAGCTTAAGGGAGGTCAGGGAGGTCAGACACAGGGCTGACCGCAGAGCTTCTGGCGGAAGCCCACCCGGAGTCAAATCTCAAAGATAGATCCTTGTTCTGTGTTAGTGCTTTGTGCACCATGTACTATGTTTCTTAGGTGTACCGTCACCAATATCAAGTTAGGGGCTTTCAATCTTCATCTGAGAGGTAAAATGGTTGTACAAAAATAGTGAGGAATATCATAAGAAGTAAATCCGACAGCTTTTTCTGACGAATAAAATTAATTTTCATTTTAAACATTGTTTATTTTGTAAGTACATATATGGGCATATGCCCATATATGTAGGGTGACCAATGGCTTTTAGCGATATAAGGTCGCCACTTGATCACTAGTTCTAGGCTATGTCTTTTTGTTATTTAAGTTGTATATTGTGAACAATAAAGAGTTTCTATCTATCTATCTACCTACAATTCAAGCAGTAATACAATGCGGCTAAATTAAACCACCTTATTGAATAACGTATCGCAATGTCAATCCGGCTAACCGTTGGCGGTTCAACAGCATTACAAAACGGCCCTGTTTTTCAAAACGGCTAGCCGTAATGTAATACGGCGAATGACACAATCCGGCTGCGACATAGATATTCGTTATTCTGAAGACTCGACGAAGAGTTTTGACTTCACTTTTGGGATAAGAACGTTTTTTAGAGTCTAGACGGCAGAACGAGTTGTTTGAGAAGTTACGATGAAATGGTAAAAAAAATACTGTACGATAAAGGCCTGATCACACCGGAGTGGTATTCGCTACCGCTGTGGGTAGAGGTAAATACCGCGCGGGTTTCGCGCGGTATTTTGTACGTACCGCCTGGGTACGCGGTATTTTTTGGTGTGAACAGAAATATTACCCATTCGGGTTTCGCTACCGCAGGCGGCAGCGAATACCGCTCCGGTGTGAACAGGCCTTAACTATTATAGTACAGTGAAATGTTCATTTTTTGTTTGTTTTCTCATTAATACTTATTTGACGGGTAAATTGTACATTTATGAATAAATAATTTTGACTTTGAGTGGGTTTTTCCTAAAGGATACCATCTTAGTGGATCATAAAATCGATAGCGATTTCTATCGGGTCTTTATTCTAGATAAGCACGGTCCATCGCAGACCGCATCGTCGCTTTCCGCATCAAGAGAGACGGCTAATCTATTATTTATTATCGACAAAACAAAATTAACCTGGAATTATGGGAAATATGGGAAATGCGAGAAAAAACGCCCAGTCGCAGCAGTGGGAAGCATTACATGACTACTAATACGTACCTACTACCTATGCAATTATTACACTGTGGGTACTCACACTGTGGGTACTGTGAGAGATGTTTTTTTTTCCCTGTATTTTTTTTAAATTGTATTGAGTGACGAGACTGGCAGGACATGCGCCTGATGGTCAGCAACATGCCTGCCACATATAACAGCGCAGTGACACGCAGCTATTGTAAAATGAAGGCTCCAAATCATTACCTATTGCTCTGAAAACATTTCTCTTCACACCGGAACACAGTGATGTACGCACATTACTGGATGGCGGTAGAAAAACTAGCATTTGTGTGGCTGGATACTCCATCAGGCATAATCAGCAAAGAGTTAAACCACTCATAGGTTTTAATATTTTTTTTTAATATCTTTGAAACCACTTCATCTCGCTAGCAACACTGGTCTAGGATGACAAATAGGGCAATATGACTTATGACTTCGGCGTCTGTAGGTTCCTATATATTGAACTTGATTGGATACTTCCTCAATAGCGCCGTCAATTTCGCTGTACCTATTCACTTACACGTACCTATGAGTTCCAGATATGTATTGATGATTAATTACTGACATCATTAACCCGCAAATTTTAAGACATTCATTTATTTCACTAGTTTATAGTTTTTAGGGTTCCGTAAAACGTAAAAACGGAACCCTTATAGATTCGTCATGTCTGTCTGTCTGTCTGTCCGTCCGTATGTCACAGCCACTTTTTGCCGAAACTATGAGAACTACACTGTTGAAACTTGGTAAGTAGATGTATTCTGTGAACCGCATTAAGATTTTTACAAAAGTTTAAAAAAAAAAAAAAATTAGTGGTACTCCCCTGAGATATCCCCTGATACTGAGAACTGAGACTCAAAAAATTTTTTTTCATCAAACCTACACGTGTGGGGTTTCTATCGATAGGTCTTCAAAAATGATGTTGAGGTTTCTAATATAATTTTTGTCTACACTGAATAATTTGCGCGAGAGACGCTTCCAAAGTGGTAAAATGTGTGTCCCCCCCCCCTCTAACTTCTAAAGTAAGAGAATGAAAAAACTAAAAAAAATATATGATGTACATAACCATGAAAACTACCAACGAAAATTAGTTTGAACTCGATCTGATGAGTAGTTTTTTTTTAGTACGTCATAAATAAATACACTATTATTAAAACTTCGATCAAAGTTACAGCGAACTACAAGAACTATGTGTACTATGTATATTATGTTACTTGCTGCAACGGAACCCTTCATGGGCGAGTCCAACTCGCACTTGGCTACTTTATTTTTTCTGCTGCCGCGAAAAATGTTTAGCTGGTAATACTTTCTCACTTATGATTTGTTTTGGCAAAACTAACCTCTAAATGTTTGAGGGTAGATTCAATTTTTTTTTCACAGGATGAGTCTTATGGGTCTATATGGGGTAGCATAACATTTTTTGTACTAATTTAAGTAGGCATAACGTTTTTAGGACTAATGATAATTAACCATAACAACTAAACGCATAACTGTTTTCGCATAATGTTGACAAGCATAACCATATATAGCATAACGATAACTTACCCTAATGTTTAAACACATAACCATATATAGCATAAAGATAACTTAGCATTATATTTAAAGGCACACATCGAAAAATGCAAACGGTACACCTAAGAAATATGACACTTTTTGACTCCGGGTGGGCACCCGCCAGAAGCTTAGCAGTCAGCCCTGAGTGTCGCTTCTCCATATTCGGCCTACGTTCCACTACGCTGCCCTGCTTGTGATATATACAGTAAGTGACATGGAATCACTTTCGAGAAAAACGCGGTCAAAGTTTTTTTTTTACTTTTATCGTTTCTCCCAAAGTATAAATTAAATGTAACTTTTCTAAACTGTTTCAGATAAAACCGTGTTTGTTTAACAATTTGTGTATTTTAATTTTTATTTAGTCATAATATTTTAATGGTAAATCTTGAAAAAATATGTATGCTAAGGAATGAAAAAGCAAAAAATTATGTTTTTTTAGTATAGGTACAGTAAGTGTGTGACATACTGTAACTATCTTTAGTTTGAAGTACATACTGCAACAATGACTAGGAAATTAGGTGAATGTTTAAATAGGATAACAAAAAGTGCACAATTTGCTTAGTATTATTTAATCACTTACTGTAATTATAGCTAGGACAAACATGTAATCTCATTGCACCATTAATAATAATGAATTACTCTTTTTCGATGTTTTTGGTAGCTAAATAAAACAGAAGTAAGTAAGTATGATGTAACAGTTTAATCGAAATAGATTGTAAAATTGAAAAATCTCATTTTCATGTTACAGCTACAACCCACATAATTTGAACTTAACAGTTTTTGTCTAATTTTCGCAAAAAAAGTAACTGTTTAATTTGAATACCATAGATATTTTATTGATGATTCAGTTAAGTGGCTCTTAAATAATGCCAATAAAGTATAAAAATGATCCCTACAAGTTATGTTACATTTGTGGTAACATTACTTAAAATTTCAGCGAAGGAATTTGATACCATTAGTAACAAAGTTATGTGTGCAGTATTTTGGCTTTGCCATCGGACTACAAGACAATATTTATGTGGGTTCCACATACCTGTTGTGTTACATGAGTGGGTAATCTTACTGAATGGACAAAAATATCTAAATCTATGCCGTTTGGAATCCCTATGATTTGAACGGATCCAACAAACCACTTAATTGATTTTTACTTTCGTTATACTGATACTAAAACGGATACTAAAACTATTACAAAAAAGAAAAAAATATTTAAAATTAAGTATCCTGACCTGCCAGAGGCGAAAAGACCAACCCCTCATGGTGCAAAAACTATCCATACCAGAGCCAAAGTTCCGATCAGACATCAACACCAGAAACAACCGGAAAGATACATTAGATCCTGATTTACAAGAAGCTCCCTCATGTAATGGTCCATTTTTACTATCTCAAGGAGATCTCAATGATCTGGTACATGATTTAAATTTGTCCAAACAACAGGCAAAACTTTTGGGCTCTCAATTGAAGGGATGGAGTTTTTTTAGAAGTAAAAACAAAAGTATGTTATTTTTGCAACCGAAATGAAGAGCCAAAAGATTTTTTTTCAGGTGGTATTTTGTCATATCCTTGAAAATGTATTTTATTTATTCACATTTGAACTTATTTCCTAAAAATATAGGTGCCATCAGCGACGAACACGGTCCAAGATTCTACGATACGATAAGAAATACGATTTCAAGGAAAATTAACTCCTCGTATGCTGTTGGATTACTGTTGGACATTACAATGAGATGCCCCTGAAGCCAAATATATACGAAAATCCTATAGCTACAATCATATTAGTGGCGCAATATAACGAAATAGCATATTTTTGTTGATGAAAACTGATAAATTGAAAAAATTCATATAACCAAATTACAAAAAATCTGTTCGCATTTGAAACATTCTAATTTCATTTCTATTATTCTAATACTTGTCCTAAACATACCCAGATAAAAAATTTCATGTTACATGCAAAAGTGTTTTTTTTTTGTTGACCAGTGTAATAAACCCAATGAGTGAACTGAACATTGTTTAAGTTGTGTTGTTTTTAATTTTTTTTTGTACTTCTTCGTACACAGTAAAAAAAACATCTAAGATAAAAAGAAGATAAACACTTTGTTTATAAAAAATAAGACTTTTAGTAGACTTTAAATAAGGTTTTCTCTTTGTATTCTTTCTTCATAAAAATAATCTTTTTAAGGCACTTTTAATTCGTTATCTCTATCTTCGCAGAGGACGATAATCAATTTTCTTTAAAAAAATATAAAAAACAGACTTCAATTTAAGGTTAAATTCAGACACACGACCAAATTTCATAAGAATATCTATCACTGTATCGTCTAAATATGTAAAGCAAATTTTAGTTTTTGTTCATATTTATAAAACAGCTACACCGATTTTGATGAAACTTATATGGGACCGACTGAATTATGATCTACCAAACAAAAAAGATCCATCAAAATCAATTCACAATTGGCGACGCTATCACGTTACATACGTACAAAATAAATGTTTAGCCGAAAGTCCCTTCTATATAATGCAATAAACATGTTCTTACTGTATATATGTTAAGGTTAATGAACTCATGTTTTATTGCCAACACTTAAAGTAACAGTAAGTGGTACTTACTGTTAATATGTGTTTGTGATACTTGATGAAATATACTCATAACTTAAATATAATAATAGCAAAATTACTTACTGTAGCAGTACCTAGGAAATGGTTAATAAATTTGAAAAAAATCAACCGTATGTGCTCATGCTGCAATAATAATAAGGATCCCTTGGTGCGAAACGTGCCTTACTGTAACTATGCTTAAGCTTATTTCGTTTTCTGAGTGACATTTTGAAACTTTGAATATACAGAAATGTAGGCCTTAATCTCTACATTCCAAATATGTACTTAACTCAATATCGACCAAAATGTGACTTACTGTATTTATCATAAGCAGGGCAGTACGGAAGTCGCCGGCTCGCTTCGCTCGCCCCTCCCCCTTCGCTACACTTGGCCTCGCATGGCTCGCTCCACTCAGGACCTCCCTTGAGCTTCTGGCTCCCGCATTTTTATATACTCTCTAGGGGTAGTAGCGACAAGAGTGGAGTAGTAGGTGGAGTCGGGGTGCTCCGAGTCGGATCTGGGTCCTATGTAACCTGGGTTTATGTTTAGTAGCACAACAACTGATTTAAAAATGCCTAAAAATATTATGCGTCTTATCAATATGCCTAAAGACTATTTATTATGCGTCTCATCAATAGTCGAATTTAATGTAGTACAATAGATCGTTATGCTTAAAACACATTATGCCAAAAAAATATTTTGCAAAAGTTGCATTATGATACTATACATTATGCTACATTCATTGTGACAAAGTAAATTAGGAACAAAAAAATATGCGTTTTAATAGGCACCCGTCTTTTTTTTACATTTATAGGTTTACACTTGACCGCCATCTCGCCTGATGTTAAGAGTCATATCCGGCGCCAAACCGATATGGGTTCCGCGCCGCTTTGCGCTGACAAACTTTTAGCTTTGTTAAAATAACGAAGTTCTGGGGTTCACGGGCGCTCGCTCTTATCTAAGGTCGCAGGTCGCACGAGGCAATACTTCCGACGAAGATTGAAAAAAAATGGACAATGTCTTTTTTATGTGAAAACTTTATTTGGCGCACCACAAACAGATTTTTCGTGGGCTGTGAGTGAAGCTCATCGTAACGGTCGTAAATGAAAGCCATCTTCGGGCGAACTCGGGAGCTAACGCATTTCTAGATGACCATGCTTGTTAGACTAATCTAGATGGCCATGCACAAATCTAGATGGCCATGGTTTGAAGATTTATACCAGACTAGCGGCGCCCTGCGGTTTCACCCGCATAGTTTCCAAAGTGAGCTATTTAGTTAAAGTTCTGAGTTAAAAAATTTCACTTTTGTATTGATTCATATATTTATTCTACCGCCAAGCAGTAATGTGCAAACATTACTGTGTTCCGGTCTGAAGGGCAATGTTTCCAGAGAAATTACAGGGCTTAGAGAAATAACAACTTAGATCTCTGGGTGACGAGCGCAGTGCGGTTCTAGGTAATGATTTGGGCTCTTCATGTTCCAATAGCTGCGTGTCACTGTGCTGTTATGTGGCAGGCATGTTGCTTACCATCAGGCATAAGTCCTGCTCGTCTCGTCAATCTTTATTAAAAAAAAAAAACATGACTGTAATTTGTTTTTGTTTAGAATTTCACCATACCTATTACTTAGCTCTTAGTATTGTCACAGCTCCCAGACAGGAATGTGCAAACATACTGTGCTCTGATTTGAAGGTAATTGTTATAGACTACAGGCCCGTGAACAAAATTTACGGGTCAAATAAACCACCAGGAGACCTATGTAGGATGATAGAAGGGTATAAAGTAATAAGATTCAGCACTGTCTATGTCGTCACTTGTAAGCTGTCCAACTGAGTACAGTTGAAGAGGGGGGGTTCCAATCCTCGATCATTTCTCCTTATCGCATGATTTTTGTAAGGCGTTGCGGAATAATAGATTAGAAGAGGTATGGAAACTATAAAAATTATAAATTCTAGAGTTTTAATTATTAGTTTGTCGAAAAAAAATATGATGTCCCGACGATTTACAGCGTAAATTTGGTCATTTGATTATGTACGGCATTGGTTCCATACAGTTTCAATACCTCTTCTAATCCATTATTTCGCAACGCCGCCGCCGTGCAAAAATCATGCGACAAGGAGAAATTATCGAGGATCGGAACCGCCCCTTTTCAACTGTACTCAGTTGGACAGCTTACAAGTGACGGCATACCTAGTGCTGAATCTTATTACTTTATACCCTTCTATCATCCTGCATAGGTCTCCTGGTGGTTCATTTACTACGTAATTTTTGTTCACGGGCCTGTAGTCTATTTACCAATGAAATTACTGGGCATAGAGATAAAACTGATGATTTCGATTTTCTATTTTGTCAAAAGCTGAAAGAGAGTGTTCTGAGCACGGAAAGTCAATGTGTTAAAATTAATAATGTTTGTATCAAAATCTTAACTGCTATGACTGGCATTTTTTTTAAGTGAAAACTTCTTTAGGCGCGCCTAGACAGATATATCGTGGGCTGTGAATTGGATTCTAGCGTCACGCTCGGGTATGATAAGAAATCTTCGGGTAAACTCGGGACCATGGCCATTTAGAAATGTGTCAGCCAATGGAAAATGCTGAAAGGGCGTGGCCTCGGCATCATGCCATGGCCATCTAGAAATGCATCAGTCAATAGTAAATGCTAACGCATTTCTGGATGGCCATGCCATGATGCCGAGGCCACGCCCTCCGGTTACACACGTGTAGTTTCCAAAGTAAATTATCAAATTCCGAGTTATAAGTTTTCACTTCTATCGGCAGTTCCTATGACTGCCATTTTTTTTTTAGAATTATACCATATTAATTAGCGCTTAATTTTATCCCAGCTCCCAAACTGATGATTTTGGTTTTCTATTTTGCCAAAAGCAGAGAGAGCTAGTGTGTTCTAAGCATGGAAAGTCAATTGTGTTGATATATGTAATGTTTGTTCCTTTCTACCTTTTTTTTTTTGTTTTGTTTTTTTTACGGCTGGTCTAGTCGGGAGTCGGCGGCTGCCGATCCGGAGACCCCGGGTTCAAACCCCACAGGCACCACTGTCTTTTCGAAGTCATGTGCGTAATGCCGCTAACTTAAAACGGTGAAGGAAAACATCGTGAGGAAACCGACATGTACCTAGAATCTTTCGAAGTCATGTGTCTTCCGCCAACCCGCACTGGGCCAGCGTGGTGGATTACGGCCTTAACTCTCTTCTTGCGAGAGAAGGCCCCGAGTCCCAGCAGTGGGAACGTTTAGTGGGCTGTTAATGATGATGATGACCTACCGACATCTCGTAATACCCGTGCGAAGCCGGGGCGGGTCACTAGTTATACTATATTATAAATTAATACCTACATGTGTGTTAATTTTAGTTTTTTCTTAACAAAACGTCCGTGTTCCGGGTGGTATTTTGAACTGCATAATGTGTGAGACCATAGAACTTGAAAATAGCGCTTGAAACTTGATTAATTCTTTATAAGATCTTAGATAACATACATTAATTATTTGCATCAGCTGCTCCACGCATAATCTCCCGATTTATTGTCACGTTTTTAGATATTTCTATTAGATTCGGGGTTCGTCGACAAGTTAATGTGTTTGTAATAATTGTATTATTACAATATTTTTTTAAACTACAAAAATGAGAAGGTTGTCCATTCGTCTGATTTTTAATCCATAATTTAATGCATGGACACTATAAAATTAAATATGAAATAAAAATAAAACGTACCAAAAAGGTATTAAATAATTGCAAAGAAATAATTAATGTAAAACTATGTGAAATAGATGTGGTCCAGCCAACCTGACGTCAGAATGGCTGCCCACTTTCTTTTCATGTTTTTTCACTGCTCATCGCGGTACTAATTATTTGAACTAAGGTACCAAATAGTACCAAAAAGGTACTAAAATTTGATGGTTATGAACTGTTTCAACGTCTGTCTTATTGGTGCTAGACTCTAATTGGCCTACCAATAATATATAACTTCACCATGTGAAAAAAATTGAATCTACCCTCAAAATTGTTTAGGTTAGTTTTGACAAAACAATTCATAAATAAAGGTTTTTTTTTAGTGAAGAATTGACGAGACGAACAGGACATGTGCCTGATGGTAAGCAACATTCCTGCCACATAACAGCACAGCGACACGCTATTGGAACATGAAGAGTCCAAATCATTACCTAGCACTGCACTGCGCTCGCCACCCAGAGATCTAAGTTGTTATATCTCTAAGCCCTGTAATATCTCTGGAAACATTGCCCTTCAAACCGGAACACAGTGATGTTTGCACATTACTGCTTGGCGGTAGAATAACTGGCAAAGGTGTGGTCCTTCCCCAGGCGCGGACTCTGCCAAGAGTCCTACCACTACAACTAAAAGTTTTTCGCGGCAGCTGAAAAAAAACTATAAACTAACAAATGAATAGAATATAGAATATGTCCAAAGACTTGGATACTGTCACGATCTAGACCACTCATAGATTGGTCTAGCCGTAGAATGACGTAAGCGCTAGTATAATTCGTCCACCGCCGACTGCTCACAGGAAGTTAAGTATTAGATATATTCAAATATGTTAATAAAAGTGTTTAGTATTGCCGAATACTCAATAGGATCGTAAAACTAACGGATATAAGCTGTATTCTAAATGGGTAGGTCAAGATCTTCAAGAGGCATTCACCACGATTTTTATGAAGTTGTTTAATAAATTGTTCGACATTTTTTCATACAACACATACAATCTAGCGTCTAACTAAGCAAACCTTGGACTATGGAAGCCCGATAGCTGATATAATGTAATTTAAATACATATTAAAAAAAAAACATAAAAAATACAAACATATTAATAATTGTTTTGTTATGTCAAAAAAGATATTAAACAATCATAACCAAATTAATTTAAATAAACGATGACAAATGAAATTAAATAAACGAAGACACATATACACTAAACTTTCAATACTATCTTAATCTAAACTTCGGTTTAGATCCGGAGTGCTCAATGTGCAGCCTGGTCCAATGCTGCATTATTGAGCAGCCCAGATCCATCCGCCAGGCGAATAGCTGCAGGTAGCTGTTAGGGCTGCCCCGCACCCGGCGCATCAGGGACGCAGCATGCTTGCGCATGATCGCATATTAACTCCGCCGTGATGCTTTTGTGTCTCAGCTGGTCCCAAGCCAGGAAAAAGGAGAAGGGTTAGGGGCGGCCAAACCTGCTGTAAAAGGCCAACGCCGAGTCTCGAGTCGGCGGTAAATAGCCTGTTCTACCACGGCCACCCAGCGCCCGTGAAGCAGTGAACAGTGACCGTGGAAACTAAATATTTTCTGAAGAACTGATGCGGAAGGATATGGGAACCCACCGCGATTACCTTCCCAAGAAAACCACTACCGATCATGAACAGAGATAATACAGAATGCGATTTGTTGGACGACCCGACTAACATTCGGCGCCATTCGGTGTCCGGGCTGAATGGTGTGAAATTGGCTATCAGATTCGCACAACCCTAGACACATCAGTCTACGATGCCCTACAGGTCGCCGGTGATAGAGAGAGATGGCGTGGTTTCATCGTTGAGAAGTTGTAGAGACGTGATGGTCACGACCACAGAAATCTAAATATTATTTAGATTTCTGTGGTCACGACCCTCAGACATGAAGAATACGACTCGAAGAGGGAAATACATATTTATTACTAGCGATCCGCACCGACTTCGCACATGATACATATAGGATACCTAGGCTATAGACTATTATAGCATATAGCACTCAGCCACACGTACAAATTCATACGGCGAAAGAATTTCGGAAATCGGTCCTGTACACCACCCTTATCGATCCTTCATAATCCCCAAACTACATAATTTAATGCTTTTTTTTTCGTAATAGGATACAATCCTCAAAAAAACTAAGTAGCCCCTTAGTTAGATTGCCAAAAAATATTGTACACGTATTTTTTCTTTTGTTTCACAAACAAAAAATGACGAAGATACAGCGCTTCGAAGTTTCGTGTGACGTCACTTGTGAGTACGATTTTTACTCACGAGTGACGTCGCGAGTCGCGACCCCCCACTCTCGAAGTTTTATGGTCTATGTCTTTGACGATTTTTAATATTATGAAAAAACAAAACATACGTGTCCAATATTTTTCCATGATCTAGCTGACGTACTAATTAGAATGGTGTATTTTTGACCCAGTCCGGTACCCTATAGTACTGGACTAAAATTTTAATTGTTTTCAATTTAATATTATTAAATAAAACGTTTTTACAGAGTAATGTCTTTCTTAACTTTCAAAACAGTAACATTCATACTATAAACTTCATTAAAAAAACAAAATCTGATTAGCTTATTTACCTTATAACATGAGGACTATTGTTTCTATAGAGTTTATTTTACACTTGAATTAAAGCTAAGTAACTGTTCTTCAACTTAGTTTCCGATAACTTACTTCGTAGTATGAGTACATGACAACATTTTGTTCGAAATTCAACCTAATTACAAAATTATAACTTTTTAGGAAAAAACATCTCATTTTTTAATTATCTTGAGTACCTACTGTTAGACATACAGACTTGGAGTTGCGCACAAATTGTTGCTTATTTTGTTTTCTTTAAAAGTGTCATACACGATGACTTTGCTGTTAAACGCATATTTTAGAAGTTGTAAACCATAAACTGAAAAAAGTCCGAAAATTAAGAGGTTTCTCGAGCACCACGAAGTTAGCACAGGTCTTTCGAGGTTACAAATTTGGTTTAATATAATATTGATGAGTTATGATATCAAAGAATAGTTAGTGATTAGCATAATATTATCTATTCTATGTTATTAGTCAACCTGGCACAGGCTCATGCACCAGATTGCCTTTACATTTTTGACGCAAGTATTAAAACACATTACTTACCTACCTTCCTTGCTCCCTGACTGCGTTTGGATGCTTATTTTTTGCCGACGCATAAACGACAGGATGTTTGTTATAAGATTGACTTATTTGTATGTGTTGTGCATGTGTGTCTGTCTAGTCTTTCTATGGCATTGTAACTCCCGAACGGATGAACCGGTTTTGATTTTGTTTTTTTTTTCATAGGTGAAAAAAAAACAAAATTAAAGTAAATAGAAAATATTTCTTATTAAAAAAAATGGTTGTCTGTAAAGTCGGTTTACTGACGATAGTTAAACGTGACAACGTCTTAAGAAAATACTGATTGTGTTAAGCGCCATCTAGGTAAAACATTCTGAAGCTTTTTGAAAAGCTGTTCAAAGCGCTATCTCTGGGTACATCATTGTACTAGCACAAGTTCTTAGCTTCATATCGTCGCTTTTCTAAAACATGGACAGACTCCTTGAACGTAATACACATTTCACTCACTAGAAAGATGGTGCGAAAAGTAATAAGGCGAGGTAACGGTGGTAAATATTATCTATTCTATGGTGGTAACGTTACATGACGTCATGTTTTGCGGGCGTGCAGCCGGCTTCATCGAATTATAAGACGTTATCACGTCAAAAAAAATCAAATAAAATCTATAAACAAAAGAAGTAAGAATCTTTTAAATCGGTTCAGGTGTCTTCGAGTAATCTATACTATTTATACTAATATTATAAAGGTGAAGAGTTTGTTTGTTTGTTTGAACACAAGGATCTCGGATACTACTAGTACGAATTGAAAGATTATTTTCTGTTAGATAGTCCATTTATCGAGTAAGGTTATAGGTTATTTAACATTACACTACTATCAACAGGAGCGGAGTATGAGTGAAAAATGTAACAAAAACGGGAAATATTAGTTTTTGAGAGCTTTCGTTGCGTGACAGCATGTGTCTATCTTTTAAAAGGTTGCGTCATTAGAATCTAAGGTAACCATAGATGAAGAATTTTTTTTGCTACGCAAAAAGATCAATAAAGCGAGTGAGCGAGAAATCATTTTCAAGTGGAAATCGATCGAGAGAAGAAGAGAAAGTGAATGAAGTAACGTCATTACAATATTTTAGTATACCCGAACGTAACAGTCTGATTTCGTCGCGGTGAAAATCGTGTATTTTTTAATTAATCCTTCGATTGCAGACGATTTTATTAAATTATTTATATTATGGCATGTTCTGTGCGTGAATGTGATACAAGACGATATTATAATCCGAATCATTGCACTAGTCACCAACACATGTATTAAATATGACTTTTTATCAGGTCTCCGAGCAGCCTTTGTGTGTCTTTTACATTTGACGTCTTTGAAGGTAACCAAATTTTTTCTAGATTTGAAATGATACGACCCATTTTCGATAGATGGCGTAGCAACGCGCGCACGATTCAGCTAGTCGGTGAATAAAGCTGAAGAGGTTTTTTGTTTGAACGCGCAAATCTCATGAACTATAGGACCGATTTCAAAAAATCTTTCACTGTTGGATATGTAGGTGATTCCTGAGTGCTATACGCTATATGGATATACCACGGACAAAGCCGGGGCGGACCGCTAGTCAATAATAAAATTGACGACGAAACTTCCTCTGAGGTTGAAAAATTTTAAAATTAAAATTTTCAAATGGCTACGGAATAAAACGTTATTTTGTCCGAATGCAGTAAAGTGAAGTCAATAACAAAATAATATGAATAACGAGTTCCAACAAAAAATAATTTGAACGAAGGTTACCTATTTGGTAAATAAATTTAAATGTGGAGATAAAAAAAAAATATTTACGACCGCGTAATGCCTATTTATTTAACTAATCCTCAAGGTTGTCTGTCGGCATATTCCGTCAATCAGCAAGCAGTTAGCGAAAAAAATCTGGTTCTGCAGATATCTATATTTTCAATCGCTATAAAAAACGTAATAATTTTAATTGATGTTACCAGAGAATAGGGAAGTAATTACCTATAAAATGCATTGGTCGTACAGGCTTTAATTATGCTACTGACATGCATATGTTCTTTGCATTTTTTTTTAAAGTGAAAACTTCTTTAGGCGCGCCTAGACAGATTTTTCGTGGGCTGTGAATTGAATTCATTCATCACGCTCGGGTATGATAAGAAAGCTTCGGGTAAACTCGGGACCATGGCTATTGGCATTAAGAAATACGTCAGCCAATGGGAAATGCTGAAAAGGTGTGGACAGCCAGATAAAAATCGAGCAAAACATGATATAGGTAGTATATCTCGCTGAATCGAATCATTCATTATCGAAAGCCGATTCAATAATATGAACAATAAAAGCGGCCAAGCGCGAATCGGACTCGCCCATGAAGGGTTCCGTAGCAGCAAGTAACATAATACATAAGTTCTTGTAGTTCGGTGTAACTGTAATCGCTGTTTTAATAATAGTGTATTTATGACGTATTAAAATAAACTAATCACTAGATCGACACATTTTGGAAGTAAGTATCTCTCGCGCAAATTATTCAGTGTAGAAAAAAATATTTTAGAAATCTCAACATCATTTTTGAAGACCTATCGATAGACACACCACACGTATTAACTTGATGAAAAAACATTTTATGAGTTTCAGTTCTAAGTATAGGGCACCCCTAAAATTTATTGTTTTTTTTTATTATTTTTGTGTAAAAATCTTAATGCGGTTTACAGAATACATCTACTTACCAAGTTTGAACAGTGTAGTTTTCATAGTTTCGGCAAAAAGTGGCTGTGACATACGGACACACAGACAGACATACAGGCATGATGAATCTATAAGAGTTCCGTTTTTACGTTTTATGGAACCCTAAAAATGTAAAAAGGGACATAGATCTAGTAAATCGAGAGAAAGATGGAATAAAACAGTATAAAGATCGAGGAAAGATGGAGCAAAATGGGATATAAAAATGTAATACAAGAGATATGAATAAAATAAAATTAAAAATAAATAAATACCAACTGAATAAATCTACACTAATATTATAAAGAGGAAAGATTTGTACCTATTTTTGTATGTTTGTATGTTTGTAATGAATAGGCTCAAAAAGTACTGGGCCGATTTTAAAAAAAAATTACCAATGTAATGCTACATTCTTCCAATTTGACATAGGCTACATTTCATTTTGAAAAAAATTAGGGATCCTTGGTAAAATTTGAACAATGTAACCGAAGGTGTAGAAAAATGAGTCTTAAAATGTCTTTCATCGAATGCGCTGCCGAAACTATATTAGCGATAGAACAAAATAATGTACAACAATATTGAAGAACATCATATTGTCTACAAAAAACACCGCGGTAGCATATGTCCAACTATTGTAGTTATGTCACTACGACAACTTTTTTCATCTTAAATATTAATTAATTGTCTACCCCGTGCGAAGCCGGGACGGGCTGCTAGTAGGAATATAAATTAAGTAAGTTGGAATAAAAAAAACATCATATTAACAGGATAAGTGAAACAGAGATTGGACGTAGATTGGATGGTATAGAATATAGAAAGAAAAGAAAAAAAATATTGACTTTAAATTCGCCTGATGTTTTATTTCTATAATAGTAAATAAATACAGGACATATAAAGAAATACAATAAGGACACAAGGCACAAGGCACGCGCGCTCCCAGCGTCGAATTTTGGAAGGTGTCACCAGTACACCAGTACACAGCCTGTTTTTTTTTGGACAAAAATGCAGCCGTAGTGCAGGCTCTGGGCCGGGAGGAGGCGGCTTAGGCAAATGGTAATTAGGCAAAGACACGATGTCGAGCCGATTAATAGCGGTAGAATGCCAACCGCTAGTGATCAGCTCTCCCAACGAGCACTAGAATTAAGTTTGAAATGTGCCCAACTCCCCCCTATTTTCCTTTTCTTCTAATCCAAGAAATATGTAAAAAAAAAAAACAAATGACAAAGATCACGGACCCCGGAGTCTGTGGAGTAGATAATTCAAATAAAAAAAAAAGTACACAGCCTGAGATTTGGTGGGGGGGGGGGGGGGGGTCACGAGTAGAAATACAATAAATCGAAAAAAAGACTACTAGTAGCGCCCCATTTTAATGTAACATATGCGATTTGAGGGGGGGTCATGTCCCCTGTGACCCCCCCTTCGGACCGCGCATGACACAAGGGTTAGTAAAACATTAAAAACAAATACTTAGTACTACACATAGACAATTACTTAATATAGACTTTAAATCCTGATATTTTTTTACTTCAAATACATCGTTCGATCTTCGATCTGTGATCGAACTTCAGACGATAAGAATCACCACCACGTGTGAAACTGCTAGCATATTAAATAGTTACTTCATTAATTCATAGGCATAGATCTCAGGCATAGATATATTCTGTCATAAATATTACTGGTTCAAATTAGTTGTCAAAATTTTTTCTATACATACGTTAAAAAAAATTATGTATGCTAATTTCAGTTTTTTTAACTAAACGTCCGTGTTCCGGGTGGTATTTTGAACTGCATAATGCCTGAGACCATAGAACTCGAAAATAGCGCTTGAAACTTGATTAATTCTTTAAAAGATCTTAATGATAACATAAATTATTATTTGTCTCACTCCACGTGTAATTTCCCGTTATTTTATTTTAATTATTTTGTCGTGTTCATGTTTTTATAAACACGCGTACGTTGCAAACAAATACGCGACGTGAGTGCAAAGCTCGTCGGCAAGCATTTGTTCAATTTGTTTACTAATCGGTGGCCTTATCGCTAAGAGTGATATCTTCCAGATAGCACTCTTAAAGATCTCTTCCAGATCTCCAAACTGATAACAGTTTAACAGTTATTTTACAATTTATCGCCACCATTGCTCCGCACATATCGGGAATAGTTACAAGTAATTGGCATTTCCAAAGAGAATAGAATAGTATGACGTTGGTAAACGTACAACGAACTGTATTACCAGACATATTGACATATTGCATGCCTCTACATAGAAGAAGAGGCCAGTTGGTATGGGTCATTGTATTTTGTATCACATTATTAACTTACCTACAAACAGCAATAAAGATTTTTGTATTTGTACACTAACAAATGTTAGGAAAATATGATTCCTAGGCGAAGATGTTCGTATTCATATTATTTGTAGTTTTTTCTCACTTACCAAGTATGAAGTTGGGTATCCCTGAGCCGAAGACGGTAGCGTTCAGCAGGAGAGTAACGACCCGCCTACCAGCAGGTCCGAAGGCCAACTCGGCCACCGCCGCGTACGGGTACCTGAAGAGTAGCATTACTTGTAGCCACAGAAATCTAAATAATTAGATTTCTGTGCTTGTAGCACTGTCGTAAATATATTTTTTTTTTAATAAAGACTGACGAGACGAACATGACATGTGCCTGATTGTAAGCAACATGCCTGCTACATAACAGCACAGTGACACGTAGTTATTGGAACATGAAGAGTCCAAATCATTACCTAGCACTGCACTGCGCACGTCACCCATAGATCTAAGATGTTATATCTCTAAGCCCTGTAATTTCTTTGGAAACATTGCCCGTTCAAACCAGAACACAGTAATGTTTGCACATTACTGCTTGGCGGTAGAATAACTGACAAAGGTGTGGTACTTCCCCAGGCGGACTCAGCCAAGAGTCCTACCACTATTAATATGTATAAGACTCATTATAACTCATCATCATCACTCTCATACCTCGGAATCCTACTGTGAATGTGAAAGTTTGTATGTCTGTTGTGTTCAGATTATAAATTCAAATGAATGATGGAGTTATTGGTTTAAATAAAATATTTGTTTATTAACGATGTCAATCCTACTAATATTATAAATGTTTGGATATTTGGATGTTTGTAGCTCAATTACATCGTAGAGTATGTACGGAGCGAGCTGAAATTTGAAACACACGCAGATAGAACAAGTAGGTATGTTAATTTTTATCCCAGAAAAACAATGGTAACAGGGACTATGCGGGTAAAACCGCGGGCGCTACTAGTTGTATTATAATACATGCTCTCTGCTTTA
This sequence comes from Ectropis crepuscularia, assembly GCA_963693475.1. NCBI lineage: Eukaryota > Metazoa > Arthropoda > Insecta > Lepidoptera > Geometridae > Ectropis > Ectropis crepuscularia. Next base: position 11,919,914 of record OY856368.1, on the reverse strand, counting down.
TCGCGAAACCACTGACCGGTAAATCAAAGTCTTGAGTTATGCTAAAATCAGTTCAAACTTGTATCGCCTCTCTTTTTAAGTAGACGGCGTCCCTAAACAGGGACACAATTGCGTAATTATAGGTAAGTTATTTACAGGATAATAGCGTATGCATTTTAAATAGAACACTAAATATTCCCACAAATGGGACTCGGGGACTTTTCTGAAAAGGAGAGTCAAGGCCATGACACGCCATGATCCCGATGCGGGTTGGTGGATGACGTAGACCGAGAAAGATTTTTGGAACATGCTGGTTTCAATACCTCTTCTAATCCATTATTTCGCAATGCCGTACAAAAATCATACGATAAGGAGAAATGATCGAGGGTTGCAACCCCCCCTCTTCGACTGTACTCAGTTGGACAGCTTACAAGTGACGGCACAGTGCTGAATCCCCGACCCGGGCCTCTACCGCCTAACGAAAAACGCTTTGACGCTTTGATGCTTTGACGTTGCTGTCTCTTTTCTTCTCGCTTGAAATGAAAGAGACGGCAATGCCAAAGCATCAAAGCGTCAAGGCGTTTTTCGTTAGGCGGTAGACCCCCCGGCCCGGCTTCGCACGGGTGCAATGCTGATACTAAATACACCAATAAATATAGTTATTGTGGGTTATCCCGAGATAGACATAAACCGTAATGAGCTTTTTTGTAGACCTTTTTAAGGTGTACAATACTGCAGTGCATTATTTTGATCTATCTCATAGGGTTCAGCCAGCGTTTGCAATTTAAGCGCAAAAATTGTGTTTGTTTATGAGATCTTAGAAAAATTGTGTTTGTTAGAGATGCTTTAGAAATCTTAAAATTATCATAGGGATATAGGGACAGAGAAAGCGACTTTGTTTTATACTATGTAGGGATGATACCCATCTATCATACTACTTAGGTCTCCTGGTAGTTCATTTGACCCATACATTTTGTTCACGGGCCTGTAGTCTATTACGTAGGTTTATGACTTTGAAAAGGTCTTAGTCTTTGACTTTGCAGAGTCCGCCTGGGGAAGGACCACACCTTTGCCAAATATTCTACCGCCAAGCAGTAATGTGCAAACATTACTGTGTTCCGGTCTGAAGGGCAATGTTTCCAGAGAAATTACAGGGCTTAGAGATATAACAACTTAGATCTCTGGGTGACGAGCGCAGTGCAGTGCTAGGTAATGATTTGGAATCTTCATGTTCCAATAACTGCGTGTCACTGTGCTGTTATGTGGCAGGCATGTTGCTTACCATCAGGCACATGACCTGCTCGTCTCGCCACTCTATATTTAAAAAAAAAAAAAAAAATACAGGTAGTGGTGCGCGTCTGCGCGTGGTATTGGAACCAAACAACAACCAGACACTGCCCCGTTGTCTAGCTGGCAGTTGGTGTTATCCATAGGTTTATGCTGTTCTCCCGACTAGACCATCTATACATCATCATCAACATCAACAGCCCACTAAACGTTCCCACTGCTGGGACTCGGGGCCTTCTCTCGCAAGGAGAGAGTTAAGGCCATAATCCACCATGCTGGCCCAGTGCGGGTTGGCGGATGACACATGACTTCGAAAGATTCTAGGTACATGTCGATTTCCTCACGATGTTTTCCTTCACCGTTTTAAGTTAGCGGCATTACGCTCATGACTTCGAAAAGACAGTGGTGCGTGTGGGGTTTGAACCCGGGGTCTCCGGATCGGCAGCCGCCGTTCTCCCGACTAGACCACCGTAACTTATATATTATATTAAATAAGATTCCAATTTATTTACCGATTCTTCTCTCGGATGAGAGGGGTGATTTCCTGGGCTAGCAGCCAACTTCTACCGAGTAGGACGGCCGTGTAAAGTTGTAAGCCTATCACCGCGAGCACCAATGGAATCCCATATATTCCTGTAAAATAACAAATACTTTATAGATACTTACTTAGGTACCTACCTAGTAGATACTCAGGTACATATCTTGTTTTGTAATCTAACAAAGATACATAAAAGGGGTATATAGTAAATACTTCCCAGCAGTGGGGCAACTGAGGTTACTTTAAAAAAAATGATTACCACAAGCGATCACACTAGCCGGCAGTGCTATGATCGGGAAGACGCCAAAAAGGTCGACAATGCACATAACAGAAAACAGCACGCTGAGTCCACTTCTAGGGGGGGCTTCCAAGGATATCCCATTCTCAGAAATGTGCGAGTGAGACAGCGTCACCGCGCCCCCATCCACTGTGTTGATGTATGTTTCTCGGATCACTGTCATGGTGCATCTGAAATGGAAAGACGAATATGAATCTGACATTTTTGAAGTGAAAACTTCTTTTGGCGCGCCTAGACAGATTTTTCGTAGGCTGTGAATTGAATTCAAGCGTCACGCTCGAGTATGATAAGAAATCTTCGGGTAAGCTCGGGAGCATAGCCATTGGCCATCTAGAAGTGCGTCAGCCAATGGGAAATGCTAAAAGGGCGTGGCATGCCCATCATGGCATGGCCATCTAGAAATGCGTCAGCGAATGGGAAATGCTGGTGCATTTCTAGATGGTCATGCCATGATGATCAGGCCACGCCCTCCGGTTACACCCGCGTAGTTTCCAAAGTAAGCTATCAAATTCTGAGATAAGTTTTCACTTCTATCGGCAGTTCCTATGACTGCCGATTTTTTTTATACATATATAGTCCTCCTCATCGATTTCGATGACGGCGACCTACTCGCTATTATTTCTAGCATGAGCTCTAATTCGGCTCGCAAAGCCAAACTTGGTTTTGAAGACTCGATCTTTTTATACCTACAATATAGAGTTACGGGTTATGGGACGAGCAAAATATGCTTCTAAATGGTAATTAATCAATACGCCTAACCACAAAAAAAACGGGCCATCTTGTTTGCCGATCTTGTGAAATAGTTATTTTTATCTAGATAAGGTCAACCGGGGTGATGTCGTCTACGGGGCTAAAGCATCTATTTCAATTGTCTTACGAAACGCGTAACTTAGAACTACTCACACCATCTTTTTTTAGTCTTTGTCACTAAAACTACAAAAAGTCATCAATAGATGTCACAACAGAGCTCTTTTTTTGAATTTATCCGCCATATTAAATTTTTCGTTATTTCTCGACCCTTCTTACGTGACGATACGTGAATTTAAATCTTTTGTAACCTAAGTTTTTTTTTAGTGAATCGATGTTCTTATACCGTAAGTACTTTTCTTGTTTTATTACTAACATGTTGTTTTCATTATTTAACATAATTAGCTTAAGATCTTCAGACAACATGCAATTTAAAATTTGTAAATTATGTTTTTGTTTTGAGGCTATTGCGTCTGTCCTGTTGGGGTGATTGCGTCTATTGTAACGCAATAACCCCATTATCAGTTCTCCTAAACCTTTTTATTTTAGGATAATAATGGTAAATCTATCGATACATATAATAAAGGAATAATGAAAAATCGAAAAATCTGTACCTACATTGTACCTATACTTACTTACTTTTTTTTTAAATTTGATTGCTGTAGGTAGGTACTACTGAACCCAAAACTATAGATTTGTGTCTGTTTGTCGGTTTGTTTGTATCTGTATAATAAATAAATAATAATAAAAAACTCTTTATTAAAAACCACACAAAAACAAGAAAACAAGTTACTTATAAGCTAAGACACTATCGGGTGAGGTTCTCAACTGGCGGCCTTATTGCTTAAAGCTATTTCTTCCAGGCAACCTTGCACGGAAAACGGAGATTATTTAAAAGAAATGAAGTATAAATCTATGAATGGATGTCGATGAAACTTAGTACGATCATGTGGGATAACTCCTCACGAATAGTAGGATAGGTGCTTTTTCCTTTGGCGGGGATATTTTTTTTCATTTTATATTATAGTAATTTGCATTAATTCTGTTTTTTATTTTAAGATTTCCAATATGGTGCGGCACTACAAAAGAAAAACAATAACTACATACGACCGTTGTAGCGTTCCGTGGTGCAGTTCCTAATAACATAACACTTGACATAATACTTGATTGATATTTTAAAAAATACCGTGATTTATCGGTTATTACAGGATTATTAATGTTGGTAACGTAATATAATATTATGTTACATAGATATTAAACTAAAAAATCTCACGCGTTTTTATGAAACTCTCTCTTTTTGTAATGATTGTAAGACGGGCAAAATGCCGTCATACTCCGTTGTTCTAATAAATGATACATAATTTCGAACTTGTAGTTTGATTCCAATCTAAAAAAAATGTTTAGCACCCCTAGAATCTAGGATGGGGCGAATGCATCTACTACAAATGAAGAAAATTAGACGCCATAGCCCCGAATATTTTTGTTCGACTACTTTCCCTAAACTAAGGCCAGAATTTGGTGTTCAAGATAATAATGTACTATAACACTAAAATATTTATAAATTATTGTGATTATAATTGTTATTAGCTCTTCCTATTCCACAATACTAGTTAAAGACGCTTTCGCCCCATCTAGGGCTATTGCGTCTAAAAATCCCAGCTTTCATAGAAACGTCATTTACACGTAGAAGTTATTTAAAATGTCATTATATGGTATTAAAATATGAAATTAGATAAAATTTCATTTCTTCTACCATAACGTATAGCTTAAAATGATACACAATATGTTTGTTATAATCATATGAAAATGCCGTTCAAAGTATTGTGACGGATTAGCCCCGGTTGACCTTACCTAATGCATTTGGCCTCTGCTCTTTACTTTCTAACAAACATCAGACTAGCGTAGACAGCCCAAGACCCTTACACTAACCTCTTGAAAACATGAGAATATTATACCATCATCTCTTATATAGCAAGTTACGGCTGATCTAGTAAGTTACGGCTGGTCTAGTCGGGAGAACGGCTCCTGCCGATCTGGAGACCCCGGGTTCAAACCCCACACGCACCACTGTCTCTTCGAAGTCATGCCGCTAACTTAAAACGGTGAAGGAAAACATCGTGAGGAAACCGACATGTACCTAGAATCTTTCGAAGTCGTGTGTCATCCACCAACCCGCACTTGGCCAGCGTGGTGGATTATGGCCTTAACTCTCTCTTTGCGAGCGAAGGCCCCGAGTCCCAGCAGTGGGAACGTTAAGTGGGCTGTTGATGATGATGATCTCTTATATCATTTTGTCTGTATTATAATAGTATTAACCAACAAAAAATATATCGTGCCCACACCGCACCTACGTGTGCCTGAGACAATGAATAAATAAAAAATAGAAGATAGGTGTTTGACCTGCAAACGAAGTACGAAATCTAGCGTATCTTATGACAACTGTATACGCTAGCAAATGCTTCAGTTCACTTGTTCATTCCGGTTTGAAGTGCAATGTTTCCAGAGAAATTACAGGGCTAGAGATAGAGATATATAACAACTTAGATTTCTGGGTGACGAGCGCAGCGCAGTGCTAGGTAATGATTTGGACTCGTCATTTTCCAATAGCTGCGTGCCGCTGTGCTGTTATGTGGCAGGCATGTTGCTTACCATCAGGCACATGACCTGCTCGTCTCGTCACTCTTTATTAAAAAAAAAATCATACACCATGGTCACGGGTAAAGTAGTCAAATAACCATGATAAAATACCCCGTAATTAACTAACAATAGTAGTGGAATAGAAAAATGTCAACGCTCTAAAAATAATTCCACCAAATTCTGCATTCTAGCAGAATTTATTTGTATGCAAAGAATTTCATTAATAATATCAGGAAGTCAGCCTAAAATTATTCAGTTATCGTGAATGAATTAGGCATTTATAAATAACATGAATATATAATTAAATGCCTCATGATTGAGACTAGACGTTGCCCGCGGTTGTACTCGTAATTTACATTTAATTTACATGTCTGGAAATTTCGGAATTCTGTCACACCTAAATATTAACAGACCTATGTAAACCTGAACGAAACGACTACATTTAATAAGACGCAATTTTGAAGCTTGTTGATTGTTTCCTGAATATATAATTGATTTTGATTTTAGGCCTAGTTTGGATATCTACAAATATTTTGTGGGGTTCATAGCAGATCGGACCCATCTCTAACATAATGTGAGACAGTAATTAGGTAGCTGGAGGGCTATTTTTAGTTGAAAAAATACGTTGTTTGCTAAAATTGTTGTGTTTTTTCTCTATATCTTCCAGAATCCACAATAGTAGGCCGCCATCGACAATAGTTGTTTATATTATTCGTTTTTAGGGTTCCGTAAAACGTAAAAACGGAACCCTTATAGATTCGTCATGTCTGTCTGTCTGTCTGTCTGTCTGTCTGTCTGTCCGTCCGTATGTCACAGCCACTTTTTGCCGAAACTATGAGAACTACACTGTTGAAACTTGGTAAGTAGATGTATTCTGTGAACCGCATTAAGATTTTTACAAAAGTTTTTTAAAAAAACAAAAATTAGGGTTGCCCCCATACTGAGAACTGAAGCTCAAAATTTTTTTTTTCATCAAACCTACACGTGTGGGGTGTCTATCGATAGGTCTTAAAAAATGATGTTGAGGTCTCTAATATAATTTTTGTCTACACTGAATAACTTGCGCGAGAGACGCTTCCAAAGTGGTAAAATGTGTGTCCCCCCCCCTCTAACTTCTAAAGTAAGAGAATGAAAAAACTAAAAAAAATATATGATGTACATTACCATGAAAACTACCAACGAAAATTAGTTTGAACTCGATCTGATGAGTAGTTTTTTTTTAGTACGTCATAAATACACTATTATTAAAACTTCGATCAAAGTTACAACGAACTACAAGAACTATGTGTACTATGTATATTATGCTACTTGCTGGAACGGAACCCTTCATGGGCGAGTCCAACTCGCACTTGGCTACTTTATTTTTTATTTTAATTTATGCAAAAGCAGTTTTAAAAGGAGTTTTAAATACGACGTAGGTAGTTTGACCATGACATTTCAGTGTAACCAATTTTTTCGCAAAAAATCTAAATAGTTGAATTTCATCATTATCTAGGATAAAGAGAATCCATAAATATAACAACGAGTTAGGCAATATATTACACTACCTATATTATAGTTTGCCATATTCTAGTCTAGTTAGATCCAAGCTCGGTGCTTAGTTTGGGGCCCGCTAAACATCTTTTATATACACAAATACTGTAATGATATTGTCAACCTTTTCTGCTATCCTGTGAAGTTTTTGTGTATGATGTAACTTTCTGTGTGTAAATAAATTATTCTTATTACTATTCATATTCTTAGTTTTTCTAGTTTACATATTCTAGTTTTTGTAGTGGTAGGACTCTTAGCAGAGTCCGCCTGGGTAAGTTCTACCGCCAAGCAGTAATGTGCAAACATTACTGTGTTCCGGTTCGAAGGGCAACGTTTCCAGAGAAATTACAGGGCTTAGAAATACAACATCTTAGATTTCTGGGTGACGGGGGCAGTGCAGTGCTAGGTAATGATTTGGACTCTTCATGTTCCAATAGCTGCATGTCACTGTGCTGTTATGTGGCAGGCATGTTGCTTACCATCCGGCACATGGCCTGCTCGTCTCGTCACTCTTTATTTAAAAAAAAATAAGTTGAAATTTTACATTAGTAAAGAAGGTAATTTGAACATCAAATTTTTTTTAAATTTCTTGCAGTGTAACTTTTCTAACCTTTAAACGAAAATCGAATAAAAATAGGAGGTAGGAGATTTTCTGGGCAACCTACTCATAGATCTTGTTTGTATTATTTGGTAAGGTGAGGTTATAATATGATTCCCTCGATTAAATGAGAAATTCTTGTCTATATAAATATACATATACACATTACACATATAATCTGACTCTCGGGAACGGCTCGAACGATTATCATGAAATGATGTATGCAGGGGGTTTCGGGGACGATAAATCGATCTAACTAGGTTTCATTTACAAAAACGGATTTTATGCGCGTTTTTAAGACAAAGGAAAACATCAGAATGCGACGTTAAGTTTCGCAGCATTGCGCGACGGTATAATATCAGTCGATAAGTTGGGCGGTCATGAAATAGTAGACCCGGGTTCGAATCCAGGTGATGGCTTCTCTTTTTTTTCAAGTTCTATTTTCTTTTTTTTTTAGAAAATCTACTACTTCGGGAGCCCTTTATATGTAGGTAACTAAGTATACTCAGTGTTTAAACCGAGCAAAGCTCTGTCACCCAGGTACTTATTATTCTAACAATTTTGGTTTGTTCAAAACACCAAGAGTATAAAGGTACAAGTTCGCGCGGAGACCGCGACACGAGACCGCGACAGGAGACCGAGACCGGAGACCGCGACAGGCACTTGACAGCTTGACACTATGGAATTGTATGGACGCCAGTTCGCGCTGAGACCGCGACAGGAGACCGAGACAGGTCGCGGTCGCAGTCGCGGCGCGAACTGGCGCCCATACAATTCCATAGTGTCAAGAGCCTGTCTTGGTCTCCGGTCGCGGTCTCGCGTCGCGGTCGCGGCGCGAACTTATACCTTAAAATTAATGTTATTTTTTTACACGATGACAGGGACATTTTTTCATTCACGAACAAAATTCAAAAAAAAGACAAACAAACAACAGCCACTTTGAATTTATATATTGAACAGCGTGTTAATGTATGTATTTGAATTTAAATGAGGCAATGTTTAAGCACAGAATAGGATAGAAAAAAAATATGTATCTTGTACTGTTACAGGTTTAGGCTAGTGTAAGCTTGATCTAAGAATGTATCAACATCTGCTTGGACAGATTGGTAGGACTAGCCTAATTTTAATAAGTTTTTCTATCTAAATAACGGGGTCATTATCCTCATGATTGTCCTATGTCCAGTTGTCCAGTTTAGTCCAGTTATATCACCGCTAAGCAGGACTGTAGGTACGCATTATTGTATAACCGTTTCAAGGGTAATGTTTGGATGAAATTGCAGGACGAAAAATTTATGATTTTGGATGTCCGGGTGACGAACGTAGTGTTAGGTAGTGATCGAGTGATCGTGTTCTTATAACCATGTGGCATTGTTGTATTTATACCTATAGGTTTTGCTAACCATTAGGTTTATAACATGTCCTGCTTACCTCATCACTCCTATACTATATTATAGAATAAGCAGTGTCCCGTGGTTTCACCCGCGTAGTTCCCGTCCCTGTTGGTTTTTTTTTTCGGGACAAAAAGTAGCATATAAAACGATGTGCATTTATATAGCGACCCATATTTTATGTCAAAATTTTATATGGGATTGCCTCGTCATGGTCACCCTTGCACGGATAGCAACTCTATCGGGGTTCCGAGGGAGATGGCGCCAACTTCAAACTTAGCGCTTGCTTAGCTATGTATGTCCTTCCAGACTATAATCTAACTGAGTTCTAAATTTCAACCCGATCTGTTCAGAATACGTTACGACGTGGTTGAGCAACAAACATCCAAAGATCCGAACATCCATACATTGAGATTGTATTCATAAATATGAATACTTGGATGTTTATTGATCAATGACGTCGTAAAAACTGAAGCGAATAAGTTAACATCTAGAACTCAAATGAAATATTGGTCTAGATTCTAGAATAAAACACAGGCTATTATCCCGATTTTTTTTTGAATTCCAAGGGGAAAGCCATTTTCTAAATTTATGCGGATGAAGTCGAGGGGAGATACTAGTATTATACAAAATAAGTTATAGTAAACTCTATCCCGAGCTTTTATTATGTAGTGGTAGGACTCTTGGCAGAGTTCGCCTGGGGAAGGACCACACCTTTGCCAAATATTCTACCGCCAAGCAGTAATGTGCAAACATTACTGTGTTCCGGTCTGAAGGGCAATGTTTCCAGAGAAATTACAGGGCTTAGAGATATAACAACTTAGATCTCTGGGTGACGAGCGCAGTGCAGTGCTAGGTAATGATTTGATGAATCTTCATGTTCCAATAGCTGCGTGTCACTGTGTTGTTATGTGGCAGGCATGTTGCTTACCATCAGGCACATGACCTGCACGTCTCGTCACTCTATATTAAAAAAAAAAAGCTTTTTAAGACTAAGTTTTACTCACGACTTTACTTTAAAAAAAAGCTTAAAAACATTTTAAAAAACCCTTTACGTAATAAAAGCTTAAAAACATTTTAAAAAACCCTTTTTTAAAATGTTTTTTAAATGTTTGCTCACTCGGACAAACTAATTTAAACACACTCTGATTTTGATTTAAACTCAAGTTATTAATAACTTGAGGTAGGATAGTTAAAGTTATGATAATAACCTTGACCTATAAGAACAACTTAAGCTAACACCAATTGATACTTAAAATCAATTAAAAAGTTCCATACGTTTTGTAGGGCATGTTAAATTATCGTGGAATAACTGAATTTTGTCTTTCTTTGTAAATTACTACAAAACTCTTTATTAAAAACTTCAAAGTACAATAAATAAATTACAAAACTAAAAAGAAAAAAATAAGCTATTTAATTGGCGCCTTATCGCTAAGAGCGATCTCTTCCAGGCAACCGTGCACGGACAGGAGATAACATAGCAAAAAGTAATTATAGGTTTTTTTGTTTGAACGCTTTCATCTCAGGAACTACTGGACTGATTTCAAAATTTCTTTCACCATTGGATAAATACGTGATCCCTGAGTGCTATAAAGATAAAGATAATTTATTGAACAGAAATAAAATTATAATGAATTAGGTGGCTCTGCATTTGCTTTAGTATAAATACTGTGGTGCAAAAGTACTATAGGCTATAAGTATCTGAAGTAACAGGGCGAAGTCGGGAGGACCGCTAGTACTGTATGAATAGGTTTTATTATGATAATGATGATCGATTTTGATTGATTTCAATCGGTTATATATTAAAAATAGCGGTTCAGAGGTGCTCTACCAGACGGAAGTAAGCACAGCTTGATGTGATGGCGGCATTACCAAGCTGAATGGCAATGGAAACGTTGAAACGATTAAACTCTAGCGTTTTGATCAAGCGTCGCGTCGACCGTTAAGATTTAAAAAAAAGTAAAAAAAAACCTTTCTCTCAATACGTACCTGTAACTTGCCCCGTAAACGCAGCACTAAAAATTAACCAGTTTCGAAAACAGCTTTACTTCAAAATTAGGCATAAAAAATAATCAATTACATTCAATAAATTTTACAAATCAAGATGCATAACTACTTAGTGCATCGTATGTCCTTTAATATACTTAATTAGTTATGACAGCCGTTTGCTAAACGACATGTGACGAACTGAGCGAGTGCAGAGCTATGCGGATTAAACTAAAACAACGAAGCCGCAAAATACTGGATTGTAATTCACAGATTAAATTTAAATTTTTTAGCACCAATATTTACTTCCTCAGATAACATTAAACATGCAAAAGCGTTTGCAAAAAAGCTATAATGTCGTCGTCGATTTTTGATTAACTGAATTGTAATATTCTTTATTCACATCATTCTATTTATAACGTGTACGAAAGGCGAGGAAAGTAAGCACAGGGAAATTAAAAGTACCTAGTCTTATTGTACAAGTTTTATCTAAAAACATACTAAGATTTTTATGAAACCACAGAGAAAACTAATTTCAGATTTTTTTTGGAAAAATATTCTAATTGATTTTTTTTTTGAAAAAATAAACACTGACTTCAATTTAAAATTAAACTAAGTTACTTTTTTATAAAATAAAGCACACTGCTCTAATGCGGCAACGAGTTTTCGAAATAAACGTAAATGTCATCGATGTATGCTAATCTGAAATTTTTGTTAATTTTTCAAAAGCCGCTAAACCAATTTCGATAAATACATTATGGGACCACCTCTGATGATGTAGCATATAAAAAAAAACACAAATATCAAAATTGGCGAAACCATCGCGTAACATCCATATTAACATACATTTTTTGAAATTGTTTAAAAATTAATTCAATTAGTCTTCTAGCTATTAAATTGCATAAAAAATACAAAACATGCGCACGAAACCATGGGCATAGAATAGATAATACAGACATGGGTAAAATTTAGCAAATGCCAATAAATTTGACCTTATTTTTGCACAACTAAACTCTATACACGCACATACACATATACACGCAACTAAATGTATACGCGGTACCAGACAAAAAATATTGATTGCTCCTGTTATTTTCTATTATTTTCCATTGACGAAAAATTTATTTTTACAAAATTTTCGATTTTGCCAATAAACTGTTCCATTTAGATGCCATACCAAATGTTCACCATGGTCATACGTCATACCCAATTTAAAATTAAAAAAAAATAAAGTTTGAAGTTTCCTAAAAAAATTCACAACCCCCACCCTCCTCTAGTACCTACATACCTGTGTGACTTTCCCTTTTTCCGCACACTGAAGCTTTATATTTTGGCGTAAGTAGGCCAAAACTGTCTATAAAATAAACTAAAAAATCTAGAAAATAATATGTAAAAGTCGATTTAACATAAAAAAACTTGTTTTGGACTACATGGTTCGAACTGCATTGATTCGGTTCGTACAGCCGCCGGCCGGCCGACGAATGGCGGACTAAGTACCACGCACGGATCGGACTTCAGTCCACAGCTTAGCAGTAATAGGACGCACTTATCGACGCACTGGACTGTACGAACAACGTACAGACAGGCACAAAAATCAAGCGCTGTCTTATTAGTTATGTTATTTTTTTTTTTTAGAAATGCAGTCGTGGTGGAGGCGCTGAGCCGGGAGGAGGCGACTCAGAAAATAAAATAGTCCTAGAATTAGCAAGAAAGTGTTCCCTACTCTCCCCTATTTCCTATTCTTCTCCAATCCAAGATTCATGTAATAAAAAGAAAATTGACAAAGGTCACGGACCCTGGAGTCTGTGGAGCTGTAAAATTTAAATAAAAAAAAAGTTTAATTTTGAACCTTTTCCATAAACAAATAGAAATAAAATAAAATTGGCAGTCATAAGAACTGCCGATAGAAGTGAAAACTTATAAAGCCATGCTGGCGCATTTCTAGATGGCCAATGGCCATGGTCCCAAGTTCATCCGAAAATTTCTTATCATTCCCATAATTTATTTTCTGTGAAAAAACAAAAACCTTTCATTTTTTTTTGAAGTGAAAACTTCTTTAGGCGCGCCTAGACAAATTTTTGTGGGGTGTCAATTGATTTCTAGCGTCACGCTCGGGTATGATAAGAAATCTTCGGGTAAACTCGGGACCTCGGCGATTGGGCATCTAGATATGCGTCAGCCAATGGGAAATGCTGACGCATTTCTAGATGGGCATGCCAAGATGGCGAGGCCACGCCCTTCGGTTACACCCGTGTAGTTTACAAGGTAAGCTATCAAATTCTGAATTATAACTTTTCACTTCTATCGGCAGTTCCTATGACTGCCAATTTTTTTTCTAATAAGGGTGTTGCCTATAGGCCTTTTGACACGTCTTTCAATCGATTGCAGATACACTAGATGGTACTCAGCGACCCATCCCAAAGGTGTATTGTACCCATACATGACCAAATGTTATTAAGTTACTAGCTTTTACCCTTATTTGTACACCTCTACAAGTTAGCATTTACTAAAATCAGCTTACTTATATTAGAACATTTTTATACAATTTTATCAAAATCGGTTCAGTGGTTTAGGCGTTAAAGCGTAACAGACAGACAGACAGTGTAATTTTCAAATTTATAATACAGCTAGCAGCGGCCTGCGGTTTCTCCCGTGTAATTCCCGTTCCCGCTACAATAATAATATGTGTTCTTTCAGATTACAATCTAATTGTATTCCAAATTTCAGCCCGATCCGTTCATACGTTACGACGTGATTGAGCAACAAACATCCAAATATTCAAACATCCATTTATAAAATTAGTAGTAGATATTGTAGTATGGATTTCAAGTGTCTAGTTGCAAAATTTTACGGTTTTACTCGTATCTTCAACAATTACGAACTTCCATTATAAACTTTCATCCCCCATTTCAACCCCTATTTCATCCCCGTACAGTTAACAATTACAAAATTGCTAGAAAAAACGTTTATTTGCTTCGCTTCAAGTGTCTAGATACCAAGTTTAATTGTTTTATATTCAATAATTACGAACTTCGATGTAAACTGTCATCCCCCATTTCAACTCTTTCAACTCATTTTCCGCAATAAAAAAATGGTTGTCTGTAAAGTCGGTTTACTGACGATAGTTGAACGTGACAACGTCTTAAGAAAATACTGATTGTGTTAAGCGCCATCTAGGTAAAACATTCTGAAGCTTTTTGAAAAGCTGTTCAAAGCGCCATCTCTGGGTACATCATTGTACTAGCACAAGTTCTTAACTTCATATCGTCGCTTTTCTAAAACATGGACAGACTCCTTGAACGTAATACACATTTCACTTACTAGATGGTGCGAAAAGTAATAAGGCGAGGTAACGGTGGTAAATATTATCTATTCTATGGCGGTAACGTTACATGACGTCATGTTTTGCGGGCGTGCAGCCGGCTTCACCGAATTATAAGACGTTATCACGTCAAAAGTAACACTTAGGTACCTATGTCTTTTCTTGGGATTTGTGTATCAATTTTCATTCAAATCGCTTCAGTGGATTTCGTGCTTATAACTTTGAAAATTACGGAATCTTCATACAAACGTCCATCCCTTGTTTCACCATCTTAGGGGATGAATTTCGCAAAACTCCGTCTTAACGAGCGCCTACGTGCTAAAAGACACCTCCATGCAAAATTTCAAACTCCTAGCATTTGTAGTTTCTGAGATTTCGCGATGAGTAACCTTTCGCTTTTATATTTATAGAAGACTAGCGGCCAGTTCCGGCTTCGCTCGGATTTCGCATTTCGTCATATATGTAAGGAATATTAATCGAAAAAAAACTATCGTATCTCTCAAGTTGGACCAGACTGCTCACGGTGTGCCAATTTAATTAAAAATCGGTTAAGTAGTTTACGAATCCATCGCGGACAAACATCGTGACAGGAGATTTATATATATTAAGATAAATTATCCGTTCGTCCTTAAAAAATGCTGAATGATGGAAGATGAATGGAGGAAGTTATCAAATGCTGAATTGATAACTTCCTTCTTTTTGGAAGTCGGTTAAAAAGGTCGCCAAGTTTGGTAGATCTTATAATTTCTAGAGGGAATAATTTCAGAGCCACCTTGATGTCTGAAGAGGCTAGAGGTCTAAAGGGCAGTTTGCTTCTTACATTAGTGACTTTCTTAAACAATCTTGGTAATTGGCTTCATAGAGCCTCTACTGCCTATTTTGAACAAGCTCAGAAGGCGACCCTACTTAACTAAACTTACTGTACTTACCAAAGAATTTACATATCTATACTATCTATACTAATATTATAAAGAAGTAAAGTTAGTGTGTTTGTTAAATTGTAAGGGGTAATCTCGGGATCTACTGAACCGATTTTAAAAATTCTTTCACCAATAGAAAGTTACATTATTGCTGAGTGTCATAGGCTCCGAGCAAAGCCGGAACGGGCCGCTAGTACTACATATAGAGTTAGAACAAACCCTTTACACCGAAAGCACGAGTCTGATCGCTATTGTCTTGTCGCTCTTGTGTCATACTTTTGTCGCGGCACATCACTATGTCGCCATAGCCAACATCCACTCCATCTGCTAACTATTGGTACAAAGGAACCGTGCGGAAAAAACTGGACGTAATTTTGAAGAAATACTCGTGAGTTTCCTACTCCCGTTCTACTTCGTTTCGTCCGATACAACATTTAAACGGACAATACGACGGATCGAAGTAGAATCGGAGTTGGAAAGTTGTGAGTTTATTTCGAAATTACGTTTTCGTAGAAAGAGAGGAGACGTCCATGACGTCTACTCTCTTTCTACGAAAACGTAATTTCGAAAAAAAACCCGTGACTTTCCTGCTCTCGTTCTACTTCGTTTCGTCCGATACAACATTGTTTGACGTTTAAATGTTCCAAGCCTACTCTAATAGAGTATCCGTCGTTTTGTCACAAAACGACGGATCGAAGTAGAATCAGAGTTGGAATGTTGTGAGTTTCTTTCGTAATTACGTTTTCGTAGAAAGAGAAGAGACGTCCTGATCTATTTACTTATTCTTTATCTAAAGTACTTACGCACACGTAGAGCTTACGGAAGCAAGCATGCAATATTTCGTAGCATACTCGGAGTATACTCGCAGCATATCCGAAGCACACTCGAAGCATACTCGAAGTGCCGTAGGCTGTTTCATGGCGGCTGTTTTGGTGTAGTATCAAGCGCATTGCAATATTATAGCATTATTACGCTTTCCTAAATTTAGTCGACTGCTCTTTGTACCTACTGAATTCAGTGAAGTGTAATAGCATTCAGTAAGCGCTAGCTTACTACATTCAGAAGCGAGGATTGCTTGCTTCTAACTAGCTTCTGAATTCAGACGACTAGCCTTGCTTCTAAATTTTCTTCTGAATTCAGTCACTAAATTTAGCCAAGTGTTTTGAATGTCTCAAAAAGTAAGTATTTTTTATGGTATAGAGTGAGTGATACGAGACGAGCAGTATATGCGCCTGATGGTTAGCAACAAGCCTGCCCATAACAGCGAAGTGACACGCAGCTATTGGAATATGAAGAGTCCAAATCATTACCTAGCACTGCACTGCGGTCATCACCCACAGATGTAAGATGTTTTATCCCCTGTGATTTCTCTGGGAACATTGGTCTTCAGACCGGATCATACATGATGTTTCCACACTACTACTTGGCGGTAGAATAACTGGCAAAGGTGTGGTACTTCCCCAGGCGCCACCACCACTACAGTCTACGCCAATACGCGAATACGTTTTGATACCGCCTGTACGTACACAGAGCGTACGGGTACGGACTAAGTACATATATTATAGAGTCGGCATCAAGCCTTTAGCCCAAACAATGTAACATGTAAATCGTTACGATGATACAACTTTAGCAGAAGATTTACAGTAGTGGCTCCGTCCGGCAGTAGTCGTGTTTGTTTGTATTGTACTGAAGCCCGTCATTGGATACTGGCGTAATTCGATACTGTTGGTCTACGACCGCGGGCGAGCGTTGACTTCACTAATACTACTACAGAACTATTTGTTGTACCTAGGCTTTGGTCTGGGGGCAACCGTCCAGATTTGCCCCTTAGAAATAGAAAGCATGACCTCCTTTTTAAGAGGTAGCCCCCTTAAAAAGTAAGAAAGTTAAAAGAAGTGATATTTTGAAGTGAAAAAATAGGATAAACAACCCACTTTTACCCACAAAATGTTCCCACTGCTGGGGCTTTTAAGACTACCGGCCCGTGAACGAAATTGTTGGGTCATATGAACCACCAGACCTATGTACGAGTAGGATGATAGAAGGGTATAAAGTAATAAGATTCAACACTATGCCGGCATTTGTAAGCTGTCCAACTGAGTGCAGGACGTCTACTCTATTTCTACGAAAACGTAATTTCGAAAAAAAAAACGCGCAACTTTCCTACTCTTGTTCTACTTCGTTTCGTCCGATACAACATTGTTTGACGTTTAAATTTTCTAATCTAACTAGAGTAGACTTAGAACATTTAAACGGACAAAACGACGGATCGAAGTAGAATCGGAGTTAGAGAGTCGCGAATTTATTTCGAAACTACATTGTCGTTTGTCGTAGAAAGGGAGTAGACGTCCAGGTAAAGTGGCCCGGGTTGTAATCCACGATCATTTCTCCTTGTCGCATGATTTTTGTACAGCGTTGCAAATAATGGATTAGAAAAGATATTCACTTGCACTCAATTGGACAGCTTATTAAGCATAGTGCTGAATCCATTCGTTTTAATATCGTTAACTGAATCTTATTATTTTATACCCTTCTATCATCCTACATAGGTCTCCTGATGGTTCATATGGCCCATACATTTTAGACTAGACCAGCCGTAACTTAGACCACCCGTAACTTATAACGTATTTAGCTGCTCTGAAGACTTGCTTTATTTCTGCACTTTTAGGTAGGGGAAAATCTTTTGGGTTCGCGTCAACGACATGTTAATACAGCGGCATAGAGTCGGAGCGGCGACGGAGCACTGGAGCCGACGAATGCGTAAAGGCCGATTTACATCAGACGAGCGAATGCTCATTCTATGCCCACTGTATCAAATTAATTTGGTGTAAACAAACGTAGAGCATTCTATCGTTGTTTTGTTTGTGTTCGCAAAGATTCTATGGAATATATAATATGGAAAACGCTAAGAACGATGTTTCGTTTACACTAAAAGATCGAGAAAGTATGCTCTGGTTTTAGCTCTAGCTCTATGTTCGGTCAGTTTAAATCGGCCTTTAGACGATTTTTGGATAGACAGACAGAAACATTTCATTATGCACACCAGAAGACATATACAGTGAAAAAAAAAATATAATTTAAAAACTCAAAAACCCGACTGCGTAATAAGTGAACCAAACTACGTTCTCGCATACTAAAAAAAACTGAAAAGAATGAAAAAAATGAAAAAAAAATGAAAAAACATTTATTTACATAAACATAAACATTGTGCTGGATAGCAAGTCAAGTTTTACGAAGTAGGTATAGCTTATGTTTATGGGTGGCACAACATCATAGAATATACTATAGCTCCCGCACTAGGCAACGCCTGTGACGCGGGAACTAAATACGGATTTCCAAAAATTTTAACACCTCTAATTGTACAAAACATAAAATAAATTTAAAAACAAGTTCAGGAACAGCCAAAAATATATAAATTTAAGCTTATTTTGTGGGTATAACTACAAAAAAATTTCACAATGTACCTCTTATTCTAAAACAATATTACTTACTCTTTTTTTTTTTTTCTTTTTTTTTTTCAAAAATTACGGCTATACTAAAAGTAAACAACACAATAAATACCTTTCTACATACACTTATATACGAATAGTAACAAAATAAACATGCCCAATTTTTTTTTGTTAATGCTCTGCTTAAAAAACAATTGATGTTTTAAACCAATTTCTATCTATCTACCAAAAACATTTACAATGGAGGAATAAATGGCATAGCGAAAATAAAATCAAGATATAACCCTTAGCAAGTCCTCAGTCTCTGAATAATCAAGTGCATTTAAAAAATTGTAAAGTGACCTTTTAGCTTCACGAATTGTCAATTCTTTGAGATTACAGTGCTTGTTCAAGACATTGTAGACGTGAGCTCTGATAAAACCACCAAATCGCCGAGCAAAAGATGTATGGACGTGTGGGAAAGGAATTTTGTAACACCTCTTGTTGAGGTTTTCGTCGTAATTCTTATCTGTCAATGTGGACCTATGTACAGAAATTGTTAATTTGTAAATAAATAGTTGCCTGACACTTAGAACTCCACTTTCCTTGAAAACATCTTTAGTCGGAAACATAAGCGGTTTCTTCATCATTACTTTAAGCACGGACCTCTGTGCTCTTTCTACTAAAATAATGAATGTCTTGGCTGCACTACCCCAACAAGTAATACAATAATTTAAAATTGATTGACACAATGCGAAATACACAGACAACAGAACACCTGGGGGAGCCACGTCACGAAGATTCTTCATTATACCAATAACCTTTCGAACGCGTGCAGAGAGGGCAACTAAATGATTTCTGAAACTCATATTCTCGTCCAAAACAACACCCAAATATTTTACAGTTTTAGCCCTACTCAGTGTATCACAGCAACACGTATTTTTGGTACAACTAGGATTATGCAGTTTAACATTTAGATGTTAAACTGCATAATCCTTCCTATCCAATCCTATCCTATAAAACAAGCATTTAGATTTCTGGTGGTCTAGAATTCTATAATATGTTATTGTATTAATACTATTGAAATATATACAATATTTTCTAATAAAAGAACATTACAACTGAACAGTCGGGATCCATTATTATTCGACATACAATGTAATTGTTCAATGGATCCCGACTGTTCAGTTGTAATGTTCTTTTATTAGAAAATATTGTATATATTTCAATAGTATTAATACAATAACATATTATAGAATTCTAGACCACCAGAAATCTAAATGCTTGTTTTATTCTTTTCAGTTTTTTTTAGTATGCGAGAACGTAGTTTGGTTCACTTATTACGCAGTCGGGTTTTTGAGTTTTTAAATTATATTTTTTTTTTATACTTTTTAGTTATGAACAATGTTGTGAATGTTAATATGCTCAATATAATAATATGCATCTTTTGGTTGTTGACCAAATGTCTTCGTTTCTACTGATATAATATGTAGGATTTTCTACTGCATGTAATTCATATTTATAGTTTTGTGTTAGTTTAGATTTTCGATTGACGTTGAGTACCTACTAAATCGTTTGAAGTTGGAGATGGGCGACCGAGGCGGAGCAATCCGAGAGCGGTTCCGTTGTCCCACTATCAGCGGCAGAGTTGAAACCCCATAGAGGTTTATTAGTAGATAGGCCATATCCATACATGATATAGAGTGCAACATAACCTGGCTGTGTCTCCCGGGCGGGGCAGTAGGGTATGCGTAAATACATTTCCTGCACGTACGAAAAAAAGGTAGTCCAATATACCTACTAGCATAGATCGTAGAACGCAAGATGGGCCCCATCCCAAACTTCACGGCGCACGCAATCATGTCAACGTTGGGAAGAGTGAGCTCACTCTTTCCGTTATAGTCGGTTGCAGGACGCGGTGGACGCCGGACGTTTTTACCTATCATTATTCGGTGTCAACAACCAAAATAAGTAGAACCACAGCAAATCTCGCCGCTAGAGATTATAGGGGTCAAGTAGATTGGTTGTTTGTAAACCACTTACGATACATACAGAGACGCAGTTTATTACCAATTTCAAGGTGCTCAGGGCACATCTATTGATTTATATCGATGCCTACTAGATACATTAGTATATAATGTCCATCCACATTCACACGTACAGTTAGTTATACGAAGTTTTCTGCTACCTAAAAACCTATAAATGTGAGAATGGTTGTTACTCAACTTTAAATCGATATACATCCTAAACGGTCAGTCGAATCGAAAAACATTGAGAGAAAGCTAAACATTATTTTAAAATACCTATTCAACGATACCTCTCTTGACATATTTTGGTGATTTTCATTTTTTTTATTTGGACAATATGGCGTCCTGAAGCCGCCATATTGGACTTGCACTAATGTCATGTCTTTAGTGTCACTCGCCAGATTAAGAGGAATCGATTGACGTGTGAATCATAAAAATCGGCCTAGGCGTTTGGTCTGTATAGTGCCTCAAAGGAACATACAAACATACATACATACATACATACATACATACATAGACTGTTAAACACATTACCACTCCTTTGCGTCGCGCAGTCGGGTAAAAAAGATAGTAGTGGTAGGACTCTTGGCTGAGTCTGAAAATGAAGTACCACAAGTGGGGAAGTACCACATCTTTGTCAGTTATTCTACCGCCAAGCAGTAAGTAATGTGCAAACATTACTGTGTTCTGGTTTGAAGGGCAATGTTTCCAGAGAAATTACTTTAATTTTTTAATTTTAATTTAATTTAATTAATTTAATTAGATATATATAATATCTTAGATCTCTGGGTGACGAGCGCAGTGCAGTGCTAGGTAATGATTTAGATTATTTGTGTTTCAATAGGTGCGTGTCACTGTGCTGTTATGTGGCAGGCATGTTGCTTACAATTTTTTTTTTTTATTTTAACTTTTATAGGTTTACACTTGACCGCCATCTCACCTGATGTGAAGCGACGATGCGGTCTACGATGGAGCGTGTTTACCTAGAAAAAACCGATTCACTCTCGATTTGAAGACACAAAGATTATAACTAACGGGAAATACACACTCAGGCAACGTATTCCACAGTCTTGACGTTCTTACCACAAAAGTAGAGTCAAATCTCTTCGTTCGTGTGTTTGGAACATCAACCATGAAACGATGTCGCTTGTTCGAGCTGCGAGCATTCCGATAGAAAAAAGGGCAAGGTGGTATCAGATCGTGCAAATCAGTCGCACACTCTCCGAAATGTATCCGATAAAAAACCGATAAGCTAGCAATTTTTCGGCGATGTTCAAGACTTTGCAGTCTTTTTCGCACGAGGGTGTCATTGCCTATGAGCCTTTTGGCACGTCTCTCGCTCGATTCCAGAGCCTCCAGCTGATACTTAGCCGATCCATCCCAAAGGTGCGGTATACGGTACCATCAGGCAAATGTCCTCCTCGTCTCGTCACTCCATACTATATAAAGAAAACAATAACAAAGAAAATAACGTATAACTAGTGCTATAAATGCCTTATCGCTTATAGCGATTTTTTTCGGCCAAAATAGGATTGGTGAAATATTGAACGTTGGTATCACCGTGGTTATATCACCGTATCGTGGTCGGTTGGTAGGTTCGAATCCCGTATGCATCACTGAGTATTACCACAGTCTATTAAATCATACAGTCGTTCGACGAAGCCGACTAGACGGGGCAATCGTGCGGGGTGAGACGCGGGAAGCGCGCTCCTGCATTGCCTACATTACAATGTTAGTATTGCAGGAGCGCGGCTCAGGGCTGACGTCTTCCGTTGTTTTGAATTTTATTTTGGTGTCACGTTTTTTTGTTTGTTTGCGACAACCGTACCCGTGTAGACATGATCGGCGTTTTAGTTTTTAGTTAACTTCAAAGGTACCAAAGATCGTAGAACTCTTCTACGAACTACTATAATTATACTAGGGTTCTACGATCTTTGCTTCATACTATAAAAACCGCCACATTACGATAAAATTAAATGTTAAAATATTTAATTCTATCGTAATGTGGCGGTTTTTATAGTATGAAGTATTGTATCTGAAACATTTTCCACCAAACAAAAAAAATATATCAAAATCGAGCACATGCCATGAGGTGGAGTGGAGTGGCCATGTGATTATTGTAACGCAACCTGTAAAAAAAAACTACCTAGGATACACACGAAGAGCAAAAAAGAATGTGATGCTTGAGATATTGCTAATAAAAATTTGCAAGGCGGTAACCACAAAAAACGGTCATTTAAAATTTTTAAGAAAATCTAGACACACGGTAGTGTGGCGAGCCAAGTTCAAGTGACAAGTAAACTGAAGAGCCACACCATGTGTAATATTACACGAGCCATTTGGAGCTACTTTTGTTCTCCTCATAACTCAAAAACTATTTCACATTAAAAAACTATGTCAAATTCCTCATACATTGAGATTTGCAGGATATCAACACGTACTCTAACTTTCATAAGCATATCTCTAACAGTCATATATATTTATATATAGATAATTAGATATGAACGCCATAAATCGTCATTCTAACACTGACTGATCTGACCATAAAGATATAATTCAGTTCCAGATGATCTAGAAAGTTCAAATTTGGCATCCATCCGGATAGGTATTTGGGTGAATTCAAAAGAATAAATCAGAAACTAGTACTCCTTTTTTTAAAATAAAGTATTTCGATTTCAAATATGTATTTGAATTCAGACTGATAAGTACAATGCCTGTAAAAAGAAAAAATCAATCAAAATTGATAACACTATGAATCTGTGTAGGTTTTAAGATAGTCATGTGAATCGAACTAATTAGTGGCATACGAACTACGTATGAAAGTAAGCAAGGTCTGGGTAGCGATTCTGAAACCATTCGGTTGCATCCGACACGGAATCTCATCTCTCGGTCTCTGTCATGTTTATCAGGGAAGCGATTCTG
Organism: Ectropis crepuscularia; assembly: GCA_963693475.1. Lineage (NCBI taxonomy): Eukaryota > Metazoa > Arthropoda > Insecta > Lepidoptera > Geometridae > Ectropis > Ectropis crepuscularia. Next base: position 11,896,304 of record OY856368.1, on the reverse strand, counting down.
AAACCATTCGGTTGCATCCGACACGGAATCTCATCTCTCGGTCTTTGTCATGCTAAACAGATAAGACAAAGACCGAGAGATGAGATTCCGTGTCGGATGCAACCGAATGGTTTCAGAATCGCTACCCTTATAAGATAAAGACCGAGAGATGAGATTCCGTGTCGGATGCAACCGAATGGTTTCAGAATCGCTACCCTGGTGATGGAGCTGGAAGGTGGTCATAGGAAATCAGTAATTAAACGACATACTTAGCTCTGTCGAGTTTGGGTTCGTTTGATTCTGTTTTGACGAGTAGGTACTTTGGTGCTAGATGGTAACCAGGATCTGGTGATGGATCTGAAAGGTGGGCATAGGAGTTTGGACTCGTTTTAATTGTCTTGACGAGTTGTTTGGTGCTATAACAAGGATCTGGGAAGCGATTCTGAAACCATTCGGTTGCATCCGACACGGAATCTCATCTCTCGGTCTTTGTCATGCTAAACAGATGAGACAAAGACCGAGAGATGAGATTCCGTGGCGGATGCAACCGAATGGTTTCAGAATCGCTACCCAGATGATGGAGCTGGAAGGTGGTCATATTAACTCAGTAATTAAATAACATAGTCCCATCGAATTTGAGCTCGTTTAATTCGTCTTGGCAGAGCACTTTGGCGCTAGATAGTAACTAGGGTCTAATGATGGAGCTGGAAAGTGGTCAAAGTGCCTCAGCAGCTTAGCTCCGTCGAGTTTGGGTTCGTTTGATTCGTGTTGACGACTATTTACTTTGGAAACAGTTACATAGTTAAATTTTGTGCTCATATTTTTCTTGAGAATTCAATACTTAGGTAACAGATAATTCGTAAATAATTTCTGGTACAAAAATTAATGATTTATCTCTTCAAAAACATAAATGTGAAATATGAGCCAAATTCAATAAATATTATGAAATGTTGTTTAGTTGTTGACTTCAACAACTAAAGAAGTGAGATCTAAATGGGTGCCAAGTTCAAAGGACAATGCCCACGTCCCATACATTGAAAAACCTGGCCAACTTTTTTTGATACTGAAAGTGTATAGAGATGAATAGTATATAATTAGGATTGTTAATGCTTCTATAAACGTCTGCTGTTGGTGTTTTTCATTTCCTAAATACCAAAAATGAGTTACAGTTAAACCAAAAGTAAGGTTATGTTTACTGTCAAAATATTTTAGAATTATGTTTTCTTTTGGATTAGAACAGAAAAAAAAAGAAAGAACTATGGTATTGTCTTTCAAAACATATTTCTTATCAGAATAAATAGGAATAATAGTACTTCTCACTACCAACTGATTACCATAAAATAGTTCTCGGATGGAATTATCATAGGGTAAACAAGCCTTACAACCTTACAACAAGCCTTGCCGCTAACTTAAAACGGTGAAGGAAACCATCGTGAGGAAACCGACATGTACCTAGAATCTTTCGAAGTTCTTTCTTCTTTCGAAGGCCCCGAGTCCCAGCAGTGGGAACGTTTAGTGGGCTGTTGATGATGATGTGAAACAAGCCTTAAACTAACTGAGTGCAGGGCTAGGTCTGATGATGTAGACTTGTCTTCATGTTCTAATAATTTATGACACAAGACAGTGTGTCTTGTTAAAGGCAAGCATGTTTTCTTGCTTACCATCAGGCACATGTTTCGCTCATCCTATCATGGTTTCCTGAAAAAATACTTAAATCAGTGTAGATAATACTGTTCACCGATATCTTTCTACTGAATCTATATTCAAACCAATGCAAGAGAGGATAAATACAATATATTGTTTGCTATCATATAATTATAATTACATTTAATAATAACTTTATATATTTAATAGCCCAAAACTACTACATAGCCAAAATACTCTGCTCGTGGATTTATGTGGTCCTGGTGTCTGGCCATCCTAGAAATCTCACGAAGAACTCTGCAATGCAAGTACAGCAGTACTGAAAGATGGACTCTGCTGGTTGTCCCTATCATTTTCAACTAAAATATACATATTATATCTATTTCATTTTCTTCAGCTTGTGTCTGTCTTCTAAAAGCAACTCAGGGTTTTAAAATTGGTAATTGTATAGGTTTTGTAGCAACTTAGCGCTATCCCCGTATTTCCTGTAGAGTATGAACACTTCATTCGCATAGAAATATTGTCACAGAAAGGAATATCTTAATTGTGATATAAATATTTCATTATTTTGGTATTCGAGACAGTGGTCTTAGAAGGTTCATAACAATCGAGGGTTTCCATCAGAAAACACAAGCAAGCCATCACAACAATATATGGTTTTATGTAATTATTACCACAATTATGTAAGTAATAAGGAGCACTGAATCACATAATTCCCAGTTTTGTTAAAACCAATTTAAACAAGAAGAAAACCATGCATTTTGCTTGTTTACTTTTTTTTGATTTGTCAATTTGACATTGATCTTTGACCAATTTGGATTTGGTGAAAATTGCATGCCACCTTTTTCCTCGTTTACATTACCAAAAAAAGCTTTGATAGTTTCTTTGTCGCCGTATTTATATATATGGTTATTTAAATATGTAAAAGTAGTAAATAAACGACATTGTGAAAGAAATTGATATACATAATATCCATTTTCAATTTCAATCTAACGCGGATCACTAAAACGAAACGCAGGTACCGTTTCGTTATTGCAATATTTTACAAGTCAGCTTTGTTGGTAAATGGTAGGTTTAATTTAAACAAATGCAAATTATTTTATTTTGGAATGTTAGAAAGTTATATAACTTCGCACACGAGTACAACAAAAAATCACCGATTTTTTTAATATATAACTCATACGTCTACACGACAACAATTTTAGCGGGTCAAAAATGGACATTGTCCTTTGTATATATAATACTATAGTATAGTATATAATACTGTGGCGGTACATTGGTACACCTAAACCGTACATACAGCCGTACACCTACTCAACAAACATCCTCCTCCTTTTTTTGAATTGTGGAAATTGCTTTTTCATCGCCAAGTCGCCAACACCATCTAGATGAATAATATTAAACTAAAATTGACATTAGAAAAATACGGACTATTGTTTCTTTGCAACGTTCCGTTGTACTCAGCTAAGAAACTTGAACCTTTAATCAATAATTTTTCACATTACTATTGTTATACAATTCGATGAATTACTAACTAAATCTATCAATTTATTGTAATAAAATAAAATCATTATGGTGTTTTGGTTAAGCAATGTTGTGCAATCAGAAACTAAGTTTCTCTTTGACTTCGAAGTTCAAAGCGCATGCTCCGTTTCACTGATCGAAGCGCATTGCGAAAATAATTTCACAGAAGAAAATGGCAAAGTAGAGGGCGTATCGCGCGTTATTCCGATTTCCGACATCGGTTCATCATTTCCTGATTTCGGTCCTTTTGTGACATTTTTGCGGATTCGCAGAGTGTTTTTGTGAAATTTTCAAATTTAAAATCACATTAGGGCATGGTCGCTGCAGTTTACGACGTAAAAATTTGCAAAACCAAAGTTTTAGGCGCCACATAAATTTCTTGTGAAGTGCTAGTGAAACTATCAAGATTCCGTCGATAAATAGAAGCCAACCCAGTGGGTGGCTGAATTTGGTAAGTAAAGACTATTTCATAACATTTGTACTGAATAATCTGGTATCTTCAAAGTACAAAGGTACCATGTCTAAGCTACACCTGTAATCTTATCACTTGCTCTATTTAGACTAGCTCTAATAAGCCGTAAAAAGGTTAAGTTTTCGTCAGGTTTCATTCACCTTGAAGCCACGATGATGTAAATTTTGAGCCAGCTGCTTCTAGCATACAAAATGTCTGACACATATTTTACATGGCGTCTTGAATGAAAGTACCTACTTGAATCCAGTTATTCAATCTACATCACAGTCAATCTGACTTAAAATCCTTGTCTTACAAATTCCAGTAAGTTACTTCCCACATGCTGATTTTGGCCTGTGGTATACAGGTGCCATATTTTTACCACAGGCATTCTCAAATTTTACCTGGTAATAGTTGAAGATAAGGTTAGTTATAATGTAATTGTATTTATTATGTCATATGTAGAAGAACTACACATAAGAATACAAGTAAAGAAAAATACAAGTATTAAAATACAGAAAATGGTAGAGTGTGACTTGTGACAAAATTGCAAAACTATCTTTTACAGTATTTGTAGAGATGTCTTGCGCTTCACTACTTTAACTTTGACTTCACTACAGGCTGTGAGTTGCCCATAATTATTTTCTACCATTAGGCCAAATTGCAGGATTTGATGTAGGTTTATTCTAAACCTAACTGTACCCCGTGATGTACCCCTATGGCTTAACAAACACAAACAAGAAGTGAAAACCTGTGTAATACATTTAACCTTTACAGAGATAGTACATGGTAACAAACACACAATTACAAACAAACTGTTGCCTTTACAATATTAGTGTTATTACAGCAAAGTCAGGTTCAGGGGGTCTACCACTGAATGGAAACTGTATTAGCTTTGATGTTTCTCTCTCTTTTCTTTACGTTTGAAATGATAGAGATGGCAAAAGCAAATCCAAAACCGATTTAGTAGCGGTAGAAAGCTGGCCCTTCTACCGCCTAACTAAATACAAATACAAATACAAATACAAAAATCTTTATTGCTGTTTGTAGGTAAGATAAGATAATACAAAACATTTTAAAAATCGGCTTTCGCTTTGCTATCGTGGTCTCTATCATTTCAAGTGAAAGAAAAGAGTATGCAATATAAAAGCTAAGACAGTTCTAGTTAGGCGGTACACCCTCATGTCTTGGTTTGTGGTTATTTTGCCAACATCTGTTTCATGATAGTAAATGGAAATTAATGTATTTATTCAGTTCAGTTCTTGTTTTTAGTCTTGTATGACTTTCGTTGTTATTCTGTCGGTGTCCATTCGGAAATGTTATAAATAAACCACAGTTTGAGATTGTGGTCTGTGTAAGTTGTTTCATCTAAAACGTACAAGAGACAAGATATGGTATAAGGGACACTGGGTTATTTGTAGGTAATAATATTATTAGTTTACAAAATGTTTGGTTAGGAGAAAGACACAATTTTATAATTCTGTTCTATTTACATAGTATATAGAGTTGAATAGAGTTTAGTAAAGTTTGTTAAATATTTTGCTGATCCAAAAAAGCTTGGTTAGATTAGGCTGTGTCTTAAAAAACCAGTTGATTCCCTAGATCAGAGACTGGTTTCCAAATGGAGAAACATTAATTTTTATGCTAGATGGAGCTCTCTGTTAAGGTACAAGTTCGCGCTGAGACCGCGACAGGCACTTGACATTATAGAATTGTATGGGCGCCAGACACCGCGACAGGGCACCGCGACCGGAGACCGCGATAGGCACTTGACACAATGGAATTGTATGGGCGTCAGTTCGCGGCAAGACCGCGACTGCGACCTGTCGCGGTCTCTGCGCGCACGGGCGTCCATACAATTCTATAATGTCAAGTGCCTGTCGTGGTCTCAGCGCAAACTTGTACCTTAACAGATAGCTCCATCTTGCTTAAAAATTAATGGTTCTCCATTTGCAAACCAGGCTCTGATCAACTCAACTGGTTTTTCGGGGAATCAACTGGTTTTTTAAGACTTCTTTGTAATGGTCTTATCGCATCATCATTTAACCAAGTACAAACCTCCAGTACCCTTCCCATTGATGATTGGTTGTCTTATAACTGTTGTGAGGTGTTTAATAGTCGAAACGATACAGTCAGAAAGCAATTATTCTCTGAGACAAGCTTAAGCTAAAGAAGAGTAAACAGGTTCAATAAAGTTATAAAACACTTTTGAAAACATATTTAAGGCAGATGAATTTTACAAATACCTACTATTGAAAGTATTTTTGTATGAATTTGTGTTTTTTTATGCAGGAACTATAATAAATAACTGAATGCATCTAAAACGCAGTAATGTTTGTACATCATCTTTATCTCTGGTCAATGTGCATGTAACAGGACAGAGGAAGAAGATTGTATGATAAAAGAGAGCCTACAGCCAGCAGTAGTACATAAAATACTGGATAATGACACAATACACTCCTTTTAATCAAGGCGCATTGTCAACTATTGTAAAACATTTAGTCAAGGAACACTTCTAACATATCCCGAACTAAGCAAAGCTTGTACTATAATACCCCGTTTACATGATTCCAGTCCAGCGATCGAATCCAGCGCTGGATTGTTTACTGGAATAATGTAAACCGGCACTGGAATGCATCAATATGCCAATGCATTCCAAACCTACAGCCCGAGTCACAAGTCTCGGGGTCTACTCGTGATTTCTCTCTCTGCCACACGATGGACCCGGCACCCGCACGGTGAATCCATGGAATGCTAAGAAGTACGTCTCAAACGGGGTATAAGAGCCAGCCGAATAACACATTTTATTAATTGTAATTAATATAGTTTGAAATCTATACATATAAATAAAATTAAAATGTATGTGATTCCTAATTAACAGATTTTCACTAAATGTAATAAGAAAGTATGTATGGTACTACTTACATAAAAGTTTAAATTCCGGCTGATCTCCAAACTAGCCAGACAGACTTTAGTGGGCCATTCACACATTCACAAGCAGATTAGTAAAATAAGAGTTGCACGGAAAAGTTAATTAATGTAACCTTCAATACTTAATTAAGTAAGCCACAGGCAGAGTTCTGCTTAAATACGGATGGTAAAAATGTCATGTTACAGTTTTTTTGGTTAATATAATCTGAAGCAACTAAAATTTAATGTTTTTTTTTATAAATGGTATTTGTGGTTTTGAGAATAGGTTTTAACTTAATTTACGTACCATTTGTTGCCACTGTTCATACATTAATTGTGAAATCATATAATTATGTGATACATAGTCAATAATATATCGTAAATATGATTTGTTGTTAATTATCGTGAGGTATTGTGGTATTGCATCACATTGACTTAAATAATCACTAAAACAATTACTAATTAGTTCATTTCTTTGCACATTTAATAACAAAATAATGGATTCAATGAATGATTAGATACTGCAGTGCAGTGGAGTTGAACACAACCATTCTCTTGGCAGCAAAGCTGTCAACAAACATTCAGATTACTTTTATTTGCTATCTTGTTATATTCATTACTTACTCATGATATACTATATACATATAGCATTGCTTACCTAAACTTAACTACTGCTAACTGTAGCAGGGTTGTCAATTATCTATATTATGTCATTACTCAATTAGCCTTAAGGTCATAGGCTCGATCCAAATTAAACTTTGGAGTTGTGTAAAAGATTAGAAATAAATGCCATTCACCTCATGCTTCATAAAAATAATCATATCACAAGTAATGCAAAATAAAAATATGAATACATTACATACACTATGTTTTTTTTTTTGTAAATTATGTGTTAAATCTTTAGTTGAATTTGCATTTGCTTAAATATCCCGACAATAAACAATTTGATGGGTTAATGAATTGAAAAAGCGTGTTCTTTTATTTTTTCTTTTTATGTAATGATAGGAATGGTACACAAGACCAAATATACCCATACTCTCTATGTCTAGGCAATTAAATATTCCTGCATCTATTTAACAGATACTGATGGTCAGAACTCTAAGCTTAATATGGCTAGAGTTGTGGATGCAAAAATTGGCTGTGACAAATAGTTGATTGATTATTCACAGAACATTGATTTTTTGTGATGAAAAAACATTTTTTGCCTTTGTACATCCCCTTCAGCATCAACGTTTAAAACTCTTTTGGCCCATTTGAAGGAATAAATTATTTATAAACAAAGAAAACTTATTCCACCATTTTAAAGTTTGTGATGGTGCGAGTAATAGAATATTTAAATATTGGTGTGCATGTCTTTTTTTCTTTATTTTCCGTGATCCAAACACGCTTTTTCATTTCATTATAGGTCTGAAGTGTAATCATGGAAAAGAAACGCGACTCGTTCTTCTTGAATAAGAAACAGAACAAGCCTGATGTCAAAGGTAAACCAGAACAGAATAAGAGGCAAGAACAGTTTGACAAAAACCGAGACGTCAAAACAAAAGAGCAAAATGGAGCTACAGAAAAGAAACAAGAGAATGATAAAAAACCTTTCGATAAGAAGGCATATCGCCTCAAGAAGTATAGCAAAAAATATAAACTGGATCAATGGGAAGAGCAACGTAAGAAACGTCTCATACACAATTATCAGAAAGAATTGAAACATGAAGCTGCAACTGGTACGTACAAACCTGTATCTTTTGATGAGGATGTCACAGATGGCTCCGTTGGCAAGTACGTTCGACACCCAGATGTAATAGAAAAAGAAAACTTAACCGTAGCAAAAAGAGATCCGTTCCAAAGAGCAAAAGAACAATACAATAAAGTTAAACAAGATAAAGAAAAGAAGAAATTGGAAATAGAGAGGATCAAAGAAGAAAGGGCTCAGAAATTAAATGAATATAAAAAGAAAAAACATGACAGATTTAAGAAATTGAGTAAGAAAACCAAGAGAGGTCAACCTGTGATGACGGGCAGACTGGAGTTGCTACTAGAGAAAATACAGTCCAAATAGATATTTCTTTGCACTTATGTTTGATCTTGCCATGTAATACGTAATATGAGTAAGGGGTAAGGTAAAACAGACTTGCCCATATTTATGATACTACTCTTTCTTTTAACATTCCTTCCTTATATGAGTTCTGAAACTGATTAACTTAGTGGATTAAATTTAAAACATTGGATAAACAGTTGTGCAGTGTGTTGGACCCATTAGCAAGATTGTGTGGAGGTGACAATTATGTGTTAGTGCTGTAATAATTTAAATGCATAATTTCTCAAAGTGTATGTAGTTAACTACATCTCTCATGGAGTTATTTTGATGAATTATATTGATAACCCATACAAAAAAAAAGTACCGTATATACATACTTTCATTTGAGCTTAGTAAAAATCTGTTAATTTTGTATTACAACATACAGACACTCCAATTCTATTTATTCATATAGATATACCTCTAAAACTAAAGCATAATAGTTTTTGAATAATAAGAAATAATTGAAAAATGAATTCTAAGGCCGCTCGCACTTTGGACAGATTTTAACACGTACGAACACATACAAATGATCCCGATATTCCCAGTACTATGGGAGCACGCACGCTGGATGCGAGTTTGTCGTGCGTAAACGTACGTGTAGTTCAGACGTCCGAAAACAATCCGACCTTGTTGGGATTTTAAAACACATTTATACGTTTCAACAGTAACCACTACAAATAATCCAATAAAAACGTATTCAGTGTGCGGACTCAATTCGTACGACCACGATCTTACGTATACCGTACGATACGAATTCGTGTCCAAAGTTCGCCCGGCCTAAAGTTCAAATAATCTAATTATAACAATATTAAAATGTTCATGTTTAAAAACACAATTTACAACTTTATTTGCTTTGTAAGCTATGAAGGTTTGCTGGACGAGCCAATGTTATCTCTCGACGTCTCTCGTATCTATCTGAATCCTAAAAATGCCGTATAGGGTAATCTAATGCATTGTTTTAGTCATGAAATTTTAATAGTGATCAACGTTAATGTATGTTTTTTTCATTCGACATGAAACTCAAAGCTTCACTGTATTTACTCTTATCAGTTTTCAATTGCATTTTTTCACCGCTTTGTGTGTTGTTTTACCTTTGTTGTTCTGAAATGGCCGGAACGGCTGCTAATGGAATTTCAACCATGATCCTGAACTTAATGCGAACACATGAATTGAATTAGTCTTAACATAGGTTCTTGCTCAAAATGTGTATTTTAATGTCTTGAACACGAATAAAGTGGATATTTTTTATTTGTGAGTATTCAATTTATTTATAGTATTCCAATGTTTAATATTCAGAGATGTGGTGTTTGTATACATATATATATGCATGTACATATATCTATTGAGTATTTTTTTAAGTGCGGATGTTGTTTGTCATCACCAGTGGCTCTGACAGTGAAGGACAACATCATATTCTTTTTTATTTCGGTTTCTTCTCAATGTTTTCATTGACCGTTAAAAGCCAGTGATTATGACAAACTTGTACATGTGCAGGTGGGATTCAAACCTACAACCTCACGTTTTTGAAACGCAGGTTTTTGCCTCCGAGCCACGGTGGTTTCACATACACTACATAGAAATTAAAAGAAATAATAATTATATGAAGAGGTAGGACTCTACTTTTGTGATTTGAACGTCAAGGCTGTAGAACAATTATGATGAATCAAAAAAAAAATCATCAAAATTGAGTCCCGATTGGCGGAGCTATCGCGTAACATAAAAAAATTTGGCAGTCATAGAAACTGCTAATAGAAGTGAAAACTTATAACTCAGAATTTGATAGTTCACTTTGGAAACTACGCGGGTAAAACCGGAAGGCGTGGCCATGGCCATGGCCAACAGATGGCCAACGCCCATGGTCCCGAATTCACCTGAAAATTTCTTATTATTCCCGATCGTGGCGCTAGAATTCAATTCACAGCCCACGAAAAAACTATTTGTAATGCGCCAAAAGAAGTTTTCACTTAAAAAACATCAAAATCGCAAGTCACAAGTATCGCGAAACAAACATACAAATAAAACAACCGAATGGAAAATCTCCTTTTTTGAAGTCAGCTAAAAATTACTACTTAACATATCAGTGGCTGAAGTTTCAGATTAATAAACGAACACACCCATAGACTATAGAACGGGGTTAATTAATTGGTCATTCTCGGTCACGAACGCCATTTTCTTTTTAATTACGAACTAACTGAACTCTTACCTTTTTTCTATTCGAGTGCTCGTAGCTCGAAAAACCGATACCCTTTCACGGTTGACTTTTTTCACAATGTATCATTTTTCATTTAGTATGAAGACCCTTTCAATATTTACCTATCCATTAATAATAATATACAACTATACAGCAGATCCAAAGACTCGAAATGATAAAGAAACGAAGAGGTTTGACTCTACTTTTGTGATAAGAACCGTCGTGTCTCTGTTGTGGAATGCGTTGCCTGAGTGGGGTTCTCTCGATGGTTACAATCTGGGTGTCTTCAAGTTGAGAGTGAATCGGTTTTCTCGCACTTTTTTATATTGTACTAACAGCGCCCCGTGGTCTCACCCGCGCAGTTATTTTCCAGAGATAAAAAGTAGCCATGTGTCGTTCCAGACTAAATCTTTGTTCAAAATTTCAACCCATATCCGTTCAGACGTTCCGATGTGATTGAGCAACAAACATTCGCATTTATAATATGAGTAGGGTAGGTTTACGGCTTACGTTTCACCGCGACACCGATGGACGCCGCGACACGCAATGTCGCAGCCTAGAATGTATTAAAACACTTACTAGAGAGCACTTATTTGATCTGGATTTCAAGACAATCAAGTTGGTTTTTAACCTTTTGACCGCCAGGACTAAATTGCATTTGCGTGCCCTGGACGCCAAGCCTACGAAATAAGTAAAAATTAAAAAAAAAAATTGGCAGTCATACGAACTGCCGATAGAAGTGAAAACTTGCTGTTGCCCTGGTACTGGTACCTAGGGGCAAACGCAACTCTTTTATATTTCTGTTGTCCTGGTATCTGGAGATAAACGCTGGGCTGTTGGAGGTAGGTAATCGAAACTCTTTACTGTTTCTGTTGCCCTGGGACCTACCTGGCCGTTTTTACCGAGTTTACCCGAAGATTTCATATCCGATCCGATCCATTATCATATCCAAGCGTGACGATTGATGGATCCATTTCACAGCCCACGAAAATTCTGTCTATAGCGCGCCTAAAGAAGTTTTCACTTCAAAAATGTGCTGTCACCATTTGATATCTAACACACAATGTTTTGGTATAGTCCGTTTTTTTGTCACCTATAGACGTCGTACAGGGCTCGCTAGCGCTTGTCAAGTATATGTGACTCTGGCGTTCAAAAGGTTAATAACCATTTTCGGTAAAACTTAAACGGGACCATGTTACAGATTTGAAACAAACAAAGAATTTTTAGATCGGTTCAGGCGACTTCCAGTAATCGGTGGATTTAAAAACATTCTGACGAATGGGAAAACCTGGTTTGAACTCTGCCAAGTAAAAAAATTGGCAGTCATAGGAACTGCCGATAGAAGTGAAAACGTATAACTCAGAACTTGATAGCTTACCTTGGAAACTACACGGGTGTTACCGAAGGGCGTGGCATGGCCATCTGGAAATGCGTCAGCATTTCCCATTGGCTGATGCGTTTCTAGATGGCCATGCCATGATGGCCTGTCCACGCCCTTTCAGCATTTTCCATTGGCTGACGTATTTCTAGATGGCCAATAGCCATGGTCCCGAGTTTACCCGAAGCTTTCTTATCATACCCGAGCGTGACGAATGAATTCAATTCACAGCCCACGAAAAATCTGTCTAGGCGCGCCTAAAGAAGTTTTCACTACGAAAACACGCTTAATCTATGTGTTATTATTAATATATAATATTAAATATTAACACATAGATTAATTAATATTATTATTTATGCCGCGACTACGCCCGATTCCCGCCGAGGACAGACGTTTGTGTGACGAACATGGCTGTTGATTGTTGTGTTTGTTAGTTTTCAGCTAATATTATAAAGACGAATGTTTGTAGGTTGGACTCTATAGCGTTGCGTGAAAAATCTCCAATAAATATTTAATTTTGAAATTACACGAAACTTTTCTATTTAAGTATAGAGTGACGAGATGAACAGGACGTATGCCTGATGGTAACCAACATGCCTGCCGCATGACAGCCCAGTGACACGCAGCTATTGGAACATTAAAGAGTCCAAATCATTACCTAGCGCTGCACTGTGCTCGCCACCCAAATATCTAATATGTTATATCTCCAAGCCCTGTAATTTCTCTGGAAACATTGCCCTTCAAACCGAACACAGTAATGTTTGCCCATTACTGCGGTAGAATAACTGTAAATAACTTCATCTACGGCCATTGTTTACCCAAAAGTGCAGGTCCGAATTTAAAACGTTAAGGAACAAAGTTTGTTCCAATAGCGTTCCTCTCAGTAACCGTTCTAAATCCGGAACGCATGCGACAATCTGTTGCCAACTGTCGTAGCTGTTAGATAACACACGACTCGTGCCACGACCCCACGTTCGGGCGCCAATTTGACCCTGGCTGGATACGATTTTTTTATATTGGGAGTTTTCAGATCATGCTATTCTTTGTCACTTTTCAATTAACTTTCAGTGAATTATCTCGGGTCTCTTACTAGTATCAAAGTATAAATAATTACTACCAGTAGTTAATGGCCTTTGATCTTGGGAGAAACGCCGATAATGTCTAGACACGGGCAGGGTTGTCGCAATTAAAACGTGACACCAAAATAAAATTAAAACATACGGAAGACGTCAGCCCTGAGTCGCGCTCCTGCAATACTAACATTGTAATGTAGGCAATGCAGGAGCGCGCTTCCCGCGTCTCACCCCGCACGCCCCGCACGATTGCCCCATCCAGACGGCTTCGTCGAACGACTGTATGGTTTAATAGACTGTGCTAGTATAAAGCATAACCAACGCACTTTGTATTCACTTTGATTAGACACTGGGCCTTCTCTTCCTAGATAGGAATAATAGCTATGGTTCTCGAGATCGTCATAGTTATGTAAAATGTATTTTAGATATCTGCGCTGTGAGTTCTGGCTAAATTTTTTATCTTGTCGTCTCTCTAGCATTCTCTTTTTTTAACAACAGTAGGTAAGTATAGTTTTTAGAATACTACTCTAATACCCCGTTTACATTATTCCAGTCCAGCGACCGAATCCAGCGCTGGATTGCTTACTGGAATAATACCCCGTTTACATGATTCCAGTCCAGCGAGCGAATCCAGCGTTGGATTGCTTACTGGAATAATGGAAACCGGCACTGGAATGCATCAATCCAGTGCCAATGCATTCCAGTGCTGGTTTACATTATAGTACAGTCGAGGTAGACATAAAACTAGCCTGAAATAGAAAAAAATCCGGGGAGCGTTTTTTTTTTATGAAACGTCGGGGAGGGTTGTTGGAAGTACAAATCTCGATTTTCTAACTTATCCCGGTAGAGGGTTCGCCACCATTTTGTTTTGAAGTTTTTGTGAAATAACTCGTTAATTTTCAACTTTAGAGCAAAAATGATGGATACCAAAGTTGTTGGAAATCATTTCTCACAAGTTTGCTTCATATAGTTTTTACGCTAGGATCAATATTTGCAGAGTTATACTATCAAGTTTATAAAAATAATCGTAATGGGTGCAATTTTATTTTCTTCAACTTTGGTTCTCGCACTTTTTAGGGTTCCGTACCCTATACTGTACCTATTACTGAGACTTGGCTGTCCATCCGTCCGTCCGTCCGACATGATAGAATGCTTGACGACGATACAAACACCGATTTCATAAATCCTAATCTGCTAATACGAGTATTATAAATGCGAAAGTTAGGATGTTTATAATGTTCGTTGCCCAATCACCTAGCTACTTCGAATAAAATTGATCTTGCAGTTTTAGCGTATTCTGAATACACCATTTCCACTCCGCTCGGCGCCACCGGCCAGATAACTGACCGATACACCTTTACGAAGAAGTCACACGAAAAGTGATAAAATGTAATGTAAACTTGAACCGGCGGCCGACAGTCACTGTGCTGGCTCGTGACTTTCGTGCGTCATATTCGATGATTAGTACTCTTAAATTATTTCGTTTATAAACTGATATGTTTATGTTTTAAATGTATTAATTAAAAAGTGTTTAATTGAGTTCAGTTTACTGCAGTAGAATTTTTTATGGTCAGAGGGAATATAAAATATCACATCGACATCGTCATCGTTTCATGGTTGATATTCCAAAGACACGAACGAAGAGATTCGACTCTACTTTTGTGATAAGAACGTCTAAGCTGTGGAATACGTTGCCTGAGTGGGTTTTCCCCGATGGTTACAATCTTTGTGTCTTCAAATCGAGAGTGAATCGGTTTTTTCTAGGTAAACACGCTCCATCGTAGACCGCTTCGTCGCTTAACATCAGGCGAGATGGCGGTCAAGTGTAAACCTATAGAAGTTAAAAAAAATATATGAAAAACTGGGGCTTTCTTTCCTAAGGATTGTCAGGGTCTCGTCTATGTTGGCCCAGTGGGGGTTAGAGGATGACGCTAATCCGTACTGGGCCAGCGTGGCGGATTACCTTGGTTCGTTCCTTGCGAGAGAAGACCCCGGGTCTCAGAAACGGAAACCTTTTTTTATGTTCATACTATCATTGACATTGCCATGCCTAGTTATGTAGGGTATAGAGTAGGTCTAAAGTGTTCACGTACTTGCTTTAAATTTTCCCAAATGGGGGTGTACAATAAAGCGTTTTTTTTTTTCTATCCCTCATCCTGGGATACATCTAGGAGAAAAAATTTGAAGACTTCGTTTAAAAGTTCACTCATTAGTGTAATTAAGTTGTACTAATAGACTACAAAGTTACGGTGGTCTAGTCGGGAGAACGGCGCCTGCCGATCCGGAGACCCCGGGTTCAAACCCCACACGCACCACTGTCTTTTCGAAGTCATGTGCGTAATGCCGCTAACTTAAAACGGTGAAGGAAAACATCGTGAGGAAACCGACATGTACCTAGAATCTTTCGAAGTCATGTGTCATCCGCCAACCCGCACTGGGCCAGCGTGGTGGATTATGGCCTTAACTCTCTCCTTGCGAGAGATGGCCCCGAGTCCCAGCAGTGGGAACGTTTAGTGGGCTGTTGATGATTGATTGATGATTGAATAGACTACAGGCCGGTGAACAAAATGTATGGGTCAAATGAACCTCCAGGAGACCTATGTAGGATGATAGAAGTGTATAAAGTGAGTCCGTATCCGAGTCTCAGCAGTGAGAACATTTCGTGGGCTGTTATGCTTATGCTATAGAAGGCGCACGGCCAGTGCACCCTCACTCGCTCAAGGTCGCGCGGTCTTAGCCTACCGCTAGACCGTTCCTTCCAGGAAACAAGTGACAGTCGGTTGTCGGACGCACGGCTGAGCGCTCGCGCAAATCGTTTCCCGCGCATATTGTTAATAGATATGTCGTAAACCCTCCGCGCTAGACAGGGACAGAGTTACGCGTTAGAAAATCGCGACAGGTATTGCGAGCTGAATTGAACTTTGTTGTGTCCCAGCAAGAGTCGCTATATTTATATAATTGTTTTTGGTAAGTGTGGCTTCTGTACTAATATTTATTCTGTGGCACGGCCCTACAAACCTAATCAACAATATTTATTATAGCTTCTATTCGTATTCAGGGTTTCAGAAACAATCACCTGACTTAAACTACGCATTGCTGAATGTCTTTGTTTTATTATCTTAATTAGCTCCACGTGAATCTAGTTCTCCGTATGCTGTCGGATGTTAAGAGATTAACTCGACATTTACGACCGTCTGTGTAGATTTAACTAAACAACTACTCATTGTATATTTCGGATTATTATTGCAGCTATAAAGCTAATAGCTAATGTCTCAGATTAAGCTAATGTTTGAATTATTTCGTTACTTGGAACAATTAGTGTGATATATTTGGTGTGATTCGTTTAATCTAAGATATTAATATTTACAAACATCTCCCCGCTGTTTACCCACACTGAAATTAGCTAGGCTATATTCTGTGTTCCATATTTCAACCTGGCCTGTTGAGTCGTTGGAACTTCTATATTATCCGAAGTAACTACGTTCTTACCTGGTGTGCCATGACACAACATCTTCACCTTGCAACATCAACAACATTAAAACCTTGTCCTAACAATAACAAATACATAAAACAAAGAATCATCCAATTTGGCGCAGTCATTCGAAAGCTAGGAGCGTACATACATTTAGAAGATCCATTCTATTTATATTTGCGATATCTACTCCATGCTCCATACATCATTACAAGTACAGGGACATCTTCCCAATGAACACAGTAAATAAACAATTAAGCTTCCGGTAAAGCAATCGGCCGATTATGACCCCAATCCGCTTCTCGATCGCCTGTACGTCTACGTTTGTAAATAAACGTGATTAATGAAATAAAAACATATCATTAAGTAACACTATTGTGGTATCAGTAAGTGAACTTTAGTCCTTCGGGCTATCTCAAACGTTCTACTTAAGCGACGGGATAACGTGACTTCTGGGAAGCTCCCCGAAAACTGGGAGTTACAGAACTAAGCACAAACTTAGGTGTTTTAATATTTTTCAATTAATTAACGGACTGCTTATGGATGCTCTCCCCTGAAAAAAAAACACGTTGCTTTTAGACTAGGGCTGAAGCTTTTGAAAATGTTAAAAAAATTGGCAGTCATAGGAACTGCCGATAGAAGTGAAAACTTAAAACTCAGAATTTGATAGCTTACCTTGGAAACTACACGGGTGTAACCGGAGGGCGTGGCCTCGCTATCTTGGCATGGCAATCTAAAAATGCGTCAGCATTTCCTATTGACTGATGCGTTTGTAGATGGCCATGCCATGATGGCCCGTACACGTCCTTCCAACATTTCCCATTGGCTGACGTATTTCTAGATAGCCAATGTCATGGTCCCGAGTTTACCCGAAGCTTTCTTATCATACCCGAGCGTGACGAATGAAATCAATTCACAGCCCACGAAAAATCTGTATAGGCGCGCCTAAAGAAGTTTTCACTTCAGAAGTGAAAAAAATCATTGTAGGATGAAACCCATTGGAAAAGAAAGATAATATAACAAAAAATAATTAAAATTAAAGGAAAAAATAATTGACGGGTGATCTGAGATTTGGTAGTGCAAGGGGTGACTTTTTAACTGAACTCATACAGGACGAGGTTGTCAATTAGGCAATCAAAAAATTTCATAGAGAAGTGGGAAAGAGGGTAGGAGGATCTGCCCCTCTACCGTCTAACTAAATCGGATTTGGCTTTGCTATTGCTGTCTTTATCATTTCAAGCGAAAAGAAAAGAGAGAGCGATATCAAAGCTAAAACAGTTTTAGATCAGGCGGTAGACCCCCTAGACCCTACCTTTCTTTCTTTTCTTAAGGGGATCCATGAGTTACGTGAGGTAATATTGACGATTTTTAATCCCCTCTTGGTGAGATTTTGTTCGATCCTCTCCCCTCACGTGAGAATTTTCGAAACACAGTTTTTTCTTTGCTTTTGGAGTTAGGATGCAGGCTCCGGGAGACTACGGGTGACTGCCGCTCGTTCCTGGAGCAAAGGTTGGCCATTGCCATTTAACGTGGGATCGCAACGAGCGTCATGGGTACTTTTACACCGGGAGAATTTCGGATTGAGTTATTTAAGGATTCGTTTTCGTTTCGTTATGTTTCGTTTTCGTTCGTAGGGGAAATTGATTGACGAATTGATATTGACACATTTTTTACTCGATGTCATCCAGTTTTCTCAAGGAAGTTACACATCTTCTTGCGTAAAAAATGACATGAGATTTGCCGAGACCATCCCCCCACGTTAGTTTGAGTGAGATTTGACTCGACCCCCCCCCCCCCCTCCCTCCTTGAACACCTCAATTAATGGACGTTTACTTAGTAATTTCGCTGGAAACGTTCCCGTTCGAACAGGAACAAAATAATGTTTCCATATTACGTCTTGGCGGTGGAATAACTAGCAAATATGTGGTATTTTTCCTGGTGTACTCTGACAAGAGCCTTACCACTACAAAACAAGATTTTCCACAAAGTCGAGTCTTTAGTTTTTCTGAGATAATTGCTGTTTGTTTATTCTTATACGCCAGATTTATCTACTTGTAATCTGCTCTATGAAGAATAAAATGCCATATCTACAGAGCAAGTAAAGATGACACATCTGTAGATGGCAAATAGTTAGAATTTTACTTGTGCAAACTTGAGTCCGATAGCGAGAGTAATCCCCTGGTTGCATCAGAATTTACGACTGCTCGCGCTCCATTAATGTTATCTCTCTGGCTTGTTTTAAAAAAAAACTGTAGGTATGGTCCAAACTACTTCAGTTTATTTACAGAAATTATGACTATGGTCCGCATGGTTGTACGCGGTACAAACGATCGTTTGTTAAGATCTGCAATATTAGGTTGTCCAGCTTGGAGACGTGTTTTAAAATTGTTTTTATAATGTAGAGTGACGGGAAGAGCAAGACATGTGGTTGATAGTATGCAATATGCCTGTCAATTACAACATAGTCCCACGCAGCTATTTAGACACTGAAAAGTCTGAAAAGTCCTAGTTCCTTCTGGTTAAAATTGGAATACAGAGTAGAGAGTAAACTGCGCTCATCAGTCGGCCAGAGAAATAAGATCATTTATCTGCCCTGCAATGTCTTTGGAAAAATGTGCCCTCTCAACACACACGGTCACGGTCTCGGGACACACGGTGATGTTTTCACATCACTGCTTCGCGGTAGAATAATTCGCAAAGGTGTGGTATTTTCCCAGACGAATTCTGCAATGAGTCCTTTGTACCACTGTGAAAATATGGACATACGGTGTGTTTTCACATCACTATTTCGTGGTAGAATAATTCGCAAAGGTGTGGTATTTCCCCAGGCGAATTCTGTAAAGAGTCCTTCTAACCACTGTGAAAAATGGACATACGGTGATGTTTTCACATCACTGCTTCGCGTTAGAATAATTCGCAAAGATGTGGTATTTCCCCAGGCGGATTCTGCAATGAGTCCTTTGTACCACTGTGAAAATATGGACATACGATGTGTTTTCACATCACTATTTCGTGGTAGAATAATTCGCAAAGGTATAGTATTTCCCCAGGCGAATTCTGTAAAGAGCCCTTCTTACCACTGTGAAAAATGGACATACGGTGATGTTTTCACATCACTGCTTCGCGTTAGAATAATTCGCAAAGCTGTGGTATTTCCCCAGGCGGATTCTGCAATGAGTCCTTTGTACCACTGTGAAGATATAGACATACGGTGTGTTTTCACATCACTATTTCGTGGTAGAATAATTCGCAAAGATGTGGTATTTCCCCAGGCGGATTCTGCAAAGAGTCCTTCTTACCACTGAAAATATCAACATACGGTGATGTTTTCACATCACTGCTTCGCGTTAGAATAATTCGCAAAGATGTGGTATTTCCCCAGGCGGATTCTGCAATGAGTCCTTTGTACCACTGTGAAAATATGGACATACGATGTGTTTTCACATCACTATTTCGTGGTAAAATAATTCGCAAAGGTATAGTATTTCCCCAGGCGAATTCTGTAAAGAGTCCTTCTTACCACTGTGAAAAATGGACATACGGTGATGTTTTCACATCACTGCTTCGCGTTAGAATAATTCGCAAAGATGTGGTATTTCCCCAGGCGGATTCTGCAATGAGTCCTTTGTACCACTGTGAAAATATGGACATACGATGTGTTTTCACATCACTATTTCGTGGTAAAATAATTCGCAAAGGTATGGTATTTCCCCAGGCGAATTCTGTAAAGAGTCCTTCTTACCACTGTGAAAAATGGACATACGGTGATGTTTTCACATCACTGCTTCGCGGTAGAATAATTCGCAAAGGTATGGTATTTCCCCAGGCGAATTCTGTAAAGAGTCCTTCTTACCACTGTGAAAAATGGACATACGGTGATGTTTTCACATCACTGCTTCGCGTTAGAATAATTCGCAAAGATGTGGTATTTCCCCAGGCGGATTCTGCAATGAGTCCTTTGTACCACTGTGAAAATATGGACATACGATGTGTTTTCACATCACTATTTCGTGGTAAAATAATTCGCAAAGGTATGGTATTTCCCCAGGCGAATTCTGTAAAGAGTCCTTCTTACCACTGTGAAAAATGGACATACGGTGATGTTTTCACATCACTGCGTCGCGTTAGAATAATTCGCAAAGATGTGGTATTTCCCCAGGCGAATTCTGTAAAGAGTCCTTCTTACCACTGTGAAAAATGGACATACGGTGATGTTTTCACATCACTATTTCGCGGTAGAATAATTCGCAAAGGTGTGGTATTTCTCCAGGCGGATTCTACAAAGAGTCCTACGTCCTAACACTGTCAAATATATGAGTTTTTGGAAGAGTAGCCTCCAATAAGTAGCGTCTAATGGTAATCAGTAAGTTTATTAACATAACAACAAAACATCCCAGAAGTAATATACAAAGCTGCCTATAACACCCATACGTCAAGGGTTAAAATATTCACCACTCGATAACCCTAGAAGGTGAGACACGTGCCGGACCAGTGAAACCCCCAACCAGATACATTCAGTTCAAAGAAAATACAAGTTCCACGATCTGTACGTGTAATAAAATGTCTTATCACACACAGTATCAACAATAGTTAGTTTGACTAAACCAAGCAAGTTATCTCTTCCAATGAAGTTTATCATAATTGTATTTGTACCAAATAAATATTGGGCACGTGCGCAGATACTGTAAATATTGTGGACTAGCATTAACTAAACGGGATAAAAAATAGCCTTCGTGGTACACATAATTTAGTTACTACGTATTTGGTTTCATCGAAATCCGAGCAACCGTACAGTGATATGTAGGAATGAACATACACACAAATATACAACCTTTCGCGTGTATAATATTAGTGTGATAAACTAACTGTACACTGCGGTCGTTCACACAAAGCTAAAAAAAAAATTGGCAGTCATAGGAATTGACGATAGAAGTGAAAACTTATAACTCAGAATTTGATAGCTTATCTTGGAAACTACACCGGTGTAACCGGAGGGCGTGGCCTCGCCATCTTGGCATGGCCATCTAGAAATGCGTCGGCATTTCCCATTAGCTTTTTTTTTACTGTGATAGGTTCGCACTTGACCACCATCTCGCCTGATGTTAAGAGACGGTGCGATCTACGATGGAACGTGCTTACCTAGAAGAATTCACTCTCGATTTGAAGACACCCAGATTGTAACCATCGGAAAAAACCCACTGAGGCAACGCACTCCACAACCTAGACGTTCTTATCACAAACGAGGAGTCAGATCTCTTCGTTCGTGTTTATGGAACATCAACCATGAAACGATGTCGCTTTTTTGAGATTCGAGAATTCCGATAGAAGAAAGGGCAAGGTGGTATTAGATCATGCAGATCAGTTGCACACTCTCCGAAGTGTATCCGATAAAAAACCCGATAAGCTAGCAATCTTGCGGCGATGATCAAGACTTTGAAGTCTTTGGTTGATGCGTTTCTAGATGGCTATGCCATGATGGCCTGTCCACGCCCTTTCAGCATTTCCCATTGGCTGACGTATTTCTAGATGGCCAATAGCCATGGTCCCGAGTTTACCCGAAGCCTTCTTATCATACCCGAGCGTGACGAATGAATTCAATTCACAGCCCACGAAAAATCTGTCTAGGCGCGCCTATAGAAGTTTTCACTTCAAAAAGTTTAGTTGGTTCCCGAGAGCGGAGGGTGCGGGTGTGCCTTTCCCAAAGAACGCTCCTGGATGTCACATCGAGAATGAATTCGATTCGTGTCTGTTTTATCTTTACTGGATCTTGATAAATAAAATTGTCTTAATAAGTCCTTTTCAAACGAGACAATTATTGAAATAGATGGCTCCTACCGAACACAACATATTTTGTTTCCACATCTAAGATTCTATCAGTGGCCATTGGGTTATTTTTTTTATATTGGTGGACAATTCACACACAACACCATCTGACCCCAAACTAAGCAAAGCTTGTAGGTATGATGGCGGCCAGATATCGGGTATAATCTATATATAATATACTAGCGGCCCGCTCCGGCTTCGCTCGAATAATAACCTAGATATCAACTGCAGCGCCATCTGCCGTAGCCTATGTTACTCGGGAATAATGTAGCTTTCCAAAGGTGAAAGAATTTTTGAAATCGGTCCAGTAGTTTCGGAGCCTATTCATTACAAACAAACAAATCTTTCCTCTTTATAATATTAGTATAGAAAAATTAATGGCACTTTTCGTTGTTAGTGAACTCCTCCTAAACGGCTGAACCGATTTGAATTAATTTTTCTGTATGCGTTTGGGTAGGGCCCTCCATGGTTTAGATTCACAAATCAGCCCGGGAGATGGCGCTGCAGTTGGTATCTAGGTTATTATCCGAGCGAAGCTGGAACGGGCCGCTAGTACTTATATAGTTTTTAAATACATACTTATTATACATAGAAACACCCAGAGACAGTGCAAACATTTGAATTCATCACACAAATATTTGCACTTTTTGACAATATTACTTTCGTTGAACAGACAGTTTCGTTATAGCGTGATTAGCGCTGTATTTGGTTCACCATTTAAAGTAAAGTATCATCACACAATAAGCACGGTAGATCCGGAAAAATCTGTTGTTTCGTGAAATTGATGTTTTGTTTACATAAAATGAAATTAGCAAACAATTGATGTTTCTACTTTAGGAATTACGTGCTAAACGTTATTACTAAACTAATAGTATATACATATTTTATTCTGAAAATAGTTTTTTTTTTTTTGGTGGTGTCCAAATTGGCCATACTGTACAATCACACATTCACACACAACACCATTTGACACATAAACAATACAATCAGGCACATGTCCTGCTCGTCTCGTCACTCTTTATTAAAAAAAAATCGTCTTATGATATGTAGTGATCCTTGTGTATATAGGGGTGTCGTTATTATAGCCCCAAAAACTGCATACAAAACGCTACGGGGACGCCCCTTAACTGGGAGCAAGCTATGTACCTTCTATACACCTAATTGTAGATTTAAAACGGGAGGCAGTAGAGGTCATCTGAGACCAACTGTCAAATTGTATGTACATTTAAAACAAATTAAATGAAGTGGACGCCCGCTGTATTTCCGGGGTAAATTGAACAGTGATTGGTCGAGCTGCCGATAGGGGGCGCACAGGCGCGGCGCGTGGCCGTGACGTCACGAGAAGCGGTTCGGAGCAGTCCGGACGGGACAGTGTACAGTCGGGAACAGACGCGTTGTGTCTCGTTAGCCTAGTCCAGCGGTTCTCAAGTTCTCATACTCGGAGACGGAACTCTTTTGGAAAATGTTTCGCGGCATCCTAAATAAATACCAAACTAAGTTTATTAATAATGATAATTCGTTAACTTTAACTCTTTCGTAACTAGCAATGCGATTGTAAATGTAGGTAGAAAGAGGATTATCTCCAGTTTTTGCGCTCCAGCATTTCTCACACATACCTTTCAATTAAGTCCCAAACTAAGCAAAACTTGCGATCGCTAGATCGCTAAAATAATTGTAAACACGTAACTAAGTTAAGAACAAATATCCGTATTCATCGCACAAATACATGTCCTGGGTGGGAATAATACCCATGACCCTACCCACAGCTCCATGGGAGACTTATTACGAGCGAGGAGTAGGATAAATTGACACTTTTTATGAAGTGTTTGATGCCAGGCTTAATGTGTAGTGAACTAGTGAAGGTTTACTTTTTTGTCAGGACAACAGTACTTTTGCGGAGTCCACTATAAGAAATCTGTGCAGGGAAGATACTGTAGAGATCAACTATATGACGCCCCTAAACAACACTTTGAGAATGTCAGCTGGGACGTTGGGACCTAACAATCTAGTACATTTGAATATCTATCTAGGAATACAGATTGGACGCTACTAGCTATTCCCTTCGTTATCCCTAGTCCATTGTGACATCCCATAATGATGGTTAGACCGTTCTTGAGTTGTGGAATATTGTTGCTGTATTTTTTTGTTAGCTTTTCGAAAACAATTTCGACTTCATTGAAATTCTATGACAACAAGTTTTGATGAGCGTAATAAAGATAACTTTTCGCAGTACAGAATATTAAACATTTTGTAAGTATAAAGTAAGCGTAGGAAATTACTGAACAGTTTGAACTAAAATTTGATGAACGAGGGTCTAAAATTTTTTTTACCGTTGTTGCACGTGTACTGGATATCCACCCCTTTATGCTCTAGCATATTTCTATAATAGTAGATTAATAGAGCACCGCGGTTTTACCCCAATAGTTCTCAATTTTTTCCCGTAATTCAAAGTATGTGTTTAGTTGTAGCCCACGTGTTATTACAGATTAGAATCTATCTGTGTGCCAAATTTCATCCAGATTTTTTCTATGAAAGAATAACAGCATCCACACTTCCATACGGTAAATATAGAGCAGGGATGCCCAAACTTATTTTGTCTGCTGCCCACTTTGTGAATAAATTATTCTTTAGCGCCTCCCCTGATTTCATACTTAAAAACTAGTTAATTATTGTGAGCTATATTAGCGGAGATTAAACATTAATTCTAAGCAAGATTTACTATAAAAGCTGAGCCCGTCCAATGCATCAGAATATAGCTGGTTTAATTGGAAAAGCAGACTTGATAACATCGAATTTGCAGTCTCTGGAGTATAGTGAGGGCGTAGTGGATGTATTATGCATGACGGAGCATAACATGAAAAAGAGTGATTCCGCATTGTTAAAAGTGCAAAATTATTCTCTTGCTTCTGCCTACTGTAGGAAAAACAGACATGGTGGGGCTTGTATTCTGGTACGCAACACGCATAGATTTAAAGCCCTTTCAGATCTTCAAAAATTTTGCATAGAAGGTGTTATTGAATGCTCTGGTGTTGAGCTGCTCGACCATAAAATTATAGTTTTATGTATATACAGGCCTCCAAAACAAAACACGTGCCACATGGAATCGTTTTTTGCGTCGTTAAATTCTTTGCTCCAAGAGTTCAGTTTTGGTAAACGAAAACTCATACTTTGTGGTGATTTTAATATTAATTTAAAGAAAGCCACTAACAAAGTTACTCAATTCAGGGAGCTAGCAAGCTCATTTAATTTAAAATTTGCTATAAATGAGCCAACCAGGAGCATAAGTGGGACGTGTTTGGACAACATTCTATACAACAAACGGGGTTGCAAGGGTAAAGTCATAGAGCTTGCTGTGTCTGACCATTCGGCACAACTACTCACCTGTCCCATTAAACCTAGCTATGTATTAAAATACTGGTTCATAAAACGACGCGACTATTGTCAAGAAAACATGGACAAATTCAAAGAATGCTTAAATTCGCTTAATTTTTCGGACATTCTTGGACATACAGACCCTGACTGCGCATTTAATGACTTTTACGACCTATTCTTACTTTTTTATGATTTGTGTTTTCCTTGGTTAAAGATAAAAATGACTGCACAACAACGACCACGCTGGCTTACCAAAGGAATAAAAAATTGTTGTAAACGAAAACGTGTATTGCTATGGCAATATAGGAAACATCGTACAATAGAAAATAAACTGAAATTTAAGGAATTGGCAACAAGGCTAAAAAAGGTCATTACACTTACTCAGCGGTCTCAAAATGACCATTTTATATGTAAATCCGCTAACAAAAGTAAGGCAATGTGGTCAATAATAAACGGTAGTCAGAATAATGTTCCGAAAGAAGAAATCCAACTTAGTGTTAACGGCAGTTTAGTTAATGACCCGCTTGAAGTTGCTAATACTTTTAACGATGTTTTTGTTGACCAATTGCTATTCAATAAGATGACACAAAATGATGAAACAAATGCAACAAAGCGTATTTCTAGCAATGCCAGGTCACTTTTTATGTCCCCAACAATACCAAAGGACATAAAAGATATAATTATGTCCCTTAAAAATACTGGCAGTACGGGTTATGATGGTATTTCAACAAAAATACTCAAATATGTATCACACTCTATATCATACGTATTAAGTCACATTTTCAATCTCTGTATTTCTAACGGAGTATTTCCTGAACGGTTGAAAAAAACAATTATAAAGCCCATTTTCAAAAAAAACGATAAAGAAAATGTAAATTCCTACAGACCTATAGCGTTAATACCGGTCTTGTCCAAAGTGTTCGAGAAAGTAATTTATAACAGCGTGTCAAATTTTTTCGAACACAATAATCTTTTTTCTGAAGACCAGGTAGGTTTTCGTAGAGGAAAAGGAATAAATCAAGCCATTTATAAATTTTTGGATATAGTAACTAAAAGTCTAGACAAGAAAGTACCTGCATGTGCCCTTTATATGGACTTAACTAAGGCTTTTGATTATGTTGACCATAATTTGTTAATGGCCAAGTTGGACAAGTATGGCGTCAGAGGTAACATCCATAAACTCATCAAATCCTATTTGTCTGACCGGTATCAGTGCACGCAGATAAATAGAATCTGTACAAAATTAAAGAAGGAAATAACTTATAGCTCTGAGTACAAACTAGTAAAGCATGGTGTACCACAAGGAAGCGTGTTAGGTCCGCTCTTGTTTATAATATATATTAACGACCTTCCACTCGCTACAGACCAACCAACAATTCTTTTCGCAGACGATAGCACTATTCTATTCACTGGCAGTAGCATTGTTGAAATAGAAAATAAAATTAAGTTAGCTCTAAACAAGACAATAAAATGGTTGACATCAAATAATCTACATATAAATTTTACCAAAACACATATTATGACATTTAGAAATAAAATTAATAAATTAGGGAAATTGGACATACATTACTCTGGACATAAAATTGAAAATATTGACATGACAAAGTTTTTAGGCCTTAACATTGACTGTCGACTAAAATGGAATGATCATGTGGATAATGTGGTGAACAGACTCAGTCAGCATTCCTACGGCCTTTACATACTTTCGAGAACTGTTAATTCCTCTACACTGCTAACAACTTATAATGGATATGTTTCATCAACACTCCGATATGGCATAATATTCTGGGGAAATAGCAAGAAAAAAGAAATCGTTTTTAAAGCGCAAAAAAAGTGTGTCCGGGCCATGTGTGGTCTCAAACAGAGAGAAAGTTGTAGACCACATTTTAAAAATTTAAGAATTTTAACGTTTCCCTGTCTCTACATCTACGAATGTGCAATGTTTGTGCGGAAAAATTTGAGTTTGTATACTCACCTCATAAGTAAACGAAACAAATGTAAAGTTAACCTTCCGTCAAAGCGAACTACCCTGCTCAATAACAGTGCTGTTTGTATGGCACCCATCATTTACAACCATTTACCTAAATGTCTTCTTGAAATAGATGTAGAACATGTTTTCAAATACAAACTTAATTGCTATCTCATGGAGAAGGCATACTACAGTGTCGAGGAATATATTAATGACAAATCTGTTTGCCAGGTTTGACTTGACCTAATGTGAAAATTGGTTGGATGGATATTGTATTGTGGACATTTTTTATTATATAACTATAATTTTGACATAATTACAATATATTTTATGAAATTTGACATTGATAGTTGAAAACCACGTTAATATAAATTTGTGTAATGTTGTAATCATGTAACATTTTTTAAAGTTTTGTTTTCGTGTTATTGCATGCTGAAAAGCAGAATATGGAGCTCTGTTTTATATATATGTACATCTGTAAATACCCATATACGCAAATAAAGAATTGAATTCCAAACATCTACTACACAACGCCCCCATTTTTTTCTGGATCGCTTACCTTTAAGCCTGCAGCGCCTACAAGGGGGCGTTATGGCCCACTTTGGGAAAGGCTGATATAGAGCAATATAAATTATAATAATGTATCCTAGGATGAGGCCACCAGTATCCTAAATACAGTTTATGACTGGTTCGTGGACGGTGGATCCACATTGTACTTGTATTAGTTTGGCAATAATTTATTTTCTCAGATGAAACAAAAATCGACTTCAATTTAAAATTAAATTCAGACACTCGAGCAAATTTCGTAGAACCTATCACTAAGTCGCCTATATAAATGAAAGTACATTTTAGTTCATCGTTTTACGTATTATGAGTATGTAGTAGGATTCCGTGTCTATCGTCTTGTGGGGCTGCTTCTGCTTCTTATTTCAGGAGAGGAGACAAATAATATTCAAGTAAATTACTGAGAAAAGCATCCTAAATATATCCAAAATTAACATTTACAAATAACATAACATGTACGCAGTATCTACTCAAAAGCGTAACAAGGATGCCGCATGTCTCCCGTTTCACTCGCACACTATAATTATATATTTTGGCGTGCGCTGCGGCGACCGTCTTAGTTCTCAGTTGTGTCCGGCGCGGCGCGTCGCTGTAGCTGCGCGTGCGATGCATGGATGTTAGTTCCGCAGCTCATTACGCACGTAGTGCGTTAGTCACTACAGTCTAATGATTTGATTGTCATTGACTACGTCAGCCTGTGGGTTCTCGAAAATGCAAATACGACCTTGGGGGGGTACCTTTTGAATTCGGGTTGATACTTATGAACTTTTGCGTTTATTTTATACTAGCTTTTGGCCGCGGCTTCGCTCGCGTTTTATAAGTCGTTGGCGTAAAGCCTAAGCGTTTATATGAAATTTTCATCCATTATCTGTACAAGTTTTTATCCCCTATTTCACCCTCCACGGGGATGAAATTTCGATAAATCATCCCCTTGTTCCCGACATCAAGTTTCTAGCCCTAACGGTTGGGCCTGAGCGTTTATGTAAAACCTTCATCCCTTATTTTATCCTCTCAGGGGTTGAATTTTGCAAATCTCCGTCTTAGCGAGCGCCTACGTGCTAAACGGCACCTACATACAACATTTCAGACTCCTAGCCTTTGTAGTTTCTGAGATTTCGTGATGAGTGTTCTTTCGCTTTTCTATATTTAGAAGATTAGTAACATTCCATGTCTGTCGTAAAATGATTTGTCAGGATTGTCAACAAAATCGGTTCATACATACAGGAGTGACGCCACAGACACACACACACACACACCCACCCTCACGAACATACACACAACCACACACATACACCCTCACACTCACACACAGAGAGAGAGAGAGAGAGAGACCTCAAACTTCTAACACCGTAACACCCCGTCAATTGTTTTTGCGTCAGGGGCTAAAAATGGAGCTGCCAGTCGATTTATCGTTACCACTTTCGTCAGCGACAGTCCTCTCATTACCGTCCGTAGTACAACCGCTGATAACTGTGCCATCCCGCGAACTGATAACGCGCCCGCATAAATACGTACCGGGCGACGAATTCGGTCAGTCGGTTCTCAGCAGTCGTGCGAAACGGTCGTCCATCGACGTCTGCATGTACCTCATCTCTGGAACGAAGTTCCCTGCTCGCGCCCGCGTTTCAAAACTATTTATTTACATTTAGCAACAACCGCCCGGTTGTTGCTTAAAAGCGAATTAAAGCTTCGAGAATTACGCTCTTAAAGGTAAGCCCGCAAGTTAAAATTATTACGATTTACTGTTTTTTTTTAAGTGAAAACTTCTTTTGGTGTTCAGAGTTTGTCGCGTGGGCTGTGAATTGAATAGGGTACCGGACAGTAGTCACAAAAAAATCTGAAATTAAGTTAGAGAGTACATTTATGAAGTGTAATAACCATTTAATGAAAATTTACACGAAGGAATACTGATTTATAATTTTAATTCAATTAATAAAGTTTAATATTTCTAATATTTTTCATCTGTTGGCCGCCGTAAACGAAACACCAATCACAGCGCGTGACGTCAACTGTGTCTAAATAACAGTATTTTGTATAGTGTATTTGCGAATTTTACGATTCTTTGCCGTTTTTAAAGTATTTAAAACTATTAGAATTGAGGAATAGTAATTAAAACAACACGTTTTAACTATGGAAGCAGGTTATTTGAAAGCTGACTGCCGAAATCTCCCAAGAGTGGATATGTTCATGGTTGGAAATTTCTTTGCCACAAATTCTGACTTCTGTGCTGCTGAATTTAGAAATGTTAAAACAACTTCCGTTTGTAAATCTGAAAGAAATGGACAGTTCATTATTTTTCATCAGTAAAAATAGGTATACCGACCTACCCAAGTTCAATATTGAATTAATACTTACTAATAGGCAAAGTGGTGTTTTCATTTTCGTTACTACTGCTCAATTTACTATCTTCTAGGGCTTCTTGTATTAGGGCCAATCTTTGCCTTTTCATAGCAGCGGGTCGAGGCATACTAGTTGATGGGAAACTTCTTTTTCTATTAGTTTGACATTGAAATATTGATGGAAGACATTCTGGTTTCATCATAATTTTATTTACATAACCCATAATTCGGTATCACATGTAATTTTCCATGTCATTCGGTAGCTAAAACAAAAAATCCAAATTAAGTAAGTACTTACTTACATAATTAATAGCATCTAATATTCCACCGCCTTTAATATGAAGTGTTCGCAGTGTTAGGTACCTATTTACCGTAATGTAAATTTGTGTACTTACATCAAAGTGATCCTCGCAGTAAATCGGTGAAGTTACAGACATTCCATCGAAATTTCGTGTTGCTTGTTTCAACCATTTTTTTCGTATATCTGCTTTTCGTGGCACATCAATGAATAATTTAGCTGGTGTGGTTTTACTGTTATTACTACACTGAGGAACTACACAACAACGATATCTTATGTGATCCATTATAACATTAAAGAAAGAAAACAAAAACAACACTTTCCACTGAATAACTGTGTTTATTTACACAGATTGAAACACGTATGACGTCACACGCTCTGAGATCACGTGACATACCGTTTACGCGGCAATTTAAAACAATTATTTTTTACACACTATTTTAAGTACTTAAAAAGTTATATTTGTTTAAAATAAAAAAATGTAGGGCTATATTTAGCCATTAAGAGTAATTTTAAGCACTTTTTGAAAAGTTGTCCGATACCCTATTCTAGCGTCGCGCTCGGGAATGATACAAAGATCTTCGGGTAAACTCGGGACCAAGACAATTGGCCATCTAGAAATGCGTCAGCATTTTCCATTGCTGACACATTTCTAGATGGTCATGCTCATGGCCACGCCCTCTGGTTTTACCCGCGTAGTTTCCAAAGTAAGCTATAAAATTTCAAAGTTCCTATGACTGCCAATTTTTTTTATTCTTTTAATTTTTGGCCAAACATATCCGTAAATGGACGTAATATATTCCATTGACACGTACCTACTTAGCTACTTACTTACGTTTCAAGTATATGCAAAATGTTGACTAAAATAGTGCTCAACTGCGCCATTATTGTTAACGTTTCATTATGTCGAGAGTTTTTCGATAAGAATACGTTAAAGTCAATAATTTGAGGTTTTTTTTTCATCCATCTATAACTACTATCTGTTATTCTGAAACTACTTAATTATGGCTTTGGAATAAGGCACATATTATAATAAGGTATTCCACCTTCTGCCAGTTCTACTGTAATGAAAAAAACGTATGTGACATGTACTCTTTTTTAATTATTTATTAAAATTAATACATAATCAAAACAGAACGTAGTATCATAGTCTAATAAATCAATTCTATAGACTGTAGCAGTAGTACCTATGTACAGTCTACATAATACGCCGTACTTTTTAAAATGTCATTTTTTTTTATAATACAAAGTTCAATAACATTTTCCTTCACATTATTATATATATAAAAACAGATTTAGTTGTAGTGAACGTTTTTAAACATATTCTAAAAAAAAAAATTGAAAAAAAATGTATTTTTTACTATTTCCATAGATTGTCAGGCACATGTCTTGCTAATCCTGATATCCTACTAATATTATAAATGTGAATATATGGATGTTTGTTGCTCAATCACGTCCTAACGTATGAACGGATCGGGCTGAAATTTGGAACACATATAGATTATAGTCTGGAAGAACACATAGGCTTTTATCCCGGAAAAACAAAGGGAACAACGGGAACGGGAACTTCGCGGGTAACAACGCGGGGCGCTTCTAGAAGTTTCATAAAAAAAAAACATGAGAAGCGAAACAAAAGGCTAAGGCAACGACACGCGTGTTTGAAAAGGGCTTATAGTATTGCACATCGCCGTAAAGTTGCTAGCTTATCGGATATCTGATCTGCATGATCTAATGCCACCGTTTTTGAAGTGTTCGTTCTTCTTTAGGCGCGCCTAGACAGATTTTTCGTGGGCTGTGAATTGAATTCATTCGTCACGCTCGGGTATGATAAGAAAGCTTCGGGTACACTCGGGACCATGGCTATTGGCCATCTAGAAACGCATCAGCCAATGGGAAATGCTGACATTTCTAGATGGCCATGCCAAGATGGCGAGGCCACGCCCTCCGGTTACACCCGTGTAGTTTCTAAGGTAAGCTATCAAATTCTGAGTTTTATGTTTTCACTTCTATCGGCAGTTCCCATTACTGCCAATTTTTTTCTATCGGACTGGACGTACTTCGGAAAAGCTATATCGTTTCGTAGTTGACGTTCTAAAGACTCGAACGACTCTACTTTCACAATAACTTATAGGATGTGGAATACGTTGCCTGAGTAGGTATTTCTCGATGGTGACAAACTTGGTATCGGCTAGTCGAGGTTGAATTTGTTTCTTCTAGGTAACCACGCTCCATCGCACGCCGCATTGTTGTTTAACATCAGGCGAGATGGCGGTCAAGTTAAAACCCATTATAATCTTAGTTAAATAAAGTGGCCAAGTGCGAGTTGGACTCGCCCATGAAGGGTTCCGTTGCAGCAAGTAACATAATATACATAGTACACATAGTTTTTTTAGTTCGTTGTAACTTTGATCGAAGTTTTAATAATAATGTATTTATGACGTACTAAAAAAAACTACTCATCAGATCGAGTTCAAACCAATATTCGTTGGTAGATTGCATGGTAATGTACATCATATATTTCTTTTAGTTTTTTCATTCTCTTATTTTAGAAGTTAGAGGGGGGGGGGACACACATTTTACCAATTTGGAAGCGTCTCTCGCGCAAATTATTCAGTGTAGACAAAAACTATATTAGAAACCTCAACATCATTTTTGAAGACCTATCGATAGATCCCATCTAGAGATAGATAGTGTAGGTTTGATGAAAAAAAAATTTTTTAGTTTTAGTTCTAAGTATGGGGGGCAACCCTAATTTTTTTTTGTAAAAATCTTAATGCGTTTCACAGAATACATCTACTTACCAAGTTTCAACAGTGTAGTTCTCATAGTTTCGGCAAAACGTGACTGTGACATACGGACGGACAGACAGACATGACGAATCTATAAGGGTTCCGTTTTTACGTTTTACGGAACCCTAAAAAGCTTGTACTACCAGGGTTGTCTATAGTAAAAAAAATAATTGTAAATACACATTAACGATAGGTATCTAGAAACGATATAATAACATAGAAGCGATAATTCCAAAAAAGCCTAAACTGATGTTGTGTGTTGTTTGTCTAGCTTCAGAAGCAGAAAAAAGTGTTTACCACGTATATCTCGTACATAATAATAGTTTAGGTGTAGTAAAAAAGTTGCTCGTTAATTTTTTACCTGTTATTTATTAAAAGTTTGTACTCTGTACTTACACCGCTAGAAAAATCCTACTACTAATATTGTAAATGTCAATGTATGGATGTTTGTTGCTCAATCACGTCCTAACGTATGAACGGATCGGGCTGAAATTTGGAACACTGATAGATTATAGTCTGGAAAAACATATAGGCTACTTTTTATCCCAGAAAAACAACGGGAACTTCGCGGGTAACACCGCGGGGCGCTGCTAGTATATAAATAAATCAATATTGGTGGACAATTCACACACAACACAATCTGACCCCAAACTAAGCCAATCTTGTACTATGGCGGCCAGATAGCTGATATTTTCATGATTGTTTTCCTTTATATAATACTTAAATAATTTTAAATACATTATGTCTTACATGAAAATGTCTTAAAATCAAGTACGTAGTTACACCAATAGAATAGAAAGACACCTGTGTTAATAAATCCTTAAAGGGAAAATAACTATACGATTTCCCTATGTGGAATCTTTCTGACATTGGCCTTGCGTGCGCGCACGTTTTGCCAACATGGCGCTCGGTGACGTCACACTTCCCATCCAATGATTGATCTATTTGTCACGAATTCGGAGTAAATCTTCAAGTACTCTCTAAAATTGACATACGTGATAAAATTTGTAAATTGGTTCTCCAACTTTATCTGTTGCAGACGATTTCGAGATATGCGCAGTTTTTCTGAGAGGAACTATTTCTATCGTATCGACGTGTTATTTTGTTACCTACTTCTATCTTAAATCTGTCAAAAATGTTTAGTTGCTAAGGAGACTTCCGATAATAAAGTGAGGTGGTTTTGTAGATTTTTGAAGTGAAAACTTCTTTAGGCGCGCCTAAAGGCACCCACCCGCACCCTCCGCTCTCGGGAACCAACTAAACTTTTTTTGAAGTGAAAACTTCTTTAGGCGCGCCTAGACAGATTTTTCGTGGGCTGTGAATTGAATTATATCGTCACGCTCGGGTATGATAAGAATTCTTCGGGTAAACTCGGGACCATAGCCATTGGCCATCTAGAAGTTGGCCATCGTGCGTCAGCCAATGGAAAATGCTAAAAGGGCGTGGCCTGCCCATCATGGCGTGGCCATCTAGAAATGCGTGAGCCAATGGGAAATGCTTAAGCATTTCTAGATGGGCATGCCATGATGACCAGGCCACACCCTCCGGTTACACCCGTGTAGTTTCCAAAATAAGCTATGAAATTCTGAGTTATTTTTATTATTAACATTGCGTCGGAACGTCTAAATTGAACAAGGGGTTAAAATTTGGAACAGACTATAGTCTGGATTAGCATAATATAGGCTACTTTTTCATCATAGGCAAACAAAGGGAACGGCGCTTCTACCGCCTAACGAAAAACGCTTTGACGCTTTGATGCTTTGACATTGCTGTCTCTTTTCTTCTCGCTTGAAATGAAAGAGACGGCAATGCCAAAGCGTCAAAGCATCAAAGCGTTTTTCGTTAGGCGGTAGACCTCCGGGTGCTGAACGCAGGTAAAACCACGGGGAAACCTACTAGTATGATTATAATTTCCAGGTTGCCTTGCAAACGTACACTTAACCCTAGTTATGGCATTAGATATTCACTCAAATCAAAGGTTTCTGCTTTTCTTACATCTATTATGTAAATAGAGGGGTTAAATCTGTGTTGGTTGAAGGATTTAGGTACTCTATGGTTGAAGGTTAGGCAAAGTTGGTTTGCGGTGACACAGTGCCTGAACTCTCTCTCTCTGGTTTGTGGTTTAAGACTATTTATTAATCCATAAAAATGGTTTACAATAAATTATCTTTCTGAAATTACAAGCTAAACTTATTTTATGTGTAGATTTACTAATAGATTGGGCTGTAGAGCACAACAAACAGTTTTTAGGGTTCCGTACCCAAAGGGTAAAAACGGGACCCTATTACTGAGACTTGGCTGTCCGTCCGTCCGTTTGTCACCAGGCTGTATCTCAAAAACAGTGATAGCTAGACAGTTGAAATTTTCACAGATGATGTATTTCTATTGCCGCTATAACAACAAATACTAATAATAAAATAAAATAAATATTTAAGGGGTGCTCCCATACAACAAACTTGATTTTTACCGTTTCTTGCTTGATTAGTCCGTCCCAAAACTGCGATAGTCTATGTATAGTGTACATATAGTGTTTTTTAGTAGTGGTAGGACTCTTAGCAGAGTCCGCCTGGGGAAGTACCACACCTTTGCCAAATATTTTACCGCCAAGCAGTAATGTGCAAACATTACTGTGTTCCATGCCAAATATTTTACCGCCAAGCAGTAATGTGCAAACATTACTGTGTTCCGGTTTGAAGGGCAATGATTCCAGAGAAATTACAGGGCTTAGAGACATAATATCTTAGATCTCTGGGTGACGAGCGCAGTGCAGTGCTAGGTAATGATTTGGACTATCATGTTCCAATAGCTGCGTGTTACTGTGATGTTATGTGGCAGGGATGTTGCTTACCATCAGGCAGATGACCTGCTCGTCTCGTCACTCTATGCTATAAAAAAAAAATGGTTGTCTGTAAAGTCGGGTTACTGACGTTAGTTGAACGTGACAACTTCAACTACGCCTTAGAGCGAGGTAACGCCGGCGGCAAGGTAACGGCGTTAACGGCACATGACGTCATGTTTTGCGGGCGTGCAGCCGGCTTCATCGAATTATAAGACGTTGTCAAAAAAAAACGGAATTCGGTATGAAGCCAGAGGTTTTCGCCGTTTATTTGCTAATGGTACGGAACCCTTCGTGCGGGAGTCCTACTCGCACTTGCCCGGTATTTTTTTTATTTATACATATTAGTGTTTTCGTCAGTGCCACCATCGCCTCATAATATTATTAACACTATCGCTTTATAATATGTACATAAAAGTTTTTTAAACAAGAACATGTAACTTCATTACCTAACCGCATCGCCAAAACCTTATCAGCTCGGTTCAAGGCCCGCCGATAACGAACTCGTAAATTAATGTTTTAGGTATTCTCGTAAAAATCTCACATAATCCCGCCGAGACGACCTTATCTCTATTTTATTTCGCGTTCTGTACTATTTGTTTTAAAAATACTGAACATATCTTTATGATGTGGACGGTTAAATATAAATATGGCGGATGGAAACACGGAATGTAACACAAATTTTTGAAGTGAAAACTTCTTTAGGCGCGCCTAGACAGATTTTTCGTGGGCTGTGAATTGAATTCATTCGTCACGCTCGGGTATGATAAGAAAGCTTCGGGTAAACTCGGGATCATGGCTATTGGCCATCTAGAAATACGTCAGCCAATGGGAAATTATGAAAGGGCATGGACAGGCCATCATGGCATGGCCATCTAGAAACGCACCAGCCAATGGGAAATGCTGACGCATTTCTAGATGGCCATGCCAAGATGGCGAGGCCACGCCCTCCGGTTACACCCGTGTAGTTTCCAAGGTAATAATAAGTTTTCACTTCTATCGGCAGTTCCTATGACTGACAATTTTTTTTTGATTCACTAATAAAATCTTACTATTTTACAAATGCTGAAGTTTGTGAGCATGCTTGGGGACTAGTTGAGGTTAGAACAGGGGATTTCAAAGGAGCCGGTGACTTAGGCCGTACCCTGACCAAATGTTCCAGAGCATTTTTTCCTCTTCGCACACGCCAAGAGAGGCAAGAGAGAAACAGACATGTATTTTAGACTACAGGCCCGTGAACAAAATTTACGGGTCAAATACATCACCAGGAGACCTATGTAGGATGATAGACGGGTATAAAGTAATAAGATTCAGCACTATGCCGTCACTTGTAAGCTGTCCAACTGAGTGCAGTTGAAGAGGCGGGATTGCAAGTTGCAACCCTCGATCATTTCTCCTTGTCGCATTATTTCGCAATGCCGTCATTGCGAAATAATGGATTAGAAATATTGAAACTGTATGGAATCGATGCCGTACATAATCAAATGACCAAATTTAATTTGTAAATCGTCGAAAAATCATGAATGTTCCCGGCAAACTAATAATTGAAAAAAAATATAATTTAAAAAAAAAAAAAATATAGTTTCAATACCTATTCTAATCTATTATTCCGCAACCCCGTACAAAAATTAAGCGATAAGGAGAAATTATCGAATGACACACAAGAACCCCCACACTACAGGTTGCAACCCGCCTTCTTCAACTACACTTAGTTGGACAGCTTACAAGTGACGGCATAGTGCTGAATCTTATTACTTTATACCCTTCTATCATCAGCATTTCTGACGCATTTCTAGATGGCCAATGGGAAACGCAGACGTATTTCTAGATCGCCAATGGCCATGGTCCCGAGTTCACCCGAAGATTTTTAATCATTCCCGAGCGCGACGCTAGTATTGAATTCACAATTCACGAAAAATCTGTCTGTGTTACGGCAAAACAAATTTTCACTTCCAAAACTTCCTTTTTCTACTCCAACCAGCCTAGGCCGTTCTAGAAAGCAAGCGTCCTGTTCCAGTGTGCACTGTTCCTTTAAATAATTGATGTGTTGGTGTAGTGTGAAAACTTGCGTTATTTATTTATTTAATAATAAGCTGCAGCATTAGCTATGCCTATGTCTCAATGTTGTGTTACCCGTGTGTTTGTTAAATTATGTGTGTTGTTGTTGTGTCAGGGAGCCCCGGACGAGTCCGGCGCGTCACCCAGTGCCGGGCAGGCCGCGCTCGCCCGCACGCGCTCCGCCCGCCGCCCCGGCCCGCGCTGCTGGCGCCGCGCGCTCAACGTCGACCCGCCCTGGCGCCGCGCCACGGCCCGCTGACACACCACGCGCGACACGTGAGTACCGAACATATACCACGCGCGACACGTGACTACCGAACACACACCACGCGCGACACGTGACTACCGAACATACACCACGCGCGCTCAACGTCGACCCGCCCTGGCGCCGCGCCACGGCCCGCTGACACACCACGCGCGACACGTGAGTACCGAACATATACCACGCGCGACACGTGACTACCGAACACACACCACGCGCGACACGTGACTACCGAACATACACCACGCGCGCTCAACGTCGACCCGCCCTGGCGCCGCGCCACGGCCCGCTGACACACCACGCGCGACACGTGAGTACCGAACATATACCACGCGCGACACGTGACTACCGAACATATACCACGCGCGCTCAACGTCGACCCGCCCTGGCGCCGCGCCACGGCCCGCTGACACACCACGCGCGACACGTGAGTACCGAACATATACCACGCGCGACACGTGACTACCGAACATATACCACGCGCGCTCAACGTCGACCCGCCCTGGCGCCGCGCCACGGCCCGCTGACACACCACGCGCGACACGTGAGTACCGAACATATACCACGCGCGACACGTGACTACCGAACATATACCACGCGCGCTCAACGTCGACCCGCCCTGGCGCCGCGCCACGGCCCGCTGACACACCACGCGCGACACGTGAGTACCGAACATATACCACGCGCGACACGTGACTACCGAACATATACCACGCGCGCTCAACGTCGACCCGCCCTGGCGCCGCGCCACGGCCCGCTGACACACCACGCGCGACACGTGACTACCGAACATATACCACGCGCGCTCAACGTCGACCCGCCCTGGCGCCGCGCCACGGCCCGCTGACACACCACGCGCGACACGTGAGTACCGAACATATACCACGCGCGACACGTGACTACCGAACACACACCACGCGCGACACGTGAGTACCGAACATATACCACGCGCGCTCAACGTCGACCCGCCCTGGCGCCGCGCCACGGCCCGCTGACACACCACGCGCGACACGTGAGTACCGAACATATACCACGCGCGACACGTGACTACCGAACACACACCACGCGCGACACGTGACTACCGAACATATACCACGCGCGCTCAACGTCGACCCGCCCTGGCGCCGCGCCACGGCCCGCTGACACACCACGCGCGACACGTGAGTACCGAACATATACCACGCGCGACACGTGACTACCGAACACACACCACGCGCGACACGTGACTACCGAACATATACCACGCGCGCTCAACGTCGACCCGCCCTGGCGCCGCGCCACGGCCCGCTGACACACCACGCGCGACACGTGAGTACCGAACATATACCACGCGCGACACGTGACTACCGAACACACACCACGCGCGACACGTGACTACCGAACATATACCACGCGCGCTCAACGTCGACCCGCCCTGGCGCCGCGCCACGGCCCGCTGACACACCACGCGCGACACGTGAGTACCGAACATATACCACGCGCGACACGTGACTACCGAACACACACCACGCGCGACACGTGACTACCGAACATATACCACGCGCGCTCAACGTCGACCCGCCCTGGCGCCGCGCCACGGCCCGCTGACACACCACGCGCGACACGTGAGTACCGAACATATACCACGCGCGACACGTGACTACCGAACACACACCACGCGCGACACGTGAGTACCGAACATATACCACGCGCGCTCAACGTCGACCCGCCCTGGCGCCGCGCCACGGCCCGCTGACACACCACGCGCGACACGTGAGTACCGAACATATACCACGCGCGACACGTGACTACCGAACATATACCACGCGCGCTCAACGTCGACCCGCCCTGGCGCCGCGCCACGGCCCGCTGACACACCACGCGCGACACGTGAGTACCGAACATATACCACGCGCGACACGTGACTACCGAACATATACCACGCGCGCTCAACGTCGACCCGCCCTGGCGCCGCGCCACGGCCCGCTGACACACCACGCGCGACACGTGAGTACCGAACATATACCACGCGCGACACGTGACTACCGAACACACACCACGCGCGACACGTGACTACCGAACATATACCACGCGCGCTCAACGTCGACCCGCCCTGGCGCCGCGCCACGGCCCGCTGACACACCACGCGCGACACGTGACTACCGAACATATACCACGCGCGACACGTGACTACCGAACACACACCACGCGCGACACGTGACTACCGAACATATACCACGCGCGCTCAACGTCGACCCGCCCTGGCGCCGCGCCACGGCCCGCTGACACACCACGCGCGACTACGACTACGATTTTATTTTTACATAATAATAGATACCCCCAGGCCTACTTTATACACAAATACGCTCGTGCACTACACAAGCAATAGAGCGCGATGGTTAGTCTAATTTAACCACAGTTCACATACCCTGTTGATCGGCGATGATACGAATTTCGCCTACTATCACAACTCACCAGCGGGGGCGCAGGACGATTTACAATACCGCGCTTGTGATTAGCGAACATCCGTGTGCGGACGCTCCGCGGCTCGGGCCGGTAATCACACCTACACTATGTACACTCACACAAATACGAAGCTCAGCTTTCGCTTCGCGAACTGTATAGTGGCCGGCAAACAAGTTGACCCAAAATTGACGTGGAAGAGGAAAGTTCGCGCATGTACAGTTCCACCAAAGACACCTTAAAAACGTTTCTGCGCAGCCATGCGCAGGTTCATTGGGTCAACTTGTTTGCCGGCACCTATACCAGGGCGACATGACTTCATTGGGCAACTTGTTTGCCGGCACCTATACCAGGGCGACATAACTTCATCCGGTCAACTTGTTTGCCGGCACCTATACCAGGGCGACATAACTTCATTGGGTCAACTTGTTTGCCGGCACCTATACCAGGGCGACATAACTTCATTGGGTCAACTTTTTTGCCGGCACCTATACTACGCGGCTATTTGACCATGATTGATGAGGGTCCAAATGGTTGCCTAGCACTACAGTGCGCTCGTCACCGTCACCGCAATTTAGGATGATTTATATTAAGACTTCTTCCCTGTAATCTACCGGAAGCTTTGCCTTTCTACAACTAGAGTAACGTTTGCTCATGAGATAAACCGTGCCGTTTCCAGCTGACACCAGTGGACTAGCGCTAGTGGGCCTTCCCCGGGCTGCGCCACCTGACCCCGGCTGCCCCTCCCGGCCCGTTGAACGTACCGCGGCATAGCGCCCTGCCGCCTCGGCGCCGCCGGGGCCAGGGCCTCCGCGAGGAATCACCCACGCGTCCGCTGATCGGAACACCACTGATCGCCCGCTGATCGGAACACCACTGATCGCCCGCTGACGGAACACCACTGATCGCCCGCTGATCGAAACACCACTGATCGCCCGCTGACAGAAACACCACTGATCGCCCGCTGACAGAAACACCACTGATCGCCCGCTGATCGGACGCCCGCGACACTTCTCTGCTGAATACTCGGACGAGGTCAAAGGAAAACGAATACTCCACTGATTTGGAAAACGTTGCAACTGGATTAATTGACTGCTGACTGTTGGACTCACTGTGACTTGGACTGTTTTGGAAGAAAACGACTTAACAATCAAGATGAAGGTGAGTTTTGTTATTTTGAATTTGTGTCGTGTTATTGAAGTGAAAACTTCTTTAGGCGCGCCTAGACAGTTATTTCGTAGGCTGTAAATTGGATTTTAGCGTCACGCTCGGGTACGATAAGAAATCTTCGGGTAAACTCGGGACCATGGCTATTGGCCATTTAGAAATGCTTCAGCCAATGGCAAATGCTGAAAGGGCGTGGCCTCGGCATCATGCCATAGCCATCTAGAAATGCATCAGCCAATAGGAAATGCTGACGCATTTCTAGATGGGCCATACCATGATGGCGAGGCCACGCCCTCCGGTTACACCCGTCTAGTTTCCAAAGTAAGCTATCAAATTCTGAGTAATAAGTTTTCACTTCTATCGGCAGTTCCTAAGACTGCCAATTTTTTTTTTTTTAGTTTGGGGTTTCGTTATTTTGAATTTCGGCGAGGTTTCTGTAAAGACAAATTAGACAAATTTGGGTAAAAACTTCAGATAAATTTGCGGTCCTTTCCGTCGTGATATGTATTGAAACTTTTTCACCTTTATAGTTAGCATAATACTGACGGGCTAATTTAT
Organism: Ectropis crepuscularia; assembly: GCA_963693475.1. Lineage (NCBI taxonomy): Eukaryota > Metazoa > Arthropoda > Insecta > Lepidoptera > Geometridae > Ectropis > Ectropis crepuscularia. The sequence goes on along the minus strand of OY856368.1, from coordinate 11,853,131 downwards.
TGAGTGTGATTCAGTTTATGTGTTCAAATTAGAGCTAAGTAATACAATTTTCTTTATCGAACGACGGTGCTGATGCGAGCATGCATAAAGAAACAATGCGACTGATCAAGAAGAAGGCTCTTTAAAAATCGACCTTTAAGACGTTACTCGCATTGGTATATTTGTATTCGAGTACTACGCAATCAATATCATTGCTTACGAATGTCCCGCGTAAATACAGTTTCAATTTTTGCTCATAGAATAAAACAACGCTACCGCCTAACAAAAAACGCTTTGACGCTTTGACATTGCTGTCTCTTTTCTTCTCGCTTGAAATGAAAGAGACAGCAATGTCAAAGCGCCAAAGCGTTTTTCGTTAGGCGGTAGACCCCCAGGTTTGCGCCAGAAAAGTGAGGCAAATCATATATTGGCTTTGTCCGTGCGAAACTACCATCAGTTGTCAAGGTCAAGCGCTAGTGCATGCGGCTCCGACAATAACAAGCATTATGATGGTTTGTGTGATCTTTCACTGGACACACTCCAAAACATTAAAACTTTTGTTTGGAGAACTTCAGTAGATACTGCTTACGCCGACATCAATCTGATTTTTGCCTTGCTCAAGACGAAGCGTATGTTTGAACGTTATCGATCTAGGCGTTTATTAATCTATGTTTTTGGCTCTTAAACCCGTCAAACGGCAGGGTACCCCATATAGGTTCGGCGCCGTATATGACTCATGCAAAAACAAAAAAAAAATGAATCTACCCTCAAAAATTTTAAGGTTAGTTTTGACAAAACAAATCATAAGTGAAGCTTTATCAATTAAACATTTTTCGCGGCAGCAATATAAAAAAATACTATGAACTAGTGAAATTAAATAATAGAATTTGTCTTAAAATGAGTCGTAACTGATGAATAATTATATTAATAATAAAAAATAGACGTAATGTTGTAATAATCCCCTAGGTACCGGCAGTAGAGCGCGCCCTGGTGCAGGTGATGGACGGCGCGTGGACCCCCACGGGGGTGATGCGCGACACGGTGGCCAGCGGGGTGCAGGAGGACCCCTTCTACGTCATGAACGTCGACGAGGTCGTGGCGCGCTACAACCGCTGGAAGGAGCTCATGCCGCGCGTCGACCCCTTCTATGGTGAGTTCTTTACAGTCGTGGCTTGACGTGTCGACCCCTTCTATGGTGAGTTCTTTACAGTCGTGGCTTGACGTGTCGACTCCTTCTACGGTGAGTTTTTTTAGCTAGAGTCGTGGCTTGACTTGGCTTTGACTTGTCGAAGCCTTCTATGGTGAGTTTTTAGCTAGAGTCGTGACTTGACGAGCCTTTGGCCTGTCGACTACTTCTATGGTGAGTTCTTTAACTAGAGTCGTGGCTTGATGTGGCATTGGTATGTCGACCCCTTTTGAGTCAACAGTGGTCGTTGACGTGTCGTTCTGAGTTCTAAGGGTGTGATTAAAATGGAACGACTTATTAATCACACCCTAACAATTATTTTTTATTGTTTTATTAATGAATTATGCACAATATTGTACTTTATCACATTAAAACATTGCCATAAATTATTAAAAAATGGCACAATAATAATAATTCGAACATTTCATGCAATAGAACAGTAATAATAAATAATCAGAACATTTTTTTATTCTTTGAGTTGCTTATTACAAAAAATACAGAAATCCAGAACCATTAAATTAGAAAACCTTGTAAGAAAATTCGTCTGTTCTGATGATATCTGTTAATGCCATGACGTGTCGACTGAGTGTTCGTTCGTTTGTTCGCAGCCGTGAAGTGCAACGATGACCGCGTGTTGGTGAGCACGCTCGCTGCGCTCGGCGCCGGGTTCGACTGCGCGTCCAAGGCCGAGATGGAACTAGTCACCGACCTAGGAGTCGGCCCTGAGTGAGTACTACCAGTCCATCATCACTCGCTCAAGGTCGCGCGGTTTTAGCCTACCGCTAGACCGTTCCTTCCAGGAAACAAGTGACAGTCGGTTGTCGGACGCACGGCTGAGCGCTTGCGCAACACGTTTCCCGCGCATATTGTTATTAGATAAATGTCGACAACCCTCCGCGCCAGACAGCGACAGAGTTACGGGTTAGAAGAGAGCGCAAATGTTTAGGTGAAAATCGCGACAGATATTGAGCGCTAATGCGAGCTGAATTGAACTTTGTTGTGTCCCAGCAAGAGTCGCTATTTATATAATTGTTTTCGCTAAGTGAGTGTTTTCTGTACTTGTACTAATATTTATTCTGTGGTACTACTATCACAATCACTCTGGTAGGACTCAATCTGTATTCGTTTGTATGTAAATACGGATACAGATTCTTCAAAGTGAAAACTTATTTGGCGCGCCGCAGACAGATTGTTCGTGGACTGTGAATTGAATTCTAGCCCGGGAATGTTAAATCTTCGGGTGAACTCGGGACCATGCCCATCATTGGCCATCTAGAAATGTGTCAGTGTTTCTAGATGACCGTGCTAATGGCCACAACTACATGGCGTAGTTTCCAAACAAAGTTATCAAATTCTGAGTTATAAGGTTATTCACTTGTATCGGCAGTGTCTATGACTGTGTGTGTGTGACTGTGTATATCTTTCTATGACTGGCACATTGTTATTTTTTTACACCTTTATTATCTTCACTTGTAACTAACTATGTATGTAAGTAAATCTTGGAATCTTAATTTGACCCACTTCCCGGTCTTCGATTAGGATTAAATTTTGCACACGCTTTGAGTTCTGATGACAATACATGACTAGCTAAGAAAAGTTATTACAAATCCAATATGGCGGCCTCCACAAGATGGCGGAGTGGCTGTTTGAAATCCACCCCCATGATATGGGTATCAAATGAAAGGGTTTGCTGTCAGGAATACGAAAAAAGTAGTCACGCACTTAAATCCAACATGGCGGACAGGCTATTTGAAATGCACCCCCATGATATGGGTATCAAATGAAAGGGTTTACTGAATGGGAAACGAAAAAAAAATCATGTAACCTAAAAGAAAAACCAACACGGAGGCCGTTCCGAGGTAGCGGAAAGCGTGTTTTTTAGTTTTTTAAACTATTATTATTAATATTTTCTAAGCCTGCGCCTCCACCACGACTGTATTTCTGTCCTAAGTAAAAAAAAATTGTAAAGCAATGTAATTGACTGCCCTCGTGGCTTAGTTGGTAGTAGCTCTGCCTGCGAAGCCGAGGGTCGTGGGTTCGATTCCCACCCAGTGCAAATATTTGTGTGATGAATTCAAATGTTTGCACTGTGTCTGGGTGTTTCTATGTATAATAAGTATGTATTTAAAACTATATAAGTATTATATCAGCTATCTGGCCGCCATCACACAAGCTTTGCTTAGTTTGGGGTCAGATAGTGTTGTGTGTGAATTGTCCACCAATATTTATTTATAACTAGCTGCTACCCGCGACTTCGTCCGCGTAGATACGCTTCACTCTTATAACTTTGAAATTTACGAATTCTCATGCAACCGTTCATCCCTTATTTCACCCTCTTAGGGGTTGAATATTTGTAGTTTCTGAGATTTCGTGATGAGTGACCTTTCGCTTTTATATATATAGATATATGTCGTGTTTGCAGCCGCATTATCTTCGCGAACCCGGCTAAGATGAGCTCGCACATCCGGCGCGCGGACGCGCTCGGCGTGCAGACCATGACCTTCGACTCGGAGGTCGAGCTGCTCAAGATCAAACGCCTGATGCCGCACGCGCAGTGAGTACACACCATACTCCATATTATACGAATATTATTCTTAAGGTCAGTACTCACATACGGTATTACTCGATAGTTTTACTCGAAGTCGAGTAAAAATCAACGTGTGGACCGCAAAACTCACAGCTCGAAGGCTCGCACCGAGCCGGCTCGATGGAATTAAATGAAAGCAATTTCCTTCGAACCTACTCGGAGCGAGACGTCAATCTTGACTCGTACGTGTGTACGTGACTGCGAGTGGCGCGAGGCGAGCGTCAGTCTGGTATTGTTTATCGTGATTGAAACACGTGTTTTTAAGAGAAATAGATTTGCGAGTTTAACCCAGTACCACTTTTACGTTTTTTCTTTTCATTTTCTTTGATTTTCTTATAAAGCACTGTGAGACTTGCTAAATACAGCCACCGTCTAGTTTGTTGCACAGACATCCTTTGGCTCGAACGGCCCAGTGAATACTGAACGGCGCGCCTTACTCGATAGATCAATGCTCAATGTGTGGACGAAAGCCCATGCCATGGGTTTTACTCGACAATTTAGCTCGATCGAGTAATACCGTATGTGAGTACTGACCTTTAATTTTCATTACAATTTCAATCAGATTTAAATTGACTTGTTTTACATCAGAATAAGGTTTTAGACAAAGCCCCTATACAGCACAAATTGTCTATTACTATTAGTAAAATTGAATTATTTTTGACATAAACAAATAAACATGTAAGTATAGTGCTCGCAGTATAAGTCTGCGCGCGACTGGTGGCGTACTTAATGTTGCCAGGTCAAGCTAATAGGTTCCCTTCCCGTTCATTGGGAACGTACAATTTGATAAAACAGGTACGGGAAGGGATTTTTCAGGGAAGCAATTTAAGTAACTGCACGACAACTGAGACTCAAGATCGAATGTCTCGAAGTAATGAACGCCTTTGCAGTGCTGGTTTGGTTCAGTATGACCAAGTATCATTGGTAATTGGTACAGGCTGTCTGAGTCTTTTACCACCAGGAAAACTTTATTATAGTTTATTACATTATTAAAAATCTGTCATTTTCAACCTACACCAAAATCGAAATAACAAGAATTTAATTTAAACTTGTAAATCTTTTATTGAGACCATAAATAACACTATTTGAAAATTTGGCGCATAAACTTTCTATGAGTCATTGGCTTCCATAGAATCATCTTCTTTTTTCACTAGGGTTAAAATCACGATGAATCACGGCGGTTACCGCAAAAGTTCCTGTCCATGTTCCTATAATAGTTATTCTACTTGGTATTGTGGGTCTTCTTTGTGCCTCTTTATTCGAGTAACTGCGGATTTGTCCTACAATCGTCGAAATCTATTTCATTTTTCTTATGCCACTTTTGGCTTTCTGCTTTTACATTGCCCATTGTAGCCGCTTTATTTACCTGAGTGCAGTGGTATAATTCGTTGTCCATTACCACGTGACAGTACGTTCTGAAACGCCTACAATAAAAAATACAGTAATGAATACAGAGTTAAGGATCAAAGAGCATCCAAGCTAAAGTTGAAAAAAAAAAATTAAGTAAAATTTCTTTTGGCGCACCGCTGTTAGGTGAAAGGGTCGATCGGGTGAACATGGAACCGCCGAGTGTACCCGAGCGAGAAGGATACAATCAGCTGATCTTCACTGCTGTGTCACTGTGTTTTCTATTTTGATTTGTATATTATGAAAAAAAAACATTTATAACTAGTTTCTCACATTCGGTCTTAAGCACACACATTTTTTCCGACGGGTAAATTGGCGATAAAACAATCAAACCCAAAGCCGCACCTCAACCTAAAGCCTCAGCTTTAAAATATGCCGATAATAGGTGGAGATTTGATTGTTATGGTATCCCTACATGTTAGTTGTCAAATAGCTCTGCGTTTGGAAAACTGCACTTTTGGCCCGTTATTGTATCGGTCTTCTTCACAACCACGATTGATTTTCAAGAACCAGCCACGGCCAGCACTTTTAATCACTTTCGGCATAATAAAAGCTATTAATTATTTTGGAAATTAATAAATACACCAAACGTAAACAAACTTTTGTCAACTGACGTAAATAAGAAGTTGACGGCCTGTCAATTAGTTCCATATTTTGCTACGCGCAGAGTTATATTGCGAGCACTATACAAACATATCTTGTACATCAAATTGTAATGTGACGAGTCTGTGTAGTGGCGTTCATACAACTTAATTTTTGTAATTATAGTATATGTGAATGAGGGCCGGATTTAGAGGTACGGAGCTTTGTTGGAGACGTTGAAATAACTAAGAAATAAAATAACATCTAAAATTTTATTAATTTGGCATGCATGCTGTTTTCACACTGTCAATCTCTATAATTTTTGAAAAACAAGTTTTTTTTTTTTTAATTGTGTGTCATTCGCAGACTGGTGGTGCGCATCCGGTGCGACGCGACGTCGGCGCAGTGCCCGCTCGGGATGAAGTTCGGCTGCGACCCCGTCACCGAGGCGCCGCGCCTGCTCAAGCTAGCCGCCTTGCATCGCCTCAACGTGAGTCCACGCTTATCTATATATACTAATATTATAAAGCGGAAGAGGTTGTTTGTTTGTTTGTTTGAACGCAAGGATCTCTGGAACTACTGGTCCGAATTGAACGATTCTTTCTTTGTAGGATAGTCCATTTATCGAGGAAGGCTATTTAACATTACGCTACTATCAACAGGAGCCGAGCAGGAATGAAAAATGTAACAAAAACGGGAAAAAAATATTGCTTTTTGAGAGCTTTCGTTGCGTGACAGCATATGTCATATTTTAAAGGTTGCATCATTAGAACCTAACAAAGATAGTTTTACCTCAAGATGCATATAGTTCCTGACTACTATAGTGCTTCTCGTTCTTTCAATTTCAATTCAATTTTCAATTCAATACTCAAAAGGTATTGCCATAAAGAAAATATTCCACTGGATAAGGGTAGTGCTGCGATAGTTTTATGAATTCTGCCCGTGTTCTATCCATTCTAAAATTAGATTTTAAAAAGAGGTTTCATGTAACGTAAATAAAATAGAAGGGAGAATAATCAAAAACAGTACAATAAAACATTTATTTCAAATTGTACTTTTCATTAAATATTATAAAAATATACATACATAGTTTGTTTGACAAATTTTTACCATATAGTAGCAGCTAGCCCAGACTTCACACAGGTAACTCGGAACTTAGGTATAGAACAAACATTTAACTTTTTCAATGTAAGAAGCCCTTGTTGTAGTAGAGATACTACTATCAGATGTTGTGGTAATTCAGGATAATAATTGATTTATTTTGTACTTCATTAAAAATATTGCTTGATTATTCACACCATATTTTATCCTATTCTTCTTCAGAGTGGCACATCTGCAAAATGATAATTAATTTGAATACATAAAACGGGTTAGAAGCTTTAGGACTACATCTCGATATGACTAGATAGCGGATTTGACTAAATAGATTTAAGACTAAATCTCGATATGACTACATCGCGTTAGGTCCACATCGCTTTTGAACTAGATCTCGAAATGACCAGATAGTGTAACGACTAAGTTGTCGTTTGTTTTCTAAAGTACAGTTACGTTGGTAAGTCAGAACAATGTAGTTTTTTCGAAATAGTTTCTTGTATTAAAGTTAAATAATATTTTTGAACATGAAAGTGTCAATAAATTTATTTAAAATTATTCTAGGTTTGGGAACTGCATGGTATGCAGATTGTTATTTTGTCCAAGAAGTACATAAATATGAATATAAAAAAATATCTACATACGTAATCATTAACGTAAATGTATGCAATGCGTCATTGTATACAATTCCTAGAAAATGTATCATCATCATCACCATCATCAGCCATAAGACGTCCACTGCTGAACATAGGCCTTCCCCCTAGATTTCCACAAAGAACGATCCCGCGAGATAACCTGCAACCAGCGGTTTCCAGCGATCGTTGTGATCTATGTGGCCTGCCCATTGCCACTTCAGCTTCCTTACTCTTTGACCTATGTCAGCTACTTTCGTTCTTTTGCAAATGTCCTCTTTATGGATTGCGTCGCACAAAGAGACTCCGAGCATAGCTCTTTCCATAGCTCGCTGTGTGACTTTGAGCTTTGTTATGAGGCCCACAGTTAAGGACCATGTCTCAGCTCCATAAGTCATCACTGGCAACACGCACTGATTGAAGACTTTCGTCTTCAGGCATTAGTGTTTGTTGGACTCAAAATGTGCCTAAGTTTCTCGAACGCTGCCCATCCGAGTTGGACAAATGAGGGAATGTATATAATTCTTAAAATCCCCCGGATGTGTCGGAAATAAATTAAATTAGATAAATTTCATAGGAAATCTATACATTTCTTAACTGGCCATCGGAAATATAGCAAAACGTTCAAGATTGCTCGACTCGGAGCAACCCTACTCCACCTAGTCTTCTCGCTACTACCCCTAGAATGTTTAAAAAAATACGGGAGCCAAAAGCTCAAGAGAGGTCCTGAGTAGAGCGAGTATGGAGAAGCGATACTTAGGGCAGACCGCAGAGCTTCTGGTGGGAGCCCACCCGGAATCAAATTTCAATGATAGAACCCGATTGTACATTCTAACAACGTGTTTTATTACAAAAGGCGTTATTTTTATACGTTTCCTAATGTGATATTGGAATTGTTTACAGTTCCTGGGAAATGTATATATTTCCTCTATTTATGTCTTTAATAATTATTAAAACCATATATTACACTTTTCCTAAATAGCTTCGGAATCGTATACGTTCCCTGGGAGTTGTATACAATTCCTACATTTCCAGTAACGTATATTATGCTGAAATATGAGGTTGAACTAATGTACCACTTTTTAATGTCATTGTACGTCATATCGATATTAAGCCAATCTGATAAAAAGGCGGAGAGATATGTGGTCACACAGCTACTTAGCCCTAACGCGTTCTAGTCATATCGAGATTTAGTCTTAAACCTATTTAGTCAGACCCGCTATCTAGTCATATCGAGATTTAGTCTTAAACCTATTTAGTCAGACCCGCTATCTAGTCATATCGAGATTTAGTCTTAAACCTATTTAGTCAGACCCGCTATCTAGTCATATCGAGATTTAGTCCTAAAGCTCCTAACCCCATAAAACAATCCAAATTATTACCAGAAATCTAGTGATAAATTCAAATTCCATAATTATTTTTGTAAAAGTTCCAACAAAAGGATGTAACTAAATCAGAGGTGAAAATTTGTAGGAATAATGTTTTATTTTTAAAGCTTAGTACTTCATAGCTTCACACCTTCTCGTACAACAAAAAATAGGTCACCTTTTACCAAAGGCATCATTTAATCTCGTTAAAATCGGGATTTGTAAGTAAGAATTGATAATTGTAATAATAGAAGGACAGTGATAATGTGTGGGAGTTTGATGCCATTCCCACTCTATTAAATAAGAGTTGGAATTGCAGTGAGAGTGGGAACAGAAATTGAAGCATTGGTAACGGGAAAAAAATTAGCAGTCATAGTGACAGTGACAGTGACAGCACACTTTGGAAATTACGCGAATGAAACCGGAGGGCACTGCAAGTCTTCAAAGCACTTTCATCTACACAAGTCTTCTAAGCATGGCCTTAAACTAGATATGCGTAATGGTAACCATGGTAACACGCCATGGCCATCTAAAAATGCTTACGCATTTATGGCCATGGTCCCGAGTTCACCCAAAGATTTCTTTCATTCCCAAGCGTGATGTTTGAGCTCAATTCATAGCCCACGAAATATCTGTATGTGGTGCGTCAAATGAAGTCTTAATTCCAAAAATGAACAAATGCGAAGCCACAGGCAAAATCTAGCACGTATCATTAGCAAATGGTTAGTATAAAAACTATCCATTATGTACCTACTTGTATATTTCATGGGTAAATATGTAACAAATAACTGGTCACACTTTTTTGTTTGTTTTGTTTTAAAGGTTATGTTTACATTTTACATATTTTGCAAATTTTGGATTAGATACTGCCGTTAGTGTATAAATTTAATTCACGTAGATATCTAGAATGCATAAATATCAATTTCTATCAAGTCATCATAACAAATATTGTCTACTTACGTGTAAAATGAGATTCCACTGTTTTTTCTTTTACAGAGGCTATTGCAGCTTATAACACTACACAACGCACATTGTTTAGCATAAATATCACCAATCTCTTAATAGTCTTTCACAAACAAGCTTTAAATCTTCTTTAAATACACACAATATTTAATAAAACATAAAAAATCCGAGTCTGAGCTTTGAACAGACTTTTGTTTGGCAACGCCATGTCAGATTTGTAATTTAGTCAGAGAAAAAGCCGGCCACGGTGATAAGGACGGAAAATCAGTACCTCTTTCTCTTTTTTTCACAAGTGATAGATAATTAGACTATCTCATTTCCGTAAGTCGTGACGTCACTTATTGTGCTCCCCTGGAACCTAAAGTAACCGAATTTGTTCAAAATTTGAATTGGTACGATCGATTTTCGATAGATGGCGTAGCAACGCGCGCGCGTTCAGCTAGTCTATATATTTAAAAGTGAAAGGTCACTCATCAAGGAATCTCAGAAACTACAAATGCTAGGAATCTGAAATTTTGTATCTGGAGGTATGATATGAGGTATAAGATATTCTGGAGGTCTCTATTAGTACGTAGGCGCTCACTAAGACGGGCTTTTGCGAAATTCAACCCCTAAGAGAGTGAAACAAGGGATGAACGGTTTGTATGAAAATTCGTGATTTTCAAAGTTATCAAATTTTGTCTCTAGATACTTGATACGAAGCAGTTAAATGTTTGTTTTATCAATTGATTTCGAACTGTATGGTATGAAATTGGGGTTGAAATGGGGGATGAATGTCAACATGAAAGTTCCCAACCGTTGAAGATAAAACCATGAAACTCTGTATATAAGCACTTGACACGAAGCAAATAAATGTTTGTTCTAGCAATTTTTTAATTTCGACCTGTATGGGGATGAAATTGGAGTTGAAATGGGGGACGAATGTGTATTACGCTTGCACACCTAAACAACTGAACCGATTTTGATGAAATTGTATTATTACCTTAATATTTATTTTGCGCAGACGCAAGTTGCGGTTACAGCTAGTTGGTTATAAAGAGTTTACATATATGTACTAAAAATAACTTTTATATCTTACATTAACATTAATCTTGGAATCTTAATTTGATCCACTTCCCGGTCTTTGGTTAGGATGAAATTTTGCACACGCTCTGAGTTCTGATGACAATACATGACTAGCTAAGAAACTTCATTGCAAATCCAATATGGCGGCTTCCCCAAGATGGCGGATTCGCGGTTTGAAATCCACTCCCATGATATGGGTATCAAAGGAAAGGGTTTGCTGTCAGGAATACGAAAAAAAAGAATAGTCACGTGACTTGAATCCAATATAGCGGACAGGCTATTTGAAATGCACCCCCATGATATGGCCCATCAAATGAAACAGTTTGCTGTCAGGAATACGAAAAAAATAGTCACGTGATTTAAATACATAATGGCGGACATTCAAGATGGCGGATTGGTTATTTGAACTGCACCCCCATGATATAGCTATTAAATGTAAGAGTTTGCTGAATGGGATACAAAAAAAAATCACGGAACCAAAATCCAAAATGGCGGCTGAAGCGTGTTTTTAGTTTTTTTTTTTTTTTATCATTTATAGGTTTACACTTGACCACCATCTCACACTTGACAATTTATAGGTTTACACTTTTTAGTTTTTGAAACTATTAATTATTATTGTTTAATGCTATATTGATGTGTTGCAGGTGGTGGGCGTCTCGTTCCACGTGGGGTCCGGCGCGGGCGAGACGGCGGTGTACGCGCGCGCGGTGGCGCTGTGCCGCGCGCTGTTCCGAGAGGGACGCAAGCTGGGGCTGAGCAACATGGCGCTGCTCGACCTGGGCGGCGGGTTCGCGGGCGGAGAGCACCACGACATACTAGCCGTCAGTACATACCATACCACTATCTTTAGGCGCGCTTGCTAGGTCAATGTTTGCGACCCTTTCAATGGGATTGTGTTTTGTTTGAGTTTTAGTTCACCCAGATTGTAACTAGATGGCGTTGTTCGTTCCTAAAACGCGCTATCGTTTGGGTCACTGAAATAGTGACCTGTTTTGTATGTTGTACGTTATGGTGAGTTGAATTCAATCGGAGGAAGATTAGAAATGTAATGAAATGTTTAAAATGCCTTCACCATTGGATAGTTAAATGTGATCCTGAGCGCTGTAGGCTAGTATAGCACCGCGAGGGACGCAAGCTGGGGCTGAGCAACATGGCGCTGCTCGACCTGGGCGGCGGGTTCGCGGGCGGAGAGCACCACGACATACTGCCCGTCAGTACATACATAGTGTTTTGTTTCCATTAGTTCACCCAGATCGCTACTAGATGGCGTTGTTCGTTCTTAAAACGCGCTATCGTTTCAGTCTCTTTGTGTCTCTTAGTGACCCCGTTGTACTACAGATGTTCGCTGTAAGTAGAGACTTACCAGGTCAATGTTGGGGGATCCTTTCCACAGTTCAATATGACCGTATAATATACGGCGTATATTGTTTACTAGTTGTAGTGCACTCAGATTGTAACTAGATGGCGTTGTTCGTTCCTAAAACGCGCTATCGTTTGGGTCACTTGAAATAGTGACCCGTTTTGTATGTTGTACGTTATGGTGAGTTGAATTCAATCGGAGGAAGATTAGAAATTTTTAAAATGCCTTCACCATTGGATAGATAAATGTGATCCTGAGCGCTGTAGGCTAGTATAGTTCCGCGAGGGACGCAAGCTGGGGCTGAGCAACATGGCGCTGCTCGACCTGGGCGGCGGGTTCAAGGGCGGAGAGCACCACGACATACTGGCCGTCAGTACATACATAGTGTTTTGATTCCATTAGTTCACTCAGATTGTTACTAGATGGCGTTGTTCGTTCCTAAAACTCGCTATCGTTTGGGTCACTTGAAATAGTGACCCCGTTGTACTACAGCTTTTCGCTGTAAGAAGAGACATACCAGGTCAATGTTGGGTGATCCTTTCCACAGTTCAATAAGGCCGTTTATTGTTTACTAGTTGTAGTGCAATCAGATTGTATTTAGATGGCGTTGTTCGTTCTTAAAACGCGCTATCGTTTGTGTCACATTCGAAATAGTGACCCGTTTTGTATGTTGTACGTTATAGTGAGTACAATCGGAGGAAGATTAGAAATTTCGAAAATGCCTTCTCCCTTCTCCATTGGATAGATATGTGAACCTGAGCGCTGTAGGCTAGTATAGTACCGCGAGGGACGCAAGCTGGGGCTGAGCGACATGGCGCTGCTCGACCTGGGCGGCGGGTTCGCGGGCGGAGAGCACCACGACATACTGCCCGTCAGTACATACCATACACTATCTGCTGCTTGACAAGCGAATAGGCGCTTGTTATACTACTGCTTTGTTTGCATTTGTTTTAGTTCGCCCATATTGTAACTAGATGGCGTTGTTCGTTCCTAAAACGCGCTATCGTTTGGGTCACTTGAAATAGTGACCCGTTTTGTATGTTGTACGTTATGGTGAGTTCAATTCAATCGGAGGATGATTAGAAATTTTGAAAATGCCTTCACCGTTGGATAGATAAATGTGATCCTGAGCGCTGTAGGCTAGTATAGCACCGCGAGGGACGCAAGCTGGGGCTGAGCAACATCTGCTCGACCTGGGCGGCGGGTTCGCGGGCGGAGAGCACCACGACATACTGGCTGTCAGTACATACATAGTGTTTTGATTCCATTAGTTCACTCAGATTGTTACTAGATGGCGTTGTTCGTTCTTAAAACGCGCTATCGTTTGGGTCACTTGAAATAGTGACCCCGTTGTACTACAGCCTACAGCTTTTCGCTGTATGAAGAGACATACCAGGTCAATGTTAGGTGATCCTTTCCACAGTTCAATATGGCCGTTTATTGTTTACTAGTTGTAGTGCACTCAGATTGTAACTAGATGGCTTTGTTCGTTCCTAAAACTCGCTATCGTTTGGGTCACTTGAAATAGTGACCCCGTTGTACTACAGCCTACAGCTTTCCGCTGTAAGAAAAGACATACCAGGTCAATGTTAGGTGATCCTTTCCACAGTTCAATATGGCCGTTTATTGTTTACTAGTTGTAGTGCACTCAGATTGTAACTAGATGGCGTTGTTCGTTCCTAAAACGCGCTTTCGTTTGTTTCACTTGAAATAGTGACCCGTTTTGTATGTTGTACGTTATAGTGAGTACAATCGGAGGAATATTAGAAATTTCGACAATTCCTTCACCATTGGATAGATATGTGATCCTGAGCGCTGTAGGCTAGTATAGTACCGCGAGGGACGCAAGCTGGGGCTGAGCAACATGGCGCTGCTCGACCTGGGCGGCGGGTTCGCGGGCGGAGAGCACCACGACATACTAGCCGTCAGTGTGTACATACATAGTGTTTTGTTTCCATTAGTTCACTCAGATTGTTACTAGATGGCGTTGTTCGTTCCTAAAACGCGCTATCGTTTGGGTCACTTGAAATCGTGACCTCGTTGTACTACAGATTTGCGCTGTAAGTATAAACATACCAGGTCAATGTTGGAGTATCCTTTCCACAGTTCAATATGACCGTATAATATACGGCGTATATTGTTTACTAGTTGTAGTGCACTCAGATTGTAACTAGATGGCGTTGTTCGTTCCTAAAACGCGCTATCGTTTGGGTCACTTGAAATAGTGACCCGTTTTGTATGTTGTACGTTATAATGAGTACAATCGTAGGAAGATTGGAAATTTCGAAAACGCCTTCACCTTTGGATAGATATGTGATCCTGAGCGCTGTAGGTTAGTATTGTACCGCGAGGGCCGCAAGCTGGGCCTCAGCAAAATGGCGCTGGGCGGCTCGCAGCACGACATACTGGCCGTCAGTACATACCGTACACTATCTGCTGCTTTACAAGTGAATAGGCGCGCTTGCTAGGTCAATGTTTGCGACCCTTTCAATGTGATTGTGTTTTGTTTATATTAGTTCACCCAGATTGTAACTAGATGGCGTTGTTCGTTAGTAATTATAGTGTGCTGTCAAATTCTCAGTTTTCACTTCTGTTGGACTTGACTTTTGACTTTTCAATGATATGACTGGCCTCGTCGCTTAGTGGGTAGTAACTCTGCCTGCGAAGCCGAGGGTCGTGGGTTCGATTCTCACCCGGTGAAAATATTTGTGTGATATATTCATTTTTTTTAAATAAAGAGTGATGAGACGAACAGGACATATGCTTGATGGTAAGCAACATGCCTACTAGATAACAGAACAGTGACACGCAGCTATTGGAACATGAAGGGTCCAAATCATCACCTAGCACTGCACTGCGTTCGTCACCCAGAGATCTAATAGATAAGATGATATATCTCCAAGCCCTGTAATTTCTCTGGAACCATTGCCCTTCAAACCGGAACACAGTAATGTTTGCACATTACTGCTTGGCAGTAGAATAACTGGCAAAGTGTGGTACTTCCCCAGGCGGACTCTGCTAAGAGTCCTACCACTACTAATTTTTACTGTGTCTGGGTGTTTCTATGTACAATTAGTATGTATTTACAACTATTTAAGTATTATATCAGCTATCTGGCCGCCATAGTACAAGCTTTGCTTAGTTTGTGGTCAGATGGTGCTGTGTGTGAATTGTCCACCATTTTTTTTTTTCAATTTATTTAAATAATGAAGCGAATATCTATAAATCATATAACATCTTAGATCTCTGGGTGACGAGCGCAGTGCAGTGCTAGGTAATGATTTGGACTCTTCATGTTCCAATAGCTGCGTGTGACTATGCTGTTATGTTGCAGGCATGTTGCTTACCATCAAGCATATGTCCTGTTCGTCTCGTCGCTCTTTATTTAAAAAAAAATAATTAATGACTGTCGTTTTTTTTTTGTTTAGTTTGAATGTGTGTCCCCAGGTGTCTCAAGTGATCAACGCTGCGTTGGAGACGCACTTCCCCGGGTCGTCGGTGCGCGTCATCGCTGAGCCCGGCCGGTACTTCGCGTGCGCCGCTTACACTCTCGCCACCCTCGTTCACTCCATCAGAGAGGTGAGATAGACGAAGAGCCCATGCACCCCAGACCTTCGTTATTTTATAAAAGCTGAACGTTTGTCAGAGTATGCTCCCAACACAGTTAAGAACGATGGCCCATGATGAAGTTTGGATCATTCTGGCTTTGGCAGATAAACGGTACTAAAGGTGTACCGATCTAAATTTGTCAAATTATAAAGTCTGATATTTTGGTAATACCTTCAGAATATTATTAAAAATTACACCAATAATTGCTAGACACTTAACATCGTGGTAAGCACTTGCCAGACACCCATGTTGTGTTAATGTTCATGCAATTGTAATTCTACTTGCACCATAATATGCGCGCTTATTTTTAAACATAATATTTGGGTAACAATTAGCAGCCTAATTATCATAAGCAGCCCACTAAAAGTTCCCACTGCTGGGACTTGGGGCCTTAATACCATTTATTTGCCAAAGCCAGGATGACCCAAACTTCATAATGGTCCATCGTTCTTACCTGTGTTAGGAGCATGCGCTGACAAGTTTTCAGCTTTTATAAAATAACGAAGGTCTGGGGTTCACGGGCTCTTGTTCTAAGAGATTACCACACACTTCTTTAATGCTTTCAAGCCAACGAGCAACACGGAAGGGAGTAGGCATACACAGCGTTTCCCCTCTGTCAAAGTACAAGTCCGCGTGGACCATGGAGTTTGGTAATATACTGTGGCGTGAGGGCGGGGCTAGATTTGTGAATGGTGCTTTATTTTTTATGTGTTAGTGATTTGGTTGTGTGAGTATGATCGGCAATGGATCGGTACAGGTATGTTTTGTATGTAATAGTGCGGCTTTGCGCTAGTGTGCAACTTCCCCTCCCGCAAGAAATGACAGAAAGATTTGAACAATATTTTTTAGCTAAGGCTACTCCCTTCCGTGTTGCTCGCTGTTTCAACCCAACGATCTCAATACAACATGCGTTCCGTGTGCTCCCAAACTTTAGGGCGCACGGAATCATGTCATCGTTGGAAAAGAGCGAGTCCACTATTTTCGTTCTAGTCGGTTGCAGGAAGCGGTGGACGCCGGTCGTTTTTACCTATCACTATTCGTTGTCAGCAACCAAAATAAGTAGAACCACGGCATATCTCGCCGCTAGCGATTCTAGGGGTCAAGTAGATTGGTTGTTTGTAAACCACTTACGATACACACAGATATGGTTTATATCGATGTTGCAAGCATACTCTACGAATGTAAGTTGTTTTGAGTTGAATTGGACGTACAGAAAATACGCGGAAAGGATCTAACCCACAAAACGTGACGTTGGAAATGTCGACGTTTAGGGCGATTTCTCGAAAGTTATTTTTTATGGGTTAAATCCATTTTCCTTTTTAGTATCCAGGTCAAATTAATATTGTATGTTTTAGCTATATATATATATATATATGATCCGCCATAAAATGGCGGATCACATGTTTACTAAACTCCCTCAAAATTGGTGTAGAATGAAAGGAAGAGCTTGACTAGTAGAATACTACACACTGGCTCATTTCAAATCCAAGATGGCCGCCACCACGAAAAGCAGAGGGTGTTATTTTATTACACAAGCTAACTCCAGACTATAATCTAACTGTTCTAAATTTTAACCCTATTGGTTCATATGTTACGACGTGATTCAGCAACAAATATCCAAACATTGACATCTATACTAATATTTTAAAGCTGAAGAGTTTGTTTGTTTGTTTGTATGTTTGTTTGTTTGAACGCAAGGAACTCTGGAACTACTGGTCCGAATTGAAAGATTCTTTCTTTGTAGGATAGTCCATTTATCGAGGAAGGCTATAGAGTATTTAACATTACGCTACTATCAACAGGAGCCGAGCATGAAATAAAAATGTAACAAAAACGGGGAAAAAATATTGCTTTTAGAGAGCTTTCGTTGCTTGACAGCATTTGTCATGTGTTAAAGGTTGCGTCATTAGAACCTAAAGTAACCGAATTTGAACAAAATTTTAATTGGTACGACCAATTTTCGATAGATGGCGTAGCAACGCGCGCGCTTTCAGCTAGTTTATAATAATAGTATGATGTATTGTTTGATATTTTAATGTTAAATCTTGTGACGTGTAATATTTTTAGGGTTCCGTACCCAAAGGGTAAAAACGGAACCCTATTACTGAGACTTGGCTGCCCCTCTGTCTGTCACCAGGCTGTATCTCAAGAACGGTGATAGCTAGACAGTTGAAATTTTCACAGATGATGTATTTTTATTGCCGCTATAACAACACATACTAAAAATAAAATAAAAATAATATTTAAGGGCCATACAACTCAAGCAAACTAGATGGCGCTACCAGTAAAAATAAAACGCGATATCGAATTCGTCGTCAGAATCATGAGGCAAAAATCAAAATTTTGATGAAACTATGCCTGTCTGCGGAAATTGTGATGTATGCATACGAAATTCCGAATAAAGCCAAAGAGGTTTTAGCCGTTTATTTGCTAATGGTACGGGAGTCCTACTCGCACTTGGCCGTTTTTTTATAAGCTTTTATTCTACTTGCCCTGTTACTATGGGACAAATCTTGCAAGTTAAATTAGAACATGTTCCTGTTGTTATAAATTAGGTTGAAAGGAGACGGCTCATTTCTGCCCCAAGTCGTTTCAAGTTTAGGTACTCAATTAGCCCCGGAGACCTAAACAAGTTATTTAATTAAAATAACATATAATTAAATAATTCAAACTGTACATTCAATACTAACCTGCCAAGCGGGGATTGCGAATTGGTGATTTAAAAGTACCTGAATGACTATGTATAAGTAATTTTGTATTAAGGTACTGTAGTTCCATAAAACTAAACTAGATGGCGTTGTACGGCGTTAAAACACGCTTGCGAAGTTTTTGTGAATTTAAATAATGCTGTTAAGGTTTAGTTCGTGATTTGTCTTCGGGTCAGTTAGGTCAGTACCTAACAGTAGCAAGGCACATATTGGTGGGATGCAAGGTGCTCCTTAATAGGGGTCATTACTCACAGCGCCATGACAGAGTACTTGAAATCATACGTGAAGCCGTAAGCCTTTCGGTAGCTAGAGCCCAAAAGGGATTGACGATAAACAAAAGACAAATTAACTTTGTAAAAGAGGGCTCAACTTCAAACTCCAAGAACAAGCCTTACTCAATCCTGGGTTCAGCACCTGATTGGACTATTTTAATGGACACGTATGAAAAGCACTACAAAATCCCAGAGGATGTAGGTGTTTCGTCATCCAGACCGGACATTTTCCTTTTTTCTAGGGCTACGAAACGCATAGTCCTGGTAGAACTTACCGTACCGTGGGAAACTAATATACCTAAAGACCACGCGATGAAACAAAATAAGTATTACGACCTACAAAATGAATTAACAAAAAATGGCTATGTAGTTAATTTATACGCTGTAGAAGTAGGAGCGAGAGGTATACCAGCAAAATCTCTCTATAACCTGCTTAAAGACCTTGGATTGTCCAGAAGTGCAGTAAGTTCTATACTAGAACGAGTATCTAAAGCTGCACTAGTAGGATCATATCGGATTTGGCTGGGCAGGGAGAGAAATACGAGTAGTGAAGGTGAGTGTTGACGTACGTCAATATAAGGGGCCCCTTTTAAACCTACAGCCCGAGTCACAAGTCTCGGGGTCTACTCGTGATTTCTCTCTCTGCCACACGATGGACCCGGCACCCGCACGGTGAATCCATGGAATGCTAAGAAGTACGTCTCTTTGAACATTCTTATTATTTGTACCTATATGTACAGGTTATAGATTTTAGTCAAAGTAAGCCATGGTTTTCTCTTTTATTGTTTGATGTTTACTTAGTACTTACGTACACGTACAGTAAGAATTCGTTCGAAAATCGATTCGCTCGAAACTCACTCAACACATGGAATTTCTTGTGGTTTGGCCGAATCTCCTGGTCCTTCTCTGTGTTGAGTCGACATTATTTTGAGCACAGTAAGCAGTAAGTCGCAAAGTAATGAATTTACTACCTTCTTTTAGTAGTAAGTACATAATCACGTTCTTGATTACCTACTTGCGGCGTTATTTTTTTTCAATGTTTTAGTTGATATCTTTCAAACCCCGCTATGCAGGATAAAAACATAAACGGTTCCTCAATATATATTAAAAATCCTATACAATGATCCAATTTTGGTCAAGTCTCTTGCACTTTTTCTGTGGGGCAAATGCCCATGGAAAATGGGCCGTCTCCTTTGGTATACTTACGTAACTTCGGTGACAATGCAATAATATGGTACTTTTCTTCGTTTTAGAGCATTTAAATAAAAACTTATTTGATAGATTAATTTTATTACCCTACTGAAAGAAGGCTTATGTTTTTCGCGCATATCTATCTTCTATCTATATATATAAAAATCAATGCCACTTTTCGTGTTTATTGAACTCCTCCTAAACGGCTGGACCGATTTGAATGATTTTTTTTTTGTATACGTTTGGGTAGGGCCCTGGAAGGTTTAGATTCACAAATCAGCCCGGCAGATGGCGCTGCAATTGATATCTAGGTTATTATTCGAGCGAAGCCGGAGCGGGCCGCTAGTCTTGTATGTTTGTAAATTTCTTTATTCCAAACGATTGGATGGATTTTGACAATTAAGATATCGTTAGATTCGTCTTAGTCACCCAAGTGTCCTTCGATAGTATATTCGTAATACATACACAATGTTTTTTTACTTGTTCATTTTTGCAGTCGTGTTTTTTTAATTAAAGTTAGTAATTGAATGAGGTTGTGTATATAATGTGTGACGTGTGTCGGCACAGGTGGAGGGTCGGGACGGAGCGGAGCCCCACACGATGTACTTCATCAACGACGGCGTGTACGGGTCCTTCAACTGCATCCTGTACGACCACCAGCACGTCACCGCCATCCCGCTGCTGGTACGATACCCCTACTTTTATCTACAGGGCCGGATTTAGGGGAGGGCAAACGGCCATACTCCCTGGGGCCTCCACAATAAACACTTCGGGGAAAAAAAAACAAATTTCGACAGTATATTACGTTACCTTTAACCATTTGTTGTCCGGGTTTTTGCTTGAGAATCTTAACCTAGAGGAGGGGGGCGGAGGTGTATTTCAACGTCTCCAAGCGAAGCTCCGCCCCGGGGCCTCCACACCTCTAAATCCGGCCCTGTGTCTATCCAAGCGCGGTTCCAGGAGGGAAGGATTGTGACGTCATGTCTTCGTAAAAATCGTACAAATGCGGTGACGTCACTCGAAACCTCTAACCATATAAAGCGGTCACGTTATCTCGACGCATCGCTGGAATGTGGGTCTAAAACTTAATTTTTAAGCAATTTTTACTCGATCTTAATAAACAGGTAGAAACTTATCTTCTTAATATATATAATATAATAATATATATAAATCTCCTGTCACGATGTTTGTCCGCAATGGATTCCTAAACTACTTAACCGATTTTAAATTAAATTGGCACACCGTGAGCAGTCTGGTCCAACTTGAAAGATAGGATAGTTTTTATTTCGATTAATAAAAGTTTTCGATTAAGTAGTCAAGCCCCAAGATGACAATATCCGAGCGCAGCCGGAATGGGCCGCTAGTCTTTTATAGACGATGGTTCGGAACCTTTCGTGTTCCGACCGACTCGCACTTGGTCGGGTTTTTTTTGCACACCGTACTTGAGCGCCAAAATGACACATGGTCAAGCGTCCAGTTAATGTGACCGCGTTGTATGTATCTACACGTTTTCTTTGGGAAACGTAAAAAAGAAATACGTGTACATGGACTAATTAGTTTTTTTTAGTCATCCTGCCTGTTATCAAGGGCATTTTTCTGCTGCCGCGAAAAATGTATTCGTAAATGTAATGTAGTCAATAAACCTTCACATATGATTTGTTTTGACAAAACTAACCTTAAAATTTTTGAGGGTAGATTAAATTTTTGAAGTGAAAGCTTCTTTTGGCGCGCCTAGACAGATTTTTCGTTGGGTGTGAATTGAATTCTACCGTCACGCTCGGGTATGATAAGAAATCTTCGGGTAAACTCGGGACCATAGCCATTGGCCATCAAGAATGGGTCAACATTTCCCATTGGCTTACGCATTTCTAGATGGCCATGCCATGATGGCCAGGCCACGCCTTCCGGTACACCCGTGTTGTTTCCAAAGTGAGCTATCAATTTCTGAGTTATAAGTTTTCACTTCTATCGGCAGTTCCTATGACTGCCAATTTTTTAGGGTTCCGTAAAACGTAAAAACGGAACCCTTATAGATTCGTCATGTCTGTCTGTCTGTCTGTCTGTCTGTCTGTCTGTCCGTCCGTATGTCACAGCCACTTTTTGCCGAAACTATGAAAACTACACTGTTGAAACTTGGTAAGTAGATGTATTCTGTGAACCGCATTAAGATTTTTACAAAAGTTTAAAAAAAAAACAAAAATTAGGGGTGACCCCCCATACTGAGAACTGAAGCTCAAACATTTTTTTTTCATCAAACCTACACGTGTGGGGTGTCTATCGATAGGTCTTAAAAAATGATGTTGAGGTTTCTAATATAATTTTTGTCTACACTGAATAACTTGCGCGAGAGACGCTTCCAAAGTGATAAAATGTGTGTCCCCCCCCCTCTAACTTCTAAAGTAAGAGAATTAAAAAACTTAAAAAAATATATGATGTACATTACCATGTAAACTACCAACGAAAATTAGTTTGAACTCGATCTGATGAGTAGTTTTTTTTTTAGTGCGTCATAAATACACTATTATTAAAACTTCGATCAAAGTTACAACGAACTACAAGAACTATGTGTACTATGTATATTATGTTACTTGCTGGAACGGAACCCTTCATGTGCGAGTCCAACTCGCACTTGGCTACTTTTTTTTTTTTTTGATGTAATTAGCTTTTATTCCAATGTTGTTTGTGTCGCAGGAGTCCGGCGGTAAGTTGAGCGCGTGCTCGGTGTGGGGTCCGTCGTGCGACGGGCTGGACTGCGTGCTCCCGGCGGCGCGCCTGCCGCGGCTGGCGGCCGGCGCGTGGCTCTACTTCCCCGACATGGGCGCCTACACGCTGCCTGTAGCCTCGCCCTTCAACGGGTTCCCCGTGCCCGCCGTGCGATACGTGGCGTCCGACCACGTCTGGTGAGCTATACCACACACACACAACACACACTTTTTGACGTGATAACGTCTTATAATTCGATGAAGCCGGCTGCACGGCCGCAAAACATGACGTCATGTAACGTTACCGTGTTACCTCGCCTTATTACTTTTCGCACCATCTAGTGAGTGAAATGTGTATTACGGTCAAGGAGTATGTCCATGTTTTAGAAAAGCGACGATATGAAGTTAAGAACTTGTGCTAGTACAATGATGTACCCAGAGATGGCGCTTTGAACAGCTTTTCAAAAAGCTTCAGAATGTTTTACCTAGATGGCGCTTAACACAAATACGACCGCATTAAAAGGAAACGAAATTTCAACCGCGAAAATTTTCTTGTGAAAAATGCTACCAAACCATCAGTATTTTCTTAAGACGTTGTCACGTTCAACTATCGTCAGTAAACAGACTTTACAGACAACCATATTTTTTTTATTTTTTTTTATTCTCCCAGGGAAAATTCTTTAGGAATTCCACTGGCTCCAATGGCAGCGCAGTGTATATGTGGGACTCTCCACCAGATATGGCGACCTACCCATTAAAACCCCTGGGGTGTTTCATCCTCACGTTAATATAGCGGAACTGCGGGAACACTTTCGTAACCAAACGCGGAAACGACAGCGTTTGTCTTCCAAGACACGTCCCTGTGAAGATTGTCCCCCCTCTTTTCTTGAGAGGCGCGTGGAAACACCGCGCGCGCCACCTCAACACAACACACCCTGCCTGTAGCCTCGCCCTTCGACGGGTTCCCAGTGCCGGCCGTGCGATACGTGGCGTCCGACCGCGTCTGGTCAGTCACCACACATACACTACAAGCCCGTGAACAACATTTATGGGTCAAATGAACCACCAGGAGACATATGTAGGATGATAGAAGGGTATAAAGTAATAAGATTCAGCACTATGCCGTCACTTCAATATTCAATACCTCTTCTAATCTATTATTCCGCAACGCCGTACAAAAATCATGCGACAAGGAGCAATGATCGAGGGTTGCAACCCAGCGGGGGTCAACTGCACTCAGTTGGACAGCTTACAAGTGCCGGCATAGTGCTGAATCTTATTAGTTTATACCCTTCCATCATCCTACATAGGTCTCCTGGTGGCTCATTTGACCCATAAATGTTCACGAGCCTGTAGTCTACACCCTCACACAACACACTGACCGGATTATTCTATCCTGAACACTTTTTTTTAGATATCCTTATGATAATTTCAGTAGTATACAGGATTACTGGTAACTAGCCTGCATCCGTTGGGATGGACATGTTCTGTATATTTAAACAAACAACCTTAGTTAAAACTCAATACGTATCCAAAAAATAGTGTTTGTTGTCTTCTCTAGCGCTGTTTAGTGGCTGTACACTGTTTATTCACTTAGACACATCATTTATCTGTATATTCATCATCATATATATTTCTAGATTATTTATACTTGACATATTTATTTATTTTTTAAATAAAGAGTGACGAGACGAGCAGGACATGTGCCCGATGGTAAGTAGCAACATGCCTGTCACATAACAGCACAGTGAGATGCAATCATTACCTAGCACTGCACTGCGCTCGTCACCCAGAGATCCAAGCTGTTATATCTCCAAGCCCTGTAATTTCTCTGGAAACATTACCCTTCAAACCGGAACATAGTAATGTTTGCACATTACTGCTTGGCGGTAGAATAATTGACAAAGGTGTGGTACTTCCCCAGGCGGACTCTGCTAAGAGTCCTACCACTACTAAATACATATGTATTATGTATTTTACGTTACACTAAACTTATTAATGGTATACGCTTAGCTTATGAATGCTAGTTAAAATAATGTTCCCAGTAATCGCTTTAACTCATGGTCGTTTCATTTACAGGGCCATGATCAAAGACCTGTACCCGGAGACGTGTGACGTGTTCACCACGGAGCCGTACTCCGTGGCGGGCGGGTCGGGGCCCCCCTCCCCCGCGGCCACGCCCCCCCTCACGCCCCCCGCCACGCCCCTGCACCACGGCGTCTTCATCGAGTGCGCGCTCAAGTGAGGGGCCGCCCCTCGCGCGCGCGCCGGCTAGGCCGGTGAAGGTGATACATTAACCGTACACTTGTACCCTCTAACGACGCGCTATCACAAAGTTTTGTGCAATAATTTGTATTATTTAAACAGTTGTGTAACATGTTTAAGATATTGGGTAAATTGTTTATGCAATTGTGTAAATTGTTTATGCGATTGTGTAAATCGTTTATGCAATTGTGTTAATTGTTTAAGCAATTGTGTAAGTTGCTTAAGGAATAATGTAAAAGAACAGCAAATTTTCAGCAATAGTGTGAAACGTTTCAGCTATTGTGTAATTTTTTTTAGCAATTGTGTAAATTGTTTATGCAATTGTGTAGATTGTTTATGCAATTGTGTAAATTGTTTATGCAATTGTGTAAGTTGCTTAAGCAATAATGTAAAACAGCAGCAAATTTTCAGCAATAGTGTGAAACGTTTGAGCTATTGCGTAAAATTTTTGAGCAATTGTGTAAAACTTTCAAGCAATAATGAAGTATATTTTAGCTATAGTTGGTGTATTTTACGAAGGTTTGTAAAACTTTTGACCGGTGAAGTGAAAAAATTGAACTATTACAAAGACAATTTCAGCTATTATCGGGCTATAGATACCTACAACAACTATACTACTAACGACACACGACAAAATGTGAGTTTAACTTGTGTTTCTGTACTTAGCCCTACAACCACAACCAAATGTAATGATCCACCTGAAATAAAACTGTGTATAGTGCATCGATATTCGCTTGGAAAACATAACATTTGTGAAGTATATCAGCTAAGTAATTGTATTTCCAGTAGATAGAAGTCGGCCGCTGGCTATGAGATGTCTGTCGCTCAAATAAGTGTAAAGTTTCATTCGCACCGGACTGTCAGCTGCTACAACTTCGTATTGAAAGAGGATAGGAACTTTGGCACACAACAATAGACTACTTTCTCGTTCGAAATGACGCGCTCACGCCTTTTTAAGGCAGAGTCCAACTGTGCAATTATCACTTCTTTGCCAGACAGACATTTTACCTTGTAATACAAAAATAACTTGTTTTTAATCGTGCCGATAATCTTAGCTCAAACATTTCGTGGTCAGCGGCCGAGAGACATTTGTTGTGATGTTATTTGAATTGTAAACAAATCGTGAACCCTCACGGTCACGTTACGTTCAAAGCGGAATATAATGAGTACTTTTATAAGGAGAAGTAATATTGTCGTCTCTGTTAATATCGCGTTAACGCAAGCAATTGTATGAAAAGTTTGAGATGAACTTCTTAGCATTCCAGGGATTCACCGTGCGGGTGCCGGGTCCATCGTGTGGCAGAGAGAGAAATCTCGAGTAGACCCCAAGACTTGTGACTCGGGCGTAGGTTTAAAAGGGGCCCCTTTGTGACGTACGTCAACACTCACATTCACTACTCGTATTTCTCTCCCTGCCCAGCCAAATCCGATATGATCCTACTAGTGCAGCTTTAGATACTCGTTCTAGTATAGAACTTACTGCACTTCTGGACAAGCTAAGGTCTTTAAGCAGGTTATAGAGAGATTTTGCTGGTATAACTCTCGCTCCTACTTCTACAGCGAAGCACTCTTTATTTCGCGTAAAAGGCATTTTTGACGTGATAACGTCTTATAATTCGGTGAAGCCGGCTGCACGCCCGCAAAACATGACGTCATGTAACGTTATCATTAGTTCGTCGTCAGTGCCATGCGGACGAAGCTGAGCGCCACCCGCCGAGTCGAGCGGTATCACTACTCGCGCTATCAGCGTACTGATTTCTTAAGACGTTGTCACGTTTAACTATCGTCAGTAAACCGACTTTACAGACAACCATTTTTTTAATTAATTGTCTAGCGAAAGTTTCGTACTGAGTTTACTTTCCGTGACCTCTGAACGTAACGTGACCGCTGAACGTAATGTGACCGTGTCGGTTTAAAATACATTTTGAAACTAAATGTTTTTAGTATATTTTTTTATTATATTTTTATACGAGATGTTTGTGATATTGTTCAAGTGTATGTATGTATCACCTTCATTTAAGGCGTTGCCAAACGATGATATAATATAAAATGGCGTTACTAAAATGGACTCTGAATGCACACGATTTAGTAAATCTTTAAATATTTTTTTTGTAGAACTTCACTGTGTAATATTATAATTATTTTTCGATGTTAATGTCAATGTTTTCATTTATATAAAAAAAAATGTGTTTAAATTTTAATTTGAAATGTTTAATTATAAAGTGTATCGATTTGTATCCGCAGTGTTGGTAAATTAAATAGTGTTATTAATTCTGTGTTGTATTCTATCTCGCTTTATCTATTGTAGATAGAGCGAGACGAATATTGTGTGAAGTAAATATGGTCTAAAGTAGGTGATGGACTAGCGCGTAGGCTCCCGAGTCTACTCATCAGCTGCTAATACCTTTCACGTGAAGCCACGATTGTCCGTGTTAGTATTTTCTTTGCAAGAATGCAAATGAATAATAAAACTGATGAATTAGTTCGGTTTGCGAGCCGCGGGCTTACTCGGTGCGGTCTTGACTGCGTACTCGTACGGGCCTGTACCGCCGAGCTTACTCGCCGCAGTCTTATTCGCATGTCGATCACCTGCTTTAATGTAATTCTTGACATTAAACCTCTTACAGTTTTTTTTAATGTCCTGAAAAGGCGCAGTTATTGTGCAATTTTTAAAATTCTTAGGTAATTGTTTGACTTGAAAATTTTATGAAATTAACTATGATACAAATTGTCTTGTTCTATCTTATTGTGAATTTTACATAATGTAATTATATTATTAATTTTGAATTTGTTTCAAGAATATATAAATTTTAACTAATATTGTACCGTAGAGAAATGTAGACATTTGTATGTGTGAGTGTAAATTAGGTTTTTTTCCAATACTAACACCTATATATTGATCAATGTGTTTCATTTTTTTTATACTAAATTGCATTTAATAGCTGTTTACGACAAATTTAACGTAACGCTGCCATTTATAACCTACAAACAATACACCTGGTGAACAATCATTTGAAGCAAAACATTACCCACGAGTCGTATAACTCACATGTACATATATTCACAAATTCACATGCTATTTCCCTACAAATAAGGGTTATTTTCATCTGGCGGGTTGATTTCGTCAATTGGCTTGCAATATCACACCACAAGAATCGAAAGATGCCAACACTGACTGTGTTAGCATTATTGGTATTAAAATCAGTTCTTATATTAATATAGCGGAAATCCGATTTTGTCATGTTCTTAATCTGCTGCCGATCATTATAATGTGTATTTTCCAGTTACACAGTACTATGCGTTGTTTCATATCACGCTACATTCCTGTCAGTGCTCGTAGACTTGTTCGTTTCGTCTTTAGGTGAATGCACGGAAAATGTTACTAAATTGCTTTTTCGAATAATATATTATATCAGCTAAAATATGTCGTTTTATTTGTAGTTGTAAGTTTAATACCTTATATACCCGTGAACAAAATTATGAGACCTATATATATAATGGGCTTATTCCTGTTTTCCCCCTTAGGGGGGGAAACTTAATGGTAGTATATAATAATAAGATTCAGCACTATGGCGTCACTTGTCACTTAATCAATCTGTCGTGAGTGCTGGTGAAGATATGGGGTTGCAATCCTCTAAACTTTTCTCCTTGTCACATGAGTTTTGTATGCATTGTCATTGTGATAGAAGAGGTATTGAAACTGTTAGGATCCAATGCCGTACATACTAATCCAATGACCAAACTTACCCTAAGAATGAATTTTTCTGCCAAAAATAATAATTGAAAAATTACAATTTTTATAGTTTATTTATTATATATATATTTAAATATATTTTTATAGTTAGAGGTGGGTTATTCGGAGATTAGTTTTTAAATTATTATTTTAGTTAATACGTAATATCTTTCTCGTTTTAAGAGTATTTACTTTTACAGAGCGAATTCGTAGTCGTTTCAACATAACATTTTAATCTCTTTAGAAATTTTATTTTTAAAGTTTCAATATCTCTTCTAATCCATCATTCCGAAACGCCGTACAAAAATTATGCGACATGGAGAAATTATCGAGGGTTGCAACCCCTATCTTCACCTGCTCTCAGTTGGACAGCTTACAAGTGACGCCATATCATTCCTTGAACCAACCGTCGCCGTATCCGCACAACGACTTTCAGATCAAGTTCGAGCCATTCGCCGGTGCAAGCTGCTGGATGACTCGGTACTTGATCGACTACGACTGGAGGAACAACATACTCGCCCAGCTTCTGCCTCGTCTCGGGATCCGCCCGCCGCGTCGTCGACCCTGACACTAGCCTCAGTGCCAGCGTCAGTGGCGACACTTGCGGCGCCGGCCGACCCCGACATCGAGGAGGAAGGCTTAGGGAGTAGTAATGTAAGAGGGCAACTGAGGAGTGCTTTGGAAGACGCGATCTTCCAATATCGACTCGCACCAAATTCTAGGCCGCGCTTACCACGTTTACCCACCCTTATACAAATATCTCGGTATGTCACAGTCATTGGGTATATCAGCAGATGACATTAAGAAATCGGTGAAGGAGCGCTTCTTTTGCCGGCTGACAAAAGTACTTAAAAGTCTTCTGTCAGGCGGTAACAAGGCGCGAGCCTTCAACGGGTGGGTGATGCCTCTGCTGATACTCCTTTGGCATACTGAGATGGACTCAGACTGAGCTCGACGCCCTGGACAGAAAGGTCCGTCAACTGCTCACAACATACCGCATGCTACATCCGCGCTCGTCTGTTATGAGACTGTATATCCCGCGGAAATGGGGAGGTCGAGGCTTTTTAAATCCCAAGAACCTTCACAACCGCGAGGTATGCAGTCTCAGGGATTATTTCCGCAACAGCGAGTCCGGGATGCATCGCGATGTTGTGGCAGTTGACAGGAGCCTCACGCCTCTTTCAATGGCAAACGAGAACTGGCGCAAACCATCAGTGCTCAGCACTGATGATCGCAAGGAAGTATGGAAGAGCAAGGAGCTGCACGGGCGATTCCATCGGGCCCTGACGGGACCCGATGTGAATCTGCTCTCGTCGGTGAACTGGCTACGCTTCGGGGACCTCTTCGGAGAAACCGAGGGGTTTGTCTGTGCAATTGCGGACGAAGTTATCAAGACGAACAACTACCGGAAATACATTAATAAAGGACGGTACAGTCGTCATTTGTCGGGCATGCCGCCGTCCAGGCGAATCACTTCGTCATGTTATTTCCGGTTGTTCGCATCTTGCTAACGGCGAGTACTTGCACAGACATAACCAATAGCCAGGATCATCCACCAGCAATTTGCTCTTCGATACTGCCTTGTCGAGTCCGAGGTGCCGTACTATAAGTACGCACCTCTGCCAGTTCTCGAGAATGGTCGTGCGTTGCTCTACTGGGACCGCTCTATCATCACGGACAGGACTATTGTCGCCAATAAGCCTGATATCGTGCTGGTGATCGGTCTCAGCGCCGGGCTGTGATCGTCAATATCACCGTACCACATGACGAGAACCTCGTGAAAGCCGAGAAGGACCAAGCTAAGCAAGTACCTTGACTTGGCTCACGAGGTTACCGCCATGTGGGATGTTGGTTCGACGATCATAGTGCCAATAGTCGTGTCGGCAAACGGCCTTATAGCGAAAAGTCTTGACCTTAAGAGACTTTCGCTAGACGGTTGGATTAAGGGTCAGATGCACGCGGCGGTCATCCTCGACACAGCGCGCATCGTCAGGAGGTTCCTCAGTCTACAGCCCTAACCACCGGTAGCTTGGGCCCTGTCCCGCTGCTGGCGGCTATCTAGGTTTAAGTTTTTATAATGTTTTTATGTTCTTTTGTATAAATATGGTAAAAACTTAAATTTAAGAAACGAAATAAATACGTAGATAATATTAAAGAGTGACGAGACGAAGAGGACATGTGCCTGATGCCATGCCTGCCACATAACAGCACAGTGACACGCAGCTATTGGAAGATGGAGAGTCCAAATCATTACCTAGCACTGCACTGCGCTCGTCACCCAGAGATCTAAGATGTTATATCTTTAAGCCCTGTAATTTCTCTGGAAACATTGCCCTTCAAACCGGAACACAGTAATTTTTGCACATTACTGCTTGGCTGTAGAATAACTGGCAAAGGTGTGGTACTTCCCCAGGCGGACTCTGCCACGAGTCCTACCGATTTGTTCGCGATGACGCCTAACACTTTTAAAAACGCAGTTTGTGGGCGGTTCTTCGATATAACCAAAGACAAATACGAAGACTAAGAATAAGTTTTCAAAAAAACGCAGGCTGAAAGCCAAACAGAGAAATTACAGGGCTTAGAGATATACCAACTTAGATCTCTGGGTGACGAGCGCAGTGCAGTGCTAGGTAATGATTTTGGCTCTTCATGTTGGAACATATAGCTGCGTGTCACTGTGCTGTTATGTGGCAGGTGTGTTGCTTACCATCAGGCACATGTCCTGCGCGTCTTGTCACTCTTTATTTAAAAAAAAAAACATGTAATTGACGTAAGCCATTAATCTGACTAATTTTTGTTTAATTTCTAAATTTGTAAACTCGTTCGCTTCTTGTTGCAACTTTTGTTCTATCTGTATTCACTTTTTTTCTTTTTGCTTGTTTTAATAGTGAAAACTGTATTTGGCTTTAGTGTTCTACTCATCTTAATTTTTTTGTTTCTATAATGCTGTTTGTTATCCATGTAAAAAAAAACGAAAACTAAATAGTTTTTCTTTAATAAAAAAAAAATGTTAGGTAATTATATTCAGGACAGCTATTTTTTTACAAAACTCATTTGCTATTTATTAAATTGAACATAAAATACTTTTCATTCAATAAACAACTCGGTGAAGGTCGTTGTATAGCGGGATCTTAAGATTTTCCCAATCTAACTATTCAGGATATAAAAAAAAAAACATTTTTTGCATACATACAAAATCATTTATTAACATCACAAGTTCCATACATTAGTTTATAACCTTTCAACATTTCGCTCGCATATTACAAAACCTCTCTCATAATCAACAAAATCTCATATTAACACACGGCCAGCGTTCTTCAACAATACATTAATTAGATAACAAGTAATTTTAAACAATACAATTTTAATGTTGGATACATATTTCCAGAACCAATACAAAAAACTACTAATTGGGTTATTATTACAATATTACAATGCATTTTAATAGGCAAACGCATGACCGCCATTTCGCCTGATCTTAAGATACACTAGGCTACGATGGGGCGCACTTACCTAGAACATACTCGAACTTAACTTGAACACACTAAGATTGTATCGAATAGGGTACAATCCTCAAAAAAACTAAGTAGCCCGTTAGTTAGATTGCCAAAAAATATTGAACACGTATTTTTTCTTTTGTTTCACAAACAAAAAATGACTTGCTAGTACGATTTTTACTCACGAGTGACGTCGCGGGGGTCGCGCCGAAGTTTGATGGTCTATATCTTTGACGATTTTTAATATTAGGTATGAAAAAACAAAAAATACGTGTCCAATATTTTTCCATGATCTAGCTGACGGACTAATTAGGATGGTGTATTTTTGACCCAGTCCGGTACCCTATTCTCTAGTCAATAAATTCACTCAGATAGGACATTCCACAGTCCAGCTGTTCGTATAACGAATGTGACATCAAACATTTTCGTCCGTCTTAGGAATGTCAATCATGAAACGGTGTGTCGCCTTTTCCATTTTCCGAACATTCAAATAGACGCTAGTAGTTACAGTAAGTAGAATTATATGAATTTTCAAGGTAAAAGTTATTTTTTAATCCATTAAAGGTGATTTTTCAAAACACTTATCTGGTCACACTGTTTCACTGATATAACAATTGTCGGCTTGTAAGTAATACCCCGTTTACATGATTCCAGTCCAGGGACCGAATCCAGCGCTGGATTGCTTACTGGAATAATGGAAACCGGCACTGGAATGCATCAATCCAGTGCCAATGCATTCCAGTGCTGGTTTACATTATTCCAGTAAGCAATCCAGCGCTGGATTCGGTCGCTGGACTGGAATAATGGCGCAAAGGCTGGATTAACGCAATGCAGAGAAAACATACAGTATAGAGAAAATCTCCAATATAAATTACAATATCACATGATCACATGAAAATGCTTGCCAAATTCCAACCATTCAGTCCTTACGACATACATATTATGTTAAGTTTTTTTTTAAGTTAATTCATCCACTTTTTACAATTATGCTGGGCCCACACTAACGAGAAATGGCGTTAATTATCGCGATAATGGACGTTAACCGTCGGTGTAAACTACACCTAATGGTCATAAACCGTCGGTGTAAACTACACCTAATGGCCATAAACCGTAGGTGTATTTTACACCTACGGTTAAAGTCCATTATCGCGATAATTAATGCATTTCTCGTTAATGTGGCCCCAGCATTAAGGACACGCATAAATCATCTTTCACACAAAACTATACACACAACTCATTCATAACTTTAAATGGCTTAAATTTCACCTAATGTATATTCAGCGCAAAACTTTATGAGCTATCGGAAGCGAGGTACGCTTACAAAACAGCCAATGAGTAGCCGTACTTTCGGTGTGTACAAATATTTTTCAATCGATAGCAGACTTGCTTGCACTTGACCACCCCGTCTGATGTTATAATGCGGTCTTAAATAATATAAATGCATCTGCAGTCTATTAAGATACTAGTTGTAAATGTAAGACGTCAAGTTTTCGACTTTATTCCCTTAGCTTATGGTGCGAGAGCTCATAAAGTTTAGCGCGCCGGTGTTGTGAAGTTGTAATGGGATTGGCGTCGAGTCGGTGACCACACTGAACGCCGATCTGAAAGCAAAAGACGTCAATTATTAATATAAGTTTATGCCATTAATAATTCAATGTTTAATCAATACAACAAAAATAAAGTCCATAATTACCCTAACAGTACCCGGCACAAAAGTGCCCATTACGCTGGCAGCATTACCACGCTTAATAGCAACGGACAATCTTTGTGCCAGGTACAAGCCAGAGCGGGAGTCTCCGCCATTTTCCCTATGGATTTCCCATTTTGCCATTAGATAGATAGAATTAGTTTATTAATTGGTTTATGGACTCGATTGGTGCTGGACTGGCCCTCCAAACCATTTTGGGTAGGTATTAGCGGCAGAAAACTAGTCACATTATACCTTTCACCAGCGAGGTTTGTACATCCGTGTTGGGGTACAATGGACGAGCGCAGTGCTGTACCAGGTAATGATTTGGACTCTTCATGTTCAAATAGCTGCGTGTCACTGTGTTGTTATATGGCAGGCATGTTGCTTACCATCAGACACGTGTTCTGCTCGTCT
This sequence comes from Ectropis crepuscularia, assembly GCA_963693475.1. Classification (NCBI taxonomy): domain Eukaryota; kingdom Metazoa; phylum Arthropoda; class Insecta; order Lepidoptera; family Geometridae; genus Ectropis; species Ectropis crepuscularia. Next base: position 11,818,830 of record OY856368.1, on the reverse strand, counting down.
CTATACCTCCTATAATCAAGGGCAAAGGCAAGGGGGGGGGTGCCATAACCCTATCTTCTGGCCTGGGCCCTACATACATCATAGGTAGGGGCCAAATTAAAACATACGCATGCACTTATCGATATCACACGGTCATGTCTATGTCTTGGCCATGTCTATGTGCACCAAAGCTTGATCCCCCCCATGCCTGTAATTGTTACTTGTTACCATTCAGTGTTCTTGGACCGCTATTGGAAACAAGCATGTATAAACTGCCATATATGCATGGCCATGTCAATTACGAGTAGTAAGTTAAAGTCCAAGTTATTTATTCATAAATTTACAATTTACACGTCAATTTTAAAGAACAGCATACAATGCGTATACATTTTTAAAGTTTAAATTGAACATTCTATTGTATGATACTTAGTGTCAACCATTAAAATACACTATGTATTTATTACAATTGTAATGAACAATGTCAATTGTGTACAATTTTATTGTGAGTTTACCATCACTCTTTAAAAACTCGCTGTAACTATAAAAAGTTTGATCGATAAGCCAGCTTTTTAATCGGTTTTCGAAGCTGCCCAAACTCGGGGCTGATTTAACTATTTTAGGAAGATAGTACAGTAACTTTATACATTACCGTAGGCGTTAAATCCGGTAGATCTGATTTTTTGCAGACTTGTTTATGATGTTGGCCTAATGATTGTCCCAAGTTTGTGACCTCGAGCGACGAACGCAACTTTGTCAAAAATCGAAAAAATCGTTTATTTTTCAAATTTTGGCGATTATAACCCTGAACGACTAGTTTTTGTAAAAACTTTCTAATGGCGCTTATAAAGTAGACTAAATTTGCTACAATATGATACTAGAATTGTCTCTGTACACCTAATAGTTTCTGAGAACAAGGCTTTCAAAGTTTATAATTTTTTTCGTACTTCGCAATTTTTAGCAATATTTTAACTCCTACTTGACCACTTTGTGGCACAGTTACGGCGGTTTTTAACCCCCGACCAAAAGCAGAGGTGTTATAAATTTGACGTCGAAGTCTGTCTGTCTATCAGACAGACACACATACAGGTCTGTCTCTATGTGTATCTGCCTGTGTGTGTATCTGTCAATGGCACCGTAGAGCTCAAACGGATGGGCCGATTTCGATGCGGTTTTTTTAATTTGAAGATAAATTTTTGTGTTGATGGTTTGAGCTATTTTTGGTTAATATCGATTCAAGATGGCCGCCTCCACCAAATGGCAGACCTCATATTTCATCACAATCTACCTCAATATGGGTATCAAATGAAAGGGCTTGACTAGTAGAGTACTATACAGTATAACAAATTTCAAATCACAAAATGGCGAACTCCATAATATTTTTTTTCACTAATGCCTTAATATGGGGGTCAAATGAAAGAGCTTGACTAGTAGACTACTATACACTATGAAAAATTTATATTTATACCATATCGAGGTAGTTGTGAAAAAAGAAACGTATTTCGTCATTTTGTGGTTGCGGCCATCATGAATTTGAAATTTGTCATAGTGCATAGTAGTCTACTAGTCAAACCCTTTCATTTGATACCCATATTAAGGTAATAGTGAAGAAAAAAAAATGTAGTTCGCTATTTTGTGATTTGAAATTTGTTATACTGTATAGTACTCTACTAGTCAAGCCCTTTCATTTGATACCCATATTGAGGTAGATTGTGATGAAATATTTGGTCTGTCATTTGGTGGAGGCGGCCATCTTGAATCGATATTACCCAAAAATAGCTCAAAACATCAACACAAAAATTTATCTTCAAATAAAAAAAACCGCATCGAAATCGGCCCATCCGTTTGAGCTCTACGGTGCCATTGACAGATACACACACAGGCAGATACACATAGAGACAGACCTGTATGTGTGTCTGTCTGATAGACAGACAGACTTCGACGTCAAATTTATAACACCTCTGCTTTTGGCCGGGGGTTAAAAACCACCGTAACTGTGCCACAAAGTGGTCAAGTAGGAGTTAAAATATTGCTAAAAATTGCGAAGTAGGAAAAAAATTATAAACTTTGAAAGACTTATTCTCAGAAACTATTGGGTGTACAGAGACAATTCTAGTATCATATTGTAGCAAATTTAGTCTACTTTATAAGCGCCATTAGAAAGTTTTTACAAAAACTTGTCGTTTAGGGTTATAATCGCCAAAGTTTGAAAAATAAACGATTTTTTCGCGGTTTTTTCGATTTTTGACAAAGTTGCGTTCGTCGCTCGAGGTCACAAACTTGGGACAATCATTAGGCCAACATCATAAACAAGTCTGCAAAAAATCAGATCTACCGGATTTAACGCATCCTACTCCATACATTCAGGCGACAAAGTTACTGGACTAAGAGTGTTATAAACTTCCGGTCCCATAACGTGAGTCAGCTTTTCCGATCTCGTGTGGTATACTGTCCATCTTGTCAGCGTCGCGTATGTTGCGAGAATTTCTCTCTCCTCGCGTATTGTATGATTCTAGATTATTTCTGACATACACAGTCACCTGGTAGATCAATATAGCAGGTAACGTAAGTATGCTAAGCTCTTTGAAATATGGTCTGACGGATGTGCATTGCGATATGCCAACGATGGCACGTACGGCACGTTTTTGGGCGCGGAAATCACGCTCTCAGTCGGCAGCGTGCTCGTAAAGCTCGGCGCCGTATTGTAAATAATGCTCTGGGTTCCTAGGATTACGTTGCCGTCACATAGCGGACGAAATATTACGGACGTAAAACTACGGCCGTCTTTACGGCGACGACAAGTGGAAAATTCCACTGCCGCTACATTACATCGTCAGCCAGCAACATCAACAAGCAGGAGAGAAAAAGAAGGACCTTGATTTAATCAAGTATGATATAATTATAGCTCCAGTTGGAATTAAAACCCATTCTGTACGTCGTACGGACGTCGGTCCAGTCAAAAAAACTCAAAATATATCGATATGGCTTCACCGCTATAATCTTACGTTCGAAAAACGTTCACGAACTATTCAACACCGTCAAGACGGCTGTCTTTCAAGTAGCGTCACCGCTTCTTTACGTTACGTTGTCAATCACCGTCCTCTAACAAACCGCGCCATAGTGTTAACATAGACAACGTTCTCGTGACGTCATTCACCGCTACATCACGTCCGCTATGTGACGGCAACGTAATCCTAGGTACCCAGAGCATAAGAATGCACTGTGGCGAAGTAACACGCACGTGCCACTCGGGATACTCGTCTTAGCGCAAAGCACGCATCGCTGAGTTTAGCACACATGTTGTCGATGTGGTGTTATAATACCTGATGTCCGCTTTGTTCTTGAGCGGTCAGCGGTCAGCAGAGCTGCACGGCCGCGGCGGCCAGGTACCCTTGCAGCGCGGCGCCGTGCGGCTCGGGCAGGGCCGCCAGCCGCGCGGGCAGCACGCCCGGCGCCGCGCGCGCCGCCGCGCCCAGGGACTCCGCCAGGTAGCGCTTCGGGTCCTCCACACCTGGATACATAAACATAATACATACATAAACCCTTTATAGCATGTTCGGTAAATTACTTGAACGGCCTGAGAACCACAATCCGATCTTGTAATGAGTTACCGAGTTCATTAATTATGTACTAAAACTATACTAAGCTCTGCTACCACACAATAGGGTACCGGACTGGGTCAAAAATACACCATTCTAATTAGTCCGTCAGCTAGATCATGGAAAAATATTGGATACGTATTTTTTGTTTTTTCATAATTTTAATAAAGTAGCCAAGTGCGAGTTGGACTCGCCCATGAAGGGTTCCGTTCCAGCAAGTAACATAATATACATAGTACACATAGTTCTTGTAGTTCGTTGTAACTTTGATCGAAGTTTTAATAATAGTGTATTTATGACGTACTAAAAAAAAACTACTCATCAGATCGAGTTCAAACTAATTTTCGTTGGTAGTTTTCATGGTAATGTACATCATATATTTTTTTTAGTTTTTTCATTCTCTTACTTTAGAAGTTAGAGGGGGGGGACACACATTTTACCACTTTGGAAGCGTCTCTCGCGCAAGTTATTCAGTGTAGACAAAAATTATATTAGAAACCTCAACATCATTTTTTAAGACCTATCGATAGACACCCCACACGTGTAGGTTTGATGAAAAAAACATTTTTGAGCTTCAGTTCTCAGTATGGGGGGCAACCCTCATTTTTGTTTTTTTAAAAAACATTTGTAAAAATCTTAATGCGGTTCACAGAATACATCTGCTCACCAAGTTTAAACAGTGTAGTTCTCATAGTTTCGGCAAAAAGTGGCTGTGACATACGGACGGACAGACAGACAGACAGACAGACATGACGAATCTATAAGGGTTCCGTTTTTACGTTTTACGGAACCCTAAAAAGGCAATGGCTGAAAAACTAAAAAAATAATTATCTATCTATCTATGATTCTATCTATGATTATTTCTGCAGATTATAAACCACAGTCAATATCTGCGCTATAGATCATTAACCCTTAAACCCAATCCTAGGAGAAACACTATTCCTACCCTGGTGTTTTACAGAGCTAGCTGCGGCACGTACCTGCGAGCGGGTCGTCTGCGGCGCCGCGCGCGCACGCCAGGCTCGCGTACTGCGCCTGGTAGCCGGGCGCGTCGTCCACCTCGATGAAGTGGTCCTCGGGGTGCGTGCTCTCGTCCGGAGGCATCTCGAATAGTGTGATCAATGCCTGGAAGGATAGATAAATAGCTTTATTGCACTATTTATACAGTACAAAACAAATATTAAGAAACAACAACCTAAAAAGAAAATTTAGTTACAATTGGCGGAAGGACATATTTTGAAGTGATAATTTCTTTTGGCTCACCACGGGAAACTTGAATCCCTCGCGTAACGAGCGCACGCGCGCTTACCTCCATGAGGCGCGGCCACATCGGCGCGAGCGAGCCGCGCACGAAGTGCTGCGACTCGCAGAGCAGCTTACCTCCATGAGGCGCGGCCACATCGGAGCCAGCGAGCCGCGCACGAAGTGCTGCGACTCGCAGAGCAGCTTACCTCCATGAGGCGCGGCCACATCGGAGCCAGCGAGCCGCGCACGAAGTGCTGCGACTCGCAGAGCAGCTTACCTCCATGAGGCGCGGCCACATCGGCGCGAGCGAGCCGCGCACGAAGTGCTGCGACTCGCAGAGCAGCTTACCTCCATGAGGCGCGGCCACATCGGAGCCAGCGAGCCGCGCACGAAGTGCTGCGACTCGCAGAGCAGCTTACCTCCATGAGGCGCGGCCACATCGGCGCGAGCGAGCCGCGCACGAAGTGCTGCGACTCGCAGAGCAGCTTACCTCCATGAGGCGCGCCCACATCGGAGCCAGCGAGCCGCGCACGAAGTGCTGCGACTCGCAGAGCAGCTTACCTCCATGAGGCGCGGCCACATCGGAGCCAGCGAGCCGCGCACGAAGTGCTGCGACTCGCAGAGCAGCTTACCTCCATGAGGCGCGGCCACATCGGAGCCAGCGAGCCGCGCACGAAGTGCTGCGACTCGCAGAGCAGCTTACCTCCATGAGGCGCGGCCACATCGGCGCGAGCGAGCCGCGCACGAAGTGCTGCGACTCGCAGAGCAGCTTACCTCCATGAGGCGCGCCCACATCGGAGCCAGCGAGCCGCGCACGAAGTGCTGCGACTCGCAGAGCAGCTTACCTCCATGAGGCGCGGCCACATCGGAGCCAGCGAGCCGCGCACGAAGTGCTGCGACTCGCAGAGCAGCTTACCTCCATGAGGCGCGGCCACATCGGCGCGAGCGAGCCGCGCACGAAGTGCTGCGACTCGCAGAGCAGCTTACCTCCATGAGGCGCGCCCACATCGGAGCCAGCGAGCCGCGCACGAAGTGCTGCGACTCGCAGAGCAGCTTACCTCCATGAGGCGCGGCCACATCGGAGCCAGCGAGCCGCGCACGAAGTGCTGCGACTCGCAGAGCAGCTTACCTCCATGAGGCGCGGCCACATCGGAGCCAGCGAGCCGCGCACGAAGTGCTGCGACTCGCAGAGCAGCTTACCTCCATGAGGCGCGGCCACATCGGAGCCAGCGAGCCGCGCACGAAGTGCTGCGACTCGCAGAGCAGCTTACCTCCATGAGGCGCGGCCACATCGGCGCGAGCGAGCCGCGCACGAAGTGCTGCGACTCGCAGAGCAGCTTACCTCCATGAGGCGCGCCCACATCGGAGCCAGCGAGCCGCGCACGAAGTGCTGCGACTCGCAGAGCAGCTTACCTCCATGAGGCGCGGCCACATCGGAGCCAGCGAGCCGCGCACGAAGTGCTGCGACTCGCAGAGCAGCTTGACGCATCCGACGGCGGCCGCCTTGCGCTCGAGCGCGCCCGTCACCTTCTGCAGGTCCGGCACCAGCACGCGGTCCACGTACATCGCGAACATACTGACACAAACGTACAACATACTATAAGACAAAGTCACTTCCCGCGTCTCTCCGTCTCTATATTATATGCTTACATCTTACATAAAGAATGAGTTAATGTATCCCGTATGTATAATGAAATGAAAATGTGTGAAACAAAATTGATTCTTAAACAAACGTAGCTAAGTACTAACGTCACAGAATAAATATAAGTACAAGTACAGAAGCCTCACTTACCGAAAACAATTATATAAATAGCGACTCTTGCTGGGACACAGCAAAGTTCAATTCAGCTCGCAATACCTGTCGCGATTTTCAAATAAATACTCATACTCTTTTATTGATAACGAGTAGTTACATGTCATATTAAAGATATTCAAATTAATACAAGTATATGTCAATAGGAAATACAAGTTACTTATAAATATGTCAATTTAAAATTCCACAACAATACTTAAAATTAGAGATGAAACGAATAGTGGTTTGGCCGGATACCGGATACCGGATATTCGGCAAGCTACGAGGCCGGAGTGCCGGATATCCGGCTACCGGATATTCGGCCCTTTATCGATTAATTTATCGATTTACGATATGAATATTGGTGCAGTGAACTTGATCGGAAATATTCGGGCGCGTTCGTAAACCTTTTAAAACCATTTGAAGAAATAACGAAAATTACAAGTTCTGGCTTTCCTGTATATCTGAGGCAATTCCGCATATTTCTACATTAAAAAAATATTTAGACAAAAACGAGACTGCACAAAGAACACCTGACTTAGCTCGTATGAGAGCTTCTTTGAAAGCTGAATTGGAAACTCGTTTTAAATCCTTAGGAGAGAATCCAAACTACCTAATTGCTACTTTTATAGACCCGAGGTTTAAGTCAGACTACTTAGGAGTTCTTGAAAATGAAAAAGCCCGACAGAAAAATCATGATAGAGTATATAAAAAACTCTTACGATGAATCTTCTTCTGACAGTAGTAAATCATCGCCCTTTTCAACACCTGCTAAACGAATAAAAGAAGATGAAACTGGATCCAACTTCACACGTGAAGCTCATGACACTTTTTGGAACTGTTTCAATGAAGTAGCAAAGGATAATACTAGTGATTGTCGCGATCAAGAGAAACAAAATCCAATTGCTAACGAGATTGACTTTTTTTAAAGACATCTCGAATCGATCGCAATCACGACCCATACATTTGGTGGTCAGTTAATATACATCAGTACCCACAGTTGTCAAGGTTTGCTAAAATTTATCTTTCAGCACCTGGCAGTAGCGTTTACAGCGAAAGGCTATTTTCAGAAGCTAGTCCAAGCGGAGTCGCCTCTTGCCAACAAACGCAGAAAATTTGGTTTTCATTCATTACAATTTACCACTTGTTAATTTTGAGTATTAATTAATGATAATTATAAAATTATAGACGTTGGTTGTAAAATTATAAAAATATAAGCGATTATAAAAATAAAAACGGTGTCAATAACCTATTGTGGTATAATTTGCCCTTAATTATTTATTTATACATACTAATTTAATACCATGTCAATCAACTGAAACAAGTCAAAAAAATTTAAACAGTCCCGCGATCGTCAGATCCCCGCCCAAAAGTAATTTAACCAAAAGTAATTAAGTATTTGCACTTTGTAAAATAATGTGGTATTTTAGAATTTTACTATTCGGTATCCGGCCGGATACTGAATTACTATCCGGTATCCGGCCGGATAGTGAAAACAAGGCCGGATGGGCCGGATACCGGATAGTTACCGGATATCCGTTTCATCTCTACTTAAAATCATTCAATAAAAATCAAATTACACTAAATTAAATTCGTACAATACAAACCAAATCACGTTAAATGCAATTAATCATACATTTAAAATCAAATTATATTAAACTAAAATCACACAGTGAAAATCAAATTACAACAACCTAAAATCATACAATAAGAATCAAATTATACGATACGAGTCATACGATAAACACAATTACATTAAATAAAAATCAAATAATATTACAATTACAATTCTAAAACTAGTCGATGCTGCGATAGTAAGTAGGTATATTATTTTACATTATCTGGGTATCAGTTCACCAATGCTGTAAAAACTTTTCTCCACGAGCCACTTTTTCATTCGTATTTTGAAAGATGCCCGAGACGGGGCATCTTTTATGTCGTCTGGAGTGCGGTTGTAAACCTCCGTTGCCAGTATGTGCACCTGTCTGGACTCCTTCGTGAGGCGACGCGCGGGCGCGCACAGCACGCGCGCGTGCCGCGCGGTGCGCAGGCGCGGGTACTCGTCCAGGTGGTCCCAGGCGTACAGCGCCGCCTGCAGGATCACCATGCACGGCACGGTCAATATGTGCATCTCACGGAACAGCGGCAGTGCTGATTGGTCTTGCCGCACTCTCGCTATGGCTCGCAATGCTCTTTTTTGAATCCTGAAAGCGCGCTCCCAATCCGCAGAGCACCCCCAGAACTCTATGCCATATTGTAAGAGAGAGTGCACGGAAGCAAAATAACAATTGCGCACCATGCTCCGCGGTAAAATGGCTGACAAGCGCCATAGAGCGAAACACGCACGCCCAATTTTTTGACACAGTGTGTCAACATGAGTGGTCCACGTAAGGGCACTGTCACTTTGGAAGCCCAAAAAAGCCATGACTTTCATATGCTTCATTGCCTCGTTTTGCACTCTCACATTCAGTGGGTCGCTCTCATGCCCCGATAAATCGAATCTGGTAAAGAACGTCTTCTGCACATTCAAGATCATTCCGTTGATGTTAAACCATCTATGCAAGCCGTTCGATACCTCGTTCAATTTATTTTCAAGCTCCGCAGAAGTCCGCGCAGTGACTATCGCTGCCACATCATCGGCAAACATCAGTACGTGTCCGTCGCTGATGCTGTCAGGCAAGTCGTTGAGGAGAAGGGAGAACATAATATTAGAGAGCGACGATCCCTGTGCTACTCCAATCACAGTTGTGAGCGGCTGCGATTTTATAGAGCCTCCCTCACCCACAACCACCTGGCTACGATCAGCCATAAATTCCCTAAGAAGGCGGAGTGAGTTACCGTCAACACCATAGTGTTTCAACTTAGCGGCGAGTGTTTCGTGATCAGCCACGTCGAACGCCTTGGAGAGATCGCAAAAAACCACTGCAACCACGGGGGGTAAACCTCATACAAATCTTATGTCATTTTTTTTTTCTTTTCGCTATGTCATTTGAGTTTGACAACCAGACTAACAAAGCTGACACTTCTGCTCCCCGCGCTTTACTTCAGTAGTCACAATTGGATTTCATGCCAACGTCACTTCTTGTATAATTTAAAAGAGTTCTAGGTACTTAGTCTGTGAATTTAAAAAATCCAAAATTCCACGTTAGGGATAGTACCTATAAATTGGACGGTATCGGCTTATCGATTGTCATTGTCACTAGATCAAATTCATAGTATTCGTTTTATAGTATTGAAACACTATCGCGTGTTTTTTTAACGCGGTCTGTTCTATGGTTGTAAAACATGTATTGTATGTATATTTTAAAATTTGTCACATTGTTCAACAGTGTTTTTGTCGTCATTTTTTATATGAAAACTTTTGGCTCACCACAGACAGATTTTTCGTGGGCTTTCTTTTTGAATTGAATTCTAACGTCACGCTCGCAAATGATAAAAAAATCTTCGGCTAAACTCGGGACCATGGCCACTGGCCATGTTTTTTTTTAAAATAAAGAGTGACGAGACGAGCAGGACATGTGCCTGATGGTACACACACATGAACAGCAACATACCTGCCACATAACAGCACAGTGACACGCAGCTATTGGAACATGAAGAGTCCAAATCATTACTTAGCACTGCACTGCGCTCGTCACCCAGAGATCTAAGATGTTATATCTCTAAGCCCTGTAATTTATTTGGAAACATTGCCCTTCAAACCGGAACACAGTAAGGTTTGCACATTACTACTTGGCGGTAGAATAACTGGTAAAGGTGTGGTACTCCCCAGGCGGACTCTACTAAGAGTCCTACCATTACTAGAAATGCGTTAGCATTTCCCACTGGTCATCTAGATATGCGTCAGGATTTCTAGATGACCATGATCATAGTGACCTTAGCCTTAGATTTCCTTATATATATAGATAGCCTTCAGATTTCACCCGCGTAGTGTACAAAGTAAGCTATCAAATTCTGAGTTATACGTTTTCACTACTATCGGCAGTTTCTATGACTGCTATTTTATTTTGAACCATGCTGAAACAAAATCACAGAGATCAAAGGTTAGTAAGGACTGCATGAAAGAAAATTGGCCAAGTGATTCAATGTTTTTTATGGAATAATTTCATTCACTGAGTAATAAACAGTATTTACACATAGGTCAAAAGCAAAATTTAAACTTTTTACAGCATACAAAATAAATAAATAACCCACACACAGAGAGACAATTCAAAATGTGGAACCTATCTCATAGCCCAAATTTTGTAATCGATCGATCGATATTTGACTTAGTTTCGATATTACGATAAAATTATCACATTATCGGGCATCTCTATGACACTATTGGTATACTTTTTTCATAAAATTATAGTATTTATCTATGGTGAATATGACGTTGTCATTGTGTGTTGATAAAAATAATTATTATTGTTTACATGTTTACATTTTCGTGTATTTTTGTTCTTTGTTAGGTGCAAATGTTCTTTTCGCACCTTACCTAAGATTTATAACAACTGTATTGTACCAGGCTGCAGTTACTTCGGAAAATACGTCTATTACATACGTTTCCACATTGGAAAGAAAAACACTCCAAATATGACTTATATCCTGTGAAGTGGTGATTCTTTTGCTAAAAAACTGTTGCGGAACTTAATCAAGATAAGTTCTGACTCTAACATTGGACTCGCACTATCGTAGTTAAAATTAAATAACAGAAAGTTTATTGGTACCTACGGCTCAAAACATTTTTGAAATAAATTGTTCAAGAAGAAATAAATGTATCAAGCCAATTTGCGCTATATTTTTCTTATAGAAACTGGTTCCTTTTAGGCGTAAAAAAAATAAATAATGTATGATGTATACCTACCTACTGGCGCGAATGCACGAGTTGGCAAATTAGATCTTTGTGTTGATGCAGTTTGTTTAATTAAAAAAAATAAAAAAAATGGCGGCGTATCATTTTCAGCACAGATAAAGTGAATTTAGTCTAGTAACCATAGACCAATGTTCCTTGTTCCCGACATGTCTGTCTGAGAGTATCTCTCTACCTGGTCTGTGACTGCAACTTGCTCGCGGTTGGCACGCGCCTCCAAGATCCGGCGAAGCAGCTCCCGCACGAGAGTCGTGGTAGACCTGCCACTGCGATAGGCAAATTGTCTGTCAGATAAGATTGCACAATCTGACAAGTACTTCGTTAGTCGCGAGCTCAAACCGTGCTCAAATACTTTCGCAACAGCCGGTATAATTGAGACAGGTCTGTAACTGTTGATCTCATCTTCTTTGCCTTTTCCCTTATACAAAGGAGACACCTTGACATATTTCAGAGACGCGGGATACACACCTTCACGGATACATCTATTATACAGCAATGCTAGTATACCCGCCATGGGTCCGGCAACACTGTAGAGCATCGTGATAGATATATCGTACGCATCTCTGGAAGTTTTACGCGCTACACCATGCGTTATTATTTTAAAGACCTCTTCGGCCGTAAACGTCTCAAACCTGAGTGCACGATCAGCTGGCGGGCGACACATCGCCAACGCGTACAACGCTGCGGAGACGCTAGCAGCGGGAGCGTTACACGCGGCTGCCGCGTTTACGAAGTGCGTGTTAACGGCGTTCACTGCTTCTATCTTATTCAAATATTTCGACCCATCGGCTTTGATTAAGAGTTCCGTGAAGTCCCGATGCTTCGTCGATTTACCGGTTTCAATTTTTACGATTTCCCACATGGTTTTAATGCAATTCGAGGAGCCTTGAATTAATTCACAATAATATTGACTACGTTCGCGTTGGACTAGGTTCTCGTATTTCACTTGAAACTCGTCAATTTTAAGTTTTAATTCATCATTTGATGGAAATTTTAGCAGAATATTCTGCATGTCAATAATAAGAGAGTTCATGTTAAAAACTTCCTCAGTTACCCAATTTGTATTTTTAATACGGTTCGTTGTAAGTTTTAATGGAAAACAGATATCAAATTTGTTTTTAATTACATTCAATATGGCGATAGCTAAGTCATTTGGGGTTGCAGAAGCAGTCCCTTGCTCTGTGCTGCACCAATCCACACTCTCGATAGCGTTTACGAAATTACAGCTATTGGCCTGCGTAAACGATCTCGCCAATCGAAGAGAGGGCTGCTGCGGGCCGGCAGAGCAAGGGACACTACCGCGCACCGCGTAATGGTCAGACAAATTACAACGCACCGGCGACACCCGCGTGTCCGCGGCCAAGTCACAACTCACATAGAAGTGATCCAGACAAGTGCTAGTTAAATGAGTGACTCTTGTAGGAAAATCCACAACATTGCACAAATTATGCACCGCCAATAAATCATTCAATATTTTTAAGTCTCTGTTTCTCTGCCCAATACAGTTTATATTTACATCTCCTACCACAACGAATTCTTTATTGGAGGTTGTAAGTTCGGTCAGTAGTTGGTCTAGTACCGGAAAAAACACTGCTGTGCTGGTAAGGTTTGATCTATATATACATACCACCACAATATTTCTCCCAGTAGCTCAACAGCAGCTATTTCACATATCTGCTCAACAGATAATACGTTATAGCACGTTAATTTCCTAAAGGTAGTGTTATTTTTTATGAAAATACAAGCTCCTCCATGGTCTATAGAGTCTCTACAATAATATGAAGCCAACACAAAATTATTTATAGTAATACTCTTGATTTCCTGTTCTCTACAAAAATGTTCAGTTAAACAAAGTACTTCGCAATTTAAGTTACCCTGAAGTTCCACTTCTATCCTACTTGTTTTACACTTGATAGATCTAATATTTTGGTGACATATTCTGATTCGGCTTTGTGCGTACTCGGTCACAGGATCACCAGATGTCTGCTCTGTCACCGATGTAGCCGCCCTCGACTCTTGCTGTCTTTTCGAGGAATCATTTGTTTTGCTTCTAATTTGATACATTCGATTCGGGGTCAGTGGATTGATTGACTCGGCTTGTTGCACTGGATGTTTTTGTGTTTCGACGAAAAAACCAATTTGCAAATCGAATCCCTTCCGGCCATATGTCTGGTGATGTTATCTTATCCTTTACGCTTTCAGGCATTCCTATAATGAACGATGCATGTCTATATTTGCGCTCTTTCTAACGCGTAACTCTGTCCCTGTCTAGCGCGGAGGGTTGTCGACATATCTAATAACAATATGCGCGGGAAACGTGTTGCGCGAGCGCTCAGCCGTGCGTCCGACAACCGACTGGCACTTGTTCCCTGGAAGAAACAGTCTAGCTGTAGGCTAAAACCGCGCGACCTTGAGCGAGTGATGATGCACTGCTAACGTGGTCTGCACCGAGTCGACGACATTACATAACATAAAAATATGGGCTCGAAAGACCAATCAGTTCTTTTTTGAAACACGCTGTGAAACAAAATTGATTGTTAAACAAACGTAGCTAAGTACTAACTTGGCCTGCACCGAGTCGACGACGTCGATCAGCGCGTCGGCGGTGAAGTGCGCCGCGTAGAACCCGAGGAAGGCGATGAGGCCGCGCACGTACTTGGTCGTCTTCGAGGACGAGAGGCGCTGGAACAGGAGGCTCATTATCTGCTTCGTGTACTCTTGCATCACGGGCCTGGGGTAAACAAACAACGCTTCAGTGTTACTGTGTTACGAAATGTTTCTAGATTAATAGAGTATAATCCTCAAAAAAAGCTAATTAGTCTATAGATGTTACTGGTACTGGAGAGGAAATGAACCCACGTCACTGTATAAACTGCTGACTATATTGATCTTAATTATACACAAGTGACGCGGGGCGAGAGACTGATCGCTCGACCGCTGTCATCTTCTTATATACTAAATATGACACGTACAAACGTGCCCCCACAAGTCTATCAATTAGATTGCAAAAAAATGTTGTTTACGTATTTATTCTTTTAGTATGTCAGTTAAATTGCTAAAAAATATTGTACACGTATTTTTTTACAATGATGCGATGCTCAGTCTCTTTGCGCGACAGAATCCGTAATGAGGATATTCCCAAAAGAACGAAAGTAGCCAACATAGCTCGAAGAGTAGCTAAGCTGAAGCGGCAATGGGCAGGCCACATCGCTCGCAGAACTGACAACCGATGGGGAAGAAAGGTTCTCGAGTGGCGACCACGAACCGGAAGACGCATGTTGGACGGCCTCCCACTAGATGGACAGATGACTTCACATAGGTCGCTGGCAACCGCTGGTTGCAGGTTGCAGGTTCTTTGTGGAAATCTAGGGGGGAGGCCTATGTCCAACAGTGGACGTCTTGCATGACGAAGATACAGCGCTTAGAAGTTTCGAGTTCGAAGTGGGTACGATATTTACGCACGAGTGACGTCGCGACCCCCCACCCTCGAAGTTTGATTATTCTATCGGTCTTATTCATAATAAATGCTTATAGAAGACTTAAAACACTCATTAGTTAAAACGCTCGATAGGCTTATAAAACGTTCTATAAAATTCCGTATTCATAAACGCTCTATAAGCCTTCTATAACTAAAGCATTACTAATATCAGTTTTAGGATCAAAATGTTGCCATGATAATGAAATCGATCGACTATATAGACAAACTGACAGAATCGTCCACAGATAAAACGAGTTTGATGGTGGAGCCATAGACAATTATACAAAATTTAAAAGAAAATGACATAGGTACACTGTGAAGTTATGAAGCGGGAAATTTAAAGTTTTATTACTATGTAGCGGCTGCATCGTATATTTCATATTTCAAGTGGCCACCTACTGGCCTTTGTTCATTGTGTCCCTAGTGGATGAAATAAATCGTATAACATAAACATAATAACGTAAATATTAACTACAAGTAACAGTGCTCCATTGTATTAAGAAATAGTTATAAGCGACAGTCTTCTTCATGCAAATCAAAAGGATCACTCCTACTTTTATACACCTTTCGTCGATGTGGATTACTTTCAAGCAGTTCAATCGCATCGAGAGCATTCAAACTTTGTAACGCTTGCATTTTAATATGTTAACACGTATAAAAATTGGCAATTACAAATACAACAATTTAGCGAAATTAAGTCGTAGGTAGTATATAGCGAAAAGCATTGTAGGTAGTACCTACGACAGTGTCACTAACACCGTGACAAATTTTAGAATAAGTTACAACTTACAACGCCATTTAGACACTAATCAGCTGTTAAGAGTCGGCCATATTTGCCTTAAAACGCCGCTAAAGTAGGGGTCTCGGCTCTATAACTTTATAGAAGGCTTATAGCACGTTTTAGCGCTAAAATGCTGTTATGAATACCATTTTTCCTAAGACGTACTATAGCAAGACTTTAGACATGCTATAACTTTTTATGAATAAGACCGTATATCTTTAACGATTTTCAGTAGTGACATTGTCGAAGTTTTGTACGGCGCTTATTTGTGTGCTGTCATGTTATGGGTTAAAAAAAAACGTGTCCCATATTTGTCCATGATCCAGCTGACGGACTAATTAGAATGGTGTATTTTTGACCCAGTCCGGTACCCTATTACTAAGCAAAGATTTACATATTATAACTAGCAGCACCCCGCGGTTTTACCCGCGTAGTTCCCATTCCCGTTATTTTCCTGCCTGATCCGTTCATACGTAACGACGTGATTGAGCAACAAAGATCCTTACATTGACATTTATAATATTAGTAGGATTTTAAATCTTATGAAATAGTTTTGTAAGAAACAGCTCATTATAATAGGCATGGTGACTAAAAAAAAAGTCCGTCAGTTACATCATAAAAAAAATTGCACACGTATTTTTTCCTTTGTTTCGCAAGCAAAAACTGACGAAGATATAGTGTTTAGAAGTTTCGAATGACGTCACGTCTACACACGATTTTCATGTAGAGGTGACGTCACAACTCCGTTAGTTTAATGATCGATATTGTTGTCGATTTTTAATATTTTGATAAAAACAAAAACACGTGTCCCATATTTCTCCAGAATCTACCTGATTGACTAATAGGGTACAATCCTCAAAAAAACTAAGTAGCCCGTTAGTTAGATTGCCAAAAAATATTGTACACGTATTTTTTCTTTTGTTTCACAAACAAACAATGACGAAGATACAGCGCTTCGAAGTTTCGTGTGACGTCACTTGTGAGTACGATTTTTACTCACGAGTGACGTCGCGACCCCCCACTCTCGAAGTTTGATGGTCGTTATCTTTGACGATTTTTAATATTATGAAAAAACAAAAAATACGTGTCCTATATTTTTCCATGATCTAGCTGACGGACTAATTAGGATGGTGTATTTTTGACCCAGTCCGGTACCCTATTAGAATGATATATTTTTGCCCCAGTCATTATACCAAAGTGCGTTCAGTGTCAGTAATGTCACATAATATGACTCGTACTTACATGCCAAACTTGTAGAGCATCGTCTGAATCAGATAGAACCCTTCGTGGTCGTTGGTTTTAGACGCGATCAGCTTTTGAAATACGCCCAGCATTGCGTTCTGAAAATATAAACAATAAATATTAAAACACATTTTTTTTTTTTTTTTAATATTGGTGGACAAATAACACGCATGTACTTAAAATTAAAATTATAATGCTTAACTCAATCCAATAATTAAATTACAAAAAAAAAATGTGTGATTAAGACCGCATGGCAGAAGTGAAATCTAAAATAAGACATAATTATTTCATAATTTTCGATTACCTATAAAATTTAACAGTAAAGACTGTGATAAATGGGGCTGAAAGAACAGTATCCAGGGCCACAAATAAGTTAAAAATAAGACAGAGACATACATCAGCAGCTGAACATCTTTCTCGCTCTGGCACAATTGGCAGTCCTGAGTTCACCCGAACATTTCTTTCATTTAATGGAGCGTGAAAATAAGCTTCATTCATCATCATCATCATCAACAGCCCACTAAACGTTCCCACTGCTGGGACTCGGGGCCTTCTCTCGCAAGGAGAGAGTTAAGGCCATAATCCACCACGCTGGCCCAGTGCGGGTTGGTGGATGACACATGACTTCGAAAGATTCTTGGTACATGTCGGTTTCCTCACGATGTTTTCCTTCACCGTTTTAAGTTAGCGGCATTACGCACATGACTTCGCAAAGACAGTGGTGAGTGTGGGGTTTGAACCCAGGGTCTCCGGATCGGCAGGCGCCGTTCTCCCGACTAGACCAGCCGTAACTTTAGCTTCATTCACAGCCCCCGAATCTGTATGTGGCGCACCAAAAGAAGATTTCATTTTAAAATGGCTGTCATAGGGATTGCAAAAACCTATAACTTAGAACTTGATAGCCCGGTTAGCACGATAGCACGTAAGAAAGTCGGCTCACCGGCTCACAAACTAGCCGGTTGACCCAGTAACCTCTGCTAGTTGTTAAGGCCGGGTCACACAGAGGCGATCCGGTAGCGATAGCGATAGCGATCCTATACCGAGTATGGGATCGCGCCCGCTTGCTGTGTGTCAGGTTGCATACAAATTCGAACATTACAAAAAATATCGTCTCGCTATCGGATCGCCTCTGTGTGACCCAGCTTTTAAGGCACGTAAAGAAGCAGTGACATACGAGTCGGCCACTCCAGCTTCCGCTAGTTGTCTAGGCACGTAAAGAAGCCGTGACTCAGGATTCACCCACTCCAAACTCTGCTAGTTGTTAAGGCACGTGAAGAAGCAGTGACTCACGAGTCGTCCGGAGTTGAGCTGCCACTCTGTTAGTTGAAGATACCAAAAGACGCAGTGATTCCTGGGAGTTGAGCTGCCTACTTCTGCTAGTTGTTAGGCACGTAAAGAAACTGTGACTAACTAGTCGACCACTCCAGCTTCCGCTAGTTGTCTAGGCACTTAAAGAAGTAGTGATTCCCGAGAGTCGAACTGCCAATTTCTGCTAGTTCTCGAGGCACGTAAAGATACAGCGCGTAAAGAACCAGCGACTCACGAGTCGGTCACTCCAACCTCTGCTAGTTGTTTATGCACCTAAAAACGCACTGATTCCCCGAGAGTTGATCCGCCAACCTCCGCCAGTAGTCTCGACACGC
Source organism: Ectropis crepuscularia (assembly GCA_963693475.1). NCBI lineage: Eukaryota > Metazoa > Arthropoda > Insecta > Lepidoptera > Geometridae > Ectropis > Ectropis crepuscularia. The sequence continues at coordinate 11,800,222 of OY856368.1, read as the reverse complement.
AGCAGACTCACCAGGCGGCCGGAGCTCAGCACGAGCTGCGTGCGCGCGGCGGTGAAGGCGCACAGCAGACGCACGAGCGGGCGCACGTTGGCCGCGCGCTCCCACAGCGCCGGCGCCACCACGCACGGCAGCAGCGCGCCGTACGCGTCCTCCCCGCCCGCGCCGCCCGTGGCCCCGCGTAGCTCCAACATCAGCGACAGCATTTGGAACACGTACGGCATAAACTCTGGAAATTAACATCACATCACATTGCTTAAGGTTCCAGTCTGTAACGTGTTTTTTTTAAGCGAAAACTTCTTTAGGCGCGCCTAGACAAATTTTTCGTGGGGTGTGAATGATTGAATTCTAGCGTCACGCTCGTGTATGATAAGAAATCTTCGGGTAAACTCGGGATCATGCCCATTGGCTATCTAGAAATGCGTCAGCCAATGGGAAATGCTGAAAGGGCGTGGCCTGGCTATCATGGCATGGCCATCTAGAAATGCGTGAGCTAATGGGAAATGCTGACGCATTTCTATATGGTCATGGCATGATGGCCAGGGCACGCCCTCCGGTTACACCCGTGTAGTTTCCAAAGTAATCTATCCAATTTTGAATTATACGTTTTCACTTCTATCGGCAGTTTCTATGACTGCCATTTTTTTGTATACTGTTGCCGCGAGAAATGTTTAGTTGATAAAGCTTCACTTATGATTTGTTTTGTCAAAACTGACCTGAAAATTTTTGAGGGTAGTTTTTTTTTAATTTAACCCATATGGATTCCCTGCTGCTTGAAGGATTGAGGTTCCAGTCTATAACGTGTTTTTTTTAAGTGAAAACTTCTTTTGGCAGACCCACCACACACATATTTTTTCATAGGCTGTTAATGAAGCTCATCCATCACGCTGTTAGGTAAAGTGAACTCGAGAACTTTGCTGAAGTACTATCGGCCGATATCTTCGTTAAGTCATGTCTATAAGCTGTTTTCAAGGGTTATCACGAAACGTCTGGTGCGAAGACTCAGCGAATTCTAACCCTCAAAACAGGCCAGACTTCGAAACGGGTGTGGATGCACTGTATGGATGTGGTAAACAGTACTACCGTTTACCACATTCCACACAGTGTGGCAGATTTATGCAGAATACCTAACAGTACAATCGGCCGCAATGTTTAGTGTTTGTGGACTTCGAGGAAGCATTTGACTCTATCGGAATCGGGGCTGTTCTGGAGTCCTTAAAACGGTGTCAAGTCGACTGGCGAAAAGTCCAAGTCCAAAACTAGCATACGAAACAAATTCATCTTCGTCGAAGCGTGAAGCAAGGGGTTGTGATTTCCCCCAAGTTATTCTCCAAAGCTCTCGAAGATATGTTTAAGGCACTGGATTGGGCTGAACGTGGCATAAATCTAAATGGCGAGTACATCTCTCACCTACGATTTGCTGACGACATCGTTATAATGGCTGAATCATTGTAAGACTTACAATCGATGCTGAACGGCGTAATGCTTCTCAACGCATAGGTACCCGGATGAACTTGGATAAAACCAAGATCATGGTTAACGAGCGCGTAACTCCGGTACCGGTTATTAGAAATGGCGTCACTCCAGAAATTGTTCAGAAGTATGTGTGCCTAGGACAGACGTTCGAACTATGGAAACACAATTTCGAAAGTCAGGCCATGAGAAGGATTCAGCTGGGCTGGGCATTTGGCAAACTACGTCGTATCTTCTCGTCATCTATCCCACAATGTCTAATGGCAAAAGCCTTCGATCAGTGGTCCTACTTGTCATGACCTACAGGACCGAAACATGGACACCGACAGGTTAGGTGGTCGCACAACGAGCAACGGAACGGACTATGCTTGGAGTTTTTCTGAGAGATTTAATTCGGAATGAAGTGATCCGTTAGAGAACTAGGTTACCGACATAGCCCAAAGTTTGCAAACTGACTGACAGTGAACCGGACATATCTGCCGCAGAACTGACAAGGGGTCGTTCAAGTATTACGCAAGCACTATAGGGGTTAGGTTATGTGTTTAGCTTATTTTTGATAACATGGGGGGTGGGGGATTTTATATGGTGATACGTCAGCAATAGTTATTTATTTTTTTACACAGATGTCAACCCACACATTATCTAGACTTGAAAATGGAACGCATTTTCGGGTGAATAGGGTAACGTTGGGATAAGGGAGGGGGGGGGAGTCAATAATTACAATAAATCTGCTTATGTAATACTTGAACGGCCCCTAACCGTTGGAGTAGACGTGTTCTTGAGTGGAGACCGCGAATCGGGAAACGTAATGTAGGACACCCTGAGACTAGATGGAGTGACGATATACGGAAGACAACAGGCAGTGGATGGAGACGTAAAGGTGAGGGATATGGCTGAGTGGCGAACCATGGGAGAGGCCAATGTCCAGCAGTGGACTAAGATTGGTTGATCATGATGAATAATGATTGTGGTGATCAGTGAACTTGGGACGGTGAATGGTAATGAGTGCCCGAGCGAGAAATATACAGTCTGTTGACTTGTTTCTTATTTATCCTACTAATGCGATCCATAATAATACTACATTTTCTAAGTCGCCTTCTCCCAGCTCAGCAGTAACGTGTTAAATATCACACCATTGCCAGTTATTTTACCGCTAAGCAGTAACGCAGCTAAAATCACAGTGTTCCGATTTGAAGGGCAGAATGTGTCCAGAAATAGATATAGGGCATAGAGGTTATCATCTAATATATCTGCGTGACGACCGCTTAGTATGCTACAAGTGTGTAAGGTTGGTGATTACCGCTGAGGCACCATTAAGGCCTGAGCCGAAGGCGAGGGTCTTCTAGAGGCATTTCTAGATGGGCAATGGCCATGGTCCCGAGTTTACCCGAGGATTTCTTACCATTCCCGAGCGTGACGCTAGAATTCAATTCACAGCCCACGAAAAAAATGTCGCCAAAAGAAGTTTTCACTTCAAAGCAAGTAAAAATCTCATACGATAAAATCAACGGAGCCCTTATAGGATCACTTTGATGTCTGTCTGTCTATCAAAACTCCTTTTTTACGGAGATGTATCGAGGTATCGAGTTGAAATTAGTTTACTGGCAGTCCTTGAAGCTGTAAAAAAACATGCTTCTAAATTAACATAAAAAAGATATTGCCATTCATGCCGCAATAAATTTTATATTCCAACGCTCTTAATGGGAATCCAAATATAAATAGTATTTTCCGTTAAAACTACATACACTACTTATAAAGGGTATTAACCTAGAACTATGAGAGTTGGCAAGTAATACCATTTTATACTAAGTATGAGGGAAAGTCTGAAACTATACATTTGTAAATAAATCATAAAAAACGTAGTCTTCGTTTCAATATTTATTTTTTTAAATTTTAAATATTGGTGGACAATTCACACACAACACCATCTGACGGCAAACTAAGCAAAGCTTGTATGATGACGGCCAGATAGCTGATATAATACTTATATAGTTTTTTAAATACATACTTATTATACATAGACACACCCAGACACAGTGCAAACATTTGAATTCATCACACAAATATTTGCACTGGGTGCGAATCGAACCTACGACCCTCGGCTACACAGGCGGAGCTACTACCAACTAAGCCACAAAATATGTCAAATAATATATCAAAGTTGTCTTCAAAATAAGGTTTATCATTATTATAAATTTAAAACATACCTTGTACATCATTCTGCAGAATGTCTTGGAATATCGGGAACAACGCGTCTTCAAACGCAGACAAGGCAGCTGGGTTCGCTTTCGTCACCAACCTGAAAGTTAAGTCAGTTAAGTCATAGTTAGTTAGTTTAGCGGGGCCTTTTCCGCACCTAGCCTCTTTATTGGGCCATTGTGCGTGACTCATACTTCCCTAACAATGTCATGTTCATACTAAGAGATCGATCGATACTCGAGATAGAAACTTTTAAAATTTCCAATATTACAATGTTTCAAAGCAGATAATCTTTTTTTTTTATACAAAGAGTGGAGAAATAAGCAGATTTCTTGAAGTAATCTATTAGAGAAAGGAAAAGAAGTTGTACAATCAATCATCATACATTTTGTCACATTAGCAATACACACTTTCCGCCATTCTGCACATTCGGACCAAATCCAACAGTTCACGAAAAGTGGCACGCAGTGTGTACATGCACATTAAATATACTAGTGATATCAAGTTCTCTAGTTTCCTTTTCCTGCCTCATCAAGCAAACATCATATTTAGTGTACGGCGTCAACAAGTACCCGTACAGAAGTGTTACAAAATGTATGCAAGTCTTTCACGTTTCGTGCTTTGTAGAGGATGCATTGCAGAGACCGCCTTGGGAAGTATCACACCTTTGCCAATTATTCTACCACCAAACAGTAATTTAAAAACATCACTGTACTCCGGTTTGAAAGTAAATGTTTCCAGAGGAATTACAGGCCATAGAGATAAATTTTATTTTTAGATAAAATATCTTAGATTAAATATCTTATAAAGACCGCAGTGCGATGCAAGGTAATGATCTGGACTCTTCATGTTCCAATAACTAATAACGTGACACTGCGCTGTTATGGGCAGCCATGTTGCTTAACATAAAGTAATAAAAAATTGCCAGTCATAGGAACTGCCGATAGAAGTGAAAACTTGTAACTCAGAATTTGATAACTTACTTTGGGCGTGGCCATGAGCATGACCAACTAGAAATGCGTCTGCATTTCTAGATGGTCAATGGCCATGGTCCTGAGTTTACCCGCAAATTTCTTATATTTCCCGGGCGTGACGCTAGAATTCAATTCACAGCCCACGAAAAATATGTCTGTGGCGCGGCAACAGAAGTTTTCACTTCAAAAACGATTAAATATATTATTATGATTGAATTGAGAAACCTTTTTTGAAATCAGCTAACACGAGTCACAGAATTTAAATTAATATCAGTTAATTGAACTTACGAGACGGCGAGAGACAGCGTTTCAAACAGGTAGTGGTTGAAGTGCGGCTTCGACGGGTTCTTGGCGATGACGGAGAGGATGTGGGCCAGCTTCGGAAGCGCCTCGCCCAAATATGGCAGTGCCGCCTCGCGCAGGCACGATATCGTGCGCAGGATCGCTGGTAACATCACAATCAAACTTTTTATCATCAATCATCATCAACAGCCCACTAAATGTTCCCACTGCGGTGCCTTCTCTCGCAAGGAGAGAGTTAAGGCCATTATACACCACGCTGGTTCAGTGCGGGTTGGTGGATGACACATGACTTCGAAAAGATTCTAGGTACATGTCGGTTTCCTCACGAGGTTTTCCTTCGCCGTTTTAAGTTAGCGGTATTACGCACATGACTTCGAAAAGACAGTGGTGCGTGTGGGGTTCGAACTCGGGGTCTCCGGATCAGCAGGCACCGTTCTCCCGACTAGACCAGCCGTAACTTACTAGACCAGCCGAAACTTTTTATAGTTACAGCGAATTTTTAGAGAGTGACGGCAAAGTTCCTAAATAAAAATGTAAACAAGCATTTGACATGGGTCAGTACAATTGTAATAAAAACATATTATACTCGTATAATGCTTGACAGTTTTCTGTACAATAATTATTATGATACAGTAAAGTAGTCATTTCAAACTTTGAAAATGTATACAATTTGTATCCTCTTTCTTTTGTTTTTATTTTTAATTAATTGACGTGTAAATTGTACATTTATGAATAAAGTACTTTGACTTTCCATTTTACTCAAGCGCCGAGATATGTCTATAGATATCTATACAGGGTTATTGGTAATCAGCCTGCATCCTTTTAAGGGCATGTTAAGGACATTACATATGACAACTTTTGTTCTACGGTTTTTAAAAATTCAAATATTTTTTTTCTCATACAAAATAAAGAAAATATATTTGTCCTGTCTAAAACCATTTAACTCTTCATACACGTGCCCGCAACAAGCAGGCGCGCTCTCTTTGACGCTCGCCGACAGTAGGCACGATGCTACAGATAGGATAATAGTTACTACTGTGCCGTCAAGGCGAATGAAAGGGTAGCGGGGCCTACACGGGGGCGGCTCCACGTGCCTACAAAACAAAACCAAATTTGTAAATTTGGCTGTTAGTAGTAAATCGAAACGCGCGCGAATCGACTTGTTTTTGTTTTAATGGTTCGTTTTCGTTACAATGCCGTGCTAATACGTTAACATTGGGTAGGTACATACAGAAATGGTGTGAGTTTTCGCTCCCACCATCTCCACCACAACGACAATGTAGCCGCCGCTTGCGGCGAATGCGTCAGGCTGTTTCGCAATACCTATCTAGTGTTTTGGTGATATTGATCATAATACCTATGAACCTTTACTGAGTGACTACCCGTAGACCCGTACTCTGCAATGAGGGGGCTCCTTGCCACAATTCGCATAAAAGTAGGTACTAGTATTAGAACTGTTAACAAGACGGACCGCCGGCACATTAATCATACCGGGTGAAAGAGCTTGACAAAGAATTGGTACCCGGGCCGCTAGATCAAACGCGGTAGCGGTAGCGGTGTTGTTGTCTGAGCTGCCAGGTCGCCGGTCTCATCGATAATTAATATTGATTTAAATCAATAGATGTGCCCTGAGCGCCTTGAAATTGGTAATAAACTGCGTCTCTGTGTGTATCGTATGTGGTTTACAAAACACCCAATCTACTTGACCCCTACAATCGCTAGTGGTGAGATTTGCTGTGGTTCTACTTATTTTGGTTGTTGACAATGAATAATGATAGGTAAAAACGTCCAGCGTCCACCGCGTCCTGCAACCGACTAGAACGGAAAGAGTGAGCTCACTCTTCCCAACGTTGACATGATTGCGTGCGCCCTAAAGTTTGGGAGGGCCCATCTTGGGTTCTACGATCTATGGCCGGTCTCACATCACTGTGCTTCGTTCGAATTGTAGGCACGTTAACGCAATAATCTACACCAGCAACCAGGAACCTTTATTCGAAAAGTCACGTGCGGCGCTCAAAAATCTGCTCAACTAGCCTATAACCTAAATACCTACGTACTCGTAATAGCCTACGTAGGTAAGTTTTAATGCTGATAGACGAAATAATAAGTAGTTACAATTCATTTTACTTTTGTGCTAAGTAATCAAGTATTTCGCCATTTTGTGGTAGCCATCCAAGATGGCCATCTTGGATTCGAAATTTGTCATAGTGCATAGTATTCTACTAGTCAAGCCCTTTCATTTGATACCCATATTGAGGTAGGTTGTGAAGAAATATTTTATCCGCCATTTGGTGGAGGCGGCCATCTTGAATCGATATTGACCAAACGTAGCTGAAACCATCCGCACGGAAATTAACCTTCAAATAAAAAACCTTATTCGAAATCGGCTTATCCGTTTGAGCTCTACGGTGCCAGAGACAGACACGCACGCACAGACACACACAGACAGACAGATATTGACGTCAAACTTATAACACCCCTTTTTTTGGTAGGGGGTTAAAAACAATATTATTTAGGTAGGTACTAACAACAGTCTACACTACAGCAGCTGCGCTCGCTAAGTTGGTATCAACCAGACACGACTGAGATGGGCAGAGCGATGCAGGTATGTGCTTGTAGTCTGCTTCCTCTGCGTGAGTAGGTACATAAATACCAGAACGAGAAAGAAACAAAACATGATCGTGAGCCAAGTTACTGAAGTGCAGCTGGTGTTTGACGTTTGTGTTTCGTTTTGTAAGTACCTACCTAGTTTTTATTACACAATTACTTATTAATAACTACCTACTTAAATTACTAGTACAGACACAGATAAGAAAATAGTAACTGTGATACGATTTATTAAACGATTTTAATGCTGATGGACTTGTTCGTAGTTACAATTAGGTAGGTACTGTTTTATGTTTTTAAACTTAAGTATCCAAATACTAATCGTATTTTTGCAGCATCTCCTAAGTCTGGTGAATTAGTATTAAACGATAGTGGATTAGGAGTTTTTCATTGATAAATGTGTCTTTTCATTTGTGTCGTCCTCGATCCTCGACACAAAGTATCGTTCGTAGGTACCTATCCTATGTACCGCAACACGCCGCGTGCAGCGAGCAACTCAAGGTCACACACAAGGTACACCCCCGGGCCGGGGCTCTGTTCAACGCTCGCCGAGACCGAGCCAGTGTTGCCAAGTTAGCTATTCTGTGGCTATATCTAGCAACTTTCTGTTTTTGCCAAAAATTTCATAACTTAGTGGCTAAATAGTTTGGCCACAGATTTAGCAACTTTTAGCTATCGACGATAATAAATAAGGCATAAACCACATCTTAATAAAACGAATTAGTTCGGTACGGAATATTGTTCGATTCCATAGCACTTATTGTCCGTAATCTTTTATGAATTAACAATATTGGCTATGGAGTCTTGCGCAAATACTCACCCGCCGGGTGAAACCGGGAACCTCTTTTGAGCATTTGAGAATTTGAGCATAATTTGGTCGGAGCGTGGACTTCATCAGACGTGATCTTTCGAACTGAATGTTTAGACTCAGTGTGCCTCTTACAATACGGTGATCGCTGCCGGTCTTAACCCTACTGATCACAGAGACATTCACAGAGACAGAGAGATTTTTCGTTTATTGCCGTAATACTCACACAATTGCAAAATTACACAAAATTCCTTGTAAATAATAAGACTTGAAAACCTTCTTTGCGAACTTTAATTTAGATAACTAATCAATTGTTTCAAATACTGCTATCTCTTTATTCTTTTTGACCTAATTGTTAGCCACTTTTGAGACTACAAAATCTTAAACATTCTAGCCACTTTTGAAAGAGTTTGTTCATTTCTTATATCACTGATTTGGCAACACTGCACCGAGCGCGGCAGCGTTAAAGAAAAAGGAAAAGGGAGACGGGACGCTGCGCGGGAGCGGCTAAACGTATGTAGGAAAATTCAAAAATTCGACTATTAGTAGCGATGTAGCGAATCGAAACGAGCGCGAGTCCAGTAACTTTCTATCAAGTTAGGAGAAGTTATGTTTTATCTCGCGTGAATGAACAATTCGTCTTTCGGTGTGGATTTTGTGTTGGAACTGCTGGTGACTGACTATTTTGAAAGTTTTGTGCGTGATTCTTACCGCCACCCGCGGGACTTGCAGCTTCGAGAAGATCTTGCGTAAACGTGTGATAGGTATGTGAAAAAAACATTTTGTTTTTACTATGGTTGTATTGTTTATGATTACGTGAACAGACGAGAGTTTGTTGGCTCTCGTGGGCCAGCTGCCGGAGCAACGAAAACGAGGCAGGCGAAAGTACCTAGACTGAGTCTCATGCTGAGTTTATCTCTTGTTAAGTAGCTACATAGTTTATCTAAATATCGTCGGCCTCCCTTTTTAAAAAAAATCCAAGCTAAATCTAAAAAAACATTTCTACGGTAATTCTGTAAAACTAGCTGATACCTAGTGAATGTGACTACGATTGTGAGATCGTAGGTTTGAATCCCGCCTGCTCATCTCGGTGCCAATGGTTTCCTAGTGTAAGTTTGTCATCGTCCCTGGCTTTGACGGTGAATGAAAAAATCGAGAGAAAACCAGCATAAATTAAATAAATAAGCAAATGATTTTGATGGCTATGATATTTTTCAAAATTCAAACTACCTAGGTAATTAAAATTGACTTATCAGTATTACTGATACTAACTTCATAACGGATTTTATTGCTGACGATCTTGATTTGTAATTTTTTAAACCTAAGTACCCATGTACTTCTCTTACTTTTTGAAACCAAATCTAAGCGTGGTGAAGTATTACAAAGTTAATTACGCGAGCAACGTTTGCTACGCTATGCTACTTTGGACTCAGCTGTTTTACTACATGCGCAGATGAATGAAGCGCTGCGCCGCGCCGCGCCGCGCCGCGCGTAGAGCTAAGTAGTGCTAGAGAGGACAACAAAAACTTAACTAATTTTTTTTGATGAATGTATTGACTTTTAACTAAAGTTGTAGAACAAAAGTTGTTTATTTAAATATACAGAACATGCCCTTAAAAGGATGCAGGCTGATTACCAATAACCCTGTATAATATCTAGGTTATTATTCGAGCGAAGCCGGAGCTGGCCGCTAGTTATTTATAACAACTTCCGACATGCGCTAACGGCGTTGTCAATACGCACATACATTGTAATATGGTTGGTATATATACTAAATACATTCTTAAATTCATCTGAAAAATATATCTAGTTCCTTTGAGCGAGCAGAAATGGATGTTGTATTTTCACACGGCGGCGGCGTTATATTTCACTTCCAAAAAAAAGATCACGACACCTGTAACGTTTCACTAGTATTTTCACCACACACACTATCGTCATCTGACCTTGACTGCGATCGACACGTAACTAAAGAAATGCAAGTGATTATTACACTTGTTTTTTAAGTAACTTGAGGGTAGGCGGGAGTCACGCTTATGTGGTCGTGACTTGACCATAAATAACATTTATTTATTTATTTTATTTATTTATTGAATAATAATAAGTACGGCTACAATGCCAATTACACTTAAAATTCAGATTAAAAAATAATTAGTTAAAACATTACAAATAACAATCAAAATGTCAAGTTAAATTATGTCACAAGATAATGAAGAATACATTAATTAATTAGTCATTAAACAAGATTGAAAATCAAACGGTATAACTTTCACAAAAATGTTTTAAAAGTGTGCCAACCTGTGCCCCTTTATCACAAAATATATCACATTCTGGGCATTGTTTAAGGAATGCGTTAAGACCACGGACGATGCGGCACATCGGGCTATAGTCTCTCGACTTGGTGCGGCTGCGTTCAATGGCAAAGAGTTCATGCTTACGTTTCGCCCGGCGGGGGCGGTGTACGTAGTTGTCGGGTACATGCAGGGTGCACATAATGTTGTGTAGGCTTGGAGAGTCGATATCACCTCTCAGTATCTTACAGCCAGTTCGGAGCTGCTCAAGTGACCGCCGAACCTTCAACGAGTTGAAACCCAATTGACCAAGTAAGAACTCAGTGGGGTACATATATGGATAGTACCCGTATGTCTTTTTGTAAAGGTTCCGTAAAAACGCTTTCTGGACCTTTTCTAAGGATAAAATGTGTGTATCACAGTGCGGACTCCACACACACGCGCTGGATTCTAGTTTACTTCTTACTAGAGAGGTAAACAAAAGCCGAAGAACATGGGGATCGCTAAAATCCTTCGAGTTTCTCAGAACAAACCCGAGTCGTCGGTAGGATTCCCTGGCGGTATTGGCTACATGGTCATTAAAAGTAAGTCCGCGATCAAAGGTCACGCCCAAGTCCTTAATAATTGATACCCGCTTCATGGAATCACCATCAATGAGGTATGCATGCTGAATAGGGTGACACTTTCGATCAAAGGTCATCACGTAACATTTTTCAAGGTTGAAAAACATTTTATTGCGGACACTCCACCGGTAGATAGCGTCGACATCGAGTTGCAACCGTTTACGATCGAAATCAGATCCAATCTCCAAAGCCAGTTTCACATCATCCGCGTAAAGTAAGCATTTTGCAGATTTAAGTTCTTCAGTTAAGTCGTTTATCATTATTAAAAAGAGCAACGGACCCAAAACCGAACCTTGACTCACGCCGGATGGGGTGTGGTAGGGCTTAGAAACATATGACCCGTACTTCACGAATTGTCGGCGGTCACGCAAAAAATCCGCAAAAAACCTAAGTAACTGCGGTGTGAAACCCATATTGCAAAGCTTCTGAAGTAAAACATCGTTGTCAACTCTATCGAACGCTTTACGGAAATCAAAATATAAAACGTCCACTTGCAAACCACGGTCCATGGCACGAGAAACATAATCCGCAAGACTGATGAGGTTCGTATTTACCGATCTGCCGGGTCGGAAACCGTGCTGGCCGTCATACAAACGCTGAGATACCTGCCGATAGATTTCGTGATGAAGAATATACTCAAACACTTTTGCAGGGGAACACAGTATTGCAATCGGGCGGTATTCCTCTACTACGGTTTTATTACCGGTCTTAGGTATTGGAGTGACCCGGGATAATTTCCATTGGTGTGGGTAAACACCGCCTTCCAGCGACAAATTAAAAATGTGGCTGAGAGGGAGCGTCACAAATTGCCTGTAATTCTTAAGAATAAATGCCGGAAGATTATCTGGTCCCGGGCTACTACTAGCTTTGAGCCTACCCAGACCACGGTCTACATCTTCGGGGGATATGTACGGTATACTTACTGTTCCCGTATCAGGTGAATGATCCACGCACCGGTCCGCACATAGAGAAGGCTCATCCTTCTGAAAAACGCTTGAAAAATAGTGTGCAAACGCCTCCGCCGCGGAGACTCCCTCTCGCGCAGTACCCTCGTATTCAATGGTTGGCTCAAAACCCCCCTTAGACCTCAAACTTGCCACATGTCGCCAAAAATGTTGAGGACATTTTTTCAAGTCCCTTTCTATATTGTTGGTGTGCTGATTGTAGGCTTCGGATATGCGGTTTTTGAGATTAGTTCTAAGGACAGAAAACGAGTTATAATCATCCGCACTTTCAGTACGTTTCCAAATTCTATGCAACGATTTCTTCGTACGGATATCCCTAATTATATCGGGGGTGAACCACACCGGGTATCTAGAAGAATTCGATTTTACTCTTTTTTTTAACGGTACGCATTGGTCAAAAATAGCGTACAAATTATCATAAAAGTTATTAGCCGCGATTTGCGCATCGGTACATTCAAAGACATTAGTCCATGAGCATTCACGGAATAAATGGTTCAACTGGGACGTGTCAGCTTTTTTAAAATTCCAGTCACGGGCCGAGTCGACATTACTGGGGGGCAATTTCATGTTAGGTTTGGAACCTCCACGAGAACTAAAACGAACCGTAACCTCGAGCGGGGGGTGATACGCGTCAACCTTAACCGCGCCGCCGGTCGCCGCCCGCACAACATTCGTACGCGTCTCATCGCATTCCCGCGTCAAAATAACATCTAATTTACTACCATGTGAGTTAAATATTTCATTAGAGTCGGTTAAATTACAATATTCTAGAAAATACCCATAGTAGTTATTTACATTTTTCGATGCGCTGTTCAAATTCAGATCGCCAGTTATAACAACCTTCCCTTTCAACGTTCTTATAAAAGATTCAACTTTACAAAACCATGACATGTATTTATCGTCTGTCGCGCTCGGGCTTATATATACAACACATACGTGCACAGCGTGAGAGCCGTGAGTGAAAGAGACCCAGAGATCCTCTCCGGCGTCCGTCTCGAGGTCCCGGCGCCGCCGCAGCGGCAGGCCCGGGCGCGCGGCGAGCAGCACGCCGCCGCCGCGCGCGCCCCGGTCGCGGCGCTGCAGCGCCCAGCCGGCGGGCACCACCTCCGCGTCCTCGACGGAGGTGTCGAGGAAGGTCTCCGAGGCCGCGAACAGCATGCTTTCGCACAACAGTAAACTTTTGTTCAGGTCAAAAAGTTTAGTCTTCAGGCCTCGTACGTTTTGGTAGAAAATACTGATTCCAGATTCGCTATTACGGCACGGCGCACCTTCCGCCGACCTTGACCTGAAAGGGCCGATTGTCTAGGGTGTGCTTTGTGTAGTTCACCCACCTTTTCAGCCTCGCATTTTCAGGCCACACGTCGACTGAAAAACATGTTTCAAAACACTCCTCCGGAACTCCGATCTTGTAGGATTTGTAGTTATTTTTAGTCTTTAGCTCTTCGACTATACAGGCCTTCTGTGGACAAAGCTCATTCAGATATAGTTTAATGTCCTCTATGTCGGAGAGCATATTCCACAGGTGGATATATTTACGCGGTTCGGCTGCTTTGAGTGACGTAACAGCCGGCCCGGCCAGGCCGCGCAGCGACATCGAGCGCCGCCCCGCCGGCGCCGCACAGCGTGCCCCGGCGGGCGGCCGAGCAGCCACACGAGGCGGTTCAGCCTCACCACACTTTGAAGATTGACTATAGTCAAGTAGAGGGCTTCTCAGAGGTGTTTCGGCCACCGGTTTGGTGTTAGGTGAATAAATAACAATGTTTCTGCTCTTGCGACGCCGCCGGCGACCGCCATGATGTAGGGCAGAGTTTTCATCACTGGAGGCGGGCATCGGAAGCGGCAATGGGGCGTGCACCAGGAGTGGCAGGGCACCGGGAACCGGTAGCGGTAGCGCACCGGGCACCGGCGGCGGCAGCGCATCGGGAACCGCAGGCGGGAGTACACCGGGCCCCGCAAGCGGCGGCGCATCAGACATCGGACGCGGTACCCCACCGGGCACCGGAAATGGCAGCGCATTAGGGACCGGAAGTGACAGGGCCGCAGGTATCGGTAGCCCTGACGGCACCGACCGGCAGGGCGCGCACGCGCCGCCAACTGAATCAGGGGGCGGCGAGGACCGGTCCAGTGCGACAACATCGCGTGTGAAACCAGCGACAGCGGCACGCAGGTCCAAAGTAGCCCTCTGTAGCTCAACGCACAGTGTTTCATGACAGTGTTTTTCATAGAGGGATCTTTCACTAATATTAGCTTGCAGGGTCTCGATAGATTTTTCCATATTAGATAGCTTTAGGTGAAACACACCGAACTGGCTATTTAACTGCTTATCTAGTTCTTCCCTTATGATATCTCGGTATACCCCAGCTGAGACACACGTACAATCTCCAGAATTACGAGGCTTACTACGCAGTGTGACATTATCATACTCAAAATCGGCCGATGTTGAAGCCGGCGCCGGCGTAGCTTCTGTTATTCTTTTAACGGTCGAGTTAGCTGTTGTTCGGATTGGTGTGTTCGAATTATCGCCAAATTTAGGCTCCCTGCAACGACATAGTGGGCAAATCCAACTCTCCTTGAAGTCCCTAGTCAACTCATTAAATGTTTCATCCTTGAAATTGACACAAGCTGCGTGATATTCCTCAGAACAGCGAGAACACTTTAAAAAACGAAAATCTTTCAATGGCCCAGTGCAACCGGCGCATAATTCAGTATCCATCGCTGCGTGTATAAGTGATGCAATCAGCCGTCAACGCAAAAGTCACCTGCAAACTCGTCAATGTATAGCGTGCGGCTATCAGCTAACGTTTACCGGTCGCGTCCAAAACGGCGTAAAAGCCACGCGTTAGCCGTCGCTTACGCTTAACATGTAAATAAATAGCACGAATACTACAAAACTAATGCGTGTCAGTGACCATGAGTTGGATAATTTCCGTGATATTTTTTTTCACACATTTTCGGTTGTTTTCCAGCTTGTTGTGTTCAGTAACGGCAGTAGATAACGCTGTTAAAATTTTGCTAATTAAAAAATAATATATAGTGTAGGTGTATAGTGAGAGCGTACCTTTCATGACGTACTCGTTGTGTATCTGCGCGTTGTGTTGTTCGGCCAGTACACGGTAGAGGGCGGACAGCAACGCGGGCGCGTGCGGCGCGAGCGTGCCGGCGGGCACCATCCCGCCAGCGATCAGCTTCTCTATGCAGCACGCCGCGTACGTCACCACCACGCCCGAGCCCGATATGTGGTTGATCTATAACACGACAACACACTTCAAGAAAACTCCGACTTGACAACACGCACGTTTTTTTTTTATTTGTTTTTATTTGGGACATTGAATATTGGTGGACAATTCACAGACAACACCAGCTGACCCCAAACTAAGCAAAGCTTGTACTATGGCGACCAGACAGCTAATATAATACTTATACAGGGTTACTGGTAATCAGCCTGCAACCATTTAAGGGCATATTCTGTATATTTAAACAAACTACTTTTGTTCAACAACTTTCGTTAAAACTTAATAGATAACCCAAAAAAATGTATTTGTTGCCCTTTTTTGTACTGTTTAGCGACTTTTTAGTGTTTATTCACTTCGGTACATCATTTTTTGCGCGTTAAAGAGCGTACGCGCTCTCGTTACGAATTGTTACGAAGAGTTCGATACTTTTAGACCGTGCAAATGCACTTTTTATTTATTTTGTAAAAGAAAAAAAAACATTTTTTTTAAACTGTAGAACAGAAGTTGACGTATTGAATGTACCTAATATCCCCTTAAAAGGATGCAAGCTGATTACCAATAACCCTGTATAGTTTTAAATACATCATCATCATCATTTGTACCCTGCAGAAGTCCACTGCTGGACATAGACGTCCCCCAATGATTTCCACAATTTCCGCGACCGAGACAATATCATCGGTCCATCGTGTGTGGGGCCATCCTACACTCCGTTTGCCGTTTCGTGGTCGCCATTCGAGAACCTTTACTCCCCAGCGGTTATCGGTTCTGCGAGCTATATGGCCTGCCCATTGCCACTTCAACTTGCTAATTTTAAGAGCTATGTCGGTGACCTTCGTTCTTTTGCGGACTTCCTCGTTTCAGACTTTGTCACGCAGGGAAACTCCGAGCATAGCATAGCATGGAGAGATCCATTGCCCGTTGCGGAACTTTGAGCTTGTACATCATGCCAATAGTTAGCAACCACGTCTCAGTGTCATATTATGTCATCACTGGCAACGTGGCAACACACACTGATTGTAAACTTTGGTCTTGAGGCTTTGTGGTATTTCTGACGAGAAGATGAAACCCAATTTCCCGAACGCTGCCCATCCGAGTTGGATTCGTCGGCTGACCTCCTTGTCGAAGTTCGACCTGCCTAATTGGAGCATCTGACCACCCAGATAAACATAATGGCCGACAACTTCGATACTATCGTTTCCAACATGGACCGGTATGGATGCAACATGGGCATTTGACGTGAGTTTTGGCTTACCCATGTTATTTTTAGCACTACCTGTTGGGAGACTGTATTGAGGTGTCTGAGCATTGAGCCAAAGTCATCTAGCGATTCAGCCATAATTAGTTTATCGTCGGCAAATCGAAGGTGGGTGATGACGCCTTGAAACTGATGAAATCGTACCTATCTAATAAAACTCAAAATGTTGATATAAATGGTGTCAGATCAAAAACTACGAATGTGTCTGTTGGCGTACCACAGGGTTCTATTTTAGGCCCATTTCTCTTTTTGGTTTACGTGAATGATCTGCCTTTCTTAGCGCGTCGTCATTGTGAGATTACCTTGTTTGCTGATGACACATCCTTATTATTTGGAATAGATAGAAAAAAGTATAGTACGACTGAAGTTAACATGTGTCTGAACCTCTGAACATTGTTAATAAGTGGTTTAACATAAACAATTTAAAACTTAACGCCAAAAAAACAAATTGTGTAAAGTTTACCTTAACAAACAATACTGCCTTGCCAAGTATAATGATAAACAATGATGAACTAACTCTTTCAAACACCACTAAGTTTCTTGGACTCACTTTAGATAGCAAACTGCAATGGGGCGCTCATATCGATGAATTAGCGAGTAGACTTAGTTCGGCTGTTTATCCAGTTCGCAAAATAAGAGAGTTATCTGACATAAACACTGCAAGAATTGTATATTTCAGTTATTTCCACTCGGTCATGTCATACGGTTTGTTGCTTTGGGGCCACTCAGCCGATGTAAATAGAATATTTGTTTTACAAAAGCGTGCTGTAAGGGCTATTTATAGGCTCGGCAGTAGGCAGTCTCTCCGAGAGGTTTTTATGCGGGTGAAAATTCTCACATTGCCTTGTTTGTACATTTATTTGAATATCATGCATGTACGTAAAAATATTAATAAGTACAAGAAAATATGTGACACCTACAATTGTAAAACAAGAAACACGTTCAAGCTTCTTTTGCCTACTATTAGATTAGCTAAAACTGGCAACTCTTTTGTAATGAACGGCATCGTATTTTATAATCTGCTACCAAAAAACCTTGTAAACAAAGACAAACATTGTAAACAAAGATGACACAATATTTAAGAAAATATTATGGGATTTTTTTAATTGAAAGGCGTATTGCAAAATTAATGATTTCTTATGTGATAAATCTTCTTTGCGTAATTTGAATTTAAGTTTGGACTGTAATTGAAACATCATTTACTGTAAGTCATACATATATTTTACATTAAGTAATACTATATTTTCTTTGTATTGACTTTCATAAGTGTGCATGTAATGTACCCATATTGAAGAAATAAATAAATTGAATTGAATTGTATTCGCCATTAATGTTGATACCATATCCGTTCCAGTTCAAAAGCTTAAAAATATCCTCCAATGCCGAGGTGAACAGTTTCGGAGAGATAACGTCTCCCTGTCTCACCCCTTTTTGCATTTGGATCGGGTTTGTGATTTGTTCCTGAAGACGGATAGACATGGTGGCTTTGTTGTAGAGACACTTCAACACTTCGATATACCTATAGTCAATTTGCACCGCCGTAACTACCGTAACGCTGCCCAGGTCTCGACTGAATTGAAGACTTTCTCGTAGTCCACAAACGCTAGACAGAGCGGCTGATTATACTCTTCCGTCTTCTGTATTATCTGCCATAGCGTGTGGATGTGGTCTACGGTACTAAGCCCTTTACGGAACCCGGCTTGTTCGGGAGGCCGGAAGTCGTCAAGTCTACGAGCGAGACGATTTGTTACTACTCTCGAAAACAGCTTATAGACGTGGCTAAGCAGCGAAATGGGTCTGTCGTTCTGCAGGAGGGTATTGTCACCCTTTTTAAAGAACAGCACCACCATACTTTTGCTCCACGCCTCTGGCGTTGTACCCTCGAGGATGACGGGATTAAATAACTTATGAAGGACTTTAAGTACTGGTGTTCCACCCGCTTTCAGAAGTTCTGTCGTGATCCTGTCTTCCCCCGGAGCCATTTTTTTTTTATAGCATAGTATGACGAGACGAGCAGGTCATGTGCCTGATGGTGAGCAACATGCCTGCCACATAACAGCACAGTAACACGCAGCTATTGGAACATGATGGTCCTAATCATTACCTAGCACTGCACTGCGCTCGTCACCCAGAGATCTAAGTTGTTATATCTCTAAGCCCTGTAATTTCTCTGGAAACATTGCCCTTCAAACCGGAACACAGTAATTTTTGCACATTACTGCTTGGCGGTAGAATAATTGACAAAGGTGTGGTACTTCCCCAGGCGGACTCTGCTAAGAGTCCTACCACTACATTGTTCTTAAGCTGTTTGAGAGCCGCTCGTATCTCGTATAGGCTTACGTCCGGAATGTCTTCTGTGTAGTGTCGGGTTAAACGGGCACTAACATCACTAATACTAGGAATAGGGCTTAGCGACGAGGTGTACAAGAGGTGTAGTAATACTACCGCTTACCCACTTCGGTTTTCTCTACCGCAGGCGTTAGCGAATACCGTTTAGGTTTGAACAGGCCTTAATGCGAACTAACATTAAGGGCCTTCGCTCACCGCCTCTACCGCCTAATTAAATCGGCTATCGCTTTGCTAATGCTGTCTCTATCATTTCAAGCGAAAAGAAAAGAGAGAGAAACATCAAAGCGATGACATTTTTCGTTCGGCGGTAGACGCAGGCAGACGCAGGACGACTTTTCGCACCGATGCTTTCGTAAATGCGCGACACCAACGCTACAAACGCGCGTCAGTCGCATTCGGAACGCGATGCTAATAAAACGCTAAGGAGTCGTACGATCAATCAAATGTGTGTATTGTCTTTGTGCCACGTCATGTGTATAGTAGGATGTACATCCGTCAGACCGTATTTCAAAGAGCTTGGCATACTTACGTTACCTGCTATATTGATATACCAGGTGGCAGTGTATGTCAGAAATAATCTAGAATCATACAATACGCGAGGAGAGAGACATTCTCGAAACATACGTAACGCGAACAAGCTGGATGTCATATCACACTCTCTCACAAGGTCACGGAAGCTAACTCACATTATGGGACCTGAAGTTTATAACACTCTTCCCAAAATAGTTATATCTGCCCCAAGTTTCGGCAGCTTCAAAAACAAATTAAAGTGCTGGCTTATCGATCAAACTTTTTATAGTTACACCGAATTTTTAGAGAGTGATGGCAAAGTCCTATAAAAATGTATACAAAAATTTGACATGGGTCAGTACAATTGTTATAAAAACATATTATACTCATATAATGCTTGACAGTTTTCTGTACAATAATTATTATAATACAGTAAAGTAGTCATTTCAAACTTTGAAAATGTATACAATTTGTATGCTCTTTCGTTTGTTTTTATTTTTTATTTATTGACGTGTAAATTGTACATTTATGAATAAAGTACTTTGACTTTGACTTTGGATGTACTCACGATGAGTGGAACCGCGCTGAGGATGAGGTCGCTTGGCAGCAGCGAGCGGAACGTCATGATGTACTTGATGGCGTCCGCCTTCAGGACCGGCAGCGAGGTCACTGGAACACAAGGAAACTACTTATTGGCACAAGTCCATTATTTTATGTGAATAGGGTACAATCCTCAAAAAAACTAAGTAGCCCGTTAGTTAGATTGGCAAAAAATATTGTACACGTATTTTTTCTTTTGTTTCACAAACAAACAATGACGAAGATACAGCGCTTCGAAGTTTCGTGTGACGTCACTTGTGAGTACGATTTTTACTCACGAGTGACGTCGCGACCCCCCACTCTCGAAGTTTGATGGTCTATATATTTGACGATTTTTAATATTATAAAAATACGTGTCCAATATTTTTCCATGATCTAGCTGACGGACTAATTAGGATGGTGTATTTTTGACCCAGTCCGGTACCCTATTATTAGGATTTTTCAAGTATGATTTTCAAGACGAAAATATGAGAATAAGTTGATTGTACTCATCAAATGCCCTAAATCATGGTATGACCATGAACAGTTGGCTTTACTTCGTGCTGGCTTGTTAATACATTCTGTTGGTTACAAAATCAGCACTTGATCATTGATTGGTTGTTATATCTTGACTATGTGACGGCATTGGCTGCTGACTGACGATTTTGTATTTTGTTCAAGTCTACCTACATTGTTATAAAATTATTATTTCGCATGCCGAAAGGTAGAATGTGGAGTTCTTAACATAACATGCTTTGTTTGTTACTTCTAACATCTCTGTATACCCATATACTCAAATTTATGAATAAATAAATAATAATATATAATAAAAACGTTTATTTGTTCATAAAACAACTAAACTAATACACTTACCGACTTATATAAAAACAGGGTAGACAAACTTATAAACATACAACAAACTGATGAGTCGGTAAAGGCTGAAATCCCACACTAGGGTGGCCTGTGTCGTGGGAGTTCAGGCTTTTCCGTTAGCATAATTATACAAAATTTGTTTTAAGATGACTAACTTAAATAAAAAAAAAATTA
This sequence comes from Ectropis crepuscularia, assembly GCA_963693475.1. Lineage (NCBI taxonomy): Eukaryota > Metazoa > Arthropoda > Insecta > Lepidoptera > Geometridae > Ectropis > Ectropis crepuscularia. Next base: position 11,779,012 of record OY856368.1, on the reverse strand, counting down.
AACAAATTAGCAGAAAAATTAGACTAAATTTAAAATTTGACAAATTAGCAGAATAAATAAATAAAGTGGGTAACTCAGGTATGAATTCACATCTTGAGCGAGCGCGAAAGAGATGGTCGCGTACAAAACAACATTACATACGACTAGCATATTTAATCTAAGTCACCCCAAGGCATTAACATTAGGAACTACATAGAAGGCAAATGAATGGATGAAAATAAATAAATACTTTCAAAATCAGCATAGCATTCAACCAAAAACGTACAAAAAACGTGTTGGTACGTACCGTCGGCGCGGGTCAGCTCGGGTAGCGCGTGGTTCGCTCCGAACTGCGCCAGGTCCACGAGCGGCGAGGCGCGCGTCACGCCGGCCGCCTGCGTGCTGCCACGTGACGCCAGTGACGTCACCAGGTACATCGCCGCGTCTTTCCCCCGCCACGCCGCCGCTCCGCCCTCCGCGTACTTTTGAAGCATCAACTGTTCACACAAAATAAAAAAATATTTATCATCGTCATCATAGTCAGCCCACATTCGTCCACTGCTGGACGGCCTCTCCAATGATACGCCACTCAGCCCGATCCTCATCTTTGCGTTTTCAACTGCCACCAACTAGTCTCGGGACGTCCTACACTACGTTTGCCGATTCGCGATCTCCACTCCAGAACTCGTCTACCCCAACGGTTAACGGTTCTGCGACAGATAAGACCAGCCCACTGCCACTTCAGCTTGCTGATGCGCTGAGCTATGTCGGTGACTTTGGTTCTCTGACGGATGACTTCATTACGAATACAATCCCTCAGAGAAACTCCAAGCTAATTAATACTAAGCCCAATTATAGCTCTCTCCACAGCTCGCTGAGCGACTTTGAATTTTCGGACTGCTTTTACTGCTAGCTGTCCACGTTTCAGTACCGTTGGTCATGACAGGTAGTACGCACTGATTATACACTTTTGTCTTCAGACATTGGATGGGTGACGAGAAGACTCGACGAAGTTTTCCGAATGCAGCTGAATTCTCTACATAACCTCACTCTCAAACCTTTTTTAACCCAGACCTAACGTCTACCGGAGGTCACGTCGTACAAGTTCGGTGATTTTCTTATTCAATGCCCCTTGGTTTGACTAAGTTAACATGGATTTCGTCGTTCCTCCCATGAGTTGCAGAGTTTCCTTCGAAAGCTTCGACTTTCTGTCTTTGTGTATGCCTTCATCTCGCAGGACGCCTACTGTCTCCTACCTATTGCCTACTGTAGAGCTTTATGTCAATGCCTTCTGTGGTTTCAAAGGCGGCAAATCGGTTCTCCAGTTTTAACTGGAATGCTTCAGACCCAACCACGGTTTGGAGAAGGTTCGGACGGAGTGTTGACTTCATCAAGCGGACGCGTTCAAGCTTGTAATCAATATTCGTGGTGCCTCGAACAAGCCTGTGGTCACTTCCGGTAGCAAACCGAGAGATGACTGAGACATCCCTGAATATACGCTTTTTGTCTGCAATGATGAAATCAATCTCATTTTTCGTCCGTCCGTCGGGGCAGCGCCAAGTGCACCTCCTCTGAGGCTGTTTCTTGTAGAACGAATTCATCAGAAACAGCCTTTCTTTTTCAAGGAAGTTGACCAGGACTCTATTTCTACGAAAACGTAATTTCGAAAAAAAACTCGCGACTTTCCTGCTCTCGTTCTATTTCGTTTCGTCCGATACAAAATTGTTTGACGTTTAAAAATGTTCGAAGCATACTCTAATGGTCTAAGATCCGGCTGCAGAATCTCTACGTTCATCGCGTATTTAATCCAATTCACATTTGAACAAACATTTATGATTAGGAGAATACATTGATAATAGGTTGCCAGTCAATAAGTGGCCGCAAGTAATTTTATCTAAACTGATGCTAATTAATTAAAAAAAAAAATACGCTCGCTTGTTTTTAAATAAAATATCATCCACATCATAGCAATGTATGTAAAGAATTCGAAAATCGATGGGTGCCGGTCCACAGTTGGCCGCAACTACTTCGCAGCCAGGTGTAAACAGGTAATATTTTGGTGTATTTATACGTTCATAACGTACATTTATGATTCATTTATCATATGAAAGCTATTTTTTTTCTGTTTATTATGATATACGGTTGCTTAGTTAAATCTGTACGTAAATAAGGATTGCCGGCTGTTAAAAATTACAAATCTTAAAGATAGAGTGAAAGAGAGCTAGCGAGTATCATCACTAGTCAGACGAGGATAGCGATTGCCAGCTGTACTTGCTTCCTCACAGGGACAGCGTGAAGTATCTGGGCCTGCATCTCGACCGTCGTCTAACCTGGAACCAACACATAAAAAAGAAAAGGGAAGAGCTGAATCTTCGGTTCAAGAATCTTTACTGGATCTTGGGAAGAAACAGTGTACTCCTCACTGATAACAAATTGTTGATATACAGGACCATCTTAAAACTAGTTTGGACATATTTATGTCATCTAGCTGTGGGGTAGCGCCAGCAACTCTAATATTAGAATGTTGCAAAGAATGCAGAATGCTATACTGCGCACCAAATGTAATGTACCATGGTTCATTCGTAACTCCGAAATACATCAATACGTAAATATCACGACAGTGGCGGAAGAAGTAGGTACGTGCTATGGGAGAAGACTGTTGCTGCACCTAAATCCACTTGCGACTGCCTCGCTGACATTACCATATACTAAACGTCTCAAAAGAAATGACATGTTGCCAATGGTTTAATGGCAACAATCCATGAGTTATGGTTCTAAATATAGAGTAGTGGTTCTAATGGGGACTACACTAAACCCGCCTTCAGCACCATCAGCTATCAGCTATCAGCAGCCATCTGCTTATACACAGCTGATTGCAGATAAACCCGAAAAAAAGGGTTAACGAGGATGAAAATTTCTTTTAAACGCTTTGGCTTTACGCCAACGACTTACTAAACGCGAGTGAAGCCGCGGGCAAAAGCTAGTGGTATATATTAATAAGTTGATTTGGCCAAAATGGTTTATACGCCCTTTATACCCAAAGGTATCGATTTATAACGCTATGTACTACGAACTCCAAAACAACGTGATATTCATGTTAGAATAAAAATGGTGCAGCTATTGAGAACACTAGGATTCGACGCATGCACAATACCTTTAAAGCATCGTGCAGCTGGTAATCGCTATCCTCTTCTGACTAGTGATGTTACACGCTACCTCTCTTTCATTCTATCTTTAAGATTTGTCATTTTTAACAGCCAGCAACCCTTATTTGCGTCAGATTTAATTAAGCAACCGTATACCATAATAAACAGAAAAAAATTAGCTTTCATTTGATATATGAATCATAAATGTACGTTATGAACGTATAAATACACCAAAATATTACCTGTTTACACCTGGCTGCGAAGTAGTTGCGGCCGACTGTGCACCGGCACCCATCGATTTTCGAATTCTTTACATACATTACTATGATGTGGATGATATTTTATGTAAAAAACAAGTGAGCGCAATTTTTTTTCGAAAATTAATTAACATCAGTTTAGTTAAAATTACTTGCGGCCACTTATTGACGGGCAACCTCTTATCAATGTATTCTCCTAATCATAAATGTTTGTTCAAATGTGAATTGGATTAAATACGCGATGAACGTAGAGATTCTGCAGCCGGATCTCGTACTATAATTAGAGCAGGCTTAGAACATTTAAGCCCAGCATTTGGCCCCTTTCATTCCTTCGCCCTAAACAATGTGGTTCTACTACCGATTCGCTGCAGGTCTGTGCTCCCACTTTGGCGTTAAAATCTCCCATAACAACGTTGAAGTGGGCTTTGAAGGCATGGTGCAGTGCCTTTGATATATCCTCATACAAAGCCTCAACCTCGGATCTGGGTATGCCTCCCAAGGTGCGTACGCCATAACCACCTTGAGAGTCTTGGTTAACTTAAGTACCAGGTACGCAACCCTTGGGGATACACTTGCGATTTCTAAAACGTTGTTACGGAGAGTTTTGTGGACCAAAAACCCGACACCGCTTTGCGACAACTGGTGACCTTCACGGATAAGATGGCCTGATTCCAAGGTTACGGTGTCTTCTCTCTTCGAACTTCACATAACCCCAGAATGTGCCATCTTATGTGGGTCAGCTCTTCTTCCAGCTGCGCAAGGCTATCGTCGTCGCGAATCGTTCGTCCATTGTGTACAGCCAGGGTCAGTTTGGATTGGCGGCCTACCGTAGCCGGGGGATTCTTCGCACCCCCTGCCCTACCGTTACCATGGCCGCCGCCTTGGCCATTTAATTGACTCGGCTGGGATTTAAATTGAGCCGTAATTTGGATGGTTTAACCGTCGGCCGGTTTCCCATTTGTGGGATCTTACCACAAGCAGGCGGGACCGATGCCATATTCTACGCCCGGCCACCAAGGCACAGGGCAAAAAATTGTGCTGTCACTATCCAACACACATTTAGTGCGTTTTTAGTCAACTATAGCAGTCAAAAGGTGAAAAGAGCAAAAAAATAAAAAAAAAGTTTATTTATCTTTACCTGAACGAATTCATCGTGGATTTCACAAAACTTCTGAAATTTATTTTCTATTGTAATTGAGTTAGTTTAAATTAAAATTGAAGTCGGTTTTTGTTTTTTAGGTACAAAATTATATTCTAGATGTCGTTCTCACCTGCACATACTGTCCGAATATGGTCATCATCTTCTCGTCGAAGTGTTGTGCCAGCGTCTTGACGAGGTCGCAGGCCGCGCGGCGGCGCGTGTCCACGTCCGAGCCCTCGATGTCCCGGCGGACGTACTCTTCCGGATTGTCCTCGAATAACTCCATGTCCGACTCTGACGACACATTTTTCGAGGTGAACTTTACAAATAGCTTCCATGAGGCTGCTTTTCCGCCAGAGATGTGCGACGATGCGTAGCGAACGATGTTTTTTTTTTTTTAAATAAAGAGTGGCGAGACGAACAGTACATGTGCCTGATAGTAAGCAACATGCCTGCCACATAACAGCACAGTGACACGCAGCTATTGGAACATGAAGAGCCCAAATCATTACCTAGCACTGCATTGTGCTAGTCCACCCAGAGATTATAAGTTGTTCTATCTCTAAGCCCTGTAATTTCTCTGGAAACATTGCCATTCAAACCGGAACACAGTAATGTTTGCACAGTACTGCTTGGCGGTAGAATAACTGGCAAAGGTGTGGTCCTTCCCCAGGCGGACTGACAAGAGTCCTACCACTACAAAAATAGCTTCCAAGACTGCTTTTCAGCCAGAGATATGCGAGGATGCGTAGCGAGGGATGTGTTTGTAAAGAACCAATACTATCGCTTCATTTACCTCGCCTCGGTCGGCACAGCTCTGGTGGAAAGCTAGGTTTTTGCGCATACAAAACAAGCCAGGGATGTGAGCGAGGGATGTGTGCGCGGAATGTGTTGCGAGGTTTGCGACATACTGTACCAGCCAGTCCATAGCCGGAGTCGCAACCCATCCTCGCACCACACATTATTCACAATTCCGCTACACATCCTCTTACGACATATTTTCCTCGCACAGCTTTGGTGGAAACCTCCACACATTTTCACAGCACACCTAGACATCCTAGCACGACACATTTCCCTCGCACATCAAAGTCAAACTACTTTATTCATAAATGTACAATTTACACGTCAATAAATAAAAAATAAAAACAAAAGAAAGAGCATACAAATTGTATACATTTTCAAAGTTTGAAATGACTACTTTACTGTATTATAATAATTATTGTACAGAAAACTGTCAAGCATTATACAAGTATAATATGTTTTTATAACAATTGTACTGACCCATGTCAAATTTTTGTATACATTTTTATAGGACTTTGCCGTCACTCTCTAAAAATCTCTGGTGGAAACGCAGCCTTAAGGGGCAAGTAAAGAAAAAATATTATTTAAGACAGAGAGCCTTGCGAGAAAAGGTCCCGAGTCCCAGCACTGAGAACATTTAGTGGGCTGTTTCTGTGTGTAAAGAAAAATTGGCAGTCACAGGGACGGCCGATAGAAGTGAAATTTTATGACTCAGAGTTTGATAGCTCAATTTGGAAACTACGCGGGCGAATCCCGAGGGCGCTGCTAGTCTGGAGTAAATCTTCAACGCCTTGTCGTCTAAATAAGTCTCCTAAGCATGGCCATCTAGACTAAATGGTCATGCTTCTGGTTAGTATCTGTTAAGCTGCCTATACACACTGGGCCAATGCAGGCCAACGCCAGTATGTGGAGGGTCGTTTTGTGATGACTCGCATCGCTCGCCTCGCTGGCCGAGTGACGGCAAGTGGCCAGTGTGTATAGGGCTGTTTTGTCTCGACTCGTCTCTCGTGACCGGTGTCGGTTTTTGGGCACATAACAAAGGCGCTCGGCGAGTAGCGTCCTGTTCTCCTATTGGCCTAACTCGTTTTTGTCTGCACTGGGCCAGTGTGTGGATGCTACGTTTTGTCTCGTGTTGTTTTGTCGGTGCTCGCGTTGGCCTGCGCTGGGCCAGTGTGTGGATGCTACGTTTTGTCTCGTGCCGTTTTGTCGATACTCGCGTTGGCCTCCACTGGCCCAGTGTGTATAGGCAGCTTAACAAACCAACATGTTACAAGAATCATTCAAGGTCGTGCATCATCCACCAACCATGGATGGCCTTGAGTCTCCTTGCCACAGAAGGCCCGGAGTCCTAGCAATGGTAACATTTACCTAGTAGCACAGAATAAATATTAGTACAAGTACAAGAAGCCTCACTTACCGAAAACAATTATATAAATAGCGACTCTTGCTGGGACACAACAAAGTTCAATTCAGTTCGCAATACCTGTCGCGATTTTCAAATAAACATTTGCGCTCTTTCTAACGCGTAACTCTGTCGCTGTCTGGCGCGGAGGGTTGTCGACATATCTATTAACAATATGCGCGGGAAACGTGTTGCGCGAGCGCTAAGCCGTGCGTCCGACAACCGACTGGCACTTGTTCCCTGGGAGGAACGGTCTAGCTGTAGGCTAAAACCAGCTGCTAGTAGGCTGCTTATGACTTTTGCTATGCTTGATTTAACACTGAAAATACTAGCTTTTAAACACGCAGCCAGCGTTTTGGGTACATTTGCACAGGGAACTGTTCGAGGGGGGTTATTTTTGTTGATATGACTTTGTCTCTTTTACTGACATTTTAAATTGCTTTCAAATAATTAACCTACCTCTAAACTCCATGTTGGGTATGACGACCTTCTCGCAGATACTGCTGAGCGTGGCGGGGTCTTCGAACAGACTCTTGTAGTTCCTCTTCTGAGCGACTTTGGCTAGGAACGACAACGCGTTTGACACCAGCTGTGAAATAACATAATAGTAGATTATGCTATAAGTGTTTTTTTTCTAAATTAAGAGTGACGAGACGAGCAGGACATGTGCCTGATGGTAAGCAACATGCCTGCCACATAACAGCGCAGTGACACGCAGCTATTGGAACATGAAGAGCCAAAATCATTACCTAGCACCGCACTGCGCTCGTCACCTAGAGATCTAAGTTGTTATATCTCTAAGCCCTGTAATTTCTCTGGAAACATTGCCCTTCAAACCGGAACACAGTAATGTTTGCACATTACTGCTTGGCGGTAGAATAATTGACAAAGGTGTGGTACTTCCCCAGGCGGACTCTGCTAAGAGTCCTACCACTACAATGTACAACTACGTGTGTAACGTTGGCGAGGCGAGTGCATTAAGAGCGCCGAGGACTGTAATCATCAAAACACGCGTGTATCAATATAATGTGTTTAGTAGTGGTAGGACTCTTGGCAGAGTCTGCCTGGGGAAGTACCACACCTTTGCCAATTATTCTACCGCCAAGCAGTAATGTGCAAACATTACTGTGTTCCGGTTTGAAGGGCAATGTTTCCAGAGAAATTACAGGGCTTAGAGATATAACATCTTAGATCTCTGGGTGACGAGCGCAGTGCAGTGCTAGGTAATGATTTGGACTCTTCATGTTCCAATAGCTGCGTGTTACTGTGCTGTTATGTGGCAGGCATCTTGCTTACCATCAGGCACATGACCTGCTCGTCTCGTCACTCTTAATTAAAAAAAAATCATACGACATTATTCAACACACTTGCAAATAAAACAACAGTAAAAAAATTGGCAGTCATAGGAACTGCCGATAGAAGTGAAAACTTATACGTATAACTTAAAATTTGATAACTTACTTTGGAATCTACACGGGTGTAACCGGAGGGCGTGACCTAGCCATCACGGCATGGCCATCTAGAAATGCGTCAGCATTTCCCATTGGCTGATGCATTTCTAGATGGCCAATGGGCAAGGTCCCGAGTTTACCCGAAGATTTCTTATCATACCCGAGCGTGATGGTAGAATTCAATTCACACCCCACGAAAAATCTGTATGCACGCCAATAGAAGTTTCCAGTTCAAAAACATTTCAACAGTGAAGATGAGCTACGATTTTTTTGACGTGATAACGTCTTATAATTCGATGAAGCCGGCTGCACGCTCACAAAACATGACGTCATGTACCGTTACCGTCGGTCGTTACCTCGCCGCATGTTTGTTACAGTTGTATTAATTATTTCGACCAGTAGTTCAAGCTCAGTAGATGTAGCTCAGTGGTAGAGCGTTCGCTTTGCATGTGAAATGCCCCGGGTTCGATCCCCGGCATCTAAAAGCTTTTTTGCATTGTTTTGATTGAAAATGACTAAATTCTACTGATTACTTTTTACATACAAATCTATTAAACAAATAAAATTAAAATTTTCTTTTGAAAATGCTACCATTCCATCAGTATTTTCTTAAGACGTTGTCACGTTCTATCGTCAGTAAACCGACTTTACAGACAAACATTTTTTTCTTATATAAATGTATACCCATGCATTTAAATAAACATTGCAAATGACTGTGATAATCGTTTTTTTTTTTTCATTTGATTGTAAATATTATTTGTATAGTATAGTAAATTGTAAAACGTTTTGAAGTTGTTGAGTAACTGTAATAAATAAACAAATAAATTACTCCTAATTACTACTAATAATTAGTGTTTCTATTATCGTTTTACCTAGATAGGAAGTAAGTTTCAAAAAAATATAAAAATTTAGCAGTCATAGGAACTGCCGATAGAAGTGAAAACTTATAACTCAGAATTTGATAGCTTACTTTGGAAACTACACGGGTGTAACCGGAGGGCGTGGCCTGGGCATCATGGCATGGCCATCTAGAAATGAGTCAGCATTTCCCATTGACTGACGCATTTCAATGGGAAATGTTGACGCATTTCTAGATGCCCAGTCGCCAAGGTCCCGAGTTTACCCGAAGATTTCATATTATACCCGAGCGTGACGGTAGAATCCAATTTACACCCCACGAAACATTTGTCTAGGCGCGCCTAAAGAAGGTTTCACTTCAAAAATACGTACCGCATCGTATTTGGGCGCGTGCGTGGTGTGCAGCAGTAGACGCCACGAAGGCGGGCGCGTGCGGCGCGAACTCCTCTTACTTTATATGGTGGACTACAGAGATGGTGGATTAGACCTGTGCCGATCGTGATCGATCGAACCCTTTTGATTCGATCGCAACCTGTACACGTGTGATCGAATCACGGATTTCTAAAACACCCGATCTTTTGGAACCCGATGATCATTTACAAGACAAACCAAATTGAACTTTATTGCAATTACCATAACCTAACTAATTGCTTGTTTGAGGAATCGATTGAATCGTGAAATTTATTCGATGACATTGACGTATCAACCTGTGTCGGTCTCACTCTGCCTTTGGGTCACGGGTCGCGGGTCGCGGGTCGCGCGCGACACAGATCACGACTCGAGAACCGGCAGCCACTCAGTCGCGACCTGTTTATTATCAGTTTAGACAAGACAAACCAAATTGAACTTTATGTTACTCGGATTTACCTATTTGCTCGCTCATAAAAGCGATTGACTCGTGCATTAATTCAATCACATCAACGTAACGAATTAATTATTATTTTCTATCTCCTTCTTTTACTTCAAGTGTGACTTGTTCTCATATGTCGATTGTCGATCAGTCGATCTCATTCCGTCTTGGGGTCGTGCGCGACACGGCGACACAGCTTGTAGGTTGTACAAAGGAACCGCGACCCAAATGATCGAATCTTTATAACCCGATCACCATACGAGTGGGTCGTGATCGACCCGGGTCTCGAAAAATGATCGATTGACACAGGTCTATGGTGGATACTGTAGCATCACCATCATCCTCAAACCATCGCTCGCGCAGCGACGTGCTCTCAGCGCGGGAGCCAACAAGGAATGCGAGGCGAGCGCGGCCCGCATGTATATTTAATGTGTGCGTGCAGGACAGACGACGGCGCGTGAGCGAGAGGGAAGCTTTATCACCTGTATTGTAGCTAATTCGGTAGGCGACAATTCTATAAATGAGCTTAAATAAACACTGTTACCGTGATAATTGTAATTTCTTTTATTTGTCTTATTTTCATATGAATCTTCCGGCTATAGCTGTAAGCTTTTGAGTAACCGTAATATATAATATACTAGCGGCCCGTTCCGGCTTCGCTCGGATTTCGTCATATAAGGACTATTAATCAAAAAAAAAAAAAATCGGTTAAGTAGTTTAGGAATCCATCGCGGACAAACATCGTGACAGGAGATTTATATATATTAAGAAGAAGATATACTCAATTAGTGTTTCTATTATCGTTTTACTTAGATAGGAAGCAAGTTTCATAAAAAAAAATATAACGAAAATATATTTAAAAAAAAAAAAAAAAAAAAAAAATCCGTACCGCATCGTATTTGGGCGCGTGCGTGGTGTGCAGCAGCAGCCGCCACACGGCCGCCACGAAGGCGGGCGCGTGCGGCGCGAACTCCTCCTCGTACTTGAGCGCGTACAGCGCGGCGCACTCGCACACCTCCATGCGGAGCTGCTCCATGACGCCGGGCTTGTCGTCGCCGTCCTGCACAACATCGGGGACCGTTCGAGTACGCAATAAAGTGGCCAAGTGCGAGTTGGAGTCGCCCATGAAGGGTTCCGTTGCAGCAAGTAACATAATATATACATAATACACATAGTTCTTGTAGTTCGTTGTAACTTTGATCGAAGTTTCAATAATAGTGTATTATGACGTACTAAAAAAAACTACTCATCAGATCGAGTTCAAACTAATTTTCGTTAGTAGTTTACATGGTAATGTACATCATTTATTTTTTTTAGATTTTTCATTCTCTTACTTTAGAAGTTAGAGGGGGGGACACACACATTTTACCACTTTGGAAGTGTCTTTCGCGCAAATTATTCAGTGTAGACGAAAATGATTTTAGAAACCTCAATATCATTTTTTAAGACCTATCGATAGACACCCCACACGTGTAGGTTTGATGAAAAAAAAATTTTTGAGTTTCAGTTCTCAGTATGGGGGGCATCCCTAATTTTTCTTTTTTTTAATTTTTTTTTTCAAATCTTAATGCGGTTCACAGAATACATCTACTTACCAAGTTTCAACAGTGTAGTTCTTATAGTTTCGGCAAAAAGTGGCTGTGACATACGGACGGACGGACAGACAGACAGACATGACGAATCTATAATGGTTCCGTTTTTACGTTTTACGGAACCCTAAAAACGCTATTTTGTAATAGACTACAGGCCCGTGAACAAAATTTACGGGTCAAATGAACCACCAGGAGACCTATGTATATATATATATATATTTATTGTTCCCAAATATATATATATATTTATTGTTCCCAAATAAAGTACAGTTACGATAACAGATTACAGATTGCATATTTATCAAGATTAGTTATACAGATAATTTGATGTACAGCGGGCCCCAAACTAGGCAAAGCCTGTATTTTGGGCACCCTAGATCGGTTTGTAATTTCGTTTTACGTTACATTAAAATGGGGCGCTACTAATAATATTTTTTACTCGATTTATCGTATTTCTACTCGTGACCCCAAAATCTGAGGCTGTGTACTGGTGACCCCCTCAAAACTTCGACGCTGGGACCGCGCCTGTCAAAGTGAGCTATACAATCTTATAGACTACAGGCCCGTGAACAAAATTTACGGGTCAAATGAACCACCAGGAGACCTATGTAGGATGATAGAAGGGTATAAAGTAATAAGATTCAGCACTATGCCGTCACTTGTAAGCTGTCCAACTGAGTGTAATTGAAGAGGGGGGTTTGCAATCCTCGATCGTTTCTCCTTGTCGGATGATTTTTGTACGGTATTGCGAAATAATAGATTAGAAAAGGTATTGAAACTGTAAAAATTATAAATTTTAACTTTTTAATTATTAGTTTGTCGGAAAAATTTACAGAGTACGAGTAATTTATAGAGTAAATTTCGTCATTTGATTAAGTACGGCATTGGTTCCATACAGTTTCAATACCTCTTCTAATCCAGGGTTGCAACCCCTCCTCTTCAATTACAATCAGTTAGACAGCTTACAAGTGACGGCATAGTGCTGAATCTTAATACTTTACACCCTTCTATCATCCTACATAGGTCTCCTGGTGGTTCATTTGACCCGTAAATTTTGTTCACGGGCCTGTAGTCTATAAGATTGTATAGCTCACTTTGACAGGCGCGGTCCCAGCGTCGAAGTTTGGAGGTGGTCACCAGTACACAGCCTCAGATTTTGGGGTCACGAGTAGAAATACGATAAATCGAGTAAAAAATACTACTAGTAGCGCCCTATTTTAATGTAAAGTATGCGATTTTGAGGGGGGGGGTAATGTCCCCTGTAACGTGCCTGTGTCCCCCTTGGGACCGCGCATGCACTTTGGAAACGGATAAAACCACGCCCTCCGGGGGCGTGGCCATCAGCATTTCTAGATGGCCAATGGGAAATGATCCCGCATCTCTAGATGGCCAATGGGAAATGCTGACGCATTTCTCCGGTACTGTTACAGTTACTCGCTCTTCTGGTAAACTGTAGTGATAGGAATCTTAGCGGAGTCCATCTGGGGAAGTACCACACCTTTGCCAGTTATTCCACTGCCAAGAAGTAAAGTGCAAACATTACTGTGTTCCGGTTTGAAGGGCAATGTTTCCAGTGAAATTACAGGGCTTAGATATATAACATCTTAGATCTCTCGCTCTGACGAGCGCAATGCAGTGCAGTGCTAGGTAATGATTTGGACTCTTCGTGTTCCAATAGCTGCGTGTCACTGTGCTGTTATGTGGCAGGCATGTTGCTTACCATCAGGCACATGTCCTGATCGTCTGATCACACTTAATTTACAAAAAAATATACTCACATCAACCTCCAAGCACGCGACATGAACTTGCAGTAAGGCCAACAAATTCGGCATCCAAATATTCATGTTGTCCTCAAAAAACTCTGGCAAATCCTGGTAGTTGAGTGAATAGAAGACTTTGCAACTGAGAACGAGGGAGCCGTAGATAACTTGTAATGCCTCTTTGTTGTCTGCATGTTTCTTCGTTAGCTCGATCATTGCCTGGAATTTTGAAGAAAGCCTTTTGTACAAACAATGTACATATATCATTGTAATGGAGTAGTATATTTTGTGTCAATTTGAAAAAAACTTGATACAAATATATGCAAAAAAGAAAACGTTTTTTTATTTCATCTATCAACACACAAACTCTCGCTTCGTCTCAGGGGATATAGTTAAGTCACAGTAAAAAGAAAAGCTACCAGTAAGACGACACCTTTAAACTTGCGATAAGTGTTGACAAAGCAGTGACGCGTGGAGGGCCGTGGCTTGGCCGTGGCAAATTAAAAAACTTATTAATACTATAATTTTTTTGTTTGATTTTTTATCAACGTCAAACGCCAACTGCGCTCCCAAACTGGTAACTTGGTCGTGTTCACAGCTTGGGAGCTTGCTTCCCGCGTCTCGCCCCGTACCTACAATTGCTCTATCGGTCTATCATGACATCTTCATCACACAACTTTTGTAGTGGTAGGACTCTTGGCAGAGCCCCTCTGGGGAAATACCACACCCTTGCCAGTTATTCTACCCCCAAGCAGTAATGTGTAAGCGTAACTGTGTTCCGGTTTGAAGGGCAATGTCTCCAGAGAAATTACTGGGCTTAATATCTTAGATCTCTGGGTGACGAGCGCAGTGCAGTGCTAGGTAATGATTTGGACTCTTCATGTTCTAATAGCTTTGTGTCACTGTGCTGTTATGTGGCAGGCATGTTGCTTACCATCAGGCACATGTTTGTCCTGCTCGTCTCGTCACTCTTTAATATAAAAAACACAACTGAATGATTTATTAGACTGGTAGTCAAGTCGTGCGAGCTTTGCATCATGCAGAGCACCATTGGTATACTAATCAGTGTAGCAGGTGTGCTATCTTTTAGTGTGTAAAATGTGTAAAAAAAATAATTGGCAGTCATAGGAACTGCCGATAGAAGTGAAAACTCATAATTTGATAGCTTACCTTGAAAACTACACGACGTGTGTAACCGGAGGACGTGGCCTGGGCATCATGGCATGCCCATCTAGAAATGCGTCAGCATTTCGTATTGGCTGATCCATTTCTAGATGGCCATGCCATGATGCCCAGGCCACGCCCTTTCAGCATTTCCCATTAGCCGACGCATTTCTAAATAGCCAATGGCCATGGTCCCAAGTTTACCCGAAGATATCAATGGTACAAATCAATGGTACTACTGACATTAAGGCAAGATTTCTTATCATACCCGAACGTGACGGTAGAAATTGATTCACAGCCCACAAAATATCTGTCTAGGCGCGCCTAAAGAAGTTTTCACTTCAATAAGTTCGTGCATCTACTTTTTTAAAGTTTAGTCAACATACAGACCTGGAATAAATCCGTGAGTGGTTTTGCAAAGTTCTCGAGCACCATCTTGATTTCCTCCCAGAGTTTCTGTGATTTGAAATCGTACCGGTACCTCTTGAACAAGGAGTGAGCGGTGCTGAGTAGACCGTTGATCATACGGTAGTCTCCTGCAATGATTATACACCAGATTGAATCAATCAATCAGTAGCGATGCTAAGGAGAAACACTTTTTTTTAATAAAGAAAGAAAAAATTAAACCTTCATTCCAGTATCATTTTACAAACAGATAGACTGATAGCTGTGGTTTGCACTGTTTAAGTGAGTTCTTTCAAAATGTAATATATATTGCAAAATACAATGAGACACCTCATTTGTAAATTAAGTGTTATTTATCTTTTGAGTAATTTTTAGGGGTGACAATCTGGCAATCATTTGTAGCCTTATTTCATGAGTTCTTATTATTCTATAGTATCACTGTGCTTAGTTAATGGCACTTGTATAGGCTAGTTTGCTCTTACTAAATACTTAGCATGTTTTCACAGCAAGGACTAGAGGCCTTCTCTAAAAAAAAAAATTGGTAGTCATAGGAACTGCCGATAGAAGTGAAAACTTATAACTTATAACTCAGAATTTGATAGCTTACTTTGGAAACTACACGGGTGTAACCGGAGGGTGTGGCCTGGTCATCATGGCATGACCATCTAGAAATGCACCAGCATTTCCCATTGGCTGACGCATTTCTAGATAGCCAATGGCTATGGTCCCGAGTTTACCCGAAGATTTCTTATCATATCCGAGCGTGACGCTAGAATTCATTTCACAGCCCAAGAAAAATCTGTCTAGGCGCGCCAAAAGAAGTTTTCACTTCAAAAGTGTTAAAGTGCGAGTGCAAGTTGGTGGATAGATAGATAAACTCTATATTGCACTTTACGAAACAAACAATCTTTAAAATAACTCTATTTTAAAGATTGTTTGTTTTGAGCAAACGGTGACCTTATCGCTAAAAGCGATCTCTTCCAGGCAACTGTGGTATGGAACAGGAGTTAAACCATAGAAATCCGGATGATGAATATCCTCCAAAAATGTGGTGTCTTTAAACTTTTTGGTTTCCTTCACAATATCATTAATCACCCTTCAGCCCAATTGTGATTACATAGGTATAAATCAGCACTTGGAAAATCACTCTTGAGGCAGCATTCAAACCTAAGGTCTCACGATTATGAGTTAGATGTTCTCGTCGCCACAGCACTTTTTAACTAAATACTTTTTTTTTTATAGCATAGAGTGACAAGACGAGCAGGTCATGTGCCTGATGGTAAGCAACATGCCTGCCACATAACAGCACAGTAACACGCAGCTATTGGAACATGATAGTCCAAATCATTACCTAGCACTGCACTGCACTGGCCTGTCTCTATAGACTATTAATCGAAAAAAATACTATACAACCTTCCAAGTTTCAAATGCATACTTTTTTTTTAAATAAGGAGTGACGAGACGAGCAGGACATGTGCCTGATGGTAAGCAACATGCCTGTCACATAACAGCACAGTGACACGCTGCTATTGGAACATGAAGAGCCCAAATCATTACCTAGCACCGCACTGCGCTCGTCACCCAGAGATCTAAGATATTATGTCTCTAAGCCCTGTAATTTCTCTGGAATCATTGCCCTTCAAACCGGAACACAGTAATGTTTGCACATTACTGCTTGGCGGTAGAATATTTGGCAAAGGTGTGGTACTTCCCCAGGCGGACTCTGCTAAGAGTCCTACCACTACTAAAACTTACCAATAGCAAACTGTTCGACCATCTGTGTCCGCAACTCCGTAATTAAGTTAGGCCACTTGTCCGGGAAGTCACACTTGGCGATAAGAGCTACAGCATCACTGAACTGTCTCCTAATAGCTTCTGGGGATTTAGGCATGAGTGAGACTATGATTGTTTTGATCGTTGCTCTATCTGATGAGTGGATTCTGTCTACACCATCTTCGTCCTGTAAGATGAACGTCATAGATCAAATTTTCATGGGAATATTGGATAAAATTGAGTAACATTATGAAATAAATTTGACATTTTGACATCACATTTACAATAAATGTCTTGAATCTAACAATGACCTGCATCACCTGTTGACTTCACAATTGCACCATCATTGAGTGAGATCACTCCCATACCTTCAAAAGCTAGAGTATCTTAAGTAGAGCTAGTGAGACTTCATAGCCAAGGAAATAATTACTGTCATTTCAAGTTCAAATTTAAACATTAAAAAAAATGGTCCTATGGCAGTTATTACCTCTGCTGTCTATCTACAAATGCTAGTACAGTGGCGCAGGTCCCTACTAATGTAATCTTACAGCACTCAACGAGTACTACATTGTGTATGACGACTACCACAAGGATACCTCAGACGGTAGGGCCTCGGGCTGCCGCCGGTAAGGTAAGATAATCAAGGAACGAACTGGCATCCCAGAAGGGGGTAACATAAACACCAAAATTTGCCACAGGGTATTGACCCGTCAATAAACTGAAATTAACTTGCAAAAAGTTACATAAAATAGATTCTAGAATTTCTAATGGATACATTAGAAATTTCAGTTTAAAAGTAGGCCAAACCGAATATATTATGAATGTGGCACAGAAATCCACTTACCACAGCCCAGTTTCTTTTGATATAATTCTTGAAAGCAATAGCTCCAGCAATCCTGATAGTCATATCCACCCCATCCTTGTCTATTAAGTGCAGGAGCAAAATGGCAAAGTTTTGATTCACCTCCACTCGCTCCAGAAATTTTTCAGCTGAAACAAAACAAATTAAATCACTATACACGTTTTTATTTCAAGTATCATTAAGCCTGAGAAGTGGTTACATTGGAACCATTTGGTGTTGAGACATTGGTCTTGTGGAGTTATCTCATTTGTAAAAACCTTTCAGGAGTACTTGGTCAGTGTGTCGAGTGATTACAATTCCATTCCGGCTTTGCATTGA
Organism: Ectropis crepuscularia; assembly: GCA_963693475.1. Lineage (NCBI taxonomy): Eukaryota > Metazoa > Arthropoda > Insecta > Lepidoptera > Geometridae > Ectropis > Ectropis crepuscularia. Next base: position 11,761,253 of record OY856368.1, on the reverse strand, counting down.
TATTGTCACACGATGGACCCAGCACCCGCACGGTGAATCCATGAAACGCTAAGAAGTTTGTCTCTATAGACTATTAATCGAAAAAAATACTATACGACCTTTCAAGTTTCAAATGCATACTTTTTTTAATTTATTTTTTTAAATAAAGAATGATGAAACGAGCAGGACATGTGCCTGATGGTAAGCAACATGCCTGTCACATAACAGCACAGTGACATGCAGCTATTGGAACATGAAGAGCCCAAATCATTACCTAGCACCGCACTGCGCTCGTCACTCAGAGATCTAAGTTGTTACATCTCTAAGCCCTGTCATTTCTCTGGATACATTGTGCAAATTTAGTTAAAATCAGTTAAATGGTTTAGGACAAACAATGCGCTACGTAGTTTATTTACATTAAGATATGCAAGTAACATGAAGTTATGTGGTGAATTCCTTTAGCAAGTTGGTAAAAAGTGTCACTTGTGCACAAAAGCACAGTTAATTCAATCTAGACATGCCGAGACAGTCACCAATCAATGATATGAAATCAGTATTTTTAAAACTTATATTATGTTTATTTGATGGGATCCGTTCTTTTATGTTATCACTGCAACTATTTATTACAATGATTTAGTATGGTGTTGTATCAGTTTCCGGCTTCACTCGGGTATTTAACATATAATAAACAAATCATTTGAAATTTCTTTATACATTTTATGTTACACGAAAACTACTTTATCTCTCAAATTGGACCAAACAACACATAAATTCCAACTATCGTGAGCATTGGCTGACTTGACGAAGAAAACATTGGGGACAACATGATACTGGATTTTTAGATTTTAGATCGCAGGGAAACCTACAGAGGGGTGCTGCACACAATAGAGGTATGACAAGTTCATGCATATTATAATACCTGACAGAATATTTAGGCTGAAATAGTAAATTTTGGATTGTCACTATTATGGGACATGCTCATAATACAAAGTGACTGAGAAACAACACACTTAATATGGTACATGTTTTAACTAATACATAAATTAAATAACAAGTAAGAAAATCCAGATTTACATAGCCTTACCATTACACTACATTACCACTCACAAAACTGCAATCTGCAACATGTGGACAAGACAAACTTACAACTGCATAATAAATTACTGAACCCGGTCAAAGCAGGACAAATTTGTATTGTAGGATGATACAGATAGTAATACAGAGGTACACATTTCAACGTAATTACAAAGAAAATAACTAAAACAAAGCAACGGTCACTTACCGGGCCTCCTAATATTTGGGTCTGGATTCAGTGTCTGTTGCAAATAGTTGGCTAATGTAACCAAATTATCATCGGTTACTTCCATTATTAAATCTTTTTGCTTCTTGACTAATTCTAAACTGAAGATATTAGCGAAATTTTAAACAATAACAAAATATTTATTTTTTGAAGCACACCGTGACTCGTTTGTCGTTTGCAGTCGGCAGTCGGTCGGGCGAATCAGTGTTACCAACTCCTGAAAATAATTATCCCTAAACCTAAGTTACAAATCCTTAAAACGACACATTTACTTGAAAATCCCCCTAATTTTTTTAAAGTAAAATTGAAACTTTTATTGAAAAAATATATACCATAAGGAAATCACACCAATAGGCAGAACTGTTACGGTTATGTTCATACATTTTTTTATTTTTTTTATTTGATGTAGGTAATTTTGTTAATCAGTATTATTGGGAAATATAATTTATTCAAAAATAGGGCAATAAATCTTACTCATTTATACATACATACCCATTCCAAATAATGGTACGAAGTTATTTTACCTTTCAAATCTGGACCTGTTTATTCATGTCTTTATTTAGAAAAAAAAACTTTTAAAAAAAATGGCAGTCATAGGAACTGCCGATTGAAGTGAAAACTTGCTGTTGCCCTGGTACTGGTACCTAGGGGCAAACGCAACTCTTTTATATTTCTGTTGTCCTGGTATCTGGAGATAAACGCTGGGCTGTTGGAGGTAGGTAATCGAAACTCTTTACTGTTTCTGTTGCCCTGGCCGTTTTTACCGAGTTTACTCGAAGATTTCTTATCATATCCGAAGGTGACGATTGATGAATCCATTTCACAGCCCACAAAATTTTTAGAAAAACGAATCCTAAAAATAACCCCAAAATTAAAATGCCGCTAAATAAATTCCAACCCCCTACTCACTTACCCCCTAAATTTGGGGGGAAAACCCCTAAGCTGGTAAGACTGGGGCGAATTAAATTCAGGGTTTCCAGTTTAAATTTACAAAATTTCCTCGTGTGACAAATAAATCCATAGTGTTACCATACCAAAGTAAACAAAAAGAATCAGGAGTGGTATGAGTAGGAACCACGTACGAACATAGTTCTACCGGGTGAAATAGAAGCTACACAATTTGCAATAAGTGCACTTGCCACTGTTCGCCACTACTTTATAAAAATAAATATTGGTGGATTATTAAAATACTTACTGAAATAAATGATCTTTCATTTGATCTTTTAGTTATAAACAATAATCACCTTATACAGTAATAACGAAGAAATTACTGGTCCTTTCGTTAAATTACAGGAAACTTCAATCAATTTACAGCAGCAAAGTTTTAAACTTGCAGAAATAGATACTCAGGTACAGGTACAACAGACGAGATTTGAACCTATGATCTTTCGATTGTGTCTGACATGAGAATCTAAGAGTTTGAGAATCTGTAGAATAAAAAAATCTAGATGTACATTTGCCGTCGCGTGCGAGTGTAAGAAGGGTCATCATCATCATCAACAGACCATTAACGTTCCCACTGCTGGGACTCGGGACCTTCTCTCGCACGTAGAGAGTTAAGGCCATAATCCACGAGGCTGGCCCAGTGCGGCTTGGTGGAGGACACATGACGTCGAAAGATTCTATGTGCATGTCGGTTTCTTTACGCTGTTTTCCTTCACCATTTTAAGTTAGCGGCATTACGCACATGACTTCGAAAAATCTTGATTAAGTAATATAATATGAATACTTAAGTAAAATATCTATCGGTCTTCTCATGGTCACGGTGGCTGTAACACTGCCAAAGCTAAAGCTAACTACACAATGATTTATATCGTGATTAAGCCCTATACAATTTAAAAATTATAATGATATCTAGTTCACGCTTACAAATATTAACACCAAACGATAAAAAAATAAATACCTTCATTGAAGCCTTATTCACCTTAAATTGTGTGACCTACATGTAGATTTTTTTATATTCTACAGATTCTAATGTAGAAGAGGAATTTAGAAATAGAAAAGGAACATTCTCTATCAATGTACAAGTTCTTTGTAATGCCTCAATGGTGTTTCAAAATGTTGGTGCTCGATGGCCAGGTTCCACTCACGATGCAACTATATTTAACCATTCTGATTTAAAAGGTTTGTTTTTCATTAATAGTGTGTTATTCTATGTTTAAGACATTTGTTATTCTATGTTTAAGACATTGTTCTTCTCTGTAAGTCATAAACTATTACAAAACTTTTTAAGCTTACTGTGAACAAGGTGCACTTGATAATCGCTAGTTGATACCGCTTGGTGATAGTGGCTATCCATGTAAACCCTATTGGTTAACACCTCTGCTTCACCCAAATAATCTATCCGAGCACCGATATAATAATGCACATATTTCAACAAGAAATGTTGTTGAGAGGTCAGTCACATTGAATAATTGGATATCATTAAATCATTATGATTTTAAGTTACAGGGAAGACTGTTAATACTTATAACTACATATTAAAGTAAATAATTTAAAATTTTCGTTTGAATGAATATTGTAAATTATTTACTGTAAGAGATATAATATGTTGTAATGATACAACATATCTCTTATTTCTTAAGCTCTTTGTCTTCTTGCTAATATATATTTTTTTAATGTTGTTAGGTAAAATTATGTGTAAAATTATTAAAACTTAAAAATTATGTATTCTGTGTAAAATAAAATGATTAAAATAGTAATGGCGTAATACCATAATGGCGTGCAGTAAAGAAAGAGAAGTACTATTAAAAGTACTAGAGTGCGCGATTTTAAGGCTGGTGTAATAGTGAGCTGACAAGTTAGGCTCTAAGACAGACAGCATAAAAGCGAAAGCTCATCACGAAATCTCAGAAACTACAAATGCTAGGAGTCTCAAATTTTACATGGAGGTATATTTTAGCACGTAGGCGTTCGCTAAGACGGGGTATTGCGAAATTCAACCCCTAAGAGGGTGAAATAAGGGATGGACGGTTATATGAAATCTCCGTCATTTTCAACGTTATAAGCATGAAATTCTCTAAACTGATTTTAGTAAAATTTGGTACACACATAAACTAAATCCTAAGAAAGAACATAGATAACTTTTCATTACAGAAAAATGATGGGGTTGAAATGAGGGATGAAAGTTTATTTGGCAATTCGTAATTGTTTATATAAAACTCCGAAACTTTGTATCTAGACACTTGACGTGAAGCCAATAAATGTCAGTTCTGACTAACTTGACGCGAAAGAAATAAATGTTTGTTCTAGCAATTTCGTGAATTTGAATTGTAAGGGGATGAAATGGAGGTTTATATAGCGATTGAAAGTTTTATGTTGAATTTCATGATTGTTGAAGATAAACCATGAAATTTTATATCTAGACACTTGACGCGAACCAAATAAATGTTTTTTCTAGCAATTTTGTAATTTCGAGCCGTACGAGGATGAAATGGGGGATGAAAGTTTACGTGGAAGTTCGTCATTGATGAAGACAAAACTATGAAATTTTGCAACTAGATACTTGATATCTATACTAAAGTTATAAATATGAAAGTAACTATGTCCGTTACGCTTTTAAGTCTAAGCCACTGAACCGATTTTGATTCAATTTGTTACATGGATAGACTAGACGCAGGAAAGTACAGGGTGACTTTTCATCACAGAAAAAAAGTTGAAGGGGTGGAAATGAAGAAATAAAGTTTACATGGAAGTTCGTCAATGTTGGAGATAAAACCGTTAAATTTTTAAATTAGACACTTGAATTATACATACTGTTACATATTATAAATGTGCAAGTAACTGTGACAGTACCACTGAACTGATTTTGATGAAATTGTCTAAACACGTTTTAATATAAAAACTATTTATAAAACAAAAATGTGTATGGTTGTTACATTTATTTTGCGCGGACGAAGTCGCGGGTAAAAGCTAGTAGGTAGCAAGGTATATGTTTATATAAAAGACAAAGGTGATTGACTGATAGATCAACGTACAGCCCAAACCATAACAGCTAGAAACTTGAAATTTCGCATAAGTACATATATTTCTTATAACGTAAGCACCTACTAAGGAAGTATTTTTCGAAATTTGACCCCTAAGGGGGTGAAATAGGATGAACGATTGTATGAAACTTTTTATTCCTTGGAGATATTTGCATGACATTTCGTATAAATTGATTTCAACTAAAATAAAGAAGCAAATATGAAAGCGTTTCTCAAATTTCAGTCTTCAAAGGGATGAAAGTTTGTATGAAACTTGTTATTCCTTGGGCATATTTGCATGAAATTTCATAAATTTTTTGTAAAACTCTTAAGTTACCTACCCCATCTGTCAAATTATGTATGGAGTATGGAGAAGCGACACTCAGGACTGACCGCAGAGCTTCTGGCGTGATCCCTCACGTGGGTTTCCGCCCACCCGGAGTCAAATCTCAATAAATATACCCTTGACTATGTAAGTGCACCATGGTCCTTAGGTGCACCGTCACCAATATAAACAAAATAAATACATCAATTAATCAATCAATGAATGATTCGTAATTCAATAACTCATTCATTTTAAACATTGTTTATTTTGTAAGAATAGTCACCCTACAATTAAAGCAGTAATACAATGCTGCTAAATGTGGGCCGTTATTGAATCTATTGGGTAAAATTTACGGTCGTAATCAATGATATTTGAAACTATGGATTTTATGTCAGCGTTCAAAACCGGCCCCACTCAACAACAGACAAAACGCCTCAAGTCAGCTAATTTTACGTCAGTCGTTGTATGACTCTGCACCTTAGCGGTCGTATTGTGTACTCCTTTATGATGGTGTTTTGCACAGCAACGTCGTGCAAAAGTTATAACAAAAAGGTGAAAAAGAGAGATGGTATACCATATTATCAGTAAATACATCTCATTCTGTCAATTTAGGGTCGTTAATACTCGAAAAAGCAATTTATAAACAATTCTTTAGTGTACTTCAATTCAAATACTTCAATACCTACGTAACGTGTCCGATAGGGATTGCCATCCGGAAAAACGAATTTGATATTCCGGTGGATCCGGCATAAGGTGTTATCCCGAACGGATGAATCGATTTTATTTTTGAAGTGAACATTTCTTTGGGCTCACCACGCAAAGATTTTTCGTGGGCTGTGTGTGAATGAATCATCGTGACGCCCGTAAATGAAAGAAATGTTCTGACGAACGAGAGAACAATGCAAGAAAGAAACAAACAGCTGCTGTTGTCTGGCTGCTGTCGCCGTGTTTTGACGTGACTCCTCTGACTGTCTCATAAATCGATGAACGCCGGGTGCATCTGTGAAAAAGTGTCCCGTTACGATCATTGTCCCGTTACGCTCATTGTAAGCTTATACCGCATCTATTTTAACCCTCAACCAAAATATGGGTGGTGTAAGTTTTACGTCGATGTATGTCTGTCTATCTGTATGTGTGTCTATCTGTCTGTTGTCTGTCTGTGGCAACGTAAAGCTCAAACGGATGGGCCGATTTCAATGTGATTTTTTATTTGAATGTTAATGTTTGTGCGGTGGTTCGTTGCTATGTTTGGTTAATATCAATTCAAGATGGCCGCCTCCACAAAATGGTGGACAAAATATGTCTTTACAACTTACCTCAATATGGGTGCCAGTGAAAGGACTTGATTAGTAAAATACTAAATACTATGACAAATTTCAAATCCAAGATGGCTATCACCACAAAATGGTGAATTACATTACTTTTTCACTACTATCTCAATATGGGTATCAAAAGAAAGGGCTTGACTAGTAGAATACCATGCACTATGACAAATTTCAAATCCAAGATAGCTGCCACTACAAAATGGCGAAATACGTTATTCATACAGGCTAACCATTTCCTGTACCTTGATTCACAACGCAATCGAGTTGATCTTGACACGGAATTAAACTTCTCAATCTTTGTCTTATCCGTTTAGAACGATAGATGTGAGAATTGTCATTCCGAATTTCAATCTTTCGGATTGGGTTGCAATTAGTACGCAGATTTTTTGTCCATAGATTCATGTTCGTGTAATATCGATTGGTGTGATTGACGCATATTTCGACAAATTTCATTCGTAAAACTAATATTTGTAACATTGGAAATAATATGAGTACTTTTTCTAAACGCAATCCGAATGGCTAACATTCGGAATGATAATAATGAACCATTGTTTCTCTCATTCATTCTAAACGGGTATGAGAAAGACCTAGAGGTTTGATTCCGTGTCGAAATTAATCCGACTGGGTTCAGAATCGCTACCCTGGTGTTCATGTATTTTAAATTTAAAAGCAATCTATATTAATTATTCGATCAAAATCAAAATTGATATAGTCGTGACTTTTATTTCTATAACCCACCTTTATTTTGCCTGATATCCTTACTTACACTTGACTAACTTACTAACAGTTCCTTTTGAGCCGAAAACGAAAATTATCCCGATTTGATAAACCAGCTGATAAGTGATCGACGGGAATTCAGCCGGATTCGGCCGGACTGTAAATTACGCCGGATCGCAATCACTAGTGCGATATTACGAGTCAGTTGTCAAAGTCATTTGACTTTGACAACTTTGGCGAGTTGAACTGGGGGCTGTGTATTGGTGATTTTTGTTTCAGACATTATGTCCATTTCTATAATACGTCAATGGTCGTAATATTAAAATATTGAAGCAGTTGAAAAAGGTTGCAAATCCCTGAAACTTTCCAAATCAATCAATTTCCAGAAACGAAGGCCACAGCCATAATCTACTTAAAAAATAATGAATACATTGTGTAGAACCATATTTTAAAGCATATTTTGAGCGATTTACGACGGTTATAAAAATGACACGACTCTCGTGTCCTACGCCACAGAACGTAAACTTGTTAAGCACGCGTGTCTCGCCCTCCGCAACCAATCGGTTAAAAGTTCTTGAGCGCGCGTTATTCAGACTGGTGTAATAGCAAGCTCAAAAGTTAGACTCTAAGACAGTCTGCCTTACGAGTGCTGGATAACGTGTAGTCTAATAAGCTCTTAACGCCTTTTGTCTTTCATCAGGGTAGCGATTCTAAATCCATTCGGTTGCATCCGACACGGAATCTTATCTCTCGATCTTTGTCTTATCTGTTTAGCATGACAGAGACCGAGAGATGAGATTCCGTGTCGGATGCAACCGAATGGATTTAGAATCGCTACCCTGGTGTACGAATTTATTTTGAAATTCGCATGTTTTGATATAGTTTTCATTCGAATAAAATGCGTACATGGATAAAGTAGTTTATTATTTATTACAATAAGTCGTGCTTTCACAAATTGAATGAATTGAGTCCCATGATGCCTACCGCTTTTGACAAGACAAGTTAAAGACCTACAAGCGCCGCCTATCATCGTTTTATTGAACCATATCTTTTTGTCGCGTCGGAAAACGCCTCATTATAAGTAACATCATCATTCGATTAAGAAAACATAGAAACTACTATCTGTTAAACTGGGTAGCGATTCTGAAACCATTCGGTTGCATCCGACACGGAATCTCATCTCTCGGTCTTTGTCATGCTAAACAGATAAGACAAAGACCGAGAGATGAGATTCCGTGTCGGATGCAACCGAATGGTTTCAGAATCGCTACCCTGATATCATGATATATCTCAAGACATTCTGGGTAGCGATTCTGAAACCATTCGGTTGCATCCGACACGGAATCTCATCTCTCGGTCTTTGTCTTATCTGTTTAACATGACAAAGACCGAGAGATGAGATTCCGTGTCGGATGCAACCGAATGGTTTCAGAATCGCTACCCTGAAAACGCATGATTGCAAATCGGGGGTACTAAACACTCAAAAATCAAAAATAAACGAAAGGGTTTGAGCCGCGCGCATTTCTGCGCGCGGCGTGCGCACCATGCGCATTATTTTATACCTAGTGATCGATTAGTTCGATCTAGGATGCTTTGAGCTACTTTATCATAAAGCTATTGAAATAAGCTACAAAACGATATATAATTGTTCTGTATTATATTTTTACTTAATTTTACACAGATTTTTCTTTCCACCCGAAGTCGAAAAAAGTTACACTTTTGAAAAAGTGGGTGTTTGTGAAGAAAGTATATTGTTTTATGTATAGGTTGTTATGATTTTTATAAACAGTGATATCTACCCCTTATAAATCGAAACTAAAAAGTATATGCTTTCATACTTATATTTTGATATTTTCGACTTTGAAAATACCTAACAGAACAAAAATTGCGTGCCGTTTCGGACCGGTTTTTTAAAACATTTCGTGTGGTACGATTTAGGTATTTAGGCCTTATATTTATATACCGATCGATAGAAAATATATTCAGGAATCTTATTAAAATACTAGTAGAACCGATAATTAAAATAATCTATACTCAATTAGGCAAAATGTGAGGAACGACAATTGAAAAATCGCCGCCATTTTCGTAAGCCATATGGCTCATTCCGATGTATAGTGACAAAAATCTAAAACACAATTTTTAGTGATTATAAGTAGAACATATACCTAAAGGGCCCTAAAATGTATTAAAATAAGCCACTTACCAAAATATAATCACCAAACACACTAATTTACACAAATAATCACCACTTCACTGAACTACGTCGTAAATCACGCGCGGGTGTCATGGCGCCCGGACCGGCCGGTTTATACTGCCGATATTCCGAGAAATTTGTTTCAAGTGGATGCCGTTATCGGGCTCATTTTGAAGCTCTATCCAATAGGTCTTATGTGAATAAAACAGTTATGGGAAAATAAACCTTTGCCTGAACAAAATAAGGTCCGAAAGCAGAAAAAAATTTTGTGAGTCATATGTCTTATCCGATCTCTAGCGCGCAAAAATTTGTGAGTCATATGACTCCATCCGATTTTAAGAGGTTAATACACATAATATCTCATAATCCCTCACCTCTAGTATTAGTATTCAGTATTAGTACTAGTATTAGTGTTTTGCTTTTGTTTTGGAGTATCTCTTACAAAATCCGCCCTCCTAAAATGAAACCACAAATCGTCATGCAGCGCAATTTCAGTGGTATGGATCATACTGCCCTTCTTAGTGATGCAAGTGACATTGATTGGAGTCCAATTATTCAAAGTGAGTCAGTTGACGATCAAATTCAGATTTTTAACACGTTAATCACAGAATTATTTGATGTTCACGCCCCAATACGTGCTGTTAAAATCAAACATCTTCCAGCACCCTGGCTCACCAAGGAGATAAAAGCCATGATGAACAAAAAGGCAGCGGCCAAAACGCGCTATAAGATAAAACCTACTGATTCCAACAAGACAAAGTACGTTCAGGCGCGTAATCACTGTAATAAGGTGTGTAGGGATGCAATGCGCCGCTACGTTCATGCTTCTGTTGATAATGATAGTCCAGCTAAAGTTTGGAAATTTTTAAGAACATTGGGAATCGGCAAATCATGTTCAGATTCAACGTCTAATAACATAGACATCGACACTCTAAACAAACATTTCTGTTCTACATCTGCTATGCCAGATGAAGACAAAAATTCTACAGTAAATTATCTTTCTGCCATTCCTAATACTAATCCTTCTCTTTTTGCTTTTAATCAATAAATCAATTTACCGAGTGTGATGTTAGGAAGAGTTTCAAGTCGATTTCCTCCAACGCAGTGGGCGGTGACAGCATAAGCCGGAACATGCTTTTGCCCATCCTCGACATCATCCTTCCAGTCCTTTGTTGCATTTTTAACAACTCCATACTAAGTGGTATTTTCCCTACTCTATGGAAAGATGCCTACATTTTACCTTTACCGAAGAAACCTAACCCACAATCCTTTACCGAATACCGTCCGATCTCCATTCTTCCCTTTCTTTCCAAAATCCTCGAGCGTCTTGTCCATAACCAGCTCAACGATTTCCTTGTTAGGCAAGACCTCCTCAATCCCCTACAGTCTGGTTTCCGTCCTGGGCATAGCACTGTGTCTGCGCTTGTCAAGATCACTGACGATATACGCTTGGGCATGGATGACGGCAAGCTTACTGTTCTAGCTCTGTTAGACTTCAGTAATGCTTTCAACGCCGTCAATTTCGACATTTTGCTTGCTTTACTCCGTTCCAGTAACATATCTCCACCGGTAATTGATTGGTTTCGTAGTTACTTGCAGGGACGCCGGCAACGGATTCGCCTAGAAGATACTTTTTCTTCTTGGTGTAATACAACAGCTGGTGTTCCTCAAGGCGGCGTGCTATCTCCTCTTCTCTTCGCTATTTTTATCAATTCTATTTCCAAGTACTTAACTTTTTCCTACCACCTTTACGCAGATGATCTTCAAATTTATATCCAAGCTCCTATAAATGAATTGAATACAGCTATTGGAAAAATAAATGCAGATCTGTATCGTATTATTCAGTGGAGTAGGTCATTTGGTTTGAAAGTGAATCCCACAAAATCGCAAGTAATAGTAATAGGGAGTTCGTATTGGATCTCCAGAATAAATTGGAATGTAACACCTGGCATAGTATTCGATGGGGTCCCTATTCCATTTAGTAATTCTGTGAAAAATCTTGGAGTTGTTTTGGATCGTACTTTATCATGGGACTGCTATATCAAGTCAATCAGTGGTAAATTATTTGCGTCCGGCGGCTCTTTAAGGCGCCTCCGTAATTTTTTACCCACTGCCACTAAAATTGCTCTTGCTCAGTCCCTCCTTCTCCCTATCCTGGATTATGCTGACGCCTGCTACCTTGATCTTAGAGAAGACCAGCTTGACAAACTTGAGCGGCTCCAAAATTATTGTATTAGATTCATATTTGGCTTACGCTAGTATGATCACGTTTCTCAATATCGCTCTCAGCTCAAGTGGTTACCCATTCGCCTTCGTCGGAATGCTCACATTCTCTCTTTATTGTATAATATTTTGTTTAATCCTTCCACTCCCCGCTACCTTAAAGAACGCTTTACCTTTTTACATGATTACCATCAGCTTCCTTTAAGGTCAAAAAACAATCTCTCCCTTAAGACTCCCTCTGCTCGAACTGAAACTTTCTATGGCAGGTCGTTTACTTGCAGGGCGACTCAGTTGTGGAATGAGCTACCTGTGCACATCAGACTTTCCTCTTCACTCAACACTTTCAAAAAAGATGTGAAACAATTCTATTTGTCGAAATTGTAGACTTGTTGTTGGTTGATGTCCTAATATTGCAATTACAGCTGTTTTTTTTTTTATATGTTTGTATATATGTATACATATATGTATTATTTGTGTATATATATATATTTATAATCGTATTTATTAGTCTATTATAATTCAACATTTAAGTACCTACCTACTAGTATTAGGTTGTTCTATTTTTATAACAAATTTGTTTTTATTTCCGTTATTTAGGTATTTATATTACTATTTATGAGTACTTATGTTTTTTTTTAGTACTTCTTATTTACGCACCCCATTTTCTGATTTGTCCACATGTTGTTTTCCATCCTAAGGTTGCCTGGAAGAGATCGCTTTCAGCGATAAGGCCGCCCACTGTCGCACTAATTTACTATGTTTTGTTTATGTTTGGTATGTATTTTTATTTTTGGTGTGTCAATAAAGAGTATCTATCTATCTATCTCTTTACTAAGTCTGTGGCTTTTGGTTTTGCAGAGTTTTGCTATTTGCTATTTGCTCGTTCTGTCGTTTTTCCACTCGACCACTCGTCCACTCGTCCAGTTGTATAGAGAGTATAAGTGTTGGTGTTCTGTGTTGTATAGTGATCTCTGTGATCTGTGGTCTGTGGTCCAGTTAGTGATCTGTGGGTCCAGTCCAGTTCAGTGTTGCCACCTTAGCCCTTTTCGGGCTAGATCTAGCACTTTTTACTGTAGGTGAACTCGTTTTTTCATGCTTTAGCCCGAAAAGAGCAATCTAGCCCTTTTCAAGCGAGCCGAAGACTTCGCACCGCGATTACCAAGTTATGAAACAATGCGCGTCATGTAGTATAGATTTCGTCAGTTCACACTTTATGATAACGATTGAAAGTCTTGTGGGAACCACAAGGTGCCAACTGAAATAATAAAAATGTGTGGGACTAATTTGAAATACTCGTTCAAATTGGCTAAGAATACAGATGTCAATCATCCATCAACTTCTTCTGCTTTGGCAAATATGATTTTGGAAAATTCCGATGCTGACGCTGATTTTTAACAATTTCATAACCAACTTAATCGGTAATTATAATTAGATTTTTCTGAAATTTCGAATAAACAATTTTTAACCCTTTGCTTTTATGGTTTTTCCCTTTCTAGCACCTCTTTTGATTGCATTTGCTAAATCTAGCTCTTTCTAGCTTGTCCGACTGCTCTTTTTCAAAAACCAAGGTGGCAACACTGGTCCAGTTTCGAGTTTGTAAAATCAAATAGGTGTTGTGACCTTGTGACTTAGAAATTTAGATTTTTGAGTTTTGAGTCAAGGACTATTAAAAATATACCTGTTTTTAAACGTCCTTGTTTTTGAGTATTTATTGTGTTTAGTTTTGGTTCAAGGTTCAAGTCGTTCCTGTTGTTTTACATCCTTCGTTTGATAGCTTGTGTATGGACTGTATTGTTTGTGTTAAAATAGGCCTTGCAATTTTTCAATGAAAAATATTTATTTTAGTTTGCTCATTTGCTGACAGGTTAACTTCGTTATGAAATCTTTACATCGTTTGTCGTAACTCACATCAATATGTATAATCGTAGGCTTGTTTATTGTTTATCAGCGTTATTTTGTGAGCTATCCAAAAATATTTTTAGAGGTTAAGCGTAATTTGATGTTCCGTTGGGGCAATTGTTCGATGAACTCACATAAGGTCTACCAAAATACCAAATGCAGTTGTGTCTTATTAAATGTTTACAGCCATAGTTTATACTGAGGATGAATTTGTTAGGAGCACATGACTTAAATGTGTAAGTGATGGAAAGTTCATATAGGTATATTGACTGTAAAGAACATTGCTTTATCTGAGTTACGGCTTAGTGCCATCCAATTAGCAATTTCCAAGTCATATTTGTGTCCAGTGGTGCTATAATCCTTTTTTGTTGTATACATTTTCAGCTGCAAAACTCTTTTGTTAAAGTTGTCTCATTCAGTGGTGTTTTTTTTTTTTTGTTTTGATCACAGATTACAGAAATGTTTTGATATACTGTTTTGTCAGTTATATAAAATTTCTAGGACTAAATGCAGTTTTTCTAATTTTCTCTGCTTCAATTGGTCATAATATTGACAATCTTTCTATTTATCAAGTTCAGTTCATAGCTGAACCAATATACATTGAACTAGATAGCGCTACTTCTACACCCAGTTTCTTCTGTTGTTTGAATATTGTTTAGTGAGTTGATGTAATGAAAATGGAAGATTCACATGATGCTGTCATGTAAGGGATTTAGAATAAATAGTTAAGTTTTAAATAACTGAAACAATATACCTCGAACTAGATCTTGCTAGTTCTACACCCATTTTCTTCTGTGTTGTTGTTTGTATATTGATTAGTGAGACGATGTTATTAATGAAAATGGAAGATTCACATGATGCTGTCATGTAAGGGATTTAGAATGGATTGTTAAGTTTTAACCAACTTCCAAAAGAGATGATCCAAAATCCAGATCCAAATGCCTAAAATGTAAACCCTGTTTGGATGGACGCAGCGTTTGGACAATAAAAATAAAATAAATAAAAAATATGTTAAATATGTTATAACAAATTGAAGATGCTTAATTTGCGCAAAAGCATTTTTTCTGGTATCTTCATCTGTCCATTCAAAGCAGGTATTTAAGGAAGACACAACTTGAGTGTGTGAAACCCTAGCGACTGGTGGTCATGATCAGTTGTGATTTGTCTCACTATTTCCTCATCAGTCGAGGGCTCTCGACGGTCAATATGGTCATTGCTTGCCAAGAAATTATTAATCTCCGATTCTGGGAAGCCTCTATTATGAAAAATGCTTCATGGTAAATCATCTTCAAGATCAAAATCTTCGAAGTATTGGCCAGAAATGTCCTCTGATTCGAATAACAAGGGCCATATAGGCTTCTAGGGCTGTTTAACACGTTCACGCGAGCAAGCCGTTTTTTCAGACTGCTCATATTGCCACATAATTTGCCCATACAATTAACACGACGACTATACACGTTTTGTCGTATTTATTCCCAAAATTATCGCAAATAACGACAGAACGTCTTATAGCGTCCAACGTTAACAGACGTTCTGTCGAGTTATGTATAATTAATTATTCCTTCACATGACACAACGTCGGATAACGTCCTGATCTCTATGACTTTATTACACGTTGTGTCGGATAACATAAAATACATCATCTATAAAACGACACAACGTTTATTGACGAAATGAAAAAGTTTTTATAAAAATAATAAAAAACGTTTAATAACCTTCATTACTTTATGTACTTTTTAATCAGTCTTACAGTCTTAGTCTTAAGCCTTGGTATTTGTTTTTTAAGTAAAATTAATTATCAC
Source organism: Ectropis crepuscularia (assembly GCA_963693475.1). Taxonomy (NCBI): domain Eukaryota; kingdom Metazoa; phylum Arthropoda; class Insecta; order Lepidoptera; family Geometridae; genus Ectropis; species Ectropis crepuscularia. Next base: position 11,745,524 of record OY856368.1, on the reverse strand, counting down.
AAAAATTCTATAACTTAAGAATGGTAAGTAATTTAAATAACTAACATATTTTTATGAAATGATGTGGCGAAAGTAAAGACATAACTAAAAGTACAAACTTTCGCCAAAAAAAGAAACAAAAAATACTAACTTCTAGCAGACTAGGAAAACTTAAAATTCACATAATAATATAATGTAAATCAAATCAATTTTTAACGTAACCAGCATCAATTATAAAGTTTTACGATTGACTTTACTATTTACTGTTTTATTACTTGTTATCGTAAAACTTTATAATTGATGCAAGACATGCCACTCTTCAAAGCACAAGGCACAAAGTGGTGGTTTGTCGATACACCCTTTGCACCTTAGACTGGTTTCCCTTCGTATTTTTTTTGTGGTGCATAATTTGCATTTTTTATAGTATTTTTTTGTTGGATTTGTAGCAGTTTCTGGAATTTTTTCAGGCCAGTGCCCAAATCCAACTCCCAAGGTAGATTCTTCCACCTGAGCTACTCGTGTATTACTCTCTTGTTTACGGTTGGAGTTTTTGTTAAACTTCGTCAAATTTTCTGGCTTGACATTGGGACCTATCTTGATAAGATTCCTTATAAGATTTTCTCTAAATGACAGAAAACCTTTATTTCTGCAATATTTCTTGTGCAGAAAATAGCTGTTCCATACTGTCAAGTCTAGAAGATGGAAAAATACTTTTTTGTACCATCTGATAGTTTTTCTTGGTGAAGAATAGTACGAGACCATCTGATCGGCTCGATCAATTCCTGACATAAATTTGTTGTATACTGACACTTCTTGGGGTTTTTTGGACCACTGGCCACGTCTGTTGGAAACATCGATGAGTTTTGGGTGATGCAACGTTGTCAACATGTGTACCGGCCGTTTGTCCACCCACTTTGATACATATATCTTATTCTTTCGAACCCAGACATGTTCATGTTTTTTTAACTTTTTCGATATCATATCTTTTGGGTTTTCTTTCCTATTAGGCCTCAATGTCCCGCATGTATGGGTTCTAAAATTCAGCAATTTTTCGGATAGCTGTATCGAATTATAGTAGTTATCCATAAACAAATGATGTCCTCGCATCAGGTATGGATTCATTAAGTGTAGGACTAGTTTTTCAGTTTTAGTTCCAGCTTCATCGTCCGTTTTTCCAACAAACATCTTCATATTCAAAACATAGCCGTCGGACGAAGTTAACTCGTAAAACTTTATCCCATATCGAGCTTTTTTTGACTTAATGTATTGCCTGAACGACAGCCTTCCTCTAAAAAGTAACAAGGATTCATCCAAAGACAGCTCTTGATCAGGATTGTAACAGCCCTGGAAGATTTTCATCATAGCTTCTATGAATAGCGAAATTTTTTCATGCCCTTTAGCATTCAATTCCGAAACGCAGATGCATCGCAACAGCTGTTCAAATCTTCTTCCAGACATACAATATGTAAATACTGGATGATAGTACAGTACGTCCGAGTAAGTGAAGAGTTTACGTTTTTGACAAGCACTCATTTGGCCCTGTAACAGGCACAGTCCTAAAAAAGCTCTTACTTCATCTGGATTTGTGTCTTTATATGAAAATCGTCTGCTATTCCTCGTCACCGGCCTGTTAGAGTTACACAGTGCATGGCCATATGCATTTGTGCATCGAACTATGTGGTTCACTATATCACTTGGAAATAGTTTATTAAAAATTTCTATTTCAGTAGAGTTTTCTTCAATAACGAACTGTATCCCAGTAGAGCCGTGGTCAAATGGAAAATGTGGTATATCAGATGTGGTGGTTTCCCATTCATAGGTTACTGGCGGAGATGAGTCACAATTATTGCTATCTGTCATAGGAGAAAGGCTGGGAGGACATGGTATTGTATTATTTTGATCATTACCTTGTTGAAGACTAGAAACAAGCACTGTTTGACTCGAGTCTTCCGGTATCGGCTCTATATTTTGATCAAAACCTTGATCAGAACCAGTTACGTTAAAAAGATCATTGAGGAGATGGTTATCAATTGGCTCACACTCACTCTGAGCAGTTGCGGTAAGTACATTTTCAGAGCTTGTATCACATTCAGTATCACTGTCATCCTGCGGGATACTATGAACAAGTCGTGGTGGATTTTCTTGTTCAATCGAAGTATCAGAATCATCTGACAAGCAACTTCTACCGGGGTCATAATCTTTGTCCGAGCCAAACTCACCATCACTATCGTTAAACGGATCTGGGGTAGATCCACCTGATGATGCTTCATCAAATAGCCGCTGCAGTCGTTTCTCAAACTCATCCATCTAAACAAAACAAAAATGTTTTTGGTAAATCAAAATACCACCAAACCTCAGTCACTTAGAAAAGAAGCAAGCATACTATTACTAGTTAGTTACTGTTGTTCTGAGGCAGATTTGGAATATCGGTAAATATACTCACACCAGTGTTGGAAGTCCATTCAAATACCAACACCGCTCCGGTATATCATCAAATTTTATAGAAAACATTTGCTAATTTACAAGATATAATCAGAAAAGGTTCGATCTATAAATCAAATACAATATAAACAAGATTACTCACTTTTTCTCTCAAAACTTCACAATAAAACACGTGTTGCCGCGTAAAATGCGCGTGATTCTCCCTCCGGTGACACAGCTAGACTGAGGTCTATGGCAGAGTGCGGGGGGGAACGACTTGCAATAACGTTGTGTCGCGGGAGCAGCCCATGCCAAGCTATTTTCACCTCTATGTTTAAGGTACTATTAAAACCGTTCCAAATGACAGTAGAAGCTTGATGTTTTGATGTAATGTGACACAGAGTACGTAAGTACCAAAATTTGTAAGGTAGTGGAACGTGTCTAAACGTTCTGACCATACGCGTTGAAAATAAAAAGGACGTGATTGCACGTTGTGTCACATCACCTATTTGACGAAAGTACTTGAAATGACGTTGTGTCAAAGAACGTGTTAAATATCGCATGTTCAGGAACAAAGGGTCACTTCTGCATGTTTTCCAACTTTTCAGAAATAGCATTTTTAGTTTTATTTTGGCGTATTATTTTAATAACTTTTTACTGCTTTGAAGTTTTAAGAAAATGTTGATAGAGAGACGTACTTCTTAGCATTCCATGGATTCACCGTGCGGGTGCCGGGTCCATCGTGTGGCAGAGAGAGAAATCTCGAATAGACCCCAAGACTTGTGACTCGGGCTGTAGGTTTAAAAGGGGCCCCTTACATTGACGTACGTCAACACTCACCTTCACTACTCGTATTTCTCTCCCTGCCCAGCCAAATCCGATATGATCCTACTAGTGCAGCTTTAGATACTCGTTCTAGTATAGAACTTACTGCACTTCTGGACAATCCAAGGTCTTTAAGCAGGTTGTAGAGAGATTTTGCTGGTATACCTCTCGCTCCTACTTCTACAGCGTATAAATTAACTACATAGCCATTTTTTGTTAATTCATTTTGTAGGTCGTAATACTTATTTTGTTTCAACACGTGGTCTTTAGGTATATTAGTTTCCCACGGTACGGTAAGTTCTACCAGGACTATGCGTTTCGTAGCCCTAGAAAAAAGGAAAATGTCCGGTCTGGATGACGAAACACCCACATCCTCTGGGATTTTGTAGTGCTTTTCATACGTGTCCATTAAAATTGTCCAATCAGGTGCTGAACCCAGGATTGAGTAAGGCTTGTTCTTGGAGTTTGAAGTTGAGCCCTCTTTTACAAAGTTAATTTGTCTTTTGTTCATCGTCAATCCCTTTTGGGCTCTAGCTACCGAAAGGCTTACGGCTTCACGTATGATTTCAAGTACTCTGTCATGGCGCTGTGAGTAATGACCCCTATTAAGGAGCACCTTGCATCCCACCAATATGTGCCTTGCTGTACATATCGCCTCACCACAAGTATAGCAACATTTTTCAGAGGCTTTTCCCCACCTTACCAAGTTACTCTGGTCAGGGAGGGTCATTTGGAAAGCGTTCAGATAAAATTTTAATAAGGCAGGAGACCAGTCATATAGCAAGGTGCGCCACTTTAGAGCTAATGGGATACAAAACTCACCTATGGTTAACCACTCACTTTATATTGTATAGCTTTACACGTATCATCGTCGCAAATAAAAATAAAATACAAGATGGGGTTTAGGAGAAATAAGCCATAAACTGAAGGAAGGGTACCAAAAGTGACTTTTTGTTACAAATCTATAAGTGTTGTAATGAAAAAGTGACATTTATAAAAAAAAATAACTCATGAAAGTATTATTATTTTATACTGTATGTTTAATTTTATAAAAAAATTAGATTGGAAACAAATACAAATTGAAACAAACTAAATAGTCTGTAAAATTCTTTATTTTAATTGAAAAAATTGTGTTTTGAAATAATGGCACAAAAATAAACAAAAAACAATAAACATTTCCAAAGAAATTACAAAATAAAGTGGCTGTCATGTTACTGTATCTGACAAAACCTTAGTATGTACTTATCTATCAAAAATTATATTGTTATAATACTGATAAAATGAAAACGTTTTGCTTATTTGAGGTATTAAAAGAATGAGCTACAATTGCTTAATTTTGTTAATTTGGTACCTACTCAATGACATTTATACAGGACAGTTTTGACCTTCTGTGATAGGTGCATCACAGAAGGTCAAAACTGTCCAAAATTAAGCATTTCCACAACTAATAATCTTAAACTAAATCAGTCATCATCAGTCTTAGAAATAAAGTATTCATCTAATTAAAAAAGTATAGCAATAAACTCTTAAATTGGCATAACAATAATTAAGTACCTTAATTTTAAACAGTCTCATTGTATAATGATTATGTTCATAACACAAACATCTTTTTATTGTTACATAATATTATTAAATTACTTACTTTAATCACACTTTCACAGCACTAATTATCATGGACCTTGATATCCAATTAGGAACATTAACGTTGGTAGATTAATTACAAAGAGGTTACAAATCAACGTTATAAAATAAAGATAAATCAAAATATTGTATTGTAAATAGTTTCATAAACTTTTGGTATAATGTTCGTATCTATTAAGTTTTGAATATCTGTCTTCTTCCGAGGCGCTAAAGGAATTTTACTTTCATAAGCCTGCTTTAATGCTACTCTTTGAGGTGGCTGGACTCTTGCACTTCGTGTTATGGTTTGGTTACGGTTGACTTCAATCCAATCGCCGTCGTTTGAAGTTATGTAGTTTTGAAGTAATAAACATCACTATCTTTAATAAATTTCAAATGACTTATTTCAGTCACTTTAATAGCTTGTCCATTACTGGCCTTGGTAACATTCAAACTAATATCTTCAGCAAGACTTTTAAGATTATAAAAGTCGGTGAAATTCATTTCTTTTAAACCTACAATTGGTGGTTCTCTTTCAATCTCATTTTCTGACTCAATCACACTTTCTCCTGAAGAGACCACAGCATCCGAGTCTGAACTGGAGGAAGAGAATCGCAGGTATTTTTTACCCACTTTTTTTTGGTTGATTCTAATTTTGTGAGAGTCTTGATTCTCTTTGTCTTGACTCTTTTTCTTCTTTCTTTCTAAGCTTTTCAGCAGCCTTTTCTACTTTTATTCGTTCAAGATCTTTTTGCTTTAATTTCTTCTGTAGATATTCCTGATAACTTTTTCCTGAAACAATAGTGGGTACCGTAGAATGGGGCTATTCGGGACATATTTTCTAAAAAAATGGCCATAAAACTTTTGTATGAAATCACATCCAACCCCATTTTTTTTTTTAAATAAGTCTGATGTTTGTCTACATTATTACGTAGTTCATATTAGTCTAGATGCGTAACAAACGAATTTTTTTTTTTTTAATGCCCGAGTCCAAAATAGCCCCTTCGATGGGGCTAATCAAGATCTCCACATTCAAAAGAGGTTTTGTAGTACTTGTGTCTGATTTATCGATTTAGACGACTCGGGTTCTATTTGGGACAGGAATAAAGTTGCGTTTAAAACCTCACAAACACAATTTTTATTTTTTTTATAAAAAAAAACAATATTTTTTGTAAAGTAATTTTTTATTTTCATGCATAATTATGAATCAACTTAAAAAAACATAAAAAAGTCTACAAATTCGCAGTATTTGGCCTCCTCAATGGCACAAGGTGATAAAGAAATACAATTTTTACAAAATTTAACTCGTTCTACAAAATAAACTTACAAAAATCACAAAAAAGGTGCATTTATTATTATGGCACAGTATTAAGAAAAGGTAATCTTAAAACTAAAAACAATTCGTAACTTAGACTGTTAAATATGTTAGATAACCTAACCTAACCTAACATATTTAACAATCAAAATAAATCTTGTCATCTTCATTTTCAACCAAATATTTTTCAGGTTTGGATGAAATTTGTTTTATATTAATATGTTTCACCAATGAAACTTCTGGTAAAATATCTCGGTCGACTCTTTTAGGTTTCATAAGTATTATGTCTGAATCATTTTGCCGTACAGTTTTGTAGAATGAAATGGTGTAAGAATAGTTTTCAAAATGTTCTATCACGCCAACATAATATTTCCAAGACTTTTTAATGTAGTACCTCACTAAGACTGTATCATTTACGTTATAAATATTAGAATCTGGTGGTAAATTTTCATTTGAATAACCTGCTACCTCCTCATTATTTTCTGGTTCTAGCTGATTAATTGGGCCTGGTGCTGGCTGCTCATTAGAGCCTTGTGCTAGTGGACATGCTATTATCTCTTCCTCACAGTTCTGAGCTAGCTGACCACTATGGTGTTGTACTGACTCCAGGTTAGAGCCATACCCTGGCTTTTGTGCTAGCTCCTCTTCGTTCGGGCTTGCCATTGACGCCTCATTACGACTACGTGCTGCCTTTTCATTAGAACCTAATATTAACTCCTCTTCATAGTCTGGCAATGTATTCTCACAAGGCTCTGGTCTTGGTTTCACTGCACGACGTCGTGATGATTCTCCACTAGGGCCTGGTTCGGGCTCTGCTGATAGAACTCTATTTTCAAAATAGGATATCGAAAAAGCTTGTTCTTCAGAACAGTTGGTATCATCACTGCCATACTCTTTTCTCAAATCTAAATCCATCAAATCAGAATCACTGTGCTGGCTCATATTATCAGACACACTGGTTGATTCGTCTAAATCATGTTGAGCTTTGTTCAGTCTCTTTTTTGTTGGATTCCTACTTTTGTTGATATACTGAGATGACGTTGTAATTTTTTTGTTTACATGAGTTTTGGTTTTTTTTCCTTGTCCTTTGCCTTTAGTGCTCGTTGTTGGTTTTGGAGTTAAATCTTTTGCACATATGCTTTTCCCTGGTTCTACATCGCACCGCTTCCTTCTTTTGCTTGGAGCAGTGTCCTTAAAGCCTCTCATGTCTTGTAATATATCAATCACAACTTCAGAAGTAGCTAGGTTAACTTCTGCAGCTGTAACCAGTGCCCTTGGTAGTCTTGATTTCGGTCTTTCAGGGTTTACAGGGAATAGACCGCTCTTTTCAAAACCCGCTTTTAAATTGGCTGATATCACGTCTTTCTCAATCATTAAATCACATAATTGAGCTAGAAGCTTTGGAAAACAAGACTTTGCCATTGTTTTATATTTTCTACCATCTGCTGTCGTTTTCCAGTTTGTTAGAATGTTCTTCCAGTATTTCTTTAACGGCCCATAAAAGGCGACATCTAACGGTTGCATCAAGTGTGTGGACTTGGACGGCAAGCAGACGAATGAAATGTTTAGTGACTCGCAAGATTCTAGAATTTTCTCTGAAAAATGCGACGATAAATTATCGCCAATAATGACTTTTTTTCCAGTTTTTTTTTTTGCGAATGGAACAATTACTGTTTCGAACCAATCTTCAAAGCATGTCATGTCAAACCAGCCGGATTTTGACCTATTGTACCTAGTGTCGGGAGGTCCGCCCTCTATCCATGGCTGCCATACGCGTTCTGCTTTGTACACAACGTATATGGGTAACATTTGGCCATCTGCTGTTCCGGTAAACATTAAGCTCACTGCCGTCTTCGAATTATTTAAGACTCTTTCCGGGTACTTTGTGCCTCTTTTGAATACATACTTCTTAGCTCCAGGATCATCACAAAGATTAGTTTCATCAAAATTTATTATGTTTTCAGGAGGAACTCCTGAAATAGTGGTTATATAATTCTCAAAAAAGGCATCAATTGTTTCAGGTGACACCTTTGCTCTCTCAGTAGAAATGTTAGTCGCAAAGGGGTTTGGGTACTTTTGTATGGGCCCGTGGCGTCGTTTTTTTTTTTAGCGGCCAGAGATCTGTTATCACTTTCTTGTAACAATAAAATACCCTGATGCTATCTGTGCAATCGGATTTGCTCTAAGTCATATCGGAGCTGAGTTATAGCCTGTCGAAGTTATTTATTTTTTGGATTTTTTGTATGGGCAAGTGGCGTCGTTTTTTCATTTTAGCGGCCAGAGATCTGTTATAACTTTCTTGTAACAATAAAATACCCTGATGCTACCTGTGCAATCAGATTTGCTGTGAGTAATATCGGAGCTGAGTTATAGCCTGTCAAAGTTATTTATTTTTTGGATTTTTTGTATGGGCAAGTGGCGTCGTTTTTTCATTTTAGCGGCCAGAGATCTGTTATAACTTTCTTGTAACAATAAAATACCCTGATGCTATCTGTGCAATCAGATTTGCTGTAAGTCATATCGGAGCTGAGTTATGGCCCCTCAAAGTTTTTTTTTTTTGTTTTCTTTGTATGTACTAGTGGCGCCATTTCCTATTGCGGCCAAACATCCGTTAGCACTTTTGTGAAACATTATTTTTACCCTAAGGTACCTGTGTAATCAGATTTGTTGCAAACTATATCGGAGCAGAGTTATGGCCACTTAAAGTTTTTTTTTTTGGTTTTCTTTGTATGGACTAGTGGCGCCATTTCCTACAGCGGCCAAACATCCATTACCACTTTTGTGAAACATTATTTTTACCCTAAGGTACCTGTGTAATCAGATTTGCTCCAAACTATATCGGAGCTGAGTAATGGCCCCTCAAAGTTGTTATTTTGGTTTTCTTTGTATGTACTAGTGGCGCCATTTCCTACAGCGGCCAAACATCCGTTAGCACTTTTATGAAACATTATTTTTACTTAAAGGTACCTGTGTAATCAGATTTGCTGCAAACTATATCGGAGCTGAGTTATGGCCCCTTAAAGTTTTTTTTTTGGTTTTCTTTGTATGGACTAGTGGCGCCATTTCCTACAGCGGCCAAACATCCATTAGCACTTTTGTGAAACATTATTTTTACCCTAAGGTACCTGTGTAATCAGATTTGCTCCAAACTATATCGGGGGTGAGTAATGGCCCCTCAAAGTTGTTATTTTGGTTTTCTTTGTATGTACTAGTGGCGCCATTTCCTACAGCGGCCAAACATCCGTTAGCACTTTTATGAAACATTATTTTTACTTAACACTACGGTACACGCGCCCCTTTTTTTTACTTGAGTGCACGCGTGGCCTACAATATTAGGCCATTTTATAATGTCAATAAATTGTATATTTATAATTATTTTGATTGAAATAAGAAACGAAATGGAAAAGTTATTTATTTTACTTAGTTATTACAACATTACAATTTAGATATATTATTTTAAATAGTGAACAATAGGCAATTTAGTAAACATCTAAGAAAAAGTAACAAAAATGGCACTTCTGAGATCAACGTAACTTTTTTTAACTAACACTTAACTTAATTACTATTTTCTTTATTTTCGTAGCATTCAGGACACACTACTGCTTGGTGATCGGGACAAATCCATTTGTAGCATGTCTTGCACCACTTTTTTGTCGACCGATTTCGGGCTCTCGAGCAGAGTGCACATCGACCAACTCGTCCTGTCTTTGGTGTCAACTCGTGTTGAGACTCTTGTGATTCTTGAGCTGTGCTGCCCAAAAGTGCTCCAATCCTGAATTTAAGTTGTCGGGGAAGTGTTTCAATGGATGCCCGACGGATCAAAAGTGGTTTTATCAAACTGAAGGACAATTCGTGCAAAAAATTACGCCTGATAAGTTTTTCGGGTGAGGCATTCAATTGGTTGATTACCAGAGCGTTGATTCCAACAATGTTCATCAAATCAAAAAATATTGTTAGGGGCCATCGACGGCTGTTACGCAGAACGCTATACTGCTTGCACATTTTGTCTAGGATGTCTACACCACATTTAGTACGATTATAAAAAGTAATAATCTCAGGTTTGCGTTCTTCGTTTGTATTGGGATCGATAGCTGCATCATAATGCATTGTAGACAGTAAGTTGACTGCCTTGTTTCTTTTAGGAACGTAGGACACAAGGGTAACGTCTTTTTGAAACCCAAAAAGAGAACTTTTGCTTATCCTAGACTTCGAAGCTTTGAACTCCCTAGGAATTTCGGGTCTATTTGCTTTCATAGTACCAACAATCGTTATTTTCTTCTGCAATAACTCTTTAGCCAGAGGCAGGTTTGTAAAATAATTGTCCATTGATACATTACAACCCAAATCATAAAGTGGTTCCAGTACTCTATGGACAACGTCGTTTACTTTGTTGGACTTCTGGAACAGACCTTCCGGTTGCGCTCCAACATATATCTCAAAATTGTAGACATACGGAAATTTTGTATCGACAACCATAAAAATCTTGATTCCGAACTTGTCTGGTTTATTCGGTATGTACATTATAAAGCCGCAACGTCCTCGAAAACCGACAAGTTGTTCGTCTAGCGTCAAATAATCGCCAGGAACAAAGTTGTTACGACAATTGTTAGTGACCAGCTCTACAACTTGTCGAATCGGTGCCATTTTATCAAATTCTCGGCGCTGTTCTCTGTCAGTAATATCGTCAAATCTTAGGGCACGTATCAAAAATCGGAATCTATTTATTGACATTGTGGCATATACAATTTCTAAGCCAGTACCCTGAGAGTTATCCCAAAAGTCTTTTATGTTACGCCGTCCACTTCGCGACACTCCCATGACGTACAATAAGCCTAGAAATGCTCTCATTTCTACTATATCAGTGGGTTTAGCATCCCTGTTTCGTTGAAAATTGTCTTTTATTTGATCTACATATATATTAGTGCATCTTACCAAAATTTCCAAAATATCTTGTGTAAAAAATAGTTCAAAACAGGATAATGGATCCTTAGCATTCCTAGCTGCATCTCCTTTTGGGCCTGGTGGTCTAATCCTAATGTTTTGGGTTCGAATTCGCGTTGCCGGTGGTATATCTTTGTGCCAAATAGTTCCGTTCTTCGATTTGTAGACTGGACCACGCCTTCCAGATGCTAGTTGCGAGAGTGGAGCGTTATCTGAATCTGATGCTTCGTCAGATTCACTCATCCTTTCCTCTTCATTTTCCTGGAGTTCTGCCTCACGAACTAGGGCCTGTAAGTCTGGTTCTGGCTCAACTTCATCATCTTCACTCTCAATTAAATCTTCATCATCATTAGCTAGCTCTTCTAGCCACCTTTCCACTTGTGCATCATTCATGATGTAAACGGTTATAAATCTGTAAAAAAAAAACAAAAAAACAAAAATAATATACGTATTACAATTTTAATATAACAATAATTTAATAAACATATAAATATACATATATACTATAACTGGAAATCATTATTATAGCGTTATAAATCGATAATACACGAAAAGTGACTTACCTGATTTTGTTACACCAATACACGCGCGGACTATTTTAGTAGGCCCGCGCTTTTGGCGCCAAATATCATACACGTCCGTTCGCGCAGGGATCGCGCGGGGTACTGAGGTAAAGACAAATATATCTGACGAGGCTTACCTGGAATCGCTAGTTTCTAGCGCGCAAAACTAAAAAGTTACCGCAAAAAGAGTAACCCTGGTCTACTATAGTAGGCTACGCGTGTACTCTAGTGTTAAAGGTACCTGTGTAATCAGATTTGCTGCAAACTATATCGGAGCTGAGTTATGGCCACTCAAAGTTTTTGTTTTGGTTTTCTTTGTATGTACTAGTGGCGCCATTTCCTACAGCGGCCAAACATTCGTTAGCACTTTTATGAAACATTATTTTTACCTTAGGGTACCTGTGTAATCAGATTTGCTCCAAACTATATCGGAGCTGAGTAAAGGCCCCTCAAAGTTTTTGTTTTGGTTTTCTTTGTATGTACTAGTGGCGCCATTTCCTATAGCGGCCAAACATTCGTTAGCACTTTTATGAAACATTATTTTTACTTAAAGGTACCTGTGTAATCAGATTTGCTGCAAACTATATCGGAGCTGAGTTATGGCCCCTTAAAGTTTTTTTTTTTGGTTTTCTTTGTATGGACTAGTGGCGCCATTTCCTACAGCGGCCAAACATCCATTAGCACTTTTGTGAAACATTATTTTTACCCTAAGGTACCTGTGTAATCAGATTTGCTCCAAACTATAACGGGGCTGAGTAATGGCCCCTCAAAGTTGTTATTTTGGTTTTCTTTGTATGTACTAGTGGCGCCATTTCCTACAGCGCACAGAGGGGTATTTGAGACATCTAGCTGGCCAAAATTATTTATCGCTCTTAATCAATTAGAAATGGTTCAGTATCTCATAAAACCTTAAATACAAGTGTATAAATACTCTTAACCTTCAGTTACAGGACAAATTCATACATTAAATTTGAATAAAGAGACAAAAAGATGCGGTAGAAAAAAAGCGTAGTTTTGTATAAGAAAATATATTTTATAACACAAAATAATGTATAGATATAATTATAATAAACAACTATCGCAAAACAAATTTAAAAACTTAAAATATAAATAATAATTAGGCATAACTTTCTTCACATATTAACATTTCTAGTGTTTCCTTCATAAAATGATTTTGTTTTATTTTTTTAACAATTCTTCTTGATGCAAGTAGGGGATCTGATGTTAACAACAATCTATTCAAAACATCTGTATTACATTCTAATCTGCTGAATTTTCTTGCAAAGTTTTGCCTGTATAAACGAAAATGTTTATTTCTTGCTTCTGCTGCTTCTTCAGATAATTGTCCTATTGGTAAAAGTGCATCTTCTATTACAGTAGCCCCATGCATTAAGATTTTATGCATAGTAGGCGTCATATTATGTCTACCATATAAACTAACATAAAGTGCGGCAGTATCTGTAGTAAATTTTTTGAATTTTTCTGCGTCTATTTTGTACCCACATGAAATGCACTCAAGAATCACTTTGATTTTTTTGATAAAATTTATATCTAGACCTGTAATTTCAGCTGCCAACTCTGGATTTTCAAAAAATCTTCGACTGGTATTTCCGTCATTTGTATTGCCAAATCCAGCTTTAGGAAAATCTACCCGAAGACCTAGTTTATTTTTAAATTCGTTTTGAATTTTTTCTTTGTTTTTTTGTATTAGCAGTTTGTCTGCTTCAGATTTTGGTGGCAAATCTTGCACACCGAGCTTGTAGGCAATATGTAATAAATTTTCAAATAGCCGAATTCTGGCATGTAAAGTAGATAAGCCGAACTTCAATGTATCTGTATTAACTACATTTGTTTTATTCAAATCGTTAAAATCTTTTGATGTTGCTCCACATATGTAACATCTCATTGTAGATTTTGTACCAGTTGCCGCGTTGCACACTTTTGCATCTATCATTGTTAGCATCATTTTGGTTTTAACAACATATGATCTTCCACCGATTGTTACTGATATAGGTTCTAATTTTTTAGCTGCGGCTTCCACATTGTTGATTTCGTCGTTCGTTATATCAACTGTTTCCTTTAAAAATCGTATACGGATAGGTCTACAGTAGCGGGGTGATGATGGAGTTGTGTTATGCCATAATATTTTATTTTTTTCCCCATACACTAAGCGTAGAGGCACAAATGAACTTTGAAAAATGTGCGAGTCGCATCCGCTATCATTTTCAAACTTTTGTTTGAACTGAGCCTGTTGTGAGCCATCACAACCCCATTTACAGATCATTTGAAGATCTCTCTCATTATCGCTAAGGGTTTTCAAAACGTCTTCTAAGTGAATAAGTAATCTTTCGGCAGTATGATTCATTATTCCTTGTAAATTCACTTCGGCACAGGTTTCGGTTACGCTAAAAAATTCATTGGAAGGATAACATTGTTTCTTATACAGCTGCAAAACTGAATAGCATGGAAGATTTCCTGTGGTTTGTCTGATCCTTTCATATTGGGACCTAGAAAGATTCGCATCTACAAACATTGCCAGCGCTTCTTCTGGTTTGATATGCTTAACATGTGCCATGTCACAGTCTACTGACTTCCGGTATTCCTTAGCGCGGTCCCTATTTTCAGAAATCTCTTTCAAAATATTTGAAGCACTTCTATTGCCCTGGGCTCGCAATTCCATTTGAGCTGCATAAATTATTTTCTCAGGGCTATCCGACAAACGTATTGTCTCAGTTTTACGTCTTTTGCCTCGTTCACTAGTCTCTTCAAACGGTTTAGCGGGTCTACCTGCTCTTGTGGGTATTAGAGGTAATTCAAAAGTCCCATTCAGCCATTTTTCGTTGGTTTTTTCAAATAGATCACTTCTATATTTTGCTGCTACCCATCGATGCTTCATTTCTGATTTCATGCGTGCAAAATTACGCTTTATGTCCTTTATTTGTTCTTCCGAGTACGACTTACGTGAAATCAAATAATTTTCAACATATTCTAATTGGTCGTTAAAATTGAGATCATTTTGTGATCTCATTAGACCAAATATCTCCTTGCGAGTCATTAAAGTACTTCCAGATGGTCCTGAAATAATAAAAACTAAATTAAATCAAAATTTCATTTTTTTTACATTTTTAAGTACGATATCTAAAATCGCTCCAGATGACGGAGTAGGAATTAGTAGGAACCAATTTTTTACTTTTTTAAAAGTAGAAAGTCTATATATTACGAATATATAAAAATTATAGCCGGGTAATGCCGGGAACTAAAACAAAAAGCCTCGTAAAACTAAATTTTCTTGAAAAAAATAGGGAATTAAACCGGTATTTTTTCAAATGACGAAAAATAATATAATCCCGTCACAAAATTAAATATTTTAAATATGTAAAATAATTCACTTACCAGCAGTTTCAGAATCCATAGCCAATTTTGGATTATTCACAACACAACATAAACTAAAAAATAGTTAAAATTGAGTTTTAAAGCACGAATATTGAAAATAAACAACCGCTTCGAGCAATGTCTCAGTTTCAACTGACTATATCTTGTTCAATTTGGGGTGGGTAAAAAAAATAACAATAGGGTTGGGTCGCCCAACTACCTGGCTCTTCTAGGAATGCATTTTTTTTTACCTGAGCGTAATTCTGAGAAATGTAATTTTGGCCAGCTAGATGTCTCAAATACCCCTCTGTGCAGCGGCCAAACATTCGTTAGCACTTTTATGAAACATTATTTTTACTTAAAGGTACCTGTGTAATCAGATTTGCTGCAAACTATATCGGAGCTGAGTTATGGCCACTCAAAGTTTTTGTTTTGGTTTTCTTTGTATGTACTAGTAGCGCCATTTCCTACAGCGGCCAAACATTCGTTAGCACTTTTATGAAACATTATTTTTACCATAGGGTACCTGTGTAATCAGATTTGCTCCAAACTATATCGGAGCTGAGTAAAGGCCCCTCAAAGTTTTTTTTTTGGTTTTCTTTGTATGTACTAGTGGCGCCATTTCCTACAGCGGCCAAACATCCATTAGCACTTTTATGAAACATTATTTTTACCTTAAGGTACCTGTGTAATCAGATTTGTTGCAAACTATATCGGAGCTGAGTTATGGCCACTTAAAGTTTTTTTTTGTATGGACTAGTGGCGCCATTTCCTACCACGGCCAAACATCCATTAGCACTTTTGTGAAACATTATTTTTACCCTAAGGTACCTGTGTAATCAGATTTGCTCCAAACTATATCGGAGCTGAGTAATGGCCCCTCAAAGTTGTTATTTTGGTTTTCTTTGTATGTACTAGTGGCGCCATTTCCTACAGCGGCCAAACATCCATTAGCACTTTTATGAAACATTATTTTTACTTAAAGGTACCTGTGTAATCAGATTTGCTGCAAACTATATCGGAGCTGAGTTATGGTCACTCAAAGTTTTTGTTTTGGTTTTCTTTGTATGTACTAGTGGCGCCATTTCCTACAGCGGCCAAACATTCGTTAGCACTTTTATGAAACATTATTTTTACCCTAAGGTACCTGTGTAATCAGATTTGCTGCAAACTATATCGGAGCTGAGTTATGGTCACTCAAAGTTTTTGTTTTGGTTTTCTTTGTATGTACTAGTGGCGCCATTTCCTACAGCGGCCAAACATTTGTTAGCACTTTTATGAAACATTATTTTTACCATAGGGTACCTGTGTAATCAGATTTGCTGCAAACTATATCGGAGCTGAGCTATGGCCACTCAAAGTTTTTGTTTTGGTTTTCTTTGTATGTACTAGTGGCGCCATTTCCTACAGCGGCCAAACATTCGTTAGCACTTTTATGAAACATTATTTTTACTTAAAGGTACCTGTGTAATCAGATTTGCTGCAAACTATATCGGAGCTGAGTTATGGTCACTCAAAGTTTTTGTTTTGGTTTTCTTTGTATGTACTAGTGGCGCCATTTCCTACAGCGGCCAAACATTCGTTAGCACTTTTATGAAACATTATTTTTACTTAAAGGTACCTGTGTAATCAGATTTGCTGCAAACTATATCGGAGCTAAGTTATGGCCCCTTAAAGTTTTTTTTTTGTTTTTTTTTGTATGGACTAGTGGCGCCATTTCCTACAGCGGCCAAACATCCATTAGCACTTTTGTGAAACATTATTTTTACCCTAAGGTACCTGTGTAATCAGATTTGCTCCAAACTATATCGGAGCTGAGTAATGGCCCCTCAAAGTTGTTATTTTGGTTTTCTTTGTATGTACTAGTGGCGCCATTTCCTACAGCGGCCAAACATCCGTTAGCACTTTTATGAAACATTATTTTTACTTAAAGGTACCTGTGTAATCAGATTTGCTGCAAACTATATCGGAGCTGAGTTATGGCCACTCAAAGTTTTTGTTTTGGTTTTCTTTGTATGTACTAGTGGCGCCATTTCCTACAGCGGCCAAACATTCGTTAGCACTTTTATGAAACATTATTTTTACCATAGGGTACCTGTGTAATCAGATTTGCTCCAAACTATATCGGAGCTGAGTAAAGGCCCCTCAAAGTTTTTTTTTTGGTTTTCTTTGTATGTACTAGTGGCGCCATTTCCTACAGCGGCCAAACATCCATTAGCACTTTTATGAAACATTATTTTTACCTTAAGGTACCTGTGTAATCAGATTTGTTGCAAACTATATCGGAGCTGAGTTATGGCCACTTAAAGTTTTTTTTTTGTTTTTTTTTGTATGGACTAGTGGCGCCATTTCCTACAGCGGCCAAACATCCATTAGCACTTTTGTGAAACATTATTTTTACCCTAAGGTACCTGTGTAATCAGATTTGCTCCAAACTATATCGGAGCTGAGTAATGGCCCGGGTCCGGTAAAAATAGCATTTAGTTGTCACATTTTCATATTCATAAATCGTAATATCCAGAAAAACACGCAAAGTCGTTGTTAAGCAAGTCCGGTAAAGTAAGCAAAACACACATGCAAATAACACGAAGTCAAACGGTGAGTAATTGTGACGTCTTCGTTCATAGAGTTCGGGAAAAGCACCTTCCCGCGCGTATCGCGCCGCGCGCGCCCCCACTTCTCAGATAAAAGAGCCGTACGCTAAGATTGGTTGAATATGCTAACTGTCTCAACATGTTCTGTTGAAAAGGGACAGATGTGGTAGGTATGTTGCCTAGAAATACCATTCATTTAAAGAAAGCGTTATATTTCGTTTATTTATTTTATTAGTTTATTATAAGTTTATATATTTATATACATCGATTTGTATAGATTTTTAAAATATATACAGCAATATAAAATGTATTAGAAGATTGGTGGTCATAAGAACTGCCAATGTATGTGAAAACTTATATTTCACACGCTGAATTTGATAGCGTACTTTGGTAACTACGCGGGTGAAACCGAAAGGCGTGGCCATGAACACGGTTATGGTCCCGAGTTAACCAGAAGATTTCTTATCACTCCCAAGCGTGACGCTAGAATTCAATTCACAGCCCACGAAAAATCTGTCCGATGCGCGCAAAAAGAAGCTTTCACTTCTTTAACAAAATCATCTACGTTAATGAGAAAAAACTACAAAGTGAAATTGACTCACTTCATGCCGTTATTTCGCTGTATCCATGTGCCAACTTTGAAAAAAATAATGTTTCATAAAAGTGCTAACGGATGTTTGGCCGCTGTAGGAAATGGCGCCACTAGTACATACAAAGAAAACCAAAAAAAAACTTTGAGGGGCCTTTACTCAGCTCCGATATAGTTTGGAGCAAATCTGATTACACAGGTACCTTTAAGTAAAAATAATGTTTCATAAAAGTGCTAACGGATGTTTGGCCGCTGTAGGAAATGGCGCCACTAGTACATACAAAGAAAACCAAAATAACAACTTTGAGGAGCCATTACTCAGCTCCGATATAGTTTGGAGCAAATCTGATTACACAGGTACCTTAGGGTAAAAATAATGTTTCACAAAAGTGCTAATGGATGTTTGGCCGCTGTAGGAAATGGCGCCACTAGTCCATACAAAAAAAACCAAAAAAAAAACTTTGAGGGGCCTTTACTCAGCTCCGATATAGTTTGCAGCAAATCTGATTACACAGGTACCCTAAGGTAAAAATAATGTTTCATAAAAGTGCTAACGAATGTTTGGCCGCTGTAGGAAATGGCGCCACTAGTACATACAAAGAAAACCAAAACAAAAACTTTGAGTGACCATAACTCAGCTCCGATATAGTTTGCAGCAAATCTGATTACACAGGTACCTTTAAGTAAAAATAATGTTTCATAAAAGTGCTAATGGATGTTTGGCCGCTGTAGGAAATGGCGCCACTAGTACATACAAAGAAAACCAAAATAACAACTTTGAGGGGCCATTACTCAGCTCCGATATAGTTTGGAGCAAATCTGATTACACAGGTACCTTAGGGTAAAAATAATGTTTCACAAAAGTGCTAATGGATGTTTGGCCGCTGTAGGAAATGGCGCCACTAGTCCATACAAAAAAAAACAAAAAAAAAACTTTAAGTGGCCATAACTCAGCTCCGATATAGTTTGCAACAAATCTGATTACACAGGTACCTTAAGGTAAAAATAATGTTTCATAAAAGTGCTAATGGATGATTGGCCGCTGTAGGAAATGGCGCCACTAGTACATACAAAGAAAACCAAAAAAAAAACTTTGAGGGGCCTTTACTCAGCTCCGATATAGTTTGGAGCAAATCTGATTACACAGGTACCCTATGGTAAAAATAATGTTTCATAAAAGTGCTAACGAATGTTTGGCCGCTGTAGGAAATGGCGCCACTAGTACATACAAAGAAAACCAAAACAAAAACTTTGAGTGGCCATAACTCAGCTCCGATATAGTTTGCAGCAAATCTGATTACACAGGTACCTTTAAGTAAAAATAATGTTTCATAAAAGTGCTAACGGATGTTTGGCCGCTGTAGGAAATGGCGCCACTAGTACATACAAAGAAAACCAAAAAAAAAACTTTGAGGGGCCATTACTCAGCCCCGATATAGTTTGGAGCAAATCTGATTACACAGGTACCTTAGGGTAAAAATAATGTTTCACAAAAGTGCTAATGGATGTTTGGCCGCTGTAGGAAATGGCGCCACTAGTCCATACAAAGAAAACCAAAACAAAAACTTTAAGGGGCCATAACTCAGCTCCGATATAGTTTGCAGCAAATCTGATTACACAGGTACCTTTAAGTAAAAATAATGTTTCATAAAAGTGCTAACGGATGTTTGGCCGCTGTAGGAAATGGCGCCACTAGTACATACAAAGAAAACCAAAATAACAACTTTGAGGGGCCATTACTCAGCCCCGATATAGTTTGGAGCAAATCTGATTACACAGGTACCTTAGGGTAAAAATAATGTTTCACAAAAGTGGTAATGGATGTTTGGCCGCTGTAGGAAATGGCGCCACTAGTCCATATAAAGAAAACCAAAAAAAAAACTTTAAGGGGCCATAACTCAGCTCCGATATAGTTTGCAGCAAATCTGATTACACAGGTACCTTTAAGTAAAAATAATGTTTCATAAAAGTGCTAACGGATGTTTGGCCGCTGTAGGAAATGGCGCCACTAGTCCATACAAAGAAAACCAAAATAACAACTTTGAGGGGCCATTACTCAGCTCCGATATAGTTTGGAGCAAATCTGATTACACAGGTACCTTAGGGTAAAAATAATGTTTCACAAAAGTGGTAATGGATGTTTGGCCGCTGTAGGAAATGGCGCCACTAGTCCATACAAAGAAAACCAAAAAAAAAAACTTTAAGTGGCCATAACTCAGCTCCGATATAGTTTGCAACAAATCTGATTACACAGGTACCTTAGGGTAAAAATAATGTTTCACAAAAGTGCTAACGGATGTTTGGCCGCTATAGGAAATGGCGCCACTAGTACATACAAAGAAAACCAAAAAAAAAAACTTTGAGGGGCCATAACTCAGCTCCGATATTACTTACAGCAAATCTGATTGCACAGATAGCATCAGGGTATTTTATTGTTACAAGAAAGTTATAACAGATCTCTGGCCGCTAAAATGAAAAAACGACGCCACTTGCCCATACAAAAAATCCAAAAAATAAATAACTTTGACAGGCTATAACTCAGCTCCGATATTACTTACAGCAAATCTGATTGCACAGATAGCATCAGGGTATTTTATTGTTACAAGAAAGTTATAACAGATCTCTGGCCGCTAAAATGAAAAAACGACGCCACTTGCCCATACAAAAAATCCAAAAAATAAATAACTTCGACAGGCTATAACTCAGCTCCGATATGACTTAGAGCAAATCCGATTGCACAGATAGCATCAGGGTATTTTATTGTTACAAGAAAGTGATAACAGATCTCTGGCCGCTAAAAAAAAAAACGACGCCAACTTTACCCAAACCCCTTTGTGAGATAATCTATTTTTATGTCGTTTCATGAAACTCAGAGCCCAGTCACGCCCTGGAAGATTATCTTTAAGGATGTGAACGGTCCTCCCAATATTGTTTAAGTATTTCTGTGCTAAGACTCTTAAATCGAAAGCATCTAATGGAAAACCCCACTCGCCTAATACTTCGCAATATGACAGAAAGGCATTCTCTTCATTAGCATTAAATAAAGTAGGGTGACCTGCACTTTCATAAATCGTGTCTTTCTTACATTTACGGGCAAGTGTGCTTTTGGGTATATTATATTTGGTTGCTGCTTGTCGAACTGAACTGTCTCCTTCTCTCACTTCACGCACAGCATTTTCTAGGTCTTTTGTGGTATAAGACACATAAGGTAAGAATGTTTTTCCAAGTCTTACGTGCCGATACGTTCTCTTGTATTCACGAACCATTTTTTTTTCCAGACCTGAAAAAAAGTTCATATTAAAAAAAGCAAGTTTTTGAACACACCCTCCCATTTTAGCATCCAAAAGTAATATCTTCAAAATATGAGGGCTATTTGGTCAGTCTGTCCAAAATAACCCCCAAAATATGGATTATTTTTTGTCCAAAGTAGCCCCCAAATGCTGTCTATAATAGCCCCATTCGAAATATTCCACAAAAAAACAAACAACAATTCGATGATTTCAATATTAGAATTATCAAATATAATTATGAGAAAACAAAGATGTTTCATATAAATCACAATTGGTACTTACTATAAAACTTTTTGACCCACGAATCTTAGTTCGACGGCAATTTTAGATCACTATATTTTAGACTTTTGCAAGAAAACACTTCACTCTCACACATGCTGCAATATAACCTTGACAGTGACAGTATTAAATTGCCATTAGATGCTGTGTTGCCAGGTAATTAAATGTTTTTTCTACTATTTTTATAGTAGGAATTATGGCATGATGAAACTTAAAATGGGACAGTGTCCCGAATAAACCTCGAATCTTAAATAGCCCCATTCTACGGTATTCTTTCCTTGGGACGTGATTTAGGCGTTTCCTTTTTAATATGAGGCTTGTAAAAGAAATGTTTTTTAAAAGGACTGGGAACATTATCCGGTACAGCGTCAGAAATAGTGCTAATAACACCATCAATACCGGAATTCAATTCATCAGTAACAGCGCTAGTTGACGGTTTTGGCATGATTTCATGCATGTCAGTAGGAGCAATGATGTCCGATTGATCTATAGTGGTTTTTAGTGCACCTTCAACAACGCTAATTGTTGGTGATCCTGGGATTGTCACTAACTTGTTGTCATCAACAGTATTATGTAACGCAGTTGCTGTTGTTTCCATTGTGGTTTCCAAAACACCATTATTATTGTTAGATGCTGACGCATCAATGGTGATGCCTGATGTGTCAAATCCTTCAAAATTCAGATCACATAATTGGGCCTCTTCTACAGAAACACCTAACGATTCAACCCCTTCTAATGTAGAATCAATAATTTGGTTTAATTGTTGTAGTCTTTTCAGTTCATCTCTTGTTTTTTTCCACAAATTAAAAAGCGATAAATCAGCCAAATCACCTGACCATTCATCCAGAGTTGCATCAAATGCTACTAATTTTTCGGGACTGACAGATTCGTTAAAAAAATTTAAGCCCCCTTTCAGATAATTAATTTGTTCGCTAATGTGCTGGTTTTCGCTAACACTCTCAAGTTCCTTTTACCTCCAATGGATTCCACGGAAATAAGCCACATTTCTTAAATCCATTTGCCAAAATTGATTTACTTATGGTATTGCCCATTACCTCGTGCAATAACTTGGCAAAATCTTTTTTCTTAAGCATATGAGGCTCGTCATTTTTTATTTTATCAATTCTCCAATTTTGTACATGCCTTATCCAGGCTTCTTTTAGTAGCTTAAATACTGCCACATCCATTGGTTGAATTAAATGGGTTGCATTAGGGTAGAGTGCTACTAACACGATTCCTTTTTCTTCACAAAACTGGCTAGTTTGAAGTGATAAATGAGATATGTGCCCATCAACGAAGAGAATAACCGGTAAAGTTATTTCATTTTTAATCAGCCAAGGATAAAATATATCAGCCACAAATTCAAAGAATGCTTCACACGTCATCCATCCTGAGTCGGTTTTTCCTATGCCCCAGTCTGAAGGAAAGTTATCTGCAATTTCTTGAGGTATCCGCTTATAGCTGAACAATACCGTGGTAGGGGCTAGGGAACCGTTTGCATTTCCGGTTACCAACACAGTTAAACATTCCTTGTCATCAGCATTTACCTGCTGGTAAACATTTTTTTCACCTTTCCTAGCAAGCACTTTAGGTCCTTTTGGTGCTAAAAAAATGCTGTCTCATCGCAATTAAAAATGCGCGATGCATCATTCAATATATCAGCATGACCATTTTCTTCCAACTCCTTATACACGTTTGTACCATTCTGATAGGTGAGCACCTGTTACCCTGGCTCTCGATACTGTCAAATTTTGTGATATCCTCTTGGAAATTGTTGGATTTCTCCGAATAAATGCCTTTACCCATGTTCTACCTGGTCTTCCTGCTTGAATAAGACACATGGACGTTTTATTTCCTTAAAGTATTTCTCTACACTCACAATTAACTGTTCGGTTGTCACAGGAAAACCCGCTTTTGCCATTTTTTGCACCCAGTCGCATATTTTATGCTCCTCTTCTGGTGTAAGGATGGATGTCGGACCCATTTTTCGTTCCATCAGTGACTTCCCTTTTACTTTATTTGTAAGCGTTATTCTTGGTACACCGAACTTTTTTGCAGCCGTTCGTATTGGTGTTTTATGAAGACGAACATCATTCACTGCTGCAAGCATTGCAGCTTCAGTATTATTTAGAAATGCGCCCTTTTTCCCAGGCATCTACAAGATGAAAAATTGGTTTTAGTAATAGACCATAGCCATAAATTCGTACCATAAAGTTAGTCAACTACTAAAGAAAATCAATCTATTGTTAAAGTAAATAAAATAGTTTATTTTAATTAATTATTATATGCAGTATATTTACAAGATACAGAACTTAATCAAAATTTGACCACCATGGTCAATTACTAGAAAATGGAATCAGTATTGGACCACCCCCACATCTCAATTTTGTCAACAAATCTTCAAATTTTAATTACCCTGTCATTTAAATAAACCATAAACGAATAAGAAACGAAAAACACTTACCGTCAACAAGGTGACAAAGTTCCTAGTATTTAGCTTCAAACTTTTTCTATCTCTACGAATATTGTAACAAAAAACGAATTTATTGATTTTATGGTCCGTTACTCAACAAATAACTGGCAGCCATTTTCTATATTTGACAGATATGAATGCGCAATTTTCGCGCTTAGTTGACCAGATGGCAGCACTGACTACTTATTAACGAATGAGTTTTAAAAATTGCCGCGAATTCTTATTATAACGGTTTATGTGCATTAGTGGTCAACTACAGGTACATTTTTTTTAAATAATAATAAATTTATTTCCTCTTAACAATTTGGCCTTATTCTAAATTGATATACTTAAAGAAACTAACATGCAGATTAGGTATAACTAATTTAACTAAGTGACGACCAAATTGTTCAAAAATCCCATGTAATTATGAGCCCTAAGTCTCACACATGGTCAACTACTGGTGACTTTACCTTAACCCTTTTTAAGGCCGTGAGAACCAGGATAGATTCGTAAAAACGGTTTTTTGTGTGTAAAAGCTTTATTTTAATTTTATTTTTTAGTACATTTTCCGATCTGAAAATTCAATGAAAAGTAGTCGGAAAATTTGGTGGCAATATTTTTGCCACTGCTCGCTTGAGGTAATTAAAATATACCCACATACATGTTTATTTCAAAGTTTAATTTTTTACATACTATACCTATTATAAATCACTTTTCATTAGTAACTTGAATCACTTTACAAGGTTTATATGAGTAGTCCACTTTCAAAGCCAGCTATGTTAAATTAGGCAATTAGTTGAGAAAACAGATTAAAATGTTTCGCCTCAAAATTAATGTATAAAAATGTATTATTTTGTGTATTACATCAATTTAGGATTATGTCAAATTAATTTATATGGGATAATGAAATCTCTGTTTAGTAGTTATACTAAAATTTACATTTAAAACTTAAACATAGACAGTTTTGCAAAAGTTCCGGTTAACATAGAGGGTTTTGCAGTTGTTCCTAGTCAACAAAGGCAGTTTTGAAACAGTTTCATATGTAATTTTATTGATACTCTTAAGAAATTACAGTTTTAATCTTTTATTTACTACACTCTTGTGTCTATTTCTTCATGCATTAAAGTTTCTTCATTATCAGTTTCTTCGACAGCAGTCTCATTTTGTTCTTCTTGCAGGAAAGTGTAGTAGTGTAGGTAATCGCAAGAAGCCCAATCTTCACCGAAATGTTTTATCAGAAGGTTTCGCACATCATTCAACTTTGCTGGTTTTGCAGGAACTCCAACGTTCATCATAATTGGTTCAATATTTTCGAATGATTTGCCTCTTTTACAAACGTTCCCATCATTTACTACCTCCGATACATAATGTGGTTCCCCTTTAATGGCAATTGTGTTAATTTTACTCATTCTTAAAAAGAATCTTTTAGAGGCATTGAATTGAAAATGCCATGATCCAGGTACCTTTAGTACATTTTTGACGCTTGATTTCCAGTCATAAAAATGAAAGTCGCTGCCAAGTCTGAGAACCGTTCCATACTTTTTAAAAATATTGAAATATGTCAGGGGTTCCACTATGACTTCCGAAGGTCGTGTCTCTCTTTCGATATTGCCGAATACGCGGTCGGGGGGCATAAATGAATGCCCTACTATGGGGAATATTACTGTAATTTTTTTGATGTGACCTGGAGCTTTTGGTTTTAGCCAATATGCCAACATTCCCAAAACTATTGAATTTTTGTTATGCCCCACCCCCCAATTTTTGTTATGCCACAACCGTCGCAAAATAATTTAACATGACTAATATTCCCTTCAAAATTTGTATTCATTAGCCGATGAAATACTGCCGAAGCAATCTGATTAGACCCTTTCATAGCCTCGGTTTCCAGCCACGTGTAAATAAATGTGTTTGAACTACGAGGGTCAAACTGAAAGTTCTTAGAAAATCAAAAACTGATTACATTAGCCAGTTATTAGTTTTATTATATCTTTTCAAAATATTGTCCATTCACGTCAATACACCGCTGCATGCGATGGAACCACTGGGAAAAGCACTTTGCCCACTCGTCCTTAGGGGTCTCTTCAATGGCATCGCGATACGCAGCCACCGCTTCTTCAGCATTCATAAACCGCTTTCCTTTAAGTTTTTCTTTAATTTTTGAAAATAAATAAAAATCACAAGGCGCGAGGTCGGGGCTATAGTGACAGAATACCCGTTTAGCTGGTGGGTTGGAGACCTCGTAGCCCAAGCAATCTCTAAAGGTCTGATGTTTTCGAAATGTATGAGTCTGAAAAGAGCAGCAACCCGTCCAGTAGAGGGACGGTGTAGAGGAGAAATTTTTCGAAAATTGGCGCCCGTTAGGGTACTACGAGCGTCGTCAGATGCTGCATAATGTATAAGCTCATCGATAGAACGAAAATAAATGCTCTGCAAGTAAGTAGAAATAGAAATAGAAATGATCTTTATTGTGGCACGTTTTAACAAATAAGTAGGTAACATAAACATAACAAAACATAGCCATAAGAATAATAATCTTACCGTTTCGACTTTTCAATTTGTCTTTACCATGTAGATTTAACAGCTATCTTTTTACGTCCTCTTCTGCTAGGTGCAAAAACAACTTCTTTTTCTTGACATTCCATTATAATTTTAACAGAAAAAAACTTAGGTTTCAATAGCTTGCAGTACCTAAACAAAGAAGCGTGCGTGCAGCTCGACAGTATTATGCGCACTGGCCCAAGATGGCGGCTTTTGCACGAGTCACTATGTAACATAGAGTTGTTTGTTAGTTGACGGTAACTTAGCGACTTTTGAAAGTGGACTTCCGATCACCATAGCGGCTTTTGCAAGAGTATTGACTTTTCTATCCCATTTTATTCCTAACATAACGAGTTTTGACAGAGTATGATAAACATAGCTGCGGCACTTTTGGTAACACCAAATTCTTCTGACAATCAAAGGAGAATATTATTTCGTTGTCCAGTTGTGTTTTGAGACTGGTATAAAACCATTTGGCCTTTAACTTGTGAATCCGAAGCTCCGCTATTAGCAGCTGTTTTTTAGCTGTGTCACGTTCCTTTTGGATAGATTCTTTTAACTGAATACATTTGGAACAAGCGTCAGTAGCAGGAGATTTAAAACTTAAATTAAAGTATTTGTTGAATATACGTCGAAAAAATTCGTATCTTACGGGCACATTATGTGCATCTTCACTGTACAACTTATGTAGTTTTTTTATTGTTAGATCGCTGCTTAGATATTGCACAGTAGATCTACCTCTCACATAATGCGACTCCAAAGCTTTAAGTCCTTTAATGTACGATTTTACGGATTCTGTGCGATCAGAATACAGATTGGACCTTCTATCACCCCCTCTTCTTTCTTTGGGCATCGCCATTGTGGTTAAATGCTGTTTACAAATTCTTTGAATTCTGTCCTTAGAGATTCCCAGAATCGTAGTAATTGCTTTCTGACACACTTTAATTAATTTGACGCGGTGTTTTCCTCTCAAGTTTTCGTGCTTTGGTATAAAATAACATATAGTCTGGGTTTTCTTCTTACCTTCTTTTTTCGGAGTCTGTGCTGTACAATATTTCAATAGAAACGTATCTTGGGTGACTTTATCTGAAGTTGAATAAAAATTGCGGTGAAATTTACTATAATCTTGGACCGTTAACTCGTTACACTTGAATCCCTGTTTTGCATTCCCATGTACACATTTTGGTATAACTGGCAGTCCCTTGGGCATATGTCTACAACAAACAAAACAAAATATCTAATAAAAATAAGAAGGGGTAAAAATTCGTTGTCATCCTACAAAAAATAATTTGGTTAATTGTTGGTATCGCACTAGTACAAATGCTGATCATATTATACATAGAAAACACCTAGAAATCGGGAACAAATATATGTGGAGCGCACAAAGACTTGTTCCGGGTGGGAATCGAACTCGCTACTTTCTGCGTCGCAGGGGGACTTTCACCCGCAGCACGACAGAGGTCGTCTAAAACCCTGTTTAAAAAATATTAAAAACACTGAAGTATTTGTGTGTAAGTAGGTATGGTTATGACCATTTAATGCTAAAACTGCTGAACGGATTTCGATAATATTTGAATTGGTGATATGTTACAACCTGGATTAACTCACCAAGTTTTTTTGTTTACGACACCTTAGGATACAGCTTGTATTTCATAATTTCTGCTTACTAACCCTATTAGAAGGTCCTGGGCAGGGAGAAATATCTTCATCAAAATCTAATTTTCTTTTCAGACTTTGTATCCCGTCACTTTTTTCTTTCACTTTCATTACCTGCAAAAATTTACATTACTTATTTATTTTCTTTTATCGTACCGTACTATAAACAAAAAAAAAATGAATAAAAAAATTAAATTTGAACATTGAGAGCTCCAGAATCTGTTCTTTTCAAAACAACGCGCTCGTCAGAAATCACAAGCACAGATCCATGCGGTGATATGCGGCGCACGTAAAGCTTCTATGGGCGGTGCTGCTTTCGAAGTATCATTGTCATTGGCTTCCATCTACAAACACATAATTTATTTTAGAACAAATCCTACTAAATTCGTACAGTTCATAATTATCACAATTAGTAACTTGCCTGATTTTTCGATTTATTAATAACAAGTACCTAATACTAATAAAACAGCGCTCCGTATCAGAAGGTCTATCAAGGAAAATGACGTAGTTTGCAGAACGTCGGCATATTAAAACGTCTATATGGTGGCAATGTCTTAAACGGCAAAATTACTTACTAGTAAAACGTCCAAAATGTAAAATTGTCAACGATATAAAACGTTAGGTATACTCAAGAACAAAAACAGAAAATAACCTTAAATATTTATTAACAAAATTAATCTCCGAAAATAATCAGTTTTATATGAGAGAGTCGCTGTAAAAATACGTATGGTGTTATCTCCTGGTTATATAGTTTATCAGTTTCTCTCTTGTATTTTTTATCAAAAATAATATCATTTTTTTTACGTCTTTGCCCATCAAATAAAGCGCGTGTAATTTTAAGGTCCTGCCATTTTGCTTCTTTTCGCAATGCGTGAATAAATAAAGGTAATGCCCTTTTTCGACCTACTCTGGCATTGGACCTTCTGTTCCATCCTTCCAAAGCATTATTAGTACGATGTCTTTGCCCAAAACAACTAATATCATCCGGTTTCATATCTTTAATCTATTGTTTTTGAAAGTAATTGATAAATTGCGAAACATTATCATTCTCCATGCGTTCGGCATCATGGATTTGGGACCATACTTCACTAATGTTTGCGGCTGGCAACAACGGTAAATTAGCTAACATCCTTGTTATTGTCCTTCCACTATTGAAATCAGAAACTTTTAATTTTCGTGACTTTCGCCATACGGCGTTATTGAAGTGATAATAGCAACCACTAAATTCTCCTCGGGAAATCTTAAACGGAATGCGTTAATCTGTGCAGCCTCATAGTCACACTTAAAATATTGTATGTCAAGTTCAAAATGATGTTTGACGAGAGCAAAAAGTCTCTCATAAGTCGATTGTTTTTTATCGGGTAACAACGCATACAAAATGGGAACCACATTGGTTATTTCCGAGCAACTCTCTATGTCAACGTGCATTGAATACAGCTGGGAAAACGGTATAGGCACTTTAAAGGTTTGAGCACATTATGCCGGGCCGCAGCGGGGCGGAGCGGGCCGCAGCGCATCGCAAAATGCGTACCTAGCACATTTGTGACGGGCCGGGTCGCATTGCGTTGACGGATTTTGAGTACAGTGTACTGCCGGAATTTGCGTGCAACTGTACGTAATGGATAGCTCTGACGAAGAACTTTCGTTTTTTTGCCTGCTGTTAGAAGAAGAACAGCATAGACAAAAGAGAAAACGTAAAATATGGATACATCCCATTTGTTCCAAGAGAAAGATATTTGGCGAATACCATCATCTTTTTCCCGATCTTTTAGCAGACAAAAACAAGTTTTGGGGATATTTTCGGATGACTCATGATCGATATTTTCAATTACTTGAAATAATAAAGGAGGATCTGCAAAAAAAAACTACAAGTTTTCGTGAGCCTATCGGACCAGAAGAGCGGCTTGTGGTGTGTTTAAGGTAAGTTTCACTATAGCATACTTAGTGATTATTAATTATCCTTTTTTCCTCCCATTTAATCCTGTGTAAATTGTATCTTAAATTGTTAGTGAGGTCGTACGTTAGGATCTTGTGTCTTTTTAATAGTTAGCAGCGGCGCTAGTTAGGGTATATTTTCATTTTAAAGAAAAAAAAGCGGTATACATAATGTCAATATTATATTATCACAAAATCACAGAACAAAAATCTTTCTATCTTAAACTCTAATAAAACTATTCTTAATCAACATCTTCCATTTCTTTTTCATTTTCCATTTTTTTCCATTTAGAATTTAAAAAAGCATTTAATGCGTCATCGTCAAGATCAAGAGCAATCTCTTTCTGTGTGTCAATATCATTTGGATTCACATTTGTTGAAGTTGGTGGTATTATTTGGTTTGGAGGTTGTACATCAACATCGTTTAAATTAACGATTATGGGTGGTGTGCTCTCTTGAGATAATTGTAATACATATTGTGGTTTAGACTTCTCCCTGAAAACCAACTCTTCTGCATCGGTAACTATTTTAAAAACTTCACGTTTTACACGAATTTGTACATCTTCCGGAACATTTGAAACAGTTTCCCCCAAGTTCGTGAAAAAGTCAACAATTTTGTCAGGTTCATTTTTCTTGGCCGTGTATTTTTTTTCTAAATACTCTTGCAATAACGTGTGTATTGGTGAAAGCTGTGGTGGAGTATTTAAAGTTCTAGAATTTCTTTTATAAGGACGAGGTGAACTGTCTTCTGAAGAAACACGACGATTTCTTATAGTGCTTTGTGAAGTACCAGCACTTGAACCAGGGCTATCACTTCTATGAATATCGTTTAAAATACTATTATCCTCATTACTTGAGTCTTGGGAAACATTATTTGGTGGAAAATTTGAAAAAGTTTCATCCTCGTTGCTAATATAGGGGATAAGAAATGACAATAAATCTTCATATTTTGGTTTCTTCATATTTGTAGCAGCTTGTCCACTTTTTGTTTTCCTCAACTTTTTAGCGCGTCTGTAATTATCTCTTATACGTCTCCATCTGTCTCTGCAAGTTTTATCTGTGGAAGAAAAAATATAGGTATTAATAAAGTTAAAACATGCGGCATATATAGGCTGATAACCATGGCATTACACTAATGTACCAGAAAGGCTGCAGTTAGAGAGGAGTGGCGACGTATTGTGAAGGCCAACTCTGAAATGACGACCACAACCACTCTGGCAAGAGTGTAGCCTCTAAGAAGAAGAAGAATCATGCCATTAAAGGACACCATGGAACATAACCTCATTGGCTTGCATAAATGTAATGATCGGCCAAAAGACGTAAGATGTTTGAACCAAATTGCTTTTTATGTTTCAGATATTTGGCAACAGGAAATTCAATGAAGTCATTAGCCACTTCTTTTCGACTTGGTGAATCAACTGTTAGACAAATTATTTACGAGGCATGTACAGCCATATTTAAGAAGTTGTCACCCAATGTCATGCCTGTACCGACAGAAGCAGACTGGAAACGTAAAGAACAGCGTTTTAGAAGGCAATGGAACTTTCCAAATTGCATTGGGGCACTGGATGGAAAGCATGTTATTATTGAAGCACCACCGAATAGCGGCTCCCTTTATTTTTCTTACAAAAAAACGTTTACTATAGTTTTATTGGCCTTAGTCGATGCGGACTACCGTTTTACAGTCATCGATGTTGGTGCCTTGGGTAAAAATTCTGATAGCCTAATACTCAATAACTCTAATTTTGGCAAAGCTTTAATCGATGGACAGTTTAATTTGCCTGCTGATCGTTTAATACCAGGTACAGACATAAAGTTACCACATGTCATCGTTGGAGACGAAGCTTTTCCATTAACCAGACATTTGATGAGACCATATCATTTGTCATTGCCTATGAGCCTTTTGGCACGTCTCTCGATCGATTCCAGAGCTTCCAGCTGATACTTAGCCGAACCATCCCAAAGGTGCGAACAGTACTCCATACAGGAGCGAATCTGTGCTTGATATAATGTAAGCAACTGTTCAGACTTGAAGTACCTTCGCACCTTTGAAAGGACACCCAGTTTTTTGGCAGCTAGTTTAGCCTTGGACTCGATATACGACCCAAAGTTGAGCGTAGACGACAAAGTAATGCCCAAAAGCTCGAGATGGTCGGATACCGGCACGGATACACCGCGAAAAGTAGGAGTCTGTTGGAATGGACTCTTTTTTGCGGAAAACAGACACGCCTGCGTCTTTCCTTCATTAAACCTGACCAAATTGGCATCACCCCAATTAGAGACTGCCTCAAGGGTCAAGTTTAAACGCTCGATCAAACTCTCTCTCAGTGCCTGAGTTTGCTGACTATTGGCCCTCGCGCTAGATATGTAGCTCTCTACAACAGTGCTATCATCTGCGTACCCAAAGATACCGGGCTTCAACAGATCGTTGATATGTAGTCAACGAACCTCTAAACTTTAGAGGTTCGTTGAGATCGAGAGAGGTTGTCGGAGTTTTGTGAAACTGTTGATTCCAAATTTTCGCTATTAGTAGGAGAATTCTGAAAATAATAATAATAAATGTTTATTTTAAAAACTATATTAATGCTCATAAACTGGGCAAGCTATTATTTATTTAATATTAAATGATAACTTTTATTAATTATTGTTTTTATTACAGGTACCTTCATCAGAAGATTGCTGGAAAAAAAATTCAGAAGATTTTAAAAACAAATGGGATTTTCCAAATGCTTTTGGAGCACTAGATGGAAAACACGTGGTCATAAAAGCACCCCAACATAGTGGGAGTCTGTACTATAATTATAAAGGTACATTAAGTATTGTGTTAATGGCATTAGTTGACGCTAATTACAAATTTATTTATGTAGACGTAGGATGCAATGGGAGGATATCCGACGGAGGCGTGTTTGCAAATTGTTCACTTTCAAATGCTTTAAGCAACGGCAACCTTAATATACCGCCACCAAGGCCTCTTCCCGGTAGGGCCAAATATGTACCCTATGTCATTATAGCTGATGATGCTTTTCCAATGAAGCCTTATCTAATGAAACCTTTTCCTTTTCGTAACCAACCTGGACCTAATCGTGTTTATAACTACAGACTGTCGAGAGCTCGACGATTGGTAGAAAATGCCTTTGGTTTACTTGCAAACAGATTTAGAATATTAAGGAAACCCATAGAACTATGTCCTGAAAAATTTATAAAACTTGTAACTGCAATCTGCGTGTTGCATAACTTTCTCTTGGAACGGAGTTCACGGCATGTGTATGCACCACAAGGCTCCTTCGACGAGGAAATTGGTGGTGTAGTAACTCCTGGCAGTTGGAGACAAGACCCCCCTCCGGATAATGTATTGTTCTCAAACAGACCACTGGCATCTAACATGTCTAATGAGAGTAAAGAAATCCGTGAAGAATATAAAGAATATTTTGTATCTCCAGAAGGCGAAGTTAGCTGGCAGTACAGATACATAAGTTGAAATTAACAATAAACCAATAAATAATAAAGACAACTTACCAAATTTTGTTGTGTTTCATTTGCTGGTAAGGTACTCGGCATTAAAAATTGGAAACTTGTGAAGTAATCCCAAGTGCTTGCGTAATTTTCATCTGTGCCTTGGCCACTCTTCTTTTTTTTAAGGTTTCTCAGTTCGTTATTAAACTGCGTTCGTAAATTGTGCAGTTTTCTATTTATTTCTAATGCAGAAGTATTAAATTGTTCGGCCAAAATTTCTACCGCTGCTGCTTTCTTTACTCGATTTTTATAATCGGGATTTGATATTTGCTATAGCTCTGGCAGCGATTCAAAATATAAAATCAATGATTTTATTTCCTCGGCTGACCACGCTCGTGACGTCATTGCTCTTGCTAAAAATTTCGCGTAGGTTCGAAATTACCGACACTCGTTGCGGACAGCGCGCGCGTCCTGTCTCCACGGCAGCGACACTGACACTGAGCGACACCGTCACTACATGTGCAACTAAGTGTCGCGGCGATGTACACACACAGACATTCGATGTATACACTTAGTGTCTGGTGTCGTCGTGTATCCTAAACTTAAGGTATCTTTCTTTGACTCAAAACTCGGTATGAAGCATTGATTTGATTACGACATTTTTTTTCAAGAATTTTTGGAATTGGTGTAAATTTCTCGCACGCTTCTTTTTTACATATATCCATTACACGGTCATTTTCATTTTTATCTGGGTTTTTTTTTACACGAATGTCCTATACCCCCTCTAATAATTTCAGTATTATTAGCATTTAATGTAACCGAAACACTACACTCATCCCGTTTAGCACATCTCCACAGGGTTGTTCCGCTTTTATTATTAACATTGTAGTTGTATCCGTATCCATCGTGCAAAAGTACTAATTTTCCTTTTTGACTTGTTATGAAAATAAATGGATTATCAATTTCTTCCATTCTTAGGCAAAACACAAGCGTCCCGTAGAAGAAATCTCCAATAAGTAATTAATATGTTGACGTAGTTGTCATGAATATATCAACATTTCGTTCATACTGTAAAATTTGAAGTGGCCAGCCAGTATCACAAAGGAGTATTAATCTCAAGTAGTGCTTTAAACCTCACGCGTATAAAATATTATTTTCCCCCCATACTAAGTACTTTTCGGAAAAGAGCAAATACAATGTTGATACCTGTACTTCATAATTGTGCCAATTTTACATTTTGGACGTTTTACTAGTAAGTCGTTTTACCGCTCAAGACATTGCCACCATATAGACGTTTTAATATGCCGACTTTCTGCAAACTACGTCATTTTCCTTGATAGTGTAAGGGTATCCGGGGGTTAGGGGTTGAGAACTCAACCGAGGAAAGTTGACTTCCCAAACCTTCCCGGAAAAAAGTTAAGTTTAAGTAAAAAAATAAAAAAAGAAGACCTTTTCAAGCGTTTATTTATATGAAACAAATGTATAAGTCTATAATAAAAAGGGTAAAAGGGTCAGGGGTTGATCGTTGAGTTACTGTCCCTTCAACATAAAAAAAAAAGGAATTTCAATAATTCCTCGACAACCTTGAAATTAAAATTTAGTTATTCCCAGTACAGGGCCAATATGCCTTCTTAAGTACGGTGTAAGACCACAGAATTTATAACAATATAAATCTAGTAAACTAAGTAAAGTAAGTCACAAAATTACAAATTACAAGTACAAAAGGTTTATAACATCTCATTAATAATATGAT
This sequence comes from Ectropis crepuscularia, assembly GCA_963693475.1. Lineage (NCBI taxonomy): Eukaryota > Metazoa > Arthropoda > Insecta > Lepidoptera > Geometridae > Ectropis > Ectropis crepuscularia. Next base: position 11,709,946 of record OY856368.1, on the reverse strand, counting down.
ATCAACGGACAAGTACAAAGTCAGTTTCAACGCGCTAAGAGTGGAACGTTAAACTAACTTTAGTAGGTTATTACACTCCAAATACACTGGTTAGCCCTAGTGATGGTTATATGGTTAATTAATTTAGTATTACAGCCGCTAGCTGTGGACCCAGGATAACTAAGTTATTACGGTGAGCCCCTAGGAAATCTAGCTTCCACCCTATTTAAAAATATAAAAGATTGAATCCTTAACAATGGCTAAAGCCTTACATTCATTCAATAAACGACCGAGCGGTCTGTGCTAGGGATACATCCCTTCACATCTACATACATTAAATTACCCTTAAGCTCCTCGGAGGGGAATGGACCACGGAAATACTGTAACCTATAGCCTACTAGGCTTCCCTGATCCCTGTTTGCTCAACGCAAGGAAAACATTGTGGGTAAAACCATACACCTTTAGTTTAGTCAAGTCGGAGAGACTGACAAGGGATTTGACCGTCCTGCCTCAGTGAGCTAAGCTCAAGAAAAACATCCGGAGGTGACCCTTGGCTCGATACCCTACGGGCTCCGATGGAACTTCACTTGACGGCGGTTAGGATAAGATTATAACGGTGGTTCCTAGATTACAGTGGTCACATATCCCCCCGAATCAACATTTCATCACCCACGGCCCATAGCCCGGCCTGGCAAATATGCCCGCGCCCCACTCCCCATATTCACTCACGGTTCACCCACTCAAACGGTCGAGTGGCGAGCGCACGCGCTCCCAGCCACGAAGTCAGGCCCGGCGCCCTGAGCACACCACTAGCCCCCGACACACAGCCCGAGTTCGGAGCACACCAGACCCGAACTGAACAGACCAGACCAGAACAGAACAGGACAGGGCCGTACCGTACACCTCCTGAAAAGAACAACGAAATGAACACCATATCAACCTACATGCGCCACGCGGTCCTTCAACACTATAATACTTTTAAATTTTACCTTATGAGGGAGGCAACAATTCCACCACAACGTCCACACAACAATCTTCTCCACCAGGCGCGGAGAACGGCGTCGCTCGCGGAGAACGGCGTCGCTCGCGGAGAATGGCGTCGCTCGTGGACCCTCGAGTCACACGTCACTACGACAAAAAAACACATTTTCGTAACGCTGCGGCGAATATTGATCGAACCACGGTCGAGCAAGCGAAATCACAGCACATAACTCACCAACGATCCTCCAGCACAATGATACAACAATAAATCAACGAAGCGACCGTACCCGGCGCCTTTCAACACAAAAAATGGACGCTCGGTCATTTCCGCTGACAGAACCCACGCCCTAGAGATGCGATAAGGATTTTTACGATTCGCTAACAAAACAAGCGATATCTTAGAAGAGGGGAAAATTTCCTCACTCCGCGACCACAGACGAGAAGGCGTTGCGTTCCGATTTACGGAAGAAAAAAAAAGTGTTACAATAGACCTTCTGATACGGAGTGTAAAACAGATAAGGCTAGATTTTACATTCGATAATTATTTATTTTTTCAATTTACAAATGAAGATAAAAACACGAAAAATCAGTGGAATCAACATAGCCCAATGATGCTAATAATCACAAACATGGCATTCATCATGTGTGTTATGTTCATAAATAGCAAAACTGCACTTCTGGCACCAGAAATACTTTGTATTTAGTATCATAAACAGCATGCTTTTCTCCTCAGTTTTAAGTATTACATGTTGATACATATAAGGATTCGTTGCTTCTTTACACGTAATACACGCATTTCGTTTTATAAAATGAGTCTCTTTCCATGGCCACTTCAAATAAGTAATGCACATGAGGTAATCCTTTTTATTCAGGTATTTATCTATGTCGAAGTAAAGTACCATTGTGATATCTAAAAAAAGATATTTATGTATTATAATTATATGGATGTACCCGAAACAACAAAAAAACTTGATACATTTTTGAACATTTTAACAAAATTTTAAATTGAAAATTGTAACTGAAGTCATGCAACAACCGGAGCGTGCATCTGCGCTCAAGTCGTGGGAAACACGAAAAAAATTATAAATAAACGAATATAGTGGACAAAATGATACGAATAGGCGCATCTAAAAAACAGTATTCAGTATAATGTGACCTTACACTATCAATTTAAACGTAAGAATAACGGCAACCGATTCGAAAACTTGGACACAAGTAACCGTCACTGGAAGTTTATGTTCCATTATTCGTTGATATACAAAGACTTTTCAAGAAACTTTTATTCGTACCTAATATTTATAGTTAAAACATCAAAATTAACTTACCTTTGCCAGCAATTACTTGGTTAAAAACAATTTAAAACTGCAAAAATTCGTCCGACAATTTCACACTGATTACACGGAAACAATGGTGTGTTTAGTTCTGTCTTTGAACGAATGAAATTAGAGATTGAATGATGTTTATGGTCAATCAGCGTTCATTCGTTCATTAACATCACATTCCAAAGAAGTTTCAACTCTTTTAACCACTTGTACAATAGAAAAACGGAAAAAATGGCTTGCGGTCATGGAAACGCAGATCTGCGTTCTGGCAGTTTGAGGGGGTAGCGCGGGTCTACGTTCCGGCATACGAAAGGTTAAGTAAGTAGTGAAAACATTGTAAAACAATCACCATATCCATACATTCACAATGTTAGAAGTTAAGTATTATACTAAGTTAACCGATAGGTAAACAGGGAATATGTCCGTCCCCGGCAAATGAAACTTGTGACTATACACTAAGCGGACCTAAGCTAGCCGCTCCCTGCATAACACAGGAAAATTAGGATACCTAAGTACCTAGAAAATAAAGTGGGTTAGGAATGGTAACCCCAGCAAAATTAGAAATCGTTAAACCTAACAAAAGAAGGTGAACAGCCCTAAGCGAGACTCTACTTACATCAACACATTCACAATGTTAGAAGTTTAATAATAATAAATTGACCGAAGGGTAAATATAGGGAAGACGTCCCTTCACAGCAAGTGAAAATATATGACTCTAATCTTAACAGAAGGAGATGGACAATCCGAAGAGAATCTGTTCTTACTTTAATAATGAAGGTATAACAGTATGTATAGCGTGTCACTTGACTGAATCAACGTGGACAGCTAACGTGTTAATATTTATTTGTTCTTTTTTTTAATTGATAAAAATTACGATCTAATTTAATTTCCTGTTTATTTGAAAACATGCAATTTTTTTAATTGCTGGTGTTTTATTTTATTTCAAAATCAAAATAATATCAAAATGAAAGAAGTGTAACTTAATAATGTTTTATAAGTCCCCACTAAAAATATCTCTCCTGCCACCACTTCTGACCCTGCCTACACCGGTTCCGACTCCGATAAACCAAGTTTAAAAACTCCGACTCCGACTTCGGTTCCGATAAAATGACCTCCGTTACATGCCTAGTCTTAACGCATTGTCATTATTTTAAATTTGGTTAAAAAGATAATAATTATATAACATTTATTGAAATTAATTAGAAGTTATGTAAGTAACTCGCGTTACCATATTTGGACAACATATTTATATAGTAAGGTAAAGTCACTAATGGTAGACACTTTAGTGAAAACACTATATTAATATGTAAATAATTATATTTTTATCAAACAAAACAATCAAAGCTTTTTTTATATGAATGCAGTGTATCTTAGAAAATTATTTTGAGTTATAATTTTTTAATAATCAACATACTTTTAATTATTATGAATTATTATTTTTGTATTGACAATTAATTACTAAAAGATAATAGCACAAAAAAATTAAATCACTATTAGTAGACAGTCATATACACCAATAGTTGACATAGTATCTTAATAAATCAATTGAACTTTTAGGAGCATCCCTGTGCTTGATATACTTAATTAACTATAATAAAAATTATTAATCCATCAACCTCTAAGGCACTATCAAATTTGTACTTATTTCTATCACCAGTTTTAATCATAATTGGTACATCAAGGACTTTAATTATTTGAAATTCGGTTATTGCACTAATATCCCTATCATTTTCTTTCAATACTGTTTTAGAATCATCACATGCTACCATTGCCATAACTTCAATTTCTGATGTAGTTACTTTTTGGACGATACAAACATTTGTAATATCTCTTTTTACCGGGAAACTTAACAATAACATAGTCGCCTTGCTTAATTCTACTATCTTCCTCATTTCTCTCTTCTTCGCTTTCCTCATCAGTGACTTCATCCGAAATATCATTAGCGCTGTCTCCAGGCTCTACCCATTCTTCAGTAGTTGAGCTATTATAGCCAGTCTTTTTTATGTTTTTACTTTTCTTTACTAACTTAAAAAGCACGAAAACTTAAGACTGATAAGAATCAGTCTTAAGTTTTCGTTCTTTTTCAGTCTCTTCTTTCTTTTTTTTCCTTTCCTCAGCTCTTCTTTTTTTCTCATTTTCTAATTCAGTCTTTTTCTTCTCTTTGTTTTCGTGGTATCTTTGCCATTCCAAAGATGAAACAACAGACGGTACTTTTTCTTTCCTTCTTCCTTTTGAGTTTTGTTTAGGAGTTGGCCAAAACAATGCTCTTTTCAATGGACTAGGTATTACCATATTATCTGTATTACTATTATTATCGCTTCTATCAATAATCCTGAGTTTATTGTGCCTTCGAGATTTTGATTAGCGTTTTCTTGGACTTCTTTGCAAGGAGTCTTAGGGTCTTCATTAAGGGGTAAATTTTGGAATGGAAAATCCAAAGTTGTAGTTTGTGATGTGGATGGTATTGTTAATAGATTGCTACTCGGGACTGTATTAAGTAGTGGTAATATTTGAGTTGTACTGCCTTGTTCCGCTGTAGTATTCAAAGTTAAGGGATTTTCAGTTGGTGGCTGTTCTTTAGTTTTTGTTAGGAGGTCTTCAATATTTTTATAAAAATTAAAGGTTTTTCTGAAGCAATATATTTGTCCAGGAATTTAAAGCCCATTTCCAGTTCTTTAATTTCCGCCATTTTTTGTAATGCCGTAAATTCATCTGTGGGTTGATCTAATGCACAGCACACCTCAGGATTCCAGGGTGAGAGACCACACTTTCGAAAACCATTTTGAAACATCTCAGGTGATAATGTGTCTTTAAGTACTTTTTAGCAAAGGACCAAAATGAACTTTGGGAATGGGACAAAAACTTCATGTATTGCGGAATGGAGGGGAGCTCGATGTCGCAGTGCAGATCGGTGTTGCGCTCGTACCAGCGAGCACCGACTGCACTGCGAATGAACTTGTTCTGGATGACCTGGAGTCTACGGAGAAGGTGTGGCTCCGCGTGTGCGAACACCACGGAAGCGTATGTCATGACGGGGCGTATACAAGTTTTGTAAATCGTCAACTTATTTCTAAGTGACAACTTACTTCTCTTGTTCAGGAGGAAGAACAGTCGGCCTAGGAAGAAGGCCGCTCGGTTGCGTACAGAAGTGATGTGGGCTCTAAACGTAAGGCTGTTGTCGAGAATGACACCGAGGTACTTGGTCTTGGTGACCCAGGGAATGGGCTGGCCGCGGAGCCTAAGCGGGGGGGTCCTGAGAGTGGGACGGGCGCGTAACGGGGCGCCGGGCGTGTTGGAGAAGCGCATCGCTGCGCTTTTCTCAGCATTGACTAAAAATTTCTGAAACCAAATGTCCCAGGGACGTAGGGCTCTCTGGAGCTTATGGAACATCATGTACAAGTTGAGACCTCGGCACAGGATTGCCGTATCGTCGGCGAAGAGAGTTATCTCCACTCCGGGAGAGCGAGGAACGTCGCTCGTGAAAAGCGAGAAGAGGATCGGAGCCATCGCGGATCCCTGTGGAACTCCGCCCGCGATGGGGCGGGGGGTTGATAACGCGTCTCCGACGCTGTAGCGAAAGCTTCGACCGGTGAGATAGCCTCGCACAATCTGTACGAGACGATCCGGCATACCGAGATCATATAGTTTGTATATGAGCCCGTTATGCCATACCCTGTCAAAAGCTTTCGCGACGTCAAGAAACACAGCTTACGTGTGCTCCGAGGGGCTCCTGGCGGCACCGGGGAAGGTTGGGGGTCTATTGAACCCTTCCAGGATGTACTCCGTGAGGCGGTGTACCTGTTGGACGCACGAATGTTTGGCACGAAAGCCAAACTGTTCGTTGGGAAGGGCATCGCTTTCCCTCACGAAGGTCCATATGCGTCTCACTAGGATACGCTCATAGACCTTCCGAAGGGAACTAAGCAGGCTGATGGGGCGATAGCTCTAGCGAAGGCTCTGATGCCTTCTTGCCGGGCTTGTGAATGCCTATGACACGAGCTGATTTCCAAGAATCGGGAAAGATAGCGTTACTAATAGCAGCATTGAAGATGCAGACTAGTAGTGCGACTAGAAACGGGGGAATTTGCTTAAGTACTCGGTTGGCGATGCCGTCAGCACTGGGAGTTTTACGGGGGCGGAGGTCCTTGATTATAGACTCCACCTCGGAGACCGTGACCGGTTCGAGGGGATCTACAGGAGGAATTGAAAAGAGGCGTTCGACGACTTCATCCACCTTTGCTCGGTGAACGGGATCGACGTCATCTAGACAGGGGGTGCACTGGGTTTCAAGGCTGTCGGCAAGGCATTCGGCTTTCTCCTCGTCTTCGAAGGCGAGGGGAGGCCGGGGCGGGAAAGAGGAGGCATGGCTGTCACAGTGTCAGATTTCAGGGATCGGGTCAACTGCCAGAATGCCTGGTGAGTTGGCCTGATCTCTGATCTGAGAAGTAAGTCATCCCACCTCTGATTACGGAGCTCGCGCATGCGAGATTTTACGGCACGGTCGTAAAACCGCAGAGTGTCTCTGTTTTCTTCGGTGTGAATCCAGTCGTACTTCCGTTGGACGGCATGTTTGGGTTTCAGCAACCGCCTCACGTTCTCGGGCAGGGCCCAGCGTTAGGAATCCACCGCTGGGACCTGCCGCGACGACTCATCGATCACGGTGTTGAGGTGGTTGGTGAACGCGTCAATGGAGTGGGAAACGTCAGTCGGAGTCGTAATGTTGTCAGGAATTGTAAGATGATAATTGCAATGGTTAAAATATAAGTGTTTGTAAAATATATGTCCCTTTACTAAGGCGCCAAATGTAAGATGATTTTTAGGTTGGTATAAATAAAAGTTGTTCAACATGCCAATGGTGAAGAGAAATACTTACCATGTATAGAAAGGTTCTAGGAAAACATATTTATAAGTTTATTTCGAGCGCCAGTCTTCCTCTATTCAAAAAAATTGCTTGCGGATAGATGTTACGGTGAGCCTTATTGGTAATTTTAATCGAGAGCCTTGGGGGCGATATTACTCTAGTAAGTAAAACCATAAATAGTTTTAGTAATATTTATTGTTTGATGTTGTTTTTTTTTTAAATGCCAAAGGCGCGTTATCGCCTATAGTTACTAGGTTAGTCTTTTAAATTTAGATCTAAGAATGTATATAAAAAAAACAATTCCTTAAGTTTACGGTTAGATATTATTTCTAATTAGAGTTTAGTTTATTAATTCAAGTTGCCATTCAAAAATTATCTACTCCAATAGTTCAATAATTACATGTTAGTAAAATAAAGTTTTAGCTTAGCTGACATTATCCTGGCTGCGCAGTTCTAGAGGGCATCCTTCTTCTTCCAGCCGCACCCTCGTAGAAATTGTAGAAATGCGAGCGGGGCCGAGGAATTTAAGTCATATAAGATTCTTTCCGGAAGGGAAATATAAAAATAGAATTTGTAGGTTATAAAAATTGAAGCTAATTCGAAACTAAGCTATTAGTTTATAAATATGGCCTTATAATTACAGGTCCATAGCAAAGGAAGTTAATTTTACGTAGGAGATTAAAAGGATTCTACGCAAAGAAAATAAATATATAAAAAAAAACCCTAAGTCGGCGAATCCATCTTCGGCTCGGAATTGTTCCAAGTAGGAAACCAGCCAAAACAGGAATAAAATAACAGGAATAGAAAAACAGCAGGAAAAACAGGAAACACCAATGGGCTGTGGGCAAAATAGAATGGTTGTAGCCCTTTGCTGTTATATTTAGAGAAACGACGCGTCGTCCATTTTATAATGGACGCGTGCTTTTTCTTTACAAAAATTTGAAAACTCACCGTTTCCTGGAAAAATATGTGGGGTCCTTTTGGCAAGAGCAATCAAAGACACCAACTCATCTCAAAAAAATGCTTCCACTGAAAGTAGGAAAAACAACAAAGATTCAATAAAGAATTTTTGCAAACACACACTTTCACCAAAACGCGAAATACATTGGCGGGAAACTCACGCACCTCTAGGAGCCTTCGATAGATAGAAGAATTCTTTATTCTCCCTGGATATATCAGAGATCTATATGGATTTTATCCATCTGCTCATGGCAGAGTCGGGCGAAAAATGAATGACTCTGTTTGCGGCCGCCTGCCGCTAGGCGGCGAGGCCAAGTGAACGAGTCATGGTTCTGGACCATAGACCAAATCAATCCTGACAGTGACGGTCCGAATTTATTTTTTATTTTTCATTTTGAACTGTCAAAGTCACCCGTCAGATCGTAGTTCCGAAACATTATATAAATGTGTATCCGAATCGGAGTTCTAAGATATTTTGACAATAGAATCGGAAAAAATGCATATGTGACGAAATTATGTCACAGAATACAGTCGAGGTCGGGTGATGTCTCAGTCGCTTGTAGGCGCTCGCCTACTTGCTTCCCATTCACCACTGTCTTGGTCGTGGGAATGCAGTCGGTCGGGTCGGGTCCTAGTCGCATCAGAACCGGTCGGTGGTCAGAGTCTAGTTCATGTAAGACTTCTAACGAGCGGAGCCGAAGCGTGACTCGTTTTAGAAGAGCAATGTCTAGTACGTCGGGGCGAAGGGCAGTGTTGTGTGGGAAGTTAGTCGGTGAGGATGGCGGGAGGATGTCGAAACCCAGGTGCTCGGAAAGGCTGAGCATTTGGTTACCTCTTGGAGAGTTAAGGTTGCAACCCCAGGTGAGGTGCTTGCTGTTAAAGTCACCCGCTAAGATTACGGAGTTCCCGAGGGAGAGAAGAGCCTCGAGATCGCTCCGATGAAGCGTTTAGATGCCTGAGAGGTAGCAAGACGCGATAGTTATAGGGGAATGGCCAGTCATGGAGAGACGGCATACGGAGGCCTCCAGGTCAATCAGAGGAGGAGTATCTATGGGAATACAGTGAAAAGACCTTTTGTAATATATAAGAGTACCACCCTGGGGGGCGGTAGTCCTATCATTACAAACTAACCGGTAGTTTGCGATCTTCGGATCCCTCCTGCTAGGTTTCAGAAAGGTCTCGTTCACAAGAAGGATATCTACTTGGTGGTCGGACAGGAAAGTGCTAATGAGATCGCGATGAGCTCGGGTGTCGGAGCTCAAGCCGCCGTTGGCGTTGTACCACGCCAACGAGAGGGATTTGGCTTTAGTTCTACAGGGCGTGTTATCCATGGCGAGGAGAGGAAGAGGAGAAGCTGCGCAACATAGTGAAGAGGTCGGCGTGGTCTTGGAAGGCGTCGATCCACCGATCGGACCGGAGCTTGGACATGGCGACTTGAACTTCTTCAAAGTCCACCATTTCAATAATGCTCATGAGGGACTGAAGGTCCCCCACGGCGGCTGCAGGCAGGCGAGCGGGTCGCGCGGCCGGGTTCGCCTTTGCTGCGGGGGCAGAGACCGAAGCAGAGGCGGCGACAGGGGCGGGTTTGGTGAGACGAGGAGCCCTCCAGGGGTTGGCGTTGGGAGCTGGCGCGGGAACAAAGTGTTCCGGGGCCTTGGCGGGGCGGCGAGACGAGCCGGGCTTAGGAAGCACAGGCTTGCTCTTTGGGGCCTTCGGGCAGCCGCGATAATTCGCGGTGTGCCCTTGGTTCCCGCAGAGGACACAAGACGGCGAAACGGGGTCGTCCCGCTTCCTACTGCAATCAGCTGTGCTGTGACTACCAGCACACTTGACGCATCTATGAGGGAAATTACAGTAACGTTGAGCGTGACCGTACTCTTGGCAGCGGTGACACTGCCCTGGGTAGCCTCTCTTATGAGGTGCTTCGACCTTAAGGCAAGAGACTTGCAGGATGGTCCGGATGTTGTAGACCTGCTTACCCTGAGGGGTTTAGGTCAAGAGGGACCTTGGTGCGCCCGCAGTTGATGCGGGAAACTGAGCGGACTGGGATGGACTGACTTTGCAGGTCAGTAGTGATCCTACCGGGAGAGAGCTCCTTAGGGACGCCGCGTATGACGACGCGGAGGACTTTCTCGTCCTCTAGTCCATGGCGGTAGTATAGAATATGTTTGTCTGAGAGGTGACGGGTGACGAAGCGATAAGCTTCGGAGGTTTCCAGGTTAATCTGGAGTCCTAGGCGGTGGTTCTTTGAACGGAAAGCGAAATTATTCGCTGAGATGAATTGGCGGACGTAGTCCCACTTATTAACGTCGCGAAGGACGAGTTCAGGGGGAGCACGGGGCTTGGGCGGAGAAGAGGCAGAGGGGGCGTCAGACTGCGAGGGCGAAGCCTCGGCTGCGTCGACGTCGTCGTCGGGCCGGTGCACCTTGAGGGGCGCGCCCGGCAGCGGGGAAGGCGGAGAGGCGCGCTTCTTGCGGCCTTTGCCGACGAGGGTGAAGCCCTCGTCGTCGACACTGGGAGTAGCAGGGAGTTCCTCATCACTAAGTTGCATTGAGTCGTCAAGGAGAGGCGATCTCGAGCGGGAGCCCGATTGCGCGCGGATAGGGTTTTTATTTTTTTTATTTAATCCACAAAAATATCAGTAACATTTTTCAAAATACTAAACTCTGCCAAACTGCACAGCAGTTTGTAGGCAGACGGGAGGGGCCGCTCTTTTGAGCGGATGGAGCAGGAGAGCCGTTAGGGCGGGAAGCCTTAACGGGCTTCTTGGGAGAGGAAAGAGGCGGCGGTGGCGGCATGAGCGGGCTGCCCAGAGGGGGCGGAAGGGGGCGCGTTGAGGTCAGCGGATAGTTTGGCGAGGATGCTGAGGCCGTTCGGATTGGCCTTCAGCTTCGCGAGAACTTCAGAAAAGACCCTGTCTAACTCCATGCTGAAAGCAGGGAGTAGACAGGGCGGGCAAAAGGCGGCCGTGAAGCGGCCTAGGACATTAGGTAACAGGGGAATGCCCTAACTAAACTAAACATTCGCGAGATATAGTAACGGACACGATATAAAAAACACGAAATACAGGCGCGAGTTTGTTCGTTCGTTTCAGTGAATTACACAACAAAATAAACGGCAAAAAACGGCAGTAAGAGGAAAGAGTACGTACCGGGTAAAGGCGGCAGCTCGGCAACACAGGGAAGCACTCCACAGAACACAACCACAATATCACTTAGAGTCCAACTACACTTCACTGGTACAGTCTAATAGAGTCAATAAAATACAGAAAATAAAAAGGACGTGATTGCACGTTGTGTCACATCACCTATTTGACGAAAGTACTTGAAATGACGTTGTGTCAAAGAACGTGTTAATAAGATTTGGTGACAATTGCTGCCAATACTGAGCAAGTGAAAACATGGCATCTTATATTGTAGTTTTTTTAAGGATTTCAGATATTGAGCATCGGGACCTGCTTCTTGCTGGCCAAAAACTTGCAACAGAGTTTTTTTCCTTTTATTTTAACACGTTAATCGCCATGTCGGACAATGGGGACCGACACAGAATGTTTCATTCAAGCCACGTCGGACAATGGTGACCGACATGACATGCCTCACTTCGAACTACTACTGTGGGCCAGCGGTCCCTTTTATACTACATTAAGTCGTATAAGGGGACCCGCGCTGTAGTAAAAACCGGGTGTCAACCTAACTTTTGTGTATATTTGGAATGGTAGTCTAGAAAACTTAAATTATTTCAATTTTTTATTCAAAAAAAAAGGAGGTTTTTTAATTTGTATTTTTATTGAAAATACACATTACTTTCATACAGTTATTTAAAAAAAATGAAAATTAAGGGAAACAATACTATTATTACAATCAAAAATCAGTAAAAAAATCATGAAAGTAGGAAATTAACGATGTTGAACATTGAAACATTCTAGACAGAAATGGGGCTCTCCGGGGCAAACTGAGCAGTAGGTTATGACTTTTTTGTCCTGTTTCGTGCTATTTGCCTTCCAAGAGTGGATACATTTCTTTTATAACAGCCAATGCAATTTCTTCGGGATTGTTTGGACTTTCCACCTTTTGAAAGGAGCTGATGCTTTTGTCGAGGCGGCGGCCGTGATGTAGCTGTCTGATTTTCTTTATTTGAAGACATCAGATGTTCGACTAATTCTTTTCTGAACTGCACGATAGAAATCTTCTTTTTAGTTGTTTGTTTGTACAACACCAAGGCGTAAACGACAGCTGTATTAAGAAGTAATTCGAACGCTAGCTTACGATACCACTTCACTGTCTTTCTAAGTGGAGTCGAATAAGCAGACATTTGATCCGACAAGTCAACAGCTGATTTTGCCTCATTGTAGTTGAGTATAATTTTTGGTTTGCTCTTTTGAACGCCTCTTTTATTTGTAATGTTACCAAAATTATCTGTGTGCTTCGTTGATAGCAACAAAACTTCTCTCTTATCCCTCCATTTCATAACTGTGATTCCTTGTTCATTTTCACGTGCTATGTACTCTCCACATGTTAATTTCTTTTCAGTAACTTCTTTCGGTAGCCTCTTCCTGTTTTTTCGAACCGTGCCGACTAAATGAGTATCAGCTTCTAATAGTTTTTCTGCCAAATCTACACTCGTGTACCAGTTATCTGTATACATTGTATGGCCTTTGTGAAACAATGGTTTACATAGATTTAGTACAACACTCGTAGGCGTTGTATTTGCAGTATCGAGTTGTTTGCCAGCATATACTTCTAGCTTATATGTAAATCCAGGGATTGTACACAGCTTAAATATTTTTACTCCATATTTATGTCGCTTTTGTTTCAAATATTGCCGAAATATTATACGACCACGAAACGGCACTAAGCTTTCATCCACGCAGAGAGACTCATTAGGGGTAAAATGTTTATCAAAATTATTATTGAGAGAATTTATTAATTTGCCAATTTTATGCATACGATCACCTCTTATTGCTTCTTCGTTGTTCGAAAAATGCAGCATGCGAAGTAGCAGCTCGAATCTATTACGACTCATTGCATTTTTAACTTATTTTTGTTCAAACATGGGATCGTTTGACCCATATACAGTCCCACCATCTTATCTGTTCAGTTGACAGCGTCGCTAGTGGAGAATTTGGTATTGCCATATAAGAAATTCACCAAGAAACAAAGGTAATTAAAACATGTCTTGCAAGTCAGTCTACAGATATCATTAAAATTTAAGAAACTACAATATCAATCATACAAAGCCTAACTAACATAGTATAGATTCAATATGGCTTAATTATAATTACCAGCTTCGATCACATCGTCACTTACCATCAGGTGAGATAGTGATCAAACAGGTCAAAATTTGCGACAGGCTCACAAATAAATAAATATAACATATAGCTATGAATCTTATTAACTACATAAATAAACAATAATGCGGCACAATAGGATTTTATTTATATTTTATAAAAATAATTGTGGTCATGGTCTCTGAGCTCAAGCGGCCGCACTCCAGGAATTCCGGTCGATGTTCCTGAACCATCTGCTGATTCCCACAATTCATCTTCGGAGTCACTCGAATCGCTTTCACTGTCACTCTGTAATTGAATGATAAAAGGTTCATCTAAATACGCATCTTTTTGTCTGTATTCATTTTCAATTTTTTTTACATGATCGCAATGGTTTTTCCACTCTGCCTGTGTGATTTTGCGGAATGCATCTTCAATCAATTGAGGCATATGTGCACTTGATTTTCCGATATTTTTCTCTGCTACATTCCTCTTCATCGAGCTCCATATCATTTCAATTGGATTCAAATCACAATGATAAGGAGGCAATCGAAGAATGTCATGACCATGGCTTTTCAATATGTTGTCAATTTCATATTCAGGTGTAGGTTTATTTCTTTTTATTAACTCGTAAAGCTGAGGCTTTGTCATTTGTTCGTAAAACTCGACCTTGTTTTCTACCAGCCACTTTTGCATATCAGCTTTAGTGTGGTTTGAGTTAGGACACCTATTTACGCAAATACTATGATATGGCGCATTATCCATCACAATAAGTGTGGGTTGACGCAGATTTGGCAGTAATTTTTCAAGAACCCATTTTTTGAAATTACTATTGTTCATCTCGTCATGGTAGTCCCCACTTTTTGTATTTGATTTGAAAACGAGAAGGGCTTCTTGTCCGCCAGCATGAACAATGATCCACCTATTTCCTTTCGAAACTGGTTCCAAATCGCCGTCAACTTCAGGACCTTGCCAACATTTGCCAGTTGAGTGAGACGAGTGTATGTAAGTTTCATCTAAATAAACAACAGGCTTTTTTTCTCCTCGCTAATTTTCCTTAATTTTATGTAGATAGGATGCCCGCCAGGCAACTACGTCGTTGCGTTCACACAGCACTTTTCTATTCGATTTTGTTTTTTTAAAACGAAACCCTATTTTGTGGAGCAATTTTCGAAGAATTTCACGTTTTGCTTGAAAATTTATGTCTTCCCTGAGAACAGTCAGTAACTTTGGTAAGGTCGGAATTTCTTTTTTTACTGAATAAAACTCATGTATCTTTCTTCTTATAACACCAATGTCAAAATCATCAATATCCAGTTTCCCTGTTTTTCTTTCCCTTTTCTTGCCAGAGGTAGAAATTTTTGAATTAGTTTCTTGAGCCTGTTTTTCTTCATTTATTAATTTGTAGACAAACCGTTCTGAAACACCTGTAACAAAAAGAACAATTTAATATTTTATAGGTTTTTTTAATGAACAACCATAAAATAAAATACAGCAACCGCTTTAAAAAGTTAACATTACTTTCAGATTGTTTCCGACCAATCAGGATAAATAATAAACAAAATTTTGACTACGAAATCGATTTCGAAATAATTACTGTGTGGACCACCTAAAAAGTATACCTTTCAACAAAAAAAAAACAAATTTAAATCAATCCACAATAATAATTGGCGGAGATGTCGGTGAACATACATAAAAAAACATGCAATCGAACATAGCAATAACATAGCAGGATAATTATTATCCTGTTTTTTAAAGTCGGTTAAAATATACTCAGGTGGCAATTTTATTTGAATATGTTTAGCTTATTTTATATATTTTAAAATATAATCACCAGCTATAAAAATGTTTTTTTTTTAAAATGAGTGATTAAAATTTCCATATCTGGCTACACTGACCTGTCGCGGCAGCAACGCGTTCATTCAGCTTTTCAAATGGTATTAATGGAGCTTGGAGGCGTTTCTCTTCTTTCATAAAAAATAAAACTTTTAAAATAATTAGCCGTGCATCACTTTTGAGAGGTTTCGGCATTTTATTTGCTTTTTTCACAATGAAATCAATAAAATAACACGGGAGCACTCGCACTAGACATCAACTGACAGTGGAATGACGTTTAGAAAATGGCGGCTGACGCGGCTGTAGTTCCCATTTCGCCCACCTGAACAGTTAAGTTGGTGGCACTGTAACGCCATAGATGGTAACTTCACCATTCCCATGTAAATAATAATGCCAAATAACATTTTAATCTCTACAATATCCGTGGGTTTCCATTTATTTAGTCTAGAACCTGGCTTCAAGCCACCTTTAGAAAGTGTTTGCTGAGCGAAAAGATTTGTCTGATAAACTATATTTTCAAAAATTTCGTCGGGTAAGTACTTTTTTTTTTAAATTAAAATTATTTTATAAACGTGTCACACATTCCTAATAAAAAAAAAACATTTAAAATAAGGAAGTTTTCAGAATTACAAAAGAAAGTGTATGCCATTAGGTACATTGCCAAAGAGGTAGAGGAAAAAAATCTGCTAGATCGACACCTCCATGTTGGTCTTGTATTCCTTCATCAAGTTAGGCAAGTACAGGCACTTATCTTTTCTCTTCTTTCTTGTAGCTCAGAACTAGCTGAAGAGGATGTGCGACCGTCACACATCTGTTGTCAAACCATTTTACGACAACTATCTTGTTTTTATTGCATACCACCTGAGCGAGATATGAGTTCTTCCTCTTTTCTTTAAATTTTTGTCCGAAGGTAGCTTTTGCTCAGCACCCCGTACGCTGTTTTGTCGCATGGTCTCCAGTGCAAATATCGCCATATTCATTTCGTAAATACTGGAGTAGCTCAATTGAGGTAAGGAAGTTATCAAAGCACAAAACTTTGCGGGCTGGCTGGCAAATGAACTGAGCCAAAGCTAAAACCACTTTCGATCCCAAACCCATACTATAACTCTTCGTTAGAGAACTTGTTGAATCGGAATGTGTCTTCTCTTCCGTAGACCAAAAAGTCGTAGGCGATACCCGAGACACCCGCGGTGCACGGGTCGCACGCATGAAATTTTAAATCCCCACTTCTTTGGTTTATTTTTCATTTGTTGTTTATGGCTGCCAGCTGTTGTACCATCATTTCATCTACGCTAAAACGCGATTCTTCTTCTACTTGTTTGTGAGAATTCTTTAAAAAACTAGTCTGATTTTATAGTATCTATCTTAATCATCTTTTAAATTGTCATTGAAGTGTTGATATCCTTACCCTTATCATTTGATTTTTTTTCAATAGCATAGCACCAGCCACATTTTCATATCGGCACCTAGGGGACCAGTAATCGGTTTATGCTGGCAATTTCACAATGTAGTGTTGACAAAGCAATTTCTCCCCGTGATGGCACAGGGGATGAGATGGTCAATATCAATGGTGAAACAGCAAATTATAGATAACAATGAAAGTAGTGGCATATACCTACTTCTTTTATTCTTATATTTATTTATTTGCGTACATGGGTATACAAAGATATTAACAAATATACAAGTGGGACACTCAAAAAAATTTGAGAAACTAAAAAACTATCTACCAGCTTCTATACAAAGTTTCATGCGTCTGAACCAATTTTCAAAACATTTTTTTAGTCCTCCGCAGACACCTCTACCACGGCCATTTCAAAGCGCATCTTCCGGCGATAAATACTGTATCCCTTTGAGCTGATTTTTAATATTAGGGAATAAAAAGAAGTCACACGGAGCAAATCAGGACTGTAGGGAGGGTGTCTCCCAAGACTCTGACCGCTGTGGAGTCCAGAAAGTCCCTCGTTTTGATCGCAGAGTGCGCGGGAATTGAAATTAGGTACCCCGTCAAAGTGATGAAACTATCGAAAAAAATTTCCCTGCACTCCTCGATCGCTTGACTTTCGTAGGCGTTGGTTCATTTTGAAACAGCCAAACTGTCAACTGACGCTTTGTTTCTGGGTCGTATTGATACATCCAGGGTTTGTCATCTATCACAATGTCCTAAAAGCGCCGTGACGTGTCTGCATCAAATGTTTGTATCATATCATTCATATCACAGCACCAATCCACACGGGCCTGCTTCTGAGCTTCGGTGGGGTTGTGCGGTACCCAGCAGGAAACTATCCTCCTTACGCGAAGGTGCTCGTGCAAAATCATGTGAACACTTCCTGAACCAATCTGCAGAGTATGAACCTCTACGTACGCAATGCGTCTGTTTTCTTGAATTATTTTTTTTACTGCCAGCAGAGTTTCACAGATTGTCAATGAATAAATAAAATTATATTGTCAACAAGAAAGAACAAAAAAGGTGCAATTATGTCCCACCATAGGAAAACTAATCTCAAGACATGTCTTAAGAAGACATGAGCTGGTGCATCTGAAATTAACCACTTTGAACCCCTTCGGCCGTGTACGTAATTGTAGTTTCGTAATTGATTTCGAAGTAA
Organism: Ectropis crepuscularia; assembly: GCA_963693475.1. Classification (NCBI taxonomy): domain Eukaryota; kingdom Metazoa; phylum Arthropoda; class Insecta; order Lepidoptera; family Geometridae; genus Ectropis; species Ectropis crepuscularia. Next base: position 11,692,135 of record OY856368.1, on the reverse strand, counting down.
GAATAATTATTCTTTGTACGAAACTGATTTCGAACAGAGAAGTATTATTCCGTATTTGTAATCGCGGTTTTTAGTTTTTTAGTTTCGTAATTGATTTCAAAGTAATAATTATTATTCTTTGGACGAAATTGAATATTTCAAATTTTCCTGAACTGATGACGTTAAGAGAAACAAAAAATCTGTTGTTTTGTCAATTATAATTGAATATAACAGACAAAATAAAAATTCAAAATAAAACAAACAATCCTATTCTGAACTTAAAATACAAACTTAAAATTAAATTAAAATTTAAATGAAAATGGGGAAATTATTTCTAGGCAATGCCCTAATGTGATTTTTTTGTCTTTTAAATCTTTAATGGCACCATCAATTTCAGAGTCAATCTCTAAATAATTTTGACTTCTTTTAGTTTGCTTTTTGAAAATATCAATCACTTTAGTTTCTTTGACCAAAGTATCGAGTAGCTGGGCTAAAGTGGGATTTCTACGTCCAACAAATCGGTTGATCCTACTGTGCCAGCCTTCAAGATTATTAGTCGTGCGGATTTTTTCTTTTTCGCAACAACATACTTTTGTAAAATCAGTTTTTTCCATCCACTGTTCAGTGAAATACTTATTAATTTTTTTTATATTATTGCCATTAGGACTTCTGTTCATAATATACTTGTACCCTCTTTGAACGTATTCTTCAGGTAATCGAGCCAATCCTGCACACATTGCCACGTGCCTTCGTTTTACTGTTGTGTTCATCTTTAATAACCTTGCTTTTCGTATTAGACATCTGTTGTAATGAAAAAAACAACCTTTTACGGTAATGTTCGGAAAAACTCTTTTGATACCGTTCATTGCAGCCAACTCAAAATCTATAGTCACTTTTACTGGTCGCCAGTTCGGGAAAAGTGATTCAATCAGTCTAAAAAGTGTTTCATAAGTTTTTGCACTTTTATTGGGTAGAAAACAATAAATTAAGGGATAAACTGCCGATGTTGTATCGTCAAATCCGTGAATTGTATACAATTGTTTAAATGAACACGGGCAAGACGAAAATGTCCCATCGCATAAAATATGCTTGAATCCTGCTACTAATTTTTTAGCCTTTTTGTTGCAAAATAGAATTATTCTTGTATCATTCTCTTCATCATTAAAATCAGCTAAAAGGAAATCTTGAAACTTTCCAGGGATAACAACTGAAGATGCCGATGTGTATCGTAGCTTTGGAGCACCTAATACTTTATTACGTGCATTATATAGGCCAGTTTTTATATTGTTAAATTGGGGAATTTGTTGAACGAAGTTAAAACCAACACTTTCAAGATTAAAAACCATTGCTTCATATTGCTTCTGGATAGATTCGAAGTTGGTACTGGTCTTGGTTTTTAAAGAGTCAAGTTCCCTTAGTATATTGTTTTGTGCAAAATCTTGTTTGCAAGTTGAATCGTGTGATTTGCTTTTCACTATTACATTTCTTTCGTTTAATGTAATACTTCCTTTACAACCACATCTGGTATTATTGTAGCACAGCCAAAATGTATTTTTATTTTTATAAATATTTTTTCGATGATATCGCCGACCATCGCACAACACAGAAACCCCTCCACGACGAGTATCTACAAAAGCCATTTCCGTCGCACTCATTTTCGGAAAATAATCAAATATTAAATCAATTTAAAATTCAAAGACCATATAATAACTACGTTTTTAAAATTAAATCTGATAAATTATGATGACAACCTAGTGCCAGAATCAAAGAGAATACAAAATCCTTGTACAATATACTTGGTAAGAATGAGAAAACAAAACACTCTAGCTGACAATTTAATACATTAAATGGCTATTTGACTGAAGTGTTTCATGAAGGTTTCATATCAAGCATTCAGTCTTTTTCAACAAGTACATACTTCGCTATATAGTTACGTGTAAAGAATAGAAATTCCGCTTTCGAAATTATGTACTTCAGCAAAAGTTTTTTCCTGCTACGAAACCGCGATTACAAATACGGAATAATACTTCTCTGTTCGAAATCAGTTTCGTACAAAGAATAATTATTCTTACTTCGAAATCAATTACGAAACTACAATTACGTACACGGCCGAAGGGCTTTGAACACATGGCCCCTTCAATCTCAGTAGATCCATTCTCCAGATCCATCATGGATCTAGTGTGATTTTTTTTTCTTAGTAGATCTACTATACAATGTGTCCGGTCAGAGGTGTCGGAGCCAGCAATGGCATCAAATACGATACATTTTATCGAGAAATTGCCTCTCATAAGTAGTTTTTTCCCTACCATAATAAAATGGCAGCCATTTTGTTTTTTTTGGAATCAAAGCACTAGTGATTGTACTAATTTCGCCATAGCTACCTATGTAGAGGGCCTAAGAACACAAAATAAGTCTCATTCGACAGCTAGATATGTAGTAAATAAGGAGAAAAAGAAAAACATAAATAAATAACAGTAAAAGAACAACAAAAAAATTGGTGAAAAAAAAAAAAAGCGGTTAACTAGCTATTATTTTATTTTTAAAAGAAAGTATAGGATATTTGCTAAAAAAATACATTTACATCCTACATTTACGTCCTAAATAAAGTAGTTTAGAAGCTATGATAGTTTAACTATGACCCGTTATTATAGCGTGTGTAATCCGGAAGTTATTCAAAAAATTAAATAAAATGCTGAATAATTTGTTATGACATTTATTTTAGCAAATAAAAAACAAATGTTACAGCCATTGTTCGAAATGTCCTCCGTGGTGTTGCAGACATGCTGTTGCTCTGACTGACACATGTTGTGTAGAGCGTCGGATCATTTGTTTGTCTCCCCTTAATTCATTTCCGACTTGGATAATTTTTTGAATCAGCTCCTCGCGTGTATTTGGTACGTCGACATACACTTTCTGCTTCATCGTACCCCACAGGAAAAAATCAAGTGGGGTCAAGTCTGGTGAACGCGGTGGCCAAGCAATTGTTCCACCGCGTCCAATCCACGGTGAATAACGCTCGTTTAAATGATTGCGTACATTTGTAGCGAAGTGCGCCGGAGCTCCGTCTAGTTGGAGTATCATCCCTGACCTATAGGTCAGAGGTATTTCCATTATTGCATCCAGGTAGTCAGTTTCCAAGAACTCCAGAAATCTAGGGCCATTCATTGTGGCTGGCAAAATGAGTGGGCCAATCAAAATGTCATCGATCATTCCTGCCCACACGTTTACCGAGAATTGGTGTTGAAAAGAGCTTGGTCTCACAGCATGAGGATTATCCTGGAGCCAAAGATGCTCATTGCGATGATTTGTGTATCCAGATCGTGTGAATGTAGCTTCATCGGTCCACATAATTTTTTTCAAAAAATTTGGGTGCGTTCTCAATCTTCTTTGTAACCACGAGCAAAAAACAGACCTTCTCGCAAAATCAGGTTAATTTATCTCTTGCACCCGCCTAAAATGGTACGGATGCAATCCTTCCCTTTTCAAAACACGCCACACTGCCCATTTGGATAAACCAAGCCTAATTGATATACGCCGGACACTCAGTTTAGGGTCTTCTGTGATTAATTGTAATATCTCTTCTTCCTCACGCGGTGATATGAAACGAAATCGTTCGTCGGCGGGTTTTCTAATTCCATTTTCAGCGAGACGTAGATGTATTCGTATGAATGTGCGGGCATTCGGCGTTGGTCTATTTGGAAATCTTCTTGCATACTCTGTAACAGCTCTGTTAGCGTTACCGTTGCACAATCCATAGACGAAATGGATGTCGGCGACGTCTCGGCTTGAATATTGGCCGTCTTCCATTTCAACTAAAATAACAAAATTCAAGAGTCCAATAACAAAACAAAAAGTCCAATAACAAAACAAAAACTTCACTAAAAGGTTCAACGATAACAAGGCACAGTATGTAGGCGCAAGAAAGTGTAATCGCAACGCGGAGCGAGGGACGACTGACCTGATTGGGCCCCCTAATTCATATACAACCGGTATTTTGTCTCACTCACACTTAGGTAACACAGGTTTTTTTACCTGGTCCTACTAAGAATGGCATTGTCAAAGACTCGTCCTTGAAATTCCTCGAAATCTGAAGTCTCGTGCTATACTATCGGAATAGACGCGCTTTTAAGGGTCGTGTTCAAACTATCATAGCTTCTAAACTACTTTACGTAGGATTAAGATATAAATGTAATTTTTTAGCAAATATCCTATACTTTTGTTTAAAAATAAAATAGTAGCTAGTTAACAGCTTAGATTTTTTCAAAAAAATTTTTTTTCACCAATTTTTTTGTTGTTCTTTTACTGTTATTTATTTATTTCATGTGGCAACACTGCCGTGCCGTGTGTTTACGTTCTATAATTTTATTGTGTTTTTAAATATTAAAATGACGAATTGTACCATGGATTGTCTTGAGAAGATGTTAACCAAGCTTCTTGCTCCTATGGAGAAGAAATTATCTGAGATGACCGCAGTAATTGAAAGGTTGGAGCGTAAAATTGATAGTGCTAACGGTCAAACTGCTCGTGATCCCAGTAAATCGGCTATTCACCCGCGATCAGGATCATCGTTGGGATCGTCGGGACAGCGAAAAGTGTCGTCGGCAGCACAATCTAGTGTAATAAGTGGACATTCTATAACAGCCGCACCTCATACAACAGAACCGTTACTGTCACCGGCCGTACCTACGAAATCTATGCGTGCTCAACGTGCTGCCGCTAGACAGATACGTGAGGTTACGAGCCACACCAGCGATGATTCCACTACAATCTCGCGGAACACACAGGAGCCACTCACAACATCACACATCGCATCTACTAGTGATAGAACACTGCTCAATGTTGACACGTCGGCGTCGCTACATAGCTCTTCATGGCAGCTGGTCAAAAAACGTAACGCTCGTCGATACAACATCAGGAAGGTTGTTCACGGTAACGACATCACTAACACCGAGCTGGTCGCAGTAGAACGGACAAAAAAGTTGCACATTTGCTTCCTTAAGCCGGACACTACCCCCGATGAATTGAAAAAATACATGACCAAAAAAAATCCATCGACGGATTATTATGTTGAAAAGCTAACGTTAAAACATCGTTACTATGCATCATTTGCGGTGACAGTCCCCGACGGCAAATTTGATTATTTTATGAGCGCAGAAAATTGGCCGCAGCGTGTGGAGGTGAGTCCTTGGTTTCGTCGGGGCGGCGGGCGGGCGGAGCGCCCGTCCACTGACCCCGCCGACACTGACATTGCGACTGGCGGAGCGCCCGCCGGTGCAGCCGCAAGCGCAGCGCCTGCCGCGCGCCCCCGCCCCCGCCGCCCCGGTCTCACCCCCGCGGCCCCCTCCCGCACAGATCCAGCTGCATAATACAAATTCTGCTAATGACTGTTTACGTCCGAGCCAGCTGATAGTTTGTCAACAAAACATTTGCTCGCTAAATGAAAAAACGCAACGGTTAGAAGTATTGTTGGAAACTGAATTAAAATGCGATGTTTTGGCGATTACTGAGCATTGGGCAACATCCACTAATTTGATGGCTATCCATTTGAAAAATTTTAAACTTGGATCTAGTTTTTGTAGGTCGAGAACATTGCACGGTGGCTCATGTATTTACGTAAGCGATAAATTAAACTGTATTGAAAACATCGACTTTACGCAATTATCTGTCGAACGTTTTTGTGAAATATCTGCTATTGATGTTTTAGATTTTGACCTCACTGTTGTGTGTATTTACCGTACGGGCTTGGCGCCGGTTAACGGTTTTTTAAATGCTTTTGAATGTTTGCTCGATAAGCTTAGCGACTCAGGTAGGAAATTTTTGATTGTTGGGGACTTAAACATTAACGTTTTAGATCACACCACGCCAGAATATAAAAAACTTGTAGACGTACTGAGGGCCCATAACGCGAGTTTAGTGGTAGATTTCCCAACCCGTGTTGTTGGTTCATCGTCGACGTCTTTAGATATTATGTTGACAAACTTGCAACAGGGAACAGTTATCGCTAGTCCGGTGCGTACAGTCCTGTCGGACCACCTCGCTGTTCGTGGAGTGGTGACTTTTGACTGCGTGCCGCCTCCGCCTCTCACTCGCCTCGCGAGAGATTTTTCTCAGAGCAACCGCGCTAACTTTGTATTATCGGTTGACAGTATAGACTGGGTTGATTGCATTGAGCGCAATCAAAATGCGGAAACGTTGTCTAGCGCGATAACTAATATATTAATTAGTAAATGGGATGTATGCTTCCCAATGAAACGTAAGGCCAACTCAAAACGAGACTCGTCGTGGGTTACCCCTGACGTTATTAATTTGAAATTTTTTCTGTTTGACATTAATAAATTGATCGAATTATTTCCAAATGAATTATTGACATTGCAACCAATTATGAACGATATTAGTATTAAATACAATTCTTCGATTAGCAAAGCGAAAGCCGACCATTACTCAAACGTGATTTTGAATAGTAATAATCCGCCAAAGGCGATGTGGAATATTGTCAACACTGAAAGAGGAAAAAATAATGTCCCCAAACTATTGTTTTCTGATATTATTAGAGATACCAACGGAGTCAAGTTTAGTTCACCAAAAGTAGCCCTTCAGGCAATGAACGCTAGATTTTTATCGGCAGCGGTAGCCTGTGGGGCCCCGAAATCTAATCTTTCTTCGGTGCACCGCACACTACTGGCGGCGCGCCAGCTTCCTGATCGTTCTCTCCGATTGCAGTGTTTTTCTGCTCAAGAGGTATTCCGGATTGTCACTACACGAATACCTCCAAAGAAGGCTAAGGACGTTTTTGGACTTTCCATGGAGCTGTTGAAAATAGCAGTTGTGCCTCTTGCTCCTGTACTTTCGGAGCTGTTTAATAAATGTCTAAGGGAGGGATCATACCCATCATCGCTAAAAATTTCTAAAGTTTCGCCAATATTTAAAGGAAAAGGCAAGCGGGATGACATTGACGGGTACAGACCTGTATCCATCATACCGGCTATAGCCAAAGTGTTTGAGAACGGTTTAAGTGCGAGAATCGTGTCGTACTTGGCGGACACAGACGCTCTCTCAGAGCGTCAGTACGCTTACCGCGAAGGACGGTCCACGACCTCGCTAGCTCGGGAAGTGATCCGGTGCGTGATGGCTGCTCGTGAGCGCAGACAGCAGGTAGCTGTGCTATGCTGCGACTTATCGAAGGCTTTTGACGTAGCGGATCACGAAACCCTTGCTTTAAAACTTAGACACTATGGCATAGTCGGAAAATCCCATGCAGTTTTGGTGAACATGATGCGGGACCGCTTGCAAGTGGTAGATGCTGGGGATGGCCGTGAAAGATCAGACCCGCTGTCGGCCACGATGGGTGTAGCACAGGGATCGTCGGTCTCAAACATATTGTTCTCCCTCCTGTTGAATGATTTACCTGATGCTGTGAATAGTGCCGAAATCTTCATGTATGCTGATGATGTGGCAGCTATTGTAACAGCACCAGACATAGACAGGTTGGAGGAAGGTCTGAATCGTACTGTGACTCATCTGAATACCTGGTTTGGTGACAACGGTCTGGCCTTAAGCTTAAAAAAGACACACTTTATACACTTTTGTTTATCAGGACACGCAACAAGGCTGCTAAATGTAAAATTGAATGGCGCTGTAATAGAACAGGTGAAAAGCACCACCTTCTTAGGTTTCGAGATCGACCGGAGTATGACGTGGGAGTTACACATTGCCAATCTCTGCGGCAGAATAAGTAGTGCGTGTTTCGCGCTCAGGCGGGTATCACGAGTGGTGTCCCCGGAGGTGTCTCGCTCCTGCTATTTCGCCACGGTGCACTCCAGGCTGCAGTACGGCGCAGAGCTGTACGCACGCGCAGCCGACTGGAAGCGTGCGTTCCGAGCGCAAAAACGGGCAGTGCGTGCAATCGTGGGCGTGACGCGATGCACTTCCGTGAAACCGCATTTTAAAGAGCTCGGTATCCTCACACTACCTTCCATATTGATCTTCCAGGTCGCAGTATATGTTAGGAAGAACCTCGACCTTTATAGTAAGCGTGGTGAAAGGCATTCGTGTCAAATACGCAATGCCGACAAATTGGATAGTGTCTCCCACTCCCTTTCCAAATCAAGTAAACTGACTTATGTTATGGGTCCTGAAGTATACAATAGACTACCAGATGTTGTGATAGCAGCACCGAGCTTGAGCAGCTTCAAGGGTAAGCTCAAACGCTGGCTTATCGAGCAAACGTTTTACAGTTACGAAGATTTTTTGAAAACCGACGGTAAAATTATAATTTAATTTAATTAGTAACATTTTTAAATACCATTTGACATTATTGTATTATTACTTATTATGATAATTTAATTGGTAATATTTTTTATATACCATTTGACATTATTGTATTATTATTTATTATGACATTGTATGCTTAATTTTTTAAAATGTATTATTACTTACTTAATTATTTTTTGTCTAATTCCGTGTTTACAATTTTATTCTAATTCGTATAATTACTGTTATACAATTAAATATGCCTGACTTGTAAATGTATATTTATCAATAAAATACTTTGACTTTGACTTTGACTTTATTTTTTTCTTTTTATCCTTATTTACTACATATCTAGCTGTCGAATGAGACTTATTTTGTGTTCTTAGGCCCTCTACATAGGTAGTTATGGCGAAATTAGTACAATCACTAGTGCTTTGATTCCAAAAAAAAACAAAATGGCTGCCATTTTATTATGGTAGGGAAAAAACTACTTATGAGAGGCAATTTCTCGATAAAATGTATCGTATTTGATGCCATTGCTGGCTCCGACACCTCTGACCGGACACATTGTATAGTAAACTTGATCTATTTTTTTTTTCTTAGTAGATCTATTTTATAATAAACTTGATCTAATGAGAATTATTATTGGCAATAGATCTACCTATTTCAAAACTATGTTAACATTTATTAGATCTATTTATTCTGTTTAGTGTCACTAGATAGAACGTGAATTGAATTAAATGAAAACCTTATTAACTTAAAAAATATGTAATTGAGGGAACTGAATTTTAATTATCAGCGTAATTTTTCCAAAAAGTGGCCAATGCCAATTAGCAAATTGTGCGAATAAAATGCAATCGTCTTTTTGAACGCTTATTTTGCGACGTGATGACCTTTTCTTATATCTTTCCCAACGGTCACAATTGAGTGCAGTCAGTGATGATTCTTGATGTATAATGTGCAGTATCTGTAAAAACTGCACTTCGTGTTTGTTAATATTTGTATTGATATTGTGGTTCCAGCCTTCTATGCTATTATTAGTGCGATAGCGTAACCCATACACACACCAGATTCTATAGTAGTAGTCATTCATCCAGTTTTTTTGAAAATAGTTTACAAATTTACTTAGGTTGTCCTGATTTTGCGTAATTTCTCTTTTAATGTAATCCCAGCCATCCTCAATCATATTCTCAGGAAGTAGAGCAAGTTTAGTACATAGAGTAATTATCCTTCTGTTGTTTTAACTGTATGTTAACTGTACGTTAACTGTATGTCCAAAGCTTTTGCTTTACGAAACAGGGCATTACAAAAATGGTAGTGACACCCATGAATCTCTACATCCATTTTTGACAGTGCAAGAATAGCTGCTTTTTCGAAATCAATGGTCACTTCCTTAGGCTGCCAGTCGGGTACCTGGGCCTTAATTAAGTTAAACGAGACCGTATATGCCTCTATTGTTTGGTGAGTCAAAAAAGCAAATACTAATGGCACTATGTTGGTACTATTCGAGTCGCTGCCTATATCTGCTTGAATCACATAGATCTGACGAAATGGTGTTGGACAAGCTTGATATGTCCCATCCATAAAGTATTTTTTTAATAGTTTCATCCTAGCTTCTTTTGAGCAAAATACAACAATTCGCATACCGTTGTGCAAATGATCTGCAAGTAAAAAATCTTCATACAGCTTAGGTATTTCTACCTCTTCTGGACTATTTGCTTTGGGTTTTTTAACATGAGCCAATTTGTTTCTTTGACGGTAAATCCCAGATTTTTTTGATCGAAAGTAGGAACTGGTTTATTAGATGCCAAATGCCATCCTTTGCTTTCTATATAAAACAGTGCCTTTTTATATATGCGAGGAGCAGGTTCTTTGCCATATGTAGCCTCAGCACAGTAATCGCTTAAGCATTTGTAGGGTTACTTTGTTGAATGCTGCTGTGATACGCGTTATCATTTCCTCCCTGGTATCACATGGCTTGGAATATACGTCATTTTTAATGAAACCCCACAGCATTATAATAATGGCTCGAAGTGCCGGCCACCCTTTTCAATACATAGCCGAGCACGACGAGAAATCGACGCCATAACGTTTTTAAGCATTTGTGGGGTTACTTTGTTGAATGCTGCTGTGATACGCGTTATCATTTCCTCCCTGGTATCACATGGCTTGGAATATACGTCATTTTTAATGAAACCCAACAGAAAAAAAGTCTCACGGCGTTAAGTCCGGTGAACGAGGTGGCCAAGCCGTCGGGCCTCGCCGGCCAATCCATTGGCCGGGAAAGCGTGTGTCCAGGTACTCACGAACACTGACCGCGAAATGTGCGGGTGCTCCGTCCTACTGGAACCACATGCTGCCGTACGTAGCCAACGGCAAGCTCTCCAGATCATCTTCCAGCTCGCCTGTGAGCAGCTCTAAGTAGTTAGCGCCATTCATGCTGGCGGGCAAAATCTTGGGGCCGATTATGCGATCTCCGAATATGCCTGCCCACACGTTGATTCGCCATTGGTGCTGAAAGCTACTCTCACTAGACACGTGAGGGTTGGCGTGCGCCCACACGTGTTCGTTGTGTATGTTAGCAATGCCACTTCTAGTGAACGTCGCCTCGTCAGTCCACAGCATCATTTTGAAAAAGATGGCTCAGCGGAAAGTTTTCCCTCCAACCACTGACAAAATTCAACACGAGTTCTGTAATCTGACGGAATCAGCTCTTGAGTAGGTCGAAAATGGTAGGGATGTTGGCCATCATTATGGAGGGTTCTCCATATCACACTGTGGTCTACTTGGAATGTTGAACCCGCACGACCGAGTACTTGTGCGCAGATCATCAGCAAAATGTTGCAGGATTTGGGTTTCCAGCCTAGATCCTACGTGTGTACTTGGACGTCCTTCATTTGCTGGCGGATGAAAGCTTCCCGTGCTGTGCAGACGTAGACAAAGCCCTCGAAAACAGGAATATGAAGGCAGCCTGCGTTGTTCCGCGAGCGGTCTTCCGTCAAGGTATAATCCGTGCCACCAAAGTTGAGACTTGACGAGCTTAAGTGGAGGGGAGCTTGCGCAGGTACAGTCATATACAAAACAGTTACCCACACATTATTGTTTTTATTCATCTAGAATTAATATACCTATCGATCGTAATTCGGATATCGGTAAATTCCTATATGACGTTATTATAAGAAATAAAAATTAAATATCGAATTTCAACAATAATCATGGCGAAATATAACCTAAAGATACATAAATACTAACATTTTAGTCACTGTCACTGCAAATAAATGATACACCTGCGGGGAGATTGTCTCTGCAATATGTGCCACTTGGCCCAGGAGTTGGCTGATCATCATCGTGTTCGTCAGATGACGATGTCGCACGATCTGAATCCTCTGAGTCACTGTCAGATGAATTTCCTACATTGATAATCATCTCCATATCAGTCAAATTATCAATTATGTGATCACTTTCAATGTAGATATCTTCAATTTTTTTTATTTTATCACATAAAGCCTTCCATTCCTCTGGTCCCATTTGGTTTACCTTTTCTGTTACTAATTCTATCACAAGTTTAAGGTTCCATTGCACGTTTTTGCTGCTTACATATCCTTTTATCGCAGCCCAAGCCATTTCAATTGGATTCAAATCCGGGTGGTATGGGGGTAATCGGAGGACGTCGTGGCCGTGTTCAGAAAGTATTTTATCAATGCTGAATGATTTGAATTTTTCTTTATGTATTTTGATTAATTGGTACAATTGCGGCTTGAGCATGTCTTGAGTGAAGGGTATTTTTTTTTGAGCTAGCCATGATTGCATGTCGGCTTTTTTACTGTTTGAGCTCGGTGCATGATCATATTCCTTATTATGATATGAAGCATTATCTACTACCACAACGGCATTTGGTGGAAGATTGGGTATCAGCTGGGTTTGAAGCCATTTTTGATAATTTTCATAGTTCATGTCGTCGTGGTAGTCACCCGTTTTTGACCCAGATTTAAAAGTGAGCAGCGCGTTGGGTATAAAACCATTTTCTGAGCCAGCATGTACAATTACTACACGCTGACCTTTAGATATTGGCTTTTTTAGCCCTTTATCTGAATTATCAGACCAAGATTTGGAGCTTGTGTGCGTGGAATGTACGTAAGATTCATCAGTGTACACTATGGGGCGGCCTTCTTGGCGGTATTTTTTGAGTTTTTTCAAATATTCAATTCTTTTAAATCTAATATTGGATTTTTCAATCAAAATTTTTCTATTATTTTCAATTTTCCTCCATCGAAAACCAATGACTTTTAAAATGCGTCGTAAACTTGTTTTCGAACCTTTATAGTCAATCCTATCGCGCAACTCGACTAAAATTTTATTAAGAGTCTGTAGTTCCTTGTTTGTGACATGAAAGTTGTGAATACACCTTTTTATCACTCCTTTGTCAAATTCATCTATGTTAGTTAAAAGTTTGGGCCTGGACCTTTTTTTTCCGGGAGTTCGGAAAATTGTAAGGAACTCGGATCTATTTGCTTCTTTTACAATTCTTTTTACGGTACTAAGCGATGTTTTAGTTGCAATCGCTGTACGTATTTGAACTTGATTCAAATTCTGTACACCTTCCTTTGCTTCTTTTGACATAAAACTGTACACGTCGAAAACCATCTTTCTGCTTTGTCTTCTTAAAGTGTTTCCTCGAGGCATCTTCACTATTTAATAAATTCTCCGCCAGTCATATACATTAATACAATGTTCGTGCACTTGATAACAATACACAAAGTTGCGCTCGTCTGTACTCCGGAGTCAAGCGGTGCGCGCGCGACGAGAGGGGGACGGGACGCAACTAACGCGCATGCGCGGCACCGAAGTTCGCCTCCCGCGCGCTTCCCGCCACTCCGATGTCGCCCGGCCCACTCCCTTCGCACCCTTCATACCACCAAAGAGACCTATAAATCGTCTTCTGCGCATGTCGAGTCACGTGGTTTGTCAAGTCTCATCTTTGGTGGCACGGATTATAACGTTGACGGTAAATTTCTCGTGCACCATGGCAACTGCCACCTGCAGCGCCAACGCACAAAATCATATCGTAGTACTCGGAATCCGTATACTGGGACGTCGTGGATTGTAGATAGAAATAAATAGAACAAACAACGTAACACCGGCAAAGCGAGCGGACGAGTGAAATTTCAACTCATATTTTACAATTATTTCCAAGATTTCAAAACGACAATATTGGGGTTCCGCACTTGAGAAACCCCATAGTAGGTACGTGAGTTCGTGTAAAATCGCGGATATTTTATTAAAATTACTGATGTGTGCCAACGTTATCAACTTCAATCGTTCTTAGAATCACTATTTACCGTTCATTTATCAATAAAACGAAAAAAACTACTCTTAAACATTATTCGAGTCTAATTATTACTTCATACTACCGGAATTCCGCGGTTGTACCCGCGTCCTTCAGAAGCAGTACATTTATCCTATGCGCTATTGCAGGCTATAATCTATCTGTGCCAAATATCGTCTAGGTCCGTTCAAGTATCCTGGCGTGATTGAGTAACAAACATCCATTCGTCTGTCCATCAAACTTCCATATTATTTTTATACTAGCAGAACCCGCAGTTTTACCTGCGTAATTCCCGTTCCCGTGGTTCCTGTTATTTTTAGGGATAAAAATTAACTTATGTCTCTTAATCCAGGCTGACTCCATTGTACCAAATTTTACTAAAATCGCTTCAGCCGTTTAGACGTGAAGATGAAACAAACATACACACTCACAAACTTTCGCCTTTACAATATTATTGTAATAGTGTGATTAATATTATAAATGTCTAATGTTTGTTGCTCAATCATGTCGTGACGTCTGAACAGATCGGGCACAAATTTGGAATATGATAAATAGGAGAAAAATAACGAGAACCACGAGCCACGCGGGAAAAACCGTGGGGCGCTGCTAGTTTATAATATTAGTGGGATGTAATTGGAATTATTTGTGATTTGGATTGCGATTGACTACATTTTCATAAACCTTTACAATAACCACCATTTTGCTTCAGGCGAGCGACTCGTCTCGAAATCGAGTGAGTTGATACTCGTCTTGTATCAATTCACTCGATTTCCTAAATGTAGGGTAGTGGTTTGTTAGTCGCAGTCGACACCGTCACATTTGGTACATGTCGGGTAGGCGTCGGAGTTCGCACTTGAGGCGGTTTACTGAGTGATTTTATAATGTGATTTTGATCACGTACCAGTGCCTCCAGTGCATCCACCTTCTTCACCAGCAACAGAAGAGTCTGCTGCATCTCTTGACACACAGTATCTCGGTCAATTTGCGACATAACTTCGGAAATTTATTTAAAGTCGAGGAGCAAATAAGTTCAGTGTTAATGTTTTGACAGTTGACAGTTCTCCTCTCTCTATGTCAAGCAATACACATACCGAAATACAAGAATATCACAAAACAAAAGGCTACGGGTCCATCCAGAAAGGCTACAACTCTGTCGAAAGTATGTAAGTAAAAAAAAGTTAAAAAGCATGTCACCTTTCTAGTTGGTTGTGTTTAAAGAGAGAGAGAGTATCCAAGCTAGCTCCGGTGAACATGAGTAGAAGTAATTATAAGAGTTGTTAATAAAACCGCAAGTTTAACTAATTAGATTTTATTATCGTATAAGTTTACAGTTACCACTGGATGGGTGGTCTAAATGTAGTGGTAGTTCTGGGGGTAGTATAAGTAGAATTAAAGAGAGGGTCGGGGTCGTTTGCAATTCGAGTGGATTATAGTGCAATTCTGGTGGGACACACTGGCCTGTGTAAGCCGCGGAGGGTCGGGTCGCAGTCCTTCTGGGGGTTCAGTGGTGGCAGCTGGACATGGCGATGGTGCTCCTTGTGTCCTACACGGGGTAGCTCCTCTGTCTCATCCGAAGGGTGTGCAGGCTACTACTTCAAGATTGATAGTTCCCTCTGTGCATCAGCCAGCCGTAAGAGTGGCCGTTAGGGACTCAACCCGGTGCTGGAACCCTGGAATTGGTCGAAGGTGACCATTAGAATGCCGTCCCCCAATACGAAGATAACTGCGACATCCGCGGCTTGCTTCGTCGAGGCGGAACAGGACCCAAAGTGGTCCGCTCGTGATTGATAATCATGATGAGGCAGTTATCTTTACATTTTGGTTGTACACTGAGTAAATCACACTTACATAAAGAAGCATAAGTATGAGAAATAGCAGGAAAGTTTATAACGGTCGAAAGAAAATCAACCGTCATTCACTTTTCTAGACACGGGTAGGTCAATGACCCTTGATTCCGACTTATCGAACTCGCCGGCCGTTGACCCCGTGTCCGATTGTCATAATGTAATTTGCTGAATCCAAACGAACATCGTTCTGTCGCGGGATCTCCCGTAAATCATCGGCAGACAAATTCGACGAGCAGTAAAAGTAGCACAATTCATAGACCATATGTTTTACACAATTGTACACGCAATATGAACAGTGATGCAACAGCGATACATAATGCAAATTGGGAACACTTACCCTACGGGGTTTTTGTTGCACTTATAACTTTTAAGCTTTCGGACAGTATTTAGTTTTATTTCACTTTTTATAGTTATTAGAAAAATTATTTGTAAAATGGCTTCTGCCTTCAGTCAGCTTCTCTTTTATAATTGTGAGCCCCTTGGCGTCGTCTCTCGCCATTGGGTGGTTTGAATTGTCGCGTCCCGATTGGTCCGCGACACCGTTCCGTTTTACTATCTACGGCCGTTTTATGATTTAATGGTTTCCTAAGACGGCAAGTCTATTTTTGATTACTTTAAGGGAACGGTGGAATGGAACACCGTTACATACCCCCCTTTTTAGGTCAGGATTTTTCCTAAGGAAAATCCGGAGAAAAGTTTCTTGAACTTTTCGGCTGTCTAGAGAGTATAACCTTCTGTGTTCCTGGTATCTGTAGAGTGTTGTAAGGACAATCATTAGCTGGGCTTTGACCTTTAGGGTCAACTGTAGTTTTAGATCCAGGATTTCTAAGGATAGCCATGCTATCTAGGTTTAACATCGGGTATCAAACACTTTTAGAGGTTTGAGTGACCTTGGATGTTAAAAGTTTGTGAATTACGCGTTAGTGTACGTATTCACTTTAAGAGTTTGTTAATGTGATCGGTGCTCCCCTTACCGACTTTCCGGGCACATAACAAGTTCATTTGCGCCTAGGGCAAATGCAAATCCATGCTGTGACCGACACCACACTCGTCGATTTTCCGAGCACTAGCATAGGATTTTTAGAGAAGGTGACACTATCTAGGTCTAACATCAGGCATTCAACACGTTACAGGGTAGACTGTAACTGAATGTTGTTAGTATGTGAATCCGCCGTTAGTGAGCGGTATTCACTTACACCTAATAGTGTCAGAGAACCTGTAACTACGAGTACACTCCAGCATAATGTTTTGTCCCCAACTTAGACGGAACGTATAAAAAGTTATTTATGTTTAGATTATTTAGTATTAGATTTAGAATTATTACTAGAGAGGTTGATGGTACAGCATCAATTAGCTTAAACAGTATTTAATGATTATTGAAGCAGTATTATTTAGTCAGACTGTATCAATAAGTTTAGATAGTATTAATTAGTAGAACAGCATTATTTAGTTTAGACTGCCTCAGCAAGTTTAGATAGTATTAATTAGTAATAGACAGCATTAATTTGTTTAGACTTTATTTTATTTAGTATAGACAGTATTACTTAGTTTTTTTAGGTAGTATTATTAGTTTTAGACATCATTATTTAGTTTTAGGTAACATGATTAATTTCAGATAACATTATTTAATTTTAAGTAGCATTATTAATTTTAGATAGCATTATTCAGTTTAAGTAGTATTATTTGTTTCAGATGTCATTATTTAGTTTTAGGTAACATTATTAGTTTCAGATAACATTATTTAATTTTAAGTAGCATTATTAATTTTAGATAGCATTATTTAGTTTAGGTAGTATTATTTAGTCGAGTTATAGGTTTACTAAGTTCACCTATACTCCCACGAAGCTCAACTTCGTAAAGTAGTTCAGTTTACGAGTACATTTTGTAGCTTAGGTATGTGTTCCAATTTGAGTACAACAATAGAAATGTAAGGTTGTCATAGTAATGACACAAGGTTAATTGCAGAAGCAATTTAATATAATTAAAAGTTAATGTGGAAATATCCGATTGGGAAATCATCCTTCAGGTAGTTAAAAAAAGTTTTGTAAAAGAACCAAAGTGTTCTTACAACTTAAAAAGCTGTAAATTAAAAAAATTTAAAGGATATATCACACATTCACTAGTACCTAGAAGTATTAGGCTGTAATATGCAATATTACAAGGCAGAAGTACTACTGATTTAACAGCAATAGCAGTGGTGAGGTAGGTCACCCTAGAAAAAATATAAGTACCCTATAATAAGTAGTACCCGATGTGTGGTCATTAACTACTAACTTCCAGAAGAATCTATGAAAAAAAATTTTATAAAAATAGTTGTGGGTATAGTAAAGAATATAGGTAAGTAGTTGAAATTATCCACACACAAGGTAATTTTACACACAAAAATTGCCTTAGATCTAGAAGATTATAGCCAACACCATAAATTATCAATAGCACACCTTAAAAAACAATATAAAACCGACTCGATTGCAAACTTAGTAGTTGGGCGCCAATGTCCTTGGTTCCCATGGCTGGATGGCCAAATTTAGTCTGGATATAGATCCACAAGTAGTAAGGGTTCGTTTGCAAATCGTGTGATTCATATGGTAATCTAGGTGGGACACACTGGCCTGTGTAAGCCGCGGAGGGTCGGGTCGCAGTCCTTCTGGGGGGTTCAGTGGTGGCAGCTGGACATGGCGATGGTGCTCCTTGTGTCCTACACGGGGTAGCTCCTCTGTCTCGTCCGAAGGGTGTGCAGGCTACTACTTCAAGATTGATAGTTCCCTCTGTGCATCAGCCAGCCGTAAGAGTGGCCGTTAGGGACTCAACCCGGTGCTGGAACCCTGGAATTGGTCGAAGGTGACCATTAGAATGCCGTCCCCCAATACGAAGATAACTGCGACATCCGCGGCTTGCTTCGTCGAGGCGGAACAGGACCCAAAGTGGTCCGCTCGTGATTGATAATCATGATGAGGCAGTTATCTTTACATTTTGGTTGTACACTGAGTAAATCACACTTACATAAAGAAGCATAAGTATGAGAAATAGCAGGAAAGTTTATAACGGTCGAAAGAAAATCAACCGTCATTCACTTTTCTAGACACGGGTAGGTCAATGACCCTTGATTCCGACTTATCGAACTCGCCGGCCGTTGACCCCGTGTCCGATTGTCATAATGTAATTTGCTGAATCCAAACGAACATCGTTCTGTCGCGGGATCTCCCGTAAATCATCGGCAGACAAATTCGACGAGCAGTAAAAGTAGCACAATTCATAGACCATATGTTTTACACAATTGTACACGCAATATGAACAGTGATGCAACAGCGATACATAATGCAAATTGGGAACACTTACCCTACGGGGTTTTTGTTGCACTTATAACTTTTAAGCTTTCGGACAGTATTTAGTTTTATTTCACTTTTTATAGTTATTAGAAAAATTATTTGTAAAATGGCTTCTGCCTTCAGTCAGCTTCTCTTTTATAATTGTGAGCCCCTTGGCGTCGTCTCTCGCCATTGGGTGGTTTGAATTGTCGCGTCCCGATTGGTCCGCGACACCGTTCCGTTTTACTATCTACGGCCGTTTTATGATTTAATGGTTTCCTAAGACGGCAAGTCTATTTTTGATTACTTTAAGGGAACGGTGGAATGGAACACCGTTACAAGCACCAAAAAATTTTCGTTTTCTTTCGATTCTGTCCAAAGTACGTGACCAATTTCAACCAAACAAAATGTAAAAAGACCGTGGCGGCCCAGCGCACGCCCCCGACCGGTAGTAGTCACTTGCAGAAGCAAGGTGTACAAAATTTGTGTTTATATGAAATTTCTCAGTGCTCACCTAATTCAAGTTACTTGGTGAAATCCTTGCTTTGTCAGACCTAATTCAAGTTACTTGGTAAAATCCTTGCTTTGTCAGATCTGAATAACAATAAGACACCTTATTACATTGCTTTCATAACAATCTATTGTACTACATTTTATTCGACTATTGATGAGACGCCTAATAGTTTTTAAGCATTTTTTTATTTGTTCTATTTTTTTTAAGGTGCCGTTTAAATCGCATCATTTTTTTTTCCTAATTTACTTTGTCATAATGAATTTAGCATAACATATACGAGGGTCAAACTGAAAGTTCTTAGAAAAAAAAACTGATTACATTAGCCAGTTATTAGTTTTATTATATCTTTTCAAAATATTGTCCATTCACGTCAATACACCTCTGCATGCGATGGAACCACTGGGAAAAGCACTTTGCCCACTCGTCCTTAGGGGTCTCTTCAATGGCATCGCGATACGCAGCCACCGCTTCTTCAGCATTCATAAACCGCTTTCCTTTAAGTTTTTCTTTAATTTTTGAAAATAAATAAAAATCACAAGGCGCGAGGTCGGGGCTATACGGCGGGTGACCCAGTAATTCAACGTTTGATGTCGCCAAATAGTCGATCGTTCGCTTGGCGGTGTGCGATGAGGCGTTGTCGTGGTGAAGGAGGATCCTACTGCGAGATCGTTTCTCTCGAACTTTTTCCAAGACAAGTGGCAAACAATTGGTAGTGTACCATTCTGCAGAAACTGTTTTTTGATCCTCTAACACAATTGTTGCGAAATGACCTATCCTTCCAAAGAACGAGGCCACCATTTTTTCCCCCGCACTTCGATCTCTCTTCACTTTAGTTGGCAACTCCTCGAAAGGAAACACCCACTGAGCAGATTGTCTTTTGGTTTCAGGATCATAACAGTAAATCCAGCTTTCGTCACCTGTTAGTATGTCGAACACAGCATTTGAGTCACCTCCGTTAAATCTTTCAATCATTTTACGGCACCAATCCACACGATGGAGTTTTTGAGCCTCAGTCAAATTATGAGGTATCCACCGGGCGCAAAGCTTCCTGACCGCTAAATGTTCGTGTAGGATTTTGTGCACTTGACTCATACCGATGCCTAAGCTTGTCCGAATCTGCTGATAGGTCACTCTTTTGTCAGTCTCTATCATACGCCGCACAACACAGATGTTATCTTCAGTCGTCGCCGTAGAAGGCCGTCCCTCACGTAAATCATCAGTGAGATTAGTGCGACCACGTTTTAACTCATTAAACCAGTTGTAAACAGTCGCACGAGATGGGGCTTCATCGTGAAAGGCCAATCGTAGTCTATCATAACTTTCTTGTTGACTTAAATGACATCGAAAGTCATAAAAAATCATTGCACGAAAATTTTCTCGTGTTAAATTCATGTTGACGTGACACAGACAATTTTCAATTTGCCGCCAAATCGTAAAACAAATGACAAATTAATGAAGTATATACTCAGTAATATTGGCAAAGAGTTCTATTTTCAAATTATAGAATTATTTTTTTATTATATTGTTTATAAGTGGCCAGTTCTAAGAACTTTCAGTTTGACCCTCGTAGTGTCTTAATGTAACTTTTGCATAATCGTTTTTTTGGCGTTATGTGTTTTAATCATAAAAATCTATTGTGCTACATTCAATTCAACTTTTGCTCAGACGCATTTAGGCATTTTTTAATTATTTGTTGTGCTACGTAATATATAACCAGGTTATATAGGGTCCAGATCCGACTCGGAGCACCCCGACTCCACCTAGTCTTGTCGCTACTACCCCTAGAGTGTATTTAAAAAATGCGGGAGCCAGAAGCTCAAGGGAGGTCCTGAGTGGAGCGATCCATGCGAGGCCAAGCGTAGCGAAGGGGGGAGGTGGCGAGCGAAGCGAGCCGGCGACCTCCGTAGTGGAGTGCAGGCCGAAATTTAAGAAATATGTACCGGTCCTTAATTGCTGGCTGGACATAATACTTCCTTATAACTCACCAACGACCCTTACTTACTCTTACCCTGATATTTTTATCTAGTCCCATCGAGTCATACATAATTATCATGAGTTTGTATGCTGCTAAAGTAGGGACAAGATAATAGGTCACTTTTGACAGATGTCAGTTTTATATTCATAGTGAGGTGACCTGCTTAAAAACATCGATTAAATGAATGAATCGATACAGACTTGAAACATATGTGAATTTTAAAAATGATCATGCGAATCCCTGTCCCATTATTATTTTTTCTTTCATAAATTAAAGGAGCAAAATAAGACAAGTCCCTACGTAATTTAACAAAAAAAATGCTTTTATTCACTTGAACTATCGGAACTGCTATCTTCATCACTGCTGTCAGCACTCAGAGATATTATTAATTCATTTTCAATAATATTGTCTATTCTCACATCTCGTTCAAAATCTTGTAAAATTATTATCTTTGTCTTCTCCACGACTTTTCGCCAGTCTTCTGTAGTGACTTCTGCACATGCAGTTTGTAGCAGAGTCATCATTTTAGCAGTACTGAAGGGTGGTTCAGTATTGTTCCGCGCTGCATGACCCTTTATTTGTGCCCAAATAAGCTCGATGGCGTTATACTGGCAATGGTAGGGAGGCAATCGAATAACTTCGTGTCCATGCTCTAGGGCTAGTTAATCGATTACATAGCGGAGCTTGGACGGCTTAGTTGCTTTTACCAGATTTAACAACTCGACTTTTAATAAAGTTGGACTTGCCTCCACACCATTTCTTACCAGCCACGAGACAATTTCTTGCTTTTTATTTGCTTGAGTTGGTGGTTTATCAATTTGTACAGAATGATACGGAGCATTGTCCATTATAATTTTCGATGGGTTTTCTAAGCTGACTAGCAGCTTCTCAAACCACTCTTTAAAAACATCAAAGTTCATTTCCTCATGGTAATCTGTTGTAGTTTTAGAGGCGAATGCGAAGAGGCAGTCTGGAATAAAACCTTGAGAAGCTGACCCCGCGTGACATATAATAAGTCGGGCTCCTTTTCCCGATGGAACTTTTGAGGTGGAGGCCGCTGTATCATCGGTCTATGTCCGCGCAACCGTATGGTTCGCATTCAACCATGTTTCGTCAATAAACACGACATTGTCCCAATCCGTAATTTTATTTACCTGACGTAAGAATGTTATTCTCTTCAAAATAATATCGTAGCGTTCTAGCAGGATTTTCCGTTTGTCAGATTTTTTAAATCTAAAGCCAATCGATTTCAAAACCTTTGATAGAGACGATTTGCCTCCAAAAAATAAGCCTGCGCCTTTTAACGAACTCAATAGCTTTTCCCGTGTAGGATATTCTTTTCTCGAGTAATATCCATAAATGTGGTTGCGAATTGCAGCAGCATCAAAATGATCAACGTTAACAATTTTCTTGTCCCTCTTTCGTTTTTTCGGTGTACGTAAAGTATTATCTTCTGAGCCTGATGGTCCGTATTTCTCTTTCAGAATTTGAGTTACTGTCTTCTTCCCTATTCCCAATGCTTCGGCAACGCGTTCTCTCGGTGGTTTCAAGGTAAAAGAGGCCCATCGTTAACTGATTCACGTCCAAAATAATTGTACAATTTCAGCACTAGTTCGCGAGATTGACTGTTTAGAGTTTTCCCCCGTTTCGACATAGTAAGACTGTAATGTTTTTCTTGTTTAATAATCGTTAAGCAATCGGAGTCCAATTTATAGCCAGGTAAACGTAGTCAGTAAGATCAGTTCAATGAAAAAGCCGGATCAGAAGAAAATAACAGAGAGCACACCAAAAACGCACAGTCACTTCGCACAACAACAAAAGACTGCGTCATCATCATGTTATGGCGACATGACATGCGTCATCGACAGACACTGGTGTTGCCAGCAACATCCACCTAAATTGCACCCAACATCAATGACCTTTCTATTTAGTTATTTTTTGTATTTTTATAGTTAGTTAAAAGAATAATAAATATGTATAATAAGATTTTATTATAATCACAACGTGGTTATAAATTTATGGTGATTTTTCTTCACAAGTAATCATTGCATTCGATTCAACTTACAATCCTATCAGCTTTCGATTTTTAGAGTAATTGAAAAAAGTTAAGCAATTGTGCAGTTCTTATTTTATGCCCGCCGTTACAAGGTTACGTTGTTGAATTTTGATGAAATGCCAAAAGTGACCTATTATCTTGTCCCTACTTTAATACACATTATTATTATCTCTAGTGTTTCAGCAAAGCTCGATAAAAATAGCATAGCATTAAAATCTTCTTCACAATATAAGCAGATGATTTATTATAATATTGTCATACTACTAATAATAAATAAAAATAATAAAAATACGTAAATAAATAATAATAATAATAAATTTCTTTACATGCGAAAATGGGTAATTACAATAAGATCTTATGATTTAATACTAATGCTACTTACTCAGAGGGAGCATGTTACATAAAATAAGTTTTTTTTAATAATTATTATTCTGTGATTTTTGTAATGAACTAGGTATACAAATATGTTTACTAGACACATACAATACCTTAGGGCTATTACGCACTGTCGACTAGTCGCCGGCGACTCAGTCCCTCGGCGACCGAAACATGGGAAACTAGGGCCGGAGACCGAGCCGAGCGACAGTATTCCAAGTACATTCGTGCAGAATGGACGTTGAAGAACTTGCAATAGTAGCGGCGCTACTAATTATAAAAAGAAAGAAAAATAAAAAAATCAAAAGAGTATTGGGTGTATCCTTTGTTAGAAGAACGGAGGTCAAAGGGAATGTTTAAAATATTTTATGAAGACGTTAGAAAATATCCTCGTAAATTTTTTAATTATGCAAGAATGTCTGTGAGTTCGTTTGATTACTTATTGTGTCTTCTAAACCCACATATAACTGGCATAGATACAAATATGCGACCATGTATTTCTCCGGAAGAAAAACTTTTTATAACACTAAGGTAAGTGACAATTCAAATAAAATTCATTCCTAACATTTATTTTTTACGGGATTTTAACACAATTTACATTACATTCCCGGACACATCTATCGGCCAAACCTAGTGTTTAAAGTGTTGACAATCCCTAGCTAAAAATAAATGTTAAGTGGTGCAATAAGTTTTTATGCAGTTTTTTACGAAAACGATGGCCAGTAAATCAGCTTCACACCTGCAAAAACTTATTGCTCCTCCTAACATTTATTTTTAGCTGGTCTCCAGTCAAAACTTAAAACTCAAGGTGGGCCAATAGATGTGTCCGGGAGTGTGTTTAGAGTTACAGATAATGCCATCCACGAAGACGCGCGATTAAATTTAAATAGAGCATCTTTCGTGCTGTTCATAAATACTCTTTCCTGATTAGTCAATTTCTATTAGTGTGCGTTTGCATTCATCGATAATTAGCGTGTATCGACAGATGTTTAACACATGCGGAAGATAGCACACATGCATTTGAACAAAGAGTGGGGCGCGTCTTCGTGGATGGCACTATCTGTAAGTCTACTCTTCGATGACATAATTTAAAAATATACGGTAAATAATTATAAAACATGTATTTTTTTAAAGTACTTAATGAAATCAATATTTTAAACGAACGCACAACAAAAGGAAATATTCAAAATAGATCCAAAATGTCAGAATCTTGCGAGGTATTTGAAGTGACAGTAGAAAATCGCGACTCTGGGCGTTCACGGTCTGAAGGAGTTGAAGTTGGTAACGTATAATAATGTTGTGCTTCAGGGCGTGATTGTTGACTTGGTGCTGTTGAACGCCCGGCCTCCGGTGTGAAGAAACCACGCTCATACTCGTACTCATTAAAATTTCGCCACATTGTGTTTGGATATATATTATTTTGAGAGTAGAGGATCGGAATGATTCGATTACACTGATAAATTGAATTTTTGCAGCTGACTTTTTGTGCTCCGGAATTGCCCTAAATGATGATAATAGGGACATCAGGAACATTCTGTCCTCATCTTGTTTCAAAACATCCTCCTTATTTTTGCGAGTTTCAATACACTTGTTTCATGTGGTTAACAGTTCGCTTGTGCCATCATCTTGACGTTTTTTTCTTTTTTCTTCCGACTATATTTTCTCTCGAGTAAGGTCCTAAAGGTTCTTGATCATTTGTCAAATGTTCTTGTTCAGCAATGTTACTCTCTGTGTTCAAATTACCAACGGTATTCTTTAAAAATAACAGCTGATTATAATAAATATAGGGAGTTTTATGGGAAGCACCAGATCCGCTTTTAGTATTTTTTAATCTTCGTACTTCTCGCGAAAAGCAGCTTTTTATATTTTTCCATTGTTAAATAATGTCTATATTTGAATTATTTTTTAATTCCAGATATCTTGGAAGCGGTTGTAAATTTGTAGATTTACATTACTCATACAGACTTGGGATTGCAACTATAGCTGAAATAATAAGAGAAGTTTGTCATTTTATATGGGTTGTACTAAAAGACATGTGTTTACCCCAACCGACAAAAGAAAATTGGTTAAAAATCGCAAAAGATTTTCATTTACGGGCCAATTTTCCAAATTGCATAGGTGTCGTAGATGGTAAGCATGTAAGAATTATAAAACCATACAACAGTAGATCATTGTGTTATAAATACAAACACTTCTTTTCTGTAATTTTGCTTGCCATTTGTGACTCTGACTATAAGTTCATATACATAGACGTTGGTTCCTATGGAAAGGATTGCGATTCAACTATATTTACAAATTCAACGTTTTATCAAAAGCTAATGATAACCCAATGCAATTACGGAAACAAATAAACGTTAAATTATGTAGTTTGGGGACTATAAAGGATCGATAGGGGGGTGCATTCTGAGCATATATTCCAATTTGAGGGATTCTGGCATGGTCAGCTCAAGGTCATTTCGATGAAAACGCGTTTAATTCGATATCTCGAGAACTGTTAGTGTTAGACAAAAAATTGCAGATACCTTTTCTCTTCTAAATTATATTTACTAACTTTTGCATTAACAACTTTTATTTTTTTCATCAATATTTTTCAAGTTATTGCTTCCGAAAGGCAAAAATTTTACTTTTTTTCCTCCCTTTCGCCATTTTCTCCCCAAGCGTTCAATTTTATGAAACTTTACCGATAGTTAAAAGTGTAGACCTTTTAATAGTAAACAACTTTTTTCTTGAACTTTTTTCTGTAATGACAATACCTTCAGAGTTATGTTACTTTACCGAGCGAAATCCGCGCAACTGCGACACCTCCGCGACACTGCGATAAACCCGCGACACCTCCGGACTTAGGGCTGAACCCAAAATTCATTGTTTGATTGTGTCGGTGGGTTTCTTCTACACAGGCTTATGTGGGACAACAACGTTACCTACTCCGATATATGCCAGAAATACACTCAGATACACTCAAGCAGTAATGTGCAAACATTACTGTGTTCCGGTTTGAAGGGCAATGTTTCCAGAGAAATTACAGGGCTGAGAGATATAACAACTTAGATCTCTGGGTGACGAGCGCAGTGCAGTGCTAGGTAATGATTTGGACTCTTCATGTTCCAATAGCTGCGTGTCACTGTGCTGTTATGTGGCAGGCATGTTGCTTACCATCAGGCACATGTCCTGCTCGTCTCGTCACTTTGTATTTAAAAAAAAAAAAAAAAAAAAAAAATCAGACACAGAGGTGGAGCGAGCCGTAGAGGATGCGGATGGTCTGATTATCAGTACGGCTAAGAGAATTTTGCTGGACTCTACGGCTTGCTCTCCACCTCTATGTCTGATTTGATGAGAAAAGTTTTCAGTAGTGAGATGAATCTGGTCTTATTGCTCTCGTTGCCTAAAAACTTATCTTGAGTTGTGGTGACGGTCATATTGTAGATGAAAATGATATCCGCACATGGCTTCAGCTGGGGTCGGCGCAGCTGTTTGGCAGAATTGGTGCCAAAGTTGGAAATACCTTTGGGATAGCCATCGAATACAATTACCACGTCTGTACCGTAGTGTTTTTTATGTATGTTACGTATTTCTGGCATATGTCGAAGTAGGTAACGTTGTTATCCCACATAACCCTGTGTAGAAGAAACCCACCGACACAATCCAACAATGAATTTTGGGTTCAGCCCTAAGACCGGAGGTGTCGCGGATTTTTTGCAGTGTCGCGGAGGTGTCGCAGTGGCGCGGATTTCGCTCGATAAAGTAACATAACTCTGAAGGTATTGTCATTACAGAAAAAAGTTCAAGGAAAAAGTTGTTCATTATTAAAAGATCTACACTTTTGATTATTGGTAAAGTTTCATAAAATTGAACGGTTGGAGAGAAAATGGCGAAAGGGAGGAAAAAAAGTAAAATTTTTGCCTTTCGGAAGCAATAACTTGAAAAATATTGATGAAAAAAAGAAAAGTTGTTAATGTAAAAGTTAGTAAATATAATTTAGAAGAGAAAAGGTCTCTGCAATTTTTTGCCTAACACTAACAGTTCTCGAGATATCGAATTAAACGCATTTTCATCGAAATGACCTTGAGCTGACCATGCCAGAATCCCTCAAATTGGAATATATGCTCAGAATGCACCCTTCTATCGATACTTTATAGTCCCCAAACTACATAATTTAATGTTTTTTTATTCCATTTTTTTGCTTAAATGCATTCCATTAATGAACAATGATTTGCAAATACCCGAACCTAAGCCCATTTCATCGACAAACCCTATACCAGTACCGTTTGTTATTGTGGGTGACGAAGCATTTGGACAAACTGACAAAATTATGCGACCGTTCGGTGGATCAAATTTAACAACAAAGAAAAAAATATTTAATTATAGGCTTTCTCGTGCACGACGCCATATTGAATGTTCATTCGGCATATTAGCAAACAAGTGGCAGATTTTTCACAGACCTACAACGTGAATTTAGATCTAGTATCATGCATCATCAAAACATGTTGCGCTCTTCACAACTATGTCCGAGAAAGAGACGGATATAAATTTGAAGATACTCTGAGCATTCCTGGCTTTGAAGAAGTCCCAAACGGTTTCCAAAGAGCTACGCGACGTGGTGCATCATACAGATATGTATTTGCTGATTACTTTACAACTGAGGGTCAATTATCTTGGCAGATGAGCAGTATTAATTA
Organism: Ectropis crepuscularia; assembly: GCA_963693475.1. Classification (NCBI taxonomy): domain Eukaryota; kingdom Metazoa; phylum Arthropoda; class Insecta; order Lepidoptera; family Geometridae; genus Ectropis; species Ectropis crepuscularia. Next base: position 11,663,832 of record OY856368.1, on the reverse strand, counting down.
ATAAAAAATAAATGGCATTTCTTACTTACCTGAGTTTTTTTTTCTTCGTCTGATAATTCTTCACCTCCAAATAACTCCACTATTTCTTCCCACTGTTTTTTCTTCAAATCCCGATTAGCATATTCCTCACTTTGTAAATTCCAAATAGCTTTTCGGGATTGTATTTCCGGTATAAATTTATCCGTGTCAAAACTTATTGTGCGCGGCCGTCCGGTCGTTACGACAGTTGCTCGCAGTGTGAATGCTTTCATTTGAAACCGTGCTCCTATTGGTCGCCGGCGACCGGCAGTTGCCTGTGCGTCGCCACTGCGCGGCGAGTCGCCGAGTCGCCCGGGCAACCGGTGACTAGTGCGTAAACACCTATTTAAACTATACAATATTACAGTCGTCGACAACTGAGTCGCCGGCGACTAGTCGACAGTGCGTAATAGCCCTAAAGGGCTAGTTCTGTAGATGACGACCGAACAAACATTTGTGTCACGACTTTTGAAAATTCGAATAAAAAATATTGATCGAGGGCAAAAAAAAACTTTTTTCTACGATTCATATACCTAAGTCATAGCACAAATGTTGTTAATTTTGTTCTATGAGATACAGCGGATTGTTCGATCCCATCAGTCACCCTGTATAATATTTACCTAAAAAAAAAACTGAAATTTATGTTAACAGATATGAGAAACTTACCGCTAGGTTTATGGGGTACAAATAAGTATATATTTACTAAATACATGTAATAGGTATACATGCTGAAATAAAAATCATCCATATTTTTTTCCAGGGACACTATAAAATTAAATATGAAATAAAAATGTAAGGTACCAAAAAGGTACTAAATAATTGCAAAGAAATAATTCCGTAATTTTGTCTCTAACTATGTGAAATAGATGTGGTCCAGCCAACCTGACGTCAGAATGGCTGCCCACTTTCTTTTCATGTTTTTTCACTGCTCATCGAGGTACTAATTATTTGAACTAAGGTACCAAATAGTACAAAAAAAGTACTAAAATTTGATGGTTATCAAACATAAAAAATCAGACTTGGTCCAGCGGTTCTGACGCTCACCTAAATCAATATCTTTAATTACTCCAAAAGATATTCCGACCTCTGATGTTTTCTGACTTCTCCACCCAATGTCAACAAAGGCCTGACATTTTATAAATGTCTCTGCGCTATCAACATCATCAAACGATATAATCATTTTGTACGAGTGTACATATTTAACGCGACTAATATTCTTGATTTTGTTGTCTTTTAACAGTCGTGCTAAAGCAAACTGTTTAGGTAGAATATTATCGGAAGTCACTCCTACCTGACATATTTCCTCGAATTCGCCTTGACCATTTGTTCTGCTGATCTTTCGTCCCTTTTCAACCGTGTTCCAGCCCTCGTCAGATGAAATCTCATCTCGCGTTCTCTTCGACATACGTGATGTGTCCATCTCAAAGTCGTGGTCCTCCTGACTTTTATCTGGCAGGTTCGACTCCATTGCAGCGGTTGTCTGAGAAACCCAGACAGAGCCGCGAACTCAACTCGGAATGTACAATGAGATGAATGTGAATTTATTTAACACCGGCGATACACAACCAGTCACTACGAAAGCCCCGCGACGAGTGCCGTTTTATCTTGTGGCTGATGATGCGTTTGGGCTTTCCAATACTATTTTACGTCCTTATGCTAATGGGGTCCCTAGACGATCAAAATTGCTTGACAAGCATTTACGTGCTTGACAAGCATGCTTGACGAGGTCACGACATCAAAAAACATTCTTGTCAAGCATTCGCATCATTTTGTCGGATAGAGTGACCCAGTGTTGAACTTGCGCTTAAAACAGAAACATTTGCAAAGTAGTAGAATGTCTCTAGATGCAGATATGGCTTTTCTTGCTCTCACAATTGCTTTGTTGAAGAAAACAAAAAAGAAACGAACAAGACGATGGTCTAAGCAGTGGTATTTGTTAAGAGATAGATTTACCCATGAGCATTTGCAAAAGATTCTATATACAAGTGACGGAGCCCAATGATTTCAAAAATTTTTTGAGGATGGATAATGAAGCATTTGAGACATTATTGGAAATGGTTAGGCCAAACATTGAAAAACAGGACTCTAACATGCGACAGGCGATTCCAGCTAGTCAGCGATTATCTGTGACTTTAAGATTCTTGGCTACTGGCATGGATTTGGGAGCGGGAGATTCCTCGGAAATATAAGAATGGTTGGAACTAGGTGAGTTATATCTGAACATTGGCGATTGAGATGAAAGTGGACTAGGCAAAGGATTTTGTAAAAAAGTAACACCATGTCTAGTTAATGTGCCCATTTCTCCTTCAAATAAAACATCGTTAATTATCTTCTCAGCATATCGGCGTTGATCTGCAGCTAATCTTCTAATCTTGACAGCCCAACCTTTTGCGATGACAACAGCGTCATCTTCAGTACGAATCTTGAAATAGGAAGTAGCAGCAGAAAATAATACTGATGTTTCACAACTATCTTCTTGTTTTTTCTTCCTTGATGTGGTTGGTGGTGGCATTTTCTGAAAACATATTTTTTATTTAAAGGTACCCAGATCTTCAGAAGGATGGAAAAAGATTGCAAAGGAATTTGAAACTCGATGGAATTTCCCTAATGTGATCGGGGCTGTGGATGGAAAACATGTTCGAATACAGAAACTTGAACGTCAAAAAATGCTGCGTGATCTCATTCACTGCTAAACATAATACTGTTGTCTTTGATTACAAACTCGAGAACCATATCTTAGAAAGAAAATCAGTAGTAAGGGATCTTGGTATCCTCTTTGATCAAAAATTAACTTTTCGTGACCATTATGAAAACATTATCAATAGAAGTAACAAATTGTTAGGTTTCGTTTCACGAACCTCAAAGAACTTTACTAATCCCTATTGTCTCATGTATCTTTACTTCGCTCTTGTACGCAGTATTTTAGAGTATAACGCAGTTATTTGGTCTCCATTCTATAAAGTTCATAGTAATCGTATCGAACGCGTCCAGTCTAAGTGTCTTAATATACTTTTTTACAGGCTCGGTATCCATCGCCAAGTACGCTCATATACCAATCGGTTAAAACATATTAATTTAGCATCTCTTGAAAATCGCCGCAAATACTCGGACTTTGTATGTCTTTTTAAAATCACTCACTCTTTAATTGATTCCCCTGCTCTCCTTTCTAGCATCAACATCAATATCTCTCCCAACTCACGCAGGTCTTTTGAAAATACATTCTCACTTAGTGTGTATAAGAACAATACTTCTCTATACAACCCCATTGTCAGAATGTGTCGCCAATACAATGATATCCTGAATAAACATCATCAATCTGTCGATATATTTGAATGTAATTTAGCCAAATTTAAGCGAAATATATTAGCCATTATTTAATTCCAGGGCAATTAAGCCTTAAACTCAACAAACATGTTATTAGCTCTACAAATTTTTCGTCATCGTAATAATATTTTTTAGCTCATGCTGTGTACACATATTTTAGGTATACGATTTGGAACTGAACCTATTATTTTATAACCTTGTTAATTTAATTTAATTGTATACTGTTTTGTGTACCTTAACAATAAATAAATAAATAAATAAATAAAGAAACCTTATAACTCCGGATCATACTATTTTAATTATAAACAAACACATAGTATTGTTTTAATGGCTATTGTAAATGCTAAATACGAGTTTATAATGGTGTGGTGGATGTTGGAGCAAATGGCAGAATATCTGACGGAGGTGTTTTAAAAAATACAGAATTTTGGTCAAAATTCACCAGCAGTGACAATTGTTTGAATCTACCTGAACAGTCAGAGTTACCATCAACAAATAAAAAAAGCCATACGTTTTAATAGGCGATGAAGCATTTCAATTAACTCCCAATTTCATGAAGCCCTACAATAAAACTGTTTTAAACAATGAACGCAGAATTTTTAACTATCGATTATCACGTGCCCGCAACGTTGTGGAGAATGCCTTCGGGATTTTATCATCACGTTTTAAGATATTTAAGCGATTTGTTAATTTAGATCCACAAAAAGTCAGTAAAATAGTTTTAGCATGTTGTCACTTACATAATTATCTGTCAAAGTCAGAAAAATACATTCGAAATAATGACGTTGATTTTGAAAATATTAATACAGGAGAAATTAGGCCAGGCTCGTGGAGAACAGAATCACAAGAGTTGATCCCTACACCAAGGTTAAGGGGAAATCCTACTATTGAAGCCAAAGCAGTCCGAGATGAGTTTTGCGAATATTTTAATACAACAGGAGCAGTTCCATGGCAAAATAGATGCTTGAATACTGCGTAGTACATAATTGTGTAACATGATAAGAATTAACTTACTTGTGATCCTTCCGAACTGATTGTTGGCGAGATTTCCGTTCCGTCTGCTATGAACATTAAGTCGTTGTAATAAAACAATTTTGGGCTATAAACTTCACTTGCTCCCATTCCAGACTTAATAGAATTTTTATATTTTGTATGTTCTCGATTAAAATTTGTTCGTAACAAATTAATTTTTTTCTTCAATTCCTCAATGCTGAAATTACTCTTATATCTTTTTAAAATATCCACCATATTCATGAGAGCCATATTCTTTTTATTTTTGTCTTTATAGTCCCGAGCCTTAATGTCCCACAATATCGTCGCATCTATGTATAATGATAGCAACAACAAAGTAAAATCACGATCACTAATTGCGCCGCTGCCGCCATCATCACCGCTGGCGCCGGCGCTGTTCGTGTCGCGTGGTCTCTCCATAACGTTCCGTAGTACACTGAATGTGTTGGTTGACAAGCATGTTCTAAACGATCAAGCATGCTTGACAAGCATTGCAAAAATATAATTTTTCATCAAGCTTCATCAAGCATCGAGTTTGCTTGTCAAGCACATCAAGCTTCGTTCTAGACGGTCAAAATTGCTTGACAAGCACGTTAATTTAACGTGCTTGTCAAGCAATTTTGATCGTCTAGGGACCCCATTAGAGGGGCTTATCTTATGAAAAAAAAGTCTACAATTATAGACACACAAGAGCTCGCCGGATGGTAGAATGCACTTTTGGTATTTTAGCCAACAAATGGCGCATATTTCATAGAGGGCTCGATGTAAACCTAGATTTTGCAGAATCTAGAATAAAAACATGTTGTGTACTACATAACCTCGGACGAATGAAAGATGGAATACAATTCAAAGACACGTTCTATGACGCTCCACTAGAAAATATAATATCTCACGGTGACAACAGAGGCAGAAACCTCACCGGAGGTATAAATGTCCGACAATACTTAACGTCTTATTTTGTTTCTCCTCAAGGCTCTGTACCTTGTCAAGACGATATAGTATAAAATGATTTTTTATATAAATAAATAATACAATGTACGAAACTAACCTCGTTTTCTTTTATTTTCTGGGTCTAATTCCAACCATCCAGATACGACTTCCATGCAAACTTCCTCCCATAGCTTTTTCTTCAGATTGATGTCTGAGTACTCTTTTAGACTCTTTAAGTAAAGCGCAGGCCATTTTTCTACGCTGTTAATGAACTCCTCCGTATCGTCCGTAATAGTTCCCGCCATGGCGACAAGAGACGTGGCGCCGCTTCAAATGCCGGTTCTTTCCCGTGGTTCACCTATTTTGTCCACCTGGTGGACCACGGGTAAACATATTCTTCCGTGGTCCACGTGATAATCGCGTAAATTATTTTTATTGAAATATATTGCCTATTGTCCACCTCTTTTCATTGGCTAGATTAAATCTATGCAACATTGATCCAGACAAATTAAAAAGTACACCGAATGTTTTTTTTTTAAATTCATTTATTGAAATAATTTACTTCAATTAAAATGATGATTACTTAAAACTAAAATTGCTCTCAACGTAGTTTCTCCAATGCGAAATTGATTGGAATTTCACCATTTAGTTGCATTTCTTTTATTTACTTCTTTATTCAATTTCGAATGATAAGACTCTGCACTATTATTGGTGCGGTGTCTTTCACCAAATACGCACAAAATTTCACTGAATTTATCAGTCAGCCAAAAACTTTCAACGTACTTTAAGAATAGTAACATTTTTTTGCTATCACTGCTTTCAGACTTAACATACTCCAATCCTTCTTTGATGCTTTCATTGGGTATCAAAGGTAGAGCAGCAATTAATACAGCGATCCGCTTTTCTCCTTTCGATTTTAAGCCTAACTTTTTGGCCATCTTCCAAATCGCCCTCTTCCAATGATAAAAACAACCGCGCAATGTTACATGTGGAAAAGCGCATAAAATAGCATTTATTGCGGCTTTCTCGAAATCAAGATGCATTGTTTTAGGATTGAAATTTGGTAACTTTGATTTAATTAAATCGAACACAATCGAATATGATTCCTGTTTTTTGTTCGGCATCAATACGTATATCAGCGGTACAACTTTTGTAGTCGTTACAGTACTTCCGATATCTCCATGTAATATGTACAATTGTTGGAATGGTTTCGGACAACAAGAAAAAGTGGCATCACCGAAATATTCAGTAACATCAGTTTCGGAACTGTACTTGCCAGCTAGTGGTTGGCTTGATAACTGGTGTGTAGGCTGATTTCCAATCTCGTACTGCAATTGTATCTAAAGCAGTAACTTTACAATATTGAGTTGTGATTTCTTGAGATTACTGTGTTCCGGTTTGAAGGGCAATGATTCCAGAGAAATTACAGGGCTTAGAGACATAATATCTTAGATCTCTGGGTGACGAGCTGTCACGTTAGTGAACAAAAAGGAATTTAGTTGGGAGGAGAGAGGTAAAAGGTGGAATAATAAACAGTTATAAATACAAATATATTAAAAATAAAGATTAAAAGGGATGATAAGAAAGGTAAAGTGAAATTAAGAAAAAGGTGTAAAAGCATAAAAAGAACTAAGAGGGTTAAGTGGCTTCCAGCAGGGAAAGGCTCGCGGTTCAATAGTCCGCAGCAGGTTCAGTAGTCTGCAGCAAGACCAGTAGTCCGTAGCAGGTTCAGTGTTCACAGCAGGATCAGAAGCCTGGAGCAGGTTCAGCGTTCAGCATCCCACAGCAGGGAATGGCTCGCAGGTTCAGCAGCCTGGAGCAGGTTCAACGTTCAGCATTCTTCAGTAGGGAATGGCTCGCAGGTTCAGCAGCCTGGAGCAGGTTCAGCGTTCAGCATTCCTCAGTAGGGAATGGTTCGCAGGCTCAGTAGCCTGGAGCAGGTTCAGCGTTCAGCATTCCACAGCAGGGAATGGCTCGCAGGTTCAGCAGCTTAGAGCAGGTTCAGGGTTCAGCAGGCTTTCAAGGTTCAGCAGTCATGCATGAATGTGAGGGTTCAGCAGCCGGCAGCAGGGAATGGTACTTATGTAATGGTCGAAGCCAACTGTTCACTGGAGATGTTATTCACTTGGAAGCCAACTGTTCTCTTCATGTTCCTCTTTTGGAAGCCAGATCCTCACTGCCCAACTCAATCAATTCGATTTAAAATGTAAACTTTTAGTGATTCAAATCTGGAATGACAAAATAATTCATTTTTATAATGAATGGCCAGATATAATTCGACCTCAAAACTATAAAACCTTATGAAGATGGTAGAGGTTGCTAAGCGACGAATGATGTTTGAAGTATGACATGATGAAATGATGTAAAGAAATAAAATTTTTGGAAAAACGTAAGTTTTACAGGTTTAAAATGAGATATTTATATAAAGCATATTAATATTATGATGAGAAAATTATGCTTTATCGTATGAACACGGATAAAAAGATATTAGTTATATGAAAATTTGGTATGTATGTATCTATAAATTCTATGAATAAGTGCTAGTTTTGAGATGAAAATAGGGATAACATGTACGTTTACATATTGTAGTCAATATGTAATGTTACAGAGCGCAGTGCAGTGCTAGGTAATGATTTGGACTATCATGTTCCAATAGCTGTGTGTTACTGTGCTGTTATGTGGCAGGCATGTTGCTTACCATCAGGCACATGACCTGCTCGTCTCGTCACTCTATGCTATAAAAAAATAAATTGTTCAGGTGATAAAATAACTTCACGCTTTTTCAAATCTTTTTCTATTTGAGCAAATATCCGGTCGGGTGGAATAAAAGTGTTAGGTGGCCACACTTTGTCATATTGTAATTGTAGTTTAGCGTGTGGCAACACCGACCCTTTCATGCTCTGCTCGTCCCATGGCGTACACGCCGATGTACTAAGATAATTACTGGAAGACTAATAAACACAAACAAGGACTAATGGGATATGTTAGATTCTCGAATTTGGGAAGTTCGCCCAGTAAATTGACTTGTCCCTCAAGTCTCTCGGCGGCTGGCAATTTTGCGTAGGAATAGAATTCCTTTATGTTCCCAATCGGATAGGCACGCCTATTATAATCCTGGAGTTGTCCCCCTGGCCCGCGTGGCATTGTTCTCAGGTCCGACATCTTGTTACAGACCAAGCTAGAAAACTTTCCCGTGCTTTTAAAATCGATGGTGCCGTCCACCATCTTCGGAACATGCTTCTGTAATTTGTTGAGGTACGGGCCCAACATTGCTATCTCGTCTCGTAGATCATCGGTATTATGATTCGCTGGCATTATCTCATCAGCGTTTGCGAGCAGGTGGTTTTGCCATATAGCTCCTGGTATCGGATTATTTTCTTCGAATCTCCTACGGTATCGCTCTGGAGTATTCGGGTCAGCTAATGCTACGACTGTCCTGCGTAATGAAGAATACATTACGTTCTGTGGCTGAGGAATAAACCTTCCCACTGTTGGTTTTGCTACCGTTGGAATATAAACTCCTTCATCGTAATGAACGAATCCGACAGCGTTAATTACTCGTCTTATCGGTTCCGGTGCAATGGTTACAGTCTGTGCGACGTGCAGCAGGTCGGCATTTACCTGTTAGTAATACGCCAGTTCAGTATCTCTGGCTGGTAATGGATACGCACACTTTACGTTCTCTAATTTTGCCTCTAACACGGCTAAAAACACGCGGTACTGAGCGTAAACACTTGGTACCACAATTTCGTGGTACGATACGGCGATGAAACTGAGATGGCACAATCCAAATCCTATTGCACGGGTTGTAATTGACAAAGTGATTGCTTTAAGGGTTTAGTTCTCTCCTATTTTATTAAGTAACTCATCTCTTGTTTTGACTCCTAGGTGCAGAGTTGATTTTATCAGATCTTGGACCTTGTCCATAGTCTTGGCTCCTTCAAATTTTCTTTTCGTTTCTATTCTAGCCGTTTGGAAACCCTGACGGGACCGTGTATGACCGCGTCCTCTACGAGGTGGACGGGTTGCTCCCTTTTGCGTTGGTGGGCACACAAAATGTTAGTACACAACTCACACAAGATGATATAGTCAGATTGCCTAAGACTACACGCTCTTGACGTGAGATTAAAAGACCTAACAGACTTGTGGAACAATAGTAATTAATATTTAGTCGTATACTTTTGTATCAATCTATTTTTATCAAACATTTAATTGTTTTGGTTTTGTTATAGTACATTACATAATATGAAAATGTCAAATGACAATGACGTGATTTTGCTGTCATTGTACTATAATGCGTTTTGTTCGTGTTTTTTTTTGTAAACTGAATTATCATAAGCATTTACTTGGATCTTTAATTTAACAATATCATTTCACAGTAGGCTGCCACATCTCAAAAAAGAAGATGGAATTAATGTAATAAATTAATATAAATGAACATACAAAATTAAATAACTTTTTCTTTAAGTTTAGTGTAAAGGTTTTCATGGTTTTGAACAAAACAATTTTACTTACTTGTACTCACTATTCATCTGTTTGTCACAGCCATGAAATCTTATAAGCCCCTGATGTAAATAGTTAAGCTGTAAAAGTTTATAATTACAGAGATGTAAAATTATTATTTTCAAAAAGGGAAAGATGTTAGGTGGCCACACTTTGTCATATTGTAATTGTAGTTTAGCGTGTGGCAACACCGACCCTTTCATGCTCTGCTCGTCCCATGGCTTACACGCCGATGTACTAAGATAATTACTGGAAGACTAATAAACACATACAAGGACTATATCTGGATTTCATTACATGCTGCCTGCCCTTATTGTCGCCCAGACAGCTCTCGCCGTTCAAACAACAATAAGACAAAAAGAGTGCCCGACTACAGGAAAAATTATTTCTACTCTTTTGACGGGTCTAGGTGCTTCTGTTGTCAACCACTTTCCAAGCATGGCTACCATGCCGGTATTGTTATTTTGCCAAGAACAGCCATCTGCTACTATTCGTAATACTTTGATTTCCTCATTGATATCTAAATTAGTTAAAAAGTGATGAACGGCTGAAATGATTTCATTACTACCTTTGTTGTGTGTGATTTCATTCCAGGTAAATGCAAATATGTTTTCTTTGGTCAATTTTGCCTTAGAGCAACCAAGTACTATAGTCATCTGGTTATACCAGTTGTCCATGACGAGGATATGCCCTGCATCCAGATACCCCTCCATCAGTTCCAACACAACTTTTGCAGTTGTGTTAGTGAACCCATGGAGCGGTTCTGGGTGCATGGGCGTTTCTTTGCCGGTGTACAGTTTGCATTTCAGCAGATACCCTGTAGTCGCCTCACACAATTCGAAGGATTTGATACCAAATAGTGCAGCTTTCGAACGTATACATTGCCGCCAGCTTAGGCGACCCTTCCATAGAAGTAAAGACTCGTCTAAGCTGAGATGTTGAACGGGAATGTAAAGTTGCGAAAACATTTTGTTGCAGTGGTCGACTATTGGCGCCACTTTACCAATTTTTCGCGCATAGTCGTGAGTCGTAGTTTCACTGTCACTTACAAAGTGTAGAAACTTTGTAAGTAACCGATTCCGTGCGGTTGGCTCCCTAGAGGCGCCATGAGTATTTTTTGCGAATGGCGGGTGGCGCTCGAGAGGAGCCAAAATGTTTATCCGTAAAACTCTAATAAAATAACATTTCTGAAGTGTACTCCCTTTACAAAAGTGTCTTTATTTGTATCATAGATTACGATTTCAGTGTTAGTTTCGGGATATTGCATGAAAACACACACTTCAGGAGTTGTAAACCTTTTCAATACAAATAACATTATGATCTATTAATACGGATACGTAATTATTTTTTATGTTAGATACTTAGAAAATAATTAAGAACTAATTTTACTGTGAATTGTTACTATAGATAGAGAGTGATTTATCTATTACCTAAACTAGGTTCATCCGCGTGCCATTTAACAAAAAGAGATTTTTAGGTGCCTACATATTATAAAATATTTTCTTAAATAAAAATTGCCTTTGGCAGGCTTTGTCTTTTGACAGACAGCATTGGAAGAGTTTTGGGGAAGCCTTTGCCAAGCAGTGGGATGACAATGTTAACTATAAAAAAAAATGTCTTAGTTACCTACTTGATTTATTGTATATATAATCAGGGATTAGGATTATGTTATTTTAATTAGATGAATTTAAACTAGAATTAGTGTATTTTTTTAATTAATATTATTTATTAACTGAATTGTGTTGTTTTATTTTAGAAATACATAGGAAATATTGTAGAAAATTTTTTTACGTCATGAAAACGACAGTTCATCTCTTTCATTTTTAAAATAATAAATAATTATGTTAGCAGTACAGCCATTTCCGCACGATCATCAAGTTTGCAGCTGTGTAAGTTTTTATTACGGGCACAAACGCACAAAGCGCTGTTTCAAAGCTTATCTAAATTACTTTTCTTTAACAAAAACAACACCCGAAAAGCACCCATTCAATAACACAGTCATAAAAGCGTTTGTTATCGCTCGGCCCGACCGCGGCGGCGTTTTTCGCTTGACAGAAGCGAGCGAGCGGTTATGCTGTCTTCTTATTTCACTCGCAATCTGACGTTCGTGGTGTTCACAACGAAAGTTTCTCTGAGTGCCTTGGAAGTTCGTTCGCTTTTCGACTTAGTGCATCGAGTTGAAGTGATCTCCTCTGCCTAGTTCGAGCCTGTGGACTTGTATTATTTCGCGCATACCAACCTTGTGTATAGACGCTTTATTGTGCAGTGTGCATTTTACTGTGCTAGAAGACTGTTATTGAAGTTATCTGGTAAGTTATCTATACTAATATTATATATAAAGAGGAAAGATTTGATTTTTTGTTTGTTGGAATTGAATAGGCTCCGAAACTACTGAACAGATTTGAATAATTCTTTCACTTTTGAAAAGCTACATTCTTCCTGAGTGACATAGGCTATATTTTGTTTTAAAAAAAATGGGGATCCTTACTTAAATTACGATAAAGTGTAAAAAAATATCAAAAAACTTCCTTACAGCGTACGCGATACGCTGCGAAAACTATTGATACTAATGTAATGTATAAGTAATGTTTAATGCCCGTGCGAAACCGCTAGTGTTACATATTATTATCAAAAATGTCTGTGTATTTAAACCGTTAGTTGACACCACTAATCATTGACTTACTTTTTTTGAAGTGTCAAAACAATTTTGTTCCATAGAAATTATGGTAACCGTATCCTCTGACGTCACAGTCACGTCACGTAATGGACGAATCTATTACTGGTTATGAAGCGATAAATATTGGAATTTCACAAATTAGATTTTAATGAAAAAAAAGTTAAATACTGCAAATCGACATCTTTTAGTAAAATAGTTATTTTTGGATGTAAGTAAGGAAATGTTATCTTAGTTTATTATTTTCTTTTTCAGTTCCTGGAATAATGGCTTGGAGTCCTCCAAAATCACCTCTACCCGGCCCATCAAACTGGGATCCATTATTTGCCGAGTTGTCGGGTGTGATGTGTCCCCAGAATATCTTGACGGACATACCAATGCCTGATATTACTGACGCAGATTTATATGGCATTTTGTCTGGAAACGCAGACGACATGCTTGACGAATGCTTGCTTGAAAACCCAGATGACGATGAAGCCGAAGTAGTACCTGCAGAAGATCCATTGCCTACTGGAGATATATTGTCGGTAGAATATCCCTTGGAAAATACCTCTGAAGGAGCATCAACTACTGAATGGCATCCTGGTAATCCTGTCGACACGCCTGAAATTCCTTTTACGGGCACACCGGGCTTGTTGCCGCCACATAGCATGGATGGCAAATCTCCAGCAGATTTCTTTTTTTTGTTTTTTAATTTAAATTTGCTGAATTTAATTTTGGAGTGTAGCAACAAATACGGAAACCAACTAAAGGCAACAGCCCGTACTTCTCACGCGAGATTTCATAGGTGGACAGATTTAACCATGTCCGAACTAAAGACATTTGTGGGTGTTATAATATTTTTGGGAACCGTAAAATTAAATAGGATGGCTGAATATTGGTCAAAACATTATTTGATGAGCCTTAGTCCTCACTTATTTATGCCAAGGGACAGGTTCTATTTGATCTTAAGGGCATTAAATGCTCAAAATAATGAACGGACAGAGAGTATTTTTAAAATAAAAAGTATTGTTGATATGTTCAACGAATCAATGTTATCAATATATTACCCGTCAAAAAATATTGTAATAGACGAATCACTTATATTGTGGAAAGGGCGTCTTTCCTTCCGCCAGTACATAAAAGGAAAAAAACATAGATATGGCATCAAATTGTATGTATTAGCTGATGTGCATGGAATCATTTTAAAAATTCATGTGTATGCTGGCGCTGGGGATCAATTGGTAGGCGGCAGAAACCATGTGAAAAAAGTGGTAATGTTATTAATGGAAAAATACGTCAACAAGGGCCATTCTCTTTACCTTGACAATTTTTACACAAGCGTGGATTTAGCAGAGAAACTTCTGGATAAAAATACTTATGTAACAGGTACTCTTAGAGCAAACCGCGCGGGTAATCCCAGTCCCAGTTTGACTAATATTAAATTAAGAGCTGGAGAATCTTTAATTCTACATAACAATAAAAATATTGTGTTTACCAATTGGCAAGACAAAAGAGAAGTGCTGCTCCTGAGCTCAGAACATACTAGCAATTACAAACCTACTACGAGTCGCCGTAGCCGAACTCCGAAATTCAAGCCGTCGGTGCAAATAGAATACAACAAACATATGAGGGCAATAGATAAGCACGATCAACTACTAAGTTATTATTCATGTGACCACAAAACAGTACGTTGGTACAAAAAAGTAATAATACATATAATGCAAATTTGTTTAATTAATGGCTTCTTGTTATATCGGAAAATTAATAATTCTAATATTGAATTATATTCTTTTAGAAAACTTCTATTAGAACATTTACTGCCGCCACAAAATGTCCCAGAGCTCACTAGGCCTCTGTCTCATGGAAAAATCCATTTGCCAACCATATTCCCAAAGCGTGGTGGAAGGGTTATGAGAAAACGATGTCGTGTCTGCTACGCTAGGACAAAAAACAGGGTTCTAGTTTTATATGGCTGTCCTGATTGCCCACAGAACCCAGGGTTGTGCCTCACCCCATGCTTCCGTGAGTATCATAAATATTAATTATGTTTATGTATCGTTTTGCGGGAGAAATGTCGCTAGTGTGGGTTAGAAACATTATCATAACACGTTAAATTGAATACACATATCTAATTAAGAAATGTTTATTCAAATAATGGTCACAATGTCATAATTAAGATAATAACGAATCAGTTTCTTTGATTATTATAATGCTGTAATTAACGTTTCAATAAATATATAAATAAAAATAAACTAACTTTTTATTCAACACAACCTTCTGCATTTCCTTACAATCAAAACCAGGAGCCCAATTCTCGTGTTCGTGATATTTATCATCATACGACATATATCACTAAAATATAGTTTTTTGTATGGATTTGATGTGACATCCGCCATGTTTTCAAAATATTACAAGCACGGGAATTGGGCTCCAGCCTTGTTGAAAATTTCTAAAATCAACTTTGAATGTACTAACGTTCTAAGCTGCTTTTAGAAATGTACCAACAAAGCTTGACGTTTAGTAAATAAATAAATAATATATTTTTGATAGACTAACTTATATTTATCACAATCATCTGTTAAGACTTGTACTACTTAAGTCTGTAGCTGTAATTATGGTAGCTGAGTACCTAACTAAAATAACATTTTAAATACTCTTTAAATTTGAGATTTTAAAAGGTAATAATTTAAAGAAAAACCTAAATAAACGCAAGTGTAAACGTTTCAATCCACACTAAGGCCCTGAACAGTCGACGCAACACCAGTGCAACCTCTAGTTGTTTTCTGCTGTAGACTCTTCTATGAGACCGCAAATGGCGCGATGCGTTTCAAAATACGCATCATTATATGTTCGCGTCACGTTAAACGTTTTTACTTAAGTTTATTTAGTCTTGAAAATTTCTAAAATTTTTTGCATTTTTTCATATCTGGTATTTATATCAAATCGCAGCAATTCATTTGATACGAGCTGCCCAAAACATTTACATCCATGTATATCTAATACTTTAGGAACTTGGTCTTCTCTTTCCGTCATCTTCTCCGTGCAGGTTGAATTGTCTTTTGTGACAACTTTTGGCGGGACACGGTTAGCTTCTTGCCCTGCCCCATCACTCTTATATTTTTGATTAGGTTTGCATAAATCCTGTTGAATACAAGTCCTTTCAACAAAGTCACCGTCGTCGTCACATTGCGTTTCAATTTCAGCCTGATTTTGATTTGGTTCCCAGAGATCATAAGACTGGGAATCCTGTTGGGAACACATTTGTTCGAACAACTCGTCGTCGCTTTGCGTTTCAATTTCAGTCTCAGGTATGTATTTTCGTTTTTTAAAAAATCCTTAAACAAATGATAATATTTATTGAGGTACTATATTAATCTATAGTTAGATTTAAAGCATATTCTGATTGATTTAGCTACAGAGGTCAGTATGGGAGTAGAAGGACTGGGTACTAATGCAGGACATAAATAAGTGAGATTTCTACTAAATTATTTGTTATAGTATACAACGATTCCGATACGTTAATCTGACACTGTCGTTATTTTTTTACGATCATTAATTACGACACAAAATATGATTCATTACTTTTCCGATGTATTTTTTTTACTGTTTAATATTTAAATAACAAATAAATAAATATTTTGAACATAATCTATCAAACACAGTCTTTCGATCCCAAGAAAGGTAGTCTACTGGTACTATGGGGTTTTATCTGATAGTAGACAGGTATCCGGTTATTGACAGTAGTAGATTCATATAGTAAATGAAAATTATAAACAATCATAAAGGTAAGAACTATAAAATTAAATGCTTTTGAAAATGTTGTTTTTTATTTTACTAAGTCTTACGAATTATTTTATAATATACTTAACACATAGAATTGTTCAAACAATGTTTTAAATTTATTAATTCAAAATAAATGTTATAAACCAAAATCATACATAATCAATCATTTGTATCGTAATTCGTTATCGTATAGGACCACTACGATGTACATAATAATATCGTTATAGCCCTATCGTTGCATATCTATTTATTTTTCGATTTCTTTGATTTGTTCGAAACAGACAGATTTCAATCAAAAACTTTAATTAATACAACGTTCGTTTGTTTATGAAATAATATTAAATATGTATTTGACCGTTATACACAACTAGCATGGTTATATCGCGATCTAAGATAAAATAAACGCATTGATAAATCAATCGTGCCAAACATATAGCAAAAGGTTTACAACAACTGATAAAAATCAGTCACTTACCTTCCATTTCCGTATAAACACTTAATTTGTCAGTTCTAAACACTTCAAATGATTTATTAGACCGCTTACGTTCGCGTTTGAGTTGAGACTATAATAAAAACAAGTGGAAAGTGACAAAACAGCGATCAGTTATACTACATGGCGGGTGGCACTCGAGAGGAGCCATGAAATTTCATGGCGCGTGGCGCCCTAGAGGAGCCACGAAAAGTTTGTTCGCCGCCAGGCACTAAAGTTTAATAAAACCTCCGCCGCATTGAATCGGGTAACAGGAATGCATTACGACTCATGACTTGCCGAAAATTTGCCATTTCCAGGAGACCCCCTGCCCAATAGTCTTGAAATTTTGTACGATGACAAAACGACATGCAAATTAAGACGGCAAAATATTGATACAACATTGGTATCGTGACATCTGCCCAATAGTCTTGAAATTTTGTACGATGACAAAACGACATGCAAATTAAGACTGCAAAATATTGATATAACATCGGTATCGTGACATCTGCCCAATAGTCTTGAAATTTTGTACGATGACAAAACGACATGCAAATTAAGACGACAAAATATTGATACAACATCGGTATCGTGACATCTGCCCAATAGTCTTGAAATTTTGTACGATGACAAAACGACATGCAAATTAAGACGGCAAAATATTGATACAACATCGGTATCGTGACATCTGCCCAATAGTCTTGAAATTTTGTACGATGACAAAACGACATGCAAATTAAGACTGCAAAATATTGATATAACATCGGTATCGTGACATCTGCCCAATAGTCTTGAAATTTTGTACGATGACAAAACGACATGCAAATTAAGACGGCAAAATATTGACACAACATCGGTATCGTGACATCTGCCCAATAGTCTTGAAATTTTGTACGATGACAAAACGACATGCAAATTAAGACGGCAAAATATTGATACAACATCGGTATCGTGACATCTGCCCAATAGTCTTGAAATTTTATACGATGACAAAACGACATGCAAATTAAGACGGCAAAATATTGATATAACATTGTAAGGGTCCCCGGCTAGCTTCCCTCACAATGTTAAGTAATCTCCTAAGTAGGATAAAATAACAGAAACACTTTAACAAATTCACACGTTTATTACTGCTTTTCAAATGAAATAACACACTTATTACGCCGTAAATCAAAGAGGCGGGAACTTACAGCTAAATGCTGATTAAAAACTTAACTTAAATTATGTCAGCATACAAAAATGTTTAATGATCAGATTCTCTTGGCTTCTGCCTCCTGGTTAAGCCAGCTTTTACAATTTATTAAAGATGAATTGAAGACTACACCACTTATGCGGGTTAGAGAGATCTGATCTTAGTAGACAAAGAATGAGTACATGTATTTCGGTTTAAGATCTATTTGAAAACAAAATATAGGAAATAACCCCTGATAATTTTACATTAGCAATACCGTTGTAGGGGATAAGTTCAACTATGAATTATGAGAAATTTATACATAAGGATTCTAATATTTAAGTAAGCAACCTAATAATGATAGCCTTGAAGTGTTAAATACAAATATAGATGCTTGTTTTCTGGAGCAACAATTAAATGAGGTAATAAGGAATAAGGTACGTTCACTCAGCAGGACGTCAACAGGGTTTAAAATAAATTCAGACTAATAAGATAAACTGTGACGTCACGAGCGGCACGTCATAGCCCGCGTTGCTTCCTTCGCTTTGCTTCTACACGCTGGGAACGCGCGAGGAAGAATGTACGCAGATATGTTAACGGTAGTATATCACCCACCTGAGATGTTGTGAACGGCGTTTGAAAGCACGTCAGGTGCAGAACTGATCACCCGAAGATAGGAGCTGATCGTAAGAAGGTCCAGCTAGTCGTCTGAAGCTAGTCTGAAGCTGGTCTGAAGGTTGAAGCTGGTCTGAAGGTGAAGCTGGTCCTCTGAAGGTGGTCTGAAAGTTGAAGCCAGCCGTCTGAAGGTGAAGCCAGCCGTCTGAAGGTGAAGCCAGCCGTCTGAAGGTGAAGCCAGCCGTCTGAAGGTGAAGAGAAGTGGCCTGCCTGGTCTCGGCCCTCTGGATCTCTGGAATAGCTTTCTGGATAGGCACAGCTCCCTTGCCGAACACTTCTCTGAAATAAAACATCAAATTATACACTGCTCCTTCAGGACTATCCACGATTTTCTATGAACGCAACTTGCCGCTACAGGAATCAAATCACACCTATCGAATTTAACTAATAATATTCTTACCTGCACCTTCAGGATTATTCACCACTTGTTACAAGAACGACTTGTCGCCAGAGGAGTAAAACGTAGAATGATCTCATTCCCTGCTCTTGTCAAAAAGGTGGACGATTTCATATAATGAACTTTGGACTTTTTGCACACGACTTCGACCTTGAGTGACGCTGGCAGAGGACCTCTCACCATTTCCGGGTCTATTTTCAATGCCTTAAGGTCGATAATCGCAAAGCCACGAGGAAGGTTCTAGAAATCTCCAGAATGTGACTGTTTCCGGCTTCTAATATGACGGTTACGCCATCTATGCGTTAGGTGGCGAAACGCGTTGCCCACCGGAGACGTTGCTTCTTGACAGAGCCTAAAGCTTCGAGTGTCTTACTATAGATGTCGCTGTAAGTCAATTTTCACGTTCTATTAAAAATCCAATCTCATTCCACTAGCACAAAATTTAAACCGTTACAATACCCCTCTACCCATCGAGAGTTTCACTGGATGATGTGAAACTACGCTGCCCTCAGCGTAACCCGAAACTAGACAAAACTACCAATTTTCTGAACATGATATCCAACTAGTACTCCATGAAATCATCTTACAAATTCGCACATGGCTGAGCAGTAAACGTAACAAAACATCAAAAACTCATGTTCTGAAAAAAAAAAAAAATCAAAAACACCGCTCCAGCCCATGTGTTTTGAATGTGTAAATGATCTAAAAATTCTGAAGTACATTTTGTTAGATAATGTCAGTATAAAGTTGACATCTATGAGCTAAAATATCAAATCTGACTCCTGGCTTTGGTATGCAGGATCAAACATCTCTCTTAACTGAAACAAACATCATATTTAAATAAAAACCGACCAAAAAAATATGTTTCCCGACACTAATATCTGGCAAACCTAATTTTAACTAGTTAGAGAAAAAAAAAAATATATCAAAAAAAAATACTTTCAAAAATGTGTATGTTTGTGTGTGAGTTTAAATATGTCTCCATATTTAAAGTTGTATGTTATATATACTGAATATTTAATGTTTTACATAGATATAAATAATAATGTGAAGTAAGAATGGTTGTATGTTTTATGTACTGAATATTTAATGTTTTACATAGATATAAATAATAATGTGAAGTAAGAATGGTTGTATGTTTTATGTACCTACCTAAAGTATTTAGTTGTGTGATCACTCCTTTTATACAACCTCAAAATTCCGAGCATACCTGTCATACTTCTCCATTCATACTTCCTCACACTCTGAATCATTTCATCAATCATTACCTTACATGCGTCAAATAGAGGTACCATCGCTTCATCGCGGGCACTCCAAACTTTACACAAAGAATTTCTCCGCGATAACTCACTTCAAAACATGTGGTTACGCTTTGAAATTCTCCCTTTCATGAAGTCCCTCCCCGTGTTGATAAAAGTTTTATGAGTGGAAATCCCAAATTTAGAATAGCTGATCGTTTATTGTTGTTGTGGTATAAAGGCTTAAATTTTAAAGTGGTTACCAACCGCCACTAAGCTAAATTGTTGTTGTGATATAAAGGCTTAAATTTTAAAGTGGTTATCAACCGCCACTAAGCTAAATTGTTGTTGTGGTACAAAGGCTTAAATTTTAAAGTGGTTACCAACCGCCACTAAGCTACGTTTTATTAAACTACTGTTTCCAAATGTACTAATGTGAATGTAATGTATTATATAATATATGTATGTAATGTATGTATATGAATGTAATGTATGTATATATGTGTTTATATAAGTAATGTGTCTTTAGTTATGTAGGTACTATACACTGAGTACTAATAAAAATAATACTTTGTCTTCGCTCCTGTAATCCTTTCCCTTTTTGTAAATCAAACTCCAGGACTGATGTTCTACTGTCTTCATATGACCTGTCTTGTCCGGGGTGAACCCTTTCTTTCGTGTCTGTCTCTATTCCCAAAAAAAATCCTAACGCCAGGACGGTTGTTCTCCTATTCATTTAACCTGCTTTGTCCGGGCTTCTAATAGTGTCACCTTTTAGTGGCACTATATATCTGAAATTAAAGTAGGTAAGTATTCCCACAAAATGGGTACAAGCACATATATTGCACCCTGGATTTCTGTGTTCGAATGATCTAATTAATCGGCTCTAAAAAAATGTTCGTCTAACAGACCTCACTGTCCATACGAATCAGGTACTAGAAAAGACGAAAGAACACTCTGCAAATGCTGACCGTTGGCCTACCACGACGTACCTGGCTATATTCAGCCCTCAACTAACGATTGTTGGTATTCCCATAAAATGGGTATCACCACACCAACGTGGTGACCCGGGACCTACCTCAACAACATGGCGAACCGCGCCATGTAACAGAGTCGACTCTTGGTATCCCCATAAAATAGGCACAATAACACATATTGTCCTTGGAGACTACCTCATCGACATTTGCCTAGCTAACTGAGTGACGTAAAACTGTCGTTGGACCCCCATAAAATAGGTTCACATACACGAGATGCACCTGAGGCGTACCACAACGACATATCCATCGACATACCCCTCGATATACCCGTCGATATATCCGTCGATATACCCGTGACTAACCGAGCCATGCACAAAACAATCGTCTCAAACAACCGCCAGTAGGCCGACAGCAATAGCACCCATCTGCAATTTCCCACGCTTCATCTATAAATAGCCTATACCTGATATCGTATCAACAAACTATGTGTCCCCTACTATGGACCCTTATAAAATTTAAATTTATAACAAAATGCTATATGTCCCCTACTATGGACCTTCATAAAATTAAAATTCGAACACGAAGAAATCTCAAAACAATACTTAAGTCGCAGATGGATTTGTGTTCACTGAAACTCGAACAACAAAACTATTTGAAGAGAAAATAAATATTTCTAAAACTTTTGTAAAAAAAAAAAAATGTTCGAAATAAACGATGTTTGTGTTGTTTCCCTAAAATCTGAAAAACAAAATCTAAGTGAAGACAATCTGAATTCACAAAATTTCAAAAAAACTTTCAAAACAAACGAAGTGTTTGTTTGTGTTGTTCACTGGATCTACATGTGCTGAAAATCAAATTTGATCTTCTAAAGAGTATGGACTGCAAAATAATTCGAAGAGAAAAAAAAATTCAACATTTTTCAAAGAGAAAAAAAAATTTCAAAAAAAAATTTCGAAAAAATTCAATGGTTTGCTCCCTTGTGGCTGGAACTCTCCTACCTCTAAATCTCCAATCTGGTTATGAAAAAATATTTAGAACCAAAAAAATTTCAAAGAAATAAATAAAAATTTCAGAAAAATTCGAGAAAAGTTCGCTGGTTTAAATCGAGTTGCCTGGAACCATCTAAACCTAAAATGCAAAACAAGTTGACTTAAAACAAACTGGTCAACAAAAAAAATTTTGCACCTTTATAAAAAAATTAAAAAACTTTAAAAAACAATGGTATTGTTCGTGTTGGCTGGCACTCTTTAAACCCAATAAAACGAAATCTATTTTTGAGCAAGAAAAAAAATATGGACTAAAAAAATTTCAATAAAATTTCAAAATTTTCGGAAGAAATTGTTGATTTGGTTTGCGTTGGCTGGAATCTTCCGACCCTTAAAAACACAATCTGATTACCCTTAAGAATGGAATGGTATAATTTCAAAAAAAAAATTTCCAAAGATATTGATGGCTTGCTTCGTATTCGCTGGAACCTTTTAAGCCCAAAAAGAAAATCTTTGAAAGAAGCACGGACTGCTAAAATTTCAACAAAATTTCACAAAAAACATTCCAAGATATCGATGTCTTGCTTCGTATTCGCTGGAACTCTTTAAGCTCAAAAAGAAAATTTCGATTTAAGAAGCATTGATTCCGTAACGTAACGTAACACGCTTGCTTGCTTGGTTGGCCGCTTGGAGCCCTAAAGCCGAAAACGCAAAGCTGATATGATAAATATGGATACTTAAAATTTCAAAAAAATCAAAAATAAAAATATCCCTAAAAAATTTAAATAAAAACAAACAAACGATGGCTCAGTCCGTGTTCGCTGGACGCCTTCGGACCCCAAAAATCAAAAACTGATTTAAATGTGGTTATCTCAAATTTCAAAGAAATTTCAAAAATAAATTCGATGATTTTGTTCTTGTTGTCTGGAACCCTACGACTGAAACTGAACTCACATCCTTACGAGAAAATGGATAATGTAAACGGGTACGTATGAAAGTTCAATAAAATTTCAAAAAAAAATCCACACAAAACTCAAAACCCCACACGATGTCGCTCGTCAAATAGTGACAGCTGACCCCCGTGGTAAGGTGAACCGAATATCTGTATGCACACCAAAAAAAACATACAAACTAAAAATAAGTCTGAAAATCAAAGTAGGCACTGAAAATCTAAACCCACATAGAAATTATAACACGCCGACCATG
This sequence comes from Ectropis crepuscularia, assembly GCA_963693475.1. Lineage (NCBI taxonomy): Eukaryota > Metazoa > Arthropoda > Insecta > Lepidoptera > Geometridae > Ectropis > Ectropis crepuscularia. Next base: position 11,640,488 of record OY856368.1, on the reverse strand, counting down.
CCACACCTAGAATTGCAACACAGCGTGATTCCAAATGTCCCTGTAAAATAATTACACATCAAGGAGGTGTTACACGGATATAAAAATAATTTGGAGGCACAAAAATATTGAGCAAAAAAAAAATCTATCGCGTTGTGACGTAACGTTCTCGTTGGTGAATGGTACCTAACATGTTAACACAATATTACAAGTCTACCCTCTATATAGGTACAAATAACACTTTTAAAAAAAAAAAAAAACTTCTCCTTCGGTTAACAATCTGTGAATATACATACACCTTAAAAATACAGTAAAGATATAGCACAGAATTTTCAGTGAAGATTACAGCAGTAAACGGCGATTGTCAAAGTGTTAAGTACCAGTTGGGTAAAATATGTTGAGTTTAAAGCGTACCCTACCGGATTTCTTTTAAAAAAAAATGCCAAATTGTAACCACGTTGCGGTGTCAAAGCGTAAAGTGTAAAAAAAATGTAGGTTTTTGCGTTGGGCGCCAAATTGTAAGGGTCCCCGGCTAGCTTCCCTCACAATGTTAAGTAATCTCCTAAGTAGGATAAAATAACAGAAACACTTTAACAAATTCACACGTTTATTACTGCTTTTCAAATGAAATAACACACTTATTACGCCGTAAATCAAAGAGGCGGGAACTTACAGCTAAATGCTGATTAAAAACTTAACTTAAATTATGTCAGCATACAAAAATGTTTAATGATCAGATTCTCTTGGCTTCTGCCTCCTGGTTAAGCCAGCTTTTACAATTTATTAAAGATGAATTGAAGACTACACCACTTATGCGGGTTAGAGAGATCTGATCTTAGTAGACAAAGAATGAGTACATGTATTTCGGTTTAAGATCTATTTGAAAACAAAATATAGGAAATAACCCCTGATAATTTTACATTAGCAATACCGTTGTAGGGGATAAGTTCAACTATGAATTATGAGAAATTTATACATAAGGATTCTAATATTTAAGTAAGCAACCTAATAATGATAGCCTTGAAGTGTTAAATACAAATATAGATGCTTGTTTTCTGGAGCAACAATTAAATGAGGTAATAAGGAATAAGGTACGTTCACTCAGCAGGACGTCAACAGGGTTTAAGATAAATTCAGACTAATAAGATAAACTGTGACGTCACGAGCGGCACGTCATAGCCCGCGTTGCTTCCTTCGCTTTGCTTCTACACGCTGGGAACGCGCGAGGAAGAATGTACGCAGATATGTTAACGGTAGTATATCACCCACCTGAGATGTTGTGAACGGCGTTTGAAAGCACGTCAGGTGCAGAACTGATCACCCGAAGATAGGAGCTGATCGTAAGAAGGTCCAGCTAGTCGTCTGAAGCTAGTCTGAAGCTGGTCTGAAGGTTGAAGCTGGTCTGAAGGTTGAAGCTGGTCTGAAGGTGAAGCTGGTCCTCTGAAGGTGGTCTGAAAGTTGAAGCCAGCCGTCTGAAGGTGAAGCCAGCCGTCTGAAGGTGAAGCCAGCCGTCTGAAGGTGAAGAGAAGTGGCCTGCCTGGTCTCGGCCCTCTGGATCTCTGGAATAGCTTTCTGGATAGGCACAGCTCCCTTGCCGAACACTTCTCTGAAATAAAACATCAAATTATACACTGCCCCTTCAGGACTATCCACGATTTTCTATGAACGCAACTTGCCGCTACAGGAATCAAATCACACCTATCGAATTTAACTAATAATATTCTTACCTGCACCTTCAGGATTATTCACCACTTGTTACAAGAACGACTTGTCGCCAGAGGAGTAAAACGTAGAATGATCTCATTCCCTGCTCTTGTCAAAAAGGTGGACGATTTCATATAATGAACTTTGGACTTTTTGCACACGACTTCGACCTTGAGTGACGCTGGCAGAGGACCTCTCACCATTTCCGGGTCTATTTTCAATGCCTTAAGGTCGATAATCGCAAAGCCACGAGGAAGGTTCTAGAAATCTCCAGAATGTGACTGTTTCCGGCTTCTAATATGACGGTTACGCCATCTATGCGTTAGGTGGCGAAACGCGTTGCCCACCGGAGACGTTGCTTCTTGACAGAGCCTAAAGCTTCGAGTGTCTTACTATAGATGTCGCTGTAAGTCAATTTTCACGTTCTATTAAAAATCCAATCTCATTCCACTAGCACAAAATTTAAACCGTTACAACATCGGTATCGTGACATCTGCCCAATAGTCTTGAAATTTTGTGCGATGACAAAACGACATGCAAATTAAGACGGCAAAATATTGATATAACATCGGTATCGTGACATCTGCCCAATAGTCTTGAAATTTTGTACGATGACAAAACGACATGCAAATTAAGACGGCAAAATATTGATACAACATCGGTATCGTGACATCTGCCCAATAGTCTTGAAATTTTATACGATGACAAACCGACATGCAAATTAAGACGGCAAAATATTGATATAACATCGGTATCGTGAGATCTGCCTAATAGTCGTGAAATTTTGTACGATGACAAAACGACATGCAAATTAAGACGGCAAAATATTGATACAACATCGGTATCGTGACATCTGCCCAATAGTCTTGAAATTTTGTACGATGACAAAACGACATGCAAATTAAGACGGCAAAATATTGATACAACATCGGTATCGTGACATCTGCCCAATAGTCATGAAATTTTGTACGAGGACAAAACGACATGCAAGTTAAGACGGCAAAATATTGATACAACATCGGTATCGTGACTTGAATGAATGAATGAATGAAAATTCTTTATTGTTCACACCAAAAAGGATACATACAATTTTGAAAAACAGTAAGGCTAGTGATACAACGGGCGGCCTTATCGCTAAAAGCGATTTCTTCCAGGCAACCTTGGGATGGACAGAAATATTTGAAAACTTAAAGCGTGGTGCGCAACAATTAATATTTAAATAATAAGACTATGGAATAGACGTACGTTCTAATAGTACTACATACGAATACATGAAACTACATAAAAAATAAAAATAAAACTAAATACACTAATAAATAAACTAATCATATACTTACATACATAAATATACTGACAAGGTAAATAAATTTACCTAGTTACAAAGATGACAAAGTGACGAGCAACAAGTAACAGCAAATAACATGATTGTAAAGTTTGAAGTGATCACAGAAAGTGTAAAAAAGAACATTAAATAAAATAAAAATTACATAGATTACAGTTTCGACAAATAAAACTCTTTCACGTGATCTTTAAAAGTTGGTAACGATTGCAGCTTTCGGATACAAACTGGCAGATCGTTCCACAGTTGAACAGCCTGAAAGGCAAAGGAATTGCCATAGAATGTTTCAGAGCGTGCAGAAGGGCACATTAGGGTCAGGTTGGTTTTTGACCTAAGAGGACGAGAATGGCAATCCTGCAGTAACGTAAACCGCTCTTTAAGGTAACGCGGTGTGCATGGGTTAAATAAGACGTTGTACAGAAGGGAAAGAATATGAGCGTTACGACGTAAGCGAATCGGTAACCATTTGAGTTTAGCGCGAAATTGAGAAATGTGATCAAATTTTCGTAACCCAAATATAAACCTAATGCAATAGTTTTGGAGGCGCTCAAGTTTATCAAGCTGGTCCTCTCTCAGATCAAGAAAACAAACGTCAGCATAGTCCAAGATGGGGAGTAGGAGAGACTGCGCTAGTGCAATTTTAGTGGCAGTGGGTAAGAAGTTTCGTAGACGCCTAAGTGAGGCACCTGATGCAAAAACCTTACTGCTGATAGATTTAATGTGACTGTCCCAAGAAAGAGTTTGATCCAATGTCACACCCAGATCCCTAACTGAGTCACTAAAAGGTATTACAATCCCATTGAAGATAATATCGGGCATAGTAGACCAGTCTATTCTAGAAACCCAATAAGAACTACCTATTACAATAGCCTGAGATTTTGAAGGATTTACATCCAAGCAAAAAGATTTGCTCCATTTGAGAATTGAAAATAAATCAGCGTTAGTTTTAGATATGGTTACTGCAAGTTCATGAAATGGGGCCTGTGTATAAATTTGAAGATCGTCTGCATAAAGGTGGTAGGAAGAAGTAATATATTTAGAAATAGCGTTTATGAAAATAGCAAAAAGAAGAGGAGATAAGACACCGCCTTGAGGGACACCAGCTGTTGTATTACACCAAGAAGAGAAGGTATCTTCTAGGCGAATCCGTTGCCGGCGTCCTTGTAGGTAACTACGAAGCCATTCGATTACCGGTGGAGATATGTTAATTGAGCTTAATACTGCTAGTAAAATATCGAAATTGACGGCGTTGAAAGCATTACTGAAGTCTAACAGAGTTAGAACAGTAAGCTTGCCGTCATCCATCCCCAAGCGAATATCGTCAGTGACTTTAACAAGTGCAGACACAGTGCTATGCCCAGGTCGGAAACCAGATTGGAAAGGATTAAAGAGATCTTGTCTATTGAGGAATTCATTGAGCTGTTTATGGACAAGACGCTCAAGGATTTTGGATAGGAAAGGTAGGATAGAAATTGGTCGAAATTCTGAAAAGATTTAGGGTTTGACTTTTTGGGCAGTGGCAAAATATGGGCGTCTTTCCAGATTGAAGGGAAAACATTACTTCCAACTGAATTGTTAAAAATGGTACATAGGACAGGAAGGATAATATCAAGGATGGGCAATGACATGTTCCGACTTATATTGTCACTTCCTACCGCGTTGGAAGAGATAGACATAAAGCTCTTCTTAACATCACACTCGGTGAATCGATTAAATTCAAAAGAAGGAAACTGAGGTTTGGGAATGGCATCAAGATAACTAAGTGTTGTGGCTTTAACTGCATTAGACATAGCTGAAGCAGAAGTAAAATGTTGATTAAGAGCATTAAGGTCAGTAAATTTAGAGGTGAGATTAGAACGTGATTTGCCAATTCCCACAGACCTGAGAAATTTCCAGACTTTCGCCGGGTTGTCATTATCTACAGATGCATGAATATGGCGGCGTATTGCATCCCTACACGCCTTATTGCAGCGATTACGGGCCTGAACATATTTTGTTTGATTGTATTCAGAGCAACACAACTTGTATTTGGTCTTAGCTACTGCTTTCCTATGAATCAAACCCTTAATATCTTCAGTGAGCCATGGTGCTGGTAGATGCTTAATTTTTATGGCACGCATTGGAGCATGCACATCATAAAGGCCAATAATCAGAGTATTAAAGATGACAATCTGTTGATCTACCAAATCAGCATTAATAACAGGACACCAATCAATATTTTTTGCATCTTCAATGAGAGCATCGTTGTCCATATTGACATCTGCCCAATAGTCTTGAAATTTTGTGCGATGACAAAACGACATGCAAATTAAGACGGCAAAATATTGATACAACATCGGTATCGTGACATCTGCCCAATAGTCTTGAAATTTTATACGATGACAAAACGACATGCAAATTAAGACGGCAAAATATTGATACAACATCGGTATTGTGACATCTGCCCAATAGTCTTGAAATTTTGTACGATGACAAAACGACATGCAAATTAAGACGGCAAAATATTGATACAACATCGGTATCGTGACATCTGCCCAAGTCTTGAAATTTTGCAATTTAGTAGACTGCTATGCACTATGTGTTTTTACTGTCCATACATGTTTTTGAGAGGTCGGCAGTACTGGATACTCGTACAAATCCCATGTTTTAAACGCTATAGGTATCGGAATGTTATCTTACACCTAATCTTCCCGGAACAATGACAATGATCGACGACCTTCACATCACCAGGTAGGAAATCTACATTGCAAATGTGACATGATTTAGCAGTTAACAGTGTTTCAAGAAAATGGTCTTATATGTAAAAAAAACCATAGAGTATTTATTAGCTTTCCAACAATCTCCTTGGCTCAGATCCTATATAGATTTGAACACAGCCAAAAGACAAATTGCAGCAAACTCATTTGACAAATACTTTTTTAAACTTATGAACAACTCTATTTTCGGGAAACCCATAGAAAACGTTGATAAAAGAGTAAATGTTAAACTGTGTACTAACTGGAATGACGAATGCTGCAAAACCAAATGCAAATATGGAGCTGCTAAGTACATGTCTCTTCCAAACTTTCACAGTTGTACTATTTTCTCGGAAGATTTAGTAGCAGTACAATTGAATAAGACAAAAATCATGTATGACAAACCCATCTATGTAGCCCTTACAGTATTAGAACTCTCAAAGTATTTCATGTATGACTTTCACTATTCCTACATGTTATCCAAATACAAAAACAACTTGCAATTACTATACACAGACACCGACTCTTTTATCTACAACATTAAAACTCAAAACTTTTACGAAGACATTCGATTCGATTTACAAACCCGATTTGACACCTCTGATCTTCCCAACGATAACATCTTTCATCTACCGTTGGTCAACAAAAAAGTTGTCGGGGTAATGACAGATGAGAGCAATGGACGAATCATCGAAGAGTATGTAGGGTTGCGAGCAAAAATGTATAGCTACATTCTAAAAGGTGACTTGCAAATTAAAAAAAATAAAGGTACTTCTGCAGCTATTGTAAGAAAACTCAACTATGAAAACTATCGAAAAGCGACATTGACTATACGCTCTATGATAACAAGTACACATTTACTTGTTATCAATTGAGTAAAAGTAAACCAATTGAATTTATATTGACAACTGTTCGATCTTTCCCATATAAAATTTCACAAAGGAATCCTCTTCAACGGCTTAGCTCCATCTACTTATAGCGCCAACCCCTCTAAAACTCTTTTGAGATGGCGGGTAGAAGTGAATGGTATCCCACCGGCGCCCTCTACACTAAATGACACATATTTAGACTCAAATCCCAGTATTAAAAATAATACTATAGTGAAATACACGGCAAACAAAATACAGATGATAACATACTAGTGATAAGCATAACGTTTATACAAGGATTTCTAGAAAAAAGGTTATTTCTGGCAATGACGATAAGAGATACATTTGTGATGATGGTATAGCCACATTGGCGTGGGGTCATTATAAGATTAAATAAAATATTTTTTAAATCTGTTTACATAATTGTTTTATTCATCAAACCCTCGGTCAGACAGATTCTTATCAATTACATAGTAGGAACACTTTTTGTTGTAGAAATGCATAAAAATAAACGGGCACTGGCTAAACAGACGACGATGCTCTTCCCAAGGGTCATCCTTTCTCTCTTCTCTTCCCATCGCCACACACCACCTCCGCAGTTGAAACACATTGTTCTGTCTTTATATCCTGTATAGAAGAATCAGCTCCCGCAATCTCTTCCGGTGTCTGCCGCTTGTCCTCAGGCCAGCCGACAAAAGTACTTAGACGCGCCGCCCTCGAGCTTAATAAGCATGGGTATAATGGGTAGTATCCGCTCATATTTTTATTTATTTGTTAAAAAACACGCTCTCCATCTAGTGATGCAATCAACTGTTGCAAGGTTACAACATTACACCTAACAGATAACTTATCATCTATAACTTCACCACAACATCCTGCGATAAGTTCTATAGAAAACACATACCACAACACTCCTCGTGTTGCGGAACCATGTTCGCGATAAGCTGATTCGCTTCGTTCAGGTGCTGGTGGGGCTAATCAATATGCTTCATACCGTGGGAACCCTGCGAAAACCGAAGCCCGCGACAGCGTCTCGGGGCCGTACGGGGGTGCCTCGGAGCGCCCACGCCTCGGAAGTCCTACGCATAGCCCGTCTTGCCCCATGGAGCCCTACGCATAACCCGTCTTGCCCCACGGAGCCCTACCAATAACCCGTTTTACCCCGCGGAGCCGGGCGGAGCACACGGAGCCCGGGGGGCGGAGCACCGGCTTGGTCCAGAAACGATGGTCATGTGACATCATCACAAATTACCAACTTACGCGCTTTTTAGCCATTTTTGCGGTTGGTAAAGCTTCGAATGACGCCACTGGTGCAAGTTTTCCATACTTTAGACCCACTATATTTTAGTTCCACCATTTCGCCGACTGGTGGTCCCGAACCGGCAATAAATAGCTACTTAAATGTACCGGGACCCAAGCGATCAGGTAGCCAGGTAGGCAGATGCTATTAGATAGATAACTCTTTATTGTGACAAAAAACAGAAATATTACAGTAAAACACTTACGAACTAGCACCACAAATGGCGGCCTTATTGCTTAGAGCAATCTCTTCCAGGCAACCAGCTTAAAGGAAATTCGCCTACATACATGGTTAGGCGAAGCGAGGTGACATTTTACCCAATACTACTAATTAAATGCTATAGCTATTATACCTATTGTATGACCAAGTCTAAGCCTGTCGTCCCATTTTAGAAAATGAAGTTTGCAACAACTTTGATTCTGATTGTTTTTGTAAAAATATTAAGAAATAAAACAGATATGGCTAAAAAACTAATTGACCATCAAACCAATAAGGTATCAAATTACTCTTTATTTGATTACTCCCGTCTTTTCATTTTTAATTATTTTTTTTCATCCCACGGTTGCCTGGAAGGGATCGCTTTTAGCGATAAGGTCGCCATTTGCTACTATATTTTAAGATTGTTTTTTTAAGTTGTTTGTTTTATTAAGTGCAATAAAGAGTTTATCTATCTATCTATCTATCTATGGCGGGTGAAGCAGCGGTGGGATTCGGTCGAGTTTTAGTATTTAAGCTATTTATGATCCCCTTAATCATTAGAGCAAATAAATCTGACTATAATTAATTACAGGGTAAAACTTTTTTTTTTGTGTGGTGGAAATGCATTGACGCACCGCACCGTCCACCGTGTAGGGTCACGGCAGGTGTGTCAGGCTCGACACCACTAAAAGAGGTGCCTCTACCGACTAAAACCCCGACAGGTTTACCCGGGATGGCAGTGGGTCAAAGTCATGGGGTCACTCTTCGCACTCCCTCCGACGACTTTGACCTAACGCCGGCACCCTTGCGGGCCCGCCTCGCAGGGGGACGGGGCCCCCGCATTTGGCTCCAGTGACGCGCCAGAAACCAGTGGCGCGTCACCGCCTCGGGACGCCTCGGGCCTATGCCTAGGGGGGGTGCCGGGCGGCCCTAAACACCCGACGCTCCAGGCCCTCCAAGTGGAGACGGGGTGTGAGCTCGAGTGGCTCGCCCCCGTGTCCGCTTCCTTCTTTCTCCTTCGGAGAAGCAAGAGGATCCATCTCCCTTTCTCGTTCCTCGGCCTCCCTCCGCGACTTGACTCTCTCGCAGAAGGAGACCACCGCCTACTACGACCTCTCATTGTCAAGCATCTTTGGTAAGATGGTCGGCTAGGACAGGTCCGCCTCCATGACCGCAGCTAAGGATCGCCGCGGTTCCTCCTTTCCCTAGGTGACAAGCGCAGTGCAGTGCTAGGTAATTATTTGGACTCTTCGTGTTCCAATGCATGCAGCTGCATGTGCTGTTATGGGCAGGCGTGTTGTTTTCCTTCAGGTACATGTCTTGCGCGTCTTGTCACTCTAAACTATAAAAATACATATTGCCCTTCAAACCAGCTCATAGTGTTAAAAATTGACGATTAATATTGATTGAAAATTGTAATAACATTCCGTATTTTAATTGATTTACTTCATTTTATAATATAGTCGTCAAAATATAATAGATTACCTAGTCTATAAAAGTAAAGAAATATTATCAATACAATTTAGATAGTTTTTTTTACGGTGAAAAAAAAGAAAATTGAATGAAACTAAACTGATTGTTTATAAATACAGCAAATTTTCTTCACTTTTCCTCCAAAATTTTACTGTTTTAAGTTTGTGGTGATACGGAAACACTGAAACTGACTTGGTCGCTGTATGTACCTACCGTCTCCAGTCGTCCAGTCCCGTTATAACATTATTAATATTGAGTGTTTCGTTTGTTGAAAAGTCATTAGTTAAATTTCAATAACAATAAAAATTTCTTAAACACAACACATTAGCTGCTAGGTGTTTTTTCATGCTAGGCGCTTTTGCTGAAAAAACACGCCAGTGGCGACTAGCCGCACTCGCGTTGCATCGAGTAACGCGAGTACGGAAAACACGCTGAGACTGTTTACCGCGCTAGGCGTGAGTAGCCGCACGGCTGTGCACACGAGCGACGCCAGTGCGGACAACACACCTGGTGTGAAACACACCGTATGCTTGAAACAGCACTAGTGTAACGACAATTCAATTATAATAAAAAAAAACGGTTTACAAGACTACTGCGGGCCTAATAACCACTTGAACGTCCGCGTCGTCGCGCTCGACCACTCAGAACCGTCCGGCCACTTCACAGATATTTATGGAAGCAAATCTGTTTTTGCCAACAAAAATAGATATAACTAACAAAGTAAAAACACTTCGTCTCGACTTCATAATAATACCCTTCGACACATGTGTTTCTATTGTCTACCTCGCCCGTGTTTTCAAACAATGGATGCTGAGATACGTTATCATGCTCGGCATTATAATGGTGAATACTGAATACCCATTAGGCGCGCAAATAGCACGCGAAACCTTTTGTATAATTATTATTGTCACCGTAAAATTGTCAACACCGTCAGATTATAATCTTACGGTATCGTCAGATTATAATCTTACGGTATAATAATTTGTAAGCTGACGATTTTTAAAATTTTACGGTAATATATACATATGTAGGTAGGTACTTATAAGTAGTATCATACCATAGGTAGGAAAATATTTTAGGTAGGAACACAGTAATGTTAGCACATTACTGCTTGGCGGTAGAAAATATGGTACTTCCCCAGGCAGACTCTGCTAAGAGTCCTACCACTACATAATATTATTGCATTGTCACGAAAGTTACGTTAGTAAAAACCAAAAATCAACATAATCTAACGTCAGGAAGTGATTCTAATCTCGCAAATCTGTTCATACTAACAAACAGGGCATATTGAATAAAAGCTTATTAAAAATTTAGTCATTTTATTTTGGTTTTTTTTCCGACCCCTTTTCCCTTGCTCGTCGTGGGTGGAGCCGAACGTTTCATCGCAGTCGGCTGAGGTGCGGCGTCGTGGATCGGCTGGTTGCAAATTATAAGTTCTTGGGACTTGGCTTCCATTAATAAGGAGGACAAGTCCACAAGAGGCGTAGCAACCGGAGGTGTCCAAGCACTTGGGCTCGTGTCTTCGTCTTGGGTGCTGTTTAAACAAAATTTCTTTAGTTATAGGTATGCGTACTTTACAGTTCCGGAATATGTATTCGAAACAAATGTTTATATAAATATGGGTTGTATTGTTGCAAAAAACAATAAAGCGTTAGGAGAGCTGATTGAGGAGAGATTTGACCCGTGGTTCTCATTATTCCCCCCAATCTAGCTTACATACCTACTTCCTATTTACGAGCCTAACAACGAACACGTCGAAACCATCGATATAAATCAACAGATGTGCCATGAGCACCTAGAAATTTTTAACAAACTGTGTGTAGCGTGAGTAGTTTACAACTACCAAGCTATTATTTGACCCCCTAGAATCGCTAGCGCTAGCGAGGTATGTTGCGGTTCTACTTATTTAGGTAGTTGGCAACGAATAGCGATAGGTATAAACGTCCGGCGATTACTGCTTATTACAATCGACTAAAACGGAAAAAGTGAGCTCGCTCTTTCCAACGATAACATAATTCCGTGCGCCTCAAGTTTTTACACTTACGTAAGAACAATCCCGACCAATTATTAAAAAATCATTTAGATACCTAAACGAATTGATGGTACTCATTGTTACAATTATTTTGTCGCTATGTACCTACCTAGGTATGTTTAACTAGGTAGGAAGTAAGTTTCTATAAAAACAAAACTTATCTACAATACGTAAAAAATACGGGTTATTGATGAAAAATTAAAAAAATAAACACTCATGTCATAATTTCTCGACTTGTTCCTGCCATTTTTTTATAGTGTACTAGTAGTATAATAGGTATTGACAACTGATGAACAATGATGAACCAGTGAACCACAAGTCGGCGCGAACTGGAGACGGTGGGTCGGGTAGGTATTCAATTGTTCCATTTTAGTGTTGCCGTATCTCAAACTTAAAATAGTAATATTTTGGAGGCAAAGTAACGAAAATTTACCGTATTTATAAAAAAAAACGTTTATTTTGGTAAAGTTATGTGTTTTCCGCCATAAAAACAGAACGAACTATACAGCATTAACTCTGTATTACGTCACTTTGGTTATAACGAGAAACTTTAATTTGGTTAATTTAGTTCTTCTTTCTTGAATAATTGAGTTCTTATTTCCTAAAAAAAAATCTGATTTGAAAAAACATTATAACATAATTGAAATAAAAACACTCTTCATATAATCACTTAATCATTTATTAGAGGGGGAGGGAGAAGCTCTACAGCTAATTTACTGTAGAGCTCTCCCTCATTTTGACGGCGCGTTGGTCACCGCGGCACCCCACCGCTGCTGCATGGCTTGCACCTCATCGTGCGTCAAGGGACGCACGATTTCGCTTGCTTCCTGCAGGTGGAGGCGCTGCATCAGGCGGCGGGTGCTCCTCTGCAGGCTCTTGTCTGATGCCACGCCTGAGTCCAAGGACTCTGGCGTCAGTGGCGGGGGCGTCGGTGGCGGGGTGGGGGGGTCGGTATCGGCGGGGCAGGGGGCGAAAGTGGCGGGGTCGATGGTGGGGTAGGTGGCGGGGTAGGCGGGGTAGGGGTCGGAGGCTGCGACGACGGCTTGCTCGAAAAACTGCAATGAAATCGGTCGATCCGTTAGACGTCTACAGTGCCACAGACAGACGAACATATTTATGCTTTGAAAGTTGAAATTGCTTACAAACACGAGCACAGCCCGCACCAGCTTTTTCCCTCCGCCGGCAGCAATGGTACCCTAAAACAAAGGTTTCTCTCAATTTTCGATAGATGGCTCTACGCCATCAAACGCGCGTAGGGTACCTATACAGCTAGTAGGTATGTTGATAAGTTTGTACATAATTTTTATTGTCCTTCCTTTAGTTTTTACTTGCTCTAGGTTACAAGCATACCTATCTACTGCACAGTACAAAGTAGTTATGATGACGCAATATTGAATTTATATGCACAAAATGATGATATTTTGAAACAAAATGCCGTATTTAGGTATCTGGCGACACGTGTCTCCGTCTCCTGTCGCGGTCTCGACGCGAACTGGAGCCCATATAATTCCATGATATTTATTTATTTATTTATTCATCATCAATTACCTGCCGCACTTACAGACGTGCCAACACATGCGACAGGTCATAACTATTTTACATGCATTACATTATTTTTTGTCTAATTAATAAAAACTATACACTATAAATATACATCTTGATTGTTCACATTATTAATGTCATCAACTCAAAAATTAATTATATGTCAAATACAATTAACAACTAATGACACCATTATGAACAACGATTAAGTGAAAAGAGACAGACAAAAAATCAATAATAATAACATAATCAATAAATGATAGAGAATAAAATGTCAGATAGGAAAATTAGTAACAAGGAAATCAAATGTCAAATAGAAAAAAAAACAATACTTGTAGCAATAAACGAAATCATTAAAAAATAATATAAAAAATAGAATTAAATGTCATTGGAAAAAATAATAATAATCCCAACGCCAATAAATAGCACAAAATGAAATGTCAAATAAGAAAAACAACTATAGTAACGATATCAATAAATAACAAAAAAACAAATGTCCAAAATAAATAGAAAAAAGAAAAACATACAATCAAATAAAGTCAAAACAGATGTCCACTTAAAAATGCAACACAGGTAATAACAAACAAATTAAATTTAAATACAAAAATTTCAATATCGGGGTGCTGAGCAAGCAAGGCGTTGAACAGAGAGACGGCCTGCGCCGTTGGAGCGTACATAGCCGTGTCCGAAGTCAAGTGCCTGTCGCAGTCTCTAGTCTCGGTCTCCTGTCGTGTCTCCGCGCGAACAAAGCTTGTAGCGACAAAGCTTGCAATCGCTTCGCCGTTTCTACTCGCCATCTCGCAAAGATGGCCAAAGCGTTTTTAGGTTTTTACATACCTATCCACTACAACAACTTTTGGTCGGCATCCGTCTGTTGCTACGTGTATAGTAGGGCTCGAGTTAGCCATCTTGTAGAGGCTGGCTTTTATGTTACTGTACTAGGTATACTGACTAACTTGATGCCGCGCCGCTCCGCGGCTTTCGAGTCAAAATTTTGATCATCGCGTCGGATGCTGGCCAGAAGTTTGTCGGACTTCACCACTAAATTCTACGTAATATCGACAAGTGCATGTAATAAAGTAAGATTCTTACCTTTCTTGGTCCCTGTTCATTTTTGCAGTCACGAGTCACCGACACTGGACACTGGTTTTACATTAATTTGAAACTTTGAAATAGTCTCGGGACAAATATATTTGATATTTACGCGATTGGTAATATCGAACGGATTCATAAATTAGTAATCCAACATATTCTGATATGCTATACTAATATGTAATATCGACAAGTGCATCTAATAAAGTAAGATTCTTACCTTTCTTGGTCCCTGTTCATTTTTGCAGTCACGAGTCACCGACACTGGACACTGGTTTTACATTAATTTGAAACTTTGAAATAGTCTCGGGACAAATATATTTGATAGTTACGCGATTGGTAATATCGAACGGATTCATAAATTAGTAAATCCAACATATTCTGATATGCTAATATTTCATATTCAAATAATCTCAGATATAACTATTCATAATTCGTTGTATAATATCACTCATTCGTTTGGTTTCATTCCTTGACAGACAGATCCATGTGGATTAGGAAAGGTTAAGTACCGTATTGGTCATATATAATATACAAAAAGGTAGGTAAGAAAAAAGAAATTGGTTTTTATCTGTTCTTACCATTTTCTAACACAACTAACTATATATGTTAGTTAAGTACGGACCCACTGCTCCGGATTGATTATAATATACAAAAAATATAGGTACATAAGTTGACAAAAATGATGAATTCATTGTCATCGCTAACAATATTAGCTTATCTATTTAGCGAGAAATAAATAGCGGCATAATCTAGGAGTCATAAATACGATAGATATTTCTAACTTTCGCATTAGTGCACAGCACTTGAAAAAATATTACTAATCTAATATATTAGTATAAATATTATGATATTGTGAGACTAATATAATTTATATTAGGTTAAATATTGGTGAATATTGATATTAACCCATCACTACATGGGAAAAAGTGGGAAAACGACCGAATGAGAAACAGAGTTGCCAACGGTATACGAAAACTCCTCAAACATTTTATACAGCTAAAAATCGTGTTTTGCCTTTAATATCTCGTGCATTGACACACAAAATGGATTTGATTAAAATGCTAGATTGCTGCGGATTTAAAAAATAGTGCTATATTTATTGAATTACAATTTAGGACCAAATATTGTATCCCATGTTTGATAATAAAACAAATAAACTACAAAATATTCATAGATAGTTTCACTTATTCTTGATTTTACATGCAGACGACACTCAAATTTTATTTCGATATGATTTGTTCAAAACATGTATGTAAATTATGTATACTGTTGGCTAGATTTTGTTTTTACATGCTATTGTATGTCCAGATGTGTCATCCTACTCCCTACTATATACTCTATAGATTTTTACTGGAAGAACACATAGGCTATTTTTATCCTGAAAAAATGACGAAAACGGGAACTACGCGGGTAACACTGTGGGACGCTGCTAGTGTTAAATGTAGTCGTAATTAGCATAAGAAATAATTATTGTCAAGTAGAAATAAATCACTTGTAATCAATCATATTCAATATTTTCATTTATTTCAATTGACCAAAATCGGTGGTTGTCTCATCACCCTAGTATTCCTAATTCACCTCCACCTAAAACACTATTTTAGTCATCGATTAAAAGCAATGTATTAAGATCGTTGATTTTAGTATATTTATATTTTGAGATATTATATATTAAAATTTTCCTTACTTTCCATTTCATTTCATTCTAAGGTTCACAAGTAAGTTCCCCTTCTTATCATGTTACACTATTATGTACTACGCAGTATTCAAGCATCTATTTTGCCATGGAACTGCTCCTGTTGTATTAAAATATTCGCAAAATTTATCTCGGACTGCTTTGGCTTCAATAGTAGGATTTCCCCTTAACCTTGGTGTAGGGATCAGCTCTTGTGATTCTGTTCTCCACGAGCCTGGCTTATTTCTCCTGTATTTTCAAAATCAACGTCATTATTTCGAATGTATTTTTCTGACTTTGACAGATAATTATGTAAGTGACAACATGCTAAAACTATTTTACTGACTTTTTGTGGATCTAAATTAACAGATCGCTTAAATATCTTAAAACGTAATGATAAAATCCCGAAGGCATTCTCCACAACGTTGCGGGCACGTGATAATCGATAGTTAAAAATTCTGCGTTCATTGTTTAAAACAGTTTTATTGTAGGGCTTCATGAAATTGGGAGTTAATTGAAATGCTTCATCGCCTATTAAAACGTAGGGCTTTTTTTTATTTGTTGATGGTAACTCTGACTGTTCAGGTAGATTCAAACAATTGTCACTGCTGGTGAATTTTGACCAAAATTCTGTATTTTTTAAAACACCTCCGTCAGATATTCTGCCATTTGCTCCAACATCCACCATTATAAAATCGTATTTAGCATTTACAATAGCCATTAAAACAATACTATGTGTTTGTTTATAATTAAAATAGTATGATCCGGAGTTATAAGGTTTCTGTATTCGAACATGTTTTCCATCCACAGCCCCGATCACATTAGGGAAATTCCATCGAGTTTCAAATTCCTTTGCAATCTTTTTCCATCCTTCTGAAGATCTGGGTGGGTACCTTTAAATAAAAAATATGTTTCAGAAAATGCCACCACCAACCACATCAAGGAAGAAAAAAAAAGAAGATAGTTGTGAAACATCTATCTATATAGAAGATGACGCTGTTGTCATCGCAAAAGGTTGGGCTGTCAAGATTAGAAGATTAGCTGCAGATCAACGCCGATATGCTGAGAAGATAATTAACGATGTTTTATTTGAAGGAGAAATGGGCACATTAACTAGACATGGTGTTACTTTTTTACAAAATCCTTTGCCTAGTCCACTTTCATCTCAATCGCCAATGTTCAGATATAACTCACCTAGTTCCAACCATTCTTATATTTCCGAGGAATCTCCCGCTCCCATTCAATCACCTCTGCCATATCAATCACCATCTCATCAATCTCACAATATTCACCAATCTCCCGCTCCCATTCAATCACCTCTGCCATATCAATCACCATCTCATCAATCTCACAATATTCAGCAATCTCCCGCTCCCATTCAATCACCTCTGCCATATCAATCACCATCTCATCAATCTCACAATATTCAGCAATCTCCCGCTCTCATTAAATCACCTCTGCCCTATCAGTCGCCCTCTACTCAGTCCTACAATGTCCAACAATCTTCCGCTTCCAATAAAATTCAATTCCTTTCTAATCAGTCCAATATATTGGAGGAATACAACAACGAAGATACAACAGCAGCCGATTTTCTTAGAACATATTCATCTTTTTAATAAAATTCCTTAATACTTTTGTTAATTAAGATAACTACCTAAATAAAGTGTTAATTTCTACTTACCGCAATGTTTTCTTTTAATTTCTCTATGATAGCCTCACAAGTTTCCATTATTATACCTTCTAATGTGTAAGGAGCAATAGCACAAGTAAATTTTAAATCTTCCAAATCCATGCCAGTAGCCAAGAATCTTAAAGTCACAGATAATCGCTGACTAGCTGGAATCGCCTGTCGCATGTTAGAGTCCTGTTTTTCAATGTTTGGCCTAACCATTTCCAATAATGTCTCAAATGCTTCACATTATCCATCCTCAAAAAATTTTTGAAATCATTGGGCTCCGTCACTTGTAGAATCTTTTGCAAATGCTCATGGGTAAATCTATCTCTTAACAAATACCACTGCTTAGACCATCGTCTTGTTCGTTTCTTTTTTGTTTTCTTCAACAAAGCCATTGTGAGAGCAAGAAAAGCCATATCTGCATCTAGAGACATTCTACTACTTTGCAAATGTTTCTGTTTTAAGCGCAAGTTCAACACTGGGTCACTCTATCCGACAAAATGATGCGAATGCTTGACAAGAATGTTTTTTGATGTCGTGACCTCGTCAAGCATGCTTGTCAAGCACGTAAATGCTTGTCAAGCAATTTTGATCGTCTAGGGACCCCATCACTAAGCGCCCCCACCGCCCGCACCTGTCTCAGTCCCCTTTGTCGCCATACCCCCGCGCCCCTGTACCGCGCAGGCGAGGACTCAGATAAACGGTCGGGGTATGATTCCCTGTCACACCATTTTGTCACACCAGTGTGACACAGAAGATTTTTTTTTTCACAGTTACACAAGTGTGACACGCGAGAATTTAATTCTTCACAGTCATACTATCATCTTGTCCAAATATACTTGTAATAATAATTCCAAAAATGGTATGTACTACTTGATATGCTAACCTCATAATTATAAATAAAGAGGCCAAGTGCGAGTTGGACTCGCCCATGAAGGGTTCCGTTCCAGCAAGTAGCATAATATACATAGTACACATAGTTCTTGTAGTTCGTTGTAACTTTGATCGAAGTTTTAATAATAGTGTATTTATGACGTACTAAAAAAAACTTCTCATCAGATCGAGTTCAAACCAATTTTCGTTGGTAGTTTTCATGGTAATGTACATCAAATATATTTTTAAATTTTTTTTTTACTCTTACTTTAGAAGTTAGGGTTCTTCTTAGGGGTTATAAGGGTTCCATTTTTACGTTTTACGGAACCCTAAAAAGTACCAATTAAATGTATCAATTTAATCTAACCAGTCCGATTAGGGTCTATCACTGAAATTTTACTCCGGGTGGGCTCCCGCCAGAAGCTCTGCGGTCAGCCCTGAGTGACCTCCCTTGAGCTTCTGGCTCCCGCATTTTTTATATACACTCTAGGGGTAGTAGCGACAAGACTAGGTGGAGTCGGGGTGCCCCGAGTCGGATCTGGGTCTTAACTCTTAACATCTGGAACACTTCACCGTAAATAAATTTGTTACGAATCTTGATGATTTATCAACCTCAAGGAGATAAATAGCACGAATTAAGGACACACTCATTAAAACAATCAAATGCGTCTCTCATACATAAAGAAATCACAATTGAGCTCTTCCTCGTTGAAGTCTAGTCTCCTAGGCTCAACTTCATCATTTGTTTGACTTCTAATAGGCCGAAGATGTCCAGAATTAGTTCTATGTAATATAACTCTTTCGTTTGGCGGAAGTCGTAGAGTTCCGTGTGGCGTCAATTGCACCGGTAATGCCAAGATCACCGGGATAGCATGTGGTTCTGGTGTTCCTTACCGCGGTACTTGCAAGCCACTACTTGTATCTATTTCCATAGGCTCCATTTAAGGTCTAAAAATACAAAACATTTTTCTTATTTCTTTGTTCAACACAGAAGTAGGCACTTATAATTAAAAAAAACAAGCAAGCTATATAGTAGAGAAGCTTTTTAATCCCAATAACCAAGTAAGTACTCTCCATTATTGAAAAAAACAAAGCTTTATTTCAAACACATATTTAATGTTTTAAAAGCAGCAGACTACACAGCACAAATTTCGCATTCATCACTCGGAAAATGCTCATAAACAGCGAACATACACTTTTGACACCAAAAATGTTTAGTGTTAAATAATTCTTGAATCGTAATGTTTGTGTCAGTACGGCGAAAAAAATGACGAAGCAGCCTTGAATTAGTTTGCAAGCCACACACCACACACTTAATTATTCTCACAAAATGTGTTTCCTTCCATGGCCATTTCATTTCCTTTATACACAGACGATAATCTTCTTTACTAAGATATTTATCAACATCTAGATAAATAACCATTTTTATACCTAAAACAAAACAAACCAGCACGTAACTAGGTACCTCATATCAATTTATTAGATCTTTAACACGTTCAACGTCCAGTGCCCCATATATGGGTCACTATGAACTGGCTCTACACGTCCGTGTCCCACATATGGGTCACTACAGAACGACCAGGTACGCACTAAGGGTACTTAAGGGGTAAGGGGTACTAAGGTGGTTTGGTAAAATGGTTTCAACGAAGTTTGCAAAACATTTCTTGTTCTTGCCAGACATGTTTCGAAATATTTTTTTCAAAATGCTTGCGGTCACTTAACTTTTAACCCTATCTGTATGATTAATAAAACATTATATATATATTTTTTATATTTTATTTCATTACATTATATCATCAAAAATATCGGTTGCCAAGGCCATACTTGGCTTGGACGTATGCCATACAATTGCAACCGTAGTGTCCACATTTAATGAAACATTCACCTGTACAAGATTTACAATAAACATCTTGTAGTTCTATGGTATAATTGAGGTATTTGCATGGCTTCATACAATTAGTGCATTTGGCTGTTAAAATAATTTCTTCGTCCTCAATCATTACTTCACAGTCCGGTAAAATTTTGAAAAATATATCACAGAAAATAGTTAACGGTACATGTAACTGTTTCAATTTTCTCTTCACAGATTCAATCTATAACATAATACTTAAATTTATTTCATTTTAAAAAAAAGAATAAAACATTCACACTATTATTACTATTACCTCGAAAAGAGAAACAATTTCGTCATCCGGTAAATATTCCTCCAAATTTTTTTTCAGAATAGTTAGTACTTTATCAATACTTAAATCGTATAATTTCTGAGAATTAAATAACATATTGATATTTTTATTTATAATTTTTTATTTCTTTACTTTTGACTTTCCCGCAACGTACCATACCATGGACAATATTATTATGTCATTGCAGTTGACACCAAAAAGTTGGCAATATTAAATACTTTTTAGAACGATGTAAGAGACGGATGTAATATTCTTATTTATGTAAATCATTAAAACATGGCAAGCATAACGCTTTGTCACATTTTTTGCATTCCGACATGACTTTTTTCGCCTTTTTTCTGGCATAAGGTACGGATTTCCCTTCTTGAAATAATTTCTTATAATAGGAGGCACATCGTCGGCGTACATCCCGGTTGCGTACTTTAGTTATATGTTCTAATCTATGTGCGGAACTTTGACCAGAAAGGTGTTGTTCCCGAGTTGAATTTGTATCTATTGAAGACGATGTGTGGAGGACTAGATCACTACGTATAATAGCAGTAACTATTTCCTCTTGGGCTTTTAAAATCGTCATTTTTTTGTTACTTGTAGGATGCAGCTCATTATAAATTATGGTCGAATTTACCACCGCAATGGTGATAAGGTCTATGGCAATTTTTTTATACCATCTTATACTTTTGCGAATGGGTCCATGGTATGATGACAGTTGGTCCGCAATGTCTATACCTTTTTTTCGTAAATTATAGTCAATTACCATTTTTGGCTTAATTTTTGGTACTCTTCCTCCAGACAAAGACATCTCATGACCATGACAGGTTGATAACATTGTAACAGCTCTTTTATCTTTCCATTTAAATACAGTCATCTCATTCTGTTTTTGCATCGCAGCTATTTGTCCTGGATCTAAATTTGCATTTACAATGTCACGAGGTACATATTTTCTATTCAATTTTAAAGTGCCTAACAAATCTGTATTTCTTGATAGCAGATATTCCGCTAAGGGGATACTTGTGTAACAGTTATCTGTTACTATGCATCGTACTTCATCCAGCAAGTCTTCTGATAACTCCACGACAATGCTTCCAGGTTTGTCTAATCCATGTAAATTATTACTTTGACCACAGTAAATCTTGTATCCCCAAGTATAACCATCGACTGTGCATATTTTGTATATTTTTATGCCATATTTATGTGCTTTAGATGGCAAGTACTGTCTAAATAAAAGTCGACCTCTAAAAGGGACCATAGACTCGTCCACAACTATTACCTCTCCTGGTGTGTAAATAGATCGACAATTTCGTATAATGAGATTTATTAATGGACCAATCTTGTACAATCTATCATCTTCGTCTCTTGGAGTGTCGTTGTCGCAAAAATGCCAACATTTCAATAACAAAACAAATCTATTATAGGACATGCCTATCTTATGGAATAATGGGTGATAATATATTTCGTCCATTTTCCAATATGATTCAACTGTTGGAAACTTTATCAATCCAGTCAGTATTATTACTCCAATAAATTTGAGCATTTCGGACGCGTCAACATCTTTCCAACGTTTAAGAGGACGCCTTGAACCAAGAAGCACGAATACGAATACGTACTTTTGATTGCATAGTATGAGACTATCCAATGATATAATTCAAATATTAAAAATATGGTAGATAAGGAAAAAACTTGTATAATTTTATGAACCGAACACAATTTTTGAAAATTGTCTGAAATTTTTAAACAAAAATATACAAACTTCACGCCAAAAAAGTTCAAATGCTCGGAATTATCAGCGACAACACCCTACTTTTTTTTACGAATAAAATAGCCAGACTGCTATTCTATTTCATAGACCGAGAAGTTCTTTCATGTCATGTTTACATTATCAGTAATTAAATAAAAACCGATTCAAAAATTACGCCTGCATTTCACTGCTTTCATCATCATCCGCTGTGCCAGGCGATTATCAACTTTTAACAGGGCCGCTAAGACCTAAAATAAATGCGGCGCGGAGCTCAGTCAGCGAGCCGCGCTCGCAGTGAATGCATGTGACCCGGCTGCTCTGAGCGACAATAGATTATTTAATATTTATTTCCTTGTGAATAAGTTAGGCTTTAGTGTACGAGTTTTAAAACGGTATATTATAGTAGTTAGTAAGCGTTTTATATTATTTATTTGGACGTGTATATATAGTACTTATTTTAGTGTTACTCATAGAAAATGGGAAGAAAAGATAAGAGGAAAGAATTATTTTTAAGGAAACGAAAACCAAAAACTAAAAAAAATATGGAATGTTTGGGTAAGTTGAATAATATTTTTATTTTGTTTATAATTTTATCGAAGTATGAATGTATGTACATAGGTTGTAGGCAATAATTACAAATTATAAAGTAAACTTGCCATATAAATGTAGTAAGAAATTGCACTCTAATAGGTATACCTATACTATACTGTGAAGGAAACAGAAAAACAAATCGGAATAAAAAGCTATGGAGTCGTCATTTGATATTTTAGAATTACTTAACCATCTAAAATTAATATATTATGCAATCGAACTTAGCAGTATTTAAAAAAATGGTTATTATTACCCGACTTCAAAAAAGATAAATTCAACTATATTTGAATAAGGGTACTGTAGCTTTAAAAACTAGAAGTAAGCTAGAAAAACTACTAACTCAAGTAAAATCAGAGAATCGCAGGAAAAACACTTACAAACTCAGTGAAACGACATTACAGCTTATAGAGAAAAGGAAACAGTCACTTTCCAGCACCAATAAGAAAGAAAATATGAAAGTTGTGGTAGAGCTAAGCAAAAAAATTAGAGAAAACATTAGAAAATATAGAAAAATAAAGAGACTTGAAATTTTGGAAAAACACATAAAGAGATCAGGTGGCTTGAACAAAGCATTAAAGGAACTGAGAGAATCAAGCAGAGAATGGATCACAAAGCTAAATAAAAAAGAAAAGACGCTGGCCAACAGGAAAGATATAAATGAAATAGCTACAAAGTTCTATCAGGATCTTTACTCAAGCCCAAACAACAGGCACCAACAAAAACAGAGAGAAGATTTCATCAAAACATATCAAAAATTTGAACCCGAACCGAAAATACTCCCGAGCGAAGTAAAGAAAGCTATTCTCAGCCAGAAAATAGAAAAAGCGCCAGGCCCTGATAAAGTTATGAACGAACTCCTTAAAGGTACTCTCGAAGAACTATTACCCTTGCTTACATCAATATTTAACGATATACTAACTACTGGTCAAATACCTCCACAATGGAAAACCTCGCACATTATCCTTATATTCAAGAAGGGTCAGAAGGAAGACATAGAAAACTATAGACCCATAAGTTTGATGTCAAACATCTATAAGGTTTTCTCAAAAGTCATCCTGGGTAGGATAACTAAAAAGCTAGATGAAAACCAACCACGGGAGCAAGCGGGCTTTAGAACAAAATACTCCACCTTAGATCACATACACACAGTGAAACAAATAATAGAAAAGTACAACGAATACAATAAGAACCTCTACATGGCATTCATCGATTATTCAAAGGCCTTTGATAGTGTGAGCCATGATTCCATTTGGGAAAGCCTGGAACAGCAAGGGATCTCTGAAAAATACATTAATATAATTAAAAACATCTACTCGAATAGCGAGGCTAGGGTACAACTAGAAACACTAGGGAAAAAGTTCAGGGTGGAGAAAGGAGTTAGGCAAGGAGACTCTCTATCACCTAAACTGTTTTCAGCTGCCCTAGAAAGTATCTTCCGCAAACTAAAATGGGAAAACTTTGGGCTGAACATACAGGGCCTAAAAATAAACCATCTAAGATTCGCAGATGATGTAGTATTATTCGAAGAAAATCCGTCACAACTCAATTTAATGATAAAAACTCTTATGAAGGAAAGTTCGAAAATTGGTCTGTACATGAATAAAGAAAAAACAAAACTACTGACTAACTCAGATCTAATAACAATAACAATCGACAAGCAACCTCTAGAATATGTTTCAGAGTACATCTACCTAGGGCAAGTAATATCTCACAAAGACCAAACCAGCAAAGAAATTGACAGAAGAATAGCAAATGGCTGGAAAAAGTACTGGTCTTTGAAAGAAGTTATGAAATCCAAAGAA
Organism: Ectropis crepuscularia; assembly: GCA_963693475.1. NCBI lineage: Eukaryota > Metazoa > Arthropoda > Insecta > Lepidoptera > Geometridae > Ectropis > Ectropis crepuscularia. The sequence continues at coordinate 11,615,691 of OY856368.1, read as the reverse complement.
CTGGGAATACAAATAAAAAAGATGTGTGGCACTCGGGGACTGCCGCGGTAAAGCTATTGCATGTTGCATGCATTTTTATCAACATAAGCAATAGGGATGTTAACATTTTTTCGGAATTGCTTTTATTTTGAAGAGTGACATTTGTTTACCATAATTTATCAACTTATGCAAATATATTTTTTTAAATTTGATTTCTACAGTATTTTTGGGATAATGTTGAGTCTGAGTCACATTTGTTTTTATCATAATCAATCTATTCTATGTCATAATGCTGGAAAGGTTGAGTACAAAATAATATAAACTCATTAAGGTAAAATTTCTACAAAAGATTTAATACAAAATGCTACTTATTTACATTAAGGTTAAAGTTATACAAAGAGATTAAGTACAAAATATCACTTATTTACAGCAACTACTCAAAACAATCTCAAAATCAAATGAGTCAAACAAACTCTCTTACATCATCATACTGTCATATACTTCTCTTAAAATTAATCACACTAACTAAATAAATTTTGGTGGACTATTCACACACATGAAAATCTGACCCCAAACTAAGCAAAGCTTGTACTATGGCGGCCAGATAGCTGATATAATACTTATACAGTTTTAAATACATACTTGCTACTAGCTTTACCCGCAACTTCGTCTGTGCAAAATAAATATTAAGGTAATAATACAATTTCATCAAAATCGGTTCTGTTGTTTAGATGTGAAAGCGTACCTAAGATACAATCGTCGCCCATTTCAACTCCAATTTCATCCCCATACAGGTCGAAATTACAAAATTGCTAGAACAAACAAACAAATTGTTTATTTGTTTCGTGTCAAGTGTCTATATATTATACAGAGTTTCATGGTTTTATCTTCAACGGTTGGGAATTTTCATATTGACATTCATCCCCTATTTCAACCCCAATTTCACCCCATACAGTTCGAAATCACAAAATTGATAAAACAAACATTTAAGTGCTTCGTATCAGGTATCTAGAGACAAAATTTGATAACTTTGAAAATCACGAATTTTCATACAACAGTTCATCCTTGTTTCACTCTCTTAGGGGTTGAATTTCGCAAAACCCCGTCTTAGTGAGCGCCTACGTGCTAAAAGGGACCTCCATACAAAATTTCAGATTCCTAGCATTTGTAGTTTCTGAGATTCCTTGATGAGTGACCTTTCGCTTTTGTATTTATAGAAGACTAGCGGCCCGCTCCGGCTTCGCTCGAATAATAACCTAGATATCAACTGCAGCGCCATCTGCCGAGCTGATTTGTGAATCTAAACCTTCCAGGGTCCTACCCAAATATATAGAAAAAAAACATTCAAATCGGTCCAGCCATTTAGAAGGAGTTTAGGTACTAACAATGAAAAGTGGCATTGATTAATATTTATATAGATAGATAAAATATGAAGAAACACCCAGCCACAGTGCAAACATATTTTTTTTATAATGTGACTCATCACTCTATATTATAAACGAGCAGGACATGTGCCTGATGGTAAGCAACATGCCTGCCACATAACAACACAGTGACACGCTGCTTTTGGAACATGAAGAGTCCAAATTATTACCTGCAGCACTGCACTGCGCTCGTCACCCAGAGATATAAGATGTATTATCTGTATGCCCTGTAATTTCACTGGAAACATTGCCCTTCAAACCGGAACACAGTAATGTTTGCACATTACTGCACTGGGTGGGAATCGAACCCACAACCCTCAGCTTCGCAGGCAGAGCTACTATACCCACTAAGCTCATGGCTTCTAATTCGCTCGCCAGTCTAATTCACTAACATAAGATTATTTTTATTAGTTTATTATTACTTCATTATACAACTGTTAATGTTTAATTTTTTTTATTTTCCTGTTCAATTCAATTCATTTATTCGAACCATAAAACCATAAGAACATGTGGTAACGTCATTCACAAAAAATCAAAGAATCTGTGTACATAATAAGATAAAATAACTAAGGTAAAAATTTATATAAGCAGCTGTAAAGGAGCCTCAGCAATTTAAAGCAGTGAATTGTGTGTGAATTGTCCACCAATATTTATACAGTATACTAAGTACATGATTGAGTACAAACAATGTTACACCAAAAGTTTTATAAATCTACTATTTTACCTTACTACAAGATTCCAATTTCAACACATTTCTCTTCCATATGTTATCTTTAACTTTGACTAACAGTTGACTTTGTTGCCTTGCTCAATAGGTTTTTATTTCATTTTTAAACTTGATTTCATTGAGAGCTTGTGCAGGGATTGCAAAAATATAGAAGCGTAGGAAATACAATTTTGTGTTTATGGTGTGGTTTAGGATTCAGATTTAATTTCTGCCATTGACTTTGATTTTTTCTTACATACATTATACATTGATAAATATATGTACAATGATCCCTTCATTGCTATCATACTAAAGTTGTTATGTGGTGAAAATCTCCCGTACTGATTCTCTAGCTGATAAATTATATAAACCATGGATTGCTTTCTTTTGCAATATGAAAACATAGTTCCTGTCCGCAGCCTTTGGCTGTAGCTTCTTCCACAGATTTATCATAGGCACAGGTATTTTCAGATGAAGCTGCTCCTTATCCCATATCCAAGGCTGTTTCATATTTTATTGTGTTCAGGACATACGCGACACTTGACAGTACACACATTTAGATCTCTTTTTATTTGGACATATCCAAACAACATCATCGCATAAGATAATCTTGAAGATCTGAAACAAGCAAACAAACGCTTATTATATTTTACGCACATAACCTAACTTTGTAAACAGTGTTAAAGATGAAGTTCTAAGCCGAAAATAATCTATTACTTATTTATGTACTAGACTGCTTTATGTATAGGTAAATAGTATTAAACGTAAAACTGTACTTACAAAGATGTTTTCACGTTCATGAATTATTCTGAACTACAAAAGTCTTTGTTTCTTGATTGCAAAAAAGTTTGCCTTCTTTGGTAAATTGGAACTACCTATTCCCTTTAGTAAATCCAGATTCCATATTGTTAAGCCAAAACATCTCAATTATAGCACGCTTCTTGGAACATGAAGATTTTCAGCTTTTTCACTATATTTTGCTTTTATGGCACTTAGTTTTTTGTTTATTCATATTTAGTGACATTGACATTCATGTACATCCAAAAATTTTAAACGTCGCGAAATCAGTGTTCCATCTACTCAAAATATTTATCCCTAAACTTAAGTTTAGGAAAGAAACGAGATGAGAGTAAAGTAAGACCAATACTTATCTTTCATATCATTCCAAAAAAAGTTAATAATACTGAAAAATAAAATGAAAATGCCGAAACAAACTTACATTACTGAAGATTTTTCGAAAGAAACTATGGAAATGCGGAAGAGCCTACAGGAAAAACTCAAACTAGAAAAACAAAATGGAAAAGACGCATTTATTCGAAACAATAAAATAGTAGTAAAAGGAACACTAGTTACAGAAAAAAGAAAGAGAGAAGCCTCGATATCACCTAACAACATAAGCACTTCACTCTGCAGTGGTTCGAATAATATTATTGCACCGTCTAAACTACATAAAACAAATGCGTTTGAATATATGAGGGCAAGGTCTGCATCCTTGACTGAAAAACCATCTCAACAACATAACGCATAGGAAATGTCAGACACCGGTAACGAAAACAAAACAAATTATAGAGGCAAGAATAAAAGAAGAAACAAGAAAAACCCCAATACGGTTGGTCACCGCGGGGTTATTGACCAAACCCCCCAAAATACCACATTAAAGATGGAAAATAAAACAATAACGAACAACAAGAAAAGGAAACTCCATATAGCGACATTGAATACAAGATCATTAAAGTCAAAAGAGTGTTTAACCGAACTCGAACATGCGTTAAACAACATTAATTGGGATATTCTTGGAATAAGCGATGTACGGAGATCTCAAGAAAATATAGAAGAGCATAAAGAATATATAATGTACCATAAAAATGAAATACCCGGTATATACGGTGTAGGCTTCTTGATAAAAAAATACCTGAAAAATAATATAATACAATTTAAAGGAGTTTCAGACAGGATAGCAGTCTTAAACATTTTACTTCCTGGTCACAAACACCCAACGTCTATAGTCCAAGTATACGCTCCTACTGAGGTAGCGAAAAAAGAAATTAAAAATAGCTTTTACGAAAACCTAAATGAGACAATGGAGACACTGTATAAAACCATCATAGTGATGGGAGATTTTAACAGTCAAATTGGTCAACGAGGAAAGAACGAAGAAAAAATACTTGGGCCTTACACAAGCGGCAAGCGAAATGAAAACGGACAAAGATTTGTACACTTTGCGTTAGAAAATAACCTACATATCATGAATACTTTTTATAAAAGAAAGCAAAAAAGGAAGTGGACGTGGGAATCTCCCAATGGCAAAGTAAGAAATGAGATCGATTTCATAACTACAAATAAACCGAAGCTTTTCTTAAACGTGGACGTCCTCAACAATTTTAACTATTTTACTGATCACAGATTACTCCGAGGTCAGTTACACCTAATGGAGCCTAAAAATTCTAGAAAATATATACGAAATACTAAGCAACCAATTACACTACCACTACCAAGCCATATTCTTGAGTCCCTAAAAACTCAATTATTACCAATAAGCGAACTAAGAACAGTCCAAGAAAACTATGATACTTTAGAAAAAGAAATAAAAAGAACCAATAAAATACTAGAAACAGACAAACCAGTTAAAGATAAAATGGGATCAGAGGTAAGAGAATTAATAAAACAAAGATCAGTCTTATTTAAGAACAGAAGTAATAATAGACAAAACATAACAGCAATAAGTAAGAAAATAAACACCGAACTTAGAAAGTACAAAAATACCCTAAAAACCAAGTTAATACAACTAAACATAGCCAAATTAGGTGGAATCAAGAGTGCGTGGAAGGAACTCCAAGACCACACTAACTGGATTGTAAATGTAACACATCACAAATCTCAAAAACACAAATCAAAAAGAAGCGAAATATTAAATACAGCAACTGACTTCTATCGTGATCTCTATCATGACGAACCAAGTACATCAATTAAAAGTAACGAAACAATTGTGAATACAAAAGAAGATCCAGTTCCTATTATATTGAAAGATGAGATTACTAAAGCCATCAAAACACAGAAAAAAGGAAAATCACCCGGTGAAGATAACATCTCTAATGAACTTTTAAAAGGTATATCAGAAACTGTTTTGGACACACTAACAAACCTGTTTAACGAAATTATAAAAACTGAAAATATACCTCCATACAAAATACACCTCAATGGACCACATCTACAATAACCCTACTTCACAAGAAAGGGAGAACAGATGATATATCGAACTACAGACCCATTTCGCTTATGTCAAATGTCTATAAAATTTTCTCCAAGATTATACTGGACCGGATAACAAAGACGATAGACGAGAATCAGCCAAAAGAACAGGCAGGATTTCGTAGTGGGTTTTCAACCATCGACCACATCCATACCATTAAACAAATGATCCAAAAATGCAATGAATATAGAATGAAGTACTATTTAGCATTTATAGACTATAATAAAGCGTTTGATTCGCTGAAACATGAAAAAATATGGGAAGCTCTTACCGCGCAACGGGTCCACAGTAAATACATTAATATAATAAAAAACATATACACAAATATGACAGCCAAAGTACGCACAGAAAAAGTAGGAGATTGTTTCCCCGTCAGAAAAGGAGTTAGACAGGGAGATCCCTTATCACCCAAACTGTTCTTGGCAACACTGGAACATATATTTCGACAACTGGAGTGGAAGGAATATGGTATAAATGTTAATGGAGTATTACTAAACAATCTAAGATTTGCAGATGATCTTGTATTAATATGTGGTGATCCAAACGTTCTGAAGATTATGATTGAACAACTGATAAGTGAAAGCGAAAAGGTAGGACTATCAATAAATACCAGTAAAACTAAGTTAATGACAAGTTATATCAAAACTCCCATTAAACCTGAAAATGCCGCTGAACTAGGATATGTTAACGAATATACATACTTAGGTCAAATAATATCTCCAACTGACACTACAACAAAAGAAATTCAAAATAGAATAAATCTAGGATGGAAGAGATACTGGGCTCTAAAAGACGTTATGAAAAACTCAGATATACCAATAGAGGCTAAAAAGAAAGTATTTAACACATACATTTTACCAAGCATCACCTATGGATGTCAGACATGGAGTTGTACAAAGAAAAATATCAAATCACTAGAAACTTGTCAACACCGAATGGAAAGAAGCATACTCAACATAAAATTAAAAGACAAAATTAGTTTAAAAACAATAAGAAAACAAACCAAGATTATAGATATAAAATATCAAGTTAAACAACTGAAATGGAAGTGGGCAGGACACTTGACAAGGAATAAGACTGAAAAGTGGACAAATGAAGTAACAGAATGGTGCCCTAGATACAAAAAGAGGAGTAAAGGCAGGCAGTATCGAAGATGGGAGGATGATATTAAAGAGGTAGCAGGACCATGCTGGACGAGAATAGCAAGGGACAGATCATTGTGGAGGACATTTGGGGAGGCCTATGCCAAAGAGCAAGACAATCACGAAACCGGTGTCTAATATAAATAAAATATAATTACGTTGCTTTCATACACAACCAAGTTGTATTTTAGTAGTTAGTACATAAATAGTAATAAGATGAAATGTAACATATAAGATTGTTAATAAAGGCTTTTATTATTATTATTATTCACTCATTTATTTTTCTTCTTAATTTCTAAGTTTTTTACAATAGATATATAAAATAAACATTATAAAAAACTTAAAAACTAGGGTGCCGCCAGCAGCGGGGCAGGGCCCAAGCTACCGGTGGTTAGGGCTGCAGAGTGAGGAACCTCCTGACGATGCGCGCTGTGTCAAGGATGACTGCCTTCTGCATCTGGCCCTTAACCCAACCGTCTAGCGAAAGTCTCTTTAGATGTTGGTCGAGACTCTTCGCTATAAGGCCGTTTGCCGACACGACTATTGGGACTGTGATCGTCGAGTCAACATCCCACATGGCGGTAACCTCATGAGCCAAGTCAAGGTACTTGCTCAGCTTGTCCTTCTCGGCTTTCACGAGGTTCTCGTCATGTGGTACGGTGATATCGACGATCACAGCCCGGCGCTGAGACCGGTCTACCAGCACGATATCAGGCTTATTGGCGACAATAGTCCTGTCCGTGATGATAGAGCGGTCCCAGTAGAGCAACGCACGACCATTCTCGAGAACTGGCAGAGGTGCGTACTTATAGTACGGCACCTCGGACTCGACAAGGCAGTATCGAAGAGCTAGTTGCTGGTGGATGATCCTGGCTACTAGGTTATGTCTGTGCAAGTACTCGCCGTTAGCAAGATGCGAACAACCGGAAATAACATGACGAAGTGATTCGCCTGGACGGCGGCATGCCCGACAAATGTCCACCGTACCGTCCTTCATTATGTATTTCCGGTAATTGTTCGTCTTGATAACTTCGTCTGCAATTGCACAGGCAAAACCCTCGGTTTCTCCGAAGAGGTCCCCGAAGCGCAGCCAGTTCACCGACGCGAGCGGATTCACATCGGGTCCCGTTAGGGCCCGATAGAATCGCCCGTGTAGCTCCTTGCTCTTCCATACCTCCTTGCGATCATCAGTGCTGAGCACCGATGGTTTGCGCCAGTTCTCGTTTGCCAATGAAAGAGGCGTGAAGCTCCTGTCAACTGCCACAACATCGCGATGCATCCCGGACTCACTGTTGCGGAAATAATCCCTGAGACTGCATACTTCGCGGTTGTGAAGGTTCTTGGCATTTAAAAAGCCTCGACCCCCCCATTTCCGCGGAATATACAGTCTCATAACAGACGAGCGCGGGTGTAGCATGCGGTGTGTTGTGAGCAGTTGACGGACCTTTCTATCCAGGGCGTCGAGCTCAGTCTGAGTCCATCTCAGTATGCCAAAGGAGTATATCAGCAGAGGCATTACCCAACCGTTGAAGGCTCGCGCCTTGTTACCGCCTGACAAAAGACTTTTAAGTACTTTTGTCAGCCGGCAAAAGAAGCGCTCCTTCACCGATTTCTTAATGTCATCTGCTGATATACCCAACGACTGTGACATACCGAGATATTTGTAGGTCTCGTCTTCGGAGAGGGATCTGAGAGTTATAGTCTCGGAAAGTTGTAAATTCTCTGAATTTACTACTTTCCCTCGCTGTACATGCATGACCGCACACTTGTCGACACCGAACTCCATCTTGATGGCATTACTAAAAACCTCTGTGGTTTTTAATAACTCCAACAAGTCTTGGCGTTTCGGTGCAAAAAGTTTGAGGTCGTCCATGTACAGCAAATGAGATATAACCTCACCTCCTCTACGAAGACGATAGCCTAACTCTGAATCTTTCAGCAGAGTGCTGAGAGGATTCAGACTTAGGCACCACCATAGGGAACTCAGACTGTCTCCCTGAAATATTCCCCTTTCAATCTTTATCAAGTCCTCCGAAACAAACGAGCTCTCTACGCTACCTGGTTGACGAAGGACTGTGACCCACTGTCCCATGCATTTGCTTAGAAAAATTTTTAGAGTTGGGTTGATTTTGTACAACTCTAAAACTCTTTCTAGCCACGAATGGGGCACCGCGTCATAGGCCTTCTTATAGTCAATCCAAGCAGCGGAGAGGGCTCCCTTGTTTCGTTTGACTTGTTGGCAAATGGTCGTGTCAATGAGGAGTAGCTCCTTAGTACCACGGGACCCAATCTTACATCCATTCTGAGAGGAGGCCAAAACGTTATTTGCGACAATATGCGCGTTAATTTTTGCTCTCAGAATGGATGTAAGCAGCTTATAGATGGTAGGCAAGCACGTGATCGGTCTGTAGTTCTTTGGTTCCGTGGTACTACCAGACTTATGGAGCAGGAAGGTGACTCCGGTGGTCATGAAACTGGGAAGAGAACCCGTCTCGAGGGCTTCTTGGAATTGTGTTGCCAAACGCTCATGTGAGCATCGAAACCATTTAATCCAGAAGTTGTGCAATCCGTCCGGCCCAGGACTTTTCCAGTTCTGAGCCGTCCGGATAGCACAACCAACGTCTTCGAAGTCTATTGAAACAGAATCCATGGTTTTGATAGACTCACAGGCACGCTCGACAACACGCATCCAAGTTCCCTCTGTGTGCTCGACAGGCACCGACCAGATGCTGCGCCAGAAGTTTTTCGTAGCGCTGGCATCCGGTAGCTGCCCATCGCTCACACGTCGACTAGTTCCCTCCCAGTTTCTATACACCTTCCTTTGATCACTTTGGAAGTCGCGATTTTGCCGATATCGACTCACACGCTCTCTGTAGCGGCGAATACGGTTTGCCCACGCATAAACTTTCTGCTTCAGATAGTCAATGCGTTCCGTTACATTGACTAGGTAGTGCTGGGGACTGATACCAGTCCCAGCGAATGCCTGTGTCACGAAACGCATGACTCGGGGACGACTGTTCCCCTGACTGAAGCAGATTAGCTTTGCTATAAGAGTCCTGAATGTGCTGATACGCCGTTCTATTCGCACTTGCCATGCGGGTGTATCTCCGGCGGTTCGCGTTGTACGGTCAGTGTCTGGGAACTTGACACGTGCAACGCGACACGCCGCGATAGCACCACAGTACAGAATAGAATGGGTATCAGTCAAATCTTTGCTAGTACCCAGGTAGGGCACTAGCAAATTATTCAGGGCTCCCATCAAAGCCAAATTCCGTTTATGGGTGGGTAAACGTGGTAAGCGCGGCCTAGAGTTTGGTGTGAGTCGATATTGGAAGATCGCGTCTTGCAAAGCACTCCTCAGTTGCCCTCTTACCTGGTCAGATACATTACTACTCGCCGAGTCTTCCTCCTCGATGTCGGGGTCGGCCGGCGCCGCAAGTGTCACCACTGACGCTGGCACTGAGGCTAGTGTCAGAGTCGACGACGCGGCGGGCGGATCCCGGGACGAGGCAGAAGCTGGGCGAGTATGTTGTTCCTCCAGGCGTAGTCGATCAAGTACCGAGTCATCCAGCAGCTTGCACCGGCGAATGGCTCGAACTTGATCTGAAAGCCGTTGTGCGGACACGGCGACGGTCGGTTCGAGGGCCTGAAACAGAAGCAGCATCCTGGCACAGTACGCGGTCAGGTGGGTTCCTCCCTCTGTAGCCCTGTAATAGGCGCGCATGCAGTTCTCATTCATTTGCTGAGTCCATCGCATGCGACGCACTACACCACCGGTAGCGGGGGCCGGGCGCGAGGCAGAATGCCTCACAGGCCCCAAGCGTGCCGGCGTGCGTTATTATTATTATTATTATTAAAATTGATTAAATAGTGAGCTAGTGAGCTTTTACGCTGACATTATTGCTTCATTGATATACCTATTCCAAAATATGCTATGGTAATAGCCGTTAGAAAGTTATTTTCCCGTTCTCTACGTACTCAAATCCACTACGTATCACGGGAAATCCGTTAAGTTGGCAACACTGCTAAGAGCATTTAGTCTGTAAATGTAAATTCATAAGATTGAAAGTCGAATGACCGAGTGGGGAGGACGGCGTGACAGTCTTCCCTCCCTCTTTTTTTGTGAACATAAGAAAGAGATGCACCATTAGTAACAATCGGTCTCCAGGCCCGCGATAAAAGCTATGCAATAGCTTAAAAACAAAAGTTTTCAACACGTGTATACTTCCAGTTATTACCTATGGATGTGAAACCTGGTCACTCACCAAACATCACAGAGAAAAATTAGCACGTTGTCAGAGAGCCATGGAAAGAAGCATGTCAGGAGTAAAGAGACAAGACAGAATAAGAAGTGCTGTTATTAGAGAAAAAACGAAAGTAAACGACATAATTACCCAAATAGACTGTCAGAAATGGAGATGGACAGGACACATGATCCGAGACCCCCAAGAGAAATCGAGCCAACAACTTACTAACTGGTATCCCAGAGATGGGAATCGCAGTAGAGGGCGACAACAAACGAGATGGGAAGACGATCTGAAACTCACAGCGGGACATCTCTGGAGAAGGGTAGCATGCGACAGATTACAGTGGAAAAGTTTAGAGGAGGCCTATGCCAAGAGGCACTCTGAATTACGTGATATATTGTAATAAACTACACCAAAATGTTAAAGCGTCAATTTCTTCGAACCATTTGACTTTTGGGAAATACACATTTCCATCACCGTCTGATTTTGAGGACTTTTTAATTTTATCCAGTTCCAAATGGTAAGTTCTCCTCAAGTTTTTAATTTTATTTTTGACTTCGGTAGGGCCAAACCCTTCTAAATTCAATAATCGTGCAATATTCTGTAATGATGTTGCACGCATTTCCTTATTTCTATAATTTTGTGATTTATTATCCCACAGGCATTCATTATCGCGGTATAGTTGAATAAGCTTCAAGTTTTCCGTGTCGCTCAGTTTTCGCGTCATTTTGTGATGCAGTGCGAGTCGCAACGTGGTCCCCATACGTGGCCGCGACTGACCTCGACAATTCACACGGCGTCAGTTGCGCTGGCGCGGGTGGCGGGGGGAGCGGACTGGCGCCGAAAATATGAAAGCTGATTTACACAGGGTCAGTAGACAAGTCGCGCCGACATTGGCGCCGCGACTGACTTTAACTGTTTACATGAAGTAAGTAGTAGTGGTGCGTTTCTCACGGTGAGCACACGTGTGTGAAGTCAGTGGCAAAAATGAATTCGCGAAAACAACTGAAACGACTATTTAATTATTTGTTGAAAAATTTATCAATTTTGCTGTTGAATGAGTTAATAGAAATGGTAGAAAATGAGATAACTAAAAATAAAAGACAATGGGTAAGACAATGGATTAACGGTAGAAACGAAACTGGTGGCTCTGCTTTGTTGCTGAAGCAATTGCGATTTGAAGATCCTGCGGAGTACAAACTGTCTATGAGGATGTCACCACAGAATTTTGACGAATTGCTGTCAATGATATCGAGCTCTATTCAACGACGTGATACATTCATGAGAGATGCTTTACCAGCCAAAATTAAACTGGAAATAACGCTGACATTTTTGGCTTCAGGAATGTACTATCGGTTCCTTAGTCACTTTTATCGTGTCTCAAAACCAGCAAATTCTCAACTAATACCAGAAGTGTGCTGGGCAATATATACGGCACTAAAAACACATATTAAGGTAAGAAAGGACATTGTTCAAAATGGGCTATCCGTGGACAAAATGTTCTTGATAATTTGATTTTGACAAAAAATCGATTTATTTTTGTAATGAATTATGATGTATTATTTTAGTACCCAGATTAATAGACAAAAATTTCATTATATAAGTACATAATTTAATCTATATTTCCGACTTCTCAACCTATTATATTGCCAGTCGTAGCTTTGAATGATGTCGATTTTTTTCTCGAATAAAATCGATTTCTGTAAATCGATAGAAAAAGTCGTCTTAATAATTATGCGTGAAATAAACAATTGATATCGTATTTAAGTTGTTTTCAAGCGACACTGTAGCTAGCTTTTTTGTGCAATGGTTTTTCGTCGCACCCGCTTTTACACAACGCCACGAAAAACAAAATCATCTACTTAGGCAGTTTTCCTACCGCCGCACACAGGCGAAAATCCGCTAAAAGCTGGTCAAAATTCAAATTTCATTTATTATGACTAAATAGTCTATTTTCGCTCTAAATTTATCATTTTAATTATAAAATAACATGTTTATGAGTTGAAGATCTCGTAATGTAAGTCAAATCGAATTTGTGGCAGTAATAAAAATATCAACTTAATACATAACACATAAATATAATCAATCGCTAAGAAAACATCTCATCAACGAAATCTAGATCTGTTTCAGTCAACATTGTTGGTTTTTTTTAAATTAAGGTTCTTAACCCAGTTACATTTGGGTCTGACGACACCATCAATCTATGGTAAGTGTCTTCCATGGCCATTTTTCGTGAAAACTTTCGAGAGAAATGTTCTCTATAATTTCTTATGTCTTTATTTCTACTTTCTTGGGCGTCTTCGCTGAGTAGTCCTATGGCTATACCCATATTTTCAATGATGAGATGGCCATGGATCAAAATTTTGTGCATTGTAGTTGTCATTTGAAACCATGGATAATTCATCACAAAAGCTGCAGCGGTTTGCAAGCAAAATCGCTTGAATTTTTGAATATTGATTCGGTATCCCGATGACAACAGTTTTAAAATAGTGTGCAGACGATTTAATATATTTAAATTTACTCCTGTTATTTCCGACATTTCTTCAGTGTGTTGGAACATTAACCGCGCTGTGTTGCCATCTGTAGATGTTCCTCCACCTTGTCTCGGCTTGTCCACATGTAGCCCAAGTTTTTCTTCGAATTCTTTTTGTATTCGCTTTTTTTCGACAGCAACTATCACCTTTTCCGTTGCACCTCTAGCTTGCCACTTTGCAAGTTTCATTTTATATGCCAGATGCAATATGCATTCAGCGAATCGAATCCATGCATGTAGTGACGAGATTCCGTATTCCAAATTTTCAGTTTTTATTGCTTTTTTCGAGCATTTATTTATATTATTAAAATCCTTGGATGTAGATTTGCATAGATAGCAACGCATTGCAGAGCTAGTTTCAGTTATAGCATTAATAGCCTTGCCGTCTACCATAGTTATCTTTATTGTGTGTTTGATAAGCCATTCATCGTTTTTAGTCGGTAGAATATTGGCTATCTCTTCATGTAAATGCTCAGATTCTTGTCTTAGTAGGTCGCTAGTTTCACGAGCCATCTGAAGCTTCAAAGGCCGGCAGTATCGCGGCGAAGAAGGGCGAGGATTTTGCCAAACAAGTACTTCATCTGTGGTTACTATACGCAATGGCACAATTGAAGTAACCATCATATTTTCGTCAGAAGAATTGGGGTCTTTAAATTTTTGTTTATATTGAGAATGACTCCCTGAGCCATCAAACCCACACTTGGAAATAAGACGGAGATCTTGTCTCTGACTGTCATTTAACTGTAGTATGACATCTTTTAAATAAAGCATCAGTCTTTCCGCTGTGTTATTCAAAATATTTTGAAGGGACACTTCAGCTTTTGTCTCAGTACATACAATGCCTTCGGGATAACATTTCTTTTTTGCTTCTGTTACTGATTCGTAATTTGGATAAATATGACAATTTAACTCTAGTGCAGACTTTCGGAGTAAATTATACTGGTGTTTGGTAAGGTTGCTTTCAATTAGTAAAGATAAAGCTTTGTCTGGAGTATAACTGACATGACTGGCAATGGTTGTTTTCGAAGTTGTTCCCCCAGATATGTCTTTCATCATTTTCGATTTCACAACCTCTCCTGCTGCACGGTATTCCATCTGCGCAGCAAAAGCTAATTCAGCCAGAGTCAAACTTTTTCATACTTCTTCGGTTTTCCTGCGTTTTGTCCGTGTACAGTATTTATGCCAGAAATACCGACTTGGGGCCCATAGCAAGTCTAAACATTATTATTTTGCGTTTATACCGATTTTAATATTTACCCCCTAATTGCAAACAAGTTACTTAAAAGAAATCACTTACGTAGGGTTCCCGGCGTCGTCCAAAGCCCTGTTTGGTTATTAGGAATAGGGAACGGAACACGGGAATAAGGAAACCAAACCAGACCGATCCTGCGTTGTAGAAGCGGCCAATCCAGTAGCGCACTTCACAAAATAGTCCAGCACTAATCCAGTAGTAACACACTTAACGTTAATAATGTATTCCCGCACAATATTAAAGCTTTTATCCCGAAAAACTCGTGGCTCGACGTACCGGCGAAACGAGACCACGTACAAGTGACAGCCGGCTGTCAAACATAGATCCGCTATATTTCGATGGCCGATATAATGTTGCCCGATTATACGGAACAAAACCCCCGACCAATTGAACTCCAGCTCAATTTTAGAAACCAGTATTTAGCAGTATCCGGACCCCAAATAAAAACGAAATTCCCAACTTTGACCCGAAAGTGGAAATCAAACCAAAAAAAAAAAACTTAGTAATAAAATAAAATTAAATTTTAACATTGACAAATACGTATATCTAATAAAGAGGCAAGCGGGCCAGAGAGGACACCGCGCGCTGAAGTCTGGAACCAGAAACCAGAATCTCCGCCACGCGGGGTGTGCCATCAGTACCAGATATCAATTTTAAAATACGTCCCCTACGCCAAAGTAGGGGGGGCAAATTTGCCTCTTTTAATAATACTAAGTCCCCTTCCCGAGGGGCCTCCGTCCTATCTGTCCATTTTACCCGTTGTTGCAACAGATGCAAGTACTCGGCCGACCAGCGCCTCCAGAAGTCTTGACTTATTTGCTGCAATAACTGAAAACGGGACAGGCGTCCGGGGCGCTCATCCTTCCAGGGATACTCCGGCAACGCGGTTAAAGGCTGACCGATCAAGAAGTGACCCGGCGTCAAGACTTCTAGATCGTTAGGGTCAGGCGAGATTGGACAGAGAGGACGGGAATTAAGCACTGCCTCCACGCGGCATAGTACCGTGACTAACTCTTCCCAAGTTAACACGGTCTCCCCGATGACACGGCGGAGATGGGTTTTAGCAGACTTCACCGCAGCCTCAAAAATTCCTCCCCAGTGAGGACAGGCCGGCACACTAAATTGCCAGCTGATTCCCCGCTCGGCGAGAGCCAGACTTAAACTATTATTACCAGAATTTAAAAAATTATTAACTTCGCGTAAATAATTCGCCGCCCCTCGATAATTTGTGCCATTGTCCGAACGTATTAAAGAGGGTACTCTTCTTCGCGCTACAAAGCGATCCAGCGCCGCGACAAAGGCCTCCGTAGACAGCGCAGAGACCAGCTCCAGGTGGACTGCTTTGGTGGCCAAACACACAAAGACGCACAGGTAGGCTTTAACGACCTTGGCGTTACGCAACGTCGATGACTTGACCGAGAAGGGCCCAGCGAAGTCCGTTCCGACCCCGTCGAACGGCCTCGAGGGAGAAATCCTATCCGGAGGAAGATCTCCCATCATGGGCTGCATGGTAGACGCCTTGAGCCTATAACAAGGGACACATCTAAACAGCACCTTTCGGACCGCCCTGCGAGCCGACAAGATCCAGAATTCACGCTGCAACACAGCGAGAAGCGCGCCACATCCAGCGTGCGCGTTACCGATATGCCGATCGGTGATCAGCAGGTCCACCAGAGGACCTCCTTTCGGTAGCAACAGGGGGTGCCTGCTGCCGTACGGCAGGTTGGCTTTCCGGAGCCGACCTCCTACGCGCAGAAGACCATCCTGATCTGTGAAAGGGTTCAACTTGGCGACCGCACCCTTCAAGCGAGCGCGTCCGCAGCGCAGCGCCTCAAGTTCCGTCGGAAACCTCTCACCCTGCACCAGCCGAATGAGGTGCAGCAAGGAACTCCGACGCTCCTCCACAGTGGCGATCTGGTCACTCCTCCTCTGACGAGGGTGACGACAGTTGTGGATGAAGCGTTTAATCCAGCTAGTTACCCCCAACAACTTATCCAGCTTGCTGTAACGACCCGTCAACCAGTCAGGGTCTGGGGGCACTTCCGCCACAATCGCATGCACGCGGACTCCGGGCAGCTCCGCTCGCTCCGAGTCCGCGCCGAGAGCTGGCCAGGAAGCTTCTGGCTCCCGCAGCCAGTCCGGACCCCACCATAAGGGGTGATCAACTAGCTCCGGCGCGGAACAGCCGCGCGAAGCACAATCAGCGGGGTTCAACTCACCCGGGACATGTCTCCAAACCATGCCCAGTCCAATGTTTTGGATTTGGGAAACCCAATTTCCCACAAAAGTCTCCAAGGTGTGAGGGGCTGCTCGTAACCAGGCAAGTACGACCTGACTGTCTGACCACGCATAGACCTTCCGGATGTCTATCGAGGTGGACAGTTCCTGATATACGTGCTTAAGCAGCCGAGCAAGTAATGTGGCTCCGCTCAATTCCAGTTTCGGAATAGTGAGTCGTGTCCTGATAGGAGCTACCTTGCTCTTCCCCAATAAGAGCGTGACATTGACGTGGCCTCCAGCGTCAACTGTACGCAAGTACACAGATGCGGCATAGCCCAGCTCGGACGCATCACAGAACCCGTGCAGGCTGATCCGGCTACAGCCTGGTGGCAGAATGCGACGGGGCAACGCCACTCGATTGACCGTTTCGAGGTCAGATATTAAACGAAGCCAAATGTTAAGCGAGTCTCCGACCAGGGGGTCGTCCCATGAGACCTTCAGAGTCCAAAGTCGCTGTAACAGACACTTGGCTGCGAACAGAACCGGACTGATCCAACCGTTTGGATCAAACATCCTGGCGATGGTGGACAAAACCGTCCGTTTTGTCCACGCGCGTGTGGCTTCCAGTGCCACCCGAAAGGTGAAGATGTCAGCAACCGGTTGATACTGCATGCCCAGAACCGCAATCCCGTGCGGATCGTCACCTTCCTCGAAGAGCCCCGGATCCTGCTGGTGATCGTCCGGGATACCAGCCAGGACGTTGGGGTCGTTAGAGAGCCATTTCCGAAGCTCATAGCCTCCAGATGCGAGAAGCTCTGTAAGCTCATCCCGGAGCAACAGAGCTTCCTCCACCGTCTGCGCACCAGTGCAAACGTCGTCCACGTACAGGTCGCGTTCCAGAACTGCGGCTGCACGTGGGTACCGAGCCCGTTCTTGCTCCGCCAACTCCAGCAGTGAGCGGATCGCAATGAAGGGGCTTGATCTCAACCCATAGGTGTTGGTGTTCAACTCATACACCATCATAGGGTCCTGAGGACTTTCCCGCCAGAGGATCAACTGGAACCTCCTGTCCTCGGGGTGTATGACCGTTTGTCGGAACATCATACGGATGTCCGCTCCCAACACCACCTGATGCCTACGGAAATTCAGGATGATGTCTACAATATCCCGATGTAACTTCGGTCCAGCGTGGAGGCACTGGTTCAGTGACACTCCTGTCGAAGTCGGAGCGGATCCATCGAACACCGTCCTGAGTTTGCCTGTCGACGCTTTCAAAACAGCGTGATGAGGCAAAAAGTAGTGGTCCATGGTCGACCAGTCGTCGCGAGCCGGAGACATGTGGCCCAGTGCCTCATACTCCCTCATGAACTCGATGTACTTTTCCCGAAGTACCGGATCTCGAGCCATGCGTCGCTCCATGGACCTGAGCCTTTTCTCGGCCAATGATCGAGACTGGCCCAGACGCGGGGGGTTATCCCGGAAAGGCAGCCTAGTCTCCAATCGCCCAGAAACCATTCTCCGAGTGTGAGCCTGATAAAAGTTCTCACACTCCACGTGCTCGGGATCCAGCCGAGACACGGTAGGCGGCTCTTCGATCTCCCAGAACCTCTGCCTGATCTGAGCGAGGGCCGTTCCCGTAAAAGAAGCCTGATTCGACTGCTGCCACTCATCCACCATTCCCAAAATGGCGTTCCCGTAGATGGTGGGCAGCGCCATCAGCGAAGACTGATCCAGCAGTCTAGGCTTGCCGTTCATGATGTAACCCAGTACATCAGAACCCAACAAAAGGTCTACCGGACCCGCCATCCCGAAGCGGGGATCCGCCAACCTGAGACCCTTAGTACAGGACAAAAGATCCGGATCAATGTCCGCCTGAGGAAGCCAACCGACAACCGAATCCATGACGGTGGC
Organism: Ectropis crepuscularia; assembly: GCA_963693475.1. Lineage (NCBI taxonomy): Eukaryota > Metazoa > Arthropoda > Insecta > Lepidoptera > Geometridae > Ectropis > Ectropis crepuscularia. Next base: position 11,597,027 of record OY856368.1, on the reverse strand, counting down.
CCTGACCGCAATCCTTTCCGAATATGAATGTACGGACGAGAAGGAGAGGCGGGTCTGTCCAGCCAACCGCACCTCTGTGTTCCCGACTCCTCGCAACGGAGTCGGTGACGGAAACCTAGCCAGGCCCAGGCGATGAGCAACCCGGGTTGTCAAAATGCACCCCTGGGACCCTGTGTCCAAGAGCGCTCGTATCCGGACGTAGTCGCCTCTTGGACCCCAAACCCTTAACCAGAGGGTGGGCAGCAGGACCACCGGTTGATCCTGTGCCAAGGGAACGGAGGCTAGTCAATCCCTCCGAGGCCCGTCCGAACCCGTCGGACTACAGGGCCCAGCCCAGTATGGCTGCCGAGTCATAAGGGCCATCGGAGGGGGGGCATATCCGGCCGCCCTGCCATATCGAAAGTAGGGCGGGTGGTAGTCCAGCCTCGGATGCTCATGGAGGGGAGGCGTGTACGCCCTCCATTGCATTAATCGCGGATCCAGCGGCGGAGAAGGATAACGCTGGGGAGGTGGCCCCCGTGGTGACTCCGGTAACACCCCTCCACCTCTCCAGTTCGCCCGCGTCCGCGCGGGCTGTGAGGTCGGTGACCGAGCCACGTGTAGGACGCCCCTTGTTGGGCTGCCCGGTGCTGCCGGGAGTTGGGGTGGAGGGGGTGTGCTCCACGCTGTAGCCACTTCATTGTTGTACAATGCGTGGCTCTGCGTGGGAGCGCCCCCGCCCGTGGAGGGCCCCCTCCCTGAGGGCTGTCGACCAGCACCATCGCTCCTGACGCACAAGAGCTGATGGTGTGGTCCCCCACACCCAGGACACGGCCGTGCCGTGGGGCAGTCATTGTACAAATGACCCCCCAGGCACCCGTAGCACCGACGCAACCGCCGAACGATCCCTCGTCGTTCGGAAGTCGTCCGCGCAAGCAGGGCCGGACACTGCACCAGCGCGTGAAGCTGGCCACAGTTCGGGCACTCCTGCTCCGACGCAGTCGTCACAGTCGCCGACCGCTTTACCCCACCCAGAGTGCGGGGATTGGTAGGTCGCGGTCCTGTTCCGGCAGGGCCACGAGCTGACGCGGCGGGCTGCGCCTACTGAGGCGCCGACTCTGCCATCCTCGCCTCCCACTCCAGGACCCAAAGTAGCTCCTCAAACGTGGGGAAGACCTTCGGGTCTGCGTGAAGGCCCCTTTCCCGCTCGAATCGGGCGCGCAACTCCAGCGGCACCTTGCCCAGCAGGATGTGGACCAGCAGAAACGACCAGTGTTCCACTGGCAGTCCCAAGCTGCGCAAGGCGTTGTACGCCACCTTCACGGGCGTGAGGATTAGCGGCCTCAACTGAGACCTCTCAGTCACCTTCGGCAGCCCCAGTATTTGGGACACGTGAGCGTCGGCGAGGAGCCGAGGGTTTTGGAACCTCGTCTCCAGCAACTCCATCGCCGTGCCGAAGTTGTCGTCGTCCAGCTCCAGGTGCTGGATCAGGGAGAGTGCCTCACCCTCCAGTGACGTGCGGAGATACGCCAGTTTCTCCGCCCTCGTCAAGTCGGTGCGTGAATCTACGAGAGAGGCGAACATACTCCGGAAGCCGCTCCACTCTCGCAGGTTACCTGTGAACCTGGGCAAGTCCAGGGTGGGAAGGCGTCCCACTACACCCGAGCCCGCATCCCTGATGACGGGTCCCGAGCTCGCCCTTCCCTGACGAGACCTCTCCAGCTGGCGAACCCTTTCGGAGACCTCGTCGTACACATCCAGGATGCGCCGCATGTCCGCGTCAATCCTCTCCATCTGGTCCTCAGGTGGAGGCGGCCTTGCATCCCGCAGCAATCCTGTGCTCCTCTCAGCGACCTCCAGGCGCCTGTCGAGCTGTTCTGCCCTGTTTAGCAGCGCCTCCTCCCGGTCTCTCCGGCCGACCAATCCTTGTAAGGATTCGAACCATCGGAGCTGGTTGGCCAAATCCGAAGCCATTTTTAAATTTAAATTTAAACCAACCTAAAGTTCGGACAATGTCACAACAAATATATCCGCAACCTATTAAACCGGATACCACTTAATACTAATTTTCCGACAGTTTGGGGAGAAATTATAAACTGGGAACCCCCAAATATCTGGCCTACCCGATATATTTTCCCAGAAAACTAAAACAAAAAAGGGGTATTTACGGCTAACCGCGCTCCTGCTACCAAAAAATGTACAGTATTTATGCCAGAAATACCGACTTGGGGCCCATAGCAAGTCTAAACATTATTATTTTGCGTTTATACCGATTTTAATATTTACCCCCTAATTGCAAACAAGTTACTTAAAAGAAATCACTTACGTAGGGTTCCCGGCGTCGTCCAAAGCCCTGTTTGGTTATTAGGAATAGGGAACGGAACACGGGAATAAGGAAACCAAACCAGACAGTAGTTCCATAGACTTCCCGTTCCAGAACGATCCTGCGTTGTAGAAGCGGCCAATCTAGTAGCGCACTTCACAAAATAGTCCAGCACTAATCCAGTAGTAACACACTTAACGTTAATAATGTATTCCCGCACAATATTAAAGCTTTTATCCCGAAAAACTCGTGGCTCGACGTACCGGCGAAACGAGACCACGTACAAGTGACAGCCGGCTGTCAAACATAGATCCGCTATATTTCGATGGTCGATATAATGTTGCCCGATTATACGGAACAGTGCGTTCAGAACAGTCTTCGAATTCTTTACTGGGACGACCCTTTGAGCTAATACTTCTCTTTCGTTGTGTCCGGGATACAGGGAAAGTAACATAAGTTTCAAACCAATTTTTGTTTCGAGTCTTTACAAAGTTGAAATTTTTTATGCGATGAATGCAATTTCTGTTTGTAAGTATAAATAACTTTACTCAAAACATTCTTCATATCGCTTGATAGTTCTGACACTCTCAAAGCTTGGGTGACCTTCAAATACAAGTATTGCATTCTATCAACATTTTTCTGAGAGCTACACTCTCGATAATAGTTCACAAGTGTAATTCTACTTATGCATATTTCCTCAGCATTCGATCCTAAAACGAAAACAAATTGTTTGCGATACCAAGACATACTAAAAAAACAATAAACTGTATACAAAACAAGAAAAAAATCTTTTTTGAAAATTAAATTTTTATGTTCCGTTTCATATAAATTCCTATTTTATTGAGGCGTCTACCTCGGCCTCTAAAAGTTACTTTTATTGATTAAGCAATGACCCATTCATGTAATCATAGTTATTTAATGGAATGATTCGACAGGAAATAACACTTTTACCTTGTCAGAAGATTTTTTTCACTGCAAAAATAACTAATTTCACAAAAAAAACCTAGCTAAAAGAAAATTTAAAGCAAGTACAGGGTGGGCCAAAGTTCACTTTTGAAACCTTTATAAAAAAAGACTGATAGTACTAAAACAATTTATTTAAAAAGTAACTTAATTTAACATTATTATAATTTATTTTTTGAAAATAACATCATCTAGATGTGCTCCCTCTCGCCGGGAGCACTCTTCCAAGCGGTGTTTAAAATTTTCAAAAACGCGCTGGCACGTTGCTGTTGATATAGCCGCCATTTCCGTTCGAATGTTTTCTTTCAAGGCGGTAATTGTCTCTAGTTTATTGGAGTAAACCTTATTTTTGAGGTATCCCCACAAAAAAAAATCCGGTGGAGACAAGTCGGGGCTTCGTGGTGGCCACTCGATATCACCCCTCTTAGAGATCACTTTACCGGGGGAACATCTCCTTTACGACCTCCATACTGGCATTAGACGTGTGGCAGGTGGCGCCATCCTGCTGGAACCAAGTCAGGGAGTTGTACTCCTGCAGTCCAGCAAGAGTTGGTCTTCAAAAATCTTTCAGCATTTTGACATATCGCTCCGTATTTACCGTCAATGCTTGGCCGCTAGAATTTTCGAAGAAATAAGGCCCAATGAGCCCTCTAGCTGAAACCGCTGCCCAAACCGTCACTTTCTGGCAATGAAGAGGCTTTTGATGTTTGCGTGAAGGCTGTTCAGCGCTCCAATAACGGCAATTTTGTTTATTTACAAATCCGCTCAGGTGAAAATGGGCTTCGTCTGAGAAAAGGATGTTCCCGAAGTTGGAAAACCGCTCTAACATGATGGAAGAAAATCTCTCTCTTTTTGTATGGTCATCAGGGTTGAGTTGCTGGACTAATTGGATTTTATACGGATGAAGCTTTAAATCGTGTAAAATTCGACGTAAACTGCTTCTTGAAATTCCCATAGCTGCCGAACGTCGCCGTGTAGAGAGTTCCGCATTTTGCTCAACAGATTGATTAACCTCTTCAGTCGCTTGCACTGTGCGTACTGTGCGGGAACGACCTCGACGTTTCTTAGGAAGCGTCGAACCAGTTTCTTGGAACCTCTTTAGCCATTGCTTAAGTAACTGAGTGCTAGGACACTGGCGGATACTTCGTAAATTAAATTTTACTCTGAACTTACGCCGCGCAACAATATAGGAACGACCATTTTCGTAAAACGCTTGAATAGCGAACGCACGATGCTATATATATATGATGATGATGCACGATGAGAGACGCGGCATCCGATCATACCCCGCGCACCCCGCTACCTGCCGCGAGCAACGATTTTTTTGACAAGGGAAAGTGAACTTTATTCTGGCCCACCCTGTATTACTAATTACGTAAAAAAATAATAATCCTCCTGCAAGAGTATCCATTACTAAAACACGAATGATTTCAATAAAACTTGCAAAATTTTAGTTTCAAAGTAGTACAAAAACAGAATAAAACACGTCCGCCGTTTAACACACCTATCTTTGAACTAAGATGGCGTCTGTTCGGCGAATCTTAGAAGTCCGGCGCGAGCGCAAGTACGTGGACATATCTGTTGTGTTGTTTAATACATTCGTTAGAACATGATTCAGAACAATTTTAAATTTTTATTTTTGGCCAGCTTTCTTTGATTTTTCGCCTGTGTGCGCCGGCGAGAAAACGAGTAACTATCGACTTTTTTCTCGCTCAAGAAACGTACAATAGATATACATTCCGTGTACCTAAATAAAAGAGATGCGTATACAAACAGTTGATCGCTGACTGTTCACACTCCCGGCGAGCACTGGCTTCACTAGTTAGTCGCTGAGCGACAAGAGCTATGAAAGATAACACTCCGAGAGAGCAACCAGCGGTTCATTTCTGTCTATTCAGTGTGGATCTGAACGTACACGTTATTTTACGCCGCGAGCGAGTGATGCGAGTAATCGCTCGCCTCACTCCCACACTCGCATAGAACCGAGGTACACAACTATGGGAACTACGCACTCGCTCCCCGCGGCTCGCCAACTCGTTTCTAATTCTAGCTTTACTCGTTCATCGTTGCCGGTGAGACAACTGCCTAATGCTGAATAAACAGTAAACAATAATTCCGTAGAGCAGTATTATTACTGCTCTATATTGTTTACTCATTTTAACCACTAACTTGTGAATATTTTAGTTATTATTTTAATCAGCAGCCACATTAATAGAATTGCATCGATTTTATCCACGCGATCACTATCGATTTTTTTAGATCGATTTTAATATATTTATTACAATGGCAGCACTGAATACGTCGATGCAAAATGCGTAGTTATCAGCTGTTTGTTTATGTTTATTGTGTCATGTGTTTCGTATTTGGAAATTGTGTTATGATGTGTTTCTGGTTGATGAAAATGCATTCTTGGGACCCTAGCTGACCCTCGGAAATCGTTGGCATCGTCCAATAATGATTCTGGCCCTCCGATGGTACAAAATGTTGTAGTTTTGTTTAAAAATAACCTCGTCAACGTTCGCATTACTTATGGGAAATATGCGTAAGTAATTTTTCTGCTACTACCAAAAGATAGTATTCTGATATCAACTGCTAGAAGCCATCAAGTTTAATATATGATATCAGTGACAGTCAATGGCCACGTTTAGCCCAAAGTCCCTTATAAATGAACGATGTCCTTTTTTAATATTAAATTATTAGAAAATTAAGAAATACAACATCAAAATAGTATTAAGAATTTTCATAGGCACGCATAATCGTGTTAACAACAGTGTTATTTTCACTTTCAGCTTCTTCGTTGATCGTGGTGCTGTAATTCAAACCTGAGGGTGTAATAATAACCTGCCTGGGGTTTACAAATGTGGGGTTCGTTGATCGATCGGAAGGATGAAATCCTAAAGAGCTGTTGCTAGTGGCAGGTTCAGCAACCACTGGCGGGTAAAATGTTATGGTGTCGCTTGATGTAGTCATTGGATTGGGCTCCAGGGAGTAAAATCTCATGCTACTTGTGCTGCTTGTTGTAGTTGCTGCCGGACTAGGGATAAAATAGTTAGGGGATGAAGAGTGTGCATTTTCTGTATACTTCTTTTGTTGTATATCAGCCAATCTAGCTTTGGATAATATTTTTTGGATCTCTTCTTGTGCAATAACAGATTTTTCTTCAGACAGTTTTTTTAGTTGAGCCGCCACATGTTTACCGAAAATATCAGCGTCAGACTCTTCTTCAGATGGTGACATATTAACATCATTTGACACACTTTTTAAGTCCTTTATCATGGCGGCCATCTGAGATATTTTGGAGCGTTTTGATCGCGGAGGCCCAGATTGATTAGGAGCTGTCACAGAATTTCGAACTGGCGTCTGGAAAGCTTGAGTTGGCGTTTCAGTAGAATTATCATTATTTTCAGTAGATCTCGATACATTTTCAGCTCCGTCACCAACACCCTCAGCTTCACCCAACTCAGCGTCATCGTTGCTGGTTCCTGAGTTATCCTGTTAATGAGAATAAAATGTAATGTTTAATAAATCATTAGTTGATGATAATACGTATTTAGGTTGTAATTATTTTTTTTTCTTTACAGATTCCAGAACGAGAGGAAGAATGGAAAATTATTGAAGACGGTTTCAATACCAAGTGGAATTTCCCTTCATGTTATGGAGCGATCGATGGGAAGTATATTATAATTAAAGCTCCTCCAAATAGTGGAAGTGAATTTTATAATTATAAAAAAAACGAATAGTACAGTATTGTTAGCACTTGTAGACCACGACTATTGTTTTTCATTTATAGACGTTGGAGTGAATGGAAACGCCTCCGATGGAGGTGTTTTCAAAAATTCCTCATTATATCGTCGGTTGGAAGATGGATTGCTTCCTACAAATGGAGTAATAGTTGGTGATGCAGCATTTCCACTGAAGAATTATTTACTAAAACCCTATCCAGGTACGCAGCTAAGTACTGCCGAAAAAGTCTTTAACTACAGGTTGTCGCGTGCAAGGCGCATAAGTGAAAATGCTTTTGGTATACTGGTTTCTAGATTCCGAGTATTCGAAAAAGCAATTCCAACCCATGTGGACACAGTTGATGCCATTGTCTGTGCAGCCTGTGCTCTGCATAATTGGTTGTGAAAGCGTTCAAGTTCCTACATAACATCTACTTGTGTAGACAGAGAGGACAACGATGGACAAATAATAGAAGGAACATGGAGATCGGAAATAAATCCACTACCAAGCATTTCAGAACAACAAAGCGGCCTATATAGGAACTTCTTTATGACTGCTGGAAGTGTGCCATGGCAATTGGATAGAAGTCATTAATTTTGTATAGGTACCTAGGATGGAAATAAAATAAATAAGTTACAATAAATACTTACCATTGTTTTCCTTTTTACAATAGCATTTTTTATAAAGCCGACCAGTTCTTGAAACCACTTGACTTTTGGGACATATACGTTCCCACTAGCGCCAGATCTGGTGGATTTTTGTATCTTGTCGAGCTCTAAATAATATGTAGCCCTTATGGCTTTAATTTTATTTTTTATTTCAGTACAATTGAGCCCTTTGATTTGCATTTGTTGAGCCATATTTTGCAACGCTCTTGACCGCATTTCTTTATTGCGGTTATTTAGGGATTTAATATCCCAAAGGTACTCGTTTTCGCTATATAATTGCACCAATTTTAAGGTTTCGTCTTCGCTAAGCTTATGCGTCATTTTTATCGCCAGCGAAAAAAACTTGGTCACTCTACAACGCAGCGACAGTGACTATCCATAGCTAACCACGCACTGACTTGTCTGTTTACACGGGGTTTCTTTGGCTTGCGCGGGGGTGCGCGGGTGGCGGGGGGCGCCAACTGACTTTAAAATATTCGTGTCCGAATATTCCAGTCAGCGCTGACTTCAAGCCACTGTACTGACTTCAAATCAGTTTACACAGGGTTTTTTTCGGGTCAGCACTGACTTGCCTCGAATTTGTAGTCAGTTACTGACCCTGTTTAAATCAGCCTTGAAGCGGGAATATTGAAGCCAGTGCTGACGCGACAGTACTGTACTGTCTTGAAATCGATTTATACAATGGCAGTGCCAGGTCAGCACTGACTCGACAGTTACTGACCCTGTATAAATCTGCCTTTATCCTCCCCGTCGCTTTCATTGTCGCTGCCCTGATCGTAAAGCAGCCGCAAAAATTCAGCCGGTGGTCGCTCTTCGTCAACGCCCACACACTTACACGACAGACTTTACAAAAAAAAAGAAGAAAAGTTTTGAAATAGTACTAACATTTTAGTAGTGAAAGAGCTATTTGTAGAGTCAGCCTGGGGAAGTACTATACCTATGCCAGTTATTCTGGCGCCAAGCAGCAGGGTGCAAACATTACTTAGTTCCGATTTTAAGGGAAACGTTATCAGAGAAATTACTATGCTAAGAGATAAAACACCGTATATCTCCGAGTGACGAACGCAGTGCGATGCTAGTAATAATTTCTACACGATGCAGGTAATCAACTTCTTGACAAATGTTAATTATTAAAAAATGTATCCAAGATTACTTTTCTCTATGGTTAGAACTACTAAATGTTGTCATTTCGTCGTAGTCGTAGAACAACAGCGGTTGTGCATTTTAGCATCTTTACAGTACGTTAGTTTTAAGGTTTTTGAGTGGGTTTTTACGGCATATTTTAATAACGGCTAAACCAATCACTTTGAAATTTGGAAATGTTTTTGGACTTGTACATCTTTATAATCTGGTTTATAAAAAAAATAATTATATGCTTAGTTTTTGTAAAAAATCACATACGTCATTGTTCTATAAACACTGATGTGTCGGATGTCATTATGCGCCGTTTTTTTACGGATAAGTCATTTACTCTAAACGACGTAAAGTAGTTTCCGCCATTATTTTAGGGAGTTTTGTCTAAAACTGACTGACGGAACTAAACGGGGGTGATTAAAAAATTTAAAATACTAATATATTTATTAAAATGTAATATTGACAGTCTCGAACTTTATATTTGTTCAATAAAAAGGTAACATTTTTAATTAAAACATACTTAAATTAAGTTTATGGCACTAAAACAGATATCAGCATTTTTACTCTTAATTATATTTTTGACGTATAAAAAATATTAATCCAAAACAGCATCCTCATCATCATCTTAAACTATGAAACAGTCTCAATGTTTAAGTATAAACTACAAAATATAATTAAATAAGGCCTAACTATTAATGCATGTACTATGTACCAAAAACGTTTTAAACCACAGAAATTTATTCTGTGTAAAATCATCATAAAGGCGCGGCCCCACCGCGGTGCATGCTGTGCACGGGCACGCGGCGCATTTTAGCTGCGTGTATTCATTTGTTTGACAACGTGGGTCTATGTTTCCACTGGAGTACCTACACGAAGACCCACGACTATGTTTAGCGTGGCACGGCGCACGGAGAGGCTACACACATGCCACTGCAATCTACGGACACGGGCTTCACTGCTTCTTTTCTTTTGCAATTCACCCAAGATTAGATCATCAATCTCACTTTCGGATTCATCGTCCGAAGAACTGTCTAGCAAAGTCAGTACCAATGCCATTCTATGAGTACCTCAATACGATATATACGAGAAACACGAAACGCGTCCGTTCCACAACGTGTATGACTGAAAACTGCTCTGCGATAACCGAGCTGTAGGTACATAGTCGTGGGTCTTATTCGTGTACTCCAGTGGAAACGTAGACCCACGTTGACAGCGTTGAGCTATGTAACCGCCTATTCGAGCAAGCCACGCGTGTATCAATGACGTCAATTCATGCGTAGCCTCTCCGTGGGTTACAGTGGACACAACTACATACATTTTCTTACAAAGCGAAGCTTAATACACGTGCGTAGCCTCTCCGTGCACCGCGGTGGGCCCGCGCCTTAATCAAGGAATTTAACCTCATATGGCTTTTTGCGTGCCAATCGAATGATGGGTTCCAATTGGCAGGGAACAAAGACTAAACTTGTCCTGCTTGTTCCATTGCACATGCTACCGCGCTATGAACAGAATCGCCTTCGCTTTGGCCATGAAAGGAACAAAAATAACGCAAACTGATTTCTTCTATAGATCCACAGTTATTCATTAGATGTAAAAGCATTGCAGCCATCGTGGAGTTTTTATTCTGGCCTACACAGCCGTCGCTAAATAGGAATATTTCTTTTATCCCCTTTCTATCACAGTTTGATAAGAAATCATAGAGACAAGTAGATATTTCAGATGCACCTCTTTTACTGATCGTCTCATTCCATACATTGCACACACAATCTCTAGAGGCTATATCATAAATCGTGAAGTTATAATTTGCTAAACGTCTCTTTTAAAAAATACTACTTTCTTTACTTTGCGGCAAATAAATGACTTGTTGTAAATCGAATGAAGCGCAACAAATTTTAGTATTTTCCATTGCTCGAATTTTACACTCATTTTTTATTCGTCGTACTTCTTCTTTCTCCTTTATGTGTCTCTCATATCTATCTTTTAAGTTCTCTTTTATTTCGCTTGTACCTTCCCTGTATGTATTACACAAACTGCATTGGTCTTTTTTAGGATTATGAAAGGATAAATTCATGGTATTGAATACGTTTCTATAAAGTGTAATACTAACTTTTTGATTATAGTCCTTCAAAAACATTTCGTACATTTTCCTCAATGATAGATCATGGTTTAGATATTCTTTTTTACTATCTTTTCTACAATAATGTGATTCCATACGTGGAAATCTGTTAATATGTTCAGTAATAAGTGCTGGCATCTGAGTGTCCTTTTCTTGATAGACTTCTTGCCTTCCACCTCGTTTGTCTTTTTCTATTATACCCACAGAAATCTAAATAATAAGGTACTAGAAGTCGCATGACCGCGTGACATTGTCGCCGCACAGGTGAATTGTAGGCCACCAGTGCTCGAGTTGTAGTTTAGTCTTCTTCGAACCGCCTGGCGTGAATCATCTTTAAAACTTGTGTTATGCAGCATAAACAACTGTGGAAGTTCTTCCACAACTTGCAATTATACCAATAATGAGATTATATTTCACTGATAGGTATTTTATTTTATTTTAATTGTATTTTTTACTAAAATAAACGGAGCCCAATGATTCACTATGATAGTTATTCATTTTTGGTGTTATCGTCGTTTTGCATACCATTGCTGCGTACATTAATTAACATCTACTACAAGCATAAACAGCAATGTAATGTAAAATTAAAGAAATCGTCATAACCTCTAATCTTCCATGGTACAACCGCAGGTAGCGATCGTGAGCTAGTGCTGTGACGGCTCAATTTTACTTGGCCAAAAATAAACGATGAAAATTGTATTTTAAATTTTACCATTTTTATCGATAAATTAACATAAAATATCGATAAAAAAATTGTACACTGTTAACACCTATACGTAAAATCTTTTAATTCGCGGTAAACATTACTTCATAATTCATAAATTATTAACAAAAGTATATACATACTAGCTATAACGCGCGATTGTTCATCCGTGCAAAATAAATATTAAGGTAACAGAGGCAGTATTTAGCTATTGTAAGCATTTATTTTTAAGACTTTATTAGTTTTCATACAAAATCCATTTCTTACGTGGTTTTTCTTTTTTAATTTTGGGTAAGACTATGCGCTGGTAACCTAAATATCAAAAGCCAACAAGTTTTTACAGTGAGTTTTTATCTCCAAGTTCGCAAAATGACACTGGCCACTAGCTGTGTGTTGGATGGTGTCAAACAATTTGAAAAAAGAACATGTGAAAATTGCAGACGCTATTGGCGCCATTTTCAATTTGTGTGTTGTTTGAGAATTCAGTTTTCGTAGAAAAGTAAAATAAAACTATCAAAATGTTAAGTAGTGATAGTGATGATGAAGATTTTTTAACTCCGCCGCAGTTGAAGGAAACAGCAAAAATACTGATTGATAACCTTTTACCACAGAAATCAATTAAAAAGTGTTACATTAAGCTTCACTAGCTGCAACAATTTCAATATAAATTTCAATTCGTAAAGATTTAGTTTTTTATTTTCCTCGTAGGTGTAGTATAAAGCACTATGTATCACTCGAGAGAAAGTGCGATTCCCGATCTCGGGTGTTTCAAACGACACCCTCGACGGTAATCGGTCACTTTCTCCTCTCGGTGAACAATGTACTATTTCTTTTCAGAAACATTATTTTACAAACTTTTTCTTTCTGTCCATTTAGTGGCAAGTAAAAGCAATGAGAAAATTCACGCCGAGATTATGTGGCAGTAGTTTTCCGAGCTACCGGCTTTCTTTCAGCAAATCGAGTGATGTATTCTCTGTGCAAAGTTAGATCACCTAACGAATAAAAATCCATAAGTATATTTTCCCTTTCATTTTCATGAAAACGCCAGTATTTCATTCACAAACACTGCAGCTTAGTATTTACACGGCGACGATTGACAGAAACGAGTTTCGACAGGTCTTGGTTGCACTCGCGCCAAATTATGTTACGCCTCTTCGTGAAAAAACATTATTATGCATGAACAGGCGTAACTAGCGATATGTCCCTTCGTGATTTTTGAATTAGAAGGAAAAATAGATAGGGCTTTTCGCAACGGTTTATAAGTGCGGTTCTATTGCAGTTTTGGTTACGCCTTTTCGTGACATACTGAAACTTGGCCTATAAATGTCGATGGTGCTAATATCTCAAAATCAAAAATTTTGTTGGTCCCTTTCGTTATTCGACCGACGAATAGTTTCACTTTAATCAAATACCTAGGACGTATCATATTCTTAGTCTTTCTAGGTGCTTTAAAAATAGGAACAGTAATATATCAAACAAATGGTAAGAAATTGCGCTTTAGCAACAGCAATAACTATCAGTCTTTCTAAGACTCCGACGGACTCTCTCTTTCTAGCATTTTATAACATAAATATAATAACTAAGTAAAAATATCTGAAATGTAAGAAAAACTTGAATCAACATCGTTAATTCTACTTTAAATATAGAAATGTGTCTTATTCAGAATCATTGTCAGTTTCATTTGGAATATCATAGTCATATGGCAGAGCTGTGAAATAATCGTGATACTTGGCAGGTATTATCCCACTTTCGCACATATTAATAATATCTCTAAATTTATATATTAGAAACAGCAATCGGCTCAAAATACGCATTTTTAAGTACAAAATTATGTACCCGATTTCTTGTCTCTTTGCGAGTAATCAATGTCATGTGATTCCTCATCAAAGCTGTATTTGTATTGAATGTTGTTAGGCTGACTGTTCTGTATAATTATTTCTCTTATTTTTGTCCACGTAATTCGTTCATTATTCGTATTCTTCGACCAGTTTTTATTTTTTATTAATTCTTTAAATTCATAGACCATTTCCTAGGAAACATCTCTCACATCGTATGTTTTTTTAGATTTTGCCCATTTGATCAAAAGTTTCCATTCTTCTGTAGTGTATATAAGTTTATGTTCGCCAGCTCTTTCTTTTACTGATTGGACAGAGTCGCCCTCATTTTATGCCCTTTTTCTAAAAATCGGTGAATGATGGTGACTCCAAATTTCTTTTTTTTTATTTGTTTATTTTAGGTCGCTTTTTAACATCTCGGGTCATTGGCGACCACGTTAGTAAACAATAGGTTAAATCAAGTTATACAAATCAATAGTTTTTAGGAAATGTAGTGTTTTGATACATCCATCGTGACTTAAACATTCTTGTATTGTATTTGGGAGTTTGCATAATTGTTTTTCATTATGAAATGTTGTGCATTCATTCAACAGATGCAAAACAGTGAGCTCTTGGCCACATTTGCATTTATTTATGTCTGCTTTAGTGATGAGGTGTATGTGTGTAATGTTCGTGTGTCCGATACGCAGTCTTATTATTATAGTTTGGTCTCTTCTACAATGGAATAAAGTTGGCGACTTATCAAAAATAGATTTTCTAATTTCAAATAGCTTCGACGTGTTCTCTGTCTTCCATTTGAGATCCCACATTAATTTAATTTGGACTTTAACATAACTCTTTAATTCAATTGAGGTCGATTTAATTGTTTCCCAATTCACTTCATCATTTATGGCTTGTCTGGCTTCATAGTCAGCCTTTTCATTACCTACTATGCCTTGATGACTTGGGATCCAAATAATTTCAAATGCATAGTTTTTATTCTGTAATTCAATCATTGTTTTTTTGATTTCTATAATTAAGGGATTTATGTTATTATTATTTTGTAATGCTATCGGCATTTTTTGAGTCATCATCTGGTTTCATAGTCAGCCTTTTCATTACCTACTATGCCTTGATGACTTGGGATCCAAATAATTTCAAATGCATAGTTTTTATTCTGTAATTCAATCATTGTTTCTTTGATTTCTATAATTAAGGGATTTATGTTATTATTATTTTATAATGCTATCGGCATTTTTTGAGCAGGATTTTGAGTCTGTATATATAATATATTTTTCTGTATTAGATTCTCTCATGATCAATTCCAGAGCTTTAAGGATTGCTATTGATTCGCAACTGAAAATGGAATTAAAATCTCCCAGTCGAAAGCGATAACATTTGTCACCATACTACAACACGGTTTCTCATCACGCACACTACAACACTAATATCCTACACACACACACACATTACTCATCTCAACACACTTACGCTTACTCGATTACTTTACCAATAATTCTTCTACCTACCTACTAAAACTGTGAAATGAAATGTACCAACATAAAACTGACTGCAAACATACAATATTTAACTAGTAAATAAGTATCTTAAATGTAAGGAATATAAGAGTCTTTTTGTATATTTTCTATTTTAGTATCTCTTCAGTATATTATTACTTGTATAAAATCAGGAGAAGCCTGGATTCCACAACACAGGTTGCCCTAGTGTGGGTCCAGTGCATACTAACACAATATGTACTCATTCATGGTATTTCTTATCACTTGTACAGTCCGCGAGGTATAAGCTGAGCTTTGCATTAGTGTGAGTGATCACCAAAAGTACAGTCAGACAACAAACTCTTAAAAATTAATATCATTATATTTTAGGTAGGTACTTAAGGCATAACATAAGTCGGAGAAGTATTCTAGTATTAAAATAAAATAAAATTAAATTGATAAAATAAAGTCCAGCTGTGTATTTGACTGATGAGTACATATTATTGTGTGATTATTACTAAAAATTCAATTTGAAAGACAAAATAACTACACATCTTCTACACCAGACATTGCACCATAGTCACTTTCTTTATCACTCTCGTTATCATTTTCACTCTCGTCTGATGTGTCGTTTGTTTTAATAATGAATCTTTCCGTTATATTGTCAATAACGGCGTCGTATCCATGAAACTTTTTTTCTTCTTTTATTGCATGGTCACAAACATTTTTCCATTCCTGTACAGTGATACTTTCATTTTTTTCATTTGCTAACCTCATTATTGTATCCATATTCATTGACACGTTTTTTTTCGCGACGTATCCTTTTATCATTGCCCATATATTTTCAATCGGATTGAAATCTGGGTGATAGGGTGGTAGACGAAGGACGCTGTGACCATGTTCTCTTAATAAGGTGTCAATTTTATATTCAATAAATCATTGTTTATTATGCAGTATCAATTGATAAAGTTGTGGTTTAAGCATGGATATTGAGTGATCGATATTGCGTAACTTGAGCCAGTCAATCATATCTTGTTTGCGACTATTTGAGTTGGGAGCGGGATTTTTTAACGAATTGTGGTAAGATGCGTTGTCAACTACAATAACGCTATTGGGCTTCAAATTGGGAATTAATTGCGTTTGTAACCATTTTGTATAGTTTTCTGTATTCATATTGTTATGATAATCACCACTTTTTTGATTAGCTAAACATCAGCAGCGCATTTGGTATGAAACCGTCCTCGCCGCCGGCATGAACGATTATCAATCGATTTCCTTTAGAAATAGGTTTCTTCAAACCAGAAGTGCTGCCATCTGAATATGATTTTGATGAAGTGTGAGTGGTGTCAATATATGTTTCATCGGTATAAACGATAGGCCTGCTCTGAATACGGTATTCGGAAATTTTAATTAAATAAGTTATACGTAGGTGACGGATCTCATGCTTTTCCATTAAAAATTTTCTGTTATTCTCTGTCCTTGACCATTTGAATCCTAAAAGAGATACTTCTTTTCGCAATGACCATATTGATCCTGGATAGTTAATGTCAGCCTTTAATTTTTCATGAATTCTTTTCATTGTTGGCACCTCTTTGTCAGTAATGTGAAAATTATGAATTGTTCTACGGATTACTGCTTTATCAAAATCATCAATGATTATTATATTTTTCCTGCATCTGGTCTTTTTCGGAGATTTGAATTTGGTTCCATCTTTCAAAACACGTTTATCTTCCAATAAGACTCTTTTAACAGTTGACAGTGGAATTCCTGTCGATGTCGATGCCAATTGGGCTGATGTAGTCACACTTGACATGTCTTTATCGTTCATGTCTTTAAAATAGCTATTTAAATTACACAAAATTTATTTTACTTGGCTATTTAATGGTTTCCGTATTTTGCGCTTATTTGTGTTGGCATCCATTTTACTAACACTTATATCAAACAAAAACAAAATAATATTAAACACGTCACGCTGCAGCCTGTACAGGAGGTGAAGTGCGGCAGGAGCGCGGCGAGACAGAATGGCGCCGCGCCTCAGGCCGGTTACCCAAAATCAGTTTAAACCGGTTTTTACCGGGCGAAAATGGCGCCGCGCCTAAGGCCGGTTGTCACACCTACACTATCCATGTACACTCACACAAATGCAAAGCTCAGCTTATACCTCGCGGACTGTACCTTTTCTTGTGTTTTTGTTAATGTCCTTCGTTTTTGCCACAATAAACGTTTTTTCATTTTTCATACACTACTGAACATCCAGATTTTGCGTTTATAACTGATCCGTCCGTGAACAAAGTCTTACAATTAGTATATTTACTATTAAGCTCGCTAAATAAGTTTTTGTATACAAACTGTGGGGTGTCGTGTTTTCTATTTTTACTCAGTTCCAAGTTAATGGGAAAATCTAATTTTTCCCATGGACCCAAACTGAGTTGTTTTTTTGGGTACATTGCTGGTAGTTTAAGGTTAAGCGCTGCTAAATATTTGTATGCTCTAATCCGTAGAGGATATGGAGTTTTAGAATTAATTTCGCTTTCGAAGTCTACGCCTGACACATTATTGTAACTATTGTAAAATGGAATTTTAGGTTGAGATAATATATTACCGACATATGTAATAACAAGACCCTTCCTTCTTAGCTAATTTTATTTATGTGAGGAATCCATGACATTTTTTTATCAAATAGTAAGCCTAAAATTTTTAAACTGTTTGTGTCCTTAATAATATAATCATCTAAGTTAAGTTGAACATTATTAGGTCGTTTTCTTTTGTTTGACACTATCATGAACTCAGATTTAGTTTTTGAGAATTTAAAACCGGTTTTCATGGACCAGTTGAGTAGATTATTTAGAGTGATTTGAATTAATTTTATTGTAGGGTTCAGTGTCCTACCACTACAAATAATTGTTAGGTCATCGGCAAACAGAAACCCTTTGACAGGTTTGTCTATATCTGAAAGAACGTCATTAATTGCTAATAAGAATAGAATTACACTAATAACGGAACCTTGTGGTAGACCATTTTCTAGTGATATGGGATCAGATGTTGTATTATTAATCCTAATTCTTATAATTCTACCTGATAAAAAATGTATAATAAACGCTAGGGTATTCCCTCTTATATTGATATTTTCTAAAAGGCTAAAAAGCCTGTGTTTCCAGACCATTTCATATGCTTTTTCAATGTCTAGTGCTACTATTATTGTGTAATATTTATTTTGTAAACTGTTTCGAATCTCATTTTCTATATTAACTAAATGGTCTGTAGTTGATTTGAATTGACGAAACCCAAATTGGAATGGTGATAAATTATTATGTGTCTCTAAGTGCCATTTGATTCGTTTACTGATAATTTTCTGAACTATTTTGCAAAGATTACATGTGAGAGATATTGGTTTGTAAGCAAGGTATTTTTCCAGGTTTTGGTAATGGCACTACCAACGCTTCTTTCCATTTTTCAGGAAACACCTGTTCCAAAAAGATAAAATTAAAGATTTCAAGTAGATAAGCGAATCCATTGGCTGTTAAGTGTTTAATTATCAAGTTAGGTAGGTTATCAGTACCTGGGCTGGAGTTGCCAATTTCAGAAATTATGTTTAATAATTCATGTAGTGATATTTGTTTATTAAGTGGATTTGAATTATTTATTTTGTCGAAATTAGCATTAATTTCTTGTTGGGATTTATAGTTAGTAAATTTTTTATCGTAGTTATTAGAGTTAGAATTGGTTGCAAATGTTGTAGCAAGCAGGCTTGATACTTCAGCAGGGTTAGATGTAAAAGATCCATCATTTTTTTCTAGCACAATATTACTAATTCTAAGGTTGTTATGATTTACTTTTTGGATCTTTTTCCACATATCCCCTATGGGAGTTTTAACATTAATCGATGATACCCAACTTTCCCAATATTTCTTTTTATTTTCTTTTAGAAGTCTTGTATAATAAGCTCTCTTTTTTTTTGTATTCAATTTTATATGAAGAGTTAGGGTAGTTCCTAGCATATTTTTTAAAAAGTTTGAACGCTTTTTTTGTTTCTAATGGCAGCTTTTCACTCATCATTCCACCAAGGTAAGTTATTTTTCCTTAGCTTACCTACCTTTCTTTCGGCTCTAATGATATTATAAGAATTGAATCCTGTATGCCAACCACCAGCCTATTTATATTAATAACAAATTTCGTAGGTTGGTACACTGTAAAATTATGGCTCGTAGGATGCTACTCTTGAAAACGATAGTTTCTATATTGACGTCACGGAAACGAATTGGTTGGTAGGTTGGTACTACAGGAATTCAACAAAAGAGTTACCATGTATATTAATGTAAATTATGAAAAAAGAAAAATCATGACAGTTGTGTTGTGCCTTTGTGCTCATCTAGAGTATCAGGGCATAAGTTTCCAACAGATGAACAGTTGAGGAAAAAATGGATTATAGCTATAAGAAGAGATAAATACATGCCGACAATAAACTCCCGTGTTTGCAATCTTCATTTTATTCAGTCGGACTATGTGATGCCTCTGGACTCGGTCGTTGAAAATCGTACGTATTGTGAGCATAATTCAATAAAAATAATCCAAATCTATATACCTATATAAAAGGCAAAGGTGATTGACTGATAGATCAACGCACAGCCCAAATCGTAAGAGCTAGAAACTTGAAATTTCGCACACATATTGTTCTTATATCGTAGGCACGTACTAAGGAAGGATTTTTCTAAATTCGACCCCTAAGGAGGTCATTATCGATTGTACTGAGATCAAAATAGATCAACCCAAAAACCCAGCAGCTCAGCAACTTACTTATTCAACATACAAATCTTGTAATACATTAAAAGTATTGGTCGGTATGTCAAGTACTGGTAACATAACTTTTGTTTCTGATAGTTATGGAGGGTCCATCAGTGACAGATGTTTGTTTGAAAAATGTGGTTTGTCTAACATACTTGAGAAAGATGACATTGTACTGGCAGATAGAGGTTTTCAGATTCAAGATATTCTAGCCTCTAGAAATGTAACTGTCAATATTCCAGAGTTTCTAAAAAAAAACTCTGGCCAACTTGAGCCTGAGCAGCTATACCGTTCAAAAATATTGTCTTCAAACAGAATACATGTTGAAAGGATTATTGGTTTAGGCAAAACATATAAGATTCTTAAGTATTTATCTAGTAATTTAGTACCTTTAGGAAGTAGAATAATAATATTTGTCTGCTTTATGCTAGCTAACTTTCGTAGGAACATAATGGATGGTGGTAACAAAAAATAAAATACTATACTGTAATTTCAATTTGTCTTTTATTATAATTTAAAAGTATGCATGCATCCGACATGGCCAAAGATGGCCTCATGGCCTCTCAGTCTAAGTAGTTACAAGTAAAAGTAATCAGCAATGAAATCATGTGCTATAAAATGTATTAACGAATGCCGGACACATATATTTTTCAAAAAAAATCTTTATCTTTTGGAAGTATTACATTATTGATTACATCATAATTTTTAACGACAGAAATACATTTATAATCTTTAGTAGTCCAAATTACAAAATCACAGAAGTCACATCCACTGACATACATTTGAGTTTGTACTTGGAAGTAATAATTAGAATTACTTTTCAAACCAAGTTCATTGTTTTGCATTTCCAAGTATGGTTAGGTATCAGGACCTATTATCGAATCCTTTATTGAAAACGGACATTTTACTTCCAAAACAGTTAATGACTGCACGAGGCCATCAGGAGATGCAGCTAAGTAAGGGTGGTTTAATGAGATGAAAAGTCCACACCTTACAACAGGATTAGTTGTTGCCTCCTCATAGGCATGAATAGCCTTTTCCTCATTTTGTTTTCCCCAGTTAGTTGCAGCAGAGTGGAAAGGTTTAAGATGAATAATAGAATTCACGAATGATTCCATGTTCTTCCTGTCCGTCGTGTGAACCACAGTACGTTGGTACTTATTGGATGCTGTTAATCGCATAGACCGTTCTTGAAACCAGGTGACATTATTACTCTGAGCTCGTGTTGTTTCTTCTATTCTCTGGATATCATTTGCATTGACCCACGAAATAATAAATAAAACTAAAATACCTACATTATTCAACACAATAATTCCATAATTCCACTGGGTCAAAGTGAAATCAACAGTTAATGTTGACACCCGTATGACATAGGATAAGAAAATAAATTATTGGACTAATGTGGATGTCATGTATGCATGTTAAATAAAGTAATAAAAATACTTTTCAACTACTGTTTGTTGTCATTGGGATACAGAAGAGTTCAAGCATAAAAAGATGTTGACTAAAAGAAAAACACAAAATATTTACCTGAATGCGATTGTACACCATTTGTTGCAAGATACTAATAGATAAGTAGTCGTGATCATGAGCAATGTCTATAACAGAAGCTACATTAAAAACTCCATTGATACACGAACTTCTCTTCTTACTCGAAGTGTAGTTTATAACATGCTTTCACACATTGTCATTAAAGGCAGGCATATTTCTAAATTCCAATGGTCTTGAATCATAGCATACATTTCCTCTTTGTTTTTTCTGCATATTGTGCTGAGGAATATTATAGCTTATCTGGTGTGCCTTTTTCGGAGAAATAACAAACCTCCTTTTATTAGGCATATGCCAAACTTGTGCACGATCAGTGCGTGTATCTTTAATGCACAATTTCCCCTGCTCTTTCAGGTTTAATAATGCGTAGCAAACAACGGCAACATGTTTACATACTGCTCTATTGCCCTTGCCAGCAATGCATTCGCACGAACTTTCGACAATGCTTCCATCTATTGAGACAACAAGTTTCACGTAATATGTCAATGATTTTGTCAGTTCACTCTTGACTTGGGCGCGGTAAAAATTATAATATTCATTTTTCGATTCAAGAACAGCTAGCAAAAAAAAATGTTTTTCATCAACTGTAGCCTTTTCTATGTACAGCTGCGCACATACTCATACCTTCTTTGAGCTTGTAAACCTTAGTGATTATTTATGTGAACAATGTCAACCGGAGGTACTCTTGATGCTGGCATTCTTGAAGAGTGGTAAATTCCTCATTTTGGGGCCACAGAATGTTTGATGGTAATTCTGTTATTTATTATAGGACTCTCCGGAATATTAAATTGAAAATTATTATTTCGGTCGTAGGCAGCCAGTCTGGAATAAAAAATCAAATTGTTAATTTAGTCTTGGTTAGAGAATAAAATCGTTAATAAACCAACAACTAAAATCTTAAGGTTATAGTTTAAATCATCATCATCAACAGCCCACTAAACGTTCCCACTGCTGGGACTCGGGGCCTTCTCTCGCAAGGAGAGAGTTAAGGCCATAATCCACCACGCTGGCCCAGTGCGGGTTGGCGGATGACACATGACTTCGAAAGATTCTAGGTACATGTCGGTTTCCTCACGATGTTTTCCTTCACCGTTTTAAGTTAGCGGCATTACGCACATGACTTCGAAAAGACAGTGGTGCGTGTGGGGTTTGAACCCGGGGTCTCCGGATCGGCAGGCGCCGTTCTCCCGACTAGACCACCGTAACTTGTATAACTTGTATAGTTTAAATACTGGTCAATTATTATGGTTTACCTTTCGATGAGGTCTGCCTTTTTGCCAACTATTCTTGCATTTCTTCTTCTTAATTCGTTTTTTAATTTAACTACACTCAAAGTGCCATATTTTTCTGCCATTTCTCACTAATTGCATAGGTAACGTTCAAAACACCATACACGCAGTATAGAGCTGTCAAACCGATATGACCTCCAACAACACTAGCGCCCCAAGCGGGAGTAACGGCGGACATACCCGCCATTATTGTAATTTATAATCATCCTCTTGATTCAATGACTGTGCAAAACGTTGTTCGTGGGCTTTAGCATTGTCTTATACTTCATAATCAAATTCATCGTCATAGTTGGTGTCTGAATTGTCTTTTTCCAACAAAAGCCTCATTTGATCGATATTTTTGAAACTAATGTGTACCTAGTATGTATAAATGTTATAACTGCAGTTTAGTTCAAACAAAATGTCTATATAAATATAAAAAAAACACGAAAATATACAAAATAAAACTTACGTGAAAAGTTGCAAATAAACCCGCGTCGGTCTCACAGACCAAACGGCGCAAAATACGCCTACATACACAACTTGCTCAACTGCGTGAAGCGTACTAATTTAAAGTTAGACGCAAATCATGCAACCAGCAAAAAGTTCGAGCTCGTAACTGTACGAGAAAAAAAAATCTTAAAAAAATACTTACACCGTCTCACAGATATGTGCGGGGGGGGGTATAGGAAGGTTAAAAAAATACGAATTTGCTCAGCCGGACGAAGTGGGAAATAATTTCCCCTTATTTGATTACGGGTTACACTCATCATACTAATTATCTTTCCACCTCAGTATTGGAGGGTGGTAGGGACAGAGCAGTCAAAGCCTGATTCACCATTTGTTTTTTATAATATTTGACTTGAACCCAGAACTGAACTATATTCAAAAAGGTATCTTAATTGTGCAACTGGATTGTGGAACTATTGTTGCATCATCTTTTGTTTCGTCGCAAAATCCTACTGTTTTGACTAATTTTGAAATTGAATTTATGGCGTTATTTCCACTGGTTTTACATACTTCCGGGCTCAGTAAAGACATTTTTTTTCCAACTGATCGCAGTTTGTTGGCAATCTCTGTTGAAGTTGACTAATTAACCGAATTAGAAAATCAGAACATCGTTTTTTTGTTAGGAGTTTTGACTCCTGTGGCGTTTGTGATGATTGCAATGAATTTTCGAACATATACCCCAGATAAGTTAGGGGCTAGTGGGTTGAGAAGTTGACATCGTCCTGACACACCGGTTCTTTAAGATTGTTTTAATGTGTTGGTTTGAGTACTCTAATGCATATAAGTTGTAAAAGTGTTCCTTGCGGCGTCCTCTGTAGCAGCTGCCGGTGCCAAAATTAATCGGCTCAGATGATTGGGGGAGCCACACTGCTAACGCAAGTGGCATCCCACACCAGACAACTGCTATTTCTCCAGTGCACCAAAGTCATCCCATCCGGTCACTTACCATCAGACCTGCTAAGGCTGGCTCAAACACGCACGGGACATTGGTCGATATAAAGGCTCTTCGAACAATGTCGTTAAGAAAGTGGTGACACGAGAATCTGTCTGTGCAACGACTCAATGCGTCATGGTCATTGGCCTCCACCCTGGAACCGCAGGTGCATATATGAGGTTCACACACCTTGGAACCCAGACGAAGGGCCACTGCCACACGCAGAGAGTCGCTATCCAGCAAAGTGCCCAAATGAGGCGATAGCAATGCGTGTAACCATGCTCTCGATTCTGGTTGTGACACTGCACGAAGTCTAGCCAAATCGGCTCCTCTAGCACCCAGCAGCTTCTCCTTATTTTGTTTTGACGTGATATCATCCCAAGCGCGCTGAGAACACGGAACAAGACGACCAGGTACGGGGTGTGCCTGGTCGTCTTCGTCGCTTAGGACAGACCAAGCCATTCAGGGCATCCGACTCAAATAGTATTCTCGTCTCGCTCCTGTCAGAATTAAGGATTAAAGTGATGAGATCCTACTTATTAGACTTATTTTAAAAAATAAAATAAATATCGGAAAAACACTGATCTGACCGGACTGATGCATAAATATACATATATGTATGTATCTGTGTGAGTATAATGTTACGACAAAATTTATCGCAGCATCTCAAGAAAGTGGCCAACACCGATTTGCCCGATTGTAAGCTTCATCTGAGGATTAATTTAATTACACGTCTATCTGTCGCTACATATATTTTGCAGCGTTTCGGTTGTGTATGTTTCCCAAATTTTTTAAAACGATTTACACGAAAAGCCGCCAATGATGACTTTTCGCGCAAAGTGTGTTTTTTTTTAATAACTGCACCTTATTCTTATTGACGTTAGTATTGAGGAGGTGATGCCAATCTTCATCAGCATTGCATCGATGTTGGGCACCAAATAGACACCCCATTTTGGTAAATTCATCCGTCATCCAAATAGTTTTAAAATATTTTTTAAATTAAATAATGTACCTGCCATCATCTTTCATTTAATTTTGAACATACAGTCCCTGGCCAAATTATTAGACGCACTGCAGTTTTTTACGAATTTTAAGTTTTGACGAGCCTATGTATCGTAATTTTATGTTTTAACCTACATTTTATTGATTTTTATTCAGGAGATTTATTATATTCTAGCTTTTTGTAATTATTTTTAACGAACGACGACACAATGCTAACTAATTGATACACAAACGTAAACAAATACAAACTTAGTTTCATTGTACTTGCGGTTGTCTCAATATTGTATGGTCAAATGTCAAAGGTCTAACAATATTGTATGGTAGTTCATCTATATTAAATTTTGAATCACTGTCATGGACAGACTCAGGTCCGAGAGGATTGGACATCTTCAATATCAATATAAACAGTCAGGGATAAAGAAGATAAATTTATTCTAGAGTAATTCACTGCTCTTATTGTCCGACCATTATAACCAGCCGAGCTCCTTAAAATAGCGGTGCACGCCCTTGGGTCGTTGGCATACTAGTTTCACTCCCATTTCGTCAGTTGTTGTTTCTCTGTATATTTCATTTGGAGTTTCTTCCAGGAATCCCGATTCTAATCGAATGTTTCTTGTGGCTTCACATCGTAAGAGCACGTGCTCCACAGTTTCATCCTCCTGCAAACAACCCCTGCATAGGGGACTGTCAGTAGATCCTATTTTGTGAAGATGGTAGTTTAACTCACAGTGACCTGTGATCAAACCTATCATCAGACGGAGATCTGATCTTGATAGATTTAGGAGTTTATTAGTAACTTTCCTTTGTATCAGTTGTCTATTAGCTGTCTTCTCTTTTGCAATTTATCAATGGTGAATGACTAAGAGAGGACCCCTGTTCCGATCCTGGGGATTAGATCGACGGTAACTCTGTGCTTAATGCACTCAGCCAGTGATTTAGCTTCTTTCTTGTTCGATTTATTAGAGAACACAACCTCTATCCAAAACTTATCCCCGACTGTTTCCACTGACACCAAAGTCAATCCCAGAATCTCGGATTGCTTTTTGATATCAGTGATTAAAGCCTGCCTGATTATGACTAAATCCAGTTTTAGATATTTGTATATTGTTATGTTTATATTGTTTTCAATTTATCCGTCTTTGTGTGATCATTGTGTGATCAAAAAGATTGTGAGGTTACACAGAGTTACAGTTCAGGGAAGATGAGCACCCAAGTGCTATATTCGAAAAGGTCAAAGATGTCCTTAGGAAAATCACATCAAAGGAGTCCTGGGTGGTAGAAGCCTTCGGCTATACAAGCTTTAATGTAATTGAACACAGAGCAAGGTTTGGCAGAATTCTTGATCTAGGAATCTAGGAGAAGTCGGTGTATGCTGCATCTGCGGCATAATGAGAGGTAACAACGTTACAAGAATCATCGAGTCCACTTCCTCCAATGAGGCCATTGCTAAGCTCAAGTCAACTGTTGCCAGGGCAGGTCTCAAAGATAAAGCAGCTGGAAAGACAAATATTACAACTTTGTCAATGATCATCATCTGCTTTCCGGAGGTGACTGCTGCCATATCCTCAGAGATTCCAAGTATTCCCGGAGCCATAACTCTGGATCAGCTGCAAAGAGCTACAGGGATCACCCCTTTCCCTGCCTTAGCCAGATCGTCAGGACTGGCTTGCATGCTCCCCAAAGAAGATATTGCCATGTAGATGATTCTCAATGCCTTCTTTTATCCCAACATGCTTCTATTGGAAGTTATAAACCAAAAGAACGAGGTCTGGACTCGTTCCAATAAATCAACAAGAGCTTCCCAATCGAAGGAGTACTTGATGAACGCTCTGAACTCTTCGTTATTCAGAGAAGAGGAACGGGTCATGTGGTCAGGTGTGAAATTGGGTGTAACCAATGATTCTGGCAGGTACAACACCATCGGGATAAAGGCCGCTGGGGCTTGTAAGTCCCTGTTAGAGAAGGAGTATGGGGTCAGCTTCTGACCCTATCAAGGCAGAGAATTAAAGGATTGCCCTGGATTCCATAATCTTCTAGGGGATTTTTAATGAAGTCTTGGAGATAATGTATTCTCAATGTAACCAAAGACTAAATTAAATAATCCTTGTAATCCCATCATGTTATCAATATAATCTTAGTTTTAAGCATGTAATTAATATAATCATAAAATTAAGTTAGGATAATGATCATGACAATAGGGTAGTTTACTGAATTTTAAAAATTGGTTAATAATATAGCTTATTGTGTATATTATTCCGAAACATCTATATTTTTGGAAAAAAAATATATTTACAATATGTATTTTGCATTTCAAAAAATCAAATAAATGTATGCACAAAAACGCTCCAGACTGTCACGGCGTCTAAATGACGTCACGTCGTGGCAAACTTATGTGCTTGTGTAAGGACTTAGTCAATGTTTCTAATTTAAAATGAATCCCTCGTATTACAAGAACTGCATAGTGCCCCAGTGTACAAGCACAAGTATAGAAACGCCAAACAAAGTAAATTTAGACCTTCATAGGTGTGGCATATTGTTTTTGTAAAACCCCATTTGGGCTTGTAACTTTAAAGAATATGGTAATATTTCATTATAGAACCTCTAATAGAATTATAATTATAATATAGAACACTTTATTTTATATGACAAGCTACACAGTAAACACAGTTCATCACAACAATAACAGCAATTTCCTGTTAAATACATCTGAAGCTGCATTTGGGCATTGTATTTTTCTGCAGCCTGTCCATTTTTTATAAGTCTTTTTACTTACAGGACACTTAATTTCAATAATCCCATCTGGGGAACCAGCAATCATTGGATACTTCGAGTTCAAAATAAGGCCGCATTTACTAATTTTTTTTTCAAACTAATCTGAACTGTCTTTCCCACGTCATCTACTAGAATACGACCTCGTTTCATGGATGGATTATCAGGAATTTTACCGCCTAGTATTAGGGAAACGAGTGTGCTATCACTTGTTTTGCATCGGCTGACTTCAAATGCTCTGGAAGCAGTAATTCGACCATACCTCAGTTTAAACCAAAGAGCGCTATTAGCCTATTCCTTTGTTTGTTCTTCTATATGTTTTATTAAAGATGTTGATATTTGAATTTTTCTCAAAAAATCTTCAACACATTTATCTTTAAACTTGCATACAAGTTGATGCATTGAGACAGCCTGCATTTCACTTTCACAATAAGTGGATTGGAATACTAGAAGTTCACAGTCTCCAACTTTTCTCTTCCTTGACTCATCCAAAAATGTATTTAAAACAGATGATTTTCCAGGTAATATGGGATTTTCCTTAGACAATTCCTTTGCCGTCACATATTTTATACTGGTACGTACTCTGGAGAGTATGGATTTTTTCCAATAGCATTCCACCGAAATGCATGATAGTTCATCACTTCGGCGATGCACCCACATTAGCAAAGCTATTGCGTGCTTACAGCCACCTTGTGAAGCTACACAGTCTTGACATTGGACAGATAGAATTGTGTCATCTTCTTCGTCAACAACCAGTGTACATCCATATAATTTAGCATGAACTTTGTGTTCTGGACATATTTTGCGCTTTAATGTACAAATTTTATTGTCACGCTTAAGCTGCACATAGCTTATGGCGTCGTCTCCATATGAAGCTCGTGATGATCTGAAATTTAGTAAATTAATTGTATTAAAATAGCAGGCTACAGTCAACACCTCGTAACCGTCTAACCTAACCTTTAAATGTCTATACAAAATGTATATTTACTTGAACAGGCATTCGTTTAAAAACTTGAAATATTGCAATTAAAGCTTATCTTCTATATATATATGTATAAAAATCAATGCCACTTTTCGTTGTTATTGAACTCCTCTTAAACGGCTGGACCGATTTGAATGATTTTTCATTCTCCAAGACACAGACTGTTTAAGAACATTTTTCTGCACACACGATATCTATTTCCTTCACTATCTGAGAGGTATAATTCCACCGAATTTTCTCGTCTTGATGACGTTCCAACACATCTTTCTCTTTGTTTGTGTTTACAAATGGACAACATTTTGATATAAACTTTCTTTTCTTTCCAACTCATATTCCAGAATTTTTCGAATCCTCTTTGTCGGTCTTCCTCTGATATTTTGTCACATTGTAGCTTTGTGTTACCTTTTAGACTCAGTTTACAGTTGCACCTTTCCTTCATTTTTCTTTTGGTCTTAGGATCAATAAATATCCATTTTTGTTTATATGTTTCTTCCCTAGATAAACTTCGCCATTTTATCTTTGTTTCTGGTTTTTATTCACGCTCCAATCTTCTGGTTGACTCTTTTTTTGCCTTTTCTTTGAGGGTAAATCAACAATATTGTCTTCATGATTAGTTTCATAGTCCTGTACTACAATATTATGTTCGCTAGATACAAATGATGGTCTGATGTTATGTGGCTGTTCAATGATGTTAATTTTAATTTCATCCTCAGATGTGTGGAAAATTGGCTCGTTTATGAATGCCTCTTGTGGATCGTTAATGATATCTGGTTGCAAGCTAAAGTTAGCTATTTCGCTTGTTGCGAGTTATTGGGACAGAGTCCGCTAAAATCGATACGCTACTTGTGGATAATTTTCGGAGAGATCCATCGTTGGATATAATAATATTCGCCGGAGTACCACTAATACTATTACTTGTATTTTCGTCGTCCTCAAGTACTAGTGAAGAATCTTCCTGTATTATGTAAGAACCAGTCTTGATTTCTGGATGATTCTGCGTCGTGAACTTTCCTGTTTCGCCATAATCAACATTTTGAAGTATTCTTAGTGCACGAGGATTTTTAAACATGTTGAACAAATAAAGGAAGTTATCTGAAATATAAATCAAAAACGCAATTAGAAATGAAATGCCTAGTAACGCACATAATGTAAAATAAAACCTCGTAACTCCATAGACGTTGAGCGTAACATAGGTAATGAACACACAATAAAACGTCCTAACTCCACCAAAATCTTTTGAGTCTTATTAATGAAATTTTCGTGGATGTTTCCAGTTTAATCAAACGTAAATAACGTTTTTAATCATCAATACAATTAACTACATTAGTAATAATACAATAATCAAGGATTCACTTACTTTTTTGGCAAAAAGTGCGCGCGTCCTCCTCCTACCGTTGCCAAAGCCGCACTGTCTAAGGAGATACGTACTTTGCGCGGCGAAAAATGGCGGCGTGGACATAGGTAGTTTTATTATTAGTCAATAGAGCAATTTCTGTTTTTTGTTGGGAAATAAGACTTATTCCATTCGATAGCTTACAACATTTCACACTAGATGGCATCAACAGTCTATTTTCATATTTTTGTGGAGTTACGAACTTTGATTATTAAGCCGACGATATGTCACTTTAATTCAATTAAGTATTAATAAAAAAAAGAAAAATCCATAACAATTGTTAAATTTACAAATCATTAAAGAGAAAAATAAATTTTACCATATTTATTACAGTTCGTCATTGCTAATTTCATTCAACAATACATGATTAACCAATAATAAGAGCAAAAGTTGCTCTAGTCGGGTATGGGTTCATAACTTTATTTCAGGATTTTTAGGAGGTCTTCAGTGCCTGAATAGTCTAAAGTTTTAAGCCAGTCCACCAGAATCCTTTTGCATTCTATCTGATTAAGGCTATAAATCCTAATGGATCTGCCAATAACATTATATAAATGAGAGCTTACGGATTCATAATGGCGGAAGGTTAAGGCAGTTCTACACCTTTTAATTTTACACACTTTATCCTTCCTACGCTTGTTTCTATGTTCAGCAAAGTCAATACCCAGGTCTTTATGTTTACGCACGACCACTTGAAGTATAAAAAGTTGCCGAGCTGTGAGTACAGAACATAACCCGTATAATTCAGCAGTTGGAAACTTGTATGGCTTACCCATCATAACCTTCAGAACCGCCCTCTGGGCCACTTCCAACCGTTTCATGATAGTGGTGTAGGTACCACCCCACACCGAAATGCAGTATGACAGTATGGATTGTCCCAAAGCACAGTACACCTGTTTAAGGACCTCAAATGAGGCAACCGTTCTCAACCTCTTAAACACGAATAAAAGTTTCCTTACACGCTGCGCCACTGATTTGAGATGTCCATTCCAGCTCAAAGTACTATCGATAACAACTCCCAGATACTGCACAGATCAGATCAGATCAGAAGCACGGGTTACGCTTATACACGAACACTTAGTAATCGTGTCGAGGCCACAAGTATGAGCTTTAATGACAAAAGAATCCTGCGGTTGCGAACTTTTATTTCCAGAAAACGCCACAAACTTCGTCTTATCAAGATTTAACGTGAGCATGTTTTCCGCCAAAGAGACCATGACGATCCTGAGTGCATAATCTGCATTTTTACGTACCTGGGGAATCATCCGGCATGAATTGTAACTTTTACCTTTGTCTCCGTGTTTCCACTTGTTCAAGAGTAATTTGCCACGGTTTATCGAATGTAAGAAGTCAGTGAATTCGTTCAGTGCGTTTAAAAGTGACGATCTGTGTATTTTTGTGGAAATGGAGGGCAAGTGACTAATTTCTGGTAGGGGTTGTAAACCTTTTGCATTATTTTATGGATTTGTTTATTCAAGAGTGTTATACAGAATTTGTGGACGTAGATACAATTTGAATTTTATTTTGTTGTAGAGCTACTCAGAAAAAAAAAATGAAATTGATACCACAGTCAGAAGTGGAATCTCTATGCGGCGAGGATGGCGTGTTTTATGAGAATTCACAAACTTATGACGATTGGGAACCAGAAGTTAACAAGGATAGTGGAACTATAAAAAAAGACAACGACGGATTGTGCAACATGGACAGACACATCAACAAAAGATAATTTCACAAGCACTGAAAAGACCACAGAAGAAATAAATGAGCGGATTCCAGCAACTACTGATTTGCATGGTTGCAAATATTTTGGACAATTCGTGTCAAACGAATTGCTACGATTTAATGTAAATGAAAGATATGCAATAATGCAAAAAATTATAAAAATTCTGAAAAATAATCATTAACCAAAATTAGAATAATGTGTGAGGAGGACAAATCTGATGAATAATAGTAAAACGAAACCAGGTTTTGTGTTTATATATGTGTATTTTGCTTAAGTGTTGCACGATCAGTGCTGGTAGTAATGTACTTCAAAAGGCATTGAATACATGCAATTTGGAAAAAAATGTGTTCCTGGGCTCTAAAAGCTTTCCCGAGCTTGCTTTGTACCCAGTTTTTTGCGTATAATTAGGAGGCAGGAGGCCGAGGCAGTGGAGGAATGTCTGATAATGATTTTGAAAAGTCATCGGAGGGGAAGGGGGGGGGGGAGGAGGAATGTCTGAAGAATTTTGAGAAGTCATCGGAGAGGAAGGGAGAGGTGGAATCTCTGATTGAATTGGAGAAGTCATTGGAACGGTGGTTGAGGAGTTAGTGGTGAGGGGGACGTCGGATCGTTATAAGATGAAGCACGAGTACTTGGACGTTGCGTAGACCCAGCATAGCTTTGTGTATAATAATAATGCCTGCTGTGTCGGCTTGAAATATTTTTCCGCATATTTCTTTTTTTACGTGTGCCAGAGTTACTGGATCATATTTTCTCAATTGGCTATGTATTGTCCAAATGTCGAGTTTGAGTCTCAAGGCGGTGGGGTTGACTGTGGTTCTGTGCACTGCTGGAGAATTCTGAAAGCTTCAGAATCAAAGAAAGCTTCATGTCCCCCGTGATTCCGAAGGATGATTTACTGTTAACGAGACTGGGTAGGAACAGCGACGGTGGAATCTTCAGTGCTTGATCAAACGTTGGATAGAACATGGACGTCTTAATATTCCTTTACGTTTCAAACTTCCTAATGACCAATCTATGAATTGTTGTTGTAGTTGTTTTATATTTTATTACACTATTGTAAAAGATTATAATTTAAAGTTTACTTAAAAAAATACTTATTTTTGATTTTCCGCAAGAACCCCTCTGCAGGTAAAGGCCTCCTCCAAGGTGTGCCAATCGTCTCTACATTTTGCTATATGTAGCCAGTTTGGTCCAGCTATTTGTTTTATGTCGTCTTCCCATCTTGCTCTGGGTCGACCCTGTCTACGCGTGCCGTGAGGTCCGTTCCATTTTGTCGCTCTATATGTCCTCATGTCTTGAAGACGCGCCACGTGACCAGCCCATTTCCACTTTAGGGATTTAGCATAAGTGCATGCATCAGTTGTTTTCGTATACTTGCGTATATATACGCAAGTACATCCTAAAGGATAATTTAAAAAATACATTTAATTATCGATTATCAAGAGTTCGACGAGTGGTTGGAAATGCTTTTGGCATTTCAGCTAGTGTTTTTAGAGTACCACGAAAGTCAATGCTACTCCAAGACAGGAGGGAGGCTAGGGAGGGAGAACATAAATATAGTGAGGTCTATTGCGCTCTTAGGGTTTTGTGTAGGAGAGACTCTACGGGTGGGGGAACCATCATTGAGAACACAAAGGTTGGAGTCATCCAGGATGTCCAGGAGGGACAGGGCAAAGTCATTATCCACACTGCAGCCCCATGATGTATGATGAGTATTGAAATCTCCCATCACAATCACAGGTGCCTGCAGAGAGGTGATTAGGAGGAGAATATGTAGCATTGGGATGAGGAATGTGTATGGATACGTGATGTCAAACACTTTTGCAGCAACAATATTTATATAAGGAGGGGAGGGAGGAAGATGGATTTGGGAAAAAGGGAGCGAGCGCCTTAAAAATAATGCGCTTCCAGAATACCCATCAGCCCTGTCGTCACGGAGGTACACGTAGCCCGAGACCCTAAATCGGGAACCCGGAACCAACCATGTCTCCGAGACAGCGATGGCTGTTGGGTTATTCTTGTTGATCAAATGAAGAAGACTATGCTTCTTGGGACGAAGACTGCGAGCGTTCCACTGGAGAACTACTTGATCCATAATTGTTTGAGGATAGGATTTGGGAGAGTTTTTAGGTGACGTGGGACGGAATATTGGAGTTGCTTTGGGAAATTATGTTAATGATGGCAGACAATAGGACTTCCAGGATGCCGAGATCCTGAGGGAGTGGGGACGATTGGGACAAAGCATACCCATTAGGTAAGCTTGATGCTTCTTCAGCGATTATAGACTAGTGAGCTGCTCTGTCATATGCTGTATTCAGTGGAGCTCTAGTTCGGGGAGGGATTAAGAATGTTTTTTTATAACTATTGTGAGTCTTTGCCTGGACTAGCTGAGGGGGAGGATGATGGGACAGGAGTTGATTTAACTATTTCTGAGTACGGACTTAGGACAACGGAGGGAGGCTTCGGTATATGGGATGTTGTCCTGGGACATCAAAGTTTAAATTGCCTTCTGTCTACCTTGCTCTGGACAGCTTTTGTTGACTGCAAAGTGTTGACCGGAGCAGTGGAGGCACGTAGCCTCGCACTCTTCGATACTGCAGGATTCCCCAGAATGAGGTTGTGCACATCTGTAGCATCTTGGAGTCGAGTGGCATTGTGCTTTCACATGGCCAAACCGGCAGCAGTTGTGACATTAATTGGTTGGGAACTGACATACAGGTCTTCTGGAAGAGTTGTGTGGAATAGATAACTCGTTGAGGAAGGATTTGGCCCTGTAGAGTAAGAGTAATGACTACTGTTTGAGTCGGAATCCAAGATGGTTTTCCTTCAACCATTACCTTCCTGTTGAATCTGGGTGCCTTTAGTAGGCAGCCGCACCCAGCAGGGACGATTAGCGAGGCTGCAAACTCAACCATAGATAGGTCGACAGGGACCTGGCGGACTATTCCCATTTTCGTAATATTATAGTTAGGGATTGTAGCCTGATATTAATTTTTTTCTAAAATAGGGTTATCTAAGAAAGTATTCGCCGCGCTGTATGAAGTAAATTCGACAGATAGTTTGTGTCTACCTACTTTTTTAATACCGTCTGGGAAGATGTTCGGAATACGGTTTTTGCAAAGGAACTGTCTTAATTTTATTGGTCTCATAGAGGACCCTGTTGCTGGATCTGGGTCATTTCGGGAAACGTGGATCAAGAACGTGCCTTTGTCCAAAGATGTGTATTCTTTAATACCGATAACTAGGGTGAATATATACATTTTGCAATGAGGCAGAAGCCATTTCAGAGTTCACCATAGTTTTTTTCGAAACTGATTCATTGGAATCTATTTCAGTAGCGCTTCGCTTCGAACCTATCGCTGGTTTCGGAGATATATCCGGAGGGTCCGGCGGCACAACCTCTGGGACGTCCATGATGGACGCCTACGTTATAACATAAACACAATGTTAGTTTTGATACATTTTCATTGTTCCAATTCATTGTTTTTACTTCACGGCAAGGACTGAAAATGACGCGCACGTGCAACCGACCGAGCGTCGTGAGTGACGCGTCCAGACTGACCCACGTCCGTATCTGTATCACCTTTGATGATCGGAGAAAAACCGACACGACATGGGACGGGCCATATCATAACGGCGTATCGAGATCCCGTATCATGATATCGAGATCCCGTATCATGATAATAATAAACTATGTATGTGTACAAAAAAAGCCAACCTGTTATTTGAAATTTGTTCCCAATTTCTGCCCAAGTCTTGTCTATTATATTTTTTCGCATGTATTCAGGTAATTTGTAGTTATATAAACAAGCATGTTTTTCAATTTCTTGTACACACTTAAGATTTGTTTCTTGTTCCGCCGCCATCTTGTCGAAACGCGTGAGACGCGACGCACAAGCGACTAACACAGCAGGTATCGTATCGTAGTGTGAGAGTCTCCATATAAATGTATGTGAGATACATCGCGGCGACTAGTCTCCGAGACTAGAGTCGCGATATAATAACATCTGTCTCTTCATTTTTATTTCTGCTAAAGATGTTTTGCCCATTTCTTCAAGTTTCGCAAAACAGTTGCGACGCGAGTTCAGTAATCTACTCAGCTGTTCTTTCAAATCAGGTTGCAGGTCAATATCTACATTGAGCTGCTCCTTTTCGAAATTTGGACAGTTCTCAACTCCTACGCTATTCACCTTCAATGTCAATATTTTATCAAGGGTAGCGTCGGGTAAATGTTCGTTGGAAACAAGCATCGCCCGAGCCAACAATATGCCTTGAGGTAGCTTAAAGGGCTCTGAACCTAAATTCATGACGATCATGGATCATTTGGCATCTTTAAAAGAATATACTCAGAAACTATGATGTATGTGCACTACCCGACTTGAAACAAACATCAGAGATGAAAAAGACTGACCCATTCACATCTGTTTTCGTATAAACCTCAATAGTATTAACATTCGATAGTGTCACGTCTTTTGATACAATTACAGGTATTTTTTTCTTTTTCTTTGGAAACTTTTTTGTCAAATATTAAACAAGTATCGGTTTTATAGGCCCTAACATTTGGTTCCTCTGTTAATGACTGACCGATTAACACATATGCAGGCAAAAGATTTGGCTCCACTAGGTAAGCTTCGACATCTTCATACAGTCCATCCAAAGCAACTTTAATCTTTACTCTGCCCTGTGAAATCAGAGTTCCACTAATAAAGCCCTTCAATGTCGGCAAGTCAGTCTTACCAATAGGGGAGACCGGGGCTGGTTGTGACATTTAAAAAAAAAAAACTGTAATATTTTTTTATTGGTGTGATTGTTTTATATAGACTCTTTATAATAGGTCCAATTTCTTTGCAATAATGTGAATATCCCAAGTATATCCCAATTTTCAGTTTTAATCTTTACCTTAGATAACGAAGCTAAGCAATCGTTGGTCGTATCTAAATGATCTTCTATACCCCTGGCTGATTCCCGAGTAAGATTTCGCTGGCTAAGCAACCGCTCGAGGATTTGATTTGATATGTATTTTTTGTTATCGTAGCAGTCCTCGAGTAGTTGCCAAGCTCTCACATAATTATCTTGAGTGATGGAGATATTACTGAGCAGCTGTTCAGCCTCCCCAGTCAAATAGCCTCTTAAATACAACAACCTTTGCACGTTATCCAGACCTTGATTGTTATGAACAAGAGACGGAACAAATCTCTGAAAAATCCATTCTGAATAACACTTCCCTGAAAATTGGTTTACATGTATCATGGGTAGTTTAACATTGGTCTTTCCAAATTCACCTTAACTGGAGACCCCGTCCGAATTTCCGCCCGACACAATAAACTTAGAAAGTTTTGAGTTAAGTTCCGATTTATACTCAACAACTAATTCATCACAGTTGTCATAAATTTCATTTTTAATGAATGCTGTAGAATGAATGCTGTAGTTTTTAATGCTTCGATGCTATAATTCTTCATAAGCTCTTTGTGTCCAAATAGAAGTTCGGACCAAAGAGAAAAGTCTTTGGTCCGAATTTCTAATCTGCCCTCTAGATACTCTTTGGTAACTACTTACCGAACTTTTTAAAATTGCTGCTAGCCTTTGTAATTCGACTGACAATGTCATACTGGAAGTGTAATTATTTGTTACATCATTAATATTTTGTTAATATTAGTCGTACCAAATCAAAACAACAAATTTCGGGAAAAATGGAATAATATTCCACGCAATGTGTTTACTGAAAACAATATTACCAAATAGAAAATACTAGATCATAGAACATTATCATGTCAATATCGTTTTATGAAAATTATTTTTAGTCCTAAACTACTTCTTTTTCTTTTTCAGCCCGTTATCGCCCACTGCTGAGCATAGGCCTCTCTTCGTGTACGCCACTTGTCTCGATCCTTTGCTAGTCTCATCCATGCATGACCCGCGACAGTTCGAATGTCATCAACCCATCTAGCCGGTGGGCGCCCAACACTTCTCCTGCTCTCCATTGGCCACCAATCTGTAACCACTTGAGTCCATCTGCCATCACTCAGCCTGGCAATATGTCCAGCCCAATTCCATTTGAGAGAAGTGATTGCTTTTCCGATGTCTCGCACCTTCGTCCGACATCGAATTTCAGCATTGCTCACACGGTCCTGTAATTTGATGCCGAGCATGGCTCGCTCCATGGCTCTCTGTGCAACTTGCATTTTGTACACAGCCTCATTAGTCAGCGTCCATGTCTCGGCACCATAGATCATGGTGGGCAGGACACATTGATTGTAGAGGCGGGTCTTCAGACATTGTGGAACGACAACAGATCTGAGGACGTCATCAAACTTATTGAAAGCCGCCCAACCTAGCTGAATCCTCCTAGCTATCTCCCCCCTCTGAAGATTCCTGTCAAAAGATAAAACATTCCCAAGATACACGTATTGGCGAACCATTTCCAGCACCTCGTCTCCGATTGTTAAGATTGAATTCGAAGGATCAGAGAAATTCGCCATCACTTTGGTTTTGTTCATGTTCATCTTCAAACCTATCTTAAGGGAAGCATCATAAAGGTCTCTGAGCATGCTTTGGAGATCAGCCAAATTCTCAGCAAACAGCACGAGGTCGTCAGCGAATCTAAGGTGCGACAAAAAGATACCGTTGATATTTATTCCGATATTGTCCCATTTAAGCATCTTAATGACGTCCTCCAGGATTGCTGTAAAAAGCTTGGGTGAAAGAGTATCCCCCTGTCGCACCCCCCTCCGAATTGGAATGAGGCCGCTAAGTTCATGTAGCCGCACCTGCATAGTTGCCGAGCCATACAACTCCCGAAGTATTTCGACATAGCGTGTGTCGACAGCGCAGCGATGTAGAGAGTCAAACACAGCCCAGTGCTCGACACTGTCAAAGGCCTTCTCGTAATCAACGAAGGCCATGCACAGAGGTCGGTTATATTCGTGACTCTTTTCCATTAGCTGCTTTACCGCTTGGATGTGGTCGATGGTTGAGAATCGACTTCGGAAGCCAGCCTGTTCAAATGGTTGGCATTCATCAAGGATACGGGTGAGACGGTTGGACAAGACTTTTGCAAAAAGCTTATAGATATGCGGAAGGAGGCTTACCGGACGATAGTTACTAAGGTTTGCTATGTCGCCTTTTTTATGTAGGATGGTAACTATGGCTGTTTTCCAAGATTCTGGGGTACGGTTTTCTTGTAAAACAACACTTCTTAAGTAAATTGTATCGTACTCACAAATCTTGTTCACTCACTAACGGGGCTCCAAGCGTAAAAATTAAATAATAAATAATTTAATAAGCGTCACAATTAAAAAAAAAACACAAAGATTACACATCATACAGGTAGCTACTTAAACTATTTAAATTTTAAATAATTGTGAATATCCTTCTCCTGGGTATTTTGATACTGAAGAGTTAAAAACTATGCAGCCTCGCTATATTTAGTTAATTCAGTTTGAATAGTATTAGTGTTTGGTTCAGAATTCTCAGGATATTCTTGTATGGGATCTTGTTGGGTAGTTGAGTGGGGAGGTGTTATATTAGTAATGAGTGTATAATCAGCTTTGGCTTAGGGGTACTGGCACTTGAGACATTTGGTTGATGAGAGAATGGATGATTTGCTGGTGGAGATGGGATATAAACATGTGAATTTTGGGGCACATATGTATTTTGTGGCAAAGTTGGTGATGGTGTTGAAATATTGTACTAAAGAAAGTGAGCTTTGATGTAAAGGAGTGTAGGAACTATGAGATGGATTGAGGGCTTCTCGATATCACAGATAAGTCATTTGAAGACTGCAGATGGATAACACCTCATATTATTATTTTTTACTAATTGCAGCACTGCTAACTGAAAATCTATTGTTTTGGTTAGGATTCATTTATTTCAAGTAGCTTCTGAAACGTAATAAAAATTTGGTGTCATCATCTTCGTCAGTATTGGGTGTAGCTGTTGCTTTCTGTCTCTTTTGTAACATGTCTAATATCTGTGTGGGGGACATTTTTGTACGCAGTCGAGACGGTTATAACTTCAAAGATATGCTGACGCTTTACTTCGAGGATTTACCATTAAGTACGCCACATCGTTCCACAAATCGAGACAGAACTATAAAGCCGGCTTCCCACGGCCCGTGTTATTACAGGCCAGGCCGGATCGCGCCACGCCTGTGGATGCCTGTGCGGCTGATTACATCCCGAGCCATTCCAACGGTGTGTGTCAGCCTGTATCCGCCTGTCGTTACCGCCATGTGTGATACGCAGCGCATGGCTGCATGTGCAGCCGCTGTGGTTTTATTTAGTGGTCAACATTTGATAAATCAAGCAAAAATAAAGCAGAAGAAACGACGCTGGTGGGTGTCGTCATTCAACAAGATCCGATCAAGGTTGGTAATTTTTACTAGCTCAACCCGATTATTTATATTCTCCTTATATTCTCCAGCAGTAGAAACATATATTTTTCTTTATTACTTACAGATATAATGCAACTGATATGCTGAATGATTTTGTACGGGAACCTAGCGGAACATTTGAAAATTTGTGCAGAATGTCTCAAGATGATTTTACGACGACGTCTGCAAAGCCATAATGCAAGAATTAAAGGAAGAAATAAAAGTTAGTTGCTACGTTCTTAATAATATTTATTTCAAGAAAAGATCTCCATTTTGAGACTCGTAAAAATCTTTTAGTGATAGTGTATCTGAAGTCTGATTGGTATTTGGCGATTGTTGTGGATTAGGAATGGTTTGAGTGTATGGTGCTTGTGAGGGAGTATGTGGATTGGGGCTCTGGTAGGCCGGCGACTGCGATGAAGACGATGGTTGAGAATGGAATGGAGGTGGAAAACTTGGCGAACCCTGTGGAGACTTGATACTTGGCGATTGTTGTGAATTAGGAAAGGTTTGAGTGTATGGTGCTTGTGAGATAGTATGTGGATTGGGGCTCTGGTAGGTCGGCGACTGTGATGAAGACGATGGTTGAGAACGGAATGGAGGTGGAAAACTTGGCGAACCCTGTGAAGACTTGAGTGTATGGTGCTTGTGAGGGAGTATGTGGATTGGGGCTCTGGTTTATCGGTGACTGTGATGAAGACGATGGTTGAGAACGGAATGTAGGTGGAAAACATGGCGCACCCTGTGGAGACTGGATACTTGGCGATTGTTGTGAATTAGAAATGGTTTGAATGTATGGTACTTGTGAGGGAGTATGTGGATTGGGGCTCTGGTAGGCCGGCGAGTACGATAAAGACGATGGTGAATCCTGTGGCGAATGATAGGGGCTCAAGGGTCGCAGAGGTCTGATGGCAGTAGCTCCAGTGTAAGAACCTGGAAATGGTTGTTCTTTTTCTCGTCGTTTCAGATTAAACACCAAATTGTCTATTTCTAACATGGCTACTTCTCGTGTATCATCCTGTAGACCCCTCAATTTTTCTGTTAATAAATCACAATACAAAGAACATACATATTTTCGCGGCATTTGGCCTAATTGTTTGAGATAAGTGTATGCTTCATCCATACGATTTTGAATCTTATCTAGTTACCTTTTTTTCTTTGGGATTATTTTTGGAGTTTTGAATGCAATATCCTGTTCTATGAATTCCTGAATGTAAATGTCACTACTTTCTAAATTTTGGATTGATTCATTACATTCGTCCTTACTATCATCTTCACTCTCATCTGATATCTGAAAGTAATCGAGAACAAAATATATTATTATGCGACTCTTTTTCTGCACCTTTTTCTTTTGTTATAGCTTTCAAATTTGTTACTTGAAACATAAACCTTTTTATATGAACCGTCTGATCGAATGCGAAAGATAAAAAATTAGACAATTATGCCCTTACTTACAATAAACATACTATTTTGTTACAGCTGCCACGGTCATCACATGAATGGTTGGAGATCGCAGAAGAATTTAACCGCAAGTGGAACTTCCCTCATTGTATAAGGGCACTAGATGGAAAGCATGTCGTGATGCAAAGTCCTATTCACAGTGAATGTTCTATATCTGACAAATATTTTCTTAATTTGGTAGCCAATAATTTCCTATATTGATCACAAATGTCTTCTCTTTGACATGATTTATTAACTAGTACAGCATTGAGAGTGTCCAAGGCATTGTTCATTTGATCGCTTGCCTTTTGGAGCTCAGGAGGGTTACTTGAGCGGTGCTTTAAGACAGTTCTCTGAGGTTGAATTTTATCTTGTATTGGATTTGAGGATCTTTCATGGTCCTCTTGTTCATTCTCCTGGCTACTCTCAGTCTCTTGATTTAATGAAACGACCTCTTGGGTTAGTTCTTGTGTCTGCAAAAAACAGAAATACCAGTAGTTTTAATGAAAATAATAATAAAAATCCAAATTTCTAGTATATTTTTGTTTTTACAGATTCCTACATGAACATGTGTGACTCTGATTCGGCTGGCTTAACTACGAACCTAGCCATCTACTATTTGTTTATACTTACCTATGATCAAGGTTTTTGTAGTGGGCCCATGCAGTGCCCCCAAAAAGGCTGGCCTTGTGGCTTAGTGGATAGTAACTCTGCCTGCGAAGCCGAGGGTCATAGGTTTGATTCCCACCCAGTGCAAATGTGTGATGAATTGAAATATTTGTACTGTGTCTGGGTGTTTCTATGTATAACTAGCGCCCCGTTCCGGTTTTGCTCGGATAATAACCTAGATATCAACTGCAGCACCATCTCCCGGGCTGATTAGTGAATCTAATGCCCTACCCAAACGCATACAGGAAAATTCATTCAAATTGGTTCAGCTGTTTAGGAGGAGTTCACTAACAACGAAAAGTGGCATTGATTTTTATATAAGATAGATTAGTACCTACCTATGTATTTAAAACTATGAGTACTTATTATATCAGTACAAGCTTTGCTTAGTTTGGGGTCAGATGGTGTTGTGTGAATTATCCAACAATATTTATTTATTTACTAAAGTCTTAGCGATAACATGCCGAATCCGATATTTTTTTAACTTACAATTGCCGAGAATTCGCATACTTTTTACCCCAAAATAATGACAATATAAGGCCTGCTTTTACTTATCTCATAGGTTACATGGGTCCACACATAAATAATATAGCAATTAGATAATGAATTATAGGTATGAGTTTTGTTGGAAAACTGTATACCTAATCAAGATATAAGTAGGTATGCGCCTGGCAATATTTCGTGACTATTATCCAAAATTGTATTGGAAACCATGAAACAAAAATTACCGAGAATTCATTTCTAAATTATCTAGGATGTAATATGTCCTAAAAATATATAATTCCTCCTAAAAACTCGCATTTGGAGTTTGACAAACAAGGTGAGAGGTTCTCCATCAGATTTCCGAAACGGAAAAAGCTATCTTTGGACATGGAGTCCAAGAATGCTTGCAGATTATTGTTGGAGACCTAGAAGGGGCCTAATGCAAAATATTCACGAAATTCTATTTTTGTTATACCTACACCCTATATTTAATAACAAACTGACGCGTAATTTATAAGTACGCGTCACTTTAATTCTCCGCGATGGGTTCCTTAACTACTAGGTACAACCGATTTTGAAACACA
The DNA here is from genome assembly GCA_963693475.1 of Ectropis crepuscularia. Classification (NCBI taxonomy): domain Eukaryota; kingdom Metazoa; phylum Arthropoda; class Insecta; order Lepidoptera; family Geometridae; genus Ectropis; species Ectropis crepuscularia. The sequence goes on along the minus strand of OY856368.1, from coordinate 11,553,650 downwards.
TTTCCACACCATATTAAGTAGTTAGATCAAACTTGAAAGTTTTTGGATTGGATTGGACTTGGATAGTTTTTGTTTCGATTATTATAACTCTACTTAAAAATGACGATTTCCGAGCGAAACCCGTTAGTTAAGCAATAAAATGTTTGACAAGCGTAATTAGCTACTTACCTTCTTATCTTTATGCTGTAGATGTTTTGGATTCCAAATTATTGACTCATTTTGGTAACACTCCAAAAATTTCAAAATATCTTCATTTGTAGTGAGCGACATCACAAACCAAATAACCAAAACAATACTGAACTACAATTTCACGTACACACACTGACGTCTGACTGCAAGAATCACAGAGTAAGTAATGATGGAATGAATGTCAACCGCGTAATGGCGGATGGGCCAATAGGAGAACAGAACGGTACTCGCCGAGCGCCTTTGTTTTGTGCACAAAAGCCGACACTGCTACGAGACAAAACGTAGCATCCACAGATCCACACACTGACCCAGTGCAGACAAAAACGAGGTAGGCCAATAGGAGAGCAGGACGCTTTTCGCCGAGCGCCTTTGTTTTGTGCACAAAAGCCGACACTGGTCACGAAAGACGAGTCGAGACAAAACAGCCCTATACACACTGGCCACTCGCCGTCACTCGGCCAGCTAGGCGAGCGACGCGAGTCATCACAAAACGACCCTCCACACACTGGCGTTGGCCTGCGTTGGCCCAGTGTGTATAGGCAGCTATACAAGTGCTGCGTTCCGCATGACGTCATTAAGTTTTTTCGAGCGGGTTTCTCCGAACGCGCCGGCTTGCAAACGAAACGTACGTGCGGAACTTATTCCGTTCGAAAAAAAGCGAACGTGTGCGTCAAATAATGTATTTTCTACAGATTCCATGCATTCAGATGTCCGAATACGGAAAACGAATACGTTTTACGTATGTATGCGGCCAGCCTTATACTTATACACACACTTAAAAATGAAACACTTTATCAGTAGACAATTTATTCGTCAAATCATCGTAAGCCTATGTACATTTATACATAACCATAAATTTAAATACCGCTAGCTAAATCGATGGTCACTCCCATCTAGTTTATAATCAAAGTAATTATAAATAATGTTTTCATTACTTCCAACTAACTCTGGCTGTCATCCCTATATTTGTAAATCGGACTTCGTAAATTACAAATAGCAGTCTTTTTTTGTATTTCCCTTAAAACTCACGCGTGCACGTCCTACAGTCAAAACTCACACTGTGTCAGTGGCTCGCAAAATAATTTGCAAAGCCAAATTATTGTGTTGCTACAAGGTATTGTATCGTTAAAGGTATTTTTTTTTATTGAATTTTTATTCCACTATCTCTATACAATTCATGGAATTTTGCCCCATGTTTTTCTATTTTGTCTGCGCTCTTACACAAAATCTTAATAGATTTCAGATAAAGTTTTACCAGGCAATATACTGTACTCACACAAAGACGTTGATCTAGTGTAGTGAGATTCTACTCGTGGTATAGAATCAATAAAGCTCTTGATGTCTTTGACTAATGTTTCACTGAGTTTACGGTGGTTACCGTGCTTACCACGTCGGTCCCGATCCATAAAATCGTTTTCGTCGTATTTTTCTTTTACTGTGCGTATCATTCTGTCCGAAATATCAAATGTGTTCAAGAAAAAGTTTTACAAACTCGTTTTTATCTGTCCTCAGCTTTATATAAAAAAAACATTGTTTGCTTTTCTTGAATTTTCTGTCCAATGCCAATATTTTAGGAACAGCGATTTTCTGTATTCTTCAGTTATGTTATTAGAGCATTTCAGGCGACATTTTTCAATTTTTTGTTCTAATAAATGTGTATGATTTACCTGCTTTACGCAATTGTGTCTCCAACTTTGCGGATTGCTTTTTCGTTTTTTTGGTTTATCTTTTGGCGTATGTTCTAATGTGTTAGTGTCATCACTATAAGATGAATCACTGGATTAAGACGAACTGCTGGAAGATGATGAACTAGATGAAGATGAATTGGATCGAGATAAAGCCGAAAGTAACTGTGAGGGTACGCGTTGGTTGCGGTTTGTTCTAACTAAAGGCTACTAGTTCTATCGGGCCCGATTATATATCCATCCAAGGTATAGAAAAGACGAAAAAGCAGTTTCCGTTCCGCTCTGCCATATTTTCAATACAGCATTAAAAACGGGACGATATCTTGCTTACTGGAAAGTGTTAAGAGTCCAATTCCAAAAGGCTGTAATAAGCTTGACGTCGAGGAGTACCGACCGATTGCTATATTGTCTTCACCGGCAAAGGTATTTGAGAATATTATACACAAATATAGCTGCTTCCCTGCAAAACAGCCTCAAAACAAAATATTTCTATTTTTTCAGGAGAACAATGTCAAAGTTTTTGCAACTCGTTTTTTTTAGTTTTTCGCATGTTTATGTTTTATATTTTATAAACGAAGTATACTGTTACCTGCGTCTTTCTTCCTTTAACCCTTTATAAGGCAGAGGAAACTAAAGGTGATAAAAATGAATAACAAACAAAAACTGAAAAATAATACTTATATGATGAAAATATTTTTTTTTTTTTTTTTGGAAAATCAATGGGAAATTTTTGGAAAATGTGGTGGCAATATAGTTGCCACGGCCCGTCAATAAAACGCCATTTTCAATAATACTCTCTTTATTTTATAAAAAAGAGAAGCAAAGTAAATGCAGATCCATCTGGTAGTTCTCCGTTTTGGTATATTTTATATTTAGATCTGCTGACTATGAAATATATCAAAACAAGGAACCACACAAAGTGGCACTTTACATGTAGAGCATTGTATTTTCGATCTCTTGTTCCGTGTTTTTGTGCTACACACACGACAACGTCGCCATGAGTCCAATTGCTCATGTCGATGTTTGCCCACGTTTGCCAAGCGTATCTCATCTGTCACACCCACCATTTTTTGTCGATTGGTGGAGAGTTTTGGGCGTTTCATGGAATATTGTGGCTGGCTCTCCAGGCTTCTCTTTCTCGACGAATAATTGTTGATGAGACCACGGGCCAGACACAACCTAAAATGCAGTTGTGAAAGTGGATTGTGTACCCTTTTGTTTTTAGAGTAGAGTAAAAATGAATTTGTGATGGCCAAGTCTACACAAAAATAGAAAATTCGGAGCCACCACCTCTTGCTTCTCCTCCCAACTTCGTAAGTGCTCCGCAGCTGATCAAATCGGTCTACTCCGCCCATGCGCTCTGTATACTGTAGTATGGTTAGTGGACATTGAATAGCCTTTTTAGAACCATCTTTCTGAGTTCGGTCACAGAATGTTTTATTTATTTTTGGATGAAAGGCAGTGGTGAGAAGTGTAACAAGTTTTGTGTCTTGCCACATTACAAATGCAACATTATTTTTGGTGCGCCATCTAAAATCGCCTCTTACCAAAGATATTTTTTGATTTCTTGGAAAATTCTTTTTTTTCTGATTTTTCAATAGGAGTGGTAGGTCTGATCTATTGCTGACTGTAGATGTGGCGTATATACCATTATTGAATAGATATTGCAAGATTTCATAGGATGCGAAAAAGTTATCGAAAGTCACATGTCCACGGAACCCTTCATCTACTAGCTTCTGTGTAAGAGATTTGACAACATTGGCTCCTAATCCAAATTCTGTTGATTGGTCATCTCGTTTCCCTGTGTAAACATCGAACTCAAAAACATAGCCAGTTTCGCTGTCTGCTCTAGTCCACACTTTATACCCTCTTTTTACGGGTTTTAGTGGCATGTATTGTTTTAGTGACGATCTACCTTTGAATTGTATCATTGACTCATCTATAGATTGGGATGTTGTGGTTTTCGCAGCACTTTGACAAGCTTTATTGAGCATCTCAAGAAGCGGGCGAACTTTGTACAATTTATCATAACCAGGTGTTCCTCTCGGCGGCGCCTTCGAATTGTCGTTCAAATGTATGTTTTCTAATACCTTCTTGAATCGTTTACATGTCATAACTGATGCTATCTCAGTCACACGAAAAAATGGATCACTTGACCAATATAAATCTATAGTTGGCAGTGGGTGGAGTCCCATCAAAATAATAATGCCTAGAAAAGCCTTTATTTCAGCATCATCAACATGTGTCCAACCACGGCTACGTTTTTGCTCAGCGTAAATATTAGTTTGTTGTACAATGAGATCTATTAGGTTGTGGTCAAAAATATGCGTAAAATAAGCAACAGGTCTGGTTCTACTAGGCATAAATTGTTTGCTTTCTAAGTGTACGCTGTCAAAGTATTCTATATCGGGATTCTGTGGGTAAAGAACCTTCTTCCATTCATCTTCTTCAGTATCTGACTCATCTGTATCAGACAATATAGCTGTAGTTGGTACTGAAGATGTTGGTGTTGGAGTTACGACACTGGGACGACAAAGGAGAGAAACTGCTGGAGAGGAAGATTCGCTGACACGAAGGCAGCGCCTATCCAAATGAAGACCGGATGTTGATGGTTGAACTTCAGCAGAGCTTGTTGAAGGCTCTTCAGTAATTATACTATTTGATGAAGATGAGTCTACAAGCTCCTGACGCGGCGCCTCCTCAACTCCGGAACAAGAAAGGACAGTATCCATATCAAAATCATTCAATATATTTCTGATATCTATGTCGGTAAAATTCTCTGGTTCAGGTTCACATTCATCGTCAGAAACCTCAGGATCGTCCGGAAGACCAAATAAACGCTCTAATTCATCCTCAATTGCTTCATCGTTCAAAAATCGCGGCATTTTTATCTACAAAAGAAAAAACAAGAACTCGAAAACCAAGCCAAGCACCACACACCATAAGGCAGTGGCAATTATATTGCCACCTAAAGAAATTGCATTTTATTACAAGCAGTCAACCCAAACTTGAAAAATACAGACTTATGTTATCGTTGTTGTCCCAATGCGTTGAAATAATAAATAAAACTTACCGTAACAGAAGCACAATTTCGAGATGGAACTAGCTTTGTAAAAATCTCTGAGAAACCGCCAACTTTCTAACTTACATCAACTTCAAATGACAGTTATGACGTTTGACAATGTAAAAAACAAGTTTGACACTGAAATATATTTCACAGTATTCCATACAGATAAAATAAATCGAATAAAATTCAAAATGTCACCAAATAATCGACTAAATACATGGTGGCAACATAGTTGCCACTACCTTAAAAAGGGTTAACCATCATGTATTTTTAATTTTAATGCTTTTACTGAAACTCGGATAAAGTAAGATAAGTCTGTTTAGATTATAAAAAAAAAACAGTTTTGTCAATGAAATTATTAAATAAAACGACGCAAGTGTCAAAAAATAATTGGTTTATTTCGATAAATAAACATTAAGTACTCAAAAAATCAAAAGTAATCGAAGAAAGGAATAGCATACTAAACTATGAAAAATTCTTATAAAAAATTAAGCCTTACAGACATCATTCCTAATAACGACAGTTCAAAACTTTAGGATTGAAAAATCCCATATAAAATATTTGTTTTAATACTATTATTAATTAATTTATATAAGCAACAGAACATTATAATTGATAAAAGAGATAACAATTCTAAAAAGCTTGGCTTGGCCAACCAACCAGGCATCACAAGTCTTGTTATCAGTCCATAATCAGTTACAAAATTATTATCTTAATTTGACAAGACTGAGTAGCCGTTTTACTTCACGTGCCAAGAAAAAAATCGCAAATTCCTGACCGGGCCGTATCGGTCAGTGATGGTTGACATATAGACTTTCAGTTCAAGCCGCGTCAGTCAGTGATGACCGCATTCTACAAGAGTTTTCATTTCGTTCTTTTACAGGCCGTTGGGCAGTGCTCTCAAACTAAATCGCATATTAAGTGACCCGCGGGGCCCACTAGTTTCTCCATATCAAGTTGGTTTTAAAAAAAATAAGAACTTTGAAAGAAAAACAACAATTACCATACAAAGAAATTTATTGAAAAAAAACCACAAAAAAAGAAAACGTTTGCTTTATTAAAAATTAAAACTCAATGAAAAATAGAACTTTCTTTAACATTTTGACAGAAAAAGATGTGTGGCACTCGGGGACTGCCGCGGTAAAGCTATTGCATGTTGCATGTATTTTTATCAACATAAGCAATAGGGATGTTAACAATTTTTCGGAATTGCTTTTATTTTGAAGAGTGACATTTGTTTACCATAAAAAAATGCAGAGAAAGTATACAATCTAGTCAGTCTTTGACAGCTTGTTTTGCGGTTAGTGACCTAATATGTCATACATAGTGCTTTATACTACACCTACGAGGAAAATAAATTGTTAATTGATTTCTGTGGTAAAAGGTTATCAATCAGTATTTTTGCTGTTTCCTTCAACTGCGGCGGAGTTAAAAAATGTTCATCATCACTATCACTACTTATCATTTTGATAGTTTTATTTTACTTTTGTACGAAAACTGAATCCTCAAACAACACACAAATTGAAAATGGCGCCAATGGCGTCTGCAATTTTCACATGTTCTTTTTTCAAATTGTTTGACACCATCCAACACACAGCTAGTGGCCAGTGTCATTTTGCGAACTTGGAGATAAAAACTCACTGTAAAAACTTTTTGGCTTTTGATATTTAGGTTACCAGCGCATAGTCTTACCCAAAATTAAAAAAGAAAAACCACGTAAGAAATGGATTTTCATACACTTTTCTCTCCCGCTCAGATGCGTTTTCTCGCCGCATATTTGTTCGATATGCAATAGGCGCGTACTGACTGAGCGAGGCATACAGCGAGGCTTCCTCGGCCGTATGCCTCGCGACGATTTTCTGAACGAGGCTGCCTCGCTACAAAACCATCGTCGCGAGGCTGCCTCGCGAGGAAAAGCCGAGCCATCGTCCGGTCTGAACATTTAGTATAAAGCGAGTTGTCAAGATGAGACCACGCGTGCGGATCGCCGTCGCAGCTGTTATGTTTTTACTAATTCATCGACTTATAAAGAAAAAGAATCGAAAATCTAAAAGGTTTTGGCTTAAAAAATTATATCAAAACAGAAGTGAATATGGGTATAGATTATATGCAGACTTAATTTTCGATGGTGAAGAACATAATTTCACACGAATGCCTGAGAGTGAATTTGAAATACTGTACTCACTTGTAAATGTCAAAATAAGCAGGAGTGACACAAATTTCCGCAAAGCAATTACTGCACGAGAAAGATTGTTGATAACATTAAGATTTTTGGCAACAGGAGATTCCTACACCAGTTTACAATATTTATTTCGGGTTTCGAAACAAAGGATATCAGTAATTGTTCCTGATGTTTGTGACGCCATTATTGAACAATTAAAGGACTATGTTAAGGTATGTATAATGAAACATATTTATATAATCAGACATTGTTTTAATCGTTGCTTTTTTACCTATTGTTATGTTTATTGTTACTCACAAATTTTTGTAATTATTTATATTTACTCACACATTGCTAACTATAATCTTTACTTATATATCTAAGAATATTGCAACATGTAAAGACTTTTTAAGCTATTGCATAGCTTTTATCGCGGGCCTGGAGACCGATTGTTACTAATGGTGCATCTCTTTCTTATGTTCACAAAAAAAGAGGGAGGGAAGACTGTCACGCCGTCCTCCCCACTCGGTCATTCAACTTTCAATCTTATGCTCTTACATTTACAGACTAAATGCTCTTAGCAGTGTTGCCAACTTAACGGATTTCCCGTGATACGTAGGGTGATTATGATGTCAATGAGTAAGTATAAATGAGTAAAAATTGGTAAAATTGGTAGCGTAATAATGTATTATATTATTATTATGTATTTAAAAATTACTTCAGATAAAAAATATATTTATATTATACATAATTTGTTGCATATATTTCTTAATAAATTTAGTAACTAGCATTTTTTGGAATTGGAATAAATTAGGAACCCTACTAGTTCTGACTATTTGTTGTGATTTCTTTATGTTAAATATTTTTTCAATAAAAGTGTTAATTTTATATTTGACTAAAAACAAATAAGAGGATTTTCAAGTAAGTGTCAGTGTGGTTTAGGGATAATTATTTTTAGGAGTTGGAAACACTGTTTCAATTTTATTTTTTGTAAATAGTAGAGGTGGGCGATTATGATTGATCGGCTAAATCGATTTATTTTGTGTTACTAATGTTGAAAATCGATTATGGAATTAGTAACTAATATGTTTTCAAAATCGAATGATATTAATAATTAGTTCTACTGATCGTGTTTTACGACGTCAACGACAGTTGTTCCATGACTTAAGTAGTCTAGACTCTAGACATTGGTTCAGTTTGGTTTGTTGAAGTGAAAACTTCTTTAGGGGCGCCTAGACAGATTTTTCGTGGGCTGTGAATTGAATTCATTCGTCACGCTCGGGTATGATAAGAAAGCTTCCGGTAAACTCGGGACCATAGCTATTGGCCATCTAGAAACGTATCAGCCAATGGGAAATGCTGACGCATTTCTAGATGGCCATGCCAAGATGGCGAGGCCACACCCTCCGGTTACACCCGTGTAGTTTCCAAGGTAAGCTATCAAATTCTGAGTTATAACCTTTCACTTCTATCGGCAGTTCCTATTACTGCCAATTTTTTTTTTATTACGGTGGTGTGAAACGTGACTCTTTTTACTTGTAATAGTGGATTTATTTAACGGTAAGTTTATCGATATTTATATTGATATGTTTTATACTTGTTAGTTTTAGGTAGGTATCTGAGGTTAGGTAGGTAGGTAGGTAGGTATATGAGTGAATCGAGTCGCGCGCGACTAGCGACCGTGCGTGCGTGACTGACTACTAATTAGTAACTACAAACTGTCAAAATCGAGATATCTCGAGACATTGTCATTATCGAATGATTTCATTAGTATATCTTATAATCGCCCACCTCTATAATTTTTCTCTACTGTACAGTAAAAATAAAAATGAATGAACAAAGTGCCTTGAAAAAAGGAAAATATAGATAGAATTGTGAGACCAGTAAAGGTACATGTTCCGATTTCCGAAAGAGAAGAGGACTAAGTGGGACAAGAAAGCTCAGCATTCTTGTTATCTTGTTGGAAACTCTGAACAAGTAAAGGGCTACCTACAGAATATGTGATCCAGTTAAAAACATGGTGTCTACAAGTCATGATATAGTGGTAATGGGGCAAGCTATCTCGGGAGGGATATCTGCCACCACTGATGCAATATGGTGTGTAGAAGAAGAGGTTCCAGTTTCTGTAGAAGTCGATCGTTCAGTGGGGGATCATAGTAGAGAGGAACGATCATCATATTCTGAATCAGAAAGTCACTCTAGTTATGACAGTGAGTCATCCCAGCAAACAATTGAGGCTGATGAGACCTATGTTCCTGAAACTATCGCCAGACAGTAGTCCAATTAGTACACCAGTATCTGACACCAAGATCTTTAGTATACTGAAGAGGGAGCGATGGAACCCGGCCAGGTATATGATGCCGTTCCACCAGAGATGTGCTATGCAGCTATGCTGCGAAGATGTGAAATCTACGCTACGAAAATATGTGACCGTTTCCACCAATACTACGCTAGGTAGCTGTGCGAGGAAGATGCGCTACGAAGATGCGCCGCCGCAAAGCAGCTGTGCGAGAAAGATGTGCACTTCGAGCTATGCTATGTATCGATAGTAGGAAAACGCCCCATAGCACATATCCATAGCACGCATCCATAGGACACATCCACAGCACGCATCCTTCCATACAAAAAACATATCTTAGTTGAATCCGTTTCCACCAGTGCTATGCTATGTGCACCAATGAATTTGATTGGTGGATATCAAACGCATCCATAGCATCGTAGCATAGCACATCTCTGGTAGAAAGGCACCCATAATATGGGCCTGTTGTCCATTGCAGATCCTTATCAGGCACAGGAAAGAGGCTTTGAGTGGTCCTGAAGGCATGCAATGAAGGCGATGAATGAAGAGTTGGAGTAATTTAAAAAATAATAAAGTATTTGAGCTTGTTGATGCATAGATGTAGTAGGTAAATAATAGTGCAGTTTAGTTGTCCTAAGAAAAGTTTAAAAGTGATAATTAAGTCCAATATTGTGCACGGTTAGTTGATAAGTGTGGAATTAACAATTGTTGTTTGCTTTAAGTGTAAAATTAGGGCTGGACATTACCTAATCAGATGTTATCACTGCTTATTTAGTTATTGATACTTAAAGAAAGACCCAAATATATGGTAAAGTTCTTAAGCTAAAAAAGGCAGTGTATGGATTAAAACAATCAGCATTAGCTTGGTGTGAAAGAGTTAGAGATGTTTTATGTAAAAATATGTTTAAAAAACTGTACACAAGAGCCTTGTTTATTTACTAAAACAAGTAAAAATGTTAAAGTTATAATGGTCGATGACTTTTTAATATTTTCTAATAGTGTTGGTGAAACAGAGGTGAAATGTATTTTAAACTCTGAATTTAACATTAAATGTTTATTTGAGGTTAAACAATATTTAAGAATGAACATTAATGGAAATGGAATTAATGGAATATTGTAATAACTATGAGATAATGATTGATAAGAAACAGTACATAGAGGAATTATTATAGAAATTTGAAATAACAGTATGTAAATGTAACTAAAGCAGAAAATTGTTCTTCAGGAATTAGTTCTCAAAAACTGATAGGCTGTTGCATTGCATGTACTTAGCGGTTAGCATGTATATGTTAAAGGTAAAAACTATAAATTGACAAGGAGTATCTTTTTTGTATGGCCCTATGGCATATATGTATATACTACTAGTGACATCTATGTTTATGATGTATATGTAGTATGTAATTTATAATCCATAAGATGGTACATTGGAATGTTGTGTAAAATGTATGAAGGTACTTTAATAAAATTTTAGTTTGCACTAAAAAACCAACTCGTTTACTTTAGCAACATGCAATAGCTTTACCCTGGCAGTCCCCGAGTGCCACACATCTTTTTTTAAATCTATTTATTCATTATGTGGAGGTGGCATTGATGAAATAGAATGTATAGGCGATTGAGGCATCGGTGAGGTATAAGGTATCGGCGGAGGAGGCATTGGTGAGGTAGAAGGTATTGGTGACGGAGAAGGCATTGGTGAGCTAGAATGTATCGGCGGAGGAGGCATTGGTGAGGTAGAAGGTGACGGAGAAGGCATTGGTGAGCTAGAATGTATCGGCGGAGGAGGCATTGGTGAGGTAGAAGGTGACGGAGAAGGCATTGGTGAGCTAGAATGTATCGGCGGAGGAGGCATCGGTGACATTGAAGGGATAGAACAAGAGTTACCTGAAGTGGAATATGCTGAACCGTAGGTGTGAGTATAGTAACCTGTGTTTGGCACATAATGTTGTTGTGCACCAGTATCTGTTTCAAAAATGATCCTACAGATAGAATTTTTTACATGCGCTAAAGTATAATTGTCGTATTTTCTTAGTTCGTGAGCAATGTATTGCCCAAAAGCATCATATGAATCGTTTGCATGGGGCTGCGGAGCATTAGCGTCGCCTACACATTGTTCCAAAAGTTTAAATGCTTCGGTTATAGTATTATCTGATATCTCTTGTACAGCTGCAGATCTCTTTTTAGCTCTTCTTTTTGGAATTTCTTGTTGTTGTCCCAGTCCTCTAGTTGATTCTTGAGTTTCATTCCTGCTTTCATCACCTGGTGCTTCATTGGAGTTATTTTGCCTCTGCGATTGTTCATTGTCAATATGTTGTACTTCTTCCTGAATGTGTTCCTGTAAAATTAATAAAACATTTTATTTTCAGACACCATCAACTGAAGAAGAATGGCTCGCGATTGCCAATGAATTTGAGAAAAAATGGAATTTCCCACATACAATTGCGGCAATGGATGGCAAACATGTCATTTTACAGTCACCAATAAATAGTGGAAATGATTACGATTGTTACAAATTATTTCCCAGTATAGTCCTCTTCGCCCTTGTCGACGCTAATTACAAGTTCTTGTATGTGGATATTGGCAGCAAGGGTCGTATTTCAGATGGTGGAGTTTTCAAAAACTCAAACTTATATAATAAACTTGAAAAAAAGGAACTCAAAATTCCTTCACCGATAATTTTGCAGGCGCCCTACACAGTAGAAGTACCTTACTTCATATTGGGTGATAAAGCGTTTGCATTGAATGAGTACACATTGAAACCATTTGAAGGTACTCCAGAAAGAGGCTCAGCTGAAAGAATTTTCAATTATCGGCTTTCTAGAGCAAGAAGAGTAGTAGAGAATGCATTTGGAATTTTAAGCTCAGTTTACCGAGTATTAAGAAAACCTCTTCTACTGGAACCAGAAAAGGCAACAAAAGTTGTCTTAGCTACCATTTGTTTGTATAATTATTTGCGTAGGGATGAAAATTCGAGTAGACTGTTCACACCGCCAGGATCATATGATACTGAAGTAAATGGGGAACTTGTACCAGGTAGTTGGAGAAATGAACCAAACATGACATCAATGTTACCTATACAAGCTGTACCACGAAGAGGACAACAAAACGTAAAGCAAATTCGTTTGCATTTGGCCAGATATTTCATAACAAATGGTGCGATTCCATGGCAAAATAATTATCAATAGACACTTACTTGCGTATGAAAAGTATCTTGGGTTTGACCTGGGTCATTTCTATCTCCCATAAAGCTGAAAGCTCCATATGCATACCATGTTGAAGTATACACCTCGTCACGACCTGAAAAACACGAATTTTGAGTGACTCGAAACAAAAGATAAAATGACATGACAAGTGCATACTATAATACTTATTAATTTTTAATATAGTGCTAATATTTTTACTTTTACTATTATAATAATGTAGCTAATTTAAAAAAAGGAATATATATAAAATTACCTGATCCTGTAACCCGGCTTTTTTTCTCCCTTGATTTTTCTCTTCGGTATGATCCCATCAAAGACTCCATCTTCTTTTTCAGATCTTTTACTGGGAGATTCATTTCTCTGCTTATATTTCTCCATGCATCTTCCCTCAATCCCCTGTTTGTGTATTGTGGACATTGCGCGTCCCAAAGAAGTTTGTAATTCCCATATTGCTCGATAAGTTTCAAGCACAGCTCCTTATCCATGACGCGAGCGAGCGAGGCGAGCGAGGCACACAACGTCCGTCCTGAGTGCGCGCGCCAAATGGACTGAGGCACCTTTGAGCGCGACAAAAAACCGACACGAGACGGATCGGCCGAGGCAATGCTCGCCCGAGGCAGCGCGTGCGCTTGCCGCGGGCGAGGCGCGTACTGACTGATCGAGGCATGCGAGGCGAGGCAGCCTCGCTGTATGCCTCGCTCAGTCAGTACGCGCCTAATGACGTACTTTCTACCGTAAATTTGATAAAGTATCAAGGTACTTTCCGAGCAGGTGTAGTATAAAAGATTATAAATGTAGCATTTAAAATCATTTTTAATAAATTTACTACGTATTATTAAATTATAGAAATGTGATTTTCGATATTCTAATGATACAAAAAAAATCATAAAATTAACTCTAAACATTAATTTGTGATTAGTGTTAACATCCCTATTATAATATGTTTTTATTTATGCAGTACTTTTGGCATAATGTTGAGTCTGAGTCACATTTGTTTTTATCATAATGCTGGAAAGGTAGATAATGCTGTATTATAACACAACATTAGTTAAAGGTTTACTAATTTAATCATTTTATTTTACATAGAGCACTTAATTTTTAAGCTTTAATAATTTTACACATACATTTACCTAAAAACATTGAAAAAAATATATTAACAAGACAAAGAGCTTAAGAAATAAGATAAATGTTGTATCATTACATCATAAATATCTCTTACAGTAAATAATTTACAATATTCATTCAGTAATATGTATTTATAAGTATTAACAATCTTGTCTGTAATTTAAAATAATAATGATATCCAATTATTAAATGTGACTGACCTCTCAATAATAACATTTCTTGTTGAAATACTTATGTGCATTATTATATTGGTGCTCGGACGGAATATTTGGGTGAAACAGTGGTGTCAACAAAAACGTTACATGGATAGCCACTGTCACCAAGCAATCAGCGGTTATCAAGTGCACCTGTTGCCATCTAGATTGGTTGTTTGTAAACCACTTACGATAGTTAGTAAGTTTAATAATTTAACGTATAATTCTTGACAGTTTTCTGTACGATAATTAATAATTGTTATAATAATACAGTTAATTGATAATTTCAAACTTTGAAAATGTATACAATTTGTATGCCCTTTCTTTTGTTTAGATTTTTTATTAATTGACGTGTAAATTATACATTTATTTAAGCAAGAACTTTGACTTTGTTGTGAATGCGATGTAGCAAATAGCTGTTTAGAGCCATCCCTGCATTTTTGTTGTTGTTTGTCTTTGACATCGATCGATTACATTGTAATAATAATTTAACACATAATTTTTGACAGTTTTCTGTACGATACGATAATACAGGTAAGTGATAATTTCAAAGTCATATATATTATATCATATATACCGCGATAAAAGCTATGCAATAGACAACAAACTGAATTACTAAATTTAATGATAAAAGTGGAACAAAAACAGTACAGCACAAGCAACAATTGTATTCCTTGTGCTGTCACTATATCCACAAATATTATCTTTAAGAGGCAACGGAATCTCTCTTTTAACAAGCCAAAACATCTCTCAATTCTGTTGCTAGTTAGAATGTGACACCTGATGTATCTCTCTTCAGGTGTTCAGCAGCGGAGTAGGTAAATAAATATGGATGGCATGGATAGCCACTATCACCCAGTAATATTCCAGAGAATAGTACAGCTTTAAACCTTTGCTCTAATCAGCATTCTCGAAATATCCTGAAATCGTGTACACTGCCACGCTATCTCATCACAATGTCCATAATTTTCATATCTGCATCACAAACAAATGTGTTACTTCTTACCGACACTTGAACAACACAAACATAAAACAAAAGTACATTATTTTACAACCTGTATATTAATGAAAGAAAATCCTTTTCTATTGATAAATAATTGGCCCCCATCAGCATTTACTTGTTTTACTTGTATGTAAGAAAATCCTTTTCTATTGATATATAATTGGCCATCATCAGCATTTACTTGTATGTAAGAAAATCTTTTTCTATTGATAAATAATTGGCCATCATCAGCATTTACTTGTATGTAAGAAAATCCTTTTCTATTGATAAATAATTGGCCCTCATCAGCATTTACTTGTATGTAAGAAAATCTTTTTCTATTGATAAATAATTGGCCATCATCAGCATTTACTTGTATGTAAGAAAATCCTTTTCTATTGATAAATAATTGGCCCTCATCAGCATTTACTTGTATGTAAGAAAATATTTTTCTATTGATAAATAATTGGCCCTCATCAGCATTTACTTGTATGTAAGAAAATATTTTTCTATTGATAAATAATTGGCCCTCATCAGCATTTACTTGTATGTAAGAAAATCCTTTTATATTGATAAATAATTGGCCCTAATCAGCATTTACTTGTTTTACTTGTATGTTAGAAAATCCTTTTCTATTGATAAATAAAATTAGCGGCGGACGGCCACGACGTGCAGGTCTTGTTGGTGTCGGGGTCCGCGCCGTGTCCTCGTCACTGGAACTGGCACTCGTGTCGCGGGGAGTCAGGTATGGCTCATCTTCCGACGACGACGGTGGGGACGGGACACGAGCTGGTGTTGGATGTGCATTAAGTGTTTCCGCTTCTTGTCTTCGTCTTGATCGTGTTATCATAGTTGAATTCACATTATTTACACAGAAAATTCTGAAAATAGTGTTGTGAGGTTGTGACAGCTGTTGTCAAAATGCATTTTCGTTTTATTTCGCAATGTAATTAGGTTTTATGTTTAACCAGAATAGTTTTTTAGCATTTGTAGAATTTTTCCTGTTTGTTGCTATGTAGATTTGCACTATAGAAGAATATATAAATAGAATATATTATTATTATGTATTTAAAAATTACTTCAAATAAAATATATGTTTAAAATATTTTATTGCATATCTTTTTAAACAAAGTAGTAACTAGCATTTTTTGGAATTGGAATAAATGAGTAAGATTAATTAATTGCCTTTTTTATGAATAAATTAAAGATTCGATAAAATACTGTATTACAAAATTACCAACTTCAAATAAAAAAAATAAAAAGGAACAAAACATACTAGTTCTGCCTATTCTTTTAATGTGTTTTCAGAGTTAGGAGATTTAGGGGATTTTCAAGTAAATGTGTCGTTTAGGGATAATTATTTTTAGGAGTTGGTAACACTGTTTCAACTAGAATTAGGTTATATGGACTTGGACGTATTGGATTCTCTAAAATGCGTCCATGAGTTGAATATGAATAAACAAGCTATGAATAAACAAAGTGCGTTTGTTAACGGAGAAAATCATGAAAATAATGTGACAGTTAATGAGTGAGTACTTTTTTTGAATTTATAAAATTAATACTGCTATAAAAATAACCTACAGGACAATGCCCACGTCGCATTATACATCGTACATTGAAAAACCAGTCGAACTTTTCTTAAGTTTTTGATACTGAAAGTGTGTTGATGAATAATTTATAATTTGAATTGTCAATGAACTAAAAACGTCTGCTGTCCGTGTTTTTTAATTCCGAAATCCTAAAAATGGGTAAAGGAAGGTTA
Source organism: Ectropis crepuscularia (assembly GCA_963693475.1). NCBI lineage: Eukaryota > Metazoa > Arthropoda > Insecta > Lepidoptera > Geometridae > Ectropis > Ectropis crepuscularia. Next base: position 11,536,986 of record OY856368.1, on the reverse strand, counting down.
TGTTTACTGTAAAAATACATTTGAATTATATTTTCTTTCGGATTATAAGTACCTTATGTACCCTATACACACTGGTCCAGTGGAGACCAACGCGAGCGTCGACAAAACGGCACGAGACGAAAGGTAGCATCTACACACTGGCCCAACGCAAGCCAAGAGAATAGGACGCTACTCGCCGAGCGCCTTTGTTTTGTGCACAAAAACCGACACCGGTCACGAGAGACGAGTCGAGACAAAACAGCTAGAGTGTACGAGACAAGCAGGACATGTGCCTGATGGTAAGCAACATGCCTGCTACATATCAGCACAGTAAGACTCAGCTACTGGCACACAAACTAAATAATTACCTAGCACTGCACTGCGCTTGTCACCCAGAGATCTAAGATATTGTATCTCAGAGCGCTGGAATTTCTCTGGAAATATTGGCTTAAAACCGGAACACAGTAATGTTTGCACATTACTGCTTGGTGGTAAAATAACAGGACATGTGCCTGATGGTAAGCAACATGCCTGCTACATATCAGCACAGTAACACTCAGCTACTGGCACACAAAGAGTCTAAATAATTACCTAGCACTGCACTGCGCTTGTCACCCAGAGATCTAAGATATTGTATCTCAGAGCACTGAAATTTCTCTGGAAATATTGGCTTAAAACCGGAACACAGTAATGTTTGCACATTACTGCTTGGTGGTAAAATAACTGGCAATTATTTTAATCAAGTTTTTGGTTCTTGTATTTGTGATTTTCAATTTGGTTAACCTTTTAAAGAAATAATCAATCTTTTCAGTGCAAAACAAATTTTAATAACAAAAAGATATACAGTTATAGATTATACACATTTATATACAATAATGTGTAACAGCTCAGACACGTAGGTACTGCAGGTGTGATGAGACGAGCTGGACATGTGAATGAAGGTAAGCAACATGCCTGCCACATGACAGCACAGCTGACAAAAGTACTTAAAAGTCTTTTGTCAGGCGGTAATAAGGCGCGAGCCTTCAACGGTTGGGTAATGCCTCTGCTGATATACTCCTTTGGCATACTGAGATGGACTCAGACTGAGCTCGATGCCCTGGACAGAAAGGTCCCAACAGCTCACAACATACCGCATGCTACACCCGCGCTCGTCTGTTATGAGACTGTACATCCCGCGGAAATGGGGGGGTCGAGGCTTTTTAAATGCGAAGAACCTACACAACCGCGAGGTATGCAGTCTCAAGGATTATTTCCGCAACAGCGAGTCCGGGATGCATCGCGATGTTGTGGCAGTTGACAGGAGCTTCACGCCTCTTTCATTGGCAAACGAGAACTGGCGCAAACCATCGGTGCTCAGCACTGATGATCGCAAGGAAGTATGAAAGAGCAAGGAGCTGCACGGGCGATTTTATCGGGCCCTAACGGGACCCGATGTGAATCTGCTCGCGTCGGTGTACTGGCTGCGCTTCGGGGACCTCTACGGAGAAACCGAGGGTTTTGCCTGTGCAATTGCGGACGAAGTTATCAAGACGAACAATTGTTCAAAAGAGCAAGTTGCTGGTGGATGATCCTGGCTACTAGGTTATGTCTGTGCAAGTACTCGCCGTTAGCAAGATGCGAACAACCGGAAATAACATGACGAAGAGATTCACCTGGACGGCGGCATGCTCGACAAATGTTGACCGTACCGTCCTTCATTATGTATTTCCGGTAATTACCAATTTTATCGGGCCCTAACGGGACCCGATGTGAATTATCAAGACGAACAATTGTTCGTCTTGATAACTTCGTCCGCAATTGCACAGGCAAAACCCTCGGTTTCTCCGTAGAGGTCCCCGAAGCGCAGCCAGTTCACCGACGCGAGCAGATTCACATCGGGTTCCGTTAGGGCCCGATAAAATTGGTAATTACCGGAAATACATAATGAAGGACGGTACGGTCAACATTTGTCGAGCATGCCGCCGTCCAGGTGAATCTCTTCGTCATGTTATTTCCGGTTGTTCGCATCTTGCTAACGGCGAGTACTTGCACAGACATAACCTAGTAGCCAGGATCATCCACCAGCAACTTGCTCTTCGATACTGCCTTGTCGAGTCCGAGGTGCCGTACTATAAGTACGCACCTCTGCCAGTTCTCGAGAATGGTCGTGCGTTGCTCTACTGGGACCGCTCTATCATCACGGACAGGACTATTGTCGTCAATAAGCCTGATATCGTGCTGGTAGACCGATCTCAGCGCCGGGCTGTGATCATCGATATCACCGTACCACATGACGAGAACCTCGTGAAAGCCGAGAAGGACAAGCTTAGCAAGTACCTTGACTTGGCTCATTTGGGATGTTGATTCGACGATCATAGTCCCAATAGTTGTGTCGGCAAACGGCCTTGTAGCGAAAAGTCTCGACCAACATCTTAAGAGACTTTCGCTAGATGGTTGGATTAAGGGTCAGATACAGAAGGCGGTCATCCTCGACACAGCGCGCATCGTCAGGAGGTTCCTCTCTCTGCAGCCCTAACAACCGGTAGCTTGGGCCATGCCCCGCTGCTGGCGGCTATCTAGGTTTAGGTTTTTATAATGTTTTTATGTTGTTTTTTGTTGCATTTACTGATATTGTAAAAACCTAAATTTAAGAACAAGGATTAAATGACTAAATGTAATACATTATTACGCTACCAATTTTACAATAGATTATTATTCAGAGATTTCATACATTCGGAAACAATGTAATAAACCTCATTCATTTATACTTACTCATTAACATCGTCATCGGCCTGTATTCGTCCACTGCTGTTCATAGGCCTCTCCCATATTACGCCACTCGGCTCGAACCTCGGTCTTTGGTCTCCAACCGCCACCAGCCATCTTTCGTATATAGTGACTCCATCGAGCCTCAGGGCGTCCTACACTACGTTTTGGTCTCCATTTTCCCCCCGTAAATCCCCCCAAATTTACCCCATGGCTTTTAAAAATCCCCAAATTTGGGGGGAAAATCCCCAATCTGGCAACAGTGCATATGTCACTATACGAAGTCAAATGACCAATGACAGAGCGGAGAGGCAGACAGCCAGACGTTACGCCATAGAATAGATAATAGTTAAGGTCGTCCAGTCTTCCATCCCTCTTTCTTGTGAAGACAAGAAAGAGATGCACGATGCTCTACGATGTCTAAAAATTCGGTCTCCAGGCCCGCGATAAAAGCTATGCAATAGCTTAAAAAACGATACCAAATAGCCTTATAAAATGGAACAGTAATGAAAAATGCCTATAAAATTATATCTGAACGTTGGCAAAACACTCGAACACATAGAAATGGTTTGTCTGGGCAAGCATTACAGAAAGTAGGTACTTTTTTGGTCTTGTTTCTGGCTATTACACAACCAAATGTAGACACATTTTTCTTGTAACATTCTACACAAGATCGACGCACTTTCAAAGATGGTCCAGCTTTTTTCTGAGGATCGTGCTTTCTTCTTGTCGTTCGGCCCGAATGTGCTCTGAGTATTGAAGGTTTTGACATAAATTTTTTTAGTATTTCTTTTCTAAAATCTACTATAGGTATGGACTTATTTGTGACGCTTTTGTACAAAACTAAAGCGTTTACCATTGCGACATTCAAAATGAGATCAAATGCCAGTTTTTTATACCATTTCAGGGACTTTCTTAATGGAGTTTGATATGCTGCCATTTGATCAGCCAAATCCACTGTTCTTTTTGCCTTGTTATAATCCACAACAATAGCCGGTTTCATTGTGGTTTTATTATTTTTGGTAACGGAAACAAAACGTGTTGAATGTTTTGTGGAAAGTACTAACACATCTCGTTTATCTTTCCATCGTATAACAGTTATCCCATCCTCACTTTCCTTCGCTATAAACTGACCTTTTTTCAGCTTCGTAGAAACGACAATCTTAGGAAAATGCTTCCTATTTTTTCGTAAACTTCCAATTAGATGTGTTTCATTTTCCAGGAGCTCTCTGGCTAAGGGTACACTTGTGTACCAGTTATCTGTGTATAACGAATGTCCTTTATTAAGTAAGTCCTGGCAAAGGTTCATTACAACTCTTTGAGGCGTGACATTCACTTCTTCGTTTTGTTTACCAGCATAAATATTTATTTTAAATGTATAACCAGGTAGGGTACACAATTTGAAGAGTTTGATCCCGTACTTATGACGTTTTTGCTTATTATACTGGCGAAATAGCAAGCCTCCTCTAAACGGAACCATGCTCTCATCCACGCATATGTCTTGACCGGGGATGAAATTATTTTTAAAATTGACATTCAGCATATCCAGTAGGTGTTGAACGCGGTGAAGTCGGTCTGATTTGTTACTATCGTCATCTTGGGAAAAGTGGATCATTTGTAAGAGCAGCTCAAATCTATTTCTAGACATTACAGATCGAGGAAAATTTTGGCCAATGATTTGATCCGTCGACCAATAATCAGCAAGTTTCGGAAGCTTTACCAAACCCATGTACAAAATCAAGCTAAAAAAACTGTTCATCTCAGAAAGGTTCGTTTTAGACCATAAGCGAATTCTTGCAGCTTCATCAGTGTTAGTTATCTTAGTCATTGCGAAAGCATTAGTACATTCAACTATTTCTTGTAAAAGGCTATCCGTCGCCAAAAGTGCATAAAAATCAGCTGGAGATTTATCAATCATTGAAGTACGAATAGAAACCGGCATGCCACAACATTCAGTAAAGGGAATTGTATTCCGCTGATTACCTTTGGGATCTGTCCACTTGGACGATGAAGTAGCTTGTAAATCCTGGATTGCTGCATTAATTTCGGCTTTACTACCCTCACTTGTAGACATGATCCGCAAACGCCTATTCTTCATACGGGGGGGTCGATTATTTTCTTCATCATCACTGATACTTAGGTTTAAAGTTTTGTCGAGAAGATCGATTTCTATATTATCTATTTGTTTTAAGATATCTTGCGTAATTTCAAAATAAATAAAATAAAATAAATATTGGTGGACAATTGAAGACGTGAGTGGATGAAGGTGATAAGTGCATTTTTTTAGATTTTGAGTAAATCGATGTTAAAGTATTACTACAATTTTCTTTTGTAAATCGCATAAATGATTAGTTATGCCTTAAATTTGAATGCAAAATAGTGTGAATGATCTTAAATTTTGAGGGTACGTTGGTAATAAAACTCTTGCGATATTATTAAATATTATATTAAAAAAAAACTAAACATAACTCTTTCTTCCATGAACTAACTTAAACCAATTTGTTCTTGAGGCTCTAAAAATGTAGGGTGCTAAGTACGAATATTGATATTGAATAAACATTTATATTTTTTTAATAAACAGAACCAGCTTCTTCAAAAACTTAAGCTAAGTATTTGCAGTGATCTCAAGTGTGCAACATCTTACATATAAAAAATACTATTCTTGGCTTAAAATTGACTCAAAAAAATAGCGAAATTCTGGCTTTACGAACTTAAGTTGCTCTCGGAGATGCTGTTTTTTTTCTGCTGAAACAGTACCATACTTACCGGTCTTACGTGGAATTTCTAAGTTCTCGGACACGTTCGATCTTTTTTTTAACCACCTATTTATGTCCACCTTTTTAAATGGTGTCATTTCATCGTACGATTCTTTGTATAACATCCATACTCCTCAACTCGAATCCATTTGATACCATCCCTAAAACTGATTTTTCCATTGCTTACATCTTTTTTCCTGTTTATCAAATTGAGATTATCTTGTAGCTTACCAATTTGTCTGAAATGTTCGGTCATATCCATGACTGTATTATTACGAGAAGCTTTGCAAATGATGTCACGGTTAGGAACATAAACGGTGTCATGCTTTCTTAAGACTTTTTCTATTGTGCCAAAATCACGATCTGAATCTAAATAAGAATGGCCAACTTCAGGAAACTTGTGATCGATTACTTTGAAATATCCTTTTAGGATAAGATATTGATAAAGTGTAGTCATGGTGAAATTTTTATTTTGGCCGGCACATGAACATAGAATAGATAATACATGAACCTGACCAAATCATTAGGTGATCTTTGTTTTGGCAACTTGGATCTACTTCCACAAATCTTAGAAGTGCGCTGGCGACTTCAGCACTTCCGCGATCCGCAACATCTTCAGTCCAGGTGCAACATACGGCTTTTTCTTTGCTTCCATCACAAACATGTATACCCAGGTTGTAAAACCAAAGTTGACGCAAGTAGAACGCTTTTGAAGTTGTTATTTTTGGTAACGGCATGGTTTGTTGTAAATCCATCGTAATGTACACAATATCTCCATCTCAGGTTGGTTTTTTTCGGTCAGCTTGCATAGTTTCAACAGCAGCATAATAATTTGACTTATGTTGTTCATTTGAGTCTCCAGCATCGCAAGTAGCGCATGTGTCACTTTTTGGGTATCCAAAACACAGGTTGAATTGTGTGACAAAAATTTGGTTATATGAAGTTTTCTTGACACGGTATTTGTCTGATAGGTCTTCATTACGACACATTTCTAGGTATAGACTGTGCATCTTGGTTACATTCAGTAGCGGTGACAAATAGAGTTTGTTCATATTTTTGTTTCGTGAGTAATGTGATTGTTCAGCAGGAAAACTTGAAATATGTTCTTTAATACGTTTGACAACGTCATCATCCATTTTGTGAGGACGATTCTGATGTCTGCCTCTCTGATCTGGTTTTGGAGCTGCAAGTCCTTCCTTGATTCCTTTTATAATGAGACCAATTTTTTTGCGACCTATCTGGTAAATGCCGCACAAACCTAACTTGCATATTTGTGTCGTAATTCCATGCTTTTTTACGTAGTACTTTCTAGCATTACAGCGTTTATTCGCTACAGGCTTACTCTCAATGCTGCTGAATAATAGGGCATTCTTACTATTGGTGTCCAGGGAATAATAGTTGTTTAAAATAGACTGCCGATCTTCAATGGAAAATTTATCTGAGCATTTATGCCTGCACTGCTCGTGGCACAAAATCCCTTCCTTAATCCTTTTTTCCGGTACTATCTCTCCTTTGTTAGAAACATATTCCTCTTCTTTTGCTCTAGCGGTAGCTGCAGATTTTTTTTTCCAAGATTGTTCATTCCTCGGCCGTTTTTTGGATTTATTTTCTTTTGGAAATACCTTGCGCTTTTTTGGGATATTTTTTTCCTACGAATCTTCATTTACATGCTGTTCACTAGTGGAAAGAATAATGGGGTTTTCCTGCCGGTCAGCATTTTCATTGTCAGGTTCATGCTCACTAACGCCACCAGAGCTAGTGCTATCGGGGCTTTCAGGAATGTAAATGTCATCACTACCGGAAGAAAAGTCTTCATTTCTATTCTGAAATTGAGATACATCCCCCAAGACTGTGTATGATTTTTTGTTTCGCAAAGTAAGTCCAAAATAATCTTTATCTTCTTCTAGGGAATTCTCTATTACATCTGAAATCTCATCATCTACATAGACAGGAACGTTCGCAAGACCGCCAATATAATTTGTGCCTTGACCGCTTGTGGAAGGTTCAGCGATTTCACAACTTTTGATGCATGCATCTGCAAGCTCACACGCAGGGTCCAGATCGCCTACAAAAAACAAAGCCATAAGCATAGAAGAAGGCATGCGATAGTAATAAAACGAAATTAAAGTTAGTAAACATCGGTCAGGTACAAGTCGGAACCCGAAAAAATTTAATATTGACTTATGCGGTTTTTCCTCCTGCCATCCAATATGTTTCATTTATTTAACTTATCCTAACACATGCTATTTTGACACCTTTTTCAACCAAAACTACAAAACAAAACAAGCGTTGTTTTGCGTAATACTTGTTTTGTTTTGTACTTTTGGTTGAAAAAGGTGCAACTGTCACCTCTGAAGTAGGTATGCCAAAAATATTAATGGTAACCAATGAAGTGTGGCATATTATAGCCACCAGTTTAGCAGAAAAGGAAAGATAGTGTATTCAAACAATGCAAACAAATCAAGAATTCGAAAAGATCTTACCTGCAATATTTTTGAGGTTATGATTATTGTAAACATCGTTGTTTTGAGCTATTTCGTATACACGGTCACCTAAAGCAGCGTCCACTAACAATTTAGCTCTTGATTTGACTCCTGCCATATTATTTTTGCTTAAAAAATGTCAATTATATATTTTAAATAATATTTTACACACTATCCAACAAACAAATGGACAATAACAGAAAGCGCGCGAAACTGCAATGAACGAACGTAATCAAAACATTGAACCTCTGGAGTGAATGAAGGTGTTATGTTTGCGACTTAACACCTTCATTCACGGAGAATAGGGGTCACTTTATTCGAACATAGTATGCGCAGTGGAAGAAGGTGTTATGTTCATACATATCACCTTCTTCAACACACAAAAAGTAAAGTTTTTACTTTTTTTATTTAGGAGAGGGTGATATGTGTACAAACCTCTTTCATCATCTGTATATTTTTTTAATAAACTAAACATAACACCTTTTTCAATTTTTTTGACAAAAATAAGCTTTATTTCAACGGTCTTAAGGTTTCTAGTAATTCAACTATACATATCACCTTCATCCACACAAAAAAACACCGAAACCCGAAAATACGACATATTACCATCATCCACTCACGTCTTCAATTCACACACAACACCGTCTGACCCCAAACTAAGCAAAGCTTGTGTGATGGCGGCCAGATAGCTGATATAATACTTATATAGTTTTAAATACATACTTATTATATATAGAAACACCCAGACACAGTGCAAACATTTGAATTCATCACACAAATATTTGCACTGGGTGGGGATCGAACCCACGACCCTCGGCTTCGCAGGCAGAGCTACTAACCACTTAGCCACAAGGCCAGTCGTCGTCATCGTCGTCGTCGTCGTCGTCGTCGTCGAATTTGCAGTAGTAACGAATGTTACATTTAAAAGTACCGCACGGCGTCTCACTTCAAGATACGGGCGGCAACTGCGAGCGCAAACGAACGCGGGGAAGCGCGAAGGGCTACCCGACACCGCGACCCGCGCGGCCCCCTGTAACGGACAACCGTTTTTTTCTCTCTGTAGGCCGCGTCGGTCAATGATGTGACGTTAATTATTTCCATAAATAGTGGCTCAAATTGACTTTTGTTATTACTACGTAACATTTGTGTAAAAGATAAAAGGATATAAGGAAAAAAAACAATTTAGTAATTTTATACAGAATTGAAAAATTTAATAGGCCTAAAGGGAAACTTCACTGACGGTCAGCACTGACCGCGTTAGCAGAGAACGTGTTAACTATTAGTTCCAAGTTTATAAATCAACTTTGGTTTCAAATGTTTAACAGTTACACAAAAATTTAATTAGTTGCTACAAGTATTATTATAGCTGTAAGCTAATAGACAAAGATAAATTGCGAAAATATAACGTTTTTCTTGTAATTGTAATGATGGATGTAATTGTATTGAGATCATCTTTTTAGTGCCTAAATGGACCTAAACGTACTTAATGGTCAGTCATGTTATTATTTAAAGTTATGTTAGTTATCACAGTATACTATTTTAGGAACTTCGTAAAATTTTATTCTATTTAGCTATGCCAACACTTTTTAAAATAATTAAATCGATTTTAACTAGGAACCTTACCTTATTACTTTACTACCTTATAGATTAGCATAAAAAGCTTCATAAAACTTTGGAACGATATTTTCTCAAGTTCAGTTTCAATATGCCCTGTTTCTTAAGCCTCGGTCACACATAGCGAATACTCACTGCGAGTGCATTCGCTGCGAACAATAGTCGCAGCGACAATTCGCTGCCTGTCTGTCACACACCGCGAGTTCTACACGAGATTTTCGACAGTCTGTTGGAGCGCAAATACAACATGTCGTCTGCTCTAATACGTTTGTGTATTCGGTTGGCATGTGCAGAGTTAGCAAACCAAATGCTGATTAAGCTCAGAACCCGCAAGAAGAGAAAATGGGTTCGTTAATGGATTAAACGCAGAGAACAGTACGGGGCTTCTAATACCCATTTGAAAGAATTGGCTGCAGAAGAACCAGGAGATTACAGAAACATTCTACGTATAACTGAAGCAAAGCTTGTAGAATTACTTAAAATGATCAGTCCAGCAATAAGGAAACAAGACACACGCATGAGAACAGCTATTAACTGTAAAAAAATATTGGAAATAACGCTGAACTACATAGGAAGTGGAAGCAGTCTGAAACAATTACCCTATTTATTTAAAGTGCCTCACAATACTATATCAACATTTTTGCCGGAAGTTTTGTGAGCAATTTATGAAGCTTTATTCGCTTAAAGCTTCAGCTTCTTAAAAAGATATAAATATATAATGCGATCAGATGGGAATTATGTTTATTAAATAATACCTCGTGTTGCTCTGTAAAAACAAAGATTATATTTTTATTATTTTAACACTTAAGTAATACAATGTTTACAATTGTTTATCTACTACTAAAAATCTTACCTGTAAAAACAAAGAAACGACGATTGAAGTATATTATTTAGTTTTTAGATTAATTTTATTTCCAATTTTGCTAGTCACGATTTTATGCGTTCTTTGATTTTTACAATGTTGCCTGTCTAATAATTTTGATTTATTTCGAGCAAAATGTATTGCCATCAAATAATATAATCAATACTGATCATATTACTTACAGCGCCATCTATCATACATCATACGTCTAGGTGAACATGATTAAAGTATTATTTGTGGCGACTAGCTGGGGAGTCGCTTAGGTAATGAGTTAGGCACGAACTCCCGACGGCTAGCCACTGTTGAATAGAAGGTCGCGAAGTGCAGAGGGTGTTAAAATTAAATGCGAAATATAAACTTTGGAAAATATATGTTAGACAAAATAATAATTAACAGAACACGAATAACAGAAATAAACTATGAGATTAGTATTAACAGAAATAAGGAATTAATTTAGATATATTAATATAGTGGCGCAAAGAAGCGCAAGACGTCAGAGAGTTTTTTTTAACTGTCACGAGCTCCTCGCATGCGCGGCCTGTATGTCACCTGCGAATCCAATGGAGAAAAGAGGCGCTACACGCTATAGACGATAGCGGTTTTAATCAATATAAAAAGTTGTTCTTTTATGATTTGGATTCGCACGGGTGACATACCAGCATGTACGCCACATATTCCCCCCGACCAGACCGTGACTACGGTCGATAAAAGTCAGTAAACCGCACTCTTCTGCCGCTTCGGGTCCTCATCTCCACGGTTGGTGGTGATGTTACCGGAACTGGGGTCGGTCTGGCTTCTTCAGCAGGTGTAGGGGTAGAAGATGTAGAAGATGTAGGTGGGGTAGGTGCATCTTTTGCCATGTATGCTGGTTTCAACCTGTCGACACTGACGTTTGTCATCTTGCCTTTAACGTCTAGGGTGAAGTACTTGGGCTGCCTTTCGATGACAAGATAAGGTCCAGCATATGGTGATTCTAGAGAACCACGTACATGATCTTGCCGCAGGAACACATGTGATGAACTTTGTAGGTCACGTGGAATGTAGAATGGAGATGAAGTATGCCAAGAGGTAGGACGAGGCGTCATCTTTTGAATATGAGTTCGGAGACGGGTCGCGTACTGAGTGATGTCATCAGAGGTAGGGTCGTCTCTCGGAGATAGGAATTGTCCAGGTAAGAAGAGAGGCTCACCGTAGACCAGTTCAGCGGCTGAAGTCTGAAGATCTTCCTTCCAGGCGCTGCGCATACCAAGGAGCACCACTGGGAGGACTTCAGTCCATTGTGAGGTAGAGTGACACATAATAGCGGCTTTGAGTTGCCGATGCATTCGTTCGACGATACCATTCGCAGCAGTATGGTAAGCGGTAGTGCGGAAGTGATGCGCACCAACCAATGCAGCGAGAGACTTGAAGAGTTGACTCTCGAACTGGCGACCGCGGTCCGTTGTCACACGAGCAGGGCATCCAAATCTGGAAATCCAGCAGGATACAAGAGCAGCAGCACAAGACTCGGCTGTAATTGTTTTAAGCAGGACCGCCTCAGGCCATCGAGTATATCGGTCGATGACGGTAAGGCAGTACCTGAAATCAGAAGACAGGGGTAATGGTCCTATGATGTCGATATGGATGTGAGAGAACCTCGAGGATGGAGTATGAAATGAAGAAAGTGGAGATTTAGTATGACGGGTAACTTTAGATTGTTGGCATCGTATGCATTGCCTAGACCACTCTCTACAATCTTTTCGAATCCCTGGCCAAACAAATCTCTGTGTCACCAGTCGCACAGTAGCTGTACACCCAGGATGGTGAAGTCCATGAAGCATGTCAAAAACTTGTTTACGCAGCTGTGGCGTGACGAAAGGGCGAGGCTGACCACTAGACGTGTCGCAGAAGATAGGTACATTACTGTCAATAGATGGTATCTTCTGGAGCTTCAAACTTGAGCCATTTTTAAGCAAGTTCTTAAGTTCTTCATCTGCGTCCTGGAATCGAGCGAGAGCTTGGTAGTCGATACAGTTTGTGATCTCTTCTACACGAGACAGAGCGTCTGCCACAACATTCTTCTTCCCAAATATGAATCGAAGATCTGTCGTAAACTGGGAAATGAAATCAAGCTGGCGAAATTGTCGGGGAGAGCATTGTTCTTTGCAACGCGAAAAAGCGAAGGTCAGAGGCTTGTGGTCGGTGAAGATAGCGAAAGTTCTGGCTTCGACCATGTGCCTGAAATATTTGATAGACTCGTACACCGCGAGTAGTTCTCTGTCGTATGGACTGTATTTGGACTGTGTGCTGGAGATCTTATGCGAATAAAAAGCTAGTGGTTGCCAGTTTGCACCTACTCGTTGTTGCAGCACAGCACCTATAGAAGTGTCTGATGCATCTGTGACAATTGCGAGTTCAGCCGAAGCATTCGGATGAGCCAACAGGGTTGCCTGGGAAAGAGAAGTCTTGCACTCTTCAAATGCGCGCATCAGTTCTGGAGTCATGTCCACAGGGTGAGTATTGGGGATGAAACGACGGTAAAAGTTAATCATCCCAAGAAAGCGACGAAGTTCTTTGACGTTCTTTGGAACAGCGTAGTTCTGGATCGCTTGAACTTTGGTGTCCAGTGGTCGTGTGCCAGCAGCAGAGACGCGATATCCTAAGAAGTCTACTTCAGACTTCCCTAGAACACACTTGGAAGTGTTAATCAGCACACCATACTGCTTGAGGCGATCGAATAGCTGACGAAGATGTCTCATATGATCTTCCATTGAAGAAGAAAAACAGAGTATGTCATCTATGTACCCGTAGCAGAAGTCGAGGCCCAGTAGGACTTCATCGATGAACCTTTGGAAAGTTTGAGCAGCATTTCTAAGTCCAAAAGTCATATACTCAAATTCGAACAATCCAAAAGGAGTTGTCAAAGCAGTCTTGGGCACGTCCTCTGGATTTACGCGCAATTGGTTGTAGGCCTTAACCAGGTCGATCGTTGAGAAGATGGAGCAGCCTGAGAGCTGGTGGGAGAAGTCCTGAATATGGCGAACTGGATACCGGTCAGGAATAGTGCGTGCGTTGAGAGCGCGGTAGTCACCGCAAGGTCTCCATCCGTCATCTTTCTTCTTCACCAGGTGCAAAGCAGAAGACCACGGGCTTTTAGAGCGTCGAGCTACACCACTTGACATCATGTCCTCAAACTCTTTTTTTGCAGCTTTAAGTCGAGACGGATCCAAACGTCGAGGTTTGCAAGAAACGGGTGGACCAGGAGTAGTTTTGATGTAGTGTAGCGTATTATGCTTGGGAGAAGAAGGTACGCCTGCAGGTCTAGTAATCTCTGGAAACTCCTTCAGTAGAGAGTGAAATTCCGATTCGCCTGTTACAGCCTTGATTGAAGCTGAGTCATCAGATGATCCGGAATAGAGAGCATTGACTGAGAGCGAAGTGACGGTATCAACAAGTCGTTGATTCCTACAGTCAACAAGAAGACCATAGAAGCTGAGGAAATCTATTCCTATGATAGGCCTGGAAACATCCGCGATGGTGAAACTCCAGGTAAACGCACGTCGAAGTCCTAAGTTTAGATGCAGCTGTGTAGTTCCGTAAGTGTGAATGACCGTGTTGTTGGCAGCTGTCAACGTGTACTTCGACTGAGAACAGGGCGTTTTTACTGCTGACCGTGGAAAGACACACAGGTCTGAACCAGTGTCCACGAGGAACTGCATCTTGGAATCACGATCAAAGACGAATAAACGGCCTGTTTGAGTAGTGCGGCAGTCGTTGGCCGCTATGTGCGACTGCCTTGAGCGTTTCCCGCCGACGTCTTAAAGGTGCAAGGCTTACTACATTTCCTCGCCTGGACTCCATAATTGAAGTGATAAAAACAGTGAGGATGGTCTGGAGGAGGTTGACGTAAGCGTGAGCGTGATTGTGAGCGCGAACGATTGTCTCGTCTCCTCTGGTTCTGCGAGCGTGATCGTCCACCGCTGTACCTCTCCTGCGTTAGCATCGCCACCTGCTTAGTGAGCTCACACACTTGCCGAGTCAAATCATCATATGATGAAGATGAAGGTTCAGCCCTGGAAGTACTAGCCACCTGAGGCATAGATGGAGCTATCTCGTACACTTTGTCGGCTAGATCTGATAATTTGTCTAAGTCGAGGTCCACTTGTGAGGCTAATACCGTCTGGATGTTGGCAGGCAGTCGGCTGGACCAGATGGTCTTTAGAAAGTCCTTGGGTACAGTTGGACCAGCAAGGCTCTCCAGGTGACGTAGAAATTGTGAGGGCTTCCGGTCTCCGAGCTCCTCGTACATTAACAGTTGCTTGACGCGCTTCTCTTGTGATGCCGAAAGACGTTTAATCAGTTCAGTTTTTAATTTTAAATATTTGTCTGTGACAGGAGGGTTAGTGATGATGTCTTTGACTTCTGCAGCGTAATGATGATCTAGCTGAGAAACGATATAGTAAAATTTTGTGTCATCAGCTGTCACTTTGGACAAATTAAATTGCGATTCTAGTTGGGCGAACCACAAAGCCGGTTCTTCTGGCCAAAAAGGTGGGACTCTGACCCCAACACGCAGTATTTCTGGGCTTGCGAAGGGCTGGGCGTCGTGAAATTCGCTCTTGGAAGTCATTTTTAGTTTTTATAAGAAAAACAAAATCAAATCGCTCACCGCTCAAATCTTGGACCAAACGTCAATTTTTCAATCGAAAAATCCAGAACTTGATCTGCACTTGAATATTTTTGTCCAAACTTCGGGGTCACCAATGTGGCGACTAGCTGGAAAGTCGCTTAGGTAATCAGTTAGGCACGAACTCCCGACGGCTAGCCACTGTTGAATAGAAGGTCGCGAAGTGCAGAGGGTGTTAAAATTAAATGCGAAATATAAAATTTGGAAAATATATGTTAGACAAAATAATAATTAACAGAACACGAATAACAGAAATAAACTATGAGATTAGTATTAACAGAAATAAGGAATTAATTTAGAAATATTAATATAGTGGCGAGAAGCGCAAGACGTCAGAGAGTTTTCGACTGTCGCGAGCTCCTCGCATGCGCGGCCTGTATGTCGCCTGCGAATCCAATGGAGAAAAGAGGCGCTACACGCTATAGACGATAGCGGTTTTAATCAATATAAAAAGTTGTTCTTTTATGATTTCGATTCGCACGGGTGACATACCAGCATGTACGCCACATATTAATAACATAGATGGCGTTGTGAGTAACAAATTAGAGAAAATATATTTGCTGTACATCTCCCTCCTCAAAAAAAGATTTTTTGTTCTAATTAAAAATCATTAAAATTATACATGTAATAAATCTTAAATAAACTAATTATGTTCAAAGTAAAACTATGTAACAAAAACTTAATTCTTCAAAAACTAATATAAAGCACACTTTCTCTAAAAATATTATAACAATCTGTTATGTGTTATGAGTACATTAACAAATTTTACATTATGTTAATTTATATAATTAGGTAATGATATAAGTTTAGTGATATGAAAGAGATTTGACTCCGATTTTTTATGACCGGTATCAATTTTGTATATTGAATTAGATATTTTTTCAATTATTTTAAATGGTCCAATCTTTAGTTCGTCTAATTTATTTCTATTCAGTTTGTTGCCATTTTCTACATAAACCATATCCCCAGTTTTGAACTCGAAGTAACTCCTATTCCTATCAAATTGTTGTTTATTGTAGTTATGTGATTTTAATGACTTTTCAAATGCTATTTTTGTATCTCTTATCCACTCAGTTTCTGTTTTATCTCTTTTTAATTCATTTGGTAAAAAGGAAACATCTGTACCATCTAATAAGTATTTTGGTGCAAACCCTGTAACTGTATGTTCAGTATTATTGTATTTATCTACACAGTTATGAGCAATGGTTGTCCATGCTTTCTTATTGTTATCACTTTCGTTTAATTTACATCTTATTCTGTTTACAAGAGTTTGGTTAAGCCTTTCATTTAGCCCGTTAGAAAATGGGGCATTTACTGCTGTAAAGATTAATGGTACTGATTTATTATGCAAAAATGATTTAAACTCTTTTGAGTTTATTCCTGGGTACTGATCACTGAAAACCATCCCTATAGTATAAGACTCAGTAACCTTATTGAGCAGTTTTACAAAATCATTAGCATTTTGTGTCTTTGAAGTAACAATGTAAGCATATCGAGTAAAGTGGTCAGCTAAAAGATGCATATACCTTTTTGTTGATCTCGAGCCTCCAAAACCTCCAATTGTGTCTATTGACACAATTTCAAAAGGTTTTGTGGCAGGACCTAACTGTGACATTAAACCATATTTTTCTTGTCCTCTGGTTTTACAAGTTTTACAATGTTTTCTTATGTTCTTTGTTAAATTTTTTGCTGTATATAATTTACTAATTTTGTTTTGCATTTGTTTTATACCTAAATGATACATGTTTTCGTGTACATGTTTTATGAGCTTTTTACTATAATCTTCTGACAAAATAATTTTTCTTGTTTATTTATGGTTTTATAATATACATTATGTCTCAATATTAAATTTGATTTATTACTTTGTATGTCTAAATTGTTTTCTTGATCTGTAACAATATCATTTAATTTTACCATGTTTACAATTTTCAACTGTTCATCTGTATCCACACTTGCATCTAATACTGGGTTCCTACTCAAACAGTCTGCCTCAATATTTTGTTTTCCCGGTGCATATTTTATTACAAAATCATACTGCGATAAATAATATGTTAAATCTCCTAGTTCATCGTCTGTCCTAGATTTAATATTTAGATTTTCTAGAGGTTTGTTGTCAGAATATACAGTAAATGATTTCCCTATGAGCCAGTATTGCCAATATCTTATAGCTTCCTTTATAGCTAAACATTCTAAGTAAATTGCCTTTTTTTTCTTTTGAGCTTGGTTTAGTTTTTTAGAGAAGTATGCTTGGCTTATCTACTCCGTTTGGCTGTGTT
The DNA here is from genome assembly GCA_963693475.1 of Ectropis crepuscularia. NCBI lineage: Eukaryota > Metazoa > Arthropoda > Insecta > Lepidoptera > Geometridae > Ectropis > Ectropis crepuscularia. Next base: position 11,519,602 of record OY856368.1, on the reverse strand, counting down.
TGTTTTAATACTGCTCCCATACCTTCTAAAGATGCATCTGTATGAATATTAATAGGCAAATGTTGGTCAAAAATTTCTACGATAGGTTGTGAGCATAATAAAGTTTTTATAATTTCAAAGGATTTTTGACAATCAGCTGACCATATGAACTTGGTATTTTTTCGTAGTAAATTATGAAGAGGTTCTAAAATTATGGCACTTTTTGGTAAATATTCATGGTAAAAGTTAACTTTCCCAAGAAACTGTCTAACATTTTTCGGAGTCTTTGGTATAGGAAAATCTTTAATCGAAATTAAATTGTCTCTCACAGGTCTTACTGTGTTATTTTGTATTGTATTATATGGCCAAGATATTTAACCGAGTCTGAAGCAAACATACATTTAGTGAATTTTAATCTGAAACCTTCCCTTTTAATAGCTTCTAATAATTGTGATAGATGATCTATATGTTCTGAAAACGATTTTGAAAATACCAGTAAATCATCGATAAAGTTAACTGCAAAATCAGTAAGTTTATACTTTCTTAGAATGTTACCTAGTATCCTTTGGAATATGGCCGGAGAAGTCTTCAAACCAAATGGTAAGCATGTCCATTGGTAGTGGCCCTCCTGCGTCACGAAGGCTGTCTTCTTTCTGTCTTCAATTCTGAGTGGAATAGACCAGAACGCAGAATTGATATCTAGAGTTGTGAAGTAAGTTGAATTTCTAGTCTTCATCATTAAATCATCGATCAATGGAAATGGTTGAGCTTGTGGCACTTCAATTTTATTTAGATCTCTAAAATCAATACATAATCTTGATTTCTTGTTGTCTTCTTTTTTGAAAGCTAATGTCACGGGAGCTGCAAATGGGCTATATGATTCTTCTATTAGACTTTTATCAAGTAATTTAGATATTTGTTCTTCTATTTCTCTTTTATCCTCAGCTGAACATCTATATGGTCTTTTGCAGCAGTATTTATCGACAAGTAGATCAATGCGTGCTTCATATTCTCTTACTGTGCCTATATCATATTTATCTGTCGCAAAAATTGTTTTGTATGCATTTATTAAATTATAAATTTCTGTCTTCTCCTGAGTATTCAAGTTACCCGTTTTTATTTTGAAATCTTCTTGTATATGTTCATTGAAGTTTATTGAACATTGGTTTTTTCTACCAATATCTTGTTTTCTTTGACTTATTTGTAAATATTAATCTTGAACCAATTTAAATTTCTTTATAATATCCAATCCGATTAAAAAATCATACTTAAATTGTTCTCCATCAATTATGTAAACATCGGCTGTATCTTCAATATCAAATATTTTTATTTTGATAGTAGTCAAACCTAATGTCTTTTTGACACCATTAATTGTTATTAGGTTATCAGTATTTGTATCAAACTCACTTTTTGGTCGCAGTCTTATTAATTTTGAATTAATTATGGATACATTTGAGCCTGAATCATATACTCCTAATATCTCTACTTTATCATGTAATAGTAGTTTGATTTTTATTAATGGTGTCATTATTAGTTTTTTGAGTCATTGTTAATGAGTTCTACGTCAATCACTGAATTGTTTACTGTTTTATTGTAGCTTTTTTTTGAATAATTATCATCTGTTTGTTTGAACCAACACTTTTCTTCAGGGTGGTATCGAACACCTTTATTTAAATTGTCACAAGTCTTACAAGGTTTCTTTTTATCCATCTTTCCTTTAAAATCAAAGGCGTTTTGTTTAGGAGTGTAGAAATTCTTTTTGTTCACTGCGTATTCATGTCTTCCAATTTCATTATACAATTTTGCAGTTGATGTTACACATTCTTTATAATTTTTTTCTATTACATAACTTGGAAGTCCCATTACAATAAGATTTATCATTGTTTGTGTGTCGATATGCTTGTTGACTTCCAATAGCAGTTTTTCTTTCTTTGTGGCATATTCCAGCAATGATCCACTTTGGAATTTAAATGTAAATGCGTATTTTATTTGTGACCAACCTTTATTTCCGAATGTTTCACAAAAGTTATCCTTCCATAGTGACCATTCCGAGTTCACCGTTAATTTTATTAACATACTTCCATACCAATCTATGCATTGTTTTTCTAGAAGATGTTTTAAACTCTCAATTTTCTCTTCATTAAGTGCTATTTCGAATCTTTCACATTCATTTTCAAATTCGTTGATCCATTGGTTGGCATTTGATGTTTTGCTTGAAAATTTTTCTAACAGAAACCTCTCCGCAATTTTGGTTATATTTTTTTGTTCTAGCATGATTTTTGTATTATTTTGCGATAATAATGTTCCTTCAGTAATTTCATCTAAATATTGGTCACCAAACTGCACATTTTCGCCCGCATCTAGATATACTTTCTTCAATTCTGTACTTAGGGGAATCCAAACTGCACGTGTTTGATGTCTTTTTTTTAGTGAATTCTTCACTTTGACATAAACTTCTGTAGATATTAGGGCACTATGTTTACTTGCTGGCTTTAGGTCATTTGGAACCTCAAACGTGCGTCCATCTGGTGTGCCGATTGAGGTTATGCCTATTATGTTCGACTTTCCATCTGCTGCCGCCAATGAAACAAACTTAAACAGCAATTTTTCCATACTGTATTTTGTCTAAAATCGTCGTTTTATAATGCGATCAGATGGGAATTATGTTTATTAAATAATACCTCGTGTTGCTCTGTAAAAACAAAGATTATATTTTAATTATTTTAACACTTAAGTAATACAATGTTTACAATTGTTTATCTACTACTAAAAATCTTACCTGTAAAAACAAAGAAACGACGATTGAAGTATATTATTTAGTTTTTAGATTAATTTTATTTCCAATTTTGCTAGTCACGATTTTATGCGTTCTTTGATTTTTACAATGTTGCCTGCCTAATAATTTTGATTTATTTCGAGCAAAATGTATTGCCATCAAATAATATAATCAATACTGATCATATTACTTACAGCGCCATCTATCATACATCATACGTCTAGGTGAACATGATTAAAGTATTATTAATAACATAGATGGCGTTGTGAGTAACAAATTAAAGAAAATATATTTGCTTTACAAATATTATAACGGGATTCATACAGGTAAGTAACGTATTTATTTATATGAGAAAAGCACTATTACTAATTTGTAGGTATTATAAAACACCATAAGTAATATGTTCAATTTTTTTATTTATTTATTACAAAACAAATACTCTGAACTGAATGTCATCATCTAACAAATTTAACACAGAAATAAAGTAACCGAATTTAAATTAGAGAATCAACAGTTACAATTTTAACACAACAATAAAAATAAACTAATCAGAAATAATTATTGAGAAGGAAATATTGATTCAATCGCTCTTTGTAACAACATGTCGCCGTTTTTGGCTTGTTCTTGGGGTAACACTTCTTGTTGTGCCTGTTAATCTGAGATGTTAGCATGTTGTTCAAAATAGTCATGTGATGTTTCCTGTATTTCGTAGGTGGGCTGATGGGGCGATGGTGTGCTCCTAAAACCCTCTTGACCTAACAAAGTAGCGGTTGCTTGGTATGTTGCCTGTGGCGATGGTGTACTTGGCAACGTTCCACGATACGAGTAATAAGATGAGCGTGAAGTTCCTTCAGGAGATGAATGTGAATATGTCATACTTTTAATTTAAGTCTTTCATAATAATTTTTCCCTTTTTAATTTACCTAAAATTTACAGTATGTTTTTGTTTCCAAAGACACACGAACTAGCTTGAAGCTGTGTTTCAGGTGCATAAGCAGCGAGTATTCGCTATGTGTGACCGAGGCTTTAGCGTCAGACACAACTAGTTTTTGGGCATAAAGTTTCATAAGCGCCAAGCCTCTTGTCAGATGCAGAAACAAGTGCATTAGAAGATCGCGCTCTTGTTTTCAATGTTGTGACTGACTGAAATTCTTCGTCGGCGTAGGAGTTTTTAGGAGTTTTTTTTATAGACCAGGGTGGTCTCATCCGCGTAGGAGGTCGGCTCAGGAATGCTGACCTACCCTACGGGCGTCGCCATCCACTCGTCCTACCTAAGGGAGGTCCCTTGGTGGAGCTAGTGGTGGCTCACAGGCACAAGATCAATTCTCATGCGGGTTATACGGCGATGCTCGCCTTACTCCAGCGGGACTTCTGGATTTTATTGGCGCGACGCGTGGTGCGTCACATCTTGTTTAAGTGTGTGCCCTGCTATAGGTGGCGGGCCCCCACTATGCAACCCCAAATGGGAGATCTGTCGGCTGACCGGGTAGCCATCTAGGCCCTTTGCCGGAGTCGGCACGGATTTTGCCGGCCCCTTCTCTGTCAAATCCTCCACGCTAAGGAGTGCGAAGGTCACAAAGGCGTACCTTTGTGTGTTTGTTTGTCTGGCCACAAAAGCCGTCCACCTGGAGATGGTGCCCGCACTGACGACGGAGGCGTTCGTGGCGGCCTTGGATCGGTTTGTGGCCCGTCGGGGGTCCCGTCACTAATACCGTCCGATAATGGTACCAACTATAAGGGTACGGATAGGTATCTTAATGAGGTCGGGGACTTCTTATCGGCCCAAACCGGTTTGTTGGGCCATACACTCGCGCAGCGAGGGATAGAGTGGCGCTTTGGGGCGCCTGCTTACCCTCATTGGGGTGGGATCTTCGAGGCCGCAGTGAAGTCGGCCAAGACCCACCTTCGACGCGTCGTTGGGGAGACCGTGTTGACCTTTGAGGAGCTGGCCACGGTCTTTTGTCGAGTAAAGGCGATCCTCAACTCTCGTCCGTTCTGTCCTGTGTCTTTGGACCCTAACGACCTGGAGGTCTTGACTCCTGGTCATTTTTTGATAGGGCAACCGCTGACGGCTCTGCCCGAATATCCTTGGAAGGATGAGCGCGCTCACCGGTTATCGCGCTTCCAGTTGCTGCAGCAGATGAGTCAGGACTTTTGGCGCCGGTGGTCGGTCGAGTACCGGCATCTGTTGCAACAGAGAGTCAAATGGACAGACCGGACAGATCCGCCACGGGAAGGCGATTTGGTTTTGTTAAAGGAGGGCAATCTGCCTCCGTTATATTTGCGGCGGGGCCGCATTCTGAAGTTGATTACAGGCGCGGACGGAACCCCGCACATCGCTGAGGTTTTAGTCAACGGATCTCGTCTAAAACGGGTCACCACCTTGTCTCGAATGCCGGTGCATTGAACTAGTGAAGTGACGGATTCACTTCAGAGCGGGGGGTTGTTTAGAATAGAATGACGTAACAATATATTTTCTAACTTGTAGAAAAGGGTAATGATAATTTAAAGCCGAGGTATGGCCAATGTTTGCAAAGTACCCGCATTCAGTATTTTTGTTACGACGGCTAAAGACGGGAGCGTCCATTGTCAGTCATTCGCATTTTCAGTCCGGGACTGTGAACACGTATTCTTTCGGTCAGGGACCTTACCGCCCGGTTGCGATATAATTGTGCTTCGATTAAGGTTGTAGACGCCGGGCGTCGGTTCAGTGCTTCGGAAGGAAACCGAACACAGAACGAAGGGCGGAACGACAGGGCGGTCGGAAGGAGGCCGAACGCACCTCGGATAACGGCTGACAAGTATCGTACCGTATATTTATTTATATTATAAAATTATCTACACGGGGAACGGGATAGATTCGAGGGAATTTAGGTTTCAGACACTCTAACCAGAGGAACCTGGTTAGACAAGGTACCGTGTCCTATTTATATATTTTAGTATGTTAAGAAAACGTTCCCAGGCGTTTTACTGGGTGGTAGCAGAGTTTAGTTAGTAAGTTAAAACATCTCGGTAACCACTACGCATCAGATAGCGGCGGAACCCAGGTTGATTGCGTAGTTTACCCAAAACACCAAGTAACGGTTTATTTTTATGTAATCCGTCATCCTTATTACAGCTCAAATTGTCCACGAAATGCCAACAACGCAACAATAGATTAAAACGATTATATGACATTTTTATTTGATGAAGTAATGGATGAAAGTACAAAATGTCTTTCTTCCAGTACGATTCAATAGTTGGGAAATGTAATAAGCCAGTTAGAAGTAAAATACCCAAAAAAGTTTTCATTTCTTTTCCTCAACGTCTCTCCATCTTTTGAAACGACTATAGGGCTTCAGTACGTTGCGTTTTATTCGTCTCCCATAAATATTGGTTTGTTCAACCATTAGTGATATGACGTGCTCATGAATTATTTTGGTAAATAATTGATAAATATCTATATCTGGGTCGATAGTTGATTGATATATAGCGCCTACATAGCGCCAGACCGCCCAAAAAAATATTCGCCACATAAATCATTTACTTCACTTGACCATTCCTGTTGAGCCCTGGGATATAACACTGAGGATATATTTGGATTACATTATTCGTCAAAACCATCTACGAATTGTATTATACCAGTAATAGTCTCAAAATTACTACATGAATTGTTATCAGGAGAAAATTCATCTTCATCTGAAAACTCGTAATCACTATTTTCTAAAATTTGTAACAGTTTACTATTATCCGCCATGATAATGCAAAACGAACAATAACTACACTATGGACTGCACCACGACTGTACAACGACTGCACACAATATTTGACTTTGTCAAAATATTGAGTAAGTAGACATTAGTATGAACATCTGAAGTGGTCTTCAAAGAGATTGATTGATTAGCCATAAGTACTCCTTAGAACAGGTTAGTAATAGGCGTAAGTGTGTCCAAGTGGATTCACACATATTTATAGGTTCAAGTCCCAGTATCCATTTGGATACATTTGTAAAATACACACTAAAACATATAAAAATTACTAAACAATATAATAATCCTTATAACCGATTATAAATAAATAAGTTACAATGAATATTGGAGTGGACTCGAGGTACTACATTTTGTTTTTGTAAGGTGGACTGTGAAAGTGTTAACCATGTGTAGGTCAGCTGCTTTGTTGATGATTTTGATCCAGGAGGGGTCATTTTTCGTCATATTATCATCAATCATATAATAAATAGACTCTAAGAAATATAATCATTGGTGGTACCGAATTTTCTGCTGCATTTATAAAAGCAATAATTGTAACATTTTCGCCACTTTACCCTGATGTAATTTTTCCCAGAAAATTTAATGTTTTTGACGCTAAAACGTATCTTGGTTTATGAACTGTGGAATACCCAGTTTCATCTAAATTATAAATGCTTTGTGGGAAGTCGTTACGTTGATAAAAGATCTTTTAAATTATTGTAAAATGTCTTGACATTGACTTTCTTGATACAAATTGCACGAGCTAAGGTAGTCGTTTCTGGTTTCGGCAAAGGCAGCTCAGGGTATTTACTACGATATCTGTATGACCACTGACGGCCAGTCATTCCACCTCTTATCCAGGCATCAGGGATATTAGTCAATTTCCTTCCGATGGCGCATTGATATGCTAAAATACAAGTTTGTTTTGCAAATAAGCCATAGTTTATTTTTGCTGCTTTTAATTAAATATTCCAACAACAGCTTTTTGCGGGTGGTTTGATGAATGATCTTTTCATGACAAAATCAGAGTGAAGTCGGGACGGGCCGCTAGTATCACATAAACTCGTACGTTTATTTCATCTAGGATATTTTAGGTTTGATTATAATGTAATTTGCTATTGCAAGTTACATTGTGCCTAAAATGACCCAATGAGACCAACGAATCATTAGTATTTTGTAATTATCGAATAGCGCCCGATTAGATAATTCGTGCCTGAAAATACTTTTTTAAGTTGGTGTTTGGATATTATTCTAAACTTTCTTTCTTATGTAATTACTGTAATTCGCTGCATTATGTGCGCGGGATTGCGACTAAAACTGAATAAAACTGAGTTCATGTTTCAAGAAATCTATAATAATAACACGATATATCTTTTTTTTTGACATACACAATTCACTATTATTATAAACATACAATATCTCGTCTACTTAGGTCTCGTTAATGATTTTTCTAATATTTTAATACTAATAAACAAAACTGCATATGAATTCAAAAACGAAAGTGTAAAGTCAAAAGCAAAAATTATACACTAATAAAACTGAACCGTAAAAAGTAAAGGATAAAAATATACATATTGACGTAAGCAACTCAAAGTTATTTCTATTAACAATATCTATACACTTGCGGCGCGTCTGTTTTTTAAACATTTTGTAAAAATTAAAACACTGAACACTGAACAAAACTTTTTAAATCTGCATACAAGTTTAAATACTGAACTGTAAAGTGAAAAGAAATAATTATACAACACTAAAACGGAGCTGTAAAAGGTATAGAATAAAACTATACAAATTGACATACACATTTCAATGTTATTTCTGCTTATAATATCGATACATTTATGTTTCGTGAATGGTTTTAAACATTTTGCGAAAATTGGGCGCTGTAGGAGGATGCTTATTCGGTTGAAGGAAATTTGAAGAAGAAGACGGACGATGAGTTTTCGTAGAACGGAGTTTATTTGAAGATTGTTTACAATTTAGAAAATATACATTTGAAGAAATAGACAAATAAAATAAAACTACGTCGGAACTTGCGTAACACCGAATACAAGCGCGTCCGCGTGGCGAAGCACACTTGTACTGGTGGTCCCTAAGTAGTACAACTCCTGAGTCCAGCTAGTTCCACTAGGTATGGAAGCGTCGCCGAAGCACAAGAGCGTACTGTGTCTTCGGAGTTATTTTTTTTTTTAATTAACCTATGGCAGCGGGCCACGAGACGCCTGTACTACCGACCTGACTATTCGGGTTAGCGCCTGAGGGCGCAGGACCCGAAATGAACCTAACCTAATTATTAAACCTATTAGTATGCTAATACCGTTAGCATGGTATGATACCTGGAACGCGTTATGGCACCTAGCACGAGGGCGCCTCAGACGGCTCGACCTCGGCTCGGGCTAGTGCCGGGGGACAGAGTGTTTGGCACCTCCTGGTGCCCTATCGGTGTGGGGGGTGAGGCACCCACTGACATGAGTCGGTATCGAACTCGTTGCTAAGCACGTGAGTGATGTCGGCTGACTTATTATTGGGGTGATTACCAGAAAAAGCAAAGGGAGCGCTTTGTCGGCTGACTAAGTTTTTAGAGCAGATGTCATATGACTGATCCTTGACAGGGACAAACCTCTGTCGTCTGACTGACTATTATGGTAATTTCGTTGGCTGTCGGCTGACTGACTGTTGGAGGGTCGATTGGTGGAGAGTTCGGCGGGTGCCCCTTTTGCGGGGATGGAGCTGGTGTCGGCTGACTTATGGTTGTTGGAGAGAAACTAACCGATCTGCTGATAGATCCTGAGGGGGGCCGCCCACCTCGCCGGCGAGGTGGGCGGTGCTGCCGTCGGTGCCCGGCGCCTACACCAAATACGGCATATTTCCGATTGCCGGGAGCTGAGGGATCGGCCGTCCCCAGCGCTGCCGCGGTAGCGGCTCCGATGGGGTCGTCCGGGTCGCCCAGAACGTCTCGCGGCCTTCGGCTTCATTTGGGATGATTGGGAGTGGAGTTGACGGGATAGTCGGATGCTCGGACGACAAGGGGGTTGGGATGGTGAGGAGCGAAATATCGAAATATCGGCGAGAGAGGTACTTAAGGTACTGAGGGATGGAGGGTAGTTCGAGGTCGCAGTGAAGGTCGGTGTTGCGCTCGCACCAACGAGCGCCGACCGCACCGCGAATGAAGTTATTCTGAATGACCTGGAGCTTGTAAAGGAGGCTAGGGGAGGCTTGGGCGAACACCACTGAGGCGTAAGTCATGACGGGACGGATGCAAGTTTTGTAAATTGTCAGCTTATTTCTAAGGGACAATTTACTACGCTTGTTGAGCAGGAAGAATAGGCGACCTAGGAAAAAGGCCGCTCGATTACGAATGGCTTTGACGTGGGGACCGAAGGAGAGTTTGTAGTCAAGGGTTACACCAAGATACTTGGTGTGCTTGACCCAGGGAATGGATTTGCCATTAAACTTGAGAGATTTATAGGTAAGCGTGCTGAGGCGGCACCCGGGTTTCTTGATAAAGTACATTGCTGCACTTTTATCAGAGTTGACCGTAAATGCCCATCGCTTGAACCAAACCTCCCACAGCTTGAGGGCTTTTTGGAGTCTGCTGATCAGGTCACAGAACCTGAATCCGCGACAGTAAAGGGCTGTGTCATCGGCGAAAAGGGAGAGTTCCACATGGGGAACGCGGGGGGCGTCGCTTGTGAAGAGCGAGAAGAGGATAGGGGCCATCGCAGAACCCTGAGGAACACCGCCCGCGAGCGGGCGGGGAGTTGAGAGTGCATCGCCGACGCTGAATCGAAAGCTTCGACCGGTGAGAAAGTCTCGCACTATTCGTACGAGGCGATCTGGCATGCCGAGCTGGTATAGCTTGTATACCAGCCCGTCATGCCATACCCTGTCGAACGCCTTCGCAACGTCGAGAAACACCGCAACCGTGTGTTCCGGGGGCCAGGAGGCGGACTGAGGGAAGGTCGGGACCCTATTGAATCCGTCCAGCACGTACTCCGTGAGGCGGTGTACTTGCTGGACGCACGAGTGTCGGGCTCGAAAGCCAAATTGCTCGTCGGGGAGGGCGTCTCCCGTCGTGAAGTCCCAGATGCGTCTCACTAGGATACGCTCGTAGATCTTCCCTAGGGAGCTAAGAAGACTGATGGGGCGATAGCTAGAAGGCTCTGACGCCTTCTTGCCTGGCTTGTGGATACCGATGACACGGGCTGACTGAGTCGGGAAAGATAGCATTACTAATAGCCGCATTGGAGATGTAGACTAGTAGCGTGACTAGAAATGGGGGAAATTGCTTTTAGACTCTGTTGCCGAGACCATCGGCACCGGGAGCCTTGCGGGGGCGGAGGTTCTTGATTATAGACTCGACCTCGGGGACCGTGACCGGTTCGAGGCTGTCTTCTAAGGGAATGGAAGAGAGGTATTTGACAGTACGATCCACCGTAGCTATATGGTTACGGGGGAAGTTGTCGAGACATGGGGTGCATTGGGCTTCGAGGCTGCCGGCAAGACATTCGGCTTTCTCTTCGTCTTCTAAGGCGAGGGGAAGGCCGGGGCGGGAGAGTGGAGGCATGTCAGAGATCGTGTCAGATTTCAGAGATCGAGTCAACTTCCAGAAGCCCTGGTGGGTTGGCTGGATCTCGGAAAGTAAGTCGTCCCACTTCTGATTACGAAGTTCCCGTATGCGCTCTTTTACGAGCGTGCCGTAACTCTGTTATCGTCAGTGCGGATCCAGTCATAGTCCCGTTTGGCGGCGTTTTTGGCTTTCAGCAGCTGCCTCACGTCCTCCGGCAGGATCCAGCGTTGGATGTCCTCAGCTGGGACCTGCCGTGAGGACTCACCGATCACGGTGTTGAGGTGGCTGGTGAGAGCGTCGATGGAGAGCGAAACGTCAGCCGGAGTCGCGATTTTGTCAGGGATACGGTCAAGGTCGGGTGATGACCCAGTCGCTTGCAGGCGCTCGCCTACTTGCTTCCAGTTCACCACGGTCTTAGTCGGGAGAGTTCGATCAGTCGGGTCAGGCCCTAGCCGCATTAAGACAGGTCGGTGGTCGGAGTCAAGCTCATGTAGCACTTCTAACGAGCCCAGCCGAAGCGTGACGCCTTTTAGAAGTGCTATATCGAGGATGTCAGGACGATGGTCGATGTTGTGAGAGTAGTAAGTCGGGAAGGCTGGAGGGAGGACATCGAAGCCCAGTTCGGCGGAGTATTTGTGTAGGAGTGTGCCTCTAGGGGTGGTGTAGTTGCAGCCCCAACTGAGGTGCTTGCTGTTGAAGTCGCCTGCAAGGATGACGGAGTTTCCGAGGGAGAGAAGAGCCTCGAAATCGCTCCGTTGGACCGTCTTGTTGGCGGATACATAACAAGACGCGATGGTGATAGGGGAATGGCCAGTCATAGATAGACGGCAGACAGAAGCTTCCAGGTCAGTTAGAGGAGGGGTGTCGATAGGGATGCAGTGAAGAGCCCTTTTGTAATAGATAAGAGTACCTCCCAGGGGGCCAGTAGTCCTATCATTACGAACCAGCAAGTAGTTTGCGATCTTAGGATCCCTCTTGCTTGGTTTTAGAAAGGTCTCGTTCACTAGAAGAATGTCAACCTGATGGTCTGAGAGAAAGTGGGAGATGATATCACGTTGGACGTGAATACCACCGTTGGCATTGAACCATGCCAACGACAAGGATCTAGGTTTGATTCTAGAAGGTGTCCTATGCATGGTGAGGCCTTGCAGGGACAGAAGAGGAGACTGGAATGCGGCGGAGCTGCTCGAAGAGAGCACGGTGATCGCTAAGCGCCTCCAGCGTCCTGTTGGCTCTGATCTTGGCGACACAGACCTGGACTTCGTCCAAGTCGATCAGGTGCACAATGGCCTGGCGGGCTTGTAGATCACCAATGGCGGACATGGGCGCTGAGGCAGGAGCCTTAGGCCTAAGAGAGGGCCGAGCGGGTTGCACGGCCGGGTTCGCCTTTGCTGCGGGGACAGAGGCCCGGGCAGAGGCGGGGACAGGGGCGGGGTTGGTGGGGCGAGGGGCCCTCGTAGGGTTGGAAGTGGGAGCTGGCGCGGGAACAAAGCGTTCCGGAGCCTTGGTGGGACGGCGAGTGGAGTTGGGCTTGTAAGCCACAGGTTTGGCCTTTGGGGCCTTCGTGCAACCGCGATAGTTCGCGGTGTGCCCTTGGGTACCACAAAGGACGCAAGACGGAGGAGCGGGGTCGTCCCGCATTCTCTTACAGTCGGAGGTGTTATGACCCCCTGCGCACTTCACACAGCGGGGCGGGACGGAGCAGAACCTGGAAGCGTGACCGTACTCCTGGCAACGGTGACATTGACCAGGGACGCCTTTTTGTGAGGGGCCTCGACAGAGAGGCCGCCGAGACACAGACCACACCTAATGCGGGTGACGGACCTGACGGGGAGAGATTGGCGTTGAAGGTCGGTGTGGATATTGCCAACCACGAAGTCGACCGGCACTCCGCGTATGACGACGCGGAGCACCTTCTCTTCTTCGAGGCTGTATCTATGGTACCAGATGTTCTTGGCTGACATCTCGCGCGTAACCTGGCGGTACGCGTTAGAGGTCTCCAAGTTCACCTTTATACCAAGGCGGTGAGGACGGGAAGTGTACGCCGCGTTGCAGGCGGCCATGATGTCACGGAGTTCGTTCCACTTGGGAACGTCCCGAAGGACAAACTCAGGTGGAACATCCGATCTGGGTTTGGGAGGTGTGGCGGCGGCGGGAGAAGGCTCGTCGGCGCGGGGCACCTTGAGCGGTCCCTCCGGCTGCGGGGAGGAAGGAGATGGCTGGGGCAGGGGTCGCTTCTTCCGATTGGTGACGGGGATGAAACCCTCATCATCAGCGGCATCAGCGGGAGGTGCGGTGACGTCCGAAGTGGACGGGGTCGGGGTCGGAGAGGCCGACATAGGACGGGTCGTGACCGCGGGCGAGCGAGAGCGCAAGCGCGCGCTAGGGCGCAGAGGCGCGCCAGAGAGCGAGCCCGGGCATTCGCGAGCGGCGCGGTCACGGGAGGGACCGGGTTGAGGAGACTCAACAGCAGGGAGGAAGCCCTTCTGCTGCTTTTTCTTCTTCCCCTTCGGTGACGAAGGGGGTGAAGGAGACGGAGACGGAGAGGCAGGAGGGCCGAGAACTACCACGGGAGGCCGACGGGTGGTCTCCGCGGCGAGTTCGGCAGTCCACTTCTCGATCATGCTGATGCCCTTCGGACAGGCCTTCAGCATGCTCGTGAAGTTTAGAATTGCCCTGTCGAGCTCCATGCTGGGAAGCAGGGAGCAGACAGGGCGCGAAAAAAGGCGGCCGTGAAGCGGCCTAGGACATGGACAGGTAACAAGGGAATACCCTAACTAACCAAAACATACGCGAGAGACAATATCAAACACAATATAAAAATAGGAAATACGGCGCGAGTTCGTTCGTTCGTTTCAGTGAAATACACAACAAAATAAACGGCAAAAAACGGCAGTAAGAGGAAAGAGTACGTACCGGGTAAAGGCGGCAGCTCGGCAACACAGGGAAGCACTCCACAGAACACAACCACAGTATCACTTAGAGTCCAACTACACTTCACTGGTACAGTCCAATACAGTCCAAAACACTGAGTCCACAGACACAACACTGAGTCCAAGTCACTAAGTCTTTGTCTGGCGCGCACTGGCGACGGGCGTCGGATGGTATGACGCACGACACTTGATGACGAAGGCTCTGAGCGCACGGAGCGGGCACGGTTTCAACGGTAACGGAGGCTAAGTTCAACTGAACGGCGATGACGCACAGCGTAGCGATGCTGTGACGCGGAACGGAGCGATCGTGAGGCACGACCGGGCGGTCCGGAGCGGACAGGTAAACTGATAATGATAATGTGTCTTCGGAGCCTTGCGTGGCTGCTTAAGTAGGCGATCCGTCGCGTGCCCCTCCGCGCGCCGTCGTCCCGCCCGGTGGAGGTGGAACTGGTGTGAATCGAGCGCAGCATGCTGGGTCGCGACGTTAGCCGCGTTAGTGGCGGCAAGTTTAAAATGCGTGGTGTTACAGCGCTAATATACTGAACAAAACTTTTTAAATCTGTATTACACAAAATACAGTATTTGTCTGTCAATGTCTCTTTATGTCAAACCTAACCTTAACTAGACGAGCTAGGGTCCGGCTAGCTTTTGCGCTCTAAGAAATACATGGACCGTTTTTTATGTTTCGTGCCTACGCTACGCCGGCCATGGTCCTGTTGCTAATAGGTTTTACAAGAGGTTTACCTGCCTTCGATCCAATGTAGGTTTCGAAGTCGTGATAGGTGGAAATCATCGTCACCCGTTTGGCATCTTTCCAAGCTACCACATTAACATCACGAGAATGGCGAGCGATGAACATCCCCTTACTCGCGTTCTTCGGAGCCTACGCGATCTCATTGGGCACGTTCTTACGATTTGCCCGCAAAGTTCCTAAGTTCCTAAGTTCCTAAATAATCGAAACCCTTGCTTTTGAGATACCGTGCTAACACTGGGCAATTATAAAGATTGTCCATCGTAACACAGTGCACCAGATGCTCGATGACCTTGCAATAACTCAAGTACCACTATGATACTCTTGCCACCAAATCAACACTAGGAGCCACAGTGTTGTTGTGTTTGTCTGAGTTTTTTCCCGTACCTATATATTTGAAATTTGTGGATATACCCAGTTTGTGACTCACATAGCTCATTTGAAGATAAGGTCAAAGACTCATCGATAGAAATTTCTCGTTGCAAATTGTGTAGGGAGGTGATTTTTTTATTGAGTTGTGAGATCACGGGTGCTTACTTCGTGAATTCCATATTCTGAATATCGTGAGTGATCCTGACATAACTCAGAATTATCCACGAAATGCAAAAATTTAGACAACAAAATGAAGCGATCATAGGTCATCAGTTTCTTAAACTTGGACAACGTTAGATAACCGACATCCTTCCAGTATTCGTTTTGCGATGTGCGCGGATCAGTGCCGATGAACATTTAAATAGCAAAAAGCAACAAAATCTCGTCTGCCATTAGTCTCCGTCCACTGATGTAGGCGAGAGTTTGACATCATAAACTCGTTGGCCTCCATATGGTCGATAGTTTGAGTAGCATACCTGTTAGTTTCTTGGACGATATGCCCTGTGAAGTCTTTATTCCAGATATCAACAAAAGCTTCAAAAGGCGCATCGTAGTCAGTGAGTGGCCCCGATGGTGAAGGTTCTAGAACCTGAAAAATCTTTAGGAACACCCCGAAACGACTCAAAGTTTTCTTCCCACATAAAACTAGTAGAAATGTCAGGCAAATTATCAACCGCTTCATCCATGGCATTCGTTACTGAATGTATCACATTTCTAGTAGGTTCCTCTAAATCGTTGTCGTTCGGAATATCCTTTCCTGCGCCAGTGATGCCGCTGGGTTGGATAGAAAGCCGAAGAAAAAGGTTGGCAGTCATAGGAACTGCCGATAGAATTGACAACTTATAACTTAGAATTGTATAGCTTACTTTTGAAACTACGCGATGAAACCCGAGGGCGTGGCCATGAGCATGGCCATCGTCCCGAGTTTACCCGAAGATTTCTTATCAGACAGCGTGACGTTAAAATTCAATTCCTGTCCACGAAAAATCTGTCTGTGGCGCGCCAAAAGTTTTCATATCAAAAACCTTAAGGAATTCGTGTACTGCGGTCTCCTCACGTGACCTCCAGGCGAGAGAAATGCTTATTTACCTAAGAGTTACATTTAGAAAGAAAATAAAACTAAACAATTTATCAATAACTACGAAATCGGTAAAAAGAAAAGGTATTAATTAACTATTTTGCTTATATAAAAGGGTAAGTTAAGTGTGGTAGGTGGTGCGTCGGCCACGTCTATTACCAGCTCCATTATTGGGGCCCGGCGGGCTGCAGATGATCGTAGAGTATCGCTGCTGCGATAGTCGGAGTTGGGAGTCACGGATCATGATCGCCCAAACTCTAAGCTCACCGACCTCAATCTCGAAATACTAAAAATATAAAGTAAATCGAATTTGTAATTAAATACTTATCTTGGATTCCTTGTATTTATGCAGCATTAGGAATGTGCGCCCTATAATAATTTCGAAAAGACCAAACGGCAAAATAATTGCTGTTTTTCTGTATCCTCTGGACTAATTTTCTACGGTTAGCTTAAAATTCCTAAAAAAATCGCCTGCAATTATCGGCTGTTTAACATCGCACACAATAAATGGCCATTTGAAAACTCCTTAGCCCGAAGCTTATCTCTAAATAATAACTACCGTTCGTCCTTATTTCGCTATTCTTAGCCGCGTATAATTTGAAATCGCCGTCATCCGCCTTTTACGCAGTTTTTCGGGATGACCAAAATATTAGCTCCGGTATCTATCAAAAACGTTAACTTAGAGGAATTATCTGTAACTAACAAACGGTGATTATTTGCAAACTGGCCTGCCGTATATTCGTCCACTGTATTCAAACATACCGCTCATAGTTTTCCGCTTGCTTCTTGCTCCACTCACATGGATGCTCACATCGCTTGATAACACTTGAACCGGAAAGGGAACCTGCACAACTAGTGTGGATCGCCCGCTCCATCTTTACCGGCTTCTGCTTCTCCCGCGCTCTCGGCCTTGAACTTCGCTGTGTAATGAGGCTACTTCTAAAGCGAGCTTCTTCATCTGGCTGACTAGCTCCGTAAGAGTAAATGGGGTACCTGTGCGTTGCTCCCGGACACAGCAGCGAAGTCGTAGCATGTGGTGTTTTTTACTATTTTGTCCGCCATACTTGCTAAACTGTCCAGCGCTTGGTCTTGACACACCGTAATGACCGCTCTGACGGAGGCTGGCATTCTGGATAGCCACAAGCTCTTCAACGTCTGATCTGATACCTGTGCTGGTCGTCCCAAACTCTCTCATACGACGAAACAGATGCGTAAGCTTCTGCTAACCCAGTTCTAACTCTGACACGAATTGGAACACTTCTGGAATTGTCGCTCAGCACTCTCCTCATAGACCTACAGCAATCGGTCCTTCAGCGCCGTATATCTGTTGTTCTCCGGCCGCGCTGTCAACAGGTTACTCACCTGTTGAATTGAGTCTGTCCCCAATTTTGAGATTACCATGTTAAATTTCGCCTCATCTCCTTGTTTCTGCGGTGCCATCACTGCTTCAAACTGGGCAAACCATAACCGCAGCATGTTAACCCAAAAACCTGGAAGTCTCGTTGACACACCTATAGCGGCCAGGGTCAAATCAGCGGAATTCGTCCTCTCGTCTTTCAATGGGGTGCGGGTGGTTTGGTCTGAATGTCAAAATGTTCTGATCTACGCAAAGTACGTATTTTAAAAAGAACTTTTCCCAAAATGACTGATTTTCTTTAGGTCTTCATTGTAAAATGTCGGAAATGAAACTGTCAAAGGTATGTACAGTCAAGCTCAATACTATATTTTTAAAATATATAAAAATAAAACAAATCCTTCACATTTTAGACAAACGAAAGTTTAGCGTAAGCGCTTCTTTAAGGTAATGAGATTTTTTAAAAATTGAATTTCATTAACATGACCAGATTGCAAGTAATTTAACTGTTTTTGATAATTTTTATCAAATAAAATATCACACCGCCGTCTAGTTGCACCACTAAACATTGAGTTTTTTAGTCTCGTGTTGTGTCTTGATATTTCGCCTCTTTTTTTAATTTATACAAAAATCTGATCATGGTAGGTTTGTGCGGCATACGTGCGTTCAATCTCCTATGCCAGCCCTCGACAGCATTATTCGTTCGATGCTTATCATTTCCGCATCCAAGAAAAGATGCACACAAACTCATCCATTGCTTATCGAAGTACTTTTGAAATTTTATCATCTCAGGAGAATGCGGGAACGAAGCTTCCAAATTCACCCATGCACTATGAATTTTTTCTTTGGGTAATAAGGGTAAATTAGCACACATTGTAATTAATGTTCTATTCTCCGTATTGGCGGTAACCTTTAATTTTTTCGCTTGTTTCCATACTGCTCTGCTGTAATGATAGTAACATCCGCTGATCGAAGCAGACGGATAAACCTCTTTTACGGCATTGATTATAGCGATTTCGAAATCGCACTTAAATAATTCGATTCTCAAACCCAATCTGTCCTTCAACAGATTAAACATCCTGGTGTAGGTCGCCTGAGATTTGTTAGGTAACAGAACGTACACAACTGGTACTACATTCGTTATTTCGTTGTTTCTGCTAATGTCAATATGGATAGTAAATCTATATATATAAAAGCGAAAGGTCACTCATCAAGGAATCTCAGAAACTACAAATGCTAGGAATCTGAAATTTTTCATGGAGGTCTCTTTTAGCACGTAGGCGCTCGCTAAGACGGGGTTTTGCGAAATTCAACCCCTAAGAGGGTGAAACGAGGGATGAACAGTTGTATGAAAATTCATGAT
The DNA here is from genome assembly GCA_963693475.1 of Ectropis crepuscularia. NCBI lineage: Eukaryota > Metazoa > Arthropoda > Insecta > Lepidoptera > Geometridae > Ectropis > Ectropis crepuscularia. The sequence continues at coordinate 11,500,701 of OY856368.1, read as the reverse complement.
TTTCAAAGTTATCAAATTTTGTATCTATTTGTATCTTCATGTAAACACTTGACACGAAGCAATTAAATGTTTGTTCTATCAATTTTGTAATTTCGAACTGTACGGGGGTGAAATTGGGGTTGAAATGGGGGAGGAATGTCACTATAGAAGTTTCCAAACGTTGAAGATAAAACCATGAAACTCTTTATATAGGCACGAAGCTAATAAATGTTTGTTCTAGAAATTTTGTAAATTTGAATTGTATGAGGATGAAATTGGAGTTGAAATGGGGGACGAACGTCTCTTATGCTTTCACACCTAAACAATTGAACCAATTTTGATGAAATTGTTTAATTAGCTGTTTTTAGTAATCGTAAATGTGTCTGGGTATAAAAATAGGTACTGCCTGAGTTACCTTAGTACTTATTTCGCGCGAACGAAGTCGCGGGTAACAGCTAGTATCTGATAAAACGGATAAGGAGTTCGTTGAAAAGTTCCATCCCCATACTTCATTTTGTTTTTATTGTCAGCATGGAGAAATTTTCTGGCTTGCTGAGTTGAAAATACCAGGATTTTCTCTTCCAATCCATCATCAATGACAAGGAAATTGTCAGATATCAGTTGAGGAATTTTCACATCGGCCAACCGATTGAATTCAGTAATATGCTGATTTAAAATACTACGTCTTATTCTGTAAAGGGATTTTTTTTCCTCAAACGATGGCATTATAGTTTGTGCTGAACCTTGAAATTCAGAGAGATGTTTTTCAAAAACCTTTTTTATTGGGATCATATTAGAAGATATCGCCTTTTTACAGGTATCTACAAATATTTCTACTTGATTTTGATTAAAATGCGACTGACATGCGTGTTCACTTTTTCTTAATATAGAAGTTTTTTCAGCATTTAGTGTAAGGCACACTGTCCACGGAGGCGTAGCTTCATAGACGCTTCAAAATACGCCGTGCAGCTTAAGCAGCCCAGCGTACTGATCTCTATCTATGAGGCGTATTGCAAGCGTACATTGTCAATCATTTGTGAGAATGCAGTCGGACGACGAAGACGTTATTTTGGCTTATCACTACATTCGAAGTCAACGAAAACTACGATTATATTGGACCCATCCATATATAGAAAGAAATATCAACTGTAGATTGTTCATAGCGGCAAGAGAATTATTAGAAGATGACAGTGTATTTCACTCATTTTGTACAGGATGAGTAAAACAACTTATCAAAATTTACTTCAGATAGTAGGACCATTATTACAAAAACAGAATACCAATATGCGAGAATGCGTGATTAATATCCTTTCATCTGGACTAACAAGTCCAGATGAAAGGATATTAATCACGTTGCGGTAAGTAAAACAATATTTTAATCAAAATGGTTTATATTTTCCATCCAAAATATCAGTTTAAAAAAAATAACATGTAGGTATGTCGCATCCGTGAACTTTTATTGTATTGTAAAACCTTCCAAATCATTAATATTTTGTGAATAATTAATAGGGTTTAATGTGGTAATTTGTGTTTGTGAATACTGAATAGTCAGAGAAAACTTGTGTGTCGTTAGAATAATTTATTGGAGAAGGTGTGGATGCTAGTGTTTGTGAACTGTGGGAGTTACCGGAAGAAATCGGCGAATATCTGTGGCTGGATAACTGAACACGTTGGTTTTTTAATTTCTTCCAAAAGCATCAACATTTTAATTCTAAATACACTCATTTGTTCATCTGTAAGACTTTGTATGTCGGGTAGCAAGCTCAGCAGAAACATTTTTCGTGGGTCATCTATTTTATTTTCTTTTGTTTTTAACCAGTCTACAAAAGCTTTATCAGCTTCGTTGTTAACAGGTTTAATCCTTTTTTTTGGTTTTTGAAATGACGACCTCTCAACATGGGAATAATTTTCCGATTCAGTGTCTTCTGTAATATTCCTGTTAGGACCAACATATGCCTGTTCTTCGGGGCACGCAGGGGTCTCCTGATTTAGAGTTGATTGTTCAGGATTTGGTAAATTTCCTCTTTCATTCATGTGAATTACTGGTTTTGACGTATGGTAATATAAACTGCATCTCATCATGTAAATTTTTTTTTTTTTGTAGTTGCCGATCCACTAGCCTTCGGTTTTAAACTTCTAACAAAACCATTTCTAATATTTTTCCATTTTTCCTTACAATCATTAACTGCAACAAACACATTTTTATTATTTAATATAAATGAACTAATAACATATTTTTTTCAGGTATTTAGCTACAGGCTGTTCGTTTCGAGCATTGGAACTTTACTTTGCCCGAGGAGAATGTACCGTGTCGCGTGTGATATCAGAAACAACTAAAATAATATGGAATGCATTGAAGGATACATACATGCCTGTACCAACTACTGATGAATGGAAAGAAATTGCGAAAAGGTATTATGAACTTTGGAATCTACCCAATTGCTTGGGTTCGATCGACGGTAAGCATATCAGGATACAGAAATTTCCAAACACAGGTTCAGCCAACTACAATTATAAAGGCTATCACTCTATTATTTTGCTTGGATGCTGTGATGCAGATGGATATTTTACCAGCATAGAATGTGGATTTGCCGGACGGAATAGTGATAGTGGCGTGTTTCAAGTATCAGTGCTTGGGCATTGGTTGGAAAGGGAAGGTTTGAACATTCCAACTGAATCAACAGCATTGCCAAATGATGCCACAGGCAATCGTTTTCCTTATTTCTTTGTGGGAGATAATGCATTCCCTTTAAGGAGAAATTTATTGAGACCCTATTCAGTAAGAAATCTGGATAATGTGAAAAGAATTTACAATTATAGGTCAAGTCGCGGACGAAAAAGTATTGAATGCACTTTTGGTACGTTGACACAAAAGTTTCAAAAACTACTGAAATCTATATCATGTCGTAAATACTCAACAATCATTTCAATAATACAGTGCGTATGTATTTTGCATAATTACATACGAAGATATGATGGTGTGCAATACACAACGACTACAGACAGTTTTAATGTGTCCAATATTCGACATGCACCAATTTTGATACCAAACATGACATTTGTAAACACGCCTAACGGTTTACGTAATTATTTAGCAAATTACTTTTTGCAGCCTAATGTTGCTCTGCCATGGCAGTGGAATAATTGCATTTTTGAATAAATGTTATGTATTTTACTATAAAATAAATAAAAACAAATGCTCACCCGTCCATTGTATTTCTTTCGCCACCTCACTCCAAGCCTTTTCAGTTAAATCTTTTCTAGCATATTCAGCAATATTATTGTTATACAAACACGGATAGTTTTCTATTATCTGAACAAATTTGGCAGCCGTTCCCGCCATTTTTTACAATAAAAAACACGTGCGTTCACTCCATGTACGCCCCGGCGTATGACAGCAAGTACGGCAGGCGTCATGAAGCTTGCGTGCAGCGACGCGAGCGCGACGTTGCCGCTCCGTCGACAGAGTTACATTGTTTTGTATGTAAGCTGCAAGCAAGCGTACACCAAGCGTATAATGACGAATACGCGTCTATGAAGCTACGCCTCCGTGGACAGTGTGCCTAACCGATGCTGAGCACTCACTTCGATTGATGCACCTCCACATACTTGTTCCAGATTTATTATTGTTTGAAAAGTTATACCTATGTCCATCGTGCACCAAAGTAGGCTTCCCTTTTTGATTGTCTATAAATTTTAATGTATTTTTATCCATTTTAAAGCACAACAGAATTAAATTATGTATGTAATAGTAAAAATACTGAAATGACAACGTGCGGAGAGTGTATTGTTTTTCAAGTGTCCTTCAATACAAAGTTACAAGTGGCCAGTAAAACCCTGAATGTTTCCATCGCATTCTAAGGAGTATGTATATCTGTTGAATTGAGAGCTGCTTCGAGGGCGATGTATGCGGAACTCGTTTACATGTATCCCGCACTTGAAGATTATGTAGCTAAATGTATCTACCTTTTGTGTCAGGCTTGACGGATTTCCGACATTTTACAATGAAGACCTAAAGAAAATCAGTCATTTTGGGAAAAGTTCTTTTTAAAATACGTACTTTGCGTAGATCCGAACATTTTGACATTCAGACCAAACCACCCGCACCCTTTCAATGCCCTGCTGCCCTACTTGCCCACTAATTGGCTCAGCGCGCGGAAACATTTTCGAAAAATGATTACGTCAGTCACACTAAAACAAAAATATCTGCTGTATCTTCAATTCGACTCACTGTTCAATTTACTGTCTGGGGCATAGAATAGATAATACAGATAGAACGGACACTCCCCACCCCCCGCCAGTTTCAAGCTTCCTTCCCCGCAAGCACCGCGAGAAGCACTCAGCGACACGACATAGATGACACGCACACATGCGTAAATGCGTTCGAACGACATATGCGAGATGTGTGAGTGTAGGTATGTCAACTGCACCGTCTGTATAGATTTTAGGCCGAGTGTCCGGGGTGTGGTCTGGGGTCTGTAGATGTCTCTGTTTCACTGTAAATGTTACTGGTACTGGAAATGAAATGAAACCATGCCACTGTATAAACTGCTGATTATAATGATGTTAACTGTACAAGTGACGCAGGGCGAGAGACTGCTCGCTCTCCGCGGTCATCCGCTTATATACTAAATCTTATATCGTAAATACGTGCTCGTAACTTAATAATAATAAATGAAAATTAGTCTTATTTAATAAATAATAATTCATTTAGTGAGACGCGGAGAGATTTAGTTCCTTCATAAGTTTGAGAAGTTCTGTCAGTCATTCTGTTGTACATATTTGTCCATAGTCCTAATAAATGACTAGGTATACTATGGTATGTCGAGATCATATTAACCAAGCATCTCGCCATACCATAACCGACAAATCGGAACAATATGTGGCCAGGTATACGTTCTTTTCACAAATAGACATGTGATAACCAACGTTAGACAAACTCACGGGTAGTGAAATGACTACTATACAAAAAAACAAAAACTTAACAAAATTGTTTTAGCTCAAGGTAATTATTTGGCAAATGTGCATTCTACGTACGAGTATAACGTATTATTTGACAAATGGTTATTGTAATGAGGTAAGAGGCGTTGTCCAGTACAATCACTGAGTTTTCTGATAATATGTCGAGTATTTTTGCAAACCATTCTTCGAATACGTTTGCGTTCATATCTTTGTGGTAGTCTCTATCTTTATTTGACTCAAACACTAATAGCCCTCCTTCAACAAAATCATTTTCGCTTCCTATGTGTGTTATGATCAGGCGTTTTCCTTTACCTGTTGAAAAATACAAATTAAGTAATTGTAGATATTCATAATTTTTTTCAAGAAAGAACTCCAAACTATAAATATTTAAGTAACAGTCGATCAATTTCGTAATAATATCAAGTGAAAATTTCGGTGCATCATAAACGGGCAGTTTTTTTAGAAGCCGACAATAGATAACCACGATGAGTCACTTCACACCTGCGTGAATATAAGAAATTCCAAGTTTGAAGTGATTAGTAAGTAATAGGTAAGACCTATAACAAAAATAATAAAATTTAATGATAAGACTCGCCAGATGGATTCTTCAAGCCAGGTGTTAGACCGTTTAAAAATGCGCTTCTTGCACTTTGAACTGTCGTATCGATCCACACATTGTTTGTAGTGTGACCTGCGTTCACCCATGTTTCGTCCAAATAATAGATTGCATTTCCTGATAGTCTTGCGTCACGTATCGCGCGTAAATAGTTTCTTCTCCAAAAAAAAATGTCATCCCTTTCAGTCAGCATACTATTTCGGCTTCTTTTGAAAAAATTGAAACCAATACTTCTCAACAATTTATGTAATGAAGATCGCTTGAATGTTCCTAAAGTTCCATTAGTATTCACTGCTTTACATATTTTATCCAAAGTAGAAATTTCATTCCTTCTTAAAAAATCGTGGACTGCATTCCGCAGTGCACTTTTCGTAAAGCTGTCAGTCGTTTCTATAACTGTCGGTCGAGGTTTTTTTTTTTAGGAGACCGCAGAACACCTACGGTGTTCTTTTCTTTCACAATTTTGTACACTGATGCCCAATGAACCCCCATGCTTGATGCAACAGTTTTTAAAATATCGTTATTTGATGCGTTGGGATTTGATGGTTGTAGCCTCTAGAAAAGTGTTATACTAAGTATTATATTATACTATTATATTATAAGTAAGTGTTTCTCTACAATATCTTGTTTAGTCCCTCCACCCCACACTACCTTAAGGAACGTTTTACTTTTTTACAAGATTGTCACTCGCTCCCTTTGAGATCTAAAGACAACCTCACAATTATGATCCCTTCTGCCAAAACTGAAACCTTTTATGGTAGGTCGTTCACTTTCAGGGCGGTTCTATTATGGAATGATTTGCCTGTGTCTATCAGACGTTCTTCATCACTTGAAACATTTAAAAAACATGTCAAACAATTATATTTGTCTAAATTGTAGCCACAGTTTAACGTGGCTTTGGTGCTACTAATCAATTCATTGTTTTGGATTTCCTTTCATATGCCTTCACAAAATATATACATAATGGTTTATATATTTCAGATATGTATTATTGTATTCTATGATAATAATTATAAGTACTGGTGTATTTTTTTTTAGTAATAAGTAAATATGTTTTAGTAGAATGTATTTCAATTTATGTATTTACATAATATATATTATATTTATGTCATCTGCACACCCCGCATGTTAAGATCATACTTTTCTTTTTCCACCCTAAGGTTGCCTGGAAGAGATCGCTATTAGCGATAAGGCCGCCATCTGTCGCACTAACTTTGTGTTTAACCTGTTTTAATTTGTAAATTATTGTAAATATTTTGGTGTGTTCAATAAAGTGTATCTATCTATCTATCTATCTATACATGTTTAATATCATCGTTTTTACGCTAGATGAAAAAGGGCGTCGCTGCCTTTTAACAACAGCTGGACAGACTTGTGTAGAGACCATTATAGGAAATAATCAGTCCAAAAACACGCCAAGTCAACAAGTATGCAAGAATCAGTCCAAAAAACACGCCAAGTTAACAAGTAAGTAGGAATCAGTCCAGTAAACAAGCCGGGTCAACGTAAAACCGAACACTGTGAACACACTGAAATAAGCACCAAACAATACGTCCGCACCGCTCAAGAGACAGAATCAGGCTGATATTTGGTCGCGTACACGTACGCGCCTTATCGTAAGTTCCTTATCTCCAACCAATGACGTTCAGCGCTTGATTTCCCCATTCGTTCGTCTCGTTGGACAGAGTATAGTATGATGTAGTTAAAAAATCTACAAATTATATGGATATCTTGTAGCCTAACTATTATTTACTGTATTCTAATTTAGTTGCTATTTATTTAGAAGTTGTATTTTTTATGTACAGTCGTTCTGGGTAACTTTGGACCACGTATGAGACAATTTGCGATAGTTAGTCAATAAAATGTATAAAATGACTACACAGTAATCGCGATTTAAGTGATCTTTTGATGTTGTTAATACCAATTACATTAAATAATTTACAGATTGTATGTGAATCCTGAGATAGAGACAGAAATTGTTGTGGTCCAAAGTTATATTGATTTTGGGGTAACATTAGACCAACATTTTTTCTCGTTCTAAAAACCCGTTTTATCTCATTTTTATACGTTCTGGGTAACATTTGATAAATGGTTTTATAATCATCGAGTTGCCATTTCGAACAAAGTTTTACTGCCACAGATGAAAAAAATCATACTAACAAGCTTGATGAAGAGAAAGGCCCCATGTTTTTGGTAACGGCTAAGGAACTTACTAAGGTGTTTTTTATAGTTTTTGATAAAATAAAGATTTCAATGTGTCATTTAGAAAAAATCTATAATTTTTGGGCATTATAACAACATGAGTTTCATTGCTTACACACATAATATGAACATACAGATTGAGATCAATCAAAAATGCTACATACTTAATCAACAATTATATAAACTAGGATCAACAGTCCTAACCACATGTACAAAAAATCAACTATCTTAGCATGAAAATGGACCTTCAGTCAAATATTAGATATTTTTTACTATAAAATCAGCAATTACTCTCCCCATTCTAGGCACAAAAAGTCATCCTGAATATTAATCACGTTCCCTTGTCGAGTGATGTTTTCACCCGCTATAGCCTTTTTTAACATCTTTGAATCGGTAATTTTAGTTACATCCGGATTTGCTGGCCATATCCAGCCTCCTTCAAACCTTTTATTCAGGCAGCTCACCCAGATTTCAAATGGTGAATGGCTGATTTTTGTGATGCGCCCCGGGAAAAGACTTCCTTCATCTTGAAATACGCAATATTTGTTTACTTCGTATTGTTCTTTATTGTCTTGAAGTTTGACAAGTTTTCCATTGTATTGATCAACAGTGTACTCTCCAGTGATTATTTCACGAAAATTCTCTATCGGTAACTCTGTCTCATCGGCTGCATTAGGTATACATTCACTAATCACCTCTACCTCAATATCATGGAATGGCACATGACTGTCGTTCCATTGCTCTATAATTCCTATGCCAGTATCGTTTGTTTTTGTGTCATTATTATCGAATTTTGTTTTCTTCGTTGTAGTTAATGTTTCAGATGAATTTTTGCGTTTATCATGTTGTACTTTACAAGTTTCTTTAGGATTTTTTTTTGGCTCATCGTATACTTGAGCGGTTGTTAGAACCAACTGAAAAGATTCAGTTTGTGACTGTTCTATGTCCTCTGGCTTGTCATTATCTGGTTTTGTAGCCGCTGCCTGTCCACCTATTTCAATCGATATTCCATTTTCTACCTGTGATTTCTTCGTCGACTTTTTGTTTTTAGAACCTTTGGGCCTCCCTTTTTTTACTGGTTTTTCCTTTTTCTTCTCCTGCTCTCTCTGTCTATTTACGTAAAAGTTTTCCACTTCTTCAGCGGAAATTGACTTGCCTGCTTTAACAGGCAGTTGGAATTTCTTAGTAGTTTTTATATTTAAGTCTGACGCTCTTATTTCTTGCAAATATTCCTTAAACGTTTCCCCTACAGTAGCTTGGATTTGGCCTGTTGCATAAGAAGGTAAACATTGTAGGACTTCAATTCGTGAGCATGGGAATATGCCACATTTTCTGAATCCAGCTATCATATTAATCCCTGCTGTGGATTCGTTTAATTGAAGAGCTGAATTTACAAGTTGGCAAAACACGTTTTTAGGGAGTGCTCCAGCTTTCCTGCCTCGTTGAGTTTGACGCCATTTGTTGAGCACCGTTCGCCATGCTGACTTTAATGACGAAAAATATCCTACATCCAAGGGTTGTAGGATATGTGTAGAATTTGGGATGAGACAAATAAACTTAATATTGTGCTCTTCGCAAATCTTGAGAGCTTTTACACTTATATGTGCACTTAAATTGTCACATATAAGAATTTTCTTTCCTTCTTTTTGGTTGACAATTGGCACAAAATGTTTTTCAAGCCATTCTTCAAAAATATCAGCATCTATCCAGCCAGACTTTGAAACAGCCATTTTTGAAGATTTTGGGGCATTAACAAGCCAGTCAGACCAACAGTGCTTCCCTTTGAATATGAAGAATGGAGGGATGATGTCACCAATAGCATTCCCAGCAAAAACTATGGTAAAACAAGACTTACTGGAATTTTTCACCTGTTCTGGGTGACGAGTGGAACGTCTGAATAAAAGTTTCTTTTTTCCAGGGTCATCATGGAAACCTGACTCGTCCATATTATAAATGTTGTCGGGGCTAACATCTTCAATCTCTTTTTCAAGCATGTCGAAAAAATCGTTTACCATGTCTTCATTCACTTGGGCTCGTTTCCTGGAGATCTTGTGAGCAATTTTTTCTTTTAAAGTTGGGTGGCGTTCCAGGTAAAGTTTTGCCCACTCGTACCCAGGACTGTTATCTTTGAACACTGGAACTGTTTTGCCAATGTTATCCAGGTATCTTTTAACCACATCCCTAAAGTCCTGGAGACCAATTGGTATCCCCATGTCACTTAGTGACAACAAGTGATCTCTGAAAATGATTTCTTCGTCCATAGTTAAGGAAGTTGGACGTCCAACTGGTTTGTTGTGTTTGTTTTTAAGTTTTAAATTTATAGTGCTTTTCGGAATTTTATAAATTTGGCAAGCTTTTCTCTGACTTAATGCACCTGACCTTATTTTATTTAAGGCTTCTTCCAACATCTCCAGTGTGTAATTTGATATGGTGCCATATTTGCGCACACCTGGCTCTTTAATGTTTTTTTTTCGTGGCATACTTAATATAATTATATCTGAAAACAAATAATATCTTTAAAATTATTGTGCAAGTCATCATGTATGTAATAAAATGATATGTATGAAGCTGGAGTGGGAGACCTTCGTGCAGCAGTCGACGTTTCTAGGCCGATGATGATGATGTAGAACGTTGTCCAAAGTTACCCCCAATTGTATTATGCTTTTAGAAACAAACTGTGAGTAACATTGGACCGGTCCAATGTTGCCCCAATTTCCTTGATATTCTGGCTTCAAGATTCATTTTATTAATTTTAGAATTGTTAAACGTGGAATACTCAAAAAAATACATTCGAATCAAAAAACCATAATTATACATCACAAAAATGCAAAAACTTACCGGTTTTGGGCTCAAAAACTCACAATACAGATAATTAAACACAGCTAATATTTTTATAGCGTCTGCAAGGCCAGAAAAGATCTGCTGTTTATTTTGACAAGTGACACAGTTTGACTGTCATATTTAGTTTTTTTTTTTCCATGGATTCTACACTTCATGTTTGGATACATGCATTTTACTAAATTAAGTTCAGATACGGATAAAAATAATGAAAAGTGTTTGTTCAGGGTGTGGTCCAATGTTATACCGCTGGTCTAATTTTACCCAGAATGACTGTACTAGCTGCGCCTAACATTAATTATCTTATAAAATATAATATCCTACCAATTTTGTCTTACTGATTTCCAGCTAAAAAGCTTAGGACAATTCCAGACACGTTTCTTGCATCCTTAACTCTTCTTATCTTAACCTAGTCCTATCCTGTTCAGTTTCCTGCTGAAATGCAAGCCATTTACAGTCAGATCTGACAAAAGCTTGCCTTGCCAGATCCGATTGTGTCTGTGTCCGGGGACAGACACAATCGGCTTCACACAATCACAATCCTTCTGCGGATAGGAAAGGTCAAGTCCTGCAGGCGACCTTTCCGCCGCCGATGAGGCGTGTCAGGCAAGGGTGTGGGTCTCTGCGGCGCACAAGGCTCTGCACTGGCATGAGGCAACGTAGATGGTAATGTTGCCGTGTCACTATCCATGAGACCCGTCTCGCTCCTATTCAGATATGGGGCGGATATAATACATAAACATAACAAAAAAAACAGTATGTGGATAGTACTAGTATAAAATTTGTTCAAACCTGGCTCTTGTAACATAGATACCAGTGGAGCATCAGCAACTGAGACTGTTGGATTTGTTTCTGGCACTATCCAATTACCACCATGCAAAGGCGGGAACACTGGTGGTCGGGATGGTCCAGCTGCATCCCAGGCTTCATGATCTGCGATAAAAAAAACACTGATTCAAATCTTAAAAATGTATTATAGAATTATGCATATATTATTGAGTCATAGTAACCACAACAAAACTTACAAGATTCTTGTTGGAGCTAGATGTTTATAGATGGAGAGTCTGGCGGTGTTTTAGGGATGGTTTGTTCCTGTAAATATAAAGTTTATTGTTAAAATTTTGACAAATGTTATTATTTCAAATACTCACCTACTTATGACTACAATAATAATATTAGTAACTAAGCAGAAAGAACTTATTACCTCTACGCATACTTCTAATCCCACTTCCGGAATTGTCGTAAAGCCTGTAGCAGCCCGAGTGCCTATTAAACGAAGCACTCTTTCTTCCAGATCGGATAGCCTAAGATTAGATGCTGGACCACCACTAGTGCCCCGAGCAGCTCGGTATATGCGACCTGCTTTTTTTCTCATGTTGTTTTTATAATCGCTCCACACCTTAATTCCACACAAAAAACACCACCAAATGCATACAAAAAGCAAAACAAAGGTAACATGGAAAATAATGATTTAAACCAAAAGAAAATGATTAAGAAAAAGGCAAAACATAAATAAGTATACCAACAGGTAATGGTACAACATTTTCTCCATTTCTCTACCGTCTTGATGTCACCAGTGGAATCTGAATTTAAAATATTTGAGAGTTCGGCCCAGCGTCGAAAGTTTGTTACCCTTCCTTGGGGTCCGTCGGCGGGTTTGCTAAGGTCACCATGTCTAAAAATAAACATTTAATTCTAGAGAAAAGTCCACTCAAAGCCACATTCCTGTAGAACACTTGACAGAAATATTTAGTTTCAAGCGCTATGGAATGCGGGTCCCATAAAAATTAGCTTAAATACTACTATTAGCTATATACTACTATAGGCTAAGTCTCTGTTTTGTAAGTTTTTTTATTGTGAACAATAAAGCGTTATCTATCTATCTATTGTAAAAAAAAACAGTATGCTTACTTTTCCATGTACTCCACCAGCATCTGAAATTGTGTTGGGCTGGTTCGGATTTTGTCAACTTTAACCGGGAATATTTTTCTTGCACTCACTGCACTGCTACCAAAATAAATATTATGAAATGTGAAAAGTGTGTTTGTACATAAAAATGTATATTGGGTCTTAAAATCCTCCCATAGGCTGTTTCAAGAAAAATAAAATACAAGTGGATAAATTGTACTTGTTTAATATTATTTATATAAAAGGCAGCATTTTTCATAAAAATACAATTTTCAGACTTATTAATCAGACTCGTGTTTTGTTTTACTAAAACTATAAACCTCTTCTAAAAAAAAAATTAAATTATAAAACTTCTAAAAATTTTAAAAAAATAATACGTTGTTCTGACTTAATCAGACTCATGAAAAATAAACAGTAGCACTACTTCTAAAAAAACTAAAACTGTTTCACTTCTTCTAAACAAAACTAAAATTACATAAATTCTTGTAACAAAAACTAAAATTATATCACTTCAAAAAATATAAATTCTTTGTGTTTAAAATTGAGATCAATTTTTTGGCTATTATCTCATTCTTCGTGAAATTCTTTGTAACAGTTACGAGCTGATGATAGACACAGAATAACATCGCACGTACTGCACTTTGCGGAAGATCTTTTATCACAGCCTTCTTTACGACATCGGTTCATCATGCCTGTAAATATTGGCATGTGTGATGCCCCGCGAAGCCTACTGCTTTTGGAAGGAATCATATTGACAGCTGGCCTGCCTCTTTTGCGAGCTGGTTCAGCTGTCTCTGCATATTCGTCATCCGAGGTTCCTTCCAACTAATTTGTTATTTCCATCAGAGACTCCGCTAGTGCCAGTTTCCATTGCCTCAGTGAGTGAATTTTTTTAGAGGCGTTCCCTTGTTTATCTCTGTTTTTTTATACTGAATCCATGCATTTGATGCGCTTAAATCCTAATTTCACGTTCTGCCTTTCCGTTTTGTTCCGGGGTGTATGGAACCGTCCTCTGATCTATAATACCATGTTTAGAAAATAGGTCTTGCACTGCCTTATTTACAAATTCTGATCCATTGTCTGATCGGAAGTAAAGCACTTTATTATTGGTTGTATTCTCAGCCCTTTTTATGAAGTTTTCAATGCACTTCTTTGCTTCATCCTTTCCTTTTACAAAGTATACAGATCTGAAGATTGAGTAGTCATCCTTCAGAATGACAAAGTATCTAGAGCCTCCCACAGATGGCACCTCCATCGGTCCACATGTGTCTGCATGTATAAGTTCACATGTCCGGGTCGTTTTGGTTTCACTAGTATTGAAAGGCAAGCGATGTATTTTGTCCTCCAAACAACTTTCACACTTTACTTCAATATCGTCTTTCACTGAGATATTATTGTTTTTAAGCACGGCCTTGACATGTTGCATGTTTTGGTGAACGAGTTTTCTATGCCAGTCCTCTAGGCTCGATTGTGACTGAGCTGTGTTTGCCATACCGTGTTTATTACGCACTTCCAATACATACATATCTCCATTACGATATGCTACTGCGCACACTTTATTTTGTTTCACAATTTTACAAGTGTTTTTGTTAGTGATCGCAACATAACCTTTATCTGTCAAGCATTTCACAGACAATAAGTTCGTTTTTAATTCCGGCACGTACATAACGTTTTCTATTGTCGTATCAACCCATTTACCACCGTCATAGACCTGCACCGCCATCCGTCCGATACCATGCACACTACACTGGTTACCGTTACCGACCGTAACTGATTTGTTTGTTATTGATGGCGTATAAGATGTAATAATATAACAAGAGCCCGTGAACCCCAGACCTTCGTTATTTTATAAAAGCTGAAAACTTGTCAGCGCATGCTCCTAACACAGGTAAGAACGATGGACCATTAAGAAGTTTGGGTCATCCTGGCTTTGGCAAGTAAATGGTATTAAGGCCCCAAGTCCCAGCAGTGGGAACTTTTAGTGGGCTGCTTATGATAATTAGGCTGCTAATTGTTACCCAAATATTATGTTTAAAAATAAGCGCGCATATTATGGCGCAAGTAGAATTACAATTGCATGAACATTAACACAACATGGGTGTCTGGCAAGTGCTTACCACGATGTTAAGTGTCTAGCAATTATTGGTGTAATTTTTAATAATATTCTGAAGGTATTACCAAAATATCAGACTTTATAATTTGACAAATTTAGATCGGTACACTTTTAGTACCGTTTATCTGCCAAAGCCAGGATGATCCGAACTTCATCATGGGCCATCGTTCTTAACTGTGTTGGGAGCATACTCTGACAAACGTTCAGCTTTTATAAAATAACGAAGGTCTGGGGTGCATGGGCTCTTGGTCTATAAACAAGTCCCGATCACGGCACATATGGTCACTGCAACCCGTATCCACAAGCCACTGTACTTTTTGTAATTGTCCAGGTGTTCTTACTGACACGAACGCGTTACCATCTCTGTCTTTATTTTTCCTAAACCAACATTCACTTATTAAATGTCCCGGCTTCTTGCAGTAAAAACACTTTTTGCCGTATTTATTTTCACTGTCCGTGTTATTGTTTTTTCGCTTACTACGACACTCACTTGAAACATGTCCTCGAAAGTTACACTTGTAGCACTTAATGTCTTTCTTATTGAATTTCTTCGCAACAAAAGCCGTTGACGACAACTGTGCTGGCTCTTCTTGTTTATCTTTCAGCCGCTCCTCTTCTATTAACAATCTAGCGACGACCTTGTCATATGTTTGCTTGTCGTCTGGCGCAGATTCCCAAGCGGAAACAAAATGCTTGTAATAATCTGGGAGTGACATTAATACTTTTGTTATCACGAATTTTTCTGAGATATCTTCTCCCATCTGCTTCAGCTGATTTTTCATTTCTTCTATTTTGGATAAGAACGTAGCCATTGCCGTTCCCTCTTCGAACTTGTACTGGAAGAATCGCTGTTGCACTATGTGGATGGCTCGTTTCGGATTTTTGTTCGTAGACACTAGCCAATTTCTTCCACATTTTCGCTGCCGTATCGCATGTTATTATATGCATCATTGCACTTTCCGACATTCTGGTAACAAGCCATGTTTGTGCTTTGGCGTCTAGTTTTTCCCATTCTGGTATTTCAGTTGCAAGTTCCGGTTTCACCTTCGTTCCTTGTACTATTTCTAGAAGATCATGGCTCCGCAACAGGATCATAGATTGGAATTTCCACACATTCCAGTTAGACAATCCTTCTAATTTTATGTGATTTCCGGATATTTTTGTTTCCTCCATTGCGTTTGTTAGCTGCCTGCTCGTCCCGTCCTTGCGTTTAACTTGCAAGTATTTTTCTTTCCCGCCGGTTTAACCTCAGCGAGCACGCCTCGTGCCGCGCCGACTATGACGGTTGTTTTTTTTTTTGACGAATACAGTGTCTCACCCAAATGATTTACTTTATATTACAGGATTATGTGCCTGGGCCCATAACCTGATGAATATCAAGTAAAACAAGTGGTTTTATAGTTAATTATAACTTTTATTTTAACACACTTTACATTACAAGTTGTACTTCGCCATATTAGAAAGTTAGAACAGAACACAAATCAGAAAAGTGTTGCCACTAGAGTATTTCTAAAAACACCGATTACATTGCATTTTGCCTTTTAAGGGGAACACCTTTTAAGGGGATGTTAGGTACATTCAATACGTCAACTTTTGTTCTACAGTTTTTAAAAAATAATGTTTTTTCTTTTCTTTTACAAAATAAATAAAAAGTGCATTTGCACGGTCTAAAAGTATCGAACTCTTCGTAACAAGAGCGCGTACGCTCTTTAACGCGCGCAAAAATGATGTACCGAAGTGAATAAACACTAAAAAGTCGCTCAACAGTACAAAAAAGGGCAACAAATACAATTTTTTTTGGGTTATCTATTAAGTTTTAACGAAAGTTGTGGAACAAAAGTTGTTTGTTTAAATATACAGAACATGCCTTTAAACAGATGCAGGCTGATTACCAGTAACCCATAGGGTAACTAATGAGACGCGTGGTTAGCAGCTGAATGCAGATACAGATATTTTATTGGTAAACATAATTTACAAGTTACAATTTTTAATTCACAAAAACAATCTAATAATTATTGAATAGGTACTTAATAATAAAAAAATATCACAAAACATTTTTACTAAAAAAAAAAAATGACACTATACATTTGACCATTGTTTAGAACAATTTTTTGTAGTACTTGTCACCAAAAAACTCTTTCAACGAATAATAGGCGTTTTGTATCAAATAAGTCTTTAACCGTTTTTTAAACAGTCCGACGGACGCCGCGCTTCTTACGTCATCAGGCAGATGATTATAGATAACGGGACCTCTCACGTAAATCGATTTATTCGCTTTACCAAGTTTGTGAGCAGCAACACTGAATTAGTTTTGATTCCTGCTTCTGACAGGTCCTTTTCGATCGCAGCCTAGAACTTGGAAAGTGTGCTGATTTATATGGGTAAATACGCTCACCTGATATATTAATATAGATGTTACTGTCAATATGCCTAGTTCCGTAAAGTATGGTTTAGCGGATACCCCCCACGGAACTCGTGCCATTGAACGAATGGCACGTTTTTGCAAAATAAGCACTCTCTCGAACTCAGCCGCATCACCCCATAACTCTGCTCCGTACATTAACAAAGAATGCACCGCTGAAAAATATCAACTTCGTACTGCGTTTCTTGGAGCCGCCCTAGCTAATCGACTCAGGGCGTAACATGCTTGGCTTAATCGTGAACACAGATGGTCTATATGCTTATTCCACTTCAGAACACTATCGATATGGAACCCCAAAAGCACACCCCGGACACTCGGCCTAAAATCTATACAGACGGTGCAGTTGACATACCTACACTCACACAACTACGCATATGTCGTTCGAACACATTTACGCATGTGTGCGTGTCATCTAGGGTTACTAAATTATTTTAGTAAGTTAAGTACACTTACCCAAAGAGAAAACTTTATTCTGACAATATATTAATTAATCACTCCACATATTTCGCGTATTTCATTACAGACTAGTCACAGAACATTAGATTAGCTATAACTACGTTCATAAGATGCATTAAAAAGCGGTATCACAGTTTACTATATCAGAGTATTATACACTGCACAAACTACTTATTAATTATTAACACATCATGTCAGCGACCAGTAAAGAGAAAGCACATGATTTTTCAACTCAAAACTCCAAATTAAATGTTGTAAACAAACATTACTAATTGTTATCAACTATGGCCGATAATGTTGCTAGTTCCGGATTTAATTTATTACTAATGCTTAAAAGAATATTACTTTTGTATGTTGATAAATAGTGATTTATTTATTCGCATTATAGTAAGGATCGCATAAAACTTTAAATATTGTGAATTTGCGCCGAATAAACAAAAATCGGTTTCAATTTTAAATTAAATTCAGAAACTTACTTAACCAAATTTCAACGACGATCATAAAAAACTTGAACAAAAATAAACGAAAGTAATTTTTAGTTTTGTTTTCATATTTCAAAACTATGATCTAACAAAAAAAAAAAGAAACATCATAGAAGACATGGCCCAAATCGTACCCTGACCTCGGCACAAAATAATTGTATCTAATCTCAAGAAAATCTAACAATTGTATGCAAATATATTTTAGGAAAAAAAATTACACCACTCCCATAACCCAAATTAGTGGCTAACATGTTTTTTTATCAGTGTAGTTTTGTAGGCGTTTTTTTTAAAAGTTCACCAATACTGTTTGCAATCCGATGTAATCATCATCATCATAACATCTTAGCATATACCTCTCTTCAAGTACGCCTCATATCCCAGGCCTATGCTAGTGCTGTGCTTGTGCTAGTACTTGTCCAGATTTGACCCGCGATGTAAGCATACTGATAATTGAATACAAAGTCCAAAGTACATTTACAATCTTAGTAAAAAAATCTACTAAATTGGCAACACTAGTGACTAGTGACTTCGTAAATTCCGCGCCATCACTCGTTACCATACGTTATTGGCGCCACTGACGTATTTCACAGCGATTAACGAAAGCCGCAGTTTAAAAACAACGAGTTTAATAATTTCGTCACAGGACTTCAGTGTTGGTGCGTACTTCTTATAAAAATTATAAAAATTATTCAATCTTTGTAATAATTCTTATGAAATGAAAAATCTCTTATTCTTGTTTCGTATAATAGACGAAAAATTTGGTACCATTTTGTTAAATAATACAGCATCATGGTCGTATTCTCATAGAAAATTATCGTCCGATATAACCCTTCGTTGAGTGATTCTCGCGTCCTTGCGGGGTAGGAAGCTTGAAACTGGCGGGGGGTGGGGAGTGTCCGTTCTATCTGTATTATCTATTCTATGCCAAAAGTTTCACACAAGATACCTTTCGCAGAGCGGCACCATAGACGTCGATTGCAACTGGTGTTCGGGCTCTATTCGCTAAATCAAAATGTATAAAACATGTTTTATCCAGATTAAGAGACAGACCGTTTATTTGGAACCAGTTAAGAAGCTCACAAGCCACCAACTTTATTTTTTCTCTGAGCAACAATGCATCAGAGACCGTGACTACAGCTACTACGTCGTCCGCAAACATATAGACCTCTACTACGCTACTACGCGGGTTATCAAAATATATACTTAAAAAAATATTAAAGGAAGGAAACCTGTTCCTGCTTTGGAAATGTTGGGCTTGACTGTAAGGTAAAACAAATACGTTTTTATTGATAATGTGATAGAAACAAACTAAATCATTGTCAAAAAGTGTGACATCATAACGCTGGAACCAGCGCCACGCTGCGGTGCCGCGCCGCTACAATCGGCAGTGCCGCTACTGCCGATTCTCGCGGCGCGGCGCCGCAACGCGGTTATGTGTTTCGGCCCTACCACAAGTGTTACATTGGAATGTTGTGCGAGCTGTTTTTTTTTGTGCTGAGAACACCACTTGCGGCTTGCAAAGCAGGTTATGCGGGGATTTAGCGGTTTATATTTTTTTATGATCTCGTCGACTAACATCAGTGTGAATTGCCGTTGAGATTTGTTCTGGCCGTGATTGTCAATCACAAATAGGTTGTATATTGAGACGTTCAAAAGTCGGCGGAAAAGTTCACGTTCAAGAAATCACAACCTCACTTGGTCTTGTATTTGATTTTGTTTTGTTGCGTTTACCCAAGGCACGAATTGTCGGTTCAGTCGCAATGTGCCTACTGTGTCAGTACGTTGCCGTTTTAGCATACGTGACAGTTATGACAGTGGAGAATTTAAAAAAGAATCCATAAGTACAGTGTGTCATTTGTACAACAGAGGACGAAGCAACCTGTACACCATTTGTGTCGTGGCTCCTAGCAGCTCGTCCGTATTAGTTTGCTCAGTATGAGCTTTTCCGGTGTAGACTATCATTTTCCACAGATAACCAGTAGCCGATTCACATAGATCATAGCTTTTTATACTTACCTTTGCGGCTTTAGTTGCGATCAGCTGACTGAAAGAGAATCGGCCTTTCCACTACAGAAAGTACTCATCTATGGCAATGTTTTGATCAGGTAGGTATAACGAGCTTTTTGCGTTAAGGTGGTCAATGATAGGTTGTATTTTTTGGAGCTTTACGCTGTCATTACTTTCATCCATCGCCAGTCGTGCATTATCTACCAAATGTAGACAAGTTTTAATTGCCAAAAACCTTTTGTTGCCCATTACTGGGCTAATATCCTGTTTAATATATGGGAGGTACGGATACCAGTACTCTTTTTCGACAGGGAGTGGGTAAATGCTTTGCAGCATAGACATAGACACTGCGAAGAAAATCCAAATCTCGTCGCTTGCTACGTCTGTCCATGCTTTCAATAAATATGCGCGCTCGCCGGAGAAGCAGCTTGTTTATTGGTTTGTTGGTCCTGAATGAGCAGTGAATATGAATATCAACTTTCTTTTTGTTATTTTTCTTAATGTTTCGTCGTTTTGTTTGTCCTATTTCCAATATACTTTGTGTCACTGCTTTCTTCAAAAAGTTCGTCTGTTTGTATCACTTTGACTATATAACGATGGCATATATACTGTGTTTTCTTTTATTTGTCGCTGTTGTATTATGTCTTCTTCGTATCTTTCTTGTTTAGCTTCATAAAATGTCGACTGAGCAACTTTATAGGTGCAGTTGTATTTTAGACATTATCGGTCGAATTCTTTTGTCTTTTTTAAACATTATACAGGATTCGTCCATGGCCATGTGTGCACCTCTCCAATTGGCACGCTTGTAGGAGGATATTGCAGCTTCACAGTTGGCATGTCTTTCAGGACACTTGGGGCATACTATCTTCTTCTTGAACGGACAGGTACGAGTTGAGTGCTCAAATTTCCAGTATGATCCACACTGTGTTACTGGGAATGTATAAGGATCGACTTTAAATCTTCCCTTAAATTCAAAGCGTACCGTTTCACTATCAACCCACTCGCCAGACCCATCCATACGTATAAGTCGTCTTACAGAAACGATCCTTGGAACCTAATACTGAAATAAGGTTCCAAGGATATCATCGATCCCACATCGTGTTTTTTTACCTTCTGAGGCTTTCTGGAGGCTGTGGCGGCTACGACGACGGAAGAAGCAATCGGCACTGGCATCTCATTATTATCCAGTTCAGGGCGCCTACAGATGCGATACCTCTATCACCCGGTCCCAAAACGATGACGAAGCCGACTTGTGTCCAACACTTAGTGACACCGTATCGCTCACGAGCCAACGTAAAAATTTCATGCCGGGGTTTGGTCAAAAGTTCCGACAAAGTTATCCCGGAACCCTTTAAGGCTTTCTTGGCATTCCAAACACGCTGCCGAATACCCATGTCACATATAGCTTGAGGAGGATGGGCCTGGTTCTATCAGAGGCAAGAAAGCGACCCATATGTTGGCACTTGGCACCTATTGATGTGATCCACGGTGAATTCTGAGATTTTCAACTGTTGAGTGACTACTTTTACCACAAAGGCTGCTATATTCTCACCTTTCAGCTCTGGAACTCCATGAACAAGCACAATCTTCCTTCTAGCTCGCATCTCTTGCTTGTCTTCTTCATGTTAGAGTTATTTGGCCTTGTAACTACATCAGTGCCAGTAATATACATATATGTTCAGAGTGAAACTCGTCTATTTAATATTAACGTAACAGCGTCTATTTCGGGGCTATGTGGGGGAAGAGATAGTTTAACAAATAATGCACAGCCAGCTGTACCATCCTGGCGGTCGCTCCGAAGTCATAAGAATTCCGGAACTCGATATTGAACTCCAGGGACAAACCACGTCTCCGAGAAGGCCACCAAGACAAGTTAATATGGTGACGGAGGTCAGGAAGCTTCCGGCGGAGGTTCCTGCTGTTCCACTGCACTATGGTGCTTAAATCCACGGTGACCAATTAAGTATGAAAGTTGGGAGATCATATGGGCTACGTTGGACGGTAAGGAATTGGGATCTTGAGTAGTCATATTGATGATAATTGTGAAGAGTTGACGAGTGTCTGGTGTTGGGACTGGGATTGCGTACTCTCCAGGGAATATCCATTAAGGATTGAGGAAGGACCCTGGGCGATACTGTTCTGGTGGGCAATGTGGTCATAAGATTTCCCAAGGGGAGCTTTTGGACGAGGGCTGTGGATGATCGTCTTCCTGTATGATTGTGAGGAAGAGGATGGGAGAGGTTGTGTGGCAGTGGAGGGTGGGAGTTGAGAGTCCTGTGTTTGGGCTACATATACACTTCCAACAACTTGGCTGAACCTCCTATTTACTTTAGCTGTTTGACTGCAAGCTTCTTGGTATGAAATCCAGTCTCTTGACAGTCTCATTAATATTGCTCGTTGTCTTGCCTGCTCTGGACAGGACCTACTTGTCGAGAAGAGACGCTCAGAGCAGTACAGGCATGAAACCTCTGACTCTTGCACCACGCAGTTGTCTCCGCTATGAGTTTGAGTACATCGAAAGCAATTGAGGTTGAGGACGGCTTTGACTTTTGATGTGTCCAAATGTTAGGCAGTTGTTACACTAGATGATGGGGATCTGGTATGCCTCTACAGTTAAAAATGAATAGAACGAAAATATCCTAGTTAGAAGTTGTTGAGGCCTAAATGTGAGAACGACTGTCTGAGTAGGAACCCAATTTATGGTATTTTCAACTTTGTTTTTCCGGTTTAACCTCCTTGCTTGCAGAACGTAACTGTTACCAGGGATTTGGATAGAATTGACATAATCCTCCACGGACCATTTTACGGGGACACCCTTCACTAATCCCATTCGGGTAACATTATAGGTTGGGATATTTGGCTGACATTTGTCGATTTTTAGAATAGGGTTAATCAAAAATGTACTGGCGGCTGGAGCATTCAGGAATTGGATGGATATTTTATTCGTACCTACTTTTTTAACCCCATCTTGGCAGACGTTGTCAATTCTGTTTGTATGTAGGAATTTACTGAACTACATTGATCTGAGCACTGTACCTAAGGTTGGGTCAGGTTCTGTTCTCGGGACATTTACTATAAAAGGTCCAGTGTCAATGTTTTCGTACTGTTGAATACCTAGTATAGACAGAGCAGGATGGACGTATATTTGTTGTATAGACACGGATGATGTCTCTGGGTTCGTAACAGACTTTTTTTCAGGGGCGGTTCGGTCTTGCTGAGATGTTTAGTTGCCTCTTCAAAAGGTTTGGAGTCATCGGGGTTTCGGTTTCCATTGAATTAGAGGGATTGGGAGGATCTGGGGGTTTTGGTGGCAGGGAAACGTTTTCCATTGTCCTGCCTTCTACTAGTTACTATAATATATATCACTTACCAATTAATTAAAGTCCAATAAAGAGTACACAAATACCATAATTTATCTGTTGAAGGCCAGTATCTTTGGGTACGCAGATGATAGCACCGCTGTAGAGAGTTACATATCTAGCGCAAGAGCTAGTGGGCAGCAAATTCAGGTACTGAGAGAGAGATTTTGAAGATTTTGATCTTTGATCGAGCGTTTGAGCTTGGCCCTTGAGGCGGTGACTAAATGAGGCGACGCCAATCTGGTCAAGTTCAACGAAAGTAAGACGCCGGCGTGTCTTTTCTAAAAAAGTAGTCCATTCCAAAACTGAAACTTAAGTTTTTATGAAACATATATCCACTATCTATCTGTTATTTGTTGTAACTACTGATATTTTATATACTAAATAAAATATATTTTGGCCGTCATTATTGGTTTACAATTACTTCGATAGTAAATAGTCATATTTTAACTGTGTACTAAGTTCTTTTAATCAGTTGAAAACCCAATGTATGCTTTATTGTGGTAATAATATATTTATTTGAAAAATGTTTGAAAAAAGCAATAAATTGATTTCGTGTAAACGTTATTTCTAGACGCTACCTTGAAGTTAACTATTATTTCGCCATTGTTCTTTGAGATAAAATTTTGTAAATGTGTTAATTATAGACTTGTATGTCTGCAATTATTTTGCTTGAATCCCCGAATACTTGCAATTTGAAGTACTCACCGAGTACCTATTATGGTTCCATGGTTCTATTGACACGTGCCTCTAATAATAGCCACCTTGTTGTTGCCGGGCTTAATATCTTATGAATGTAGACTTTAAAACAATCTTGGTACTATTTTAATGTGTATTGCCTCTTAGTGCTTGGGCTAAAACGAGGTCCAATACTCCTTAAAAAAACTTCTACAAATCTTGGCAGCTTCAGGCACGCTGTGATGATGAATCATATGGCTAATCACTTGATGCATGCAATGTGCGGTACTTTTAGTTTCAAGTGGCAAAGAGTGGAGTTCGCCTACCATGCTATTAGTTGTGTCCGATGCAAACAAAGCCTACATTTAGTTAAGGAAATGCCGGTCTTGAAGCTAACTTAATAAGCTATTACAACGATCTTAAGACTTTCCAGAGTTGATTTTATTTATGTTGAGAAACTGTGTGCGAACACAGTATATTTCGTCATAATATATAATTATGAGTGTACCTACATAGTTTTTTGATACTGATGCCAGTTGTCTCGTCTATTATAATACTGAACGGAGTTTTGTTCAACTTATCTAAAAGTTCTTGGGTTACAATGGAGCCAAGAACAGTTTTTATAGGATTATTTGTTTTTATCCTGCCTAAATTAATGGATTTTATTGTATTTGAATCGATAAAAGTATTAATTAAAGTGGGATTAAATCATCTATTAAAGAAAATGACAAAAAAAAAAAAAAAATGACAAAAGCTGTGCTAGAAAAGCGCATTTTTTAAATCCATTCCGTATTAATGTGCTTGACAAGTGCTGGTTTATTATTCAAAACAGTACAATCGCATACTTTGCAGTAAGCGGTAATCATGCTACATTCGAGCTCTCTCTTAGAAATTCACATGTTAATTGTAAATGTAAATATAACGTTTGTTAGCCACTTTTCATTAAACATTTGGTGTTGTTTTTGTTTCTTTGGGAATTAACTCGAGAGAGAATTTTTTTTATAATCCTAAACTACCAACATAACACCCTGGTTTCCTGGTCACACGCACAAAAATGTACTGAAATCGCTACCTATCTGAAACTATTATATAAATTTTAACGATTCTTTGATTCGCCCTATTCCCCACGGCACTACCAAGCTGCACGCTGGTAGTGTCGTGAGGAATTTTTTTCCCTTCTGCACTACTGGCCAGTAGTGCTGTGGGGAATTTTTAAATGTCTTACTAATCTTCTAATCTAATCTTCATTCCCTTCTACACTACTGGGTACAAAAACGTTTTCCCAGTAGTGCCGTAGGTTTCTGCACTACCCTCGTGTCGTGGGTAATATTGTTTTATCAGGACACGCAACAAGGCTGCTAAATGTAAAACTGAATGGCGCTGTAATAGAACAGGTGAAAAGCACCACCTTCTTAGGTTTCGAGATCGACCGGAGTATGACGTGGGAGTTACACATTGCCAATCTCTGCGGCAGAATAAGTAGTGCGTGTTTCGCGCTCAGGCGGGTATCACGAGTGGTGTCCCCGGATGTGTCTCGCTCCTGCTATTTCGCCACGGTGCACTCCAGGCTGCAGTACGGCGCAGAGCTGTACGCACGCGCAGCCGACTGGAAGCGTGCGTTCCGAGCGCAAAAACGGGCAGTGCGTGCAATCGTGGGCGTGACGCGATGCACTTCCGTGTAACCGCATTTTAAAGAGCTCGGTATCCTCACACTACCTTCCATATTGATCTTCCAAGTCGCAGTATATGTTAGGAAGAACCTCGACCTTTATAGTAAGCGTGGTGAAAGGCATTCGTGTCAAATACGCAATGCCGACAAATTGGATAGTGTCTCCCACTCCTTTTCCAAATCAATTAAACTGACTTATGTTATGGGTCCTGAAGTATACAATAGACTACCAGATGTTGTGATAGCAGCACCGAGCTTGAGCAGCTTCAAGGGTAAGCTCAAACGCTGGCTTATCGAGCAAACGTTTTACAGTTACGAAGATTTTTTGAAAACCGACGGTAAAATTATAATTTAATTTAATTAGTAACATTTTTAAATACCATTTGACATTATTGTATTATTACTTATTATGATAATTTAATTGGTAATATTTTTTATATACCATTTGACATTATTGTATTATTATTTATTATGACATTGTATGCTTAATTTTTTAAAATGTATTATTACTTACTTAATTATTTTTTGTCTAATTCCGTGTTTACAGTTTTATTCTAATTCGTATAATTACTGTTATACAATTTAATATGCCTGACTTGTAAATGTATATTTATCAATAAAATACTTTGACTTTGACTTTAATATTTCTGAACTACCAGCCAGCTGCGTCGGTACTGAGTGATTTGTAATGGGTCCTTATACATCACCATTCCCATCGACATTTCTACTCGTACTATACTATATCCACAAAAAAAAAACATAACTACGCGTTTAGGAGATAAACATAAGCAGTCCACTAAATGTTCCCATTCCTGGGACTCGGGCCTTTTCTCTTTAGTGACCGTTTTTAAGTTAGTGGTGTTATGCAACATGACTTTGAAAATACTAGTGAGCGTGGGATTTGAATCAGGGGATTTAGATCAGCAGTCGCCGTTCTCCCGACCTGCCGTAACTATCTAATAATAAATAAATTATTTCGTTTATTGGATTTATTTTATTTATATGTCTGAATCGAATCGCAATCGAGTTACAATCGAGTCGTGTCCGGGACGCAAGCGCCACCTGTCGGCGTTCGATGAGTCAACATTCCCCCGGCCGAGCGGAGCGCACGAGACTTCTTATGCGGCGGTCGGCCAGAGCGGTTGTGTTTGAACCATCGCGCGTTCTACGATACGTACTTTGTTATACAACATACTGTGTTACCTGTACTTAATAAATCCAATTGTGTTTGCGAGTTTTCATATAACACTACCCATCGACTACGCCCACAGCAGAAGGATGCGACTAACGATGGTGAGACTCTATCCGCCGACATCAGAAGTTGGATACGTGATAGATGAGAACAAAGAAATAAATCGTGATATTTCGAAAAAACCTGGAAGATGTAGATTTATGTTTCTCGGAAAATCAACCCAGTGGCGATCGACCACAAGTAAGGCGTTTCGAAGTGAAGCATCATCGTGGTTAACTGAGATTGCCCTACAAAGGAATTACGTGGAAACAAAGTGCTTTTGCATTTCGACCGAACCGAAAGTGGGTGCTCTTATTCAAATGAATCGCGAAAACCCAAGTGATACCCAAAACTACCCGCATTTGTGCGCCGCGATTAACCACTTTGTTGACTAATTCTTGAAAAAACATAAATGAAGATGAAATTACCGCATCGAAGGTTCACAACCCACACGTCGATGTATCAATGAAGCTACTGTGAGAGGAGAGTACCCCAGTCATACGGAAGAATTTATCTCGACCGAAGACCAAGCCAAAACTAGGCGTTCCTGCCTGCTGGTTGGTCTGTCTTCGTGCTCCGCCTGGGCTGCTGCTGGGCTAGCAAGCCCGAGTGCTTGCCTGTTGGCCGGCACACCCGAGTGCTTGCCTGTTGGCTGGCAAATCCAACGTGCTTGCTACTGGACAGCAGGTCTATCGAAATGCTACCTGCCAGCCTACACCGAGATCAAGTTGATGAGTCGAAGTCTGTGCTCAGCGAGGAGCCTCAGATGTCAATCAGGTGTGTTCGTTTCTAGTTGTCATTAGTGCCTATTCATTCAGTTTAAATTTAAAGATTGCAATCGCTGTAATAGCACACCCTATGCCAAGTTGGGTTTATGAAGCAGTTTCATCAAGTTTATCATCACAGCCTACCTATTTACGCACGTGTCCGGGACGCAAGCGCCACCTGTCGGCGTTCGATGAGTCAACATTCCTCCGGCCGAGCGGAGAGCACGAAACTTCTTGTGCGGCGGTCGGCCAGAGCGGTTGTGTTTGAACTATCGCGCGATCTACGATACGTACTTTATTATACAACCTACTTTGTTACCTGTACTTAATAAATCCAATTGTGTTTGCGAGTTTTCATCCAACACTACCCATCGACTACGCCCACAGCAGAAGGATGCAACTAATGATGATGATATCGAGACTGTCCGCCGACATATACATTATCAGCTCAACACTGTTAAAGCAAAAATCATTTTGATAAAACAAAAAAGAAATCACTATGAATTCAATACAGATCAAACATGAAAAGAGTAAGTATACTACCTACCTAGTTAACACTTCATCAAACAAGCCGCCGATTATGAAAATTTCAAAAAAGACGTAATTTCTATAGAAACGAAATTATAGAAAAGTGAACATTTCTCATTATTAAATGTGTAAAACTACCAAAACTTCAAGAATGTGTACTCAGAGCGTCGCCAAACAAGTTTGTTTTTTGTTCTTAAACTTCTTGTTCTTCTTTTCTTAAACTTTGTTCTTCGACTTTTCTTTTCTTAAGAGTTTTAGTGTGAAAACTAACGTGGTAAAAATTACACATTTTAAATAAATACATGGGAACTCTCGTATGATAATATAGTCAGACTTTAAGTTTCGGCCGCGCCCGGCAGCCTCTTCTGTCAGGGCGGAGCGGCGGTCAGTGTGACACGAGCTGCGAACACGGGCGTGTACTCTCGTAGAAAAAGGCCTCCGGACGCGGCCGAAACTTAAGTCACACTGGACTGATTATATCAAACCTGAGTTACCAGTGTATTTATTTTAAATTATTAAGGGTTAAGTTATCGTAACTTGTCGAGTGCGTGACCTAAAGTTATCTCTCTATTAATTAGTTGCATTTCTACGCGTTTAATTACAATCTCGTTGGTAATGCACAAATTGTGCCGTTTTGCTTTTTTTGTTTTTGTATGGGAAAGTGTTTGAAACTCAAATAACACTTCTAGCAATCGCAAAACTGTGACTGTATTTTTGTTCATTGCATGGTTTAATTTTGAGTGCGACCCTTCCAAAGTATTATTTGTGCGATGCCGATGATCGCCAAACACGCTTATAATGTTTTTGAAATGCGGCTTGCGAAACCAAAAACGTTGCACGTAATTTATGAATTTTGAGATTTGAATTTCTTCTCCACATTCTGCTTTAATATAAGCCCAACCGTCGGTAATATACTCTGCTGGGATTAACGAGAAAGCCACAGTTAAAGATATTATCCTTTTTTCTGCCTTACTTTTGGGGTGTCCTAAACTTTTTGCTTTTCGCCAAATAGCCCTGCACCAATGATAATAACAACCAACAATCTTGGCTTCCGGAAACATCTTACTTATGTCATTAATTATAGCCATTTCGTAGTCACAATGTATGTTTTTTACTTGAAATTGCGGCAATCTTGATTGTAGCAAACTAAAAAGTATAATATAACTGTCGACTTTCCGGTCGGACATCAAAGCAAAGAACAGTGGTATTACATTATTTGTTTCAGTGGAACTGTTCACCTCAGCGTGTATTGTGAATAGCTGGTCAAACGGAGATGGGCAGCTCTTAAACGTACCGTCCACAAAAAAATCATTAATTTCGTTAATTTTTTCACGCGAATCATGGTTACATAACTATGTGCATGGTTACATAAATATGCGTTAATGATGCACTACTACCGGTTATTGAATGGCCAGATCGACAACCCTTGCGCGTTAGCTCGCTGTTCGCTGGCGGTGCCGGACCGCCTGCGCCCCGCGCGCGCTTGCGCGGTGCGCCCGCTGTTCCAGGCTGTGCGCGCGCGCACCGACACCGCCCTGTACGCGCCCACGGCGCGAGCACTCAATCTACTCAATGCTCTGCTTGCTCATAGGCCAGACCTGGATATTTTTACTGATAAATATCAGTTTGTTTTACGTACCTGTATATATTTTTTTAGTTATAAATAATGTTATTAGCTGTGTGAAAATAAAATAAAATTGTGTATTTATCATTTAATTATGTGTGTACTTAAATTTTGTTTGTATTTAATCTAATTGTAGTGTTGAAATGATTTAAAAATGATATGTTCTTTTTGTGTGTTTTTAGTACCTAATAATGTGTCTAATATCTAATATTTTATTTTTGTATTGTGGCTGTATGTCGTGTTGGCTAGTGCGTGTTGGCTATGCTGTAAGCACATATCAGCAATTAAAATAAATAAATAAATAAATAAATAACATTATTATTCTTCTACCTTCATTATAATAGTCAGCCAATACGAAATCATACTTTTTGAGAATAACTACTTCTTCTAATTTTCGGAAAACTGTTTTGGATACTCCTTCAGATTTATTCTTTACATCGTATAGTTGATGCGTTACACTCTGAAATTTTGGGATGTCCATTAAAAAATCAAATCCTTTATTTTTAAGATCAAATACTTTTTTGTTGAACAATTTTGGAATGGGTTTGTCAGATTCTTGGACTATCTTCTTCAAGTTCGACATTTCTATTAACGCATTATTTTTGTGTATATCCGGGTTGCAGGCGTGTGTTTTTTTTTTGTCAAAATACAATTGTCACAAAAGTAGAGTCGAACCTCTTCGTCCGTGTCTTTGAAACATCAACTATGAAACGGTGCCGCTTCTTCGAGTTACGAGAAGTCCGATAGAAAAAGGGCAAGGTGGTATTATATCATGCAGATCAGTCGCACACTCTTCGAAGTTTATCCGATAAAAAACCGACAAGCTGGCAATTTTGAGCTGTGGCTGCCGGGACCGGAGTCGGTCTCTCCTGTGCAGCCCTCAATTTCGCCAGCTTATGTCGAATCTTCCCGAGTTCCGACATGTGCTTCATGTTTGTTTCCCTCAAGAGCGTCATCTCCTCCGAGCTGTGTGCTCATTCAGCAGTTCCTTGAAGGAGGCATCACCTGCAGCCTACTTCAAGGCACACACAAACGTGCCCTTCAAATGGTCCGATCTGGTGGCCATCGAGTCTTTTATGACCCTGGCCAGTTCGACGAACTCAGGGGCTTATGGCCTCTAACCCTCACACTCCCTAGACGCTGCTCGCTGGCGAATTCCGCCTCGTAATCGAGGCGCAGCTCCTCGGCTGTCGCGCGACTTAGCTCCGCTCCCGCCTTGGCCATGCCGATGTACTCACCAGTAGTATTCGGCCTGCCTCTGCCTCTGCCTCTCCCTCTCCGGGCAGCGGGTACCTTGGTGGCCGTTGGGCCCTCCAGGGTATTGCTGGATCCGGAGCAGGAGTGGGAGCGGCAGCTGTCGTAGCCCTCCACCTCCAGGCTTTGGCTTTGGTGACTGTGCGTCGCGACACCCAGCGAAAAACGCCAGATGTCGCCACGCATAGCATCTCATCGATCTCCAAAGGAGATCTCCTCCTCTGGTCCACCTGTGAGCTCTCTACT
Source organism: Ectropis crepuscularia (assembly GCA_963693475.1). Lineage (NCBI taxonomy): Eukaryota > Metazoa > Arthropoda > Insecta > Lepidoptera > Geometridae > Ectropis > Ectropis crepuscularia. The sequence continues at coordinate 11,469,360 of OY856368.1, read as the reverse complement.
TAGAAGACAGCTCCCAGGGGGCCCCGCACCATCTAGGCTTCTACGCGTAGAAGCCCTTCTACATGTAGAAGCCTAGATGGTGCGGATCCCTCTCGGATCACGTGTAGAAGCCGTTTCCATCTTACCCGAGATTTGACATCACACAACAAGATGCCGCCGGGGCAAGTTGTTCTGTGATGCCCAGGGTGCACCACGCGGAGGTTCCCGAACCCGGCACCCCTCTTCATAGGAACCTAACCTAACCTAATTGATCCACATTGTATCTTTGGTAGCTGGACAGGCTACCAAACCTGGCTTTGGCTGGACCAAGTCACAGCCGCCCCATTATTAATGGATACATAGCCAGTGACGGAATGGCGCGTATCCATATCATTTGCATTATCTGCGTCACTGTCATCTGTGACGTCTGATGTTTGTGTAGATAGTGTATAGCTCAATTTATACTCATTAGTATTTTGAAAATATTTGAAAAACCTTTTAACTGCACTCCAATGTGTATGATTGTAAAAATTAAGGAAACGACTCACCAGACTGACAGCAAACATGATATCAAATCGACCCGCAATGGCCAGATGAATAAGAGAGCCTACAGCTTCGTTGTATGGTACATCAGATCCATCTCCTCCATCATATTTTTTTCTCTTTGCATCTTGCCGTGGGGTTCAACTGGAACACTGACTTTCGGAACATTTTACCCGTTCTTCAACATCAGACATGCATGCATAGCCTCCTCCCGGAGTATCCAGCCGGTACATTTTGTTGATTATGCTAGCTGTCGCTACAACCTGGTTTTGATTGTTTACATAACGGCCAGTTTTATCCAATTTTACTTGGCCACCACTTCGAATAATCTGACTCACAAATATCACAAATAACTTGCCAGTTTGGGAACATATAAGACATTATTAAACAGGACCTTTTTCTTATGACCTTTATCATTATAAGTGTCCAAGCTTCCTTGCCCTGAGGATTGTACAGATAATTCCTTGTTGTCTGCAACTGTTATTTTCTTAGGGCCAACTCACACCGAAAGAGCGGCGAAGGGCAGCGGAGCGCAGCGACCCGCTCGGTAGAGAAGGCGCGAGGATTCCCGCGACTGCTCGAGAAGTCGCTGGAATGCGCGAGAAGTCGCGGGACTCCGCGCGCCATCTCGAGCCCGCACGCGATGAATTCACGGGTCGTTCTAAGCGCAGTTCACTTTCAATAAAACTCGAGGAAACTTGTGTTTATGCAGTGAAAATGGGTATTTTGGATTTAATTATTATTGCACATATAAAAGAAGAGGAAGAGGCCGAAGACATAAGGAGGGAAAGATTTAAAAGAAAAATAAACTTTTGGGTACACGACGTGTGGAAGAAAAGACATTTGTTTGGCCAATTTCGTACATTTTGCACAAATTTACATCTGTACCGTAAAATGGGGTGGATAGGAACATTTTTGATTTTACCTTTTGATTTTCATGTAGAAATTGGCTTACAATAACACTCAAACTAAATTTACTTTGTGAGTCTAGATTGATTTTACATATTAAACACATCTAAAACAGTTTATTTTCTTTAAATTTGGCATAAAATTGGAAAATGTACACCGTTTCTAATCAGCTTGGACTTGGGTTCAATAGAAACGACATACAGTGTGAATAGAAAAAAATGGATAGGGTTGTCACTAATGCATCATTAGAATTAAGTACCTACTTATTAGGTACTGTGCTACAAATCAACAATATTGTCACAAATACCTATCGAAGGGGTCAACCTATGTGGTTTTTAGTTTTCATGAATTTTGTTAAGTAATTAATTTGTAAATCAGATGTTATGAATTTACTACGTTATGGTTTTCGTCGATTCCATATCAGATTATTTATAATTATAGGTAAGTTATTAGAAAGGTGATGCAGAAAGGTAAGGAGTTGAATGAAAACAAACACAAAAACAGTATTGACAATTGTATTATGTTTATTATCAATTACAACTTACGCTCATAAAGTACCTACACCTTTATATTACCGTAGTATTACTCTTAGTAGGTACTCGTATTAAACATATTAATTACATAAAATTCTTATTTTAGTATTTATTATTTTAATTAGTCTTAAATGACTGAAATACGTAGGCTGAACCTAAAAACTAGGTTGTCTAGGTAGTAGTAGCTAGCTAAACTGGTCATTTGCTGGAACTATTTATTAGTAGGTACCTACAGATTTTCATCCATTAAATCTTTCAGTATGTCAGCGTCATTTTTATAATATGATGGTCGTCGTGTAGAGTCTTAGATAGATCTAATTTTGGAGATATTCTTCTGTTTTTGCTCAAATCAACTTTTACTAGTTTAGGTCTCTTTGCACTTTTTGTTATGTTTTCATCAGCAGTAATTTTTACTTTATTTGATACATTTTCTTCCGGTATAAAAACTTGTAGCTCTTCTACTTTTTGTAATCCGTTGACATTTTTACAGTTAATCTCATTTAACATAAATTCTTCTTCGCCATATTGCATAATATCTTCAAATAGGATAGGTATAGCCTCTAAGTCATCACAAGTCAAGCTCTCTATCGATACAATATTATTTGTTAGACTTTCTTCATGGACTAATTTCTTTTCATTTTTATTTTTTTTGCTATCAAAATCGTCTCCAAATTGAGTGATTTTATTTCTCTTAGAGTTTTCGTCCACATCGTTTTCTTTTTCACTTTTTGTAATAGCCTTTTTTACGTTGTTTGCTACGTTATCTCTGCTAATATTTTCTTTATTTATTTCGTGATTCAAAGATTCATTTATAATTAAAGTTGTTAATGAATACTCTCCACTGGAAGTTGTCGTTTTGTTCAAGTTTTCTTTTTCTAGTTGGTTCTGCCTTTGAGTTTTTTTACCTTTTCCCTTACCCTTGTAAATTTTCACGTCCTTATTTTTAATCTTATCATTTTCATTTATGTCTTTAGATATTTTTGTATTTGCTGTGTTGAAAATTTCTTCCTCCGTTTCTACATATTCTTCATTTGATACACAACCGACACTTCGTCCGGGAATCACTTCTAGTTTTTTTTTACGTTTTGGCTCTGTTATATTCATAGTTCCATATCTCATTTCTTTAAGTATGTCTAGAACGGATTTTTCCACAGCATCTTCATTTTTGTTAGGATCTAATTCTTCAGGCAATCGGCTTAAAACTTGATTCTGATTTATTGGTTTTATTCCGGTCTTTCTAAATCCAGCCATTATATTTTCTTTTGAATTTTCACTAAGATCATCTATTAATTTCTTTAGTAGTCTTGGAAAACATCCTTTTGGAACCGATGCTTGTGTTTTCCCATCAGTTTTCTTCCATTTCAGTAAAATATTTCTCCATGCGATCTTCATCGGACGAAAAAATGCCACGTCCAGTGGCTGAGTAAGGTGCGTGCTATTTGGTGGTAGAAAAACAAAGGATATGTTTTGCTCATGACATAGTCTAATCACATCCAAAGATAAGTGTGAAGAAAGCTTATCGCCTATGAGAACCTTTCTACCTTCTTTGTTTCTAAAGTAAGGCAGCACGATCGTTTTTACCCAGTCTTCAAATAAATTTGCATCGAACCATCCGCTTTGCGATCGGTTGTAGCGTGTTCCTGGTGGTCCATGTTCTGTCCATGTATCATATAAATTTTGAGCCTTATACACAACATATGGTGGTAGTAGGACCCCGTCAGCAGTAGCGGACATCATCACTGAAATAGAGGCTTTGGAGTGATTCATCACCCTCTCAGGATACTTTGTTCCACGTTTTGTAATTTTTTTTTTCCGACCAGGGTCATCCGTCAAATTCGTTTCGTCGTAATTTATGACGTTACAAGACTCTATATTTGTCAAAGAAACTTCCAATTCTTTGAAGTATTCTTTGATTGCCTCCGGCGAGACTGCTGCTCTGTTCTTTTTAATGTTTTGACAATTTCTCTGTGAGATTTTGTCATTATGTCTTTTAAGAAAGCTTCTTACAAAATCAGGGCCTGGCAAATTGTTTTTAAACTTCAATACTGTCCGACCTAATTTTTCTAAATAATGCTTTATAAGGAATCTCAAATCCAAGGAATCTAAAGGATATCCCCAATCAGCACATATGTTTATGTATTTTATTATATGTTCTTCTGTCTCCTCTGACAATACTGTCTGTCCTCCTTGTTTTTTCATAGTTTTGTTACAGTGCCTGTATAAAACGGACTTGTTTACATTGAATTTTTCAGCTACTACCTTGAGTGATACATTTTTATTACTTTTATAGTACTTTACAGCTTCTTCTATAATTTCTTCGTCATATTTTTTATATCTTTTACCTGTTCATAATTACGCGGCATACTACTGACTTTACCTGTAACAATAAGTAAGGCAATATTATAAATAAAAAAATTGGTATAAAGAACAAACAAACCTATTAGCGGCCCGTTCTGGCTTCGCTCGGATAATAACCTAAATACCAACTGCAGCGCCATCTGCTGGGCTGATCCCAAACGTATACAAAAATTCATTCAAATCGGTCTAGCCGTTTAGGAGTTCACTTACAACGGAAAGTGGCACTGATTTTTTAAATATATACTATATATATTTTTACAACAGAAAATTAAAACAATCATACGAAATGTTATTTCACATTTAAAAATGCGTTAAATAAGTGGTCTTCATAATATTTGAGGCAATCAATGCTTGTGACAACCCTGACAATAGAATTTCTAGTAACCCTTTTGTCGTTCCTATTCAACTTCTTTGCGATTCCATTCACACTATACTACGTTCCTATTGAACCCATACTTCGTATCTATTCGCCCCATAGCCGTATCTTTTTACCTCAAATTGAAATAAAATTCTACTTGATTTAGTAATTAGTACCATAACTATGAAAATAATTTAGAATTGTACTTACTTTTACACGAAGCGAATTCCAGAAGCCCTTAAGTATCATTTAATCCACCTCTCACGATTGAATAACACCTCCTTCTATATTAAAAACACTTAGTTTTGAAGAGCTCAAACGCACGTGAAATGGAAGGCAGATTATAAACGTCTTTTTTCATACTTGACGGGACTCGTTCATCAATCGGTGTTGCCATTTAAAAAACATCAGTGTAATGGGAGAATCGATCAGGGTTTGAGTAGATTTTGTGTAACCACTGTCTAGCAATTGTGTTTGAAATAACTTTTTTGTTTTGTGTCTATTCACCCCGCAAACTCTATACACCCCATTTTACGGTATCCTAGCATTCATTATGACTATTATAAAATGAACTATAACAAATTTGAAAGTTTGTTGGAAATTCTCAGGCCACATATTCAAAAACAAAATACCAATTATAGATTGGCTATTTCCGCTGAAGAAAGACTATCGGTCTGCCTCAGGTAAGTAAATAAGTAAAAAGTATATTTATATTCAATTGTATTGTTATTTATTGTTCAACATTAACTCCAATCAACAACACCCCAAAAAAAAACATTGTTTGAAAGAAAATTTAGGCAACAGTTCTTTATTAGTCTGCGACTGCGGTCTTGGGGACATAGACTGATATTCGCCATCTGTGGTAATATCTGTATCTTCTGGCGAACTCGTTAAATTTGAAATTTGTTTCCTTCTTTTTATGAAGGGTTTTATGAATTCTAATTCTTTTTCAAATTTTAATGGGCGTTCTACTTTTCTAGCTGACCCACTTCTACTCTCTCTCTTAATGAAATGCCCTTTCTATAACTATCTCGTAATATCTTCCAAGACTTTTGGCAATCATCCACTGAAAATAGTAGTAATATACTTATTAATATAACAATCTTGTTATGTTTTATGGTTTTTAATTTTTATGATGGTAACATAATAATATACACACACGGACAAAAGTAGACAAACTACCGGGGCTGTTACTCTTGATTTGTCGATATGTGTAACTTATACTGGTGATAATAATTAAATTTTGTTTCAGATTTCTAACTACTGCTATCAGTTTCAAAGCGCTAGCTCACGAGTATCATATGGGATATAGTACTGTACTTCTAATTGTTCACGAAACTTGCTCCGCGATATGGAAGTATTTACGGCCGCGTGTTATGCCAAAACCAACAGCTGAGTTATGGACCAAACTAGCAAAAGAATTTGAAACTCAATGGAATTTTCCTAACTGTATAGGAGCCATAGATGGCAAACATGTTAATATAAGAGCACCTTGGAACAGCGGCAGTCAATTTTATAACTATAAAAAAAATTTCAGTGTAGTTTTGCTAGCCATTGCCGATGCAAATTATCGATTTGTTGTAGTCGACATTGGAGCATATGGTCGCAATAGTGATAGTGGCATTTTAAGCAGCTCCAGATTAGGACAATCATTGAATAATAATACACTGGATATACCACCTAATAAATGTTTGCCAGGTACGACAGAAGCATTGCCACATGTTTTTGTTGGAGATGAGGCTTTTCCGTTACATAAACACATAATGAGACCTTTTCCTGGAAACCAAGTGTCGACAGACGTCGAGAAGAAAATATTTAATTATCGCCTGAGCCGTGCAAGACGTATTGTAGAGAGCAGTTTCGGAATACTAACACAAAAGTTTGAGGTTTTTCAAAAGAGAATTAGAATGCAACCCAAATACCTAGACATTTTGATATTAGCGTGCACTTGTTTACATAATTACCTAAGAAATGATGAAATATTTGAAAACATAAATGAAACAGTGCCAATAAATAGTATATTACAAAATATTCAAGAGGGTTCAGTTTCCCAAGAAAATGCTATGTGTATAAGAGATAAATTTAAGACTTATTTTAATTCTTGTGGTGCAGTTTCTTGGCAAAACGAAATGATTTCCCGTAGTTAAATAGATTTAACATCAAAATGGTGTCAAGTTTTACAAAAGACTGTGCCGTATGTAAACTAACGAGTTTTACAATTTGCTGACGACATCGCAACAATTTAAAGTTATTTTTAATTTTAATTAAAATATAAAAAAAAGATTTATTTTAATTTTCAAATAAAAATACATACCTATTTATATACGTTTTTCTTTTGCTCCCAGCTCAGCAGTGAATCAAATAAATGGGATATTATTAATTGAACATCAAATGAAAATAATCTCACATCAATTTATTTTCAAATATGTATATATAAATATATATCAAATAAATTACTTCACAACAAATAAACTAAATGTTTACCAAAACTAGTACTGCAGATAATTCGAAAATGTACATCAATACTACATTACTTTTTTTCCTCTATTGCGAGACAAATAATATATGACTTTTGCATACAAAAATTACTTTTTTTGATGTACGTTTAAATACCTACCACCCAAATAAAAATAATTAAACTAATACATACCAGACATATTCATTTCAGCGCCCACTTTTTGCCAAGCGTTATTTTTCATATGTTTATCGCTGTAATGCCTTGATTTTATATTGTACAGGCAGTCGTACATTTGCACCAAATAAATAAGCTTTTCTTCATCCATTTCCATTACTTCTGTATTCGTTGCACTGCAAGGAATGAATGCGAAATAGCGAATGCCCGCGCACAACAGACGCACGCGGCGGGCGTCGGGGCGAGGGGCGGGATATTGCCAGCGGCCGCTCGTGACTGCTCGAGCATTCTCGGGAATTCCCGAGAATGCTCGCGCAGGCGCACGGCTCCGTTTATGGAATTCGCCGGAATTCCTGCGGCTCCGCGGGCATCCGCGCGCCTCGTTCGAGTTTCTCATGCGATAATAGTATTTATAATAATAAAAATTAAGTTAAAAATCTCATGACACTGAAACTGCGCTCCGCTTCGCTGCGCTTCGATGCTCTTTTGGTTTGAGTTGGCCCTTAATAGAAGAGGTTGACTCATTCTGAAGCAAATTCTTGTGTTTGGTCATGTGCGAGGTTGCACCGAAGTCCACATACCAGGCATCGTTTTGTGAGTGATGCTACAAATACAGCAGGATATGACGAACTCCTAGTTTTATTGTGTCTTTCGCTTTATATATGTATTCTGCTCTTTAATGGGCATATTTATTGCAATTATAGCATCTCGGTCCTTTAGTTTTAGGTTCTTATCGTTTTTCTGAAACTTTTGTTTACTGCAAATGGAGTCATTTTCAGGCAGTCTTACATTTTGTCAAAACTTTGCTTAACCTTTAGCTGGCACGACCCCGCAGGCGCTATCTCCGTTGTCTGGCAGCCCTCCGCCGCCAGGAGACCCGCAGGTAGGCTTGCCATACGTCCGGAATTTTCCGGACATGTCCGGTAATACAGGTCTTTGTCCGGAATGCGTGGGGAAAGTCTAAACCGTCCGGAATTTCTACAATTAAAGTAAAGGGTAATAAATAAATATAAATAAATAAAACAAAAAATAAATATTATATTTTTATTAAAAATCAAGGTATTAATTAACATTAATGTTCAACAATATTTCAGGGAGCATTATATCAGGAGTAATTGCTTCTGATATTTAATGCTCCCTGAAATATTGTTTAATACTTCCGAATCCTTCATAATCGTTTTATAGAAAACTTCGCAACTCATGGTTTTTAAATTATATTGAGTTATGAGAATCGATTGAATCGACTCTACAGAAAGCCTGTTCCTTTCTTTTGACCATTGTGCTCCCATTAAAGAAAAGACCCTTTCAACATTGGCATTTTGTGCTTGCATCACAAATATATACGAGCATATCTTGGTTAACTCCGTTACTTTTCCTGGTCCAGCTGCCGTCAGGATAATGGTCCATTGCTTATTCGCAATAATCTCAAAAAAATATTGAGTTTGTTGCTTGATCATGGTATTTAAATACCATACAACTGTGATTTCATCGAATAATTTGCTATCATCCAAATTTACCCCTTTACCAATGAGAAACTGTATTGATGGCATAATGTCGTCATACTCAATAGTGTTGTCCTTTTTCATTAATTGAATGGATGCATTCAATAATCTCCAATTCCATTAAAGGCTGCCGCCATTTGATTAAATAGTCCCGACAACATTTATAAGATTTTTGGATGTCATTCAAGAATTCATCTTTCTTCTCTTCGCTGCTACAATTAGAGATCAAATCTCTAACTTTGAGTGGAACGAATTTTGCATCTTCTCTTGCTTTTAGCGTGTCATTTAGTGTTTGCAAAATCTTTGCGATGTCCATGATGGAATTGTTTTCTATTTCTATTTCTAAAATTGTAGGCTGAAAAAAAGCCATCAAGCTATGAACGAAAAACAAATAAGGTTCGCAAAATTCATTTTCGAAAAAGTTTACGAGGACAGTTGGCACATGTGGAGTCGATAGAAAGTACGTTTTCAAAGGCTCATACATTTTGAGAATTCTCTCAACTGCTGGGAAAAGGCTCAGCCACCTTGTCTTACTGTGTGACAGTAACTTCTCATAGTTAACATCAATGTAGTCGCAAATGGTTTTCAGTGCCTCTGTTCTGACAGTGTAAACAGAAAAGTAATTGAAGAGTTTCATCACCAATACGTCAACATCAATTTGTAGTACGTCTGTTCCATGCTGCACGCTATTGTGAAGTACATGAGCCGGGCAGTCAACTCCAATAATATATTTTTTTAATTGATCTTGTAGATTTGTGAGCATGTTTCGCCCCGATGGACGATTTAGTCCACCGAAATTTACATTAGCGTTGTCCGCAGTGAATGAGATGCATTTTTCCGATAAATCATAATATTTTTGTAATGTTTTCATAATAATTTCAGCAATAGTTTCAGAAGTTTCATTCGGGGTACTGTGAATATCCAATAACTTTGTTTGAATTCCTCCATTTTTGCAATCAAAATACTGAATAATTATTGGGAAAATCTTATCGGAGCCATGATTGCTTGCGTCGGTAGAAACTCCGATATAGTGAATATTATTCAATGATACAGTCAGATTTTTAACAACCCATGGACTTATAACACCATTGATGATTGCTTCGGTTTTGGTTCTTGAGCAAGTCATATCGCTCGCAATATTAGAGTCGGGAAAAATTACTTTCATCAGTCGCCCAGTACACTCCATTGAGTTATAGGATTGGTGGTGCTTAACAGTATGAAAAGCGAGCGTACCTTCAGCAGCAGACTGTTTTTGTTTACTCCCTGAAGACGATGATGCAAAACTGTCAGTGACTTTTTTATTTTTTATTTTTGGTTTCAAAAAGGCCCTTTTCAGGGCCGCAAAACATTATATGTTGTTCAATATGTACGCCAAGCAAGGATATGTAAACATTCCTGTGTTCCGGTTTGAAGGGAAATATTTTCAGAGAAAATAAATAAATAAATATTGGTGGACAATTCACACACAACACCATCTGACCCCAAACTAAGCAAAGCTTGTGTGATGGCGGCCAGATAGCTGATATAATACTTATATAGTTTCAAATACATACTGATTATACATAGAAACACCCAGACACAGTGCAAACATTCGAATTCATCACACAAATATTTGTACTGGATGGTGGGAATCCAACCCACGACCCTTGGCTTCGCAGGCAGAATATTTTCGAGAAACGGACGTACATACATACATGTATGTATGTACGTCCGTTTGCTTGGCTTGGCGTACCTACAACGCCAAGCAGAGATATGCAAACATTACTGTGTTCCGGTTTGAAGGGCAATATTTCCTAACATTCCTTAGAGATATTTTCAAGAAATGGACATACATACATACATATTTATGTATGTCCATTTCTCGAAATGCCTGATTAGAAAGTATTGTCATTTATATGCCTGATAGGTAAATGAAAAACAAAATAGTGTTCAAAACTATATATATATTTTTTTTATACTTACACATACTTTTATTTACACAATTACACAAGGGCTGGAATTACTTAACATTTTTTGTTAAATTACACATATTTATATTTACACAATTACACAAGCTGGGATTACTTAACATTTTTTGTTAAATTACACATATGTATATTTACACAATTATTCATATTTACACAATTACACACAAGCTGGGATAACTTAACATTTTTTGTTAAATTACACATATTTATATTTACACAATTACACACAAGCTGGGATTACTTAACATTTTTTGTTAAATTACACATATGTATATTTACACAATTACACACAAGCTGGGATAACTTAACATTTTTTGTTAAATTACACATATTTATATTTACACAATTACACACAGGCTGGGATTACATTTTTTTTTTTTAAATTACACATATTTATATTTACACAATTACACATATTTATATTTACACAATTACATATATTTATATTTACAAGGGAGCTTCCGCCCCTTTTTCTCTTATTCATCCCATCTCTCAATTATCCATCTAATTCACCCATAAAAAAATAATATTAAAAAAAAAATTAAAAAAAAAATAAAAAAATAAATAAAAAAAAAGTAAAAAAAAAAATATAAACAATTATCCATCTCATTCAGCTCTTCATTTACTCCATCTCCTCGTCATCCAACATTCGTTCTTGGAAAGTGCCGCCTAGATATTCACGTGTGTGATAATCTAGCCAACACTTCCCCACACACAAAGGCACTTTACACAACGCGCACATCAGTCGTACCTGGGACCTTATTTTTTGGGCCTTGCATCGGACACAGTACAATCTCTTATGCTCCGCTTTGTTGGCCAATTGTTCGGTGTGGACCGGAAAATGATTGCCCAACTGGAGCCTAAGTGGTTCATCTGTGACGAATGCAGCAGGCCTCAAAGACTCGCGGGGTTGGCCGTACCTGGCGAGCAAACCTTCGGCTACGCCACGCCTAAAGTCTCGGTGAGAGTGCAATCTATGGAGTGGGTTCTTGGTGTAGATTATGAATGCATTTAGAAGACTGGTGTTAAGTAGCCTTCTAAATACCTTCATATACCATTTATTGCATCGCTTCCTCTCAAAAAGAAACGATGACAATTTTTGGTCTTTCAGATCCACTCCACACATGTATCGATTGTACTCCTCCATCGAGATGGGTTTCTCCCTGGCAGCCCCAACGCGTCTTCCTTGCACCATTTCGTGCGTATGGTATGTAGACACTACCGTTACCAGCTTCACGTCTTTCCACGAGACGAGAGCAATGTCACCGCAGTGTCTAGCATACGCTTGGCCCCGGGCAACCTGATTTGGTTTCAAATCCTTTAAAATCTGTGGGACGTCTCTGCGGGTGCGGTTCATCGTACCTAATACATCTGTACACCGGCTTTTGAGATATCTCGTCAAGGGCAACTGGTTGTACCAGTTGTCCATGACGAGGATATGCCCTGCATCCAGATACCCCTCCATGAGTTCCAACACGACTTTCGACATTTAGTAGTTCTACTCTTTCATTCCCCTCAAACACATTTTCTTCTTCTCTATTCATCAGTAACTCTTCTCTTTCAATCTCCTCTACCATATCTTCCAAATACTTCTCTCTTTCCAACATACCTTGGCGGAAGCCCCAAAAATCATCCGCAAAATTCCCCCTCTCAATGCCGTCTTCGTTGTCATCGCCGGAGTACATGTCGTCGCCATCACCCTCACTACCCGAATCAATCTCGGCGTCAATCAATTGGCTGATTTGGATGTCGCTGAGGGGCAGCGAACGGCGGGCTTTCACTCTACGACGGCCTTGGGACGAAGACGGCGATGCTTGTAGCCGCTGTAAAACAAAAAAAATTAGAAACACAGTGATGGTAGGTGAAGTAGAGAATTGATAGGATAAAAAAAGGGGTAAAGGGGTTACAAAAACTTGACTTACACTTCCACTCGCAACTGGAGTTACGCGGAGTGCCCCACGCGACGGCGGCGTTGCTTGTAAACCTTGTAAAACAAAAAAAAATTAGAAACACAGTGATGGTAGGTGAAGTAGAGAATTGATAGGATAAAAAAAGGGGTAAAGGGGTTACAAAAACTTGACTTACACTTCCACTCGCAACTGGAGTTACGCGGAGTGCCCCACGCGACGGCGGCGTTGCTTGTAACCCCTGTAAAACAAAAAAAAATAGAAACACAGTGATGGTAAGTGAAGTAGAGAATTGATAGGATAAAAAAAAGGGGTAAAGGGGTTACAAAAACTTGACTTACACTTCCACTCGCAACTGGAGTTACGCGGAGTGCCCCACGCGACGGCGGCGTTGCTTGTAACCCCTGTAAAACAAAAAAAAATAGAAACACAGTGATGGTAAGTGAAGTAGAGAATTGATAGGGTAAAAAAAAGGGGTAAAGGGGTTACAAAAACTTGACTTACACTTCCACTCGCAACTGGAGTTACGCGGAGTGCCCCACGCGACGGCGGCGTTGCTTGTAACCCCTGTAAAACAAAAAAAATTAGAAACACAGTGATGGTAAGTGAAGTAGAGAATTGATAGGATAAAAAAAGGGGTAAAGGGGTTACAAAAACTTGACTTACACTTCCACTCGCAACTGGAGTTACGCGGAGTGCCCCACGCGACGGCGGCGTTGCTTGTAACCCCTGTAAAACAAAAAAAATTAGAAACACAGTGATGGTAAGTGAAGTAGAGAATTGATAGGATAAAAAAAGGGGTAAAGGGGTTACAAAAACTTGACTTACACTTCCATTCGCAACTGGAGTTACGCGGAGTGCCCCACGCGACGGCGGCGTTGCTTGTAACCCCTGTAAAACAAAAAAAAAATTAGAAACACAGTGATGGTAGGTGAAGTAGAGAATTGATAGGATAAAAAAAAGGGGTAAAGGGGTTACAAAAACTTGACTTACACTTCCACTCGCAACTGGAGTTACGCGGAGTGCCCCACGCGACGGCGGCGTTGCTTGTAACCCCTGTAAAACAAAAAAAAAATAGAAACACAGTGATGGTAAGTGAAGTAGAGAATTAATAGGATAAAAAAAGGGGTAAAGGGGTTACAAAAACTTGACTTACACTTCCACTCGCAACCGGAGTTACGCGGGGAGGCCTACGCGACGGCGGCGTTGCTTGTAACCCCTGTAAAACAAAAAAAATAGAAACACAGTGATGGTAGGTGAAGTAGAGAATTGATAGGATAAAAAAAGGGGTAAAGGGGTTACAAAAACTTGACTTACACTTCCACTCGCAACTGGAGTTACGCGGAGTGCCCCACGCGACGGCGGCGTTGCTTGTAACCCCTGTAAAACAAAAAAAAATTAGAAACACAGTGATGGTAGGTGAAGTAGAGAATTGATAGGATAAAAAAAGGGGTAAAGGGGTTACAAAAACTTGATTTACACTTCCACTTGCAACTGGAGTTACGCGGAGTGCCCCACGCGACGGCGGCGTTGCTTGTAACCCGTGTAAAACAAAAAAAAATTAGAAACACAGTGATGGTAGGTGAAGTAGAGAATTGATAGGATAAAAAAAGGGGTAAAGGGGTTACAAAAACTTGACTTACACTTCCTCTCCCAGCCGTAACGGCGACCATCGTTGGTGGCCTCCCCGTAAAATGCAGAGACCCACGTGGCGTCATCGTATATGCATATTGCGGCACAATTATGACTTGCCCTTCGTCGTCGTCGCTCATTGGTTGATTTGCTTGATTCTCTTGCGGATCCATTTTATATAACTGTGAACAAAAAAAGTAAAATAATGAAACCACAGAAAACTTACAGCTGGTCTAGTCGGGAGAACGACGACTGCCGATCAGGAGACCCTGGGTTCAAACCCCACACGAACCACTGTCCTTTCGAAGTCATGTGCGTAATGCAGCTAACCTAAAAAATGGTGTGAAGGAAAACTTCGTGACGAAACATGTATTGCGTCATCCACCAACATATGTAACTACATAAAAATAAAAACACGCTTGAAAAATGTGCGTAATGCAGTTAACCTAAAAAATGGCTGGTGTGAAGGAAAACCTGGTGACGAAACATGTATTGCGTCATCCACCAACATATGTACCTACATAAAAATAAAAACACGTTTGAAAAATGTGCGTAATGCAGCTAACCTAAAAAATGGTTGATGTGAAGGAAAACCTGGTGACGAAACATGTATTGCGTCATCCACCAACATATGTACCTACATAAAAATAAAAACACGCTTGAAAAATGTGCGTAATGCAGCTAACCTAAAGACTGGCTGGTGTGAAGGAAAACCTGGTGACGAAACATGTATTGCGTCATCCACCAACATATGTACCTACATAAAAATAAAAACACGTTTGAAAAATGTGCGTAATGCAGCTAACCTAAAAAATGGTTGGTGTGAAGGAAAACCTGGTGACGAAACATGTATTGCGTCATCCACCAACATATGTACCTACCTAAAAAAAACACGCTTGAAAAATGTGCGTAATGCAGCTAACCTAAAAAATGGTGTGAAGGAAAACCTGGTGACGAAACATGTATTGCGTCATCCACCAACATATTATGTACCTACATACAAACAACAACTCAAATTTCTTGAAATTGGAAAAATAACGATTTACTAAAAAATACATATTATGTATTATAGATTATCAATTATCTGCAATAATCCGCATAGGCAGGCACATACAAATATAACATCCTGTATCGGATGTTGGCTTGGCTTGGTTGGCTAACCACGTGGAAGAACGAGGTCACGCACACATGCGAGCGACAGCGGCGTCTATGTGTGCGTGGGTTTTAGGACGCTTCCATCCTTTTCGTCAATTTTAGACAAAAATAAAGAATATTATAAGAAAAGTAACGAATAAAATGGATTCTACGATATATTTACTACTAAAATATAGATATTTCTAAGACACCCCAAACAAAAAAAAACAGTAAAATCGATAAGCAAAACCAAACGATCGTTCAATTTGCTCGCGAACCAGAAAGTACTAGATGTTTTTACTCGATGTTTTATCAGAATATATAAACCATCATACTATTGTAATTATGAAAAAGGCTAGGGGAAATACTCCTAAAGTGTATGATAAATAGTCACTTACCGATTATTTAGCTGGAATTTATATTTCACACAATTTGTTGCGACCGTCCACGAACACTGAATGACGCCAACTGGCAGAGCAATGGCGCCGTTTTCAACGGTCGATGTCTAAAAATAATTCTACTACGTCAATTCTACTATTGGTACCAGTTGAAAGGTTATTTCAATAGGTCGTATATGCATAAAAAGGTTATGGTTAAATCCACCTTCATTTATAGAAAATAACGATCCCAAGCAAAAACCGGTTTTGTAAGTCATATGACTCAATCCGATTTCAACGGACACGCAATGTTGTGAGTCATATGACTCCATCCGATTTTGAACAAATCAAGGGGACAAGAAAAAATTGGACTGATGTCTCACCTAGGACCTGCTATACGTCCATTTGAAATAATGTCTATAGATACAATAGGTGGATTTGGAGGGTCTAGATCTACAAAAAAATACATGCATCTCTTAGTAGATCATTTCACTAGATATACTTATATTGTTAATTGAAAGACACAGAACTCAAACGATTTCATTAAACTTGTTAAAAAGGTTACAGAAGACAACCATAATATCGATATGATCCTGACAGATCAGTATCCAGGCATAAATTCCAAAGATTTTAAGCAATTTCTAAAAAATCTAAATATACCAATTGTTTTCACATCAGTTAATGCACCATTTTGAAATGGAATAAATGAAAGACTCAACCAAACACAGGTTAATAAAATAAGGTGTAAAATCAATGAAAAAAAAAATAAAGCAGCCTGGTCAACACTTGCACACATATGTGTGGAGAAATACAATGAAACCGAGCACACGGTTACAAATTTTACACCTGTTTATTTGTTACAAGGAAATATAATTACTTTGCTACCACGTGAAAATAAAAAAAGAAAACACACGAATGATGGGATTAAATCCCGGCCCTGGCTTCACTGAACATCGTGCCGGAACACGGCCATAACTGACCGTTTGGCGAGATGGATTTCTTCAGTGGGTGGTAAATAGCCACGGCCGATGCCTACCAGTATAGCGAGTCGAAAACTGCACATAACTGAATTAGTCATTAGTGCAAGGCTTGGGATACTGTGATTCAAATATGGTAGGTTCAGATTGTGAACCCATCTGAATACCACTAGCAATGGTTTACAATAAAAGATCCGATCCACTTATTTTGCATTACAGATTGTATTTTGGCACTTTTATAATATACATTTATATTCAATTTATCAAAATGCAATCAATAAGATTTAAAATTAGATCGAATATAGAAATCCACTGTAGGCCAACCACCGCTAAGAAGATTAGAATGATATTGACGATTTCCCTTCATGCTTTTTTAGGCTTAGGACTAGCACAATTTTTATCTGTAGTATAAAAATTGTGGCGCATTTAAAAATCGCCATATATACAATGATTTTATGTACAGGGCTCGCTAACAACTTATCTAACTCAACCTAACCTAAAAACATATTTACATATTTTACTTATTTTTTATTATTTACATATTTATATATCGACTCTTTTCGGATTTAGATTCGCATTTAAAAAGGCGAGCTGTTCCACTTTGTGAGTTTTTAAATTGCACCTTCTTTGGCTCACTATCATTCCTGTTTTAGAAAAAAGGCGCTCACATGGCACAGACCTTGCGACTATATTACATTTTGTCTGAAAAATTTTGTCTGTTTCTTCTTTTTCAGTAACTCATCGAACCTACCCCAAGCGCTAACATCTTTTACTTCGTTCGTTTTTTCTACTTCATCAGACGGGCTCGTATCTTTATCGCGGTCTATCAGACCAATAATTAGGTTATGGACGTGTCTTTTAATATCTGCATATATGCTGCATCATTTTGGAAGCCAAAATTCTTGATTCGGGGGTCAAGTAAACTGCATAGTGCAAATATTTTGCTGAACTCGATTCTGGGAAATCTTTCAGTGAGACCGTTTTTCAAAGATTCTACAATTAGTTTCACGTTAGGTTGGTAATGGCTATACTCAGTCTTTTCCAAAAAATCTTCGCAAATTGATTTTAGGCAGTTTGTCATTACTATAACTAAACTGCCGGTCATATTAGATTTCAGCAATGCTTTCAACAATGTCGACTTCGACATTTTGCTAGCCCTCCTTCGCTCTCTGAACATATCTCCATCCGCAATTGACTGGTTTCATAGTTATCTGTTTGGACGCCGGCAGCGTATCCGCATTGATGACTCCTACTCCTCATGGTGTAGTGTATCTGCTGGTGTTCCTCAGGGCGGCGTGCTATCTCCACTTCTATTTGCAATTTTTATTAACTCTATTTCAAAGCACTTGACGTCCTCATATCACCTCTATGCAGACGATTTGCAAATTTATATTCAAGCACCGCTGGATTGCTTACATGATGCTATTGAAGCCACTAATACCAATCTAATGAGCATATTAAGCTGGAGTAGATCTTACGGCCTTTCAGTAAACCCCAATAAGACGCAGACAATTGTTATTGGGAGTTCCCGCATGATCTCTAAAGTAGACTGGTTCCGGCTTCCACAAGTAATCTTTGACGGAATCCCTATCTCTATAAGCGATAATAGACAATTTTCATGGGACCCTCAATTGGCAGAAGTTAGTCGCAGAGTTTTTGCTTCTGCAGCGTCTCTCAGGAGACTCCGTAATTTTCTTCCCATCGCTACCAAGACTGCGCTAGTAAAATCTCTTCTATTCCCAATATTGGACTACGCAGATGTTTGCTATTTGGATTTAACTGGAGAGCAATTAGACAAACTCGAACGCCTACAAAATTTTTTCATCCGGTTCATATTCGGTTTACGAAAATATGATCACGTTTCTCATTTTCGTCAAAAGCTCAAATGGTTACCAATTCGCCTTCGCCGTAATTCTCACATTTTGTATTTTCTTTATAAAATTCTATTCAATCCTACCACACCTTTTTACCTGAAGAAGCGGTTTAATTTCATTGAACCGAAATCCTGTCCCCTTCGTTCTACCCGATCTCTCAAATTAAACTTTCCTACCTCTACGCATTCTAATCTTTCCTTTTCTAAATCCTTCACTGTGCAAGCTGTCCTACTGTGGAATTCTCTCCCTCTGTCTGTCCGGCAAGCTAAGTCCCTGCAAATTTTCAAAAACCTTGTTTATAACCATTTTCTTACTTTCCCCTAATGGGTACGCTATGTAACTTCTAAATTGTACTTGTAAATATTTATGTATTTATTTTATATATTTATGTATAAGTATTTATGTTATGTTAGGATAGATATATTTTGTTTATTTTTATTTACTATGTATATATATATGTATTTTTTATAGTTGTTAGTACTTCTATACCAATACCACCTACACTTATACGATTTCTGTCGCAAGTTTTCCATACAAAGGTTGCCTGGAAGAAATTGCTTTAAGCAATAAGGCCGCCCTTTACACTGCCATTTACTATGTACAAATAATACTAGCTTAAAATAGACTAAATTAATGTTTAATTTAAGTCTGTTACTTGTATAATTATTTATTATGATTTTATGTATACTTTTAGACTTAATGTATTTTTTCTTAATTAATTAGTTTTTGTTAAGACTATGTATTTTTGGTGGGTGTAATAAAGCATTATATTATTATTATTATTATACACTCATTTATTTTTCTTCTTAATTTCTAAGTTTTTTACAATAGATATATAAAATAAACATTATAAAAAACTTAAAAACTAGGGTGCCGCCAGCAGCGGGGCAGGGCCCAAGCTACCGGTGGTTAGGGCTGCAGAGTGAGGAACCTCCTGACGATGCGCGCTGTGTCAAGGATGACTGCCTTCTGCATCTGGCCCTTAACCCAACCGTCTAGCGAAAGTCTCTTTAGATGTTGGTCGAGACTCTTCGCTATAAGGCCGTTTGCCGACACGACTATTGGGACTATGATCGTCGAGTCAACATCCCACATGGCGGTAACCTCATGAGCCAAGTCAAGGTACTTGCTCAGCTTGTCCTTCTCGGCTTTCACGAGGTTCTCGTCATGTGGTACGGTGATATCGATGATCACAGCCCGGCGCTGAGACCGGTCTACCAGCACGATATCAGGCTTATTGGCGACAATAGTCCTGTCCGTGATGATAGAGCGGTCCCAGTAGAGCAACGCACGACCATTCTCGAGAACTGGCAGAGGTGCGTACTTATAGTACGGCACCTCGGACTCGACAAGGCAGTATCGAAGAGCAAGTTGCTGGTGGATGATCCTGGCTACTAGGTTATGTCTGTGCAAGTACTCGCCGTTAGCAAGATGCGAACAACCGGAAATAACATGACGAAGTGATTCGCCTGGACGGCGGCATGCCCGACAAATGTCGACCGTACCGTCCTTCATTATGTATTTCCGGTAATTGTTCGTCTTGATAACTTCGTCTGCAATTGCACAGGCAAAACCCTGGGTTTCTCCGAAGAGGTCCCCGAAGCGCAGCCAGTTCACCGACGCGAGCGGATTCACATCGGGTCCCGTCAGGGCCCGATAGAATCGTCCGTGTAGCTCCTTGCTGTTCCATACCTCCTTGCGATCATCAGTGCTGAGCACCGATGGTTTGCGCCAGTTCTCGTTTGCCAATGAAAGAGGCGTGAAGCTCCTGTCAACTGCCACAACATCGCGATGCATCCCGGACTCACTGTTGCGGAAATAATCCCTGAGACTGCATACTTCGCGGTTGTGAAGGTTCTTGGCATTTAAAAAGCCTCGACCCCCCCCCATTTCCACGGAATATACAGTCTCATAACAGACGAGCGCGGGTGTAGCATGCGGTGTGTTGTGAGCAGTTGACGGACCTTTCTATCCAGGGCGTCGAGCTCAGTCTGAGTCCATCTCAGTATGCCAAAGGAGTATATCAGCAGAGGCATTACCCAACCGTTGAAGGCTCGCGCCTTGTTACCGCCTGACAAAAGACTTTTAAGTACTTTTGTCAGCCGACAAAAGAAGCGCTCCTTTACCGATTTCTTAATGTCATCTGCTGATATACCCAACGACTGTGACATACCGAGATATTTGTAGGTCTCGTCTTCGGAGAGGGATCTGAGAGTTATAGTCTCAGAAAGTTGTAAATTCTCTGAATTTACTACTTTCCCTCGCTGTACATGCATGACCGCACACTTGTCGACACCGAACTCCATCTTGATGGCGTTACTAAAAACCTCTGTGGTTTTTAATAGCTCCAACAAGTCTTGGCGTTTCGGTGCAAAAAGTTTGAGGTCGTCCATGTACAGCAAATGAGATATAACCTCACCTCCTCTACGAAGACGATAGCCTAACTCTGAATCTTTCAGCAGAGTGCTGAGAGGATTCAGACTTAGGCACCACCATAGGGAACTCAGACTGTCTCCCTGAAATATTCCCCTTTCAATCTTTATCAAGTCCTCCGAAACAAACGAGCTTTCTACGCTACCTGGTTGACGAAAGACTGTGACCCACTGTCCCATGCATTTGCTTAGAAAAATTTTTAGAGTTGGGTTTATTTTGTACAACTCTAAAACTCTTTCTAGCCACGAATGGGGCACCGCGTCATAGGCCTTCTTATAGTCAATCCAAGCAGCGGAGAGGGCTCCCTTGTTTCGTTTGACTTGTTGGCAAATGGTCGTGTCAATGAGGAGTAGCTCCTTAGTACCACGGGACCCAATCTTACATCCATTCTGAGAGGAGGCGTTATAAAACGTTATTTGCGACAATATGCGCGTTAATTTTTGCTCTCAGAATGGATGTAAGCAGCTTATAGATGGTAGGCAAGCACGTGATGGGTCTGTAGTTCTTTGGTTCCGTGGTACTACCAGACTTATGGAGCAGGAAGGTGATTCCGGTGGTCATGAAACTAGGAAGAGAACCCGTCTCGAGGGCTTCTTGGAATTGTGTTGCCAAACGCTCATGTGAGCATCGAAACCATTTAATCCAGAAGTTGTGCAATCCGTCCGGCCCAGGACTTTTCCAGTTCTGAGCCGTCCGGATAGCACAACCAACGTCTTCGAAGTCTATTGAAACAGAATCCATGGTTTCGATAGACTCACACGCACGCTCGACAACACGCATCCAAGTTCCCTCTGTGTGCTCGACAGGCACCGACCAGATGCTGCGCCAGAAGTTTTTCGTAGCGCTGGCATCCGGTAGCTGCCCATCGCTCACACGTCGACTAGTTCCCTCCCAGTTTCTATACACCTTCCTTTGATCACTTTGGATGTCGCGATTTTGCCGATATCGACTCACACGCTCTCTGTAGCGGCGAATACGGTTTGCCCACGCATAAACTTTCTGCTTCAGATAGTCAATGCGTTCCGTAACATTGACTAGGTAGTGCTGGGGACTGATACCAGTCCCAGCGAATGCCTGTGTCACGAAACGCATGACTCGACTCGACTCGAAGCAGATTAGCTTTGCTATAAGAGTCCTGAATGTGCTGATACGCCGTTCTATTCGCACTTGCCATGCGGGTGTATCTCCGGCGTTTCGCGTTGTACGGCCAGTGTCTGGGAACTTGACACGTGCAACGCGACACGCCGCGATAGCACCACAGTACAGAATAGAATGGGTATCAGTCAAATCTTTGCTAGTACCCAGGTATGGCACTAGCAAATTATTCAGGGCTCCCATCAAAGCCAAATTCCGTTTATGGGTGGGTAAACGTGGTAAGCGCGGCCTAGAGTTTGGTGTGAGTCGATATTGGAAGATCGCGTCTTCCAAAGCACTCCTCAGTTGCCCTCTTACCTGGTCAGATACATTACTACTCGCCGAGTCTTCCTCCTCGATGTCGGGGTCGGCCGGCGCCGCAAGTGTCACCACTGACGCTGGCACTGAGGCTAGTGTCAGAGTCGACGACGCGGCGGGCGGATCCCGGGACGAGGCAGAAGCTGGGCGAGTATGTTGTTCCTCCAGGCGTAGTCGATCAAGTACCGAGTCATCCAGCAGCTTGCACCGGCGAATGGCTCGAACTTGATCTGAAAGCCGTTGTGCGGACACGGCGACGGTTGGTTCGAGGGCCTGAAACAGAAGCAGCATCCTGGCACAGTACGCGGTCAGGTGGGTTCCTCCCTCTGTAGCCCTGTAATAGGCGCGCATGCAGTTCTCATTCATTTGCTGAGTCCATCGCATGCGACGCACTACACCACCGGTAGCGGGGGCCGGGCGCGAGGCAGAATGCCTCACAGGCCCCAAGCGTGCCGGCAGCGGCGGACGGCCTCGACGTCCTGCTCTTCTGGGCGGCGGGGTCCGCGTCGTGTCCTCGTCACTCGATGAAGCACTAGTGCCGCGGGGTGTCACAAAAACTTCGTCCCCCGACGACGAGTTCGATGATGACGGTGACGGGACACGAATTGGTGTTGGTCGTGCGTTTACGGTATCCGCTTCATTTTTTCGTCTTGACCGTGTTAACATTATTTACGTTGTTGTATCCATTTCTTGTCTTGATTTGTTTACAAAATATTGAAAAGTTTTTGATGAGTTTTGGTTGTCAAGCTGTTGTCAAAATGCATGGCGCAGTTTTCTATGGAAAATTAGGTCTAATTGATATAGTTTTGTATATTTTTTGTATTGCTTGAAGTTTCTTTGATCAGTTTTCAGTAAATATGGACTATAAAATGAAAAGAAATGGAAAAAACTGAATAAAATGAAACACTGCACGAAAAGAATGTGTAGAGGTGACAGCGGTTTTTTTTTTTTTTTTTTTTTATTATTATTATATATTGGTCGCCACTAATTGAAGAAGTTACTTCTTCAAAAGGGTTCAAAATTTCACACAGCTGGTTCGCTGTTTTCCATTCATCGGTAGAAATCACAGGCCAGTCTTTATCTATCATAGCCATGCAATGTTTTACAGCTTCTATCAGAAAGCAAAACCTTCGTTACATGAAAAATGTTGAATTCCAGCGAGTTGGAACTTGTTGTATTAAGCGTTTTGGTTCTCCGCTGTCTGGCATGTTTCGGATTTGGTAGCTGAGAAGCATATCTAAGGCTGACGTACTTCGTTTAAAATAAGCAACATTTTTTTTTTATATTTTCAATTAATGCATCCACAGGTTTCAATGCATGCGTGACTATAATGGTTTAGGGTGTGAGCATAGCACCCATATCGCTTCCAATTCAGATCTTCAATAGCTTTTTCTATATTTCTAGCATTGTCTGATATTGCAAAAATTACTTTTGTGGTTAATCCGTAGTAGTCCGTAACTTTTTTAATTCTTGCGATAAATTTGCGCTCGTATGACGTTTCTTTATATTTTTGCATTCAAGTAAAACTTGCCGAGGCTCAAAATCTATGTCTATATAATGGGCAGTTACTGCTATATAGCTTTCGGTTTGAGATGATGTCCAACAGTCTGTTGTTAGACAAACGGAGCGTATATCCTGAGCAGCAGTTTCTCTAACTTCAGCTAAACATTTCTCGTATAGAGCCGGTATCATGGCAGCCGAAATTGCTTTCCTACCGGGGAGAGTGTAGCCTGGTATGTTTTTAGCAAATTTTTGAAGCCTTTATCTTCGACTATACTAAACGGCTGATAGTCACTTATAAATAACTCCAGCAAATCTCGGTCAATGCGCTTTCGTTCTTCAGGGGTGATTTTTTTTGTAACGTAAGTTTGCATAGTTCTTTGATGTTTCCGGAAAGGTTCTAAATCACAACTACCTGAACTAGCGCTAACTGTCACCGCACTAGAAGATGTGGTCGTGGCTGCTCTTATCGTGTTTGCTTGTTGAGGTAGGTGGTCAACTTCATTATTTGAAGGTGGTTGCCTAAAGTCAGTTTGTTGTGCCAAAAAAATAGACGCATGAGCTTTTTTCAAATGAGAATTCAAATTCCCTGTCGATGTTTTATATGATAAAGTCTGTTTACAATATTTACAAATAGCTAAAATATTGTCTTTTTTCTCAAAATGAGTCCACACTACACCCTTTCTGCTAGACATTTTTCTTAATCTCAATAACGTTTAATATTAAAGATTTTTGCAACACTAATAATCACTTACTTTATATATTTACACTTTTTATACTTAATACTTTAAACTATACACTCAACTTACTATTTTGTACAATTATCTAGTCAATTATCTATATAAATGTCATCCATACCCCAGTCAAAGGCTAAAACAAAGCGATAAACTAAAAACTTCTTAACACACCGCTCGAACAAAACAAAGTTTCTATGTAGGTTTATGTTTCAAAACAAACACGCCATGACACTAACGTCAACTGCACGCGCATGTTTTACTTAAATAAAAACCAATTCTAGATTGCATTACTTTCGTAAAGTAATCTCGACCTTATGTTTAAACCAGTAAAGTGTTACTAACCTAACCTGTAATAGATCATATTATAATGGATGTTATTCGCGCATGCGCGAAAACTTCTGTCCAAGTATCCATTATAGGTTGATCTGTCAAACTTTATTACTTAATATATAATAATAAGCCTTAGCGTGATAGAAATAAGGTTGTTTTTGGTTTACCTTTTATGTGAATATTCAGAAATGTTTCTGGTCATTATGCCACCAGCCAGCCAATATTCGCTCCGTCTCTGTTTTGAACGTGACGAATCACTTAGTTAGAGAGAGATGGCATAATTATTTTGGTTATTGTTGGCAGCGTCGCGCATCACCGTCAGTTGTTTGTACCTGTACCTAGTAGGTACCTAGATAACTGATAACCGTTGCTAGCTATGCCAATATCGATGCGGTACGTTAGAGGAATGACAACCGTTTTCAGTTACGTTTCGCTATAGCGGACACATGTTTAGCTTCCATTTTTTTCTACTGTGCTATGAACAGTGTCTTAGATTGCAATAAATCTAATTTATTATTTAAAGACCACTAAGCCTTTTATTCAACATAGGCTTGTGGTCCTTCGAAGTGAAAAGTACCAGTGCAAGTGTTTTCTTCATTTTTTGCGCGTCAGAAAAGAAGATACGTTGACTTGCTATATCGAGTCGGCGTGGGTTGTTCGACGCCGGGCGAAGTTGCATGCAGCCATTTCTCGCATAGCTCGCCTATATGCGGGTGCGAGGCATCAATTTCGACGCTATATCGTCGGGTTTTCAGCGGTGATTCTTGCAAAATCTATAATTTTGGACAAGAAAACATCATCAATTTCAACATTTCAAAAGGCGGTGGATATAAAAATTTCCAGCCATAGACAAGAGGAAATCGTGAGTTTGTTCCTTTTCTTCACATAATTTGCCACTTGAACGTCATACGTCAAGATTTTTTCCCATCTGTCACTGTCGTGGTGACGCTGTCAAAAGCAAATTTTCGCTTGTTCGAGTTTGTTTCCCGCGTACAAATATAATTTTGCGGCCTTTTGGTTAAATTACGAAGTGCAGTGCTAGAAATAAGCAGTGTTATCTTTAGTGGCGGCTAGATTTAAGCGTAAACAGTGCGGCAAAGTGTTATAATGGCAGACACGGAATTAAAACGCTTACGGAACAGACGAGGACAATGCAAAAGTACCATTACTCGCATTGAGAATTTTACTGGCGATCCTATAAACGTAGCTTCGTCTACTATAGACACGTTAGAATCTCGACGTGATAAGTTATTAAGTACACTGAAGGACTATGAGAGTGTACATTTAGATATCTTGAACCTAGATGCTAGTGACAATGAGGAGGTAGGTATCATTGAAGATAAGTATTTCTCTGTGCTAGGGATGATCAATTCCACTTTGCGGCAATTGAAAACTCAGGTACATTCTGAGAAGCATTCTATTTCTACTTGCAAATTGCCCAGCATTGAAATTATATCGTTTGATGGCAAAGATTTCACTCAGTTTAAACCATTTATGGACATGTTTAACGCTGTAATTGATAAGAACCAATCCTTATCTAATGTGCAAAAGCTATTTTATCTTAGAAAATATCTACTAAAAGATGCTTTGTCAGTAATTATCAATTTACCTCTTGTCAATGATTCATACCCTGAGGCAATAAATTTATTAGAAAAACGGTTTGACAATCCAGCCCGAATTATCTCTAACCATATTAACATCCTTTTGGACTTGCCCCAAATGCAGAAGGGTACTGCACCTAGCATCAGGACCTTTATTTCTGACGTACGTCAACAGTTAAATGCTTTAAAAAATCTGGAGCAGCCTGTTGAGTCTTGGAACATGCTGTTACTATCTGTGTTGTCACGGAAACTTGACAGCTACACTAACCGTGCATACCATCTTGACAGGACAACTCTGGACAATCTGCCCACAATGAAGGAGTTTTTACACTTCTTAGAAAAGAGAGCCGTCGCATTAGAGGACAGCTCTCCCTTTAAAAATGCCTGCTATGAAGGTAAGAAATCATATAATTCTTATGAAAAGGTTTCCAATATTGGAACCAAACCTGAAGCCAAGTCTATAACTTGTGCATTTTGCAAAGATAGCCTAATACTTATGCCCTAAATTTAAAATGGCGCCAATTTCTCAGCGCACAAAGTTTGTTGCGGATATTAAACTGTGTACTATATGTCTGAGAAGTCATATTGATAAATGCAAATATTCTTTTAGATGTCAAATCTGCAAACAAAACCACAACACTCTTCTGCATGAAGGGAAGCCAAAACAAGATGAAGTCATAGCTTTGCATTCTAACCTATCTACCAATCAAACAAATATTTTATTGCCTACTATAAAGGTAAATCTCATTGACAAATCAGGTCGTGAAATTCAAGTAAAGGCTTTACTGGATTGTGGTAGCCAAGTATGCATTGTAAAACGATCACTTGTAAAACAATTGAACTTGACCCCTATGGCTCAAGATTCCAATATTATTGGTTTGGGCAATACACCAAACAAAGTAAGTGAGTGTGCTGACATATTGTTACAATCGCCTCTCCATAATGTAAAATTCTCAGTAAAATGCCATGTTGTAGATTCTATAACTTCAAATTTGCCACAAAAATATATTGATGTAAAGAAATGTAAAATTCCTACAAATGTTGTACTTGCCGATGATGGGTTCTATAAACCCTCAGATATTTCCCTACTATTAGGGGTAAATTTTAATTCCAAAGTGATAATTGATGGCATTGTCAAATTAGACAATGGCCTTGTTTTGCAAAACACATTATTTGGCCATGTTATTACTGGCAGTGTTAAAAATGAATGTGAACCTTACACTTCAAATGTGAACTTGGTCACAAATTTTATTATTCAAGAAAAAGCCAATGACAGCTTAGAGAACATTATGAAAAACTTCTGGCAATCAGAGAAGATGCCAGAAGAAACAAATATTCAAAACGAAGAGTTTCAAAAAGCTGAAAAATGTTTTAAAGATTCCATAAAATTACAGAATCATCAGTTTTCATTAGATATTCCATTAAAAGTTCCTTTAGAAGAATTAAATATTGGTGATTCCTTCTCACTTGCATTACAAAGGTTTCACTCGCTTGAAAAGAAATTTGCGACCAATCCTCAGTATTTTCAAAAATATAAACATTTCATTGACGAGTTCGTACAGTTGGGACATGCCAAGGAGGTTGACATTAGTCAATACGATGTATATAATGACCCCGTGTATTTCCTAGCGCACCACGCAGTTCTGAATGAAAGTAGTAAAACAACTAAGCTGCGAGTAGTTTTTGGTGGTAATATGAAAACAAAAAATGGACTTTCTGTCAATGATGTTATGCTTAATGGACCTATAGTTCAAAATGATTTGTTTAACATACTCCTGCTTTTCAGAACTTACCAGTACACACTTATGTGCGATATAGAGAAAATGTTTAGAATGTGCTTAGTTGATAAAAAATTCAGGCCTTTACAAAATATTCTGTGGAGAGATCATCCTACCAAACCTATTATATGTTTACAGTTACAGACTATTACTTATGGTCTTAAAGCCTCAACCTTTTTAAGCACAAGATGCCTTATAGAGCTTGCTAATTTGCATCAGGACACATACCCATTAGCTGCAGAGGCACTTAGGCATAACACTTATGTTGATGATGTGATTTGCGGAGCTGATAGCCTAGAAAATCTTAAAGAGCTGAAAAGGCAACTCATAGAATTATTGAAGTTGGGCAGCTTTAATTTACATAAATGGTGTTCGAACTCTCCCGAGTTACTTAACGATATCCCTGATAATGTCAAGTATTTAGAGGAAATTGATCTGAATAAAGATAACATTATAAAAACATTAGGCTTAAAGTATGATATACTTGCCGATACAATGGTATTCTCATGTCCAGTAACTGACAACCATAAAATTGAGACAAAAAGAGAAGTTCTAAGTTTTATTGGAAAAATATATGACACTATGGGACTCATGGGAGCAGTAGTGGTCAAAGCTAAGATGTTAATGCAGGAAATATGGAAATCAAAAATAGGCTGGGATACAATTTTACCTAGTAATTTATTGAAGGATTGGAGAGATTTTCAAAAAAGTTTAAATGATATGGGTTCAATTAAAATACCTAAATTTATTGGAAATAATGACAATATAGTGTCAGTGGAGTTGGTAGGCTACTGTGATGCATCTATAAATGCAATGGGATGTTGTCTCTACCTTAGAATTTTATCTAATGACGGTCAAGTTAAAATCAATTTATTGTGCTCTAAATCCCGTGTAGCTCCCATCAGTAGAAAACTTACCATTCCTAATCTAGAACTCAATGGTGCCCTGCTACTTGCAGAACTTTCTTCTCGAGTTTATAAGGCTCTACAGAGTAGATATTCCAACTTGAAAGTAGTTTTATACACTGACTCACAAGTAGTTTTAGCCTGGCTTAATTCGCCCGGTGTTAAAGGAGTTTATGTCTCTAATAGAGTCAGAGACATTAAGGCTCTCACTAAAGATTTTACATGGTCACATGTTAAAGGAATCTATAATCCTGCTGACCTTTTGTCAAGGGGCATTGCTCCACATAAATTAAAGGACAACCAGCTATGGTGGTTTGGTCCATCTTTCTTATCAAACTATACATTCCAGCACAATATTGCTGCTTCAATTTCTGCCAATGCAGAGCTTTCTGTTATTCCAGAGAACGTGTGTAATTTACAACACAATGATTCAGACAATTCTGATGATACTTTCAGCAAATATTCCGATTATAATAAACTTCAAAGAATTATTGCATTACTTAAACGTTTCAAACATAACTGTTTAAATCCCAATGACAAATTAACTGGTTCCATAATGCCTCAAGAGCTACAGTCTTCTAATTTAATTATTATTAGACATATTCAGCATAAGGCATTTTCTAAAGAAATAAATATTTTACAAAAAGGAAACCAGATTAAATCATCCCACAATTCAATGCTAAGAGTTGGCGGTCGACTTCAGAATGCTAGCAATTTGTCCTATGACAAAAAACACCCAATTATTATTCCAAAATCTAATCATATAACATATATGTTAATAAAAAAGGAACATTTGAGACTTATGCATGCTGGAGCTAAATTAGTGTTAAGTTCACTTTCACAAAAATATTGGATTTTAAATGGTATTAGAGAAATTAAAAAAGTTGTTCACAAATGTATCAAATGTTTCCGAGCTAAAGCTGTAGCTGCCAAGCAACTAATGGGATCGTTGCCATCTGACAGAATAACAATGTCTAGACCTTTCCAAATAACAGGAGTGGATTTTTGTGGCCCCTTTGATATCAAAATAGCACGTGTTAGAAACCCTATGGTAAAAAAGAGCTATGTAGCACTCTTTGTCTGTTTTGCTACAAAGGCAATCCATCTCGAACTTGTAAGCGATATGACTACTGCAGCATTCTTGGCATGTCTTCAGCGATTTATAGGCAGGAGATCATTACCTTCTCTCATATATTGTGACAATGCAGCGACTTACAAAGGTACTGCTAACAAGCTAAAAGAATTGTATGAATTAAATTCTAATAAATCTCATAAAGATGATGTTAAAAAACTTTGTTCCACAAATCTTGTTCAATTCAAATTCATCCCAAGTTATTCCCCGGAATTCGGAGGACTGTGGGAATCCGGAGTGAAACTATTGAAATTTCATCTCCGTAGATCTATATCTAATGTGATTCTCACATATGAAGAGTTTACTACTGTTTTAATACAGATAGTCTATTTTGAATTCTAGACCACTCCTTCCATTAAGTAGTGATATTTCAGATTTAAATTATTTAACACCAGGACATTTTTTAATCGGGACAGCACCCACAAGTTATCCTGATGTGGATTTTACCTACACACCGATTAATAGACTCAAATTTTGGGACCAATGTTGTAAAATAAAACAAGATTTCTGGAATGTTTGGTCAAGAGACTATCTAAATTTACTTCAAAATAGACCAAAATGGAAACATGACAAAGCAAACCTTGAGGTAGGAAATTTAGTTATTGTAAAGCAAAAAGATATTGCACCCTTTAGTTGGCCCATGGGACGCATTGTAAAAACCTTTCCCGGACCAGATGGTAGAGTTAGAGTCGCTGAGGTGAAGATGGGACACAATAACAAAATTTATCGAAGGTCTTATATTAATTTGTGCCCTCTCCCTCTAAATGACAATTAATATTAAGTTTCATTTCTTGTAAAATGTAGTAGAGCTTAGAAATAGTAAAAAAATTAGCATTAATTGAAAAACTTAAAATTGTAAACAGTTTTAGAATTTATTGGTTATGATAAGATAAAGTATAACATAATTATAGTATATACATAGATAAACTAACTAAAATTAATTTAAACTTTGTAATAGTGCCTAACTTAATTCAATACAATTTAGTTAGATTTAATTAATTGGCTCGGTGCACTATTGCCCGCCCCAACTTATGTTCAGTACAGAACATAATATTTTCTACAGTCCACAACATAATCGATCGTTTTTACTCTTATTCACATTAAATCTATATTTAATTAAGTTTGCACTAGCAACACTACATGTGAATAGGTTAAATTAACATTTCCGGTTGTCACTTGACTCCGGGCTTCCATTTTTTTCTAATGTGCTATGAACAGTGTCTTAGATTGCAATAAATCTAATTTATTATTTAAAGACCACTAAGCCTTTTATTCACCACTGTTTCTAAACGCAATCCGAATGGCTAACATTCGGAATGATAATAATGAACCATTGTTTCTCTCATTCATTCTAAACGGGTATGAGAAAGACCTAGAGGTTTGATTCCGTGTCGAAATTAATCCGACTGGGTTCAGAATCGCTACCCTGGTGTTCACGTATTTTAAATTTAAAAGCAATCTATATTAATTATTCGATCAAAATCAAAATTGATATAGTCGTGACTTTTATTTCTATAACCCACCTTTATTTTGCCTGATATCCTTACTTACACTTGACTAACTTACTAACAGTTCGTTTTGAGCCGAAAAACGAAAATTATCCCGATTTGATAAACCAGCTGATAAGTGATCGACGGAAATTCAGCCGGATCCGGCCGGACTGTAAATTACGCCGGATCGCAATCACTAGTGCGATATTACGAGTCAGTTGTCAAAGTCAAATGACTTTGGCGAGTTGAACTGGGGGCTGTGTATTGGTGATTTTTGTTTCAGACATTATGTCCATTTCTTTAATAATACGTCGTTTTTAGACCTCCAAAAGGCTTTCGATACCGTATGCATACCAATTCTTCTTGCACGTCTAAACAATATGGGTGTAAGAGGAGTTACGAACGCGTGGTTTGCGGACTACTAATCGTAGCCAAAAAGTTAAAGTAGATGATTACATTAGCACTAGTGCTATGTGTAACTACGGCGTACCACAAGGATCAGCATTAGGCCCCACATTATTTCTCATATATATTAACGAGTTATGTAAATTAAACTCTACCAAAGCGGAGATGTTGATGTTTGCTGATGATACAGTCTTGGTTTTCCATAGTGATACTTGGACGGATGTATTTAGGGAGGCGGAGAAAGGGCTATCTAATTAATTAAGGTAATTTCATGGCTTGAAAATAATTTGTTATCCCTAAATACATCTAAGACAAAATACCTGGCATTTAGTAAAACCAATGCAAACAGACCCCATGATAATTTATACATTAAAGCACACGTGTACCCATGTAATATTTCAAATGATCACAATAATTGTAGCTGTAATATTTTGGATCGTACGCAAACCATTCGATATTTAGGTGTTACTATTGACGAAAAACTAAATTGGGGAGCGCATATTAAGTCGGTTGCAAAACGTGTTAGAAAACTTATACATGTTTTCAAAATGCTAAAATTTGTAGCTGACGAAATATTACTGATTCGTACGTACAAGTCATTGGCTGAGTGTGTTGTAGGGTATTGCATAAGCTCCTGGGGAGGTGCAGGTAAAACACTAATGATTATAGCGGAAAGAGCTCAAAGAGCTTTATTAAAAGTTGCAATGAACTTGAGCTTTAGATATCCTACAACAGCATTATTTGAGAAATGTAAAGTGTTATCAGTGAGGAAGCTATTCATTTACCATTGCATTCGTAGATATCACAAAGATACAGTTCCAAACATTCATAATACTGAAAAAAGGGTAACTAGGTTTCATGTACCGGATTACAACAGTGAAGTTGCTTGGAGACGTTATTTGCATATGGCACCCATATTTTATAATAAAATGAATAGTTCGCAAGATATACGTAAATTGGTGTCATTTAAATTGAAGCACATTACTTACAATTGGTTATCGGGCTTGGACTATGCTGATACTGAGAAACTATTGGAAAAGGTTTTATAAGATTTATTAGGATATATTGTTATTATTTTCGTTTTATACTGGTTGTTTTAATTTATTTGAGATTTTTGTATTCGCTATATTAAGTACTTTTTATTTTGCAATTAGTTTAAGTTAGCCAATAAGTTTGATTTTGGTAATTAATTTCGGCTTCTACAGTATTATTTATTGTTAATAAATTATTAGTTTGCTTTTCTAAATTCTGTAATTATAAACGTCAAATTAAGTTTGTTGAACATCATAGTTAAGTCGAATAATGGAAGACGCTGCCTTTTGCGCCACAGTATTTACACTAATGTAAAAGGCAGAGCCGCAAAATTTTTTGTAACTTATAATTTGTTTAATAAAATTATCTTTATCTTTATCTTATCTATCTTTATCTTAATGACGGTGGGTTTGGTCTCGGACTGTACCACGCCGTGGTATGTTGATACCATTGCAACACGATTTTGGTCCCGCCAGACAATGATGTCAACATCCCCCGATGTGACTCCACAGACCTCACCCACCCTCAAATCGCTTTTTTTAAGTGCATAATTTCAACAGGAACAAATTGCCTCTTGGCCTGTTGGTCAGTAGTAGCATCTACGGCACTGACAGCGATATGGTCCTTAGGTGGGGACCGACATTCATTTTATAGCGTATCGGGCAGTTGGTGCGGACAAACCCAGGTATTCCACATCCGTAACAACTAAACCTTGGCATGCTGGGAGAGGGGGAGCCTCTGTGTGAGCTTTAGAAACTCCAGCCTTCGTAGCATTGGCTGTAGTGGCGCCTGCCACTACAGCTAATCATTTGTGTGTGTACTATCCTTTTCACTTAAAAGATGCTCGGCAGTTCGGGTATTCTTAAACAGGTCGTCGAAAGTGTGAATACTGGAAATAAAAACGTGTTCTACAGATTTTGTTTGTTTTTGACACCGGTGGGGAATTGGTCTATTGGGAATTCTCGTTGAAGCGCGTCGTTTTTTACTGGATTATATTACAAAATTTTTTGTTAGTTTTTCACATATAATATAATTTTTTAACACTTTTGTCTTATGTTTTTTTGTCTTATGTTTCGTTAACTGGTGATATTGACATACATAAAGTTGTTAACAATTCATAAACAATTGTACTTAATTTGGTGACAAGTACCGGGACTTCTTTTTTTTCTTTTACGTCGGTCAATAATACGAAACACTTCGGTGTTGTTGGTACGCACTCCAGTTACCACCGGTAAATACTTCTAAACTCGTGATCGTGGTCATGATGCCACTACCAGGACATTTTTTTGTTTCAATTCGGTCGACATAGTCACGTAAAAATTCGATATCTCTCCAATTGAATGCGTTTCCCCAAACAAAATTATCTGTGCAATTCTATTTGCAATTTTCAATCAGAATTACTACTAAAGAAAACTAAAGGTGAGTAGTTTTCTCTTGTATCCTTACTTTTCTTCCTTGTTTTATTTGTATTTCAATGGATAATTTACGGTTTTTTTCCATTAATTTTACAAATCCCACACTATCACTTTGATATATCTAAGTATAAGATAGCAATAATTTATTTTGATCATTTAATGTGTAATGCTTTTAGATACACATCTGGTTCGTTTCAAGATCGTTGCCAATGTTTCAAAAACTAAGTTAACAATGCCTCAACCCCGAACAGTATGGCATAGATTACATGCAGATTTTTTGGGGCCTTTATACTCACAACTAAACATGTATTTAGTAAAAGTGGACGCCTGTTCAAAATTGCCAGAAGCATTTGTTATGCGCAATATAACACCACAAAAAATGTCCATGTGAGTAAGGAACTAGTGAGGTTTAAATGGGGTTTAAATGTGAAAATAGGGGAAATTAAACAGACATGCACTCCATTATACCCAGCAACATGAGTGTATGATAATTTAGCCAGAAATTACCGTCTCGGGGCCCATCAGCAAGACCTTAATACAAATTAAATGCCGTTATGTCGATTTTAACTTTTCACCCCCACAATGTCTATAACATTAACACTTACTTGTGCTTCCCGGCGTCGCTCAAGTCCGGTTTGATCGATGGGAAAACAGGGAACGGAAACACAAGGGAAAATAGGGAATCGCAAACCAGACTAGCTTCCGTAGATCTCTCGTCCGTCCAGACAACGATCCTGCGTTGGAGAAAGGTGGCCGATCCCGCAGCCCGCTTTCACTCTGTGGTCTTCCAGCACCAATCCAGAGTGTTCCAATAATTAATAGCCTCTTCCTGTAGCACTATTACGTTACGTACGTTTTTATCACCAGAAAAACACCAGAATCATATAAAACGCGTCGTTTCGTTCCAGCGAAAAAACAAGACGTCACAAGTTGACAGCTGTAAACCATAGATCCGCTATGATTTTAATGTTGCCCGATTATACGGAACAAAACCCCCGACCAATTGAACTCCAGGTCAATTTTAGAAAACCAGTATTTAGCAACTAGTACTTAATAACTAGTATTTAGCAGTATCCGGACCTCAAATAAAACGAAATTCCCACTTTGACCCGAAAGTGGAAATCAATCCAAAAAAAACTTTACCAAAAATAGTAATAAAACTAAATTAAATTTTAACCATGAAAAAAAAACGTATATCTAATAAAGAGGCAAGCGTGCCAGAGAGGACACCGCGCGCTGAAGTCTGGAACCAGAAACCAGAATCTCCGCCACGCGGGGTGTGCCATCAGTACCCGATATCAATTTTAAAATACGTCCCCTACGCCAGAGTAGGGGGGCCAAATTTGCCTCTTTTAATAATACTAAGTCCCCTTCCCGAGGGGCCTCCGTCCTATCTGTCCATTTTACCCGTTGTTGCAACAGATGCAAGTACTCGGCCGACCAGCGCCTCCAGAAGTCTTGACTTATTTGCTGCAATAACTGAAAACGGGACAGGCGTCCGGGGCGCTCATCCTTCCAGGGATACTCCGGCAACGCGGTTAAAGGCTGACCGATCAAGAAGTGACCCGGCGTCAAGACTTCTAGATCGTTAGGGTCAGGCGAGATTGGACAGAGAGGACGGGAATTAAGCACTGCCTCCACGCGGCATAGTACCGTGACTAACTCTTCCCAAGCCAACACGGTCTCCCCGATGACGCGGCGGAGATGGGTTTTAGCAGACTTCACCGCAGCCTCAAAAATTCCTCCCCAGTGAGGACAGGCCGGCACACTAAATTGCCAGCTGATTCCCCGCTGGGCGAGAGCCAGACTTAAACTATTATTACCAGAATTTAAAAAATTATTAACTTCGCGTAAATAATTCGCCGCTCCTCGATAGTTTGTGCCATTGTCCGAACGTATTAAAGAGGGTACTCCTCTTCGCGCTACAAAGCGATCCAGCGCCGCGACAAAGGCCTCCGTAGACAGCGCAGAGACCAGCTCCAGGTGGACTGCTTTGGTGGCCAAACACACAAAGACGCACAGGTAGGCTTTAACGACCTTGGCGTTACGCAACGTCGATGACTTGACCGAGAAGGGCCCAGCGAAGTCCGTTCCGACCCCGTCGAACGGCCTCGAGGGAGAAATCCTATCCGGAGGAAGATCTCCCATCATGGGCTGCATAGTAGACGCCTTGAGCCTATAACAAGGGACACATCTAAACAGCACCTTTCGGACCGCCCTGCGAGCCGACAAGATCCAGAATTCACGCTGCAACACAGCGAGAAGCGCGCCACATCCAGCGTGCGCGTTACCGATATGCCGATCGGTGATCAGCAGGTCCACCAGAGGACCTCCTTTCGGTAGCAACAGGGGGTGCCTGCTGCCGTACGGCAGGTTGGCTTTCCGGAGCCGACCTCCTACGCGCAGAAGACCATCCTCATCTGTGAAAGGGTTCAACTTGGCGACCGCACCCTTCAAGCGAGCGCGACCGCAGCGCAGCGCCTCAAGTTCCGTCGGAAACCTCTCACCCTGTACCAGCCGAATGAGGTGCAGCAAGGAACTCCGACGCTCCTCCACAGTGGCGATCTGGTCACTCCTCCTCTGACGAGGGTGACGACAGTTGTGGATGAAGCGTTTAATCCAGCTAGTTACCCCCAACAACTTATCCAGCTTGCTGTAACGACCCGTCAACCAGTCAGGGTCTGGGGGCACTTCCGCCACAATCGCATGCACGCGGACTCCGGGCAGCTCCGCTCGCTCCGAGTCCGCGCCGAGAGCTGGCCAGGAAGCTTCTGGCTCCCGCAGCCAGTCCGGACCCCACCATAAGGGGTGATCAACTAGCTCCGGCGCGGAACAGCCGCGCGAAGCACAGTCAGCGGGGTTCAACTCACCCGGGACATGTCTCCAAACCATGTCCAGTCCAATGTTTTGGATTTGGGAAACCCGATTTCCCACAAAGGTCTCCAAAGTGTGAGGGGCTGCTCTCAACCAGGCAAGCACGACCTGACTGTCTGACCACGCATAGACATTCCGGATGTCTATCGAGGTGGACAGTTCCTGATATACGTGCTTAAGCAGCCGAGCAAGTAATGTGGCTCCGCTCAATTCCAGTTTCGGAATAGTGAGTCGTGTCCTGATAGGAGCTACCTTGCTCTTCCCCAATAAGAGCGTGAGATTGACGTGGCCTCCAGCGTCAACTGTACGCAAGTACACAGATGCGGCATAGCCCAGCTCGGACGCATCACAGAACCCGTGCAGGCTGATCCGGCTAAAGCCTGGTGGCAGAATGCGACGGGGCAACGCCACTCGATTGACCGTTTCGAGGTCAGATATTAAACGAAGCCAAATGTTAAGCGAGTCTCCGACCAGGGGGTCGTCCCATGAGACCTTCAGAGTCCAAAGTCGCTGTAACAGACACTTGGCTGCGAACAGAACCGGACTGATCCAACCGTTTGGATCAAACATCCTGACGATGGTGGACAAAACCGTCCGTTTTGTCCACGCGCGTGTGGCTTCCAGTGCCACCCGAAAGGTGAAGATGTCAGCAACCGGTTGATACTGCATGCCCAGAACCGCAATCCCGTGCGGATCGTCACCTTCCTCGAAGAGCCCCGGATCCTGCTGGTGATCGTCCGGGATACCAGCCAGGACGTTGGGGTCGTTAGAGAGCCATTTCCGAAGCTCATAGCCTCCAGATGCGAGAAGCTCTGTAAGCTCATCCCGGAGCAACAGAGCTTCCTCCACCGTCTGCGCGCCAGTGCAAACGTCGTCCACGTACAGGTCGCGCTCCAGAACTGCGGCTGCACGTGGGTACCGAGCCCGTTCTTGCTCCGCCAACTCCAGCAGTGAGCGGATCGCAATGAAGGGGCTTGATCTCAACCCATAGGTGTTGGTGTTCAACTCATACACCATCATAGGGTCCTGAGGACTTTCCCGCCAGAGGATCAACTGGAACCTCCTGTCCTCGGGGTGTATGACCGTTTGTCGGAACATCATACGGATGTCCGCTCCCAACACCACCTGATGCCTACGGAAATTCAGGATGATGTCTACAATATCCCGATGTAGCTTCGGTCCAGCGTGGAGGCACTGGTTCAGTGACACTCCTGTCGAAGTCGGAGCGGATCCATCGAACACCGTCCTGAGTTTGCCCGTCGACGCCTTCAAAACGGCGTGATGAGGCAAAAAGTAGTGGTCCATGGTCGACCAGTCGTCGCGAGCCGGAGACATGTGGCCCAGTGCCTCATACTCCCTCATGAACTCGATGTACTTTTCCCGAAGTACAGGATCTCGAGCCATGCGTCGCTCCATGGACCTGAGCCTTTTCTCGGCCAATGATCGAGACTGGCCCAGACGCGGGGGGTTATCCCGGAAAGGCAGCCTAGTCTCCAATCGCCCAGAAACCATTCTCCGAGTGTGAGCCTGATAAAAGTTCTCACACTCCACGTGCTCGGGATCCAGCCGAGACACGGTAGGCGGCTCTTCGATCTCCCAGAACCTCTGCATGATCTGAGCGAGGGCCGTTCCC
Source organism: Ectropis crepuscularia (assembly GCA_963693475.1). Classification (NCBI taxonomy): domain Eukaryota; kingdom Metazoa; phylum Arthropoda; class Insecta; order Lepidoptera; family Geometridae; genus Ectropis; species Ectropis crepuscularia. The sequence goes on along the minus strand of OY856368.1, from coordinate 11,429,961 downwards.
GTAAAAGAAGCCTGATTCGACTGCTGCCACTCATCCACCATTCCCAAAATGGCGTTCCCGTAGATGGTGGGCAGCGCCATAAGCGAAGACTGATCCAGCAGTCTAGGCTTGCCGTTCATGATGTAACCCAGTACATCAGAACCCAACAAAAGGTCTACCGGACCCGCCATCCCGAAGCGGGGATCCGCCAACCTGAGACCCTTAGTACAGGACAAAAGATCCGGATCTATGTCCGCCTGAGGAAGCCAACCGACAACCGAATCCATGACGGTAGCCCTGACCGCAATCCTTTCCGAATAGGAATGTACGGACGAGAAGGAGAGGCGGGTCTGTCCAGCCAACCGCACCTCTGTGTTCCCGACTCCTCGCAACGGAGTCGGTGACGGAAACCTAGCCAGGCCCAGGCGATGAGCAACCCGGGTTGTTAAAATGCACCCCTGGGACCCTGTGTCCAAGAGCGCTCGTATCCGGACGTAGTCGCCTCTTGGACCCCAAACCCTTAACCAGAGGGTGGGCAGCAGGACCACCGGTTGATCCTGTGCCAAGGGAACGGAGGCTAGTCATTCCCTCCGAGGCTCGTCCGAACCCGTCGGACTACAGGGCCCAGCCCAATATGGCTGCCGAGTGCAAAGGGCCATCGGAGGGGGGGCATATCCAGCTGCCCTGCCGTACCTAAAGTAGGGCGGGTGATAATCCAGCCTCGGGTGCTCATGGAGGGGAGGCGTGTACGCCCTCCATTCTATGGGTCGCGGATCCAGCGGCGGAGAAGGATAACGCTGGGGAGGTGGCCCCCGTGGTGACTCCGGTATCACCCTTCCACCTCTCCAGTTCGCCCGCGTCCGCGCGGGCTGTGAGGTCGGTGACCGAGCCGCGTGCAGGACGCCCCTTGTTGGGCTGCCCGGTGCTGCCGTGGGTTGGGGTGGAGGGGGTGTGCTCCACGCTGTAGCCACTTCATGGTTGTACAAGGCGTGGCTCTGCGTGGGAGCGCCCCCGCCCGTGGAGGGCCCCCTCCCTGAGGGCTGTCGACCAGCACCATCGCTCCTGACGCACAAGAGCTGATGGTGTGGTCCCCCACACCCAGGACACGGCCGTGCCGTGGGGCAGTCATTGTACAGATGACCCCCCAGGCACCCGTAGCACCGACGCAACCGCCGAACGATCCCTCGTCGTTCGGAGGTCGTCCGCGCAAGCAGGGCCGGACACTGCACCAGCGCGTGAAGCTGGCCACAGTTCGGGCACTCCTGCTCCGACGCACTCGTCACCGTCGCAGTCCGCTTCACCGCACCCTGAGTGCGGGGATTGGTAGGTCGCGGTCCTGTTCCGGCAGGGCCACGAGCTGACGCGGCGGGCTGTGCCTCCTGAGGCGCCGACTCTGCCATCCTCGCCTCCCACTCCAGGACCCGAAGCAGCTCCTCAAACGTGGGGAAGACCTTCGGGTCGCCGTGAAGGCCCCTTTCCCGCTCGAACCGGGCGCGCAACTCCAGCGGCACCTTGCCCAGCAGGATGTGGACCAGCAGGAACGACCAGTGTTCTACTGGCAGTCCCAAGCTGCGCAAGGCGTTGTACGCCACCTTCACGGGCGTGAGGATTAGCGGCCGCAACTGAGACCTCTCAGTCACCTTCGGCAGCCCCAGTATTTGGGACACGTGAGCGTCGGCGAGGAGCCGAGGGTTTTGAAACCTCGTTTCCAGCAACTCCATCGCCGTGCCGAAGTTGTCGTCGTCCAGCTCCAGATGCTGGACCAGGGAGAGTGCCTCACCCTCCAGTGACGTGCGGAGATAGGCCAGTTTCTCCGCCTTCGTCAGATCCGTGCGTGAATCCACGAGAGAGGCGAACATACTCCGGAAGCCGCTCCACTCTCGCAGGTTCCCTGTGAACCTGGGCAAGTCCAGGGTGGGAAGGCGTCCCACTACACCCGAACCCGCATTCCTGATGACGGGTCCCGAGTTCGCCCTTCCCTGACGAGACCTCTCCAGCTGGCGAACCCCTTCGGAGACCTCGTCGTAGACATCCAGGATGCGCCGCATGTCCGCCTCGATCCTCTCCATCTGCTCCTCAGGTGGAGACGGCCTTGCATCCCGCAGCGATCCTGCACTCCTCTCAGCGACCTCCAGGCGCCTGTCGAGCTGTTCTGCCCTATTTAACAGCGCCTCCTCCCGGTCTCTCCGGCCGACCAATCCTTGTAAGGATTCGAACCACCGGAGCTGGTTGGCCAAATCCGAAGCCATTTTTAAATTTAAATTTAAACTTTAAATTAACCTAAGTTCGGACAATGTCACAACAAATATCGAATACAACAATATATCCGCAACCCAAACAACCGGATACCACTTAATACTAATTTCCCGACAGTTTGGGGAGAAATTATACGCTGGTATTACAATATTTAATCTTGGCTGAATGACTCGGTAACCAAGTTCGTGAACTACCAACCTAAGCACACAAAACAATATCTGAACTACTCACTTTTTTTCCAGAAAAATGAAAAGTACTAAATATATTATGGGGGTATATTCACGACAACTACGCTCTTTCTACCAAAAAATGTATGATAATTTAGCCAGAAATTACCGTCTCGGGGCCCATCAGCAAGACCTTAATACAAATTAAATGCCGTTATGTCGATTTTAACTTTTCACCCCCACAATGTCTATAACATTAACACTTACTTGTGCTTCCCGGCGTCGCTCAAGTCCGGTTTGATCGATGGGAAAACAGGGAACGGAAACACAAGGGAAAATAGGGAATCGCAAACCAGACTAGCTTCCGTAGATCTCTCGTCCGTCCAGACAACGATCCTGCGTTGGAGAAAGGTGGCCGATCCCGCAGCCCGCTTTCACTCTGTGGTCTTCCAGCACCAATCCAGAGTGTTCCAATAATTAATAGCCTCTTCCTGTAGCACTATTACGTTACGTACGTTTTTATCACCAGAAAAACACCAGAATCATATAAAACGCGTCGTTTCGTTCCAGCGAAAAAACAAGACGTCACAAGTTGACAGCTGTAAACCATAGATCCGCTATGATTTTAATGTTGCCCGATTATACGGAACAATGAGCTTGCAGAACGTTTTGTAGAATCATTCAAGTCACCTGTAACAAAAATTTATAGAGAGTGGGTAAAAACTTGAAAATGCATGTAATTTGTTTCTTTTTTACTATTGGTTACTCAAGAAATTTAAGAATGACACAAACTTTAGTGGTTAGAATATTTTTTTTTAAATCATTAATAACAAAACAGAGTACAAGAGATTTTCGTTTATTTTATTTGAGAATACTTTAACTAGATACTGTTTTCAGTGAATGTAATGCATATTATGAACCTCAGTTTTATCACTGACAATGACCATTAATTCTGAACGGCAGTTCGCAGAAAGTTCGCGCACATGCGCGAACTTTCCCCTTCCACACCACTTTTGGGCACAACTTGTTTACCGGCCACTATACCATTTGTGTATAGAAAAACTCGGTATGTAATTTACAGTCGGATCTCCAGGTTTTTTACCTGGCGGAATAGGAATCAAGACAAAGGTTATCCTCGTAATTCTTAAAGAAAGTATAATCCACGTGATAAACATGGTATGGTTGCTTAGGTCTTGCTTCTCTCACGCGACTGAAGTAATCACTTTGTATGTAGATTGGAAGACGGAAACTTTTTCTCCAAGGTTGAATGAACGCTGTCTATTTGCATCATTATATTTATGTTCTTTTTCCAAAATAATTTGCTCGATCTTCAAGCCCGTATCCTTTGTTAACTTTACGAAAGCCGATGACAAATCTTTATTTCGGCTGTGATAAGAACATCCATCTGAGATATATATATATTTTTAATACTTGAGATATATTTGAGATACGTGAGACTTCATGAAATTAATTAAGCAGCTCGTAAATTCATTAGCCGTAACACATTCATCCACTTCGTGCTAAATGTACAGATATACTTTTTTGTCATTATTAATATAAATTGATTGATTATGAAGCTGACATTTTTGTTTATAATACTGAACTGATACACAAATCTTTGGCCAAAACAGAACATAATGAACATCAACATTCAGGACAAGTACCGTAGCCGTACTGTTGAAGCTCACTTCAATAGGAGCTTTCTAGGCTTCCTCTTTTTTTCCAATGTGTAATAAGTAATGCTGTTCTGAGTTGTTGCTTTCCTTGTTAGCTGTACATTTTATCTCACTGGTCCTTTCTCGGCTTATATATTGAAATCCAATCCAAATTAAAGTAGGAGGCGCCTTACAAGCTTTCAAACTATGCCCGTAGCTAGCCCTACACCTCACGAAATTTATTCGCCGCAGCCACTGCGACTTTGACTCTGAGAGGCAACTTGCCTTTATAAGTCAAGAGAAACAACTGTACTAAAATTAGGACGAGGTTCACAGAATCAATCCGCCTTCTGTTTCGCACCTTCCAACTGCCTATACCGCCCTTCTAAACTCCGACCAAGAGGTACAATCAACCAAACCCAACTGCGTCTTTTAGAAGGAGCGAATGTTGCACAATATCCAGGCGCATTCATCATTCATCAGTACATCGGAAACTTGGTCACACGATACCACACGCACCGTTGGACTACTACGGGATTCTTTTGAATTAACGACAGCATCAGATCCACCAACAACTCCCGTCTCTTCATTTATATAGTTACCTGGAGCACTCCTACTCGGCTTATCATCTCTAAATGAAAACTCAACGCTACTCCAAAAATTGTGTAAAACGCGATCCATTTTATTAGTTATTATCGCCAAGCGTTCATCAAGCTGGGTCTTACGGACATAGTCTTTATCAAGGAGGGGAGAAAAAGTACTTTAAAAGTTATGACCATCGAGCACATATCTCCTCTGATTCCCCAATCTTACTTTGAATACATAATAGTTCTGCCGAAATATCGCCCCCAAACGCTATAATTTAATTGGTTCTAATTTTGGTATTTTACTTTTTCACCTGGACTCGTAATATTTGTATCCAGAACAGCATCACGAATACACACTTCGTATTTTAATTCATCTAAGTACGTTCTGTTAATGGAAATATTTGGGACGTTCATCCATATTTAAAGTCATTTGACAAAACAGTACTTAAAATACAATAAACTTATTGATATAGCTTATATTAAGAGTTACTTTACACTAACCGCACAATGTAACCTTAAATAAACAGTTATTATTTACAAACTACAATAAACTACAAGGCAAGTTTAAATACAGAATTTTAATGTTTAGTATTGGAAATATAATATGGTTTAGGCGCATTAGGGCTAATTCTCATTATGGCAACCGACTTGCTAAAGGCCTTCTGATACGGGCTGCTTCTCACTTGCGCTACTTCTTATTTTTTTTTTTATTTTTTTTTTTTTTCCTGTCGGGGCTCAGAGGCCCGGCCCGCGAGCTAGGTCCCTAACAGAGTCAGGGTTTAACACATGTCTTTATTATAATCTTATTCTATTTCTTTAACAATTAACAGTTTTATGATAAGCTTAGAGCTAATGTTATCTCCAATTAGTTTTATACGTTTATTAGTTACATTTCTTAATCTAGTACTTATTCTATATATATCTATATAGAGTAGTTTTCTATTTGTAATGCTATTTGTTCTTATTATTTACTATGGTTATTACATCTTTACAGTATACTATAAACTTATTTCTAATATCTTTATTTCTTATGATTTCCTTAAGATTGTCTTTTTTTATTTCCGTGTCTATCAACATCTCTGCGCAAAAACGCTTCCGGCCATATATTGGACATTCGGTGATTAGATGAATAACGCTCTCTTCCACATCTGGGTCGCAGCCGCATGATGGGCTCTCCTTACACTTGAAACGATACAAGTATGAGGAGAACCCACCATGCCCCGTCAACAGTTGTGTGGTGTGTTTGTCTATGGTCATGTGTTTTACCGTACTGTATGCCTGTATAGCGTCTGGGAAAAAGGTTCTTGTCACCGAAGCTGTTTGACCTTCGGCATATCTAATATTCCATTCTGCTATGGATTTGCGCCTAAGTTGGTATTTTGCGTACGATGTGGGGCACTTGTCATATTTCGGCTTAGTTTTTAGTTGCAGCGCTGCGGTTTTTGCTAATTCATCGGACCTTTCATTTCCCTCCAACCCCGCGTGCGCCTTGATCCAGTACAGTTTTAATGTTCTGTTTTGTTTTGCTATTTCCCCAGCATTTTGTCTTATCTGGAGCACGAGAGGGTGGAGGGATGTGAAATTAGTTGCGGTTTCTAGTGCCGATCTAGAGTCACTAAAGATGCAACTGTGTGATTTATCTTGTCTAAGCGCAATTCTACTTGCTTCGGCAATCGCAAGCAGTTCCGCCTGATAGACAGAGCAGCAATCAGCTAGCTTGTATTTTCGGGTACTTATCTCGGCGGTTCCATTCCAAACGGATAGGGCCGCTCCGACTTTCCCCTCAATTTTGCTCCCGTCAGTGTAGATGTTCATATCGCTGGATTGGGATTGCTCTATAGCTGCTCTGTCTGCCAAGCATTCGTATTTTAGATGCACCCAGTCTGCCGGATGTGGTGCCTGTGCATATGGTGTCGGTTTTTCCATCTCTAGGTCTCCTATTAATTGCTGGGATTTTCCTTTCTTTAGTTCAAAAAGCGAGGCCGCTTCCCTGATTCTCAAATCAAGTGGAAGCAGCCCAGCAATCAATAGTGCCGAGTGGAGAGACACCGTTCTGTTCGCCTTCGTGATCTTTTGCGCGAACCCCCGCTGCACGGCATCCAGGTGCTTTTTTATACCGATTTTGTTCGTTGGCGGCGCCCATGCGCTGGCCGCGTACAGGATGGTAGGTTCTACAACGGCTGTGTACAGGGTTCTTACAATTTCCGGGTTTAGCCCCCACTGTGTTTTCGCTGCCCTCGACAGCTGCCTGTAAGTTAATTGCCTTCCGGCAGACATTCGCGACGTGACTATTGAAGGTTAGCTTCTCGTCGATGGTGAGGCCGAGAAGCTTAATCTCTTTGGACATGCCAATGTCAATGCCGCCCATGTTCAGTCGTGGGGTGTCAAATTTAAGCTTACGGGTGATGGTCATAGCCATGGTTTTGTGCGCCGCAAACTTTTGTTTTACTCTGCCAACCCACGCCCGGACACGCGCCAATATGGCATTAGCATGTCTTTCGATCTCCAACGCCGTTTCACCATCGAAAACCAGCACTATATCGTCTGCGAATGCCTGCACGTACTCTCCATTATCTTCCAGATCCTTTAACAGGGAATCCAACAGTAGATTCCACAGTGTGGGCCCCCCTATAGATCCCTGTACACAACCCTTGCTCGTTACCTTCTCGGCCGTTTCCCCTGCGTATCGGACCTCCACTCTCCGGTTGCAGAGGTAACTGTCAATGACCCTCCTTAGGTTTATCGGACATTTTTTCTCAGCCAGTCGGACCCTTATTTCAGGCCACCACGCACCGTCAAAGGCTCCCTCTATATCAAGTGACACCAATGTAACCATGCGTTTCTCAGCGAGCTTCGCGTGGATGTTTGTCACTAAGGTATAGAGGGAGTCCTCCGTGCTTCTTTGTGGCATGAAACCATACTGGCGAGTACTTAGTCCGGGTAGGATGTGAAACCTAATTCGGGCCATCAGCATTCTCTCAAAAAATTTTCCCAAAACCGGTAGGAGGCCTATGGGACGATACGACTTTGTCGCACTATAACTATCTCGGCCGGGTTTCCGCAGCGCTACGACTGTAGCCTCTTTCCATTTTCTGGGGAAGTATGCGCACTGGAGACATCTGTTCACGAGGCTTAGGAAGAGGTCCGGGTCGGTAAAAATCGCCTCTCGGCAGATGTCTGCTGTAAGACCGTCCGCGCCCGGTGCTTTCTTTACGTTGAAGGCATTCACCGCAGAGAAGAGCTCCGTTTTCGTGAACAAAGGATCACATTTTTCACCATGCGTCATTTTGTTCACGGATTCGGCTTGCATTCTCACTCTGCGGTGTTCCGTACTATCGTTGTTTTTGAGGTCTTCCGGGTAAAACGACTCGGCTAATGCCTTCGGGGAACCTTTCGCGTCTAGTACGTTGCCCTCAACCTCCAGTAGGATGTCTTCCTCCCGTTTTGCAGTTCTGCCGAGGACTCTATAAATTCCTTGCCAGACCGTCTCCCTGTCTTGCTTCTCGCAGAAATTTTTCCAGCTTTCTGTTTTGGCTCGGCCTGCTGCTTGCTCATATTCCTCTTTTGTTTTTAGGTAGTCTTCGACAACTCTCTCTCGGCGGTACAGTGTGGCACAGCGAACTCTACGCTTTTTCGTAGCAACTAGTTTTTTGAGTCTTCCGACCTCCTCGGACACCACGGCATTTTGAGTTTGTGTGTTTGTTTTATTTTTGGAATAGTGTCTGTGCTTGTTTGGATAATTGATTTTGTGTATGTGTTTACTATTTCATCTATTTGTTCCTTATTTGTGATGTGTTCTGTGTACGTGTGTGTGAGTTTGTTATCTGCGAGAATTTTGGCCAGTTTCTTACGAAACTGGTCCCAATTAGCTTTTTTTGTATTGAAATGTCTTGTTGTCCTTGTAATGTGTGTCCCTTCTGATTTCTGTAGTTGTAGTGTAAATGTAATGCCGTTGTGGTCCGAACTCGTCAAACCCTCTTCAACTCTCCAGTTGTCTACTGATGCGAGAATATCCGCTGTGCATGCCGTGATGTCAACGTGGCTTCTGTACCGCTTTCCTCCCCTATTTGTGTCGAAGGTTGGCCCTGAGCTGGTGTTTAGTATTTGCAGGTCGAGCTCGTCGAGTGTAGCTCTAACTTCCTCTCCTCTACAGTTTGTCTCCGTGCTTCCCCACCAGATATTCCAGGCGTTAACGTCTCCACCGACTACCAACCTAGAGTTTCCAATTTTGTTTATAATGCGCTCTATTTGATGCAGGTATGGTTCTAGCGGCTTGTCCTTTTCAAAGTATACAGATACCAGCGTGATCTGCCAGGCCTTTGTTCGGAGTCCCACCACTGTGATGTTGTTTGTGGTGAGTTCCGGGTACTGTATGACGTCCACTGTTTGGTCAAAGACCACAATGGCCGCCTTAACAGTCCCTTCTCCTACTTTATTGCTCTGGTAGACCCTTACGCCCTGGTAGCTGCGCACTTTCTTCGCTCGTCCTACATAAGGTTCCTGCATCAGCGCTGCTACAGCTCTTGTTTTGGTCGCTTCAATTAGCAGCTCTTCTGTAGCCAGTTGTTTCCGCCCTAGGTTGGCTTGTATGAATCGGTGTGAGGTGCCCTTAGCAATACGCTACTGTTGATCTTGCAAGTGCGTCCCACTTACGTCTTACAGGGCACTCATCGCTAAACGCGCCATGCTCGTTTTTCCCTATTTTTGCTTTTACGCAATTTATACAGCTAGCGGGACCATCTGCTAGCCAGACCGGGCACCCTGACTTAAGGTGCGGTCCACCGCAGTGGCTGCACACGTCGACCGGGTCGTGGCAGTACTTCTTTCCGTGCCCGTATCCCAAGCAGCGCGAGCACTGGATCAGTGGGGACTGGTCCGTGACCCGCACGCGCTGCATATCGACGTGCACAACCCCCGCGGCGGTCGCTTCCTGCCATACTAGCGGCAGCACCCTGACGACCACATTTGTAGTCAGGGGATTTCTAGCTCTCGCTCGATAGCAAATTTCTAGGTGTACGTCATTTATACTGCATTGTTTATACAGGTGTTGGTTTTGGGACTTTAGGGACTTTACGATGTCCTCGTCAGTATTACTTCTGAGGACACCGTAAAGTTTTATCAAAGGGTTTTTATTTTTCATGTCCTGTACAGTAAATTTATTTTTAGCGGCAATTTTTTCCTTGATCTTTTTTATGTCCTCTTTATTTCTGCACCCTACTATGATCTTACAGTCTCGTGCCCTTCTAATTCTGTCAATTCTTGTCCCCTCTTCTCTTGCATTCAACAATTTCCGCATATTTTCGAAGACCTCATCTCCTGTGTCCTTTTTATTTTGTGATCCAACGATTATCGAGTGCATCGCGGACGACTCCGGCCGCGCAACGGGCAAAGTCGCCGCCACACTCGAGTATGTCGGTCGGTCAGTGCGTGTGTCTGTTTGTCTTGTCTGTATATGTTTGGAGAGTTCTTCGATTTTTCTATTGTTTTCTACTAATATCTCTGTTTGCCTGTCTAATTTGGCTGCCAGTATTTCGTGCTGTTCTGTCTGTACGTTCGTCTGTCTGTCTGTTTGTGTTTGTATGTCTGTTTTCTGTGTTGTCTGAGGCGGTCCAGCGGTCGTTTGGCTCTCCTTCACTAGTTGGTATAGGCGCTCGACCGCCTCTATTACGTTCTTTATAACGTCCTTGCTCGTATTTCTAGCGCCTTTTTTTAAGTGTGTTTTGGCTTTAACGAGCAAGGATCGCGCTTCCGCTACCCTGTCGTCGGCCGCATAATAAAAGTGGATTGACTGTTTCAATAAATTTCGTTGTCAATAGTAATGTTACCAAATGAAAGTTTGATTGTCCACAGATTCATTTCACTAAATTCTCAGTATGTATCACAATATTATTACTATTAGTATCAAGCTAATTAAAAATATTACAAGTTTAGTTAGTGCCATACAAATGCATTTTCACACAATTAAATATCTAGCCTTTATCATATTGTTCAAGCTTATTTATTTAATTGACATAAAACGTTCACTTTAGGGAGTAATAACGTTCTTGTTAGTATTGTGTAGCAAAAATCTAGAAGTTGATTAGTACCAAGCAGTGATAATTTCTATGCAATAGAATAACATAAGCACAAATTTATCAATGTGTTGTTATCCAAGTTTGAAGAACGTCCAAGAAACAGTTTAATATGAAAGCTAAATAATAATTCACTATAGCGTATTTTATAGCGAAAAAGAAGGGTTAATTGAAAATTAATAAGCAATACACAACAAGCAAAGTGCTAATACAATGCTCAGTCCATAGATGGGTCTTAAAAGATAAAGGTCACAATGCATTATACACGCAAAAGAGGTACTAAAACATCAACAAAACAGTATTGAACATGACATCCTTAATACAAGAAGATATAACTGGTTTTGAGGTAAAAATAAAAATATTTGATTACACAAATGATTAGCAGAGAACATTAAAATGTGAAATTTACTTTGATTAAAGCTTCTTGTACCAAGGGGAGTTGAAGTGTCGGTATTGTACCTTTTTTCTAATAATCTGTGCGCGAACGTGAGCTTCCAAAATATGAGACTTGCGGATGTCTCCGATTCGAAACAGAAGGCAGAACTCTCCGTCTCTCAGACATATTACGGCGTTTCTCGAGAATAGGAGTGTGGTGTTACGCTTTTTGGCCCGCGCCAGCTTCGCGAAAATAAGACCCACCTAAGGACAAGAGAAATATTTTTTTAATATTATTGCGGATTTTGAGGAGCCGAAGACTGTCAACTGTCGAAATATTTGCCCAGCCTTCGGCTCCAAGTTAGAGAGTGGAGTCAGTGCAAGTTAATGATCAAGAGTGCAGACTGAATTCCCCAATCACTAACCAGTCTCCGGGTTTGATGAAATAATATACCTTGCGGCGAATCAACTGTGCTCTAATATGGGCCTCCACAATGTGGGACTTTCTCATATCACCGACTCTGAACATGAGACAAAGCTGGCCTTCTCGTAGGCAGATTACGGCGTTCCGGGAATATAGCAGAGTTTGAGCACGTTTTTTTGGTCTAGAGAGCTTTGCGAACACGATTCCCACCTAAAATTAGAACAACCTTGTTGTAGTGTCCGTCATTACCGGAGGTAACTGACTGAACCGTTTATTGTTTACTTTGTCATCTCCCGCCTCGGCGGGCTCACCTGCATCCCGAAGGAGAGCCTCCGATTTGCCGGCGAGTCCTCCGCCGTCCTCGATGTTTGTGAGGAGGTTGGCGACGAGGCGGCCGCGATGGCCTGGTTTGACGCGTCTGGTGTTTTCTCGCGTTTTGTGTCTTGCGTACTTATTTTTGCGTTTTTGCTGGGACCTGCCAGTGTTAAGGAGCGGTTTGCGTCGTTTGCGTCCGCTTTTGCTGGTGTACGGAACATTTCCGCTTTAGTTTTTTGCAAGGAAGAAGGAAGAAGGGTGACCGATGTAGGCGTCGGGCGCCGCGCTTTTAAATTCGATTCCAAGTCAAAATAATTATTTTTAAATTATAAACGTCTGACTCAGTGTAAAGAGCTGAGTCAGTTATTGTCAGAGTTATACCTAGTTTAAATAATAATAATAATAAAAAAAAAAAAAAAAAGCCGCTGTCTCTGCAAGTCATTCCTTTTATACCGAGTTGAATTTTATCGAGTTTTATCCTTTTATTTTAGTTTTATACCCACTATTTGCGAAGAACTCGCAAGGAAAACCCGAAGCAATACAGAACTTATTTAAAAATAACCGTATAAAACCTAATTTTCCATAAAAATAACCAACATGCATTTTGACAATAGGCTGTCAACCAAAAATCCACAAAAACATTTACATAATAGCCAAACAACTCAAGAAATGGATAAAATACAATGATTACAAGGTCAAGAGGAAGACATGGAGCGGAACCACCAAACGCACGTTCGTCACCAGTTCGTGTCCCGTCGCCGTCGAGTTCGTCAGAGGATGAAGTTTTTGTGACTCCCCCCGACACGAGCGCCTCGACGAGCGACGAGGACGCGCCGCGGACCCCGCCGCCCACAAGATCAGGACGTCGTGGCCGTCCGCCGCTGCCGGCACGCTTGGGGCCTGTGAGGCATTCTGCCTCGCGCCCGGCCCCCGCTACCGGTGGTGTAGTGCGTCGCATGCGATGGACTCAGCAAATGAATGAGAACTGCATGCGCGCCTATTACAGGGCTACAGAGGGAGGAACCCACCTGACCGCGTACTGTGCCAGGATGCTGCTTCTGTTTCAGGCCCTCGAACCGACCGTCGCCGTGTCCGCACAACGACTGTCCGATCAAGTGAGAGCAATCTGGCGGTGCAAACTGCTGAGGTTTTGCCTGTGCAATTGCAGACGAAGTTATCAAGACGAACAATTACCGGAAATACATAATGAAGGACGGTACGGTCGACATTTGTCGGGCATGCCGCCGTCCAGGCGAATCACTTCGTCATGTTATTTCCGGTTGTTCGCATCTTGCTAACGGCGAGTACTTGCACAGACATAACCTAGTAGCCAGGATCATCCACCAGCAACTTGCTCTTCGATACTGCCTTGTCGAGTCCGAGGTGCCGTACTATAAGTACGCACCTCTGCCAGTTCTCGAGAATGGTCGTGCGTTGCTCTACTGGGACCGCTTTATCATCACGGACAGGACTATTGTCGCCAATAAGCCTGATATCGTGCTGGTAGACCGGTCTCAGCGCCGGGCTGTGATCATCGATATCACCGTACCACATGACGAGAACCTCGTGAAAGCCGAGAAGGACAAGCTTAGCAAGTACCTTGACTTGGCTCATGAGGTTACCGCCATGTGGGATGTTGATTCGACGATCATAGTCCCAATAGTCGTGTCGGCAAACGGCCTTATAGCGAAAAGCCTCGACCAACATCTCAAGAGGCTTTCGCTAGACGGTTGGATCAAGGGTCAGATACAGAAGGCAGTCATCCTAGACACAGCGCGCATCGTCAGGAGGTTCCTCTCTCTGCAGCCCTAACCACCGGTAGCTTGGGCCCTGCCTCGCTGCTGGCGGCTATCTAGGTTTAAGTTTTTATAATGTTTTTATGTTCTTTTATATAAATATTGTAAAAACTTAAATTTACGAAACGAAATAAATACGTGGATAATAATAATACCAATAATAATTAATAAATTTAATGTCAACTATTTTGTGTTTTTTGTTTCAGGTTTTTTCCCAAGAGAACCTCTTCGTCCAGCGGCCTACTGTGTGGTGTGATGGAAGTGCGGTGAAGGGAGAGCAGTACTGGTAAGTATTGTATACGTGTGTGTGTGTATGTCAGAAGCGTGCGTGTTTCAGTTTGTGTCGTCCGCCAGTCAACAGCGTCGTCCGGCGATCGCCGACCAGTTAGTGTGTTGAGTGTGTGTGTGTATGTATGTGTGTGTGTTGGTAAGAATGATTTGTGTTTGATTGTGTGTTTTAGTTTGTATGTCTTTTATGTATGTAGGGGTGTGTGTGAGTGTATGTGTGTAGTGTTATATTGTAAGACGGGCTCTGCAGATCGCGTCTTACCTACCACCGATTTTACAATTTTGCTCTATGTAGAGTCTTTCTTGTAGAGTCCTTGGGTTGCTCTATTTAACCTGTTTATATGTTACACAAAGCAATTCTGCGTCAATAGAACTTAGAATGTAGAGCCACCTTAATAGAAACTTTGGGTTGCTCTATTCAGTCTATTCTTATACTTATTTCGAACAATTTCTTAATCTAATTCCTTTACAATTTTCTCTATGTAGAGCCTTTATTGCTCTATCCTACAGTTTTAGTTTGGGTCACCTCAACCCCGAAAACCGTTCTCCAATCGGACTATTTGTTCTAAAGTTATTAACAGTTTAATTTTTCCCATACAAGTTTTAAGGGGGTCCAGTTACGCTGGTCAAATTTTAGTTTATGGGGTAGGGGGTTGTAACTTGGGGGTTGTGTCCGGAAGGGTCAATTTTGTGTAGCGGGGGGTGGGTTTAAGGGAGGGGGGCCGAAATTTCGTCCTTTTTGACCTAGGACGCACCGTTTTTGAGTTATAAGGTGTTTTTTGAAATATCCTTATCTTTACCCTCTTATCTTTTGCGGTTGGGGGAATCTGGCTAAGTTTATTAAATTTGTTATCTAGGCCAAAACTATGATTCGATTTTTGTTCAAAATTTGAGTCTTATGGGGAATGAATTAAGCTTGACGAGAGGCGTACCAGCTAATGTGTAACTATGGGGGTTGATTTTATACTGAATTTACAATTTTAGGGGTTGTTGTTTATGAACTTCAAATGGATGGTTTCGGGGTTAAGGGTGGTGCTATGTCCTCGGGAAAAGCACGGTGGGGTGAATGGGGACCCAAACTTATCTACAGGGGGTTATGTGTTCGAAAAGGGGTGCGGGGTGTCACAAATCTTTTGTGTTTTTTGGAAAAATCTCCCCGGGGATGGTTTTTGGGGGTTGATATAGGTAGATTGCCCCTGGGGTGCGGGGTTCGGGAACCTCCGCGTGGTGCACCCCGGGCATCACACAACAACTTGCCCCGGCGGCATCTTGTTGTGTGATGGCTAATCTCGGACGAGACGGAAGGGCTTCTACACGTGACCCGGGAGGGTCGCGCGTAGAAGCCTACATGGTGCGGGGTCCATCTGGGAGCTGTCTGCTACGCAGAGAGCTCCCAGGTGGACCAAGGGGAGGAGGTCTCAAAAGAGATCGATGAGATGCTGTGCGTGGCGACATCTGGCGTTTTTCGCTGGGTGTCGCGACACACAGCAGCCAAGTCTCAAGGTTCGGGGGTCGCCGAGGGGAGTGTCTGGCACGTGAGTCCGAGATCGCGCTGCTTACAGGGCGCGGTCTCGGGCTTGCGATCCAGGCATGGTCGGCGGGAGGCCGGCCGCTAGACCCCCACCCAGGGGAGCTATACCTTCTAATTTAGTAAAATAATTTATATTATGGACAGCAATTTTAAAAGAACTACCCAGGAGGGTCCCCGAAAGGGGGAATCCCTCCACGTTTCGAATGAAACGTGCAGCCCCGCGTATTCTGGGGGGGGCAAAAATTGCTCTACAAATTCTAACGACGACCACGGCAAAGGCACAACGGACACGGAACGCATGCGATTTGGCACTGAAGGTGGAAAAAAGGAGGCTCGTGTGATGTTAACACGCACGACGGCGGGGGAGGACTCGGACGCGTCGAGTATCGGTTCGGTGATGATGGTGTCTGACTCATCGGAGGGGCGGTCTCGCAAGAGAGGCCTCGAGAGGGGCGAGACCGGTGGCAGTTCCTGCTCGGGCTCCGACGACACCTTGGAGGGCCCGACGGCGACCAAGGTCATCGCCCCCCGGAGAGGGCGAGGCAGAGGCAGGGGCAGGCCGCCTACTACTAGCGGCGAATTCGTCGGCTTGGCCAAATCGCGGGCCGAGCTCAGCCTCGCGAGGGCGGAAGAGCAGCGCCTGCTGCTCGAGGAGGAGCTCTCCGACGAGCAGCAGGCGAGGAGCGAGAGGGCGAGGTCCCTCTTCGCGAGGCGGCGGGAGGCCCCCGAGTTCGGCGGAGTTGACTCCGTCGAACTCGCCAGGGTGGTGAAGGACTCGGTGGCCACCATAACATCGGTGGCCACCAGGTCCGGAAACCTCAAGGGCACGTTCGTGCGCGCCTTGAAGGAGGCAGCAACTGCGGTTGATGCCTCCTTCAAGGAGCTCAACGAGCGTACGGCCACGGAGGAGGTGGCTCTCCTGAGGGAGGCCAATAAGAAGCTCATGTCGGAACTCGCTGAGATCCGACGTGAGCTCGTGGAGCTGAAAGCTGCACGGGAGAGACCGACTCCGGCCCCGGCAGCTACAGTTCCGCCCCCTCCCTTGGGACAGTCGCCTCCTCTGGAGGACGTGATGCGGGCGGTCATGGTGCAGGTGGGCACCATGATCTCCGCCCGCTTTGCGGGGTTGGAGGAGCGGCTGCTCCCTCCACAGCGACTCAGGCCGCCTCTTGCGGCGGATAGGCGCAGGGAGGAGCCGCCGCCGGTGCCTAGCACCTCGACTGCTGCGTCCGGCTCTGCGCCTGCGCCAAAAAGGCGCAGGCGCAAAGCTGGGAGGCCACAGCCTCCACCACTGCCGGAGAATCTTCTTCTTGAAACCGCGACTGCGACTTCGCGACCGGCTCCCTCGTTGGAGACCTGGTCCGAAGTCGTCAGACGCGGTTCCAAGAAGAAGAAGAAGAAGAAGGCGGCGCAAGGGCCGCGGTCAACCCCGGCTAAGGCGAAGACCCCTAAACTCCGCCCCCCCCGTACTGCAGCGGTGGTCATCACGCTGCAGCCGGGAGCGAAGGAGAGGGGTCTCTCCTACGCCAGGGTGTTGGGGGAGGCCAGGGGTCGCATTGACCTCGCGGCCCTCAACCTCCCGCCCTTGAGAATGCGCACCACCATGACGGGGGCGCGCATTCTCGAGGTACCGGGAGAAGAACGAGAGGCCAAGGCTGACTGCCTGGCCTCAAAACTGAGAGAGGTATTCGGCAACTCCAAGGAGTTGACGGTGTCGCGCCCGACCCTCACCGCAGATTTGCGTGTGAGTGGTTTGGACGACTCCGTCGACTCCGAGGAGTTGACGAGAGTTCTGGCGCGGGCAGGAGGATGCCCAGCGCCAGAAATCAAGCCGGGGGACATAAGGCGGGGCCCAGGTGGCATGGGCACCGCCTTTGTCAGGTGTCCCGTCGTTGCCGCCAAGAAATTGGTGGCAAACGGCGGGCGCCTGTTGGTGGGTTGGGTGGCGGCGTCGGTCAAGCTCTTGGAAGCGAGACCACGCCGCTGCTTCCGCTGCCTTGCACTGGGCCACGTTCAGGCCCAGTGCAGGTCAGCAGTTGACCGCAGCGAAGAATGCTATCGCTGCGGTCAACTTGGCCACAAGGCCAAAGCTTGCTCGGCCGCCCCGCGCTGCTCCCTTTGTGCAGCAGCGGGAAGACCTGCGGGGCACCTGTCGGGGACCAGCGCCTGTGCTGAGCCCCCATCAAAGACAGGTGCTCCCAGACTGTCAGTCTGGCAGTCTGCTGCGACCAGCTCCGGGTCGCAGCTGACCAGCTCCACTCCAGAGCAGCGAGGCAGCATGGAGGAAAGTTAGTATGGCGCCCATACTAACTTTCCTCCAGGCCAATATCAATCACTCCGCCCGTGCACAGGACCTTTTGCTCCAGTGCATGGCGGAGCGATTGATCACGGTGTGTGTGGTGGCCGAACCATACCGGGTCCCCCCCAGGTCGGACTGGGTCGGGGACCTGGATGGTCTGGTGGCAATCACCACACAGTCGCCGGCCCTCTCGCCCACTCTCGACAAAGTCACTAGGGGAAGTGGCTTTGTCGCGACTGAGGTGGGAGGCACCGTGGTGGTGGGGGTGTACTTTTCTCCCAACAGGGTCCTTGCCGAGTTCGAGAGATTTCTCGGCGAGGTAGGGACCCTGGTGGGACGGAGTCGCCCCCGCCCAGTCATCGTCCTCGGTGACCTCAACGCCAAATCTGTGGCGTGGGGGTCATCGACGACAGATGCAAAGGGGAGGGAGCTGGGGGAGTGGCTCGCGGAAGCGGGGCTCTGTGTCCTCAATAGAGGCACAGAGCACACGTGCGTGCGGCAATGGGGAGGGTCGGTGGTCGATGTGACCTTCGCCACCCCGGAGCTCGCACGCCGTGTCCACAACTGGAGGGTGCTGGTCGATGAGGAGACACTATCCGATCACCGCTACATATCGTTTAGTGTCTCCCCATCGACAGCGGACGGAGGACAGGGAGCCTCCCTGCCGGTGACGGGCCCGCGATGGGGGTTGAAGCGCCTGGACTTGGAGAAGCTGCAGGAGGCAGCCATTGTCCAGGCGTGGAACCCTGCTCTATCACCACCGGTAGACCTAGACGCGGAGGCCGATGCGCTGTGCATGGCGATGTCGCACGTTTGCGATGCCGCCATGCCCCGCGTAAAGGCCCTCCCAATGAAGCGTCAGGTCTACTGGTGGTCGGAGGAGATTGCGGAGCTCCGGCGGTGCTGCGTAGTGAGAAGGCGCCACTACCAGCACTACCGGCGGAGGAGGCTCCAGGAGCCGGCGGAGTTGGACGCCCGCTATGCCGCTTATAGAGCGGCGTCGCGGGCTCTCCGCACTGCCATCGCCGAGGCCAAGTCGGCATCGTGGAGCCAGCTGCTGGAGACTCTGGACCGTGATCCGTGGGGGCGTCCCTACTTGTTGGCGAGGCGAAAGCTTCGCCCATGGACGCCTCCAGTCACCAGCATGCTGGAGCCACGATTCCTGCGGCGGGTGGTCGAGGGACTGTTCCCGGCTAGCCCGGGAACCGACTTTGTCCCTCCCACGGCGATGGTGGCGCGGACCGAAGACTCCGCCGAGGAGGAGGAGGGGGAGGAGGACGAGCTTCTCGACGTCTCCGAGGGAGAGTTGGGAGCCGCCGTCCTGAGAATGAGGGCCAAGGACACGGCGCCGGGGCCTGATGGCATACCCGGCCGTGCTTGGGCCCTCGCTCAGGACGCCCTCGGCCCTCGCCTCCGGGATCTCCTGAGTCGCTGCATGCGCGAAGGGAGATTCCCGAGGCGATGGAAGAGGGGGAAGCTCGTCCTCCTCCGGAAGGAGGGGCGGCCCGCGGACGAACCCTCGGGGTATCGTCCGATCGTGCTGCTTGACGAGGCGGGCAAGCTCTTGGAGCGTGTCATCGCTGCCCGCCTCGCCAAGCACCTCGAAAGGGTGGGCCCGAACTTGTCCGAAAGGCAGTTCGGGTTTCGTAGAGGTCGTTCGACAATCGACGCTATTCGTCTTGTCAACGACCTCTACGAGGGTGTATCCGGGGACGGGGTGTTGTTGGCGGTGTCGCTAGACATAGCAAACGCCTTCAACTCCCTGCCCTGGATCACCATAAAAGAGGCGCTGGGGTACCATAGAGTGCCCCGATACCTGCGGCGCCTCCTTGGGGACTATCTCTCTGACAGAGAGATAGTCTACCCAAGAAGGGATGGGGAAGGTTCCAGCCCCATGTCACGAGGGGTTCCACAGGGGTCTGCTCTCGGGCCACCCCTGTGGAACCTCGGCTACGACTGGGTGCTGAGGTGCGGTAACCTGCCTGGCATCAGCTTAATCTGTTACGCTGATGACACGCTGGTTACCGCAAGGGGGGGGACCTTTCGCCAGGCGGCGATCCTGGCCACTGCGGGTGTAGCGGCCGTGGTGGCCAGGATTAGGAGTTTGGGCCTGGAGGTGGCGCTCCACAAGTCCGAGGCCATCTGCTTTCATGATGGCCCCAGACGAGCGCCACCTGCAGACGCCAACATTGTGGTGGGTGGGGTTTCCATCCCTGTCAAGCCGACACTGAAATATCTCGGTGTCGTGCTTGACAGCAGATGGAACTGGGGGCCGCATCTGCGTCAACTAACCCCCAAGTTGACGCAGACTGCGGCGGCGTTGGGCCGTCTTCTGCCCAATATGGGAGGCGGTGGAGCGCGCTGCCGCCACCTTTACATGGCGGTGGTGCGCTCCATGGCCATGTACGGTGCTCCCATATGGGCAAGAAGGTTGGGCCGCGGGGAGGAGGCTCTCCTCCACAGCGCCCAGAGGGTGATGGCCGTGAGAGTGTGTCGGGGTTACCGCACACTCTCTCACGAGGTGGCATGCGTCCTTGCGGGATCGCTGCCTTGGTGCCTAGAGGCCGAGGTTTTATCCTCGATCTACTGGCGCCTGGTGCGAGCCCAAGAGGACGAGCTGCGCCCTGCCCCACAGGAGGTGGTGCGGTGGCGCAGCGATGCCAGGGCCATCGCTCTGGGGAGGTGGAGAGAGCGGATTCTCTCTGGATCCACTCGGAGGGGGGCCGGCGCTCGACGGCTCCTCGAGGCGCTGCGGCCCATACTCACTGAGTGGGTCCAGAGAGATCATGGGGTACTCACCTTCCGGACTACACAAGTGCTCTCGGGACATGGATGTTTCGGGAGATACTTGTGTAGGGTTGCCGGAAGGGAAGAGACCCCGGTGTGCCACCGGTGCGGTTGCGAGGAAGACACCGCGCAACACGCACTGGAGGCATGCCCGGGGGAAGAGGACGCGCGACGTTCCCTAGTCGCGGTCCTGGGGGCAGATCTCTCATTGTCGACCATCTTGCCCAAGATGCTCGACAATGAGAGATCATGGGAAGCTTTCGTCTCCTTCTGCGAGACTATTGTCTCGCGGAGGGAGACGGAGGAGCGAGAGAGGGAACTCGACCCTCTCGCTCCTCCTTGCAGGAGGAAGCGGACACGCGGGCGAGCCACTAGGGCTCGCACCCCGTCTCCGCTCGGAGGGCCTGGGCCATCGGGCACTGCCTGATGGCCCATTCTCCTCCCGAGGGGGGGACGCGGACTGCTATAGGTTTTCCAGCGCGTCCCAAGAGCCACAAAGCGGGGGTTCCGACCCCCCGCGAGGCGGGCCCGAAAGGGTGACATGGTGATGTCAGAGTTGCGCGAGCGAATGCGAAAGCGGTTCCGCAACTCTGACATAGCACCATTGTAGGGAAATTTTGTGACGGGGGTTTAGTTGGTATTGTGCCCTTCTGGCATCGAGTCCAACACTGTTCACTCGTGCGTAAATGCATTCCCCTACACAATAAAAAAAAAAAAAAAAAAAAAAAAAAAAAAAAAGGTAGATTGCCCCTATGATCGTTTCTCAAGAGAGAACCGATCCGATATTATTTTTGCGATATCTCGCACCCCCTCCGAGTTATAACGGTTGCCAACTTAGTTGGTAATGGAGTTTGCGCTCCTGTTTCACAAAATCCACAAATACACAAGAATAAATTTATCTTAAAAATATAAAAAAGAATTTTACCGCAGTGGCTTGAATTTCTTCTCACGACGACGGTTGTCTGGTGCTTCTTGGGGGGGCTCTGCACCCTCCAGAAGCTGTCGGAGTTAGGGGTAGCTGACAATTTTCTGCAAATAACCGCTATTTTCTAAAATGTACGTCGAAAACTTTTCTTCGGGAACAAACTTCCTTCAACAGGGTCCTATTGTGTTTTCCCACCCGGTCTTTTCCCAATTTTCGGGGTTGCGGTTTCTTGTTGGTCTCACCGCTTTGCGTTTTGCAGATTTTGTTGTTCAGTTCAGTACAAATTTCCCTTGTGCAAAAAGTTTTAGTCCGAATTTAATAATATTGGTTTCTATCCAGTTGGTGTGGACTGTGCTCTCTTTTAGAATTCTGAAATCACTGTGTGATCGCTGTCAATCTTTAAAAAAATGGGGTTCAAAAAATACAAAGAATTTCACCAACTGCACACGTCTTGTTTCTCCGCTCCTGGTTTGAATTTTCCAGCGGGCAAAACCTTCCCGTGCTCCTCCTGAGTCAAGCTACAGAGGGGGCCTACTTGAGTTGTTCCAGAACTTGAATCCTGGAAGTTGGGCTCCTCGAGGTTTTCCTGTTTTCCTCTGTATCTCTCAGGGGCGCGACGGGAAAAATCTGGAACTTTGCCCGTGGATGCTCCTTGATATTGTCCAGAGAGTGACGTATAAAAAACTGTGGGGTAAAGCTCTAATTTAGCCAGCGTTAGCGTTTCAAGGTAAATTTTTTTTATTTCTAACCCCAAAACGTGGCAAAATATGAAAAATCCGTTCCTGTGTGTCCAGTTTTCGCTGGATTCGGGATTTTTTTGCTGCCACCACGTTTGTTGTCACTTGCACTTGTTTTGGTATAACTTTCACTGGTTTTTTCGCACTTTGATCTATTTTCACGAATTTTTTAGCGCGGAACTGAACGTTTTTGATTCGCGCACGGCCAGGAGAGGTGCGGGACTCCGCTACTTCTTATTAGGGCTACTCAAGTATTACTTCTTGTAATAACTTTAGTCTAGTTTGAAACCAACATTTATCTATTTATAACATACATAAATTGTACGGTACCACCGTCAGCTTATGTCCCTCGAAATTTAATGAACTGTATTTATCAAAAGAAAAAAGAGGTGAGAAGTAATTATCTTTAACAAAACAGCAAAGAATATAGACAGATTTTCCACCAACCTTTTAACTGCCTCCATCTAGGGCACCACAAATTTGTGACTTCAGGAGATCTGCCGAGTAGTGTGTAGAAGCCTCAGGGCTTCACGAGGTTGTGAGAGGTGTAACTACTTCAGTGGTCGACGTGTGACTGCCGGTCATCGGTCGCAGCCACAAGTATTGGAGGGAATTTCGAACTACCCTCAAGCCATTTATAAAGATTGGTCTATGGATAATTCAGGTGAGCTTAGTGTAAGTAGTTGTTAGGTATGTAGCGTAGTGTAGTTCTCATTGTATTTTAGTTTTGTTAATAAAGGTTTATAAAGATCGAATACAAATCAATAGTTAAAGGATAGGTAAACATTACTACCGTCGAAGGCGGCAACTTTACCGCTTTTTTTGACGTTATTAGTAATAAATATTTTTTATTTTAACATTCATAATAAGTACGGACAATATCGTTTACACGGTGACTTTGTGCTCATTTTACATAGGTTTTTAATCAGTTAACTCGTAAGATACAAGTTTTGTAGCCATTAATATTGAGATGGTAAAGTAGACATGTGTTTGGCAACTTTACCATGTCGTAAGATTTTGTAGAAAAGGTATAGATACCATAAACATTTTCTTTCACATAATATTGCGATTCATTCAATAACATTGTTTATTTTCAAACTAGAAGAAAAGTACTACGCGAAATGGCAATATCGGAGAAATGGTAAAGTTGCCTCGGGTATGCTATATTTCCATACTAACTTTATAGAGGTTAGGGTTGTCAATAATGAAACATGTAGGAACTCAATTTAGTAACTTGTTTTTAATTATCTATTATTTGGTGTACATTATGAACCCTATTCAACAATGGTTTTTCGCTTAAATTTAGTCTCCTACCTAGTACATACCTAGTACCTACATATATTTATAAGAAATAAACAGCATCGGCATCCTCCATTAGAACAAATGAATCTGGATCTTCTGATATCTGAAGCATTGCTATTGGTTTTACGATAACATTGTGCGGTACAGAGTCAATATCTTTTCGTAGTGGTTTTGTAAACTTTATACCGTCCTTTTGACGATTAGTCTTGTAGTATGATATCTTGTAACATTCTGACAATATATCAATTTCTATGATTTCGCCTATATAGTATTTCCATGTCTTCTTTTCGTAGTACCGCGCTAGCACAGTCTCCCCAATACACAGTTCTAATCTTTCGGTATTCATTTCTTCAACATAGGTCTCGTCTTTGGCATCGTCTTGTTTACTAGTAGTAGAATCATTGCAAAGGGTTTTATTTTCGTCTTTTGTTGTATCTTCATAGTGTGTTTTAACTTTACCTCCCTCGTTTGTGTGAGAGCATACGATCTTTTGCTCCGTTTCTTCCAGTGTTGTTTCATTGTCATTTATATTATATTCATCTTCAAAGTTATAGTCGGAAGAATCATCGAATTTTACAGAGCACTCTGAATCGCTAGTTTCAGATGCATTCTTTTTCTTTTTGTACAAATTGCTTTTTATATTAGTTTTATTTTTCTCTGGCTTTTTTGTCATGTTCTCCCCGTCATAAGCATCTAATTTTCTTTTTCTCTTATTTTTTATTGATTTTTCTTGCTTTGCTACGTCGACGTTAACTTTCTTTTTATTGATGTATTTTTTTGGTAGCAGAATGTTAGATAGTATTTTAATCTTTTTTCCATCGTTTAGACTCTTAGGTATATGATCTTTGGTATTTTTTTCTTTGTCTTTTCCTAACTGTTGTACTTGGTTTTCACTTTCTTCCGTTTTGTCATCACCTGTTAAGTCTACAATTGTAACGGATTTCCCTGGTAATACATTCATTTTTTTGTTACTCTTTCTTTTCATCGGATTTGGTCTTCTGTTCTCTTTTAAATAATCCAGAAGAGCGTCATCAACACCATAAGAATTCGATTCGGTGTATTCTGGTAATTTCCTCATAACTGGAAGTGGATCTACTGGATATATACCAGTTGCGCGAAATCCACTTACAATATTTTCTTTGCTTTTCAAATTAGAGTCCTCAATCAGTTTTTTCAGAAGCGGTGGGAAATATGCCTTGTTTAGAGCTGATTGTTTTGGATTTTCTATTTTGTAATTTTTAAGTATTCTTCTCCAACATTTTTTTAGTGGTCCAAAAAATGCAACATCGAGTGGTTGGCTGAGGTGAGTTGAATTTGGCGGAAGCAAAACAAATCGAATGTTGTTTTGTTCGCACATCGTGACAACTTCAATGTTAAGGTGACTAGCGAGGTTATCTCCAATAATGACTTTTGGTCCTTCCAGCCTTTTTGCCCAAGGCACAACAATGGTCGTAAACCAATCCACAAATGTAGAGGTATCAAACCATCCACTTTTTGTCCTATTGTAACGGGCATTTTCTGGACCACCTTCAACCCACTGAGTCCACATGCATTCAGACTTATAGACAACATAGGGTGGTAGCATATTGCCATCTGCACATGCACAGAACATTATTGAAATGCATCCCTTTGTTGCTGACATTACTCTCTCCGGATATTTTACGCCTCTGCGGAATATACACTTATCTGATCCTGGGTCGTCGCTTACATTCGTTTCGTCGTAATTCAGAATGTTACTCGGTGGGACACCTTTAAGAGATTCTTCTAAATTTTTAAAATAGTCTTGGAATTCTGTGACTGTTTTTTCAGCTCGTGCTCTTTTTATGTTTTGGGTAGCTCTTGTCGTCAGTTTTTCGTTGTGTCTATCAATGAAGTTTCTAGCCCACCATTCCCCTGGGGGCTTACCATTGAACAGATTTTCTTTATTGTTTTTCTTTAAATACTCGTAAACTACTAATCTTAAATCTAGTGCCGTCAATGGAGATCCAAAGTCTGCAGCAGCAACGAGTACTTTTACAATATTTTCTTCTTCTTCATTGCTAAGTTTGAATCGAGGACCCGGTTTTGTAGTGTGTTCACCATTGATTTTTTTTTCTATAGTTCTACGAGGAATCCCGTATGTTTTTTCCGCATATGCAGATGTCATTTCTTTACTTTTAACCATTGATATAGCTAGTTCTAACATATCATTTGAATAGTTTTTATATGGTCTTGCACCAGGTCGCCTTCTGTTTCTTTTTTTTTTGGCGTTGGGCATTGTGAAATCTGTAAGTAAAAATAATATGTAGAAAAATTAAAACTTTCGTATGAAACACTAATAGGTAGGTATATAAGTAGTATTTATTAACCGAACTAACATTTGAATAATGATCGCGTAACTAGCCGGATTGGGTAAATAAAAAAATAAGCTGCTCTCGAAATGGAAAAATGTAACATTTCGCTGATTAATAAATAATGATAAGTGCTGAACACGCGGTTGATACTAAACTTCATTAGTGTCACTTTTATTTATCCTCTCAAACATAAATACTAGGTACTTATATCAAAATTGATCATTTAGCTAGTCAGGTTTATCAAGTCGAAAACAAAAGAAGCATGTCAAACTTGAAACGATTTTTTACGATTTTTTTTGGCCGAAGGTTAAAAAAATTATTTGATTAAAAATAGGTAAGACATTAAATATTTATTAATTAAAAATAAAGACCACTAATCTACACTACTAAAAGTCCCTGTTTTGTGAAGTCGGATAAAAAATTGTGACAACCCTAAGCAGTGGTAAAGATGCCATTTTGGGCGTTGTGGCAACTTTACCAAAGCCCAAAATTTAGTTTATAATACATTATTAAAAAAATACACATTAATAGTAAATACCAACTGTTCAGTATTTATGCCAGAAATACCGTCTCGGGGCCCATAGCGAGAATTAAAAACAAATTAAATGCCGTTATACCGATTTTAAGAGTTACTCCCTAATTGCAAACAAGGTACCTAAAATTACTCACCCAATTACTGCTCCCGGCGTCGTCCAAGTCCCTGTTTGGTTGTTAGGAATAGGGAACGGAAACACAGGAATAAGGAAACCAAACCAGACAGCTCCAGACTTCCCGTCCCAGCAATAGTTCAACCGGTCCAGCGGTTGAGAAGGGGCCAATCCAGTGGCCCCTTCACAAATAATATCCCAGCACTAATCCCGTAGCGATATATTCCCGTTAATACGTATTCCCGCACAATATTAACACTTTAAACCAGATTATATAGATCAAAGTAAAAAACGCTTTTTTTTCGTTCCAGCGAAAAACAGACAACGTCACTTCACAGCCGGCTGTCAAACCATAGATCCGCTATGATTTTTAATGTTGCCCGATTATACGGAACAAAACCCCCGACCAATTGAACTCCTGTTCAATTTTAGAAAACCAGTATTTAGTAACTAGTATTTAGTAACTAGTATTTAGCAGTATCCAGACCTCAAATAAAAACGAAATTCCCAACTTTGACCCGAAAGTGGAAATCAAACCAAAAAAAAACCTTTACCAAAAATAGCAATAAAATTAAATAAAATTTTAACCATGAAAAATACGTATATCTAATAAAGAGGCAGGCGTGCCAGAGAGGACACCGCGCGCTGAAGTCTGGAACCAGAAACCAGAATCTCCGCCACGCGGGGTGTGCCATCAGTACCAGATATCAATTTTAAAATACGTCCCCTACGCCAGAGTAGGGGGGCCAAATTTGCCTCTTTTAATAATACTAAGTCCCCTTCCCGAGGGGCCTCCGTCCTATCTGTCCATTTTACCCGTTGTTGCAACAGATGCAAGTACTCGGCCAACCAGCGCCTCCAGAAGTCTTGACTTATTTGCTGCAATAACTGAAAACGGGACAGGCGTCCGGGGCGCTCATCCTTCCAGGGATACTCCGGCAACGCGGTTAAAGGCTGACCGATCAAGAAGTGACCCGGCGTCAAGACTTCTAGATCGTTAGGGTCAGGCGAGATTGGACAGAGAGGACGGGAATTAAGCACTGCCTCCACGCGGCATAGTACCGTGACTAACTCTTCCCAAGTTAACACGGTCTCCCCGATGACACGGCGGAGATGGGTTTTAGCAGACTTCACCGCAGCCTCAAAAATTCCTCCCCAGTGAGGACAGGCCGGCACACTAAATTGCCAGCTGATTCCCCGCTGGGCGAGAGCCAGACTTAAACTATTATTACCAGAATTTAAAAAAATATTAACTTCGCGTAAATAATTCGCCGCCCCTCGATAATTTGTGCCATTGTCCGAACGTATTAAAGAGGGTACTCCTCTTCGCGCTACAAAGCGATCCAGCGCCGCGACAAAGGCCTCCGTAGACAGCGCAGAGACCAGCTCCAGGTGGACTGCTTTGGTGGCCAAACACACAAAGACGCACAGGTAGGCTTTAACGACCTTGGCGTTACGCAACGTCGATGACTTGACCGAGAAGGGCCCAGCGAAGTCCGTTCCGACCCCGTCGAACGGCCTCGAGGGAGAAATCCTATCCGGAGGAAGATCTCCCATCATGGGCTGCATGGTAGACGCCTTGAGCCTATAACAAGGGACACATCTAAACAGCACCTTTCGGACCGCCCTGCGAGCCGACAAGATCCAGAATTCACGCTGCAACACAGCGAGAAGCGCGCCACATCCAGCGTGCGCGTTACCGATATGCCGATCGGTGATCAGCAGGTCCACCAGAGGACCTCCTTTCGGTAGCAACAGGGGGTGCCTGCTGCCGTACGGCAGGTTGGCTTTCCGGAGCCGACCTCCTACGCGCAGAAGACCATCCTGATCTGTGAAAGGGTTCAACTTGGCGACCGCACCCTTCAAACGAGCGCGTCCGCAGCGCAGCGCCTCAAGTTCCGTCGGAAACCTTTCACCCTGCACCAGCCGAATAAGGTGCAGCAAGGAACTCCGACGCTCCTCCACAGTGGCGATCTGGTCACTCCTCCTCTGACGAGGGTGACGACAGTTGTGGATGAAGCGTTTAATCCAGCTAGTTACCCCCAACAACTTATCCAGCTTGCTGTAACGACCCGTCAACCAGTCAGGGTCTGGGGGCACTTCCGCCACAATCGCATGCACGCGGACTCCGGGCAGCTCCGCTCGCTCCGAGTCCGCGCCGAGAGCTGGCCAGGAAGCTTCTGGCTCCCGCAGCCAGTCCGGACCCCACCATAAGGGGTGATCAACTAGCTCCGGCGCGGAACAGCCGCGCGAAGCACAGTCAGCGGGGTTCAACTCACCCGGGACATGTCTCCAAACCATGTCCAGTCCAATGTTTTGGATTTGGGAAACCCGATTTCCCACAAAGGTCTCCAAAGTGTGAGGGGCTGCTCTCAACCAGGCAAGCACGACCTGACTGTCTGACCACGCATAGACATTCCGGATGTCTATCGAGGTGGACAGTTCCTGATATACGTGCTTAAGCAGCCGAGCAAGTAATGTGGCTCCGCTCAATTCCAGTTTCGGAATGGTGAGTCGTGTCCTGATAGGAGCTACCTTGCTCTTCCCCAATAAGAGCGTGACATTGACGTGGCCTCCAGCGTCAACTGTACGCAAGTACACAGATGCGGCATAGCCCAGCTCGGACGCATCACAGAACCCGTGCAGGCTGATCCGGCTACAGCCTGGTGGCAGAATGCGACGGGGCAACGCCACTCTATTGACCGTTTCGAGGTCAGATATTAAACGAAGCCAAATGTTAAGCGAGTCTCCAACCAGGGGGTCGTCCCATGAGACCTTCAGAGTCCAAAGTCGCTGTAACAGACACTTGGCTGCGAACAGAACCGGACTGATCCAACCGTTTGGATCAAACATCCTGGCGATGGTGGACAAAACCGTCCGTTTTGTCCACGCGCGTGTGGCTTCCAGTGCCACCCGAAAGGTGAAGATGTCAGCAACCGGTTGATACTGCATGCCCAGAACCGCAATCCCGTGCGGATCGTCACCTTCCTCGAAGAGCCCCGGATCCTGCTGGTGATCGTCCGGGATACCAGCCAGTATGTTAGGGTCGTTAGAAAGCCATTTCCGAAGCTCATAGCCTCCAGATGCGAGAAGCTCTGTAAGCTCATCCCGGAGCAACAGAGCTTCCTCCACCGTCTGCGCACCAGTGCAAACGTCGTCCACGTACAGGTCGCGTTCCAGAACTGCGGCTGCACGTGGGTACCGAGCCCGTTCTTGCTCCGCCAACTCCAGCAGTGAGCGGATCGCAATGAAGGGGCTTGATCTCAACCCATAGGTGTTGGTGTTCAACTCATACACCATCATA
The DNA here is from genome assembly GCA_963693475.1 of Ectropis crepuscularia. Classification (NCBI taxonomy): domain Eukaryota; kingdom Metazoa; phylum Arthropoda; class Insecta; order Lepidoptera; family Geometridae; genus Ectropis; species Ectropis crepuscularia. The sequence continues at coordinate 11,400,183 of OY856368.1, read as the reverse complement.
GGGTCCTGAGGACTTTCCCGCCAGAGGATCAACTGGAACCTCCTGTCCTCGGGGTGTATGACCGTTTGTCGGAACATCATACGGATGTCCGCTCCCAACACCACCTGATGCCTACGGAAATTCAGGATGATGTCTACAATATCCCGATGTAACTTCGGTCCAGTGTGGAGGCACTGGTTCAGTGACACTCCTGTCGAAGTCGGAGCGGATCCATCGAACACCGTCCTGAGTTTGCCTGTCGACGCTTTCAAAACAGCGTGATGAGGCAAAAAGTAGTGGTCCATGGTCGACCAGTCGTCGCGAGCCGGAGACATGTGGCCCAGTGCCTCATACTCCCTCATGAACTCGATGTACTTTTCCCGAAGTACAGGATCTCGAGCCATGCGTCGCTCCATGGACCTGAGCCTTTTCTCGGCCAATGATCGAGACTGGCCCAGACGCGGGGGGTTATCCCGGAAAGGCAGCCTAGTCGCCAATCGCCCAGAAACCATTCTCCGAGTGTGAGCCTGATAAAAGTTCTCACACTCCACGTGCTCGGGATCCAGCCGAGACACGGTAGGCGGCTCTTCGATCTCCCAGAACCTCTGCATGATCTGAGCGAGGGCCGTTCCCGTAAAAGAAGCCTGATTCGACTGCTGCCACTCATCCACCATTCCCAAAATGGCGTTCCCGTAGATGGTGGGCAGCGCCATCAGCGAAGACTGATCCAGCAGTCTAGGCTTGCCGTTCATGATGTAACCCAGTACATCAGAACCCAACAAAAGGTCTACCGGACCCGCCATCCCGAAGCGGGGATCCGCCAACCTGAGACCCTTAGTACAGGACAAAAGATCCGGATCAATGTCCGCCTGAGGAAGCCAACCGACAACCGAATCCATGACGGTGGCCCTGACCGCAATCCTTTCCGAATATGAATGTACGGACGAGAAGGAGAGGCGGGTCTGTCCAGCCAACCGCACCTCTGTGTTCCCGACTCCTCGCAACGGAGTCGGTGACGGAAACCTAGCCAGCCCCAGGCGATGAGCAACCCGGGTTGTCAGAATACACCCCTGGGACCCTGTGTCCAAGAGCGCTCGTATCCGGACGTAGTCGCCTCTTGGACCCCAAACCCTTAACCAGAGGGTGGGCAGCAGGACCACCGGTTGATCCTGTGCCAAGGGAACGGAGGCTAGTCAATCCCTCCGAGGCCCGTCCGAACCCGTCGGACTACAGGGCCCAGCCCAATATGGCTGCCGAGTCATAAGGGCCATCGGAGGGGGGGCATATCCAGCTGCCCTGCCATACTGAAAGTAGGGCGGGTGGTAGTCCAGCCTCGGATGCTCATGGAGGGGAGGCGTGTACGCCCTCCATTGCATTAATCGCGGATCCAGCGGCGGAGAAGGATAACGCTGGGGAGGTGGCCCCCGTGGTGACTCCGGTATCACCCTTCCACCTCTCCAGTTCGCCCGCGTCCGCGCGGGCTGTGAGGTCGGTGACCGAGCCACGTGTAGGACGCCCCTTGTTGGGCTGCCCGGTGCTGCCGTGGGTTGGGGTGGAGGGGGTGTGCTCCACGCTGTAGCCACTTCATTGTTGTACAATGCGTGGCTCGGCGTGGGAGCGCCCCCGCCCGTGGAGGGCCCCCTCCCTGAGGGCTGTCGACCAGCACCATCGCTCCTGACGCACAAGAGCTGGTGGTGTGGTCCCCCACACCCAGGACACGGCCGTGCCGTGGGGCAGTCACTGAACAAATGACCCCCCAGGCACCCGTAGCACCGACGCAACCTCCGAACGATCCCTCGTCGTTCAGAAGTCGTCCGCGCAAGCAGGGCCGGACACTGCACCAGCGCGTGAGGCTGGCCACAATTCGGGCACTCCTGCTCCGACGCACTCGTCACCGTCGCCGACCGCTTTACCCCACCCAGAGTGCGGGGATTGGTAGGTCGCGGTCCTGTTCCGGCAGGGCCACGAGCTGACGCGGCGGGCTGCGCCTCCTGAGGCGCCGACTCTGCCATCCTCGCCTCCCACTCCAGGACCCGAAGCAGCTCCTCAAACGTGGGGAAGACCTTCGGGTCGCCGTGAAGGCCCCTTTCCCGCTCGAACCGGGCGCGCAACTCCAGCGGCACCTTGCCCAGCAGGATGTGGACCAGCAGAAACGACCAGTGTTCTACTGGCAGTCCCAAGCTGCGCAAGGCGTTGTACGCCACCTTCACGGGCGTGAGGATTAGTGGCCGCAACTGCGACCTCTCAGTCACCTTCGGCAGCCCCAGTATTTGTGACACGTGAGCGTCGGCGAGGAGCCGAGGATTTTGAAACCTCGTCTCCAGCAACTCCATCGCCGTGCCGAAGTTGTCGTCGTCCAGCTCCAGGTGCTGGACCAGGGAGAGTGCCTCACCCTCCAGTGACGTGCGGAGATAGGCCAGCTTCTCCGCCCTCGTCAAGTCCGTGCGTGAATCTACCAGAGAGGCGAACATGCTCCGGAAGCCGCTCCACTCCCGCAGGTTCCCTGTAAACCTGGGCAAGTCCAGAGTGGGAAGGCGTCCCACTACACCCGAGCCCGCATCCCTGATGACGGGTCCCGAGCTCGCCCTTCCCTGACGAGACCTCTCCAGCTGGCGAACCCTTTCGGAGACCTCGTCGTACACATCCAGGATGCGCCGCATGTCCGCCTCGATCCTCTCCATCTGCTCCTCAGGTGGAGACGGCCTTGCATCCCGCAGCGATCCTGCGCTCCTCTCAGCGACCTCCAGGCGCCTGTCGAGCTGTTCTGCCCTGTTTAGCAGCGCCTCCTCCCGGTCTCTCCGGCCGACCAATCCTTGTAAGGATTCAAACCACCGGAGCTGGTTGGCCAAATCCGAAGCCATTTTAATTTTAAATTAACCTAAAGTTCGGACAATGTCACAACAATTATATCCGCAACCTATTAAGCCGGATACCACTTAATATTAATTTCCCGACAGTTTGGGGAGAAATTATAAACTGGGAACCCCCAAATATTCGGCCTACCCGGTATATTTTGCCAGAAAAATAAAACAAAAAGGGAGTATTTACGGCCAACGACGCTCCTGCTACCAAAAAATGTTCAGTATTTATGCCAGAAATACCGTCTCGGGGCCCATAGCGAGAATTAAAAACAAATTAAATGCCGTTATACCGATTTTAAGAGTTACTCCCTAATTGCAAACAAGGTACCTAAAATTACTCACCCAATTACTGCTCCCGGCGTCGTCCAAGTCCCTGTTTGGTTGTTAGGAATAGGGAACGGAAACACGGGAATAAGGAAACCAAACCAGACAGCTCCAGACTTCCCGTCCCAGCAATAGTTCAACCGGTCCAGCGGTTGAGAAGGGGCCAATCCAGTGGCCCCTTCACAAATAATATCCCAGCACTAATCCCGTAGCGATATATTCCCGTTAATACGTATTCCCGCACAATATTAACACTTTAAACCAGATTATATAGATCAAAGTAAAAAACGCTTCTTTTTCGTTCCAGCGAAAAACAGACAACGTCACTTCACAGCCGGCTGTCAAACCATAGATCCGCTATGATTTTTAATGTTGCCCGATTATACGGAACACCAACTATCATAGCATATTCCCAATGAAATTATGTATATCATATTCAAATTTTACTCACCTTTGGCTACAGATATAGGCGATACAGTGTTAATTTTCCGATAAATCGAAGCGACGTTCTCTCAGCACTTTTACAAATGACGCCATATTGAGATAGATAACAATGTTACCATTATGAAATAACTTTAGTGTGGCCACCACTCATTTCAAAATATTACCAAACTATCTAAATCAACGCAAGTATTGTCGTTTTTGAAAAAAATACGAAAGAATGTCAAAATTCGGACGTGGTAAAGTTGACAAAGGATCGTCAAGTTGCCACCTCTGACGGTACGTGTCACTTCTTTTAATTACTGCAATTTCAATAAAATAAACACAAATCAACACAAAAATAAGGAATCAGTATTAATTAGATTATTTTAAAAATCTAATAACAATTATTTGATCCTTCTTAAGTTTTGTAAGTACTTTCTTATACTTTTTGTCGGAATTAATGTACATGTTATGCCGTTTCTTGTTTTGAATACCGTTGTTCTTGAGTTTGAGAGCCAAAATGCTTGGCTTCTTTTCACAGCTTCGATAAGAATATAAATAAACTTTGACGCTTGGGAATTTTCACATTTATCCGCCTTGCTACCTTGAGTTTGTCTGGAGCTAGTCGGCTGGGAGTGCTGATATAGGTGGACCTGGTGTCGATCTGATGTGGTGTTTTGTGTTTTGCAACGGTGTCATTGGTGTGCCGGAAGGGCGGATAATTTCAGGGAAATTACTTAAAATCGCGTGGTACCATGAGTCAACTGACCAAGTTTTAACTGAAAGTACATCAGTGTGAGCCTTAGATGCTACCGAAGTTAATGTCGTTTTGTCAGTTAAGCGTTTATTACGACAATTTTCGGAGCTTCTGTAAAAATTAAAATAAACTTGGACGCTTGGGAATTTTCACATTTATCCGATAGTTCCACCCGTCAAGAGAAGCGGTGGCGATGTCCAGAGCAACTCAGAAGCTCAGGGTTCATCCTTGGAAACCACTGCTTTGCAAAATATTGCAAAACGTTTCAAACAATGGTAACAACGATTCATTTTCAATCATCTCTGTTAGTGTATTTCAACCCTCTGGAATATTCTATGCAGGTAAAAGTGGTAAAATAGCATTTTTTCTTTCAATCTGTCTTGTTCTTTTAATTTTAAAATTTAGTTTCTTCGCATTCTTCCAGATGGCTTTCTGATAGATATCTGATAGATTAACTCTTTATTGCACTTAATTTAAAAGTAAAATACATAAAAACTTAAAGACTAAAATGAAAGTAGCAATGGGCGACCTTATCGCTTAAAGCGATCTCTTCCAGGCGACCGTCGGATGGAAAAACAGATACGAGAACAGGAAGATAAAAAGTGGTAGATACCTCTAGAATATTTCTAAATAAAACTATCGTTTCATTAATAAATAATATTTTAATAAACCTACATAATAATAACTTTACATCCTAATACATAAATACGAAAAATAATAATAAACTAATACATCAATTAAAAGTTTAAGAATGGATACACAGCTAAGAATATTAACTTCAACTAGGTGATGACTGTGAAAAGTAAATTTGTTTTACATGGTCTTTAAAAACAGCAAGATAGTGAAAATTAATAACACCCGGTTATTTGCGCATCAGTGTACACGGTTATTACCGCGTTCATTATACCTAATTCATAGTCACATTTAAAGTTGGTCATATTATTTTCAATATACTTTTCATTATGTTGAAAACCCTTGCGTGTCTTGATTTTTATTTGGAAGTAATGACATTTTGTGTGCTTTTGGGATCAGAACAAAAATCCACATTTAATGTAAAAAGTTGGTACAACGTCTTGGTTACAGTTTTTTAAAATGTCATCTGCAAAATATCGGCGGTTATGTTTACGTCGAGCCCGCCGCAAATTTTGTTTGGAAATATTTGTTGTTCTACAACTTTCGTCGAAACTGTAAGATAATCCAAAAAAATAGTGTTTATTGCCCATTTTGTACTGTTTAGCGACTTTTAAGCGTATAACAAAGTACGTAGCATAGAATGCGCGATGGTTTAGTGCCGACCGCACGCGAAGCTAAGAGAAAACTGATTCAAATCAAACGATTCGACAGCGCGCGCGGCACTTACTCCATCGTAGGCCACTAGGTGGCGCTAGCGTCCCGGACACGACTCGATTCGTTCGATTCGACAATCGAGTTGCGATTGTAACTCGATTCCAACGTATAGAAGATTTTGTTAAAGATAGTAACGTATGGAAGAGAAATGTGTCGAAATTAGAATCTTGTAATAATAGTATAGGATCCCGCTATACAACGACCTTCACCGAGATGCTTATTTAATGAGTCGTATTTTTTATATTATTAAATATGCCAATAAATATATCCTATATGGGTTGCCTAACAAATTTCAGTCCAGACTGTTTTTAATTAATAATTAAAACAATTTTTTTTTTAAATATTGCACCGGTGTGATTATTAAATAAATTCGATACCAATCGAAAGTTTGAAGCCCATAGAATATGCAAACGTTAGGTTGCCTATTTTTTTCCGGTCACAACCACGGGTTGCCAGGTGTAAACAGGTAAATCTATACTAGCATTTTGCAACGGTCTGATTATTGAATCAAACTTAAATAAAATGAAAGATTATTTCATAAGGAACACGGTGGTATAGGCGAAAAATCAGTCCCGAATTACGGTTGTCGAATTTTAACCTTTTACGGCCCAAGCGACGCGCGGGCGTCGCGACGTCATTTTAAAAAAGTGATTACTCGATTACGGTTGTCGAATTTTAACCTTTTACGGCCCAAGCGACGCGCGGGCGTCGCGACGTCATTTTAAAAAAGTGATTACTCGACAACAAAACTATATTTTACGTTTCTGTCAACGATGATTTACTCATTGATATATATGATATATTGATGTTGTTTTATTATGGATATTTCTCTCTATAACATTGGGCCCTACAAAGAAAGTAAGATAATGTAAAAGTAACTAACTATTGACCAGTAAAATCAGTTTTTTAGAGAAATTACACATATTTGTATTATTATTTAACCTAGTATGGCACGTACCTATGTATTTTATTAATAATTACAGAAATAGGAACTTTAGAAAAAAGCTTTCAATGAAAAAATTCGCGCGACAAAAAACGTAAACTATTACCAGTAGAAGATGTACAAAAGCTTCTTTCTATTTTTAATTTAGAGATAGCTGTCACAATGAATAATAAAAACTTAGAAATGCCAATCAACTTGAAAAAGTACAATATTTTATCCTATATAATACAGGTTCAACTCTAATCAATTCTAAGACATCGAAGGCCTATGTATTGATATCTCAATTATGCGTGTATTTTATTGAAACAAGTCAGGCACAGAAACGGTTTATTCAGGCAAGATGAGCAATATGTCACTACTTTTTGGGCCTTATTTTTAGCCATTTTGCTACTCATAACAGCCCTCAGATCTTTGTAGCACTGCGTACATGTTCGCCTATTTGCCCTAGCCGGTCCTTCCTTTTTCACCATTGTATGCTTAAGTCGTTTTGGTCTTTCTGGTTGTAGTCGGGCTTCTCCATCGCTGCACAGTTTTTCTAATATACTTTTCCTAAAATCCACGATTTGGATTTTTTTTTGCGTCACAGATTTGTACAAAGTTAGAGCGTTGACAAGTGCAGTGTTCAAAATCAAATCGATTGCCAGCTTCTTGTACCATTTTATCGTTTTTCGAAGGGGGCTGCAATAAGCAGCCATTTGATCCGTGAGATCTACTGCCCCTTTCACTCTGTTGTAGTCAAACACGATTTGCGGTTTTGACACTGTTTTTCTGCGCTTTTCGACCGTTTGAAACGTCGACGTTTGGGACGTCTGGCTTGTCCTTCCACTTTAAGACGGTGATTCCGTCACAGCTTTCTCTGGCAATATGTGTACCTTTCTTCAGCTTTGTGGAAATAACTTTTTTTGGGAGATTTCTTCGATTTTTCCGTATCGTACCTACTAAATGGGTTTCATTTTTAGGGTTCCGTAAAACGTAAAAACGGAACCCTTATAGATTCGTCATGTCTGTCTGTCTGTCTGTCTGTCTGCCCGTCCGTATGTCACAGCCACTTTTTGCCGAAACTATGAGAATTACACTGTTAAAACTTGGTAGGTAGATGTATTCTGTGAACCGCATTAAGATTTTTACAAAAGTTTTTTAAAAAAACAAAAATTAGGTACTGAGAACTGAAGCTCAAAAATTTTTTTTTCATCAAACCTACACGTGTGGGGTGTCTATCGATAGGTCTTAAAAAATGATGTTGAGATTTCTAATATAATTTTTGTCTACACTGAATAACTTGCGCGAGAGACGCTTCCAAAGTGGTAAAATGTGTGTCCCCCCCCCCTCTAACTTCTAATGTAAGAGAATGAAAAAACTAAAAAAAATATATGATGTACATTACCATGAAAACTACCAACGGATATTAGTTTGAACTCGATCTGATGAGTAGTTTTTTTTTAGTACGTCATAAATACACTATTATTAAAACTTCGATCAAAGTTACAACGAACTACAAGAACTATGTGTACTATGTATCTATGTATATTATGTTACTTGCTGGAACGGAACCCTTCATGGGCGAGTCCAACTCGCACTTGGCTACTTTATTTAAAAGCTCTCGTGCTAAATTGACGCTTGTGTACCAGTTATCTGTATAAAGCGTGTGACCTTTATTCAACAGATCACTGCACAAATTCATGACCACTGAGAAAGGAGTTGTGTTTGTACTGTCATTTTCTTTGCCGGCGTAAACATTTATCTTATATGTGTAGCCGGGGATCGTGCACAATTTATATTCTTTTATCCCATACTTATGCCTTTTCTGTTTGTTATATTGTCGGAAAATTATGCGCCCTCGGAAAGGGATCATACTCTCGTCTATGCACAGTTCTTCGGTCGGCGTGTAATTTTCCTGAAAGTTTAAATTCAAAGCTTGTAACAGCCATCTGATACGATGTAGCCGATCGGACTTATTGGCTTCATCATCAAGGGAAAAATGCAGCATCTGTAATATTATCTCGAAGCGATTCCGAGACATTACTGTTCGGGGAAATGTTTGGGCTAGTACTTTGTCAGTCGTCCAATAATCTGATAACCTAGACAGCCTCACAATACCCATGAACAATATAAGCCTAAAGAATTTTTTAATTTCTGTGATGTTAGTGGGTTTCTATTTTCGAAGCCGTGCATAGCGTGAAGCATCATATTCTTTCACGATGGTGTCTACTGCAAACTGGTTGGTACAATCAACTATGTGATTAAAAATGTTGTCCGAAACCATTAATTGGAAGAAATCAGCGGGATTTTTGTTAGACATGCAAATGCGAAGATGCGGTGTTAGTCCAGGGTTTTCGGTAAAAGGTATAATGGTGCGCTGGTTACCTTTAGGTTTTGTCCAGGTACTAGATGGAAGTAAGTCCTCTAAAAAGAAAATAAACCATGATGAGAAAAGTGTGCAAAGGTGTGAATAAGGTTAGCCAACAATATTTGAAGAGTTCTCTAATTTTCTCAAAGATTCTATCATCAATGGTGACAATGTGACCACCAGTCAACTATTCACCTATGAACCTTCACCTATCAAACAAAAAAATACTTTTGTTATCTGACCAACAGTCTCCGAGTATTCCAGTAACGTATACTATACACCGTTACATTTCATTAATTAGCAAAATTTTAAAAGTGCATAGTACTCATCATTATGAACAACTTTTACTATGGGACCAACCAGAAATGCCCGAAAAAAAATCAGCTGTTCCATAGAAAAATGTCAATGACCCGAGAGAAAATGTATGGAACAGCCGATTTTTTTTCGGGCATTTCTGGTTGGTCCCATAGTAAAAGTTGTTCATAATGATGAGTACTATGCACTGTTAAAATATTGCTAATTAATGAAATGTAACGGTGTATAAAAAACAAATATTGGTACGAATTGAGAACCTCTTTTTGGTTTCATCGGCTAATCAACCAAAAAGACTAAAAAGCTCCAAACGGAGACCTCGCGCGATGCCATCCGTTTTATCTTGACACGTATTTAACCGATTTGGTTCATATGCGAACTTAAAAGTTCTATTACCGCTATCTACCCGTATACAATATTTTAGAATGATAGGACGAGAGATACTCAAGTTATCGTCGGACAAACATACATACATTATAATACATGCAATTATTTTATTAGTTTCGATCTGAACTAGTGCTACTTAACGAACACCCTGTATAGAAAAAGTATGAACCTACCTGGAGGAACAGTCTCGAAATTACTTCCATTTTGACTTTCTTCGCTTTCTGATAAAATACGACAGCGCCGACGTTTACGTTGAGGTGGATGAAGTGGTAATTCATCGTCGTCAGTGCCAGCATCCGAACTTAGCTGGAAGCTGCTGTTTAGCAGATTTACTGATATGTTTTCTAGCTGGTCTAATTGAGTAATATCTTCTTGTGATAGTATGAAGTCGTCGAAGTCATCCATGGTGAACAAAATTTTATTGCATAACCGCTAACACCAATCGAAAGGATAGCTTGCGCATGACTGAGCGAGCGGCTGCGCTGCGCTTGCTTCGATGAGTCGACGAAGAGGCGGGCGGGGTGAGCCGCGGGGCGGCCCCCGCGGCGCCCGCGGGAGTTCAAGATGATTTCGTTCCGGAGGCGCCGCGGGGGACACCGGTGACCATAATGAGTTTGCCGCCATTTTTCTTAACATAAACATGATATTTATCGATTTATAATGAAAATAAATTCATTCTCCGTCAAATGGAACAAAATTTTATTTTTTTTTTATTTTGACGGGAATTAGTTTTTCGCCTCGGCCTGAACGGAAGTACCTAGTTCGCCCACCCGTGGGCCAAATGGCGTTCAACGTGTTAAGAGGAGAATTTCTAGGATTCTATGATCCTGGGGGACTGGAGAGGATTGAGACAGGGCAAGCTCGTTCGGAAGGTCAGATGACACATATGACGTGATGACATCATGGGCTGCCTTGTCATAGAGTTTGCTCAAAGGAACAAGTATGGGATGAAATAAAGAGAGTTGTGTAGTTGCCTGAGGATTTATATGAGAGGGATTGGAGTGAGCATGATGGATGGGATGAGTATGAAGGTTGGGATGAAGAAATTGAGGCTGATCTAACTGCTTCCGCATATGGTCCGGTATAGCATGGGGTTGGGCACACCGGTATCATCTAGGCTTTGAGCGGCATTGCTATCGTCATTGTTTATATGACTAAAACGGCAGCAGTTGAGACACTGGATGGTTGGGAATTGGTATGTTTCTACTTGTGGGGACGTATGGTATAGAAATACTCTTTGGGGAAGGACTTGATCCCGGAGGGTCATCACAACAGTTTGGGTGGGAACCCAGGAACCCAGGAAGTTATACTGTCAGTTATTATTTTTCTATTGAATATCCGGGCTTTTAGTAGTGTTCCACATCCTCTGGGAATATTAAGTTCACTTGCGAATTCTTCCATGGAGAGATCTACAGGGACTTGGCGAACAATACCCATTTTGGTTAAATTAAACGTGGAAAAAAAAATTCAATAAAATCTTAACTATACAATATTTTCTTACTTCTATAAACAGGTAGATTATTTTGTTAGCCTGAACTAGGTAGAACCTGTGTTTCAGGCGAGAGAAATGCTTATTTACCTAAGAGTTACATTTTGGAAGAAAATAAAACTAAACAATTTATTAATAATTACGAAATCGGTAGAAAGAAAAGGTATTTAAGAACTACTTTGCTTATCAAAATTATAGGTATGCAATTCCTTAATTATTTTGTAACTAATATCATATGCTTAGTTTCCTCATATGACAGAGTCAGCAAATACTCGGAGACAGTTTTTTTACAGTTATATAAATTTTGATTGTAAATGCATAACAATCTATTTACTCGATTGTAGAGTAATGGTCCTAGAAATATGAAGAATCTACTTGTGAAAGCGTGTTTTGTGTGTGCCAGCGAAATACATACAATATCTTTACGTCTCTTGGTAGTATTGTTAGTGGAGTATGAAAGTATTTTGTGATGTTTTATTGTCGTGTTCAATATCAATAGTTGTCTTACAGTTTTTTTTTTTTCCTGTCCGGGCGCAGAGGCCCGGCCCGCGAGCTAAGTGTGTCCCTGACAGAGTCAGGGTTGAGTACTGGGGGTATCGTTATTAACAAAGTAATGTTTCTTAATATTAAAAGTTAAAAATTTAAAATATATGTGCTTTTGTGTTTTATCTCATTGAGTGTGTGCTGGTGAGTTATCTTGTTTGTTTACAATATAATTTATTACTCTGTAGTTTAGTTCTACAATAGGTTTCTTATTATTTATCAATAAATATGTCTTATCTTTATTGTGTCTAACCCTTACATTGCGCTTATTAGCTTTCTGTTTTGCTTCGAGCATTTTCTTTTTACATATTTTACTATGTTTTTTACATATTTTGAAAGCTTTTATTAACAACATTTGTTTTATCTGATACTACCTATTTGTATCGAGGTTGCTTAATAATTACATTTCTTATACATATAATTTCGGGCACTGTTTAATATATCTCAATATATTGTAGTGTTCCGTTTCATACATGGCTTATTTTGCTAACTTGCTTAATTTTTTGCTGACATTTAAGTTTTAAGACTAAGTTTTTTAGTATTTATTTGCTTATCTCGTTATTCTAGGTGTACATATTCTACGTTGTGTTGCTATTCTATACGTTCATTATGTTCAATGCTTATAGTATTACAATCTGCGCCAAAGCTGGCGGTGCCACTCGCCTTTTGTATTGTGATAGTGTGTGTGATGTGTATTGTGCTGTATTTTGTGCTTTATTGTGTTTTGTGCTCTGCTGTTGTGTGTGTTATGCTGTGTTGTATTGTATGCTGTGATGTGTTTTATGCTGTGCTGTGTGGTGTGCTTTGTTGTGTGTTGTGCTGTATTGTAAGCTATGCTGTGATGTTTTGTATGCTGTGCTGTGTTTTGTTGTTTGCTGTGCTTTGTTGTTTTCTGTGCTGTTTTGTATACTGTGTCTTTAATTTATGTGTAATATGTTTTGTTTATTTATATGCGTTTGTGTGGTGTTTATTGCTTTCTCTAGAGTTTCTCTAGCTTTGCCTTGGCACAGTTCACGCAGTGTGCGGGGCCATCTGCAAGCCAAACCGGGCACCGGGGACTGGTCCGTAACCCGCACGCGCTGCATGTCGACGTGCACTACCCCTGCGGCGGTCGCTTCCTGCCATACTGGCGGCGGCACCCTGACGACTACGTTTGTAGTCAGGGGGTTTCTCGCTCGCGCTCGATAGTAAATTTCGAGCTGAGCGTCATTTACATTGAGACTTTTGAATAGGTGTTGGTTTTGGGTCTTCAGGGACTTTACGATGTCTTCGTCTGTGTTATTTCTGAGGACACCGTAAAGCTTTATCAGTGGGTCTTTGTTTTTCATTTCCACTACTGTGAAATTTTTATTATTTGCCGCGATTTTTGCCCGTACTCGTTGTATGTCTTCCTTTTCCCTGCACCCTATAATTATTTTTCTGTCTCTTGCCCTCCTTATTTTATATATATCCTTGTTCCGTCTTCCCTTGCATTTAGCACTTTCCGCATCCTTTCAAAAACTTCGTCTCCCGACTCATTTTTGTTCGTCGATCCCACGATAACGGAGTGCATCGCGGCCGACTCCGGCCGTACAGCTGGCGCACCGCACTCGCATATGTCTGTCTGTCGGTTTGTGTGTCCGTTTGTTTAGTCAGGATGAGTCGGGAGAGTTCTTCTATTTTTATTGTATTTTCATGTAATATTTGATGCTGTTTTTCTAGTTTTCCTATTAAAATGTCATGTTGTTTACTTTGTGTGTCCGTCTGTATGTCCTTCCGTATGTCCGTCTGTGTTGTCTTTATGTACGGTTTGCGTTCCCTCGTCCCGTGTGGCTGGTTTTGGTCCGGCGGGCGCCGCGGGCGTCTGGCTTTCCTTAACGAGCTGGAACATACGTTCCACCGCCTCGGTGACATTCTTTATCACCTCCCTACTGGTGTTTTTGGTGCCTTTCTTAAGGAAGATTTTCGCCTTTACCAGCAGGGAGCGCGCCTCCGCAACCCGGTCGTCGGCCACCGTCCTCTCCCGCCGTGGCGGGCCACCTGCATCTCGAACGAGTGCCTCCGAGTCGCAGGCGAGCCCCCCGCCGTCCTCGACGTTGGTGAGGAGGCTGGCCAGGAAGCGGCCGTATCGCCCTGGCTCGGCGCGTCTGGTATTTTCTCGCGTTCAGTATCGTGCGAGCTTATTTTAGTATTTTGACTGGGTCCGGCCAGTGTCAAGGTGCGGTTTGCGTCTTTTGCGTCAGTTTTTGCCGGTGTTCGGAACATTTCCGTTTTGATTTTAGCAAAGAAAGAGGGAAGAAGGGTAACCAAATGCAAGCGTCGGGCGTCGCGCTTTAAAACTTGTTTTCAAGTTTTAATAATATTTTTAATTAGTATTTAAATTCTGACTCAGTGTAAAGGGCCGAGTCAGCTTTGTCTACAAGTATTTTCATTGTGTATGTACATAGTGCACTTAAAGTGCATCAGCGCACCTATCCATATATTTATCCTCAAAAAAAGGTCGTAAAGCTTAATTTCGTCATAAAAAATAACGGGAAAACCCGTGTAACGTTCTAAGTCTACTAAAATAGAATACTATTATTAATAAAACGGGCTACGCAGGCCACGTTCCTACCACCCTCCAAATTTGAGCGCAATCGGCCGTTAAACAAAAAAGTTAGTAAATTTCCGTTACCCAGAAATACGATTCTGTTCACCTACCAAATTACCATATATTCAATAATTTTTCGGTTTTATGCGATTTCTTCCAAAATACTTGACCGATCTGAACCAAACAAATTGCTAAAGGACCGCCGCGGCCAGGGGCACGTCCTCGACAGGTAGTGACCACTCGCGGTAGCCGGGTGTCAGCACAAAATTTGTGTTTACATAAAATTCTTCTGTGCTCACCTAGTTCAGGTTATTTGGTGAAAACCTTTCTTTCTTCAGACCTAGTTCAGGTTATTTGGTGAAAACTTTTCTTTCTTCAGACCTAGTTCAGGTTATTTCGTGAAAACCTTTCTTTCTTCAGACCAATTTTGATAAATTTTTAATGAATTTTTTAGTACAATGTATTTTCTATGTAAAACCTTGTTTTCTTATGAAATGTTTTTTGTCTTACAGTTAGAATGTTACAAGATTTATAGAGCCGTTCCGTAGAGAAGAGAAATGGGCGAAATGTTGCGACCTTAAGTATTGCTCTTTGTGCTCTTTCTACTGAAAGCATTAATGTCTTAGTAGCACCTCCCCATGATGTAATGCAGTATGTTATTATCGATTGACACAAAGCTTTATATACTTGCTTTATTAATTTTGTATCTACGATATGCCGTAATATTTTGAACACATAAATAAGCTTACGAAGTCTGTTTACTAGATTTTTTATATGTAGACGAAAGGATAGCGTGTCATCAATAATAACACCTAAGTATTTGATGTCATTTGCTCTTTCTATGGTTGGGCATTTTTGTAGACAGACTGTTGGATTTGTGCATGTGTGCGCGTACAGTTGTAGGTTAGTTGTAGATTGTTTAGATTTACGCATAGCAAAATATATGTATTTTGTTTTATCCGCGTTTAGTGTTCGTAGGTTATTTGTTAGCCAATTATTCACCTTGTCAAAACCTCGCTGAGCAAATTCGTGCAGCATCATCTTGTTTGGGGCGGAAAATAAAATTGCAGTGTCATCAGCGTATGACAATATTTTGCCTTGTTCTAGATTTAAGCTGCAAAGGTCGTTTATATAAACCAAAAAAGGGTAGAACTGAGGGTCCCACCTTGTGGAATTCCAAAATTAGTGCTTTTCTCTTCAACGCTGACCACATTGCCTATTCTGACACATTGAGTACGGTCGCTTATGAAGTCTGTGAAAAGTTTAAGCTGGATTCCCCTTACGCCTATTGCTTCTAGTTTGTGTAATAAGAAAGGTCCATAGGCCTTAGCCAAATCTAAGAAGATACACATTGTCTGGTTACCCCTATCGAGCTCTTGCGTTACATTTTCTGTCAGCAGGTGTACCGCGTCTGCTGTTGATAGCTTCGATCTAAAACCAAATTGGTTGTTCGATAGAAGCTTGTTATTTTCTAGATACCTTACGAGGCGGGTGTTGATAATTTTTTCTAGGATTTTTGAAAGAGAGGATAGAAGTGATATAGGTCTGTAGTTTGTTACCTGTTCTTTACTTCCCGATTTATAAATTGGAATGACTACAGCCTTTTTAAGGCACTTGGGGAAGACCCCGTTAGTAATACACTGTGAAAAAATATGGGCTAAAGGCGGTACAAGGATATGTTTGAATTTTTTCAGAAATCTATTGGAGATGTTATCCCATCCAACGGCGCAGGCATCTTTCAACCCAAGGATGATACGTTCTACTTCTTTTTCGTCGGTATCTAGCATAACAAATGACTGCATTCGTGGTTGAGAATAAGATTGGTTTTGTGAGATTACTCGTTGCGATTGAAGTTTCTGAGCTAGATTTTTCCCAGCATTAACAAAAAAATTATAGGTTTTATTTGCTGATAGAGCTGGGGAAGCTTCTGTCTGAAGAAGTTTCAAGTTTGAGTCCGATTGATTCGTCGTGAATGTGACCTTTTTTATGTGATTCCAGATGCGTTTACTGTTGTTACCGGCTGTAAATAACTGTCTGTAGTTGTTGTTTTCTTGGATTGGATTATCCAAGATAAGGTTGGCCGCTTCAAATGTGGTTAATTCGACTGTCACTTTATTTCTACCCACTTTTTTAGTCCATCAAGGCATATATTTGATATGCGATTTTATTTCTACCCACTTTTTTAGTCCATCAAGGCATATATTTGATATGCGATGTTTGCACAAAAATTGACCAAACTTAATCGCTCTAATCGACGAGCCTGTGGCGGGGTCTATCTTCGAGATGTGGATCAGGAAAGGGTCCTTATCTAGAGCCGTATATTGTTTAATGGCAATGACCAAAGATGGATGAATGTAAACACTTTGGATCGAGGCAGAAGCAAGTTAGATAGATATAAACGCTTTATTGCCCACACTATACAACTTACAATACAAAGAGACTTAGCCTAGAACAAGTGAATCAAGTGGCGACCTTATCGCTAAAAGCGATATCTTTCAGGCAACCAAAGGATGGAGAGAAACATGAAAAGGAAATAGACGGGGTTAGGTTGCAGTGTGACTAAAGGTATCACATAAACATACATATCAATAATCATACATGCTAATACTTAAAATATCTACTTTTAACCTACAATAAACTAATATAGACATTGATAATATACTTACTTAAATAAAATAAATAAATATGTATAGATAATTGATATTAATAAATTCATTGTGGTGACAGCTGTGATGGATAAAAGGCCTTGACTTGGTTCTGAAACACAGGCAATGATGGAGCATGTCTGACAGGCACCGGAAAGCTGGTAATTCCATAGTAGGACTGCCTGAAACGCGAAAGATTTGCCGTAAAAGGTTTCAGAACGTACAGAGGGCGGTTTTAATGCTAAATTGACATTTGATCGCAAAGGGTGAGAATGAATATTGCTCCAGAACGTGAAGTTTTCTCTCAAGTAGCGTGGGGTTAAAAGGCTAAACAAAACATTATAAAGAAGAGATACTCTCTTCTTTAATTTGATGAGTGAGAACGCTTGGGTCGAAAACTCTTGTTTTTCCTCAAACTTCCAAGAGCAGTTTTTGACTCAGCTCAACGTCACTATAGAAGTTGTCCCTATAGACGTGATGCCCCTTTATTAAGGGCGAGTCAGAAGTCTCCGAAGCAGTGTCCTCATCCCTGTCGGGAGAAGTAGTTCTCTTTTTCGGACTCACAGTCAGAATGTTGTCACTGCTCTAGCTTTTCTAAGAGAACTGCAAAAATATTCTCTACTCCTTCCTCCAGAGCTTCGATTCTGGAGTCACGCGAGTAGGTGAGCCCATTCTACGTCTACCAGCTGAAGGTTCTTGAGTCCTTGAAGTAGACGTGGACGTGCTCCTTCTCTTTCTACAAGTTTTTTCAGTTTCAGAGCGAAAGCCGGAAAGAATTCGATCGGCCTTAGCTCTAATGAGTTACAGCGGCCGTAGTGCCGCGACTGATTGCTTAAAAACTCAGTGCGCGCTGCTGAGCCCCGAATGCGGTCAGCACAGCTGGTGGCCCGATAATAAGCGCCCGCCCAATAAAAGCCCAATGAAGAAGCTTGCATCTTATGTCCCGATACCCTTTCTCCGAAAGGTTATCAGCCTCCGGTAAAAAGCCCGGACTAAGACAAGCCGTATATTAATTAGTTTAGCATATTGGGCTGTATTCTTTCACCAAACACCTCTTTTTTCGCGCGCTTCTGCGCTGCCCCGCCGCGCAGGGACAGGTAGCTGCATGGCCGACATGTCCTACGAACGCATTCGATGTGTCGCAATCGTCTTATGTATATTGTGGATGGTATTTCCGACAAATACAATTACTACCCGAGCATATTATGTGGATGGCATGTCCGACAAATACAATAACTACTCGAGCATATTTTGTGGACGGCATGTCCGACGAAAATATTATGCGTCATGCGTCTTTGAGCGCGCTAAACTTAGTATTTAACAAAATAAATAATAACTTAATGTTCCACACAAGAAAATAAATTTCAGAACATCCGCACCCTGGCTATAATTACACAGAGACGAAAAACTAAATTAATAGACATACCTCGAAATCCAACAAAACGAAATCGAAAACGAAATCCAACTGTCCCAGGTGTGGGGACACCTGGGACACGCTCCTGGGAGACGAAAGGAACGTAAGTAGTTGCATGGGAGCGTTCATTACGTAACGCAATTTTTGAAGATTTTTGACCCCCCTCCCCCCACAGTAACGCTCCGTAACGTTTTTCTGTACCCCCCACCCTCCTCTCTAAACGTTACGTAACACCTCAAGTGATCATTTTTACCCTGAAGTCGCAAAAAGTTATGTAAGGCCCAATTTTCACGGAGCGGATTACAACCGCTCCCGCGCGCGGGCGCGGCACTGCGGCCGGCGACGGTTTTGTTTTAATACTTCACGAGACCGCAGGTTTTCGCGGATTCTACTGCGGAAAGCTACTGTGCAAGAACCGCGCGCAGCCACGCGAGCGCCGCGCGGCTGCCGCAGCCGCCGCGGCCGTAAACCGCGTCGTGAGCTTTGAATTAAATTTTACACACAAATCTGCCGCGCCCGCGCGCGCGGGCGCGTTTGGCAACCGCGCCGTAAAAACCGGCTCTTATAGTTTTTATTCTTGGTATAGTTTTAATTGCCTTATAATAAAACAAGAGATTTTTAATTCGCAACACCTTCGTATTTTGTTTATTTTTTTATAAATTTTTGGCTTTACACACAATTGTTTTTCTCCTTCATTCTCCTAAGTATTTTACCTTTTTTTACTAATAAAGTCTTCAAATAAAATAACATATTTATTTTAACCTTTGGCAATGCAGTTATAAACAGAAACCCAACTGAAATTAAACATTTTACTCGAAATAAAATCGTATTCTTAATAAAATTAACTAATAACCAACTATTAACTAAGTATCTAAGTAGGTCTATAAAAACAATTCGATTGAAATTACTGCTCCTCTGTCCACGGGTTTGCTCGCCACTCAGATTCAGATTCATGATTGAGCGTTTGAACTTGGCCCTTGAGGCAATCTCTGAATGGGGCGAAACCAATCTGGCCAAGTTTAATGAGGGAAAGACGCAGGCGTGTTTGTTCTCCGCAAAAAGGAGTCAATTTTTACAGACTCCTACTTTTCGAGGTGCATCCGTGCCGGTTACTGATCATCTTGAGCTTTTGGGTGTTACCTTGACATCTACACTCAACTTTGGCTCGTATATCGAGTCTAAGGCTAAATTAGCTGCCAATAGGTGTCCTCTCAAAGGTGCGAAAGTACTTCAAGTCTGAACAATTGCTTTTGTTATATAAAGTACAGATTCGCTCTTGGAGTACTGTTCGCACCTTTGGGATGGATCGGCTAAGTATAAGCTTGAGGCTTTGGAGTCGATCGAGAGGCGTGCTAAAAGACTCATAAGCAATAACACTCTTGTGCGAAAAAGTCTGCAAAATCTTGAACATCGCCGAAAAATTGCTAGCTTATCGGTTTATTATCGGATACACTTCGGAGAGTGTGCATCTGATTTGCATGATCTAATACCACCTAACCCTTTTTTCTATCGGACTTCCCGTTGCTCGAAGAAGCAGCATCGTTTCATGGTTGATGTTCCAAAGACGCGAACAAAGAGGTTTGACTCTACTTTTGTGATAAGAACGTCTAGAGTGTAGACTGTGGAACGAGTTGCCTGAGTGGGTTTTTCCCGCCGGTTATAATCTTGGTGTCTTCAAATCGAGAGTGAATCGGTTTCTTTTAAGTAAGCACGCTCCATCTTAGAGTCTTAGACCGCATTGTCGCTTAACATCAGACGAGATGGTGGTCAAGTGTAAACCTATAAATGTTTAAAAAAAAAATCTTTCATCACGGGCACCTGGAGTGAAGACGGTTCTGGAATTGTTAAGCCACTTGTATCAACTTTGTCTTCGTCGAGCCAGTCAGCATCCTCAGACGATGTTTCATAACGACGCACAATGCAGAGAAGCTCATTTGCCCTTCTGGCAGCAAGGCGCTGTGGCCTTACTCTAGTTTCACAATGGTCTTATACAGTCTTGTCATGCACGTAACGACAGTGCATTTGAACACTCCTGTGAGATGTGAAATAGATCCCACAGGTTGAACATACTTTTTTCTTTAGGTCGGATTGTACAGATGGACAAAAGAAATCGTATGGCATCTGTTTAAACCCTTCTAGAGGAGGTGATAGATCAACGGACAACCTCACAAGAAGTGGCGAAAACTTGGATTTTCCTTTGTTTAGCAAACTGGGTACTACGAGCTTGCTTGGGGTTTGAAGTATTAGGCTAGGTGGCGGCATGAAAGTATCCGTAAACACAGATTTCAATGCACTTCTCGGTGGTGAACAGCAGGATTCATCCGCGCATTTTATAACCTGTAAGAAATATTGGGATTCACGGACGTGAACCCTATACCACGCGAGATTTGGTTCTGCTGGATCCTGCATGCTATCTTCGGGCTGTCTATACTCCGCCGAAACGTCGTAATCATCAATTGTCATTTCTCTCCACACTTCTGCACGTGTTTGCCCAGTGTGCTGAAAATTGCGTTTTTTCAAATCATCATCCGTAGTCATTCCTTTGTCGTCGAGATGAGAACCAAAATGTTCATGAGGCAGAATGACGCCTGCCAGTCGTTTGCTGAGGGGAGCCATGCGACGCTCAACTCGGTTATATGCGTTCCGCCCAGGAGCATTAGTCGCTATAAACAGGGCGTCCAGGTTGTATTTTTTAAAGTGTTCAATCGCAAAGTTCTTGACTTTGCGATAACGCGGGTTTTCGTCCGGCCCACCATCTACAAAGATGATAATTACTGCCTTCACGGTGTTCGATTCTGTCATCATTAAGGGTTTGAATGAAGGTATTGATAAAAGTGATTGGATATCATAAGCGTGGGTGATCGCTGTGGAGGATGAGTGTTTCCCGCTATTTATGGATATGTGTGTCGGCCCGCCGTACCCAACAGCTTCTTCCTTACCGAAATTGTTAGGTTCTACGTTGATGCCGGCGTATACAGAAGGAATAAGTTGTGCCGCTGTGCCACGACCCAGTCATGATCAGGTAAAAGTATTCTGTATTCCATATGCATTAAAAGAAGGCTCTGACTTTTCACTGCCGGTAAACCAATTGGTACACGTGCCTTATCGTCTTGTGAGGGAACGAATACTTGCTGGGGTCCCAGAAGCGAAGCGAGAGATTCCAATGACCTGATTGTAGCAGTGCAAAATTCCCCGTCCTCGTGCTTTTTGTGCATCTCGGTCTGTGGTCTTGCTAACTTTACGGGTACAGTACGTACGTGTCTTCTTCCCTCTTGTGTGTTAGAAACGCGTGGGAGTAAATGAAGATATGTGCCGCTTCGAGAAATTTTGGAATCCCATTAACAACAGCCTCTCATGCAGGTCGGACAGAGTGAGACAACTCGTAATCATCTCTGTTCGGCGGCGTTCATCAGCAGCGCTGCCATGAATGGCAATATTAATTATGGTCTCTAGGAGAGCAGGTGGCGAGTCAACTAAAGGGGGCTGTCCGGAGCCAATTCGAGGTTGTGCTGCAGCAGGATTGTTTCTCTGACGTTCAGTTTTGTCCAGTTTTTCTTTGGCTTGAAATTTTTTTGCACATTTAGCAGTCTTTGTCAGTGTTGCTGGCGTGCTTGATGTTTGCATAGGTACTAGCTAGAAATATAAAATACTTATGACCAGTTCTTTTATGAAAAATCAAGGTTTGGATTAAATATTATACTTATGTCATTATTACATTTTAGTAGTAAACTTACTTGTGTAAAATAACTAAGCATTGTTGCTTTCTTCTTTGTGGCCTTCACTTTCTTTATTTTTTAGTTTTTCTTTAGCCGTTTTCCAAATTTCGTTGGCATTTTTTTGACATAGTTGCGCTGGCAAGTCAGCATGAGAGCCTTTATAGGCCAAGAAAAGCTGATGATACAAATCTCCTTCTTTTGAGGACATTACAGTATAAACACTATGAACTCACTTTAATAACACCGACTACCGCAATGTGCTTCTGCATAAACACTAACGAATACTGAAAACAAAAACAACATTAAATGACGTACAATACAATCTAGGGATTCCCTGTGAAATATAAACGAAAAATTTTGCCAAAATGCGAGAACAAATTAAAAATTACGACCAGAGTAATACAATCGAGGGATTCCCCGTAAAACGTGAACGAAAAGGGTTGCCAATTTGGGAGTTTTCATTCCCTAATTTTTTATTTAAAAAAAGAAATAATGTTACTTAACCTGTTGTAAGAAATACACCTCTCCCCTCCCGCCCCAGTAACGCATCGTAACGTTTTACGAGACCCCCCGCCCCCCTAAATTGCGTTACGTAATACTTGAATAAGTTAAATATATATAAAATAAGTTTAATGTTTGTATAAGGTAGGTAGGTGGGTTATCTCTGAAGATCAAACCGAAGGCACAGAACTGAAATAACTATTTGTTAACACATGTTGCGCTCGAGTGACATTTAGATCCACAAAGAGGGTTTTTCTAGAGGCATACACATCTATTAGTGCAGCATTGATTTTTCGCTGGTGTACAATAATTGCATTTCTTACCTCTTTAAAATACGAATGACTTTAAGTTTTGAAAGAAAGTATATTGTAGAACTGGATACAATAAATGAATTAGGTATAAGTTCTAATTATGACGCAAGGGGTCCGCGTCCGAATGCTGCGTTTGAAGGAGTGAAGTGAAGCGACGTTCCGATGCTCGAGCGCCGGCCGGTGGGTCCCGTCGGGGTGCGGTGAAGCGCGGGGGTGTTGGGGTCCTATTTGTGGCTAGTGATATGATTATTTAACACGGACTTCCCGACAGGGCCATAATTAGGGGAGGGCAACCCGGGCATAAGCCCCGGGGCCTCCACAGTAGAGACTTAACCATGGGGGGGGGGGATGTATTTCAACGTACGAGGTTAAAGACAAGATTAGGCCTCCGGCCCAGAGGCCTTTACTCCTATAAACTTCATGGTTGATTCATGTTATAAAACACGAACGAAGAGATTTGACTCCACGTTTGTGATAAGAACGTCTAGGTTGTGGAATGCGTTGGTTGTTAGTTGGGTGTCTACCAAGATTGTAACTATCGGGGAAAACCCACTTAGGCAACGCATTCCACAACCTAGAGGTTTGTAGATGTTACTGGTACTGGAGAGGAAATGAAACCACGTCACTGTATAAACTGCTGACTGTATATTGATCTTAAACTACACAAGTGACGCGGGGCGAGAGACTAATCGCTCTACCACTGTCATCCGCTTATATACTCAATCTTACCACATAAGTACGTGCTCTTAGGTTTAGGTTCCTACATACACCCCTTTCTTAAAAAAGGAGAAAAACATAAGCTAACAACATCAGATAACAATCCAAAAAATATACTTATATCACAAATCGTTTACACTATAAAATTACGTTCAATTTGTCACATGTTTCTTCCGCTTGTTTGGCACATTTTTCCTTCCGTGCTAACCTTGGCATATTGACATCGAACCGCTTTGCTCAGTAGCGTTCTAGTTTGCACTATTGACTTATATTTCCTATCACGTGACGTATATCACTTGCAATGCACTCTCTTAAATAAACAATACCCGAATAAACCGCCAGGAGTTCCTTGTCGTATACAGTGCTTTTTCCGGGATTCCCTGGGCTTCTTTAAAAATAACCAAGGGGTCTCCATACTCCCTTTTCCTTCTGTAGCAATACCGCGTCTATACTAAGGTCTGACGCGTCTGTCATAAGAGCTGACCTTGCCCCTGGACTCGGGTGCGATAACGTGGCAGCATTTTGTAAGTTTTCCTTACACCCTTCAAATGCTTCTAATTGCCTCTTTAGTCCATACTATTTATTATACTCTTATCTTTTGCGGCGTCTGGTATGATGTGCGCTCTATAAAAATGTAACATACCCAAACACCTGCGTAACTGTTCTACCGTCTCCGGTTTTGGATAGTCCTGAATAACCTTGACTTAATCAGGCAAAGGACTTATTCCATTTTCCGAGACCTCGTAACCTAAAAAAACTATTTTACTTTTCTCAAAAACACTTTTTCCTATATTGATTGCCATTCTATATTTCTGCAAACGTTCAAACAACATACGCAAATGCTATTTATGCAGAAGTGCATTTTTCGAGCCAATTATTATATCATCTAGGTACCCGAACAAAAATGATTGTTCAGCATTACTATCGCTGTCATTGACACCATTATTTATTTGTTCTATGCCAGGTAAAACGTTCGTGTTTATAAATCTTTGAAACTTCTGCGCTGCATTGCGCAACCCAAGGCTGGTTTTAGAGTCACGCTGACCGTCGGCGCTGAGGATTACGCGCGTAGCTCTCAGCGCGTAGCTGTCTGCGGCAACTCGTTTTAGTATCGTGCTGAACGTCGTGGAATTCAGACATGCCCAATCAAATGAGTGTTCGAGTTGCTGCCGTGTATTTTTTATGGATAAAGAAAAGACTTCAACAACAACGAAGAAAAAAACTTTAAGTTCATCCACTTATTTCTCAAAGATTGCTAGTGGGGGCATTTGTTACATTGTTCAATCAGTAAAGAGATGACGAAATCAAATTCTTTAACTACTTTCGCATGTCATCACGAACTTTCGACGAGTTACTGGCAAAGCTACATGATAAGTTACTACGTTGCAGTTACAGGCGTTTACCTATATCACCAGCTGAACGTTTCATTGTTACTTTAAGGTAAGAAAAAAACCAAGTTGTTTACGTTTTATTTTAATTAAATTGACACTTTTATTTAGTACCTTGACATTTATTATTATTATTCAGACACATATTATTTGTCTTCATATTGTTTGCCATTATTATTAGTGTTGCGTGTTTGTGTTTTGTATCTTGATACAGACTGTGGCACATATTCTTCATATGTTGGCTGAGTGCGATAAGTCTCATTATCCATTCTTTCATTCGTCGATGAATTATTTTGTCTGAGGTACATCCGTGGCACATATTCTTTTCGCTGAGTGCTTGACTGAGTGCGATAGTTACTCTGAGCCTCATTGTTTGGTCTGTGGTACATTCGTGGCACATATTTTTCATGTTGGTTGAGTGCCATAGTTACCTTGAGTCTCATTATCCGTTGTGTCATTTGTCGATGAACTGTTAGGTTTTGGGTACATATTTTGAATATCCATTGCCACTGCTAACACTCTAGAACAAAACTGTATTTTTTGTACCAGATCAAAGCTTTTTAACATTGGGCCCAAAGAAAAAAAAAAGGCCAGGTCATCGCTGTTAATATCTGGCGTTTGATTGTTTAGCAAAGTTAAGTTCTTTTTCAAAATTGTTATTTTCTTGGAAGGGTTGGCGTTTCTTTCGTTTTGGTATGTGAGGGATTTGCGTCGATCCCTGCTCGTGTTCTTGTTCCGATTGCGTGTTTTCCGCAATCTCCAATGTAGACATATTGGAGGTGTCCTCCGTATTATTAATGGTAGATGAATTGTCGGAGTGATCTAGCATTGATTTCGTAACTATATTAACATCGGTTGGATTCAAAAAGGATAATTTATCATAATACACATTTTTTTCAAATCTTATTTGCAGCGTTCCCTGATGGAGGTTTTTTCATAGAAGCTTTACATCTAAAGAATGCATCCCTAGCAGTCTTCCACCTTTGCTGGATTAGTTTTTTTGTAACAATATTAAAAGCAAATACTTAGTAATATTTTTTCTTATTTTTTTTTAGATTTTTGGCTACGGGAAATACATTTACAGATCTGCAATATCCATTCAGGCTTGGAGTAACTACTATTAGTTGTATTGTAAATGAAGTATGCTCACTAATCTGGGATATGCTTCACGACGAATGTCTACCTACCAGAAGCTCAGAGATGTGGCTAGAAATAGCCAATGGATTTCTTCACAATGCCAACTTTCCTAATTGTGTTGGAGCAATTGACGGGAAGCACAAAATAATTATAAATCCAAAGGGAGGTGGATCGATGTCCTACAACTATAAGAATTTTTATTCCATAGTTCTCCTGGCTATGTGTGATTTAGATTATTGCTTACATATGTTAACATTGGTGCACATGGGAAAAACTCGGATTCATCTATTTTTAAAAACCTGTGCCTTTACCAAGTACAAATGATCCAGTAAACCATTTCATTATTGGCGATGGGGCGTTTGGTATATCGAAGCACGTAATTAAGCCATATGTACGAAACAACATGACGCATAAAAAAAAAGTTTTCAACTACCGATTAAGTCGCGCAAGAATCCACGTTTGGCATAATGTCTAACAAATTCAGAGTGTTCCATATTCCTATGGCCGTTAGTGTTACAGTTTCCACAAATATTGTAAAGGCATGCTGCATATTGCATAACTTTATACGAGTTCGAGATGGCTACAGGGTGGAAGATTCTTTGACAATAGAGGGCATGATTGATATAGAAAATAATGAGCTCATAAATAGGTCGGGAAATGTATGACGGGAATTGTTTGCTCAATATTTTTTGACACCCATCGGGAGAGTTCCCTGGCAAGATGCATGTATATTTTAACATAACCGTGACATAACCTCACTTTTTAATTGTTTAAAATTTCTTGTGTTTTTATGAAACTATAAGTTATAAAAATATTTCAATATGTCACTGGCGTCCCATAAACATTTTCGCAGCCGAACAGTCAGTCTTCAATCACACGCCCAGTATCAATATCGCGATTCATTGTTGCGCTCGTCTGTCCCCGTCGGCGTGTGCGTTTTATGTAACACTGTAACGATAACTGAGTTCATGAGTTCGGAAGCGCGTCGGCGCGTGGCGCGTACGCGCGCGTATGGCTCAGCGCATTATTCTAGAACGCTTCATAAGTAATCATACATATTTGCCTGTCAGCGCCGACGGTCAGCGTGACTCTAAAACCAGCCTTAAAGTCATATGCTAACAAAACAGTACTTAAAATACAATATACTTATTGATATAGCTTATATTAAGAGTTACTTTACACTAGCCGCACAATAATAAACCGTTATTATTCACAAACTACAAGGCAAGTAACATTAAATAGAGAATTTTAATGTTTAGTAATGGTAATAATATGGTTTAGGCGCATTAGGGCTAATTCTCATTATGGCAACCGACTCGCTAAAGGACTTCTGATTAAGGCTGGTTTTCACTTGGGCTACTTCTGACTAGAGCTATTTAAGTATTACTTCTTGTAATTACTTTAGTTTAGTTTTAAACCACCGTTTATCTATTTATAACATACAGAAATCAATAGTTATAGGATAAATAAACATTACTACGTGTCACTTCTTTTAATTACTGCAATTTCAATAAAATAAACATAAATCAACACAAAAATGAGGAATCAGTATTAATTAGATTATTTTATATAAGGAGCTGGAAAGTATAAGTCATTTTCTTTAGTTATTTGATCCTTCTTTAGTTTTGTAAGTACTTTCTTATATTTTTTGTCGGAATTAATGTACATGCTATGCCGTTTCTTGTTTTGAATACCGTTGTTCTTGAGTTTGAGAGCCAAAATGCTTGGCTTCTTTTCACAGCAGTTACGTAGAAATGACGTAAAAGTGGGTTGGACCCGATAAATTTATCGGGTCCAACCCACTTTTACTCAATTCCCTGTCTCCAAAAAATCAGACCGAATAATTGCCAACCGTATGATTTAAATCGTATATCTACGACTTTTTGGCTATGATACAATATACGTTCGAGTAAACGAAATCGTACACAAAATATTCTCATAATTACCCGACTGAAAGAAGGGTTATGGTTTTTGCGCGTATCTTATTGTTTCGGTAGCTCTTAAAGGGTGGGGATTGCAACAGAAAAGAGTTTTAGATTTGACAAATGTTTAATAATGTTAATTGAATGTTATATGTTTTTCGAATGCACCCAGTCTCGGCGGTTCCGTAAAGTGCATTAAAAATGTTTGCGTTTCATGCGCCGACAATGCTGACGACGCATGGCGCGCGTAGGTAAATTATGTGTTTGTTTGTTATACCAAATACTTATATGTTTGTAAATTTCTTTATTTCCACGTATCTTCCAAACGGCTGGATGACAATTAAGGTATCGTTAAATTTGTCTCAATCACTCAAGTGTCCTTAGATATCCTATGTGCCAAATAACACGAGAATAAGGTTCATTCCCTGACCTGCACCACGATATCACAAAATTCATTAATTGTGATGCCGCCTCGCACCACTTAATTCTAGCGATACCATTAGGCATTGTTTGTATGGTAAACGATAGAATTAGCGATACAAGTAATATTTTGCGATATTCTAAAGTAGGTCATGGAACGAACCTTATTCTCATGTTATTTGGCACATTTATAGTATAGTAGTATATTGTATTATTTAATGTTTATAAGCTGTTTTTTTTCAGTCGGGTTTTTTAAATTATATTTATTTATATATCTTGAAATGAATAACCACTTTTTTGTCGTACAATAATTAATAACATGAAGAAGACCTGAATGTGTATAATTTTGACGTGATAACGTCTTATAATTCGATGAAGCCGGCTGCACGCCCGCAAACCATGACGTCATGTGCCGTTACCGCCGTTACCTCGCCGCATGACGTCGCCGCGTTCGGCAGCGTTCGACATCTATTAAACAAATGAAATTAAAATTTTCTTTTGAAAAATGCTATCATTCCATCAGTATTTTCTTAAGACGTTGTCACGTTCAACTATCGTCAGTAAACCGACTTTACAGACAACCATTTTTTATTGTAAATATAAGTTGGTGTGTTTCGTTCTATGTGGACTTCATTAAGGAGTATGGTAGGTAAGACGGTAGGAGGTATCTTTTTGTGTTTAGAAGACAGTGGTAAGACTTTTTGCCAGAGTCTGTCTGGGGAAGTACCTTATCTTTGCCAGTTATTCTACCGCTAAGCAGTAATGTGCTAATATAACTGTGTTCCGGTTTGTAGGGCAATGTTCCCAGTAAAATTACCGGGCATAGAGATTTCGAGAATTCGAGATCCATCACAATCGATGAATATCGATCATCCCTGATCCAGACGGTACTGAGTTCATCTTTATATTTCATTTACATTCACAGCTCATGAAAATTCTGTGTGCGTGCGCTACAAGAAGTTTTCACTTCAAAAAACATCTCTAATGTTTTCGTCTGTAAGTTATGTTTTCAACCATTTCTCAGAAGTAAGTACCATGGCAACACATATCTTTATATTTCATTTACATTCACAGCTCATGAAAATTCTGTGTGCGTGCGCTACAAGAAGTTTTCACTTCAAAAAACATCTCTAATGTTTTCGTCTGTAAGTTATGTTTTCAACCATTTCTCAGAAGTAAGTACCATGGCAACACATATGTTTTTTGTTTTGAGTAGGACATGGAACTAAGGTATGTAATATCGGAAGATTATCAATTCCGGATCTGAGTCACGATACTAAATACCCAATGTCGGAATTCCGGAACAGCTTCGAAACTGGACAAATATTTGACTGACTTAACTGGAAAATTATGTTTTCAACCTTTTCTCAGAAGTAAGTGCCATGGCAACACATATGTTTTTTGTTTTGAGTAGGGCATGGAACTAAGGTATATAATATCGGAAGATTATCAATTCCGGAACTGAGTCACGATACTAAATACCCAATGTCGGAATTCCGGAACAGCTTCGAAACTGGAAAAATATTTGGATTGTACAGAAAAGTAAAATTGGTTATTATCTATTTATATACATATACACTTTTTATTTTTAAATTTAATAAAACATTCTAAATTACTACAACAGTGGGCGGCCTTATCGCTGAAAGTCATCTCTTCCAGCTTACTTTTGGGTGGAAAACAATATGTGGAATAGTCAGAATACTAATAAAAACAGAAAATAATGATATTGTTAGTAACCATATACAGAAATACTAGTGTTACTTAAATATTCAAGTATAATATCTATACTAATAAATACAATTATAATGAACATAATACTGATACAATATATTTTAAAAAACATCTGTAATCATTTTGCGTTAGCAGTAAATTTTCCAACAACAAGTCTGCAATTTTAACCTCTGTAATCGATTAACATCTATTATGCCACGGTGGGCTCCCGGCAGAAGCTCTGCGGTCAGCCTTGAGAGAAGTGAGTCATGCGATGCTTCGCTACGCTTGGCCGTAGCGAAGGGGGGAGGTGGCGACCAAAGCGAGCCGCTGACCTCCGTAGTGGAGCGCAGGTCGAGCTAACCTCCCTTGAGCTTCTGGCTCCCGTATTTTATATAAACACTCTAGGGGTAGTAGCCACCAGACTAGGTGGAGTCGGGGTGCTCCGAGTCTGATTTGGGTCCTATGGAGCCTGAACTGACGAACATATTTCCCAAGGATCTGGCTGGCTGGTGGGGAGTGGTGTAAAACTCGTGAGTCGTTGAAACCAATCAGCGCACACCTCGCCTTTGGCTCTGCTTGACTGGCACTAACTTCAAGTAGATGAGCGGTCTTCGCTTGTAATAATTATATTGAAGTATTTGTAGTTTTTTGTTAAAAATAATATAATTTATGTTTTTATATGTACATTGTACTTAATATATTAACTTTGGCTTAAGAAACTAAATAAATACATTAATTACCTTATAATTTTTGTTGCATATTAAATAAATAAACTTATCCTTCTGAATGGATGTTGTTTACTATTCTAAAAAAAACATTATCATGTCTACTTACCTTAATGTAGTGTTTCAAGCATTTGTAGATAGCGGAGCATGTCTCTGGAATCATCGAGGACATAAGTTGTGGCGATATTATGGCACTAAATTTTAAATCCTCGTAGCTATGTCCTGTTGCTAGGAAACGTAAAGTAACTATAAGTCGTTCTCTCGGACTTATGGATTCTCGCATTACGGTATCCTGGTTTTGTATAAATGGTGTCACCATATTGAGGAGCTCTTCAAAACATCCACAATCCATTCTCAATTTTTTTTTAAAACTAGCTGGTTCTAAATGCCTTATCACGTTCATGTGACTGGACTTCGTGACGCTTCAGCAACCAGTTTTTAACCCCGGTCTTCCGTTTTCGTTTCTGGTTAGTTGTTAATGTAGTAAGTGCCATAGCAATACCTATTTTTTGCTGTTTCGAGAGTGTCGGTGGTATCTTGTCAACGAGTGGTATGTTGTACGGTGGATTTCGTACTGACTGGTGACTGGCAGGGAGTCCCTGTCAGTCCCTGCCAGGTAGTGACAGCAGACAGACAGAGGCAGACATAAAGTTTCAATCCACATGAAGAACTATTTGGCTATGATTGTTCGATTTCAAGTCTGCCCGAGCTCCGGGCCGAGTAACTCGTTCTAATTGGATCTGTCGCGCGTAAACTTTGACCAACCAATCAACCCTAGAATATAGTGAAAGGAAGGAGAAAGTCAAGTCCGTGACTGCGAATGAGATACAGCTAGCAGACGGTCACGAGACGAATTAATAAACTAAAAAATTACCAAGAAACCATTCCTAAATATTTATGTCATTCGATATATTATTGTCTAGGTGAAACGTTTCCCAAATAAGGGCTCCCACACAAAACCGTCACTTTCAAGCCAACTGAATTACTCCACTGAATGATTTATTTATTGAATCTTTAATAACTTTTCATGTGTGTGTATTTATACATCATAGCTGCGTTTGAAAAGAAATCAGTGGTCAATATACCGACATTGGAGTAACGATATTAAAGTGTTTCAATTTTGAAATTGAAATATTGAAAAAGTTTCTCCAAGATTTCGGAATTCCGGAATACATGCCCTAGTTTTGAAAGTTTTTAGTCTATCAAAATTGGAACTTACCAGGACTTAAATAAATGTATGAAATTTACCAGGTTCATGTCTTCTATTTCTTTCAATAAGCTGTTAGGTTGGTACTCGTGTTGTTTTCACGAAGATAACCGTTTCCACGAAGTCGTTGCCATACGTTTGGTATTGAACAGACATGTTAACTGGTCTTATTGGTTTGTACCGAGTACCGACTTCTATGTAGTATATATTCTCTTTGCTCTGATCAACCACCGGTCCGTTGTACGGTCGGAATCGTACTGATTGATATGTCCGTGTGTAGAGTAATAGCTGATTTCCATTCCCTACCACTTCTATGTAACTTCCTCTGATAAAAGGGTTCGTGTGTGGTCGTTTTTAGATGCTACCGAAGTTAATGTCGTTGTGCTGTCTATTAAGCGTTGATTACGACAATTTTCGGAGCTTCTGTAAAAATTAAAACAAACTTTGACGCTTGGGAATTTTCACATTTATCCTATAGTGCCACCCGTCAAGAGCGTTGGTAGTGCGGTGGCGATGTCCAGAACAACTCAGAAGCGCAGGGTTAATCTTTGGAAACCACTGTTTTGCAAAATATTTCAAAACATTTCAAACAATGGTAACAACGATTCATTTTCAAGCATCTCTGTTAGTTTATGGCAACTTTCTGGAGTATTCTATGCATGTAAAAGTGGTTAAATAGCATTTTTTCTTTTAATCCGTCTTGTTCTTTTAATTTTTCAAATATAATTTCTTCGCCTTCTTCCAGATAGTTTTCTGATAGTGAAAATAACACCCGGTTATTTGCGCATCAGGGTACACGGTTTTTACCGCTTTCATTATACCTAATTCATAGGCACATTTAAAGTTGGTAATATACTTTTCATTATGTTGAAAAGCCTTGCGTGTCTTAATTTTTATTTGGAAGTAATGCATACACTACAGGTACATTTTGTGTGCTTTTGGAATCAGAACATAAATGCACATGTAATGTAAAAAGTTGGTACAACGTCTTGGGTACAGTTTTTTAAAATGTTACCTGCAAAATATCGGCGGTTATGTTTACGTCGAGCCCGCCGCGAATTTTGTTTGGAAATATTTGTTAAATTTTTTGGTAGTTTAAGTCTGCACGCTGCGCTTTGAAGCAACGTATATGAGAGATAAGATGACTTTGTTAAAGATAGTAACGTATGGAAGAAAAATGTGTCGAAATTAGAATCTTGCAATAAGGTAAAATAATAAATTTATAAAACTTTTGATGTAACATTGTTTGTACTCAGGTAGTATCTGTATGTATTAATTATTTGTTTTTTGTCTTTGACAAAGCCTTTTTAAAGCTGCTTTAATTGACGAGGGAAGGTCCTTTACAGCTGCTTTATTAATTTTAACATTGTTATTTATCTTATTATGTACATGGAATCTTTGCTTCTTTGAGGATGACGTTACCAAGTGTTCTTATGAATTTATGGTTCGAATAAATGAATGGAATTGATGAAAGCTTTGATGAAAGGTTAGCATCATCAAGAATGTCTAAAAGAGAAAGAGCAAAATCATCGTTAATACAGCAACCCCGTGAAGTATGATGAGCATTGAAATCACCCATCACAATCATAGGGGGCTGTATTGATATGAAAAGGAAGAAAATATCAGAGATCATAGAATAGTAACGCGACGTTTTGCGTGAACGACCTTGACGCGAACGCGAAGCAGCCCGGCGCGGTGCGAAAACAACAAACAGTCAATAACTATGTAAGTGGCCTACGTGACCAAATGCATTCAGAGTGCGGTGAGGCGCGGCGCGAAAGGAAGCGAACGCGATCAGTCGGTTTCATATTTTCGCGCGGACTGGTTGCGGTGCTATAATTTAGGTTGCTATAGATTATTTCTAGTGAATCGCAAAACAGGTTTTATGGCTTGCACCATAAAATCAAACGTTGTTGGCAACATTCGACAATATTCCTTGAATAACAGGGGTTGAGTCCGTAATTCTTCATACAATTTGTGAAATTCCCCATAGATATGCCTTTCTAAGTAGGTACACAATATTAGAGTCATTTCTCTGCCGTACATACTTCTTGAATATTTGATATTTAAGATATGAATTTTCCAATAATATTCGCTTGCGTCCGTCAATGACAAATTTAACAGTACAGACTGAATGGCGGCAGCGGTGCGGGACGATTTACACGCATGTAGGACAAAGCTGCCGCATCGCGTTTCATCGCGTCGAATCGCTTCGCAATCGCGTTCACTTTGAATCGCCTACGTAAGACGTCACGTAAGGATGAAGGTTGTAAATTAACGCATAGTGATGTCCAGGACTTTAGCAGCTTTTATGTTGATACCGGGGGAGGTAGGAGGGAGGAAGATTTGGGAGAAAAGAAGAGAGCATGTTATGAGTAAGGCGCTACCAGAGTAACAATCAGCTTTGCCATCCCGGAGACACGATTAGCCCGGGATCCTGAAACGGGAACCCGGATATAACCACGTCTCAGAGACGACAATAAAATCAAACGTTGTTGGCAACATTCGACAATATTCCTTGAATAACAGGGGTTGAGTCCGTAATTCTTCATACAATTTGTGAAATTCCCCATAGATATGCCTTTCTAAGTAGGTACACAATATTAGAGTCATTTCTCTGCCGTACATACTTCTTGAATATTTGATATTTAAGATATGAATTTTCCAATAATATTCGCTTGCGTCCGTCAATGACAAATTTAACAGTACAGACTGAATGGCGGCAGCGGTGCGGGACGATTTACACGCATGTAGGACAAAGCTGCCGCATCGCGTTTCATCGCGTCGAATCGCTTCGCAATCGCGTTCACTTTGAATCGCCTACGTAAGACGTCACGTAAGGATGAAGGTTGTAAATTAACGCATAGTGATGTCCAGGACTTTAGCAGCTTTTATGTTGATACCGGGGGAGGTAGGAGGGAGGAAGATTTGGGAGAAAAGAAGAGAGCATGTTATGAGTAAGGCGCTACCAGAGTAACAATCAGCTTTGCCATCCCGGAGACACGATTAGCCCGGGATCCTGAAACGGGAACCCGGATATAACCACGTCTCAGAGACGACAATAACTAATGGCTGAAACTTATTAGTTAAGTGGATGATGATGTTTCTTGGAACGGAGACTTCGTGCATTCCATTGCAGAACGACTTGATCCATTATTGAAAAGTGTGGAGATTTTGGAAAGGTAGTGGGCAACGTGGGACAGTATGTTGATGTTGTTTTGTGAATTAATTTTAAAAAATTAGTGTGATGATAGCTAAGAGGAGAATTTCTAGGATTCTGTGATCCTGTGGGCTGGAGAGGATTGAGACAAGGCAAGCTCGTTCAGAAGGTCAGATGACACTTACGCCGTGATGGCATCATGGGCTGCCTTGTCATAGGGTTTGCTCAAAGGAGCAAACAAAGGAACAAGTACGGGATGAGGAGAGTTGTGTAGTTGCCTGAGGATGTAGATGAGAGGGATTGGAGTGAACATGATGCATGGGATGAGTATGAAGATTGGGATGAAGGAATTGAGGCTGATCTAAGTGCTTCCGCATATGGTCTGATAGGTTTAGGGAACCGTAAATCAAACCAAATTGCTCGCAAAATGAAGTATGAAGTTCGGAGCAGTGAAGACACGTAGCCTCACTCTACCTAACGTCACAAGAATCACCGGCATGGGGTTGGGCACATCGGTATCATCTAGGCTTTGAGCGGCATTGCATTTTCATATGACTAAAACGGCAGCAGTTGAGACACTGGATGGTTGGGAATTGGTATATTTCTACTTGTAGGGACGTATAGAATAGAAATACTCTTTGGGGAAGGACTTGACCCTGGAGGGTCATCACAACAGTTTTGGTGGGAACCCAGGAACCCAGGAAGTTTAACTGTCAGTTATTATTTTTCTATTGAATATCCGGGCTGTTCCACATCCTCTGGGAATATTAAGTTCACTTGCGAATTCTTCCATGGAGAGATCTACAAGGACTTGGCGAACAATATCCATTTTGGCTAAATTAAACGTGGGAATAATTGTCTGTAGTTGTTGTTTTCTTGGAAGGTTGGCCGCTTCAAATGTGGTTAATTCGACTGACACTTTATTTCTACCCACTTTTTTTAGTCCATCAAGGCAGATATTTGATATGCGATGTTTGCACAAAAATTTACTAAACTCAATCGCTCTAAACGACGAGCTTGTGGCGGGGTCTAATATTGAGATGTGAATCAGGAAAGGGCCCTTATCTAGAGCCGTATATTGTTTAATGGCAATGACCAAAGATGGATGAATGTAAACACTTTGGATCGAAGCAGAAGCAAGATAGATAGATAGAAACGCTTTATTGCCCACACTATAAAACTTACAATACAAAGAGACTTAGCCTAGAACAAGTGAATCAAGTGGCGACCTTATCGCTAAAAGCGATATTTTCCAGGCAACCAAAGGATGGAGAGAAACATGAAAAGGAAATAGACGGGGTTAGGTTGCAGTGTGACTAAAGGTATCACATAAACATACATATGAATAATCATACATGCTAATACTTAAAATATCTACTATTAACCTACAATAAACTAATATATACATTGATAATATACCTACTTAAATAAAATAAATAAATTTGAATAGATAACTGATATTAATAAATTCATCGTGGTGACAGCTGTGATAGATAAAAGGCCTTGACTTGGTTCTGAAACACGTCCAGAACGTGAAGTTTTCTTTCAAGTATCGTGGGGTTGAAAGGCTAAACAAGACATTATAAAGAAGAGATACTCTCCTCTTTAATTTGATGAGTGAGAACGCTTGGGTCAGAAACTATTGTTTTTCCTCAAACTTCCAAGAGCAGTTTTTGACTCAGCTCAACGTCACCATAGAAGTTGTCCCTATAGACGTGATGCCCCTTTATTAAGAATGGGCTTAATTAACAGTTTCATTTCCATGTGTCCTGTCTTTTTTGTCCTTGTGTGTAAATACTCGCACTTTTACTGGCCGTTTGTGAGTTTTGTGCTACGATCTGTTTGCCTCCATCATTCAATTAAAACATCAACTTCCCCCATATTCTTATTGTATAATTGGACAGTATTTTGGCCCGACACATAATATATGCTTGTTAACACTTTTATCCCACCGCTATACATTATGTAAAGGTTGCGCACCAAGACAAGTGGAAGTCAAGAGTACTTCATTGGTGTTCTTCCATTTCACCACACAAATGTCTTTCTTCCTATTACAATTTCTTGGTATTCGCCGCGTTTTATTTGAGTGTTTAGAAAAGGTGTAGCTTTTAACCTTTTTTTTAATAAAGTTAAAATGTTTTATTTTTAACTCTTCTTGGTATTTATATAAATAAATAAAATACACACATCATACATATTATGTTTTAATAATATTTATGAGAGTTTTAAAAAACAACGACAAAAACTATAAAATCTTTCACTTTTACTTAAATGTCATAATGTTGCTCATTAACTATCAGTATTTATGTTTTAATTGTGTTTATTTGTAGAAAACTAAATTATCTTACAAAGAAAAAAAGAATTAATCACTTTGAACCATTATCTTAGGTGCAATCAGCACAGAAAAATGCTACAACTGCTTCGCCTGATAGAGTTTCAAAAAACACGTTTGTTTATTGCAACTCTCATAGTTATAATTTGTTTTACGGTTTTTCTTGACTAGACACACTTGGCACCTATTGCTAACGTTGTTTGTATTATTTGCTGGATGTTCCTTTGTTTTTCAATTTTCAAATTTTTTGTCGCTGCTCACGTGGATGCAGATTCCAGTATTCCACTCCAGACATCGCCAATTTTGCATCTGGAACTACACCTGGCAATTGATTGAGTATATTTTCTGGTTCTGACATTTTGTAAAGGACATTTCCTTTTTTGATAAGGATTCTTATACCACATTCTAGCATCTGTGATACGATAAAAATCTGAAGAACAATCACGGTTTGCGTTTGAAAGAACTAGCCGATCCAGATGTACAATGCTCTTCCAGCTAACGATTTTTATCCGATAGCATAGACGGTGAAATATCATCACAATTAGAGTTTGAGATATCTTGCTCTGTGTCACTAGGATAACTACATTCACTCAAGTGATCTAACATATCATCTGGTCTGGCAATATTTTTACTAAATACCTACAAAAACCACAAATAAACCACATTGAACTATATCAGCAACTTTAATTGTAATCAACAACAATAAAAACGCATATAAAAATATAAATACACGGATAATAATTAAAACACGATGTATACAAAACAGCGCGAAATTGTTACATCAACTGCGGGGATGGGTCTCACAGCCCTTATTCAACTTTGTGCATGTGTAACTCCTATTACGACTATTGTACAATTAACGTGTTACCTGGGACGCATAGAACAACTCCATAGTTCCAGCTATTGAGAAGAAGGGCAATGTAACACGCATAGTAACCAAACTAGAAGCAAAATAGGATGTGACGGGTCTCACAGACCCAACCCCCATGACGCCGGGTTAAAGTCAAAAACTGATTTATCGTATAATTTTGGAATGGTTTTATCGGACCCTTGGACTATCTTCTTCAAATTAGAAATTTCCATCAACGTACTATTTTTATTTAGATCCGGGTTGAAAGCGTGTGTTTTTTGAGTTAAAATTAGTTCGTCTTAATATAAATGAAAATTAAAGTTATAGTTTTCAAACGAAAAATATAAATATATATATGTCGGCGCAAAAAACATTACGTCATCGCTACCTGCGCTCCGAACGGGAGCGGAGCGGACAGTCGCTTGCCTGCGCTCGGAGAGTAAACACCTAAGCTATTGGAAGCTCGAGGAATCTATGCTAATTACAGCATGCATATGGCTGGGCAGGGAGAGAGATGCGAGTAGTGAAGGTGAGTGTTAGCGAACGCTACAAAGGGGCGCCCCTGAAACCTACGCCCGAGTCACAAGCCTTGGGGTCTACTTGGGGTTTTTCTCTCTGCCACACGATGGACCCGGCACCCGCACGGTGAATCCACGTGAAGCCAAGAAGTTCGTCTCTAAACTTTGACTTAAGTAAAGTTGAGTGGTGTTAATTATCCTTGAAATGGAATAACGTCAGCGCAGCCGACGTCACGCTGCCAAAAAGCAAAAATAGGCCAACCTACTTTGTTACCTGTACCTGTACTTAATAAATCCAGTTGTGTTTGCGAGTTTTCATCCAACACTACCCATCGATTACGCCCACAGCAGAAGAATGCGACTAATGATGATGATAGTATTTCTGAATGTTAAAACTAAACCATACAAACCAGGCTGATTAGAATGTGTATTTATTGTTGATCCACCGGCAGCTATTATAAAACGGCCTTCAATTAACGGTACTCCATTAACGAAAACAAGTGGTCGCGCAGTGAGAGGGATCGTATGTAACACACCTTCATTTATACCAACAATCTCTTTCAATATGCGTAGACACAATATACCCAGGTACATGAGTTTCACGCAGCTGGGCGGATAATATCATATATTCTTCAAGACCCACTTTAAACATTGGTGCTCCAGGAGTAACACCACCAGCATCATTTCTCGTGTTCGTTATTAAATTCCTTGATGCATGTTGTAGACCACCAATACGCACAACGCCAGTAAGTGCAAGATGGTAATCATTACGTACAGAGCGAGATGAATAACTCTCAAATATTCGTGCATCAATAGCATAACGATCAAGTAAATTATTCACGAGCGCAACGTCGCGCACAGTTATTCCAGGCATTCTTGGTATAACAATACGAGTAGATGAACCGAAAGCGTGACCCATTACACTTATTATAAAAGTGATAAATTTAGTACTTATATTCACATCTGAAGTTAATGGGTTTGGTAAATATGGAGATGCAGTAGAAAAGAAGCCCAACATAGCACCATAGCAATCATTATGCGCTCCTTCTAATGGGCGATGCAATGTTATGCTGAGATCGCTAAGCAAAGTAGCCAAAGCAGAGATGCGTTCGATAAACATAATGACGTTTTTTCTACTAATAATACAGCCTGATTGCTAAAGAAAGACCGTTGTTGGTCAGTCATTTTTTCTACCTCTGGCCAATTGCCTGGGTCTGTCAAATCAACTCCAGTTTTTTGCAGTTCATCCAAATCCGAGTGGGCGGACTTAGATCCTTCGCTTTCTGGCTTTAAATTTTCAAGTTGTTCTGGTTGCTCTTCGCACATTGATAAAGATGGTGATGTTTGTACTGTAAAATTAGACTGTGAAAAATCTTGATCCGTTTTATCAGGCATAGAAACGTCCTTCAACTGAATATCAACTTCGGAAGTTGAAGCAGATACTGACGAGTCATCCCCTCTGCGAAGCCAATTTTTCATATTATCTGCACATTGTTTTCCCTGCTTCCCTTATATTTAGCCTTTTTACTATTTTTCGATCCCGGTATTTTTTTTCTTGGTGCGCTCATAATTACTGCAAACAGATTTCTTGTTGAAAACATTTCAATCTAATTAATATTTTTAGTAAATAAATCGACTGGGAAACAAGAACGATTACATTTTTAACTCATCTCATCTGATTACAATCATTTCATTATCAGTACAATTTACGAGAACAGAATCTACCTGATGATATCGATGAGTGCGCGCGAGTGCGTGACGACCGCACAAATTATAGGTATGCCCTACCGCCCTACGTGCCGTCGCCGTAAAATCTTACTCGTTGTATTAATTCTGAGTTTACTTAATTTCCGTACATAATAAAATTAATTCAGCTCAAAAAAGCCATTTTTTTTTCAATATAGGAACATATCTTACTAGCTTATATTAATATTATATATCCGAGATATCGATATTAAACCATAGACGACACTATTGTCGCCTATGTTCAAAATCAATAATAAAACGGTTCATAAACAAATTATTTGAATTTACGCGATTATAAATAATAACAATTTTAATAGTAACGAATCGCAATATCTTAAAAATCCATTAGTAGGGTCGCAAGCCCGTAAAGTAGCTCCACAAGGAAATAACTGAACGCAATCCATTCAAGTGAACGAGGCATATATAAATGGATCATAACATAATTTATGCCAAATTATTATTATCATATTGAGGGAGGTTGTTTGTTGGTATTGGTTTATCCGCCATTTAATCCGGGGGTTTAAAACATTGTGATAAAATAAAATATTTACTTACCTAGACAGGAGACAGGCAATCAATTTTAATTCGAGTACTCGAAATTATCAGCGATGACCCCACATTATTTTTTGGTATAAAAATTCCTATTTGTACGTTCTAGTAAAGTAACCGAACACTTTTTTTAATTTATGTTTAGTTATTGAGTAATTAAATAAAACTTGGTCAAAAATGGACTCCTGATTAAATATTGATTTTTCCTCCAAACTGTGTCTATGCTATTCTCAACTTTATGTACATCACATTAAGAAACGCGTCGCGCGGGTGAAATCTGATTTTTTCCTGGCTTTAGGCGCACTCTTAAGTGAACGAGGCATATAAATGGATCATAACATAATTTATGCCAAATTATTATTATCATATTGAGGGAGGTTGTTTGTTGGTATTGGTTTATCCGCCATTTGATCCGGGGGTTTAAAACATTATGATAAAATAAAATATTTACTTACCTAGACAGGAGACAGGCAATCGATGAGCTGTGATAGATTTGTTGATGCGGCACTAAATAATGACATCAGTACTTTTACCTTCGGTTGCTTAACAAGTACTAAATTTTAGAAACTAATAAACAACAAACGACACAAATGCTAGATACAAAACACTGTCGTGGGAGAGTTCGATGAGAGAGTTTTCGACTATAGTTTGCTATCTACCACTACCGCGTGTGTGTGCGTGCGCTACCCCTAACGGCCAGATCTGGTCACGACGTTTAGTACGGCGTCGCGGCGCCCGCGCAGCGCACGTCGCGCAGGGCTTTGGAGCGAGTTTCACTCCACGCCCTTGATAACTATTTTCTCAGTCGTGTATCGCGCCTCACTCCGCGCCCAGTAGTAATTACGTACTAAATATTTTCTCATCTGTGACGTAGTGATATATTGAACGAGGTGAACTGTAATAAATATGACGTATCGGTCGAGTTGATATGGTCACTGTGAAAA
The DNA here is from genome assembly GCA_963693475.1 of Ectropis crepuscularia. NCBI lineage: Eukaryota > Metazoa > Arthropoda > Insecta > Lepidoptera > Geometridae > Ectropis > Ectropis crepuscularia. Next base: position 11,357,987 of record OY856368.1, on the reverse strand, counting down.
TAGTGAAATACCAGTGAAATTTCTGTACTTGTAAGTAGGAACTATTAGTTATTTTGGTCTAAGTTAATAAGTGATGAGTTGTCCTTTCGTCTGGACCCTCCTTTTGGCGCCCCCTGAACTTGCCGCCCGGGGCAAGGGCCACGGCTTGCCCCCCCCCCCCTAAATCCGGCTCTGGGTGGTGTTATTAGTGCTGGTTGTGATTGTTGGTATATTATGGGTAGCGGTTCTGTCTCAACTTCTTCTAGAGCCGAATATGAAGTATCATTTTGATGATATTCAATTTCATCTGTTATCATTTTAGAGACTGTGTTCACTTGGTCTTTATTGCTTGAGTGATCCGTTGAGCTTTCAGCTGTGATGCATGCGCGGTCTGAAGGGGGAGGGGGTCACAGGGGACATGACCCCCCCAAAATCGTATACGTTACATTAAAACGGGGCGCCACTAGTAGTCTTTTCTACTCGATTTATTGTATTATTACTCGTGACCCCCCCAAAATCTGAGGCTGTGTACTGGTGGCCCCCTCCAAAATTCGACGCCGGGACCGCGCCTGCTGTGATGTAGTAAGGTGGTCCATCAGGTGAGGGAGGTACTGATCCGGTCCCTGAGCCAATCCAAAATCAACGTTACTGTTAGTTTTTCCACTGAAAATTTTAGCATTACCACATTCATAAGAAAGTTCTAAAAATAAAGAAAACATCTGTCACCAATAAACTGCTTATTATTTTTGTGAGGTATATATGTTTTTTTTTTACTTTTATAGGTTCACACTTGACCGCCATCTCGCCTGATGTTAAGCGATGTTGCGGTCTACGATGGACCGTGTTTACCTAAAAGACACCGATTCATTTTCGATTTGAAGACACCAAGATTATACCTATCGGGAAAAACCCACTGAGACAACTCATTCCACAGCCTAGATAAACCGTTCTTATCGCAAAAAAACCTCTTCATCCGTGTCTTTGGAATATCAACAATGAATCGGTGCCGCTTTATCGAGCTACGAGAAGTCCGATAGAAAAAAGGGCAAGGTGGTATTAGATCATGCAGATCAGTTGCAGACTCTGTGTTTGATGTTCCAGACTTTGTTGTCTTTTTCGCACTAAAGTGTCTATTACCCTTTTGGTACGCCTCTCGATCGATTCCAGAGACTTGAGGCTCTCGATCGATTCCAGAGCCTCAAGCTGATACTTAGCCGATCCATTCAAAAGGTGCGAACAGTACTCCATAAAAGAGCGAATCTGTGCTGTGTATAACAAAAGTAATTGCACAGGATATGTTGTTTTACACTGCGCATCGAAAATGTTTGTTCTCCATTTTTACCACATAACTATATCTGAAATGTTAAAATAAAAATAAGGTGTGAATTCAGTTGTCAGTCATCAGTTGTGTTTTTACGATATCGTTACATGCTTTTCGCCATCGAAAATATATCAAAGAAAAAAAAATGTTTTGTGTTTGTTATGACATACAGCAGACATGTTTGACGTACCAAAATAATCATAGACAATTACAATGGTAAAAGTTTGAAAATGTCTATATCTGAAATGTTAAAATAAAAATAAGGTGTGAATTTTAAAATCAGTTGTGTTTTTACGATATCGTTACATGCTTTTCGCCATCGAAAATATATCAAATAAAAAAAATGTTTTGTGTTTGTTATGACATACAGCAGACATGTTTGACGTACCAAAATAATCATAGACAATTACAATGGTAAAAGTTTGAAAATGTCTATATCTGAAATGTTAAAATAAAAATAAGGTGTGAATTTTAAAATCAGTTGTGTTTTTACGATATCGTTACATGCTTTTCGCCATCGAAAATATATCAAATAAAAAAAATGTTTTGTGTTTGTAGCACAACATACAGCAGACATGTTTGACGTACCAAAATAATCATAGACAATTACAATGGTAAAAGTTTGAAAATGTCATTCTAGACGTAAAAGGCGTCGCTGATACTGGGCGCAGAGATTGCGGTCAGGGGGGACAGGCGAAGACAAACTTACAAAAATAAGTAATACTTATTATGCTTCGGCTACATTAGCGGGCGAAGATTCGTATCGTGTTGGCGCGACAAAAACATCGTATTCGGGCATAGGCGATGTTCTTGTCTACATTAATGCATCGTGCCGGATTGTGTTGTTCAGTATGTTGTGATTATTTAATAAAAAAAAAAATGTTTGTCTGTAAAGTCGGTTTACTGACGATACAACGTCTTAAGAAAATACTGATGGAATGGTAGCATTTTTCAAAAGAAAATTTTAATTTCATTTGTTAGATTTGTATGTAAAAAGTAATCAGTAGAATTTAGTCATTTTCAATCAAAACAATGCAAAAAAGCTTTTAGATGCCGGGGATCGAACCCGGGGCATTTCACATGCAAAGCGAACGCTCTACCACTGAGCTACATCCCCGCTTGAACTACTGGTCGAAATAATTAATACAACTGTAACAAACATGCGGCGAGGTAACGACCGACGGTAACGCGGTAACGCTACATGACGTCATGTTTTGTGGGCGTGCAGCCGGCTTCATCGAATTATAAGACGTTATCACGTCAAAAATGGAAAAAATAAAAATGGAGGAAATGGTGGATTTGGATTATATGTCAGTAAATTATTACTAATTAAAATTGTACTAGTATAATTTACGAAATAATATGAAAAAGAGAATAATGAGGAGATCGGGGATGACTACTTTTCATAGAAACCGAACGATGGTATACGTCGTTGGTGCCAGCTCCTATTTTTAGCCGTCTCCTAATTTTATTCAGATTGGCTCTAGTTAATTCGAATTTACGTATCATGGACCAAGTGTTTCTTTTTATGGTCAAGGACACTAGAATTCCATATGATACTCTCTGTTTCATCAAAATTGAATTTACTCCACTCCATAGTGTACAAAATAAACAGGGACGTCCGTCTTGCTTCAAAGTCTGGAAGACACTGAATTGACGTAGATGTAGCCACCCAAGCGAATATTATCGCGACAAATCCCTTTGATCCGCGCCAGTTTACCGACAGCTCCCCGATACTTCATCGTCTTCGCCCGAATACTAAGCGATGACACGATGTACCCGGCCACATTAATAGCGTTAACACGAATATTCGCCGTAGCCCGCCAATGAAGCATTATGAATGGTCACAGTAAAAAAAAGTAGGTAAGTCGTGATAGTCAGTAGAGTAGATGAAATAAATTTTTATCTAAATCTTTTTATTGCAGTAAGTACAAATTAAATACAAACATAAATTTCTTAAACAGTTTAAAATCAACTACAAGTAACATTAAAATAAAATATGAATAAAAAATAGGTGCATCTAATTATGCACCTATTTTTTAGGTATTGGCGTAGGTGGAAATGAATACTCTTTCAAAACAATCGTCTTAAAGTTAAATCCTACGTACTAGATATCAAGTAAGTTTTATTTATAACATTAAAGATACTACGAAAAAAAAATCAAGCCAATTTAAACTAATCTCCGAATAACCCACCTCTAACTGCTCCCGGCGCAAAAGTGCCCATGATGCTCGCCGCGTTCCCACGCTGAATGGCAATGGCCAACCTTTGCTCCAGGAACGCACCAGAGCGGGAGTCACCCGTATTCTCCCTGAGCCTGCGCCCCAATTCTGAGAGGAACCCTTTAGCCTCTGCGCCCCAACAACCCAAGGTCTCCACGGCAACAGGTACAAATTCATACTGCGACACCAACATACCATATTTTCGCTTCTTCTTATCAGCGGCATCCTCTGCCGCGGCCGATGGTGAGTGGATAGTGCGACCTAGGTGGCTGGCGGCGACAGTGCTGACGCAAGTGGCGTCCCAAATTAAGCACTTCCCGTTCTTCCAGGGCACCAGAGTCAACCCATCCGGTCTCTTGCCGTCCGATCTGCATAGGCCCGGGGGCTCAAGTACGCATGGAACTCCCGCCGACACTAAGGCTCTCCGAACTATGTCATTGAGTGCATGGTGTCGCGAGAACCTTCCTGCACACCGTCGGCAACTCAAAGCGTGATGGCCATTGGCTTCTACCAGGGAGCCGCAGGTGCATACGTGGGGTTCACACACCTTGCAGCCCAGGCGAAGAGCCACCGCAACGCGCAACGAGTTGTTATCCAATAAGGTGCCTAGGTGAGGAGAAGGTAGCGCCTGCAACCAAGCCCCAGATTCAGGCTGCGACACGGCCCGGAGTCTGGCCATATCCGCTCCCGAGGCACATGCCCAAAGTCGTGCTTGGACCCGCTTGACCCCAATAGCATCCCACGCCCGTTGGCTTTGAGACTCTACGGGAGTCGACTCCCCGGAGTTGAGGGCTCTCCAGACCATCAAAGCGTCAGAAGCATAAGGTAACCTTTCCTCGCCACCATTTGAATTTAGAATAGTAGCGGCAAGATCAGCAACCCCATGCACCGACGCAAGGAAAGCAGGCAGGCCGACATCTCGCGCACAACGCACCCCTAGACCCCCAAACCGAATTGGAAGAGCTGCCTGTGACCATTGACGTTCATCAAGGGCAACGTTAAGAATAGACTCAACCGCCGATTTCAGAGCCTCGTCAAACGCAGACACTTCAGCCGGATATTTCCAGGTGGGGGCCGTCCGCAACAAGTATGTTATTTTAGGAACGGCGAAGCACATTCGCAATAACACTATCGCCACGTGCGCGGAAATGTTTTTAAGGCGTTCACGAGTGCTGAGAAGAAGCCTCGTACGAGAGATAATGGCCTCCGGAACAGCATCAGCAAAAATCGGGGACCCCAATAGAGTGAAATCCGAAGTCGACACTTCCTTAAGTCCTGGTAATATAGAACTGAAATGCGCAAAGTTTCCGCGCGCTTCCACACTGCAGGGGAAAAACTCGCATTTGGAAGGGTTCACCACGAGGCCGAGATCTTTGAGGAGTGGGATAAGTATCCCAAGGTCCTGAAATACCTCTTCCGGTTTACCTCCGATAGTGCCATCGTCTAAATACCATATGTTAAGAGAGGATTTTAGTTCAACGATGAGCTTTTGAATGGCCAAGCTAAAAACGAGTGGTCCTATTGGATCTCCTTGCTGAGCTCCTACTTGTGAAAGCATGAAATGGTTATTGAAACAAAGTTTGGAAGGAGTTCTATAAACTTGGTGGAGGAAAGGGTAGATAGAAGGAACTTTTTCCTTTACCTCCCTCAACAGGACGTCCCTTTCCAAGGTATTGAAGGCATTAGCAATATCAATTTTCAGCACGACATTACCCGCATTGCTCGGGTTCATTACGTAAGAACGCGTCGCGTGAATGGCCGCTTCACAGCCCAGACGCGTCTTAAAGTTAAATAATAAAAGTGTTAAAACAACATTATACATGCTAGCCGTGGGAGCAAGGATGTCTGGTTTTGAGTGTTTCAACAATTAATTAATAAAGATGAACTTCAGATTCTTAAAAACAGAAAGTTTTAATAAATTGCTAGCTCGCGTGCTAGGGGTTTAAGATTACTTTGTTTTAAATGTTAACTTTTATTAAATAAAGATATCTATGTAAATATATCAATAACATTTCGTCAGATAAAATAAAATTTGATGTTTTTTGGTTATATTTTTTTGGTTGAAGGGTTTTTATTTCGTAATTGCATATTTATTACCTGTTGTGAATTGGCAGTTTGTTTCTGTTCGCCAAATATGTTTCATGTCGTGATTGGAATATAATCATTGTTCTCTAATAGCATTTCTTCAAATTTATTTAGTACATCTTGTTTATTCGCAAAATGGTCCTCGTTATGAATACCATTCATCGCATTTTTCTTCCGTCTCCCAACATATTATTGTCCAGAATTATTTGAATCTTATCAATTTCGATAAGTTAATTGGTTGTATCATATCAAGCATTTTCTTTAGTAACCTTCCTCGGCACCAGAAGCGAGACTCTTGCGCGTCTCCCGGACCCGGAGGGTTCCGCGGCCGTCCCCTCGACTTTCCGCTTCTTTGCGGAGCCGGAAGGTCCCGGATCCCCGGGCCCCGGAGTTTTCTTTTTGGAGTCCTCCGCTCCAGTCTTCTTTTTTCGTGCCTTCCCGCACATGCCCTTGACATTCTCAAGGAAGAGAAAATCTTTTTCCAGCTCCTTGATTCTTTGCCTCTTTTTTCTCAGTCTTTCTTCCAGCGAGGCTACCTCCCTGCGAGCCGCCGCCCACTCCTCTACTGCCTTGACCTTGTTTGGATTCAAAGAGTCCATTGTTGGCAAACGGGGACACTTGGACCGCCGACTCCGGCGGAATACTATTAGTAACCTAGGGAAAACATTTTTAGGTGTTGTCGGTAAAACATTCTGCCTTATTTTTTTTTTTCACTTGAAAAGTATGTCACGTCATGCAATTTTCATTAGCCTGATAAATGCTACACCCAGAGGTTACGTTAAATTGGTTGAAGTTCGTGGCAAAAAATCAGAAATGAACATTATGTTTTTGACATTTACGGCCAATATCTATAGACAAATGTGAGGACAGGCTGTCTCCAACGAGCATTTTTTCCAGTTTTATCACTAAAGTATGGCAATGCAACAGTTTCCACCAAGTCGTCAAACGTATTGTTGTCAAACAAGCCAAGACTGGTGCGGTTAAACCTAAATTTTGACCATTCGAAAAACCACCAAGAAGGACCATTCGTAGTCCAGGTATTTAAAAAGATGAGCCACTCCATATATGTTACTACATAGCAGTACAACACCGTACCATCAGCAGACGAAGCCATCATCAATGAACTCGATGACTTCGTATGGTTCATAACCCTTTCGGGGGGGTATTTGACGTCTCTTTTAGTATAGGTTTTTTTTCAGGATCATCGGCCAAGTTGGATTCCTTGTAGTTTCACGACTTTACATAAAGGCACTCTCTTTAGACAAATTTTAAGTTCTTTAAAATATTGTTCTATAATTTGTGGTGATACTGTCGCCCTAGATCATTTAATATTTTGACTTACACGTTGTGGATTGTCTTGGTTTAGCTTATAGCGCTTTAAGAAACACTTCACAAACTCAACACAGGATAAATCATTATTATCTTATTTACATTCTTATACAGCTCTATCCAGATAAGCCTTTATTATAGTGCGTAAGTCATACACATTCAGCTACTTATACGGCAATCATAGCATATGTTGGTATATGTATTTTCCGCCTCTTCATGTAGACACCCTTGTCCACCTTAACATTTCAGTTAGCGCGGCCACCAAGCTTTATGGTGAATCGCGCATTCACTAGTGGGATAGCGGGAAAGAACGACCTCTAACCTCTGACGTATCTCCAAGTACGGGTATAGCTGTTTCCTCGGTGTCCGTTCAGGCCGGCAGTGATTACGGCGGCCTTCAATAGCTCGATGAAGCGCAGAAGATGTCGCGCGCGGCGGTGCTGCTAAGGACAGCTGATTGCGAGATTGGTGTCGCGAACGAGCTAACTTCTGCGTACGCGGTGAGCACAGAGTTAGATGGATTTGCGGTTGTTCCACATCCGAGAGGACGTTCCAATGCAGACCGCCTTGCCCTTGACCTCGGGTCTCAGGTCTTATTCCGAAGATATTTAATCGGAAGTGGTCGTATTCCTAGGAATGGGTGGGAAAAGGATAGCCATTTATAAAATAAAATAAAAACACAGAATGTAAACGCTATACAGGACTTTCATGTATAGTGTTTACATTATATATTCTATTTGTCTGATCCAGTATCGGAGTCAGAAACATCTGAATCGTTACTTCATTTATCGTCTGAATCCGTGAGGGTATTACTAACGATAACTCTATTGTGTTATCAATATGGATGTATATATCCCAATCAGACACAATGTCCCTTATTATTTTGTTCACTACTTTCGACCAGTCTTCAGGTTTAATATTGTTGATGGCATCTTGTAGTATGGTCAACATCTTATTTGCCGTAAATGGCGGCAATGTCCTATTTCTTGCGACGTAACCTAAAACTAAACGGATTTGTGAAAAAAGTGTTTCAATGAAACAATCTATTATACAATGAAATAAGCATTTATTTCTGAGGTAATGCTCAAAATTGCACTTAAAATACATCTTATTTAAAATCATACATTTAATATAATTTTTTCCATACTATGCTACGTTCGGAAACCTACTTATTACTTTGAAAAAGGTGTTTACATAAATTAAAAACACTTTAATTCGGACCCAAATTAGCTTAATAGTGTTATATTGGCAGAGGTAGGGTGGTAGTCAAAGTACCTGATGGCCTTTTTCTTTTGCCATCTTGCCTAAATCATAAGTAGGAGTTATTGGCTTTTTTTTTTTTTTTTTTTTTATTTAAAATTGCTACTCCACAGACTCCGGGGTCCGTGACTTTTGTCATTTAAAATCTTATTTATTTTTACATGTTTCTTGGATAATCAGAAGAAGAGGAAAATAAGGGGGGAGTTGGGAACATTTTAAACCTAATACTAGTTAGAGCTCGTCTGTTGAGCCGATCACTACCGGTTGGGATTCCGCTAGTAATCGACTCGACATCGATTCTTTGCCTTATTGCCATTTGCCTAAGCCGCCTCCTCCCGGCCGAGAGCCTCCACTACGGCTGCATTTCTGTCCCTGATGGCCATCTGTAGGTTGAACTCTCGGATGGTCTTCGGTGATGCAGCCAACGCTCGCCGCACGAACCGACCGATGGCGTCGTCGGTGTCGTCAGCGTAGTACGTGAAGGTCCCCGTGTGCCGTGAGATTGCAACAACCGCATGGGGCACGCTCTCGTGCAGCTTCATGTTTGCCTTTGTTTTTATTGCGATTACCGACTCATATGTCAGTCCCTGAGCTTCATGGATGGTGAGGATACGTGACCCTGTGCCTGACCCATAACCCTGGTTTGTCAGGGTCTCTTTCTCCTCTTGAGTGTGAACTAAGAAGAGGGTGTTTGGTAGGGTGTTGGGTATTTGCGCTCCCTTGTACCTTTTCTGCTCTAGGGACTTTATACGGGATGCTGAGGAGTACATACCTGAGTATATTTCCCTCAGCGCATATGCGACATCCATCGGATTGCGATGTGTGCAGAGCAACTCCTGGCTGATCTTTGTTACCAGGTTTGGGCGGTGATACCTCATTTCGAAGAGATTTTCCCTGTCGATATAAGGCAACTGATTGACGTCTCCGATGAGGACAATTTCACCAACATCAGACAGCCTTGAAGCCATCACAATGGCTCCAAAATGGTTTATGAGAGCTTCGTCCACCATGAGGCGACTGAAACTTTCTCTTCCGAAACCATTTACCAGAGCAGAAGCCATGGTTCGCACTCTGGTTTTGACCAGGTTTCCGATACGGTGCGATAGCTTTTCTCTTAGATCTTTTGCTGCCTCAGTTGTTGTAGTGATGATGGCGTCCTTGTCCACATCAAAGTGTCTAATTACCCATGTTGTCTTTCCACATCCTGGAACTCCGTTGACCCACTGTATTCGCGGTACCTCCCAGTTTTCCCAACCCGCTTTGACGTTTGAGTTCCCTTCGATGGTTTTGGCCATCTCAAGGATCCTATCGTCCAGCATAATCTTGGTGCATCGGGCGGTAACTACGATTGGGTCGTTTGGTGGTGTCGCATAAACTGGCATTCCCGCGCGCTCTGTCTCTTTCTCGTTCAGTGTCACGAAGCCATTTTCTACACTGTAAGCTGCCATATACTTTCCTGTCATGGTTCCCTTGATGACCCGGGAAGTGACATTATTGTAAATGGCTGCTTCGGCCTCCTCGAGTTTCGCCTTTAAGAGGCTTTCACTTCCTAGCCTATAGGACTGCATGATGTTTTCGCAGGTCTTGAGGTTGACTTGTCTTGTCGCTCTCAGTGTGGCTAGGAATTCGATGAAGGCGTTACGTGCATGACTCCGCGGCTCCGAAGCCATGACATAGCGGGGCGGTTCAACCTGTCCCATGTCGGCTCTCGTTCGGCTCGTTTGTTGCTGTGAAGCTACGTTGGGGGTCCTTGACGTCAAGGAGGGTGATGAGTGGGATGAGATTCGGAGTATGCTCCTTGCTGCTGCATTGAAGGCAGTCACGAAGGTCGTGTTGGTGCCTCGGCTGCCGCTTTGATTGGCTGCGGCTTTTTCCGTGGCTGCCCTCTGCTGTGCTCTTTCGGAGCCGGTTTGGATGGTCGAACTAGGAACAGGATGTCCCCAGCTGTCAGTTGCATGTGTTTGGTCGTGTGAAGGGGCTCTGAGGAAGCTCAGATTTTCTCCCCTGTCTTCATATACGACTACCTCATGATGTTTAGAGGCCTCAATGCAACCCAGCCGGTCTGCGACTCTCGCTCTTGAGTATTCGATTGCCATCGCATCCACGCTTATCACCCGGGGTGTTTCACCTGCATTTCTGCTCAGATGTTCGAGCAGCGCACTTGCCTGTGTGAAAGGGGTCCGACCTTCCGAGTACTCTATTAGTGCAATCGTTTTGTTTTTCGATCGCACCAACCGAAATCGGTGGCCGTCCACCTCGCACACTGGCATGGCGTCATATGTTTTCCGCTTCATTGTGACTTTTGCGGTACTCCCATTGAGCAGGCAAGACAATCCAGGTGACAAACGGGCTCGTTTCCGTTCCCAGGCAAAGCAAAAGCTTATTCCGAATCTTTCTTTGTTGCTGTCCATGAAGAGAGCCACTCCGCGGATACGGATCCCTGCCTCTCCTCGGTCTGCGTTCTCCAGTAGTTGTTGGATGGAGGTACTTTTCGAGGAACTATTGAGAGGTTGGGCGGGAACCACATTCCGCGTGGCGTCCACGGGCAGCGGGTCAGGGTGTGGTGGCGAGGGGAGGCGTGTATTTGATATTGTGGAGTTTCTCTTGGCCGCTATGCGGAATGAGCTCTCCATGAAGGACAGGAGCCGTGTTCTGTTGTCTGGATCTGCTAAGATGTTATGGAGATCCGAGACAACCAGCTTCCTGTCGATCATAGATTCGAGTTCATGTCTTGCGACCATGAATCGGGGACAATCGATTAGCACGTGCCAGACCGTTTCGGGTTGGTCGGGGTCACACTCGCATGCAGGACCGCTCTTGAGCTTAAATCTGTACAGGTATTCTGCTATTCCTCCGTGTCCCGTCAACGCTTGTACTTGGAAGGGAGTCAATTTTATGGTTCTCAACACTCGATATGCGTAAGTTATTGGCTTGTAACTTATAACGCCAAACTAAGGCCATGAGCTCTGACTTTGCCATTTTAATGTCGGCTGTAACTCCATTTTCGTTCAGCCACTTCACTAACTCGCTTTCTCGGCTGAACTGTGTTGGCGGTTTATTGAGTTGTACCGAGTGGTTGGATGCGTTGTCCATGTTTAAATTATATTATAGATCTTTTTTTATTGTATTTCTCACTGTATTGAAAGCACTAGAGGTCTGGAGATGTTTGTGATACTGTGATTTTGCTTTATATTCCTCCGGAATCATTAAGACTTTTTCATTGTGTGTGGTAACTGAGGTTCCGGCAATATAGTTCGACTTGCCGTATTCACTTAAAATATAAACTACAACTTTTCCATTTCTTTGCTTTGACAAGAAATGTCGTTTTATAAGATATTTATAGTTCCTGTTTGTGGTGATTTGGGCAACAAAGCATAAAACACAGCTGAGTTTCTCTGTAAGGACAGTATTTATTGTGTTATAAGTATTTATGTTTTGTGATATGCATATATCAAAAACAATGTGGACTTACATAAACAAACTTTAACTGTAAGGAAAGAAACGACATTTAATGTTCACAATCACAATGTCTGAACCATAATCACGATAGGTTTTTAGTATTTTAAGAGTTGTAAAACTAACTGACAGATTTTAAAAGCAAATGAGGGGGTTTCCGACTAGACAAAAATAGTTCCAACGGACGTACTAGATAACGATTGTGTAGATGCAACAAGATCTGTCTCTATCATAGACTCTCAACAAAGTTATCCCTTTAGAGACCCTACCCGTTTTCAGGGAAAAGTATAGTGTAAAAAGTGTCTCTTTTAATTTTAAAATATTGGGAATCGTAATACATATAAGACTAAGTTAATAATGTAACATAATAGTTACTCATCACAATCGATGTTCAGTACAAATCTTACGAAGTCTCGACGCAAACATCAACTAAGCAAAAGTAAAAGGAGGATTTAAAATATAAATAGCAACACTGATCCATCCTCAACCTCAAATGTCTGTTTTGCGTTTGTGAATTTGTTTTGAAATTTAAGTTTTTGATTTAGTGATCATTGGAAGAAAATATGGATAAGGCAGCTTATTGGGTATTTTATTAGGTGCTTTTGCAAATTGAATGCTTTGTATGAGAATCCGTTGTTGTTCAAGTGAATTAATTTAAAAACTTCTTTTAAAAAAAAAGTATCGCTGAATTTGAAAAAGAACGATTATTTCCTATCAATTACGGATATTTTAGATTTATGTAAAGTATTAGAAAAAAAAAATGTTTGTTTGTAAAGTCGGTTTACTGACGATAGAACGTGACAACGTCTTAAGAAAATACTGATGGAATGGTAGCATTTTTTAAAAGAAAATTTTAATTTAATTTGTTTAGTAGATTTGTATGTAAAAAGTAATCAATAGAATTTAGTCATTTTCAATCAAAACAATGCAAAAAGCTTTTAGATGCCGGGCATCGAGCCCGGGGCATTTCACATGCAAAGCGAACGCTCTACCACTGAGCTATATCCCCGCTTGAACTACTGGTCGAAATAATTAATACAACTGTAACAAACATGCGGCGAGGTAACGACCGACGGTAACGGTACATGACGTTATGTTTTGTGGGCGTGCAGCCGGCTTCACCGAATTATAAGACGTTATCACGTCAATAAAACCTAGGACGAAATTTAAATATACGGTGGGAACACTTAGATTAATTGTCAAATATCGCGTTATGTTTTTTGTTTTTTTTCTATCTTCGGTTAATCGTAATGCTAAAAATGCTCTTCTATATTGACCTAACTAAATGGAAATAAAACAGATTTATAGCAAATCAAGTAATCCGAAATATGAACTGACGTTTTTTGACGTTTTAACTGTTGTAACAAACTCATAAAATATTTATTTGGTGTCGAAACGTAATAACGAACGCTTTACTTCAGTTGTTTTTAATCTGTGAAAGCACGATAAATTTTTAAAGCAACATTAGTTAAGCGATCGCTGATAAATGAAAGCATGACATTACAAATGCAATGAAGACATTTCATGCTTTCCGAATGCTTTAGAGTTAGGCGGTAGACCCGCAGTTTTGGTTAGGTAAAAAAAGTTGTTTTTACATTCCTTCGGATATTTTTGGGTCTCAGATTAGCTACATTGTATGATTCTGCAGTGTGTGAATATTTAAAACTCACTTCTAATTGTGACTTCGTAAATCAAAGCTCTGTAACTTTGGAAAAAGGAACTTGTGAATATTTTAGCCTTGAACAAGCTTCTTGAAAATTAAAGAAAACTTTGTCACTCATTTGCAAGATAGAGGGTTTAGCTGAATTTACCTGCAATAATAATCTCATGAGAGATAAAGGTGAATAATATTCAGCCTTTGAGGACTCTTTCAATACAGCTATGCACATTGTCAATTTTTTGAATGCAAGAATGTCCAGGTGTGGAAAATTTTAAGGTAATTTGTTCCAATGTCGAAAAATTATCAATAAGCTGTCTTAACGCAAAGCTCATGATACTGTTGCGGTTCTGTGGAACACAGCTATCACTCCATAATATAATTGATGTGAAATGTGGGTTGTCAAGCAGAACGTGTGTCAAAATTTTGTATACTGCACTTGCTATATGATTTGCAGTTCTTCCAGCAGTGTTCTCACTCTAAATAGCACAGTACACTTCTTTATTAGTAGAAAGATGGCCAGTCATATTGTAAGTAGAAAATTTACTTTTTTTTTAAAGTTGCTTACGTCTGCCTTGGGACAAGATAAAACATTTTCTAGATCAAAGCACAATACTGGAATTATACCTTTTCTGTTTTTATGACGGTTTGACCTAGCAGCCATCTTTTCTGTTTTGTGTCTTTTTATCTTCTCTTGTAAATCTACTGTTAATGTATGCCCTTATTTGAAATTTGTATTAGCCTCCTCACATAAATCACATCTGTCTTTTGTAGGTTTTTGAAAGTATACATTGAAATCATTACAGAATATACGTCGATATACTTCTTGCTTAACTGGAAGCTTGTTCTTTTCTTCAGTGATGAAGGGAACTATATAGTACTTCCTCAAACAGCAAATAGTTCCATTTTGGATTGGTCTCTTGGTATGAATGAGCAAACATTTCCTCGAAACGACTGAGTAGTTCGAGTCGTGAATGTCCGGATGAAACCTGGTTTCTATCGAAGAGCTATGGTTAAGGTGTATCTCTTACCCAGACAAAATTTGTTTTTCAAATCAAATCAAATCATTTATTCATCCAAAAATAGTACATTTATGTTGTCATGTTACTCTATCCACCAAACTAAAAACCCGTATCTTGGTGGCTAATTCCTTCTTATGGTAACAAAGATGATGATCGCAGTGTATTACAAAATTATTACAATATGTATTCTATTCTATTTGTCTAAAGTTGAACCTAAGTACATCATTTTTGAATTGTAGTCTTAGCTAAATTAAGTGCTAACCAAACATCCGTAGGAACGTTGAAGTGACCTGTAAATTGTGTATGTTGTTTTTTAAGGCTTTAAGTCTGTCAAGCCGAAGGTAATGTTTTGGACATTATTGTGGGAATTATACAGGCAACACTTCCGTTGCTTTTTCCTACCCTCTAATCACAATGTTCTTCCCATGATATAAAAGGTGGCTTCATTCAGTCACCGCTGCTATTCTACTTAGATCAGTAAACCAGTTAAAAAGAATCTAGTGTAACGTGTCGTCGTATTACTGCCGGCCGGCAGGTATAGGAGCTCCATCATCACGCAAGTCCATTGTTGTCCACACAACTTCATTGTTGGTTGCCTAATTTGATGTGTTTATTTTTGATTTTATATTATGAAACTAAACAAAGCTTGAACCAGTGCATACACTTTATATGCCGTTTCTAATGGAGATAATTGTTAAACTCATTTACATAAACCTTTTTTCCCTTCGCACTTAAGTAATCCTCATTGTTATTTACTTTCTTTTTCTTATGCTGCTGTTTGGTCGACAAATTTTCTCTTGCGCCATTTTATAAGTCTGCCATTGTATGGTAATGACGGCTGTTCAGAACCATCGTCGTTGATTCCTGGTATATACTCGTAATCAGGGTCTTCAGTGTTTATACAATTATTTTAATTAATGGAATTTATAACATTAACAGTGCCTTCTACATGTTCTTCTTCAATAAGACTAGAAATATTTTCATTCAAATTTTTATCATCAATTGCATTTGTACTATTTTCATAATTTGTATCAGCTAATTTCTCAAGTGATTCATTTGTATCTTCTTTACTAACTTTGGATTTTTTTTCTCTGTAAAAATCCGTAACTATTTGCGTTTTGCCCTTATTATTATTCAGTTCATCGTTTACGAACTGCAGTCTACTTTCATTAATGGACGAAAATAAAAGGTTGATTGCATCTGATGAGGTTGAGAGAATTATCTCCGTGTCATTAGGCACATGTAAAATCTTTGTTTGAATGATCCAGTAATTCAATAATAACTGGTGAAATGCTCTCCATTAAAAATTATCTGGTAGTTCGTCGTAAGTAAACGGATTATAATT
The DNA here is from genome assembly GCA_963693475.1 of Ectropis crepuscularia. Classification (NCBI taxonomy): domain Eukaryota; kingdom Metazoa; phylum Arthropoda; class Insecta; order Lepidoptera; family Geometridae; genus Ectropis; species Ectropis crepuscularia. The sequence goes on along the minus strand of OY856368.1, from coordinate 11,342,311 downwards.
ACACCTAGTCTTTTGCAATCCGGCAGAATTGTGTAAATCTAGATCATTACTTCTATCAAGCGCAGGGATATCTTGAGGTTTATTTGAGCCGGCAGGTTCATCTTTTTCATTAAAAACTTCTTTTGTACTAGATTTCGCAAGATTGTCCAATAATTTTCCCCTTGACCTTGACGGTGACATCTCTACAACAAAATAGCAATACACTTTTTGATTTGGATTATCAGATCTACGAAACGGAAAGGGTGTTTCAATTCCATATCAAGATACTTTAACATTTAAACTATCTCTCATAAAAAGCTAACCAACATTCAGTAATAATATGTCAAGCCTAATATGCCCGTTCATTGTTTAGCAACAATGAGTTACGTGATTTATCGTATTTATTTGTGACCAAAAGTTATAGTAAATCAATCTGATCGGGCCAAATTTTAGCATTAAAAAAACTTTGATATACCTACGCAATTATTTAATTTAGATTCCTTTTCTCATTTAAACCGTCAACATAACCTATAAACGAATGGAATTGCTTGGAAAACTAAAACGAAAAGTTATAAAATAAAAATGTGTCAAGTGTTGGTCTTGTTTTTAAACATTTTTTTGTCAACAAACATGTAAAAAAGAATCATTTGTCAAATGAAATTCATAGATCATTGTAATAATTATTTTGTTCATAAAATGTATTTGAGCCCACCACAATACCAAATTTGGTTACTAATATCAGTAACTAATAGTAGTATTAAAACTAATCTTCGAATGGCGCACCCCTAACTGCTCCCGGCTCAAAAGTGCTCATGACACTCGCCGCGTTCCCACGTTCAATGGCAATGGTCATCCTTTGGTCCATGACCGCGCCGGAGCGGGAGTCATCCGTATACTCCCTGAGCCTGCGCCCTAATTCTGAGAGGAACCCTTTAGCCCCTGCCCCCCAAGAACCAAAGGTCTCCACGGCAACAGGTACAAATTCGTACTGCGACACTAACATAGTACTATACTTTCGCGTGGATAGTGCAACCCAGGTGGCTGGCGGTGACAGTGCTGACACAAGTGGCGTCTCTAATTAGACACTTTCTTTTCTTCCAGGGCACCGAAGTCATCCCATCCGGTCTCTTGCCGTCCGGTCTGCATAGAGTCTATATTGTGCTTAGACCCAGGGGCTCAAGTACGCAGGCCGATACCCGCCGATATAAACGAAATACTCATAAAAATCTTAATATAACAATAAATTACAGACTTACCTTGATGACTTCAACATGGATTGCTTACAGTTCACTAAAACACAAACAGAGTGACTGTTTCTTGTTTTCTGATTTTAAGCTATTGCATAGCTTTTATCGCGGGCCTGGAGACCAAATCTAAAAGATCGTGCATCTCTTTCTTGTGTTCACAAGAAAGAGGGATGGAAGACCGTAACGCCTGCCTTCCAGCTCGGTCATTCGACTTTAAATCTTATTTTTACTATGACTTACAGACTATATTTGTGTAGGAAGCAGAGTTACAGTAATACAAAATGACCACGTGACTTTTACTCTACTAATTTTGGTCGAACAGAAATTCTGTTGAACTTAATACAAATGTATTCGACTTTGATTCAGAAGCATTATAATCTAGTATTTACGCCTGCCTTCCAGCTCGGTCTTTTTAAATCGACTTTAAATCTTATTTTTACTATGACTTACAGACTATATTTGTGTAGGAAGCAGAGTTTTTTACTCTACTAATTTTGGTCGAACAGAAATTCTGTTGAACTTAATACAAATGTACTTGACTTACTTACGACTTTGACGACTTGTACGACTTGTACGACTTTGATTCAGAAGCATTATAATCTAGTATTTCTAAGAATCTCATAGAGATGTCGCTACTTGAGAAGATATTGTGCTAAAATTGGTAGGTGTTTCTTGCCCACAAAATAACAATATGGTAGAGGACTCCTAGAAATTGTCGATTAATATGACGTACGAGCGTATAACGCTAAATGTCAAAATTCAAAACAATATATATTATATACATAATAATAAAACTATTGTGGAGCTCGAGCTTAAAAGTGTCTTTATTCGTTGTAAGGGATGTTCTATCGAGTCGCTTTATATTGCTTTGTATTCTACGGAATCTAGTAATTTTAGAGTTGAACTTAACGGTAACACGCAGTGGCCTATGATCCGATGCAAACTGAATTCTATTTATTGTTTCAAGGTTTGTGATTATTTCTTTATTCATTGTTAAGCAAAAATCTATTTCATTTTTTGTTGTACCATCTGGAGAAAACCATGTCCAATGTCGTTGAGGTTGTTTGTAAAATAATTATTTATTTTATATTTTAAAGTTGTACAAATATTTACATAAATGCAAGTGTTTATAATTTTCATTATAAAATAGTTTTAATTTATCTGTCATATTTTTTATAAAATCATTATTTCTTTTGATTTCCGTGAAATACAGGTCAGATAAGGTGTAAACGCCAAATAACCAGGATTTCCTTCCCGAGCACAGCATCTGGCCTTGTACTTGATAATAATAATGATTTTCAACCAAACTGGACTATTTAAGTCCAGTTTCATGGCACAAATATAAATAAGGAACAGTTTCCGAAGTTATTTGTTTGTTTATGTTTGTTGTAATATGGGCATTTAACTTCAACAACCATTTCATCACCAATAATCCCGTCGGGGGGCTAGAAATTGATTCTCTTTGTGTCAAATGTGCCACATTTTTCAATCTGAATGCCTGTTTTTGCTGTAATTTTTTGTATGACAAATTTTTCATATTTCAGGCCATATTTTGTGGCTAAGGTTACCACATTGTCTCCTTTTAGAAAGGACCTTGCCATTTTGTCTCTGTTTATGGATCTTGTTTAGTTTCGTTTGTTCTTGTTGTTGTTTCTTTTTCCTCTCTTCTTTCCAGATTTTTCTTCAAACTCTTTTATTTGTTCATCTGTTAATTGAATGCTGCCCCAGTATTCTTCTTCCATAGTTTTTTTAAAAATAATCATGGTCTCTAAAAAATGCCATTTTGTTTCCAGGCTTCCTGAACTCCTGAAGCGGGAAAATTGTGTTAGCTGTAGATGCAAAATGAATAATGTGATTTTCAAAATTCTCGGTGTATTTTTCCTTGGCCATAACTGTAGACCGTGGGTCATGTAACTTATTTTTTAAATGGTTTTTGTCATTTTCTTTTAATTTTAAGTTACTTGCCCTTACGGGCTCTTCTTTGTAGACGTGGCCTGGCCGGTGAAAAGGTTGTAACATTGATGTAGGACTTATTTAATTTTTTTATTAGCAGTCAAATCTGCAAGCCCGTACATTACGACAAGCACATGCTTACATTGGGCATAAGGGCCCATTCCAGCCGCATATTAAGGCCCGGTTCACACGACGCGGCTGCCAACCGCGCCCGCGCGCGGGCGCGGCGCCGCGCCGCGCGACGGTTTTGTTTCAATACTCACGAGACCGCAGGTTTTCGCGGTTTCTGCTCCGGAAAGCTACTGCGCAAGAATCGCGCGCAGCCACGCGGGCGCCGCGCGGCTGCCGCAGCCGCCGCGGCCGTAAACCGCGTCGTGTGAATTGAATTGAATTTTAAATGGAAATCTGCCGCGCCCGCGCGCGGGCGCGGTTAGCAGCCGCGCCGTGTGAATCGTCTCTCAAACTGAGTTTCCAAAACTGTATCATTTTGTATTTTTATCACAATGTTGTATACTACATTTTTTCGCATTTCTGCAGCACTAACTCCTTTAATAAAATGATTATCTCCTCTTTTTGCGACACGGCAGGAGAGTAAATACATTTTCTCGTACATAATACATTGATACGTTCTAGACGTATTAGAAATATTTTAAATTTAGTACGAGTTAAAAAAAATAAAAGTTGAATTTTGAGAAACTATAATTAGAATAATATTTAAAATTGAACAAAATATGCAAAAAGAACAAAAGGAAATAAACTATAAATAGTCCGCAACTGCACTGGCTGATAAGCACTACTCCCCTGGTTAACTTCGGTGCGGGGTAGTTCCGGCACCAATGACGTGACACCTCAAGTGTCTCTCCTGGAGTAGCTCAGCCGGCGAGTAAGAAATACGTGAAAGCGTTCACGTGATTTATAGGTGAGCTTAAGTCCCTGGAATAACATTTTTGGGCAATTATGAAAATGTCCAATTTCTCCACCATGACTGCAACATTTCCGCCAGATGTTATGAGTAGCGCGTATAAATATGCAAAATATTTAGCGTTCCAGGATGATGCAGTCACGGTTTAAAACAAGCGAAAAGGACTATGTAAATTAATCAGACACTAGAATTGCGATGCGCTGAAGTAGGTGAAAAATGGTAAATGGTAGCATTCTAACTTATTTGCCAAATGAAACAATAATGTTACATAATGCACAACTTACCCAATTACGGGGCCTTATGCTCGCAGATTACTATGAGCAGTAATTCTTTTTAATTAATTTTCTAATAATGAATTAGAATAACCGAAAGTAAAATTCTGTAGTTGACGGTTCAATCCTCAATGTCAAATAAAAACGAATTTAACTGACATTGCATACGGTTTGTTTATTCTTAGTAAAAAAGTTCCAAAGAGGTTACTTATACATTATCGAAGAATAGTTCTGTTTAGCTGTAATCCGTAAGCAATGTAACAGTACACCCCCTCCTAGGCAAGAATTTTTCGTAGTAGAAAAATTCGAACTCGGACATGTTTTAGACGTAGTTGTAGAACGAATAGTTTTATTGGTTCTTTCTAGCCAAACCGGTTATGTTTAGATGTGCATGCTACACATATTTTTTTATTCGTAATAGATTATAATTTAAGTTTTAAATCTTTTATATGCCATGCGCCAATGGCTTTGCCTGACATATCTTCTAAAACGTAAACTAACGGTGATTTTTTATCTTTGACTTTACATTTTTCAAACTTAGGCGCAAGTTTTTTGCTAAAGCGTGCGTCTTTATCACTTTGGAAAAAACAGCGTTTCCATACTATATCGCCAATATTAAATTCTACATTTTTACGTCGTAAATTGTAACGTTGGGTAGATTTTTGATGACTATGCCAAAGAGTTGCTTGAACGTCATTAAATATGCTAGCCAAGTGACCAAGGTTCTCAGCATAAATATCTCGAGGTAAGAAGATGATTTCATTAGCATTATCATTATCTACATAGTGAGAACCACAAGTTACTAGCTCTCTTCCATGAACCAAGAAAGAAGGTGTAAAACCAGTTACTTCGTTAACAGAATTATTTATGGCAAATTGTATTTGTGGGACATTGACATCCCAACTTCTGTGATCATTTTCCACAAAAGTGGAGATAGCTGTTATAATAGTCCGATTATATCTTTCAACACTATTTATTTGTGGAGTATATTTAGGAGTAAAATGAATATGTGGTACCTTATATTTCTTAAGAAGCTTATCCATTTCTCGACCAGCAAATTGGCAACCATTATCCATAATTATATTCTGTGGTATCCCATGTACAAGAAAAACATTATGCTCTAGATTTCTACACACATTAACTGCAGTGGCCTGCCGCATAGGAAATATTAAACAGTATTTAGAGAAGCAACAGCAAACAGAAAGAATATAGTTATTCTGTTTTCTGCTAGTAGGAAGTGGGCCAATAATATCTATTGATATAGTTTGCCACGGGCGAGAACAGTTTTTAGGCCTCCCCATTTTGCCTAGAATTGCATGAGATGGGTGTTTATAAGCGAGACATGTCAAACATTCACCTTCATATTTTACTACGTCAGCATACATTCCCGGCCAGTAGTATTTTAAAAGTAAGCGTCTGTATGTCTTGTAAATACCAAAGTGTGCTGCAAGTAGATCAGAATGATTTTTGCCCATTACTTCGTTACGCAGTTCTTCTGGAACTACTTCCTTCCAGGAAAACTCTGAAGTAAGTGGATTTTTACTTTTCATATACCGATACAGAACGTTAGCCTCAACCCTATAATTTGGAAACCCAGTCTGTGAAGCTAGACACCCATTATATATTGCCAAATACCAAGGATCTGTAGTAGTAGATCCCGTATTTTGCACTGAGGCAATCGGTGCGACTGGGAATGATCTAGAAAGAGCATCAGGAATAACGTTGTCTTTTCCTCTACGATGTTTTATTTCAAAATCAAAGGATGATAGCCTGATTCCCCATCGAGCAAGACGACCAGTAGGGTTACTTAGAGTAAGAAACCATTTTAACGCAGCGTGGTCAGTATAGACAGCAAAAGTTCTACCATTTTCTAAATAACATCGCCAGTGTTCTAAGGCAATCAAAACCGCCAGTGCTTCCCGTTCTGTTACGCTATAGTTACGCTCAGCGCCAGTGAAGGATTTGCTCATGTAAGCAATAGGATGTTCGACGCCATCTACAGTTTGACATAACATTGCTCCAATTCCATAATTGCTTGCATCACAGTGGACTTCGAAACCGCAGTCAAAATTAGGACACGCCAGTACGGGAGTATCAGTAAGACTAGCTTTTAGAACTTTAAATGCGTTATCCGCTTCGGGTGTCCACGTATAAAGTGGTGCTTTTTTTCCGTTAGACGTTAACTTATTTAGAGGACCAGCAATAGTGCTAAAATTTGGCACAAAACGTCTATACCACGAGGCAGTACCCAGAAATCTCTTAAGCTCTTTTTTTGTAGTAGGAGTAGGGAATTTTAGAATGGCTTCGACCTTGTCAGGGTCGGTGCGGAGGCCATTATGGTCAACCACATATCCCAAATATTTTAGTTGTCTTCTAAAGAACTGACACTTAGATAGGTTTATAGTTAGATTAGCTTTCGTTAGTTTTTGTAAAACTCTAGTCAGAATGTTAACGTGATCCTCGAAGGTTTTACTAATTATTATTATATCATCAAGGTAGCAAAATACATTTAATTCAAACTCTGGACCAAATAGAGCATCGACTAAACGCTGCTGTGTAGCAGGAGCATTTGAAAGTCCAAACGGAGTGACATTAAACATAAAAGTTCCTCTTCCAGGGACGTAAAATGCCGTCTTTTCGCGGTCTACGGCAGCTATAGGTATCTGCCAAAACGCTTTAGACAAATCTATACTTGTCAAATATTTAGCATCTCTCAAGTTGTCAAGTATTTCTGAGATATATGGCAAGTTATATGCATCCTTTTTAGTTATTGCATTCAATTTTCTACTGTCCAAACAAAACCGAGGTTTGCCATCCTTCTTATCAACGACTAAAACAGGCGAAGACCATGGGCTTTCACAGGATTGCAATACATTTAATTCTAACATTTCGTCTATCTGCTCTGAAATTATCTTTTTCTTTTCTGGCGATATACGATAGTACCTTTGTTTAATAGGCTCTGAATTTCCCGTATCTATTCGGTGTTCTATTAGATTTGTCCTTCCAAGTCCCTTTTTTTCAAATGATATTTCCGTAAACTTACTAAGTATGTCATCCGCTATTTGCTTTTGGACATCTGTAAGACTTTCGTATGCGTTTATAAAGGTTTCCGTTTTAGACCTTTCTATGTCTAGTAAAACTGGGTCATTAGAAGGCAGTAATTCTATATCTTTGATATTATTGGGAAAGATATTAAATTTGTTCCAGAAATCCATACCCAAAATAATACTAGTTTTTATTTCTGGAACCACGTGAGCTTTAATCACTAATCGTGTGTTATTAAAAATTACCGGTAGACACATAACACCTATTGAGGTCATAGAATGTCCACCAGCAGCCGTAATAGTAATATTTTCTGAATTACTGATGACTAAGCCATGGTTAATTAGATCATGATGCAAATTATTACCAATAATAGTAACTGCAGAGCCGGAGTCTAGTAATCCATGAAGCACTAAAGGCTCCAAAGCTTCTATATTTATTTTCACGAAGGGTCTAGGATCATTAGTAGGTCTATAATTTTTGATTGTAGCTACATTGTAGGTTTTAAAAAATTTACGAAGGAATTCAAGCCAATCAGACCAATCATTTGGCTGTGTGTGACAAATTGTGCTACAATCCTTTATCCGTTTTTTGGATTACTATTGGTTGTACTATTACAGTTATGGCAATCCGGAAAGCGAACTCCTTTAAGGCCACATTTGAAACATATAAGAAACTTAGGTTCTTTGCACGTTTTCAAAGAGTGGCTGTCAGTGCGACATCTTGGACAGTATAAGAGTTTCTTAGTATTTTGGTGGTTGGAATCGACTGCGTTGCAATAGTTTAAGTTTGTAATTTTATTACTTGGAACATTATTAGTAGTAGGACTATTATAGGCAAATTCCGGTGCAAGTGTTTCAGAAGTAACTTTAGGGGGTTCTTTAAAATGTGAGACCCTGGTTTGATAGTTTTCGTAATTACGACAGGTAGTCCGTAATTTTGAAATTGTATTTACTTCAGGACAACACGCGAGAGTACTAGCATAACGGGGCCTGATGTTGTGTAGAAGTATCTCTATTTTTTCATCTTCCCGAATTGCTGTAGATAATCGGGAGAACATACCTTCCATTATTGCTATATAAATAGTTATTGATTCCAATTCGCCCTGGGTACGACTTCTGATTTCACTCATTAGTCTATAGTCATAATCGAATTGGTCGAAATCTTGTTTTAATAGCAACACGAGTTGTTCCCAAGAATTGACTGAATCACGAACGCTACGGAACCAGTGTAGTGCATCCCCTGTAAAAATTTCTGCAGCATAAGATAGAATGCGTTGTGGTTTAATATCCCTAGCCTTCATAAATTCATCAGCTCTCTGAATAAAAGCTCTGACGCATGATTTACCATCATATTTAAGCCTAGCCAAATCAGTAGACATTCCCCGATCACATGTAACTGAAATACTAGTTTGAGGTAACTCCTCCTGTTCTTGTACTTGATTCATGGAAGAAATAGATGTCGAAGCGCCAAGATTACTTAGTTCATTGTAACAATCTCGTAAATTAGTGGTAAGTGAATTTAGGATTTCACTTTCTTTCGAACTCTCTGGCTGTATCCTTGACAATCGATGGTAGATGTGATGTGCCAAGTTTTCAGACCGAGTAAATAGATTTTTATCAAATTTAGTTTTGATAATTATTAGGCTATCCTTTAGTTTAAGTAAACTTTGCTTAACCCCAGCCAAATCTTCTAAAGGTTCTAAATGAGATTCCAAAATATCTTCGGTAGGAATACTTTTAGACTGTTTTATGATCTGCTTCCTGAGGTCGGATACGTTATCAGTAGGTGTTTCACCTCTAATTCCTACCTCGTACTCTAATTCGGACTTTTGTAAAGATAAGAATTTTATTTTTCTGGACATTTTTAAATATTTTAGTTGTTTTTTTTAAATTATATATGAATAACTACAATTATTATTGATATATAGGTAAGCTGTGCATTTGTTTGTATGTATATGTACTTTAGTTATGTGGATAACTAAAGTAAGTAGAATATATACCAATGTAACTAAAACATATAAAAGGTGAAATAGTCCTAGTCGTTACAGAATCAAATTAGGAACGAATTGTTTCGTGTATTCAAAAAAATAACAATAAATATACATCTGAACATAAACACATGAAACAAATTCGTCTTACATCAAACACATGCAGCCATCATCCATAGAAAACTAAATATTTACATAAAATCCTGCCAGTGCAGCTGCAAGAAGTTCTAACCACGAGTTGGGCGCCATTGATACGTTCTAGACGTATTAGAAATATTTTAAATTTAGTACGAGTTAAAAAAAATAAAAGTTGAATTTTGAGAAACTATAATTAGAATAATATTTAAAATTGAACAAAATATGCAAAAAGAACAAAAGGAAATAAACTATAAATAGTCCGCAACTGCACTGGTTGATAAGCACTACTCCCCTGGTTAACTTCGGTGCGGGGTAGTTCCGGCACCAATGACGTGACACCTCAAGTGTCTCTCCTGGAGTAGCTCAGCCGGCGAGTAAGAAATACGTGAAAGCGTTCACGTGATTTATAGGTGAGCTTAAGTCCCTGGAATAACATTTTTGGGCAATTATGAAAATGTCCAATTTCTCCACCATGACTGCAACATTTCCGCCAGATGTTATGAGTAGCGCGTATAAATATGCAAAATATTTAGCGTTCCAGGATGATGCAGTCACGGTTTAAAACAAGCGAAAAGGACTATGTAAATTAATCAGACACTAGAATTGCGATGCGCTGAAGTAGGTGAAAAATGGTAAATGGTAGCATTCTAACTTATTTGCCAAATGAAACAATAATGTTACATAATGCACAACTTACCCAATTACGGGGCCTTATGCTCGCAGATTACTATGAGCAGTAATTCTTTTTAATTAATTTTCTAATAATGAATTAGAATAACCGAAAGTAAAATTCTGTAGTTGACGGTTCAATCCTCAATGTCAAATAAAAACGAATTTAACTGACATTGCATACGGTTTGTTTATTCTTAGTAAAAAAGTTCCAAAGAGGTTACTTATACATTATCGAAGAATAGTTCTGTTTAGCTGTAATCCGTAAGCAATGTAACAACATAATATGTTTTGATTTTATCAAATTTTCCCTTTCTCCTAAAACACTGTCACACCCCGGACACTCGGCCTAAACTCCAAACAAACGGTGAAGTCGACATACCTACACTCACACAACTACGCATATGTCGTTCGAACACATTTACGCATGTGTGCGTGTCATCTAGGGTTACTAAATTATTTTATGGAATAGCTGTGACCCGTGAGTTCACCTGCCTGTGGCTTACAATCTTACCTAGTTAGTGTTGGATCTTTAATGTAGGTAAATATAACTTTCATCAACAATCAGAAGGGAGAAGATTTAAAACAAAATAGGAGATAATAAAGGTACCATGTACGAATTGATTTTTAGTTAAGTACACTTACCCAAAGATTTCTCTTTGGGTAGGTAAGTGTATTCTGACAACGAAAGCCGCAGTTTAAAAACAACGAGTTTAATAATTTCGTCACAGGACTTCAGTGTTGGCGCGTACTTCTAACCAGAATAGCTTAACACAGTTTATAAAAATGATTCAATCTCTGTAGAAATTCTTATGAAATTAAAAATCTCTTATTCTTGTTTCGTATAATAGACGAAAAATTTGGTACCATTTTGTTAAATAATACAGCGTCATGGTCGTATTCTCATAGAAAATTATCGTCCGATATAATAACCCTTCGTTGAGTCCGCCTCGCGTCCGCGAGGGGGAGGAAGCTTGAAATTGGCGGGGGGTGGGGAGTGTCCGTTCTATCTATATTATCTATTCTATGACACTGTATTGCTGAATGTCAGCATCAGTAATATTAGGAAGCCCACTGTTTGTATTTATGTCGAGAAAATGTTCTGATGCATGTATATTAGTGTGATATGCTGTATTTGGAGCATCAACATGTTCGTCACTAAGGGGCCCTTTTTAAACCTACGCCTGAGTCACAAATCTTGGGGTCTACTCGAGATTTCTCTCTCTGTGTCACACGATGGACCCGGCACCCGCACGGTGAATCCATGGAATGCTAAGAAGTTCGTCTCTCTCTTACGTGAAATTTGTGTATTTAACATTATACGAAGTAAGTTAATATTAAGGGTGGGGAACAAGGTTTAAAAACTATCTGCAATGAGTTAAAAAATACTTATAATTTCTACTGGAATTCATGAATTGAAACTATCGCATTGTGACTGACCATTATTAGAGAAATGCATCAGAAACAATTTGTTAACAAAACATACCAATATGGGATGCCGTGCAGGTGATACATTGTTTTATATTAAACAAGTCTTTGACCGCGGCTTCGCCCGCGCTTCTGTAGCTTATGACACTCGCAAATCATGTGGAAAATTACCAATAGAAATACCTAATGGTAAAATAATTTTCAAAATCGGTTTAGTAGATCCAAAGATTACCCTGTACTTCCTCACAAACTTTGGTAAAGTCTTTATTATCTTAGTATAGATGTATTGTGACATAAAATCGAAATGCCACAAGACAGTCAAGAATTATTATAGAACTGTTGTCGATCTCAGAAAAGTAGATGCATTCATATTAATTAGTGCAAAAATAGGTTAAGTGCTACCTACATTTTATTTGATTAGATTAGATTGATTTTTGATTAGATTAAATGTGTTACATTTTTTGTCAGGAAGGTCATTGGAAGATAATATGTATGTTCAACGATTTGTATGTTAGAAGAGTATTATTCATGTTTTACATAATCTTTTTTTCAGATAAAGGAATTATTCTAACAGAGTGCAAAGAAACAGCTGGCATCCTACTGTCCTTTGAAAACCTGTTCGACTCACAGAATGGTAGTCACAATAAACAAAAACAGAAATTCGCCACTTACCCAGGTCTACCTAATAACATAGCAGATGAGCTGACCAAAAGGGGAGCGAAGGTTTTTGTACATGGACTGGAACCACTAATGCCTATACCCCAGGGTCAAATAAAAACTTGGCTGTGTAAAAATACTGAAGAAGCCCATTTAACAAAATGGAACAACAATGAAAGGTGCAGGCAAACAATAATAAACTCTTTATTAAAAGACACACAAGGAAAACAAACTATAAATAACTTAGAAACTAACGGATTACACTTTTAATAGGCGGCCTTATTGCTTAAAGAAATCTCTTCTAGGCAAACTTTACATACCATGCTCTCTATGCATATGCATGGAGGAAGAAGAATCGCCACAGCATAGACTTATGGGATGTAGCAGTGTAGTGGATCAATGGGCAGAATTCCTCCAATCTCTGTTATCTGTTCCAGATGCCTATCACAACCTTAACAGGATCCTTGCCTTCTGGTACGGTCTAGGTTGTTTTTTTTTTTTTAAATAAAGAGTGACGAGACTAGCAGGACATATGCCTGATGGTAAGCAATATGCCTACCACATAACAGCACAGTGACACGCAGCTATTGGAACATGAAGAGCCCAAATCATTACCTAGCTCCGCACTGCGCTCGTCACCCAGAGATCTAAGTTGTTGTATCTCTAAGCCCTGTAATTTCTCTGGAAACATTGCCCTTCAGACCGGAACACAGTAACGTTTGCACATTACTGCTTGGCGGTAGAATAATTGACAAAGGTGTGGTACTTCCCCAGGCGGACTCTGCTAAGAGTCCTACCACTACAAAACTGTTTTGGACTGTTTTGGAGTAGTAAAGGGAAGTATGAGTTACGCACAATGGCCCAATAAAGAGGCTAAGTGCGGAAAAGGCCCCATCAAACTAACTAAAGAGATGATGGGCATAGCAAACACAGTTATAAAATGGAAAAAAATAACAATATAAAGAAATTAACACAAACTCTTATTCATTCATACTAATGTTATACAATCTAAAGTCACTGTTTGTCTGCCTGTGGGCTTTTCACTGCAAAACGGATCTTGATGAATTTTGATAATATAATTACTTACGGTATATCACGAGGAAAGTTTTTGGACACTATTATCTGACTAAAGACGAACGTCGCGGGTAACAGCTAGATTAAAATAATAATGTATACTGGGTTATCGGTATAGGGTGTACTAAGCCGAAAGCCGGTTATCAAGGTTATATATAAGGGGTACTCATCATTATGAACAATTTTTACTATGGAGTGACTTTCGATTGTATGATATTAGTATGGATGAACAAGAATTTGTGTTCATTCCTTTATATTGTTTCTTTTTCTTGAGGTATTTTTAGCCTCCAACCAAAAAAGAGGTGTGATAAGTTACTGTTTGACGTCAATGTCTCTCTGTCTTTCTGTCTGTCTGTCAATGGCACTGTAAAGCTCAAAAAGATGAACCGTTTTCGATGCGGGTTCTTTTATTTGAAGGTTAATTTCCGTGCGGTGGTTCTTAGTTATGTTTGGTTAATATCGATTCACAATGGCCACCTCCACCAAAATGGCGGACAAAACATTTCTTCACAACTTACACCAATATGGGTATCAAATGAAAGATCTTGTCTAGTAGAATACTATACACTAATCCAAACAATTACAAATCAACAAATTTCAAATCCAAGATGGCCGTCACCGCAAAATGGCGAAATACATTTCTTTTTTCACTACTCCCTCAATGGGAATCAAATGAAAAGGCTTGACTACTAGAATGGTGTACAGATTACAAATCCGAAGTAGGGGGTAAATTTTTTTTTAAATTTGTTCTTGTATAACTGCGTTTGCTATGTACATAAGCCCTTAATGGACTTAAGTGGAAACAGTCATGAATTATTACGGTTACGTGGAAGACATCACTTTGGAGCGGTAACGCCGCCTATTTAAATACTATTATTAGTTTAGTCTTATTTAAGTTTTATCTTTTTTATATACTTACATGTGGCTACCTTAACTACCACTATGACTAACTGATATGAAAGACCTATTGTCTATTATATGTAGGTTTAAGTTTAAATAGGGAATAATTTGCGCTAATAAGTAATTTTACATATTTTATTTATGTGTGCGCTGTGAGTAAGGCTATAGCTAGCCAGTCTATACCTATACAGTCTAGCCTAGGAACAAATTATTAAATGCAGTAATAACATCTTTTTTACTTTTTCTTCTAATATATAAAGCTAAGCTGTAAAGTCTCAGGATCTACTGTACCGATTTCAAAAATTCTTTCACCGTTGGATACCTACATGATCCCTGAGTGATATAGGCGTCGTATATGTTATCACAGGCACCCTCGGCGGTCCCGAGATAATCCGAACGAATCTTTCACTTACAAACGTGACGTTTGAGTTTAATTCACAGCCCACGAAAAATGTTGAGTGAGTTGCGCCAAAAGAAGTTTTCAAAAATGAAAATACATATTCATTATTTTATTTTATTAATCGTACATATTATATTGTTGAAAATCAACCATCATTGAAACCAGTAATCGTGTGATATATGTAGACATCAGCAGCACTCCTTATTTAGGGTAAGGATGGGTAATGCCAGTCACCTAAGGAAAGTCGACTTTTAATCAGTGAAAAATCAACTTGTATTCAATAAATAATCTGACATCAAACTTTTAGACTTAGGTGCTCTTCTAAAATAATAACAATCTTTGAGATTAATAATAATTATCAATTTGGCACAATTAACTTATAAAATAAAAACTGCTTTGACCGGTATTGCCAGATATCGCGGGTAATTCCGGTCGGCAGGTTGGTAATACCGGTCTAGCATTTAACGGCACAAATCACAAATGTAGTCTTTGGGAGACTCAACACCCGTGTACTCAGCATGAGCCCAACCTCCACACTGAACACACCTGTACTAGAGTTCGTTATTCTGGCCATAGTCAGCAAATAACATACATTTGTATCTGGTGTGTGTTTTGTCAATAAAGATTATTACTATTACTATTTATTTTCATTTTCTTCGACATCAATGTCTTCATCGTCGTCGCGCATGTCAACCGTATCTATATCAGAGTGTGACGAAGACTGAAGATTAGTCTTTTCTTGGAAAACTCTTATCTTCACCTTCCTGATTGAATATTTAACTGGCCTGTTTTAGATGTCTTTTTCTGCTGGATCTGACAAGATCTGATCTCCGTCTGATGATAGGTCTAATCACAGGCCACTGTGAGCTGAACCATCATCTCCATAAAATAGGATCTACCGACAGCCCCCTATGTAGGGGCTGTTTGCAGGGGAATGAAACTGTGGAGCATGTGCTTTTGCGTTGTGAAGCCACAGGAAGTATTAGATGCAGATCGGGACTACTTGAAGAAACTCCAAATCAATTACATCACATTACATCTTTTTTTTTTTTTTTTTTTTTTTTTTTTTAAATAAAGAGTGACGAGACGAGCAGGACATGTGCCTGATGGTAAGCAACATGCCTGCCACATAACAGCACAGTGACACGCAGCTATTGAAACATGGAGAGCCCAAATCATTACCTAGCACTGCACTGCGCTCGTCACCCAGAGATCTAAGTTGTTATATCTCTAAGCCCTGTAATTTCTCTGGAAACATTGCCCTTCAAACCATCTGACGAAATGGGACTGGAACTGATATGCCAGCGACCCAAGGCTGTCCTCCGCTATTTTAAGGAGCTCGGCTGGTTTGGGTAGGCTGGCAGGGAGTGCACAATACACCCTTAGTGGGACGTCAGTGCAGGCCAATCACCCCAATCCTGAATTAGAATTAGATGTCTTTTTTCCTACAGAAGTTTTTGAATCTTTCTCTTCTTTCTTCTTTTGCCTAATAGGTCTTTTCTCTTCCTTTTCTAATAAAGCATCCTTGTTAGGAGTGCTCGTGAGGACGGTTGCGTGTTGTTTTCGAGAGATTCTTAGCTCTTTTTTATTGATTGGTTTCTTCGGAATTGGTAAGAGATCTTTCGCAGTAACTCCAGAAGTTTAAGGAAGACAAAGGTCTATTACAGGTTGCTAAACGGCGGCGGCGGGATATTTCTTGAGTTATTTCCATGTGATCGTTCAAAAGTGATGGTGAATCTGGTTCTGTTACAGGTAAATTTGGCGTAAACAAAATAACTTGAGCCTCTGGAGTTTTCTTGTCTAAGTCGCGCTGTTTTTTTGCCGACACAATTATCAGTTCGCTGCTGTTCAATATTTCAGCAGCCACAATGTCTTCATCTGTGAAGACGTCTGGATTCAAAGGATATACGCCAGTAGAAGAGAAGCCTGCTTCAGCTTTTGAGATTGTCGCTATCCCATGATACGCTTGTCTCAAAAGGGAAGCAATGTGGTTTTGTGTGATCTTCATTCCTAATTCGGTTTTCATCAACAAATTGCACTCTTGTTTGTAAGCAGTGCATTCGTGGGATCCATGCGGTGGTAACGATAGCGTTATTATATTGTTCTTTTAACAGAATTCATAAGTTCTCAAAGAGATGTGACTACTATGGTTATCCAGTATAAGCAGTACCGTGGGTCATTTCCTGATGGTTAATTCGTAAGACCGCGAAATGCTTCAGCCAATCGATAAAAAGGTTTTCGTTGATTCAACCATTCTTTGAACAGTAGTATATGGCTCCACGTGGACCTTCGTATTCTAATGCTGGTGAGTGTTTCTAACGAGCATAAATAAACACGCTGTTAAGACCGCTGTTACAGTCTTACCTCTTTCACCGGAAGTTATGGAACCCACACGTTTTTTACCTTTCTGTGTGACAATTTTTCCTGGGTCCTGCACAGACTATTTTATTACAAAGGTGGTTTCAAAATTGTTCTCCTACATTTAGTAGACGACGATAACTGTTTCATGTTTGCTGAAGTAAGCGCCAAAGGACGGATCAGTGTTGGCGGGGTATTAAATAGCAGTGTTATTGGAAAAAATGACGAATGGCACCATTAATTTCCCGTCCTAGCCCACCTAGCCCACTTTCAGGAAGGAACATTGATATCCGCTATGTATTTATGGGCGATGGTGCGTTCTCGTTTAGTACAAATTTAATGAAACCTTTTCCTGGTCACCATGCAATTGGTACTCCAGAAAGATTATTTAATCAAAAACTTTCTCGCTCTCGAGTAGTCGTCGAAAATACTTTTGGCATAATGGCCAGTAAGTTTAGAGTTTTTAAAAAAACCTATGCAATTGTGTGATGTTAAGGCTTCTATTATTACCATGGCATGCGTTTTATTGCATCATCTCTTAAGAAAAAGTGCAACGTCTAGGGAACGGTACAATCCTCCAGGTACCACTGATACATACATGAATGGTCAACTCGTCTCTCCAGGTTCTTGGGAGACATAATAATGGTAGCGTATTCACATTGCTACAATCAACACCTTGAAGAGCTACAAATAACGCTATCAAAATAAGAGAACGCTTCATGACTTTTTTTTAATAATTCTGCTAATTAGAAGTTTTCGCTTTACTTCAGACTGCCTATTGCGATAATTGTGCTTCCCAATAATTGTCACTATTTGCATTCCATAGTAATTGCACTAGGCACTCTGAATACTTTTATAACTTATAACTATTTCAAATAAACAATGTATGTACGAATTGTTTTTTTATTTATTTATTTATTAATAGCCGAGCAGCATTAGCTGATATGCCTATATGTCAGTGTTGAAATATGTAACAAAATTACAGGTACTGTTGGTGTTACTGGTACTGGAGAGGAAATGAAACCACGTCACTGTATAAACTGCTGACTATATTGATCTTAACTATACAAGTGACGCGGGGCGAGAGACTGATCGCTCGACCGCTGTCATCTTCTTATATACTAAATCTGACACGTACAAACGTGCCCCCACAATTGTCTGTTAAAATGATATTGTCTTTTGCTATCCATTTGTCAAGTTTGTTCTTGAAAGAGTTCAATGATTTTGCCGAAATAACATCCTCAGGCAACCTGTTCCAGTTGTAAACCACTCTGTTGACGAGGATGTGATGTGCAGTGTTTGTCAGTGATAGTGCATGGGATAACTGGGACTTATGACGCCGACCGTCTCTTTTATGCTCCCTCAATCTGTAGTCATAGTCATAGTATTTTATTGATAACAATATAAGTTAATTCTTACGAAAAATAATAAAGTAATAATTAAGTTACATGTCAATTTTTACAAATAGGGAATAATAAAGTAATAATTAATTATATTCCATCCAAATAATTGATTAAATCAAATAAAATATGTCAATCAAATTACATCATAATTAAACATTAAAATAATTGATACAATTTCACTACATTAATAATAAAAATCAACTACTGACTAGGTTGTTTATGAAACTTTTAGCTGTTCAATGTCATCGAACCTGTAAAATGCCTGTTCGGTAAGCCAGTGCTTTAATTTGCGCTTAAACGAGCCTCTAGTGGGCGCATCACGCACCTCTAACGTAAGAACCTCGTAAGGGTGTAGGGTACAGAGCCGAGCCGGTGAGCGTGCCGAGACGGATGCTGAGGCAGTGTGTCCCCTACGTGAGCGTACTCATCAATATGGTCCCTAGCATACATTGCCGCTTGGAAACATAACACACTTGGGACCGTAAGTATCCCCATGGATTTAAAATATGGACGTGCAGACGTTTCCTCCGGTACCCGTGCAATCGCTCGCACAGCTCTCTTCTGTAAAACGAAGACACGCGCCCAATCGGCAGCGCGACCCAAAAGTTCGATCCCATATAAGAGGAGCGAGTGCACGGACGCAAAATAACACTGCCGAACTTTATGGTATGGTAGCAGCGCAGAAATACGCCATAACGCGAAGCAGGCCCGGCCTATTTTACCGCATAACATGTC
The DNA here is from genome assembly GCA_963693475.1 of Ectropis crepuscularia. NCBI lineage: Eukaryota > Metazoa > Arthropoda > Insecta > Lepidoptera > Geometridae > Ectropis > Ectropis crepuscularia. The sequence continues at coordinate 11,323,144 of OY856368.1, read as the reverse complement.
AATGTGATCAGCCCAAATAAATGACCTATCCAGCTGAAAACCGACAAAATTGGTTGATTCCACCTGGCTCATGTTAGTGCCGCCAATGTTCACGACAAGTGGTTTGTTAGAACGTCCTGCCAGGTTAAAATGAATGAAGTGCGTCTTAGTAGCGTTTAACAACAGGCCATTGATGCCAAACCAGGTATTGAGACTATTCGCAACCACATTCAGCTTCCACTCAAGTTGGTCAACAGCAGGTGGGGTGACAATGACTGCGACATCATCTGCGTACATCAAGGTATGGCCATCTTCAATGCACTCCGGGAGGTCGTTGAGGAGAAGAGAGAACATGATATTGGAGAGCGAAGAGCCCTGGAGGTCGTTGAGGAGAAGAGAGAACATGATATTGGAGAGCGAAGAGCCCTGCGCCACTCCAATAACCGTCTCCAGGGGCTGTGACCTCGCTCTGCCTCTATCTCCCACCACGATCTGGCGCCTATCTGTCATAAAGTCATAGAGCAGATCCAGAGCAGCACCGTCCAGTCCATAATGTTTCATTTTGATGGCGATGACGTCATGATCGGCAACATCAAACGCTTTGGAGAGGTCGCAGAAGATCACGCCACCTGCTGCTTTCCCTCACGAGCTTCGACCACTCGCCGCACCAACTCCACAGCCAGCGACGTCGTTGACCTTCCCTTTCGGTATGCATACTGTCTATCACTCAGGCACTGACACTCCGTGAGATATTCCGTGATACGTGCACTCAAACCATGTTCGAAAATTTTTGCTATCCCCGGAATAATTGAAACAGGCCTATAATTATTTAAGTCTTCCTGTTTGCCTTTTCCTTTGTACAAGGGTGACACTTTAACTTGTTTTAAAGCTAATGGATATCTTCCCTCGATAAGGGATATGTTGATGAAAAGATCTTCAGGTTTAGACATCTGGTCGCCACTGCGATATTGAGTTACAGTGATAGGCCATTTTAGGTGCCTATAATTAAAATCCCCGGCTATCACTATGGTGTTATGCTGGGACGCACATAAAAGATTCTGCATTAATTTGGCATCACGAGTCTTCCAAATCATTTCCTCTGTATCATCTGGACGATAGACCCCCACTACCAAAAAATTATTAGAGCCATATTGGATATCAATGTAAAGTGCTTCTACCTCATCACACATGTATCTACGGTTCCTTTTTGCTATGATAGGAACATTATATTGAGATTAATAAATAATATTTACTGTAAAGTTTGTTTTACTTACATCGGCTTTGTCCGCCGTAGCAAGTACCGATTTGCACTCATACACGTCGATCATAAAAGCCGCCAAAGCGTCATAAAATAACTATATAGGTTTAAACACCTCGTCTTCTCCGGCACCAGATTTGAGAGAGGCGACAACTTTTTTATGTTTCAGCCGTAAAACTGCTAACAAGGTTTCCTTTTTCTTTTTAATTTCGGAAACTGGTACTAACATTTCCTCAGCAATACGAGCCCACGCATCATTAACCTGTAAAAACATAATGGATGATTTAAAATTAACAAAATGACACAAATTAGCGATTATATACCTCATAATACGATAAATAAATAACTAAGTGCCTTACCTTATTTTTATCTTTATGATATTTATGTTTAGGATTCCATATTACTGGTTGGTTCTGATATAGTTCTATGAACTTGAATGTCTCTTTATTTGACCACCCACTAGTCATTGTTTCGCACTCGCACTCGCTTTTATTTAAAAATGTAATAACGACGCGACGTACGCACGGCTCGCTGTCCTCTGGTGAATGAATGATCGGCAATCGTGTGGGCACGCGCACGCAATTACAAGCGATTCTCTTTGATGTGTGCCCGAAAAACCGAAAAGTTAACGTTCGCCACTATCACGACGATGATGGGCGAGTAGCCCCTCTACACAATCGTGTTCGCGTGTAATTGCCCATCATGGCCGATCGTGTTTAGGAGCCATTACATCTGGAGAACCTTGTCCTCTACACCTATATTCTGAGCGAATATCGTTGCTTATTTTTGATCTAGCATTTGATACTTCAACTAGAGAATTAAAATGGAGACGCTTAAATCGAGGGCCCAAAATTGTAGCTACTAAGAAAAAAGTATTTCGTTCTAGAGGACTTTGTTTATGTTCATTTTTTTGTAATAAAACCCGTTTTATATTTATTCCTCGCAGTGGTCGATGGAGTTCTTTGATCGGTTACTTGGCAAACTAAAATTAATAGAGGAGTGGCTAAGCTTGTCACATAATTGGCACACTTATTTCTTCAGTAGCTTCTTTCAAAGGTCCAAGAACAGCAATAAGATCGGGTATTGTGTTAAGTTGCTAAATTGTAACCATATATGGGGTATTCCTGTTAGTTTGGCTTTAGGTACCTACAATTTTAGCTACAAGTGCAGACAGTTTAACGAATCTTTCTAACAAATCAAACCAAGACTTCCATGTAGTGGTAGCAGCTTGTATCAATGTCAACACCTCGCCTTCTTTTTTCCAGTTGTTTCTTTTTCAGCTCTCAACTCTCAATTGATCCATAGCATTGACCGACTGTTTGAGAAAAGTCACAATGGATTTGACGTGATCACAAAACACCGAAAATGCTTTAACTTTTCTCAGTACCCCATCAACTACAAGATTTAAGTAAGCACTGAGCCATGCAAGAAATCCTGTGATTATCACCTAAAAATAATCGTACCGCTGACACTATATTTGCCCCGCCATCAGTAGAAATAGATACGATTTTATTTATGGAAATCTTGAATGCTTCACACATTTCTTGTCACCATTGTTGGAATAACTGAACCGTGCGACATGAAAAAAAAAATTGGCAGTCATAGGAACTGCCGATAGAAGTGAAAACTTATAACTCAGAATTTGATAGCTTACTTTGGAGACTACACGGGTGTAGGTAAGTTGTACAAAATATTGCAACTCTTTACTGTTTCTGTTGTCCTGGTACTGGTACCTAGGGGCAAACGCAACTCTTATATTTCTGTTGTCCTGGTATCTGGAGTTAAACGCTGGGCTGTTAGAGGTAGGTAATCAAAACTCTTTCCTGTTTATGTTGCCCTGGTACCTACCTGGCCGTTTTTACCGAGTTTACCCGAAGATTTCTTATCATATCCGAGCGTGACGATTGATGAATCCATTTCATAGACAAGGTAAATTATATTGATCTTATAAGGTAAAGGCTCCTATCACGGAGGCATATCATAAATGGCAACGTTTGAAAGTAAATAAGTAAAATAAGCATTTGTAAGCATCAAGCTAGGCATAAAAATAGGAAATCGGCAAAAATGGGGATAAAATTGTATATTTCTTATGTCACTTTGTCTGTTATTAGGTTATTTATATTTTTTTAAATATATTATAGTACTCTAGTCGATTTTCCTTATTACGGAGGTTTGATTAAGGTTCGAGCCAATTACGGCGGTAATCATCTCCTAATTCGGATGGTAAGCTAGTTAAATATATTGTGGTTCCGTATAATAATTTATATCCTTTCTTACCAATTGTAAATGCGAATTGGACTATGTCAATTTGTTTGTTATGTTTTCAGGCTATAATAGTCTAATCAATTGTATTGAAACTTTGGTACATACTCGTAGATGACCTACTTAATTAAAACTCGTGTGCAAATATAGTAAATTTTTTTTCGCAATATTCTCACAGGGTCGCGAATTACGCGAGTGAAACCACTGGGCTCTTACTAAGTTTATGACATAATAAAAGCATGTGTGAAGTTTTATGAAGAATCAACTTTATTAACTAATAATCAATGTCGTGTACAAAAATAACATTTTTAGTTTTCACTTTTAAACAAAAATGCTTATAATATTAAAAACCTATCAAAAATACAGCAATTTAAAAATGTACTGAAATTTTAAATAAGAATAATTAAAAAAATCATTGTTAAGTTCTAATAGGAACCATATACATAAGTATATTCTTACTAAACCAACACTTTTAATTTTAATTTTTAGAAAACAAAATAAGTTAATTAACTTATTAACTTAATTTTCTTATAAAAATAACACTTTCACTTATATTTATACAATATTCTTTTACAAAATTTTGATGCAATCTGTGCATTAAATATCAAAAAAATAAATTTACAGGAAGTATAAGATTTACTTATCCACTTGACAGATAATTATCTGTGTCTGTATCAAAGAAACCACGGTGTTTTGCTTTGGTAATATAATATGAAGGAATATTAAAAATAAGTTCTTGGTCACCGTCACTGTTTTCTGAAATGTTACAATCTAGGTAACTGACATTAGAGGTTGGACCCCTGATCCCCTCTTGACTTTTTGCCTTTTTCAATTTCTTTGAGACACATTCCTTTATTGGTTCTGCCTTTTCAGTGTCTGTTTGCTTTTCATTATTTTCTTTCACTTTTTTCCTTTCTAAAGACTCACATTTTTTTTGTTGTTTAAGTTTTTTATTGGTTTCTTTAATTTTTTTCTTTTCTAAACACTCATATTTTCTTTTCTGTTTAAGCGTCTCTTTTTCTTCTTTCTCTTTCTCTATTCTTCTATGATGCTCAATAAATTTTGCTGCAGTAGCTACTGTGGGAGTGACATTTTTAGTCAACTTATTGTTTTTGAGATTCATCTCTAATTTTGGAAAATAAAATGCATTCTTGAAAGGCGTCAATACTTTTTTGAATGGGGTCGGGATATTTTCATTAGCAATTTGGGTAACAATTTGGCTTGTGCTAGGTATCACTAAAGGTTCAAATCTGTGGCGTGGGGGTCATCGACGACAGATGCAAAGGGGAGGGAGCTGGGGGAGTGGCTCGCGGAAGCGGGGCTCTGTGTCCTCAACAGAGGCACAGAGCACACGTGCGTGCGGCAATGGGGAGGGTCGGTGGTCGATGTGACCTTCGCCACCCCGGAGCTCGCACGCCGTGTCCACAACTGGAGGGTGCTGGTCGATGAGGAGACACTATCCGATCACCGCTACATATCGTTTAGTGTCTCCCCATCGACAGCGGACGGAGGTCAGGGAGCCTCCCTGCCGGTGACGGGCCCGCGATGGGGGTTGAAGCGCTTGGACTTGGAGAAGCTGCAGGAGGAAGCGATTGTCCAGGCGTGGAACCCTGCTCCATCACCACCGGTAGACCTAGACGCGGAGGCCGATGCGCTGTGCATGGCGATGTCGCACGTTTGCGATGCCGCCATGCCCCGCGTAAAGGCCCTCCCAATGAAGCGTCAGGTCTACTGGTGGTCGGAAGAGATTGCGGAGCTCCGGCGGTGCTGCGTAGTGAGAAGGCGCCACTACCAGCACTACCGGCGGAGGAGGCTCCAGGAGCCGGCGGAGTTGGACGCCCGCTATGCCGCCTACAGGGCGGCGTCGCGGGCTCTCCGCACTGCCATCGCCGAGGCCAAGTCGGCATCGTGGAGCCAGCTGCTGGAGACACTGGACCGAGATCCGTGGGGGCGTCCCTACCTACTGGCGAGGCGAAAGCTTCGCCCATGGACGCCTCCAGTCACCAGCATGCTGGAGCCACGATTCCTGCGGCGGGTGGTAGAGGGACTGTTCCCGGCTAGCCCGGGAACCGACTTTGTCCCTCCCACGGCGATGGTGGCGCGGACCGAGGACTCCGCCGAGGAGGAGGAGGGGGAGGAGGACGAGCTTCTCGACGTCTCCGAGGCAGAGTTGGGAGCCGCCGTCCTGAGAATGAGGGCCAAGGACACGGCGTCGGGGCCTGATGGCATACCCGGCCGTGCTTGGGCCCTCGCTCAGGACGCCCTCGGCCCTCGCCTCCGGGATCTCCTGAGTCGCTGCATGCGCGAAGGGAGATTCCCGAGGCGATGGAAGAGGGGGAAGCTCGTCCTCCTCCGGAAGGAGGGGCGGCCCGCGGACGAACCCTCGGGGTATCGTCCGATCGTGCTGCTTGACGAGGCGGGCAAGCTCTTGGAGCGTATTATCGCTGCCCGCCTCGCCAAGCACCTCGAAAGGGTGGGCCCGAACCTGTCCGAAAGGCAGTTCGGGTTTCGTAGGGGTCGTTCGACAATCGACGCTATTCGTCTTGTCAACGACCTCTACGAGGGTGTATCCGGGGATGGGGTGTTGTTGGCGGTGTCGCTAGACATAGCGAACGCCTTCAACTCCCTGCCCTGGATAACCATAAAAGAGGCGCTGGGGTACCATAGAGTGCCCCGGTACCTGCGGCGCCTCCTTGGGGACTATCTCTCCGACAGAGAGATAATCTATCCAAGACGAGATGGGGAAGGGTCGAGCCCCATGTCACGAGGAGTTCCACAGGGGTCTGCTCTCGGGCCACCCCTGTGGAACCTCGGCTACGACTGGGTGCTTAGGTGCGGTAACTTGCATGGCATCAGCTTAATCTGTTACGCTGATGACACGCTAGTTACCGCACGGGGGGGGACCTTTCGCCAGGCGGCGATGCTAGCCACTGCGGGTGTAGCGGCCGTGGTGGCTAGGATAAGGAGTTTGGGCCTGGAGGTGGCGCTCCACAAGTCCGAGGCCATCTGTTTTCATGATGGCCCTCGGCGAGCGCCACCTGCAGGCGCCAATATCGTGGTGGGTGGGGTTACCATCCCTGTCAAGCCGACACTGAAATACCTCGGTGTCGTGCTTGACAGCAGATGGAACTGGGGGCCGCATCTGCGTCAACTAACCCCCAAGTTGACACAGACTGCGGCGGCGTTGGGCCGGCTTCTGCCCAATATGGGAGGCTGTGGAGGGCACTGCCGCCACCTTTACATGGCGGTGGTGCGCTCCATGGCGATGTACGGTGCTCCCATATGGGCAAGAAGGTTGGGCCGCGGGGAGGAGGCTCTCCTCCACAGCGCCCAGAGGGTGATGGCCGTGAGAGTGTGTCGGGGCTACCGCACACTCTCACACGAGGTGGCATGCGTCCTTGCGGGATCGCTGCCCTGGTGCCTAGAGGCCGAGGTCTTATCCTCGGTCTACTGGCGCCGGGTGCGAGCTCAAGAGGACGAGCTGCGCCCTGCCCCACAGGAGGTGGTACGGTGGCGCAGTGATGCCAGGGCCATCGCTCTGGAGAGGTGGAGGGAGCGGATTCTCTCTGGATCCAGTGCGGAGGGGGGCCGGCGCTCGACGGCTCCTCGAGGCGCTGCGGCCCATACTCACTGAGTGGGTCCAGAGAGACCATGGGGTACTCACCTTCCGGACTACACAGATGCTCTCGGGACACGGTTGTTTCGGGAGGTATCTGTGTAGGGTTGCCGGAAGAGACCCCGGTGTGCCACCGGTGCGGTTGCGTGGAAGATACCGCGCAACACGCACTGGAGGCATGCCCGGGGGAAGAGGACGCGCGACGTTCCCTAGTCGCGGTCCTGGGGGCAGATCTCTCATTGCCGACCATCTCGTCCAAGATGCTCGACAATGAGAGATCATGGGAAGCTTTCGTCGCCTTCTGTGAGACTATTGTCTCACAGAGGGAGACGGAGGAGCGAGAGAGGGAGCTTGACCCTCTCGCTCCTCCTTGTAGGCGGAAGCGGACACGCGGGCGAGCCACTAGGGCTCGCACCCCGTCTCCGCTTGGAGGGCCTGGGCCATCGGGCACTGCCTGATGGCCCACGCTCCTCCCGAGGTGGGGGACGCGCTGCTATAGGTTTTCCAGCGCGTCCCAGGAGCCACAATGCGGGGGTTCCGACCCCCCGCGAGGCGGGCCCGAAAGGGTGACATGGTGATGTCAGAGTTGCGCGGGCGAATGCGAAAGCGGTTCCGCAACTCTGACATTGCACCATGGTAGGGAAATCTTGTGACGGGGGTTTAGTTGTTTCTTGTTGCATTTTCATTGGGTTTAGACGTAAGGAAGAGGAGCTTCATCGTCCACATTTTCTATTTCAGACAATGACATAGGAGGACTAGAACACTTGTTTGAATCAGGGTTCGATGAGCGTATTAGTCGGGGTGCTTTTGGTTGTGGCTTCTGTGGGGGCGTAACTTCTAGTACAAGCCTCGGATCAATCACTTCTATGGTAGGTGAATCGACCAGAGGTGTCCTTAGAAGAGAATTTGCTTTTGATATGTTGTTGTTTTCTTCAAATGTGATGATAGCGCCATTTTCCTTGTCACCAGCTCCTTCATTTAGTGGCGTTAGGATACCATCAGATCTAACATCAAAATTAAAAACTGCATCTGAAATATTTTCTTCATTGACATTATTGGCAAAAGTTGTCTCCCCAATTTCTAGAGCTGAATTTTCTTGACTTTCAAGTCTTCCTGATGGTGTAAGGCCCTTCCAGAACAAAAACGTTTTTCATAAGTGGGGTCACTTGTCCAGTAGTTACCTTTCTCTTTAAATAATTTAAGTGTATCCGGTGAAATTTTCTCTTACATTATACATTCTTTGTCCGTATTTTTGTGCAATAGACAACTCTCTGATTAATGAAGTAAAGATTTCGTTATCCATTGCCTTGGTAGAGTCTACTTATTGTTTGAAAGCTAGCCGGTCCTGGTACGCTACAGCAAATGCTTGTTGCATTTATGCTTGCTGTTGCGTCAAAAGCAAACGTATGCGTTAATGTTAATACAATGTTTGATTTTTTAGATATGGCCACATTGCCATTTTGCAATATATATATATACAAGTTTATCTTTAACCCCAATTTTAAGGCCTTTGTGAAGCCTTTCTTCCAGGAAGAGAAAGGCCCCGCCAGTTTTCGACTTAAATCGGGTAATCGTGAAATATTGATTCTAATTCGAAATCATCTTCAAATTGAGTTTCTTTTATATTTTTTAAAATCCACATTGTATTTGCTTTTTAGTTGTATTTTAGTATTCTGTTTTAGGTTCATTGATTCTAAATATTCAGATGATTTCAGTTTCACGGCGCCATTTATATTACTGTAATTTTTTTTTTTTTTTTTTTTGGGAATCTTACAGCTAAGTATACAATTATTGTAATTTAAAAGATATATAAGGCCAATTACAAGGTTCCGCAAGTAAAAATGTATAAAAATAGATATCTAAAGAACAAGACTAAGAAAAAAAAAATAGACAATATATATTTGCACAAGTACAACTAAAACAAAAGACTAGCCAAAGAAGGCGCTTGCCAGTAGCTTCTTGAGCTGCTGGACTGATGTGTTAAACAAGTCAATATCGTGTCGAGTAGCTACATCATTGAAACCTCGGCTTGCTCTCAATAAATAACTGTTTTGTCTGTAATTGGTATTAGCTCTGGGGATAAACAGAGTGCATGGCCTCTTGATCGGATCAGCCGAGACCTTAAGCCCTACCCGGTCTAGTAGCTCCGGGCAGTCAACTGAGCCATTTGCTATCTTCAATAGGTACGCGACATCGCAATGTATCGTCTTGAAGCTAAAGGTAACAGATGAAATTTGAGACAACGTGTAGTATAGTCTGGAAGATATTTTTTCACTTTAAATTGAAGGTGACGTACAAAACGTCTCTGGATTCGCTCAATGCGAGTAATATAAATGTTATAGCTGGGGTTCCAGATTTGTGACGCATATTCCAAGTGACTACGTACAAATGCACAATAAAGAATTTTAATGGTTTTAATAGATTTTTAATCAGATGATAAACGCATGATAAAACCTAAAGCTCTCGATGCCTTGCCGACGATGCTATTGACGTGTTCCGAAGAGTAATTTATTGTCAAAGATTATACCTAAATCACGGATTGAGTTTACTCTAGTAATATTGATATTTTTAAGTGTATACGTAAAAGAAAGAGGTTGTGGCTTACGAGTGAAAGAACATAAGTAACATTTGGATACTGAATGAAAAATTTGATGCTGAATTAGAAACTCGTCGAATCGTATTTGTTCACTTTTTGTATTAAAATAGATAGTTTTTATAACTTTGAAATGTTTTTCGACATTAGAGCTACTGCCAACTTCTTTAGCTTCACTAAAATATTTATTTATTACATTGCCCCACATAGGCAGTTATTTTAAAAGTCTCTTTAATGTATCATTTACTTCAGATAAGAAGTATTCGTTTACTTTTGAAGTTACAGGTAAAAAATAAAAGTTACAGGGTTCATTAATTATAAACACAACTGCTCTGTTTCCATGTTGTTATTATATAATGTTATAAGAGGAATGGCAGTGGCATCTTTTCCTAATTCCGTGTCCTGCATCGTTATATCTGATTTCCTCCACTCTACAGTTTATCTCTGTGCTTCCCCACCAGATATTACTGGCTTTACCATCCCCACCGATTGCCAAGCTAGAGTTCCCCATCTTGTCAATAATACGCACTACATGTCCCAAGTCCACAGACACCAGCGTGATCTGCTAGGCCTTTGTTCGGAGATGTTGACACCGTGATGTTGTTTGTGGTGAGTTCCGGGTACTGTATGACGTCTTTGGGTCAAAGACCGCGATGGCCGCCTAACATACCTCCCTTCTCCTACTTTATTGCTCTGGTAGTCCCTTACGCCCTGGTTGCTGCGTACTTTCTTCGCCCGACCTTCATACGGCTCCTGCATCAGCGCTGCTGCAGCTCTGATTTTCGGCGCTTCGATAAGCAGCTCCTCTGTAGTTGATCGCGCAAGCGCGTCCCACTTTCGTCTCACCGGACAATCGCTGCTAAACGCATTATGTTCCTTTTCGCCTGTCTTTGCTTTACTACAATTTATACAGCTCGCAGGGCCGTCTGCTAGCCAGAGCGGGCACCCAGACCTAAGGTGCGGTTCGCCGCAGTGGCTGCACACATCGACCGGATCGCGGCAGAACTTTTTTCCATGCCCGTATCCTAGGTAGCGCGAGCGCTGGATCAGCGGAGACTGGTCCGTGACTCGCACGCGCTGCATGTCGATATGTACAGCCCCGACGGCTACCGCTCGGTTAGGTTAGGTTAAGATACAATACATATGAATGCCAAACTTGCCAAACATGACAAAACAAACTGCGAACCTGTCAGAGAAGCATGGAGATAAGCATCCTAGTATGAGGCAGGAAGGACAGAAAGAAGGCCACAGACATTAGGAGAGTTACAAAAATTGAGGATGTCACACTTAAAACGACCACACACGTACCCTATTATCAGAAGGAAGTGACATAGAAGCGGTAGGGGATAGAAATCAGCATTACTCTACACACGTACATTCCAGTCAGTACGATTCCGACCGTGCAACGGACCGGTCGTTGATCAGAGCAAATAGAATATAAGAGTCGGCACTCAGTACAAACCAATAAGAGCAGTTAACATGTCTGTTCAATACCAACCGTATGGCAACGACTTCGTGGAAACGGTTATCTTCGTGAAAACAACACGAGTACCAACCTAACAGATTATTGAAAGAGATAGAAGACATGGACCTGGTAAATTTCATTCATTTATTTAAGTCCTGGTAAGTTCTAATTTTGATAGACTAAAAACTTTAAAAACAAGGGCATGTATTCCGGAATTCCGAAATCTTTGAGAAACTATTTCGATATTTCTATTTCGAAATTGAAACACTTTACTATCGTTACTCCAATATCGGTATTTTGACCACTGATTTCTTTTCAAACGCAGCCATGATGTGTAAATACACACACACGAAAAGTTATTAAAGATTCAATAAATAAATCATTCAGTGGAGTAATTCAGTTAGCTTACCGAAACTATGAGAACTACACTATTGAAACTTGTTAAGTTGTTTGTATTCTGTGAACCCATGGACGTATAAAAAAGTCGGACGGAGTCTCGCTAAAACAAAAACTGTGTCACTAAAGTCGGCCACATTAGCACGTGTGCGTTGTCAGGTTGTCACTGATAGGCTGACGCGCACACATATACACAAGTAGCGCGTGTAGTGACTCACTGATGTGTGCGTGTCAGCCTGTATGTGACAGCGCACACGTGCATATTATGTGGCCGACTCGATGGACACAGTTTTTGTTTTAGCGAGACTACGTCCGACTTTTTTTATACGTCCATGTGTAAACCGTATTAAGATTTAAAAAAAAAAAATTGGGTTGCCCCCCATACTGAGAACTGAAACTCATTTCTTTAAACCTACACGTGTGGGGTGTCTATCTATAGGTCTTCAAAAATGATGTTGAGGTTTCTATTATATTTTTGCCTACACTGAATAATTTGCGCGAGAGACATTTCCAAAGTGATAAAATATGTGTCGTCGTCGTCGTCGTCGTCGTCGTCGTCGTCGTCGTCGTCGTCGTCCCCCCGTCTAACTTCTAAAGTAAGAGAATGAAAAAACTAAAAAAAATAATATGATGTACATTACTATGCAAACTACCAACGAAAATTGGTTTGAACTCGATCTGACACGAGTTGTTTTTTTTAGTACGTCATAAATACACTATTATTAAAACTTCGATCAAAGTTACAACGAACTACATACAAGAACTATGTGTTCTATGTATATTATGTTACTTACTGCAACGGAACCCTTCATGGGCGAGCCCAACTCGCACTTGGCCACTTCATTTAGTTCATTGATTCCTCTCGTGACCGTCTGCTAGCTGCATCTCATTCGCACTCACGGACTTGACTTTCTCCTTCCCTTCTCTTTACTATATTCTAGGGTTGATTGGCTGGTCAAAGTTTACGCGCGGCAGATCCAATTAGAACGAGTTACTCGGCCCGGAGCTCGGGCAGACTTGAAATCGAACAATCACAGCCAAATAGTTCTTCTCGTGGATTGAAACTCTATGTCTGCCTCTGTCTGTCTGCTGTCACTCCCTGGCAGGGACTGACAGGGACTCCCTGCCAGTCACCAGTCAGTACGAAATCCACCGTACAACATACTGCCGTCGTAACAAAAAAGGGCATATCTTACATTTTGTAAATTTCGAGATAAACTGCTTTAAACATTTTTTGATGTTTGGTCAAAGTCAAAGTACTTTATTCATAAATGTACAATTTACACGTCAATAAATAAAAAATAAAAACAAACGAAAGAGCATACAAATTGTATACATTTTCAAAGTTTGAAATGACTACTTTATTGTATTATAATAATTATTGTACAGAAAACTGTCAAGCATTATATGAGTATAATATGTTTTTATAACAATTGTACTGACCCATGTCAAATTTTTGTATACATTTTTATAGGACTTTGCCATCACTCTCTAAAAATTCGGTGTAACTATAAAAAGTTTGATCGATAAGCCAGCACTTTAATTTGTTTTTGAAGCTGCCGAAACTTGGGGCAGATATAACTATTTTAGGAAGAGTGTTATAAACTTCAGGTCCCATAATGTGAGTTAGCTTCCGTGACCTTGTGAGAGAGTGTGATATGACATCCAGCTTGTCCGCGTTACGTATGTTTCGAGAATGTCTCTCTCCTCGCGTATTGTATGATTCTAGATTATTTCTGACATACACAGCCACCTGGTATATCAATAAAGCAGGTAACGTAAGTATGCCAAGCTCTTTGAAATATGGTCTGACGGATGTGCATTGCGATACGCCAACGATGGCACGTACGGCACGTTTTTGGGCGCGGAACGCACGCTCCCAGTCGGCAGCGCGTGCGTATAGCTCGGCGCCGTATTGTAACCGAGAATGCACTGTGGCGAAGTAACACGCACGTGACACTTCCGCAGACACCACTCGGGATACTCGTCTTAGCGCAAAGCACGCACTGCTGACTTTAGCACACATCTTGTCGATGTGGTGTTCCCACGTCATGCTGCGATCAATCTCGAATCCCAAAAATGTGGTGGTCTGTACTTGCTCAATCCTTACACCGTTTAGCGAAACTTTAAGCGATTTTGTATGATGGCCCGACAGACAAAAGTGAACGAAATGAGTCTTTTTTGAATTTAACATAAAACCATTAGCTCTAAACCATGAATTTAAGCCGTTAATTACAATATTTAATTTCTCTTCTAAATCCTCAGTTGAAAGAGCTGTTACTACGGCAGCCACATCATCTGCATACATGAATATGCCTGCACCCTTTACGGCATCAGGGAGATCGTTTAATAGGAGAGAGAACATTATATTTGAAATTGACGAACCCTGCGGTACTCCCATAGACGAAGGCAGCGGATCTGATTTATTATCGCTATCGCCAGCATCCACTACCTGAGAGCGGCCTCGTAACATGTCAGTCAACACCTCGTATGATTTCCCAGCTATGCCGTAGTGTTTCAGCTTTAAAGCTAAGGTCTCGTGGTCTGCGACATCAAAGGCCTTCGATAAGTCACAGCACAAGACAGCTACTTGCTCTTTACGTTCACGGGCAGCCAACACACTACGTATCACTTCACGCGTTAGAGAAATCGTAGACCTCCCTTTGCGGTATGCGTATTGTTGTTCACACAGCGCCTCAGTTTCCGATAGGTAGGCCACTAATCGTGAACTCAAGCCGTTTTCGAACACTTTGGCTATTGCTGGTATAATCGATACTGGTCTATATCCATCAATATCGTCCTTTTTGCCCTTGCCTTTAAATATCGGGGACACTTTCGATATTTTCAGCGACGAAGGGTACGAGCCTTCTCTAAGACACTTATTAAACAGTGTTGCGAGAACCGGAGCTAGAGGCAAAATTGCTAGTTTAATTAGCTCCATCGACACACCGTATATGTCTTTCGACTTTTTTGGGGGTATTTTGGAGGATACTATGCGGAATACCTCATCAGCCGAGAAACTTGTTAGTCTGAGGGAACGGTCAGATGCTTGACGTGCTGATACTAAAATTTTACATACAGTAGCAGTATCAGCTATAGGTGCTCCACAGGCAGCAGCTGCATTTAAAAACCGAACGTTCATAGCATTTACTGCATCTTTAGGCGAACTAAACTTACTGCCGTTACAATCTTTAACGATCTCGGAGCAGTTCAACCTAGGGGTATTGTTTTTCCCCCTCTCCGTGTTCACGATTCCCCACATAGCTTTTGATGGATTCGTACTTCCGTGTATTATACTACTATAATGATTTGTCTTAGAAATATTCAAAGTCGAAATGTATTTCCTGTTGAGATCGTCAAATATAGCTATTAAGTTCTCTTCCTCAGGAAATTGGTCAACTAATTTCGAAATATCAAACAACAATGATTTTAGATTAAGTATGTCAGGCGTAACCCACGACGCGTCACGTTTGTTATTTGGAGTTCGTTTTATAGGGAAACAAGTATCGTACTTATTTGCTAAAATATTGAATTATTGGTCAATTAATACGCCGCTAAATAGATTATTCGAAAATGTTTGAATGAAAATTACAGGATTTTAACCATTACTAATAGATTATAAATATAATATTATGTATTTCATATGTATATAATATATAACTGAAAAAAATCTTTTCAACGTAGCATAAAAAATCAAGAAAACTATGTAATATTACGCTTAAAAGGCACAAATAACCAGATGTGACCTTTTAATGTGATGATTTGCGAAAAAAAAGTTGAGCATTATATTGAAAAGGCATATTTATTCAATTGTGCCTATGCTTTGTACTGAAGCTGTCAGTATTATTGCATATTTAGTTTGACGGAAATAAAAAACTGTTATTAGGACATACAATTTTATTATAAAATGTTAACAGATAAAATCTTCAATGTGTTGACAAGATATTTATAGGAACTGTCATTCATATTACCTTAATTTGTACTTATGTTATTTTAATCTTAAAATCACAGTATTCATAAAATCACAATAATTATCTTGTACTATAATCACAAATTTCAATATCTAACTTCAATCATACATAATCAACAAAAAAACAAACTTAAGGCACCTTATTCTTATTATTTTAATATTATTTTTGAATAAACCGAGTATCAAAACAAAGATTAGTCTTATTTTCAGTCTTCATGGTAAAGAGTCAGATCAACTGATTGATCATTTACAGGTAAAGTCTCCCAAAAAAGCTTTCTGTTACTAGGCATAAGTGGACCAAGCTTTGTTAGTATGGTAGACTTTCTTTCAGTCGCAATACCCCTCGGAGCAACCTTTGGACATGGAGGCGGTATACCTTGCTTAACATTTTTTATCTTTAGAAAATCTAGCTCCAAATAATCATCAGTGCCATGGCTGTTTTTATAAAACAGTGATTTGAATCCTCTTCGATCTTTAAGACTAATGTTATATGTTTGTCGCTTTCTTATGCTTCCTTTCTTTGTCAATTGAACGTGGTTTGCTTCTTCATCTGAATGTTCTGGTGATTCTAAAATGGTTCTTTCTAAAACTGGCTGTGAACATGGTATATAGTCAGATTCCGAATCAGTATCATCACTATCCATTTTTTCATGTGTTTATGGTAATTCATAATTTTTGTCCAATGCTGAATCATCAGAATCAAAATCAGACCAAATATCCTGTGAGCACGATGGTAGCAGTGAGTTTTGAATCCCACTTGATGACGGTCCGGGTGGCCATTCGTCTACTGCATTATCACCAATTCCTAAAGCAGCATTCACTAATTTTGAGGCACGTGACTGCATATTGCTGAAAAAAAAAAATTTTATTGGCTTTCAATTTGATTATTTGGCGAGGAATTTCAAGAAAATGCACTCAACACAAACATCATCAATAACCCCAACCAAAAAGTGTAGAAAATATGGCGACGCCACATGTAGTAGGTACCTTGTGATCACGAAAATAAAAAGTAATCTAGTATAATAAAGTCTAGCTTAACATACGTAATATTAATAAAATTTTATTATAGATTACTTTTCATTTTCGTGATCACAATAGTGTAATTATTTTTAGTGTAGAAAAAGAATTAAAAAATTAGTGCTATGTCTAGACATTATGGTGTCACTGTATTTTAGCTGAATCACAAGTCTAGCACTTAGAAAATAAATATCCCCAAATACCTACATATCACTTGAATCAAAATTCAAACTATAACTAAATAACGCTGATCTCTAAAGTAGGAATTCACAGACGCCATGACGCGCGTCGCACAACCACTTTGTTATAATATAATATTGTGTGTCGTGCGGGCGTCAACTGATGCGATGCCATACATACCCAGCCTAGATCATTCGCGCATTAAAATTAGGAATTAAGCACTGTTAAAAACAAACACAAATAAACTTACCGGAGCGCCGCGCTGACAAACGTAGTCTCGCCGTGATATGTCAGGCACAACTGGCGCAGACGGCGCAGTTCACTACGTACCTCGTACCCCGCACTTCACCTCCACTCAAACTTGTTTAGGTTGTAAAGGCATAACAGCCAATGTGGTTTTCTTTAAACACATTATTACGTTGTAGTTCAGATAGTAAAGACATAACTGGCAGATATGCTTTTTCTTTTTAAATAAAAGCTATGGTAAATTTAAAAAAAAGACCAAGTTTGTCACATAAGCCTTGAATATTTTAATGTAAGACAATTGTGCCTTTTCAATTAGTCAATTTAAAAATACTTAAATAAAATATAAGTACCAACTACATATATGTGACCTTTTTACGTGCCCTAAGTCAGATATGCCCTTTTTACAAACTACAATACAAAAAATGGTTCAGTTGTGCCCTTTGAGCTTAGCGTAATTTCGTGTATGGTTGTTCCTAGCATTTCACAAAAAATTGAGCAGATAAGCCTTTTTTTTCTGATTCCGAATATGTATGTAACTCAATTTCGGAAAAAATGTTAGTTGTGCCCTTCTTTCTTGCGACGGCAGCATACCACTCGTTGACAAGATGCCGCCGACACTCTCTAAACAGCAAAAAATAGGTATTACTATGGAACTTACTACATGAATAACTAACCAGAAACGAAAAAGGAAGACCTGGGTTAAAAACTGGTTGCTGAAACGTCACGAACTCAGTCACATGAACGTGATAAGGCATCTAGAACCAGCCGATTTAAAACATTTTTTGAGAATGGATTGTGAATGCTTTGAAGAGCTCCTCAATATGGTGACACCATTCATACAAAAACAGGATACCGTAATGCGAGAATCCATAAGTCCGAGAGAACGACTCACTGTTACTTTGCGTTTCCTAGCAACAGGACAAAGCTACGAGGATTTAAAATTTAGTGCCATAATATCGTCACAACTTATGTCCTCAATGATTCCAAAGACATGCTCCGCTATCTACAAATGCTTGAAACACTACATTAAGGTAAGTAGACATGATAATGGTTTTTTAGAATAGTAAACAACATCAATTCGTAAGGATTCGTTTATTTATTTAATATGCAACAAAAAATATAAGGTAATTAATGTGTTTATTCAGTTTCTTAAGCCAAAGTTAATATATTATGTACAATGTAACATATAAAAACATAAATTATTATTTTTAACAAAAAATACACATACTTCAATATAATTATTACAAGCGCTACCCTCCACTCTTCTACTTGAAGTTAGTGCCAGTCAAGCAGAGCCGAACCGCCCCTGTGCACAAAGTGTGCGGCAAACATAGGTGCCAAGACAATATGGCTCTGGCCCGGCACCCAACATTATTTTTGTTACACTTACAGAACATTTATTGCACTTATTGTGGAAGTCTCCCAAGATAATATTTTTTACGTTTGTGGTTTAATATTTTCCAAGATTTTTACCCAACTTCCAAAAAGGTGGAGGTTATCAATTCGACCACCATATTTTTTAAGTATGTTACCGGATTTCTCGAGAACGCCCGAACAGATTTCAAAATGTATTTATAATTGAAATTTATTTACAATTGAAATTGTGTTCGGAATGGTATGCTTTCCGAATGGTCCCACATAAATGTTATCGAAAACGGCCGGGTGGTTTGTGAAATATGAACAAAAAACTAAAATTTGCCTACTATTTTGTCTGGATGACATGATTGTAGATTTTACAAAAGTTATTAAACTCGATTCTGTCAACACGAAATTTTGTAAATGCATTGTTGAAAACTTGTTTTGCACTAAAAAGAGTTAAATAAACTCTTTTTATACAAAAATTAAACCAACTTCAAAACCACAAATAGAAGAACACTCAAAAGCGAAAAATAAGTTGAAATAATTAGGTAAGTACTACCTATATAAGCGCTACTCACTCATCTATTTGAAGTCGGTGCCAGCCAAGTCTTACAAGTTGTACTTACATATGGCTACTTGCTACGTACATAGTATCTATCTACGAGCATTCTATTACGTTTAATATTTTCTAAGATTCTTTTATCTGGATTCTAATTTTTGATCTTTCGCTTGCTCGGACATCAAAATTGAGCACGCGGTTAAAAAGCAACTTTGCACTGTTGTATAACAAATAACTATTTATTTTTTACTTTTATTAAAGTGCAAAAACTCCATCATGTTTTCACCTGTTCCTTTTTGAAATATTGTAGTAAATGAATGGTCAGTTACTACATCAATATCATTCGATGATGCCAGATTTATCAAGTTGGGAATGTTATAATTTTGGCACTGAGAACTGTTCAAATGTATGTTGTTTGACATACTGGAGAGACGGTTGTATTATATTGTTTGGAAATACTGGAGGTTGTTGTGGTATAATATGATGATATGGTTGAGTGAGAGGTTGTACAGAATATTCTGGAAATGGTTGGGGCAATGAATTAGTCATCGAAGAAGAAGAAGGAAAATGTTGGTAAGAATATGGAACGCGAGAAGAATAAGACGCCGTGTGTTGTGGAGATAATAAAGTGATTGCTGATTCATCGGTTAATTGGCCGCGTTTGCCGTAAAATAAAGCATCATTGATTATTTTGTGGACAATCGCCTGTTGGTGGGTACTCATATTTTTAATTGGATTCCTATTGACTTTCCTATGACCTCCCAGTCATCTTCTTTCTGAGTCATTAGTGCCTGGGCAGAATCCAGCAGTTTTTCTTGCCTACTTTTTATAGACATTTTCTGCTTCTTGGACATTTTTGGGATTTCTGTGAAAATATCAGGCACCTCTTTGTCTGACATGTCTCTTTTAGTCCTTTGTTCTGATTTTGTTGATGTATCTGCTGGTGACCAGTAGTTCTGTAACAAAAAGTTTACTTTAATTTCTGTTACAGATGCCTGCAACGCAAAGCGAATGGATAGAGAACGCTAAAATTTTTAAAGATAAATGGAACTTTGATCACTATGTTGGTGCGATAGACGGAAAGCATATAGCCATAGTGAAGCCAGCGGGGAGTGGGTCGTCATTTTTTAACTATAAAAGCTTTTTTAGTATAGTTTTGTTTGCCGTAGTGAATGCAAATTATGAGTTTATGTACGTACACACTGGCATTAACGGAAGCGTCTCGGATGGCGGTGTCATACAACACACATCACTGTACAAGAAATTAATGACAGATGAGTTAAATCTACCGCCACCGAGTACGTTACAAGGAACAGACATTTCGGTGCCATACACATTTCTGGGAGACTCAGCTTTCAGTATTAATAGACACATTATGAAGCCGTATCCATTTAAAAACATCAGTCACGAACAAAGGATTTTCAACTACCGATTATCACGAGCAAGGAGAGTAGTTGAAAATGTATTTGGGATATTAGCAGCACGTTTTAGAATTTTTCAACAAAAAATAAGTGTGGACATTAATAATGTCGACAATATTGTGCTAGCTTGTTGTGCCTTACATAATTATTTACGAACAAAGTCAAAAACCTATATCACGAAGACATGTGTCGATGCTGAAAATACCAACAATTCAACTTTTCATTCAGGTAACTGGCGAGGGGAAACTACGGTACTAGTACCTCTGGCGCAAATAAATGAAAAAGAGCGCAATAATGAAGGTAACAATGTGCGCAATAAGTTCAAAACATATTTCAATGGAGAAGGCAGAGTTTTATTTCAGGAGGCAATGTTGAGAGTAGTACCTACATAGATTGTGTGTGTGTGTGTGTGTGTTTACAAATAAAACATCAGTTCATATAGATTACATACTAAATTGTTGGCTACATTTTATTTAGATGTAAGGTTGAAATAAAACCCTTAAAAATTATGAAACTTGTGCTACAATATAAGGATTGCAAAAATTAAGAAAATAAGAAATTTGGAAAAAAATCCAACTTTACGAGAGGGCCACAACACGTCACTTACCACGTAAAATAGTTAAACTTACCACACTTATCAACGCTGCCTTCAGGCTATGGTATGTGCCTGACTTATGGAAAGTAGTTGAACTGATAATGATAGCAAAACCTACCAAGCCTCCTCATGAACCAGCGTCATATAGTATTTAGGACTATTAGGCTAGCTATAATAAATAAGATTAGAATTAGGGTAGGCTTAAGATACCTTGGTGAACTTTAAAAAAAATACTTACTTCATCTAAAGTATCCGTACCCGGACGACATGGTTCCGTCGTCCCCTCTAAAACGAACTTACCAACAATTCAACTTTTCATTCAGGTAACTGGCGAGGGGAAACTACGGTACTAGTACCTCTGGCGCAAATAAATGAAAAAGAGCGTAATAATGAAGGTAACAATGTGCGCAATAAGTTCAAAACGTATTTCAATGGAGAAGGCAGAGTTTCATTTCAGGTGGCAATGTTGAGAGTAGTACCTACATAGATTGTGTGTGTGTGTGTGTGTTTACAAATAAAACATCAGTTCATACAGATTACATACTAAATTGTTGGCTACATTTTATTTGGATGTAAGGTTGAAATAAAACCCTTAAAAATTATGAAACTTGTGCTACAATATAAGGATTGCAAAAATGAAGAAAATAAGAAATTTGGAAAAAAATCCAACTTTACGAGAGGGCCACAACACGTCACCTACCACGTAAAATAGTTAAACTTACCACACTTATCAATGCTGCCTTCAGGCTGTGGTATGTGCCTGACTTATGGAAAGTAGTTGAACTGATAATGATAGCAAAACCTACCAAGCCTCCTCATGAACCAGCGTCATATAGTATTTAGGACTATTAGGCTAGCTATAATAAATAAGATTAGAATTAGGGTAGGCTTAAGATACCTTGGTGAACTTTAAAAAAAATACTTACTTCATCTAAAGTATCCGTACCCGGACGACATGGTTCCGTCGTCCCCTCTAGGAACTCTAAAAGGGGGTAGTACCATAACGCTGGTACATAAACGTCATTGGAACCCGATCCTGTTGTCTTGGAAGATTTTACCTGAGAAAAAAATAAAGATGAATGGGATTTTATTTGGCTAATATATTAGACCGGACCTACATATTCCACTTGTTACTTTTTTTAACTCTCTTCCATACGCAGCACGCATATTTTCAATTTTTTTCTTGAAGGCGGCCATGGTAGTTTCTTTGTCTGCTTCTTCTTGATAAACGAGCAACAACATTTTGTAAGCCTCATGTCTCTCATCGCGATTGAAGTAGTCGGTATGTTTTTTATCCCACAATCCCACTCTTTAAATATATGAATAACTTTAGTCCACGCTTCTTGTTCCTTCTTCTTCGCCATGTTTTCACGTAAAATATTTCAAATATATTCAACTCTGTCTTCCTCCTTCTACTTTCAACTCGGATGAAACCGTGACAGATATCATTTCCATAGAGATACATTTAAAAAACTCGAATTAATATTGCAGATAATAAATTTAGTTTCACCTTATTGGAATAAAACTACCAATAAAAATAAAACTAAATTAAACCTCGTTTCCTACAAGTAATTAAACAATCCCCCATCTAAATACAAAAAGATACCTACCGAATTACATTTTGCGATACACATGAAACTAAACACTATAACACGTATCTATTAATTATTATTATTATATGTATGAAAGGGTACTTATCCGTTTTTTCACAATTCGTCATGTTTGTGATAACCAACGTTCGACAAACTCAGGGGTCGCAAATTATTAAAACACAAAACCAAAAAAATGTGTACATTTATGTCACCGTAAAATAACAAACGGCAGTTGAAATATTTTATTATTATTTAACGTATGTATTTTAGTAAATTTATCAGTTTATGGCGTCTTGGCGTTAAATAATCCGACGAAGGCGAGGTGTGCGCTGATTGGTTTCAACGACTCACATGTTTTACACCACTCCCCACCAGCCAGTCAGATCCTTGGGAAATATGTCTGTCAGTTCAGGCTCCATAGGACCCAAATCAGACTCGGAGCACCCCTACTCCACCTAGTCTGGTGGCTACTACCCCTAGATTGTTTATATAAAATACGGGAGCCAGAAGCTCAAGGGAGGTTGGCTCGACCTGCGCTCCACTACGGCCAAGCGTAGCGAAGTATCGCATGACTCACTTCGCTCAAGGCTGACCGCCTTTAAAAGTATTATGTTCATTAATAATTGTATTTATTAGTATAGATATTTTACTTTAATATTTAAGTAACACTAGTACTTCTGTATATGGTTAGTAACAATATCATTATATTCTGTTTTGTTAGTATTGTGTCTTTCCCCACATTCTGACTATTCCACATATTGTTTTCCACCCAAAAATAGGCTGGAAGAGATGACTTTCAGCGATAAGGCCGCCCACTGTTGTAGTACTTTAGAATGTTTTATTAATTTTAAAAATAAAAAGTGTGTATGTATATAAATAGATAATAATAAATTTTACTTTTCTGTACAATCCAAATATTTTTCCTGTTTCGAAGCTGTTCCGGAATTCCAACATTGGGTATTTAGAATCGTGACTCAGTTCCGGAATTGATAATCTTCCGATATTACATACCCTAGTTACATGCTCTACTCAGAACAAAAAACATAGGTGTTGCCATGGCACTTACTTCTGAGAAAAGGTTGAAGACATAATTAATTAACTTACATACGAAATCATTTGAGATGTTTTTTGAAGTGAAAACTTCTTATAGCGCACGTGCACAGCATTTTCATGGGCTGTGAATGTAAATGTAATGAAGGAAATATAAAGATGAACTAAGTACCGTCTGGATCAGGGATGATCGATATTCATCGATGGTGATGGATCTCGAATTTATATTGCAGATAAAAGTAGTACCGGGTAGTGGTTTTAGACGCAATCCGAACGGCGCATAATACTTGCCTTTGTCATTCTAAACAGATAAAACAAAGAACGAGATGTGAGATTCCGTGTCGGAGAGTTTAGAATCGGTACGCTCTGGTTTGATTTAATTTCTACAATAAAATAGACATAACTTAAATAAATTTCAACGATTAAAAATAAAACATACCTACCCACGCCTTTATTAAAGAATTGGGTTACAATAAGAGAAAGACATGTAAGCACATGACTGCCACATAATAACACAGTGACACACAGCTATTGGTACCTACATGAAGAGTCAAACTCCAAAAAAACCTAGTACCTACTGCACTGATCTCGTCACCCAGAGATATGAGATGTTTTATCTCTATGCCCGGTAATTTTACTGGAAACATTGCCCTACAAACCGCAACATAGTAATGTTTGCACATTACTGCTTAGCGGTAGAATAACCGACGAAGGTAGTTCCCCAAAAAGTCTTACCACTGTCTTCTTAACACAAAAAGATACCTCCTGCCATGCTACCTACCATACTCCTTAATGAAACCCACATGGAACAAAACACACCAACACGTATTTACAATAAAATTATACTCATTCAGGTCTTCTCCATGTTGTTAATTATTGTTTAATGACAAAAAAGTGGTTATTCATTTCAAGATAAATAAATAACTATAATTTTAAAAACCCGACTGAACAAAAACAGCTTTAAAAACATTATTTAGTACAATGTACTATCTAAGGAGACACTTGAGTGATTGAGACAAATCTAACGATACCTTAATTGTCATCCAGCCGTTTGGAAGATAAGTGGGGGTAAAGAAATTTACAAACATATAAGAAACCATAACCCTTCATTCAGTCGGGTAATTAAAATAATATTTTGTGTACAATTTCGATTACTCGATCGTATATCGTACCATAGCCAAAAAGTCGTAGAAATACGATTTAAATCATACTGTTGGCAATTATTCGGTCTCATTTTTTGGAGACAGGGAATTGAGTAAAAGTGGGTGGGACCTGATAAAGCGGTATCGTGCGCACCTGTGATGCAGTCCGCTGTGTCTGATAAGCAACCCTGCGATGACAACACGGGCTGGATGGATGTTTCGCGGCGTCAGTCTCGGCGTCCCCCGAGTGATGTGACTAGAGGCACGGCCGCCCCGGGCTCGGCTATATGCGCTATAGGGCCAGCGGAGAGAAAATCTTATTTGCACCTATATTTTGTTCAAATCGGAACTACCCCTGAACAAGTCATAAATCACTTGAAGCAATTTGCGTGAATGATAATTGTTCAGTTGAGGCCCTTAAATCGCGCGGTGATTACGCGTCTTTTAAGCTGACCGTACCGATAAAAAATCACAGCGAGTATTTGAAGCCTGAACATTGGTCAGAAGGCGTCCACATTAAACCCTGGCGGAGTGGGTTTCGGAACCAACGACAGAAAGCAGCGCACTAAAAAGGGTTTCAAAACATATTCAATGTTTTATCAGAATGTTAGAGGACTACGCACGAAACTCGACGAATGTAAGACGGCTATTCTGACTATTTCGGCGGATATTTTTATGTTTACGGAGACGTTCCTCATCGGTAGTGTGAGCGACGCGGAGGTATTCCCGCCGGGGTACACCGTGCTGCGCCGCGACCGCTCCGTGCGGCGCGGCGGCGTGATGGTCGACGCCGGCTGGGGCGGCGTATTGCTTGCGGTGCGAGACGTTTACACCGTAGTGCAGGTCGCCGACGTGGACGGCTGCGATGGTGACGTCGAAGTTCTAATTGGTATTGTGTCACTTAAATCTAAAAGAATTATTTGTTGTGTGATTTATATTCCACCTAATTCGCCTGACCAAACATATTTAGGCACTGTTTAATATTTATCCCGAAATATCGTCCTGGGGCCCATAGCAGGAATAAAACCAATTATATATGCCGTTATACCGATTTTAACATTTACTTCCCTGATTGCAAACCGAGTAGTGCAAAGAAATGACTTACCTGGGGTTCCCGGCGTCGTCCAAAGGTCCAGTTTGGTCGTCAAGGAATAAGGAACGGGAGCAAGGGGAATTTGGAATACCAAACCAGACAAATTCCGTAGACTTCCTCCGCCCAAGAACGATCCTGCGTTCTAGAAGCGGCCAATCCCGTAGCCGCTTTCACTGTGTGGTCTTCCAGCACCAATCCAAGGTCACAGTTCACGTTAATAATGTATTCCCGCACAATATTACACTTTTAACCAGAAAAGCAAACCAGATTATATAGAACGCGTCGTTTCGTTCCAGCGAAAAACAGACAACGTCACTTCACAGCCGGCTGTCAAAACCATAGATCCGCTATGATTTTTAATGTTGCCCGATTATACGGAACAGGCACTTTTTCTGTAATAGAAAATCTGATTGCCAAATATCATAAAATAGATGTGCTAGTAGCAGGTGATTTTAATTTAAATTCGTGTAGCCAAAATGTTTTACGACACTTTGATTGTTTTCTCGAATGTTGCAAACTAATGCAGCACAATATGGTTCGTAATAAATTTGACAATTTGCTGGATCTGGTACTGAGTAATCGGAGCGATGGGTGGATCGAGGTGAGTGGCGATGCGGATCCCGTGGTCAAAATAGACCCGCACCATCCCCCGCTGGAGGTGAGCGTGCGGTGCGCGCGCGCCGCGCCGCGTGGCCGCGCGCTGTGCCCGCCTGCGCCCGCGCCGCCCGGCGAGCGCGGCGATAGCGACCGGGGTGACTCACCGCGAGAATTCAATTTTCGCAAAGCTGACTTTATGAATTTATACGATGAAATACATATGCTAGATTGGGATGATTTGTTTTTAAAATCTGATGTGAATGAGGCCACCGGTTTATTTTATGATAAGTTGACCGCCTGTTTTAACCGAAATATCCCTTTAAAAAGTGGTCGCACAAATAAACCGAAATTCAACTATCTGACCTGGTTTACAGCGGAAATAATTGAGACTTTAAAAGATAAACATTTTCATTTAAAGAAGTATAAGCAGCTGAAACTTGAATTCAATCGCGAACTTTTTAAATACTATAGGCAAAAGGGAAATACGCTTATCGATCAGGCCTACAATAGCTACATCAGGCGCACGGAGATGAACATTAAGAGTGATCCGAAGAGTTTTTGGTTGTTTGTAAAGGATCAGCAGGGCTCTAGGCAACCTTTTAGTGAATTCGAGTATGGCGGGCAAACTGTGTCGGGTTTGGAGGCGGTGAATGCGTTTGCGACGGTGTTTTTGCCACCTGGTACTTCTTTGTCGGCGACTAATAGTCAACGTGTAACTGATTCAGGGTGTTCTTCAGTACGAATAGCATTGGATTCCGTTGATGCGGCCGATGTTGGCGTGGCTATTCGGCGATTGAAAGTGCATTCCTCCGCGGGGCCTGACGGAGTTCCACCATTTATTTTGAAGGACTGTATTTCGTGTCTAATGGCACCACTGCTTCATATATACAATCTATCACTCACAAATGCTACGTATCCGACCATATGGAAGACTTCGCGAGTTACACCTATACATAAGGGGGACTCTCGATCTAAAATAGAAAAATATCGGCCTATAGCTGTTCTTTCGGCGCCCGGCAAAGTATTTGAGTCGATACTGAATCGCCATATCACCAGGCAGGTCCAAACGAGGCTGAGTGAGTGTCAACACGGTTTTAGGGCTGGTAAGTCTACCGCGACTAACCAGATTAACTTTGTCGACTACGCGGCCGGCGAGATGGACCAGAGAAGGCAAGTAGATGCCGCGTATTTTGATTTCAATAAGGCTTTCGACCGAGTGGATAACCGGATTTTTTTGCAGAAGTTTGCCGCCATCGGATTCACTCCTAAATTATTAGAGTTGTTTGAGAGCTATTTCACCGAACGCGAGCAGTACGTACAGCTACTAGGGTTCAGATCGACTCCGTATAGAACCAGTTCCGGTGTGAGTCAAGGTAGTACGCTTGGACCCACTCAGTTCGTCATTATGATAAATGACTTGCCGAAGGTTGTGCGAACTGCTGAATGCCTCATGTTTGCTGATGACCTGAAGTTGTACTTGGGCGTAAGTAGTACTGATGATTGTGACGCGTTGCAGGGTGATATTGACAGTGTGGTGAAATGGGGAGAAGATAATAGCTTGGATTTGAATGAATCTAAGTGTAATGTTATCACATTCTCTCGATCGCGGAGCCCCATCCACTACGATTACAGCATGAGTGGTGTGGGCCTGCAGCGCGTCACAGAAATTCGCGATTTGGGTGTAACCCTGGATGTGGAACTTACGTTCAATCGACATATTCAAAACATTTGTACGAAAGCATTCAAATCTCTAGGCTTCGTCATGAGGCAGACTGCGAGATTTCATGACAAGAATGCTATCGTTGCATTGTTTTACTCATTCGTTCGTAGCCACCTGGAGTATAATTCCATAGTCTGGGATCCACACGAAGTGAGTTACAGTCTTATGTTGGAGCGAGTACAACGGAAGTTCGCTCGTTACCTTTACAAGAAGCTCTTTGGATATTATCCCTTTTTGTACCCGTCCTTATTTGTCGCCGGTATGGTGGGTATTGATACGCTAGAACTTAGGCGGAAGTGTGCGTTAATGATGCACTACTACCGGTTATTGAATGGCCAGATTGCGCGGTGCGGCCGCTGTTCCAGGCAGTGCGCGCGCGCACCGACACCGCCCTGTACGCGCCCACGGCGCGAGCACTCAATCTACTCAATGCTCTGCTTGCTCATAGGCCAGACCTGGATATTTTTACTGATAAATATCAGTATGTTTTACGTACCTGTATATACTTTTTTAGTTATAAATAATGTTATTAGCTGTGTGAAAATAAAATAAAATTGTGTATTTATCATTTAATTATGTGTGTACTTAAATTTTGTTTGTATTTAATCTAATTGTAGTGTTGAAATGATTTAAAAATAAAGTAGCCAAGTGCGAGTTGAACTCGCCCATGAAGGGTTCCGTTGCAGCAAGTAACACAATATACATAGTACACATAGTTCTTGTAGTTCGTTGTAACTTTGATCGAAGTTTTAATAACAGTGCATTTATGACGTACTAAAAAAAAACTACTCATCAGATCGAGTTCAAACTAATTTTCGTTGGTAGTTTTCATGGTAATGTACATCATATATTTTTTTTAGTTTTTTCACTCTCTTACTTTAGAAGTTAGAGGGGGGGGGGACACACATTTTAACACTTTGGAAGCGTCTCTCGCGCAAATTATTCAGTGTAGACAAAAATTATATTAGAAACCTCAACATCATTTTTGAAGACCTATCGATAGACACCCCACACGTATAGGTTCGATGAAAAAAAATTTTTTGAGTTTCAGTTCTTAGTATGGGGGGCACCCCTAATTTTTGTTTTTTTTTTAAAAATTGTAAAATTCTTAATGCGGTTCACAGAATACATCTACTTACCAAGTTTCAACAGTGTAGTTCTCATAGTTTCGGCAAAAAGTGGCTGTGACATACGGACGGACAGACAGACAGACAGACAGACAGACATGACGAATCTATAAGGGTTCCGTTTTTACGTTTTACGGAACCCTAATGATATGTTCTTTTTGTGTGTTTTTAGTAATAATGTGTCTAATATCTAATATTTTATTTTTGTATTGTGGCTGTATGTGCGTGTTGGCTATGCTGTAAGCACATATCATCAGCAATTGAAATAAATAAATAATCCACCATCCTGGCCCAGTGCGGGTTGGTGGATGACAAATGACTTCAAATGATTTTAGGTACAGGTCGGTTTCCTCACATTGTTTACCTTCACCATATTAAGTTAACGGCATTTCAGGGTGTCGCCAGCTTATGACTAGGGAGGGGGGAGGGGGGGGGGGGCGATGGGGCAAAATTATGTCGACCGCATGAAGTGTTACACTTTGGAAGTCTTAGTCTTGATGACGATTGTAATAAGAACAGTTCTAATATCAATGTATAAAACTTCACAGGCCCTCGACATCACAATAACTAAATAACTTTTAAACACAGTAATAATTACCTATATATTTTAACAAAAATAATATTTAATCAAAACATAACCTGCGGGGATGTTTTGCAATACTTTCAACCACTTTATTATTAAAGGTGTTTAAGTGTATAGCTCTGTGTACACTCATAATGGCCAGGCCATTGAGCCGAACTTCTGCAATGGTGCTTCTTAGCCATGTTTTTAGTCTTCTGAGGCTGCTAAAGGATCGGTCTACTGTACAGGTTGTGCATGGTAAAGCGATCAAAATTTTCAAAGCTTTTTCCGTTTCAGGAAAAGTAGGAATTTGTTTCTCTTAGAACATCAACCGGCATTACTTGCATGACTTTGAGAAGACAGTGGTGTGTGGTTTTGAACCCGGGGTCTCCGGATTGACAGCTGCAGTCTCCCGTCTAGACCAGCCGTAACTTTCGAGGCACAAGCATACATTACTGCCTTTTGTTTCAGTAATCTGTGGGCACAAAAAATCGTCAAACAATTCCAGGCTCAGCCTAAACTTCCCTACAAATTCTAAGTTGGAAATTTGAATTGTGTTAAGATCACCGCGCAAGCGACACCGCTTCTTTCTATGCTCGTCGGTCTTCGCGTACAGTAGACAGTAGCTTCAATTAACATAATTTTTACAACCATATTATGCTATATTTTTCCAACGGCCGCCCGGCGATGCGCACGCAAAAAAGTGAACTCCAAATAAATAATAATTTTACTCGGGAAAATTACAAAATAAGTGAATAAAAAAATATATCAAAGTGACCCCACCAACTAAAGTGACACAGTGGACCGTGAAAGTTAGTGCATGCAACCATATTTATATATCTTGAATCAATATTAATCTACCGAAACAATTATTCAAACAACAAATTAGCCATCGACTAGCGCGCGACGCGTGACGCTTCAAAATTCTGGAATGCCAAACCTCACTCCCCGCGCGCCGCCCCCGCGTCGCTGCACCGCGCCGTCTCATCACGGGAGCGTGGACCACGCACACATGCGTACACCATAAACACAGAAACACACTAGTCACCCAGTTTTTACATCTGGGTCATATGATAATACGGGCTAATGTTTCGATCGAGTCCCAATTAAACATCAATCAAACCAGATTATACTTACTCAAGAATAAGAATGTCTCATTAAATTTTGTATTCCTAAGCTGCAATTGGCCTGAACGCGTAAGTAACGAATACTACACGGCCGGCGCGTAATACCTACATTCTTCTTGCGAGTAATCACCCGCTTGCGCGGAAGACCGACAGTCCGCGTAAAATGAAAAAATATGTGCTTCAACCGCTTGGTGTTAGACGGGATAATTACGCTTACTAGCATGCATTACTACTTCATCAAGCGCTTATGATGCTATAAAACGACCAGCTTCAAACTTCCTGGAATTGGAATTTGGATGTTTGTTATCAACGCATTCACACATTCCTAAGCAATTAAGTAATTGCGGATAATAAATTATCCGCGAGTGGTTACTACTAGTTTTCTATGCTACTGGAATCCGACAAGCATGTAACCTCCAACCAGCATGAAACCTCCTCATTTAATTACTACGAATTATGCTAATTTTCGACTGTTTTACTTAATATTTCAATATAATATTACCTACGCTACGGTGAAAAAGGTACCAGATAACAAGATACCAAGTCCGAGTGTTGTCTTGAGTAGACACCCCAGTCAAGGACCTAGTTCCTAAAGACTTTTCTACAAAATATGTGATGACATCCTGATCTCCAGCTTGGCTTGATTATTATCGTCGTACAGTTCCTGCAGCCTTCGTAATTGTTTAGAACACATACGCTCAAAGCGTGCTTCTTGAGCCCAGAGTCATTTTCTGCATGAAGCATCATCGGTGCATCAGTGGTGGCGTGGCGTACGTAGGTACCTACCTAACACATTCATCGAGACTACAACGACGAAACATTTATTTTCGCACTTAATTTTATTTCCCTTTTTATTTGTAAGTAAGTAAATCATTATTATTTTTAATACGTAAGGCTTTGATGAAACTATTTAAGAGTTCAATGACGTAGGGACATGTTTTATGTAGGTAAGTACCTACCTATAGGTTATTGAAATTGATTTACTTAAGTATATAAGTATGTAGGTAATTATACTTAATTCTTTTTAATGAGCTTTCATAAAAAAAAAACCTAGGTATTGTAACTTTTCGATGTTAATTAATTATTTTATAAGTAATTTACTTTTTGAACTGAAATAATTATCTGCGTAAGTAGGTATAGAAGATTGGCCTAAAGGTTTATAGCACTTGGCTGGGTTTGGTGGTTGAAGCAAATCTAGAAGCAAGATTGGTAGACTGAATGCGGTAGAGAGATAAAAGTAAGCATTCCTCGCCTCTAAATTTACTATGTTAGCTTAATGATATTATTCCACTTCACTGAATGCAGAATTCTGGCGACTGAATTCAGCCTACTGAATTTTTCCTACTGTAATAAGCCTTTAGGGATTAGGAAGAGAAAATAACTGATGGCTATTATAGCGTATACTCGTATACTTTATTCCTTTAAGTAATTTCAGAGTATTTGTTCCATTCCGGGACTAGGTTGTTGACACGTCTGAACGTCCAAGTGTAATATTGTGTAAGTGACAAAAAGTACAACACTTGAATAGTTAGAATGACGTAGTGTCAAAATGACTAAAATTGAGATTATATTTACGTTATATCGTGCCTGTGTCAGAATGTACAAATTTTAATATGTGTTTATGTCAAGTCATGACAATGACAAAATTTTTAAATGTTAAAATATTTTAGTAACCAATCACGTTATTGACTAAATGTCTGAATCTAACAATGCCAGAAAATATACCTACCTACCCGTAAACGAAGGTTAATGAGAATGTAGGTATCGTGTCTTCTTTTTTAAAAAAAATAAGTGAAATAACACATACATTCATTTATATTAATCGTAGTTATCTTTATATTTATTATCATTGCATTTTTAATAAAAACAAAACAATTAATTCTTTACTTAAAAATAACTTCACATATTCATTTATATTAATCTTAGTAAAAACAAAACAATTAATTCTTAACTTAAAAATAACTTCTATGTATATATAGATATTAGGCTTGTAAATACTTTGTAAGGCTTAATTGTTGTATTGTTTTTCATTACGTTTAAGCTTTGCAATGTTTTTCAAATAATTAAGCGGACTAATTTGCTGATTGTCCAGTTGGTTTAAGAAATATTGTTTTTTTTGATCAAAAATAATATCACACTTTCTACGTTTGATCTGCTCAAATAGTGCGTTCTTAATTTTTGATTCTTGGTATTTTGCTTCCTTGCGTAATAGATGAACAAATGTAAATAAGTTTGGCTTGCACCGCATCCTCTTCATTAGCCGATTGTGCCATCCCTCCAAGCTATTATTTGTTCGGTGGCGTTGATTAGCACAGCTAATTAGTTCAATACAATTTTTCGACAGCCATTGCTTAACAAAATATGTTTAAAATTTTTCTATTTCGTCACTTTTCTCTGAAATGCTATTTAAAATTTCTGTCCATCCAACCGTTAACAAGTGTTTAGGCAATAGTGGTAAATATGATGCTAACTCTGCAAGTTTTCGTCCATCTTTAATCTCTAAAAGTTTTAACTTCTCTGCTTTTCGCCATATAGCTTTGTTAAAGTGGAAGAAACATCCGTTCAATTCACACTCTGGGTAAACTTCTTTAATGGCATTTATTTGGGCCTTCTCAAAATCCGATTTATATTTTTTGATGTCAACATTCAGGTTATTTTTTAAGTATGAATATAAACGTATGTAAGTATCAGTTTTTTTATTAGGCAACAAAGCATACAGCACTGGTACGATATTGGTTCTCTCTTCTGTGCTGTTGACATCCAAATGAATAGTGAACAATTGTTCCCAAGGCGCCGGAGCTGCTTCGAATGTACCGTCTCCAAACCACATTCTATCATTATCAATACTATGTAAATATTTTTGTGTAAAATTTGTGCCAAATAATAAAATTTTATCACTTGTCCCGTCTTCCCACAGTAAAAAGTTATCCTTTAAAATCTTTGGTAATTCTACTTCTTCTAATGTTCTAAATGACGTTTTCTTAACTTCCAAAAATCTTTTTCTTGCTCGATATAGGGACCGTTTTTTATTTTCAAATACTGGCATTGAGATCGAATCGACAGAATCAGAATCAGATTCCTCTATTTGAGGAATGAAGCATTCTTCATATATTTCTTGAACTGATTGATAATTTTCACATACTTTTCTTTTACAAAGTTGAGTTGCAACGTGAATCTTATTTTTCGATGACGATGGAGTACATGTATGCACATTTTCACGTAATTTTTTAGTTTCGGTTATGTCTATTGTCATTGACGCACCACAAGAAAGCCGATTTATACATTTCCAAAGACTAGTACCACTTCTATTTTTCACTGACAAATTGTACCTGTGTATGCCGTATAATAATGTGCGATTACCTTTTTGATTTGTGCAAAAGGAAAATCGTTGCTCGGGTGATTGTTCTCCCATTTTAAAATAATTATCCTTTTCCATACACCAGATACGTCCGGAATGAATGAAGGACGAAGCTGACATATCTGACAACCAATTTCAATTTTCAAGTGGAAGGTGGGTTTAGTCATTTATAGTAGCACTCGAAAGAGTGTTTGAGTACCTACTATGTGAATAGCAAACTCCTTGGATAACCGAACCGCTGCGCCAGCCCGCACCACCGCTCGCACGAGCACCAGCTCCTACAGCTGCATCGGCGCCATCGCGGAAACGCGGCAAACGCGCCCTGGTGTCAACCACAGAGTCGTCCACCGATAAAGACACTCTATCAATTTTTGATTCAAAAACGACCGAGCAACAATCATCAGCTCGAGATTCATCGTGGCAGACTGTGACACGGCGTAAAGATCGATACGCATATACGAGACAAGTCGTACGCGGAAGTGGCACTTCAGACGCGGAACTAGAAGCAATTGAACGCGTGAAAAAATTACACGTATGCTTCCTGAAACCGACAACGACTCCGGAAACTTTAAAAACATACATGGACAAGAAAAATCCATGTTCTGAGTATCACGTCGAGAAAATTCTCTTGAAGCATACGCACTACGCATCGTTTGCCGTGACCGTACCAACAAGCAAATATGACTTTTTCATGAAAGCTGATAATTGGCCAAGTAGAGTCGAAATTAGTCCTTGGTTTCGACGCGGCGACCGGCGGGCGGTGCGCCCGTCCTCAGAAGCCGCAGATGACGCAAACAACACCAAAACTACCGTGGCCTCGGGCGCGGGGCGGCGGACGCAACACCGCCCCCGCCACTCCGCCGGCGGCTCCCCTGCGACGAGAGCTGGCGGCCGTAGTACAAAACTCAGTGTTTAGCATGAACGCGCAGTGCTTACCACCGAGACAGTTGACAATATGCCACCAAAACATTAACTCGTTAAACGATAAGACTCAACGATTAGAAGTTCTCTTAGAATCTGATCTTAAGTGCGATGTTCTTGCATTAACAGAACACTGGCTTACAGCCCCGAATTTACAATGTATACACTTAAAAGGCTACAAGTTAGTGTCTAGTTTTTGTAGAAATAATGTTATCCATGGCGGATCTTGCATCTTTGTAAATGAAGCACTAAAGTGTGTCGAAAACGTTGAGTTATCAGCATTGTCAGAAGAAAGATTTTGCGAAATCTCCGCGATTGACGTTATGGACTTTAACATTACTATCATTTGCATTTATCGCACAGGCCTAGCTCATGTTAGAGGTTTCTTAAGTGGCCTGGAACGTTTACTCGATAAGCTCAGTGAAACCGATAAAACATTCATGATTCTCGGTGACATAAACATAAACATTTTAGACAATACTAGCGCTGACTTTAGAAATCTGTCCGACTTACTCCACTCCCATGATGTGAGTTCGATTGTGGACTTCCCTACTCGTATAACAGAAAACTCACAAACAGCGATTGACCTTATTTTTACAAATGTAGCGCGACAACTTACTTCCGCAAACTCAATAAATACGCTTCTGTCGGATCACTTAGCTGTACGTGGAGTAGTGAAATTTGCACATTCATCGCCAACACAGCTCACTCGCCGCACGCGTGATTTCTCGCAGAAAAACCGGGCAAATTTCGTTATGTCTATTGATAGTATAGATTGGTGCGAGGTAAGCGAGAGAAACAAAACCGCTCAAACATTTGCGGTGGCACTGATCAATATTTTAGCAAATAAGTACGATACTTGTTTCCCTATAAAACGAACTCCAAATAACAAACGTGACGCGTCGTGGGTTACGCCTGACATACTTAATCTAAAATCATTGTTGTTTGATATTTCGAAATTAGTTGACCAATTTCCTGAGGAAGAGAACTTAATAGCTATATTTGACGATCTCAACAGGAAATACATTTCGACTTTGAATATTTCTAAGACAAATCATTATAGTAGTATAATACACGGAAGTACGAATCCA
Source organism: Ectropis crepuscularia (assembly GCA_963693475.1). Classification (NCBI taxonomy): domain Eukaryota; kingdom Metazoa; phylum Arthropoda; class Insecta; order Lepidoptera; family Geometridae; genus Ectropis; species Ectropis crepuscularia. The sequence continues at coordinate 11,286,848 of OY856368.1, read as the reverse complement.
TCAAAAGCTATGTGGGGAATCGTGAACACGGAGAGGGGGAAAAACAATACCCCTAGGTTGAACTGCTCCGAGATCGTTAAAGATTGTAACGGCAGTAAGTTTAGTTCGCCTAAAGATGCAGTAAATGCTATGAACGTCCGGTTTTTAAATGCAGCAGCTGCCTGTGGAGCACCTAAAGCTGATACTGCTACTGTAAGTAAAATTTTAGTATCAGCACGTCAAGCATCTGACCGTTCCCTCAGACTAACAAGTTTCTCGGCTGATGAGGTATTCCGCATAGTATCCTCCAAAATACCCCCAAAAAAGTCGAAAGACATATACGGTGTGTCGATGGAGCTAATTAAACTAGCAATTTTGCCTCTAGCTCCGGTTCTCGCAACACTGTTTAATAAGTGTCTTAGAGAAGGCTCGTACCCGTCGTCGCTGAAAATATCGAGAGTGTTCCCGATATTTAAAGGCAAGGGCAAAAAGGACGATATTGATGGATATAGACCAGTATCGATTATACCAGCAATAGCCAAAGTGTTCGAAAACGGCTTGAGTTCACGATTAGTGGCCTACCTATCGGAAACTGAGGCGCTGTGTGAACAACAATACGCATACCGCGAAGGGAGGTCTACGATTTCTCTAACGCGTGAAGTGATACGTAGTGTGTTGGCTGCCCGTGAACGTAAAGAGCAAGTAGCTGTCTTGTGCTGTGACTTATCGAAGGCCTTCGATGTCGCAGACCACGAGACCTTAGCTTTAAAGCTGAAACACTATGGCATAGCTGGGAAATCATACGAGGTGTTGACTGACATGTTACGAGGCCGCTCTCAGGTAGTGGATGCTGGCGATAGCGATAATAAATCAGATCCGCTGCCTTCGTCTATGGGAGTACCGCAGGGTTCGTCAATTTCAAATATAATGTTCTCTCTCCTACTAAACGATCTCCCTGATGCCGTAAAGGGTGCAGGCATATTCATGTATGCAGATGATGTGGCTGCCGTAGTAACAGCTCTTTCAATTGAGGATTTAGAAGAGAAACTAAATATTGTAATTAACGGCTTAAATTCATGGTTTAGAGCTAATGGTTTTATGTTAAATTCAAAAAAGACTCATTTCGTTCACTTTTGTCTGTCGGGCCATCATACAAAATCGCTTAAAGTTTCGCTAAACGGTGTAAAGATTGAGCAAGTACAGACCACCACATTTTTGGGATTCGAGATTGATCGCAGCATGACGTGGGAACACCACATCGACAAGATGTGTGTTAAAGTCAGCAGTGCGTGCTTTGCGCTAAGACGAGTATCCCGAGTGGTGTCTGCGGAAGTGTCGCGTGCGTGTTACTTCGCCACAGTGCATTCTCGGTTACAATACGGCGCCGAGCTATACGCGCGCGCTGCCGACTGGGAGCGTGCGTTCCGCGCCCAAAAACGTGCCGTACGTGCCATCGTTGGCGTATCACAATGCACATCCGTCAGACCATATTTCAAAGAGCTTGGCATACTTACGTTACCTGCTATATTGATATACCAGGTGGCTGTGTATGTCAGAAATAATCTAGAATCATACAATACGCGAGGAGAGAGACATTCTCGAAACATACGTAACGCGGACAAGCTGGATGTCATATCACACTCTCTCACAAGGTCACGGAAGCTAACTCACATTATGGGACCTGAAGTTTATAACACTCTTCCCAAAATAGTTATATCTGCCCCAAGTTTCGGCAGCTTCAAAAACAAATTAAAGTGCTGGCTTATCGATCAAACTTTTTATAGTTACACCGAATTTTTAGAGAGTGATGGCAAAGTCCTATAAAAATGTATACAAAAATTTGACATGGGTCAGTACAATTGTTATAAAAACATATTATACTCATATAATGCTTGACAGTTTTCTGTACAATAATTATTATAATACAGTAAAGTAGTCATTTCAAACTTTGAAAATGTATACAATTTGTATGCTCTTTCGTTTGTTTTTATTTTTTATTTATTGACGTGTAAATTGTACATTTATGAATAAAGTACTTTGACTTTGACTTTGACTTTAACAAACAACACTTGTAGATGCAATATTAGTGCCTGACATTATGACACTGACACAAACTGTACATTTTGACTCTTACTCGTTTTAACAATGATGTCGTGATGAATTTTGTACATTCTGACACTCGATCGTTCTAACATTTGGACTATGTAACACGTAGTACTTTTCGGTACTAGCTCGTTCTGACAAGTAAACCATATTACCAGTAATGCATGTAACAGTCGTTCTTCTTAACAATCGTGTTATATGCCTGTTATGCATTATGACCCTCGTATTATTTAGCATGTTAGCAATAGAACCCCTTGGACGTTCAGACGTGTGAACAGCCTAGTCCCGGAATGATTTGTTCAGATTTATTATTTTGATTTATTAATTTTCTATTTGATTTACGGATTTTTCTCGTTTGTGGCGTTTATGATTTTTGAAAATGTTTACGATTTTTTATATTTATTTTTGTTATGTGTTACTGCGAATTGGGTGAATATTTTAAAGCTTTCATCACGATGAGTGAGTCGTTAACGTGTTTGACTTGTCCCCACTGCCCAGGGTCCATGCGTACTTTTAGTGTACACGGGTTGAAAATTCACATAGGACACAAACATAAACAGGTGTCGTGCAGCCAACAACTTCGAGTTCTTGCGCCCGCGCAGACTACTTCAAATATCCGGGCCACTGGTACGGCGGCCTCTGTAATACCGTCGCAGCGGAGTCCTCTGGAGAAGCTAGCTAGCTTAAAACGGAACATTCCCGTGTTGCGGCACATTCCAAAAGGTGCAAGGAATCAGGCGGCGGGTAAATTGTGCGACATCATTGATAGGTGTGTCGAGCATAATGGTGTTGATGAATGGTGGTTGCTGCTTTCTTTTGCTTTTAGGGCACTTAGAGTACCATCAAAAGAAGCTTCTGGGAACGTCACATCAAAAGTTAAAATTAACATAGAATCGTCAGGTTTTTATGATTTTGAAGACGTTCTTGGAGGACTGAGGGCGAATTCAAGGGCACGGTCCATTCAAAAGACGATTGAGAACAAAGTTTATGAAGGTGACTTGAGGGGTGCCGTCCGTCTCTTAACTTCTAACGACAGCTTTGCTAAGCCTTGTCCTAGCACCCTAGCTGCTCTTAAGGTTAAGCATCCTAGTCCGTCACGGCCACTTAGCTTTCCACCAGAGCCGGACGTATCCTTTTCTCCTGTTTCTGTAAAAGAGGAGGATGTGGCACTGGCACTTAGCTCATTTTATAACGGTTCTGCGGGGGGCCTGGATGGTATGCGCCCAAGCCATTTGAAAGAACTGACGTCGATTACAGCCGGTGAGAACGGGCGGCGCCTACTGCAGTGCTTGACGAAACTTGTAAACTTTTTACTTAGTGGTCAACTAAATCCAGAGGTGTGCCCATACCTTTATGGCGCTACATTATGTGCTTTAAAAAAAAAAGATAATGGTATTAGGCCAATAGCTATAGGCAGCACATATCGTAGGTTAGCTGCTAAACTGGCCTGCCGTGCCGTGCGAGTGGAGATGTCGGAATACTTACAGCCGCATCAGTTGGGTTTTGGGTCGCGAAGAGGGTGTGAGGCAGCTATTCACGCCGTCCGTTCATATGCCATGGAACCATCTAACAAAGATTGTGTCATTCTGAAACTAGATATTCGCAACGCGTTCAACACCTTAGAAAGAGATACACTTTTGAGCCAGGTAAGGGATAAGATTCCTTCCGTATATCCATTCTTACATCAGATATACCATGCCCCATCTAACCTCTTCTACGGCGAGGATCTTATCCTTTCACAGGTGGGAGCTCAGCAAGGGGATCCACTCGGTCCCCTAGTCTATTGTTTAGCAGTCCACAAAGCCATTTTGGAACTGAAATCACCTCTAAACATGTGGTACTTGGACGATGGCACCATCGGCGGTAGGCCTGACATTGTGGACCAAGACCTTCAAGTGCTCATTCCGCATCTCAAGAAGCTGGGTCTGGAGGTAAATCCGGTTAAGTGTGAGTTCTTCCCCTGTAGCACTGAAACTGGTATACACTTCCGTCACTTTGATTCCAGGCTTCCTGGCCTTAGAGAACTAACAGCTTCCAATTTCAATCTCTTGGGTTCTCCAATTTTTCTTGAGGCGGTTCCTGAGGCCATATCCGTTCGAAAACAGCTTCTCCTTATTGCTCGAGACCGTTTGCAAGAGCTATCCGCTCATGTTGCAATGGTGCTACTGCGTATGTGCTTTGCCATGCCGAAGATGACATACCTATTGCGTACTGCACCAACTTGGCTTTGCCCGGAAGAAGTGTCCGCTTTCGACAGCACACTGAGGGATGTGGTGGAGTCCATCCTTAATGTGTCACTTTCGGAGTTACAATGGCGTCAAGCAGCCCTTCCTATTCGGCACGGGGGACTTGGGTTTCGTCGCGTAGTCGACGTTGGTTTGCCGGCTTTTCTAGCATCAGCGCATGGGGTGGCGGACCTCGTCACTATCATTATTTCTAGTGGTGACGGGGCGAGCATACCTTTTGTGCCTGAGGCGATATCAGCCTGGTCAGCCCTCAATGACGGAGCGTCAAAACCTATTACCCCGCACGTTCAGCGAGTCTGGGATGAAGTTGGAGCTAGGAGGATCGTCGAAGAGATGATTGTTACAGCAACTGGCGCTGATTTGGCGAGACTCCGTGCTGTGTCACAAATAGAATCCGGAGCATGGTTGCAAGCCCTTCCTTCACCTAATCTGGGGACCTTGATAGACGACGACTCGCTGCGGGTGGCCGTGGCTTTGCGATTGGGCAGTAAGGTATGTGAACCCCATAAATGCACCTGCGGCTCTGTTGTGGAGTCTGATGGCTATCACGCGCTTAGTTGTCGTCGTTGCTCGGGTAGGTTTCCGCGTCACCATGCTCTTAACGACATAGTACGTAGAGCTCTGATTTCCGCTGGCGTTCCTTGTGTTGGGGAGCCGCCAGGTTTGATCAGAACTGATGGGAGGCGCCCGGATGGTTTGACTCTAGTGCCATGGAAAAACGGCAAGTGCTTAGTTTGGGACGCCACTTGCGTTAGCACTGTCGCAGCCACGCATTTGAGTCGAACCATCCGCTCGCCGGCGGCCGCTGCGGAGGATGCTGCCTGTAAAAAGCACCAAAAGTACGCGACAATGGAACCGCAATATTATTTCGTACCAATAGCCGTGGAAACCTTGGGTAGTTGGGGAGCCGAGGCTAAAATCTTGGTAAAAGACATTGGTCGCCGAATTCGCGGTATAGGCGGTGACGCCCGGTCTGGCTCGTTTCTGGTGCAAAGGATTTCTATTGCAATTCAACGGGGCAATGCTGCCAGCATTTTGGGCTCCTTTGCACCAGCGACAGTGCAGGGTGGGTTATGTGATAACTTTTAATATAAAATTTAATTGTCATTGTTATTTATTATTATTATTACTTGGTGTTTGTGTTTGTGTTTAATCTTAAGTTTTTCTAAATTGTAAATTGTTTTATATTTTAAATGTCAATGTACTTATTATTTCTATTAATAAATATTATTTGATATTATAAAAACAAACTTCCGAAAATCAAAAGACTTTTGGTTTTGTCGATTTTGACTTGAGGCTTGAGGACTTGACAACAGTGGTGCCACCTTGAATTTTTCTAAGGCGCTAGATCAATAGTAAAATGTCGCCAGATCTCAGAAATTTGGATTTTAAAAAATCCACCAAATTCCGCTAAATTGATTGCTATTATAGAAACCCTAATTTAAATTAAAAACGAACGAATATGTATGAGATACCAAAAAATAGTTGTACCCGTACTCACGCATTTTTAAACTTTCGTGTATTTTTAACAGAGTGCAATAAAAAGTTTTTACAAATTTATAATTACAAAACAGAAACATTATATTTGTTATAACTTAATAAAATGTTTAGTATTCTATAGGCATTTAAATAAAACCACATAATACGTTCATTTGATATTCATTCGTAGTTAGAATTCAAGAAGTCAAAGTTAAAATTCAAGATTATCCAAATTAAATGTTATTATTTCTTCTATAATTTCACCTTCATTCACAGACGCCTACGTTACTGTCGCTGACGCCGATGCTGTAGATGCTTTTGGTTGTGGTTGGTTTTTATAATCGTACTTTGAGTTTTTGCTAATAGCTGCAATGACATCTCTTGGTAATTCATAATTGGAACATTTTGCACCTTTAACTTTTAGTCTATTTCTGATAAAAATTATGGCATTTAGAAGTGGACCAGCCATCCTGTTCCGGAGTTTGTTTTTCACAATGTTCATGATACTGAAAATTCTTTCGATACCCGCATTAGAATGGGGTAAAGTTAACGCAGATACAGAAAGATCAACTAGTTCTTTAAAGACATTTGTTTCTGTACTCAACTACCTCAAGCCAAAATTGTATTTGTTTAAAAAATCCTTATCTGTGATGGCTGCATTTTTAGACCAATCTCGATAGCTTTTGAAAACAAAATAATTTATAGTAGGATGAAACCCATTGTTAATTGGAGAGAATATGACAAAAGTGAAAGGGAAAATAATTTACGGGCGATCTGAGGTCGGGATCTAATGAACCATTTCAAAGCATTTTTAACGATGTAAGCAACGAGTACAATTTCCATGATTAGACAAATTTATCTTAGAGTTAATTCTAATTTTTCTTTCAATGATATTCTTCCTTTCTTATGCAATGCATTTTTTTTCAATAAATTTTATACATAATCAAACTGTTTTATTCAGCCAAAAATACTTCCTGAATATGTTGTCATCAAACATTAGGTGTTTCATGACGAATAGCGAAAATGATCCTTCTTGACCTCTAGTCAAATATAATTCCGAAATAATAATCTTCTTTTAGTTTTGAATTTGTAATCCTACTAATATTATAAATGTCAATGTATGGCTGTTTGTTGCTCAATCACGTTCTAACGTACGATAAAAAAAACAACGGGAACAACGGGAACTGGAACTGCGCGGGTAACACCGCGGGGCGCTGCTAGTAATCATATAAGAGCAAATCAACGTGTTCTTCCTCCTCCAATAGAAGTTCTACCACTTGGTTTTCCATCGTGATCCACAAAACACAACTGACTCCATAGACAGACTCTCCATACTGAAGCGGCCGTAACACTTGTCGCGGTCTCCAGTTTTTGTCTCTTGTCGCGGTCGCGGCGTTAACTGGCGCCCATACAATTCCATAATGTCAAGTCCCTGATGCGGTCTCCCGTCTCGGTCTTGTGTCGCGGTCGTGGCGCAAACCGACACCTCTGAGACCGAGACATGTGACTCCCACTAGATATGTATTTAACTACAACGGTGCTATCATATGCGTACCCAAAGATACCGGGCTTCAACAGATCGTTGGTATGTAGACGCTCAAATGGACGCTCCCTTCACTTCCGCTAACAGCTCCAGCTAGTGACGGGGTAAAGAAAACTAAACAAACAAACGATTATAAACTAGGGAGGGGACGTTTTGCTCCGCTAGCAGACGAAAGAGTCGCGTTCCGCTTTACGGAAAAAAAAAGTGTTACAGTACTCCTCCCATCACCAGAATTTTTCGAAAGGAAAGAGAAAAATTCAGACGACCCTCCGTCTCTACACCTATCTATAACAACACCCTACAGCTTCAAACTAAAATATCAAAGAAAACCTAAAACAACAAACAAAAACCAAAATCCTAACAAGTAAAAACTAACCTAATCCAACAACAAAGTCTAATCAAAGTATTTGCAAACCCTTAGGTTCTCAAACAATTCAGAAGTTGATTAGGGTACACATAACTACTGCGACACATAATCAACCACAATAGTACAAGCTTGGCCAATTGGTTCAAAGACGAACAAGTCTTCTCAATCATCAACGGCACCTACAGCAGGAACAGATACTCGGAGAGACGACAGCCTCTCCTCAGCAGGAACGACCTCCTTCAAAAAAAAGTCTGGTAAACAAAATTTACCTAAAAGGGTATAACAGTACAACGCCCTGTTAAAAAGTCAAGGTTAAAGACACGAGTGGGGGGTAGATCCCAAACAACGTGTAAAACTAACAGAATCTATCAATCACCATTAATATCTTCCGAGTTCATAACTGTCAGCATACTACGGGTCAAACACGGTATGATAAAAGGCCCAGAACGCGAGAAAGCGTTCGGTACAACGTTCTCAGAACCCTCATTAGGTTCCCTACAACAGCACATGTGAAACTCTGCCACAATACTACATAAACCGCTAGAATACTACGGGATTCTATAAAAATCGACGTCAGCATCAGCACCGCCACTTCCAGCACATCAACAACATGGTTACCTAGAGCCTAGCTCTAAAGGTTTATCTTCTGATAGGGACATCCCAACCCTGATACAGAAATAATATAAGTCGCGATTCTATACAAGAAATCTGCTAACTCGTCATACTCAAGTACAAAAAGGTCTATCATCTGCCAACGATAACTCAACGCTTGTGCAGAAATAGTGAACAACAATAAGGTTACTTCAAGCCTAAGTCAAGAGGCTTATAATCTCTGATAGGGACATCCCAACCCTGATACAGAAATAGTACAATCAATAAGGTTCTCTGCTCGCGACAACTTAACACGATTACAGAAGTAGTATAAACAATAAGGTTCTCTCGAGTCTAACTCAAAAGGTTTATCATCGGTGAGCGACAATCCAACGCTACTACCGAAACAATATAGAACGCGATTCTAAATAAGAATGCCTCTAAAATGTCATCAGCCACTCTCCTCTCATCAACAGTCAATTCATCCAATCCAGGCAGCTCCGACACCACAGCATCTCGGGGTTGCTGAAAGAAAACCGAACTATCGCGGCGATCTGCCAAGCGCAAAACATCTGGAGCTAAATTAAAAGCCTTCCTAAATTAATACCAAATAATAAAGAAGATAAACCACAAATATTAACCTTTAAATATGGACGAGCATCAATTCTATTCACACGAGCCATTGCTGCTTCTAATCTAGATTGTTCAAAAAATCTACCTACAAAATTACACCAATCAGACCACTCTGCCCTAGAAGTTAAACAATGGCCCGTCTTGTTCAGTATTTTGGCCGAACACAACGAGAACAGTTTTTAATAGTAACACCCTTCTCGCCACATCGATAACAAATAAGAATAGGAGGCGCCTTACAAGCCTTCAGGATATGACCCTTAGTCCTACACCTTACACAAAATTCGTCTGCCGCAGCCTCTGCAACTTCAAAATCATGAGGCAGGAATTCCTCCAACAACAAGTTCTTCAACTCTTCATGAACGCCCAACAAACAAATACGTCGTATAAGTCTTGACTTGTACGACCTAAAGTTGGATAGCAGTCTTACAATGGTAATGAGATGACTACAAGGTCCTATAGATGTGTTTAATGCAACTAATTAGTCGTGCGACGAATATGTCATAGTAAACTGGTATTAGCAACGTTGGGGAGACTAAACGATACGACGTTATATAACAGTCTTAGCTAAAACGTTTGTACGACAACGCAATAGTCATACCAACGTTATAGTCCAATAAAACGTTTTGAAAACACCAAATTATGTTTTTGGAAAACCTTTATACGACATTTATACAACGTGGATGTTATATAGACGTTTTCATAGTGCCGTTTATATAACAATCAGTACCTTGTTTTACAGCGGTCAATTAAATACTCTTAAATGACTGGGTTGTTTATTGACGACTCAAATATAACCTTTATATTACATGATGTCCGTTTAAAGTCCTGTCCTGACTTTAATCAAACTTGCAGTCGCATTTAAGTCAGGTTTTGACTTTATAATGATTAGACGGCCATATTTACGGAAGTTTGATGAATTTTTCCTACGAAAATGGAATCAAAACAATCGTGGAGACGATTAAAACGTAGTGGAACTTTCAAAAGGAAAGTAAATCGTGAATTTCTTTTATTAAAACACACAACACCAACCAGCGTGGCATTGGTCACAAATGTTGAAAAGGAAAAGTGTACAACACATGAACAACAAAAAGGTTCCGTATCAAAATTTATTTTATTACAATAAAATAATTTTTGTTTATCCGTAAATGTAGTGTTGGTTATAATTTGTTTATAAGTACCTAATCAAATTTTGTTCTAAAACAACATTTTGAAAAAAATATGTTTAAAACTATGAATATGTATATAAATTTGTTCACAGTTGATGTTATTCCATCGGGTCCTAGTGGGACAGCTATGGAAACGCATGGTATGTTTTTTTTTCATAACGTATAACCTACCTTCCCAAATTAAGTTTCAAATATATAAGGTGTATTTTTATTCCCGTGAAGATCATACTATACATAAATACTATAGGTACTTATTAAAATAATCAATATTTCCTTAGAAATACGGGCATGTAAAAGAAATATTGAAATTCACACATAAATGCGATCACAGATTGGTATGGCAAGGCCAATTTTTTTAATAGTTTGTCCCATGGTTCTTGGAAAAAATGTGTGTTTTGATTCCGTACATTGACAGATCGTGCATGTATAAAACTATAGTACATTGTTGTAGAGCCTGGAAAGTAAGCAATAGATGGACAAGTAATACGAGTCCATGTTCATATCTATATTCATAATAGTTTCTTAATATTTATAAAGTAATTACGAAAGCTGCAGACGGAGGGTTCGGAAAGGAAACTAGAACTGCTTAGAACGAACTTTACTGTACTTAAACTCACATTATAATATATTAAAACTATCTAACCTAGACGCGAATGCGTTCAATGTTAGAACGACACTCACATCATAGGATCTTAAGCCTATCTAACTTAGGTGCGAATGCCTTCGATGTAAGAACGACAATGATTTCTTTATTGAAATTAGCTCTAATGAAGGGTTATCTGGGTCACAATTTAATGAGAAGCGTCAGCGAATTGTAGTTCACACGAGGCGGGTTATTGCTACCGCCGAGTTCTGTTGAATTTGCTGACTTGAGCCTCGTGCTCGAGTGGAGCTCACGTTGTGCGGACATGTGTAGGTACTGGTACGTAACACCTCCCCCTTCAGAACAGCGACTATTTTAGAAGTTTGAGAGAAAATATCGCTGGTACGGGGTTTTTTGTTCAGGATTTCCTAGGATACGAATCTTGATAGAAGGCTGTCGTATTTTTTTCTCTCTCGTGATTTCATTTCATCTGCTCTCAGTGCTGGAGATATGAATCTTGCTGATCTTGCTAAATTGGTGGTGTAGATATAATTTTCATTAGTCTTTATCGCTTGGAATTGTACTTTGCTTCCGAGTTACCAAGTTAATTCAATTTTACTTGCAGTGCAGATATTTGATAGTTGCTGTGGTTCCAGTAACTTTTATTCGAAGTATTTGCTTATGGTGCAGATACTTGATAGTTGCGATTCTTCTCATGTTTTTACAATTAATTCGAAGCCTTACTCGTATTGAATTGCACGTTTCCAGGTTGCCAAGTCATCATTCTTGCACTATACTACAGCAATTTGATATTTCCTTTGCGTCTATAAATGTTTGCTATAAATTCGAAGCTTCGTGCTTTTGCTTGCATAGTGTCATTGAAGACCAAGATCATTAAGTTCGAATATTAAAACATGGAAACTTTACCCATAAGCGAGTGCGCAGTTTGGCCCGCGATAATGTGCCGTTGTCCCAATCGCGGCCTGGAGGTTATTGTTCCTGTATTGGGCATCAACGATTTGCCGTATTACGATGCTGTCCAGTGGACTCGGGCTTCTGGGTACAGAAACGTCAGCTTACTGGTTGATAGTCTGCTGCCCGAGCACGGGATGAAAATCATCATGGGGAATGGTGATCGGCGTGTCTTCTGCGGTCCTCTGGGGTTACTCCACATTATGCGTTGCCAGCAGTTTATGGACGCCCTGGAGGTAGATATCCCAGAGATAGATCCCCTTAATCGACGCCGGGGGTAGGTTCCTCCCAAATTTTTTTTTTTTGTTCTGTAGAATACAATGTTTCATTAAACTCCTTTCTATTCGATAAATTTTGTTCTCATTTTTCTGTAACCCATTTTCTTTTTCTTATTGTTATACTTTACTTGATTCAATACTATTTTCTGATTCCTTTTGCGCTATTAATTTTATTAATTTATCCTTTGTTTCTAGTAATTTTGCCATACATTTGAATTTCCTCGTTCTTACTTGCATAAATCGAATTTTTCACTGATCTTGATTACTTGAAACTGCACATTAATTTTCAATTTGTGCGTTTCTGGGCCGCCGGTTAAACATTTTTTTTCTCTTGTACAAATGTTTGAAATTTACTTTGCTTCTATTAGTAATTTGTCGAGGTTTTTGTAATGTTGCAATAAATTCAAAGTTTCATATTCTTATTTCCATAAATCGCATTTTTCACTGATTTTTATTTAATGCAATTTATTTTAATTTTCATATTGTGCGTTTCCACATCAGAATTCTTCGGTAGGTACTCACATGATTCTGGATGCTGCGCAATGCTGGGGATAATTTGTTCCTTTCCCATTTTCACCTTTTTTTATTTTTTTATAATATTATATTAAATGTTTTTCTTACTTAAGTATTTGATTATATAATATATTCTGATTCCTTCTGCGTTATCGATTTCTGGATAACCTCCGCTGTAGCTTCACGTAGATTCTGGATGCTCGGTTCGACGTTGAAAGTCTATCAACGCTGTTGCCGCGGTCTGGAGGCGAAGTTGGCGATCCCGAAGCGCGACGCGTTAACCCGAGACATTTATGTTGATTGCAGCCGAAGGTCGCAAAAAAAACCAACTTACTTTTAACTTATTTAATAAAATTAAAATTACAATTATAACTAAACTTAAAACGAAGTGATTCGATCGAAGTTGGATCTAAGAATGCGCTTGGCGACGGGCCGGCCGCGCAGGTAGCTTCGGGTGTCGCAACGTGGTCACGTTCCCACGGCACGTTGCGCTGACGCCGCGATTCCTGCTGTTGCTCGGAATTGTGGTTGATGCCGACGTAGCTATTCCTATACATTAGGGTGGCGTAACTCCTCCCCCCGTAGAACAGCGACTGTTGAAGATCTTTGTCGTAAACGGAGCTGAGGGTTGATTCTGGTTTGGCTCAATCTTCGTTGTAGTCGGTGTGGCGTAGACTTCTTGTAGCTGGAGCTGTCCATGGTGGCTGGGCTGGCTCAGCGGGTTATCTACTTTACTTTGGTGATGTCTGCGGTAGTAAAGGCTACACATTAGTAGGATTATACCTATCAATACCACGTAAAGTGGGATAGTGGTATGATAGAGGCCATAATTGACATCTTCAATTGGTTTCAACGGCGACTGTTTGGAAATTCTGGTGTTCAGCTCATGAAGGCTTTTCAGGCTGATAGAGTTTAGAGTGATTTCAGGTGCGGCGACTGAAGTGGTGATGGTGTTATTAGGGAGGTCCATTAGCTTTAGTGCTTGGCCTTTCAGACGATCTTTGCTGTTGGAGATCGTGAAGTGAGGCGTCTCTATGTAGCACTGCTGCGGGATAATGGCTAGGTAGCTACCTTGTACAGTCTCGTATACATGCCGGTCGCATGAGAGATGAATCTTAGTTGGATGAGGGAAGCTGATAGTGTAATGCTTTTCGTCTAATTCTTCATATGCTGGATTCTCGAAGGCCACGGTGACTGGGTTGCAGAGGGGACTTCGCTGCTGCGTCTCGATAACATGGTGTATACAGTCTCCAGATGTTCGGCTCTGCGGATTCTTGTTCGCGTCGCATAAGTACCACTTGCTGGTCTTCGGGCATTCTGCCTCTATGTACCTGAATTGTTTCTCATGGATAGCCAGGAAGGGATAAGGGGGAAATAATTTTTGATTATACATATTGGGGACTATAGATAGTTTATAAAGGTCATAAATGGATGACATGACGATAGGAAATCTAAAAACTATAACTATAGTATTATCTACGTAATATGAACCTATTTTAACTATATCGTAATACTCTCTATTATCTAAATCTAACACCTTATCTCTACCATATAATATGCTCAGCTTGCTAATTACAGCTCGTAGTGCATATAAATCTAGAACCGAATGATGTAAAGTGGAAGTCCTAATGAACGCTAGAATATTTTGTAATTTGATTATTTCAAACGAAATTGCGTCTACATTGTCACTTAATATCATTAAAATTTGAGCAAAGTGTGCGTATTTAACCATATCGTCTTCATGTGTTGCTTCACTGTCGCGAATTTTGCTAATTAAGCGAACCATTTTGTTCTGGTTGTTAATCAGACTATTAATGACTTTTGAATATTGTAAAGTCCAGTTTTTAGAAATACTTATATGGTTATTAAATTCATTTGCTAAATGATTTTGGTTGTCCTGAAGGGATTTTAGAGCCTGATTATAATGCTCTGCATCTGTGTAGTCAAGATTCCCTGTAACACTTTTTATTACCGAACCGAGACCATCTATCAGACCTCTTTTTACACGTTTAGACTCAAATGTCTCTAGTTGTTCTAGCACACTGTTAAGTAGATTTTTGAGGTATGTGATATGAGGTTCGTACAGAGACCTAGTTTTATTATTAAAATCGGGGTTAATAGAGTCTAGTTGTTCCTTGACGGAACTAATACGGTCTCTCAATTCCTCTAGATTTATGTGTTGTAGAAAGGAATGGTAGTGGGTTATGATCCTAGCGGGTCCTAACTTGAAAGGTAAGATACCAGGTCCATTATTGAGATTCTCAAGTGTTATCTCTTGTGTTTGAATTGTTCCCAGGAGAAGAAGGAAGGTCAGCGTCAGCCTGTAACGATTGGGCTGATTTAGGGACTCTTTTAAGTCTCGTTTTGGCAACAGGGCTTTTCCGTTTCTTAGTACATATATGAATCGGAAGGTCTGCCTGTCTGAATAACGAAGGTCTGAATAAGCGTATCGTGAATGTATCGGAGAGCTACTTTCTGACGCGAAGCGAATGGATTCTTTACAAAAATCTGCGGCTCGGGCGAGAGTTCAGCTTCGGGTTCCCGTTCTTTATTTCTGTTGATCGTCAGTTGTTCACGCGACGTACTCGAGAGGTCATGTATTGTTTTATAGGCTATGGTCATTTAATGGTTAATAATTTATGGTTAATCATATACTGTTGTAATAATTGAGAAGAAATGTCTATGTCAAAAGGGTCACAAGGGGCATAATGTCCGGTTATAACTTCAATAGGCTTACCGGTTTATGGTACTCCTTTTTAGGACCACTACCATCATTGCGCTGTTGTAAATATAGCGTATTTAACTCCTCTTGGACAAATTCCAATGCCTTCTCTATAGATCCAGATCGCATACAGCGTACCCTGCATCCTAGAGGATCTTTTAGACCTCTTAAATATGCCTGAAGGGTTAGTTTTTGGAATAGTGTGCGTTTAGCCTCAATGATAGATGGAATATGCTCGCGTAGAGACATATACGTCATTACTGTGCTAAAAAAATTTTGACAACGCTCATAAAATTCCTGAGGTGTACTAGACCCTTGGGTCTGTAGGGAAAAGTCACTATACAGAGCAGTTTCGTCGCGATGGTCTGTGAAATTATTAATAAGGGCACTCCGAATACCCTGCCAGGTTGCTGGTATGCCATTAGTGAGGGCTAAGTTGGATAGTTCATGCCCAGGCTGTGGATTCGCGTGAGATATAATTATTTGGTCACACAAATTAATGAACTGCGTAAGGATGTGCGGGTTACCGTTAAACTCGGGTAACAGTCTAAGTGACTTATAAATGACATCGATATTGTCATATGCGGATGGAGCTGGAGCCTGAGGCTGAGGTTGAGCTTGGGGCTGCTCCATTTCGTCTAGATTTCTACTCGCGTTAACTAAATTAAACCTATTATACGACCTACTTCTACCTACACTAATATCCTTAATTTTCCTCGGACGGAAAATTTTGGAAACTTTTAAATTAATTTAACACAATATATGAGCCTGTGAAAATCACACGGTACATATATATAGATTATAGCACACGCAGTGTAAAAGGAAATTACACACAAAAATTAAAATGAGTGAAATTAAAATAAAATATTAATTAGGATTGAATAGGGCTAAGGAATAAGGACTGAGAAAAATTCAAAGCACTTACAACATGGTATTTTTCCGCTGAATCGATTTCTGGATTCCCTCCGACGGCAACCGTAGGTTCTTTTATTGTAAAAAGCCGCGATTTTAGAGACTTTATTTTACAATCCTACCGACTGCGCCAATTACGAAAGCTGCAGACGGAGGGTTCGGAAAGGAAACTAGAACTGCTTAGAACGAACTTTACTGTACTTAAACTCACATTATAATATATTAAAACTATCTAACCTAGACGCGAATGCGTTCAATGTTAGAACGACACTCACATCATAGGATCTTAAGCCTATCTAACTTAGGTGCGAATGCCTTCGATGTAAGAACGACAATGATTTCTTTATTGAAATTAGCTCTAATGAAGGGTTATCTGGGTCACAATTTAATGAGAAGCGTCAGCGAATTGTAGTTCACACGAGGCGGGTTATTGCTACCGCCGAGTTCTGTTGAATTTGCTGACTTGAGCCTCGTGCTCGAGTGGAGCTCACGTTGTGCGGACATGTGTAGGTACTGGTACGTAACAAAGTTAATTTGTTTTGGTATTTTATTTATCAAAATTAACTTTAAAATTTTAATATAGAGTGTTTGATTTTCAGATGACTATAGTAGTAATCATTCAGAGCTTACAAGTACAAAAGAATCAACAACTGAATCTTCTGATACAGATGAAGACAAAGACGATACGTTTCGAGAGGATTTGAAAAAATGGGCTCTTGACTTTAATATTTCCCATCATGCCCTTAAAAGTTTAAGCGGAATTGTGAATAAAAGACTTCCTAACATTGTTCCTAATGATCCTAGAACTCTTCTTAGAACAAATGACATGAATTTATAATTTTTCTCAGTAGGAACTAGTAAATATTGGCATAATGGCTTAACGTTGCAACTAAAAGAAACATTAGAACATATTGACGACGTTCCAAATACAATTTCATTGGTTTTTAACATTGATGGCCTCCCTCTTTATAACAGCTCACGACATCAAGTATGGCCTATTCTTTGTCAAATTTATGGAAAAACACATCTTTCGCCAATTGTTGTTGGTGTATATGAAGGAACAGAAAAACCCACCGACCTAGAAGCTTACTTATCGCATCTTGTGACGGAGTTGAAGATTCTTCTTCAAAATCCTATGGAAATTAATACAAAGGAAGGCCTTAAAAAAAACTGCACTTTTCAAATTAAAGCTTTCATATGCGATTCTCCAGCTAGAGCTTTAATCAAAGGTAAGCAGCTCATGTGAAGTAAGTTTAATGCGACATTCTTTTAAATTGTTTTTTTTTACAATATTTTTTTTGTTTCAGGAGTGTGCAACTTTAATGGGAAGCACGGGTGTTTAAAATGCACAGTAGTTGGAGAGTACTCGCAAACATCCCACACTGTTGTTTTTTCTAAAATTGATTGTCCAAAACGAAATGATGCTGATTTTAGATCAAAAAAATATGGCAATCATCATAAGTATGATTCTCCTTTACTTCAGCTGGAATCAATGGATATGGTTGAAGATATACCTGTCGGTGATTATCTACATTTAATAGACTTAGGTATAACAAAACGACTGCTGATTGGTTGGCGAGATGGTAATTTTGGGAATAAAAATTTAACAAAATTGTGCTCAAGAGATATATGTAAAATATCTGAATTCTTGCTTTCGTGCAAATTGCCGACAGAAATTCATAGGTCGATTAGATCTTTGGGAGTCCTGGCATATTGGAAAGCTTCTGAATACCACACATTTCTAATGTACCTTAGCATAATTATTCTCAGGGATGTGTTGTGTTCTGAAGTATACTACCACTTTTTAACTTATTTTTGCGCAGTTACCATATGTTCTAATGAAAAACATTTTAAATATCTTAGACTTGCGGAAGAAATGTTAAAGTACTTCATTACAGTATACGCGAAGATTTATGGAAATGGATGTTTGACTAGTAATGTACATAATCTTTGTCATTTGATAGACGAAGTAAAAAGATTTGGTATTTTGCAAAACTTTAACGCATACCCGTTTGAAAATAAACTTTTCGGCATTAAAAAAATGGTAAGACAAGGAAACAAACCTTTAAGCCAAATTGCAAAAAGGCTTACAGAACTAAGACATTTAGAATTACAAAACTGTGACCACAAAAATACAGAATATCCTTTTTATAGTACTAAAATGTTTGCACTGTGTCTGGGTGTTTCTATGTATAATAAGTATGTATTTAAAACTATATAAGTATTATATCAGCTATCTGGCCGCCATCATACAAGCTTTGCTTAGTTTGGGGTCAGATGGTGTTGTGTGTGAATTGTCCACCAATATTTATAAAAAAAAAAAAAAAAAAGAAATAAGTACGGCGTTGTGTCAATTATACATTTAAAAACGTTTATTTTGTCAACTGAAAGTCATAATAAATGGTTCTTAAGTACAGACAATAAAGTCATTGAAATTATATCTATCAATAATGATGGTGGAAATATACAGATCCATGGGCAAAGCTTGGAGAATTGTACCGATGCATTTGAAACTCCAATGAAATCTTCATTTCTTGATATTTATATGTGTGATGTGAATAACATCATTAAATCAGAGTCTACATATCTTGTAGAGAATATTAAATGTAAAATTGTTGGCATCCATTATAATGAGCGTGTATATTTTATACCTCTTATCCATACTTTGTGAAGGATATTTTGTAAATAAAACAAATGTATGTACTTAAGTAGTTTTTTTATTAACATGCAAAATCATCAATATAACATTATATGCATATTGACTAGGGAATGCAATCGGTTAACCGTTTTCATACAAATAACCGAGATTTAACCGGTTAACCGGTTATTCTTCATACTAAAAATAACCGTTTGCATTCCCTAATATTGACACAGTAACTTGGCTATGAAATTGCAATAAAAATAGAATTATCAAAAACCATGGTTTTAAAGAATTATGTTTTTATTGCAATTTCATTCCCCTGCCCTTTCCCATATGCCCTACCTAGGTAGGGCACATGGGAATGCAATGCATGCAATGCATGCATTGGGGCAATTATTCTATAACTAGTTATATAATAATTTTGTACTACCTATTCAGTCATGAATCATTACTTTGGTTCTTTATAATCACAAAACCTAAAAAAAAACTATAAATTACTTTGATATACGTGTAAATTCTTAGTAATAATATCTTAAATTATATTTTGAGGTATTTAAAATCACAGAGGTAATTACTTGTACTAGAAGCATGAATTATGATTGTACAAGTATAACTTTGTTGTACCCTAAAACTAAAAATTAGGAATAAAATTATGATTTTCTACCTTACTCAAGAAAAAGTTATCTGAGTTAGACTCAAATAAGTTAAACAAAAAACCAATAATAATATCTTTCTCAAAATCAAATTATTTAAACAAACAGAACATACTGAAACAAGATGATTGTACAACTATTCAGTCTTCATTTTTTTTGAAATTACAATAACAAAAAATATCCACTACTCGTGCATAAGTATCTTAAAGTAAAGTCTTAAATTTATAATACAATAAAGAATTCAAAATCACATATAAAGAGTATTAATCATTGAGCATAGTACCAACTTATCTTTTAAATATAGGGTAAATCGCTAGCGACTGGTCACCCTCTGGTAACTCATACAAAAATGAATTCTGTTTATATATACATTGAGTTCACTTTTGAAATAAGGTACCTCATACCGAAAGTGAACTCTATTATTTACCTACAAACAGAATACATTTTTTTATGAGTGGTCAGTTATCGAGGGGGGGGGGGCAGTTATTAGCGATTTACCCTTTAAGGTAATTTTTTAGTCAGTACTCAAATTTTAATTATTTCGTTTAGACCGTGAAACTACACGGCTATCCCCAAGAAACTTTTCAATCTACATTACAAACATAAAATATAATTAGTATAAAATGGAACGTTGAACGTAAACAATCAATCAAAAATAAACTCGTATTTTTTTTCAAGCATCAGTAAAAAAAAATACTAACTACAAATCTGTAGGACTTTTTGCAGCCGTTGCTGGCAATTAAAATATACAATTTTTCTTTAAATCCACTCTCATATTAATACCAAAAATCTCTCCGAGTTCAGTAAATCAAGTTAAACTAAAATCAAATAAATCTGTCTAAAATTAAAATGAAACAATCAAGGAGTAATATGAAGTAAATTACAACTATGTATTTGAGACACTGTTCACTTTAAACTATAATATTAGTATAAGCCGTGGTCTGCAAAGAGGCGTCGTACGCTGCGTCAAGGGTCTACATTTCTGGACGCTACATACGGTGTGAACCTGAGACCAAGGTATGTAGACATTGTAGACCCTCGACGCAGCGTACGACGCCTCTTTGCAGGCCACGGCCTTAGGTACTGTTATCAGTCGCAGTATCACCAATAGCAGCTGCTAATGTAGGTATTGCTGGCACTGCTGACAGACTTGGCTGAACAGTGCTGCTTGTATTGTTGTTGGTGGTAATACTGCAGGCTGGATTGAAGAAGTTGTCGAAAAACCATTACCTATTGTTAGTTTTTAATGCTGGCTGGATTAGGGCAACAGTGGGGTCAGTTCAAGAACTATTGTTGTCCGTGGTTGATGCTGGCTGGGTTGGAGTAGCAATGCTGTTAATGTTTTTAGTAAATGAACCATCGTTGTCAGTGGTTGATGCTGGCTGGGTTGGAGTAGCAATGCTGTTAATGTTTTTAGTAAATGAACCATCGTTGTCAGTGGTTGATGCTGGCTGGGTTGGAGTAGCAATGCTGTTAATGTTTTTAGTAAATGAACCATCGTTGTCAGTGGTTGATGCTGGCTGGGTTGGAGTAGCAATGCTGTTAATGTTTTTAGTAAATGAACCATCGTTGTCAGTGGTTGATGCTGGCTGGGTTGGAGTAGCAATGCTGTTAATGTTTTTAGTAAATGAACCATCGTTGTCAGTGGTTGATGCTGGCTGGGTTGGAGTAGCAATGCTGTTAATGTTTTTAGTAAATGAACCATCGATGTCAGTGGTTGATGCTGGCTGGGTTGGAGTAGCAATGCTGTTAATGTTTTTAGTAAATGATCCATCGTTGTCAGTGGTTAATGCTGGCTGGGTTGGAGCAGCAATGCTGTTAGTAATGATTGATGAATCAATGTTGTTAACGGTTGGTGCTAAAATTGCAGTTGGCAGTTTTGACTGTTTTTGCGATCTACGTCTACTTGACGCAGCTCTTTGAATATTCTGTTTGTTTCTACTAACCGAATGGCGCATTATATTTTTAAAGAACGTTTCGTTTTCTTTCCTTGTATAATTAGTATCCGATTCATGAATGATGCTAAAAAAGACGTCAATGATATTTATAAAGGATTTGAAGCAAACTTTACTAATCTCTTTCTTAGAACCGCCACCCCAAGAACATTGAGTCATTAAACTCCTACTAAACATGGCATCTGCTAATGCATAAGCATTACTGACTCCGCGTCCTTTTCCCTTTCCACAAACACAAGACAGTAGATTCTTAATATTGGATTTATACTCGGGATTTTCTAACAGTTTTTCAAATTTGTTTAAATCTTCCTTGTTAGATATAATCTTAAATTCAACATTTTCTGCTTTTTCGCCAGCCATCACATTACGCTCTGCAATTGCGTCTACCTGTGCACTTAAAAATGATAACTTGCGCAATATTTTGTCCTCCGAGCATTTTAAATAATCTAAAATGATTTGTTGGTTATGCTGTATTGCTTCAGACATTGCTGAAATTCTCGAAATTGCTTCAGAGTTCGGAAAATTTTCATTTTGCACCTGCAAGGTAACGACATCTTCTGATGGTTGAGGAATATCAGCAACATATTCGTAGACGACATTATTAGCCTGTTGTAACACTTTTTTTCCCGTAACTCGGAACGCGTCGATTCTCTATGCGGGGCACATCACTAAAAAAGTCGGTTCGCTTACCGCGTCCCTAGCCGAAGCGACAAGAGGCGTCCATTTTTTCCGAACGGCGTGGCGAGTGGTCGTTTTCGTGCGCTGGTGCGTAAAGAATTAAAGATGGCATGTGACGTGCGTCCGCGTTATTGTCAGGCATAGGCCTTGTGGTAAGTTTGAAAGTGTTTCGTCTCGTTCGATCGATTGTTTGTGCCGCAGAAAAGTGAAAACTTATTATTGTTCTAGTGACGTGTCCCGAGGCAAACGCCGACCGGCTTTCCGGGCTATCCGCGTCGTGCGCGTGGGGGGCTTGTCTTCGCGTGAACAATCACCTCTCTAAAGGGTAAGTTCGAAGTGTAAAATGTACAGTGAAGCCGCATGGCCGGCGGATGTCTGTCGGAAACGTGCTTATTTCGTTTGTTCTTTTTTAGGAGGTGTGTTTGGGAGGCACCCGGTTTTGGAGGCGTCCTGTTTTGGTGGTGTCCAGTTCAGGCCGTGTTTCCTGTCCCGGGCTGCGCTCGGTTCGGCGGTCGACCCCGGGCTCCTCGTGGCTCGTGGCTGGGACAGCGCTCGCCCGATCCTGACAGGTTTTTTTTAGAAATTGTAATTGTATTACAACATTTCCGTGGTCCATGCCTCCCCCGAGGAGTGAAGTGTCATGTAAGGTCCGAACGTGGTCGGTTAATGAAGGTCAGGTTTTTGACCTAGATAAATAAGATTCTATGTTTTATAATCTATACTTTTTCCTGCTGTTACCCGATGTAAACTAGGGGTAAACGTTATTTTCCCAGGGGCTTACAGTAGTTAATTACCTTATAATTTTCCCGGGTCCACAGCTAGAGTCTAGTTAGTGTACTTTCGGTTATCACTCATGTAAACACTATAAAGTTTAATTAAGATAGACACAAGTCTAGAAGTTGTGTGTGTGGTAGTGAAGCTGAGGCAGTTAAGGTGTCTGCCCGGAGTCACTTGTGAATTTGTGTGTGTGGTAGTGAAGCTGAGGCAGTTAAGGTGTCTGCCCGGAGTCACTTGTGAATTTGTGTGTATGGTAGTGAAACCGAGGCAGTTTAGGTGTCTGCCCGGGGTCCCTCTAACCTGATGTTTGCAGGTTAGCTTTCCTGAGCCTTCTTATATATATACTTCAGCTGGCATATTGTGCGCTTGAGGTGAACTTACTGTATTTACCCATATGGAGTACTACTTAGATATTATTAATGTGATGTTATAAACCGTAAAGTATATGGAGTGTAATTACCTAATAACGTTGGTTCAACGGTTTACTCTTAGTGCGTTGAAACTGACTTTGTACTTGTAATTTGTAATTTTGTCACTTACCTTACTTAGTCTACTAGAATTATAGTTATAAATTTCATGGTCTTACACCGTACGCAAGAAGGCCTATTGTCCCTTTATTTTGGTTGATATTGTCAGTTCTCTGTAACAGTATAGGTTCCTGGAGGTAAGGAGGGGTTAATTTTTGCCAAATTCCCTATCTAACCTAACCGTGGAGTTTTACCTTTGCTGAACCCCGCTCTAACCCAGGGTGGTACTCGGAATTTACCAATCCTTACTTAGGGGCCCTGTACTGGGAATAAGTAAATTTTAATTTTGAGGTTGTCAAGGAATTCTTAAAATTCCTTTTTTTTGTCTTTTGAAGGAACAGTAACTCAACGATCAACCCCTGGCCTTTTACCCTTTTTATTATTGATGTATACCTTTGTTTCATATAAATAAACGCTTGAAAAGGTCTTCCTTTTTTTTATTTTATACTTAAACTTAACTTTTTTCCGGGAAGGTTTGGGAATTCAATTTTCACCAATTGAGTTCTCAACCCTTGACCCCCCGGATAACCTTACACTGTGTATTATTGCTTGACTCTTCTTCGATTGGCGCCGCAGAAATTTGGTCCTGAAGATAAAAGAAAAACTGTTATGATTATGACGTGCTTATCATTTAAAATACGAATACTTATAGACTTACAGATCTTGATTAGGTAAACGGGTAACTCACGTGTAATGAGGTCGGTCAATCCGACTCGAGTTTCGGCCGAGACGCCAAACGGGACGCCTTCGGGCGCGTACACTCTCCTTGAAAACGGCCGCCGGACGCGGCCGAAACTCGAGTCGGATTGACCGACCTCATTACACGTGAGTTACCCGTTTACCTAATCAATATGTGTAACAACCACGTTAACTTTAATACTAAGACTTACAGATCGTTTAAAATACGAATACTTATTAGACTTCAATGTGTCTTAATTTTATTAAGTATAAGCAAGTAGACAAGTACATCTTCATGTTTATTGAAGTAAATACCGCATTCTTAAATAATGTAGTGTGTTTCTGAGTGCATACGACCCAGTGCTAATTAAATGAGAGAGTGAATAGACTTCTCCTCGCTTTGCCTGTCTCTGCTCTTGAGCTAGATTAGGGTCAAAAGTTAAACCTAATTGTTAACAATGATCAATTTCCCCTTAATATTTTAGATAACTCTAATCTACTACATTAAGGTAACTTAAATGACACTAAAACTATCTTAAATCTAAAACAGGCCCTAGTGGCATTGTACCGAGGATACTGGCGGCATTTCCTCGCTGTATCGCAATACTGATACGCTGTGCGAGGAAGTCGCCAGCTCTTCGGTCACGAGTTATGTCAACCAGACGTTTCGCGATTTCGGCAAACAATTTGCGCGCGCTGGGGCCCAATGAACCCAGAGTTTCGACGCCAAAAGGTACAAAATCGTACTCTCTACCGAGGCCCTTATATTTATTACGCTTAATATTAGATCCCAGTAATAATAATATTGGTACTTACTGTTACACTTGCGCTTGCAATTTCATCAAAGTATTGTTGAAAAACAACTTTAGATTTTGCCTTTGGCGTTAGTGGTGTACTTTCTTCAATTTCTGTGTCACTTTCTTGTAACATATTAGCTAGCTCTGCTTCTGCACTTTGTTTAGAAAGTAATCCGGTCCTCTTGACCTGGCATTTCATCGTGTGCCAAGAATCGTCAGGACAAGATGATTCTTGTTCTAACAACTCCTCCACTCTCCGTTTTGGCCAATGTAATATTCTATTTTGTTCCCATTTGTCAGGGATAATCGATAGTGAAAATTTTCCGTGCTCCTTTGTTTGTATGATTTTATATGGCATGTTGATGCTGCAAAAAAGCAAAATATAAAATATAAACACAAACTATAGGGTGTATCAAAAAAACTAAAGTAATTGCCCTATCTATCGCCTCACGTGACTATGTTAATAAAAATAACAACAAAAATAACAACTCATAATCATGTCGTTACGAAATAATATCTAGCTATCACAGAGGTTAACACTAACTAACTACCTACGAAATCCTACAACAAAATGATTCATTAGCGAAAATATTCCACAAACATCCGCCACGCGGCTCACTTGACATTTTAGACATTCGACTTACCCCTTTAGGGAGGTGATGGTCTAATGGTTCACCTAACCGCGAAGCTAAGCTCCCCACGCGAACAATGCAGATAGCCATCGCGGGTCGGCGCTTGCTTCGGGACACGTCACTATAACAAAAAACCAAATTTTCGTAACGCTGCGGCGAATTTCGATCGATCCACGGTCGAGCAAGCGAAATCAAAGCACATAACTCACCAACGATCAAACAATTCAATGATTCTACATCTTTGTCAACGAAACGACGGTCCACGACTGCCGCTCGTGACAGAAAAAAACAAATGGACGCTCCCTTCACTTCCGCTAACAGCTCCAGCTAGTGACGGGGTAAAGAAAACTAAACAAACAAACGATTAGAAACTAGGGAGGGGACGTTTTGCTCCGCTAGCAGACGAAAGAGTCGCGTTCCGCTTTACGGAAAAAAAAAGTGTTACATTACGAAGCGGGTCAGGAGATACTTTTCAAAAAACAGTATTTAATTTGCTAAACAGATATATTCAATAAAAAACGTTTACACTGTATGGATGTCCAAACCGATCTGCCTATGCGCGTGAAAAATGGCATAACAACAGTATCGGTTTCCTATAGCATTGATGTCAATGCAATGGGAAACTCAGCGGTTTTCATGTGTATGTTTAGTTACGCATTTCTCGATATAACAACCCCCCCGTTTAGATGGATCATCACATCTAAAGTGATGAGGAATTACAGTTTCCCTAGGGTCTGGATCTGGACTCCCCAACTTAAAGAACTATGAAGTAAAATTTTCAAATTAAAGTTACACAATTGAAATTTGTTAAGTCATGTAGTTTTTGTTAACATTAAATTTCTTTTGAAAGTAGTCGGTACTTGACTTATAGCCTGATCAGATGATGATGATGACTCTTCAGTTATACCATAGAATAGATAATATGGTTATACTTAAGTCTTTATTACTTTTATTATTACTACAGCAATTATTAATTATTTTAATACAACAAGATGATTGCCTCGCTGATGATGGCAATTTATTTTTGAGAAAACATCTTAACCTCGTAAGTCCTGTGTTTTATTAACGTCGGCAGTCATATCTGCCGGCTGTACTATAATACTAAGTACAAATTAAGAATAACAGACCCAGACAAATATATATCGATTTTAGGCAATTTTTGAAGCAAGGAACCATTGTATGTATTTTTTTCACATTTTAGCACATTTTAAAGAAGAAAATAGTTTAAAATATTTTGTACTTGTATGAGTACATTAGGTTTTAAACACAGTATATAATAAAACAACGTAATAGTCGAAAAGTTTTATTTGGTATCAAAATAAATCATATTTTTCTTCTAAACTTCACTTAGAAGTTACAACATAAACATTATTATTCTTCTAGAAACAATTTTAAATACTGCTTCATTGACAAAATTAGCTTAATTAACTTTTATAACTTAGTGGATAATATTCTCACTGTTCCTAATAATCGAAATAGAATAGAGGACATAAAAATCTTCCTTACATACTAGTTTAATTGACATTTTATAACAAATAAATCAGTCAAGCATAAGAGATCAATATTTTTATCAACTAAAGTCAACAAGACGTATTTTTTACTGATGATCATTAATTATCTTGTAGATGAAAGGCCCGGAAACAATTTCTCGTTGGGTTTAGGCAAAGAGCTACATTACAGTCAGAGCATTTAAATAAACTTCTCTTGTCACACCCAGAGAGGCGACACCGTTGTTGTTTGTCTATATGTTCCGGTAAGTGTATATTACCATGTAAGCGTCGCATTTTTGATGGTACCGGCACTATACCAGGTCTACCTACTAGGCGTTTAGCAGGTCGTTCTTCGTGAGGATTTTCCACCTTTTTTTTTTTTTTTTTATTGTTTAGGGGAATGCATTTACGCACGCAGTGTTGGACTCGGTGCCAGAAGGGCACCTCTACCAATTAAACCCCCTTCACAAGGTTTCGCCTACCATGGTGCAGTGTCAGAGTTGCGGAACCGTTTTCACATTCGCCCGCGCAACTCTGACACCACCATTCACCCTTTCAGGCCCGCCTCATTGTGGCTCCTGGGACGCGCTGTAAACCCTATAACAGCGCGTCCCCCACCTCGGGAGGAGCGTGGGCCATCACGCAGTGCCCGATGACTCAGGCCCTCCGAGCGGAGACGGGGTGCGAGCCCTAGTGGTTCGCCCGCGTGTCCGCTTCCGCCTACAAGGAGGAGCGAGAGGGTCAAGCTCCCTCTCTCGCTCCTCCGTCTCCCTCCGTGAGACTATAGTCTCACAGAAGGAGACGAAAGCTTCCCATGATCTCTCATTGTCGAGCATCTTGGATAAGATGGTCGGCAATGAGAGATCTGCCCCCAGGACCGCGACCAGGGGAACGTCGCGTGTCCTTCTCCCCCGGGCATGCCTCCAGTGCGTGTTGCGCGGTATCTTCCGCGCAACCGCACCGGTGCCACACCGGGGTTTCTTCCCTTCCGGCAACCCTACACAAATACCTCCCGAAACACCCGTGTCCCGAGAGCATTTGTGTAGTCCGGAAGGTGAGTACCCCATGTTTTCTCTGGACCCACTCAGCGAGAAGGGGCCGTATCGCCTCGAGGAGCCGTCGAGCGCCGGCCCCCCGCTGAGTGGATCCAGAGAGAATCCGCTCCCTCCACCTCTCCAGAGCGATGGCCCTGGCATCGCTGCGCCACCGCACCACCTCCTGTGCGGCAGGGCGCAGCTCATCCTCACAACTTCACACCAACCAGGAGTTGACACCGTCAACTCCTGGGAGTCTCCGAATGCCTCTCTCAGTTTTGAGGCCAGGCAGTCAGCCTTGGCCTCTCGTTCTTCTCCCGGTACCTCGAGAATGCGCGCCCCCGTCATGGTGGTGCGCATTCTCAAGGGCGGGAGGTTGAGGGCCGCGAGGTCTATTCGACCCCTGGCCTCCCCCAACACCCTGGCGTAGGAGAGACCCCTCTCCTCCGCTCCCGGCTGCAGCGTGATGACCACCGCTGCAGTACGGGGGGCGGAGTTTAGGGGTCTTCGCCTTTGCCGGGGAGGACCGCGGCCCTTGCGCCGCCGCCTTCTTCTTCTTCTTTTGGAACGAAGTTCCTTATCGCGCGTTATGAAAGGGAGCTAGACGAAAAAAAATCTCACGAAAAAGTTGTAACGTTTTGTGCCTTGTGGCGAGATAGAATTAGAATACAATAACAAATTTCACCATTGTGAACAACGACCGATTAGCGCAAATAGTAAGTAAGGGGTCACCTATGAAGTTAGGTACGCCCGGTTCGAATCCCGGTAGTTACCGCTTTACCAATAGGTGGCGCAGAACTCAAAATTAAATTCAGCTGTGGATTGTATCCTACTCTAGTGTCATAGAAAATCTGGAGAGGTCACTACCGGTACGATAATAGAGTATGTAGAAATGGATTGTATAGAAATATTTGCTAAAGTGTATAATCAGAATGTTTGTGTACATAATTACTATGTTAACGCTAGAATAAACATAGAAGAAAGACAATTCCTTCATTTCAGAATTAATGGTGTGAAATGTACGTCTCAAAGATGTAAATGTATGAAATTTTGGAAGTCATAAGGCATAAGGTGTTATCCCGAACGGATGAATCGATTTTATTTTTGTAGTGAACATTTCTTTGGGCTCACCACGCAAAGACTTTTCGTGGGCTGTGTGTGAATGAATCATCGTGACGCCCGTAAATGAAAGAAATGTTCTGATGAACGAGAGGGAGCAAGAAACAAAGAAACAATCAGTTGCTGTTGTCTGGCTACTGTCACCGTGTTTTGACGTGACTCCGTCTCATAAATCGATGAACGCCGGGTGCATCTGTGAAAAAGAGTCCCGTTATTTGATCTTCTTTCTGGAACCGCGTCCAACGACTTCCGACCAAGTCTCCAACGAGGGAACCGGTCGCGAAGTCGCAGCCACGGTTTCAGAAAGAAGAAGATTCTCCGGCAGTGGTGGGGGCTGGGCACAGCCCTCGAGGCGCTCGGTACCGGCGGTGGCTCCTCCCTGCGCCTGTCCGCCGCAAGAGGCGGCCTGAGGCGCTGTGGAGGGAGCAGCCGCTCCTCCAACCCCGCAAAGCGGGCAGAGATCATGGTACCCACCTGCACTATGCATCACGTCCTCCAGTGGAGGTGACTGTCCAGAGGGAGGGGGCGGAACCGGGACCGGAGTCGGCCTCTCCCGTGCAGCCTTCAGCTCCGCAAGCTCACGTCGGACCTCTGCGAGTTCCGACATGAGCTTCTTATTCGATTCCCTTAAAAGAGCCACCTCTTCTGTGGCCGTACGTTCGTTGAGCTCCTAGAAGGAGGCATCAACCGCAGTTGCTGCCTCCTTCAAGGCGCGCACGAACGTGCCCTTTAAATTCCCTGACCTAGTGGCCACCGATGTTATTGTGGCCACCGAGTCTTTCACCACCCTGGCGAGTTTGACGGAGTCAACTCCGCCGAACTCGGGGGCCTCCCGCCGTTTCGCGAAGAGGGACCTCGCCCTCTCGCTCCTCTCTTGATGTTCGTCCGAGAGCTCACTCTCAAACTGCAAGCGCAGTTCTTCCGCCTTGGCGAGGTTGAGCTCGGACCTCGCCTTGGCCATGCCGACGACTTCGCCGGTAGTAGGCGGCCTGCCCCTGCCTCTCCCTCTCCCTCTCCGGGCAGTGGGTACCTTGGTGGCCGTTGGGCCCTCCAAGGTATCACTGGACCCGGAGCAGGAGTGGGAGCGACAACTGTCGCAGCCCTCCCTCTCCAGGCTTCTCTTGCGAGAGCGTTCCTCGGAGGGAATGGGCAACGACAGCTCCAGCCCTAAACTACCGGCAGAGTCGTCGTCGCTGTCGTCCGCCGTCACCGCCGCCTCGACACGCGTGAGCACCAATCAGTGTCCAGTTGTCGTTCGCCGTGGTCGTTTTTGTTATCAATGTTGCGGTTTTTGCCCTACCCAGAGTACGTGGAGCTGCTTGTCTCCTGTGAGACGTGGAGGGATTCCCCCTCTCGGGGACCCCTCTGGGTAAAACCTTTGAAACCGTTGTCGTCTTCCATTTGAAGTGTTTGCTACTTTGACGGGTATAGCTCCCCTGGGTGGGGGTCTAGCGGCCGGCCTCCCGCCGACCATGCCTGGATGGCAAGCCCGAGACCGCGCCCTGTAAGCAGCGCGATCTCGGACTCGGCCCGAGACGTGCCAGACACTTTTAAACCATGATATTGTATTAATTAGTGTTAAGTGTTGTAAAATTGTAGAAGTAATAAAGAATTATAAACTAAACTAAAACTAAAACACTCCCCTCGGCGACCCCCGAACCTTGAGATTTGGCTACTGTGCGTCGCGACATCCAGCGAAAAACGCCAGATGTCGCCACGCACAGCATCTCAACGATCTCCCCTTTTTGGTCCACCTGGGAGCTCTCTGCTTAGCAGACAGCTCCCAGGGGACCCCGCACCATCTAGGCTTCTACGCGCGGCCCTTTCGGGTCACGTGTAGAAGCCCTTTCCTTCCTTGTGTAACAATATAAAAGATTTTTCGCCCTCACGCGATCTCCCCCAAAACACCCGACCGATCCGAACCAAACAAACGACCGCTGGGGCTCACACACAGCTCCCCTGCGCCCGCCCAGCCCAGACCACTCGGCGACCACCCCTTCTCCTCAGAGGATCTCCTAGGAGATTTCCCCTTTTTGGTCCACCTGGGAGCTCTCTGCTTAGCAGACAGCTCCCAGGGGGACCCCGCACCATGTAGGCTTCTACGCGCGGCCCTCTCGGGTCACGTGTAGAAGCCCTTTCCTTCTCGTCCGAGATTAGCCATCACACAACAAGATGCCGCCGGGGCAAGTTGTTGTGTGATGCCCGGGGTGCACCACGCGGAGGTTCCCGAACCCCGCACCCCGAGCATTTTCCACCTCATTCAACTGGTTTTGTTCTAAGAGCAGTTCGCCCAGTTGCATTTTGTAATATCTCAATTGCTGTATCCTTTTTAGTTCTGCTTCTCTGTGCATCAGCCAAGAATTCGAGATAGCTAAGTCTATCATACGGGAAATAAACCTCACAGGCCATTTTTTCGTTCCGACTTCTTCTTCTTCCGTTTCCGACAGCCTGCCACAACACTGTCAAGTATAGGTCTCACTTTCCATAGTTTGTCTTTTTCGCGTTCTTCTTGAGGTACGTCATCATCGTAAACAAGTTTCAGACAATTGCGAATGAGGAAATACCTGTCACGTGACATAGAATTAGCTATTATGGTGATCCTCCAGTTTCTTTCCCAGTACATTCTCTGAATTGGATAATTAATGCAAGACATTAATATTGTGATTCCAAAAAATACTTTGGTTTCTTTCAGCGTTAAGTTTAAGCTCTTTCCAGTCTTCTTTACAAATATTTGTTTGCTTTTATCTGTTATTAACATAAACAAAATATCGGAGACATAGTTATCGACATAGGTGAATTTATTATAATGATTATTCTCATCTATAGATATCGGCAAGTAACTAGGTTGCATCATGGGTTGCATCATTATTAAACTTAACTTCATTATTTTCATACCATTCTAGGTCTTGGGTGGTTTGGTTTGTGTGTTCAAAACCTGGACTAGATCTCGCAGGCCTACTCCTTGCATTTTGGGCACGTCACGCCCTTATACTGGTATTTCTGTCTCGGCCATGCCCAACTCGTTGTCCACGAGCACATTGAGCACGACAGGTAGATCCACCTCCACGTGCAGCGATTTCAGTTTCTTCATCTTCAGATTCTGAAGACGAAGAAGAATTGTCATTCGTTTCTTGGTCAGGTTCAGGTACAAACACATCTTCATCATCGGAGTCTTCGAACTCCGAACTATTAAGAAGCTCTGCTATTTGTATCTCATCAAGCGCTGGAATACGAAAAAAAAACATTAGTTATATAGACCGAATGTGCTACCACAAGTACAAATATAAACAGCTATTTATGTAACAAACACCTAATGGTGGCACTTCACATGGCTATTTGTATTCGCTATTGGGTGTTTGTTGTATTTGGCAAAATATATGACGTTCAGACGAACATGCAAAAATAGGCAAATACGACCGAAATACGAAATAGGCGAATAAAACACATGGCACTCAAATAACAAACACAAACATTTGGCAGCAGACGCAAGGTGTTTACCAACAATATGGACGTGCTACAACTTGCAGCGGGATTTTATTATTTAAATGCATGTTACTGTTACATGCTATGCGTCAAAAAGTACAAAGTATTGAAAAGACCATGGAGAGCAAGGCGCTGGTGGATGCTGACTATGCATAAAAATCGAACCCGGTTAGTAATTTAATAACAACGTTAATAACATAAATATAACAAAATTATACTGATTCTAATTGTAATTATCTCAAATGATTAAACTAATAAAATACCTACATATATTTCTTATTCCAGGGAATCAATGGAGATTTTTTTTCAAGAAATGTTAGCAGAGCACTCAATTGAATTTAATAATTGCTGCCGAATGTCAATTACAGATTTTGAATTTCTATTGCAAAAACTTGGGCCTCTAATCTATAAAAAGAACACAAAGTGGAGAGATTCTATTCCTTCAAAAGTGAGACTGGCAGTTACTTTGAAATTCTTAGCTTCAGGAGATAGTTACAAAAGCCTTCATCTTACCTTTAAAATATCAAGCCAAATAATATCAAAAATTGTAATAGAAGTGTGCACTGCTCTATACCAGATTCTAAAAGAGGAAGTTAAGGTAAACAAATGTTTAATTTCAATCAACTTTTATTATTGAAAGATATAGAAATGATGTTAAAATTATAGATGAAATTAAAATAACTATTTCGGTTTAAATATTACAAAATCTTTCAATGAATCAGCTGGACCGTTATAGATAGTGTTGGGAATTATAAACTGCCTTGTACTGTACGGCCTTGTAGAATGTGAAGATTCTTCAACTGAAGTGCTGGCTTTTTCTACTGGTGATGATGTTTCAGCAGACTCGCCATTAGTAGGGTTTGGATTATACTCTCTTGTGTTATAAGAAGGAAAATCAGTGGTGTGAAATTCTTCTATTGGGGCTGTTTGAGTCTCCGATTGAGAATGGCGATGGTGAATAAGTTGTTGTTGAAGAATATGGGCGTCTGGGGGAAATCAGCATATGTTCATTCACAAATAGCTGGTTAACTTTTACCATCATGACATCTCTACGCTGTTCAGATAGTTTTCGTATCTTCCTTGCTATAAGTTGCTCAAAGATGGTGCATTCATCATCTTCATTTTTTGGGTGATCATGTTGCTGGGAAACCTGTTTCATGAAATTAAATGCTTGCTCCATATGTTGTTTAGCTTCTAGTTCTTTTAGATTTTTCTGTCTCCTTCTAACTGGTGGTATTGGGGTCATGGACGACAATTCTTGATTTGATATGGTTGGCTTTGGTTCATTAAGTTCATCAGTTAATACAATAGTGTTAGTTGCATCTGTATTTTCAATGGTTTCTTCATCCTGAAACAAACATAAATTAAATTCATATTAATTATAAAATAAAAAAATATGATGGTAGATTTTTATAACTATGTATTTAAAGCTAGATTAGTTTATGTTTATGTAATTTAAAGCTAGATTAGTTTAGTCAGATAGACATATTACTAAATTACGACTGTATGATAGTAATGAATCACATCCCTATATTATGTCATAGAATATAATTTATTTCCCCAGGGATATAACTATATTATCTTTATTATTTACCCATTTGTTTTTTACAGTTGCCAGCAGTAGAAGAAGACTGGCTAGCCGTAGAAAGTGGCTTCTACCAGCGTTTTCCTCATTGTGTTGGTGCAATAGATGGAAAACGTGTAGTCTTACAAGCACCAATTAACAGTGGCTCAGAATACTACAACTATAAAAAATCTTTTAGCATAGTTTTATTAGCCCTAGTTAATAGTAACTACTGCTTCATGTTTGCTGACGTAGGATGCCAAGGGAGGATAAGCGATGGCGGTGTGCTAAAACATTCATTGCTTCAGCATAAAATGAGCAATAATCTGTTGAGATTACCTTCACCGAGCCCTCTACAAAATGAAACTATTGACCTACCATATGTGTTTTTGGGCGATGGAGCATTTGCCCTGCACAATAATTTAATGAAACCATATCCAGGCGCACATCAAGAAGGCACTAAAGAAATAATTTTCAACAAGAAGCTGTCATCAGCCCGTGTTGTAGTCGAAAATGTCTTTGGAGTCCTGTCCTCTGTATTTAGAGTCCTACGTAAACCCATGCTTCTACAACCAAAATCAGCAATACAAGTTGTTATGGCATGTATAGTATTGCACAACTTTTAAAAAAAAAAAGTGGACGTTCCTCACATAGATATAATCTACCTGGGACAT
The DNA here is from genome assembly GCA_963693475.1 of Ectropis crepuscularia. NCBI lineage: Eukaryota > Metazoa > Arthropoda > Insecta > Lepidoptera > Geometridae > Ectropis > Ectropis crepuscularia. Next base: position 11,252,059 of record OY856368.1, on the reverse strand, counting down.
TTGACGTATATGATGGAGACAATCTAATAGTTCAGGGGTCATGGGGAGCTGATGTACCCACCAATCCAGCTCTGCGTACTGTTCCTAATATTCCTAGAAGATCTCTGAGAAATCCAGTAGACATCAGAAATGAGTATGCTAATTTCTTTTATCGATGATTAAAGAACCTACCTACCTGTACCTACTTATAAAATTATATTGTAATTAAATAAATAAAATTAACGTGGTTGTTACACATATTCAATCCGACTCGAGTTTCGGCCGCCGGACGCGGCCGGATTGACCGACCTCATTACACGTGAGTTACCCGTTTACCTAATCAATATAAATAAATAAACGTTATAAACTATAAATATTGTTTCAATAGGTACAAACCTCGGTACTTTTAGTTGGGTTGGATGTGTAAACTGATCCCAAAGCGTGCCCCATGCGGTTGTTGCAATCTCACGGCACACGGGGACCTTCATTTACTACGCTGACGACACCGACGACGCCATCGGTCGGTTCGTGCGGCGAGCGTTGGCTGCATCACCGAAGACCATCCGAGAGTTCAACCTACAGATGGCCATCAGGGACAGAAATGCAGCCGTAGTGGAGGCTCTGGGCCGGGAGGAGGCGGCTTAGGCAAATGGCAAGGCAAAGACTCAATGTGGAGTCGATTACTAGTAGAGATGGGCCGAGTACTCGGTTAAAATGTTACTCGGCGCATCTCTAATTACTAGCGGTAGGATCCCAACCGATAGTGATCGGCTCCACAGACGAGCTCTAGAATTAAGTTTGAAATGTGCCCAACTCCCCCCTTTTTTCCTTTTCTTCTCCTACTCCAAGAAATCTGTAAAAAAAATTGTATTGACAAAGATCACGCACCCCGGAGTCTGTGGAGTAGATATTTAAATAAAATATAAAAAAACTGATCCCAAAAAACCATCCATGCATGAAAATGCAACCCAAGTCGGTTGGTATATTTCACTTGAACTTGATCCTGATCTTGACCTCAAAATTCTATTTCAAATAAAATCGATATAAACGCTTTAACACGTTTGCTGCATTATGAGGTCGAAAACGCCACATGCGTAGCTTCTCGCAGGTGCGGTAGTCAAAATCGTGTTCTTTCACTCTGTGCGGGGGGCGACTATATTAACATTTCTATGAGTATAACAGAGACAAATATATGAAATTGCTTCTCTTGCAAAGCCTAGTCTAAGAGCGAAGATAAAGCTAAATGAGGTTTAAAAGGCCTCAAACGCACTGAGTATAAATTAGTTTCATACAGTGCGAAGTGAGGTCTAATCTGCCTCAAAATTGTAGGCCTCACAGCCGCATGGAGTGAGGTGCGAGCGGCGAGGCGCCTGCGTATCCTAACTTAGTGACGTGATAAAAAGTATCGATACGAAAGCATGCTGCAAATTGATGCACTCGCTAATACACAGTGCTATATGTTAACGACTATTGATCTAACAAGTCAATATTGTATAGAAATTAGTACATGTGCTCAGCAATTTCCAGGGATAGATTTTTCATTATATTTATTAATTTGGCATTTTTGCGACTTATAAATTGATAATGGAGATAAGTTATATAAAATTCGCCAAATATATGTTGAATTCTCGAATTTAACAAGTGTTTCGTCATAGAAAAATTATAATCATTGATAAATATATGATATCGTGGCACGGATGACTTAAATTTCGTCAATACATAAAACATAAATCGCATACAAATATATGGAGTAAAACTATATACATTGTAAACTCCTCGTATAATACACTTATTTATAGAGACAAAGAAAGCTATAATCTCGAGCAAGATAATAGCAAAAAGACAGTTTTGAGACTAATTAAAGGGTCGTATTGTTCTTCCTGACAATTTCAACGAAATTGATGAAATGGTCAACGAAGAAGCTGTGTTGTAGGTTGCTACGATAAATTAAGACTTGTGTAAAAAGTAGCTAGGTAGCAAAAAAAAACAAAACAAATGTTTTTGGTGCATTTCGTCTCCAATCCGTAAAAAATCTTTCTACTTGACTTGAAAAACAAATTAATCAATCTTTTTACATAAATTATTTTAATATTGCAACTGCAACTCTCTCTATTCACAACACTAGTCAAGGCACTAATAGAACTTTATTTCAGTGCGATGTGAGGCAGAACAGATGTCATATATATAATTTTCATTTACTCAATACCTAAATGTCATAACTGTGGGCGAAGCTGGATTCAATTTTAACAATTCTTTAAATTAATATTGGTAAATTTTCAAGCAATTACTATTACAAATGATCATAATATTTGAGGTATTCTTAGAAACAATTTTGTGAGGCACAAAAGGTCTCATACGCACTAGTGGAAGGTCTACGAAAAATGGCCCCGCAGCAAACGTGTTAAACATACATTTTTCCTCTGCATCCACTATGACGAATGCGGTAAAAAATTCTACAATAAATTATCTCTCTGCCATTCCAACTCCTGATTATTCTCCTTTTACTTTAAATCAGTTCACTGAAAGTGATGTTAAGAAGAGTGTAATGTCGATTTCCTCCAATGCTGTTGGCGGTGATAGTATCAGTCGCAACATGCTACTGCCCATTCTTGACGCCATCCTTCCCATCTTGTGTGTCATGTTTAATAATTCCATTACCTGTAGTATTTTCCCAGCTATCTGGAAAGATGCACAACTTATTCCTTTACCAAAGAAACCAAATCCTACCTCCTTATCTGAATATCGTCCTATATCTATCCTTCCTTTCCTATCCAAAGTCTTGGAGCGTCTTGTCCACTCTCAAATTAACCAGATTCTAAACAGACAAGACCTCCTCAATCCTTTCCAATCCGGATTCCGTCCTGGGCATAGCACTGTGTCTGCTCTTGTTAAGATCACCGACGACATTCGCAAAGGTATGGACGACGGCAGGCTAACTGTTCTAGCTCTGTTAGATTTCAGTAATGCGTTCAATGCCGTCGATTTCGATATCTTGCTTGCGACGTTGCGTTCTATTAACATATCTCCATCGGTGATCAATTGGTTTCACAGTTACTTGTATGGGCGCCGACAACGTGTTCGCCTCGACGAGGTTTTCTCGTCTTGGTGTAATACAAATGCTGGAGTCCCTCAAGGCGGCTTGCTATCACCACTTCTTTTTGCAATCTTTATCAACTCTATTTCTAATTACTTAAATTCTCCCTACCACCTTTATGCAGACGATCTCCAAATTTACTCGCAAGCTCGGCTCTCTGACTTAAGTATGGCCATTGCCATGGTAAACACCGATCTACAGCAAATTGTCCGCTGGAGTAATTCTTTCGGGTTAAATGTAAATCCCACTAAGACTTAGGTTATTATACTAGGTAGTGCTCATATGATATCCAGAGTCGACTGGGCCACAATCCCTGAAATGGTTTTTAACGGGGTCGTTGTACCTTACAGCGAATCAGTCAAAAATCTTGGCATTGTTTTTGACCACACGTTGAGCTGGGAACCACATATTAAATCGATCAGCGCTAAGCTGTTTGCATCTAGCGGGGCATTGAGGCGATTGCGAAATTTTTTACCTACTGCTACCAAAATTGCTCTTGCACAATCCCTCCTTCTCCCCATCCTGGACTATCCAGACGTCTGCTATCTCGATCTCAAAGAAGATCAGCTAGATAAACTTGAGCGTCTCCAAAATTAATGTATAAGATTCATATTTGGCTTACGCAAGTATGATCATGTGTCTCAATTTCGTACACAGCTCAAGTGGCTTCCCATTCGCTTTTGGCGGCTGGCCGATTCCCGCCACTATTCCGCATGGCATGGCATGGGTATTCACCCATGTCAGATGACCGTTTCAAGATTTGCTGAATGCGTCGTACATCAACGTGTCGTAATCGTTTTTATCATAATTGTTCATATAAAAATGTTACATAATTAATTACTACCATTGCATAGTATAAGCTTTGCTTAGTTTGGGTGTCATAGTCAAGTATATTGATGATCTCTGTCAAGCAACAGGAACCTACCTCATAATAGCTCCACGTGGGAGACGGTATTTTGGCGAGCAGACCTAAAATCACGAGCTGTCAGTCGCACACAGCCCGTTCACTTTTTAACGATTGCATCTTTTGACAGCTTATTGTTTTTTTTTTAACAACTTTACACGATTTATACTCAATACAACAACTGGATTGCAACCATCGAAAGTCCAAGTCATGGTTTCTGGAAGTTCCAGACCTCCAGAAGTGGGGGGTGAGGACACAAAATAAACACGTGGCATGATAGTCAAGTATCTTTTTATTTACTCAAATCGTAGTGGCTCTCTACCTAGAGAACGAATAAAGCGCCATGAAACGGTAGGATTTCGGGAACCAAATAAAATAATATAGATCCCATATACCCAGACGGGTCGAATTTAGATCTCTTTCTAGGTGACCGTATATCAATTTCGGTTTCTCAAATTTTTTCCTCACAAATCAGCTGTTTCCACACGATATAATACCGAATAACGGAATTAATGGCTAAAGTTACGTTAATGCATAACGTTTAAGTGACACAGGCTTTAAAGCCATAGCCCTAAAAAAACCATTTATTTGGGATAAAAATGTTCTGACAAATTAATATGCGATTACCCTTAACATTTTTCTAAGGTTTTTTTTTTAATTATTCGGGGTTTTCGTTGCCCTTGTGTTCAAGTCGCAGAATCCGTGATTTGTCACTTCGACCGTAGACAAAGATAAATGTACCTATAGATAACTAGAGACGACAATATCATGTTATGGCTTCAAATTGGGCTTAAGCTAATGAGGTGATGACGAGAATGCAGAGATTCTCGACAACCAGGCTCAAAACTGTTAGCAAACACTCTGAATCAAAATTTGTATTATGTCTGTAATTTTGGATACATGAAACGATAACCATTTTAAACGAATGGCGTCGTATTTCCAACAGCTCAAGTTTATTAAATCTTCATGACGTCCTCCGTCTCTTGAGTTCAGTACCGTCATCGCCGGATGGTACAAGTCTCTTCTGAAGACCGCTGGCATCGAGCGCTACACCATGAAGTGTACGGTCAGCTGTACCTAATATCAAAAAGTTCGGTTGACAATGTTCCTCTTAGACGAAATTTTAGACAAAGGCAGTGCTTATGTGATACTTAAAAACTTTTCAAAAGTAGGTACTATAATTTTGGAGAAGTGTCAACTAATTCTTTGTATAACACTATAATAACGATATTGAAAGCGGTTCTACCCTTTTCATACCAAATAATTTATTTTGGATACAAATACAATATTGTATCCTTTGTACAAATTTCTATTAAAGCTCAGAAGGTGTATAATATAATATTTGGGTATTAGAAATGTACCTACTTATAAATTTTGCTGCCATCCTTCTGTTCATAAAAACTTGAACGTACTTATACTATTCTATATAGTAATAATTATATTGTCAAGGATGACGATTTAGTCCAATTATAGCATAAAAATCAGTGTTTCATCACACACGTATTTTGCTGCAATAGAGTAATTAATAATTACTGACTTTTGCAGATACAGCTTGACAAGAATTTCTGAAAATAACGAATTAGGTATGTAACAATACAATTCTACCAGGTCTTTGATATAAGATCGCAGATTAATAAATAATCAGTTATTAAATTAGTGTTCTTATGGTACACAGGCGATAACAAACAGGTCTCAATATATATAAGCTTCTACTAACGGTCAAGTATATAATGAGACCGTTTTACCTGAAATAAAACGGTTATTATATACTTACCTTAGTTGAAGCTTACTTTTTATCTCTGCCTGGTGATATATTTCGACGCAATGACGAGCAAGCTCGGAGCCTCCAGCTACCTCGTGCGCCTGGCGAGAGGGGAGGGGTGTGCGAAAGAGACAGAGCTATAGCATTAGAAAGAGATAACTGCTACAACGGGAAATGGAGCTGCCTATCTCAATATATATATAAGCTTCTACTAAGGTAAGTATATAATAACCGTTTTATTTCAGGTAAAACGCTCTCAATTAATAATTCGCAAAATTCTTGATTCTACTAACAGATCTTTATCGAAGATACAATACAACAATTCTTAGGTTATTAATATCCAAACTTACACAAAAGAATCGTAAAATTTAGAACAGTATTATACTACACAACATTATGAAATCACCATAAACATCCTTAATTAGGAACAATCAATTGTTATGACTTAAGCTGAATCCAATGTACAAAACATAAAAAAACATTCTTGTTAACATACAAACAAAATAAACTTTGTACTTTCATAGTTAAATTCAGTCAAAATTTTAATCTTACATGATAATGTCAAATTATAGAATTTGACATTATTGGGTAGGTATATTTTAAACCTTATTTCACAATCAATGCATAATCAACCTTATATACTAATTCGACAGATACCCAACACGCACACAGACAGATAATAGCTTTTAATATCTTTGGTAGATGTTAAATTTAGTAGGTATTTTTACCTGTCTGCTACACCTGGAAGATTGTTGTAGCGTTGGTACATCCGCCAACTTCGCTTTGGTTGAGTTTTCATTGACATTACTGGGGACCTGATCTGTTTGGTTTGTTCCCGTTCGTCCCCACATCGTCGTCGCGTATTTCCAAACTATACAACGCCAGAACGCAGCCATAGAAAACTGCTAAAGTATATATTGTAATGTTGTTTTAAAATCTGTTATTACAAACCATACAAGAGTTTTGCGTACTGATGGTGTATAGTTTGTAACGTGGATGCTCGCGTCGCGTCTTTCCATTCTATACAACGCCAGAACGCAGGCATAGGAAACTGTTCGCGTACGAGTATATTATATTGTAATGTTGTTATAAATCTGTTATTACGATGCATACAATAATTTTTCGTACTGATTGTCTATGTTGTCGATCCGATGCTGAGATTTGACTCTGGGTGGGCTCCCGCCAGAAGCCCTGCGGTCAGCCCTGAGTGTCGCTTCTCCATACTCGGCCTGAGCTCCACTACGGAGGTCGCCGCCTCGCTTCGCTCGCCACCTCCCCCCTGCGTTTCGCTAGGCCTCGTATGGCTCGCTCCACTCAGGACCTCCCCTTGAGCTTCTGGCTCCCGCATTTTTTATATACACTCTAGGGGTAGTAGCGACAAGACTAGGTGGAGTCGGGGTGCTCCGAGTCGGATCTGGGAAACCAACATCTACAATAAAGCTTCGCGCGCTTGTTCCAAAACATACACGATTAGTCCGTATGCGTACTGGCGCTGTATATTTTGTAACAGCATAATACTTCTACGTTACTACAAAGTATACGCGAGTATTTGCGTACTGGCCTTGTATGGTTTGGAAGATCTTAGTAAAAAAACTTATTTACAATCTATACGTGATTAGTTTCATACCCTTGCGTTCTGGCCTTGTATAGATTGGAAATACGCATCGTCGTCCCCACTGGGGACAAGTGGGGAAAAAAAAGTTTCGGGAACGATCCATCGTTCGTCCCCACTGGGGACGATTGGATCTTTTTATTTCCCATTCGTACCGCTATTGACCGAGAATCAAAACACATGGGAATTTCAATAAGAGATTTCATTTGCTTAAAATATTGGAAACTAGCAGTGCCCCGCAGTTTTACCCGCGTTTTACGCTGAGACAGCGTTATCATAAAAGCTTCAGTGGATAGGGATCGAGTTAAATCCAATGAGACGGCTCGGTAGACGGCGCATGTGAAAAGGACGATCCAGCATTTTCCCCACTACTTAGCACCAATGGACCGGCTAGGTCTACACCTGTGTTCTGCCAAGGAGCTGAACAAATCATTCGCTCGCGCGGTAGTGGAGCAGTCGGGGCTTGAGCTGGTTTCGAGCTGTACCGCTTGCAAATTATACAGTTAGATGGTATTGATTTTACCAAGCGACGTACACCGATGATCCAGAGTCTCGCCCGCAGGTCGACAATGATACACTACCTACATGCTGCAGTTCTATGTGGCGTTGTCTTACCCTTAATTTAGTTATCGGATTCTTACCTGGGAGCAGATAGGAGCTTCGTGTACTTCCGGGAAAGTCTGACAGGGTAAGTTTAGTCTTTATCCTCACTAAACCATCATTATCGACGAACCTAGTCAGATTCTTACCGTCTTTTCTATGTACTCCTTACTATCTTCTTGTATCAACCCTATAATTTTCCTTTCAGCTCCTTCATACTCACTATAGGTAAGCTCACCTGTCTTTTTGTTGCTTGCATGTCTTAAGTTGTATATGTATCGATATATCCATGCAACAGTTCTTACCAATTTGGTGTACTTTGATATATGACTCTGAAGTCTGTCCAATATAGATTTATCAGAAGATACCTGAGCATTACAGTTTTCTTAGTCTCCGTGAGTACTTCTCTTTCATCGACAATGACTTCAGAGTGCGGCCAATGCTCCGGTGTTAATCACAGCCACTCTGGACCTTCCCACCAGCGAGACTCATAAGAGAGCCTTTGCTGTGCAGCCTCTGGAAGCCAGGTCCATCCAATTGTCTGCTCTAGGAATGTGCCGCCAATCATTGACATTAGTATTTTTCCTAATTTCTTTGACCCTATTGCCTACAAAATTATTTAAGGTTAGATGTCTTTTTATCCAACACAGTACTACACTTGAATCTGTCCAACAAAATGTAGCGCAATCTTTAAGGCTAACATTTTCTTTGACTTGTGCTAAGCGTGAACCAATCAGTGTGGCTAGTAATTCTTTCCTTGGTGTACTAATGTTTTTAGGTGGTATGACTCTTGCTTCATCTGCAATTAACTGTACAGTTACCTTAGAATCCTTTTTAGCTCTGAGTACTACACCTGCAGCATATCCATCTTTACTAGCATCACAGAACAAGTGCATGCTTAACTAGCTCTCTCTAATTTTATCCTCGGTTAACCTTCGTGGGATCTTACATTCCCGGAGATAGGGAAGCTCTTTATACCATTCCTGAAATTTGTCTACCTGTTCTGCTGTCATCCTATTTTGGTTCTTTACGCCAGGGTTCTTGTAATTTTTTTTTTTTTTTTTTTTAATTATTATTTAACATTTTATTTGATATTATACTATTAATTAACCTTAATACACTTTATTTACAATTTATACATAAACTTAATCTAAAAGACCGGTGCCAGTGGGAATTGTGCCCAAAATCCAGGCCCCATTGCCACGTTGGATGGCGATACTTATGCGTTGAGCAAAAAAAAGGCCAGCATTTTGGTCCCGAGTTGCATCACAAAGCCGCTTACATAACTCTTTGTAAATGGTTTTGGCACTCAGTCCCCACGGTCCCAAAGTTTCGACCCCAAAAGGCTCAAACATGTATCCGCTATCGATACAGCTATATTTGCGCCTTTTGAGGTCTTCAGCTTGCTCAGCTGCCGCGCCAGCTCTGACTTGTGTCCTAGAAAGATGAGACGGCGCCAAAGTATCGACGCAAGTGGCATCCCAGACCAAGGGCCGTCCCATCTTCCACGGAATCAAAGTCATCCCGTCTGGTCTTTTACCATCGTTCCGAGCTAGGCCGCTTGGCTCTAGAACAGCTGTGCAATTAGCGGTGGTAAAAGCCCGACGGATGATGTCATTTAGGTTAGCGTGGCGAGGTATCCGTCCAGCACTCCTGGTGCAAGAGAGACCGTGGTGACCGAGCCGGTCGACTGTAACACCGCACTGGCAAAGGTGTGGTGCACAACACGATGCGCCCAATCGGTGGGAAGTGGCAATACGAAAAGTAGAGGAATCCATAAGGGTACCGGTGTGAGGCGATGGAAGAGCCTGTAGCCACAAACCCGACTCCCACTCAGCGACAGCCAGGAGACGAGCACGATCTGTAGAGCTTAAACACGTATCGAGGAGTTCTTTCCGCGTTTGTAAACAGATCGGTCCGTCCCATGATAGCTGCGAAGATGGAGTTACAGGGAAATCAGTATTTGGGCACGATGCTCTCCAAGCATTTTTGGCTTCGGTTAACAGAGATATTTCTGATATGTTTGGTATTTTTGAAAGTACTTTAAAAATTAAATTTTGATTTCTATGAACCGAAGATAGAAAAGCCGGAAGAGCCACACCAGACACTGAGCGAACCCCTAGGCCTCCAAAACGTACTGGTAGAGAACCCTGTAACCACTCTCGGTCAGATAAGTTAATGTTTAAAATTGATTCCAAAGTGTTCCTTATTAGGTTGTCTAAACGATGCATTAGATCTGCATGCTGCCAAAGCTGACAACATCTAATAAAATATGTGAACTTTGGAACAAAAAGACAAAAACGAATAATGGTAAAAGCCATGTGTACATTAATTTTTGTTAAACGGTCCGATACTTCACGAAAATTTTGAATTTTTGTGTCGACAAAAGAAGAAAATGCCTCATCCATGACAGGTGCTCCTAGTAAGCATAACTCACTCTGGCCAACAATTTTGATATTAGGTGCCAAACTATAAAATTATTGGATAATTAAGTCTTTGTTCGTGTAAGAGTCTGGAATAAATAGCTCACATTTTGAGAAATTTAATTCCAAACCTAATGATTTAAATTCTGAAATCAGAAGAGAGAGATCGTCATATAACGTATCAGCGTCGCCACCAAAAGTTCCATCATCGAGATACCAAACGTTGAGCTTGGACTTTAGACGCTGAATAACAGGTTGAATGGCGAGACTGAAAGCAGCTGGGCTGAGAGGGTCACCTTGCTGGCATCCAACGGCAGAAATGGTCTCATTTCCGTGATAAGTCAATTTTTCAATCTTGTAATATTAAGTGCAGTATACCCTATTGGATCCCATATTTTCTGCGTAAGTGATAGCAGCTCTCTTTTTGTTATTCCCTGAATTTCAACAGGGTCAGGTAAGTTGCCTATGTTGCAGTACAGCTCATCCTTCACAGTGTCCCAATTGAGACCTAGAACAGAGATGACTTCCTTACCTGCTTCATTTATTCCCAGCTGTGAAGTTACCCACATGCGTAGATTGAACTTGGCTGCCTCCATAATCTGTTTGGATTCCCTTATGAAATCGAGGGTATCCTCTTCAGTGTCCAGACTAGTAAGACAGTTGTCTACGTACCATGATCGTTTGAGTCGCTCCGCATTTGGACCTGTTGTGTCATTCAGGTGATGTTAGAGTGTTGCTGCGAGCAGAAAAGGGCTTGAGGTCAGTCCAAATACTACCCGGCAATGTCTATAAGTAATTATCTGTTGTAAAGTCTCATCTTCCCACCATAGGAATTTCAGAAAGTTCCTGTCTTCATGTGGCAAACTTATTTGTAAAAAGGCTTTCTGGATATCTGCAGACACCCCTATAACTCCAGTTCGGAAACCTATCAAAAGGTTGGGAATGAGATCTAACATGTTTATACCTTTTTCAAGACATGTATTTAAGCTTAGGTTATTTTTGTCTCGAGCTGAAGCGTCAAATACTGGCCTCAGTGTGCTTGTGCGAGTCTACTCTTTAACTACGGCCCTGTGTGGTAAATAATGACCTTTGGTGTGCTCGGAGTCGGAGTCCGGCACTTTTTCAATAACACCCATTTCATGCCATTCCTGAAAAATGTCATTATATTTTTGAAACTTACCACCAGAGATAATTTTCTGAGTAGTGGATTCCAGTCGTCTCTTTGCAGTATAATAATTTGGTAGCAATTCATCATAGCCTGGTTTAAAAGGAAGCTTTACCTCATACCTCTTCATCATTTATTTTCACTGACTCAGTGAAAGATGCCATGACCTCGTTTGCTTTAATTTCCTTTGATTTCATCTCAGCTGGATCCTGTATGCCCAGAGTCTCCAGCGACCAGTAACCCATTAAATTATTGTCGGTATTAGCACAGAATAAATTGGTGGTTATATTACTAATATTTGTACTCGCCTGTCAGCACCTATTAAAAGCCCTATCTCATCTGTGCGCCCCATAGCATCTGTCAAATTAATATGAAAACTTTCAAGCATTTTTAACAAATTAGCGCTTAGGAACATCCGTACCAGGTTTGACATGATTAAAACAAGTTGTTTTAAACACATGTTTAAAACAGTTTGAAATAAAACCGTGTTTTTAATCATGTGTTTAAAAACAGTTTAAAACAAGTTTTAAACATTGTTTAAATCATTAAAAAAAACAAAGTTTAAAACAATTTTTTATAGTAAATTAATGAAAATAAATTAGTATTTAGAACTTTTAGGATTCCAAATAGTTTTACATTTGAAACCAGTGGTGTCTATGCTATTTGTTTTACTTATTTTTTTGAACTTTTGTAATTATTTTGGCATGGTAATTAAATAAAACATATTGCTTTTATGACATATTATGTGTAATTTATTAAAAAACAACTTATATTTAAGAAAAAGTAGGTATTTAAGTAGTAATTAGTTTTTCTTATTTAAATATTTACAAACAAGTTTTGCAGTTTTATCGGTACCCAGTTTATTTCGTACGTCAGAGTGAATAAATCCAAATGTTGAAAACAGTCGTTCGATTCCAGCACTTGAAGCCACTGCAGTGTGAAGCTGGGTCACTAAGTCCATTGTTTGGCCATTCATTTGTTTTTTTAAAGACAACCACCATTCCAGAGGTCCGACTTGATTTACTACATGACCGTCAAATAGAAAGTTATGAAAGGGATCTGTCATTGCCCTGTATTTTACAACATAGGACATTGCATCTTTGTGATAAACTTCTATATATGATAAAGCTTCAGAAATATTTTCACTGGTGAGTTTTTCGCCCCTGTACTTAGGATGTAGTAAGTTAGCTGCAAAATGAGCTGGAGACATTGCCATTTCAAATCGGGCATAGAACTTACTTAAATCATGCAGTGAATACTCGGTTTCACGCAGTCGAACATTCTCAACCTCAAACATGTTTTTAAGCTCTATCCATGCTTCAGTCACTTCGCCAATACAGCAGGATGTTTTCTGGGAAATGTCAAGTGTAACTGCAATATTTTCCAGTTTTTTGTAGAGAGCCTGGACTTGTTGCTTTAGTGTCATGTCATTTCATCATCATCATCATCATCAGCCGCAAGACGTCCACTGCTGAACAAAGGCCTCCCCCCTAGATTTCCACAACGAACGGTCCCGCGCAACCTGCAACCAGCGGTTTCCAGCGACCTTTGTGAGGTCATCTGTCCATCTAGTGGGAGGCCGTCCAACACTGCGTCTTCCGGTTCGTGGTCGCCACTCGAGAACCTTTCTTCCCCATCGGTTGTCAGTTCTTCGAGCGATGTGGCCTGCCCATTGCCACTTCAGCTTGCTTACTCGTTGAGCTATGTCGGCCACTTTAGTTCTTTTGCGAATATCTTCATTACGGATTCTGTCGCGCAAAGAGACTCCGAGCATAGCTCTCTCCATAGCTCGCTGTGTGACTTTGAGCTTTGTTATGAGGCCCACAGTTAAGGTTCACGTCTCAGTTCCATAAGCCATCACTGGCAACACGCACTGGTTAAAGACTTTTGTCTTTAGGCATTGGGGTATTTTGGACTCAAAGATGTGTCGAAGTTTCCCGAACGCTGCCCATCCGAGTTGGATCCTTCGCTGGACCTCTTTGTCGAAGTTGGATCTACCTAATTGGATCTTTTGACCCAGGTAGACGTATTCGTCAACAACTTCGAGTGTGGTATTCCCAACAATAACCGGTACAGGTGAGACATGCACATTTGACATGACCTTCGTCTTGTCCATGTTCATCCTCAAACCAACCTGTTGGGATACTCTATCTGTGATAGTGTGCATGTCATTTACTTTCAACGAAATTGACAAATCTATTGCAGTTGCATTATTTAAGCATATGTCTGACATTATATGCCAATTTTCCAATAAAACTTTTAAACTATCAGCCATTGTATTCCACCGTACTTGTTGTGGTATAACGATTGCTTTTCCACCAGCTTCTTTGTATTTGGCAGATGCAAAGTGCGTGTATTTGAAGTACCGCATTATTGATTTAACTTTCTCAGTAACATCTTCTGCGTTTAAATCCTTCGCTAGAAGGTTTAGCAGGTGTGACGAGCAACAATACGTAAGTAAATCCTTGTAAGTAGCTAGTTCTTCCTGTTGAGCCAAATCTCGTCTCATACGACACATATTTGCTGCGTTATCTGTCACTACGCTGCGCACCGTGCAGATGAATCTTTCGCATTGTTTTATTGCCATAGTACAGATTTTAACCAAGTAGTCGGCTGTATGGCTTTCGGCCCCCGTATCTATTGTATTGATTAAATGAGTCGAGTTTGTCAACACATCTGTGACACATACACATATTATTGAGTCCTGCCTTACGTTACTCCAACCATCAATTGACAGATTGACAACTTTACTTTTCAACTCATTTTTTACACTTTCTTGGGTGGAGTTGTAGATTTCGTCGAGCAGATTACCTGCAATTTGTTTGTGGTTTGGAGGTTTATATCCGGGGCGTAAAATTTCTATTAATTTGAGAAACTGTGGGTGTTCTACGTGGTTAAAAGGCGAGTTGGTAGTAAATATATAGCGAGACAATTGTAAATCAAGTTTCTTCTTATCTTCTTGACTTGTGGCAATAGTAAATTTTTTCATTGAAATGTTCACGCTCGTTGCGCTGCCGCTGCTGGTGGTACTGACACTCTTATTTTGAAGAGTAGTCACAGGTGTGGGTGTGGCAGTACTGGCAGAAGAATTATCTGAAGATTGGGAAGAACCAGCACCACTTATCATCAATAATTCCTCCAAGTCTTCGACCGCTTCCATATTTCCAACAGTATTAGAACTAGTAGTGCTACATTGCCGGTAGTGTGCCTCCATTCTTTTCACAAGTCCAACTAGTTCTTTCTTACATTTCCTGCAACGCACCCTATTTGTCTTCAATGTCGTATTTTCTTGGGGAATCAACGTAAATTGTTCCCAAATACTATGCTTTTTGCGTCCTGGAGTTGACATTTCTGATTTCCCTGAAGCTGTTATTACTGTTATCTTCTTATGACTTATCACTCACCAAATTAATAATTAAATGCAAAATTAAAACGAAAGGCACTCCTATTTATAGAATTCATAGGTAATTTCCCGCCGCGCTGGTCCCGCTCGGAAAGTCCCTATGTCGGCCGTAGAAAGAAAGTAAGCGTATGCACTAGTTGGGTATTCCCCTTATTCTAATGTAAAATGAAATTTCAATATTTGGTTTTCCCCTGTTAACATGAAAGTTAGTTTGATTATATAGGATGAATGTAAAGCGTATAGTACGGATTAGAGATAGGCAGATAGGTACGCACGCAACATAAAATAACAATAAACATGGATCGATTTCTGTAAATATTTGATTTACTTGCGAAATTTACGGCGAATTTGAAAATACCTATCCAGCAATGAATGAATATAATATCTATTATGTGTATTTGATATGAAATTAATGGCCTAAACCAAAAAAAAAACAAAAAAAACACTGTTTAAAACATTTTGAACTGTTTGTTTTATAAAATTTAAAATAAACTGTTTTTTTTTCAACCCTGATCCGTACATATAATGACTTGGCCGAGTGCTGTGATTTCTGCACAGAATTAAGTGTCCTTGCCGATGATCTTGAACTTGTAGTTCTTATATTTCTTTGAGTTAATTTTATTTCCTCCAAACACTGAGTGTGTGATTATTTCTTCACTTACAGAGGGAAGCTGCACGGCTTTGGCTATTTCTTCTTTTATATAGGTTCTTTGAGAACCGCTATCCAAAAGTGCCCTCACTGGTATTCTCTTCCCTTTGTACTCTAGATCCACAACTAAAGTTTGGAGATATGTAGTTTCCGGAACTGAACTGATGGTTGCTGTAGATGGTGCTGAAGTTGTTATCTTCGCAACTGCCTTTGATTCATCCTCGCCTACCTTATTATTCCGGTTTGTGCATATAGCTGTTGTGTCGTTTTCCACAGTTTCGACATTTAATGTTGCTCTTACACTTTTTATAAAAATGCCCTGGCTTAAGGCATATACTACAAGCCTTTTTGTCAACTACCATCTTTCTTCTGTCTTCTGGAGTCATTTTATAAAGTTTGAAACATTCTAAGCTGCTGTGGTTGGTTTTACTACACCATATGCACTCACCCTGAGTTTGACTCCTTTCTGTAGCGACGAGGCACTCTGCAGTTGTTGGCTTAATAGCAGGTTGTTTAATATTAAAAATTGTGTTTGCCTGTGCCATCTTCATGCATTGTTCATTTTCCACCTCAGTTCTCAGGAACTCCAATAAGTTATTTAATTCCTCCTCCATTCCTTCACTATGTTGACTTGACCTTTGCCAAGCTTTAAGGCATCCCTCAGGGAGAGCAGACCCCACTATAGACAACAGGAACGCTGCATTCTTCTTTGTTACGCCAAGTGTTTCTAATGACCGTAAGGCGGCCCAATTTTCACGGCGCGATTTCAAACCGCGCCAGCGCGCGGGCTCGGCTCTGCGCCGCGCGACGGTTTTGTTTCAATACTCGCGAGACCGCAGGTTTTCGCGGTTTCTGCTCCGGAAAGCTAGTGCGCAAGAATCGCGCGCAGCCACGCGGGTGCCGCCGCGGCCGTAAACCGCGTCGTGTGTTTTGAATTCAATTTTATATGGAAATCTGACGCGACCGCGCGCGGTTGGCAGCGGCGCCGTGAAAACCGCCTCTAACTGCGCGTTTAATTTGTCATAAAGTGTGGTGAAGTTCCGACTATTATCTTTATTTATAACAATCGATAAGAGCTCATGGACATACATTTGAGCTTGTAAATCCTTACGTCCGTATCGTTCCTTCAAATGCTCGATACATTTGGAATAATTTGATGATGAAATCGGATAGCTCTCAACTAGTTCTCGAGCCGTTGAATTTTCCGACATGGCTTGCAACAAATAGACGAACTTGTCTTCTTGCGATAATTCGTGGTTTTCGACAATTTTTCTTAATTGCGCCCAAAATGGCAACCACTGTTTTAACTCTCCGGTAAATTTAGGTATTTCTAGTGCCGGAAGTTTTAGCCTTGGTTTTTCGGAGGAGTTCGACGGACCCGACAAAGTGCTGGTAAATCTCTCGTAAATGGTATCTAAGTGATAGAAATACCTTTTATAGCGATCGGCGTCCTCGATTTCTTTTGTAATTTCATCTTCTTTTGCCTCCATTATACATAAGTAGACAATCTTTTCGTCGAGGGCGATTCATTCTGTATGGAGACTTTTGATGCTCTTGAAAGTGCCAGTTACAATAATTCCATCCGCGGTCATCCTGTCCAGTAGCGACTCGAAAGATTTCGCCTTCTTAGTAAACTGTCCCCGCAAGACGCCGCGTAGCTTGGTTTCCTTCTCCATTTTTTCTTATTGGAATATATCACTGTAGTACGATCGCCAGATATACGCGCACCGTTTTGTTGTGTGCGCTGTACTGTTATATAGTGTTGTAGGTTCGTTTGTTGATTGGAGATAATATGGAAACCATTAGGGATTATTTTATAACTTTAATCAGCACTTCGTCACATTATTACATTTCCGCCATTTTTTTACCAAGAGAAAAATTAAGAGCGTGGCAAAAAAAGTATTGCCAACGCGAAAACATAAACTTACATTAATTTTGGCAATTAATTATGAAAACTAACACAACAAAAGATGCGTTCCCAATCTTTTACAGCAACAGTATCCTGTTGCAAACTGAACGTAATAGTGTAATCAGCACATTTAATAATCGAAGAGGATTTGCACTTTCGCTTTCAAAGGATTTCACAGAGATCTGCACATCGTTGAGTACACTTCTCAAAAATAGCAAATACAAGTAATTAGATTCATCCTTGTACATAGAATATAATAAATAGGTCTGCAGTGTAGCATCGATCTCTCACAAGCCCAAAATGTAAAGTCAGTTCTTTCCATTGTGCTAGAATTCTTTGTACTGCTGGTTTAACAGACAACCAGCGTGTGTCACATACCTGCAAACTCTTCAACGGTGCTTCACCGCAATTTATAGTTTAGTAAATTTCTTGATATTCATTTTTACCCGACTGAAAGAAGGGTTATGTATTTCGCGCGTATCTTTTATGTTTGTAAATTTCTTTATTTCCACGTATCTTCCAAACGGCTGGATGGTTTTTGACGATTCATATGTGTCTTGCCCAAGTGTCTTTAATTAGGTATTAAATAAAAAAAATCAACATGGCCGATTTTTCATCCTAAATTGTAAGTAGTTGAAAAAAAATATTTTTATCTAACATATCGAGTAAGGTACATATCAAAATAAAGGGAATTTAAAGACCATTACAAATATGTACCTATGTTGTGTAGTTAAATCCCATTAGGAAAAATTACAAGCATTTTAATTCAATCATTCGAATATATGTTTCAAATTTAACATGACTAAAATCAAAAGTACTTAATAATCAGTTTTTGCTTTAAGGTTATAAAAAACTACACGCTTTCATTCATAGGAGACTGCCGAAAGTAACACTAAAAGGTACAAAATAAAATAAATAATTAAAAAAAAAAAAACCCGACTAAAAAACAACAGATAAGAAAAACACTACAAAGACCGAAACAAGATTGACAAAATAAAGTATGTACTAAAACATTACTACTTTATAAGCTGAAAGTCTTAAGTTAAATAAATTACATTATGTTTGGTGGCAGGCGGGACCCATTCATTTTCTAACGATTAAAAATAATATACAAATGGGTGCCGCCTGCCGCCCAACATAATGCTATTTATTTAACTTAGACTTTCAGGTTATAATGTAGTAATGTTTTAGTACATACTTTATTTTGTCAATCTTGTTTCGGTCTTTGTAGTGTTTTTCTTATCTGTTGTTTTTTAGTCGGGTATTATTATTTTGTAAATTATTTATTTTATTACGTTTTGTAGAGTGGGCAAACCAATTGTAGGTTTCTCTAATCAAGAATTCAATATTTCTTGGTAGCGTCTGTTCTGATGCATGTGACACTGCAAGTTGCAAAGAGTGGCAGGTGCATCTGATAAGAATTAAAGGGGTTTGGGTACTTTTGTATGGGCCCGTAACGTCTTTTTTTTTTAGCGGCCAGAGATCCGTTATCACTTCCTTGTAACAATAAAATACCCTGATGCTATCTGTGCTATCGGATTTGCTCTAAGTCATATCGGAGCTGAGTTATGGCCTGTCGAAGTTATTTATTTTTTGGATTTTTTGTATGGACAAGTGGCGTCGTTTTTTCATTTTAGCGGCCATCGTTCCGTTATAACTTTCTTGTAACAATAAAATACCCTGATGCTATCTGTGCAATCAGATTTGCTGTAAGTAATATCGGAGCTGAGTTATGGCCTTTCAAAGTTTTTTTTTGGTATTTTTAAATATATTTTATTTATATATGGGCGCCATTTCCGTTAGCGGCCGAATATCTGTTGTCACTTTTTTTAAACACTAGCTTACGACAATTGTATTCGTTTAATCAGATTCGCTGTAAGTCATATCGGAGCTGAGGTATGGCCTTTTAAAGTTTTTTTTGGGTTTTTCTTTAATTGGCGCCATTTCCTATAGCGGCCAAACATCCGCGAGCACTTTTATGAAACATTATTTTTACCTTAAGGTACCTGTGTAATCAGATTTGCTGCAAACTATATCGGAGCTGAGTTATGGCCCCTCAGTTTTTTTTTGGTTTTCTTTGTAGTAAATGGCGCCACTAGTACATACTAGTGGCGCCATTTCCTATAGCGGCCAAACATCCGCAAGCACTTTTATGAAACATTATTTTTACCTTAGGGTACCTGTGTAATCAGATTTGCTCCAAACTATATCGGAGCTGAGTTATGGCCCCTCAAAGTTATTTTTTTGGTTTTCTTTGTATGTACTAGTGGCGCCATTTCCTATAGCGGCCAAACATCCGTTAGCACTTTTATGAAACATTATTTTTACTTTAAGGTACCTGTATAATCAGATTTGCTGCAAACTATATCGGAGCTGAGTTATGGCCCCTCAAAGTTTTGTTTTGGTTTACCAGGTACGTAACCAGGTACGTTTACCAGGTTTGGTAAGCAGGTACCCTAAGGTAAAAATAATGTTTTATAAAAGTGCTCACGGATGCTTGGCCGCTATAGGAAATGGCGCCACTAGTACATACAAAGAAAACTAAAAAAAAAACTTTGATGGGCCATAACTCAGCTCCGATATAGTTTGCAGCAAATCTGATTACACATGTACCCTCAGGTAAAAATAATGTTTCATAAAAGTGCTCGCGGCTGTTTGGCCGCTATAGGAAATGGCGCCACTAGTACATACAAAGAAAACTAAAAAAAAAACTTTGAGGGGCCATAACTCAGCTCCGATATAGTTTGCAGCAAATCTGATTACACAGGTACCTTAAGGTAAAAATAATGTTTCATAAAAGTGCTCGCGGATGTTTGGCCGCTATAGGAAATGACGCCACTAGTCCATTTAAGGAAAACCCAAAAAAAACTTTAAAAGGCCATAACTTAGCTCCGATATGACTTACAGCGATTTTGATTAAATGAATACAATTGTCGTAAGCTAGTGTTTAAAAAAAGTTACAACAGATCTTCGGCCGCTAACGGAAATGGCGCCCATATACAGCGTGGCGCTTTGGCGCCGACATTAAATTAAACCACATATCACATACCATATTTTTAAACATTCTGTAAAATTAAATTTCTTGTATCGTTTTTATTGACTGAGTTATTTGCAATTTTCAAAAATTCTAAATTAGAGCAACCTGTATCTAAAAATGTAAGTCAGAGGTCATTAGCTCGCAGGCCACAGATCCATATGTTTCATCAATGAAAATTAAAGCGAAAGGCAAATACAAAGAAAGAGATAAGACACAACACACTCGTTTGTGTGCGAAGTAATGCACTGCAGAAAAAATGTGCTCTTCTAATTTCTTGTCCTTGTCTCTCTACCAGTAGACCAGTACTAGTTCACTCGTTGACCTTGACATCTCTCGCGCTAAAACTTTAACTGTAAATATCTACTTTTGTGTTGTGATTTTGTTGTGTGAGTTATTTAATTGGTGTATTCGAATAGTATGCAGATATGATTTTAGTTTACGCAGTAACCTATGAAATAGGTTCCCTTGCAATAACGATGTACCTATCGCGAATGATATGGGAATACAAACAAAGATCGCAGAATACAAGGCGGTGCCCTACACATCCGCGAACGATTGTACTTCCTTTTAGTAGCTCCTAGGTAGCACAGATCGGGCAAAGTCACGAGAAATTCAAACTTGAGGAAGTTCGACGAAAATGTCTTACAATATTTTGCGCGCTTAGCTACTCTCGAAACGAGGCGTTGCCGTTCCTCATCGCTGCGACACAGATGAGAAGTAGTTACCACGGCTTCGAGTCGAAAAGATGTAAGTACCTACCTAGAATCTTTATTACGCTATACTTAGTTTAGCTATTATGCGATAGGTAATTTGACTTAAAACAATATCTTTCATTTGAAAGAGATCATTGAATTTGAATTGAGTTTATTGGTTAAATTGTTTACGAAATTGAAATCGATTCGTGGGAAGATGTTTTTATTTTAATTTTAAAAAATGTTGTAGGTACCTACTACCTAGTTCAGCAGCTTTCACGCTAGGTAATGTTTTGTGTTAGTGCGAGTATTAAGTGGCCTTGATGTAACGGAGAACGTCGAACAAGAAGTTATCATAATCATCAAAAGCCCACTAAATGTTCCCACTGCTGGGATTTGGGGCCTTCTCTCGCAAGGAGGGAGTTAAGGCCATAATCCACCACTGGCACCATCTGGCTCAATGCGGGTTGGTGGATGACACATGACTTTGAAAGATTCTAGGTACTTACATGTCGGTTTCCTCACGTTGTTGATGTTTTCCTTCACCGTTTTAAGTTAGCGGCATTACGCGCATGACTTCGAAAAAACAGTGGTGCATGTGGGATTCGAACCCGGGCTTTCCGGATCGGCAGGCGCCGCGCCGTTCTCCCGACTAGACCAGCCGTAACTTTTACTAGACCAGCCGTAAGCCGTAACTTTGGCAAAGTGCCAATCACCAACTTGCACTTTGCCAGGGTGGTGGTGCCCTAATTATAATGTTAATAAATCATTGCTTTGAATTACTTCAATTCAAATCAATTATTTAGTTTCGCCAAAGTTACAATAGACACCTACCTACCTAGGTACCTACGCATTTACCAATTTACTTTTTGTTTATCTCTTATCTTTATTATTTGGTAGGTATTCGGTTTATTAATGATGAATAAGTATTGAACATCGATATAAACCAAGTATTGATGCTTTTGCCGTGATAAATAAATATTGGTGGAGAATTCACATACAACACTATCTGACCCCAAACTAAGCAAAGCTTGTGTGATGGCGGCCAGATAGCTGATATAATACTTATATAGTTTTAAATACATACTTATTATACATAGAAACACCCAGACACAGTGCAAACATTTTGAATTCATCACACAAATATTTGCACTGGGTGGGAATCGAACCCACGACCCTCGGCTTCGCAGGCAGAGCTACTACCAACTAAGCCACGAGGGCAGTCAATGTAGGTACATACCTATTCTCTTCCCCGTTCTAAATTATCGCGCATTTGTAAGTAACCTACTCGTCTCGACCGGCGCCGGCGTGCACTAATATTTATTCTGTGACATAAGGTCACGCACACAACTAACGTATTTGAATGAATCTTGTACACAGGATAATTTTTGCGACGTTGCAGTTCTACGGAAACCGAATGCAACTCACGCACACAACTGACGTTGTTGAAAGAATCTGAGCACAGGTGATTTGGATTCAATTGCCTGATACAATTATTTAGTTTGTTAGAATTTTTTTTTTAAATATGCGAATATATTGTTTTTATACCTTTTGTATGATTACTGGCCAGGAACCCTACCTGTGTGTTAATTTAATGTCGGGACCGAAGCGCCACGCTGTATAAATAAAATATATTTAAAAATACCAAAAAAAAAACTTTGAAAGGCCATAACTCAGCTCCGATATTACTTACAGCAAATCTGATTGCACAGATAGCATCAGGGCATTATATTGTTACAAGAAAGTTATAACGGATCGATGGCCGCTAAAATGAAAAAACGACGCCACTTGTCCATCCATACAAAAAATCCAAAAAATAAATAACTTTGACAGGTCATAACTCAGCTCCGATATGACTTAGAGCAAATCCGATTGCACAGATGGCATCAGGGTATTTTATTGTTACAAGAAAGTGATAACGGATCTCTAGCCGCTAAAAAAAAACGACGCCAACTTTACCCAAACCCCTTTGGTACATCATTTTTTAGTATTCTGTACACTCCATTATTAACCCCTTACCGCATAGCTACCCATATATGACTACAAAACTTGAACCGTGTATTATTTAAAATAAAAATTGTTTTGAACCTTTTTTTACATACTAGGTCATTTCTAGCATTATTATATAGCTTCACAGATGATGAGGAATAGTGTGAAGAATAGTAAAATTATGTTGCCATATATGGCACAGTATGCATCAAGAGCAGTTTTGATATATTTCCATATGTGGCATTGCATACTTTTGGGAGTTCTTTTGGATTACTTGCGCAAAGTCCTTTATTATTATTAATTATTATTTTCAGGTAAATGGATCCAAAACGATTTTATGGTATCGCTCTACCACATGACAGTGACGAAGATAGTGATGAGCGAGGGGAGGGATTCGTGGACGATCCGGACGATGAAGATTATAATCCTAAAGGTAATTTCAGTAAAAGACAGAACATTATTATAAACATATCCTTCAGATTCAGACAGTACAGACACATCAGATGAAGTTGATCCGTTGTCTTGCTGGACCATTACAATCACGATCTAGAACAGTTCGTGAAAAATTAAACCCATTAATTTGGCAAGAAAAAAGTATGCAATGGGATGAAATTACCACCGCCTTTTTAGGAAATGAATTGATGCCTCAAGAAATAACAGAACTAGAAACACTTCAACAGTACTTTCTATATTTATTTACGAATGAAACAATGGATTACATACTACATAGTTAACGAAATGAATCGATATTCAGAACAAAAGCGTGGAAAAGCGTTAGACACGACTGTCAAACAACTGAAAAAGTTTACAGGGGTTCTAATTTACATGTCCATCATACCTTTTCCTACTACGCGACACTACTGGAATAGCGGTACTGGCTTTACACCGATAAGTAATATTATAACTTGCAATCGTTTTGAAGAATTGAAGAGGTTTCTTAATTTTACTAATAATGACCAAGCCTTATCAATGGATGATCCCAGCTATGACAAGTTGCAAAGAATAAGACCGCTTATTGATAAGATTCGCGAGAGATTATTGACTTTACCACGAGAAGAATACTTAGCTATCGATGAGCAAGTTATTCCGACAAAAGCGAGATCTAGTTTAAAAAACTATAATCCGAAAAAACCTCATGAATTTGGGGTTATAAGGCATTTGTGTTAAGTGGAGTTTCGGGGCTTACTTATGATTTTGAGCTCTATGCAGGAGCTCAGTCAAACGTTGTCCTAGAAGATCAGCCTGACCTAGGCGTTAGCAGTAACGTAGCAATGCGTTTGTCAACTAGTATTCCCAAACACTTAAATTATAAGCTCTTTTCCGATAACTGGTATACGAGCTTACCACTTATGGCCGAGTTATACAAAAAAGGCATATTAGCATTGGGAACGGTAAACAGAAAACGCCTCCCTAGGGTTCCGCAAAATTTTAAAAGTATCGATACCTACTCGATGCCAAGTATCGTATCAAAAGTATCAATATCAATGAAATTATCGTATCAAAAGTATCGATACTACTCAGTATCGAGTACTTTTTTTTGCCTCGGGAAACGTTATTAATAAAAATCTTTATTCAAAAATAAAAACATACATTATAAAAACATAAACATAGTTAATACTACTACTAATTTACTTTGTGAACCCCCAGTCTGACCCCCCCCTGACAAACCAGGGTTATGGGTCAGGCACAGGATCACGTATCCTCACCATCCATGAAGCTCAGGGACTGACATATGAGTCGGTAATCGCAATAAAAACAAAGGCAAACATGAAGCTGCACGAGAGCGTGCCCCATGCGGTTGTTGCAATCTCACGGCACACGGGGACCTTCACGTACTACGCTGACGACACCGACGACGCCATCGGTCGGTTCGTGCGGCGAGCGTTGGCTGCATCACCGAAGACCATCCGAGAGTTCAACCTACAGATGGCCATCAGGGACAGAAATGCAGCCGTAGTGGAGGCTCTCGGCCGGGAGGAGGCGGCTTAGGCAAATGGCAATAAGGCAAAGAATCGATGTCGAGTCGATTACTAGCGGAATCCCAACCGGTAGTGATCGGCTCAACAGACGAACACTAACTAGTATTAGGTTTAAAATGTTCCCAACTCCCCCCTTATTTTCCTCTTCTTCTGATTATCCAAGAAACATGTAAAAATAAATAAGATTTTAAATGACAAAAGTCACGGACCCCGGAGACTGTGGAGTAGCAATTTAAAAAAAAAAAAAAAAAAAAAAAAAAAAAAAAAAAAAAAAAACCCCAGTCTTTTTCGTTCCAATCAGACATAAATAATAATTTATTGACGCGTGAACCAGTGATACTGTTTCTTGCAGACGTTATCAAGGCCCCAGCCTTTGAGAAAAGTCTTTCAGACGGTACTGAAGTTCCGGGTATTATGAGGTATTTGGTGGCTATTGTATATAATTTAGGGTATACCGTTTTCATCTCGCTCCATTTTATGAATGGATCTGATTTTAAAGAAGACACCGGACTTGAAAGGTATTGTCCGTTTTTTTTTTATAGCATGGACTGACGAGACGAGCAGGTCATGTGCCTGATGGTAAGCAACATGCCTGCCACATAACAGCACAGTAACACGCAGCTATTGGAACATGATAGTCCAAATCTTTACCTAGCACTGCACTGCGCTCGTCACCCAGAGAGATTTCATCTTTATCAAAGTCGCAGTGCCTATTTGATCGGACTATGAGCTAATTTGTTGTGAAAACTCCAAAAGTCATACTTTTCCGATTCATTTTCAGACTCCGGAGACGAGACTGTAGGCGGGGAATCATCAGTATTTACTTTTCTTCTAATAAATGATATAGATCGAGCACAGGCATTGGGGTCAGTGAAATGAAGGTTTTTGAACCTTGGATCTAATAAGGTCGAGACTGCCAATATATGTTGTTTTCAATGTGGCCAAAACGGTTATTCATGGCTAAATCCTTTAGTGGTACAATAATATCATTTTCGTCACCTTGTGATTTCATTTCGTTTATTTGTGCCCTTAAACAGTTTACTGTAGGTATAATTTTGCTTGTTGTTGCATATTTTTCTCCGCTAATTTCTTTGGTGACATATTCAAATGGGAACAAAACCAACATTGCTTTTTGAAGAACATTGTTTTTAAAAGCAGTCAAAATATCAGGCGCATTTGGATTATCCAATAAAATTTCATTTATAACACTTCTCATTTGTATATAGCGCTCAACCGTATAGAACGTGGAGTTCCAGCGGGTTTTTACGTCCAATATTAGTTTTTTGGGATTGAGGCCTTGCTTTTTTCTTAACAAGTCGCTGTTAATGACGCTGCCTCTAAAAACTTTGACAATTTCACGGACTTTTGAAACAAGTTTGTCAATGCTTTCTAATTTAAGCGTATTTTCAACTACTCTGTTTATCGTGTGTGCAAAGCATGGTAGGTGTTTAGCTGGTTCTAGGAATGAGTTGACAGCGGCCACTACATTTGCACCATTGTCCGTAACGACGGCTGCTATATTTTCTTTTTTTAAGTGGAATGTGTCGATACAATCTTCCTAATGATGTAACAATATTTTGTGCTGTGTGACGCTCATGCAGTTGTTTCGTTATTAGAATTTTTGACTGAATAGCCTCGTTTTCTTAAAAAAAATGTTTGTCTGTAAAGTCGGTTTACTGACGATAGAACGTGACAACGTCTTAAGAAAATACTGATGGAATGGTAGCATTTTCAAAAGAAAATTTTAATTTCATGTGTTTAATAGATTTGTATGTAGAAAGTAATCAGTAGAATTTAGTCATTTTCAATCAAAACAATCCAAAAAACAATGCAAAAAATCTTTTAGATGCCGGGGATCGAACCCGGGGCATTTCACATGCAAAGCGAACGCTCTACCACTGAGCTACATCCCCGCTTGAACTACTGGTCGAAATAATTAATACAACTGTAACAAACATGCGGCGAGGTAACGACCGACGGTAACGCGGTAACGGTACATGACGCCATGTTTTGTGGGCGTGCAGCCGGCTTCATCGAATTATAAGACGTTATCACGTCAAAATGAATAGTTATTCCGAGAAAGCTTCGCGTGCTCATCATTTCGTACCAGATATCGAACGTTAACGCGTAGGAGCTTTTTTCAGTGATTCCAACAAATTGTTCGATATACTTTGACAGTGTAACATCGTAAATGTCATCCAGTCGTCTTTTCAGAGTGTCTTTTGAAGGCAGTTTCATATTTGGCGATAACATTTTGCATAAACGCCGAAATCCTTCACCTTGTATTATATGAAATGGCCGATTGTCTACAGCAATAAAATAAAGTATATGCTTAATCAGTCCTTCATATTGAATACCTCCATCTGAATATTTGTAAAGTTTCAGCTAGAGTTAACTGAAGTGATGATGACCGAGAAGGAAATATTAGCTCACCTTCAGCAATGGGTTTGCTACTGGTACTCGCAGCTGTAATTGACATATTGTGATCTTGTTTCTCAGTAGTTGTGAGAAATTCTATTTCTGCATCTGTTTTAGACTCAATGTCGTCTTATTTATCTGCCTTAGAAATACTTGCTCTATCATCACCGCTTCTAAGCCTGGACTGAATCAGACCTTTACTTGATGTTGTAGCTTTTTTTTAAACTGAAAAGAAAACAAAGTTGTGTCTCAATCAATTCTGTCAATCTAATATCTAAAACCAAACGAAAAGTAAAAAAAAAAAACTATTTTTCAGGGTACCGTACCTAAAAGGTAATAAATAATAGTTTAAAAAACTAAAAAAACACGCTTTTATAAAAAATCCAACTAAAAATCAGAAAATTAAATTTAATGAATTTGGATTAAGAATATTGTAAATTAGAAATGAATGTACATTTTTGTAAAAAAGCGTGGGGTGTATTCAAAGCGCTTTTTAAGATATTAAATTATCAAAGTGATGATTCTTCTACTCATTATCTGTCAATAAAATGTTTATAATTATTGACACTATGGACCCCACGCTTTTTTACAAAAATGTACATTCATTTCTAATTTACAATATTCTTAATACAAATTTATTAAATTTAATTGTCTGATTTTTAGTTGGATTTTTTATGAAAGCGTGTTTTTTTAGTTATTTTTAACTATTATTTATTTTTCATTTTTAAGTTAATTTTTTTAAACTAAATATTATTTTGTTCGATTGGCTAACTATCAACCGCCCTTAATATGTACAAATGTGTTCCGATTGTATCTTGGTTAAGAACACATATTCAAAGATTTCTATGATGCCAATATAAACAGCGAGACACATAGAGGTGCAACCTTATTTACATATAGGTATGTAGATTTTATGGTTTATCTCGTAATCGAATCATTTCATTCAATGCTTCAGTGTTACATGGAGTTCTTCCTGTTAATTTTGATTGCATCTTGTGGACGGTCGACGCCCAACTCAGGATTAATGGCAACATTCGTCGCTCAACAGTTCCATAGCTATATTTTGCTGGGAACTGTATACGAAAAGCCGCACCGTTAAATCCCAAGATTTTAATTAAAAAAATCGGACGTACCTCGCGGCAAGCTAATGGTCTCTCACGATTGTCTTCCAACGCTAAACAATCACCGGTATTACAAAAACATTGAACAATATTAGTTGTACCACTGACTCCCCGACTATAATCGGGTTTCTGTGAAAAATCTGTACCACTGGCTCTCCAACTATGATCAGATTGCTTTGAAAAATCTAAACCACTAGCTCCCTGAATATAATCAGCTTGCTGTGAAAAGTCTAAACCACTAGCTCCCTGAGTATAATCGGATTGCTGTGAAAAATCTAAACCACTAGCATAGAATAGATAATATAGATAGAACGGACACTCTCCCCACCCCCCGCTAATTTCAAGCTTCCTCCCCCACGCGGACGCGAGGCGGACTCAACGAAGGGTTATTATATCGGACGATAATTTTCTATGAGAATACGACCATGATGCTGTATTATTTAACAAAATGGTACCAAATTTTTCGTCTATTATACGAAACAAGGATAAGAGATTTTTAATTTCATAAGAATTTCTACAAAGATTGAATCATTTTTATAAACAGTGTTAAGCTATTCTGGTTAGAAGTACGCGCCAACACTGAAGTCCTGTGACGAAATTATTAAACTCGTTGTTTTTAAACTGCGGCTTTCGTTAATAGTTGTGAAATATGTCAGTGGCGCCAATAACTTATGGTAACGAGTGATGGCGCGGAGTATAGTTCGCAATTTACTAAATCAATAGTGTTGCCAATTTAGTGGATTTTTTACTAAGAATGCTACCGTTCAGATTTATTGGTAAGTGATTATTTCTTAGCGTTCAACCGACTCAAAAAAAAAAGAGGTTCTATATTAGACTATCTGTACTTTTATGTGCGTCCATGTATATGTCGGTCAATAGTGAACAATGAATATAGGATTTCATCTAGTAGTTAAGATTTCGCAACAACCGTTCATTAAAAGGAGTAGAAGGATACGAGTACATTGACTATTGGAATAGATAGTTGCAAAAAAAAATAACGCTATTTTTAAACTAAAACTTATTCAGTAATTAACGGCTTTGACATTGATTTATAAACTTTACCGGTTCTAGTACTACCGGTACTACTACGATTTAGTTTTATTTTTAACCAACTTCAAAAATGGAGACGGATCTCAATTCGTTTATATGTTTGTTACGTGATAGCTCCATTTATTGTGAAACAAAGGACATAAGCCCAAATCACATTGAAAAAACCCAGGTGTGTATCTACCATAAGTTCCGATAGCGGTCCTGCTATGTATAGGTCCAATTCAGTATTTTTGACCATTGACGAGTGAGATGCTATTATTTTTTCATGATGTCTCTGCCATATACTGTCGACAGTCGCTTTTGATTCGGAAGTAGACGCCACTTTATTGTTTTTGATAGAGCTAATGGGTCGTCATCTAAATGAATTTTTTGAATCGTGGATCCAATAACGTTGCCACCGAAAAAAGGTGAACTTTTTGGATGTTTTCAAACCTTTTATTAAATTCCGTTTGCAAAGAATGTTTTAATTGTTTTGCCAAATCACTTGTTGGCGTAACTGTGTTCAAAACCGTTTTCAAACATCTAATAATAGGGATAGCTTTGCTTGAAGTTACATATTTTTCCGCACACATTTCTTCAGTGACACTATGAAAAGGCTTTAATAAAAAAAATTCAATTTCTTTCAGAATGACAATTTCAATAGCTTGAAGCATTGGGGGCGCATTAGGGTGGTTTAGCAAAACAGATCCTATGTTGCTGCTCATTGACACGAAACGTTCAATCATGAAAAGTTGCGAGTTCCACCTTGTTGGTACATCCCCAACTAGATGTTTTAATTTTCCCTCTGAAACATTTTGAAGGGTTTGCGTTTGTCTCAACTCCTCAGCGCCAACACCACTTTGGTGGAACCAAGTCACAATTTTTCGGACCTTATCCAGGACTGTCCTTCGGATCTTATCCTTATGTTGACTGCATTGTCTACCACTAAATTTAGGGTATGAGCAAAGCACCGAACATGCCTAGATCTACCAAAAGTTATTTCAATGGCTTTAACGATGTTACTACCATTGTCGGTAGTAACACTCACTATTTTGTCATGGGACAATCCCCAAGCGTCGCAAATTTGAATAATCATCTCCGACAAATACTCGCCTGTGTGATTATCGTGCAGTGGTTCACACGCAATATTAAGAGATTTCATTTCAAAGTTTTCGATGAAATGTACCGTTATGCCTAAAGAACTCCGTAACTGCAAATCTTTCCATTCATCTATTGTGAGAGAAACGTTTTTAATGAGCCGTAATTTTTGTATGATCAGGTCTTTTTTTTCTTCGTATTTGGTATCTATGAGATCTGTAATTGTTCTACGGCTCGGAACCTTGTATAAAGGAGCTACAGTCTTCATTAATTTTTTAAAACCTATTCCTTCTACTATGCTAAAGGGTAGGCTGTCCCGGCATATCATTTCAGCTACGTTATTAGTCATTTCCTTAGTTTTACTTCCATCTGAGGCGTAGGCCAACATTTTCGCAAAAGAAGCATCTATAGTTGATCTGGCACGCTTTGACGTTGAAGGCTCACCTTCAATTTCGGTCGCTGGAGATTGCGACGGTGCATCTTCACGCGCTAATATGCTGGTCTCTTGCACATCATCTTAACGTAAGTTCTACGGCAATACAATCAACAGATAATTTACAAAAATAGAAATTATTTTCCGATTTTTTTTAAAACTATGCTTTATTTCTAGCAACACTGAAACAAACGTCAACAAGACAATGTTCTTTTCCATAATGGGGCGTTTTCCAGATGAAGATAGACTTGTCAAAGACAGTTCCCAATTTCACCAGAAGTGGCGCCATTGTTTCATTTTGTTAGATAAATTTCACAAAAACAAACAGTGGTGCCACACTTGACAAAATTTAGAACTATTTTTGACCAGTCTATCTTTATCTGGAAAACGCCCCATTGAAATTGGCTAAATGAAAAAGTGCGAAGCCATACCCGAAAAAAAATGTTTTTGACTTATAATTTTATCATTATCACAACTAGTCAACTAGCTATGTTTCGTTACTAGGGTTTTTAGATAACGGATCGTTAATATAACGCATGTCCAAATAGACAGCTTAAAAACTATCTATTTTTCATAACTATCTATTTTCGTATTTCATTGTAACAGCATATTCATTTTTTAATAACTAAACGCGTCAAATAGATAATATGTATGCTTTTCTTCCTCACACTTCTACTACGTATATCTCACTCGCTCTAAAAGTTGCGATACAGTTACGTTCATAACTTCAAAAACACTACTAATTGCATGCACGCAAAGCGCAAAGAACTAGAGTTAGAGTTGCTCGATAAAGTAAGAAACCATTATTTATTGAATTGTTTTGGAATTTTAAAACTATACACCGCTACTTGAAAATGTATACAGCGACCATAGCTAATCAAAACAAATTAAAAACCAATTTTTAAAACATCTCAAAAAAAGGTATGAGCAGACCAGGACGTCTACTCTGTTTCTACGAAAACGAAATTTCGAAAAAAACTCGAGACTTTCTCACCGCTACTTGAAAATGTATACAGCGACCATAGCTAATCAAAACAAATTAAAAACCAATTTTTTAAACATCTCAAAAAAAGGTATGAGCAGACCAGGACGTCTACTCTGTTTCTACGAAAAAGAAATTTCGAAAAAAAACTCGAGACTTTTTTACTCTCGTTCTACCTCGTTTCGTCCGATACAACATTGTTTAACGTTTAAATGTTCTAAGCATACTCTAATTAGAGTAGGCTAATATCATTTAAACGGACAAAACGACGGATCGAAGTAGAATTGGAGTTGGAAAATCGCGAGTTTATTTCGAAATTACGTTTTCGTTGAATTAGAGTAGACGTTCAGATACTTACTAAAAGTAACTCGTCTTCGTTCGTGAAAACTTATTGATGTATTTAAAAACTAATAAAACAATTTTTTACTGAAAATGTTGGGGTCACAAGACGTACGACTCACATTACCGACGTTTTTAGTTTTATACTAACGAATTTGTCAACTCTTTATAACAAAACTCAAGGGACTGAGCATTTTTTGTCGTTATAGAGAGATATCGTTATATGGAGTGAACAAAAAAAAACCAAATTAACAAGAATTTTTAATAGAAGAATTTTTAATTGTACGTATGTCTTAGATAATAAATGCTTATACATATAAATTATTGTTTACACATATAGTCTGATAATTTCGTCTGACGTTTTTTGCTATGCCAGTACTTGTTTTGTATTATTTTATGTATTCTATTCATATCTAGATATGTGGTGGTATCGTCTTGATTAAACAACAAAAAACTTTCTACCAACTTAGCGGCATCTTGGGCTTGTTGAATTGTTGGTGGTGATTCGGCTTTGTCCACTTGATCGTCTTCTTCATCTTGAATATCGGGTGTTTCCTGACTTTTTGACACTAAATCAACAATTTGTTCATCTGGTAGGACTCTTAGCAGTTTAGTAGTGGTAGGACTCTTAGCAGAGTCCGCCTGGGGAAGTACCACACTTTTGCCAAATATTCTAGCGCCAAGCAGTAATGTGCAAACATTACTCTGTTCCGGTTTGAAGGGCAATGATTCCAGAGAAATTACAGGGCTTATAGACATAATATCTTAGATCTCTGGGTGACGAGCGCAGTGCAGTGCTAGGTAATGATTTGAACTATCATGTTCCAATAGCTGCGTGTTACTGTGCTGTTATGTGGCAGTTTCTTACCATCAGGCACATGACCTGCTCGTCTCGTCACATTTTTTTTTTATTTTATAGCATAGATGCTATAAAAAAAAATATCTGTAAGTGTACCAGTTGTGGCTACATCTTCATCTATATTTTCGTACGATTGTTGATCTTCGTTAAAATTGTTTGGTATGTTGAACTGGCTTATCCATTCACTCAGTGGTAGATTGTCTTCACTGTTAAATTGGTTCGTTTCTTGGCTACTACATAATCCAGCATGTCGAAAAGAATGTTGGATAGTGGCCGCTGTTATCTCTTGCCAGGCTTTTGATATGAAGTTAACTGCTTGTAGCATGTTGATCGAGACCTTGCCGTCAGTTTCTATCATATCCATCAACATTTTCCGTCTATAGTGGCCCTTTAGGGATTTAATTACACTCTGATCCATTGGTTGTAAAATACTGGTTGTATTAGCTGGGAAACATGCTAACTCTATGTTTCGAAGATTAGATATGATTGGGTGAGCAGGACAATTGTCTACTAGAAGCAAGATTTTCCGTGATTTTAATTCAGCATCCCATTTTCACACTTCCTCTTCAAAAATCTGCGATGTCATCCAAGCTGACTTGTTTGCTTTGTACGTAACTGGCAACTGTTTTATGTTCTTGAAACACCGAGGGTTTTTCGATTTGCCTATAACTAAAAGCTTTATTTTTTCTGTGCCACTCATATTGGCAGCCACTAGAACTGTAATGCGCTCTTTAGACAGTTTTCTTCCAACACATTTTTCCCCTTTGAATTTCAAAGTTTTGTCGGGAGTCAACTTGAAAAAAAGGCCAGTTTCATCTGCATTAAAAATGTCTTCTGGTGAGTATTTCATCTTTAAATTAGGCCACACTGTACTAATCCAATTGTTAGTCACATTCATATTGACATCCCGCGCCTCTCCGTTCATTTTACCGTACGTAATTTGATGACGGTGCTTAAATTTTCCGAGCCAACCTTCAGATGCTTTAAAGTCAATTATGCCAAGTTGGTTGGCAAACTTTTCAGCCTTAGCTTTTACAATTGGCCCCGAGATGGGTACATTATTCTGGCGCTGATTATTAAACCACGACAACATTGCCTGATCTAAGTCTTCGAATTTTGGCTTTCTTAATTTTTTAGACAAGTTTCTTTCCAGCGCCGCCTGTAGAATTGTTTTTTGGTTTTTCCAAATGGTAGCAATAGTGGATTGACTTAGTTCAAAACGCCTTCCAACGTCACTTTTCTTTTCTCCCTTTTCAATCGCACGTATCACACAAACTTTTTCGTCAACACTAATCGCTTTCCGTTTACTGGCCATGTTAACAGTTTCAAAGTAGGTTTACGACTGATAATACGATAGGTACAGTCCGCGAGGTATAAGCTGAGCTTTGCATTAGTGTGAGTGATCACATGCATACGCATCTATTACCAAAAGTACAGTCAGACAACAAACTCTTAAACAACAAGCTGACATTAACTATCCAGGATCAATATGGTCATTGCGAAAAGAAGTATCTCTTTTAGGATTCAAATGGTCAAGGACAGAGAATAACAAAAATTTTTTAATGGAAAAGCATGAGATCCGTCACCTACGTACAACTTATTTACTTAAAATTTCCGAATACCGTATTCAGGGCAGGCCTATCGTTTATACCGATGAAACATATATTGACACCACTCACACTTCATCAAAATCATATTCAGATGGCAGCACTTCTGGTTTGAAGAAACACCTTATTAAGAGAACATGGTCACAGCGTCCTGCGTCTGACTGTACTTTTGGTGATCACTCACACTAATGCAAAGCTCAGCTTATACCTCGCGGACTGTACCCAGTATGCTTGGTCGAAGACCATCACTTCCGAGAAAACAATGCGTCATACTGCACGTGTACAAGGCAATTAAGGATAACAAAAGCTAGACCGACCTCGGATGTTTCGGAGCTTCAAAGTCTTTTGTTACCTGATAACATAACATAAACAATAATACCGATAATAAATATGTACTGTCTAAAAATATGAATACATTTATTCGTAGTAGAGAATGGCGTATCGCTATAAAGAGTGTTTCAATATGTGAGTTTTAACGCAAACCAACCAACTTGGACTCACTCCAACGTTATAGGGAGTTTATCGTTATAAAGGATAACGTTATAAAGAGTTTACACTGTATATTCATCCTATAAAATATTTTGTCATAAAGGTTTGTTTGTTACTATTATATAAATTACTTACTTATTTTTAAAAAATCATGAAACTTTGTAGGGACTTAAACAGTCATATTCTTGGAGGTATGTATAAGAAGTAACCTAGGCTACTTTTTATCCCGGGATAATAACGGGATCGGGAATTACGCGGGTAAAACCGTGGGGCAGGGGGCACAGCTAGTTATAAAATAATAATACATAGTGTTACCTGTAAGACAGTGGGATGTTTTCGCTCCATGTGCTGTTTTAAATTTGTTGTATTACTACAAGTTTTTAATTATTTCGAACAGTACTTGCATATTGCTGTTGTATTATTATTCTTCGTTGTAAAATACTTTTGCCAGCCACTTTTAAGTGTTTTACGGTAAGAAGACATTTTTCGTTTTTTCGGCTGCTGTGTTTGCCAAGCGAAAGTGTTTCCACAGAGAATGTTCATTTGTCCCTCACTTTTTTCTAGATTTGTTCCTAAAATTCCCCAGATTATCTTCAAAATGTCTATTTTAGGGAGAATTTTTGAATCAAGTCAAAGAGAACCTCTGACTATATCTAGATTGTAGTCGGGGAATCCCCTTGAATTCCGACATGAGCTACACTGTCATATTATCATCTTACCGCGTTGTATTTCGTGACTATAAATTTAAGTAGTCATTAAATATATTTGCACATTATAATAAGTAATGCCTGACAAGAAGAATGAGGAATAAAATTTATTCCTAATTCAAGAATTGCCATGAAACTAAGGAGCATCTACTTGAGAACAGCAAAATCTATTATTAAAACCAATGTCGATTAACTATGGTCGTTCCATATCAAACTATTTACATGATGTTTATCGAAAACATGTTAATTTTGTAAAAATCTCATAACTGCTTATGTCAAGTAGCGGTATGCACCTTTAAAACTACATAACAACCATTGCTTGCTTTATCGCGCAACGAAATGCATAACTCTTAGCGTGCAACGCAATCGGTAGCGATTTTTAGTTATTACCATAACTGTATCGCAAAGGTTAGAGCGAGTGAGATATATACGTAGTAGTATAATTATGAGGAAGAAAGAAGCATAGATTAATTTGACGCGTGCGGTTATTGAAAAATGAATATTATCCTGTTACGATGATATACAAAAATGAATTGTTTTGAAAAATGAATAGTTATGATATCGTCTATATGCGTAATATTTACGTTCCGTAATCTGAATAATCCGTAAAGACATATGACTAATGTCGATGGTTGAAACAATAGGCTTGTTAGTAGCATGTGGTAGCGGTGGTACCATAGGTTTTCAATTTCCCCCAAATCCCTCATGATAAAATATTCCCTGGTCATTCATAACTTCAACTTATTTTCCTTAAAATAGGGAGAAATCCCTAAAATTGGTAGCACTGGTTGTTTATGTGTAAACGGCGCCATCTGTAGTTTACAGATAGCGCCGTTTTCATAAAATCAATTTATACGTTTGAACTTAATTCGAGACTTTTCATCCAACGCATAGATGGCGCTGTTTATAAAATCGAAACTACATATTATCGGAACATGTAGCCTACAGATGGCGCCGTTTTCATTTAATCGATTTGAACGTGTTTAACATAATTCGTAATTTTTCATACAAAGGATAGATGGCACTGTTTTTAAAATTGAAACACTGGAACACTGCAAGACTTTTTCTTCCTATGCATAAATACGAGCTGTTTGTGAAAATCGATTAAAACACGTAATTTATACAATCGATTTGCAAAAAATCGATCGATTTGCAAAAAATCGATTAATCTGACTAAAAAAATAGCCAAAAAAATCGATTTAAAAAAAAAAACGATTCAAATAAAAATCGATTATTTTTTAACATCCCTACTTCCATTTACACAAATTATAATAAATTTAATGTCTTCCGAGCTAACCTGCTGGCTAAATTAATAATTATTAATGTTACCAGATTATTAATTTAATTTGTAACTAAATTGTCTAAAGTTTATTCAAATTCACATATAATAATATGCACGTACATACACGTTATAACAGCTACGTTAAAACAGTAAATAATTGATGTATAAGAATAATATAAGACATCATTTAATAAATCATCCCATTTTAAAATAAATACCAAGATCCAATTGAAGTACTGAACTGGCCCACTACTGTAGATTCGGGGATTTCCAAAAAATCGAATATCAATAATAGTGAAATGTCTGACACTTCGGAGTGGGTAAATATCGAGTATTTAAGATATCAAATCGAAACTATATATCAATATTCGATATCGGATTCTGAAAGTATATATTTTTAAAACTATATATTCGTGTATTCGTCTGTATTTTGTAACGCTGAACCTATCAAACTATGTTATCTGAAACTGCATACCGAATCATAACTTGATATCAGCTCTGGCTGGATTTGGCACGCAGGCACATTGGGTATACAAGTATACATACATGTTTGGTGGTTACTTTCAAATAGAGATTACTTAGTTATTTTAAAATAGTTTTGCATAGATAAACATTGTATCATCGAACCGGAACTATACATTCAAGGACAACAGTGGTATATTTAAAAATATGCCGAAATACACAAGAAAGTATTTAAATTAAGTACCTTATACATATACGTTTAAGGTTTGAAATCCAACAAATAACCAACTATTGTTATTTCACTCACCCATCATCCTTTCAGTCGCGCGCGCGCTTCGGCCGTTCGTACCCCGTATTGCTAGGCGATACGGTTTAATATCGGTGTAAGATACGGATCCGAGCGTATCGCTACTATTCGCTAATATCGGGTTCCAAAAATATATAGTTTTTACTCGCCTCGATATCGGATATTACGATATTGATCTAATATACGATTCAATAATATACGCTTTGTATCGGCCACTCCTATGAAGTGACAGGCATCGAGTACATCAGAAAGTATCGATACCCAGTAAAGTATCGGAACAAAGTATCGAGTACGGTATCGAGTAGGTATCGCAACGCAAGTATCGATACTACTCAAGTATCGATACTTTTTGCGGATCCCTAACCACATCACTTAGACATTGAATTACTAAACATTTTTTGTTTGTAATTTACTCTGTCGATTGGCATTCATCACTGGCGGCCTGCATGCTCATTAATAAAAAGCGGAACCGAGTTTTTTTTATAGATTAATCTCGATTTTTTCGAAACCATGTTATAATAACGATAAACTGGCTAACTATATTTCCGGAACAATCTTTTGATATGAATGATACTCTTAATAATTATTTAATTATATTTTATTTGTAGGTAAAAAAAATACTTTTTTTTGCAAAACCCGGACCGGAAAGTACTTTACGTGGCTATAAAGTTTTAAAAAAGTACGCCACTGCAAGCGGAGCAAATGAAACTCAAAACAAACGGAGTCAAAATCCAACAGCTATCACTACGACAAACATTCGGCTACTTTAACTCAGATGTTTAACCTTAAGAATTGTGACATTGAACAACTTGCTAACTTTATAGGGCACACTCAGGCTATCCCCAGACAAAACTATAGATTACCTGATGACGCGTCTCAGACGGCCAAACTGTCCAAATTACTGTTGCTTATGGAGAGTGGCAAAGCAGACTGACTCCTATAAAGGCAAATGTTTGGATGACATAAACTTAGACTTAGAACAAGATTTACTAGAAAATGAAGAGGCCCACGATAATTTTGATGGTGATGAGGTAATAGAATACGACGCTGCGGTAGGACAAATAATAGCTCTGTCATAACTCCGAAGGGATTAAGCGATGTTACTAATGTAAAGAAAAAACGAAACCTTGTTCCTTGGACCACAGAACAGAAACATATAGTTAAAAAAATTGGCAGTCATACGAACTGCCGATAGAAGTGAAAACTTTTAACTCAGAATTTGATAGCTTACCTTGGAAACTACACGGGTGTAACTGGAGGGCGTGGCCTCGCCATCTTGGCATGGCCATCTAGAAATGCGTTAGCATTTCCCATTGGCTAACGTATTTCTAGATGGCCATGCCATGATGGCAAGGCCACGCCTTTCAGCATTTCCCATTGGCTGACGATTTCCTAACGAACAATAGTGCTGATACCGAATTATGTTCGTTATGTAATGGAACTGATCATCAACAACTTTATAGGTGTCCCACTTTTAAGTCACTGCCGGCTAAGGGTCGCTTTGAATTTATAAAATCAAAACGAGCTTGTGTGAATTGCTTAAGTTTGTCGCACACTGTTTCTCAGTGTAAATCTACTTTTACTTGTAAATCGTGTAGAAAATCGCATCATACCTTACTGCATTTGGGTAATGATTATACTCGTAGTGGCCACGATGCGCCGCCGACGAGCCCAGCTCTCGCGCGCCCCGCGCCTCCCGCTACGTCTTCTCCTGCGCTCCCGTCGGGAAAGGAAATTACCGCTTTGGTTGTTGATAGCATTACTGATCGTATGCCTCATGACTATGTTGATACTAAGATAGTGCGACATCTAACTAATTTACCTCTCGCTGATCCTTTGTGGCATATCCCGGGTGAGTTCGAGTTGGTCCTCGGCGCTCAGCTGTTTCCTTACTTGCTAGTAGGCGGCAGGGTGGTCGCTCCGCCCGCGCCTCCCGCTATCGAAACGGTGTTTTGATATATTTTAATGGGTGATATACCCACCGCTTCTAATAATAAAAATAATAATTATTTACCCGCTTCTTCTTTTCTAAATCTTACTTCCGCGACTTTTCTTACTTGTACTAGTGACGTGAAGGTACGCGACCGCTTCGATGACTCGCTCGACAAAACTTTTAATAAGTTTTGGGAGTCTGAAGAAATACCCGCCAAGGATTTTATTCCTGAAGAAACTCAATGTGAGGAGTTTTATACCTCCACTAATCCATGCGACTCTAAAGGCCGGGTGACACGAGGCTAGTAAATCAAGCTAGTGAGCCAAGCTAGTGCTGCCAAGCTAGTAAGCTAGTGACACTAGCTTCGTGTAGACGGAACTAGCTTCGTTTACAAGCTAGTAAGCTAGTGTGGAAGCTAGCAAGCTAGTGCCTCAAGCCAGGATAGTTTAATAGCTTGGGGTTCTATTTTTCAAGCTAGTAGGCGCCCCCCACCACCCGTTTTACTATCCTGGCTTCGTTACTAGCTTCGTGTCAACCGCGAAGCTAGCGAACCTAAGCTAGTGTGCAGTCGGAGAGCGTGGTGAGAGTGCGTGCAATTTGTTAAAATGCCGAAATTAGCGGACGAAATTAATTTAAAATTCGTTCAATTGTACAGAGAAGAGGAATGTTTGTGGAATGCAAGTATTCCATCTTACAAGGACAAGCAAATGCGAGACTCGTCACTAGAAAAAATACGCGACATACTAAATAAAGATGGAATAGAAATGTCGATAAAAGAGATTAAAAATAAAATTAAAAATCTAAGAGCTACATATTGTCAAGAATTAACAAAGATAGAAAAATCTGAGAGGTCTGGAGCAGGAACTGCAGAAGTCTATAAGCCAAAAATTATTTGGTTTGAGGAAATGCATAATTTCATAAAAAAGGTGCCAATGAAGAGAAAAACTTCGGTAAGTTATTTTAATATTATTTACTCTTTACAATTATTTACCTTAAAAGTACTTATTGAAATATTAATAATCGTCGGCATTTTTAATTTTTCTTGTAGTTTTGTCTGAATTAACGAATCATTCTTGCTTGCCATGGTACTGCTCCATCATTGTTGAAATATCTCTTAAATTTCTCCCTTTTTTCGATAGCTGACAGAGAAGAGTGGTTACTTCCCTGTCGACTGATACTGGGTAAACATAAATTTTCCATTCTCCATGAACCGGGAATAATGTTTCCCGCTTCAATGTCTTCTTGGTCGACATCACTACTAATGCAATAAGTGCTTTTTTGCTTTTTTCGTAACCAATTATGCAGAGCACATGATGCTAGTACAATTTTGTCTACTGTTTTTACGTCAACTGCGATTGGTCTTTGATAAACACGAAATCGGCTTGCCAATATGCCAAAGGCATTTTCTACAGTTCTTCTGGCTCTACTTAGCCGGTAGTTGTATACTTTTTCTTCATGTGTTAAATTGTCACCTGGGTACGGTTTCATAATATACGATTTTAATGGGAATGCAGCATCCGCCAAAATTACTCCGCCTTGTGGTAAAAGGTTATTTTCTAGTTGATTACATATGGAGCAATTCCTAAAAACACTTCCATCAGATGCCACTCCACAGGCGCCGACGTCAATATAAATGAAATTATAATCGTAATCAACAATAGCCATAAGAACAATACTGAATGTTTTTTTGTAATTAAAAAACAAACTTCCACTATTGCCAGGAGCTATGATTTGAACATGCTTCCCGTCGACGGCGCCATAACACGCTGGAAAGTTCCATTTCACTCTGAAACCATTTTCTATAGCTGCCCATTCTTCAGTTGTAGTTGGAATCTGTAACAATATTTTTAACAAATTTTTTATTTTCAGAACAATCAAGATTCTCCAAACAATAATAAAGATGACAACAGTGCAAGCAACAGTCAGTCATTAGAACCACCCGTAGCAGAAAATCTGTCAGAAAAGACAGTTGAAATGTCTCAACCTGCAAGCGAAATGTCGTCTATTCAATATAAAACTTCTAAATTTATTTCCCCCGGAAGTAACATTCCGCAATTTAAGAAACGGAAGGTTTCGCAAGTGAGTTCATTGATAAATGAAATTAAGGTGATTAAGGAGGATTTAAACAGTTCACGAGATTTTCAGGAACCAGAGCTGGATGAACATGAGATATTTGCAAAATATGTAGCAAGTCAGTTGAAAAAGCTTTCACCCGGACAGGCCATTTTAGCTAGGGATCAGATCAACGCAACACTATCCCGCTGTCGGATGTATGATTTAAACTTCGGAAATACTACATTTTCGTACCAGTCACCTATCAATTCTTCAGACTCCAATATGTCAACCACATTTTCTTACAATAGTTCTGCAGCAAGTCCACTCTACACTAATCCACCATCACAACTACAACAGACTGAGCAACGTGATGAACCCATCATCCATCCGCCACCACAGCAAGAGTTGGAGCAAGATGAAGATCCCATCTATCAAGCATTTCAAAATGCTTGATACATTTCTCGCCATTTATGTAGTGTAAACGTAAATTTTGTCGTCATTTATGATTTCTCATTTTGTAATTTAGAATTTAATCTCGCCATTTATGTAAGCGTAAAAGTACCTACTTTAATTTGAAATAAATAAAATTCTACATACCTGTATATCTTTCTTTAATGCCTTATAAATTTCACTGCAAACTTCTGGTATGAATCTAGATATAGTAGATCTTGAAACACGATACATGTGACTTAACTTCCTGTAATTGACACCAGATGATAGAAAATCTAGAGTTATTTCCAATTTTATTTTAGCCGGTATGGCTTCTCTCATATTAGTATTTAATTTTTGTATTTGTGGTCCCACTAGATTCAGTAAATTGTCAAAAATATTAGGTGTCATTCGCAAAATACTCTTGAATTCGCCGGAATCCTCAGATCGCAGTTCTTTTAAAAGTGATGCAGATGCTCCATGACTATGTCTTCTTAAGATCCAGGGTCTTGTCCAAGTACGCTTTTCTTCTAGCAGAGCTAATATTTCATCTAGCGCATGTTGACACAACTTCCGAATTAACTTTCTTAGTAGAATTGCTTTTCTCTTACGCACACTGTTCATTTTTACGTATACGTGTTATCAGGTTAAGCACAACTCACTACTGACTTGACTAGCTTGAAATTTCCTAGCTTCGTGTAGACAGCACTAGCTTGGTTACAATCCAGGCTAGTAGGTAAGCTAGAAACCAAGCTAGTGACCCCATACTAGCTTACTATCCTAGCTTCAAAATACTAGCCTCGTGTCACCCGGCCTTAAGGACGTAAAATAGTATTGGAAAGCCCAAACGCATCATCAGCCACGAGATAAAACGGCACTCGTCGCGCGGCTTTCGTAGTGACTGGTTGTGTATCGCCGGTGTTAAATAAATTCACATTCATCTCATTGTACGTTCCGAGTTGAGTTCGCGGCTCTGTCTGGGTTTCTCAAACAACCGCTGCAATGGAGTCGAACCTGCCAGATAAAAGTCAGGAGGACCACGACTTTGAGATGGACACACCACGTATGTCGAAGAGAACGCGAGATGAGATTTCATCTGACGAGGGCTGGAACACGGTTGAAAAGGGACGAAAGATCAGCAGAACAAATGGTCAAGGCGAATTCGAGGAAATATGTCAGGTAGGAGTGACTTCCGATAATATTCTACCTAAACAGTTTGCTTTAGCACGACTGTTAAAAGACAACAAAATCAAGAATATTAGTCGCGTTAAATATGTACACTCGTACAAAATGATTATATCGTTTGATGATGTTGATAGCGCAGAGACATTTATAAAATGTCAGGCCTTTGTTGACATTGGGTGGAGAAGTCAGAAAACATCAGAGGTCGGTATATCTTTTGGAGTAATTAAAGACATTGATTTAGGTGAGCGTCAGAACCGCTGGACCAAGTCTGATTTTTTATGTTTGATAACCATCAAATTTTAGTACCTTTTTGGTACTATTTGGTACCTTAGTTCAAATAATTAGTACCTCGATGAGCAGTGAAAAAACATGAAAAGAAAGTGGGCAGCCATTCTGACGTCAGGTTGGCTGGACCACATCTATTTCACATAGTTAGAGACAAAATTACGGAATTATTTCTTTGCAATTATTTAGTACCTTTTTGGTACCTTACATTTTTATTTCATATTTAATTGTATAGTGTCCCTGGAAAAAATATGGATGATTTTTATTTCAGCATGTATACCTATTACATGTATTTAGTAAATATATACTTATTTGTACCCCATAAACCTAGCGGTAAGTTTCCCATATCTGTTAACATAAATTTCAGTTTTTTTTAGGTAAATATTATACAGGGTGACTGATGGGATCGAACAATCCGCTGTATCTCATAGAACAAAATTAACAACTTTTGTGCTATGACTTAGGTATATGAATCGTAGAAAAAAGTTTTTTTTTGCCCTCGATCAATATTTTTTATTCGAATTTTCAAAAGTCGTGACACAAATGTTTGTTCGGTCGTCATCTACATAACTAGCCTTTTAGGGCTATTACGCACTGTCGACTAGTCGCCGGCGACTCAGTTGTCGACGACTGTAATATTGTATAGTTTAAATAGGTGTTTACGCACTAGTCACCGGTTGCCCGGGCGACTCGCCGCGCAGTGGCGACGCACAGGCAACTGCCGGTCGCCGGCG
This sequence comes from Ectropis crepuscularia, assembly GCA_963693475.1. Classification (NCBI taxonomy): domain Eukaryota; kingdom Metazoa; phylum Arthropoda; class Insecta; order Lepidoptera; family Geometridae; genus Ectropis; species Ectropis crepuscularia. The sequence continues at coordinate 11,207,108 of OY856368.1, read as the reverse complement.
ACCAATAGGAGCACGGTTTCAAATGAAAGCATTCACACTGCGAGCAACTGTCGTGACGACCGGACGGCCGCGCACAATAAGTTTTGACACGGATAAATTTATATCGGAAATACAATCCCGAAAAGCTATTTGGGATTTACAAAGTGAGGAATATGCTAATCGGGATTTGAAGAAAAAACAGTGGGAAGAAATAGTGGAGTTATTTGGAGGTGAAGAATCAATCAGACGAACAAAAAAAACTCAGGTAAGTAAGAAATGCCATTTATTTTTTATTAATTAATACTGCTCATCTGCCAAGATAATTGACCCTCAGTTGTAAACTGAGGGTCAATTATTTTATAAAGGTTACAATGTAAAGTAATCAGCAAATACATATCTGTATGATGCACCACGTCGCGTAGCTCTTTGGAAACCGTTTGGGACTTCTTCAAAGCCAGGAATGCTCAGGGTATCTTCAAATTTATATCCGTCTCTTTCTCGGACATAGTTGTGAAGAGCGCAACATGTTTTGATGATGCATGATACTAGATCTAAATTCACGTTGATAGGTCTGTGAAAAATCTGCCACTTGTTTGCTAATATGCCGAATGAACATTGGCGTCGTGCACGAGAAAGCCTATAATTAAATATTTTTTTCTTTGCTGTTAAATTTGATCCACCGAACGGTCGCATAATTTTGTCAGTTTGTCCAAATGCTTCGTCACCCACAATAACAAACGGTACTGGTATAGGGTTTGTCGATGAAATGGGCTTAGGTTCGGGTGTTTGCAAATCATTGTTCATTAGCTTTTGATAAAACGTTGAATTTGTAAAAATAGTTGAATCGCAATCCTTTCCATAGGAACCAACGTCTATGTATATGAAATTATAGTCAGAGTCACAAATGGCAAGCAAAATTACAGAAAAGAAGTGTTTGTAATTATAACACAATGATCCACTGTTGTATGGTTTTATAATTCTTACATGCTTACCATCTACGGTACTTATGCAATTTGGAAAATTGGCCCATAAATGAAAATCTTTTGCGATTTTTAACCAATTTTCTTTTGTCGGTTGGGGTAAACACATGTCTTTTAGTACAACCCCTATAAAATGACAAACTTCTCTTATTATTTCAGCTATAGTTGAAATCCCAAGTCTGTATGAGTAATGTAAATCTACAAATTTACAACCGCTTCCAAGATATCTGGAATTAAAAAATAATTTAAATGTATACATTATTTAAAAATGGAAAAATATAAGAAGCTGCTTTTCGCGAGAAGTACGAAGATTAAAAAATACTAAAAGCGGATCTGCTGCTTCCCATAAAACTCCCTATATTTATTATAATCAGCTGTTATTTTTGAAGAATACCGTTGGTAATTTTAACACAGAGAGTAACATTGCTGAACAAGAACATTTGACAAATGATCAAGAACCTTTAGGACCTTACTCGAGAGAAAATATAGTCGGAAGAAAAAAGAAAGAAACGTCAAGATGATGGCACAAGCGAACTGTTAACCACATGAAACAAGTGTATTGAAACTCGCAAAAATAAGGAGGATATTTTGAAACAAGATGAGGACAGAATGTTCCTGATGTCCCTATTATCATCATTTAGGGCAATTCCGGAGCACAAAAAGTCAGCTGCGAAAATTCAATTTATAAGTGTAATCGAATCATTCCGATCCTCTACTCTCAAAATAATATATATCCAAACACAATGTGGCGAAATTTTAATGAGTACGAGTATGAGCGTGGTTTCTTCACACCGGAGGCCGGGCGTTCAACAGCACCAAGTCAACAATCACGCCCTGAAGCACAACATTATTATACGCTACCAACTTCAACTCCTTCAGAACGTGAACGCCCAGAGTCGCGATTTTCTACTGTCACTTCAAATACCTCGCAAGATTCTGACATTTTGGATCTATTTTGAATATTTCCTTTTGTTGTGCTTTCGTTTATAATATTGATTACATTAAGTACTTTAAAAAAATAAATGTTTTATAATTATTTACCGTATATTTTTAAATTATGTCATCGAAGAGTAGACTTACAGATAGTGCCATCCACGAAGACGCGCCCCACTCTTTGTTCAAATGCATGTGTGCTATCTTCTGCATGTGTTAAACATCTGTCGATACACGCTAATTATCGATGAATGCAAACGCACACTAATAGAAATTGACTAATCAGGAAAGAGTATTATGAACAGCACGAAAGATGCTATATTTAAATTTAATCGCGCGTCTTCGTGGATGGCATTATCTGTAACTCTAAACACACTCCCGGACACATCTATCGGCCCACCTTGAGTTTTAAGTTTTGACTGGAGACCAGCTTAAAATAAATGTTAGGAGGAGCAATAAGTTTTTGCAGGTGTGAAGCTGATTTACTGGCCATCGTTTTCGTAAAAAACTGCATACAAACTTATTGCACCACTTAACATTTATTTTTAGCTAGGGATTGTCAACACTTTAAACACTAGGTTTGGCCGATAGATGTGTCCGGGAATGTAATGTAAATTGTGTTAAAATCCCGAAAAAAATAAATGTTAGGAATTAATTTTATTTGAATTGTCACTTACCTTAGTGTTATAAAAAGTTTTTCTTCCGGAGAAATACATGGTCGCATATTTGTATCTATGCCAGTTATATGTGGTTTTAGAAGACACAATAAGTAATCAAACGAACTCACAGACATTCTTGCATAATTAAAAAATTTACGAGGATATTTTCTAACGTCTTCATAAAATATTTTAAACATTCCCTTTGACCTCCGTTCTTCTAACAAAGGATGCACCCAATACTCTTTTGATTTTTTTTTATTTTTCTTTCTTTTTATAATTAGTAGCGCCGCTACTATTGCAAGTTCTTCAACGTCCATTCTGCACGAATGTACTTGGAATACTGTCGCTCGGCTCGGTCTCCGGCCCTAGTTTCCCATGTTTCGGTCGCCGAGGGACTGAGTCGCCGGCGACTAGTCGACAGTGCGTAATAGCCCTAAGGTATTGTAGTTGTGTCTTGTAAACATATTTGTATACCTAGTTCATTACAAAAATCACAGAATAATTATTTAAAAAAAACTTATTTTATGTAACATGCTCCCTCTGAGTAAGTAGCATTAGTATTAAATCATAAGATCTTATTGTAATTACCCATTTTCGCCTGTAAAGAAATTTATTATTTATTTACGTATTTTTATTATTTTTATTTATTATTAGTAGTATGACAATATTATAATAAATCTATATAATAAAATAATAAAATAGTCGTGTAAAGCTGTACTGCAACACACCGGTGCGGCGCAACACAAACATCTGTGTTTCAAAATGATGAAACGCCAGTGCGGCCGTACACCCTAGGTGTGTTTTATCGTTTTTTTTATTAAAAAATAAGGTAGGTAAGTCATGCATGGTGTTTTCTGTTCACCTGATAGTATATACTGTACCTATATATGTAATACGAGACAATACCTCTAACGCCAGATTTTTTTTTTATAACGTAACGCCAAGCGTACAACATGCGAGGCGTGTTTGTTCGTTTTCATAATTACGTTGTTTTTAATCACGTCTTCATTTATATTTTTTGTTTATTTGACTAAGTTTATTGTTCAGTTTGGTTTTTCGTAAAAACAAAAAACGATCGAATTACTTATATATGAAAACTGCTTCTCAAGTTTTTGTAGGAATCAATTCGTGAGCCAACCATTTCATTTCTAAGAAGGTAGGAGTTGGAGATACCTGGAGATTTGCTAGGATAAAACGATATTTTTCACAACATAAAACCTAGTTAGATCGATTTATCGCCTTCGAAATCACCTTCTTGTTAAATTTCATGAATATTGTTAGAGCTATTATCGAGATTCAGATTAAATATAAGTACCTATATGTCAACGTAAAATTCATCACGGTCAAATCAAACCGTTTGCAATATAACGCGTGAGATTATAATCTTACGACACGCTAAGTATATTATGAACTAACGTACCTAGGTTAGTTCACAATATAGCGTCGTTATATTATAATGTGACATAATTAAACAAGAATTGCTCGTTTACAGGTATTAGGTAGGTAGATGAGCAATAGAGTTCTACTATTCGAATGGAGTCCAAGAGACCTTCCAGGACTGAGTCCGTGAGGCCTACATAAGCTTGTCCATCGATAAAAAGTCGAGAACCTAGATAAATGACTGCATGATCAATTGTGCAGCCTTACGTTTTGTGGACAGTAGATGCCCAACTCAGGATCAACCAAGTAAACTCACATGCAAATATAGCAAATAACAAGTCGCAGCGGTCAACACTGGGGGCTTAACAACATTGTTATGTTATTATCAATCCTGGATAGGTATGTGTGCAAAGTTCCAAATCTATTCGTTTTGAAAGGGCCAAAAATCATGTTCAAAGGTACTATTACATAGTTTAAAACATATCAAACTAATAAAATTATGTTAAAAAAACGTAGGTAACTATCGCTAGAAAAGCAACATTTACCAAACTGCCCCAAAGTCAACTTAAAGTAAGTAATTTATTTTTGAAAAGAATCTAACGAATATGAAACACAAAGGATTCTAAGAAAAGAGCTATTAGTTATTGGTTCGGCGGTCACAACAAAGAATTTGGAGTCACAATATGCAATATTTTTGAATAGGTACATTTGTTTACAAAGAATTCGTATGCAATAAAAATGAAACATAATCATTGTTCAGATTTTTTTAAACATGGACACATTTCGACATCCAAACAAAGGACGTAAAAGAAGCCGACAGCTGTGCCGACAGGCTGATAAGAAGTACAAGATTCTTTTCATAAACATCACTCTCGAACAAAAGTGCAAATACCTACACGACAGTAACCTAAACTATCGAATACTTACCTCCTGTTAACTGCAAACGAAAATACACCTATGCACACACACGGAGAGTTGTGAATGCCGTGCGCACCTTGTGCCTTGTCACTGGCGAAACGTGCTAAGGTTGTACGAAGTTTGATAAGGTCCAATTTATTTACATTATTTATTTTGTATTCAACTTACAATTTATTTATTTAGGATTTAATATAACAGGTTCTGGGATCAAGTCTATCTACTAATCTATAAATTACACAATTCATATTTTTTTAATAAAAATTAAGTGCAGAAAAGTACTCGAAAGTACTGCAAATTGCAATTTTCTTTATTGTGTATTCGAATGGTCTACCAAACAAAAACAACTATCAAAATAGTTTTTCGGTTAGCGGAGCAATCGCGCAACTTACATACAAAAAAAATCTGCCCAGAACCTCCTCTTTCTTTCTATAGATTTTTTTTAGGTACTTACGTATTATACGTACGTAATTGTAAATTGATACTGAAGTAAATATTAGTTTTACAATTAGTTTTTATACCGTAGTATAAATGAATCAATTAGTCTCATTCGATATCTACATGAATATTTGAAGAAGTCTGTCTTCAATAAAACAAATAATTTAAAGAATAATAAAACCCGACTAAAATGTAAACAACAGATAAACACTACAAAGACCGAAACAAGATTGACAAAATAAAGTATGTACTAAAACATTACCACATTATAATAAGCTGATAGTCTATGTTATATCAATTACATTATGTTGGGTGGCAGGCGGCACCCATTTTTAATTATTTTTAATCGTTAGAAAATGTATGGGTCCCGCCTGCCACCAAACATAACGTAATTGATATAACATAGACTATGCTAAATGACCAAAATATGGAATCACAGAATCTGACTAACTGTAATATTATAAAAATTGACACAATGGCCAATAATTGTTTAAACTAATAGATCAGACAATAGAGAGGTATCACTATGTTTCAACAAAGAGAAAAAATATTCAAGGCCTCCCTAGCAACACTAAAACTAATATAACTAAGAATAATATGGAATCAAATAGTTTAAACATTTTGTATCAAAATATAAACCGATTTTTGGGCAAAATAGAAGAAATTGAAATGTATTTACAATGTACAAGTAAACTTGATGTTGTATGTTACACTGAAACCTGGTTGTCTATACTCGATATGAACTTTTCTCTCAATAATTATGAGATAGGTAGCATTTTCCACAGGAAAAAAGGTCTTGGAGGAGGGTGTATCATTTTTGTGAAAAGAAATTTAAAATTCAAATCACGCAAAGACATTGAAAAACTCAGTGTTGAAAATCATTGTGAACTAGCGTGTATAGAGTTTGAGGCGTCTATTATTTTGTGTGTGTACAAACCTCCTAAGGCTAATTTTGAGACCTTCTTAGCAGTATTGGAAGAAGCTTTGTGCAAGATGTCTAAAAGAGGCAAGCAAATGGTTATGTGCGGTGACTTCAACACCAATACTCTCATAGATTCATCTGTGAAAGGTAAAATGATTTCGTTGTGCCAATCTTTTAACTTGTCGGAAGTATTCGTTGCGCCAACTAGGGTTGCGGTAACTAAAAAGGGCATATCAGCTACTTGCATTGATAATTTTTTTGTTGATTGCGAGTATTTTAACTCTGAGATTGTTAATTCGTTGCGATCAGATCACAAAGGCCTGAGAATCAGTATCCGCTCAAATATAATACGCAAAGAAGAAAACATACAAATTAGGCCCATTACACAAGATCGCGTTGAAAACCTAGCTAACGCGATTGACAAATATTTCCATAGTTTTGCTAGTGACTTGACATTAATTGACAATCCTAATAATAGTTATAACGCATTTTTTAATACATTTAGTAAGAATTTTAGTGACATTTTTCAATCCAAACAATTAAATATAAATAAAAAACCCAAATTCGCCGAATGGTCTACTACGGGGCTATTCATTAGTAGAAATAATTTATACAATTTATACAAATTAAGGACATACTGTACTGACATTTCCACAAAAAATTATGTAAAACAATATTCTATTATCTTTAAAAAAGCTTGTGTACAGGCAAAAGCTCTTCATATACGTGATAAAATCAAAAAATCTGACAATGTAATAAAAACAGCTTGGAAAGTGATCAATCAGGAAACTGGTAAATTTAAAACACGTGACAAACTGAGTAAAATAAAATACGACAACAAAATTATAACAAACACTACGGACATGGCTAATGCATTTGAATCGTATTTTACAAGCGTACCGCTGGAAACTACCAAACATATAACATCCTCCACATCACGAGCAGAAACCTTACTACAAGAAAATGTAGATTCTCCATTATCTACATTTGTTTTTCATGAAATTACTGCAGTAGCAATTCTAAAAACATTTAAAGAAATAAAAGTTAAAGGAACCGAAGACTTGTGGGGTCTTTCTACAAAAAGTATTGAAACAGTTTTAATAAAACTTGCTCCTTACCTGGCTACTTTATTTAACTCGTGTGTAAACAATGGAACTTTCCCGAATTTAATGAAGCACAGTAGAGTGTTGCCATTGTTTAAATCCGGTGAAAGAGATGATCCCGGTAACTATAGACCAGTCTCAATACTACCATGTATCAGCAAAATATTTGAAAAACTAATTTTAAGTCAACTTGTATCTTATTTTAATTCGAACAATTTATTACACAATCACCAATTTGAGTTTACGAAAGGACGATCCACAACAGATGCCGGATTAAAACTTAGTAGATACATTTTTAATGCGTGGGAAGATCACTGTGATGTAATAGGTGTGTTTTGCGATCTGTCAAGGGCATTTGACTGTGTGCAGCACAAGACTTTGTTGGCTAAATTGGCTTTCTATGGGGTATCGAAATCTGCTTTGGATCTCATATCATCCTACCTTAAGGATCGACTTCAGATAGTGGACATTGACGGAACAAAGTCAAAAGGATCTACTCTTAAGATGGGAGTTCCCCAGGGATCCATTCTAGGACCATTTTTGTTCCTAGTTTACGTTAACGATTTGTCTTACCTAGTAAAAAAACAAACTGACTCCGAAATTGTTATGTTTGCCGACGACACGTCTTTACTCTTTAAGACCAAGCGGGGTGTAGCAAACTTTACGGAAATTAATAATATTTTAAATATAATATGTCAATGGTTTGATGCGAACAATTTAGTCTTGAACCCAATAAAAACAAAATGCATAAAATTTTCTCTACCTAACGTACAAATATCGGATATTAAAATAGAAATAAAGGGAAAGATTATAGAACCCATTAATACCACAACTTTTTTAGGGATCACAATTGATTCTAAGCTGCAATGGGGTATGCATATAAAAAATCTAACTAATAGACTTAGCTCAGCGGCACATGCGGTTCGTCAAATTAGGAAAATAGCAGATGTTGCAACGGCTAGATTGGTGTACTACGGATATTTCCACAGTATTATGTCGTATGGTATATTGTTGTGGGGATCGGGCGCTGATATGAGCTCTGTTTTTATTTTACAAAAAGGGCAGTACGTGCAATCTACAATCTACCCACTAGGGAGTCACTCAGAGAGATATTTAAAAATATAAATATCTTAACTGTGCCTAGCTAAATGTATAACATTTACGAATGTATCATGTTTGTCAAGAAAATACTTATGAGAAATTTTCGGACCTAAACCCAAATACTCGCCATACACATAAAAATTGACTTTTCCTAAATGCAGATTGCAAAAAACCAATGCTTCCTTTATTGGAAATTGTGTACGATTTTACAACGTTATTCCGAAACAGCTGGCAGGTCTCAAAGGAAAAAAAATTAAAAATGCTATAAAGAGTCGTCTGTTAAGTAAAGCTTATTACTGTTCGGAGGACTTCATTCGTGACGAGAGACAATGGAAACGAGATGTAATTAATTTAAATAATGGATTGACATTTTAAATAATTAATTGTTGTATTAGGTAAGTACTTTATGTAATTTAATTTAAGCTAAGACATTACCTGACGATGCCCCTATACAGCTGAAATATTTGACAAGGCATCTTTACAGCCGCAAATAATTAATTATTGTTTTGAATATTATTTTTAAATTGTAATCACTAAAAGAAATTTAGAAAAATTGAATTGTATACTGTGACGCTACCACGTGATAACCATATCCTATGGTCTGAAATAAATGAATTGAATTGAATTGAACTATCAGCTTATAATGTAGTAATGTTTTAGTATGTACATACTTTATTTTGTCAATCTTGTTTCGGTCTTTGTAATGTTTATCTGTTGTTTATTTTAGTCGGGTTTTATTATTTTTTAAATTATTTGTTATATTGTGTACTTTTTAGTGTTTCTTTCGGCAGTCTCCAGTGAACGAAACCGTGTTGTTTTATTACCTTTGTAAATTAATCAAAAACATATTGGTGAGTATTCTTGAGGGCGTGTCAAACAAAACACAAATGAAATAACTAAGTACTTGTAACTAAGATTATTATTTTCGTTCGTGTTTTGATTAATACGTTATCAATAGCACCTATCAATCTTCTTTTAAAAACTTGTGTCATCTGAAGGCATTGCAAACAAATATTCGAATGATTGAATTAAAATGCTTGTAATTATTCCAAATGACATTGGAATAATACATACACAACATATATCGCACCCCCGGTGCGACACTGTCACTTTTGCAAAAAATGCAAAAATGAGTTAAATATCTAAAAATGATCCTAAAGCCCCCCTTTACTTAGTGCGACAACGTCACTTTTGTAGTACGCATAGTTTCCGTATGAGGGCGTGAGTGTCATTGCCGTTTTGGCGCAAATCACGCGTCCCTGGGAGCAACATCGTTTCATTGGTCAGTAGTGCGCGGTCCCCCCGCCAGTGCAAGTGTCTTGTGGAGCTACTCTGTTACTAAGGTAATTGTGACATAATATTTTTTTGATTCTGGAGCAATAGTGACCTAAGATACAGTTGTGACATTATTTCCCCAATATTTTATACATCTTTAAGTGTTTAGTTTTGTACTACAATGACCTTTGTTGATAAATGACTTTGTTTCTCCAATCTTTGCGTTTTTAATTAAATGTGTCACATAATTCACAAAAATCACGTGTTCTTAAACTAATGCTTTTCTTTGTACTACGAGAGCCAGTGTGACGTGTGACAAATAGGTCATAATAATATTGCTTGTTAAAGTGTCGTACATTTATTTATTAAAGCTCGAATTAGTTTTGGGTTAACTAGCATGTGGTGAATGTATGAACAATGTATTTATTTCGATATTTTTTATTTATTTTCAGTTGTTTCTTGAATTAAATAAGATGCTGTCTCGGGGAAAAAAACTGGTATTAATGACACATCTAACATCATCCGTTGAAAGAAATGATCCCGACGAATCTTCAGTTCCACCTTCTGAAATCAATCAAGATGGCAGTGATTCTGTTTTACCACCTGTAAACTTCCCACCAAGTAATGCTGTTATTGACGTCGAAAATTCAACAGAAGAACAAGAACCTGGATGTCCAACTGGTGACTACTCTGGTGCCGATTCAGGTGACAATTTCGAGCCTTCGTCTAGTTCGTCTTCATCATCAAATAGTTCCTCCACTTCAAGTAGTTCATCTAGTGATAGTAGCTCTGAGAATGAGACTGTTGATGACCAAGAACCGACATCATCACCAAAGAAAAGGGGTAGAAAACGTACTCGTAATCCTAATAGTTGGAAAAAAAACATTGCAAAAAAATTAAGGAATTCCGGTAATGAATATCGATCAGTTAAAACTGGCAAAAACGTTCAGGCTAGAAAAATTGGACCCTCTTGTTCCGATAAGTGCCGCCTTTCTTGCTCATCTAATTTTACCCAAGAAAAAAGAATTCAAATTTTCAATTGTTATTGGGAGCTAGGCAGCATAGAAAGACACCGTGATTTTTTGAATTCCTGCATCAGAACACTCGAAATTGCAAGCCGGCGTATTAACACGAATCGTCGGTACCCGAGACAAGGTAACTCTGCATTTTATTTACTCAATGATGGTCGGTCAGTTCGGGTTTGCAAATCGTTTTTAATCAACACTTTGGGTATTTCACCAAGAACTATACGAACTGTCATTGATGCTACAAAACTCAATGACGGTATCATTCCCGAGGACCAACGAGGCAAACACGGAAAACATTGCAAATTGGACAGTGAAATGATAAAAGCCGTCAAAGATCACATTGAATCTATTCCAAAAGTGGAAAGCCATTATCTGAGGGCAAACACAAGTAGGCTTTTTATTGACGGTGGCTTGACCATTGCAGAATTGCACAGAAACTATAAGGAAGTACAACAACAAAATAATAAGCCAGCTGTTAATTACGACGCTTATCAGCGAATTTTTAATCATGATTTTAATATTGGCTTTTTTAGGCCGAAGAAAGACCTTTGTGACCAATGCGTTGCATACGAAAATGCATCAGAAACAGAAAAAGTCAAATTATACGACAGCTACAAGGTTCACCAAGAAGAGAAGAGTTTGAGCAGGATTGAAAAAGATAGAGACATGAAATGTCAAGAATGCACAAAGATTGTATGTACCTACGACTTACAAGCAGTCTTGCCATGCCCTTTAGGAAATTCATCAGCTTTTTTTTATAAATCAAGGCTAAATTGTTACAATTTTACTATTTCCAATGCAAAACATAAGGAAACTACATGCTATTTTTGGCATGAAGGCTTAGGCAACAGAGGATCTATAGAAATAGGATCTTGTGTGTACTCCTATTTGTTAGAAGTTGCTAATAAGCATCCTGGCTGTGACATAATTTTTTATTCTGACAATTGCTGCGGGCAGCAAAAAAATAGATTTGTATTTGCGATGTACCATTTCGCAGTAACAAAATTAAACATAAATTCCATACAACATAACTTTTTGATACGTGGGCACACACAAAACGAAGGCGACACTGCGCATTCAGTGATCGAGAAAGCCATTACTAGAGCAAAAAAATCTGGTCCCATCTATATTCCTGAACAATACATATCCATAATACGCGGAGCGAAGAAGACAGGGAAACCATTTTTGGTGAGAGAAATGAACTACAGTGATTTCGTCGATCTTAAATCTTTGACAGATAGCATAAACTTTAACATGAGCAAAAATTTGAATGGGGATGCAATTAAAATAAGCGAAATTATGAGTATTAAGTTTATTAAAAATTGCGCCAATTATCAATATCGAACAACCTATAAGACTGAAAACTGGGAGGAGGCGAAAGCTATAATAGAACCAAATAGAAATAACTTACGTCGAGGTCGAGGCAATGTTACAAGCATAAACGAGGTCGTTTTGAAACCAGCGTATACCTCGAAGATTCCTATTACAGAACGCAAAAAGCGCGACCTTTTGAGTTTGATAGAAACAAACATAGTACCAAGATACTATGAAAAGTTCTTTAGAGATCTCATTTAATTTTATTAAACTATTAGATATTATAAGTGTTGAAAACAAATTTAATATTTTGTTACGTTACAAATGTATGTTTAATTGATGCTAATTGTTTTGAAGAATTTAGTAAGTGATTCCTTATACTACACACATAAGAATTATTATAGATATAGGTGATTTACTCGCTGTGATGTCATAAGTCTGATTAAACTTAGAATTCAGATAGTAACTAGATCTAAGAGCATTGGTTCTGAACCCAAAGTTATTTTTAATTTTAATTGTAAGTAAATATTAAATTAAGTTGTAACCGACTCTAAGATAAAAAGGGTATACGTACTTACCTAAAATTTTCTTTTAGTTCTAATAGGATTATTAAGTTTAGTAAGTTTTCAGTCTTATACTATTAACTTACTAATATTTTAAACAGTTCAAACATTTTCGTCAACCGGCGGGATTCGAACCCACATCATCCATAGTTCTAGCCACTCTACACACTCTTTACACTATTAACTTTTCATTACTTGATTTTTTATTCTTTTTGTACTACTCTTATGTAGAAATATTAAGAAGTACAAAGTTTCTTATGTTTATTTTGAAGAATTTTGACTTATTCTATTTCTTTCGTTAATAACAGTGCGTATTTGTGATTTAAAATAAAACTTAGTAAACAATTTGTTCTTGTTTTCTTTTAAACTCATTGCGACAAAACTACAGTTATATTTTTTCGTTAGAGCCACAACGTCACTTCTGAGGGAGTTGGAAGGATTAAATAATGATTATAGTATATTTTTTTCAATATACATTGATTAATATGTATTCAAAAGTAAAGTTAAAGGTTGACGTTGCAGTATGAGCTATTCATCTCATCTATATATTCTTAAGTCATTGTTTTGTGAGGTGTCAAAGTTTTAAATGCTTCTCCTGGTAAACTATGTTTTTGCATAAGTGACAGTGTCGCACCGGGGGTGCGATATGTACATATTTGTAATGGTCTTTAAATTCCCTTCATTTTGATACCCTACTCGATATGCTAGATAATATTTTTTGAAAAAAATTACAACTAGATTTCAGTTTCTGGTTATTGCCGCCATTCACATTACAATAATGCCACGATTTTACTGTTATGCCCCCCCGGCGTTCGTTCATACTTGCCAACTCGGGCAATCGGCTGGCGGGTGGCCCTATGATCTTTTCGCTGCCGGGAAACACGAACATAATACAGAACGAGTGACGGAGCCCACCTATTACGGGTGCCTCCGTATGAGTCATCGGTTGACGTTCACACCTAAGTAGTTTGTAACTAGCTGAAAATAAGGTCTAAAGTCAAACGAAACAGCACGGAGGGGCGCTTGGTGCATCACTTAGTAACAAGCTAGCAAGTAGCGAGACAGTCACTGACTGTCAGTCTGCTTCTAACATTTCTTGTGCACGGTTGCTTTTATCATGTCTTCCAACGACGTCGACGAAGTGTTTGAAAATCTTTCTGCGATGTTTGCTGATTCAGAGTGAGTAATAACTTTAGTATTTTGTTGTAGTCAAACCAATAATCTGCTATGCTACTATATAATGTATAACTCATAGGGAAGAAGAGGACATTGCTTGTTCTTCTTCCTCTTCATCTGACGACGAATCTGAGGCAGAGCAAGATGATAGGCGCCGGGAGGACCCTGACTGGACGGAGACCGGTCAGCTTCATACATATCCTTTTACCAACATTGGTAATATGAACATTGGGGTAGCAGATACCCCAATTGATTTTTTTGATCTTTTTTTTAACGCCACATTTATGGGAATTTTAGTAACAAGTATAAATAGTCATGCACTTCAAGTTCTATTGGAGAGCAGCCACAGTCAGAGTAGAATTACTCAGTGGCATGACACCAACGTGGACGAAATTCGCATATTCCTTGGTTTGCTTTTTCATATGGGAACGATAAAACTAAACCGTATTAATGATTACTGGAAGAAAGATATTTTATACAATCTTATGTTCTCCAAATTCATGAGTCGCGACCGATTTTTGCTCATTTTACGAAATTTAAGTTTTCAAGATTCAACTGGTAATTACAATAGCTCAGACCCGAACCGATTTGTTAAACCTATTTTTCTTTTTTTTAACCGTGTTATGAAGTCTTTAGTAACACCTCCGAAAAATTTAACAATTGACGAAAGTGTTGTATTGTGGCGCGGGCGTTTGAAGATCAGACAGTATATTAAAGGCAAAAGACATAAATATGGCGTTAAATTATATGTACTCACAGATACAAACGGTATTACGCAGGAAATGCATATGTATTGTGGGTCAAACGATGTAGATTTGCAAAGGTAAAGGTCATGCCGATAAAGTCGTAATGATGTTAATGGAAGATTATCTCAACCTAGGACATTCTCTTTACATGGATAACTTTTATAATAGTGTTACACTTGCCGAAAAATTATTAGACAATAAAACTTATGTCACGGGTACTCTTAGAGCCAATAGAGCCAGAAATCCGCACATTGTAACAAAGGCAAAGATTAGTAAAGGTTCTTGTATAAGCAGATATAATTCACGCGGTGTTATTGTTAGTAATTATAGAGATAAAAGAAACGTTTTAATGATTTCTACAGAGCATACCTCTGATTTTGTTGAATTCACTAACCGACGCGGACAGAATCTTCGTAAACCTAACGTAATTCTTCAATACAATAAGTATATGAAAGGTGTTGATAGAAAAGATCAAATGTTATCGTATTACCCTTGCTATGATAAATCAACTAGGTGGTATAAGAAAATTATAGTTCATGTTATGCAGACCATGGTATTAAATGCATTTAAATTGTTTAATGAACACATGAAACGGCAACCAATTGGCACACCAAAACCCATGTCATTTCACGACTTTCGAGTAGATATCATAAAAAAATTAATACGAGCTGAAGAACATACCGACAGACAAACATCACCTTCCATTTCACAAATTAAAACCTCTAATGGGGGAACAATACATTTACCAGAAGGGCTTCCCAAAAATGAAAACGGCAGAACTAAAAGAAAAGATTGCCGTCACTGCTTAGAAACGCGACAAATAAGAAAAGCCACCTTGTTTTACTGTCCTCTTTGTTTGAAAAAGCCCGGTTTATGTTTGACATGCTTTCGAAATTATCATAAATACTAGAATATTCATAATTTAAGTGTAATTATTTGATTAAACCTAATTTTCATAATTTTACAGACAATTTTTATCAACGCCTGTCATGTACAAATTTGTATACCTACTTATTTTCCCTGTAACAACCTAATCACTGTAACTTTAAATAGTAATCTGTTGACTAACAATTATGTGTGTCATTTCTTGTTACCTTTGTGTCTGTAAGTTTGTATATTCATTATTTTTTGTTGATTTTATAATCGTGTTTATTTACTTTTTGTTTTTAATTCGTTACCAACGTGTTGGTAACGAATTATTTTATTTTTGTTGATTTTATTTACTGTTGATTTTATAATCATATTTACTGGTGTGGGTATTTCATTATAGTTTAAGTTTTTATTTTATGTGTAATCCTCTATTATTTTAGATATAATCTTGATTGTTTTATATTTGGTGAAGAAAATCAAAATCATTGCTCAAAAAGCGTATATTTTGCTTCCTCCTTCAGAGGCCACACAGCTAGTCAATTTCTTTCAATATTTCCTAAAGTAAGCCATGCAATAACATAATTTAATTTTCTTAACATTACAAAAGTGGTGGAGGGTACACAGTCAGGCAGTCGGTGCCCACAGAGGCGTGCGGGCGGGGAGTGGGCACGTTTTTCCTCCTTCAGAGGCTACAAAACTAGTCAATTTCTTCCAATATTTCGTAAAGTTCCATCAAATAATATAATTTAAAGTATTTTACTAAAAGTTTTTTTTTTTTTTTTTCTAAATAATATTTCATTATTGAAATTTTTAGTTTTATTTGAGTCCTGGGTACCGATTCTAAAACCATTCGGTTGCATCCGACACGGAATCTCATCTCTCGGTCTTTGTCTTATCTGTTTAGCATGACAAAGACCGAGAGATGAGATTCCGTGTCGGATGCAACCGAATGGTTTCAGAATAGCTACCCTGGTTTGATTTTGGAGTTTTCCACAGATCTCACCGATATCTACAAAACTCCAAGAGAGTTCTTGGAACTTCATCTTTAGATCCTGGATATAACGTAACAAGAGAGTGCTTGTCAAGACTATTCAAACGAGTCATTAACTCGACGGTTTTATCTTGTATAGTTTAGGAGTTCCCATCACCACCTTCCGACTCCATCTTGAGATCAGCTTCGTAGTACCATATTATTGCATTGTCACCAAAGTTACGTAAGTAAACCGAATTTCAACCTAATCTAACGAAAGGAAGTGGTTCTAATCTTCTAATTCAACTCGCAAGATTTGTCCCATACTAACAGGGCAAGGTAAAAGCTTATAAAAAACATTATTTCATTTTCATTACTTTATTTTTGATTTTTTCCCTATACCTTTGCCTTTGCCTGTCGAAGGCTCAGGAGCCGACCGTTTCAAAGTCGGCTCCAGTGCGGCATCGTTCATCTTCGTACGGCTGTCTACGGTTACTTGGGACTTGGCCTCTTTTAATAAGGAGGCCAGGTCCAGGAGAGCCGCGGTCTCACAATGTGCCTCCGGAGGTGCCCAAACGCTCGGATTCGTGTCTTCGTCTTGGTTGCTGTTTAAATAATATTTTTTTAGATAAGTATGTGTATTTTACACTTTTTAAAGTTCGGAAAAAGTCAAAATAAATGTTTATAGTATGCGTTGTATAGTTGCAACCATGGTCGTATACAAAAAGTCGGACGTAGTCTCGCTAAAACAAAAACTGTGTCACTAGAGTCGGCCATATTTTCACGTATGCGTTGTCAGGTTGGCACTGATAGTTTTTGACAAGTTTGCGCGTGTAATGACCTACTGAGGTGTGTATGTGAGCGTGTCAGCCTGTATGTGACAGCACACCCATGCATATTATGTGGCCGACTCTATGGGCGCAGTTTTTGTTTTAGCGAGACTACGTCCGACTTTTTTTATACGTCCATGGTTGCAACAAACACAATAAATCTTTTGATTGTAAGATTGAGCGTTTCGACCCGTTCTTCTCATAATTCCACACTCAAACCTATTTACCTAAACACAGACATACCATACCTACTACCTATTTACGAGACTAACAACGAACACGTCGAAACTGATTAAACTACTTATGTAAGAAAAATCCCGACTAATTATCAAAGAAATCTTATACCTACACACCTAAACGAATTTATGGTACTCATTGTCACAATTAATTTGTACCTAGGTGTGTTTAACTAGGTTGGTAGTAAGCTACTATAGAAATAAACACAAATTCCACAATAATTAAATATATTATATTGGTTCGGGTTAAAAGTTTCAAAAAATGTACTCACGTTAATTCATCTCGACTAGTTCTTGCCATTATAATTTAAGTGTTTAGGAAATTTTTATTGTTATTGAAATTTAACTTAAAATCACTATTCAACACACAAAACACTCAATATTATTAGATGTTATAACGGGACTGGACGACTGGAGAGTCAGGAGACGGTAGGTATATACAGTGACCAAGTCGGCTTCAGTGTTGCCGTATAAAAAAACAGTACTATTTTGGAGGCAAAGTGAAGAAAATTTGCCGTATTTATAAACAATCAGTTTAGTTACATTCAATTTTCACCATAAAATAACTATCTAACTTGTATTGATAATATTTATGTACTTTTATATTTTGACGACTATATTATCAAATGAAGTAAATCTATTAAAATACGGAATGTTATTACAATTTTCAATCAATATAATCGTCAATTTTTAACACTATGAGCTGGTTTGAAGGGCAATGTATTTTTATAGTTTAGAGTGACAAGACGCGTAAGACATGTACCTGAAGGTAAACAACACGCCTGCCCATAACAGCACATGCAGCTGCATGCATTGGAACACGAATAGTCCAAATAATTACCTAGCACTGCACTGCGCTTGTCACCTAGGGAGAGGAGGAACCGCGGCGATCCCTAGCTGCGGTCATGGGGGCGGACTTGTCATCTTACCAAAGATGCTTGACAATGAGAGGTCGTAGTAGGCGGTGGTCTCTTTCTGCGAGACAGTCCAGTCGCGAAGGGAGGCCGACGAGCGAGAAAGGGAGATGGATCTTCTTGCTTCTCCGAAGGAGAAAGAAGGAAGCGGACACGGGGGCGAGCCACTCGAGCTCACACCCCGTCTCCACTTGGAGGGCCTGGGGCGTCGGGTGTTTAGGACCACTCGGCACCCCACTTAGGCATAGGCCCTCCCGATGCGGTGACGCACCACTGGTTTCTGGTGCGTCACTGGAGCCAAATGCGGGGGCCACGTCACCCAGCGAGGTGGGCCCGCATGGGCCGCTGGTAGGTCAGAGTCGTCGGAGGGAGTTCGAAGAGTGACCCCACGACTTTGACCCACAGCTATGCCGGAGAAACCTGTGGGGGTTTTAGTCGGTAGGGGCACCACTTTTAGTGGTGTCGAGCCCGACACACCTGCCGTGACCCTACACGGTGGACGGTGCGTCAATGCATTTCCCCCACACAAAAAAAAAAAAAAAAAGGTAATGTAATTAATTATATAAAAACTCGACCAAATCCCACCGGTGTTTTACCCACCATATTGATTTGATGGTCAATTAGTTTTCTTAGCCATATCGCCTTTATTTCTTAAATATTTTTACAAAAACGATCAGAATCGAAGTTTTTTGCAGTTATTTCCATAAATATTGATTGTACGATAAAATATAGTAGACAATCAAATCAGCAACAACTTTGATTCCCATCCTTTTTGTAAAAAAAAATGAAAAATAATAAAGATATGGCTAAAAAGAGTTTGACCTTCAAGACAATAAATATGGCGGCTAACGCACCGGTTGAATTTGGTCGAGTTTTTGGATTTTAGCTATTTATGACAAAGGCGTAAAAAAAAATCTGACTATCATCAATTCCAGGTTAAAGTTTAACCCGACTGGGATAATAAAAAAAACTGTTGATTTCGAGATTTCTATGTTGAACTCTTCTGCTTGCTTATAATTTTTAAAAACAAAAAAACTGTATTTGCTCATTTATTTATTGCTTTTTTGTAGATCGTATATTTTGCGTTCGATTTCGATTACGCGATACTACATCGTACAAGAGCCAAAAGGAGCATAATATAGATACGATTTAAATCAACACTGTCAAATATCGGTTGGCAACTCTGGCAAATATCGCTAAGTTAGAATTTGGAATAAAAACGCCTCCAAAATATGCAAAATTATGAAATCAAAAATGAATATGATTTTCGTTATGACACATACATAACGTTTCGACACAATTTTGTAGAAAATCAGTCTTTTTTTTTCTATATGAATTTTAAATCGTTGTGGTGTTTTGTTTATCTTGTCTATGGTGATTGATTGATTAGTTCAAGCAATTATAGACTCAATATTATTGCACTTTCGATTTAAA
The DNA here is from genome assembly GCA_963693475.1 of Ectropis crepuscularia. NCBI lineage: Eukaryota > Metazoa > Arthropoda > Insecta > Lepidoptera > Geometridae > Ectropis > Ectropis crepuscularia. Next base: position 11,187,342 of record OY856368.1, on the reverse strand, counting down.
ATCGCCGCCATCGACGGGCCACAAACGGGGATCGCTGCCGCAATAGGCAGTTCAATCGTTCGTCGTTCACTGGATCTAAGTCTTCATTCATTTTGAACTAACTACTAACTACAAACTTTTGAAGATAATTATTGTCGGAGAAAAATGTCGGAAGAAAGGTAAGTAAAGTTCCAATTCAGTAAGTGTTAAGTAATTAGCTAATTAATAGTTAGTTAATTAGTCTTCTGGGTTTTGTATTTAGCGACGAAACGTGAACAATAGAACTCAATCCTACACGGCCATGTCTGCCAACGGCCAACCTCGCCACTTCGCTTTTGTCTATTGCTTAAACTAGCTGCTTGGATTAAATTCCGCTTTCAGCTCAATAACATAAGTGCGGTGCCGGTCCCAAGCCCGGGTAAAGAGGGAGGGCACTAGGGGGGAGGGATGGGGTGAACGGTATTTCAAATCATCACTTGGTATGCCGTGCACAACATCCCGCCTCGCGGCTGCCCGTGGCCGGCGTGTTAGGTGGAGATTGAGGCCACCCGTGTGTTTCTCGGGCAGGCCCGCTCACCATCTACATGCGAAATACCGGGGGGAAGTAGCTCGGGCACCTGCTTTCACACAACACTGGCGCCCATCTAATGTAACAATATCTTAAGTTGCAGATTACTACAAAAAAACTAATTGAAATGGAAGGTACATGTAAAGAAATTGTTGTGCCATGCGATCCGGCTAGCGACCGGCGCTCTGCGGTGCCCGGGCTGCAGAGTGACAAATTTGTTACCGAAGGCGACGGCGGAGTGGAGTCCCAGGCTCTGTCGGCCGCTGCTGCTACTGGGGCCGCACCTGCGGCGAAGGAGACGGCTGCGCGAAAACATGGACCTGGGCCAGTGCAGAAGAGGAAGCGCCCTGGACAATCCAAGAGGAAGATGCTGCGACTTCGCCAGGAGAAGGCGCGCTCTGAAGCTGTGTTGGGCGCGGCAGGTACTGGGCGAGGTGGCAGTGGGGCTTCAATGCCTAGCTACACCTTGCCACACAAATCCGGTGGCAAAAACCACCGCAAAAATCAATCGGCCTATCTAAAAGAGGAGGCTGAAAGGGCAGATGCCATCAACCGCAGCTTGGTAGGTATCGCAAAGTTGTCTGGGTTGACGGAACTTGCACCGGCTGTCGCGGCATGCATGGACCGAATAAACCCAGTAGGTGCAGTCGTTGACGGGGTGGCGGGCCTGAGCACAGTGGTGACGCCCTCCCATTCGGTCCTTCCCGTCAGGGATAGTGTGCCGGGTGGTTGTGTGGCTGGATCCATAGATGTGACGGACCGCAAACCAAGCCAGCGGGTGCAGCTAGGGAACAATACGGCAAATGCCGAAATTATAAAAGACCTCGCAATGAGGAAAACACAAAAGTATAAGCCGACGACAACACAAGAGGTTGCAAAAGGTAGCGGCGGGGTCCTGCTCCCAAGTGCGCCTCTGCAGGCACCCTTCCATTTGGACAGGGTCGTCGGCGGGGTGCGCAAAGGATGCGATGGTACCTCAACCACACCGACTAGGACCGAAGTGATGTTTGAGGCCAAGGGAAGAAATAGTTCTGACGTGGAAGTAGCACGGGCAACTAAACGTCAACGAAGTTCTGACCAGGTGTCACCGAGCCTCGCCGCAGCCGACAAAAAACTTTGCCTGGCCAGCGGGTCCGCTGATGACGTTGCGGGGTTGGGTGAAACTGGCGGAACTTTAACCGGAGGGGAGGGGCAGCAGGAGGTGTCGTATGCCAGTGCCGTCAAACGGTACCGTGTGGTGGTACAAGATCGTAATGGCATCATGATGGACAATCCTAAAGCTACTCTGCTCCGGAAGTCAATTGACAAAGCACAATACGACCTCTTCAAAGCGAATAGGGCGGTGCCAAAGAACAAGAGAAGGCTACCGGTGTTTGGACAGCGCCTGGCCAGGCTGCTTCACGGGTGCCTAAAAATAACACCCTGTGACGACTTCTCACTTGAGTGGCTTGTTTCGACTCTCGAAAAGATGCCGCCTTTGTGGGAGGGTTCCGGGGGTTTCCAAGTGATACCCGAAAGCGAGTTGCCCAGGTACCACACAGGGATCATCTACGTACCGGATTTCAACGAAGAAAGGGATGACCTCGAGAGATGGCCGTTCATCTTGAGAGAATTTCTTTCGGAGTTGAACACATCCTACAACATAGAAGGCTGGCCGGTCTTCAAACATATAGTACGACAGAAAGGCCAGACCTTCAATCATATGATTGAAGTGATACTATATACTAGTGATGATAGTATATACTAGTGATGGGTATTCCGGCAGTAGAGGTAGAAAACTTAAAAAAAACGAATAACCGCCTGCACTACACTACTGGCTCGGTGTACGTCAAAATCAAAGAGAATAAGATCGGGGTACCAGCGAGACCAAAGGCAGAGGCTGGGAGGGTCGCCAGCGCCGCAAAAAGCGGTGAAGGCACTTCCTCTGTGGTCGTAACCAGTGCGGAAGCGGTACCCCTTGAAGATAAGGACTGGACTAGGGAGGAAGTCGACCGTCTTCTGGAAGTGAGTGATGAGGGCGAGGAGGATATCACAGGCGATATAATGGGCCTGACAATCTTCTCGCCCCTGTCACTCATGGACATGGAGCGGGACGGCGCTGACTCAGTCCACTCCCTACACAATTAGTATAGTTTAGGAGCAGTCACTTTTTTGTTTTAAAAATGGCCCTAAAGAATGCAAACAATAATAAAGATAAAACCAACAATCATAACTACAATACAGCTAGGGATTCAGAATCGCTAGGAAATGAGAGCACAGTCTCAATAGATATTATACAAACTAACGTCCAACACAGTATCACAGGCTCCAACACCCTGCGAAGGACGCTGGAAGAACAACCTAACACGATAGCACTGGTCCAGGAACCATACATTCAAACAAACAAAAATAAATTCATACATTCACCAAACATCATTTCATTCAAAAAAATTGTACAGTACAAACGCATTGTAAATTGCTCTGTAAATTTTAATCATAAACTTAGTCAAAAGTGACTGATATTGTGTACAGTTTGTGTTAGTGCATTCAAGATACGCGATTTCATCTGTGCTTCCATTAATTATAACAAAAGAACGTGAATTTCGTGCGTAATTCAGTGAATTAATTACTTGTTTTGATCAAGTGACTATTGTTTCTCAAAATCTACCCCCTAACCTAAATAATAGTCGTTTACTCATATACAGCCACTGATCAATTTTTCTGAGCAAGTTGCACCCAGTCACTATAGCAGTTGATAAAATTGCTTGTTCACGCCTGACTAAATTACAATATCAATTAGTAGAAACTCGTCAACACATCGGACTTCATCAGTAATTCAAGAATTTAACTACTAATATAATATTGATCTGAAAATGAATTGCTCAGCTTGTAACAAGAATATAAGCACAAGCCGCCAGTTACAATGTTACCGCTGTAGCTCGAAATATCATGCCGAGTGCCTTAATCTGAAAAATGAGCAGTTCTATGCTTTATCAATTGAGCAGCGCTCCAGTTGGTCTTGTCCTTTATGCTGCAACGTCACAAATCGCAACAGACAAACTGAAAAAGACAATACGCCCGTTCGCAGTGCTAAAGAGTCTTTTGCTGATTTATCTATGAACATGTCCTTTGACACATCTGACCAGTCCGTGTTGCAGTCGTCTGTACTGTCGTGCTCCGCTCCCGGCGCCGCCGCCGGGCCCGCGGCGCAGCAGCCAGCTCGGGCGCCGCAGCCTGCCCCCGCGCCGCGGCCCACACTCACGCCGCAGCCTGCACTCGCACCTCAGCCATCACCTCAGCCGACCTCAGATTATAGTGTAGTTACTATGGAAAAGATCGGCGCGTTACTGGATCAGAAATTAAACAATAGTTTAGCTATTTTCATGCATGATTTTCGTAAGGCGCTAAAAGCCGATGTCAAAATTTTGGTGCGCGAAGAAATAGACGCCGCAGTAAATAGTCTGAAGGATGACTTCACCACTACGACTGACTTCATCTGTGAGGAGCAGTCTGCCATGAAACACGAGATTGAAGAGAAGACGCGTAACATAAAAGAACTAGAAAATCAAATCTCAATCTTACAAAATGAAACTAAAGTTTTACATTCGCGTGTATCCTCCATGGAGAGAATGACTCGAAGCCAAAACCTGGAAATCCAAGCTGTGCCGGAGGCCAGAAATGAAAACCCTATTGTGTTATTTAATAACCTCTGCAGAACCCTAAATTTAGATATTCAACAGGATCAGATTCACTCTTGCCGCAGAGTGGCTAAGATTAACTCTGCGTCCGACAGACCTAGAAACCTGCTGGTGACGCTCACTAATCCTCGTCTACGAGACACCGTTCTCTCAGCCTGCTATCGTTACAATAAAACACATAAAGGCGAACTGTTAAACTCCGTACACCTGGGCCTCACTTGCGAAAAACAGAGGATCTATGTCACTGAACATCTATCTCCGGAATGCAAGTCGCTGCACGCTGCTGCTAGAAAAGCGGCTAAAGAAAAAGGCTTCAAATACGTGTGGGTGAAATACGGCCGGGTCTATTTACGCAAAGATGACGGAGCAAGCTGCATTTTAGTCAAAAATCTAGATACCTTAAATAAATTATCTTAGTTATATAGTAGTAGATAAGTTTAGTTAACATTTTTAAGATTTTTAGTTAAATATTTTTGGCAAGCCTTTCATCATGATGTTAGTGTTTTATCAGAATGTAAATCGTATTAGGTCTAAGCCTAAATTAGATGAAGTTTTCCTGAATATTATGAACAGTAATTACGATATTATTTGTCTAACTGAAACTAATTTTAATGATACTATTTTTGATGGTGAATTTATAGATAACCGTTACAGTGTTATAAGACGCGACAGATACACGACTAATATTAAAAAAAATGATGGTGGGGGAGTATTGTTAGCTATCAAAAAGGATATTAACTTTGTACGACGATCTTCCTGGGAATCTAAGTATGAAGATATTTGGTTAACTATCATTCCTGAATGTGTAGATCACAAAAAGTTGAATATATGTCTGTGTTATCTACCATCTCATCTTAAAATTACAGATATGACTGATTTTTATAATAATGTCCAAAGAGTTATATTACAAGACCGAGACCGTGAGGAATACCTTTGTATTGGCGACTTTAACTCTCCATATATTTGTTGGTCTAAGCCTAATGACTCAGTGAATATGCTGCCAAGCAATCCCCGAGGCGAGAGATCAGAATTATTAATTGACAACATGACTATTTGTAAACTCTACCAATTTAATAATATACCCAACAGGTATGGTAGGTTCTTGGACCTTGTTCTGTGCACGTCAGATTCGTTACTGGTCTATGGGTCTGAGCCTCTTAGTAAACTCGACAGATATCACCCTTCTCTCGTTATTGATATAGAGTCTCTGAAATTAACCAAAAAGCCATTAAACTATTTAAAGCCTAAGAAAGAAAAACGGTTAAATTTTAATAAAAGCAATTATCAACGCATATGTTTTGATTTAGTTTCAGTTGACTGGCACAATACCCTAGACGTTGAGGATGTTGACTCTATGCTACGTATATTCTATTCTGAATTTAATAAAATACTAACCAGTCACACCCCGCTTACAAGGCCTTTCTCTGATGATTTACCGACCTGGTTCTCACCAGGGCTCAGAAGTAGCCTCAAAGAGAAGTCTAAGTATCATCACAGGTATAAAAGATTCAACAATCCTCGTGATTACGACACATACTCTATGTTACGTTTGAGATGCAGGAAACTCATTGAGGCCGATCACAAAAAATATCTTAATTCTATTGAAACTTCTATTGAAGATAATAATATCAAGCATTTCTGGCGCTATGTTAATGACAAAAAAGGTACCGACTCTATACCATCTACTATGTCATTTGGTAACATAACTTCATCCAAACCCAATGAAATATGTGAATTGTTTTCAGGCTATTTCAGCTCAGTATTTGAACCGACCGGCTCCATAGCCGACAGCAGTTCCTTCTCTAATCCCATGATTAATGTTTTAAGTAATGTTACTGTTACGAGTGCTGATATAATTCGTAACATCACTAAACTCGATATCAACAAGGGCGCAGGGCCCAGACAAGATTCCACCAGTAGTAATAAAAAATTGCAGTAAAGAGCTTTGTGCACCCCTTGTCATTATTTTCAATAAATCATTGCAGTCAGGCATTTTCCCCGCGATATGGAAAACGGCTCACATTGTGCCAATATTTAAATCTGGCGACCGATCGCGTTGTGAAAATTACCGCCCTATAAGTATACTTTCGTGTTTAGCTAAAATATTTGAATCTGTAGTTTATGATGTCCTCTTTTTTCATATATATCCAATTTTATCCCCCAGTCAACATGGATTTATTCGAAATAGATCAACCACCTCTAATCTTCTTGAGTACAAGAATTATCTATGCAGAGCTTTTGCTAATCGTACTCAAGTTGATTGTATTTATACTGATTTTGCAAAGGCATTTGATAAAGTCAACCATAAAATACTAATCACCAAATTAGCACAACATTTTGGGATACACGGTAACCTATTAAGATGGCTAGAGTCATATCTATTCAGACGGAATCAGCTTATTGCACTTAAGGGCTTTTTATCAGCTCCTGCAACCATAACATCCGGTGTACCCCAGGGTTCACACCTTGGACCTCTGCTTTTTGTCTCGTTTATTAATGATTTAGTTGACCATATTCATTGTCCTTGTTTGCTGTATGCTGATGACTTAAAAGTTTATTTCACTGTGAAAAGCACTAGTGACGCTGAAATACTACAAAATGATTTGTTGACATTTGTCAAATGGTGCCAAAAAAATCTTATGTTCTTGAACGTCAAAAAATGCTGCGTGATCTCATTCACTGCTAAACATAATACTGTTATCTTTGATTACAAACTCGAAAACCATATCTTAGAAAGAAAATCAGTAGTAAGGGATCTTGGTATCCTCTTTGATCAAAAATTAACTTTTCGTGACCATTATGAAAACATAATCAATAGAAGTAACAAATTGTTAGGTTTCGTTTCACGAACCTCAAAGAACTTTACTAATCCCTATTGTCTCATGTATCTTTACTTCGCTCTTGTACGCAGTATTTTAGAGTACAACGCAGTTATTTGGTCTCCATTCTATAAAGTTCATAGTAATCGTATCGAACGCGTCCAGTCTAAGTGTCTTAATATACTTTTTTACAGGCTCGGTATCCATCGTCAAGTACGCTCATATACCAATCGGTTAAAACATATTAATTTAGCATCTCTTGAAAATCGCCGCAAATACTCGGACTTTGTATGTCTTTTTAAAATCACTCACTCTTTAATTGATTCCCCTTCTCTCCTTTCTAGCATCAACATCAATATCTCTCCCAACTCACGCAGGTCTTTTGAAAATACATTTTCACTTAGTGTGTATAAGAACAATACTTCTCTATACAACCCCATTGTCAGAATGTGTCGCCAATACAATGATATCCTCAATAAACATCATCAATCTGTCGATATATTTGAATTTAATTTAGCCAAATTTAAGCGAAATATATTAGCCATTATTTAATTCCAGGGCAATTAAGCCTTAAACTCAACAAACATGTTATTAGCTCTACAAATTTTTTGTCATCGTAATAATATTTTTTAGCTCACGCTGTGTACACATATTTTAGGTATACGATTTGGAACTGAACCTATTATTTTATAAACTTGTTAATTTAATTTAATTGTATACTGTTTTGTGTACCTTAACAATAAATAAATAAAATAAATAAATAAACATACCTTTACCACGGCAAGGTAAGCGTACCCAAACATCTAAAAGCGTCGTTAGTAACACACTTGTGTACGGATGACCTAACGGTAGTAAGACTAGACATGGGCCTACAAGGTGCGCTCGGCTCCATTTTCCTAGCTTCATCATACTTCGATGGAGAACTAACTGCACCACCAACTGAACTAGAAGAACTATTGCAGTTCTGCGATACCGACAATATAGAATGTGTCATCGGCTGTGATTCAAACGCTCACTGTACTGTGTGGGGCTGCCCTGATACAAACGAGAGAGGCAAAGACTTTGCGCTCAGACACAACCTAAACATTTTAAATAAAGGAGCGGAGCCGACGTTTGTCACATCGTGGGCCAAAACCATTATAGATATCACGGCAGCAACATGTGGAATTGCCGAATTAATTAGCGATTGGCGTGTAGCGACGGATGAATATTCCGGCTCAGACCATCAAAGGATAAGGTTCAGCCTGAAGATAAGTAAACGTAAGCCACGGACTTACAGAAATCCGAAAAAGACTGATAAATGTATTTTCTCAGAAACACTCGAAAAAATTATGCTTGAAAATACTGAGGCAACCGATGATAAAGAGCTTACAACAAGCAAAATAGAAGAAACGGTAGACTTTCTAACCAAATCTTTAATGGAAAGTTATACATCTGCATGTCCTCTAAGGACCGAAAACACCAATACTTTGAACAAAAAAGATAGATGGTGGAACAAAGAACTCGGCAAACTGAGAAAAAAAGCAAGACACTATTTTAATAGAGCCAGAAACACCAACCAAGACCTGGACTGGCAGGGATATAAAAAAATCTCGACACATGTTGAAAATAGAAATAATCAAAAGCAAGAAAAACATGTGGCGCAAATACAGCAGCTCAATTCAATCGGAGAGTGAGACTGCTAGGTTAAGAAAACTGCTATCAAACAATTCTCAAACCAAACTGGGAACGTTAAAGAAACCTGACGGATCGTTCACCAAATCCGAACAGGAACAATTTGAACTACCCCTACAAACCCACTTTCCAGACTGTCGACTAGCGACGGAAGGAGGGTGGGAAAGCCCAACACACCAGAAACCTAGTAGGGAGGACTGGGACTTTGCATCATCTATAGTCACTGATGAAGCGTTGACCTGGGCGATTAGCACATTCCTACCTTTCAAGGCTGCAGGACCTGATGAAATCTTTCCGGCTCTTCTACAATGGAGCATGGGTAAAATAAAAACACACCTCACAGCCTTATAAAAGAGCTGTCTCGCTTGGAAGTATATTCCTAAATCATGGAGGGAAGTGAAAGTAGTATTCTTACCTAAACCAGGCAAAGCAGACTACACAAACCCAAAGTCATTTAGGCCCATTAGCCTTAGCTCCTTCTTCCTAAAAACGCTGGAAAGACTATGTGACAAGTATATTCGAAATGGACCGCTAAGGCACAATCCAATTCACGAAAACCAACACGCCTACCGATCGGGCAAATCGACTGAAAGCGCTCTACATCAGGTAGTTCACAAAATTGAAAGCGCAATAGAAAACAAACAGTCATGTTTGGTAACCTTCATTGATATTGAAGGAGCTTTCGACAAAACGACCTTTCCGAGTATTGAGGAAGGACTAAGGCGACATAATGTCGACGACAGAGTGAATGGATGGATCACAAAAATGCTGTCAAGTAGAGCAGCCAATATAGAATCCTCGAAAGAGTCTCGCTGGGTACTCACGAGGGGATGCGCCCGCAGGGAGGAGTAGTATCTCCTCTTCTATGGGTAATTGTAGCAGATGAGTTGATCGGGCTTCTAAACAAAGAAGGTATAACTACCGTCGCATACGCAGACGATTTAGCAATCATGGTCTCAGGACACTGCGAATCGACTTTATGTGAAAAAATGCAAAAGGCACTCAAAATACTCGAAAAGTTTTGTGGTAATCGGGAACTCTCCGCTAATCCCAACAAAACAGAGATTGTGTTATTCACGCGCAAAACCAAATTACCAAAGGTAAAACTCCCCACCTTATTTGGAACGCAATTGACGTTCAGTAAGGAAGTAAAGTACCTCGGTATCTGGTTGGACAGTAAGCTACTGTGGGGAAAACAACTGGATCACGTAACCACGAAGGCTACAAACATATTATGGCAGTGTACTAAGGCCATAGGTAGAGACTGGGGACTTAAACCAAAACTGTGTCGATGGATGTACACAGTAATGGTTCGACCAGCACTCACCTACGGCTGCGTAGTGTGGTGGCCCAGAACCAATCTAGTAACCACAATATCTAAATTGCAAAAGATGCAACGTTTAGCATGTACACTAATCAGCGGTTGTGTAAAATCTACACCATCCGAAGCGCTGGACATAATACTTGGCCTGCCACCACTACATCTACATACAACAAGAGGCAATGGCGGCAGCGCTAAGAATTAAATCGACAGATCAATGGAAAGGTTCAGGGATTCCCACAATCCACTGTAAGATCCTAGATCGTGCGAAGATAATTATCCCAGAAGTATGCCATGGCACAGACCGTATAGCCAGCACATATTTAGATGGGAAGAATTATGGGTTGGTTACAGAGGACCATTCCCAAACAGACACTGCTGATAAAAGCACTACTGCGCGCTACATTTTCACAGATGGTGCTAAAAATACCATGGGAGTTGGGTGTGGATACCACTCACCACAGCTAGACCTGGTAGAATCACTTGCTCTAAATAAAACCACAACAGTACTGCAAGCGGAAGCTGTGGGCCTCCTGTTAGCAGCTAAATCAGTCCTTAAAAAAGAAATACACAGCAAACAAATTGGGAACTCGCTGGAACTTAAGTTCATAACGGACAGTGCAGCCACCATTTATGCATTACGAAAACCCACAACCAAGTCAAGAGTGATTGCGGAGTGCCACTCTATGCTACAGCGGCTCGCACTCACTCATACTGTCACAGTTGAGTGGACAAAAAGCCACGGCGTTTGCCGTGGAAATAAAAAAGCGGACATGCTTGCCAAAGAAGGTGCAAAGAAGCACATCAGGGCAGACATAGCAGAGCTATGCAAGCCAACTGCTTCAGAAACACGGAATCTGCTATGTCTACACATAGAAAAAGAACAGCAAAAACTATGGGATAAATCTACTAAATGCAAACACACAAGAACTGTGTTCCCGCTCATAGAAAGAAAAATAACAAATAAACTGCTAGATCTGACAAGATCTGATCTTCGTCTGATGATAGGTTTAATCACAGGTCACTGTGAGTTGAACTATCATCTCCACAAAATAGGATCAACAGACAGCCCCCTATGCAGGGGCTGTTTGCAGGAGAATGAAACTGTGGAACATGTGCTCTTGCGCTGTGAAGCCACAGAAAGTATTAGATCAAGAACGGGACTACTTGAAGAAACTCCAAATCAATTACGTGAACACATTACATCTGACGAAACGGGACTGGAACTGATATGCCAGCGACCCAAGGCCGTCCTTCGCTATTTTAAGGAGCTTGGTTGGTTTGGGTAGGCTGGCAGGGGGGAAGTGCACAATACACCCCTAGCGGGACGTCAGTGCAGGCCAATCACCCCCACCCTGAATTAGAATTAGATTAGACGGCCATGTCTGGCGGAAGTCTTAGAGCTTCGCGGCGCCCGCGCTGCGCTCGGGAGGCCCGGTTATAAGTTATAAGTTTTTTGCAATAAGCGACGAAAAGTAAAGTTCTACCTAATTCAGTAAGTGTTAAGTAATAAGTTTTCTGGGTTTTTCATTTAGCGACGAAACATGTACAAACGAGTTCCTTTGAAGTTACCGCCCGCCCAGTTTGGTTTGTTCTCGGACGAAATGAAGTTCTATTGTGCCTAACTACCTAATTTGTTTTATTTAGATATCATTGTGGGAATACTACTTAGTACATATTTGCGAGTTTCTAGCCATTGAACGTGTACAATAAAAACAAAAGTTGAATGTCTTTGAAGTTAGCGACCGACTTGTTTCTTGTTATTTCAATATTGTGTTTACTTATTGTAGAGAGCCGCTGTTGGGAAGGCTGCAGGAGCGGCTGTGTGTGTGTGCGGCATGGACGAGCATTGTGCGGTGCTCGTGGTGGAGCTCGTCGTAAGTTTTTTGTATAGCATTGAATTTCTCTGGAAACATTACCCTTCAAACCGGATCACAGTAATGTTTGCACATTACTGCTTGGCGGTAGAATAACTGGCAAAGGTGTGGTACTTTCTCTCAAACAAAACCTCACTCTTCCACTTTGTAGGTAAAACACTAAAAAGTAATAACTTTGTTTTTACACACTATGAATATACCTAGATATAGGTAATTGACTTTCAAGTGATGATGTCGTAAAAATAGGTACTTACCTACACTATTACACTACCTACAATATTTTTTATGTTAATCTGACATGATCAAACAAATCAGGGGTAACTTGTTAGGTACTTAAAATTTAAATTTGATTCTACTTTTGTTCTTTAAAAACTCCTAATTACATTTAGTTTACCTACCTATGTTTTGTTACAGAAATGAAAATGAAAGCGACGGCGACGTCGCTGAGCCACCACCTTCACTGCCGCCCCTCACAGGATGCCGCCGCGCCCACGCCACTGTATCGAGCTTCGCAGCCGATATCTATACCACCACGTCCCTGGGATCGGTTCTAAACCAGGACGTCTACTCTCTTTCTACGAAAAACGTAATTTCGAAATAAACTCGCGACTTTCCTACACACTTCACTTCGCGACTTCGGTTCTACTTCAATCCGTCGTTCAAACGTCAAACATAAAACAAAACGAGGTAAAACCGGAGTAGGAAATTCGCGAGTTTGTTTATTCGAATTTACGTTTTACGTAAAAAGAGAGTTGACGTCCTGATTTAGAACCGATCCCAGTGACGACCAGCCGTCAGGGACGTCTAATCTCTTTCTACGATAAACGTAATTTCGAAATAAACTCAAGACTTTCCTACTTCGGTTCTACTTCAACCGGAGTAGGAAAGTCGCGAGTTTATTTCGAAATTACATTTTACGTAGATAGACAGTAGACGTCCCTGGCAGATATTATACGTAATGAAATTATTATAATATTAATAAGATGCATATTATTTTATTTAACCGTCATCATCTCAGCCAATAGACGCCCCCTACTGGGTATATTATGTACTTATATTTTTAACCATTGAAATACGTTTTAAATGTTCTAAAATTGAATAAGTTCCAGCTATTGACGCTAGATGGGTCTTAATTAAATTTCGCTTCTATTAGTATTTAATTTTCAACAAGGGCAACTCAAAAGATTAAAAAAAAAACATTTAAAAAGTACGGTCGACGGTCGTGAAGTGGTTGTTTCTATTTGGTGTTTACAATGTAAGTATTATTTAATTACTGTTCTTGTGGACTAGTGTTATATATCAAAATGATCCTCAGGATTAATGCTTTACGAATATCTATAGATATCTTACGTCTAAAACGTGAAATGAGGATAAATCGCCATGGAAAACATCGGCGTGTATGGACACCATGTTTACCTCAGGTTTTTCGTGTTATTTACTATATTTTTTATTTATTAGTGTATTGTAATAAGTTAATAATATCAATATAATTCCATTTATATATTTCTACGACTTTGATGTAACGAAGCAAGTGAGTAACGCGACTGAAGCTCCCGGGACGTTTACAACATAAACATTTTGACATGGTTATGGTGCGTACAGACAAGTGATTGATTTAGTTTTACGTTGCTAGTTGATTTATTTTATTACCTCAGTAAGGTAGACCAACAGCCTATCAGCAATATCAAAAAAGCATGGATATATGACAACTATCTCACATCACGTCTCACTTGGCCTTTCCTAGTATATGACATCGGTAAAACCCTCCTCGCAAAATTAGATGCTAATGTCATAAAGATATTGAAGTCATGGTTTGGATTGGCACATCCGGCTGATCCCTCTACTCTATTTAGGGATCACAATAGTTTTGGCCTGAAACTAAAAAAACCATCCGAACTCTACAAACACCTAAGAGTTACAAAAACGCATGTTTTGGGAAAGTCGAAAGACGAATTAATCGCATCTCTCCCAAAAGACAAAAGCGCTTCGGACCTTGAATCTAGACTTCAATTCCACAAACAATTTATGGCAGGTGCGCAAGTAAATACAGCTGGGTTGGGTGCGAGAAAGAAAAGGGAAGACCGAGACATGGTAAAAACCTTTCTACAACAAGACGAAAATGATAGTTACAAAGTGCACGCTATGAATTTAGAAATGCAAAGTGAGTGGTTAACCATAGGTGAGTTTTGTATCCCATTAGCTCTAAAGTGGCGCACCTTGCTATATGACTGGTCTCCTGCCTTATTAAAATTTTATCTGAACGCTTTCCAAATGACCCTCCCTGACCAGAGTAACTTGGTAAGGTGGGGAAAAGCCTCTGAAAAATGTTGCTATACTTGTGGTGAGGCGATATGTACTGCAAGGCACATATTGGTGGGATGCAAGGTGCTCCTTAATAGGGGTCATTACTCACAGCGCCATGACAGAGTACTTGAAATCATACGTGAAGCCGTAAGCCTTTCGGTAGCTAGAGCCCAAAAGGGATTGACGATGAACAAAAGACAAATTAACTTTGTAAAAGAGGGCTCAACTTCAAACTCCAAGAACAAGCCTTACTCAATCCTGGGTTCAGCACCTGATTGGACAATTTTAATGGACACGTATGAAAAGCACTACAAAATCCCAGAGGATGTGGGTGTTTCGTCATCCAGACCGGACATTTTCCTTTTTTCTAGGGCTACGAAACGCATAGTCCTGGTAGAACTTACCGTACCGTGGGAAACTAATATACCTAAAGACCACGTGATGAAACAAAATAAGTATTACGACCTACAAAATGAATTAACAAAAAATGGCTATGTAGTTAATTTATACGCTGTAGAAGTAGGAGCGAGAGGTATACCAGCAAAATCTCTCTATAACCTGCTTAAAGACCTTGGATTGTCCAGAAGTGCAGTAAGTTCTATACTAGAACGAGTATCTAAAGCTGCACTAGTAGGATCATATCGGATTTGGCTGGGCAGGGAGAGAAATACGAGTAGTGAAGGTGAGTGTTGACGTACGTCAATGTAAGGGGCCCCTTTTAAACCTACAGCCCGAGTCACAAGTCTTGGGGTCTATTCGAGATTTCTCTCTCTGCCACACGATGGACCCGGCACCCGCACGGTGAATCCATGGAATGCTAAGAAGTACGTCTCTCTCTCATGGGCTTTTAATGTTCGTATGAAATTAATTAATGGGTAAAAAATGTGTTTTACATTGTTGGTAATTAAATTTAATTTTGGTTTATTTTATTTAAGCTTACATAAATAATTACTTAGAGATGTTTCAAGTACAGTTTTGTGTTTTTCAGGTCTGACAGCGACAGTAATGATAGTAGTGCTGGACGTAGACGAGGAAGAGGCGAGGAAGACGCGTACGTGATTTTTTTTTGTCATATAAAATTTAGAATATTTTCTAAATACATACGCATAAATATGTTTTATGTATTTTTTTCGGAAGCGTGCTGCACATTTAGAGCGGATGCTCATTCCGGGTGCACCACCGCGCAAACGGCAAACAAAGCACATAAGTTCTAATAGTCTAATAAGTGTATCAGATGCCAGCTAATGCTATATTTCCACACGTATTCATCTATTTATGAATAGTTTTTATATCATCGCTTTATTTTACAGAAGGACCTCACCAGAGCAGAGTCCGTCGACCATGTGTCATGGTAATATGATAACTTTATTCGTTTTCGTCTTTAATTACTTGTTTGTTTAATATTTGCTACATCTAAGTCTTTTTCTTACAGAGGTTCGCCCGGCAGAGCATGAGCCAGAGCCGTCGACGTCGTCTGGCCTCTCACGTGCTGTCGGTGAGATGATTATTTCTCGTTACCTTCTTCAGTAATTTGTTGGTTTTAATATTTGCTACATCTAATTCTTTTTCTTACAGAGCGCCGCTTAGCAGACCGTGAGGCAGAGCCGTCGACGTCGTCCGGCTTCGCTCGTGCTGTCGGTGAGATGATTATTTTTCGTTGTCTTCTTTAATAATAATTTGCTGTTTGTCAGTATTGCAATCATAGTCAGTCACGATATAACTTTGTAATAAAAATATGTTTGTTACAGTCAATGAAGTGGCACCCAAGTGGCACCCAGTGGATGAAGACACATCCGAAGCAGACACCCTGCCTAACTCTCCGAGCAGCTCCCCAAGTAGGCCTTCGACGAGATCAAACCTACAAAAAAATCTAAAAAGGCCTACAAAAAAAAAAAAATTGAGAGGAGCTGTTCGGAATCAGATTAGGGATCATTTTTTACATATTTATTTATTTGTCCCGATAGTCGTTTCGGCGAATGACCTTATACCAAAGAGCGTAGACCAACATCATAAGAGGCTCTCGCTAGACGGTTGGATTAAGGGTCGGATATAGAAGGCAGTGATCTTGGATACGGCACGCATTGTTCGTGGATTCCTGTCTCTATAGCTCCCACCACCGTTAGCTAGCGCCCCGTCCCGCAGCCGGATTTTGATATATTGATTGTAAAAAAATTAAGATAAAAAGATAAATACCAGAATAATGAAAATTGTATTTTTCGTGAGTAATTTATATCTACATATTAGGTAAAGTGTAAAACATAAGAGCGTAATAAAAAATATCTTTTGGGTCTTTGTGTAAGTATTTTTTGTGTCATGTGTTTATTTATTTATATTTGTATAATAATTTAGTAATGTGTGGAAAATTTTAATAAGAGCGTAATTTTCACTGCATACAAAAACATATATGTTGCGAGTGTTTTTAGTTTACTTATTTATTAAAGTGTAAAAATTTTATGTTATTTCAATAATATCCATAGCAGGTGGAATTTAAGTTAGTAATTGATATAAAATCTAGTTAGGTACACATTTAACTGTTCACACAATTTCAAATATTATAGACATGCCCAAAAAAATTAACCACCACAAAACAGAACTAGCCCGGTACCGTTCCGGTACAAACAGATGTGTACACGCCATTAACCGGCCATCTTGCCGTCATTTCACTAGGTACCTGAGGAGGCATGAAAATTTGTAAGTGAGATGTAGGTATTGTTTTGGTTTATTGTGGTTATACGGAAATAACTTTTTTCCTACATATATAACCTAATTTTTACTATAAATTCTTTAACATATTTATTCCTTATAGTTTTAGTTGTTTTTACTTTGTTAGTTATTTTTGTTGGCAAAAACAGATTTGCTTCCATAAATATCTGTGAAGTGGCCGGACGGTTTCGAGTGGTCGAGTTATTTGGCCCGTAGTAGTCCTGCAAACCGTTTTTTTTATTATAATTGAATTGTCGTTACACTAGTGCTGTTTCAAGCATACGGTGTGTTTCACACCAGGTGTGTTGTCCGCACTGGCGTCGCTCGTGTGCACAGCCGTGCGGCTACTCACGCCTAGCGCGGTAAACACTCTCAGCGTGTTTTCCGTACTCGCATTACTCGATGCAACGCGAGTGCGGCTAATCGCCACTGGCGTGTTATATCAGCAAAAGCGCCTAGCATAAAAAAACACCTAGCAGCTAATGTGTCATAATTTTTTAAAAAAATACTGCAAAGAAACTGCTGAATTGTACGTTTCTTGGTACAACTTTCACCCAATGTCGCCCCAGGCCTTCCGGTGTAGACAGTCCAGATAGTCGACTCTCTGGGCTCGCTCCCGTGTCTACTTCCGCCTCAGTAGTAGGCTTGTCGAAAAAATATCGATATATCGATATTATTTTTTAAATGTATCGATATTTTTGAGCGATATTTAATGTTTCGATATATCGAGGTATCGATATAAAATTACAAGTAATTAAAAATCATAATCATAAAATAAAAATCGATATTTTTTATGATTTTAAAATCCTAAAAAATAATACTTTTTATACTAACATTTTTTAACAAATAACATTTTTTTTTGTCCTTGGCCGACTCGATTTGCAGCTTTTTAATTTGGTAATTAAGTTGGCTTTTAAGTTGGCAACTCTGTCTGTCAATCAGTCAATGTCATTTCAGTGTCAGTGTCTGTCGTTCACCTATCCGTCCGGTCTGTTATCCGTATTATAACCTACAACCACAACGCGAGCGTATTTCTGCCTGTATTTGTGTTGATTTGTAGTTCTCAAACAATATAACTAACTAAATCAATAATTGATTCACGTAAAATATCAAAATAATTTGAGCATTCCAGTCATGTCTAGTGTTGTATGGAACTTTTTCAAAAAAATAGACAGACAAAACGTTTCATGTAATGTGTGTGGAAAAATATATAAAACCAGTGGCAATACGACGAATTTATCTGCACATCTAAAAAATAAGCATCACCATGCGTTTTTGCAAATAAAAAATAAAAAAGCAAGGTCAACTGAAGTGAATATTACACCAAGAACCAGTTCACCCGTTTCGTCTACTAATTCAACTATTACCATTACTAATAAACCTGCTGAGATAGACAACTTCATGGAATTGTCTGAATCTGCGATTTACGATGATACTGGTGTAAGTATTTCATTTGTGCAAGACCAAACGTAGCTTTAGAATCTAAATATCACTTGTTCATAACCAATAACCAGTCAACTAATGATGTGTAATTACTAAAAGTATCGATATCAATAAATTTAAATTTTGGTGTTTTCACTTAACCTTAATACTATTTGTGACGACAAGTGTAATGAAATATATACAAAATGTTTAATATTTTTTTCAGAATGAATCCTCCAAAGATGGTCAGCGTCAGAGTAAAGACTTGTGGAAACAGACTACACTCATAGATATGTTTGAAAGAAGTTCAAACTATGAAGGTATTTTTTATTGATATTAGATTACTGTATTGTTTACATTTTAGTTCTATGGGGGATGTTCTAATTTTATAATTTTTCTCAATTTAGCAGGTGGTCATAAAACTTCCCAAATAAATCAAGCTTTGATCCACATGATTTGCAAAGACAACATGCCTCTATCATGTGTAGAAAAATCAGGATTTAAAAGATTTATGAGCATTATTTGTCCACGCTATAAGGTTCCATCACGAACTACTGTAAGCGAACTATAATATTAAATTATTATCTTATCCTTTTTATTTTTAAATGTTATTTTATTATTCATTTCTCATTCCAGATAACTGGTCTCATGGAACAACGATATGTCACTACCAAAACCATTTTAAAACAAAAATTAAGTGAGATAAATAATATTGCTTTAACCCTTCACGCGTGTGACGAAAACTCGCGGAACGGTCCGTACGTCCCGGCTAGATCATTATCACATATTATTATTATATATTCAGTATAATATACCTACATTTATATATTACCAGAAAGCCCTTGAAATGTAGTTTACTATTATATTAAATTCTAACTATTTACAACATTAATTAATCCTGTCACGAAATGTAAAGTTTACATTTTACGCCCGTTGTAAAAAAGTTTTGGATTTCACAGCATTTCAAAGTCATTATGCTTTTTCACTAATAAAAGAACACAACACACAAATAATTTTAGCTTTAGCACGTTCGCCATAGTTTTTTTAGTAGATTACAATACAATACTAACCGTTTTCACATTTTCTGGTTTATAAAAAAAAAATCTTTGTCGTGGGGCAAAATGGCGTCGGACAATCGCGACAAAAAAATGGCGGAGTAGAATCCGTATTTCTTATTTTTTTAGGCCAAATGAAGCTTTATTTCTATTGTGTTACTGGTAAATTTTACGGAATTGAAATTCCGAATAGACTAGTACCAACATTATAACGTGTTAAGACGTATACATGTCACAATCCGTCTTCCAATAGAGAGCTTTCCTTACGCAACTATGCGTTGCGTAAAGCACGTGAAGGGTTAACAAGTGATATATTAATAGGCTCTACAGACGAATCCTTTTATCAGAGGAAGTTGCGAAGAAATTACGTAAAAGTGGGCGGGACCTGATAAACAAGTGGGTGGAACCTGATAAATTTATCAGGTCCCACCCACTTTTACTCAATTCCCTGTCTCCAAAAAATGAGACCGAATAATTGCCAACAGTATGATTTAAATCGTATTTCTACGACTTTTTGGCTATGGTACGATATACGATCGAGTAATCGAAATTGTACACAAAATATTATTTTAATTACCCGACTGAATGAAGGGTTATGGTTTCTTATATGTTTGTAAATTTATTTACCCCCACCTATCTTCCAAACGGCTGGATGACAATTAAGGTATCGTTAGATTTGTCTCAATCACTCAAGTGTCTCCTTAGATAGTACATTGTATTAAATAATGTTTTTAAAGCTGTTTTTGTTCAGTCGGGTTTTTAAAATTATAGTTATTTATTTATCTTGAAATGAATAAACACTTTTTTGTCATTAAACAATAATTAACAACATGGAGAAGACCTAAATGAGTATAATTTTATTGTAAATACGTGTTGGTGTGTTTTGTTCCATGTGGGTTTCATTAAGGAGTATGGTAGGTAGCACGGCAGGAGGTATCTTTTTGTGTTAAGAAGACAGTGGTAAGACTTTTTGGGGAAGTACATTCGTCGGTTATTCTACCGCTAAGCAGTAATGTGCAAACATTACTATGTTGCGGTTTGTAGGGCAATGTTTCCAGTAAAATTACCGGGCATAGAGATAAAACATCTCATATCTCTGGGTGATGAGCGCAGTGCAGTAGGTACTAGGTTTTTTTGGATTTTGACTCTTCATGTAGGTACCAATAGCTGTGTGTCACTGTGTTATTATGTGGCAGTCATGTGCTTACATGTCTTTCTCTTATTGTAACCCAATTCTGTAATAAAGGCGTAGGTATGTTTTATTTTTAATCGTTGAAATTTATTTAAGTTAGGTCTATTTTATTGTAGAAATTAAATCAAACCAGAGCGTACCGATTCTAAACTCTCCGACACGGAATCTCACATCTCGTTCTTTGTTTTATCTGTTTAGAATGACAAAGGCAAGGATTGCGTTTAAATCACTACCCAGTACTACTTTTATCTGCAATATAAATTCGAGATCCATCACCATCGATGAATATCGATCATCCCTGATCCAGACGGTACTTAGTTCATCTTTTTATTTCCTTCATTTCATTTATATTCACAGCCCATGAAAATGCTGTGCACGTGCGCTATAAGAAGTTTTCACTTCAAAAAACATCTCAAATGATTTCGTATGTAAATTAATTAATTATGTCTTCAACCTTTTCTCAGAAGTAAGTCCCTTGGCAACACCTATGTTTTTTGTTCTGAGTAGGGCGTAACTAGGGTATGTAATATCGGAAGATTATCAATTCCGGAACTGAGTCACGATTCTAAATATCCAATATCGGAATTCCGGAACAGCTCCGAAACTGGAAAAATATTTGGATAGTACAGAAAAGTAAAATTGATTATCTTATACCATTAAACAATTAATACTAAATTACTAAAATAATTATTAATTAATTATTTTAGTAGTGGTAGGACTCTTAGCAGAGTCCGCCTGGGGAAGTACCACACCTTTGCCAAATATTCTGCCGCCAAGCAGTAATGTGCAAACATTACTGTGTTCCGGTTTGAAGGGCAATGATTCCAGAGAAATTACAGGGCTTAGAGACATAATATCTTAGATCTCTGGGTGACGAGCGCAGTGCAGTGCTAGGTGATGATTTGGACTATCATGTTCCAATAGCTGCGTGTTACTGTGCTGTTATGTGGCAGGCATGTTGCTTACCATCAGGCACATGATCTGCTCGTCTCGTCAATCTATGCTATAAAAAAAAAAAAAAAAAAAATTAAACGAGCAATTCTTGTATATATATATATATATATATATGACGGGGCGGGCAGATTACCCTTCCGATTCTTCCGATTCCGATATCTGGATTTAGAGCGAGTATTACTCGAACAGGGTCGTACGTGGCAACACCGGTCGCTTACGTTGAGGTGGAGTGGCGTTGATAAGTTGTTATTCAATATTACATCCTCTTTGTTGTTTTTGCTCTATGCCATTCCATCTCGGTGGGTGAACGTCAGTTGAGCACGTGCAAATCTGTTATTTTCTAAATCCATTTTAATTTCAATTACCTGCGATTAAATTGTATCAAATTAATTGTAAAACCGAATAAATAGTTTCGCTGATTCGTGTCAACCATTGATTTGAATAAACCCACAACTGAAGAAACGACGCATAACCCTTCTTGACGGAAAATGGCTGATCCGCCCTCACTGCTGTCGGGCGATCCAACTGTTTCCCCGACATATATACAAGAATATATATATATAGAATCTGAATCTCGGAAACGGCTCGAACGATTTTCATGAAATTATGTACGCAGGGGGTTTCGGGGACGATAAATCGATCTAACTAGGTTTCATTTAAAAAAACGCATATTATGCGCGTTTTTAGACAATGAAAAACCGTCACATTAGACATTAGAATGCGAAGGTAAATTTCGCCGCGTGACGCGACAGCATAATTGGCTCAGACGGGAAGTCGGGCGTTCGTGGCGGTCTCGAATTAATAGCTGCGGGTACGAATCCAGACGGCTTCTCTTTTTTTTCAAGTATTCTTTTTTAAAGAAAATCTTAGAGTATCTAAGTATTTTTAGTATTCATACCGAGCAAAGCTCGGTGACCCAGGTACTTATCTATTTATATACATATATACTTTTTATTTTTAAAATTAATAAAACATTCTAAAGTTCTACAACAGTGGGCGGCAAATCATTACCTAGCACTGCACTGCGCTCGTCACTTTCAAGCCAAATGAATTACTCCACTGATTGATTTATTTATTGAATCTTTAATAACTTATTGTGTGTATGTATATCTGTACATCATGGCTGTGTTTAAAAAATTTCGGAATTCCGGAATACATGCCGTAGTTTTGAAAGTTTTTAGTCTATTGAAACTGAAACTTACCAGTACTTCTCTTTCAATAATCTGTTAGGTTGGTACTCGTCTTGTTTTCACGAAGATAACCGTTTCCACAAAGTCGTTGCCATATGGTTGGTATTGAACAGACATGTTAACTGCTCTTGTTAGTTTGTACTGAGTGCCGACTTCTACGTAGTAATTATATTCTCTTTGCTCTGATCAACGACCGCTCCGTTGCACGGTCGGAATCGTACTGACCGATTTGTACGTGTGTAGAGTAATGCTGATTTCTATTCCCTACCGCTTCTACGTCACTTCCTTCTGATATAGGGTACGTGTGTGGTCGTTTTAACTCTTACCAACTCGACACGAAGTTTCATCGTGGTGACAGCGCATTTTCTTAACACAGCTAATAACTGCATTCCTTCACATGAGATGGTGACATTGACAGCACGAAGAATGTATCAGGTAAGTAAAGTATAAAATAAATGCATCAAATTTTAAAAAATAAAATAAATTTAATAAAGTGAACTAATATTGGTCTTCTTGCCTGCAGGCACACACAGCTGATTATATAAAAGAATGCTTTGAAAATATTACCGACGAGTTTACAATAAAAAAGGATTGCATCTTATCAATTACCACTGATGGTGGAGCCAACATGGTTGCTGCAGTGAAGACATTTTTGGAAGATAGGAAAAGTATTCCTTGCATGGCGCATTTGCTGAATTTAATAGTGGATGGCGCAACAAGAGATAATGCACCAGTTCTTCAAATTGCCAATCGTGTCAAAGCCATTGTTACATATTTTAAACAATCTGTGAACGCAATGGACGATTTGCGAGCAGAGCAAGAGGGACAAAAGAAAGAGGGAGAAGTATTAACACTTATACAATCAGTAAGCACAAGGTGGAATTCTTGTCTTGATATGTTGGAAAGCTTCAATACATTATCAGCTATTGTGGCTAAGATTTTGGCAACTAGGCGGAATGCACCTGATATGATAACTTCTTCAGAGCTAAGTGTCATACGAGATCTGATAACATTGCTTACCCCATTTAAGCAAGCTACTGAAGACATTAGCGGCGATCAGTACGTGACTTCCGGTTTGGCGATTCCTATTGCAAACTTACTTCAGAAAGGACTTGAACAAGTAAAACCTTTCACCGAACTTGGTGTTGCTGTTTAGAAGAGTTTGCTAAACTTAGTTATTGCCAAACTAGAACCACTAGAGCGACATTTACATCTTGCTATAGCAACAATTTTAGACCCTCGCTTTAAGCGTATTCATTTTAATTCAGCACTAGCTGTTTCCACTGCAATAACCGCATTGTCAAAAGAAATACGTTTAGAACATAGACGTAGAGGACAACTTTCGCCTGAACTCAGACCCACTGCCACTACCATAATTCCGAATTCAGAAAAATCTTCGCCGTGCTGTGGTCCGGACATGAAAAAATTATGATAGATATTGCTGCACCTTCAGCAAACTCCAGTTTACTTTCAACCAGTGATGGTATGCCTAGCGAACTAAAGCAATATCTAGATCAGCTTATAATACCCAGAAAAGAGAATCCTACAAAATTCTGGTTTGACTGTCGTCATTTTACCCCAGTCCTTTCCGACATAGCTCTAAAGTATTTGATATCGCCTGCGTCCTCGGTTTCCTCAGAGAGAGTGGCATCTGCTGTAAATCTCGCAGTACCCTATAACAGAAGTCGGCTTACAGCCGAGCACGTAAAAAAAAGAGGCTTTTTTATGTCTGTATCAGATGAATATTGGCTTGATTAATAAATAATTAAATTTTTTAATGTTGTTCTTCATTTATTAAAAAAATATGTCTATAGATTAGTATTTATCTAGTAATGTAAGATGATTGAAGTAAAATAGGCCAAATATTTTTTTTTCATATCATACCGATGTATCGATATTTTTAAATAAAAATATCAATATCGATATATTCAAAAAATATCGATACAATATATATCGATATTTTATTGCATTTCCGACATCCCTATTCAGTAGAGGAGCGTGAGGCTTCCAACTCTCGCTCCTCTAACTCGCACGACCTCTCACTGTCAAGCATCACGGCAAAGATGGTCGACAGCGAGAAGTCTACCATCACCACCGCGGCTATGGATAGCCGCGGTTTTGCCTCTATGGCCGCACCGCGGCCCTTGTCCTTCCACGGACCACTCTGCTAATCAGAATGTTCGTGGAGGACCTTTATCTGGAAGACTTAGGAATTTTACTTGGAAGTCTTCCAGTAGTCCCCCTCCCCAACTACTAAACGCACTGCTCAAGGGGGGGGGGGGGGGGTAAAGAGCGCGAGTAGAAGTTCCCAGCCCCGGCCGGGATTCGCCATCACAAGAATTAAAAAAATAAAAGTTAATTTTGAGAAACTATAATCAGAATATTAAAATTGAACAAAATATGCAAAGAGAACAAAAGGAAATAAACTATAGATAGTCCGCAACTGCACTGGATGATAAGCACTACTCCCCTGGTTAACTTTGGTGCGGGGTAGTTCCGGCACCAATGACGTGACACCTCAAGTGTCTCTCCTGGAGTAGCTCAGCCGGCGAGTAAGAAATACGTGAAAACGTTCACGTGATTTATAGGCGAACTTAAGTCCCCAATTACGGGGCCTTAAGCTCTCAAATTACTATGAGGAGCAATTCTTTTTAAATAATTTTCTAATAACGAATTCCGAAGAAAAATTCTGTAGTTGACAGTTCAATATCCTCAATCTTCGGAGAGTGTGCGACTGATCTGCATGATCTAATACCACCTTGCCCTTTTTTTCTATCGGACTTCTCGTAACTCGAAGAAGCGGCACCGTTTCATGGTTGATGTTCCAAAGACACGGACGAAGAGGTTTGACTCTACTTTTGTGATAAGAACGTCTAGGCTGTGGAATGAGTTGCCAGAGTGGGTTTTCCCTGATAGTTATAACCTTGGTGTCTTCAAATCGAGAGTGAATCGGTTTCTTCTAGGTAAACACGCTCCATCGTAGACCGCATCGTCGCTTAACATCAGGTGAGATGGCGGTCAAGTGTAAACCTATAAAAGTTAAAAAAAAAAAAGAATATATGGTCATTATGATATTAGGTGGCTTTCCGTTTACTAGTGCGTGCACAGAATCGTTGAACAATGGTCAGCGTTAAAATTATTTTTACAAGGCGAATTTTTTGAAACCAGAAATACCAATGCTACGTTATCATTCTTATTTGACCATTTTAATAGTGACAAGACCAAGCTGTACATTTAATTTTTGGATTGTATATTACCTTTAACCAACAAATTCAACTCTTGATTTCAGAGCGAACAAACGGTCATACATTTTGTTCAGTGACGTATAGCCTGATGACATTTATTCTCAGTTGATATATGAAAAGTAATTATATAATAACTACAGATATCTTTTTATTTAATAGATCCAAACGCTAAAATGCACTTTTTGCCACTTACAAATATATACCTAGGTACAAATGTTGCCACCCATTTAGGGCTTATTCCTGTTTTCCCCCTTAGAGATTCCCCCTTAGGGGGGGGAAACTGGAATATAAAATGATAGGTCTACAAATCCCCCTTCTTAATCCCCCTTAGGGGGGGAAACTGGAATCTAAAATGATAGGTCTAGAAATCCCCCTTCTTAAAAACTGGAATCAAACACCGTGCCGAAGTATGCCGAACTGAAACGACTTTAGGCGAATCTCAGGCGTTACGGAATTTCTTGATTCGGTCGCCGCGCTCAAAGCCCGCGATAAAAGCTATGCAATAGCTTAAAAATAACTAATTGAATAGTATGTATTATTGGTATTATATCTCGTGGACCTTTTCCTGGAAACGAAACCGCAACTATAAGTAAACAAGATCATAATACACGTGCGTCCACGATCTGCTACCGAGCACATCATAGCAAAGTCTTGAAATTTTTTAAATACTATTGCTTCCACTTCTAGTGGTAAACCAAGTTTTGAATTGATATATAAAAAAAAGTAAAATTCTTTTACGTGCCGGGCATAAATATTGCTTTAAGAAAAGGTACAAAAATCGAGAAATCGTATACAATGCTTTTTACAGTTATAAAAGCTCAAATAACAGAATGGCAACCGGAGTTATACAAATGTGACTTTGAAATCGCAGTAATGAACGCCATTGGAACTGTATTTCCAAACGTTGCTGTGAAGGGATGTTATTTTCATTTTTGTCAAGCAATTTGGAAGAAAGGACGTGCATTAAATTTAACGAAATCAAAGGTCCAGAAAAGACAAGTGGCATTATCCGCTGTCCTACCTTTGTCTTTTCTGAAGACCAAATTATAAATGGTTGGTGTTATGTTGCCAGCCAAAGCCCAGATGATGATAACAGCAAAAAATTTCGCCAATATATTTCGCCAATATATGTTACAACAATGCCTAAAGGATGAGAATTTTATAAAAATCTGGTGCGCCTTTGGACAACGTCACAGGACCAACAACCTCTTAGAAGCGTGGCATAAAAAAATTCATGGATTAGTCTCAAAAAAAAGCCTAATCTCACACAGCTTTTGAATGTCTTGTTTGAAGATGCGTCAGTAAATGAAGTTCATGCCAACAAACTGTCGAAAAATATTCAAATTAAGAATAGAACAAAAGCAAGTATCGAGTCAGATGCCTTTATTCACGAGACACATGGAATTAATCAGCGGAAACATTTTTCAGTTTTTTCAGTTGGACATTTTTTAGAAAAATTAAGATAGTTTGTTATTAATATTATAAGAGGACTCATCGTTAAAAACCTAGATACTGATATTGTTTATGAATATGTGTTGAGTGTATTTATAAAAAATAAATTACCTTCGTTTTTTGTCAATTACAATGGGGGGGGGAAGTGGAATAAACCAAAATGAAAGGGGGAATTTATAGACTTTCTTTACATTAGGGTTCAGTTTTCCCCCCTAAGGGGGAGTCTCTAAGGGGGAAAACAGGAATAAGCCCCATTTAGCTATTTAAAAAAATGACGCTTCGATAAAACCTAAAATCAATGATTTTTTACACAGATGCCAAGTTTATTTAATTGAATTGAGCAATCAATCTATCTTCAAGGAACTATCCTTTATAGATCCGCAAGAGCATCGCTGCTTTAAATCCTGACGACAAAGAAGACTTAGGAGAAATTGAAGACGCTAATCTTATCATGCTATTGGGAAATGGTTTTTTTTAGGATTTAATTATAACATTTATATGTTTACACTTGACCGCCATCTCGCCTGATGTTAAGCAACGATACGGTCTGCGATAGAGCGTGCTTACCTAGAAGAAACTGAGTCATTTGAAGACACCAAGATTATAACCATCGGGGAAAACCTACTCGGGTAATTCATTCCACAGTCTAGACGTTCTTATCCCAAAAGTGGAGTCAAACCTCTTCGTTCGTGTCTTTGGAACATCAACCATGAAACGAAATCGCTTCTTCGAGCTCTACAAGAAGTCCGATAGACAAAAGGGCAAGGTGGTGTTAGATCAAGCAGGTCAGTTGCACACTCTCCAAAGTGTATACGATGAAAACCCGATAAGCTAGCAAGTCTTCGGCGATGTTCAAGACTGCAGTCTTCTTCGCACAATCGAATTCGAAAATGGAAATTGTAATCAACAAATAACAAATAAGGAATGTTTCGATTTCTCCTAACCAAATAAACCCCACAGTACTAAACACTGTACAATCATACATAATACACTGTACAATAAAATATTAAACTTCCAAATGTAATAATTCCAACGTTCACAGGCAAGTACACTGATTATTACGAGTACCTGATTCGCAACGATATATTATCTAGTTATCTCCAGTACACACGTTTAATTATTTAAGAGGGTTTGTCAGTGGCGAATCCCATGCACTCATAAATAACTTGCCAGTGCTAGATGAAAGCTATAATGAAGCTATGCAAATTCTGAAAGGCAGATATGATAATAATGAAATAACACAAGAGCATATCTATGTACTTCTTGATTTACCTACACCTACTATAACACGCTCAAATGTCACTAACCTGCGATCATTTCTTTCAGAAGTAAAACAGCATTTAGCTGGTCAAAAAACTTAGGCGAACAAATTGACTCCTGGAATTCATTACTATTATGAATTTCGTATAGAAAGTTAGATAATAAATAATAATAATAAATATTGGTGGACAATTCACACACAACACCATCTGACCCCAAACTAAGCAAAGCTGGTGTGATGACGGCCAGATAGCTGATATAATACTTACATAGTTTTAAATACATACTTATTATACAAAGAAACACCCAGACACAGTGCAATCTTTTAACCCATCATTCATTTCAAACTATACCGAAATGACCCCTATGTAATTTCATCAACATTTTTCTTTGTAAAGCCGAGGGTATGACAATTCTGTGGCGTCGCATTATACAACCGTCTACTATGTCTAAATCAATCTTACAACCAGCTCGTTTGCATCTGCGCGTTTAGAAAGAAATTTCTATTGAAAACGTTATTTCGACATAAATTTCGCGACTTTCCTACTCCGGTTCTACTTTTCGATCCGTCGCTCCGCCCGATCGTCCATTATTTGACGTTCTAATGTTTTAAGCCTACTCTTATTCACGAAAGTTGCAACGAGCATTCGAATTTGACAGATCATTTCTTGAAAATTTAACCTCAAAATCGACAAAACCAACAGTCCGTAATCTTTTGATTTTCGGAAGCTACTTTTTTTAGGAAAATATAACATAAAATGGTTGCAAACATTGTGTTAATTGAAGCTGCTGTACGTGAAGACTGTTTGGAGCGTAGAAAGAACCGGTGTCGCCTGCGCAGTGATCTTAACATAATTCAAATTTCCGACTTAGAATTTGTAGGAAATTATAGGCTTAGCCGGGAATTGTTTGACGAGTTTGTTGTGCCTGGAAAGTTACGGCTGGTCTAGACGGGAGAACTGCGACTGCCAATCTGGAGACCCCGGGTTCAAAACCACGCGCACCGCAGTCTTCTCGAAGTCATGTGCAAATTCCTTCTTTTCCGAAACGGAATTAGCGGAATAATAAATATTTCTATCGAGAATAGCAAACATGTTTAGCTCACTTACATCTTTAATTCTAGAAATATGCAACTAACCTTTCAATTTACGATTATCTGCCGAGCCATTTCTCACAGCACTATCGACGCTTCCTTTTTATGTCTAATACTATGCGGCAACAATATTATTACGTAATTTACTACACGATTAATTTCTTTTAACAATTTCAGTACGACAAACCGTCATTTGTCCGAGCGAAACATACAGAACGCGCGGGCGTAATATTTCTAACTGAATATTTTCTCACAAAATTGATTTTGTGATCTCTTTCTCGGTTGCCATATATGCATTGCAATGCAAACCTACTTGCAGCGAGTTTGTGTTTCATGCGCAGATAACTAGCGTTTATTTTCATTTTATAAGTTATTTGGTGTTATATTCTAATGCACTTTCCGGCCGAGTCAATACTCGGGCGGAACGTGAACGTGGCAATTTACATGTACATACATTTATTTCAAAACAGTAGGGGCTTGCGCACTAAAACACTTGTTTTTAAACGGAGTATCCCACTTTGTAATTATCAAAGTATTGTGTTGGCGGAAACAGAGGAGCTATTCAGCGACGCGTATATCGTGGCGGCGCGACCGCGATTACGGCTGGCTCCTATCTACTAGAGGAGTCCCCTCCTCTATCGCGATTAAAGCGCGACCTGACCGCCTGAAGTGGCGTTCTACGGATAAGGAATTTTGGTCACGAATAAATCGAATTCTATAAATGATAGCGGTTCATCTATGGCTTACACTAGCATTTCTTTAATTTCTCAACACTCTGATTTATCGCTTACAACTCAACTCAAAATACTTTTTCTGTAGTATTTTATCTATCACGGCCAAATATCCTACGAAGAAGTATTAACTATGTATATTTAGGTTTTAGTTAAAGCAGTATGTCGTGGACTTTGTCGCCGGGGCATAGCCATTTTGATTCCGTAACTGTCGCTGCTGGCGCTAGCCACTGTGAGATGACCTCATGATAAGTTTAAACAATTTGAACCAAAGCACACTAGCATGTACGATGGTAATATTCTCGATTTACTATTCTGTAACGATGTTGTATTTGTATCGCTTAGTCGCTCACTAGACCCGCTTTGTAAAAAGGATATTTGAAACCGGAGGCTCTGGGTCGGCAGTCACCGTTCTCCCGGCCAGACCAGCTTGAAAATTACTTAGAAAATAATTCAGTTGAGAGTTATGTATGGGATAAGTCTAACGCCAATAGAAGTGTCAAAGAAATAGCTACATGTATTTATAAATTCCTAGAGAAAATTTCCGTAACGGCTGAAGACTCGATGTTGCCTTCTATTCAGATATTAGTGCCGGACAGCAAAAAAATAAGTTCATGATCTTAATTTACACTTTGTCAATCAAAACTCTGCCAAATCTCAGATCAATTACACATAAATACCTCGTTAAAGGGCATCCGCAGAACGAGAGCGATTTCTCAGAGAGAGAAGTTAAAAGGCAACTGATATCTGGACCAATGTATACACCTGACGCATTTATGGGGGCCATAAAGCCGGCACGGAAAAAAGCGGGCTATTTCATGTTAATGAAATGTGCTTCGATGTTTTGTTTCGATAAAGTATAAGCACTCAAATGAACATTCCTATAATAAAAGATAAATACAATAATACTGTAAAACTGGATGGACTGAAGATGATACAATTTCAAAGCACCCGTGTTTTGAAATTGGGGTGCACGGGGTGCACCGCAACCCTTGCACCCTGAGGCCGAAGGCCCTGAGGTCAGACTTTTATTATCCACTTAGGTAATCACTTCAAGCCTTGATGGTACCTAAAGGCGGTATCAGACGGTTCACTTTTCGTTCATTTTTGTCTTTCATTCTATCTTTCACTCGAAATGATTCGTCTGAGCCCCACATGAAACAAGAATGCCGAATGAATTCATACATTACATACAAAACATAATGAACCGATCCGACGATGTTAGATTTTATCATTCGGCATCTTTTACTCCAACTGCGAATGAACGGTCTGCACACAGAGAAAATTCACTTGGATTCGACCATTTTGTCTCGAGCTCGGTAGTAGACGCACGTCCCGTCGCGTCACGCAAAAATGGCAGCAAAATGGTGTTCAAGTGGAATGAGCAAAGCACGGTGCTGTTTTTGGAACAATTTAAGAATTATCAATGTTTATGAAACCACAAACTTGACGAATACAAACATACATACAAATGCAATAAAATCCCTAATTAGTGATTTAAACCTCGACGTTACTGAAGAAGACATCAAACATAAAATAAAAACTATAAGGACCCGCTTTACAACTGAATTAACAAAAATAAAGCAGTCTACTAAAAGTGGTTGCTCTTCTGACGAGATATATAATATATATGCCTACACTGTACTGGTTTAAACATGCAGAATTTTTAAGCAGTGTTTGTATCCCACGGCAGAGTACATCAAATCTCGTATGTACTATACTATACCTACTAATTTAGCAATTGCTTATTACTAGCTTTAATTTAGTTGCACCCGTCCCGGTGTCAGTTTGTATTGTGAATATTATTAACATACATACCATCTCCGTTTTTAAAAGGGACTTATGCTGGTACGGGGGCAGCATGGGATGATAAACATTAGGTATTCAATAAAACCAACGTACCTAGATAAAATATTTATAATAATAATATTTCTCAGCGCCGGGCTATGATCGTCGATATCACCGTACCACATGACGAGAACCTCGTGAAAGCCGAGGACAAGCAGAGCAAGTAAGCCAAGTCAAGGGACTTGGCTCATGAGGTTACCGGCATGTGGGATGTTGATTCGACGATCATAGTCCCAATAGTCGTGTCGGCAAACTGCCTTATAGCGAAAAGACCTGCCTGCCTTATAGCGACCAACACTTTAAGAGACTTTCGCTAGACGGTTGGATCAAGGGTCAGATGCAGAAGGCGGTCATCCTCGACACAGCACGCATTGTCAGGAGGTTCCTCACTCTGCAGCCCTAACCACCGGTAGCTTGGGCCCTGCCCCGCTGCTGGCGGTTATCTATATTTAATTTTTTTTATGTCTTTATGCTCTTTTATATAAATATTGTAAAAACTTAGATTTAAGAAGAGAAACATACTTGACGTCTTTTTTGTACCCTGTTATAATTTTATAAATTTTCTTCTATTTTATTAACTTTTATAAGCGCAAATTTATAAAAACAGGCAAGCAAAACCAATAATACTGAACAACTATTTAAATCTATACTAATAGGTATTATAAAGCTGAAGAGTTTGTTTGTTTGAACGCTAGGATCTCGGAAACTACTGGACCGATACGAAAGATTCTTTTTTTGTTGGATACTCCATTTATCGAGGAAGGCTATAGGGTATATAACATTACGCTACTATCAATAGTCAATAGGTACGGAGTATGAGTGAAGAATGTAAAGAAAACGGGGAAAAATATTTCTCTTCGAGAGCTTTAGTTCCGTGAATTTAAATTCTCTTTGGTCGCTGAAGTCTGTGACGGCGCGTGTCTACATTTGAAGTTTGTGTCATTTGAAGTAATCAAATTTGTTCTACAACAATGCATTGTTGCTTATTTACGTATTTTTAGGGTTCCGTAAAACGTAATGAAGTGGCCAGCAATGGATATTTTAGTATGGATTTTCCTCAAATAGACGCGGGTGAAACCGCGGGGCACAGCTAATAACACATAAAACCTAATCACAAGGAAGAAAAACCAAATATGCATTTTGACAGCAGATTGTCACCACAACAATATTTTCAAAATTATGTAAATCAGTTAATTTAGGATGATAACACGTTCAAGGAGAAGACTAGAAGCAGAACTAACAAACGCACGAATATCAGAATATCACCAGCCCGCATCCCGTCGCCAACGAGTTAGTCGTCAGTGGATGAAGATGTTTATTTGACTCCGCGCGACACAACATCTTCGACGAGGGACGAGGACATGGCGCGGACCCCGCCGTCAACAAGACCTGCACGTCGTGGCCGTGCCCCGCTGCCGGAACGCTAGGGGCCTGTGAGGCAATCTGCCTTGCGCCCGGCCTCCGCTACCGATGGTGTAGTGCGTCGCATGGATCAACTCACCAAATGAATGAGAACTGCATGCGGGTCTATTACAGGGCTACAGAAGGAGGAACCTACCTGACCGCGTACTGTGCCAGGATGATGCTTCTGTTTCAGACCCTCGAACCGACTGTCGCCGTGTCCGCTCAACGACTATCTGACCAAGTGAGAGCTATCCGGCGGTGCAAACTGATGGATGACTCGACACTTGATCGCCTACGCCTGGATGAAGAAAGTACTCGTGCGGCTTCAGCCTCGACCCGAGATCCGCCCGCTGCGTCTTCGACTCTAACATTGGCTTCAGTGCCGATGTCAGTGGCGACGCTTGCGGCGCCGGTCGATCCCGATATCGAGGAAGAAGGTTTGGCGAGTACTGGCTTATCCGTCCAGGTAAGAGAGCAACTGGGGAGCACTCTGGACGACGTGATCTTGCAATATAGATTCACACCCAACTCTAGGCCGCGCTTACCGCGTTTGCCTACACATATACAGTTGTTTTCCCTTTCTGGAAACTAGCAAAGATTTAACTGATACCCATTCTATTCTTTATTTATTTGGTGTGAGGTAGGTATCGTAGTTGTAGACCGTTCGAATGAACTCCACCCGTTCAACCGTTCTAGCCATTACATATTGTTTTAAAGGATTAAACACAGTTAATAATTTAACAAAGTGGCAATGGGCAGGCCACATCGCTCGAAGAACTGACAACCGATGGGGAAGAAAGGTTCTCGAGTGGCGACCACGAACCGGAAGACGCAGTATTGGAGGGCCTCCCACTAGATGGACAGATGACCCCACAAAGGTCGCTGGAAACCGCTGGTTGCAGGTTGCGCGGGACCGTTCGTTGTGGAAATGTAGGGGGGAGGCCTTTGTTCAGCTGTGGACGTCTTGCGGCTGATGATGATGATAATGAATAATTTAACTTATGTTTATTCCATTCACATCTTCGAAGTAGGCAAAAAAAAACCTTTTCTGCACAAAATTTAGTCTTTGACAGGCAAGGTTGTTTGTCACTCCGGAGTCTTTGGCGCACGAGAGGTAGTCGCCGAGTGGAGAGGCTACCAACTCTGATGTTTTCTCGTTTGACTCCTCAGGCAGGCCGTAAAGCAGCAATATCTTCCTGCGAGCACGCATCTCACCATGATCAATTTGCTGCGCCAAGACACTAATCTGGTTCTGAAGAACCCGAAAAGTGGCAAATGACAAATTAATTGAATGCAGCAAATTCTGCAGCCAAGCTGTCCGGATTGTAAGGAAGAGTGCTGGGCAGCTGTCCTTCAAATGATTACAGACGCCTATAGAATGCAGCCATCATTTCATGGAAAGACTGCTGTATTTATTTATTTATTTAATTAGGCGTACATAACAGATTACAGTTAATGTTAAATAACAGATAAATTATAATATTGTGATGTTCTAAACTGTTATCCAAAGCATGCACACACAACTTAACTAGAATATTGAGGCAGTCACTAAATTAAATACATACAATATAAATCAATAACTTTAACTTAACTCATACCTTCATGCAACTAAAACTATAACATAACTAAAATATGTAAACGCAACCAAGAAATGCTTTATAATTTGAAAACTTTATAATAATGAAAATCGACTTTAGCGAACATATGGCGTAAATACTATCTTCCTAAGTTCATTTTTAAATTTATACATTTTGTTATGAAATAAATCAATTGTGTCGTGGTATTTTTTATGAATTCGTTATATTGGCGACACATTCTCACGATAGGGTTATAAAATGACGTATTATTGGTGTAAACCTGCAACGAAAAAATCCTAGCATGATATTGCATCCATTCTGTAGTGAAGTGTAGTGAAGTCCGATCAAAGGTGAAATTACTCAGTGCACAGTGATAATACTGGAGAATCAACACATTAGAGGCAGGTAGGGTGTGTCAATGTATGTAATTACACATATAAGACTAGAAATTTATTAGATTTACTAATATTTAATAATTAAAATTTGCAAAGAGTTGAAAAACACTTGTCAAATTAACACCTACCCCCAAAAAAAAAGTTGCCGCGATAAGTGGCGTCTGAGAGAGAGGTTCGTAAATGGAGTTGGGAAGGGTAGATTTATGACCAAAAACGAATTCATACGGAGTGAAGTTGGTCGTAGAATGTGTTGCTGTGTTGTAAGCTAGCCAGTTCTCAGCCAGTGCTGTTAATAACGTTCCGTTCCACGCATTTTCACACTTTTCACTCTGTTTATTATTATTCTTACTGTTCATTTTAGTTGGACAGTTCTTAGCAATATGATTCGGTTTCTTACAGATGAAGCACTTGAATTTTGGATATTTGTTGACACCTTTTGTGGACCGGTTTGTAAACATCGCACCTTCCTCACTTTTATTAATGTCTCTACGTAAATTTTCTTGTAAAAAATTACTCTTCACTGTTTCACTGCACAATTTAATGTTCGAATTTTCTAAAGCCATTATAAGCGGATCATAGTCCGGGGGTAAGCCGCTTAGCATCAATACTGCTAGGAAATCATCTTCCACTGGGACGTTTATATCTCGTAATTGTTGATCCAAGTCCGTGATTTTCAAGATAAACGCTTCCATGTCACTAAATTGGTCCAATTTCAATCCAAACATCGTACGTAAAAGTCCAAGACGAGGACATAGCCCCCTGTCTTCATAGGCTGTTTTAGGTTGTTCCAAGCCTCATAACCAGTGGCAGCATTTCTAACGTGGGAAAAAGACGAGGGTTGAACCATCAAACATATCTTTGCGAGTGCCCGTAATTGTGTGCGGTTGTCTAGGACCTTGGGAACACCCGGTGCAGATTCTTCGATACAATCCCATAAATCTTCATGCATTAAGTACATCCGCATCAAAAACTTCCAGTTTCCGTAATTAGATATGCCACTAAGCTTCTCAAAAATGACTGTAATTCCGAAACTTGTTGCTGTTGTAGATGAAGGCGCCGGTACCGGTATTACGTCGTTACGCGGCAATTATACGTCGTTTTTCTTATATTTATCGTATTTTACGATTTTCAATCTACGCACACTTAATATTTGCGTAGCCTGGGCCCATTAATTGGATAACTGATAAAATAACCTGATGGGAATTGGCAAATAATATAAAAGATTGATTCGATAACGTTGGATTTATTTGTTTGGTTTCACACAGTACAATACAATAGTTGACATTAGCAAGAAGAGAGAATAATACGACTGAATAAGAATGACTATATCAACGCATCAACATCATAGACAGAAGCGCCCCACAGTGAGTTATTTAGGCAACTTAGACTATTTACACTTGTTTGGTTTATAGTTCTAAGGCGCTTTTAGAATGTGGGATAACTTTGTTGCGCTTTAAATCTGTTGTTATTATATTCACGTTTTCTGCATATTACCCGGGATCTTGCAATATCT
This sequence comes from Ectropis crepuscularia, assembly GCA_963693475.1. Taxonomy (NCBI): domain Eukaryota; kingdom Metazoa; phylum Arthropoda; class Insecta; order Lepidoptera; family Geometridae; genus Ectropis; species Ectropis crepuscularia. The sequence continues at coordinate 11,150,089 of OY856368.1, read as the reverse complement.
ACAGAATTGAGTATTTCGGTCAAATGGTCTCGGTGCTTGAGATCTGATATTGGTGTTGGAGTTATGGATAAATTGAAATTTTGCGGGTTGACGTTGAGTTTTCAAATAAAACCAAAGCAGCAGCAGAAAGTTGTTGAAAATAGAATTACAATTAGATATAAAATTAAAAATGCAATATCAGCAAAACTGGGGATCAATCGGATTAGAAAAAGACAACCAATTAGCAACAGATTGCGAATTAAAACTATTCATACCAAAGAAATCAAGTCCTTCTTTTGTAGAGGTGATGTCAGCAGAGCGACTGCTGGAAAACAGGAGACCAAGACACAACATAAAAATAAAAAACAAAAACGCTACCTTATTGATTCCATGTTAAACCTGCACATGAAATACAGAAAAGAAGGAGGGAAACTATCATATGCAACTTTTGTAAGACTAAAACCCTTTTATGTACAAAAACCAAACATCAATATGGCAGAAACACATGTGCTTGTACCAAACATTCAAATCTGTCTTTTAAAGCCACCAAACTGAAATCACTACGTTTAATTAAAACCGAAAACCTTTTCGAGCTCGTTAAACAAGTTGCGTGTGATAGTAGTTCTATACATTGCATGAATTCCACGTGCATCACATGCAAAAACAAGGTGATGGATATGAAAATTTATTACGAAGAAAAGCAGATATCATAGTTTAAGTGGATGGTAAAAAAGCATTCATTTACCAAAGCTACTAAAGAAGGACCAAAAGAAATGACCACCAAGAAAGTTACTAAGGAATTGATTACACCATTTAATTGATAATAAATGTACTGATACTCAAAAAAGAAATTACACCATTTAATTGATAATAAATGTACTGATCCTCAAAAAAGAAAACAAAGATGACCAATCCTATTCAGTCAGAATCTTCTGACAGTGATATTGACATCACATATTGACATGCAGATTCGGACCTCGACATTGAGATCAGAAACACAAGGAGATGCCGCGTTATTCTATACCTACATTTGCCTATACTAATATGAGTGAAACAAGGGTACAGAATGTGAAACATCGTTATGTCTCATTCTTTCTAATGAAATAATTATATTTGATAAAAGAGACAACAATATTTATGTTGTTGCTCATTTTGGCAACATTTTGATGTGACGTAGAGACAGTTGTAGGTAAGTGCCATAATCGGCCATTTTATGTGGCGAGTTTCGTGGTAGTTTAAATGTCAGATGGTTGTTTACTTTGTGAAATATTGTGATTTTCGAGAAATTTACGAAGATATAACTTTTAAAACTGCGTGTGACTGGTGAAAAACACCAATTCAATATGACTAAGTGTTGTATTGTGAACTGTGGGGCAAGGAAAGGTAAAAATCAACCTCAATTGTCGTTGCACAGGTTAGTATCCAGTTTTCTAATAAAAGTACTCAAAATCTTACACATCTCATGAGAAAATCGTTTCTCGATCATGAATTCACAAGTAAAGTATTGAGATTTGGGTTCATTTCCGTAAAACAGACCATTATTTTTAGTATTTCATTTGTTTTTGATTACATAGTGGAATAGTGTTGTACCGTTAACGTAATAGTATATCTAAAACTAGTGCGTGCGTATGTTGAAACAATATCGGTATCGCTAAAACAATTATAACTGTTTTGAATTAAAATTTCGTGCCATGAGCGAAATGTTGACCCTTAATACATATTAGCAGCTGTAACTGGGGTGATTTATCTAAACGTAAATAATAATAACTGCCCTTTTTTTATAGATTTCCTAGAAATGAAAAATTGAAGAAAGAATGGTTAGATGCTATTGGTGAAGAAAATATTAATCCTCGACTTAAAGAATGGTTCCTCTGCTCACTTCACTTTAAAGAAAGCTGTTTCAATAGAACTCTTGATGTGATGAGATTACATGATAACTCTGTTCCCACATTATTTTTGGTAAGTATGAAATGTAATGATTATTCATGGCTTTTTGCCCTTAAATAATTAAAAAAAAATACGTAATAGAAAACATATTGTTTATCACAATAAATAAATATTGGTGGACATTCACACACAACACCATCTGACCCCAAACTAAGCAATGCTTGTGCTATGGTGGCCAGATAGCTGACATATATACTTATATAATTTTAAATACATACTTATTATAGATAGAAACACCCAGACACAGTGCAAACATTTGAATTCATCACACAAATGTTTGCCCTGGGTGGGAATCGAACCCACGACCCTCGGCTTCGCAGGCAGAGTTACTACCCACTAGGCCACGAGGGCAGTCACGGCACAATATTAGTATGCATCTATTTATTTCAGGCACTCGACAAAAAACAACAGCAAAAGTCCTCAGTTTTGTGTGAAACACAAAATCTTGATGTTTCTTGTGCATCCACTGTGGCTTCCTTGCAGTTACCGCAACAAATTGTGGAAACAGTGCACATAGAGGTATGTATCTACTTACAACTGCCACACAATATAGGAATTATTCTATTCGAAAAGAAGAATGGTCATTATATATTAATTCATTTGGGACCCAAGCCCGGTGCAAACGTAACATCTCAGTTTTTTTTTGTTATTTTATGTACTTACATCAATTATTAGATATTTTCATTAACTATTTTTTACTACGTAGGTAAATTGTCTTAGTTGAGTATTATAGGTAGGTATATAGCTTGTTTGGTATTGTATTAATTGTATTTTATTAGATGCTCGACTCTATCGACTAAAGGAAGTTTTCGATAGCAACTCATGGTAAAGGTACAAATCTCTGCAGATAGATTATAGCTATAGGTATTATTACCTAGGTACTTAGAAGCTGTTTAGCTATCGTAATCGATTAAATCAATTTCCAGAAACATATTTTTATTTATAATAATTGACATACCTACTTAAAATTAGAGATAGTGGTTTGTCCAGATACCAGATACCGAATATTCGGCAAACTTTGAATTGAAAAGAAATGTCATCATCAAAAAAACGATCACCAATTTGGAAATATTTTGATTTAACTCATTCAGTGCCGGCACGATTTCACTGTGACTCTCAGCCATGCCGCCTACAACAAATCGAGAGCGAACCATATGCATTCAAGGCGCTGTATAAGAAATTGAGTGGACGCAGCAGGTAAAACCACCGGCACTGCTTTTGATTTGATATGATTCTGATTTTGGCTAGGACAAAAAACTCAATATTTTCACATTTTTATGAAAAACCGAGAACACAACAGTTGTGTTCAAGGCATGGCGATTGAAATTAGCAAGATCACAACAGTTGTGTCGAAGGCATCGTATGTGTTAACTCATTCAATGCCGGCACTATTTTACAGAGACTCTTAGCCATGCCGCCTACATCAAACCGAGGACACAACATTTGTGTTCAAGGCACTGCATATGAAAATTGAATGGACACAATTGTTGTGGCCACCGGCACTGCTGATAGGTGAAATCATTTATATGCAAATTTCGGCTCAATCTTTGATTATTTGTTAGTTTTACTAGTATTGCGAGGGACTTTCAGACGAGACAAAATAACATGGTTCAATGAAACGACGATAGATGGCGCCTGTAGGTTTTTCGATTAGTTGTCAAAAGCGTTTTACATAGTGATGTCATTATGACCGCAGAATTTAGCTTAGAGATCTGTTCGAACTAGTTCTCTCCGATGGTTAGTTCTAATTCAGTAGAAATAATAATTAGACTTCGACTCATTGCAGATAGTGTGTAAACTTTGTTCGAACCCTTGATATTTACTAAATTCGTATTATGTTAAATACACAAATATCACGTAAGTTAACGTGCACGTAAATGTAAGGTATTAAGATGATTGTTCTACGACTTTGATATATTTAGATTGAACATCATATTTTGAAATGTAAGTATGTAGGTACTTAGTCAGAATATTTTAATATGTGCAATTTACTTTAACATTTCGTGGGTCGTTTTCCGAAGAAACAACAAAATGGCCAAATAAAACGGCGATAGAAGGCGCTTGGACGTTTCATGTTTAGTTATGCATAGTGATTCACCATTAGAAGCGATGAATTTTGCTAGTAGACCTGAGCCAAACAAGTTCGGTGAAAGGGTTAAGGTTATAAATTCTAGTTATGATCATTATCAGTGAGTTATGTTATGTGCTTATTACATTAACCCTGCAGTGGTCACGCATCTGAATTAGACAAGAATGGTCGCGCGGACTACTCGTGTAGTCCAACTTGAAATCGAAGTAAAAAGATTTAAGTACGTTTTTTTTTCCTTGTGAGCAGTGTTTTCAACAATTTAAAATAAAAAAACTTAATTACAGCGTCTTTAATACTTAATATTAAATTAATATAAATAAAAAACTTCTCTGAATTGGTATAAATTTCACACATTCGGCGCAAATTAAGATCTCGAATCTTATTCTAACTGAAATTTCATAAATGATAACGACCTAGTTCGTTTACGAGCGGCGAACTAAATTGACCGATCTCAGTTATGAACTATGCGCATCACTATTTGAGTTTGAGTATTATACAAGTCCTTCAGCCGCAAAACCTAGAGTTTTTTTTTTGAGTTTGAGAATGGATCAGTGTTGCTATTAATATTTTAAATCCTCCTTTTACTTTTGTTTGGTTGGTGTTTGCGTCGGGACTTCGTAAGATTTGTACTGAACGTCGATTGTGATTAGTAACTAATAAAGTACATTATTAATTTAGTCTTAAACGTATTACGATTCCCAATATTTTAAAATAAAAAAGAACCCTTTTTATACTATACTTTTTCCCTGAAAACGGGTAGGGTCTCCAAAGGGATCACACCATTGAGAGTCTCTGGCAGAGACAGATAAATGTGCTGAAACACAATCGCCATCTAGTGTGTCTGTTGGAACTATTTTTGTCTCGTCTGAAAGTCCCTCATTGCCGAAGAGAACGTAGTCTTTCAGATAAATTAGTGTTTTTAATTTTTATAATAGGGCAGGCTACAGATTTCCCGATAAGCAATTTTCTCAATTCGATCAGAGATTCTCAAACTTGTGGTCATTTGTAATGTTACTTTTACTTATTCCTGATTTTACTTTTAAGAAAGGCAAAATATGTGCCCGAAAGGGAGCAATTTATTGGCGATCTGACGTAAGCTCCACAAGTAGATCATAGAAAGAGAGTAGACGTCCAGGTTCGAAATAAATTATTTTATTTTTGATTTTATACGATACTAGATACTAGCGCAATCTAGTTAGATACTATACCGGTGCCATCATACTAGATGGCGCTAGTATAGTATATTTTATAGTATAGTTGCTATTGGCGACACTAACTAGATGGCGCTAGTAGTATACGACTAAAGGTTGTTATTTCAAAATCATGTTTATTGTTTGGTAGCCCCCCTTAAAATATTTATTTTATTTCATCTTTGGTATTTGTTGTTATAGCAGCAATAGAAATACATCATCTGTGAATATTTCAACAGTCTAGTTATAGCCGTTCTTGAGATACAGCCTGGTGACAGACGGACGGACGGCCAAGTGTCAGTAATAGGGTCCCGTTGAGTACGGAACCCTAAAACGGCAATAATATTAACACATGGCGGGAGACACGGCTGCCGTGTCACAAATTATTTGTTCGTTCGCCGTCATTGATTGAAGTTTTGAAAGTGAGGCTCTAAAAAATGGAATAACAAAACTTTCATGCATTTTCACAGACAAAAGTTGTAGAGAATTTAATACTTTACAACTTGTACTACAAATACAAACATTATTTGTACAATAAGAACCGAGATATTCACAAAAATAACGGTTTTGATGAATTTTCACTTTGAACATCTTAAGATGCGGACACGATAGAAATGGTGACTTTTGAGCTAATATTTAGAACGACAAAAAAGGTACCTACTAATACTTAGGTTATATATCTTTCATTTGACTTTTTTACGATTGATAAGAATTAAAAGTACATACATACAAACATTTCCAACACAAAAGGTTGAGAAATTTAGTGCTTGAACACAACTGTTGTGGCCGCGGCATTGCATAAGGAATCTTTTTTTAGTACAAAAAAATTGTCAGATTCCGCGGGCCGCATCAAAAATCTATAGCACCAGCCATAACATTTATGCACTGCGATTTTGGCTAGGAATAAAACTCAATTTTTTCGTATTTTCATGAAAAACAGAGAACACGACAGTTGTGTTCGCGGCATGGCGATTGAAACTAGCAAGATCACAACAGTTGTGTCGAAGGCACCCAATGAGTTAAACAGTGACGATAACAAGTAGGCGGAATGTTTATTGTGTCATGTTCAAATGTTTGTTGGTATAACCATGAGCTTTTTTAACTTTTAGCTGCCTGAAATCCGGCCGGATAGTGAAAACATGGCCAGATAGGAAGGATAGTTACCAGAAATCCGTCTCATTTCTACTTAAAATAACAAAAAAAAACTGAGGTGTGTTTGTACATTTTGTTTGGATCGTAACTGGGTATTCTTTCTTCAAATACTCGCCAGTTCCACTCCGCACATCCGCATGTTACTTGATCTGCGTGCTAAAATATATCGTTTTTTTATTATATTCTTTTATCTAGTACTTCGTCTGTCGCCATAAATTCTATAAATCTATTCATACATTCTGATTACCAAACACCCGCTCGTCCACATACCTGCTCGGCCACATTTGAACCTAAATATCATCCCGCTAAGTAACGATTGTCTGTTATGTTACTTAGCATTTTTGACATAGCTTGGTGATTGAAATAGTTATCTTTTTTTCAGGTTGTCGAAACTGAAAAAATTAAAGCTTTGAAAGACAAATGTGTCAAACAACAGAAAAAAATTAAACGCCTAAACGAAAGGATTCGAAAAAAAACAAAAAAAAATGCCGATTTAAAAGCAATCATAGAAGACCTTCGAAGAAAAAACTGTATCAACGTTGAACAGGCCGTTGTAATAGAAGAATTGGCGGGACCAAAAGATTTCTTAAAAAGACAAATTAATAAGTCCAAAGGTTTACCTTTACCAATTAAGTACTCAGAAGAAATCAGAAAGTTCGCATTAACGCTGCATTTTTTATCCCCGAAGGCCTATAACTATGTAAGGCGAACTTACAATACATGCTTACCTCATACAAGAACTTTGTGCAAATGGTACGAACATGTAAATTGTGAACCGGGTTTCACAAAAGAAGCATTCGAAACTTTAAAAATTAAAGTGCAGGAAAGTGCACAACCTGTGATATGCTCCTTGGTTTTTGACGAAATGGCCATAAGAAAGTCTCTGACTTGGTCTCCAAGAGCTCAAAAATATTATGGCCGAGTTGATTATGGCCACAACCTAGATAATGACAGTGTTGAAGAAGCCAGTCAAGCCCTAGTAGTCCTGTTAACTTCTATCAACGGCACATGGAAAATACCTATAGGTTATTTTTTAATAACATCCCTCACAGGCGAGCAAAAAAGTATTATCGTGGGCACAGCTCTAAAATTGTGCGAAGACGTGGGTGTAAAAGTTGTTAGCATTACTTGCGATGGACCTGCCGCAAATTTCAGCATGTTCGCTTCTCTTGGCTGCGATATTTTAAGACAACAGGACGTTACTAGTTTTGAGAGCGGTAACACGCGCATCCACGCTTTTATCGATCCGTGCCATGCAATCAAATTAATTAGAAATGCATTTGGCGAATTAAAAGTATTTATCGATTCATTTGGGCGAAAGGTAGATTTTAAATTTTTGGAAGAATTGCTAAAACTTCAAGAAAAACAGGGCCTACATCTTGCAAATAAAATTAAAAAGCAGCATGTGTTCTACCAGAAACAAAAGATGAAAGTAAAGCTGGCGACACAATTGTTCAGTAACTCGGTAGCAGATGCCCTAGAATATTGCCGCAGTGAATTAAAATTGAAACAATTTGACGAATGTAGTGGCACTGTCAATTTTATAAATCTGATGAATGACGTGTTTGATGTGTTGAACAGCCATTCTATCCGCCCACCAGGATTTAAAAAAGCGATGTGTCCTGCCAATATTGGTTTTATATCAGCTCTATTTGAAAGTGCGACTAATTACCTAACAAGCTTAAAATTACCTTCAGGTGAACTTGTGATCAATTCCCGTAGAAAAACAGGTTTTATTGGGTTGATAATAAACATGACGAGCGCATTGGCACTGTACAGTTACTTGGTGGAAGAGTCAAAAATGCTGAAATACATTCCACTCTACAAGATAAGCCAAGATCATATTGAGCTCTTCTTCGCGGCTGTGAGAGCAAGAGGGGGTTTTAATAACAACCCTAATGCCATTCAATTTCGTGCGGCTTATAAAAAGCTGCTTGTGAGAGCTGAGATCAGGGATGGTGGCGTTGGAAATTGCACACCACTGGAACAAGTCAATATTTTGACTTGCTCTAGTAAAAATCCCGTTCTGGCTATAAACGAGCTAACTGACAAGAACAGTTTTGTAGAGATCACAGAGGATCATAGTGAATTGTATGATGCATATATGGAAAGCATTTTTAATACAGACGCTGATGCGTATACAGAGGGGGTCTTGGAATATATATCTGGATTCGTTGCAAAAAAACTAATGCGTACAATCAAATGTGATGCCTGTGTGTCGTTATTGCTTGGAGAGGAAAACGTCAAAAGCCTGATTTACATAAAATCAAGAGGAGGACTAAAATATGCTTCTTCAAGTGTCATAGACATAATAAAAAAGACCGAAAAAATAATTAAAACACACTTGGAAGAGAAAATGAAACCGGAGCTATATTACATGTACATTTTTAAATTCATGTGAGAGCTATATGATTTAAAGAATGTTTTTCGTGCTGATTGTGACTCGGAGCATAACAGTAACCACAAGTTACTCCTAATTAAATCAGTAATTAAGACCTTTATAGATATGAGGTTTATATATCACGGTCGGAGAACATCAGACAGACTGTCACAGAGACAGTTTTTAAACAAACTTATATTGTTCAGAAATGAATAGGAAATAACTGCTTTTGTACATAGTAGAGTCTGGCTAATGAAAGTTGATACTGAAAAAGCGCGGCAAATTTAAAAAATATCAGCATGGCAGCCCTAAAGTAAAAAGGAAAGCTGGAACAACTCCCTTTGATACGTTGACATTAATTTTTATTTTACTAGTGGATGCTTGCAATTTTGTCCGCGTTATGACGAGATTAAAGTAGCTTATATCACTTGTTAACTCTTTATTATCACACGGATACGTCACTCCATTGTGGCGTATTAAAGGAACAAACAGTCTATCAAATACTATCATGGTATCAAAATATTGAGTTTAAATATTTGTAAATCTATGTGAGTATGTATCAAAGAAAACAACACCATATATTGTTATACTGTTTTTAATCACTATAATCAAAATCTGAATCTAAAAATTCAACATGGAGTGAATCGTCACAATCACTGGAGTCGCTGCTGTCTCTTAAATTGATGATGAAGCTTTCTAGATTATTTTCAGTTATATGGTTTCTTCTTTTGTACTTGTCTTCCACATGAATGACATGGTCTGTCATTTTTTTCCAATCATCTGCTGTAATACACTCAAAAGATTGTTTTATGAGATCCTCGAACTCTTTTGGAGTTCGGCTTACATTATTGCTTCCCACATTTATTTTTGCTAGACTCCATATGAGTTCTATAGCATTTAGGTCACAATGATATGGAGGAAGTCTTAGCACTTCATGTCCGTTTTGGCTTAAAAGTTCATCAGCTTCATAAATAGGTTCTGGTGTGTTCTGTTTTACTAAGCAGAGCAACTCCGCTTTTGAATTGTATGTTTCAAATGAAATACCATTAAATGTAAGCCAATTTTGTATCTCTAACTTTCGATTTTGAGATGTGGGCGCTTTATTTACTATGACAGAATGGTATGATGCATTGTCCATTACAATTACACTTGGTTCATTCAAATTGGGCATAAGCTTTTCTTGAAGCCATTTGTTGAAGTTTATGGAATTCATGTCATGGTGGTAGTCGGCCATTTTCGAACCTGCTAAATACCAACAATGAGTTTGGAACAGGGCCTTTTTCTGATCCTGCATGCACAATAATATATCGTTTTCCTGACGATATATTTTCAATTATTCCACTTGTTGATGGACCTTGCCAAAATTTTTTAGGCTTATAGGTTTTGTGGACATAAGTTTCATCTAAGTAGATTATTGGCTTGCCTTCTGCACGTTTCGATGCAATGGTACGCAAAAAGCGATGTCTCCATGCAGCTATATCATACCGTTCAATTAATAATGAACGTTCATTTTTGTTTTTCTTAAATTCATAATATGCGACGGAGAGTTTCACGACATCCACCAAATTGTATACTTTCTTTTAACTCTACCAACAAAGATCTTAATGTTGGTACTTATTTCCTCACAATGTAAAATTCGTTTATTTTATTACGAATAACATCCATATCGAAACTATCTAAGTTCGACACTTTTGAAGGGTGAGGTCGTTTTTTACCCGGAGTCCTCCAGACGCCGTCGTTCACCGCACCTTCTTTTTTAATTCTCTTCAATGTAATAACACTTACATCTGTAAAAAGAATAAAATAAAATATCAATAATCGTGAGTATCATAAAAAATAATAGAAAATGCACATGTATTACAAAACTAGTCTAAGACTAACGTTGAGTGAAATCTTACCGGTGAGTGAAGATAGTTGTTCTAAGTACTGGTTCTGCGATTTCATCATAAATATCTTTTTGATCTAAATCTGTGATCTTTTCAATTACTTGTTTCACTTCAGCAGTTCGTGAATTATCCTCAAGACTATCTGTAAAAGAACAATAACATTATATAATTATTTAAACATTATTAATTAATATAAAGTAACGGGTCGGGTCTTGAATCGAGTCGCCTAAATTTGAGGATACTGCTAATGTGGAATGGTCAAGGGGCTTTGTCTTGACCCTCCCAATTCGATTTTAGCTGCCGGAGTTACGCGAAAATATTTTTAATTAATATTTAAAGTTTCTGTAAATTCACACGAAAAACACGCGGATGCGTGAAATGGAACGCAATATCAGGAAATATTGCATAAATTTGAATGTCTGCTATGTCTAAGTTCGTGAAACGAAACGTTTTGATCGCGATTTTTAAGGTTCAATAAAGTAAAAAAAAATAAAAAAAAATTTTTTGATGTTGATCATGATCAGTGTAATCAACTATGTTTATAAATTAAAGTAAATACTCGTACATCGTTTTGTTAAAATCGTTTTCCTCCCTTCAATACTTAACAAATTACCCACCCACCCAGAGACCAACTCAGACCGGTTAGGTTTAGTCACAAAACCGACACAGAGCACCCCGACTCCACCTAGTCTTGTGGCTACTACCCCTAGAGTGTTTATAAAAAATGCGGGAGCCAGAAGCTCAAGGGAGGTTGAGTGAGGCGAAGCAACATTCAGGGGCGACCGCAAGAGCTTCTGGCGGGAGCCCACCCAGAGTCCAAGTTAGACCGGTTAGGTCAAAATTAGTGACAAATCCAACTCTGACCTGTTAGGTCCAGATCAATGACAGATACAACTAGCCCCACCCTCTACCACTCTCCCCCGCCCTAAATTTAGGTGTAAAAGTGTTTTAGTAGAGTAGACAAAATGATCTTTGATATTAAATTTAAAAAAAACTATGCAGTTCCGGCAGGGGAAAATTTCAGGGGGGGGTTCTCTGCCCCTAACCCCCCTTCCTACCCACTCCCCCTCCCCCAAAGTTAGGTGTAAAAGTGTTTAAATAGAGTAGATAAAATGATCTTTGATATTAAATTAAAAAAAAACTACGCGATTCCGGCAGGCGAAAATGGTGGGGGGGTGTTACCCTCCCCTCCCCCCACCCCCCTCCACCCCTCCCCCCCCTAAATTCAGGCGACTCGATTCAAGACCTTACCCAAAGTAACTAAAACTAATACGTACTTATTTAAAATAAAAAAATATCAAGACATTTTGACCGTACTAACCTAAAAAATCAGTCACAGTACGTAAACAATCCTGTCTTTCTCGCAGTACGGCTTGTTTCACAAGCTTTTTCTCTTCATATTTCGAAATCATACAAAACAATAGTTTACGCACTTCACTCTTTATAGTTTTATTCATTTATAAAGCATTAACACGGATTTATCACAACAAAACTATACGCAAGTCAACCACAACAAAACATCAACAACACGTCATCTTGTTGTGTCAGAGATAGGGATACCATACACTGATTCTGATTTTACCAAATCTTTCGGAAAATAGGCGAAAATTAATGTCTTTAAATAATCTTGCCAAGTTTTTCTCAAGTAAATAGTGTAGCTAATTAATAAAGCTATTTATTAGACCAACTTAAGGCTTAGTGTTGCTTGAAATGATCCCCAACACGTACATACGATACTTATTTTCGCTGAATACAATTTTAGCACACGTACGAATTTTTGAAACTCATTTTATAAAATGTTTAAAGTAAGTTTGTTTTGAAAATGCCTTTTTGGAATTAATTGTTCCTCAGTACTTTCTGCTTAAAATACCCCAATTTGTAGGGTAAATATCAGATGGTAGGTACACTTTAGTGTTTTCATATAAAAAGTTTGCAAAAAAAATCCAGTATCTACTTTCATTAGCCAGACTCTAGTACCTACATAGACAAATTATCAAAAAATCACGATTTGCGTAGCCATCTTTTCTATATACCTACGACTGGTATAGATGTGTGAATACGAAGCTGCCGGTCTTAGAGTTCTGTCGCGGGAACACGCGAAGTTAAGACATCAGAAAGATGGCCGCCAATGTTCTATAATCGCTTCTTGAACATTTACTGCTTAAGTTTAGTAATGCATAATGAGAGAGTTTCAGACGAGACAAAAACAGTGCACTTAATTGTCAAATATAGTTCCAAATTTTACCTAGTGTGGCACCACTGTTTGTATTTGTGATGTTTTTCTAAGAAAATGAATCACTGGCGTCATCTATTGGTGAAATTGGAAACTGCATTTGACAATTCTTTTCACTACTTTTGTCTCGTCTGAAACTCTCTCATTGACAAAATACTTTAAAATATTTTTTTACTCGCTTTGTTTGTGCATTTATTCGTCTCAACACAGAAACACTTTATCAAAATAAATGTTATGAAAAAAAAATCAGAACCCTTGATTAGCTAAACAAAACTGTAAACACAAATAATATTGTACGTAGAGTACTAATCAAACATTATACTTAAATATCAACAAATCTATGAAAAAATATTGTTATTTCATTTTTACTCCTTTACCCACTCATTTACCCATACTTATTCCCTTTAGCAGTAAACGTTGTAAAGCCTTGGAATAGTTATACAGTGTTTTCTCTTTTTATTTGATATTTTGAAAACGATCGAAAGAGACAAAACACTATTAAACTATTCCGAGGCTATACAACGTTTATATATATACTAGCAGCGCCCGTTCCCGTTTTTCCAGCGAGATGAAATGTAGCCTATGTTTTCTTCCAGACTATAATCTATCTACATTCCAAATTTCAGCCCAATCCGTTCATACGTTAGAGCATGATTAAGGAACAAGCATCCGAACATCGTGACTCTCACATTTATTATATTAATAGGATCTTGCTTTGGCTATACTTTTTAGACTTTACAAATGAAAGTTGTGCTTTTTCTCAATTTGATCTCGGTTTCCAAATACATTTTTCGATTTGACGTTATTTAGTAAAACATACCTAATTTCTAGTAATACTTGATATCTAGTATCGATACTCGTTATAGTAACAGCTATGACCCTGATAGGGACAACCCTTACAATGGCCGCCATCTTATGTAACGTTTTGCGTTGTAGGTATGCACCTTTTTTTTGTAGGTATTTCTAGTCCTTACTATTAGTACGTCCATGGACCTCGACGAGGCTGCAAGTGACAACGTAAGCTTATTTTCGAAAGATCCTGATTCAGAGCACCCTGAAAAGGATGAAAAAAATATTTCGGTGTGGAATAACCAATCTGAAGATGGCAGCCATTACGAAAACATACAGCAAAAATTTAAACCAAATAATAGTGACACCAAAGCGAATGTTAGAGTTTCGAAAATTAAGATTCTATCTAATAGTAATGTAAACGTAATCTTAGATGAAAAAACAGTTACTTTTATGTGGAAAATGACATCAACAGATCAACTGCTATTCCAGTACCAAAGTTGAAAACTAAAACAATACCAAAATTAATACTTAAAAGTAATTTGCTAGTGTTACCGGCCGCGTGCCCGCGCTCGCGCCCTCGCGGTCGCGGCGGTCGCGCTCGCGTCACTCAGTGTTTAGTATCAAAACGAACGCCCGTGAGGCGGTAATTTCGCAAGTTTCGTACTTTCGCATCTCGGGATTGTTATGGGATGGATGGATTATGGGACTGCGCTTATCAGTGTATTTCCTTAATCGAAACGATGTGTTTTACCTTAAGAATATTGGGAGATGGTTCGAACGTATGCTCGTGCAAATAACAGTGTACTTAGTGTAATTAATTTGTATCGGGAATCATTTCCAAATCGCCGAATACTTTACGTTATGCTGAGTGTCAATCAGCGTTTACGGGACTTTGGCCAATTTACCGTGCCACGGCATACCCAAGGCCGCGGAGCAGAGCCGTATCCTGTCCGGCTGCAAGAAGAAATCCTAGAGTACTTCCAGAACAACCCAGAAGCGAGCAATCGAAATACTGCGAGACGGTTTGGAGTATTACAGTGGACGATGTGGAATATCCTCCACCAAGAGAATTATTGTACAGAAAACTGTCAAGCATTATACGAGTATAATATGTTCCATGTCAAATGTTTGTATACATTTTTACAGGACTTTGCCATCACTCTCTAAAAATTCGGTGTAACTATAAAAAGTTTGATCGATAAGCCAACACTTTAATCTATTTTTGAAGCTGCCGAAACTTGGGGCAGATATAATTATTTTGGGAAGCGTGTTATAAACTTCTGGTCCCATAATGTGAGTTAACTTCCGTGACCTCGTGAGAGAGTGTGGTATAACATCCAGCTTATCCGCGTTACGTATGTTACGAGAATGTCTCTCTCCTCGCGTATTGTATGATTTTAGATTATTTCTGACATTTCTTCTGAAGGAACTGAAATTTTGTGGCAATTTATATGATTTTACTAATTTTGATTTTACACTTGTATCTTTCAGGACTGGCGTGTATTGAATCGATTTATGTGACAGCAGGCCGTAGTACTATCTAATTCATGAAAACTCAATCTCATGAAGAGTGCTAGACAGATAAGCTGATTTTTTTAATTTTTTTTTAAAGGGTCTTTGTTAATTGCCAACTGATAAAACATAATTCGACCTTTTCTGGTACTGTCATACTCAGATTAAAAAGCATGTTTGTTTTGAATGGACTCCACTGGAGTGGTGGTGAAATACATATTTTCTGAATCTGATTCTGTTCTATACTTTGTTTTTCAACTTGTTTTGCATCCTCTTCCGTTTCTGAAGAATCGCTAGACGATGATGAACTGTCAAGAAAGTCCTAGGAAGACCTTGAACGAGATGAACTACTAGTTCAAGGACCTGGTTTGGGCTTGTTTGAATAATCCATTTTTTGGTGAGAATTTGGCGTACCTACTAATTTCACTTGAACTGGAATATTTATTCGCAACTGAAATCATGGGATCGATGTTTTCAGCATAATTATTATAGTTTTAAATGGCTTTGCGCGTTTCTTGTTATTTAAGTCACTTTGATCAGAATCGGAATAATAGTCATCAGTATTTACGTAATTCGGGTCTTTAACCCTAGAAAGATAACCTACGTCGAATCGACGTATCCGATTCTGAAAAATCGATGCGATTCGATTCTGTTTCGCGCTACGGCACTGGCCCTTCGTGCCAACTCAGTCGACCCACGGAACTTGCAGGAGACACCCGTGTCGCTCAGGTGAGTGCTATAGTTTCGTAGTTATATACCTACCGCACGTCGAAGTGACGTATGGTTATCTTTAGTGGGAGTTTTTAGAAATGTAGTGAAAAATAACTTTTCCTTTTTTTATCATATTAAATGGATATTGTTTACTAGTTTTTTTATTGTCTTTTAGGACATAACAAAACAACAAAATGGCGTCAAATAGACGACTCACAGAAGCGGAAATTTTTCGATTATTGCAAGATGATATTGAAGATAAATGTCAAGAGTCTAATAGTGAACCTGCAGACAATCTTTTAGAAGATGATGTTCAAAGTGATGTCGAGGCCTGTGAGATAAGTCCACCATCACAAGAAAGTCCTTCAGATGTTGAAAGTATATCTGGATCACAAGAAAGTATTACTTCGTCTGAGCCAAGTAACATTATTTTATCTGAACGTCAAATCCTCAGAGGCAAAAACAATCACCGATGGTCGGCTACTAAAGGAAGAACAAGCGGCAGGGTATCATCTTGCAATATTATACGGACATCTAGAGGTCCTACAAGAAAGAATAAAAGCTTGTATGAACCATTGGAATGCTTCAGTATCTTTATTACTGATGAAATTGTGGAAGAGGTAACCAAATGGACCAATGTTGAAATCCAGCTGAAAATACAGATTCCTAATCCCAAAGCGACCTTCAAACTTAAATGCAGTGATGAGATTAGAGCTCTTTTAGGTATATTGACATTGACGGCTGCCATGAAAGACAACCATTTAACCACAGATGAGCTTTTTGATTGCACGTATTCAGGAAACAGATACGTAGCAGCTATGAGTCGAGATAGATTTGATTTTCTGATAAGGTGTTTACGAATGGATGATAAAAGTTTGCGATCGGAACTAAGGGCAACAGATTCATTTGTTCCAATCCGAAAAATTTGGGAGATCTTTATAAACCATTGCAGATCAAACTACATCCCTGGCCCGTACTTGACCATCGACGAACAGCTTTTAGGCTTTCGTGGACGGTGTCCGTTTCGGATGTATATCCCAAACAAACCAAACAAATATGGATTGAAAATTGTCATGATTTGTGACAGTGCCACACGCTACATGATTGATGCAATGCCTTATTTGGGCAAATGCACCCAAACAAATGGCTTACCACTTGGTGAATTTTACGTGAAAGAATTGACGAAATCTGTTAACGGAAGTAACAGAAACATCACGTGCGATAACTGGTTTACGTCAGTTCCTCTTGCAAAAGACTTACTAAAACAGCCGTATAACCTGACTTTAGTTGGCACAATAAGATCTAACAAACGAGAGATCCCAGAAGAGCTGAACAAATCGCATTCCAGGGGGCTTAGCCAAGATGCCATCCTACAATCGTAAACGCTAGTAGAAAACTATGTAAATGTATGGGAATGACAGCTAACAACGATAAATCACGTGGTCAGAGAATAGACAGAGATAAAATCGTAGCCAAGAGACAAAATTATCTATTGGTATTTGCGATAGACTAGGCGCAATCGTTTCTACAATGACGAACGCTAACTTCCAATACAAAACGCTAGCCAAGTGGCAATTTGACAGGCGCAAACGTAACGATAGCGTAGTTCGTTAACGCCAACTCAGGCGATCGCTTAGACCCTGTAGAAAGCGACAAAATAAATATGGCGTCGTTGGTGTCAGCTGTTTGATAAGTTTGTTGTGATCCGTGTAATCGACGATTGTAGTGTTATTTTTTATTTTTTCTGTGTTATTTCTACTCATTTTTAATTAAAAATGCACACGCTAAATATGTTATGGCGTGCCTATAACGAAGAAGTATTGATTACACGTCGAACTAGAGGAATATATCGAGATTATGTGGAAATAATAGATGAAATGTCGGAAATCTTTTTTACCAAGCGTTTTCGGTTAGATAAAGCGACTTTCCGAGACCTTTGTGAGGACCTACGACGACAAACATCATTAAAAGGAACTGTTGAGATATCCGTAGAGTTTAAGGTATGTAATGATAATATTATTAGTTCACAGTTAAAATTTTGTTGAGCTTGCTCTCAGCAATTCAAATATTGACCTAGGTATATCTGTTACAGGTGTTGTGTGTTCTCAGCTTTCTGGCCACTGGTTCTTACTAGAGAATTGTTGGAGTCAGTCATCATTTTCCACAGAGGACAGTTAGCCGTATTATCAAACAAGTTGTAGAGGCTTTAAACCACAGTGCTATCATGGCAAAATGGGTAACATTTCCTAAAACTAGGCATGATAGAGGCATCATCAAACAAAAGTAAGTAATAGTCTTAGAGTTTTAATATAAAAATGACATATTATCCATTTAAAGTAGTGCTTCCAATGATAACTATGTAATTTCAATCTTGTGTAATATTTATTGTTACAGATTCCAAAGAAAATTTCGTTTGCCAGGTGTTATTGGCTGCATAGATTGTACCCATGTAGCTATAGTTAAACCTAATGTAGAAGAGCATTTATATTTTAATAGGAAAGGTTATCACTCATTAAATGTTCAAATGGTAAAGTAGTTTTTTTAAAGGCAAAGTAACTAAAATAACTTTGAAACATTAGAGTAATAACTATTATTCCATTGCAGATTTGTGACAGTGAACTTCGCATTACAAATGTGAATGCAAAGTTTGGCGGAGCTACCCATGATTCACATATATGGTCATCGAGTAGAGTTGAATCATATATGCGTGAACTGCACCAAAATAATGAACAAGTATGGCTGTTAGGCGAGTATTTATTGTTAATTTTTCCTTTCAAAGTATATTTGTTGTTACTGTTAATATTGACTATAAAAGTCAATTATTAATTTTTCAGGTGATTCTGGATATCCACAACGCCCTTGGCTTATGACACCAATCCTAAATGCTGTTCAAGGGTCAAGGGAGGAAGTATATACCCAGAGGCATGTGCAAGCCCGCATCTCAATAGAGCACTGCTTTGGATTACTTAAAGTTCGGTGGAGATGTTTGCTCAAAGATAGGGTACTCCATTATCAACCATATGGTGCTAGCAAAATAATTATGGCATGTTGTGTATTGCACAACATGGCATTAAAAGCTGGGTTACCATCACCACCACCTGCACTCACTGTGTATGATAGTGTGAGTATGGCTATTCCCCTATCTAGTGCAAATAGTCAGTCTGAGTTAATCCAAGGCAGAGCTATGTTGAATAGCTTAGTAAGTAGTATTCAATGAATCCCAGAAATAGTGATAGTAAGAGATCCCGCTATACAATCACCATCACCAAGCTGGTTATTGGATGAAAAGTACTTTATATTCAATTTAATATGTCAACAAATATAATTGCAAATGGGTTGTCTAAAAAATTTCAGTCCAGAATATGATTCATCATCATAATTGATATTTTAATTAACAATCAACATATCACTTAAAATTATTGCATGTTTGAAAAAACTGTACTATACAACTTATTTTGGCGTTACTGTGTGCAATTTTTTCAAAAATACAATAATTTGAAATGAAATGTTTAAAAATTGTGAATCATAACTGTATTGATTTTTTTTAGACAACCCATTTGATGACATATTATTAAATTGAATATAAAATCTCTAAGTTCTACAGCGGGATCTTAGACTACAATACCATAAAGCCATAATTTCAAGTTGTAAAGGTGGTTATTTTATTTTTTGCATTTATGATTAGAACATTTGGGCTAGCATTGAGGGGCTAGCGGGCTAGCGTTTAGCATAGGCACTTATTTATACTATTATATCAATAAAATACTGTGTAACTTAGAACATTGTTTATTTTTTTCACTATTTCCTAACATAAAAACAACATAAATCAAATAAAAAACAATCTTCTTGCCCATGGTACATAAGACTTGGGGTATTTTAACAATTTACTTTATATTTATCACTAGCGACCCGCCCCGGCTTCATGAGATCTATTATATATATAAACCTTCCTCTTTAATCACTATGTATTAAAAAAGGTCCATTAAAATCCATTGCATAGTTTTAGATATGGAATACCTACATAGGGATAGACCGCGGGAAGCGACTTTGTTTTATACTATGTAGTGAAATTATATTACAAGTTATAATTGTAAAACAAAATCAAATTGTTACATGTAAAGATTGTTATTACAAAAATACAACATTCTGTTCATAGTAGGTGATCATTATTGATGTTGGAATCAATAATGATCACCTACTACCAAAACAGAATAATTGTAGTTGAGGGATGTGTTACATTATTCATGTTAACCGATAGCTAGATAGAAAGCTGTAGCAATATCAGCCAAAATGTTATTGCGATTTTCCTCTATATCAAGTCTTCTAGATTCCAACCGAAGCTTTTTTGTTTTCCTCTGGTGTAAATTTCTTTCCCAATCCTCCTCCAATTTTAACCGTTGGTTCAACGTTAACAAACTCACTAGTGGAACACTCAAAAGGAGTTTGTATCCATATGCCTCGAGCGGACAGTGCGCGGCATCGCGGCGAAGACGCGGTCGACGAAGCTGCGGGTCCTGAGTCCTTTCAATGGTTTTTTGGAAAGGTGATGGTTGGTCCTGAAAAACATTTTTAGACCATTAAGTTATGAATACTTATTATTTTAATATAAGCAAAGATCCCAAGCACATTACATACTAACATCAAATTCTCTCTCTTCGATGCCAGCTAAACCAACAACAGCAGACAAACCCATTATTACCAACAGCCTTTGCTCTTAATCTGAGAGGGCTTGTCGCTGCTTGGACCACCACCAGTGCCACGAATCTCAGGGCGCAATGTCACAACCTTTTTTGTGTCTTTGGTGGTGGTCACCCATACCTATGAGTATTTATATAAAAAAACCTGTGCGATTCGATAGCTTGTAACTTTAATTTAAATTTGAAAAAAAAGTAGGTATGGCTTGAAAACGAAATAGAACTCACCAAAATCCGTTCCACGATCTGGGCTTGTCCCGGGACGTATTTCAACCCTTTTGTTAGCGCTCCACCTGTTCTTGTGTCATCTCTGATATAATATTTGGCCTTAAATTCTCACAATTTGGGTTTATTTAATAATGTGAATGCAGATGCGTTCGTTGAAGATGTCGGTTGTGAAGTGGCGCACCCCACGATCGCGGCGATGCGCCGAAAGTTATCCGGTCGACGACAACCGAAGCCGATTGCTCGTGTGGCGGGAAAATTAAATTGTTCTGTTCGAATCAAGCCATAGATAGACCCAACAAAACCCATTAGATACTTTAAATGTAATCGAATAAAAATAGATGTTGAAAATTTATCTGATTATGATATGTTTCATCCCAAACATTCCTTTTCTCCTTTAAAAATGATTACAGTGGTAAACATTAAATATGTCTAAACAAATTCAAAGATTTGTTTTCTACTAACAGCATCAGCAATAGCAGAGTCTCCTCAGATATATGGGGCCCACTTAAACGGGTTTCACTTAGTAATATTCTCACTATGTTTAAAATTAATTTTGTGATCACCATACTTAGGTGATAAATTATGACATGGAAACATAATTGTGCAACTTACTTTTTTCCATTTCTATGTTGATTTAACTAGGTACCCCTCCACCAGTAAAGTTGAGAAGGCCTAATTCTGTTAATTCCTGCCATAAGAGATCCTGTTTAATTTTGCCTTGAGGTCATGATTGGGGCTTTGATAAATCGCCATGACTGAAATATTAGTATAAAATCAATATTTTAAAGCAACAATAAACTAAAGATGCACCAATGACCGTTCGTTACCAACTTTTAAAGATCACGTGAAAGAGTTTTATTTGTCGAAACTGTAATCTATGTAATTTTTAATTTTATTTAATGTTCTTTTTTACACTTTCTGTGATCACTTCAAACTTTACAATCATGTTATTTGCTGTTATTTGTTGCTCGTCACTTTGTCATCTTTGTAACTAGGTAAATTTATTTACCTTGTCAGTATATTTTTGTATGTAGGTATATGCTTAGTTTATTTATTAGTGTATTTAGTTTATTTTTTATGTAGTTTTATGTATTCGTATGTAGTACTATTAGAATGTACGTCTATCCCATAGTCTTATTATTTAAATAGTAATTGTTGCGCACCACGCTTTAAGTTTTCAAATATTTCTGTCCATCCCAAGGTTGCCTGGAAGAAATCACTATTAGCGATAAGGCCGCCCGTTGTATCACTAGTCTTACTGTTTTTCAAAATTGTATGTATCCTTTTTGGTGTGAACAATAAAGAATTTTCATTCATTCATTCATTCAATGAGAGGTGCACTTGTAAAAGGGTCGAAATATAAGTGGTATGTTTCTCAAGGGCCTAGTTTGTGTCGCGTAACACGTAATTGTTTATGTTTCAAATTTCTTAGTAAGAAAGGAGTTCATTATCACAAAATTATTTAGATTATAAGATAGGACTAATTTTACTAAGATAATTAACGTGTAACTTACCTTTCCATAAAGTCCAATAAAGCCAAATACTGTTCCGAGTTAGCTCTATTTCTAGTATCCATTATAAACTAGATATTTTAAAATATTAACACAGTATTTCAGATTTTCACAATTTCAAATAGGTAGTGTTAAGTAATGGCCACTAATTAGCTTATAAATCCACCGATATATATCTTCTTCTAGAAAACTAATATTTCACTTAATTTATTAAAGTGTTTGTTTACTTTTGATGCGCGCGCGCAATGTGAACGTGAAGACAGCAGTGACGTTTTCGAGAACGCTCACCATAGACTAAAGTCCAGGTTTTTTCGTTCGTCATTGTAGAATGAGCGTTCGTCTTATTCGTGTTGATTTGGCTACCTCGTTGTCGCTTTCTAAGATCGCTAACGCTTAGGCGTTAACGATTGTAGCTAGAGAATAGACAGAAATCACTTGTAACTTGGCTAAGCCCCCAGGGCTGTTGGAACCTCTATGTTTTGTTACGACGGGCCGCTGACATTAGTGTCGTTCAAACCAAAACCAAACAAAATGGTATATGTGCTATCATCATGTGACGAAGAAGGTACAGTTCATCAAACGACGGGTAAACCAAACATGATTCATTTTTACAATGAAACCAAAGGGGGCGTTGACACATTTGATCAAATGTGTTCAATAATGTCTTCTAGTCGCAAGGCAAACAGATGGCCTATGGCCATGTTTTATGGGATGATGAATATGGCGTTTATAAACGCATATATTATATACTGTGATAATGTCTTGTCAAAGAAAGAAAAGCCATTAGGACGCAGAGGTTTCATGAAAAAGTTGAGCAACAGCCTCATAATTCCGTGGATGGAAACAAGACAAAAGGTGCCCACTTTGACGGCAAATTTGAAAGAAAAAATTGAAAATATATTGCCAAAAACGCAAACTGAACCATCTAGACAAGATGAAGAACAACCTGAGCCAAAGAGAAAAAAAAGTTTTGTGCCTTTTCTCCTTCAAAAATTAAAAGAATGACCAAGTCAACGTGCGGGATCTGCAAAAATCCGATCTGTGGAGAACACAAATCAAGCGCCTGTGAAGCCAAATATCATAAAAATGTATATAGGTTAAGGTAGATTGTTTTATAAATAATATAAAAATTTGATTTTTAAAAGTTTAATTTTGAAATTATAAGACTGATGAAGAGACTCCATCACATATATGTTTTTTAGGGTCAGAATGCCATGTTTTGTTAGATTAAGATTTTGATAATAAAAATATAATCAATTACCTATGTTTTTATTATTTTCATTTAATTAATTCATTGTTTTAAAGGTATCAATCATTATTTTAAACATAAAACAAACCAATTTTGAGATATAGAGCTTTCAAGCTTGACACGTCGATTCGACGTATGGTTATCTTTGGTGTATGGTAAAATAAGGTTATCTATCTAGGGTTAACGCTGTCATCTGAACAATAGTCATGTACCGGCTGGTTAAGCACTAAAACAAAAAAAAAACAAATTATGTTTAGGTAGGTACCTAGAATATAGCTATCTAGAATGTAGTTAACAGGTACCTAGCTAGCTAGATTATTTACTTATAAAAAGTCAATAGTTAAAAAGCATACGGGTACCTACTAAAATATTAGGTTCTGTAAGCTCATTACAATTAGTTATGTAGATATCTGCCATTAAAAAAAAAGTACTAGTGAGTAGTTTTCTTGAGCTGCGTTTCTGTCAGGGACCACCTTAGCAGTATGCCACTGCAGTTCGCGCTAGTAGATATCATTTTCGCCAAACCGTGCTCTCCTGGCTGAACGCGTTGTGATAAGTCCAATCCAATCCAATCCAGCATGCAAGCAGTTACAGCATGACGGTGCAGCTCCCGCAAGCCACTCCGCACACTGCGCCTTCAAGTGAGGGCAGCCGTAGTGGCTGCACGTGTCCAACGTTTCTACACAGAAGCGTCAGCCGTGTCCGTACCCAAGGCAGCGCGAACATTGCACGAGTTGCAATTGGTCAGCCACTCGGATTCGCTGGAGTCGATGTGTACCGCCTCGGCTCGGGTCAAGCGCTGCCACAGTGTTGACGAGACTCTCAGTATCACGTGGCTCTGCATGGGGGTTTCTGGCTCGCTTTTTGTACGTGCCATTTCGACTTTATCGACTTTATAGTGCGCGGGCGCTCCGTCGTGTTGGTAAAATAGATTGCGATGATAAATCAACGGAACATCTTCCAGCATATCATTCACTACACTGTTACCCCAGTACCAGTAGAACGGATTACTGGTACCCTAGCCTGTCTGATATAAAAGTTGGGAAATTTAATAATAGGATGCCATACAAAAAAAAATTGAGAATTAAGAAATGTCTACACTTTGTAGATAACGCTACGGTATTGTTTGACGCTTCCAAAAATAACAATAAAGTACGGAAGCTCTTACATATTATCGAGCACTTTAATGACAAATTCAGCTCATTGTACCTACCTGAGCAGAATATTGCCATTGATGAGTCGCTCCTTCTTTGGAAGGGTCGATTATCATTCGCTCAACTAATTGCCACCAAAGCTGCTCGGGTAGGTATAAAAACATGAGTTGTGTGAGTCACGTAATGGGTATCTATGGAAAATGCTGGTATATACCGCAAAAGGGGATATACAGGAAGACACAAACGCTAATGAACTTCAGGGAACCACTGCTCAAATTGTGTATAAATTAGCTCGTCCTCTTTTTAATAAAGACCACACTTTGGTGATGGACAATTTTTACAACGCACCTTTATTGTCTCGGTTGCTAAATCAACAAAAAACGGACACGATGGGCACCTTGCGGCTAAATAGGGAGTTTGTTGCTGATAGTCTGCGTAATAAAACGAAGTCGGATTTGCGCCAGGGGGAGATTGCGGCCAGTCATACGCACGATTTTACTAGACGATATCATCGTACCACAAAATTATGGTTCGTGGCAAAGAAAAGTATGGCCACTACAAATACTAGACACAAGTTGTGCTTGATTATAACATGCACATGGGGGATGTTGATAAAAAGGACCAGATGCTCCAAGCGTTCCCCGTAGAGAGAGTCAGAAACCTTGTATGGTACAAAAAGGTTTTCAGGAGGCTATTTATTGTATCCATACATAATTCCTTTGAGATGTACAACAGCACCAAAAACAAAACACAGCGCACTTTTAGGGTGGCTTTGGTGGATGGAATATTGAAAACGTTTCAACCACCCAACCCACGCCACGATTTTCAGCCAAAAGGGCACTATCCCACAAAAAATGCAACTGGGAGATCCCGTTGTAAATGGTATGCCACGAAGAAAATCCAGACGCGCACGGCTTACCAATGCGACACCTGTAATGTGCACCTATGCATCTTAGGTTGTTTTAGGTACTACCATGTAAATCAGTAATATATATATATATATATATGTCGGAGATTCAAGCCGGCAACCTACCCGAGAGTAGCTTCAACCGAACGCAAGCATGACGTCACAGCTAGTAATACTTGGATGCGGCCGTTGGAGCGGGCGAGTATTCCTAAATCGGAGCTCGTACCGAGTGGACGTATCTGTTAGTTTACTGTATTGCTGTACATAATTAATTTGATTACTTACGCCACATAAGTCCCTACTAGAAATCATTATCATCGTTTAATTGCTCGAGGTTACCCACTACGATGGAACCCCCTGAAGATGTGCGCCCACCGAGTCTAGAAGCTCACCCTGCCCCGACATCAGAACTGGGATCACCTCGAGCACAAAGAAGAACTGGAATGTAGTCGTCACAGTTCCGAGAACTATTTACTGCCAGGTACGATTCGGTAGAAACACTTATAACTACCCTCATTAACCTGCAAAACAGCAAACCGAAGAAAAACGAGTGCTTGGCGGTATATATTGAGAGATTGATACCGTCCTTGACTTAAAAATGGCAAAATATGAGTGTAGAAGAGATTTCCATATCAACTGAGCTGACATATATTACGCAACTTAACAGACGTCTGCAACGACTAGCCTTCACAACTGAAATTAGGTACGACTAGAAACGAGTTATAACACAACAACGATAAAGAAAGGAGACTACTTTTACTACGCAAATATGATCACATAAGATAAGAAAGATGAAGAAGAAAACTCTTTATTAAAAGGCACAAACAAAAGAAAAATTACAAAAGAAACTAAGAACTATTACACATTTATGACATTTTAAATGGCGGCCTTATTGCTCAGAGCAATCTCTTCCAGGCAACCGTATCACATGTCCGAATTTCGTAATAAGCTCAAGTGGCTCCCCATCCGTTTTCGCCGGAATGCTCATATCTATATAATATTTAGTTTAACCCTTTAACCCCCCACTACTTAAAAGAAAATTTCACACTCTGGAGCAATATCCATTCTCGTCCTTTAAGATCGAAGTTTAATTTATTGTTGAATGCTCCATCAGCACGTACCGAAACATTTTACGGCAAATCTTTTGCGTTCCAGGCAGTCCTACTATGGAATGCCTTGCCTGTGGCTATCAGACATGCACCATCACTGCCTGTTTTTATGATTTGCAATAGCAATGCTGCAATTACAGCAGCAATGCTGTTAGTAATGATTGATGAATCAATGTTGTTAACGGTTGGTGCTGAAATTGCAGTTGGCAGTTTTGACTGTTTTTGCGATCTACGTCTACTTGACGCAGCTCTTTGAATATTCTGTTTGTTCCTACTAACCGAATGGCGCATTATATTTTTAAAGAACGTTTCGTTTTCTTTCCTTGTATAATTAGTATCCGATTCATGAATGATGCTAAAAAAGACGTCAATGATATTTATAAAGGATTTGAAGCAAACTTTACTAATCTCTTTCTTAGAACCGCCACCCCAAGAACATTGAGTCATTAAACTCCTACTAAACATGGCATCTGCTAATGCATAAGCATTACTGACTCCGCGTCCTTTTCCCTTTCCACAAACACAAGACAGTAGATTCTTAATATTGGATTTATACTCGGGATTTTCTAACAGTTTTTCAAATTTGTTTAAATCTTCCTTGTTAGATATAATCTTAAATTCAACATTTTCTGCTTTTTCGCCAGCCATCACATTACGCTCTGCAATTGCGTCTACCTGTGCACTTAAAAATGATAACTTGCGCAATATTTTGTCCTCCGAGCATTTTAAATAATTTAAAATGATTTGTTGGTTCTGCTGTATTGCTTCGGACATTGCTGAAATTCTCGAAATTGCTTCAGAGTTCGGAAAATTTTCATTTTTCACCTGCAAGGTAACGACATCTTCTGATGGTTGAGGAATATCAGCAACATATTCGTAGACGACATTATTAGCCTGTGTATTATTTCTTGACTCTTCTTCGATTGGCGCCGCAGAAATTTGGTCCTGAAGATAAAAGAAAAAGTGTTATGATTATGACGTGCTTATCATTTAAAATACGAATACTTATAGACTTACAGATCTTGATTAGGTAAACGGGTAACTCACGTGTAATGAGGTCGGTCAATCCGACTCGAGTTTCGGCCGAGACGCCAAACGGGACGCCATCGGGCGCGTACACTCTCCTTGAAAACGGCCGCCGGACGCGGCCGAAGCTCGAGTCGGATTGACCGACCTCATTACACGTGAGTTACCCGTTTACCTAATCAATATGTGTAACAACCACGTTAACTTTAATACTAAGACTTACAGATCGTTTAAAATACGAATACTTATTAGACTTCAATGTGTCTTAATTTTATTAAGTATAAGCAAGTAGACAAGTACATCTTCATGTTTATTGAAGTAAATACCGCATTCTTAAATAATGTAGTGTGTTTCTGAGTGCATACGACCCAGTGCTAATTAAATGAGAGAGTGAATAGACTTCTCCTCGCTTTGCCTGTCTTTGCTCTTGAGCTAGATTAGGGTCAAAAGTTAAACCTAATTGTTAACAATGATCAATTTCCCCTTAATATTTTAGATAACTCTAATCTACTACATTAAGGTAACTTAAATGACACTAAAACTATCTTAAATCTAAAACAGTCCCTAGTGGCATTGTACCGAGGATGCTGGCGGTATTTCCTCGCTGTATCGCAATACTGATACGCTGTGCGAGGAAGTCGCCAGCTCTTCGGTCACGAGTTATGTCAACCAGACGTTTCGCGATTTCGGCAAACAATTTGCGCGCGCTGGGGCCCAATGAACCCAGAGTTTCGACGCCAAAAGGTACAAAATCGTACTCTCTACCGAGGCCTTTATATTTATTACGCTTAATATTAGATCCCAGTAATAATAATATTGGTACTTACTGTTACACTTGCGCTTGCAATTTCATCAAAGTATTGTTGAAAAACAACTTTAGATTTTGCCTTTGGCGTTAGTGGTGTACTTTCTTCAATTTCTGTGTCACTTTCTTGTAACATATTAGCTAGCTCTGCTTCTGCACTTTGTTTAGAAAGTAATCCGGTCCTCTTGACCTGGCATTTCATCGTGTGCCAAGAATCGTCAGGACAAGATGATTCTTGTTCTAACAACTCCTCCACTCTCCGTTTTGGCCAATGTAATATTCTATTTTGTTCCCATTTGTCAGGGATAATCGATAGTGAAAATTTTCCGTGCTCCTTTGTTTGTATGATTTTATATGGCATGTTGATGCTGCAAAAAAGCAAAATATAAAATATAAACACAAACTATAGGGTGTATCAAAAAAACCAAAGTAATTTTTTTTTTTTTTTTTTTTATAGCATAGAGTGACGAGACGAGCAGGTCATGTGCCTGATGGTAAGCAGCATGCCTGCCACATAACAGCACAGTAACACGCAGCTATTGGAACATGATAGTCCAAATCATTACCTAGCACTGCACTGCGCTCGTCACCCAGAGATCTAAGATATTATGTCTCTAAGCCCTGTAATTTCTCTGGAATCAGAATCCGGAATTCGGAATTCGAATCCGGAATTGCCCTATCTATCGCCTCACGTGACTATGTTAATAAAAATAACAACAAAAATAACAACTCATAATCATGTCGTTACGAAATAGTATCTAGCTATCACAGAGGTTAACACTAACTAACTACCTACGAAATGTAGAAACTATGACCATGTAGGTATCGGAGTATCGCCGCAAATAATAGGTAGGTACGCGGCAAACATTTCATGATAGCTTTCCACTTGTCCGCGATAAGAATTAGCCTATGTCACTCTGCCTCTAAACTAACAACACAAAAATTATAACATAAAATCGTTGCGACGATGTGAAGAAACGACAAACAAACAAACGCATTTTCCCATTTCTAATATTAGTAATACTTAAGTATGGATTAATATTTCAAAATGCATTTGCATATAACCTACAATATCTACAGTATATTTTCGTGACAAGTATTATGTTTGCGATCTATTTTAAAACTGTTGTGTTTAATTAAAGTTAAAACCAACTCGTACCAACCTCGGTCGCCGGCACGACGGCAGCTCCAGTCACCTGCGTTCACTCACGACGAAAGATGTTTCGCTACTAATGGCGTATTGCGGGGCGGGAGGGAGGTGGATGTTTGTGTTATGCTATATCTATCTCGTTTACTTTAAATTGTACTTGGATGTTAGATGTGTACTTATATTATGATTTTATTTATTGTAAGTCCGCTGACCAATACATTCTATATAATAGGTTACTTAATGAAATTTATATTCTAATACACGCGAATTAACTCACCATGGGAAGACATAAGAAAACAAAGATAAGTAATAACTTTTGAAATCGTAAGTATGATACTACTGTCTTTCAACGTTATCAGGAAGTCAGTAGAAACAATAATCACATTCGTCTAGCAAAAAATGATTGTACACGGTAAAATTTAAACAATTCTGGCACCAAAAATGCTTAAAACGCAATAAATCTCTAATTATATTTTTATTTGATACGATAAAATGAAATGGCCGCAGTGTGTGTAAGTTATCGATACTGTGGCAACCATAGCAATAATCCGATAATATAAAATGAGTTTCTTCCCATGGCCAAATCAATCTATTAAGAAGTCTAAAATCTGCTCTCGTTAGAAATTTATCTACATCTAAGTACTGAACCATATTTTCAGAAATGTTTAAATGTTTTAAAACCGCACTGCACTATGAAGTGTTCTTTCCTGAAATAGATTTACAAATAATAAATTTTGGTGAATATTGACAATACGAAAAGGGTTTTTAATGTTTTTGAGTCTCTAATAGCTAGCTATCATGGCGACCATCATCATCATCATCAGGTCGTACAGAGGTAAGTTTGCGACAAAAGCAACAGTCAGACATTTTTAGAAAAAAAATAAACCTATTTTTGTTAATGAAAATATGATTATAACACAAAATTACGAGGGGGCATGAAAATCTGAATAGTATTCACATAGGTATATTATCATAAAACTTCAGTTCCCAGTTAAACTAAATAGCATGAGAGACAGATAAAGTAAGCAAGATATGAAAATTAAATAACACTCACCTTAGTATTTCCTTGTAGTATGTTTTTATTTTACACTAAAATAAATCTTCGTCGAACCACAAACACGTTGCGACGAACATTAATATGAATAAGTCGTACAGGTGTTGTCACTTGACTCAAACAAAACGTTTTGGTCATTCAATAACACCTGTACGGCTACAATACAACAAACGAGTCGTTGTAAAGTTAGGATGCGACTACTGCGCGACGAAAGTGGTTATCACATAACATTTGTACGACTGTTGAATGACGTTAACGAAGTTGGCTCGAGCTTTCTGTATGACCATTATACGACCATTTAGGTCGTATAACTGGGGCCATTTTCGCGTTTAGTAAACGTTATTATAGCGTTAGTATGACTTTATTACAGCGATGTATGGTATTCAGATAACGTTTACTTAACCTTTATACGACGTTAAATTATTACTTGGGCATGGTCCACACAGTCAAAAGCCTTTGTAAGGTCCATGTACAAAGCACAAGCAGGCACTTTTGCATCTACACTTGTCATGATAGTACTCAAAAAATTATAAATTGCCAGATTAATGGTTTTCTTCTTTCGAAAGCCAATTTGTTCTTTTGCGAATAGGTGTTTTTGTTCAAAATAATTATAAACGCTATCATAAATTACCCTCTCAAACACCTTAGACAAAATAGGGACTAAAGCAATCGGTCTATAGCAATTTATATCATTTTTAGGGTTCCGTAAAAACGGAACCCTTATAGATTCGTCATGTCTGTCTGTCTGTCTGTCTGTCTGTCTGTGCGTCCGTATGTCACAGCCACTTTTTGCCGAAACTATGAGAACCACACTGTTGAAACTTGGTAAGTAGATTTATTCTGTGAACCGCATTAAGATTTGAACAAAATAAATTTAAAAAAAAGAAAAATTAGGGTTGCCCCCTGTTCACGCCAAAAACAACCCCTAGCGACACCTAGGTTCTGTCTAGTGTACTTCAACGAAATTCCAGAAATTACGTTGTTACATTGCTTACGGATTACAGCTAAACAGAACTATTCTTCGATAATGTATAAGTAACCTCTTTGGAACTTTTTTACTAAGAATAAACAAACCGTATGCAATGTCAGTTAAATTCGTTTTTATTTGACATTGAGGATTGAACCGTGAACTACAGAATTTTACTTTCGGTTATTCTAATTCATTATTAGAAAATTAATTAAAAAGAATTACTGCTCATAGTAATCTGCGAGCATAAGGTCCCCGTAATTGGGGACTTAAGCTCACCTATAAATCACGTGAACGCTTTCACGTATTTCTTACTCGCCGGCTGAGCTACTCCAGGAGAGACACTTGAGGTGTCACGTCATTGGTGCCGGAACTACCCCGCACCGAAGTTAACCAGGGGAGTAGTGCTTATCAGCCAGTGCAGTTGCGGACTATTTATAGTTTATTTCCTTTTGTTCTTTTTGCATATTTTGTTCAATTTTAAATATTATTCTAATTATAGTTTCTCAAAATTCAACTTTTATTTTTTTAACTCGTACTAAATTTAAAATATTTCTAATACGTCTAGAACGTATCAATGGCGCCCAACTCGTGGTTAGAACTTCTTGCAGCTGCACTGGCATGATTTTATGTAAATATTTAGTTTTCTATGGATGATGGCTGCATGTGTTTGATGTAAGACGAATTTGTTTCATGTGTTTATGTTCAGATGTATATTTATTGTTATTTTTTTGAATACACGAAACAATTCGTTCCTAATTTGATTCTGTAACGACTAGGACTATTTCACCTTTTATATGTTTTAGTTACATTGGTATATATTCTACTTCCTTTAGTTATCCACATAACTAAAGTACATATACATACAAACAAATGCACAGCTTACCTATATATCAATAATAATTGTAGTTATTCATATATAATTAAAATAAAACAACTAAAATATTTAAAAATGTCCAGAAAAATAAAATTCTTATCTTTACAAAAGTCCGAATTAGAGTACGAGGTAGGAATTAGAGGTGAAACACCTACTGATAACGTATCCGACCTCAGGAAGCAGATCATAAAACAGTCTAAAAGTATTCCTACCGAAGATATTTTGGAATCTCATTTAGAACCTTTAGAAGATTTGGCTGGGGTTAAGCAAAGTTTACTTAAACTAAAGGATAGCCTAATAATTATCAAAACTAAATTTGATAAAAATCTATTTACTCGGTCTGAAAACTTGGCACATCACATCTACCATCGATTGTCAAGGATACAGCCAGAGAGTTCGAAAGAAAGTGAAATCCTAAATTCACTTACCACTAATTTACGAGATTGTTACAATGAACTAAGTAATCTTGGCGCTTCGACATCTATTTCTTCCATGAATCAAGTACAAGAACAGGAGGAGTTACCTCAAACTAGTATTTCAGTTACATGTGATCGGGGAATGTCTACTGATTTGGCTAGGCTTAAATATGATGGTAAATCATGCGTCAGAGCTTTTATTCAGAGAGCTGATGAATTTATGAAGGCTAGGGATATTAAACCACAACGCATTCTATCTTATGCTGCAGAAATTTTTACAGGGGATGCACTACACTGGTTCCGTAGCGTTCGTGATTCAGTCAATTCTTGGGAACAACTCGTGTTGCTATTAAAACAAGATTTCGACCAATTCGATTATGACTATAGACTAATGAGTGAAATCAGAAGTCGTACCCAGGGCGAATTGGAATCAATAACTATTTATATAGCAATAATGGAAGGTATGTTCTCCCGATTATCTACAGCAATTCGGGAAGATGAAAAAATAGAGATACTTCTACACAACATCAGGCCCCGTTATGCTAGTACTCTCGCGTGTTGTCCTGAAGTAAATACAATTTCAAAATTACGGACTACCTGTCGTAATTACGAAAACTATCAAACCAGGGTCTCACATTTTAAAGAACCCCCTAAAGTTACTTCTGAAACACTTGCACCGGAATTTGCCTATAATAGTCCTACTACTAATAATGTTCCAAGTAATAAAATTACAAACTTAAACTATTGCAACGCAGTCGATTCCAACCACCAAAATACTAAGAAACTCTTATACTGTCCAAGATGTCGCACTGACAGCCACTCTTTGAAAACGTGCAAAGAACCTAAGTTTCTTATATGTTTCAAATGTGGCCTTAAAGGAGTCCGCTTTCCGGATTGCCATAACTGTAATAGTACAACCAATAGTAATCCAAAAAACGGATAAAGGATTGTAGCACAATTTGTCACACACAGCCAAATGATTGGTCTGATTGGCTTGAATTCCTTCGTAAATTTTTTAAAACCTACAATGTAGCTACAATCAAAAATTATAGACCTACTAATGATCCTAGATCCTTCGTGAAAATAAATATAGAAGCTTTGGAGCCTTTAGTGCTTCATGGATTACTAGACTCCGGCTCTGCAGTTACTATTATTGGTAATAATTTGCATCATGATCTAATTAACCATGGCTTAGTCATCAGTAATTCAGAAAATATTACTATTACGGCTGCTGGTGGACATTCTATGACCTCAATAGGTGTTATGTGTCTACCGGTAATTTTTAATAACACACGATTAGTGATTAAAGCTCACGTGGTTCCAGAAATAAAAACTAGTATTATTTTGGGTATGGATTTCTGGAACAAATTTAATATCTTTCCCAATAATATCAAAGATATAGAATTACTGCCTTCTAATGACCCAGTTTTACTAGACATAGAAAGGCCTAAAACGGAAACCTTTATAAACGCATACGAAAGTCTTACAGATGTCCAAAAGCAAATAGCGGATGACATACTTAGTAAGTTTACGGAAATATCATTTGAAAAAAAGGGACTTGGAAGGACAAATCTAATAGAACACCGAATAGATACGGGAAATTCAGAGCCTATTAAACAAAGGTACTATCGTATATCGCCAGAAAAGAAAAAGATAATTTCAGAGCAGATAGACGAAATGTTAGAATTAAATGTATTGCAATCCTGTGAAAGCCCATGGTCTTCGCCTGTTTTAGTCGTTGATAAGAAGGATGGCAAACCTCGGTTTTGTTTGGACAGTAGAAAATTGAATGCAATAACTAAAAAGGATGCATATAACTTGCCATATATCTCAGAAATACTTGACAACTTGAGAGATACAAAATATTTGACAGGTATAGATTTGTTTTGATTTGTTTTGTTTTGATTGAAGCGTTTTGGCAGATACCTATAGCTGCCGTAGACCGCGAAAAGACGGCATTTTACGTCCCTGGAAGAGGAACTTTTATGTTTAATGTCACTCCGTTTGGACTTTCAAATGCTCCTGCTACACAGCAGCGTTTAGTCGATGCTCTATTTGGTCCAGAGTTTGAATTAAATGTATTTTGCTACCTTGATGATATAATAATAATTAGTAAAACCTTCGAGGATCACGTTAACATTCTGACTAGAGTTTTACAAAAACTAACGAAAGCTAATCTAACTATAAACCTATCTAAGTGTCAGTTCTTTAGAAGACAACTAAAATATTTGGGATATGTGGTTGACCATAATGGCCTCCGCACCGACCCTGACAAGGTCGAAGCCATTCTAAAATTCCCTACTCCTACTACAAAAAAAGAGCTTAAGAGATTTCTGGGTACTGCCTCGTGGTATAGACGTTTTGTGCCAAATTTTAGCACTATTGCTGGTCCTCTAAATAAGTTAACGTCTAACGGAAAAAAAGCACCACTTTATACGTGGACACCCGAAGCGGATAACGCATTTAAAGTTCTAAAAGCTAGTCTTACTGATACTCCCGTACTGGCGTGTCCTAATTTTGACTGCGGTTTCGAAGTCCACTGTGATGCAAGCAATTATGGAATTGGAGCAATGTTATGTCAAACTGTAGATGGCGTCGAACATCCTATTGCTTACATGAGCAAATCCTTCACTGGCGCTGAGCGTAACTATAGCGTAACAGAACGGGAAGCACTGGCGGTTTTGATTGCCTTAGAACACTGGCGATGTTATTTAGAAAATGGTAGAACTTTTGCTGTCTATACTGACCACGCTGCGTTAAAATGGTTTCTTACTCTAAGTAACCCTACTGGTCGTCTTGCTCGATGGGGAATCAGGCTATCATCCTTTGATTTTGAAATAAAACATCGTAGAGGAAAAGACAACGTTATTCCTGATGCTCTTTCTAGATCATTCCCAGTCGCACCGATTGCCTCAGTGCAAAATACGGGATTTACTACTACAGATCCTTGGTATTTGGCAATATATAATGGGCGTCTAGCTTCACAGACTGGGTTTCCAAATTATAGGGTTGAGGCTAACGTTCTGTATCGGTATATGAAAAGTAAAAATCCACTTACTTCAGAGTTTTCCTGGAAGGAAGTAGTTCCAGAAGAACTGCGTAACGAAGTAATGGGCAAAAATCATTCTGATCTACTTGCAGCACACTTTGGTATTTACAAGACATACAGACGCTTACTTTTAAAATACTACTGGCCGGGAATGTATGCTGACGTAGTAAAATATGTAGGTGAATGTTTGACATGTCTCGCTTATAAACACCCATCTCATGCAATTCTAGGCAAAATGGGGAGGCCTAAAAACTGTTCTCGCCCGTGGCAAACTATATCAATAGATATTATTGGCCCACTTCCTACTAGCAGAAAACAGAATAACTATATTCTTTCTGTTTGCTGTTGCTTCTCTAAATACTGTTTAATATTTCCTATGCGGCAGGCCACTGCAGTTAATGTGTGTAGAAATCTAGAGCATAATGTTTTTCTTGTACATGGGATACCACAGAATATAATTATGGATAATGGTTGCCAATTTGCTGGTCGAGAAATGGATAAGCTTCTTAAGAAATATAAGGTACCACATATTCATTTTACTCCTAAATATACTCCACAAATAAATAGTGTTGAAAGATATAATCGGACTATTATAACAGCTATCTCCACTTTTGTGGAAAATGATCACAGAAGTTGGGATGTCAATGTCCCACAAATACAATTTGCCATAAATAATTCTGTTAACGAAGTAACTGGTTTTACACCTTCTTTCTTGGTTCATGGAAGAGAGCTAGTAACTTGTGGTTCTCACTATGTAGATAATGATAATGCTAATGAAATCATCTTCTTACCTCGAGATATTTATGCTGAGAACCTTGGTCACTTGGCTAGCATATTTAATGACGTTCAAGCAACTCTTTGGCATAGTCATCAAAAATCTACCCAACGTTACAATTTACGACGTAAAAATGTAGAATTTAATATTGGCGATATAGTATGGAAACGCTGTTTTTTCCAAAGTGATAAAGACGCACGCTTTAGCAAAAAACTTGCGCCTAAGTTTGAAAAATGTAAAGTCAAAGATAAAAAATCACCGTTAGTTTACGTTTTAGAAGATATGTCAGGCAAAGCCATTGGCGCATGGC
Organism: Ectropis crepuscularia; assembly: GCA_963693475.1. NCBI lineage: Eukaryota > Metazoa > Arthropoda > Insecta > Lepidoptera > Geometridae > Ectropis > Ectropis crepuscularia. Next base: position 11,112,937 of record OY856368.1, on the reverse strand, counting down.
ATATAAAAGATTTAAAACTTAAATTATAATCTATTACGAATAAAAAAAATATGTGTAGCATACACATCTAAACATAACCGGTTTGGCTAGAAAGAACCAATAAAACTATTCGTTCTACAACTACGTCTAAAACATGTCCGAGTTCGAATTTTTCTACTACGAAAAATTCTTGCCTAGGAGGGGGTGTACTGTTACATTGCTTACGGATTACAGCTAAACAGAACTATTCTTCGATAATGTATAAGTAACCTCTTTGGAACTTTTTTACTAAGAATAAACAAACCGTATGCAATGTCAGTTAAATTCGTTTTTATTTGACATTGAGGATTGAACCGTGAACTACAGAATTTTACTTTCGGTTATTCTAATTCATTATTAGAAAATTAATTAAAAAGAATTACTGCTCATAGTAATCTGCGAGCATAAGGCCCCGTAATTGGGGACTTAAGCTCACCTATAAATCACGTGAACGCTTTCACGTATTTCTTACTCGCCGGCTGAGCTACTCCAGGAGAGACACTTGAGGTGTCACGTCATTGGTGCCGGAACTACCCCGCACCGAAGTTAACCAGGGGAGTAGTGCTTATCAGCCAGTGCAGTTGCGGACTATTTATAGTTTATTTCCTTTTGTTCTTTTTGCATATTTTGTTCAATTTTAAATATTATTCTAATTATAGTTTCTCAAAATTCAACTTTTATTTTTTTAACTCGTACTAAATTTAAAATATTTCTAATACGTCTAGAACGTATCAACGTAGCACTACAAAGATCACGTCAGCGTTAGCCAATGACATCGCAGCTACATGACGTGATATTTCTTAAACCAATCAAATTGTTCCCTTTCACCCTTTCCACGATTTTTGTATTTTTTGACACGTATTAATAAAATATCTATCGCTCAATTCACACACAAGCTGGTTTTTATTTTATTTCCAAAATTACCAATATACCACAATATATTAAAAAGCGCATACATAAAAATTGATCCTACGAACCGAATTAGAAGAAGCACCTTTGGATTATACGTAAATATACTATCGGAAAATTGGAAGAAACTTGCCAAGGAGTACCTACACAGGACACGCAGGAACGGTTAACCATCCATCCTTAACTTAATCCATGCTTAACCCTTTGTTTATTTGTGTTTAGGACCGTGTCTGTTAGTGCCAGAAAATACCGGGTTCAAGACCGTAGCAGTTTAGTGCCGTCGCTAGTGCCTATACTGAAACAGCTTCAGGACTTACACGGTGAGTACCCCGACTTCCTTTGAATGCCATGATGAGCTATGATAATTCTCGTGATAAGTCACCTCTTAGAGGCGATGGTGACGAGAAATCTGAACAATATATTCGTGATCTCGTTAAAAAACGCGGAGTTCTTAAGGCTAGACTCACAAGGTTCGTGAATTATATAAATTCGAATCGTGATACTGTTAATTTAACCTCTCAAAACCGTAACGACTTAAAATTACGAATACAGGGAGCCACGGGCTTGTATACTGAATTTAACCGTATTCAAACTAACATAGAAGAAGCCGTCAATGACTCCAATTTAGATGAGCAATTAACACAACGAGAAATGTTTGAAGATGGTTATTACAGTATACAGGCTTACGCTGAATCTCTATTGAATCCTGTAGGCAATGACGTAGTCGCAACGAGCTCCACAAAAGCAAAACAGCTGTTACAGACAGTTAAACTGCCTATTATACCTTTTTTTTTTTTTTTTTTTTTTTTTTTTTTTTTTTTTTTTTTTTTTGTGGGGGAAATGCATTGACGCACCGTCCACCGTGTAGGGACACGGCAGGTGTGTCGGGCTCGGCACCACTAAAAGTGGTGCCCCTACCGACTAAAACCCCCACAGGTTTCTCCGGCATAGCAGTGGGTCAAAGTCGCGGGGTCACTCTTCGCACTCCCTCTACAACTTTGATCCAACGCCGCACCCTTGCGGGCCCGCCTCGCGGGGGGACGAGGCCCCCGCATTTGGCTCCAGTGACGCACCAGAAACCAGTGGCGCGTCACCGCCTCGGGAGGACCTATCCCTAGGTGGGGTGCCGGGCGGCCCTAAACGCTCGACGCCCCAGGCCCTCCAAGTGGAGACGGGGTGCGAGCCCGAGTGGCTCGCCCCCGTGTCCGCTTCCTCCTCCGCGGAGGAGCGAGAGGATCCATCTCTCTCTCTCGCTCCTCGGTCTCCCTCCGCGTCATGACTGTCTCGCAGAAGGAGACCATCGCCTCCCACGACCTCTCGCTGTCAAGCATCTTAGCTAAGATGATCGGCAGCGAAAGGTCCGCCCCCACGACCGCGGCTAGGGATAGCCGCGGTTCCTCCTCCCCCGGACATGCCTCCAGCACATGTTGCGCGGTGTCTTCCACACAACCGCACCGGTGGCACACTGGGGTTTCTTCCCTTCTGGCGACTCTACACAGGTACCTCCCGAAACAACCATGTCCCGAGAGCACCTGTGTAGTTCGGAATGTGAGGACTCCGTGTCCTCTCTGAGCCCATTCAGGAAGAATAGGTCGGATCGCTTCGAGAAGCCGTCGAGCGCCGGCTCCCCTCTGAGTGGGTCCCGAGAGAACCTGCTCCTTCCACCTCACCAGGGCTCTGGCCCTGGCCTCTCCATGCCACCGCACCACCTCCTGTGGTGCGAAGCGGAGTTCTTGCCTTCTCGCACGCACCCGACACTGATAGACCGAGGACAGAACCTCGGCCTCCAGGCACCATGGCAGCGATCCAGCGAGAGCGCAAGCCACCTCGTGTGAGAGTGTGCGGTATCCCCGACACACTCTCACGGCCATGACTCTTTGGGCCGCGTGGAGAAGAGCCTCCTCTGCACGGTTCAACCGACCCGCCCATACAGGAGCACCGTACAGGGCCATGGAGCGCACCACCGCCATATAAAGGTGTCGGCAGCGCCCTCCAGCCCCTCCCAAATTAGGCAGGAGACGACCTAGTGCCGAAGCTGCCTGCGTCAACTTGGGGGTAAGTTGACGCAGATGCGCCCCCCAACTCCATTTGCTGTCAAGCACGACACCGAGATACTTCAGTGTCGGCTTGACAGGGATAGTCACTTCGCCCACCACTATGTTGACGCCTGCCGGCGGCGCTCGTCGAGGACCATGAAAACAAATGGCCTCCGATTTGTGGAGCGCCACTTCCAGACCCAAACTCTTGATCCTGGTCACCACGGCTGCCACGCCCGCTGTGGCCAGGATCGCCGCATCGTGGAAAGTCTGCCCTCTCGCGGTTACCAACGTGTCGTCAGCGTAACAAATTAAGCTGACGCCACGAAGGTTAGCGCACCTCAGCACCCAGTCGTAGCCAAAGTTCCACAGGGATGGCCCAAGAGCAGACCCCTGTGGAACCCCGCGTGACATGGGGCTGACCGTCATACCGTCCTTTGTTGGGTAGACTACCTCTCTATCGGAGAGGTAGTTCCCAACAAGGCGCCGCAGATACAGGGGCACACGATGATATATCAGCGACTCCGTGATGGTTGTCCAGGGCAGGGTGTTGAAAGCATTCGCGATGTCTGCCTATTATACCTATGCCAACCTTTGACGGTTCATATGAAGGCTGGCTCGAATTTAGGGATACTTTTCTGTCGCTTATTCATAGATCTACTGAACTTTGCGACGTACAAAAATTCCATTATTTGAAATCAGCCTTAAAGGGCAGTGCAGTTTTAGTTATTGACTCACTAGAATTAACATCAAGTAACTATTCTGTAGCATGGGAGCTTTTATTGAATAGATTTGACAACCACAGGTTGTTAATCCATAATCACGTCAAATCATTATTCAGTATAGCACCGTTAAATAAGGAGTCACACATTTCATTGAGAAAGTTAATTGATACTACGCTTAAGAATCTTCGTGCATTGAACACACTGGGTGAGCCGACAGATTATTGGGACACGCTAGTTATTTATATGGTTGTTTCAAAGCTAGATAAAATTACTGAACGCGAATGGGAGCAACATAAAGGCACACTGACGTCACACGATTCTCAGTTTAAGATCAAATTGGATCATTTAATGACATTTCTGAAAAACCGGTCAGATATGTTGGAAACATTACAGGTATCACGCGAGCGCGATCACAATAAACAAAATGAAGTTACTAAAACACAGAACATCAACAATAATAAACAGAAATCGCACTGTAATGTTTCTAGCACAAATAAACAGCAAAAACTGCATTATTTCGATAATGCTTGCGTTTTATGCAAATTAAGTCATCCAATTTATTCTTGTGTAAAATTTCTAGGTAGTGATTTAAATTCAAAACTTAAAGTTATTAAAGACTGTGCCAAATTCAATTACAAGTGCCGTCCGTCAGATCGCACTAGAGCAGCGTACGTTAAAATCCGTAATCGCTGTAATACGGCTTGCAGAGACGCTCTTAGACGTCATGTTCACAGTTCCGTCGAAAACGATGATCCTGCCAAGGTATGGAAATTCCTGAGGTCGATGGGGATCGGGAAATCTCGGCTTGATAGTGTCCCTAGAGATCTCGACATTGATTTGCTGAATCTCCATTTCTCTTCCTCATCTAATATTGACTTACATACTAAAAACAGCACCCTTCTCTCAATTTCTGATTTACCTATCTTGAGCAACCCTTCTTTTATTTTTAACGAATTTTCTGCTGAAGAGGTCAGGAAGAGTGTCCTTTCAATTTCATCTAATGCAGTAGGTAGTGATGGCATTACTCGTAACATGTTGGTCCCCGTCCTTGAGTTCTTCCTTCCTGTAATATGTGTTATTTTCAACACCTCCATTTCCTCAGGTGTTTTTCCGGCTACGTGGAAAGATGCCCAAATTATTCCTCTTCCAAAAAAACCTAACCCTAAGTCTTTCTCGGAATACAGGCCCATTTCAATACTTCCTTTTTTGTCTAAAGTTCTCGAACGCCTTGTTCATAATCAATTTAGTAGATACCTTTCCCGTTATAAGTTACTTAATCCCTTTCAATCGGGTTTTCGTCCGGGGCACAGCACGGTTAGTGCTTTGGTGAAGATTACTGATGACATCCGTTTTTCGGTAGAAAATCGTGAACTTACTGTGCTGGTGCTCCTAGACTTCAGCAATGCCTTCAATACCGTAGATCATGACATTCTCCTGGCCTTGTTACGCTCTTCTAATTTTTCACATTCTGCTATCAGTTGGTTTGACAGTTATCTCAGTGGTCGTAGGCAGCGAGTTCACTTTGAGGATAATTTATCTTCCTGGTGTTCGATATCTGCTGGCGTCCCTCAGGGTGGGGTCCTTTCTCCTCCGCTTTTCTCCTTTTTTATAAACTCCATTTCATTTAACCTTTCCTCTTCCTATCATTTGTACGCTGACGATCTTCAGGTCTATTCTCACGCCCCTCTGTCCAAAATTTCTGAAGCAATTAACACAATTAACTTAGACTTGATTAGCATCTGTAAGTGGGGCAGGTGTTTTGGGCAGAGTGTAAATCCTGGAAAATCACAGGCCATTATCATTGGTGGTACTAGGCAGATATCCAATATCGACTGGCAATCTCTCCCTAAGATTGAGTTTGATGGAACCATCATACCTTACAGCAGCTCTGTCAGGAATTTGGGCATTACCATGGATCGCTGCTTAAGCTGGGGACCGCAGCTTCAAGTCACTAGTAAGAAGTTGTATGCCGCGGCTGGAGCTTTGATGAAGTTACGCAACTTTCTCCCTACTTCCACCAAAATTTCACTTGTCCAGTCACTTCTACTTCCCATCCTAGATTATGCCGATGTTTGTTACCTTGATCTCACCGAGGAACAACTGAACAAGCTTGAGCGTCTTCAAAATTTCTGCATCCGGTTCATATTTGGCTTGCGCAAGTATGACCACGTTTCTCAATTTCGCGCTAAGCTCAAGTGGCTCCCAATTCGTCTCCGCAGAAATGCACACATCTTATCACTTCTGTATAATGTATTGTTCATCCCTACCTTTCCTTCGTACCTTAAGGAACGTTTCTGTTTTTGCTACGAAACTTCACGCCCACGCTCTTTGCGAGCTGCTGTGGCACTCAACCTTACCACACCATCACACAAGACTTCCTACTATGGGGACTCTTTTACTGTTAAGGCTGTCCGTTTGTGGAACGCTTTGCCATCCTCTGTGAGAGAGTCGCAGTCCTTGAGCGTTTTTAAGGGCAAAGTAAAAGATTTTTATTTATCACAATGCAACACTGTTGACACTAGCAAGTTGTAGCACTATTGTTTTAGACTTGTTGTAATTGTTTCGTGTTTCTGGCGGTTTTTGAATCACTGTGCATAATATCCGCACTCTTACTGTCTTAGTATAGGTAATTATTTGTTGTTATCACTTATTTATGTAAGTTTTAAATATTATGGAAGCATAATATTATTATTTTTTATTGGTTAATATTTATTATTTTATTTTAGGAATATATGTTTAATAGTTTTTTTAATTAATGTCACTCGTCCCTGTTTGTATTTGTATGTAGGCTTTTTTTTTCCTTTGTGATGGTTGCCTGGAAGAGATTGCTTGTAGCAATAAGGCCGCCACTTGTGGTACTAGTTCATAAGTATTTCACTGTAATTTTATTAATTTGTCTGTATCACAATAAAGAGTTTCTATCTATCTATCTAAAGACAACAATTTATGTGAAAATTGCCTACGTGCAGGGCATAATGTCGAGTCGTGTCGATATGGGCCGTGCAAAAAATGCTCTAAAAAACATAACTCACTGATTCATTCCGACTCGCCTGCCCCCTCTCTTCTCGCAAACGTCCCATCCTCCTCGATCACACCAGCAACCATGTCTATCAGCGGTCACACAAACATTCACGCATCACACATACAAAAACTTAACATAAAACCGGTCCTGTTATCGACCGCGTTAGTTGAAGTTATTGACAATAATAATGTTGTTCATATTGTACGCGCATTATTAGACAACGGCAGTCAACGATGTTTTATTTCAAAATCCTTATGTAACTTATTATGCACACATTTAATACAGTCCACTCACGAGATTCGCGGTGTAGGAAATTCAGTGACACAGTGCACACAAATCTGTGAAATTGAAATTAAATCGCACATAAATACCTACACTACGAATCTTCAATGTTTTGTTTTACCACAGATTACTTCAGATATGCCATTTGTTTATCAAACGGATGGGAAATTTAGTATTCCCGACGATGTTCAATTGGTAGATCCTCAGTTTTTAGATTACCAAAATATAGATATTTTAATTGGCGCAGATAAATTTTGGGATCTACTTACTATAGGCAAAATTAGGTTGCAAAATGGACCTTATTTGCTTAATACAAAATTAGGCTGGATAATTTCAGGTCCTATCAATTCACACACACATAATGAAGGACAGACATATTCAGTGTAATTTCACACACACAACAGACACCCTATTACGTCAGTTTTGGGAGCTCGAGGAGGTACCTAGTGCTCGGTGCACACAGACTGATGAGGAACGGGCATGTGAGGAGCATTTCGTTCGCACTACCACACGCAACGGCGACGGAAGGTTCTGCGTTCGCATTCCTTTTAAACAGTCACCCGAAGTTCTAGGGGATACGTATCCTCAAGCTGAACGTCGTTTTTTCACTCTTGAGAGGCGTTTACAGCGCTCTAATGAGTACAAAAAATTATATTCTGATTTTATTCATGAATACGAGAATTTAGGTCACATGACTGAAGTTCAGTCTTATAATTCACCTCACTATATTTTGCCACATCACGGAGTGTTTCGTGAACAAAGCACCACGACGAAGTTACGTGTTGTGTTTGATGCAAGCGCCGCTTCTAGCTCGAACTTATCACTTAATGATGTACAAATGGTAGGGCCACCTATACAAGGCGATTTATTTGCAATACTGCTGCGTTTTAGGCAACATCGATACGTAGCCTGCGCCGACGTGGAGAAAATGTATCGACAGTGTTTAATTGCTGAAGATCAACGCGATTTACAACGTTTATGGTTATTAAAATTAGGGTGGGATGACGAGCTGCCTGATGACGTCACGAGGATTTGGAACCTGTTCGTTATATCGCTTTCTATTATTGATACGATCCGCATACCGCGTCATGTCATTGATAGCTATCACAGTTACACACACATTGAGCTACACATATTTACAGACGCATCACAGGTAGCATATGGATCTTGTATTTACGTACGCACAGTTAGTGAAAATTCAGTAGTGTCAGTACGTCTACTTTGTTCTAAGGGCAAAGTCGCACCCTTAAAGCCTATCACTATACCACGCTTGGAGTTATGTGGAGCGCTGTTAGGTGCTAAGCTGTACGATAAAGTAATTAACTCCCTTCGTTGTCAATTTAGTAGCACGATCTTTTGGTCTGATTCAACCATTGTACTTGGTTGGTTACGTATGGCTCCTAACTTATTAAAACAGTTCGTGCAAAATAGGGTTTCACAAATACACGATCTTACTAAGGATCTTCCATGGCGACATGTAAGTGGTAAACACAACCCAGCCGACTTGTGGAGGGAAGGACAGCGATTCCTTCATGACAGCGATTTAAATTTTGATCATTTAGCTCAAGTTCCTAATAACGATGACACACACATTTTACCGGAAATAAAAACGAACGTTCTGTCATTTTTAACGCAAGACACCAGTGCTATCACTGATGACAGCATATTTCCATTTTCGCGATTCTCTCAATTCTCTCGCATGATACACACCGCAGCGTATGTCTTACGCTTTATACATAACACACGCAATAAAAACAACAAACGCTTAGGTGGTATAAATACCGATGAGCTGAAAGAATCGACTACATTATTAATTAAATTAACACAATTAGAATGCTTCCCTAATGAGTATAATATTTTATCTCAAAACAAGCAATTAAAAAATAAACATAATTTAAGTAAGTATAGTTTGTTTATAGACGAACAAAACATCTTACGAGTAGGTGGACGCATTCAATACTCGCTAGATTTTTCTATTGATAAAAAACATCCTATTTTATTATCAGGAAAACATCATTTCACTTTATTATTGTTTCGTAATGAGCACAGTAAACTTTTACACGCGGCGCCACAAGCTCTGTTATACCACATGCGCGACACCTAGAGGCCGTTAGGTGGACGAAATCTCGCGCGCAAGGTAGTACACGACTGCATTACATGCAAACGTTTGAGAGGTAAAACTTTGACCCCACTGATGGCTAATTTACCTTCAGAGAGGGTAACCCCTACTTACCCATTTCTTAAATGCGGCGTTGATTACTGTGGGCCTGTCTACATATTGAATCGCAAAGGCAGAGGCGCTCGTTTGATAAAAGCATACGTGTATTTGTTTATCTGTTTCGTCACACGCAATACATTTGGAGCTCGTCAGCGATCTGACGACTGATGCTTACTTATTAGCTTTAAAACGGTTCTTATCACGCCGCGGAAAACCTGCAGAGATTTTCTCTGATAATGGCAGGAACTTTGTGGGTCTAAGAAACGATTTCGCACATTTTTTAACGAGATGTAGTTCAGATATTATAGATTATGCTACTAGCCAACAAATTAAATTCAGATTTTTAGTACCATACGCCGCTCACATGGCCGGATTTTGGGAGTCCGGGGTAAAATCTTGTAAGTACCACTTACGTAGGGTAATAGGTAACGCACATCTTACATTTGAGGAGTTTAGCACGGTACTAACACAAATAGAGGCTGTCTTAAACTCTCGCCCCTTGTCACCCATTTCTTCGGATCCTCACGACTTCATTCCCCTCAGTCCTGCTCATTTCCTGGTCAGCCGTACCTTGACTGCACCTGTTTCTGATGACCTGAGCGATATCAACACCAATCGACTCAGCAGGTACCAGCAGATGGAGCAGATCAGGCAACACTTCTGGGCACGCTGGTCTAAAGAATATATCTCCGAGTTACAAACACGCATCAAGTGGAGGGAGCACACTGAAGACTTGCTGCCTAACACGCTAGTGGTCATCAAAGACGACAGACTTCCACCGCTGAAATGGCATCTGGGACGTATAGTCAGAACCATCCCTGGCAAAGATAGTATCGCAAGAGTGGCAGACGTGCAAACCGGATCCGGCGTAGTGAGGAGATCGTACACCAAAATTTGTCCACTGGTCAGCGACGAAGCCACAATGAAGACCTAAGTAGCAGCTTTTGAAAGTTCAGAAAGCTTATGTTCACGCCAAAAACAACCCCTAGCGACACCTAGGTTCTGTCTAGTGTACTTCAACGAAATTCCAGATATTACGTAGCACTACAAAGATCACGTCAGCGTTAGCCAATGACATCGCAGCTACATGACGTGATATTTCTTAAACCAATCAAATTGTTCCCTTTCACCCTTTCCACGATTTTTGTATTTTTTGACACGTATTAATAAAATATCTATCGCTCAATTCACACACAAGCTGGTTTTTATTTTATTTCCAAAATTACCAATATACCACAATATATTAAAAAGCGCATACACCCCCATACTGAGAACTGAAACTCAAAAATTTTTTTTTCATCAAACCTACACGTGTGGTGTGTCTATCGATAGGTCTAAAAAAATGATGTTGAGGTTTTTAAAATCATTTTCGTCTACACTGAATAATTTGCGCAAGAGACACTTCCAAAGTGGTAAAATGTGTGCCCCCCCCCCCCCCCCTCTAACTTCTAAAGTAAGAGAATGAAAAATCTAAAAAAAATATATGATGTACATTACCATGTAAACTACCAACGAAAATTAGTTTGAACTCGATCTGATGAGTAGTTTTTTTTTTGTACGTCATAAATACACTATTATTGAAACTTCGACCAAAGTTACAACGAACTACAAGAACTATGTGTACTATGTATATTATGTTACTTGCTAAAGACTCCATTCGCAATACACAAATTTATAATGTGGCTTAGCACTGGTGATATAGTCTGCGCTACATATCTAAGGACCCGGGTACTTATGTCATCGTATCCTGTACTACATGTATTTTTTAATTTCATTAAGATATTATAGATATCACCTGGTAACGTGGGGGGCATAAACAATGATCCGGTAGTACTTACGTTTAACGGGTAATGTACAGTATTAGTTTGTTTTGAACCCTGACTAATAAAAATAACCATTAAACAGACTTGCTACTGTACTGGGCTCTTTTATCAATTGATCATCAACGGTTAGCTTTATAGACTCTTTCGGAATATTATGTTCAGATCCATTGATTACACTCCACATTGCCTTACATTTATTGGTGGCATTTTTTATACGATAATCATTTTGTGACTTTTAGGTAAGTTTTATATATGTTACACATGTAGGTAATCACTCTCCTTTTACAACAAATCAAGGGTAAATTGTTATAGTTTAACAACATCTACTGCAAACAAGCATGAAACAACCTGTTATTTTTGGCACGAAAGGCTCTGCAGTGGTTCACCAGCTATCTTGATGGCAGGCGTCAACGCTTAAGGGGAATAATAGGGGAATATTTAAGTACTGAACAAGAAATCCCATTCGGCGTCCCCCAAGGAAGTATTATCTCACCCACCCTGTTCATCATCTATATAAACGACATTTTAAAACTAGACATACCTAACGCGGAGATAATGTGTTATGCAGATGACACAGTTGTATTATTTCATGGAGACTCCTGGAAAAGCGCAATTTCAGCTGCAGAACGGGGTATGACCTCAATTTGTTCTTGGCTTGATCGAAACCTTCTTACACTGAATATAAACAAAACCAACTTTGTCAGCTTCCACATAAACCGTGCTACAGAATCGAAGATACACCATATCAAGCTGCATCGCGGCTCCTGTCCAGCTGTAATGAGCCCTGACTCTCTGAATCCATGCAGTTGCCAGCTTATCCAGAGAGTCTCATCTACTAAATAACTGGGTGTTATCGTGGATCAAAATCTTACATTTGAACCACACATAGCAGCCCTTGCCAAGAAAACCCGTAAGCTGATATTTCTGATGAAGACTCTCAGGACGATTGCAAGCTCAGATATTAAGTACCTAGTCTATACTGCGCTATGTCAATCTTTGCTCCGGTACTGTATTGGGGTGTGGGGGGCGCAGCCAAGTCTAAATGATTGACCTAGAGCGGACGCAGCGAGCGGTCTTAAAAGTAATGACTGGAAAACCAAGACGATACCCCACAGCACAACTATATCAAGAGACTAGGGTTTTGAGTGTAAGGAAGCTCTTTCTTGTGCAGGCAGTGACGAAAACACATCTCCACACACCAGACTCGCAGGGTAAAACCAGAAGGAGACTGCGCCCGAAGTCTATACATCTCCCGAAAGTGAGAACAGTTTTCGCAGCGCGCCTACCACCCTATATACACAGGTTTGCTTATAGCGCCATAAATAAGTTGTGTCAAATAGACGACTGTTGGCACGGTGAAGCGCAAGTCAGGGTTAAAAACTGGTTGTTTACGAAAACGTACGAAGAAACAGAACTACTGGTAAAAGTATATGACGACGACTGGGAAAAGCATTAATTACAGTGGTTTAATGTCATTACTAGGCAACTGGGGATCCTTATGAGATGCGCTGGAGATAGGACATACAGACACTTTTGTCTTACAATTTGAAACTCTTTCAGGCTGAACACATGCAAGAAATGGCCCTTCTCACACGTAAATCACTGTAAATACTACGCTCTCGAACACACACTCACCCACACGCACCCTCACCCACACACACTCACAACCATCCACTTTTAAAACTCCATAGATATAATCAAAAGTTAATCATAATGTCTTAAATGCAAGCTAAAATTGTTTTTATCTTTATTTAATTCACAATGCATGTAATAGTCTAGCCTACCCTATTATTAAATTCAAATTAAAAAGTGATTGTTAAGAATTAAAAAAAAACTATGTATAATATAATATGATTGAATTTTTCTTATTTTTTGTGATTTGGTAATTTGTACTTCTAATTTTTTAATATTAAATTTGTCTACCCGTAATAATAATTAAACCAGTTAGGCTATTATTGTTTTTTGTAGTGCAATTCTTACACGAAGCGCAAAATGGTTTTATAGAAAACAGGTTTCTGGATTCCCAAGATACAGGATTAGCCTAGTTTGGGGTCCGCTGACAAGACCTACTTAATTTGTTTTATGTGAAATAGTAATTGTAATGTGAATATTGTTGTAAACTTTGTGTGTGTGCAAATAAACATGATTTGATTTGAAAAAAAAAAAAAACGATTCATCCTTTTCGTTTGATCGTTTCACAGAATGTGATGTTAGGCAGAGTTTATTGTCGATATCCTCCAACGCCGTCGGCGGTGACAACATAAGTCGGAACATGCTTGTGCCTATTCTGGACATCATCCTTCCTATCTTGTGCATCCTTCTTAATAACTCCATAGCTTCTGCAGTATTCCCCTCTATCCCGAAAGATGCTCAGATTATTCCTTTACCCAAAAAACCAAATCCTAAATCCTTTTCCGAATACCGTCCTATTTCTATCCTTCCGTTTCTATCCAAAGTTTTGGAGCGTCTTGTACACAAACAACTTAACCACTTCCTTAATAGACATGAGCTCCTTAATCCTCTACAGTCCGGTTTCCGTCCTGGGCACAGCATTGTGTCTGCACTTGTCAAAATCATCGACGATATACGACTGGGTATGGAGAACGGCAAGCTTAATGTTCTAGCTCTGTTAGACTTCAGTAATGCTTTTAATGCCGTTGATTTCGATATCCTACTGACAATCTTGCGCTCCCTTAACATATCTCCATCGGTGATCGACTGGTTTCATAGCTATTTATATGGACGCCGGCAATGTGTTCGCTTAGACGATATTTTTTCGTCATGGTGTAATACTGAAGCTGGTGTTTCTCAAGGCGGTGTGCTATCACCTCTTCTCTTTGCAATTTGTATTAATTCTATTAGATCTTTATATCTTACTTCTTCCTACCATCTTTATGCAGACGACCTCCAGATTTATTCCTTAGCATCATTCTCCGATTTGCACGTGGCAGTTAACGCTGTGAACTCTAATCTGCGGCAAATTATAAATTGAGGTATCAATTTTGGTTTGTGCGTTAACCCAACAAAAACACAAATCATCCTCATTGGCAGTTCTTATATGGTATCTAGGATTAACTGGGCTACAGTACCTCAAGTTGTTTTTGACGGGATTATAATTCCATACAGCAAATCAGTAAAGAATCTTGGGGTAATTTTTGATCAAACTTTAAGTTGGGAAGCGCACTTGGAGTCAATTAGCAACAGAGTATTTGCATCTGGTGGATCTTTAAGGCGACTCCGCAATTTTCTACCCACTGCCACCAAAGTTACACTTGCCCAGTCTCTCCTTCTTCCACTCCTAGATTATGCAGACGTTTGCTTTCTTAATCTCACCGAGACCCAGCTTGATAAACTTGAGCGACTTCAAAATTACTACATCAGATTTATATTTGGCTTACGCAAATATGATCACATATCCGAATTTCGTAATCAGCTCAAGTGGCTCCCCATTCGTTTTCGCCGGAATGCTCATATTTTATCTCTTCTTTACAATGTTTTGTTTAGTCCTTCAACCCCACGCTACTTGAAAGAAAACTTCACGTTCTGGAGCAATCCGCATTCTCGCCCTTTGCGATCTAATAACAATTTAGCACTAAAACCACCCTTTGTACGTTCTGAAACCTTTTACGGCAAATCTTTCGCGTTTTAGGCAGTCCTGCTATGGAATGCCTTACCGGTGCCTGTCAGACATGCTCCATCATTGCCTGTGTTTCAGAATCAAGTCAAGGCCTTTTATTTATCACAGCTGTCACCACAATGAATTTATTCGTATTAATTATCTATTCATATGTATTTATTGATTTTATTTAAGTAGGTATATTATCAATGTATTATATATATTATATTAGTTTATTGTAGGTTAAAAGTAGGTATTCTAAGTAATAGCATGTATGATTATTGATATGTATGTTTATGTGATACCTTTAGTCACACTGTACCCTAACCCCGTCTATTTCCATTTCATGTTTCTCTCCATCCTTCGGTTGCCTGGAAGAGATCGCTTTTAGCGATAAGGTCGCCACTTGTTTCACTTGTTCTAGGCTCAGTCTCTTTGTTTTGTAAGTTTTATACTGTGGACAATAAAGCGTTATCTATCTATCTATCTATACGTCCTTATTCAATGACTGAAGTATGACAAGCGAACAGATGTAAAATAGATTAGACACTCTCAATGCTGTATTAGTAAATAAATACTGCCAATGAGAAAATATTTGCACAGCAAATTAAATTAAATAGTATATTAAAATTAATTAATTCTTAAATTATACAAAATATTTTAACTACTATAGATGCTAAAATGCCAGTATGTGAACTTTATATGGACCTTACAAAAGCATTTGATTTCGTCGATCACAATATATTATTAGACAGACTAGATGCATACGGTATCAGAGGCAAAGTGCACAACCTAATAAGATCTTATTTAACAAACCGTCAACAGAGTACACAAATAAGCAAAATTTGCTGAGATTCGAAAACGGGAGGTCACACATTCATCAAAATACGAAAAAGTCAAATATGATGTACCACAGGGAAACGTGTTGGGTCCGCTACTTTTCATAATTTACATAAATGATCTTCCATAGGCAACGAAACATCCGACTGTATTCGCGGATGATAGTACGGTACTGTTCATTAGTACAAATATTTCATGCGTTGAAAGTGATATATTAGCAAGGGTCTGGACAGTATCATAAATTGGTTGAAATTTTTTTTTTTTAAATTAATCTCAACAAAACAAAAATAATGACGTTCAGAAATAGAATTAATAAATTAAATGAACTTGACGTTACTTATTCCGGAAATAAAATTGAAACAATAGATGCCATGAAATTCCTAGGTTTACATCTTGACTGTAACTTAAACCGCCCAAGTGGCGAGCGGCCTGCTGCCGTCCGATTTTATAAAGTGCGCATCTGCCAAACGGACGGCAGTAGGCCGATTCTCCCGCGTTTTTTATTTGACTTTATTTTGAAGTGAAACATGCACCTATCCTTGTTTAATCTTGGAGATTGATAGAAGAAAAGACAAGGATGAATATATACTAGGTTTCAAATACCATTGCCTGATAATTTATAACGATGTTTCATTTGGGATCGTTCGCGCGTATTGAACATGTCGTCTCGAATTTAAAATTGGTGAATTTTAGTGTTTGTGCTGTGAGTTTCTGTTAACTCATTTAATGCCGTCGACACGCCTGGCGTGTTCTTACTAATCTCAAACGCCATGCGGTTTTTTATGATTTAATGAAAAAAATGACTTCATTTTTTAGCCAAAATCGCAGAGAATAAATCTTATGCTTTAAGCTAATGATTTTTGAAGTGGCCCGCGGAATTTGATGACTTTTTTTTGTGTAAAAAAAATGTTTCTTATGGTATGCCGCGAACATGCCAGGCGTGTTCAACTACAACATTTCTCAACCTTTCTTTTTGGAAATATATGTATGCTTTTTATTCTTATAAATCATAAAAAAAATCTTACCTACCTATCACTATCCAGGTACGTATAGTATCTTAGTTCATAAATAAATGGAAGCCATAAGAAACATCCGTGTTTCAAAATTACGAAACGCCAGTGCGGACGTACACCCTAGGTGTGTTTTGCCGTTTTTTTTATAAAAAAAAATAAGGTAAGTCGTGCATGGTGTTCTCTGTTCACCTGATAGTAATTGATACGAGACAATACCTCTAACGCCAGATATAACGTAACGTAACGCCAAGCGGACATACATGCGAGGCGTGTTTGTTCGTTTTCATAATTACGTTGTTTTTAATCACGCCTTCATTTATATTTTTTGTTTATTTGACTTAGTTTATTTTTCAGTTTGGTTTTTCGTAAAAGCGTTTTTTTTTATACTGACTATTATCTATGTTCTTGTTTTGATATCCATCAAAAGTGTGTTATTGAGACTGTTATTAATCGAACTTTTTTACAAGTTATCACGGAACGATCGAATTACTTGTATATGAAAACTGCTTCTCAAGTTTTTATAGGAATCAATTCGTGAGCCAACCATATCATTTCTAAGAAGGTAGGAGTTGGAGATACCTGGATACCTGGAGATTTGCTTGGATAAAACGATTTTTTTCACAACTTATAACCTAGTTAGATCGATTTATCGCCTTCGAAATCACCTTCTTTTTAAATTTCATGAATATCGTTGAAGCTATTATCGAGATTCAGATTAAATATACCTATATGTCAACGTAAAATTGCAATCACGGTCAAATCAAACCGTTTGCAATATAACGCCTGAGATTATACTCTTACGACACGCTATTAATTATGAACTAACGTACCTAGGTTAGTTCACAATATAGCGTCGTTATATTAAAATCTGACATAATTATACAAGAATTGTTCGTTTACAGGTATTAGGTGGTAGGTTTTAGTAGTGGTAGGACTCTTAGCAGAGTCCGCCTGGGGAAGTACCACACCTTTGCCAAATATTCTACCGCCAAGCAGTAATGTGCAAACATTACTGTGTTCCGGTTTGAAGGGCAATGATTCCAGAGAAATTACAGGGCTTAGAGACATAATATCTTAGATCTCTGGGTGACGAGCGCAGTGCAGTGCTAGGTAATGATTTGGACTATCATGTTCCAATAGCTGCGTGTTACTGTGCTGTTATGTGGCAGGCATGTTGCTTACCATCAGGCAAATGACCTGCTCGTCTCGTCACTCTATGCTATAAAAAAAAAAAAAAAAAAAAAAAAGGTAGATGAGCAATAGTGTTCTACTATTCGAATGGAGTCCAAGAGACCTTCCAGGACTGAGTCCATGAGTCCATCGGTAAAAAGTCGACAACCTAGATAAATGACGGCATGATCAATTGTGCAGCCTTACGTTTTGTGGACAGTAGATGCCCAACTCAGGATCAACCAAGTAAACTCACATGCTTAGCAAATAACAAGTCGCAGCGGTCAACACTGGGGGCTTAACAACATTGTTATGTTATTAGCGATCCTGGATAAGTGTGCAAAGTTTCAAATCTATTCGTTTTGAAAGGGCCAAAAATCATGTTCAAAGGTAGGTACTATTACATAGTTTAAAACAAACCAAACTAATAAAATCATGTTAAAAAACGTAACTATCGCCAGTAAAGCAACATTTACCCAAACTGCCCTAAGGTCAACTTAAAGTAATTTATTTTTGAAAAGAATCTTACGAATATGAAACACAAAGGATTCTAAGAAAAGAGCTATAAGTTATTGGTTCGGCGGTCACAACAAAGAATTTGGAGTCACAATATGCAATATTTTTGAATAGGTACATTAGTTTACAAATAATTTAAATAAATATATTAAGTATACAATAAAACTGAAACAAAATGTTTTTTTTAAACATGTGTGACGACGACATCCAAACGGAAAAAAGGACGTAAAAGAAGCCGACAGGCTGATAAAAAGTACAAGATTCTTTTCATAAACATTACTCACGCAGTTGTAGCTAAAGTACTGCAGCAATTGTAATAAATATAGGAGGTAAGTATTTACATACGTATGTTACTTGAATTCACTTACAGTATAATCGAAAATCTTTACTTTATGCTAATTAAAAAAACGGTGAATCTAAAAACATCTAACTTTTTTTTTATGTATATCTCGCGCTGCCAAATGTATGTTTTTTTATTATCATTAAAAGTTTTTATTTAACTTGTATGTATTATGTAAGTACCTCTATATATGTTTTTTCGGGTGGAATCTTACTGCTCAATTTTGAAGCAGATATCTTCAATCGATTGAGTTGAAATTTTGTACCTATAGGTACACGTTTAATTTAGATGACAATTTACGAAAAGCAGTGTGACGTCATTCTAAATTCAATTTGGTGGACCATCCAAAGTGGGGGAATTGTTATGTTTACTGTTAGTATTTCTACAATATGAGTATCAAATAAATGAAAGGGCTTTTCTTTTTAGAGCATTTAAATGAAAGCTTTTTTTTTTAATTATTAAAGTTTAACTTATTAAAGAATGCGTTCACTAAAGATACTGATAAATGCAACGACAATAAAAAAACGTACCTATATTATTTACCGATAAAATAGTAAGTTGCAAGCTTCAATCTACAACTAAGGTATTTTGAGCTCTAAGCGCTTTGTATTATGGCTCAGTGTCTTTGTACAAATGGTTTAAGCTCGTGCTATTCTTCAGAACTGCTACACAATAGCGCCGATTATCGAAGCATTTCATTGGTCCTCATTTTGTATAGAAAGAGAGACATTTTCGTTTAGGTACCTATCTACTTGCATAGTTTTGCATAGCACATGGTTTCAGTGCAGTGTTCGAAGTATTCGACATCGCATGTTTTGTGCTCTCACAAATTTTCTGGATTTCTTGGATTACTCTCTCTCTGTGACTTCGGCTATTGTTTTTGGATTTTTTTGATTGCACTTACGACGACTCTTGCTAACGCTAACGGACTTTGTTGAGTACTATCACGGAGACTTGGCTTTCAGTTCCAAAGAAGTTTGAAGGCCGAAATAAGAAGCGGTAAGTACTATTATATTTTTACGAACTGTACATTACATGGATACGTTTTTTGTTAGTTGTAACAATATGTTCCCGCATCAAAATCATTTTTATCGAATAGGTACTCCTAATAACATTTAAAACTCTTATACTATGGCAGTTCAGAGAATGCGTTCCTGACACGTCGCGATTGAACTGACGACGTAACTTTATAATGGCGCTGCAGTTACGATAAAAATATTTTTGCTGGTTGTTTAGCGTTTTAACAATTGATGAGCATTAAAACAACATTATTATATCAATAATTAATTAATGTTATAATTTTGTGCCAAACTGAGTGTCAAATAACTTGGTAAACAATATTTATATAAGACTAACTGATAGGTGTCAGGAAAGCATTCTCTGAACGGCCGAACTATAGTTAGTTAAAACTTAGTCTTACGCGCTGATCAAAAATATTCTAAAATCATAAATAAATACTACTCTAGAATGTAAGCTATCTTGACAACAAATTTCATTAGAATTTATTGAGCGGTTTGAACGTAAAATGTAACGGAGTAAAAAACATAAATAAAAACTTTCGTCTTTATGTAAATAAATAGCTTTTGAGCAACATCTTGTTTGAATATTTAATGGTCTGAATGAACAGGTCTAAGCGCAAAAAAGTAACAAATTCACTAGCTACATCCTACAGACACTCTACAGGAACACTATATTTTTTGAGAATAAAACGTCTAGTGTCCAGACCAAAATTCATGGTATTCCGGTACAAAAAAAAAATTTCTAGACGTCATTCCGAATCGAATGAACTATCTTACATGTTTCTAGGAGCTTTATTTCTATGTTTTTAACACGTTTCTGAACTTATTGGCTAGACTAAGTTAGGCGGTAGACCTGCGGGTCACTACAATTATGTATTACAAATGTCACACAATAAAAAATAACTATTGCCCAAAAAATAACAACTTCGCGAAAAAAACAGGTATTTCGAATAACTCTTCTAATTATTTTTATCACGTTCACTTTTTCGCTAGCACATAGGTAATCCTTAATTTACATAAATACGTATTGAGTTATTTGCTTTTGGTAAAATTTTCTGTAAAAATTTTTTTTTATATTATTTTAATACATAATATAATAATATATGTATTTTGAAATACGGCTAGTATTAGTAGTTTATCGTGATTAGTTTTTAACCATACGCGTAATGTAACCTACTCCGATTCGCATAATTTTGTCAGCCCCAATTACTCTTTGATTTCGATATTTTGATGTTACTTTTTTACTTTTTAGATCATGGAACCCAACAATGATGCGATACCATCATGCTCTTGGGAAGACCCGCCAATGCTTTTCCTGGAGATAGAAGAGACTTTAGGGGCCATGATAACTCCTCCAAGAGACACGCCAACTCCGCTTTTGACAGACGCTGAGCTCTTTGGAATCCTGTGTGAAAATACAGTAGATGAAATGGAAACCGATGACTCCGAACCAGAACCGGAGCCGGAGCCGGTATTGGAAACCAATGTGCTACCAGCTAATTCTACTATACCGGATCAAGAGTGGCTTCCAGGTAATCCTGGTGACCACCAAGAATTACCATTCACGAAGATTCCAGGTCTCAAAGAGGAGGTCACCAATACACCCATAGGCTTCTTTGACGCTATATATACGGAGCTACTTCAGTTTTTGACAAACTGCACCAACCACTACGGCGAACGCGAAAAATGTTCAGCCCGTACGACGAAAAGCAGAAGTTGTACCTGGAAACCCATAAATTGTGATCTCTTAAAATTATTTTTCGGGTTACTATTTCATATGGGTTTTGTAAAAATTAATCGAATCTGCGATTATTGGAAACAAGACATATTTTTCACACAATCAATTTTTTGTAATGCAATGTCGAGAAACACATTTTTGTTGATATTAAGAATGTTATGTGCTAGTATTGAAGAAACAGTCTCGAGTATAGATAAAGTAAAAAATATTATCGATTTTTTTAACACAAGAATGTTAGCTCTGCATTACCCGACAAAAAATATTGTGATTGACGAGACAATGATGTTATGGAGGGGCAGATTACGTTTTAGACAATATATGAAAGGGAAAAAAAATAAGTATGGTTTGAAGTTCTATGGACTGGCTGATCAGTTAGGCGTAGTATTAAGATTGCACTTATACGGCGGTGCATCTGATGGCATTGTAGGAGGAACCAACCACGTGAAAAAAGTGGTAATGCATTTAATGAGGGAATATTTGAATGTAGGGCACCATCTTTTTTTGGATAACTTTTACACAAGTGTTGATCTTACGGAAGACTTATTCAGTAAGAATACATATTGTACAGGAACACTTCGAAAATTTAGAAAAAATAATCCAAAAGCAACTTTAGGCACAAAGTTAAAAAAAAGGCGAGTTGTGCATTGTCCATAAGGGTAATATATTTATAATAAAATGGTTGGACCAAAGAGAGGTAATCGCAATTGTTCGAGTTCAGTTCCGCACCCATCCGCTAGATGGCGTTGATCGGTCTTAAACCGCGATATCGATTTTTCCGCCATATACTACACTATTTTCAACTTGGTTTGCCAGGTTGAGCTATTGATTGTATTAATTAATGAAAGCGATTCATTAAAGAGTTCACGTGTTACATAATACAAGGCGTTTATTTTACCCTTTGAGTAGCACGGAGCACGGTATTGTACATGGTCCGTTACGAGCAGGATTATTAGGCCAACGGTCATCGGAAGACCGTCACCCCCCGCACTCGCAGTGGATCGCTGCAGAAGAGTGTGCGGCACTAGCTTCGGAAGCTACTCATCCGCCACGCGGAGGTACGCTACTCTGGGCAGTGGTGGGAGGATTTGGAGACCAGCTCATTAGTTCCAGCTGGAGAACAGCATGAAGACCAGTCACTTCGAGAAGTGACAGCGACACAACGTGACTTCGAGTGACTACCTCGGCGTGAAAGCGTGACGTCAGTTTACGTCATGCTATAAGATCGGCGTAAGTGATTTAGTGCAAGGATAAAACTGTGAGTACAATTTATTATTTTGTCAAGTGAGAGTGAACTTAGTGTGTTTGAAGAAATTAACTTAGAAAATTATTGAAGATATTTGGACTTGTAAAATTTTCAACTTTACTGATTAGCGACTTAGAATAGTTTGCATGCAATAATTTAGGACTTAGCATAGTTTACTAAAAAAGTGAACTACGGGGAACCTATGCCCGATTTCGGTCCGAAGTTCAAACACTTGTAAAATTTTCATGTTTTGGTTATGAATTCGTAAAAATATTATAAATTGTTGATATAAATTATTAAAAGTCAAAGGTTAAAACTTACTCTAAAAATAACTTTGGTTTTATACTAAGTAAATTTAGTTTTGAGTAAAGTAAATATTAAAAATTTAAGATGCAGCGAACGGTTAATTTACAGAAAGAAATTCAAAATGTTATAGAAAAGGCTTATAACAATTATAAGAAAAGTCCTAAAGATCGAGTTACAATCGAATATGTAGAAACTAGATTAAGAGTTATTAGAAAGTAATTGGCAATCATTTCATGATAATCATAAAAAGATATATGAAGGTAGTAAACCTGATGAATTAAGTTCATCCAGTTATGTGACTTCAGACTGTTATGAAAATACTGAGGATACTTACATAAGCTATAAGTCTCTTTTAAAATCTGTGTTAAATAAATTAAGTCCTAAAATTGATCAGCCGCAGCCTACTTCTGTACCTAAACTTGAAAAACATTCAGCAGTAAATTTGCCTAGAATTTCAATACCTATTTTCTCCGGGAAATATTCGGAATGGGTTTCATTTCGCGATTTATTTAAATCTTTGATTGACAAGAATGAATATCTAGATGACGTACAGAAATTGCATTACCTGAAGGGTTATCTTAGCGGTGAGGCTGCTCAGTTAATTTTCAACACACACCTATAACTGATGCTAACTATAGGGAGTGTTGGGCTTTATTGGAAAGGCGGTATGATAATAAAAAATATTTATCAAATTGTATTTTGAAAAGGTTGTTCGGATTAAGTCGTTTAAATTTTGAATCTGCATCTAGTTTAAAAGAATTGTTAGACACTACTGTGTAGATTGTTTAAATGCATTGACGAATTTGGGAATTGATGTGAGTACTTGGGACATAATTGTCATTCATGTTGTTACTTACAAGTTAGACCCAGAAACTAGAAAACAATGGGAGTTGTACATTTCGAGTGATGACTCTCTACCAACCATTGACCAATTTAAAACTTTTATGGAAAAACGGTTTAGAGCTCTGGAGTTTATCGAGCCACGTAAAGTAGTACAAAATATTCATCGCAACCAAAATTCTAAAGTTTTGTTTGCTACCAAATCTTTAAAAATGAAATGCGAATTTTGTTCAATGAATCACAAAATGTGCTTTTGCAAAAAGTTTGCTGAGCAATCTGTCCACCAAAGACGAGAATTTGTAGCGAACAATAACATATGTTTCAATTGTCTCGGTGGCAACTGTTATTATTTATATCGAAATCCTATTTCATTGTATTATTATATAAACACTAGTGCCATCTTTGTTGGCAATATAAAAGTAGCTTTGTAATTATAAACACATCAAGTTGGTCTATGGTATAATTTTTACTTAACGATATCTTGTCTATGTAATACTTTTCAGTCTGTACCTTTTTCTTGTTCAAATAAAGCTGTGTCAGTAAGCACATCGTTTTATTCGTTTTACTTTAATAATAGGTTATGGGCCCAGCCCAGCCTATCAATTTAGCTAGTAATTAGGGACAGTCGTAGTTTTTCAGTTTTAGCTCAGTTTTTTAGCGTAGGTCGCGAGTGATAACCTAAAATATCATGTCGACGAACTATCTGGTAAATGTACCGAAGCTGAAAGGGCGGGAAAATTACACGGAATGGTGCTTCGCCGCGGAGAATTTTCTGATCTTGGAAAACATGGAGCATTGTATAAAACCTGTTAAAGGGAAGATCACAGAAGCCGCTGATGATGCGAGGACTAAGGCTAAATTGATTCTCACTATCGACTCGAGCTTGTACGTGCACATAAAGGAGGTTAAAACGTCGTTGGATCTGTGGAACAAGCTCAAGGCTTTATTCGACGACTCCGGTTTCACTAGACGCATCAGTTTATTGAGAAATCTTATTTCGATTCGTCTCGAAAATTGCAGTTCTATGACCAGTTATGTGACACAGCTAGTGGAAACGGGACAAAAGCTAAGTGGAACGGGATTCCAAATTAGTGATGAGTGGATCGGCTGTCTTTTGTTGGCTGGTTTAACCGAAAAATATGCACCAATGATAATGGCGATTGAGCATTCGGGGATCGCCATCACCACCGACGCCATTAAATCTAAGTTGATGGATTTGGACGAAAACAATGGCGGCGACGCTAACGGGGCATTTGCAAGTTTTAGAAAAAACAAGGTTGGCAGCACTGGTCATGGCGGAAATAGAGACAACGGACATTCGCAAACGTCAACGTCAGTGTCAAAGTCAAAGAAAATACCGCGGTGTTACAGATGTAAACAAATCGGACACTATCGGAATCAATGTACTGTTGACAAAGATTCTTCAAATACTAAATCGAGTGAACGTAAACAGACAAACGCATTCAATGCAGTTTTCTTGAATGGCAGTTTTTCGAGAAATGATTGGTATGTTGACTCAGGAGCGAGCGCCCACTTAACCTCAAACGAAAATTGGATTAAAAATGTCTCAACCGAATATTCTATTAAAGAAATTGTTGTTGCTAACGAAGAAAAGCTCAGCGTGAAGTGCTCGGGTGATGTGCAAATTGCTACGGTTACTGACGACAGTGAATACGACGTGATTGTCAAAGGAGTGTTGTGCGTGGAAAAATTAGCCACGAACTTATTATCTGTCAGTCAATTGGTTAAAAATGGTAACAAAGTTGTGTTTACTACCAGTGGATGTAACATTTATAACAGAAATGAGCAGTTGGTGGCCATGGCGTCATTGATAAATGGTGTTTACAAATTGAAAACTTGTGAAAGCACACTGGCTACAATGTTTGTATCTGTGGATACATGGCATCGCAGATTAGGCCATGTAAACAGCATGTACTTGAATAAGATGCCTGATGCAGTGAGTGGCATGGAACTGGAGAAGAAAAGTGACATTTCCCAGTCGTCATGTATTGTTTGTTGTGAAGGCAAACAGTCACGCCTTCCTTTTGGTCATGCTGGTTCAAGAAGTAGTGAATTGTTGGGTATAATTCACAGCGATGTATGTGGTCCTATGGAAAATGCTTCGATTAATGGTTCCAGGTATTTCATTTTGTTTATTGATGATTACAGTCGGATGACCTACATATATTTCATGAAGCAGAAAAGTGAAGCATTTCAATATTTCCAGGATTATAAGGCCAAAGTAGAGAACCAGTTGAACAGGAAAATTAAAACACTTCGTAGTGACAATGGAAAGGAATTTTGTTGCAAAAGTTTTGATGATTATTTGAAGAAAAATGGCATTTTGCACCAGAAGTCGAATCCTTACACGCCAGAACAAAATGGATTAGCGGAGCGTTCTAATCGTACAATTGTCGAGAAGGCAAAGTGTTTATTATTTGATGCTAAGCTGAGCAAAGAATTTTGGGCTGAAGCATCAAATACAGCTGTCTACCTGCATAATCGTACTGTTCTTCCAGTGCTGAATGATAAAACTCCTTATGAGATTTGGTCAGGACGTAAGCCAGACATAGGTCATTTAAGAATCTTTGGCAGTCGTGTGATGGTACATGTGGCGAAGGAAAAGCGCCTAAAATGGGACAAAAAGTCAGAAAAAAAGATACTTGTGGGCTACCCAGAAGACATAAAAGGGTATAGAGTTTATTGTCCCATCACTAAAAAGGTCAGTACCAGTAGAGACGTTATTATATTGGAAGAAGTATCTATACCTGTGACAGAAAACAAAGAATGTAATGAAGAGAGTCTTGGTTCAGTGGGGGACTTATCTTCAGAAGACTTGGAAGATAATATGGATGAAACTTATATTGACAAGTCTGATGTGACATATATACCCAGTGAGTATGAAAGTGTTTCATCATCTGAATCAGGAGAATCGGAGCATGATGAAAAACCTGTCAGGTTGCGGAAGAAACCAGAGCGATATGGATGTTTAAACATGTGTGCTGATTCTAATGTGAAGGCATGGGACGATGCTAACGATGCTGGTGGTCTGACAGTACAGGAAGCATTGGTAGGACCGGAGAAAGAGATGTGGTTAAGTGCAATTAGGGAAGAACTAAAGTGTTTTAGTGAAAATGATGCATGGGAGTTGGTAGATACTCCAAGTGCAGGTACGGTAGTGAAGTGCAAGTGGGTACTTAAAAAGAAATACTGTGATGAACAAGTGAGATATCGTGCTCGATTAGTTGCGAAGGGATTTACACAAAGACCTGGTGTGGATTATTGTGAGACTTTTTCCCCTGTTATAAGACATTCAACTTTGCGTTATCTATTTGCATTGAGTGTACAGTTAAATATGGACATTACTCACCTGGATGTCACCACAGCATTTCTCAATGGTCATTTAAAAGAGACCATATATATGCAGTTACCTGAATGTTTTCCTAATGTTAATTGTAACAAGGTTCTTAGATTAAAAAAGGCTATTTATGGCCTAAAACAGGCTTCTCTTGCCTGGTATGATAGAGTAAATGAAACTTTATGTAATTTAGGTTATGTCAAGAGTAAAGTTGAGCCTTGTGTATTCTCAAAGGATTGTCAAAATAATAGAAAGGTAATAGTTGGTCTTTATGTCGACGATTTCCTTATTTTTTCAAATGTGAAGTCTGAAACTGATAAGTTAATTGAAGCTTTAAATGCTAAATTTAAAATCAAAAATCTTGGTGATGTCAAACAGTACCTAGGCAAGCGAGTTAATGTTGATAGAAAAAACTGTGTTGTTACCCTTGATCAGGAACAGTATATAGAGCAATTGATGCACAAGTTTAACATGTCAGACTGTCACACAGCAGAAACACCTATTGAATGTAAATTGAATATTGAAAAATCTAGTGTGTGTAAAGATAACATTCCATATCAACGGTTAATAGGGTGTTTAATGTACCTTGCAGTGTTGACTAGGCCAGACATAGCATATTCTGTCAGTTACTTATCTCAGTTCAATAATTACTATTCAGATGTTCATTTTTCTTATGCTAAAAGAGTGCTAAGATACCTGTATAAGACTAAACATTATTGTTTGAAGTACTCCCAAGGAACAGCAGATTTGGTTGGTTATGTAGACGCCGATTGGGCAAGTGACATGTCAGATAGACGGTCATATACTGGTTTTTGTTTTTTGAAAAGTGGGTCTGCTATTTCCTGGGAGAGTAGAAAACAACGCACAGTGGCGTTGAGTAGCTGTGAAGCAGAATACATGGCTTTATCGGAAGCGTGTCGAGAGGCCATACATTTGCGTAGACTAGAAATAGAAATAGTTGGATTTTGTAATAAAGTAATATTGTTTAATGATAGCCAAAGTGCTTTAAAACTTGCCAATAGTCATCAGTCATACAAGAGGTCCAAACACATAGATGTGCGTTACAATTTTATAAAAGAAGTCCTTGATAATGAGATTGTTGAAACTAAATATGTAGGGACTTCCGAGATGCCTGCTGATTTATTGACAAAAGGTTTGCCCAGAGCAAAACATTATAAATTCATGGAGATTT
Source organism: Ectropis crepuscularia (assembly GCA_963693475.1). Classification (NCBI taxonomy): domain Eukaryota; kingdom Metazoa; phylum Arthropoda; class Insecta; order Lepidoptera; family Geometridae; genus Ectropis; species Ectropis crepuscularia. The sequence goes on along the minus strand of OY856368.1, from coordinate 11,084,713 downwards.
TGGGACATCTTAAAATTTAGTTTTGTTTTTATACCTATATACATATTTTTCTGGTTATGTATTTCGATATAGTGGGGGTGTTATTATTTATATCGAAATCCTATTTCATTGTATTATTATATAAACACTAGTGCCATCTTTGTTGGCAATATAAAAGTAGCTTTGTAATTATAAACACATCAAGTTGGTCTATGGTATAATTTTTACTTAACGATATCTTGTCTATGTAATACTTTTCAGTCTGTACCTTTTTCTTGTTCAAATAAAGCTGTGTCAGTAAGCACATCGTTTTATTCGTTTTACTTTAATAGTTTTTTATGCCATTATAAATTTGAATAATAAAAGACTTCATAAATATACTTTGATTGTTTTTTTTCTTTAAATAATACATATTTTATTTGATAGAAAATTCATATATTTTTGTATACGTACATGTAGGAGAACAGCTAACGAAAAAGCGGTAACTCAAATTTTAATTGTATAATTACTAGGCGGTGTAGCAGTATCTCATGAAAAAGGTATATCCACATACATTTTTGATATTTTAACTATTGTAGTAACAAATAGAGCCAATGTAATATATAAATTCTATTAAATAAGCAAAAAATACAATATATAAAATAAAAAAAAGATTTTTTAACAAAACTCCAATTATCTCGAAACTCGCTTTCATTGAGATACCGCTTTTGCGCTTAGTTGGGCAGTGTAGATTGTTTAAATGCATTGACGAATTTGGGAATTGATGTGAGTACTTGGGACATAATTGTCATTCATGTTGTTACTTACAAGTTAGACCCAGAAACTAGAAAACAATGGGAGTTGTACATTTCGAGTGATGACTCTCTACCAACCATTGACCAATTTAAAACTTTTATGGAAAAACGGTTTAGAGCTCTGGAGTTTATCGAGCCACGTAAAGTAGTACAAAATATTCATCGCAACCAAAATTCTAAAGTTTTGTTTGCTACCAAATCTTTAAAAATGAAATGCGAATTTTGTTCAATGAATCACAAAATGTGCTTTTGCAAAAAGTTTGCTGAGCAATCTGTCCACCAAAGACGAGAATTTGTAGCGAACAATAACATATGTTTCAATTGTCTCGGTGGCAACCATATCTCATATGATTGTAAGAACTCATCATCCTGCAAGAGATGTCATAAGAAGCATCATACCTTATTACATCCAAGTAATGAACAGGAGCATAAGGAATCTGCTTCTGAATCCAAACAACAGGTCATTGATGAACCTAGCAAGAAATCAGAATCACAAATCGTAGCTTGCTTTTCTACTGGTCGCATTACTCGACCTAAGCAAGTTTTATTGGCAACAGCGCTGATAAAAGCCGAAGCAAAGAACGGTGTGCCTTTATTAGTACGCGCCTTAATTGATCAAGGCTCACAGGCATGCTTCATAACAGAGTCCATAGTCCAGCATCTGCGACTAAAGAAAGTTCTAGTGAACGGAACAATCTCAGGGTTAGGCAACGACACAACTATGAGAGCTCAATATAAAGTTAGAGTTCTTCTGAAATCTCGCACAGATCACAGCTTTAAGATTGAAATAGAAGCTTACGTGTTAAATAAAATAACTTCTTATCTCCCAGAACAGAAGGTGGAAGTTATAGATTGGTTTGAGTTAGATCATCTGCGGCTCGCAGACCCACAGTACAATGTACCAAACAAAATAGATCTTCTGTTGGGTGCAGATGTTTACTGCAACATACTGAAGGAAGGAATGAAGAAGTGTCCAGATGGATCACTGATTGCACAGAGCACTACTTTAGGGTGGATTCTTTCAGGTGTGACTAGTAAAGGAAACGGAAGTCAATTAAATGAAACAGTGAAGGTCATGCATTCACAGATAAATGAAAGTGACATGTTAAGAAGCTTTTGGGAAGTAGAAGAGAACACATTCTATAATGTTAAGAAAATATTGAGTGAAGAAGAAAAGAAATGTGAATATATTTATGAGAACACTACTAGAAGAACAGAAGAAGGAAGGTATGTTGTAAACTTACCATTTCGTGATGACGATCCAAGCTGCAAGAACGGTGATTCCAGGGAAATAGCTGTTAAGAGAATGAAGTCTTTAGAAAGAAGATTACAAAAGGATCCTAAGTTGCAAGAGAATTATAATGATGTTCTAAACGAATACTTACGTTTGGGACACATGAAACCAATCAGCGACGACGACGATAAAAAACAGGAAGCAGTCTATTTACCACATCACGCGGTAGTAAGAGAGGACAAGTCAACAACAAAGGTTAGAGTCGTTTTCAACGCATCAGTACCTAACAAATTAGGTGTTTCGTTGAATGATGCTCTTATGGTTGGACCAACTCTGCAAGCAGATCTTCGTCACATCGTGATGCACTGGAGAACATATCCCATCGCCTTGGTCGCTGACATTGTTAAAATGTACAGACAAGTGTTAGTTGAGAAATCAAATGCTAATTTGTATCAACGAATAGTGTGGAGAAGTGATCCTACGACAGAAATAAAAGATAACGAACTTCTTACCGTCACTTTTGGAACTTCAGCTGCTCCGTACCTAGCAGTAAAAACACTGCAGCAAGTGGCTCACGACGATGGAGCTGAATACCCACTTGCTAAAGAACGGGTACTTAAATGTTTCTACATGGACGACCTGATGACTGGTTGTAATACAGTACAAGAAGGGTTTGAAACATTTAAGGAAATTCAAGAATTGTTAAAGAAAGGATGTTTCGAGTTACAGAAATGGAATAGTAATAATAAAGATCTTTTAAAATAATTTTTTTTATTTACGGAAAAGGACAAACAAGGATTACGAAAACAAGAGACAGAAAATGATAAATCAAAAGAAGAAATGGAGATCAAATTGGACAGTACAATTAAAGTTTTAGGACTTACCTGGAGCAGAAGCGATGACACCTTCAAGTACGCCGTACAGCTCTCTCCGACGACAGGACCTGAAACAAAAAGAAAAATATTATCAGAAATTGCGAAGTTGTTCGATCCACTAGGATGGGTTGCATCTAGTGTGATATTAGCTAAAATGTTTATTCAAAAGCTATGGTTGACAGGCGTAAGCTGGGATGAGCCAATATCGGAAGAATTACAACAAGAATGGAATACTTATCGTGATGAATTCGGTGAATTTTCCAAGATTGAAGTCCCACGCTGGCTTGGTACCAAGAACACTGATAACAAAGTTGAATTGCACGGCTTCAGTGATGCGTCCCGGAACGCATACGCGGCAGTAATATATGTTCGTATCGTGGATAACATGAATAATGTGAAAACATCACTTGTAGTAGCCAAAACAAGAGTTGCACCCGTTAAACAGATCAGCATTCCACGACTGGAACTATGTGGTGCAGTTTTGTTGACAAGGTTATTAGCTGAAACAGTAGAAGTTTTAAACATCCAAAAGGACAATGTTCACGTATTTTTTACCTAGTTTTGATGGTAAGCGCCGGTAAGGCGAATGTGAATGTGTGAATGGCCAAGAGTGAGTATTTTATCTCTTTATTGTGGAAACCTTTATAATCCCCTACCAAAATGAGGGCTGTTATTAGTTTGACGTCGATTTCTATCTGTCTATGTGTTTGTGTGTGTTTGTGGCATCCTAGCTCTCAAACGGATGATTTCGATTCGTTCATTTTGTTAATTTATAAACCACTTTTCTTTTGGTGGTTCATAGCTATGTTTGGGTAGTGTAGATTGTAGATTCAGGGTCACCTCCACAAAATAGCATTTTTTTTACAACTCTTACTCAATATGTGTTTCAAATGAAATGGGCAGTAATAGTACTACTAGTAGAACTAGAATTAGTAGAATACTGTAACAAATTTTTAATTCAACATAAACGCTGCTTTTTTTTGTGGCGGTATGTTTGATTTTGTTTACTTTATCTAGCGTAAGACGAGCAGTTACACGAGGGCCTCGCGGCCGTGGAGCTGGCCGCAGAGGTGTTCGCACTCGTGGTGGTGTGGGACGAGGGCGCCAGGTGGAGGATCCCACGGCTCAGGATGTGGTGGTGGTGGAGAGGCGGGCGCGTGGCCGGCGTGGTGGCAACGCTGGAAGTAGCCGGCTAGCACGACCCCGTCCTACTGAAGAGTTAGTTTTGTTTATTTCCTACTAAAGTGTTATTTATAGAACAGTATATTATAGCGTATTATTTTTTAATGTTTATGTTTTTAGAATGGAAACAGTTTCGGGAGAAGATCTGCCCAGGGGTGTACCATTGGAGCGTCCACTACACCCAAAACGTAGACGCACCTGGTGCCCGTAAGTTTTTAATGCTAATTAATTCATACATGTGTTACCAGTAGAAATTGATGAAATTGGAAAACCATTTTCAATGTTAATAGGCCCTCACAGCTGTCATGCTGTCAATATCGGGCGATGCGTTGGGTGCGAATCCGTCGACGTCGAGCTACGCATCGGTCGGATCCTCAGCACCCCCAACGCCGGCTATGTAAGCTATTCGCTTTTTAATGTGACAAATTTACTATCCTGGCGAATGGAAAATTAATAACAGTTGATTTTTCAGGTTTGTAGAATGTGATGTAGATGGCGTCGAGAGCCACAACACTTCAAGTTTTTATGTGGAGGCCACCATCCCATCACCAGCCGCCCCTCCAACGCCAGTCGCCCCTCCAACGCCAGCTATGTAAGTTACTATTTGATGTGTAAAATTACTACTATCTTAGCGAGTGGAAAATTGATAACAGTTGTTTATTCAGGATTGTAGAATGTGGTGGTGGCAGCCGCCCAGCAGTGCCCTCATCATCTCGTCATCGTCCGTTGAGAGACGATGAAATGTTAAATGAAATATATTATGGTACGTGTATTTATTTAATAAGTATAACTTTTAGTGAAGATTGTTTGTTTTTGTATAGTATAGAGTGACAAGACGAGCAAGATATGCGCCTGATGGTATTTACACACATATATGATGTTTCGTCGTTGTGCCGTGCTATAATTTCACTGAAAACATAATATATATATATATATATATATATATATATATATATATATATTATCGTAATGCTAAAGAAAATTACCTATATGTCGGTAATTCAATTATTTGTTTCATCAGGAAGCGAAGAATCAACAGATGATGACGACGATGATGATGATGCGTTGGGTGGTACCTCGACGGTCCCGAGTACTATGGCGCTGCTGTTCGAGACTCCGGGGGACCCAGTTCCGGAGGTTTTGAAGTACCCGTTGGATGGTGATTGCGATCTGCACCATCCACGGGGTATGTATGATTTTGAGTGGAAGCCGTTTCTAGCTTCCCCAGTTCCACCTGAACTGAGGAGGGAAACATTTTCCCATATTAATGTTGGCCCAACCTCCATGTTTAGCGACCCATATGAGTGTTTTACAGCTATATGGGATCGTGAAATCATGGAACATATTATTCGCGAGACCAATGAATACCCGCAAGATTTGGTCGGCGACATGATGGCGAATTATACCCTCCGTCCACACAGCCGCATTTGCGGCTGGCGAGACACCTGTGTGGACGAGTTGTATTTATTGTTTAGCATCATACTGGCGAAAGGTGTGGTCATCAAAAACAGACTGGACGAGTATTGGAACGCGACCAACGACATATTTATTACTCCGGGTTTTAGAGCACTCATGTCTCTTAAGCTGTTTCAGTTGTTGTGCAAGTATCTGCACTTTAACAACAACAGAAACATGAGTGCTCTAGAACTCAATCCTGCGCAAGCAAAAATGTACAAAATAGAGCCAGTATTGTCACACCTTAACAGGAAGTTTCAATCACTGTATAATTTAGATCAAAACATTGCCCTCGATGAGTCGTTACTTGGAAGGGTTGGTTAAGTATTAATCAACTCATTCCCAACAAAAGAGCAAAAATAGGAATCAAAAGCTATGAAATTTGCGAATTGTGGATACGGGATATTTGTGGCGATTCGAAACGCACACACACAAACAACTGCAACAACAGTCAGGCCGTGAAAGAGATCCCATGACAACTTCAACACCTTCGATAGTTTTGCGACTTATCCAGGTTTTTAAAATAAGGGTCGCTTTAGATGGATAACTTCTACAATTCCCCAGCTCTAGCCCGGACATTAAAGTCGAGAGGCTTCGATTGTGTCGGCACTTTACGAACCAACCGGGAGTTTGTGCCAGAGCCGCTCACGACGTTAACGAAGAAGAACATGCGGCCAGGTCAGATCACAGGTTTTACCTCTGGCGATGTTGATTTGATGGTTCGGCGAGACGTTAACAGCGTGGCTACCATATCCACATACCACGGTAACGCGGTCAACATCGTTAATGAGCAAGCCAAGCCAATCCTCGTCTCTAACTATAATGTCATGATGGGAGGGGTTGAAAGTGAAGAAAATAGAAGAAAATTAATATAATTATAACACGTTAAAAAAAAAGACGTCAAGTAGCGACAGCGGTTTTTTTTGTTTCGAGTTTAAAATTTTCTTCTGCAGTAAGAACTGAAGACCTAGAGTTGTCTGAGGGCAATGTGACCTGGATAAAAGCAGTGTCTCCAACCTCAGGTAAACAATTCAGGCATATACCTTTCAGCACTACAATTATGAGAAGATTTCAGGATCACGAGCTCCAATTGGACAGGGACATAAGAAAAGGAATTTCTCCATCTTTATATATTATTAAATTATATTAAAATAAATAGAAGACATATGGCAAATTATTGGTAACCAAATTGAGAAAGTATTTTTCGAGCACTAACACGTAACAACAAGAAATTTTGTTCGAATTGGACGAATTCATGGCAAATAAAATCAAAAAAATTTCTTTAAATTTTGTCTTTATTTTTTTTTACACAAAAAGTGAGATCACAAAGTGCAACATTTATAAAATGATTAAATGATTACTGGTACAATTGTCAAAAATTCTAAAAATTTTTTTTTAAAAGAACACGAAAATTAAATTTATCGTAACCTTGCATTTTATTTTGTGATTTTCGGATGTCGACACTATAAAAATTATACTCCGATAGTTTAAGTAGCTGTTGACGTTTTTAAAAAGAAATAATTCATCGGAGGCAGAAAACAGATTTTTATACCGCGCCGCGTAAAGGGACTCCACATGAATCCTCCTGGTGGTCAGCATCGGTTAAATCAAGATGAAGAGAAAGACACAGTAAATTTGCTTATCGTAGCCTCAGAATTTGGACCACCTTTTTTACGGCTCGAACGCCATATATAGTGATCTTTGATTATTTAAATAAAAATCGTCGTGCGCGTATGTTGGATAATAAATTGCCTGGAAAATGGTGAGTCAAACATTTTTAGGATCGACATCACGATAAACTGACGGAGCGCTCAGTGCAAAATATAAAACGGGCACGGGCAGAAATAACAGTAGAAGAGATGGTCTTCTACTAACCTAATTATGATTATGAACTTAAAACGAACATTGAAAGACGTGCCAGCGTCTATCATCCTCAATTATGATGAAACGAATTTATCTGATAACCCAGGTTCTACAAAATGTATATTTAGCCAAAAAAATAAAATACCCGGAGAGAACAATAGACCATTGCAAAGGAAACATTACGATACTGTTTGCGTCCAGCGCCTTTGATGGAACATTACTACTACCCGTGTATGTGGTGTACAAGTCTGAGCATTTGTGGTCAACATGGTGCTCTAATGGACCTCCGGCTTGATGCTAGAGTCTTCGAGGATTTGTTCAAAAGCACGGCTTTCCATGGGCTTCTAATCTTCACGTATTTAAAGTTATGATAGGAGATAATTCGTAATAAAAAAAAGCCGTGATTTCACATCCGATTTATATATGACTGCAAAATTATTGGGACACGGAAAGTACGATGGCTCTATTGGATCAATTTCTGAAACAATTGAAAAAACATGCTCTTCAAACTCAAAATGCACAATTGGGCAGACAAGTACGCCCGTTGAATCAAAGTATGAAAAACTTTATTCTGGATATCTCCAAGGAAAAGCTGAATTAAAAAAAAAATCATGGGACACATTCCGAGAAATGGGATTTAGAGCAAGAATTGTCTACGATGTATGGGAACTGCCTTATGATGAAGTGGAAGGAAGAATTCGACAATCTCTTATTTCAGTTATACGGGCAGATGTATCTAAAGTGTCTGGAGGAAATTCGGTGCAGCGATTCGGAGGAGTCAGAGGACGAACGGCCTTTAACACAACTAAAGGGCGGTCGATTCTCTTCAACGCGGAACATAAAGACCATCTCTACGTCCTCCACGACTGTACCTACAGCGGAGGATCATGTCGATGCCGGTTCATGCGATATCTCTCAGACTGCGACGGTTGAAACAGAAGGCTGTAAACTTTCAAGAGCGCCTTGGGTCTCCGGTAAAAGGAGACTTGACCTCGAAATCGAATATGAAAAGATTGCCGTCAGACTTGGAGAAGCCTCGCAAAGAAGTGGATGCAAAGAGAAGGCGCGAGAGTACGGAGTGCAACAACTCCGATTCAGACGCCTTAGAAGATATGCTAGACGGAGTAGTCCAACAGCAATGCTTACGCCCAAGAACTGGATCCATATCACAGAGTATTTCTTTATAACACCTAGAGTCCCTCATTACATTGAAGTCGCCGGGCGAACGTGGTACGAAAGTGGTGAAATTAGAAATATATCCTTACGGCGATTGCTTGAGGAAGCCCAAAGACGAATGGTGTCAATTCGTTAGGAGCAAATTCCTGACCTATTCAGAAGACTCGCGTTTAGCGAAGTTAGTGGAGACCCTGTCGAAGGAGATATTCAAACAAGTAAGGGGGATACCAAAGGTGGACATCGATACAAAGTGTGTCAGATACAAAGGTAGAAAGGCTAGAAGGCTACATTATAACGCCTCCACAAAATATTTTCTTTACAGGAGATTGGTGTAACGGTTGTCACAATATTGGTTGGTGGTAGAATAACTGGCAAATGTATGGTGCTTCCCCAGGTTAAAAATGATTATTCGTAATATTAAAGGCGTTAATGCTACATAATGTTGATGAGCCTTTTTGAAAAACCGTATAATTAAATTAACTGTTTTTTCAACCTGTTGACCATCGACAATAAGCTGTTAAATTACGTTGACGGAGAAACTGTCAACGACCCACCTCTAATTTTTATCTCTCCGCCCAAGTGGCGAGCGGCCTGTCGCCGTCCGATTTTATGAGGTCGCATCTGACAAGCGGACGGCGGCAGGTCGGTTCCCCGCGCTTTCTATTTGACTTTATTGTGAAGTGAAACATGCACCTATCCTTGTTTAATCTGGGAGATTGATAGAAGAAAAGACAAGGATGAATATATACAAGGTTTCAAATACCATCGCTTGATAAGTTTTAATGACACTTCATTTTCATTCGTGATCGTTCGCGCCTCTTGAACGGAGAGTCATCTCGAATTTCAAATTGTTGAATTTTGGTGTTTGTGTTGTGAATTTGTGTTAATTTTGCACGGATCAACATGGAAAAGTAAGTTAAAACAGTTCTAGACTACATTATATGTATATTAGCTCAAAATATATGCAGTAATATGTTATTTATTTTACGTAAAATTACCACCGGGTGGCGGTAACTACGACACCATTAGGCTTATTTCTCAAGTAATTTCCACTAAATACTACAAATCAACTATACTAATATGTATAAAATAAATACATCCACAACAACTTGTTTATGTTGCTCCCTTTCGTGTAACAAGTATCGAAGGTTTATTTATCGTTACATTTGATGATGATGAAACTAAATTTCGATTTCATCATAATCGAGTACAAGCTTCATCAACAACATCTCTAGTACAAGAGTTTCAGAGATTGTCATTAAATAAGCTTCAAACGAAGGCAAAATCTGTCATTGATTTCATTAATAGAGATAAAGGCATTTCATTGCGTACGTTCAACGTCCGTCTTCGTAAACATTCAGTTGATTTGATCGACTCCGTTACAGAAAAAACGAACATTTTGTTATTATCAGATACATGGTTGGACAATCGAAAAGAATGTGATATACCGAATTTTAGTTGTATAACCCACTTTAAACGTAAATTTGTTCGTTCAGGTAGAGTTGCGATATTTCACAACACAAATGATACGACCAATATTGTAACACCAAATATGTCGGTCATAATGAACAATATTCAGGACTTACAGACACGTACGACGTACAAGTATTGCAGATTTATGTGCAGCAGAGAGTGTAATGGAAAACGGCGTTACTTTAATCATGGCAGTCATATATGTCTCACCAAATAACATATTAATAGATATTCAGGAGTTAATTCATCGAGCACTGCTAGAGTATTCTAAAGATATATCTCGAACGCTTAGCAGATACAACAAAAATTTTGATAAATCATTTTCGCCGGTGATTTTAACATCAACTTCTGTAACGAAAAATCAAAACCATTGCTACAGTTCCTAAAGGAAGAATTTGATTTAAGAATTAACAATAATCCAGCAGAATCAACAACAAAATATAACACTACCATTGATGCAGTTTTTTCAAGACATTTAAATAAAATATAATCCCAAACGTTTATTTCCTATTTCAGTTACCAAAAGCTAATTATTATTAAAATTGAGCCTACTGATTAAGTTTATATAACATTATATTTGTTAACAATAAAAAAAAAAAAATATAACTTAAATAAAAAAATATTACAATTCTTCACTAAATAGGTGGGGTCGCACCTAAATTGTGTAACTAAATGTGCTTCTTTTTTAGACACCAGAAACCCAGATAGAAAAGTCGGTTTGTTCTCCATGTCAAACAATCGCAACACAAGAAACTGTTGCAGAAACAACTACTAAAGTAAGACCAGGCCCGTCGTACGTGCAGAAAATATACCTTCTAATATTAAAAAGGTGAAAAACTTGATGAGAAAAAAGATGGATGAGACTTTCAAAGCCATAACTGTCGCTTCAAGACGCCAGCAAGATTGCGACGACACCGACTATTTTTGCCAAATGCTGGCAAAAAAAATGAAAATAAACGCGACAAATTGATGTACGACATTCACACACTTTTGTATAATTCAAACTTAGGAAGCTTTTCCACCATGTGCTATGCAGCTATGCTGCGAAGATGTGAAATCTACGCTACGAAAATATGTGACCTTTTCCACCAATACTACGCTAGGTAGCTGTGCGAGGAAGATGCGCTACGAAGATGCGCCGCCACAAAGTAGCTGTGCGAGAAAGATGCGCATCTCGAGCTATGCTATGTATCGATGTATCACGATGGCCCATAGCACACATCCATAGCACGCATCCATAGCACGCATCCAAAGCATGCATCCATAGCACGCATCCTTCCATACAATAAACATTGGAAAAGCACCCTATAACTAGTACCAATCATCTCCTACAACCACATACTACAGTGACTCTAAGAGTACTATGTGCCCCCGAATCCAGCTGCAGGCTATTCCGACAATCAAGCTTCCCACGTTGCAGTTCCCACTCCCACAGCCATGAACCAACCGGTGTACACTTCCCAGCCGTCGAGGAAAATTATAATAAATTCACAAGATATCATACAGAAAGGTGACAAACGGTGAAAGACAAACATCGTGTGGCCACCAGTTTCAGCAGTATTTAACCCTTAATTTGATTTTGTGCTCTGTCAGATACAACATTTTTGAAAAAATGTGTAGTCCTTAAATAATATTTTTTTATAAATCTGTCGATTATGTGAGTAAATATATTTCACTTCATTAAAATATATTTCTCGATTTCATATTCGATTATTGCCCATCCCTATTTATGTCAATCAGTCGACATGCCGCGACGCGTTAACAACATGAATGTAAGTTAAAATAATTTTGCCTATTTTTGTAACTTGTGGTAACGAATTTTTATAGAATTCTAATGATATTGAAACAAACTAACAATTTTTACAAAAACCCAGCATGGAAATGTGTTTACTATCAAGTGGCAAGCTGTATAACCTTATTGTATCCTCATAGATACGTTGCCAAGAGCCCGGAAACATACTATATTTCGAACTTGTATCCTGAGTGATACATTACCAAATGCTCAGAAAATATTATTGTAAATGATTGCTTAGTTTTCATTTCTACTAAAAAATAAAAATGAGGTCAAGTATATGAGGTATCGCTTCTCATTAAGAGTTCTGTATGTCGTTTTAATATTACTTTATATTCGGTCTACGTTGGAGGGCCCGCGATATACAACCGCCTGCCGACGGATGTACGGGACGCATCCTCCTCCGCGGCGTTTAAACGTAAGCTAAAAGCTTGGTTGCATGGGCACCTGTTCTACACCCTGAATGACCTATTAAAGCTAACAGATCTCTAAACATAAGTTATGTTGATTTTTGTAGTTAATTATAAGACCAGTGATTATCTTACATAATTTATTATTGCTAACCAATTAATTATGACATATTTATTATTTCTAGCAAACCCAATAGTGTATCAAGATTAGTAACGACATTATTAACCCATATCTTCCCACTGCCCCATTTAAGGTGCACTTACATTTTTCATGACCCAGCTAAATGTTAACAAGTGAGGGTATATTTTATAATTTTATCTTACACTAGATATCATTGCAGTTAATCTAATAATAGTTGACAGTGATTGTGCCCATTCGTTTAATTGCTATAAATCTTCGAGTTTTGTGGATTTCAACCAACATGAGTTGCTGCAAAAGATAAGCGATAATTTTTATATATATTGTTTATTATTTTAGAGAAGTTATGATTTTAGTAAGTTATGAGTTATACTTTTGGATAATATTATGAACATGATAATATTTTGATTTATATAATATGGCTTTTGCAAGGTTATTTTGAACGCCCCATTTGAGGTGCGCTGGGAATAGGAGGCACCATGGCAGTTTGTTGCAATGATTTTACTTGAACGTATGTCTAACGCAATTCATGTTTCGTCACGAAGTTTTCCTTCACACCATTTTTTAGGTTAGCTGCATTACGCACATGACTTCGAAAGGACAGTGGTTCGTGTGGGGTTTGAACCCAGGGTCTCCTGATCGGCAGTCGTCGTTCTCCCGACTAGACCAGCTGTAAGTTTTCTGTGGTTTCATTATTTTACTTTTTTTGTTCACAGTTATATAAAATGGATCCGCAAGAGAATCAAGCAAATCAACCAATGAGCGACGACGACGAAGGGCAAGTCATAATTGTGCCGCAATATGCATATACGATGACGCCACGTGGGTCTCTGCATTTTACGGGGAGCCCACCAACGATGGTCGCCGTTACGGCTGGGAGAGGAAGTGTAAGTCAAGTTTTTGTAACCCCTTTACCCCTTTTTTTATCCTATCAATTCTCTACTTCACCTACCATCACTGTGTTTCTAATTTTTTTTTGTTTTACAGGGGTTACAAGCAACGCCGCCGTCGCGTGGGGCACTCCGCGTAACTCCAGTTGCGAGTGGAAGTGTAAATCAAGTTTTTGTAACTCCTTTACCCCTTTTTTTATCCTATCAATTCTCTACTTCACCTACCATCACTGTGTTTCTAACTTTTTTTTGTTTTACAGGGGTTACAAGCAACGCCGCCGTCGCGTGGGGCACTCCGCGTAACTCCAGTTGCGAGTGGAAGTGTAAATCAAGTTTTTGTAACTCCTTTACCCCTTTTTTTATCCTATCAATTCTCTACTTCACCTACCATCACTGTGTTTCTAATTTTTTTTTGTTTTACAGGGGTTACAAGCAACGCCGCCGTCGCGTGGGGCACTCCGCGTAATTCCAGTTGCGAGTGGAAGTGTAAGTCAAGTTTTTGTAACCCCTTTACCCCTTTTTTTTATCCTATCAATTCTCTACTTCACCTACCATCACTGTGTTTCTATTTTTTTTTTGTTTTACAGGGGTTACAAGCAACGCCGCCGTCGCGTAGGCCTCCCCGCGTAACTCCGGTTGCGAGTGGAAGTGTAAGTCAAGTTTTTGTAACCCCTTTACCCCTTTTTTTATCCTATCAATTCTCTACTTCACTTACCATCACTGTGTTTCTAATTTTTTTTTGTTTTACAGGGGTTACAAGCAACGCCGCCGTCGCGTGGGGCACTCCGCGTAACTCCAGTTGCGAGTGGAAGTGTAAGTCAAGTTTTTGTAACCCCTTTACCCCTTTTTTTATCCTATCAATTCTCTACTTCACTTACCATCACTGTGTTTCTAATTTTTTTTGTTTTACAGGGGTTACAAGCAACGCCGCCGTCGCGTGGGGCACTCCGCGTAACTCCAGTTGCGAGTGGAAGTGTAAGTCAAGTTTTTGTAACCCCTTTACCCCTTTTTTATCCTATCAATTCTCTACTTCACCTACCATCACTGTGTTTCTAATTTTTTTTTGTTTTACAGGGGTAACAAGCAACGCCGCCGTCGCGTGGGGCACTCCGCGTAACTCCAGTTGCGAGTGGAAGTGTAAGTCAAGTTTTTGTAACCCCTTTACCCCTTTTTTTTATCCTATCAATTCTCTACTTCACCTACCATCACTGTGTTTCTAATTTTTTTTTGTTTTACAGCGGCTACAAGCAACGCCGTCTTCGTCCCAAGGCCGTCGTAGAGTGAAAGCCCGTCGTTCGCTGCCCCTCAGCGACATCCAAATCAGCCAATTGATTGACGCCGAGATTGATTCGGGTAGTGAGGGTGATGGCGACGACATGTACTCCGGCGATGACGACGAAGACGGCATTGAGAGGGGGAATCTTGCGGATGATTTTTGGGGCTTCCGCCAAGGTATGTTGGAAAGAGAGGAGTATTTGGAAGATATGGTAGAGGAGATTGAAAGAGAAGAGTTACTGATGAATAGAGAGGAAGAAAATGTGTTTGAGGGGAATGAAAGAGTAGAATTACTAAATGTCGAACCACAAGCGAACGTAAGTACCGATTTCCAGTGGTCGGATGATTTTACATCTTTCACCGGCCAAAGGGAAACGTACCGACGCGATCCTGGTCTAACATTTGGTAGCCAAGACCCCGTGGAGATATTTTTGAAATTTTGGGACGACGACGTCATGGGTCTCATAGAGTCGGAGACCAACAAATATGCTCGGGATATTATTGAGCGGTGTACGGATCCTGAGATCGGTGCCACTGTTCCAAAGTACATGGAACAATGGGATGATGTCACGATACCGATGCTGTACCAATACTTTGCCGTCTTGATTTGGATGTCGTTTTGTCCGCGGACAAAATTTCAAGAATATTGGTCACGGGGTGTCTTGGAAATGCCAAATTTCAGGAAACTTATGAGCCGTGATGCATTAAGTGACAGAAATTCCACGGCTCGTGGCTACCAGCGAAAAATTGGCAAAGTGGCGCCAATAGTCGACCACTGCAACAGAAAGTTTTCGGAACTTTACATTCCCGTTCAACATCTCAGCTTAGACGAGTCTTTGCTTCTATGGAAGGGTCGCCTAAGCTGGCGGCAATGCATACGTACGAAAGCTGCTCGATTCGGTATTAAATCCTTTGAATTGTGTGAGGCGACTTCAGGGTATCTACTGAAGTGCAAACTCTACACCGGAAAGGAAACGCCCATGCACCCAGAACCGCTCCATGGGTTCACTAACACGACTGCAAAAGTTGTGTTGGAACTCATGGAGGAGTATCTGGATGCAGGGCATATCCTCGTCATGGACAACTGGTACAACCAGTTGCCCTTGACGAGATATCTCAAAAGCCGGTGTACAGATGTATTAGGTACGATGAACCGCACCCGCAGAGACGTCCCACAGATTTTAAAGGATTTGAAACCAAATCAGGTTGCCCGGGGCCAAGCGTATGCTAGACACTGCGGTGACATTGCTCTCGTCTCGTGGAAAGACGTGAAGCTGGTAACGGTAGTGTCTACATACCATACGCACGAGATGGTGCAAGGAAGACGCGCTGGGGTTGATAGGGAGAAACCCTCCTCGGTGGAGGAGTACAATCGATACATGTGTAGAGTGGATCTGAAAGACCAAAAATTGTCATCGTTTCTTTTTGAGAGGAAGCGATGCAATAAATGGTATATGAAGGTATTTAGAAGGCTACTTAACACCAGTCTTCTAAATGCATTCATAATCTACACCAAGAACCCACTCCATAGATTGCACTCTCACCGAGACTTTAGGCGTGACGTAGCCGAAGGTTTTTCGTTTTCTTAATTTCTTATCCGTACTGATAAGAAATGAGGTAGTGTTTTCAGAGAAACCAGGCAGAACTGATAAATACGTACACAAGATAAGAATGGTTAACGAAACTCCGTTTATGAAGAGAAGTTATCCAATCCCTTTTGCACATCGCGAGTTGGTAAAGTGTAAGATCGATGAGTTGGAAAAACAGGGGATTATTAAACGGGAGGCGACCCCTTTCAGCAGTCCTATGACTTATGTTATAAAGAAGGATGGCACCATTCGGTTATTGCTAGATGCTCGAGAACTTAATAAACAAATGGAAGGAGATGCGGAAGCTCCACCAATCCCATCTGAGATTATACTGTCCTTTCATAATGTTAAATTCATGAGTGTCCTAGACTGTAGTGACGCGTATTTTCATATTCCTTTAGATACTAATTCGACAAAGTATACCGGGTTTACCTTTATAGGAAAAACATACACATACAACGTTCTACCTCAAGGGCTGAAAACTTCTGTTACCAGTTTTAGTCGGGCAATGAATCTAATTTTGGGACCTGAGGTTAGAGATTTTTGTGTCAATTATTTAGATGATCTAGTCATCTAGTTTTTTCCTTCGTGGGTAGTTGCAATAACAACAACAAATATTTAGCTCTTGTTTTAAATTTAATATTTTAATTAGTAAACATACATTTTAATGTGTAATTTGATGTGTTTTTAAATTGTTAATATAAATTACCTGCCTGGGAGTGTTTTCCTTTGATACAAGCAACATACTACAGAAGCACTTTGTCATCACTTATTTGCACAACAAAAATGGAAGCCGTTCTGGAAAGTCAAGAGCAGTTGCAGGCTCTATTTGTTCAGAAGATGGACACCTTTGAGGCAGCATTACAGCAGAATTCCTCGGACAAAACTCCATCTCTGGCACAGGAGTTTCACTCTTTTCGGGAATATATTCTGTTAGCAGTGAAGTCACTTCAGGCACAGATTACATTGTTGGCTCTTGACACTGATAATATCGAAATGAGGTCCCGACGAAAGATCCTGTTGTTGCATGGTGTGCCCGAAGAGAATGGTGAGGACACAGCAGCCTGCGCAGTGCAAGTGGTACGTGAGAAACTCAAAACGGTAGATATCCAAACCTCCGATATTAGTAGGTGTCATCGTTTAGGTCGATCGGCTGCTTCGAGTAGGCCGCGACCAATTTTAGTCAAACTAAGCAGCGTGCTCCTTCGACAGAAGTTGTGGTATGCCAAAAAATCTTTGAAGTCGTCCGGGATCACACTGTCGGAGTATCTGACCAAGCCGCGACATGAACTCTTCATGGCAGCCCGAGAGCGTTTTGGTGTAACAAAATGCTGGACACGAGATGGCTTCGTCATGGTACAGGGGCTTAACAACACGCGACACCGTCTTAGCACCCGTAACGAGTTGGATAATTTCGAAGTCCCGGTTTCTTCTCCTGCGCCGTCCTCCATGAATAAGAAGACTGTCGCGGTAGCTGCGAAGAAAGTCATGCCCACTAAAAGAAGAGTCGCTATGAAGCATTAATCTACTGATTTCAATTCCAAATCTTGCATTGTTGTTTATTTATGTTCACTGCTCTTTATATTGATTTGCACATCTTTGTGTTTTTCCCTTCTATTTGTATCAGGCGCCTAGTGCTTGAGTGGCGTTATGGTAGTTTTTTGCTTTTTGTTTGCTGACTCAATTTTTAAGCAATATTTTTGAGCTAAACGTAATTTTTAACAAAGTAGGGTCAAATTTTTCTTAGAATTTAGTTTTTTGAAGTGAAAACTTCTTTAGGCGCGTTAGAGACAGAATTTTCGTGGGCTGTGAAATGGATTAATGATCACGTGATCATCACGCTCGGAATGATAAGAAATTTCGGGTAAAATCGGGATGCTAGAGCGAGAAAGACAATGGGGTCAACAAACGTGCCAGACCGAGAAAGATAATTGTTAGAGGAGGACATGGGACAATAGATACTCTCTCTCTCTCTCGCTGCTCGCTACCGGCTCCCAGTGTTGACACTTTAGCGACTTTCGCGCTGAAACTGGCGAATTTTAAAACTTTGTAGCGGATTAATAACAGGACGTGTTGGGACGTGTAGCGACAGAGGGGAATATACTAGTGGGTTGGAGAAGGCAACGGGACGAAGAAGTTCATTGGGATCAGATCAGTTCAGATCATAAAATGAAATTAACTCATTCTCTCAAACATAAACAACATAGAAGGCTACCTATATACCTATATAATACCTACCTATACAAACTCTACTTCCAATTTCTATACATACACGTAAATATAATATGCATTATAGCAGGGACTTTTTCCCAATTACATTATTACCATTCTATTAAATAATTTGCATTTTCGTTCAAATCTTACGTGTTATTAATGTTAATTATTACCTTAAGTTGTTCCTTTTCATTTAAATTATTTAACATTGTAGGTACTCAGAACAGTGTTTTTTTATATTTCTACTAGCAACTAAATTCCCGCGATAAAAAGTAGCATATGTGTTCTTCCAGACTGTTCTCATGTTTATTCCCTTAATAATTCAATCAAAACCGGAGACTTTTTTTCAATACTATTTGGCGACAAGCTCAAAATCGACGTGGCAACACTGCCGGCTACCAGCTTCCATGAACGTATACTATATACAGATTCATGCCAGCTTCAAATTCAAACGTCAAAGCAAACCTAAACAATTTTGTTTTTGTTATTTTTAAGTTAAATCAGATTTAATAGTAAAAAGTGAATGTTCCGTGCTTACATACAAATAATCATACTCAATGTATAAAAGTGACGACGAGAATCAACCGGGTATATCACGAAAATAAGTGAAATGACGAAAACTGCATTCCACGCGACCGCTACGACGCGCGACGCGATAAGAGAATCTAACCTGATATAAATGAAATTCATTCACGATAACGACACGAGAAGACATAAATAAAAACAAAAATACTTCTGGGATACACAAACATTGGACAAGAACACATGGAAATCCATAAACTATTAGTGAGAAGAAATTATTTGCGAGAATTGACCAGTTGTGGAGCTAACTACACGAAAAATATCTGCATTACCTACGCATCAATAAACAGTTTACAGTGCGCCGTGCCTAACCATGTTTCATCCTGTTCAGCCGATCAAGGACACAATACTATACTATGGTACATACACTTTAGGAAAACTACACATAATACCTATATCCAGCATGTCAAGTTCCATTTGCAAAGAAAAGAACACTGGAAATTGAACGTTTTACACTATTGCAAAATAAAAAGATACTTTATTTGTGTGAACAGTGAGTGAGGTAGGTACACCAGAAGTTCCAGTGAAAAAACCCGAAAACCCGATGGTTCGGTCACCATATGCCTTGATTACAAGGTTACATTAAATCACCTAGAAATTAACCATTTTCCCATATTTAATAATACATTAGAAGAGGTATGGAAACTATAAAAAATATACATTTTAGATTTTTAATTATTAGTTTGTTTGGAATAAATTATGATGTGCTGACAATTTACAGTGTAAATATGGTCATTTGATTATGTACAGCATTGGTTCCATACAGTTTCAATACCTCTTCTAATCCATTATTTCGCAATGCTGTACAAAAATCATGCGACTAGGAGAAATGATTGAGGTTTGCAATCCCCCTCTGGGACTGTACTCAGTTGGACAGCTTACAAGTGACGGTATAGTGCTGAATCTTATTACTTTATACCCTTCTATCATCCTACATAGGTCTCCTGGTGGTTCATTTGACCCGTAAATTTTGTTAACGGACCTGTAGTCTTATAACTAATATTGGTATTATTTATTTACCCAAATATTGGGTACCTTAGACATGTAAATTTGACTTTTTATTGTTTTAGTCATTTTATATAATCAATTCTGTAACGTGAATTTTAAAAGATAAACTTTTAACATAGATATTTGCATGCCATAGGGTTAAAGCATGGCGGACCTTTATATAGCTTCAACATTATGTAATAATATAAAAAATTACAACCCATGTTTTGCAAATTAAATTGAATTGAAAACTTATAACTCAAAATACTTTGTAAACATAATAAACATTTGTAGAGAGCTACTTAAGTAAACTAAGTATTAGTTATTTTTAAGTATGTAGTTATTGTATTAAAACTAGTAATTAGAGCAAACATCATGTTGTGAATTGATCTGGGCTTAATAAATAAATTAAATAGTAAAAAGGGAATACTCAGTGTTTAAATATATGTATATTTATATATTATATGTTTAAATATAAACATAATAACATTGTCAACTAATTGCTCTTTGCTGTTGTGTTCCCGAGTTTAGTAGTTTTCTGATATTTACCCCTCCAAAATATTTCAACAGCTTAACATACAAACAGCAAATCAAATTTTGTTTGAGCTTACTGTGATCTTTATGGCCTAGTGGGAAAATAAAAATTAACTTTAATTTCTGGCTTGTTTCATGCTTTCCAGTGCCAGTTACACATTTTCAGTAAGCATTCCAGCGCTGGATTCGATCGCTGGACTGGAATAATGTAAACCGGGCATTATACCTACCTAATACAAAAATCAGATAATGAAGTTTTCACTTCTGCCGTGTGGTCTTAAGCACACACATTTTTTTTTTTTTCTACCACTGTAAAATTTTAGCATTATGTCAAGGACTTTTTTCTATTGTAGTATCGCATACTCGCATTTTGCCAAAACGCTTACTGTGACTTTGCAAGATTTATATACGATTTTTGAATTGAATTACTATTAGGCATGTCATGTTTTTGTTTAATTAGTATTTTGTGTAGGTATTGTGTATTTTGTTGTTTCTTTTTATTTTGTGTTGCTAATTTTTAAGTACCTAATTTTTTTTTCTCGGCACAACTGGCAGGTGGTTTTTAGATTAGTTAATAATTGTTATTTCTAGACTGTATATTTCATTGTATGTTATATACTTTTTTATTATTATTATTATAGGACCATACATTTATTTATAACTAGTATTGTTCTTACTGAGGTATATTTAGCATATTTTTGTTGTTATATATTATTATATATTTTTGGTTAAAATGATCAATATTTTTGACAGTGACAGCGGTGACAGTGATAACGAATTTAATTCGGCATCTCTCACGGACTCGAGCAGTAACAATGACAGCTTTACAAGCATACTTCCACTTTCTGAGTTTCTTGAGTGCAATTTGAGCGACGTATCTAAAAATTTTAATGTAGTTCACATCAATGCACAGAGCATACCATCTTGCTATCCCGAAATGCTGGCAACTCTCGATCAGAGCAATATCCATGCAATATTAGTTTCGGAAACTTGGCTTCACCCAAGTCTCCCAACGGCTTCCTATTCACTTCCCGGGTTTGTTCTCATTAGAAATGACCGCGCCAGTCGTGGTGGCGGTGTGGCGATTTACTTGAAAGCCAATATTCCTTTTTCAATTCTTAGTCAATCTCCACAACCGCCTCCTGTGAATGGTGGCGAGCATATCTTTATTGAAATTTCACTCTCGCATAAAAAACTTCTTCTCGGAGTATATTATTGTCCATCCAGTAATATTAATTATTTTTCTTCTTTCGAGGCTATCCTTTATAAACTAATTCCTTCCTTTAATCACTCCATTATTATGGGTGATTTTAATACGTGTCTTGTCAGAAAAGATCACCGCAGTTCGTCCCTGGAATCAACCCTTAAATCCTTTAATCTACATATATTACCCTTAAATCCTACACATCATTTCCCTAACTGCACCCCATCTCTTCTTGACTTGATGATAGTCTCATCTCCTAATAATATCGCTAAGCATGGTCAATATTCCGCCGATAATTTTTCATACCATGATTTAGTTTTTCTGTCTTATAAAATTCGACCTCCAAAAACCAAACCTCAAATCCTAGTGCAGCGCAATTTTAGTGGCATGAATACCGACACTCTTATTGAAGATGCAAAAAACATTGATTGGCTTTCTGTCATTGATGCTAATTCTGTGGATGAACAGGTGGATATTTTTAATGCTCTTATCATCGGACTGTATGATGTGCATGCACCAATGCGTGCCATTAAAATTAAACATCTACCGGCACCATGGCTCACTGATGATATTAAAACTTTGATACATAAAAAAGCAGTTGCAAAAACTAAATACAAATTGCGTTCTTCTGAACTAAATCAAACTAAATATGTCCAGGCCCGTAATCGCTGCAATAAGGTAAGTAGGGATGCAATACGCCGCCATATTCACGCTTCTGTAGAGGATGAAAATCCAGCCAAAGTCTGGAAATTCCTTAGGTCTTTGGGAATTGGCAAGTCACGTTCTAATCTCACTTCTAACATTACTGATATAAACGCTCTCAATCAACATTTCACTTCTGTATCTGCTATGTCTGATGCAGAAAAAAACTTAACTCTTAGTAACCTTTCTGCCATTCCTGTACCCCAATTTCCTTCTTTTGAGTTTAATCGATTTACCGAGTGTGATGTTAGGAAAAGCTTCATGGCCATATCTTCCAATGCGGTGGGCGGTGACAGTATAAGTCGGAACATGTTATTGCCCATCCTTGATATAATCCTTCCCGCCTTGTGTTCCATTTTTAATAATTCAGTTGTAAGTGGTGTTTTCCCTTCTATCTGGAAAGACGCACAAATTTTACCACTACCTAAAAAGTCAAACCCTAAATCCTTTTCTGGATTTCGTCCTATTTCTATCCTGCCTTTCCTTTCCAAAATTCTTGAGCGCCTTGTCCACAAACAGTTGAATGAATTTCTTAATAGACAAGACCTCTTCAATCCATTCCAGTCCGGTTTCCGCCCAGGGCATAGCACTGTGTCTGCGCTTATTAAAGTCACCGACGACATTCGCCTGGGGATGGATGACGGCAAGCTTACTGTTCTAGCTCTGTTAGACTTCAGTAATGCTTTCAACGCCGTCAATTTCGACATTTTACTAGCAGTACTACGCTCACTTAACATATCTCCACCGGTAATCGATTGGTTTCGTAGTTATCTACAAGGACGCCGGCAACGGATTCGCCTAGAAGATACCTTTTCTTCTTGGTGTAATACAACTGCTGGTGTCCCTCAAGGCGGTGTCTTATCTCCTCTTCTTTTTGCTATTTTCATAAACACTATTTCTAAACACATTACTTCTTCCTACCACCTTTACGCAGACGATCTCCAAATTTATACACACGCTTCATTTCTCGAACTTTCATTAGCCATTTCAAAAACAAATTCCGATTTATCTTCTATTCACAGATGGAGCAAGTCTTTTGGACTGGATGTCAATCCCGAAAAATCACAGGCTATAGTAGTGGGCAGTTCGTACTGGGTCTCCAGAATTGATTGGACTACGATTCCTAACGTTATATTTAACGGCATTGTAATACCATTCAGTGACTCAGTTAGAAATCTTGGTATAACATTAGATCGAACTCTATCTTGGGACAGCCACATTAAGACGATTAGCAGCAAGATTTTTGCATCAGGTGCCTCACTCAGGCGTTTACGAAACTTTTTATCCACTGCCACTAAAGTTGCACTCGCACAATCTCTCCTGCTCCCCATCTTGGACTATGCTGACGTCTGTTTTCTTGATCTGAGAGAGGACCAGCTTAATAAACTTGAGCGCCTTCAAAATTATTGCATTAGATTCATATTTGGATTACGCAAATATGATCACGTTTCCCAATTTCGCGCTAAACTCAAGTGGTTACCAATTCGCCAACGTCGTAATGCACACATTCTTTCTCTTCTGTACAACATTTTATTTAACCCCTGCACACCGCGTTACCTTAAAGAGCGGTTTACTTTTCTACAGGATTGTCATTCTCTTCCACTAAGATCAAAAACCAATCTGACCCTGATGGCCCCTTCTGCTCGTTCTGAAACCTTTTATGGCAAGTCCTTTGCCTTTCAGGCTGTTCTGTTATGGAACGATCTGCCAGTCTGTATTAGAAAATTGCAGTCGTTGCCTGTCTTTAAAGATCACGTAAAAGAATTATACATGTCAAAGCTACAACCTCTGTAATTGTAAGTTTTAAATATATTTTTTTTCTTCTGTCGTAATGTTTGAAAAATGGCTTATTTGTAAACTAGTAATAATAATATTATTTTTTTCGCTTCCGTGATCACTTCAAGTACCTATTAGATTACTTGGTATTCTTTATTGCTGTTACCGTTCAGTTATTTGTCTTTTATTTAGGTATTTATCATCTTGTTAGTTAGTATGTATGTTTATTATGTATATATATATGATTAGTTTTATTTATTAGTGTATTATAATATTGTGTAGCTAAGTATTTGTGTGTAATGTTATTAGAATGTACGTTTATCTCGTAGTAATAGTCTTTGTTGCGCACCACGCTTTTAGTTTCTCCATCATTTTGTCCACCCTAAGGTTGCCTGGAAGAAATCGCTTTCAGCGATAAGGCCGCCAGCTGTTTCACAAGATTTACTGTTTTCCAATATTATATGTGTTATTTTTTAAGTTGTGAACAATAAAGAATTTTCATTCATTCATTCATTCATTCATCTTTACATCTGGTACTCTAGAATTGCACCTAGAACATCTAGACAAAGTACTTATACGACTTCGTGACGCGAACATGTCTTGTAACCTGATGAAATGTAAATTCTTACAGGTAGAGGTAAAATTATTGGGTCACATTGTTTCAATAGACGGCATTAGGGTAGACCCAGACAAGACAAAGGTCGTTCGAGAGTTTCCTATTCCAAAAAACCCGAAACAATTGAGAGCATTCTTGGGACTCATAAATTATTTCCGTAAGTTTGTTTGCAAATACGGGGAAGAAACTAAACCATTGTGTAATTTGCTACAAAAGGGCAATGTTTGGAAATGGACACCTGGGGTACAGAGCGTTTTTGAAAGGGTGAAAGAATTGTTTTTAGATACGGTAATGTTGGTACATCCTGATGTCAGTAAATCGTATTATCTACAGACTGATAGTAGAGCGACTGGTATAGCGGATGTGTTTATCAGTTATCTGATGAAGGTGATCCCTTGGTCGTGGGGTTTTGCAGCAAAGGCTTATCGGCAGTGGAGATGAGGTGGACAGTCTCTGAGCAAGAGCTATTTGCCATAATTTACAGTCTAACCAAGTTTGAGACGTACTTGAGAGGCGCGAGAGTGGTAATTAGAACTGAACATAAAAGCTTAACATTTTTACATTTATATAGGTCGATTCAATTACGATGTTGAGTATATTCGCGGAAAAGACAATGTATTGGCAGACATAATATTTAAGTACATCCCTAATGTGGAGTCTGGGCGGGGACTAGGGTTGTTTGTCCCCAAATCAATATGTTTAAAGCAAGTAACGCAGGATTGGTTTACCGACAGCTAAAAACAATAAACCAAGCTAAGCGGGAAGACCCCAAGTTAATAACCATCATACTAAAGTTAGAAAGCCTTGAACCTTTAACCCACGAAACTAAGCATTGCAAACTAGAAAATGATGTACTACTCTACGAACACTTTGGCAACGAGACTTGAGTCGTTATAGTACCGGAGTCGATAAGGGATGATCTGATTACACTTATTCATCAAGAAAAGGGACATTTTGGGAGACACAAGGTATATGCAATGATGAAAAAAAGGTTTTACTTTAAGCATATGTCACGTGAGATTGGAAGGGTGTTGAGAGAATGTGACATTTGTCAGAAAGCGAAGCACGGACTACAAGTTAAAGTAGGCCCTAGCAAGCCGGTTATTGCATTGGAAATTGGAGAAATAGTTTTTTGCAGATTTATACGGGCCGCTACCATCGGGAAAATTTGGAATGAAATACGTGTTTGTTATGCAAGACGCATTTAGCAAGTATATTAAGCTATTCGCTTTGCGTCGAGCAACTGGGAGGAGTACGGTAGTTTGCGTTGGAAAGTTTCATCTTGAAATAGAGATAAAATGCATAGTAACAGACAACGAGTCTCAGTTTGTCTCTAGGGCTTGGAAAGATGGACTGACCCAGTTAGGCATCAAGTTATCTCACACTTCGGTCCTTAATCCAAGACCCAATTCGACCGAACGAGTTAGCCGAGAGCTTGGCAGATTGTTCCGTACTTATTGTCATCAATCCCACAAACATTGGGTAGACATGCTACCGCAAATAGAAATCTGTTATAATAATTTGACGCATACCAGCACAAATTATACACCCCATGAATAGCTGAGAGGGGAGGCCGCAAAGATAGGAACCGATATACTCTTAAATAAGTATATTCTAAGACCGAAACACGACGTGGAGTTGATGCGCGAGCAAGCTAGAAAAAATATAATTAAAGCTGCGAATAATAGAGCTGTGAAATACAATAAGAGTCATAAAATAATAATGTTAAATGTTAGTGATTTGGTTAAGTTGCGTACGTTACTTAAGTCGGACAAAGAACAGTAAATTACAAAAAAAAAAATCATTGTTATATGAAGGGCCTTTTAGAGTGGCGGCGGTGCTGTATGCAAATGTTTATACTCTGATTAATGTAAAAACAAGTGAAATTAAAGGCAATTACAATGCCAAACACCTTTCCCGGTATTACGTGAACAAACACATTTAGTTTTTCCACCAAGTTGCAAAGGCAAGACGGTTGTTAAAATCTGGGGGTGGCTATATTTTTTTTTTCTTCTCACTCAAAGTGTCTGTCTACTTTTAATATAATCAACTGATGTAACGCATCAATATTTTAACAAATGGCTAGTTATATTAACTGATAGAGTAAAACAAGCACATATTTGTGTGAGAGATTATTTAGTCGATTACCAATCTAGAGGTAGAGTTTTTTTGGAAATTTGAGTTCTAGTTATATTTATTTTATCCTCAATACATATTTAAAACTTAGTTGCTTAAACAATTAAGTCAACTTAGTTTTGGGGTGGACTGTAGTGGATCAGTAAATCCATAATTCTTTTTTCTGTCCTAGTTATCCTGAACCTAAAATCGTTTCGGGATACTTAAATAAATTGGTTTCGTAGAACAAAGACACTGTAGAGGCAGAACGTAATAAACATGTCAAGTATTGAGCTTTGGATCAACGAAGTGGGTTATATTTTTTGTCGTGTGCACGTTTGCCGTTTCTTATATAAGGGTTTTTTTTGTTACTTGACATGGCGCCGTCGGTTTGGGTGGGAAAGGAGTGCATTGAATGACGCTTGCTTTATATACATAGTATTGAGATCTTATATGTATGTGACAAGATATTATTTATTAAAATTAAGTCTATGATACTTAATCTTTTCGTTAATTTCTTTACATAAGATCTATATTCATGTGCCGTTTGACTAATAATAACTAATAAATTTAGTATAGACAACCTCTTCAGCAGATATATCAGCGATAACAGTTGGCATGTTATATTCTTACCAGCCTATAAAGGGCCTATAAAATAAATAAATATTGGTGCTTATACTATGGAAGCCTGATAGCTGATATAAAACTTGTGTGGTTGTAAATACATACTTATTATAAGTATATAGAAACAATTGTAATTAGACGTGATGACTAATTATACCTAATCTATTCGAGTTAGATGCAATTATCATGGAGTACTAGAGAGTGTTGCTGAAAGCACTGTGAAGGATTCTTCTGTACACTTTGGGAAATCATGTTCCAGGGTTATCGTTATGGCTGGAACCTGAGGCGACATCTATCCAGTGGTGCCTGAAAGACACCTGGTGCAAGGCGATATCTGTGGCACCTGCGCGTACGGCGTTTTGATTTCGAGTACAACGCCGCTGCAGCAGGATGGCCAACCGTAATGTTCGAGACATCGGGAGGTGTGGTATACGCGAGACCTGATAACAACCCTGAGGGCGGGGGTATGGGCAGTCAGAAAATAACAGTGTAGCGGGAAACACGTATTCTTCTTTTGAGTTAATTTATGTTAAAAGTTGTCGAGATATATAATTTGCTATTGTGAATAAGTGTTGTGATTCGCGAAGCAGCGTCAAGCAGCTGACCCCAAGGCCATCTTACCGACAGTGCATCCTTAAGCGGTCTACACACCAAAGCCGCTGACCCGGCGGCACGGATCGCCGGCCCAACCCGCCGACCTTATTTTGTACAATCATGCCGCCGGCTTGCGCCCGCGCGGGCAAGCCGGCGGGGCAGCATGCCGATGCCGACGGCATCCCTCTCCACTCACTCAGTCAGTTGCCCGCCGGCTTTCATAGAGTAGTGACGTAACACTTATTCATTCTCTGTTGTTGTGAAGTGTCGGCACTTTTATTTTTTATCAACTAACCAATATGGAGTGGGACGATGCAACAGTTATAAAACTAATAGACCTCTATCATTTAAAAGAAATATTATGGAACCCAAAAAACCTTGACTACAAAAGCCGGCCAAAGCGTTACGACGCATTTAAAGAAATTGCCAGTGAATTTGCTACTGTTCCGGAATGTTCCGGAAATCGAGAGAAAGATAAAAAATTTAACGAGTCATTATTACCGAGAGAAAAAAAAGAAGATAATTCAAATAAGTCTGGTGCGGGTACTGATGATATTTATCATAGTAAATGGTTTGCCTACAAATCACTAAATTTTCTGCAGAACAAAAATGTGCCTACTGGAACCACCGATACTGTAAGTAAAGATTTAATTATTTTTTTTATTTATAATCAGGCAACTAGGGCCCCATAGACATATAATTATACTAGTTTATTTATTAGTGTATCTTTGTATTTACATTTTAACCCTTTCCCGGGCATTGGCAAAATAGTTGCCACTCAGGTAAAAAAAAATGTGTTTGAAAAAAAAATTATTGAAATGTTGAAGACTTATTCAGTGCCTTTAATAAAATCCATTTTAAAAAAAATACACAATAAATGTTGATTTTGACTAGATATACTTATTTATTTTTTATTAAATAAAAGTAAAACGGCTAAACGGGCAGTCTTTTTCGTCTTTTTTCGCAGGGCACACCGTCGACGAGCCACGATTCACAACGAGATTCACAGTCAAATCAAAATGATTTACCACAGATGTCGCCAGAAAATACAACTTGGCAACGAAATAAACGTCCTAAAATCAACCCTAATAAAGAGTTGATATCCGAAGCATTGAATATTATGAAGAATGTCTCCCAACGACCAAATGTGACAAAAGATGAGGATGGTTTATTTGGAGACTATATTGCGGGTCAGTTAAGACTAATGGATCGACAAATGAAAGCTATTGTGAGACATCGGATCAACAGTATTATATTTGAAGCCGAAACTGGATATAGATCCGATACATTTACGGATTTTGCAAGACCAAGTAGTGTTTCTAGTTCACACAGTCATCCAGGATACTATACAGCAGCAGTTGTAAGCCCTTCTACAAATAACTTAACTTCTTCTGAATACTCTGCCCAAACAAACCCAGATCCACAAACAATTCAACCTTCGTCACTAGAAACATTTGCTGAAGAATACCTAGCTCTAAATCCTTCTGATAGTGTTTTAAAGTAAACTTCAAAATATGTTATAAATATAAATATTTAATTTTCTTTTTGGTAAGTATAACAAAGGTAGCTATAGGTAGCCCCATTAAAGTTAAATTTAAAATTATTGTTTTTCCCTTCACACGAGTAGAGCTTGACATATGTGCGAAAGGAATAGCAAGGTTTTAATTTTAGTTTAGTGACACTTCTACTGTTACCAATAGTTAATATCATGTTATTGGTTTACAAAAACACATTTCTTATTTTGTTTGAAACTTTATTATACGAATCACAATAAAAGTGTATCTCACTATGTGTAATTTACGATTTTAGATTTAATGGATAATACATGGAACTACTTAATGATTAAAAATAATATTGATTATATTTATAATAGTTTTAATTTTATTCGACTAATGGGCGTTTATTGGTTATATTGCCATTCTAATCCTCCGACACTAGAAAGAAAATAATGAGTCAACTCCACTCTTGTATCCTCAGTGGTCACTGTAGTATCCGAGGTTTGATTGTCTTCTCCTGACATATTATCTAAGCAACTGTCGTTTTCAAGATGTCTACGCCATTCACCGGGAAAGACTTCTCCTTGATTATTTTCAGTATCGTATTCGTTTTGCCGAGTTGCAGCGGTTCGTTTGATATAATTAAATAAATGTATACACGCCAAAGTTACAGTAGTAGCTTTTTCTGGGATTAGCTGAATAGGTCTATGAAAAATCTTAAATTTGTGTGTTAACTGCCCAAACACGTTTTCAACTACTCTTCGCCCTCGACATACGCGATAGTTAAAAACCCTCTTAGATGATCCCATTGTGTGATTACCATCATAAGCCTTTATAATATGGGGTTGCAGAGGAAACGCGTCATCACCCAAAAAAAAATACGGTACTGGTAGATTCCTTCCGGGTAAAGGGGTTTTATGTGGTATATTCAATTCATTATCATTTAACAATCGACATAATGCTGAATTATTAAAAACCCCACCATCTGAAATCCGACCCTGACATCCCACATTAGCGTACAAAAAGTTGTAATCAGCATCTACTAAAGCAAAGAGCACAATACTGAAATATTTTTTATAGTTTATATAATCACTTCTACTTTTTGGGGGACATTGAAGTTTTATGTGTTTCCCATCCATTGACCCAAGACAATTGGGTATTTGCCATCTTTTTAAATATTCATCTGCAATTTCTCTCCATCCTTCCAGACTCCTTGGAATTTTCACATAATCTGAAAGTCCTTCAACTACAGCATCACATACTTCAGGAATAATGCTTGAAATTAGTTGAGGAGATACTTTAAAGACGTCGCACAGGCTACAAAAAGAATTTCCTGAGCTTAGATATTTTAACGTTATTGACAATCTTTCCACTGGTGAAACTGCTTTTCTGTAATTTGTTTCTTGTTTAGCTATTTTGTGTCCAACAATATTCAGTAAATATTCAAAGTCGGTACTGGTTAATGACAGGAAAGTCTTAAAAGAAATGGGTTTGTATAGAACCAAGTCGTCTTTCTTTAAATCACTTAATCTTTGACAAGTACTGTATTTATTGCGACTCATTAAACTTGGCCTAACCCAACACTTTCGTGTGTTGAGGGATCCACCGATAATAACTCCACAAACTGCTATTATTAAATCACTGTTATCGTCCTCCTCCATGTTAATTAGGTACTGAAAATACTACTTCTGAATTATTCGAAACACACACGTCCAATCTCTACGACTATTTGGCAATTACTAGAACACCACATGCCGCGGCTGTCGTGCCGCCGGCATTGCCGCCGGCAAAGTCGTTCGGCTTGGACATTCTGAAGCCGCCGGGTTAACCCGCCGGCACTAAGCCGCCGGGCTGTGCCGCCGGGTCAGCGGCTTTGGTGTGTACACCGCTTAACTCGCTCAAGGTCGCGCGGTTTTAGCCTACCGCTAGACCGTTCCTTTCAGGAAACAAGTGACAGTCGGTTGTCGGACGCACGGCTGAGCGATCGCGCAAAACATTTCCCGCGCATATTGTTATAAGATATGTCGTAAACCGCGCCTCCGCGCTAGACAGGGACAGAGTTACGCGTTAGAAGAGAGAGAGTTGAAAATAGCGACAGATATTGAGCGCTAATGCGAGCTGAATTGAACTTTGTTGTGTCCCAGCAAGAGTCGCTATTTATGTAATTGTTTTTGGTAACTAACTAATATTTATTCTGTGTTACCGAGTCCAATCCAGAAACACTGCGTTAAAGTTAAGTAGTTAGATCTTTAGTCATTTAAGATCTTTTTCTGGTGCGTTTGATATAATTTGATGCATTTCATTGGAGAAATAAATAGCGTATAAACTATCTTAATTCCACAACTTAATAGATTCTATCTTTTCTGATACGCAAAGTCATCGCATCTCCTGCGTTAGCATCACGCAGAAGGGAGGACTCTCAGATTAGATCAAACGCAAATAATTCTAAGACCTAAAAATTGTGTATTGAAAACTATATTCGTTCTACTAAACTGTTTGAATGGCCTGATCAGGTTTTTGTTCCAAGGAAACCTTGGTTTTTCCCTTTGATCCATAAGCAGAGAACTCCGGGCTAGATCTCATATAAATGCCTAGGACGTGTATTGGAAGCACATGTGTAAAACCTATATAATTTTGTTCGTAATTTTGTTCTATTTGTCTGTATGTTTAGGTTAGTTTGTAAAGTAACTTGACTAGATTCTATTAGATTTTGTAATGTTATAGATTAGTTTAGATTTGTATTTACTTGTAGGTTTTAGGCGCAGCTATCTCGCGAACTCTCTTTATAGTTTTTCTTATTTGTTTTTGTTGTATTCTAGTGTAGAAGTTTAGTGTAAGGCTTCCAAATACGATCCTTGAGGTAGAGTTTCATAAATATATAAGAGGCAGTTGGAACGATAACTAATTGTTTTAATTCTACTCCCTAATTCTATTAATTTAAGTAGATAATATTTTGTCACTAAATTGCCTGCTAAAGCGATAATCTATTGCATCTCGCACCTACATATGTCTTATAGTAGTATAATGACGTGTGACATTTACTATACGTGATGACTTATGACAACACCTCACCTTCTACGGGAAACACGGTCACGTTTCTGGCTGACTAGGACTTCGCTAACTATAGGGAATAGCTAGCTTTAGTCTATAGTCGTCTTATTATCGTGACTTAGGATGGTTCGACACTTGAGTAAGCTAGAATTTCGTTAGCTATTGGGAATATTCAACATTATTAATTGTCTCGATATTAACAATCACTAACCTTAATTTATTAGCTACCGCATAGTAGTGACTGAAGGAAATCGATGCTTTTGGCAGACTAGAGCTTCTTTAATCCGTTACAGTATCGCGGCGCTCACACATCGTGGTAGTCACGACATCTGCAAGGGCTAAACTTAGCTTATTGGTAACCGTCTTTCCGAGCTCCAAAATAGTCTCAGGTCTATGTTAGTTATTGTAAAGGCCAATACAGGATTAATGTTTAGGATAAACTTTAACGTTACCTTATTCATAGGCGATTTTGAGCGACTTTTTTATTTGCTTGTTACTGTACAATGAACAAAGCTATTCCTTTGAGACTATAACCAAAACAAATACGAGACTCAACCTAAACCTGAACATATCGCAACACCACTTGAAACATTTGACCTTTTTTTACGATAACATTAGCGTACGGAATATTTCGCTCTCATTGTAATTGGTGTTGTGTAAAATTATAATATGAAGACATGGTATTTTATTGATTTATTTTGTAAATAATATCTTAAGGTATAAAAATTAATACAAAACTGTACAGAAAAATAATAAAGTTTGAATAGCAATCTTTATTTCATTTTATGGCAACGATATTTTTGCTTTTCCCTAAGTTTACATTGTTCTCGTTTACAGATTCAACTAAAATAACAAATTTTTTATGCAGCAGCATTTTATAGCAAATTTTATTAAACATCTAAATATATATAGGTTTATTAGGGTTATACTACAAAATTTACGAGAAATCGGCCAAATAGTGTAACATTGTCGTTACGGGTCGATACGGGTCTCCTGGCGGCGGAGGGCTGCCAGACAACGGAGACAGCGCCTGCGGGGTCGTGCCAGCTAAAGGTTAAGCAAAGTTATGACAAAATGTAAGACTGCCTGAAAATGACTCCATTTGCAGTAAACAAAAGTTTCAGAAAAACGATAAGAACCTAAAACTAATGGACCGAGATGCTATAATTGCAATAAATATGCCCATTAAAGAGTAGAATACAGATATAAAGCGAAAGACACAATAAAACTAGGAGTTCGTCATATCCTGCTGTATTTGTAGCATCACTCTCACAAAACGATGCCTGGTATGTGGACTTCGGTGCAACCTCGCACATGACCAAACACAAGAATTTGCTTCAGAATGAGTCAACCTCTTTCTTCTATTAAGAAAATAACAGTTGCAGACAACAAGGAATTATCTGTGCAATCCTCAGGGCAAGGAAGCTTGGACACTTATAATGATAAAGGTCACAAGAAAAAGGTCCTGTTTAATAATGTCTTATATGTTCCCGAACTGGCAAGTTATTTGTTGTCTGTGAGTCAGATTATTCGAAGTGGTGGCCAAGTAAAATTGGATAAACCTGGCCGTTATGTAAAAAGTCAAAACCAGATTGTAGCGACAGCTAGCATAATCAACAACATGTACCGGCTGGAAACTCCGGGAGGAGGCTATGCATGCATGTCTGATGTTGAACGGGTAAAATGTTCCGAAAGTCAGTGTTCCAGTTGAACCCCACGTTAAGATGCAAAGAGAAAAAAATATGATGGAGGAGATGGATCTGATGTACCATACAACGAAGCTGTGGGCTCTGTTATTCATCTGATCATTGTGGGTCGATTTGATATCATGTTTGCTGTCAGTCTGGTGAGTCGTTTCCTTAATTTTTACAATTATACACATTGGAGTGCAGTTAAAAGGTTTTTCATATATTTGCAAAATACTAATGAGTATAAATTGAGCTATACACTATCTACACAAACATCAGACGTCACAGTTGACAGTGACGCAGATTATGCAAATGATATGGATACGCGCCATTCCGTCACTGGCTATGTATCCATTAATAATGGGGCGGCTGTGACTTGGTCCAGCCAAAGCCAGGTTTGGTAGCCTGTCCAACTACCAAAGAGACAATGTGGAGAGGTTAGGTTAGGTTCCTATGAAGAGGGGTGCGGGGTTCGGGAACCTCCGCGTGGTGCACCCCGGGCATCACACAACAACTTGCCCCGGCGGCATCTTGTTGTGTGATGGCTAATCTCGGACGAGACGGAAGGGCTTCTACACGTGACCCGAAAGGGCCGCGCGTAGAAGCCTACATGGTGCGGGGTCCCCCTGGGAGCTGTCTGCTAAGCAGAGAGCTCCTAGGTGGACCAAAAGGGGAGATCTCCTAGGAGATTCTGTGAGGAAGGAGGGTTTTCGCCGACTGGCCTGGGCTGGGCGGGCGCAGGGGAGCTGTATGTGAGCCCCCGCGGTCGTTTTGACGTTTGTTTGGTTGGATCGGTGGGGTGTTTTGGGGGGGTCGCGTGAGGGCGAAAGGTTTTATATTGTTGA
Source organism: Ectropis crepuscularia (assembly GCA_963693475.1). Classification (NCBI taxonomy): domain Eukaryota; kingdom Metazoa; phylum Arthropoda; class Insecta; order Lepidoptera; family Geometridae; genus Ectropis; species Ectropis crepuscularia. The sequence goes on along the minus strand of OY856368.1, from coordinate 11,049,559 downwards.
GGGAAGGGCTTCTACACGTGACCCGAAAGGGCCGCGCGTAGAAGCCTAGATGGTGCGGGGTCCCCTGGGAACTGTCTGCTACGCAGAGAGCTCCCAGGTGGACCAAGGAGAAGAGATCTCCTAAGAGATCGATGAGATGCTGTGCGTGGCGACATCTGGCGTTTTCGCTGGGTGTCGCGACGCACAACAGCCAAGTCTCAAGGTTCGGGGGTCGCCGAGGGGAGTGTCTGGCACGTGAGTCCGAGATCGCGCTGCTTACAGGGCGCGGTCTCGGGCTTGCGATCCAGGCATGGTCGGCGGGAAGCCGGCCGCTAGACCCCCCCCCCCCCCCCCCCCAGGGAGCTATACCTCAATTTAGTAACAAAAAAAATATGGAATTCACAGGTGGTTTTAAAGGATTTACCCAGGAGGGTCCCCGAGAGGGGGAATCCCTCCACGTCTCGGAAGAGACGTGCAGCCCCGCGTACTCTGGGGGGGGCGAAAACCACAATATCGATATCAATAATGACCATAGCGAACGAAATCCGGACACCGATTTTATAACGATTGGCACGAGGGAGGCACGCGTGTTGGTCACGCGTGTCGAGACGGCGGCGACGGTAGATGACAGTGACAACGACTGCACCGGTAGTGGGAGGCCGGAGCTGTCGTTGCCCGTTCCCTCCGAAGGACACTCTCGCAAGAGAAGCCTAGAGAGGAAGGGCTACGACAGTTGCCGCTCCCACTCCTGCTCCGGGTCCAGTGATACCTTGGAGGGCCCAACGGCCACCAAGGTACCCACTGCCCGGAGAGGGAGAGGGAGAGGCAGGGGCAGGCCGCCCTCTAGCGGCGAATTCGTCGGTTTGGCCAAATCACGGGCCGAGCTCAGCCTCGCGAGGGCGGAAGAGCAGCGCCTGCTGCTCGAGGAGGAGCTCTCCGACGAGCAGCAGGCGAGGAGCGAGAGGGCGAGGTTCCTCTTCGCGAGGCGGCAGGAGGCCCCCGAGTTCGGCGGAGTTGACTCCGTCGAACTCGCCAGGGTGGTGAAGGACTCGGTGGCCACCATAACATCGGTGGCCACCAGGTCCGGCAACCTCAAGGGCACGTTCGTGCGCGCCTTGAAGGAGGCAGCAACTGCGGTTGATGCCTCCTTCAAGGAGCTCAACGAGCGTACGGCCACGGAGGAGGTGGCTCTCCTGAGGGAGGCCAATAAAAAGCTCATGTCGGAACTCGCAGAGATCCGACGTGAGCTTGCGGAGCTGAAGGCTGCACGGGAGACTCCGGTCCCGGCAGCTACGGTTCCGCCCCCTCCCTCTGGGCAGTCGCCTCGTCTGGAGGACGTGATGCGGGCGGTCATGGTGCAGGTGGGCACCATGATCTCCGCCCGCTTCGCGGGTTTGGAGGAGCGGTTGCTCCCTCCACAACGCCTCAGACCGCCTCTTGCGGCGGATAGGCGCAGGGAGGAGCCGCCGCCGGTGCCAAGCACCTCGGGGCCTGTGCCCGGCTCTGCGACTGCGCCAAAGCGGCGCAGGCGCAAAGCTGGGAGGCCACAGCCCCCCCCACTGCCGGAGAATCTTCTTCTCTCTGAAACCGTGGCTGCAACTTCGCGTCCGGCTCCCTTGCTGGAGACCTGGACAGAAGTCGTCGGACGCGGTTCCAGAAAGAAGACCAAAAAGAAGAAGAAGAAGGCGGCGGCGCAAGGGCCGCGGTCCTCCCCGGCAAAGGCGAAGACCCCTAAACTCCGCCCCCCCCCGTACTGCAGCGGTGGTCATCACGCTGCAGCCGGGAGCGGAGGAGAGGGGTCTCTCCTACGCCAGGGTGTTGGGGGAGGCCAGGGGTCGAATAGACCTCGCGGCCCTCAACCTCCCGCCCTTGAGAATGCGCACTACCATGACGGGAGCGCGCATTCTCGAGGTGCCGGGAGAAGAACGGGAGGCCAAGGCTGACTGCCTGGCCTCCAAGTTAAAGGAGGTGTTCGGCAACTCCCAGGAGTTGACGGTGTCGCGCCCGACCCTCATCGCAGATTTGCGTGTGAGTGGTTTGGACGACTCCGTCGACTCCGACGAGTTGACGAGAGTTCTGGCGCGGGCAGGGGGATGCCCAGCGCCAGAAATTAAGCTGGGAGAAATAAGGCGGGGCCCAGGTGGCATGGGCACCGCCTTTGTCAGGTGTCCCGTCGTTGCCGCCAAGAAATTGGTGGCAAACGGCGGGCGCCTGTTGGTGGGTTGGGTGGCGGCGTCGGTCAAGCTCTTGGAAGCGAGACCACGCCGCTGCTTCCGCTGCCTTGCACTGGGCCATGTTCAGGCCCAGTGCAAGTCAGCAGTTGACCGCAGCGAAGAATGCTATCGCTGCGGTCAACTTGGCCACAAGGCCAAGGGCTGCTCGGCCGCCCCGCACTGCACCCTCTGTGCAGTAGCGGGAAGGCCTGCGGGGCACCTGTCGGGGACCAGCGCCTGTGCTGAGCCCCCATCAAAGACAGGTGCTCCCAGGAGGCAGTCTGCTGCGACCAACTCCGGGTCGCAGCTGACCGGCTCCACGGTGGAGCAGCGAGGCAGCATGGAGGAAAGTTAGTATGGCGCCCATACTAACTTTCCTCCAGGCCAATATCAATCACTCCGCCCGTGCACAGGACCTTTTGCTCCAGTGCATGGCGGAGCGATTGATCACGGTGTGTGTGGTGGCCGAACCATACCGGGTCCCCCCCAGGTCGGACTGGGTCGGGGACCTGGATGGTCTGGTGGCAATCACCACACAGTCGCCGGCCCTCTCGCCCACTCTCGACAAAGTCACTAGGGGAAGTGGCTTTGTCGCGACTGAGGTGGGAGGCACCGTGGTGGTGGGGGTGTACTTTTCTCCCAACAGGGCCCTTGCCGAGTTCGAGAGATTTCTCGGCGAGGTAGGGACCCTGGTGGGACGGAGCCGCCCCCGCCCAGTCATCGTCCTCGGTGACCTCAACGCCAAATCTGTGGCGTGGGGGTCATCGACGACAGATGCAAAGGGGAGGGAGCTGGGGGAGTGGCTCGCGGAAGCGGGGCTCTGTGTCCTCAACAGAGGCACAGAGCACACGTGCGTGCGGCAATTGGGAGGGTCGGTGGTCAATGTGACCTTCGCCACCCCGGAGCTCGCACGCCGTGTCCACAACTGGAGGGTGCTGGTCGATGAGGAGACACTATCCGATCACCGCTACATATCGTTTAGTGTCTCCCTATCGACAGCGGACGGAGGTCAGGGAGCCTCCCTGCCGGTGACGGGCCCGCGATGGGGGTTGAAGCGCTTGGACTTGGAGAAGCTGCAGGAGGCAGCGATTGTCCAGGCGTGGAACCCTGCTCCATCACCACCGGTAGACCTAGACGCGGAGGCCGATGCGCTGTGCATGGCGATGTCGCACGTTTGCGATGCCGCCATGCCCCGCGTAAAGGCCCTCCCAATGAAGCGTCAGGTCTACTGGTGGTCGGAGGAGATTGCGGAGCTCCGGCGGTGCTGCGTAGTGAGAAGGCGCCACTGCCAGCACTACCGGCGGAGGAGGCTCCAGGAGCCGGCGGAGTTGGACGCCCGCTATGCCGCCTACAGGGCGGCGTCGCGGGCTCTCCGCACTGCCATCGCCGAGGCCAAGTCGGCATCGTGGAGCCAGCTGCTGGAGACACTGGACCGAGATCCGTGGGGGCGTCCCTACCTACTGGCGAGGCGAAAGCTTCGCCCATGGACGTGTTAGTATTGCACGTCTCAGAAATCAAAGTCGAGGTTCAGATAATAACTAACTTTATTTACGAAAATCGTCCTTATATACTAAGTTACAGTATTCAAAAACATGCTTCACGCGCGCAGTGCCATTTCATATAAATATACGGGCTGCACGACGATCTTTGAGTATTTCATATCTTCCGGTCGGTGGCGGGCTTAAAATGATGTCGCTGACTTGCTCAATTTCGGATCTTTGTAGCATCGGAATAACGAGGTTGTATTTTTGATCGTCAGCTATCTTCTGCATGGCGATAACAGCTTCGAATTGTGCAAACCATAATCGTGGATTCTCCCGCCAAAACGGAGGAATTCGCGCCTGGAGCGATACGGCCGATAGCTCGCCCTTGATTTGAGTTTCGTTGTCCATAATGTTTCTCAGTAGTCGGAAGGTCACCAATGTTAGTATTGCACGTCTCAGAAATCAAAGTCGAGGTTCAGATAATAACTAACTTTATTTACGAAAATCGTCCTAATATACTAAGTTACAGTATTCAAAAACATGCTTCACGCGCGCAGTGCCATTTCATATAAATATACGGGCTGCACCCTCCCGAGCCTCAGACCGCAGCGCGCCGCCGATACGAACGGACGTCGCTGCTCACGTTATGCTCGCCGCCACATAATCCCCCTTCAAGCGAAGCGTACGGTCTGTTTTACAACTCGGCCAGACCGTGTTACATAGGACTTCGCTGACCTCTGTTTCAATGCTGGCGGCGCCGGTGGTGTTGGGTTCGGTTTCGGCTGGTGCAGAGTCATCGTTGGCTGGGGAGGTGCAGAATCTTCGCTGAGTAGGTAGGCCGGCTTTAAACGGTCGATCGATACGTTTGACGACCGCAGTGGTAACTGTAGCTTGAAATATTTGTCACGCTTCTCTAGAACCTTATACGGTCCATCGTACGGTGGCTTCAGCGCGCTCCTCACCGTGTCGTTGCGCATGAAAACGTGACTACAAGTCGTCAAGTCTTTATAAACAAAAGGTTGTTTACGAGTAGCGTGTCTCTGAACCGGAGCTAACGAGGCCATCGCTTCTGTGAGGCGGCGAACGAACTCGGAGTCCTCCATCGTCGGTTTTGTAGGTATAAAAAAATCCGACGGCATTCGTAGCGTAGATCCGTATGTCATGAGGGCAGGACTCAGGTTCGTGTCCGCGCAGAGGGCGGCGCGCAGACCGAGTAATACAGTGGGAAGTTCGTCGCTCCATTGTGTGCCCGCGCCTCTTGCCATTAGAGCGCTCTTTAGCGTCCGGTGCCACCTCTCGATTTTGCCATTTGAAGATGGATGGTACGCTGTAGTCTTGATGTGCAAGATGCCAAACTTCTTCATCAGGGCCCCAAATATTGATGACAGGAATTGGGTGCCCCGGTCTGTGGTGGCACGAAGAGGGCACCCGAATCTCGCTATCCACCCTTCGTAGACAGCCTTAGCGACGATTTCTGCAGTTATTTCCCGAATTGGTATCGCCTCCATCCACCTTGTGCAGCGGTCAATGATGGTAACCAGGTACCGGAACTCGTTCGACATGCAAAGGGGCCCCACGATGTCCAGGTGGATGTGATCGAATCTGCCCGACTCTTGAAACTCGCCGTACGGGCTGGTCACGTGTCGATGTACTTTTGCGCGCTGACATCCGATGCACGATCTTGCCCAGGTACCGATGTCCTTGTTCATCGACGGCCAAAAATATTTTGACGTCATTAGCTTGCGTGTTACACGGACCCCGGGGTGGCTTATATCGTGTTGCGCTCTAAACGCTGCATAGCGATAAGCCGTCGGTAGGTACGGTCGCATGTTCCCAGTAGATGTCTCACAGGTAATTTTTTTTGTAACGCCTGGCAAACTCGTGTCAGCAAACCCCAATCTCTTATTGCTCCTTAAAATTTTTAGATCTTCATCAATTATTTGATCTTCTGCTAGTTTTTTAAAATCGATGCTCGATGTTAGTTGTATTTCCTCGATTTTTTTTATTCGGCTCATTGCGTCTGCAGCTCGATTTTTCTCCCCGTCGATGTATTTGATGCTCGAACAAAATTGACTGATGAAGTGTAGTTGGCGTTCCCGCCGCGGCGTGTCGCTACTAGTCGGTGGCTTCGTTAGTGCGAACGACAGAGGTTTGTGATCGGTATATATTGTGACGTCATTTCCTTCTATTAGCCGTCGCATATGTTTTACAGCTGAGTACATAGCAAGGAGCTCGCGGTCGTACACGCTGTATCTTCGTTGAGTTTCGCTCATAGACTTGGAGAAAAATGCCAGTGGTTTCCATATCTCGTCGACCTTCTGCTGAAGAACGGCACCCAGGCTCACATCGGAGGCGTCGCTTAAAAGACAGAGAGAAGCATTTGGCACTGGATGCGTCAGCGTAGTAGCATCGATAATGCTTTGTCGGCACTTATCGAACGACTTCTCGGCTTCTGGCGTCCACTGGATCGGTGTCTTATCGTTCTTTTTGGTGTTGTGCAAATACTTGTTCAATTCGTGTTGGTGCTCCGCTTGGTGTGGCAGGCAGTCACGATAGAAATTGACCATGCCAAGAAATCTTCTTAATTCTTGAACTGTCGCCGGCTTTGGATATTTTCTGATGGCCTCAGTACGATCTGCGGGTGGCTTGATTCCGTCGTAAGAGACTTCGTAACCGAGGAATTGTATGTTTTCCTTACCAAATTCGCATTTGTCGATGTTTAGTGAAATGCCGAATTTGTTCAGGCGCTCGAGTACTTCTTCTATGTGTCTTCTGTGTATTTCTGCGTTCTCTGAGTGGATCAGAATATCATCGACGAAACAAAAGGCATGGCCATCCAGTCCTCGTAGGACTTCATGCATGAAACGCTGAAAAGTTTGACCAGAATTGCGTAAGCCAAACGTCATTGCAGTAAATTCGAATAAACCGAATGGAGTGATGATGGCTGTCTTCTCTGCGTCTTCTTTTCTATTCGGAATCCAGAAGTATGCAGTTTTGATGTCGAGTTTTGAGAAAATAGTTTTTCCGTGTAGCTGGTAAGTAAAATCTTGGATGCGCGGCAGGGGGTACCGGTCAGGGACTGTCTGAGCGTTGAGCCTGCGAAAATCCCCACATATTCTTAGCGAACCGTCTCTTTTTGTGACTATATGAAGCGGGCTGGCCCAGGAGCTTTTGGAGGGCTTGCAAATACCCATTTCCATCATTTTCTCAAATTCCAGCTTCGCTGCTTTGTACTTATCCGGCGGTAGTGGGCGTGGCTTTGCATACACAGGCGGTCCTGTTGTCTCGATATGATGGGTCACACCGTGCTTTGGAGGTGACTTCAGTGACAGGGGCCGGAGTACGTCTGGATACTTCGTCAATAAGTCGTGGTATGCGTGATCACGATTGATCATGTACACGGCTGGATCGTAATCAGTGATCTCGATGGCGTTTACACCAATGTCAGTTACTTGATCCAGTAACTTGCGGCGGTGCAAATCTACTATCAATTTCTGGCCTCTTAAAAAATCAGCGCCGAGTATTGATGTTTTCACGTCTGCGACTACGAACGTCCATCGGAAACTTCGTCGTAGTCCTAGGTTGAGTTCCATCGTGCGCTCGCCGTAGGTGCGTAAAGGTGTATTATTTGCCGCGTACAATTGGTACTCTGATGAAACTGCGCGGCCACGGGGTTGGTTTCGCACTGCCAACACGGAAATATCTGCTCCGGTATCCACCAAAAAACGTTCCCGTGTATTCACATCAATGACGCATAGGCGGTGACTAGCAGTAGGAACATCGACGCCCGCCACGGTCGATGTTGACTTTAGTTTTCCGACGACTTCTTCGCTTTTGCGCACGGAGGTTCACAGCGCCGTGCGTCATCCCCATAACGGTAATGGAACCGGCAAAGCCATTCTGGTCCTCTTCGGCCTGCTGGTGTGCGGGAGCGTGATCGGTATCGTGCGCGGCCGTCAAATCGTTGATTCGAGCGTAACTCGGCAATTTCGAGCGTTAGTTTTTCTATCTGCTTGGAGAGTAACTCGAACTGTGTGTTTTGTAAACCTGCGTCTGCCGCGGTCGTCGCTACGGCAGCAATGGTAGCGTTCTCGGTATGCTCCATCATCTTGTCCGCCATCTTTGCTAGTCCATCGAGCGATGATTCAGCGTTGACTGATAAAACGGCGCGGGCCTGTGGCGGCATCTGGTTCATCCACATGACCTTTAGCGCGTCGTCTGGAAACTTGTGGCTGCCGAGATCTCGCATACGTCGAAGTAGCTGGGAAGGCTTTTGGTCTCCTAGTTCTAAACCGCTGAGAAGTTTTTGAAGTTGACGATGCTCCGATTCTTGGTAAACTGATATTAGACGATCTTTGAGTATTTCATATCTTCCGGTCGGTGGCGGGCTTAAAATGATGTCGCTGACTTGCTCAATTTCGGATCTTTGTAGCATCGGAATAACGAGGTTGTATTTTTGATCGTCAGCTATCTTCTGCACGGCGATAACAGCTTCGAATTGTGCAAACCATAATCGTGGATTCTCCCGCCAAAACGGAGGAATTCGCGCCTGGAGCGATACGGCCGATAGCTCGCCCTTGATTTGAGTTTCGTTGTCCATAATGTTTCTCAGTAGTCGGAAGGTCACCAATGTTAGTATTGCACGTCTCAGAAATCAAAGTCGAGGTTCAGATAATAACTAACTTTATTTACGAAAATCGTCCTTATATACTAAGTTACAGTATTCAAAAACATGCTTCACGCGCGCAGTGCCATTTCATATAAATATACGGGCTGCACCCTCCCGAGCCTCAGACTGCAGCGCGCCGCCGATACGAACGGACGTCGCTGCTCACGTTATGCTCGCCGCCACAGACGCCTCCAGTCACCAGCATGCTGGAGCCACGATTCCTGCGGCGGGTGGTAGAGGGACTGTTCCCAGCTAGCCCGGGAACCGACTTTGTCCCTCCCACGGCGATGGTGGCGCGGACTGAGGACTCCGCCGAGGAGGAGGAGGGGGAGGAGGACGAGCTTCTCGACGTCTCCGAGGGAGAGTTGGGAGCCGCCGTCCTGAGAATGAGGGCCAAGGACACGGCGCCGGGGCCTGATGGCATACCCGGCCGTGCTTGGGCCCTCGCTCAGGACGCCCTCGGCCCTCGCCTCCGGGATCTCCTGAGTCGCTGCATGCGCGAAGGGAGATTCCCGAGGCGATGGAAGAGTGGGAAGCTCGTCCTCCTCCGGAAGGAGGGGCGGCCCGCGGACGAACCCTCGGGGTATCGTCCGATCGTGCTGCTTGACGAGGCGGGCAAGCTCTTGGAGCGTATTATCGCTGCCCGCCTCGCCAAGCACCTCGAAAGGGTGGGCCCGAACCTGTCCGAAAGGCAGTTCGGGTTTCGTAGGGGTCGTTCGACAATCGACGCTATTCGTCTTGTCAACGACCTCTACGAGGGTGTATCCGGGGATGGGGTGTTGTTGGCGGTGTCGCTAGACATAGCGAACGCCTTCAACTCCCTGCCCTGGATAACCATAAAAGAGGCGCTGGGGTACCATAGAGTGCCCCGGTACCTGCGGCGCCTCCTTGGGGACTATCTCTCCGACAGAGAGATAGTCTATCCAAGACGAGATGGGGAAGGGTCGAGCCCCATGTCACGAGGGGTTCCACAGGGGTCTGCTCTCGGGCCACCCCTGTGGAACCTCGGCTACGACTGGGTGCTTTTTTTTTTTTTTTTTTTTTTTTTAATTTAAATTTTACAGCTCCACAGACTCCGGGGTCCGTGACCTTTGTCAATCGTTTTCTTTTTGTTACATTAATCTTGGATTGGAGAAGAAAAGGAAATAGGGGAGAGTAGGGAACATTTTCTTGCTAATTCTAGGACTATTTTATTTTCTAAGTCGCCTCCTCCCGGCTCAGCGCCTCCACCACGACTGCATTTCTATCCTTGATGGCCATCTGCAAATTGAACTCTCGGATGGTCTTCGGTGTTGCAGACAACGCTCGCCGCACGAACCGACCGATGGCGTCGTCGGTGTCGTCAGCGTAATATATGAAGGTCCCCGTGTGCCGTGAGATTGCGACGACCGCATGAGGCACGCTCTCGTGCAGCTTCGTGTTTGCCTTAGTTTTTATTGCGATTACCGACTCGTATGTTAGTCCCTGAGCTTCATGGATGGTAAGGATGCGTGACCCGGTGCCTGAACCATAACCCTGGTTTGTCAGGGTCTCCTTCTCCTCTTGAGTGTGAACTAAAAAGAGGGTGTTTGGTTGGGTGTTGGGTATTTGCGCTCCCTTATACCTTCTCTGCTCTAGGGACTTTATGCGAGGCGCCGAGGAATACATACCCGAGTATATTTCCCTCAGCGCATATGCGACGTCCATTGGGTTTCGATGTGTGCAGAGCAACTCCTGGCTGATCTTTGTTACCAGGTTCGGGCGGTGATACCTCATTTCGAAGAGATTTTCCCTATCGATATAAGGCAGTTGATTGACATCTCCGATGAGGACAATTTCGCCAGCACCAGACAGGCGTGAGACCATTACAATGGCTCCGAAATGGTTCATGAGGGCTTCATCCACCATGAGGCGACTGAAACTCTCTTTTCCGAATCCATTTACGAGAGCAGAAGCCATAGTCCGCACCCTGGTTTTGACCAGGTTTCCAATGCGGTGCGATAGCTTTTCTCTTAGATCTTTTGCTGCCTCAGTTGTTGTGGTGATGATAGCGTCCTTGTCCACGTCGAAGTGTCTAATAACCCATGTTGTCTTTCCACATCCCGGAACACCATTGACCCACTGTATTCTTGGTACCTCCCAATTTTCCCAAGCCGCTGTGACACTTGAGTTCCCTTCGATAATTTTGGCTATCTCTAGGATCTTGTCGTCCAACATAATTTTGGTGCATCGGGCGGTAACTACAATAGGGTCGTTTGGTGGTGTCGCATATACAGGCATTCCCGCGCGCTCTGTCTCGTTCTCGTTCAGTGTCACGAAGCCATTTTCTGCACTGTAGGCTGCCATATACTGTCCTGTCATGGTTCCCTTGATGACCCGGGAAGTAACATTGTTGTAAATGGCTGCTTCGGCCTCCTCGAGTTTCGCCTTTAATAGGCTTTCACTTCCCAGCCTATAGAACTGCATGATGTTTTCGCAGGTCTTGAGGTTGACTTGTCTTGTCGCTCTCAGTGTGGCTGTGAATTCGATAAAGGCGTTACGTGCATGACTCCGCGGCTCCGAGGCCGTGACATACCGGGGCGGTTCCACCAGTCCCATGTCGGCTCTGGTTCGGCTAATTAGTTGCTGTGAAGCTGCTTTGAGGGTCTTTGACGTCAAGGGGTTTGATGATGATGAAGGGGATGAGATACGGAGTACGCTCCTTGCTGCTGCGTTAAAGGCCGCCACGAAAGTCGTGTTGGTTCCTCGGCTGCTGCTTTGATTGGCTGCGGCTTTTTCCGCCGCCGCCCTCTGCTGTGCTCTTTCGGAGCCGGTTTGGGCGGTCGAACTTGGAACAGGATGTCCCCAGCTATCAGTTGCATTAGTTAGGTCGTGCGAAGGGACTCTGAGGAAGCTCAGATTTTCTCCTCTATCTTCGTATACGACAACCTCGTGATGTTTAGAGGCCTCAATGCAACCCAGCCGGTCTGCGACCCTCGCTCTTGAATATTCAATCGCTATCGCATCCACGCTTGTCACCCGGGGTGTGTCACCCGCATTTCTGCTCAGATGTGCGAGCAGCGCACTTGCCTGGGTGAAAGGCGTCCGACCTTCCGAGTACTCTATTAGTGCAATCGTTTTGTTTTTCGATCGCACCAACCGAAATCGGTGGCCGTCTACCTCGCACACGGCATAGCATCGTAGGTTTTCCGCTTCATTGTGACTTTAGCGGTACTCCCATTGAGCAGGCACGACAATCCAGGTGACAAACGGGCGCGTTTCCGTTCCCAGGCGAAGCAAAAGCTCACTCCGAATCTTTCTTTGTTGCTGTCCATGAAGAGAGCCACTCCGCGGATACGAATCCCTGCCTCTCCTCGGTCTGCATTCTCCAGTAGTTGTTGAGCGGAGATGCTTTTTGAGGGGTTATCTTGGGTGGGGACTGCATTCCGTGCGGCTTCCACGGACAGCGCGGTAGAATGTGGTGGCGAAGGGGGGCGTGTAGAATGTGGTGGCGAAGGGGGGCGTGTAGAATGTGGTGGTGAAGGGGGGCGTGTATTTGAGAGTGTGGAATTCCTATTTGTTGCTATGCGGAATGAGCTTTCCATGAAGGACAGGAGCCGTGGTCTGTTATCTGGATCTGCTAAGATATTTTGGAGATCCGAAACAACCAGCCTCCCGTCGATCATAGATTCGAGCTCATGTCTTGCGGCCATGAATCTGGGACAATCGACCAGCACATGCCAGACCGTTTCGGGTTGGTCAGGGTCACACTCGCATGCAGGACTGCTCTTGAGCTTAAATCTGTACAGATATTCAGCTATTCCTCCATGTCCCGTCAACGCTTGTACCTGGATAGGAGTCAGTTTCGTGGTTCTCGTCAACCGATATGCGTTTGCTACATCGGGCAAGAACATCTGAGTGACTTTTCCGGTTTCCGAGGTCTCATATCGGTCCTGCCATTTCTTGACCGATTCTTCGCGTATTTTTCGTTTGACGTAGGACAAGGGGATCCCCTCGTAGTCTCTGGGTGATTTCATGACCGCCGCCGACTTCGCTAGTTCATCTGCTCTTTCGTTGCCGACGGTACCCACATGCGCTCTTACCCAGAAAAAACGAAGAGATCTCCCTTCTGCACGTATCTGTCCAATGTTTTCCTTTATACACTTTGCCAAGGGGTGACTCGTTTTAGGGTTACTTAGCAGTTCGAGTGAAGATCGGGAGTCACTCAGGACATTGACTTCTGGGTCCTTGCTTGTTAACACCATTTGAGTTGCCCGACAAAGAGCATAAAGTTCCGATTGAAAGACTGTGCATTCGGAGTGAAGCTTGAAGGTCGAGTTCTTGATTTCTCTTCCTTTTTCCCACCATGTGAGAGCAGCTCCAACTTTACCATCAATCTTACTGCCATCAGTATAAATCTGAGGCCCTTCTGGTAGATTGGAGGTGTCTTCCAGAAGCTCGTACTCTACAGATGCCTGTGTGGACGGATGGGGTTGGTCCAAGTAGTTGACGTTCCGTTCGAGTTCCACTTCTGGTGGGAGGTAATCTTGGGAGAAGTTCTTTTTCACTCTGTACAAATTTGCCGCTTCCTGTATCCTCAGATCCAGGGGAAGCAGTCCAGAAAGGACGAGTGCTGACTTTAAGGAAACAGTACGGTACGACTTACAGATTTTCTGGGCAAAACCTCTTTGGATTGCGTTCAAGTGAGACTTGTTTTCCTCGAGGTCTGCCGCTTGCGCCCATACACTTGAGGCATACATGATGATAGGTTCCGCCACAGCGACGTAGATAGTTCTCGTGATTTCGCCATTTAATCCCCAGGTCACCTTCGCTGCACATGCTAGCTGTCTATAAATGTTCGCCACTTTTTTACATTGGGCGGTCACATGTGCTTTAAAGTTGAGCTGTCGGTCGATCAGTAGGCCTAGCAGTTTGACTTCCTCGACCAGATCGAGCCGGACGCCGGACATGACTATGTTTGGAGGTTCATACTTCAACTTTTTTGTGAAAATCATCGCGTTAGTTTTCTGCGCTGCAAAGTTGAGTTTGTTCGTGATTCCCCATTCCACTGTCATGCTCAGCGCCCTGCTCGATTGCTGTTCGATTATGTCTGAACTGCCTGTAAACACGAGAACGACGTCGTCCGCGAAAGCTTGACAGTATACTCCCTCTGCTTCTAGCATTCGCAGCAACGAGTCTAGGATTACATTCCAAAAGATTGGTCCACCGATGGACCCTTGAACGCATCCTTTGGTTGTTTCCTTCTCATAGACTGCTCTTGCATAGTTGACCTTGATTTTGCGGTCGCTGAGGTATGAGTTTACCATGTCGTAGAGGTTTGTTGGGCACCTCTTCTTCGCTAGTTGGTTTTTCAGGGCAGGCCACCATGCATTGTCGAAGGCACCCTCTATATCCAGGGAGATTAAGAGTACGGTTTCTTTACTGTCTACTCCTTTCTTTATGTGTTCTACCAGGTCAAAGAGGGCGTCTTCGGTGCCTCTTTGGGGTATGAAGCCGTACTGTTTCCTACTAATGGTTGGGAGGAGATGCCATTGGAGTCGGTTTACCAGAAGCTTTTCGACGATTTTTCCGGGAACGGACAGAAGACCTATTGGGCGGTAAGATTTTGGGTGTGTGTAATCTGCCTTACCGGGTTTGCGTAATATGACCACGTGCGCCTCTTTCCATTGCTTGGGGAAGTATTTTAGCGATAGGCATTTATTTGCAATCGCCATGAAAACATCCCGTTCGCACTGTATGGCTGGGTGACTGGGTGCTTAGGTGCGGTAACTTGCATGGCATCAGCTTAATCTGTTACGCTGATGACACGCTAGTTACCGCACGGGGGGGGACCTTTCGCCAGGCGGCGATGCTAGCCACTGCGGGTGTAGCGGCCGTGGTGGCTAGGATAAGGAGTTTGGGCCTGGAGGTGGCGCTCCACAAGTCCGAGGCCATCTGTTTTCATGATGGCCCTCGGCGAGCGCCACTTGCAGGCGCCAATATCGTGGTGGGTGGGGTTACCATCCCTGTCAAGCCGACACTGAAATACTTTGGTGTCGTGCTTGACAGCAGATGGAACTGGGGGCCGCATCTGCGTCAACTAACCCCCAAGTTGACGCAGACTGCGGCGGCGTTGGGCACTGCCGCCACCTTTACATGGCGGTGGTGCGCTCCATGGCGATGTACGGTGCTCCCATATGGGCAAGAAGGTTGGGCCGCGGGGAGGAGGCTCTCCTCCACAGCGCCCAGAGGGTGATGGCCGTGAGAGTGTGTCGGGGCTACCGCACACTCTCACACGAGGTGGCATGCGTCCTTGCGGGATCGCTGCCCTGGTGCCTAGAGGCCGAGGTCTTATCCTCGGTCTACTGGCGCCGGGTGCGAGCCCAAGAGGACGAGCTGCGCCCTGCCCCACAGGAGGTGGTGCGGTGGCGCAGTGATGCCAGGGCCATCGCTCTGGAGAGGTGGAGGGAGCGGATTCTCTCTGGATCCACTCGGAGGGGGGCCGGCGCTCGACGGCTCCTCGAGGCGCTGCGGCCCATACTCACTGAGTGGGTCCAGAGAGACCATGGGGTACTCACCTTCCGGACTACACAGATGCTCTCGGGACACGGTTGTTTCGGGAGGTATCTGTGTAGGGTTGCCGGAAGGGAAGAGACCCCGGTGTGCCACCGGTGCGGTTGCGTGGAAGATACCGCGCAACACGCACTGGAGGCATGTCCGGGGGAAGAGGACGCGCGACGTTCCCTAGTCGCGGTCCTGGGGGCAGATCTCTCATTGCCGACCATCTTGTCCAAGATGCTCGACAATGAGAGATCATGGGAAGCTTTCGTCGCCTTCTGTGAGACTATTGTCTCACAGAGGGAGACGGAGGAGCGAGAGACGGAGCTTGACCCTCTCGCTCCTCCTTGTAGGCGGAAGCGGACACGCGGGCGAGCCACTAGGGCTCGCACCCCGTCTCCGCTTGGATGGCCCACGCTCCTCCCGAGGTGGGGGACGCGCTGCTATAGGTTTTCCAGCGCGTCCCAGGAGCCACAATGCGGGGGTTCCGACCCCCCGCGAGGCGGGCCCGAAAAGGTGACATGGTGATGTCAGAGTTGCGCGGGCGAATGCGAAAGCGGTTCCGCAACTCTGACATTGCACCATGGTAGGGAAATCTTGTGACGGGGGTTTAGTTGGTATTGTGCCCTTCTGGCACCGAGTCCAACACTGTTAACTCGTGCGTAAATGCATTCCCCAACACAATAAAAAAAAAAAAAAAAGGTTCCTATGAAGAGGGGTGCGGGGAACCTCCGCGTGGTGCACCCTGGGCATCACAGAACAACTTGCCCCGACGGCATCTTGTTGTGTGATGTCAAATCTCGGGCGAGATGGAAACGGCTTCTACACGTGATCCGAGAGGGATTCGCACCATCTAGGCTTCTACATGTAGAAGGGCTTCTACGCGTAGAAGCCTAGATTGTGCGGGGCCCCCTGGGAGCTGTCTGCTAAGTAGAGATCTCACAGGTGGACCAGAGGAGGAGATCTCCTTTGGAGATCGATGAGATGCTATGCGTGGCAACATCTGGCGTTTTTCGCTGGGTGTCGCGAAGCACAGTCACCAAATCTCATGGTTCGGGGATCGCCCAGGAAAGTGTCTGGCACGTGATACTGGGATTGCGCTGTTTACAGGGCGCGGTCTCGGGCTTGCGATCTAGGCATGATCGGCGGGAGACCGGCCGCTAGACCCCCACCAAGGGGAGCTATAATACCTTTAAATTTAGTATCAAGTAATTATGGATTATAGTGGTTTCAGAGGATTTACCCAGGAGGGTCCCTGAGCAGGGGAATCCCTCCACGCTTTGTCGTGCTGCCCCACGTACTCTGGGGGAGGGCGAAAACCACTTTGATAGAAACCATATAAGCCATGTTGGTTTACGTACAACGAACACCGACTGCACGCGGATAGGCACTGAGGTAGAGACGACAAGAGAAGCCCGCGTAATGCACACGCGTGTCGAAACTGCGACGGCAGACGATACCGATGACTCCACCAGTAGTGTCAGGCTGGAGCTGTTGTTGCCCAGCTCCTCCGAGGGAAGTTCTCTAAGGAGAAGCCTGCGAGGGGGAGGGCTACGACAGCTGCCGCTCCCACTCCTGCTCCGGATCCAACAATACCCTGGAGGGCCCAACGGCCACCAAGGTACCCCGCTGCCCGGAGAGGGAGAGGCAGAGGCAGGCCGAATACTACTGGTGAGTACATCGGCATGGCCAAGGCGGGGGCGGAGCTAAGTCGCGCGACAGACGAGGAGCTGCGCCTCGATTACGAGGCGGAATTCGCCAGCGAGCAGCGTCAAGGGAGTGTGAGGGTGAGAGGCCACAAGCCCCTGAGTTCGTCGAACTGGCCAGGGTCATAAAAGACTCGATGGCCACCAGATCGGACCATTTGAAGGGCACGTTTGTGTGTGCCTTGAAGTAGGCTGCAGGTGCGGTTGATGCCTCCTTCAAGGAACTGCTGAATGAGCGCACTGCTCGGAGGAGATGACGCTCTTGAGGGAAACAAACATGAAACACATGTCGGAACTCGGGAAGATTCGACATAAGCTGGCGAAATTGAGGGCTGCACAGGAGAGACCGACTCCGGTCCCGGCAGCCACAGCTCAAAATTGCCAGCTTGTCGGTTTTTTATCGGATACACTTCGAAGAGTGTGCGACTGATCTGCATGATATAATACCACCTTGCCCTTTTTTCTATCGGACTTCTCGTAACTCGAAGAAGCGGCACCGTTTCATAGTTGATGTTCCAAAGACACGAACCGGAAAGTCGACAGTTATATTATACTTTTTAGTTTGCTACCATCAAGATTGTGTTTTTCAAGTAAAAAACATACATTGTGACTACGAAATGGCTATAAGTAATGACATAAGTAAGATGTTTCCGGAAGCCAAGATTGTTGGTTGTTATTATCATTGGTGCAGGGCTATTTAACGAAAAGCAAATAGTTTAGGACATCCCAAAAGTAAGGCAGAAAAAATGGCTCTGGCTCTCTGTAGCAGAGTATATTACCGACGGTTGGGCTTATATTAAAGCAGAATGTGGAGAAGAAATTCAAATCTCAAAATTCATAAATTACGTTCAACGTTTTTGGTTTAGCAAGCCGCATTTCAAAAACATTATAAGCGTGTTTAGCGAACGGCATCGCGCAAATAATACTTTGGAAGGGTGGCACTCAAAATTAAACCATGCAATAAACAAAAATACAGTCACAGTTTTGCGATTGCTAAAAATGTTATTTGAGTTTCAAACACTTTCCCATATAAAAACCAAAAAAGCAAAACGGCACAATTTGTGTATTACCAACGATAGTGTAAATTAAACGCGTACAAATGCAACTCATTAATAGAGAGATAACTTTAGGTCACGCACTCGACAAGTTACGATAACTTAACCCTTAATAATTTAAAATAAATACACTGGTAATTCACGTTTGGTATAGTCAGTCCAGCGAGAGTACACGCGCGTGATCGCAGCTCGTGTCACACTGACCGCCGCACCGCCCTGACAGAAGAGGCTGCCGGGCGCGGCCGAAACTTAAGTCTGACTGACTATATTATCATACGAGAGTTCCCATGTATTTATTTAAAATGTGTAATTACCACGTTAATTTTCACACTAAAACTCTTAATCAAATAAAAGTCTAAGAACAAAGTTTAAGACAAGAAGAACAAGAAGTTTAAGAACAAAAAACAAACTTGTTTGGCGAAGCTCTGAGTACACATTATTGATGTTTTAGTAGTTTTACACATTTAATAATGAGAAATGTT
The DNA here is from genome assembly GCA_963693475.1 of Ectropis crepuscularia. Classification (NCBI taxonomy): domain Eukaryota; kingdom Metazoa; phylum Arthropoda; class Insecta; order Lepidoptera; family Geometridae; genus Ectropis; species Ectropis crepuscularia. Next base: position 11,031,455 of record OY856368.1, on the reverse strand, counting down.
CACTTTTCTATAATTTCGTTCCTATAGAAATTACCTACATTATAGTCTTTTTTTAAATTTTCATAATCGGCGGCTTGTATTTGATTAAGTGTTAACTATAGATAACTCGCGCGCTATCTGTAGGTAGGTAGTATACTTAGTCTTTTCATGTTCGACCTGTATTGAATTCATAGTGATTTCTTTTTTGTTTTATCAAAATGATTTTTGCTTTAACGGTGTTGAGCTGATAATGTATAAATAAAACAATAAATCCAATAAACGAAATAATTTATTTATTATTAGATAGTTACGGCAGGTCGGGAGAACGGCGACTGCTGATCCAAATCCCCTGATTCAAATCCCACGCTCACTAGTATTTTCAAAGTAATGTTGCATAACACCACTAACTTAAAAACGGTAACTTAAGAGAAAAGGCCCGAGTCCTAAAGTTATCTCCTAAACGCGTAGTTATGATTTTTTTGTGGATATAGTGTAGTACGAGTAGAAATGGTGATGTAAAAGGACCCATTACAAATTACTCAGTACCGACGCTGCTGGCTGGTAGTTCAGAAATATTACCCACGACACGAGGGTAGTGCAGAAACCTACGGCACTACTGGTAAAACGTTTTTGTAAAACGCTTACATCTTCATTCAACTACATAGTAGTGTAGAAGGGAATGAAGATATAAGACATCTAAAAATTCCCCACAGCACTACTGGCCAGTAGTGCAGAAGGGAAAAAAATCCCCACGACACTACCAGTAGTGCAGCTTGGTAGTGCCGTGGGGAATAGGGCGAATCAAAGAATCGTTAAAATGTATATAATAGTTTCAGATAGGTAGCGATTTCAGTACATTTTGGTGCGTGTGACCAGGAAACCAGGGTTATGTTGGTAGTTTAGGATTATAAAATTTTTCTCTCTCGAGTTAATTCCCAAAGAAACAAAAACAACACCAAAATTTTAATGAAAAGTGGCTAACAAACGTTATATTTAAACATTGAATTTCTAAGAGAGAGCAAGAATGTGGCATGATTACCGCTCACTACAAAGTATGCGATTGTACTTAATAATAACTGACTGACTGTTTTGAATAATAAACCAGCACTTGTCAAGCCCATTAATACGGCGAAATAGGTTCAAAATATTAGCTCAAAAAGCCAAACAATGCCTATTCAACAAATACTGAAAACCCAAACCAGAAGATGAATTTAAAAAAGAACAAAGCTTCAAAAATTCGCTTTTCTAGCACAGCACAATATTTGTCATTTTCTTTGATAGATGATTTAATCCCACTTTAATATATACTTTTATCGATTCAAATACAATGAAATCCATTAATTTAGGCAGGACAAAAGCAACTAATCCTATAAAAACTGTTCTTGGCTCCATTGTAACCCAAGAACTCTTAGATAAGTTAAACAAAACTCCGTTCAGTATTATAATAGACGAGACAACTGGCATCAGTATCAAAAAACTATGTAGGTACACTCATAATTATATATTATGACGAAATATACTGTGTTCGCACACAGTTTCTCAACATAAATAAAATCAACTCTGGAAAGGCTGAAGATCGTTGTAATAGCTTATTAACTTATTTATATATTAGCTTATTAGCTTCAAGACCGGCATTCCCTAACTAAATGTAGGCTTTGTTTGCATCGGACACAACTAATAGCATGGTAGGCGAACTCCACTCTTTGTCACTTGAAACTAAAAGTACCGCACATTGCATGCATCAAGTGATTAGCCATATGATTCATCATCACAGCGTGCCTGAAGCTGCCAAGATTTGTTGAAGTTTTTTTAATGAGTATTGGACCTCATTTTAGCCTAAGCACTAAGAGGCAATACACATTAAAATAGTACCAGGATTTTTTTAAAGTCTACATTCATAAGATAAGCCCGGCAACAACAAGTTGGCTATTAGTAGAGGCATGTGTCAATAGAACCATGGAACCATATTAGGTACTCGGTGAGTACTTCAAATTGCAAGTATTCGGGGGTTCAAGCAAAATAATTGCAGACATACAAGTCTATAAATAACACATTTACAAAATTTTATCTCAAAGAACAATGGCGAAATAATTGTTAACTTCAAGGTAGCGTCTAGAAATAACGTTTACACGAATTAAATTTATTGCTTTTTTCAAACATTTTTCAAATAAATATATTACCATAATAAAGCATACATTGGGTTTTCAAATGATTAAAAGAACTTAGTACACAGTTTTTACTATCGAAGTAACTGTAAACCAATAATGACGGCCAAAATATATTTTATTTAGTACATAAAATATCAGTAGTTACAACAAATAACAGATAAATAGTGGATATATGTTTCATAAAAACTTAAGTTTCAGTTTTGGAATGGACTACTTTTTGCTTAGAAAAGACACGCCTGCGTCTTACTTTCGTTGAACTTGACCAGATTGGCGTCGCCTCATTTAGTCACCCTTAAGCTCAAACGCTCGATCAAAGATCAAAATCTCTCTCTCAGTACCTGAATTTGCTGCCCACTAGCTCTCGCGCTAGATATGTAACTCTCTACAACGGTGCTATCATCTGCTTACCCAAAGATACCGGGCTTCAACAGATAAATTATGGTATTTGTGTACTGTTTATTGGACTTTAATTAATTGGTAAGTGATATTATATAATCTAGTAACTAGTAGAAGGCAGGACAATGGAAAACGTTTCCCTGCCACCAAAACCCCCATATCCTCCCAAGCCCTCTAATTCAATGGGAACCGAAACCCCGATGACTCCAAACCTTTTGAAGAGGCAACTAAACATCTCAGCAAGTCCGAACCGCCCCTGTAAAAAAGTCTGTTACGAACCCAGAGACATCATCCGTGTCTATACAACAAATATACGTCCATCCTTTTTTTTTTTTTTTTTTTTGCCCAGGGAAAATTCTTTATGAATTCCACCCTATTTGGGGAGTAGGGTGGATATGTGAGACTCTCCACCACTGGTGGCCTACCCACTAAAAACCCTGGGAGGACTCGTCCGTGCGCTTGTGTGCCAGGGCTACGGGAACACTTTCGCACTCGCCCGCGACCCCGGCCTCGCTTGTCCCTTCGGACCCTTCCATACTCAGAAGTGGAACCACTATCACCAGCTATACATAACATTAATATAAATATTGTTTTTTTTTTTTGTTTTTTCCTTTTTCGCATACATACTGCACTCGCCACCGCAGGGGCTGTCCTCATTGAGCGGCGGAACCCCCGTGTCCGTCGCTCAAGGTGCCTTTTCATGGAGGTCGGAGGAGGGCCTGGAAAACCCTTCTACGACGTCCAGGTCGACTTTGACGCATTGGGAGATTGGAAGTGATCTCACGTTCGCGTTCGGCTGTTTCTTTTTGCCATGGGCGCCCCCTCAGACGGAAACACTTGACCCCCATCTACTTGAGAATGTTGTATCGACGTTGTTTTAAAATAGAGGCATATTTCATCCTCCAGAGATGGCACCATTACAGCAGACCCGTGACATCCCGTGCAGAGACGTGGAAGAAGTACTACCGGTCACAGAGGCAGAACTTTGGGCAGCAACCCTCAAGCTAAAGGCCAAAAATAAAGCCCCGGGACCAGACGGGATCCCAGGGAAAGCCTGGGTTATTGCTCTTGAAGTGCTTGGGGACCGTTTCCGAAAACTTTTGGACACTTGTCTGGTGACTGGCAGATTTCCAAGACTGTGGAAGACAGGCAGGCTAGTTCTTCTGCGGAAAGACGGACGCCCTGTGTAGTCTCATTCTGCATACCGCCCCATTGTGCTACTGGACGAAGCAGATAAGCTATTTGAGCGTGTAATAGCTGGTCGCCTCATTCAGCACTTAGAAAGGGTCGGCCCAAATCTGTCGGACGCACAATTCGGCTTCCGGACGGGGCGTTCCACGATTGACGCTGTCAAACGTGTCAAGACCCTCTCGGACGAAGTTGTTTCTCGGGGTGGTGTGGTGGTGGCGGTGTCTCTTGACATCGTCAATGCCTTTAACACTCTGCCGTGGACCTGTATAGAGGAGGCACTCAAATACCATGAAGTGCCCCTCTATCTCAGCCGAATCAGCAGCTCTTACCTGTCCGAGAGGTTTGTCTCATATACGGGAAGGGAGGGTCGACTCTTGAGGAAGAAAATGTCGTGCGGTGTACCACAGGGGTCAGTTCTCGGGCCAACCCTGTGGGACATCGGTTACGATTGGGTGTTGAGAGGAGCTCTTAATTCGGGTGCAAGCCTCACCTGCTATGCTGATGACACGCTTGTGACTGCCCGGGGCGAGAACTTTTGTGTCATGCCACAGAAGCGGCAGAGATAGTAATGGAAAAGATAGTGATGTTGGGACTCCGGGTTGGGCTGGAAAAGACTGAGGTCATGGTTTTCCATGGCCCTCGAAAAGCCCCACCAAGGGGTTTCCACATCACTATCGGTGGAGTTCCCATAGAGGTGAAGTCCACTATGAAATATCTTGGACTTCATCTTGATGCAAAGTGGAATTTTCGGGAGCACATTGCGCAGTTGGTACCTCGGCTGATGAGTGCAGCGGGAGCGTTGAAGCGTTTGTTGCCCAATCTTGGCGGCCCAAAGGCTAACAGTCGTCGTCTTTATCTTGGCGTGATTCGGTTGATGGCATTGTATGGGGCACCTTTGTGGGCCAATACATTGTATGGCCGAACAGCTGCCTTGTTGAAGAGGCCACAGCGGGCAATGGCTATCGGAGTAGTAAGGGGTTACCGCACGGTTTCTGGTGAAGCGGCGTGCCTTTTGGCTGGATCACCACCGTGGGACCTCGAAGCGGAGATCCACGCAAACATGTACGCATGGCGCAGGGAGCTCCGCAACCAGGAACAACGGTTGACGCAGAGGGAGATTGTTGTGTGGAAGTTCCGCGCTCGTCAGTCCATGTTAGAAGAGTGGAAGAGGCGATTAGCTAATCCTAAGGCTGGAAGCCGGACTGTCGAGGCTGTCTGGCCTATCCTCGAGAGTTGGTTGGACAGGGCGCACGGGTCACTAACCTTCCGACTTATCCAGGTGCTTACCGGGCATGGATGCTTCGGTAAGTACCTGTGCCGCATAGCCGGAAGAGAACCCACAACCAAGTGTCACCACTGCAGTTGTGAGGAAGACACGGCACTGCACACTTTGGAGGAGTGCCCAGCGTGGACAAATGAGCGTCGAGCCCTTGTCGCAGCAGTAGGAAGTGACCTCTCGCTTCCAGCGTTGATTAATTCTATGCTGGAATGCGAGAGATCGTGGGAGGCGGCTGTTTCTTTTTGTGAACAAGTGATATTCCAAAAAAAAAAAAAATTTAAAAAAAAAATATACGTCCATCCTGCTGTCTATACTAGGTATTCAACAGTACGAAAACATTGACACTGGACCTTTTATAGTAAATGTCCCGAGAACAGAACCTGACCCAACCTTAGGTACAATGATCAGATCAATGTAGTTCAGTAAATTCCTACATACAAACAGAATTGACAACGTCTGCCAAGATGGGGTTAAAAAAGTAGGTAGGAATAAAATATCCATCCAATTCCTGAATGCTCCAGCCGCCAGTACATTTTTGATTAACCCTATTCTAAAAATCGACAAATATCAGCCAATTATCCCAACCTATAATGTTACCCGAATGGGATTAGTGAAGGGTGTCCCCGTAGAATGGTCCGTGGAGGATTTTGTCAATTCTATACAAATCCCTGGTAACAGTTACGTTCTGCAAGCAGGGAGGTTAAACCGGAAAAACAAAGTTGAAAATACCATAAATTGGTACAGTCGTTCTCACATTTAGGCCTCAACAACTTCCAACTAGGATATTTTCGTTTTATTCATTTTTAACTGTAGAGGCATACCAGATCCCCATCATCTAGTGTAACAACTGCCTAACATTTGGACACATCAAAAGTCAAAGCCGTCCTCAACCTCAATGTTTTCGATTAGTACTGGGCGTTTTTTACACAAACGCTTTTGAAAATTAGTTAGTTCATGGAAAACGAACGAACGCTTTTACATGAACCATTAAATCGGTTACAAATAAAACGAACTCACGAATGTACAACGAAAAACAAACGAATGTATGAACGAAAAACCTTTGAAACTTGAAACGCAATTTTGACATTTGACAGTACGGAGAAATGGCGGAGAATCAAACAATTTACGAAAGGAAATCTGTATCTATTACAATTATGTTCTATTTCTTATCCACTTAAGTCTATTATTGCATGTTTACAAATATAGTTTTTAGAAACTGGTTTGGATTAGACAGGTACACACTACACAGCTAGAGCGGTTCTTATGTCGACTGCATAAAGTGTATTATCAATTATACCTACTATCAGAAACGGTTTTCGAACGAAATAATTTTAATTGAAATAAAAAAAAACATTGAATGATTTTGTTACCTATTCTATTTTCAGAGTCGTAAGGTTTAATATTATTTGCACATTTAAACTAGTTTTAAAAACGAACACACGTCGGAGTTTGAATAGTTTTGAGAATTCGATGTACCTTACTACAAAGCATTAGAGTATCATATTTATTTGAAGTAAACTTATTATTAATTACGGATGACAATAAAAACCGGATTTATTCGCTCACAGGTGCACGTCGCGTGTCAAGGTCAGTAGGTCATTAGTGCATATTATGCGTATTTTTTATGAAGAATGTTTTTGTTGTACTATTATTAGAAAGTTTATTTCTTTTTAATACTAATTGATAGTGTAAATACGTGGAGTACTTTTTTTGTGATCTGTGAACAATTTACTTTTGGAAACATTGAACTGAACTTATTTTGTAAATAATAACTCTTGATTTTTTAAACTTATAGTACGATTTATTTATTTGTGTGTGGTCAAGATGTCACAACGAAAAATCTGCAGTGAAGTATGGAACTATTTTGACAAAGTTGAAAGTGTTGGAAAAGCTACGTGTAAAACTTGTAAAGAAAGCTACAGCTATAAGTCTACAGTAGCGAACTTGAAGAATCATCTGAAGCGTTAACATTTCAGCTTATACGCTTCCCTGCCGTCTGAAGTACAAAAGTTAGAGTCCGAACCGGCTTTAAATTATACTCAATCGACTGCAGCTGCAACTGTCAGTGTTCCAAGCACATCTCAAAGCTCAACACTCATATTAGTTGAAGAAACCAACAATACAGAAAATCTTACAAAAAGGAGGAGAAAAAATATGGACACTTATGTTCCCAAAAAAAAATTCAAAAAGTCAGAAAGAGCTAATTGATAGAGACGTATTGGAGCTATGTGTTGACTCATTCCATCCATTTAGTATTGTAGTAGAAAGATCATTTAAAAAGCTCATGAAGTGGATTCCAGGCTATCAACTTCCGTCACGCAAAACATTGTCTAACAGTAATTTGGTTTTGTATAACGCCACCAAAGAAAATTTTTGCCAGAAATAGAAGCCGAATGCGATGCAATGTGTATAACTTTAGACCTGTGGACATCCCGCAAAACAGAGTCCTGTATAGGCGTAACTGGCCATTACATTAACAAAGATTTCCAGTTAAAAACAGTTCTTTTGGATTGCTGCAATTTTCCCGGAAACAGCACAGCTGTGAATATTGCTGCTGAATTACGGCGCATAATAGAGGAATGGAACCTTGTACAAAAAATTAATTTCGCGGTGACAGACAACGGCGCGAATGTTGTAAAAGCTGTTAAGGAGATTTTACATTGGAAACACTATGGGTGTTACGCCCATACACTCAATTTAATACTACAAAACTCCTTGCAAGAGTTTAAAGAAAGCTTGACGAAATTGAAAAAAATAGTGGCATTTTTTCACAAGAGTTCCGCAGCCACGGAAAAATTTCAAAAACAACAAGCTTTAAACGGGAAAACACCAAAAAAGTTAATTCAAGACGTGGAAAAAGTTCCGTAAAACGTAAAAACGGAACCCTTATAGATTCGTCATGTCTGTCTGTCTGTCCGTCCGTAAAACTATGGCTGAGAGCTACTACATAGAGGATCAAAGAAAAACCCATATTCAACATGCCCTTCACCATTCCGGAGACACCAGACCCTCTCACCCATGCAGGGCAGAAGTTCTATCACTATGTAACAAACTGGAGAGAATGCCACAGAGCGAGAGGAGAGGTAGTTGAAGGGGGACCTCTGTACTCCAATGATATCATGCTCTCTCTTGTGCTGTCTTTTCTAGCCCCTTTTGATACAGACTGTGTTGTTGGCCCCCGGTTGGCTGTTCCTGCCCCTATACCACCTTCCTATAATAAAACAGATGAACAGTTAGGGCAGCAGACGCTGGCCATAATGCTAGCATCGTACATGGCCATGGCCAAGCCTGTAACTCAACAAAACATGCCTGCATATTCCAAGAGGTGGAAGGCAGCCCTGTCCTCTCAGAACGTGGTTGACGTACTTACTACCACTGCCTGGACAGGCATACTTTCCGTCGCCTCAGGATTCACCACCATAGTGCAAGGCAGGCCGGATCTTCGAGTAGAAATAGTGAATAGAATGCTAGCGATCACCAAGACGGGAATGGCGGGTGCAGTCTTGGCTCAGATAAAATTAGTGTGGGAGTACTCATCCTTGAAATCCGCACAGTATATGACAGTGTTCATCAAGTCTGGGTGTCAAGCCCTAGAGATTCCCGCTGTCCTAGATCAAGCTGTGTCTCTCCATGAAAACTGGGAGGAAGCCAAAAAAGACAAAACCCTCCCTTACTGTAGAGTGAAAGATGCCAATGCTCATCCTGAATTAAATCACTCACATTAACCGGACTTGTATTACGCCGCCATACAGTTCGCCAAAATAAACAAGTTAGTGGGAGAGAACTTCCAGGTGTCGACATCACACCAATCCAATCATGCCAGGCTCATCGACCGGAACATCAGGAGGATGGCAGCACCCGAGTTGGGAGAACTATCAGAAGAAGCGAAAACAAAACTCCCAAAAATAGGTTACCCGGTTTTAGCAGCTAGCAAGAGAAGGGCGCGTAGCCGAGACTCTGAAGATGACATCCTTGAAGATGAGCCACCCACAAGAAGAACCAGAGACCACTGACGTAAGATGACTGGGGTCCACATATCACCGCGGTCCAACAATCAATAGTATAAGAACAACTCTGCCCACCCTCTTTTAGTTAAGATCATGTGTGTTATCTTTAAGAAAAAAAAAAAAATTATAATAACAAAAAGAAAGTTGATATTCATTTCACTGGTCATTCAGGACCAACAAACCAATAAGCAAGCTGCTTATTGCAAAGCCTCCGGCGAGCGCGCATATTTGGTGAAAGCATGGACAGACGTAACAAGCGACGAGATTTGGATTTTCTTTGCAGTGCCTATGTCTATGGTGCAAAGCATTTACCCACTCCCTGTCGAAAAAGAGTACTGGTATCCGTACCTTCCATATATAAAAAAACAACCTATCATTGACCACCTTAACGCAAAAAGCTCGTTATACCTACCTGAGCAAAACATTGCCATAGATTAGTACTTTCTGTAGTGGAAAGGCCGACTCTCTTTCAGTCAGCTGATCGCAACTAAAGCCGCAAAGGTAAGTATAAAATGCTATGAGCTATGTGAATCGGCTACTGGTTATCTGTGGAAAATGATAGTCTACACCGGAAAGGCCGATGCTCATACTGAGCAAACTAATACGGACGAGCTGCTAGGAGCCACGACACAAATGGTGTACAGGTTGCTTCGTCCTCTGTTGTACAAAGGACACACTGTACCTATGGATTCTTTTTTAAATTCTCCACTGTCATAACTGTCACGTATGCTAAAACGCCAACGTACTGACACAGTAGGCACATTGCGACTGAACCGACAATTCGTGCCTTGGGTAAACGCAACAAAACAAAATCAAATACAAGACCAGGTGAGGTTGTGATCAGTCAAACGCAGGACCTATCAGTCCAAGTGTGGCATGACGCAAACGTGGTTTCCTTGATTTTGTCATACCACACACCAATGATCAGTGGAAAAGAAAAGCGCGGTTACTACAAATACAAGCCACAAGTAGTCTTAGATTGCAACATAGCAATGGGAGGAGTAGACAAGGAAGACTAGATGCTGCAGGCTTTTCCCGTAGAACGTATCCGTAATCTAGTTTGGTACAAAAAACTTTTCCGCCGACTTTGGAACGTCTCAATATACAACCCATTTGTGATTGACAATCACGGCCAGAACAAAAAATCTCAACGGCAATTCACACTGATGTTAGTCGACGAGATCATAAAAAAATATAAACCGCTAAATCCTCGCAAAACCTGCTTTGCACGCTGCAAGTGGCGTTCTCAGCACAAAAAAAAAACAGCTCGCACAACATTCCAATGTGACACTTGTGGTAGGGCCGAAACACATAACCGCGTTGCGGCGCCGCGCCGCGAGAATCGGCAGTAGCGGCACTGCCGATTGTAGCGGCGCGGCACCGCAGCGTGGCGCTGGTTCCAGCGTTTTGATGTCATACTTGTTGACAATGATTTAGTTTGTTTCTATCACATTATCAATAAAAACGTATTTGTTTTACCTTACAGTCAAGCCCAACATTTCCAAAGCAGGAACAGGTTTCCTTCCTTTAATATTTTTTTAAGTATATATTTTGATAACCCGCGTAGTAGCTCTTCGAATGATGATATACTCATTCTAAACGAAACGATAAATTTATTTAATGCTTTGTATTTTCGAGAAAAGTACTCGCCATCGGGATTCATAGGAATGGAAAAAATGGAATTCGACCCGAACCGGGAAAACTAATCGCTATCGAAAACATGCCGAACATAATACGACGGTCAAACTGAAAGTTCTTAGAACTGGCCACTTATAAACAATATAATAAAAAAATAATTCTATAATTTGAAAATAGAACTCTTTGCCTATATTACTGAGTATATACTTCATTCATTTGTCATTTGTTTTACGATTTGGCGGCAAATTGAAAATTGTCTGTGTCACGTCAACATGAATTTAACACGAGAAAATTTTCGTGCAATGATTTTTTATGACTTTCGATGTCATTTAAGTCAACAAGAAAGTTATGATAGACTACGAATGGCCTTTCACGATGAAGCCCCATCTCGTGCGACTGTTTACAACTGGTTTAATGAGTTTAAACGTGGTCGCACTAATCTCACTGATGATTTACGTGATAACATCTGTGTTGTGCGGCGTATGATAGAGACTGACAAAAGAGTGACCTATCAGCAGATTCGGACAAGCTTAGGCATCGGTATGAGTCAAGTGCACAAAATCCTACACGAACATTTAGCGGTCAGGAAGCGATACAACATTCTCAAGTATTTTCTATGCGGTGCAGCCATCTTAATTTGTAAGTACATTTGTTTAACATCCGCGCAAAATGCCACCGGGAACAGTCGGAAATTAAGCAAAATTCGGAATATGTCGCCTTGCAAGTTTGGGCCTGTGTGTAATATTTGATTTAGCGAGACATTTTTATCCGTAAGGGCGCTAGCATCCAACACCACTTGTAATTTGGTAGTAACTTTATCGTTCCGTAAGACTCCGTGATGAGGAATAATATAGCCCGATGATGTCCTTGGTACTGGTACTATAATATCTTTCTGACAATACTCTCTAATTATTTCATCATAAGCGTTTTTAAGCTGAGTGGAAACTTTCATCCTTTTTTCAAGAGCCAAAAAACGTTTTTCCGCCGTAGACATAGAGTTCCCCAAATTAGTCACGTCGGATTTAAAAGGCAGGGCTACGGTATATCTCCCATTATTATCTCGAGTAGTGGTGGATGCATAATATTTCTCACATTCTTGTTCCTCTCGGCTTAGCCGGGAAGCGGAAGACGAAGGAACTTCTTTTAATTCCCAAAAGCGTTTAACTACTTCGTCTAACCGAGCCCCTGTGAAAGTGCAAAATGCCGCCGTACTACGTCGAGGCGTTGGTTTCAAGATTGGCGCATCTCCCATAAGAACAAATCCTAACGTCGTCTGAATTGCATCGGGACGCCCAGGGGGGCCCAATATGCGCTTAGGTAAGAAGTTTAGAAAACATTTGGGCTCCAATGAGCATATCAATTTTTCCCGGACAATCAAAAGTGTCATCTGCCAACGGAGCACCCCTAAGATACCTCAACATGGACTTGTCTATGGTAGCCGTAGGTAGCCTATGGGTAATTTCCTCTACGACTAAAGGCCTTACCTTGTAAGGCTTACTCCTATCGAACCGCGAAAACAACTCTAACTCCGTTACTCCTATTACAGGATTGGAGCTTCCTCCAAAGCCGTTTACCACCATCGGAGACCCGAGGTTTTGTGGTTTCAAAGCCAACCGTTCACAGCACGTTCTGGAGATGAAATGGTTCTGTGACCCATTATCGATGAGACACCTTACTGAATGGGCAGTACCCGACGCATCTAATACCCGTACTCGAGCGGTACCTAGCAAAACAGTAGTCAACCGACCTTCTGGCATTAAATCCTTCGGCAATGAGTCTTGTATCGAACATAACACAACGTCTCCATCAGTCCTTTCGTTTTCATACTCCATCTCTACGCCTGACTCTTCCTCTATGCTAGAAATCGGCAGCGAAGTACTAACGTGTGGTTTAGCGAAATGCAAAAGAGTGTGGTGACTCTTACCTGAACACGTGTTACAGCTACCTTTAATCTTGCATACGTTTGTTTTATGCTGACAACTCAAACATATGACGCAACCACTATTTAGTTTAACCATATTAAACCGCTCCTTTACCGATAAATTTAAGAATTCGGTACAGTGAGAGAAATTCACATGTTCTAGGTTACATAGCGGACACCCTGTATTGGACGTCATCAATGCTCGGATACCTCTTCCAGAAGCTGACGTGTTTTTAGGTACCGGGATTTTATTAAACGCGGATCCACCTTTAACGTTCAGACATGGAGTATGTTCTCCAGTTCTTGTTATAATTTTGACTTGTTCCTTAACAAATTTTACAAAATTTTCGTATTTTGGTATGGTCTGGTGCCGAACGGAGTTTTCGAATAGCCGGGCCGTTTCCACATCTACTCGCTTTAGGGCCAAATGCAGAAAAATGAAATCCAGCTTTGCCGGAATGTCTAATCTTTGAAATGCTGCGACTGAGACTGAAAATTTATCGATAAATCCAGTTAACCCATCCACGGTAGGATGCTGCAATTTCTTTACGTTTAACAAGTCATCAAGATAAGCTGTGGCCATGGATCTGATATCTTCAAATGTGGACGTTAGCGTCTCGTAAATGAGCGCATAGTTGTCCGCGGTAGGCGTGATACCCGCGACGCATTCTAACGCCCGGCCGGACAACTGCCCGCATAAATAGTACACTTTTTCTGAATTTGATATTTGCGGGTTGTCATGAACCATGCTATTAAAACATTCAATAAACATACGCCATGCTTTTGCATCGCCGCTGAACTTCGGTAACTCCACTGGCGGTAGTTTCATTTTAAGCGTAGAATTTTCGACTGGACCGGTTGATGTTTTGGTAGCCTTAGCAAGGAAGTTGACCTTTCGCTGTACCATTACAAACATACTTTCAAAACATTCGAAAGCTTTCATGTCCAGTTCCGTTTCTGGGTATAATTCCATTTTTATTAAACTAAGTTCGTCGAACTCATTATTAAACTCACTGCGCATTAAAGTCAAATTAGAAGTCGCGTCTAGAAAATGTTGCACTTCTTTACAGTCAGAAGGATTAAGTTTGGATGCCATTTCATGCAATCCTTGAATTCGAGCATAATAAGACTTAAGTCTAGCTTCGGCCAATTTAATTTTTAATTTTTTACGATTATCTTCCGACTTTGACATTTTGTTTCGTTGGGTTAAGCACTAATTACCACAAAATAAATTCTGCAATCCGTAACGTGATTTTAACTGTTTATAACTGTGGTATTTTACTGCTAAATATTCTTTATACTGTGACGTTTTTTACACTGTGACGATATTATTTATACTGTGGCGTTTGCACTGTATGTTCATTTATTAATAAAATGTTGTTTTACTGTTCGTAGCGGAAACTCTCCTAATTGAGCTACTGTTTATATAGCACAAACATTGAGCTACTGTTTATACGACACCAATATTGAGCTACTGTTTATATGGCACGAACATTGAGCTACTGTATAAATTAAGCGCGGCAAACCATCGAACATTGGTGCGCGCGGCGGCCGCGCTCTATGTAGACGGGACCGCCGCGCGCGGCGACGCGAACATTGCCGCGCTCGAACGTGCCGCGGGGCGATCCGCTCGCTGTCGGTTTTTTAGACCGCATCAAAGGAGCTTCAGTCGTTCGCTCGCGCGCAGTGGGGACGGTTGTAGTTTTGGTGATTTGGCTCGCGCGGCGAATACGTAAAAATGGACAACGAAAAGTGCCGTTTACTAATACAATTGTATAGCGCAAAAGAATTTTTGTGGAACAGCAAATCCTCCCAATACCACAATAAATCGTTGAGGTATGATGCGTGGGTAGAAATCAGTAAGAAAATGGATATACCTATTCCTGACTTGAAAAAAAAAATGACTACGCTTTTGGCGTCCTACAGAAGAGAAAAATCTAGAATAGCTAAAAGTTGTCGTACTGGTTCTGGTAAGTACCTATTTATTTTGCATTTACAACAAAAAATAAAACGCATTATTGTAATTACGTAAATAATTTTTATTTTTATTACAGCGACAAATGAAGTATACGTTTCGAAGTGGTTTGCGTTTGATGATTTTAATTTCATGAGGGATAAAGATCTACCCAATGAAACATTGGACACAATGTCTGAAAATGTGAGTACAAGTTTTAATATCTATTTTGCCAAGATATTGCACCATTGGTAACAAAGTGATGGGCTAGGTGTGAACGTATTTGTTGTGCAAAATTTCCCGCTCTTCTTGGGATATAGTTAAGAGGCAGTAGTGATGTAGGGGCAGTTTCATTTCTCCAAGTTCCAGGTATAATTTGCCCCTCGTTTCCTTCACTATCTATACATCCTTGCGGCGTGTACTGTGATCTTGTCAGAGTTCTTTTTCTCAAATAATTATGCAAATGTATTGTTGCTAAAACAATTTTAGTAGCAATCTTTGGTTGCAGTAACATAGGTTTGCGTAGAACTCTAAAAACTGAGCTCAGAATCCCGAATGCATTTTCCACACATCTACGTGCTCGAGATAACCTGTAATTAAAGATTCTTTCCTCAGAACCCCTTTCTAGATCTCCTGGAAATGGTTTCATAGTATATTCATTTAAAGCAAAAGCTTTGTCAGCTAGAATCACATACGGTACTTTGAAGGAATAGGGCACTTGAAGAATGGATGGAGGAGGAAGTCTCATAGATTTTTCTTCTAGTTTTTTGTATAAGTTTGTATTTTTGAAAATACCTCCATCAGATAGTCTACCTTGACAACCCACATTTACATACGTAAAACAATAGTCTGCATCGACTAAAGCTAGTAATACTAAACTAAAAAACTGTTTGTAGTTGAAAAATTCTGTGCCACTGTTTATAGGTGCTTGCAACACTACATGTTTGCCATCCAATGCACCTACTGCATGAGGAAAGTCCCATTTGTTTTCGAAATCGTGTGCTATCTGCAACCATTCTTCTTCTGAGTCCGGTACCTGCAACAATTAATTAAACATTCGTATTTTTTTTATAGTTGGCAACAGCACAAATAGCACAAAATAATGATACAGGACCAATTACACCTTCTGCTATGGAACAAGAAATAGAACCACCAAGTGACATTATGAACGCTCCAGATAATCTGAGAGTAAAGAAAAAGAAAAAGGTAAACGCTGAAGAAGATTCCCCTATGCTGAAAAAAGCATTTCAGGTTCTAACTGAATCCGCTGCATCATCTGCTGACCCATATTTTTCTTACGGCCAGCACATTGCTAATGAACTCCGTAAATATGATTCACGCACTTTAATTTACGTCAAGCAAGCGATTAACAATGTGATATTTGATGCTGACCTAGGAAAATATTCGAATTATGAGTATTGTACCCAAAATTATTCACAGTCACACTACACCTCAACGCCGTCTCCTCAGACTTCGACTCCGTCTTCTCAGATTCCAGACACTACTCCTACTGATGAACGTGAACCAACGCCATTGCCTATGGATGATTTTTTCCCCTAAATAATAATAAGAATTATATCAATAAATAAATATAATAATAAAAGAAAACTAGATATTTTATTTACTCACCTTTACCCAGTCTTTTAGTGCATCGCAAAGTGCATCACAAACTTCAGGAACAATTCTTGAAATTGACTGTTTTGATACTCGAAAAAGGTATTGCAGGCTAGTATACGAGTCTCCAGTTGCCAGAAATCTTAAAGTTATTGCTAATCTTTCAGTAACTGATATTGCCTCTCGAAATTGTGTGTTCATTTTCATAACACTTGGTTCTATTAATGATTTTATTAATTCGAACTCTGTAGTTGACACTCGCGTAAAATTTTTTATAGTGTTTGCAACGGCTTCATATCTTATGTCTTCCAGAAGTTTCGGGCCATATAGCGATCTATTTAGATATAATTTTTTCATCCACCAACGCCTTTTTCTTTTCTTTTTTTTACAAATAAGATGGTGAATCACAATGAAAGCGGCAGCCGCCCGACCACGCGCGTCCATACTCGCAGGTTTACAAGAGTGAACTGGTCTGTCTATCCGCCGCGGTTTGTTCGTGATGGATCGCCTGCCGCGCGCGCCTGCCACGTCCAACTAAATTTATATCTACATATTGGCTCGCGCGGCAAATGAACGTCAACTCTGGTCGAACATTGGCTCGCGCGGCTGCCGCGCTTAATTTATACGCACCTTTAATACGACACCAATATTCAGCTACTGTTTATATGGCACGAACATTGAGCTACTGTTTATACGACACCAATATTGAGCTACTGTTTATATGGCACGAACATTTAGCTACTGTTTATATGGCACAAATATTGAGCTACTGTTTATATGGCGCCAATAACCGAACTAAAAAACATTACTTCGGTATGCCTACTGTAATATTATTTTTACACTGGCCTCTTTTACGAATTGAGCTCCAACTTGATCGAGATGAAAATACGTATTGACACAAAGTATCGTTACGCGGTGCATATATTCCGTATTAATACGCGAGTGTCCTGCAATATTCCGCGCGAATTTCGGGGTCCAAGTCAGACCACACGACACGTGGTGATGCAAAATAGCCGCTATGCGCGAGCGGCGCACACGCTAGGTAAACCGAACGTCGGGCGGGGTTCACAACTACTGTAACTTACACGCCACATGGCGTGACCTATAACCCGCGCGGCACGCGAACCTAAACCACTAAAGTAGGCAGAAATCTATGTTCTGGAAGGTTAGAAACGCTACTAGCACTGACACTGGCACAGACGTTATATAGCTTAAATTAAGAACTTTTTATTATCACACACTCCGAACCCATCAACAAATCACGGCCATGTAAAATAGGTATGTAAGTACCTACTTAAACAGTTGTGCCTATAGTAGGCCTCCCCAACAAATATAAGTTAAATAGACACAATTACACGTAAATGCACATAATACATAGGTAAGACCGGTAGGTATTGTGTTCTGTAGATATAATCGGTAGGTAGGTAATGTATGTACGAAACTATCGTTCAGAGAACTGCAAATAGTTACAATATTATGTAATAGTGGACTGTAACAATGAATTTATAGGGCTAGAAACCGATAATCCGGCTCGAAGGACCAATTGTTTGAGCCGGGGCCGTTCGCCAATACTGCCAATGTACACAAATACGTCAACGGGTGCACCACTTACCCCAATACGGCTTTCCCGAGGATCCGAGGATATCCGGTGTCCAAATGCGCTCAGGCGCCCGATATGACGCCGGCGCCGATGGTCGATATCGCCGATATTTGGATGCGCGGGCGCGGCGACCGCGACGCGTGCGCACGTTACAAGGGTCGTTTCCGGACTAGTTGCGAAAGTGCCCCCGCGTCATGGGGTGAGCCGCGGGCGCGAGTCGCGGCGCGGACCAATCACACGGAAGGACCCGCGGCTCGACCAATAAAGGGGCTCTTCTCGATCGCATGTTTCCGCGAGTCTCGATCGGGTTTTTGCCGTTTTAGGCGTGGCACTACGCCGCGTTGTATTGCATACTTTTTGCCATATTATGGCGCAAACAGCCGTAACACCTAAAATTGATTGGGTAGAAATAAGTGAGTTTTTGCATTTTGTAGAATGTGTCAAAATGAGTCCATGATAGATAAAAACGTATTTAGTGATTTTTTGCAGTTAACGAGTTCTTGCAATAAGCCGACGATTTGTAGTATTTCCGTTGCTAAGATCGCAGAATAGAAATGCAGAGAACTCAGCAAGTAAACTTAGTAAACAACAGCCGTCGCCAAGTCGCCATATTTAACGTTTTAACGTCGCGAAATCAGTGTTACCATGTCCTGAAAATATTTATCCCTAAACCTAAGTTAAAAACCCCTAAATTTTATTCAATATGATACACTTTTAGTAAATCACAACAAATAGTTTACGCTTCATGTTTTTGTATCTTGCTTCATCATTGATATGCCTATTCCAAAATATGCTATGATAATAGCCGTTAGAAAGTTATTTTCCCGTTCTCAACGTAATCAAATCCTATGACGTATCACGGGAAATCCGTTAAGTTGGCAACACTGCTAAGAGCATTAGTCTGTAAACTACATAAAAATAAGGTTTAAAGTCGAATGACCGAGTGGGGAGGACGGCGTGACGGTCTTCTATCTCTATTTCTTGTGAACACAAGAAAGAGATGCACGCTGTCTTACATTCGGTCTCCAGGCCCGCGATAAAAGCTATGCAATAGCTTAAAAAGGTGTTTCATTGCAATAGCCCCGGTTTCTCTTAGTACTGTTTTGCTTAAACACTATGATCTATTATTACATTTACCCCAAAATCCCGGGTAAATGTAATAATGATTCAAGTATTTTTTAATATATTAAAAAGCATTATTAAATTTTAATTTAAAATTTTGATCTTTTATAATAAGAAAGTCTGTTAAATACAGATTGTTCTGCAGCAGTAGTTTTTAACCAAGAGCTAATAGCTAATTATTGGTCGATTTTTGAACATTTAATCTAAATTATGGCACTTACATTTGCCCCACTTTACCCTACTTTATTTTTTTTTAAGAAAAAAAAAACAAGCAAAGCATGTGTGACTAATATGTATAGAATTTGTAGTAAAAGTGTATCAAAAGTTTAATCCGTTCCAGATGATGGGAAATAATTTCCCACTTAATTATATTTTACTTTCACATACTGGATAATGGGAAATAATTTCCCACCGAAAATCCCCCATTTCCCCCCTTTTCATTAAAATAAGGAGTTTTTTTTCGAAATCTACAAAACCATCTTACCTAAAAACCGTGACAAGTTTTCAATTTTATTGAAAAAAAAATCCATTTGATTAAGGGTAAGCAAAGAAGGCTTGCTACCCTCTGGCGTCAAGCATAACCATTACAAATATAAGTGCCAAAGTAAACCTTCAAGATCTCTTGGATAGTACGGCTTGTCGAATTTTAAAGATAGATTCAGTATCGAAAAACTTCACTAAGGTCCTAAGCAGTTTAGCAAATGGGGTTGCGATGGATCTTCGGGACAAAGCGATTATAAACAAGTTTTACCTCAAGAAAATGAACAAATATCGAACGATAATATGTTAATAGTTTGACTTGTACCATTGAGGCTAGTGGACAAAGAAACTAAAGCAATTTATATGACAAAACCCAACATGTTCTTCTGTTAGATATTGCAGACCAATCTATCTGGAATTATCGCAAGAAACTGTCTTAAGTAAACTCAAAGCCAAAATTAATGAGGTAACTCCAACGCTTACAACAACCAAGTGTAATGATATTCTAGAAATAAGATATGAGCTGTTTATGACTACGATTGAAGGGAAAGTTGCTCAAGTTTTAACGCAGACTCCCTCGATTGCTTCATGCACTGTTTGTGGAGCAACTCCTAGCCAGATGATCTAACAAAAGTAGCTGCAAAAGTTGATAATGAAGATGCATATATAAATACGGACTGTCCACCTGCGTGGATAATATGTATGGAAATGTCTGCATATTTCTTAAAACCTAGGATTTGAAACGTGGATTGCATCAACTCCGGAGAAGAAAAAAAATGAAAGTAGATAAAAAGAAACACATTCAAACTCGATTCCGGGAATTGAAATGTGTAAACACAATGATAAACTGCGTCAGAGCGCAGGAAACAGCAATAATGCAAACAGCGAGGAGATATTTCCAAAACTATCAATGCTCTGCAGAAATCACGAGTATCAATGAAGAGTTTAATCAAGCGATTATGCATTATGCGTCATTCTGCAAACCATGTCATCAGAACTTTCTAAAGACGCAATAAAATTTGGTGAATATACACTGGGGACTGCACAGTAGTATGTTAGTAAATATAGCTGGTACTATATGCCATCTACAGTCCACAAAATTCTTATACATGGTGCCAAAATAATCGACCATTTTGCACATAGATCAATTATCGGAAGATGCTCAAGAAGCTCGAAATAAAGACTATAAATAAATATTGGTGGACAATTCACACACAACGCCATCTGACTCCAAACTAAGCAATGCTTGTACTATGGCACCCAGATAGCTGATGTAATACTTATATAGTTTTAAATACATACTTATTATCATAGCTGGGCATTAACTCGTTAAATGTAAGTTTTTTATGTTTTAGGATCACCCCTTCTCCCCTTGGACCCCGCACTGTACGGACGTGTATTAAGTTAAATTTCTACCAGTTTTAATTCAAAAAGTAATAAAATATCTCCTACAAAATATTGTCAAAAGTACTAGGACGCCATACGCTTCGAAGAGGTGAATCTTACCTATCGTTGTGTGCTATCTGTGAGAGGCTACCTGCGCAGGCGAGGTAGACGGCCGGACCTTTCACCGCTGTAGACTGCTACGAAGCGAGCTACGCTACGAGGGATCGACTACGGAACAATTCTACTACACTCCGCCGCCGCGACGAACACTGCGCTACGCAGCCTCAATCATCGTAAGATATTGTTATCTATCTTTAACTTTTAAACGAATACTGTAAATTAATAATGTCGCTTAAACGCACCCCACCGGCACAGCGCGCCGTCATCGCTACCGCCTCTCCGTCTGTGACATCATTGGCACACTGTAAATCGGATTCTAATCTCAATGTGACACCAGCAATCTATACTGCCATGTCAATTGAACATACTGTAAGTGAGCCAAACATTGGAAGAAAACGAAAACATAGTGAGACCTTGAGTAAAATGGAAATCATGGACATGTTTTCTGCATTGCAAGAACAGCAAGATATGAAATTTGCAGCCCTAATGGGTAAGGTACAAGGCGGTATTGATAGCCATACTGAGCAAAATAATAGTATTTTGAGTTCTCTGGATTTTTTGGCTAAGAAGTATGATGAAATGGCGCTGAGAATTACCACGCTTGAACAAGAAAAATCTTCTACACACAAATATATTGCAGCACTAGAAAACCGGTTAGAAGCAATGAATCGCTACATCCGCAGCACTAATATTGAATTGCGTAATGTACCTAAAAAGAACCGGGAAACAAAGGAAGATCTCATGAACTTGGCTCAAAAGATGGGTGAAGCCCTCAAAGTTCCGCTCCAACCTGTGCAAATACGAGATGTGTATCGTATAAATACTAAAGACGAGAAATCACCTATAGTGCTTGAATTAAATACAGTAAGCGTACGGGACAGGATCATATCATCCGTTAGAACTTATAACCGATCTTACCCTACAAGTAAATTCAACACGAGTAGCCTGAAGATGGATGGGCCGAACATACCTGTTTATATTTCGGAGAGCTTAACTGTATATACAAAGAAACTCTTATATTTGGCCAGGGAGTTTGCAAAGCGTAACAACTATAAATATTGCTGGACGACGCGTGGCAAAATATACCTGCGGCGAACAGATGGAGCGCCGCAAGTAAAAATAAATTGTGAGGAAGATATAGAGAAATTGGAAACCAAGTGACTATTTAGTGTTAAGGAAATAATTTTAGCATGTTTTAGCATAGTTTTGTCTTTTATATTATTAGCACACTACAAACCTAAACTCTATAAGACTAGAAATATTCGTATGTTTATAATTGTGTACTGTTTTAGCCTTTATTTTATGTATAAACAAATATATTTTACATCTACCGTATATAATGCAAGAACACTCAGCAACTTTTTCGTGCCACTCACAAACAATAAATTATCAGCTTTTAAATATTATAACTACTACAAACAAATATCTTTAGAAACTCGTGTCATAATTTATGCTTATTATAGCAAATTATGTACCTTTGTAAGCAAAATTATAATCACTTTAATCTACTCAAATAATTATACGTATAGAACCAATTCACACAATGTTACTGTTTTAAATATTTATAATGGATAATAAAATTAATAATTTTATCATTACTGAAGAAGTTGACGCTTTAGACAAAATTGAATGCCTCTCTATTTCAAATCCACGAGACTGCATAAAAATTTTGAATACCGACTTTAAAAATACTAACTCTCTCTGCATAATGACTATGAACATTCGTAGTATATACTGTAATTTTGATTATTTTCTAGCTTATGTAGCTAGTTTAGACATATTGATTGATGTTTTTGTTCTGTCTGAATGTTGGACCAATATTTTAAAACCCCCACCGTTAATTGATAATTATAACATGTACTGGACTAAAAAGACACTCAACCAAAACGACGGCGTTGTCGTCTATGTCAGACATAATCTAGAAGTGACGGTGTCCGAACCAGAGTTTAGTGATGGAAATTGTCTTTTAGTCGAGATTGTACCAGAATATACTCTTGTATGTACATATCGTCCGCCATGCTACAATAACCTGAGACCATACTTGGAATCTCTCGATAATGTCTTAGGTAGCATCTCTACAAAAAACATAATACTAGCAGGTGACATTAATTTGGATATAATGGAAGGACATGAGAGTAGTAATTCTGATTATTATTTAAATATGCTAGCGTTACACGGACTTAGATCTGGTATAAACAGACCTACTAGGTATAAAACATGCTTGGATCATGTTATGGTTAAAAGTTCCAGCGCATTTAAAACGCTAGTTTTTGAAGAACGAGTAACAGACCACCATCCTGTGTTAATTTATCTGGATAACGCTAAAATAAAAACAAATAAAATTAAAACCAAATTAACTACCGTAAATTATGAAGCAATAGAAGTTTGTTTAAAGAAACAATCCTGGAAAGACCTGTTTATAATTAAAGACAATGTGAATACGGCGGCAGAATTATTTACGAACAAATTGGTAGCATTAATTAACGAAAATACACAAGAAAAATATTTAAGAAAGAAAAACATACCTCTGAAGCCCTGGATTACGAGAGGAGTAGTGAATTGTATTAGGAAAAGAGACAAACTACGTAAGAAAACTAAACAGGCACCTGATGATGAAAATATGAGAGAAAAATACATCAAATACAGAAACGTCTGTAATAAGATTATAAAGAATTTGAAAAAGGAATACTACAGTCACAAATTAAACATAAATAAAGGTAATTTAAAAGAAACCTGGAATACTATTAAAGAAATTTGTAATATTAAGCAAACTAAAACAACACCAAGTGATTTACTCAGCATATGTAGTAGTCCTACAGAATCGCTGAACAAAGTAAATTCGTATTTCGCCTCAGTTGGTAAGCAGCTTGCTGACGCAACTTTATTCAAAGTGAACACTAATGAAGCTGAACTGGCAAAAATGATAAACACACTTGATACACCACTTTCTTCGATGACTCTGTTTCCTACGGATCTATTTGAAGTTAGAAATGTTACTATGAGCCTAAAAACACATAGCGCCCCAGGTTGGGACAAAATAACACCAAACATAGTTAAAAAATATATAAACTTTCTAGCTGTTCCTATAGCCTATATATGTAATTTAAGTTTTGAAACGGGCGTTTTCCCAACTATTTTTAAAAAGGCTGTAGTATGTCCTATCTTTAAAGCCGGTGACAAAAAAAGTCCTTCAAACTATAGACCAATATCTCTGCTCTCAACACTTTCAAAAATTTTGGAAAAATTAGTCAAAAAAAGATTAACTTCCTATTTAGAAAAGAACAATTTGCTAAGTAACAATCAATACGGGTTTAGAGAAGGACTATCAACAGAAGATGCCGTGCTAAATTTAACTAGTAAAATTGCAAGTTACTTGGATTCGGGAAATAAATGTATTGGTGTATATTTAGATTTGCAAAAGGCATTCGACACGGTGTCTATACCAATTCTTTTGGCAAAGTTAGAAAACATTGGAATTAGAGGAATAGCTTTGGCTTGGTTCACTGAATATTTAGTAGGTAGAACTCAGCGAATAAGAGTTGATGGGCATGAGAGTGATAGCGCAGGATGTACCTACGGAGTTCCACAAGGGAGTACGTTAGGGCCTGTGCTCTTCTTGATTTACATTAATGGGTTATGTAACGTATCCCTAAATGGACTTGATTTGCTAATGTTCGCTGATGATACCGTGCTGCTGCTTCACGAGAAAACCTGGGCAAAGGTGATTAATCTGACAGAAGATAGTCTTGCGATTGTAACAAAGTGGCTGGAAGATAACTTGTTGTCGTTGAATGCCGAAAAAACTAAGTACATGTGCTATAGTATGAACGCTCGTGGCAGTTGTAGTTCCAGTGTTGGAGTGAAGCTTCATACTTTTCCTTGTAATCGAGGGCCACGACCGACACACTGTACTTGCACTGAGCTTTTGAGAGTTGAGTCGATTAAATACATACATATAGATGACAAGCTTAGCTGGAGCACCCAATTGAAAACTTTAAAGCCCAGAATCAGAAAACTCATCTATATTTTCAAAACCCTTCGAACAGTGACACAACCTCAATTGCTTATACAAACCTACAGAGCTCTGTGTGAATGCATTATTAGATACTGTATATGTGCTTGGGGTACGGCGGCTAAGACACATATGATAGCAGTGGAGCGCGCACAACGTGCTATTCTGAAGGTGCTTCTACAGTTGCCATTTAGACACCCAACAGCTGAAGTATACGAACAGGCTAATGTGCTCAGTGTAAGAAAGATATTTGTGTATGAATGCTTGAGGCGCTACCATAAAAAAATCGTACCGTATCTGTCCACTAAGAAAAACAAGAGAGTCGAGTTGATTCCTATACCGCCTACGAAAACAAGATTTGCGCAGAAAAGATTCAGTACCATCGCCCCTCTTCTGTACACCAAACTAAATAAGGAATGTAATGCAAAAAACTGTAACAATAACAAAATAAAGAAAATTATAACTTGTTGGTTGCAATGCTTTGACTATCAGGGTATTGAGGATTTATTAGATAACCTATACACAGGACGACAAAAAGGAAAAAGAAGTGATAAGAATTAATTGCTGTTTTTTTTTTTTTTTTGCATTTTATATTTAGTTTTATGTTCTAACATAATTATTCCAGATTTCAGTAAAAACAATTTTGTGGCGTTGAGTGTGCATTTGTATAAATATTATTTAATTATTCTGATGTGATATATATTTGTTGAGTTCTGAATTCTAAGATTTATTGTTTTTATTAAGTATGTTTATTTCATTGTATGGGTATATTTATTTACATGTTTTTTTTTTGTTTTTGTGTTTGTAAATTTAAACAAGATATTTTAATTAATATATTTCGCAATTGTTGATACTTGAGAGAAGCCATTGGCACCCGATGCACAGTCTATGACTAGTTCGGGAGCTGATGGGTCACATATTTTTAAAACAAATTGTAAATTGTGTCGAAATAAATTTTATTTTATTTATTTTATTTTATTTATTTTATAGGATCGTTATCCATCTCCGGAAGTGCCAGCAAATATTCCGGAGCATCGTGGAAATTTGTCGGAAAGGGTCTTTGGCTTGTATTTTTTGTTTAATCATTTCTCTTCAAACCAGATCATAGTAATGTTTACATATCAGAAAAACCCTGGTTGGCGGTAGAATAATTTTGCCAAAGATACTTACTAAGGTCTTCAGGTGGACTAAGCAAGGGATCCTATTATTACCATGTTTTGTTTGCTTTATAATTTTGTATGTGTACAAAATATTCAAATCTTATGGTCTACTTACGAATGCTACTGCTTTTAATCTAGTGTCAAAGTTTATTGCATTGGTGACATTGGTGTAATTTTATATGAATGTTTTTTTGTTACAGGATAGCGATCTTTCATCGCCGGAGGCTCCGCCTTATTCGCCTTTGACGTCTCCTGAGCGGCGGGAGCAGTCGCCGGAAATGGTAGTATATTTTTCACTTGTGTT
The DNA here is from genome assembly GCA_963693475.1 of Ectropis crepuscularia. NCBI lineage: Eukaryota > Metazoa > Arthropoda > Insecta > Lepidoptera > Geometridae > Ectropis > Ectropis crepuscularia. The sequence goes on along the minus strand of OY856368.1, from coordinate 11,005,124 downwards.
AGATATCGACATTGCTGTATTTATTGTTATTGGGTTTATGTGGGTCTAAATACACAATTTTAAATGTTTCAGGAACCACGAGCGACAGCGAACGGTGTCGACAGGTCCCGGTCGCGGTCGCGGTCGCCAATTCATTTTTACGCGTCGGAATCGTAAGTTTAATATCTGCCAACTTGTTTATAAATAAAAGTAAAGAAGTCTCAAACGGTTCTTTTCGTTTATTATTTCATGTTATAATGCATATTACAAATCGGAATGATTATCTTTTGTTGATTGGAAAAAAATAGTTGGGATGGAAAATGGTTTAACTGATTTGGCTGAAAACAAAAATTGGTATTTGAAGTCCCGGAAAAATACATTAGGTACATATGTTTCAAAATCACCTATTTTTATCATTACTCGCGTGGATGAATTCGTGAATAGAATTATTGTATATTATAATATTTATATTATTATATAATAAACCATTATTGAATATAACTAATAAATGCATTGTTTTTACAGTGCTAACGTGCACACCAATGGAGAGCGCGTGGAGGAGTTTTTGGCTCCGGATACCCACGCGTTGTTTGTATCCCAAAGGCAAGAGATGGATAGGGATACACGCAACAGATGCGTGCGAAGAGGCGGACGAAGGGGCGCCAGAGGTGTCCGAGGGCAGCGTGGACGTGGGCGCGGGAATCCGAACCGGGGCCGTACGAGGGCACTTCAGTGAGAAGTGGGACACCCACTGACCGAGATATGGATGGACGATCAGGACGTCCTTCCTGAATTAGTAAGTTTGGCGATGGATGTATTGAGGAGCCGCCAAAGGAGAATGGAAGATGCTAGAGACGATGACGATGAAAGAGTGAATGAGAGAGATAGTGAGAGCGAGAATGATGACGAATTTCACGACGCCCTTGATTTGGAATGGAATACGATGGAATCGTTTCTCCCTCGAGAAGAAAATTTTAGGCCCGAGCGTACAGGTTCGGTTCAAGCCTTCGATTCGGCGGCATATAACGCTTTTCGTGCCTATTGGGATGATGACATCCTAAGTCATATTGTAGACGAAACGAACCTTTACGCTTCTAAAATTTCTTCCATCGCTTTTCAATCTTCCTGGTACCCAACCAACACTTAGAGACAAAAAACTAGGAAATGCCGGGTATAACAGTGCCAACATTATCAACATCGACACCGACGACGACGACGACTTCGAAGAAACGACCTCTGCAACTACAACGCCAGCCGTCGATCAAGCAGCAGCGCGCAGAGAAACTGTCAAGAAGGCGAGACAAGCGGCCAAGGAGATGGTGGGAACGAATTGGATTGCTCAGTGGGGCAAAAACAATATAACTATGGCTGACATAAATCTAGTCCTTGGGAAGTCGTCGCTCGTCATAGCACAAAACGAACGCATTACGACATCATTTACATTAGCACCGCAAAAAAGTTGAAGCACAATAGTAAACTTGGAAAAGCTATAAGATGCGAAGAGCATAAATGTTCTCAAATTGCATGTGTTCAGTGCTTGCTTGAGTACATTATTACAGGCCCTGATCGTGACACATTACGACAAATTCTCACCTCCGATGATAAAAAAGTGGCACAGTGCGTCTCTCATTCACTGGGACTTACTACTAAACAAAACAAAGGCGCCAAAGGGCGAGATCATCTACTTCAGCAACAAGGCTCAAAACGAATGCAAGTTTCACGACGACTGGATCTCGGCGCTGCTCCACCCGGTGAAGACGTATATACAGATGCCAACCATATTGTCCAACAGTACAATCAGCGCGCAATGCAACACAATGACTCTGGAGGTGAATCGGATGGAATTTGCAAGCATGGACAACAACAACATTCATTTAGACGTGCTCAAGTTAAGCGAGAATATCAAATGCTTGTGCTGCAACTATGTAAAAATCAAGCTTTTACTGAAGGAGAAGCTGTCCGATACCTTTGTAACTCACCTGAAGGGATTGATATTCAATTCCTCCGCCATTTCAGAGACAGACTTAAGATCGCTGTATCAATTTCCAAAACATTAGTATTCCAGGAAACAGCAAAACAATGAATGGAGAGAAGTAAACAAAATTCAACTCGACCGAAACCCAAAAGCCAACGACGACACCATACGGCCCAACTCACACTGACGCAGAGTCGAAGCGACGCGTCGCGTCATATTTTTCCGCCTAAAGCATATTCATCTTTATTGTTCTACTATCTAGGTACAAATTTGTGCTATGTAAATATGGCAACGCGCGTCGAAGCGCGTTGACGCGCGCATTCGCGCTTCGACGCTCAGCTGGAGTCGAATGGATTCGCGAGTCGCCGCGCGTACTCAGGCGCAGTGACGTGTCAGACGCCGACCACAACGGACAAACGACAGTGCTGAACTACGACGACAAAGATGAAAAATTTATTTATTTAGTACAGAAATATGATTATAGGTTTTCGCCTTGACGTTAAACAGACAGTGATAAAAATTGGAGGAAAAATGCCTGGCAAAAAGTAAGCGGTGAAATGAAAATTTCTGGTAAGCACTATACATATTTATTATTTACATTTAGCCGCTTGATTGCTCCGCGAAGTACCTAAACATCTGCTCGATTGTTTACCGATTACGTCACCCACCACGTGTTCGCCGCATGCCGCGTCGTCGAACATAAACATTTTTTATGTCTTGTTATGCCAAGTGGGTGTGCTCAAGTGTTGTTTTTGTTAAAGCTTATGAATAGGGCTATCATGTTCCGTTAAAATTGTTTACATTAGACGTTCCTATGTTTTTTTGTTAAGTATAAAAGTCGTCCGTTGTTAAAAATGACCATATTGCAACTTTAAATGGTTTTATTTTTAAAAGTAAATAGATAACGTATATATTTTATGATTTAAAAAAATCTAGGGGTTCAATCTACGTACAAATAAATAAGAAAACGATATTCAGTAGTACAAAAATATTAATTTACAAGTACTTTACGTTGTGTTAAAAACAAAATAATAATATGAATTTTTTCATACAAATATATAATTTTTTTCTAGCTATATTTTTAAACGTAGAATAAAAATATTGTTATATTGTAAAAGCTAGGTTTGTATTGTAACTTATATGTATAAATCGTATCAATAACTATAACAATTACGGAAAAATATGGAATTAATTACTGTAACGACCTTTTCGCCAAACGAACGACCAGCATTGAAAAATGTACCAATATTTGAAATATACGCACTTTCAGATGAAATCAATTAAAACACACGATAATAGGATTAATAACAAATAAAATAAACACATAATACTGACTTTGACATTGATTGCTCAAAGGGACCATGGTCCCTTTGAGCAATCAAGACTAACGCCCAACTCGTCCTTCAACTTCGCATCACTACAACATTCGAATACCTGTTTCATGGATGAATGCAAGCTTACAGACAATCAGTTCGAGTGGTGGATCTCTTCCATCAGTCGGATCGTTACTTTGGACGACTTTTGCTGACTTTCTGGACACCGATTGTTTATGGCGAGCTAGGGCTTCTGGGGCAGTACCCTCGGGCTCGGAACCCGTGCCGTCAACAAGTTCCGGGCTTACCAGGACGCAAGCTGAATCCGGACCCTCTGCTGAACGACATTTATACACGAACGAATTCGTCGATATGTGGAATTTAGCTAAGGTCATTCGATGCTTGGGAACCAGTGAGCAGTGTGTGACATTTGCTGAAGACAAGAACATGATAGCTAGTGTAAAACTGTGACGCACGCATCGTAAACCCATGCATTTTGCTAAGTCTAGCAATAAAAAATTTGGTTATTGGGCGTGCACTAAAAGTCAATGCAGGCAAAAATCAAAAGTATCCAGAACCAACGTTATGTTTTTTGAAAACATTCAGATACAATTGGTGCATGTTTATTATTTAATTTATGCTTTCGCCTATACATGGAGCTACAATATGACTATAAATAAAGATCCCTATAAAACAGATAATAGACAATGCCTTAGCCGAACCATCATCGGCGACTGGTTTAATCACTGTCGAGAATCTGTAGTAATTTACAAATTAGAATAAAATAATGGAAAGATTGGAGGCCCTGGAAAAATCGATCAGATAGACCAAAGTTTGGAAAGAGGAAATATAATAAAGGTAATTATTTAAGCGTTGTTATTTATACGACCGCATAAATAATAACGCTCCAGAAACTACACAAATTGCTAATTGTGATGTTGTACAGTCATACATATATCTGGGGGCCTTGATAACTGGCAACGGTGGATGTGTCGACGAGGTCAAGTCGACGAGGCGTATGGCAATTTCTAGGTCTGCGATGGACAGGTTGAGGAAAATATGGAGGAATCGCAACATATATAGAGCCACAAAAATCCGGCTAGTTCGAGCACTTGTATTCCCCATATTTTTGTATGCCGCGGAAACGTGGACCTTGCGGGAAACGGAGAAGAAGAAAATAGACGCCCTAGAGATGTGGTGCTGGAGGAAAATGCTCGGAGTCTCGTGGACTGAATTCCGTACCAATGAGTCTATACTTCGAGAACTCGGCATCAGGCAGCGTTTGTCATCTATGGTGCCATCTCGTATTCTCACCTTTTTTGGGCACGTATGCCGCCGAGGAGAGGTGGCTATTGAGCGACTTGTGGTCCAGGGAAAGGTTGAGGGTACCAGACCACGAGGGAGATCGCCTATGAGGTGGATTGACCAGATAAAAGCGGTGGTAAATAGTTCATCATCAGTACATGAATGCACAAGAAAGGCGGCCATCAGAGAGGAGTGGCGACGTGTTGTAAAGCTTGCCACTAACACCTGAAGTGATGACCACGACCACTCTGTCAAGAGTGATACCGACCAAGAAGAAGAAGAAGAATTATTTAAGATTTCACTAGGTTAAGGTTATTTTTTTACCACCCCGAAAATGTTTGATTGAGTAGAAACTAATACATTGTTTTGTTATTGTTGCAGAACGCCATATTGAGGGCCATTGGGTTCTAGGTATGATTGAAGATGGGTCCGAAGATCTGAGGTTAGAGGTTTGTCCAGAAAAATGCCGTTCGGCTGAGGTGTTGGTGCCTTTAATCCAAAGAAATATAGAAAAAGGCACCATTATACACACAGATTATTGGAAGGCCCATGAGGCCTAGCTGACCATGGATATACTAAAAAAAAAGTTAAACCATTCGGACCCAGAGAACCCATTTGTGGTTCCAAATGGGGTCCATACCCAAAGGATATAACCTCAATGGAGAGCACTTAAACGATTTTTAAAAACAGATAATTACAACAACCCAGGCGATTTTAGTGATGCTATAGTTGAGTATTTGTGGAGGCGAGATGTCTTTAAGCAAAAAAAAGATGCTTTTGTAGAGAAGCTCAGAAACAATTACACTGTTAAATAATTTGTTGATGTCTAAATACGAACATATTTCTTGGTTATAGAGAATGGATATGGCGTTATAACGAGTAAATATACCAATAGGTTTTGTTTCCTCAAAACCTTTCTGCATTTAACCAAAACATTTGTGGCAACAAACCAAAAAATTGCGATATCAATATTTTAATTTTATCGTAGCATCGAGCCATCACTCACATCACACATCGCCTTAACGGATACGCCATTTTAGATTTTACCGCATAGATTAGATTTTTCATCCATCAAAGGACAAGAGGTTTACGTATGTTCGGTATTCATTTTGTAACAAAAGATTCTTATGATGGAAAGGAAAAGTTAAAAAAGAATAGGCATGTCATTAATTTCCATTTAAGTCCTAATAAAAAACTGTTCCTCTTAAAGATGGCTATCGAAGCAAATATCGCCTCGATGTTCGGAGAAGAGGAGTTACAACAATACCGGCTTGAAAGGCAGCTAGCTGGCAGAAGCTAGGACCGGGCGGGGAGATGGACGACGAGCTGTCAGCACCTGGTCAAATGCCACTTTATTTGGATCAGAAATTTCTGATCCCGATTCTTTGGACAGGTAAAATCAATATATTTATTATTTTCGGGACCTATCGTATTTTATACAAAAAGTAAGTTTCTTGTAATATTTAAGAGAGTTTGAAGACAATGTTTACAGATCAAGCGACTCTGGTTCGTCGCCAAACCAAAGTTTCTCCACGACAATGGCTGAAGCGGCTCCAACAGAAGGCTGGACCGAAGAAAATATATTTCCGGCGAGTTTCCCGTTCACGGGCCAGCCGGGAATTTTAGTTGAAAATACTGCTGGCATGACGGCTCTGGAGTATTTCAAGTTATTTTTCAGTTTACAGTTCGTAACTCAATTGGCAACATATACCAACCGTCATGCCAGCGAAATATTGGCGAAAGGTTATGAGCCCAAAAGCCGACTAAAGAGACGGAAGGACACGACGGCAGACGAAATGTACAAGTTTTTGGGGGTGTTATTTTTTATGGGGTCTGTTCGTGTCAATCGAATAAATGATTATTGGACCAAATCACATTTTACCACCAAAATTTAACGCAGTATATGCGCAGAAACAGCTTTTTGTTGATACTGAGAATGCTATACGTAAAAAAACACAATAATTTAAACAGAATTTACGAAAAGGTGGACGAGTTAATAGAATATTTTAATGCAACTATGAAACGAATTGAATATCCCGAGAAGGAGCTAACCATAGATGAGTTCATGGTATTATTTAGCGGACGACATGTTTTTGAAATTGATGGCATGTTTATACAACGGCGAAATCAGATTCGTCTTTCATCACCGATATTTGTTTCGACTAAGGAGTCGAAACAAATATCGACTTATCGGAAATATCACCATCTCCCAATATCTTGCAATTTCATCAACAGAATACGAGTAGGCCCGGGTCTTCTTTTACTTCCTATTCTGAACCTACGTCGTTACATAGATCATATTTTTATGATTCAAACCATGATTTCAAAACGGCTCAATCTGAACCAATAATTAACAACACAACTAACATCACGCAATATCCCTCCGTAATACATATACCTGAGCATTCCAATACAAATACAACTAGAATCAGAATTTTGTCTAATCAATTTTTTTTGCCTTCTCCTCCCCCTCCCCCTACTCAAACTTTTCCCTTTTCCCAATCTCAATATGAGTGAAATTTAATTGCCGAAGCATATGAGAATGCTTGATTTTTAAAATTTTACCTTACCTTGATTTCATTCCTTAGTACATGAACCAGGGCTTTACATACTTCAGGTACGATTTCTGATATACTACTCTGTGTAAAAAGTATCGGGAATATGTCAATAAAAATACCTGTGTAAAAGAGGTTGTGAACCACCCGTCCGACGTGCCTGGCAACACGGGTGGCGCGTCGGTAGAAAAATCGTCTACGGTAATTTTAAGCCGCGGGTGTCGCATCGAGCCGACTGGCTCGATCGCAGCGCCGGCGGTTTGACTTGTTCCGTTTCGCCGCGAGGCTTGCCGAGGACGGACGTGCGCCGAGGAGGTCGCGGGACGCGCCGCCACGTGGCTGTTGTAGCCTAATATTTAACGGGTGTGTTATTTAGTATAAGGTACGTGAATAAACCGATTTAGATCAAACGGTGTTTTCCATAATCCCCACGTGCCCCCTAGCTGGCGCACGAACGCAACATAATACACGATATCAATAAGTTACAATAGGTAAACATGAACCCCCCAACAAGACCAATGAAGCTGATGTAGAATTTGTGAAAAAACATATTGAATCTTTCCCTGTCATGGAACCCCACTACATAAGGAAATCTTCTAAGCGTTTGTACCTGGAAGCATCGTTATCTATCACGATAATGCACCAGCTGTACATCACAAAGTGTAATGAAGAGAACATGACCCCGGTGTCGGAAATAACTTACAGGAGAATATTTTGCAATGACTACAATTTTAGCTTTTTTGTCCCGAAGAAGGATCAATGTTTAACATGCTCTAACTACATCAAAGGTAATGATGATGAAAAAGCAAGAATGAAAACCGAATATGAGGAACATTTGGCCAGAAAGAAGATGTGTGTTTTGGAAAAAGAGAAGGACAAAGAAAGGGCAGCTAGTAACAAAGACTTTTGCTGTGTTACATTCGACTTGCAGGCTGTATTACAGATACCCTCTGGATTAGTGGGACAGCTATACTATTGTAGAAAGCTGTGCGTTTACAATCTGTGCATCTACGAAGCTGCACTGCCAAACGATGCTTATTGCTTTGCTTGGTCCGAAGTGAATGGGAAAAGAGGGAATTCAGAAATAGGGAGTATTTTATATCACTACCTATCTACGTGTGTGCCTTCCAATGTGACAGAAGTATGCCTGTATTCAGACACGTGCGGGGGACAAAACAGGAACCAATATGTGGCTACAGTGCTACTATGGTCGGTTCAGAAGATTCCTAACATAGCAAAAATCGAACACAAGTTTCTTGAATCAGGACACAGCTATATGGAAGTCGATAGTATGCATAGCAGCATTGAGTCAGCAAAGAAAAACTGTGAGATTTACTGCATGCCTGATTACATGTCAATTTTTAGAGCTAGTTCAAAGAAAACAGTTACTGTTGATGGTAAGTCTTTCAACAAAACACCATACAAAACTAAAGAGTTTAAATTCAACGAATTTTATGACATAAAAAAACTTGCAAATGATACAATTTTCAATCGTTCTAAAGACTGTAATGGAAATAAAGTGAATTGAATTGGCTGAAAATTAAGAGAATGCAGTATCTTAAGGGAGAAACTTCTAAGATCTATTTTAACTACGACATGTCTGACGATCTACTGTACATGGATGTTCAAGGAGATAATTTAAAGAAAATTAATACTAGAGGAAAAACACGCGATAGTGCACCAATTCAATCAATTCAATTGAAACAACTTTATGTGAAAGCTCTGCCGATTAGCGAAGCCAAAAAAAAGGATCTTCTGGGTTTGTGCTCCAAAAACATAATTCCAGAAGAATATCATGGGTGGTATTCTTCTCTGCCAACGCAGTCTGGGCCAGATCGTTTACCTTCCCCTGCTCTAGATGAGTCATCAGATGAAGAATAAAGTATGTTAAATAATTTACAAGTCGTTTTATTTGGTACTAGTTAAGTTTAAACTAAATAGTTTCATAAAATCTGTACATTATTATCATAAAACTTAAGAGTTTGTATAAGCCGGCTAATGAGCTAGTCTTTGGAACGGCTGGTGCGATTAAGATAGTATTTTCACTAGAATTTAGTTGATTTCATCCGAAATTAGTATACTATACTGACTTTACTACTGCATCTACGGGGATAAAATCACCGGCGCCCTAAATTAATTCATAATTTTGTATGAAATAATGTTATAAATATCATTCATTTTTTTTTTTAAATCTACAAGTGAAACCAGATAAATGAAATAAAAAATTAAGTTTTATGAAGTCAAAGTTTTAAATATTATAATTTTCAATCCTGATGTTGACAATGACACAAAAACAATAACCTGAATGGTACAAACAGCCTTGTAGTGTGAGTAAAATACAAGATATGTCAATCTTTCTCATTACAGGTAAAACCAATTAACTGCATAACCTTCTGAACATAAACTTTAATTTAATAGATTTTTTCTATGGACAACACACACCATAAGCATACATTAGATATGACTGATAATTACAGCATTACTTTGCTTAACTTATTTCTTAGTTGATAAGTTTTAAGTTTGTCAAATCTTATGTTAAACTTTAAAACGCGATTTACTCAAAATGACATAAAGTGCACTTATTCGGTTTTACCAGTAAGCAGACGATATGATGGTAAAAAATAGAACGAATTTGGATACAGTAGCGTCGTATTATTTAACAAAATTTCTAGGTGCAATTAGAAGACAAAGAAAGTACTGCACAATATTTAATCTCTTTACACAGGTTTAAGATCAAGCATGGGGCAAGTAAGAAAAACTCAATTCTCAATCAAGTAATGTCGAAAAAAGCTAAGAAGCCCTCCTCCGCTAGCAGTCAATCTTAAGAAGGCCGTACTGCTGCCCCCGCCCACGACGCCATCAGGAAGACCTCTGTGAGAGATCTGTTCGGAACTGACAGTGACGACAACAGATGAATCAGGGTAAAAAAGCACCTGCACTTATATCGCATTTTACTAAAAGAACGCCGACTATTTTTTCTACCTCGGCCTCGGTAGAAACTGATTCTCGATGTGCGATACAGAATTCTCACATACTATTGACTAAATTGCTATAATCAGTTAAAAGCAATGTAATAAAATTGGATCGTCTGTATGTAATATCAAATTAACAGCTTTCACTTAGCTCCAATGAAACTAAATACCTACGGTACCTATACCTAAAAACTATTTTTTGTCTATTTGTTTGTGCCGGCTAATCTCCGAAAAGGTTGGACCGATTATGACATGACTTGCACTATCACATAGCTGATCTCTTTTTATTACAGTATTGAGCGACGAGACGAGCAGGACATATGCCTGATGGTAAGCAATATGCCTGTCACATAACAGCACAGTGACACGCAACTATTGGAACATGAAGAGTTCAAATCCTTACTTAGCACTGCACTGCGCTCGTCACCCAGAGCTCTAAGATATTATATCTCTCAGTCCTGTAATTCCTCTGAAAACATTGCCCTTCAAACCGGAATACAGTAATATGCGCATATTACTGCTTGGCGGTAGAATAACTGGCAAAAGTGTGGTACTACCCCAGGCGGACTCTGCCAAGAGTCCTACCAATACTAAAGATTTCCTAAGGCATGACAGGTTACTTTTACTTGAGGAAAATAATTAAAAAAAGAAAACTCTCAAAACGGGCAGGCACAGTTAGTGGGTGGGGGTTTGTTCATAATGTTTTTTTCATCCTAAGCTTCGCGTTTGTTATAAAAATTATACGTTGTTTTGTTCGGCTGCATCTATCGGAGGTTAGACTTCTTCAAAAGGTGGGTACTGTTCTTAAACACGTATACAGGGTTACTGTAAAGACAGTGAGTTTTTTTTTATCGCGTATATGTCCTCTTTTGACCACCAACTCGCCTGATGGTAAGCGACGGTGTGGTCGAAGATGACGTACGTTGACCTAGTAAGCACCCAATCACTCTGACCTTGAAAAGTTCTAAATTGTATCTTTCAGGGAACAAGGAGGCCGACAACTTATTTCACTCTAAATCTGTACGTTCGAGAAAAGTGGACTCAAACCGTTATTATAAATACTAATCACGACTGGTTTTACCAAGTCCAAGGGCAGCTGCATATCACAAAAAAAAACTGAATGCATTTTCGTGGCTTGGACTTATGTGGACATGAAAGTTCAAACAATTAAAAGAAATGATAATTTCTGGGAAAACAAAATGGAAGAAAAACTACAGACCTTTTATATTAATTGTATGCTGCCGGAAATTATTGACTCCTCTGCGGGGCTAGCACGGGCAGTGGACAATTACTCCATCGGGAAAGGAAATAATCTCTTTCCCCCTTGTCAATTTTTACCACTTTCAGAGCACGGACTCGCCGGTGGATGTACGGCGGGAGTAGCGTTATCACTTCAGTATTGCCGTTATAAGAAAATTAAATAAAAATGACGTATTAATCATCAGTTCTTCTGTCAACTCATCAAACCTCCAAATTTGTTCGTTCTTTTTACTTTTATTTTTTTCTGTGCTGCGTTTTGAGCACAGAACATAATTATTACTCAAGGAGGTTTTATTTATTTTTGTAAGCAACTATAGAAAACATTTTCTCATCTAAATCACATACCTTAGTATAGAGAACGCATTTAGATATAAAAATGAGCAGTAGAAAGTAGGTTATTTTTTTATTCATATGTAGATATTTACATAAGAAAAAATTGCGTGAGTTAGGTACATGTATGTGAATAAATAATGTCATTTCTGTTCTTTAGAATAAGAAGCAATAAAACCCAAATTCGGGTGTTGGTCGACTTTATGTTGACTAACACAAATTTGGCCACGGGCGAGTTCACTGGGCCTCTTGCCGTCCATCCCGAGGATTTAGCAGCTGCAAGGCACCGTTTAGCTCCTCACACAAATACAATGCCATGTTTTTATGCATCCGAAATAATCGTCTAAATGCATTGTCGGGAAACTCAAAGGGATTACTAGCATCCCTTATTGATCTCCGATGCAATTTTCGGGCCATTGTTTCCATTTGTTCCGTAAAAATATAATTATAATATGCTCGCGACATTATGTTTGAGAGAGATTTGCTTAATTACTTATATCTCCACCTCCAAATCAGACGATAGATTGTCCTCTGTCATATGTCAATTGAAGTGTATTTTATCTTTGTTTTCCCGAGTCCGTGCTATATAGCGGGAAGTAGCGGGATATTAGTGTCCACGACAAACGTCAAGTGAAAACATTTTATCCCTTTCTTCTGTTGCCATGCTATGCAAGGTGGAAATGATTATTATATGCACTGACAGGTGGATAAAAATGGTGGAAAGACTATTAGTCCACTGCACGTGCTACCCCCGCAGATTGGACAGAAAAATGGAAATATTTTTTTACCTTTATTATTATAGATAAACCCTTTTCGAAGATGTAAGCAGACACTGCGGACAGACACACAACAGGAAGTGACTTTGTATTGTACCATGTAGTGATAATATATGTTTTGCAGTATGATGACCAGGAATCTATCAAAGCTTTTTAAATAAATGTAAGCAAGGAAGAAGATGCCACTCAATTGTGAAACAATGATGTGACATATTAGATTTGAAATGACAAAAAACAATTATGACATGACCTGTCATGTCATAATTGTTTATGTTTTTTTTTTATTATTTAAATTTGTCACTCCACAGACTCCGGGGTCCGGGTTTTTTGTCGTTTTTTTTAATTGTTTATGTTTTATTTTTAACTCCTACCTTTATTTTTTTACATTTTATGTTTTTTTTATTATTTAAATTTGTCACTTCACAGACTCCGGGGTCCGTGTTTTTTGTCATTTCAAATCCAATATTAATTTTTACATATTTCAAGGATTAGCAGAAGAAGAGGAAAAATTGTTTATGTTATATATTCAATATTTATTTATTTCGTTTTGTGTTTATGGAGTTTGACGATTTTAATGTGATAGTTACAATATTATATTTATCACCGTAAAATTGTAATAACCATCACATTATAATCATACAACGTTAGATTACAAACTAACCTAAATAAATGTATAACCAATAATAACCATTGATACATTTTTGTAAATATTTATTGTAGGTGGGTCATTCTACTTTTTAGTGCAGGTTTTTGTGTCCCCCAGACAAAAAAATCTAGATTTGCCATTTTCTTCATAAAATTTAAAAATATTGCGCAATACACGAAACTTCCGTAATATTTCCTTTACTTCTGTTAACATTTATATTTCAATATTTTGCCTATTTTAAGATAATTAAGGGTAACAAAGTGGAGTTTTATGGTAACATAGTTGTTTTCCATAGTATTGCAAAGTGTCCCCGACCTAATACGCGGACTAACTTAACCAAAAAAAGTATTTTTATTGCAGTGTAGTCCTATGTTTCAAAAATTTATTTAGTTTATTTGATATTATTGCGTTTTTTATGTAGGCCTCATATATTTTTAAACGATTTATTTCTTTTTCAAAATAATTACTTTAGTTTTGTCCCTAAGGAAGAAGCTCAATACGGTACTACTATGTTACTGGTATTTCTTAAAAAAATCGTTAGATGTCGCTGTACCGCCACTGGTCGGGTCGAGTGGGTAGGTTGCGCATTACAAGAGCGGGGTGGAGGGGAATGGCAGTAAGCCACGTGCCGCCACTCAGTCGCCGCCATGTTGTGAATCAAGACGCGTGTGTTTATTTGGTGTGCACTTTGTTACCCAGCGAAATGGTAAGTTTCTAAACTTTAACTTTATGTTTTAACTATTGAGACGTGGCATTTATGTCTATTAATTGTATTCTATTGTTGGATTTGCAAATTATATGGTCATTTCGTAAATATCAGGTAGCATGTTATTTTACAACTGTGTTACCGGCCCACTTTGTCACTCTGCTGTGGTAACGCAGTTGTAAATATACTCTGTCACTGATTCTTTCTAATTTTATTTAACTTGATTAGTTCGTATCGACCCACAGGTTAATATTTTAACAATTTTACAATTGTTTGCTGACTTACTTTAATTGTTGACGGTAAAATTAGTACTACAATGCCATGTTTTTATCTTTAACAGAAGATCATGCCACTAACGCGACGTCTTGCGTGAGCGACCTCGAAGCGAACGCGAAGCGGCGCGGCGCGGTGCGAAAACAACAAACAGTCAACACTAAGTGGCCTACGTGACCAAACGCACGTAGAGTGCAGTGCGGCGCGGCGCGAAACGAAGCGAACGCGGTCAGTCGGTTTGATATTTTCGCGCGGACTGGTTGCGGTGCCATAATTTATTTGTGTAGAATGTCAGATGTAGAATTTTTTATTCATTCTATCCAAGAACGTCCCATATTATGGGATAAAAGGAATAAAAAATATCACAACCGATTATTATCTTACCGTGAATGGGAGAATTTGGCCAAAGTAACTGGGACTACAAGTAAGTACAACACATTTTTTTTTTATTCTCTTTGTATAGGATGTTGTTCAAAATACAGCTTAAAGTTTTCTCTTGCTTGTGCGGCTACTCGTGATGTAGCATCAAATCTCCAGTGTGAATGACGTTGTGGTGTTTGTGGCATATTTTGATATGTTTCCCGGAAAGACGCAAATTCAGTTTCAGTTATTGATTCAAAATCACGTATAACATTGTGCATTAAACATATGGCTTTTACGATATGGACTGCATTTTCTACATTGGTTTCGATAGATTTCTGCAGAATTCTGAATTTAGAGGTTATTGAACCAAAAGAACATTCCACCACCATTCTTGCTCGAGATAAGCGATAATTATAATTATCTTTAGCATCCCCTTTAGTCGTTGATCTCTCTGGAAATGGTCTCATTAGGTACTCTTTGAGAGGAAACGCCGCGTCTCCTAGGAGAACATATGGAGCTTCAATATTTGAGCCCGGCAATACTTGTTCTTTAGGTATTTTTAGTCTTCCTTGTTCTATTGCACTTCGAAAAGGGCATTCATCAAAAACACCAGCATCGTTTTCTTTTCCATAAGAACCCACATTAATCATTACAAACTTATAATTAGCATCAGTGACCGCTAACAACCCAATCGAAAAGAAGGATTTATAGTTATAGTACATTGAACCAGTTTTTTTTGGTTTTTTTAAGCGAATGTGCTTTCCGTCAATACATCCGATGCAGTTAGGAAACTGCCATCTGTCCCAGAAACATTGCGCTATGTTCTTAAAGTTATTTTCTGAAGGCTCGGGCATGTGCTTCGTAACTAATTGTGTCCATATAGCTTTGCAAACCTGTGGTACGATTGTGGAAATAGCTGATTTTGAAATTCTGAATGAGAAAGCTAGTTGCCGGTACTGTATGCCCGTGGCCAAATACCTGAAATAATTGAAAAGTATTAAGAATTAATTTGTTTGTTTTTTAGGTGATATAGCTAAGAAAAAATGGAAAAATTTGCGAGACACATTTACGAAAGAATTGAAAAAAATTCCGAAACCTCGTTCTGGAGCTGACGCTGAAAATGAGCCGAAGTATACAGGCACTTGGCCGTATTTTGAGAACATGTCATTCTTAACGGTAATTTTGAAACCCCGAAAAACAGAAGGAAATATTATTATACCAGAATATTACTCAACAGAAGGAAATTCAACATACCTGTCAGAATCTACAGACGTTGCTTGCCTGGAAGAAATTTTGAGCGTGGACGTGGCTGACAATGACAACACCCAACTGAATGAATCTGCGTCTATTTTACAAGAAATACCGCAGAATACATCTATAGATATCAACTCACGTCAAGCGCCTTCACCTTCACCTTCACCCTCGTTGCCAGCCATCACAAAACAAACAAAAAAAACACGCAAAAGAAAAGATAATAGCTTAGAAGCATTCCTCGATATAGAGAGAGAAAAGATAAAAATTTTTCGCCAGGATCAACAAGATAATGCTGATGATGACCTTCTTTGGTTCAGATCCATATTACCTTATATGAAACAGTTGCCAGCACTGAAAAAAATACATTTTAGAACGCAGATGCAGGATCTTCTACTAACGGAGCTGGCAAAGTTAAATCCACCATAATCCGGTTCTCAACATGGATTTTACACTTCTTTGTGAAATTATTGAAATACTTATACTACTATAACTTTAATAAATATTAGAGTTGATTTATTATTTCATAGTTTTCTTACCTTAAAGTCACCATCAATCGTTCTTCTATGGAAATAGGTTGCTGGAAATTAGTTCTAGTGAATCCCAAAACAGGTTTTATAGCTTGCACAATATAATCAAACGTTGTAGGCAACATTCGAGAATATTCCTTGAATAACAGGGGTTGAGCCCGTAATTCTTCATACAAATTGTGAAATTCCCCATAAATATGCCTTTCTAAATACACAATATTAGTTTCATTTCTCTGCCGTACATACTTCTTGAATATTTGATATTTCATATATGAATTTTCCAATAATATTCGCTTGCGTCCGTCCATGACTGAATGGCGGCGGCGGTGCTTGACAATTCTCGCGCATGTAGGACAAAGCTGCTGCATCGCACTCTACATGCGTTGGTCACGTAGGCCACTCAGTATTGATTGTTTGTTGTTTTCGCACCGCGTCGCGTCGCTTCGCGTTCGCGTCAAAGTCGCTCACGCAAGACGTCGCGTTACTCCAGCCGAAAAACAACGTCGGTCCCGAAACAAATTCCGAAATTTAGACCCTGTTAAAGATGAGGGCGCAAGAAAAAAGCCTGTAGAAAGGTACCACAAAACAAAATGCCTTGTCAAAGACTTAACATCACGTGAACATCGCCAATACAAGAGAGCAATATTCATTTCTTTTCTGATGGCCCAGCTACACAGTATAAACAAAAACAAAACTTTTATTTTATGTGTACAAGATTTTTCGACAACTATGGCTTTAAAAAATTTCCTTGGAACTATTTCGAAGCAGGCCATGGAAAAGGCGCTGCTGATGGTGTTGGTGGGTTTTTGAAACGCACGGCTGATCAATTAGTCGCTACTGGACAAGACATACTTAATGCCAAACAATTCTTTCTTAATTTGCGTGATAAAATCAAGATACTAATATTCCTGATAACTAATGAAGAAGTTGCTCGTATGGAAAAACAAATACCCAATTTTGTGCCACCTTTAGTTGGGACCATGAAAGTTCACCAAACTTTCTCTGAAAATCCTCGCAAACTTATGTACTGTCTCTGTATCTGTTACTGTAGTCGTGGAATATGTTCTTGCCTGAAACCAAAAGAATATGTTCCAGTCAATGATTTGGTGATTCAGGATGAACAACCAACTGCAATCGAATCTCCACTTGATGAGCTGACTGTTGATAACATAAATAAACCACGCCAATCGCTGTTTCATCAAATTTACTCCTCGGACTCCGACAGCAGTGACGACGTACCTCTTTCTGCGCTTAGAGACATTTCCAACAATAATGACCACAATTTTCCCAGTACTTCAAAACAATGTGATGAACTACTTCAGAAAGAAAATTTTCATCCCAGTAAAATCGTTCCCAGCACTTATGTGTTATTGAAAATACAAGGTAGAAAACAAATTTATACATACTTGGCTTCAGCATTGAGTGAGGTTGACGAAGATGGCGACGTAAAATTTATGTTTTACAGAGGTGTAAATGATACTGGCAAACTTTTTAAAGCGGTCGAAACAGACACTAGTTGTATGTTTGTTATAATAACATTGTTGAAGTGGTTTCTGCACCGAAAAAGATTTTTAGAGGGAAACGCGAATACTACGAATTCCCTAATCCTCTGGAAGTGTTCTAACAATGACTGCAATTATTAATTAATTTTTAAGTAATCCGACCTGCATAAGTGCTGTGGTTTTGGTAACACGGATATATTTGTATTATTAACATTATTATCTTTAACCTTTGTGGTAAATAAGAGATTGATTAGCTATTTTTGTAGAAGAGGATTCTCTATTGAAACAACTTTGTTACTGTTGAACAACTGTGTTACCATTATGTCCCTATTTCTAAGTAAAGGTTTTTCAATTTGAGTTGCACAATTGGCATAATAAGCTACATTACAGATATATCAGATGCAAGATAATATTTTTTAATATCAATGTTAAATACGTTGTTAAGATATTTTTACATATATACATTTTATGTCAAATCTTTGAAAACAAAAGTGCACAACAGTAACATAGCTGTAATTTAAATGTGATTTATAAGACTTAATAAATGATAATTTCTAATTTTAGTTATGAAAGAGAAAGATTTATGTTCCTAAAATACGTTTTGTTAATTATTTGTTTGTAATGAGTGAGTAAAGCTGCTCAATAAAAATATTTAGATTGGTAACAAAGTGGTATGATTTTTCTACCTTGGTCGCCAAAATCTTTATTTTCAGAAAGAAATATGTAAAAAATTCGCTGCTGGCAGTTAATTTCAATTGTGTGGGTATAATTACGCATAAATACAGGTACATTACTTCATTTATCTCTAATTATAAAATTTTTAAAGCCAACTTTTAGCAGTGCAAAAACCTGCACTAAAAAGTAGAATGACCCAGGTACCTCCTAAGGCGAGTTTGAAAATATCGAGCTAAGAAAGAGATGCATAAATATAGGTTTGCTTTTTTTAACTTCTATAGGTTTACGCTTGACCGCCACCTCGCCTGATGTTAAACGACGATGCGGTCTACGATGGAGCATGTTTACCTAGAAAAAAAACCGATTCACTCACGATTTGAAGACACAAAGATTGTAACCATCGGGAAAACCCAGTCAGGCAACGTATTCCATAGCCTAGACGTTCTTATCACAAAAGTAGAGTCAAACCTCTTTGTTCGTGTCTTTGTAACATCAACCATGAAACGATGTCGCTTATTGGAGCTACGAGCATTCCGATAGAAAAAAGGACAAGGTGGTATCAGATCATGCAAATCAGTCCCACACTCTCCGAAGTGTATCCGATAAAAACCCGATAAGCTAGCAATTTTTCGGCGATTTTTTTACTTCATATGAAACTAATGGCTTAATCTAAAAATAAAAAACACTTATGTAAAATACTTTTTCTAACCCTGCGCTTTGTCCTTCCTGCAAGTTCGTTACAGTAACCCTGTAGAGATAAATGTCCTATTAGTACCTATTATCATTAAAGTCAGCATTGGTTTTTGGCTTTGGTCAGTTGCACCCACTTTAGAGCAAAGTTGCTTTGCTGTTGCTGTTTCGCAGTCTTGACGCTCTGTTTGGGCTCCACAATGTCTACAGCTTCACACACACCTTCCCTCTCATCTCGACCCTCCTTTTCCAGGACAGATATGCACCACCTTATCAGAATGCTGATGGTTCTCCAGGGGAGGGACCAAGATGTGTGGTGGGGCCTGAGGCGTGGCTGGAGGGGTTGCGCCAGAAGGGATGGACACTGGCGACCATCTTGATAATCCTTAAGGCGGCCCATCTTTGCGGAACAACTGCATCTCTTTTGGGACAGGGCGACAATCAAGTAATCGTCCTCCGCATACCTTCTGAGGAGTATCTTCAGGCGAGAGGTCTTACCCCCGACACCTACACAGAGCAGTTCTTGATGGTATTGGAGGATATCTGCACCACAGCGGGTATAGTGATCAAGGTCCCAGAGTCGTGGAGGTCCAGGAGACTGCTTGAGTACGGGAGGAAATACTTTGTAGATGGAGTACAAGTTAATGGCGCCCTTAAGAAAGTGTCTTGACTGATCAGTGAGGCCAATCAAGCCATCTACACCACCAACACCCTCATCTCAGGCCTCTTCTCCAGCGGAGCCTCAATAGCTGGGGACGACATCACTCCCATCCCCGCTTACATGCTTGCCACTTTTGAGGCGGCTTCGGCTCTTTGGCGTATCCATCCTTCCTATCTGGACTTTTCAGATGAGTGGATAGCAACGCTTCTCCTCATGAATAGATCTGTAGGAGGGTACCCTACTGTACTGTTTCCCCAGTTTGCTCTCAGAGCAACCCAAGACACACTCAGCTTGGGATTGAATGTGTTACGCAGCCTTCTCCAGAACCCTCGGTTTCGTACCCAGGTGTACATATACAACCTACTAGACATTGGTCCCCCGCAGCATGTTGATCATACTCAGTTGATAAAAGATCCCAGCAGCATCCCGCTGAACATACCACCACAACCAGAAAACATGTTCCGCAGACAACTGAAAGAAGGGCTGCCAGCACTTGTAAAAAACAGAAGTGTAGCAGCAATCTTCGGGGTCCAAGCGGATGAAAAGGAGGCCAATCTGAAGAGGGACTTGCTCGCCATTGCTCGCCATCTAACCTGTGAACCCTAAACTCCTCTGCAAGTTGTGGCAACTGTCCAATATAGGGGTGAGAGAGAAAGTAATGGGGAAGTTTGCCACTGCAAGGTCTATCCAGAGCGCCTCTCTAGGGACGTGGATAGACGAGAAGTAGGGACTTCTCGTCTATCCACGTCCCTAGAGAGTTAACACAATCCATGCTCTTTAGGAGAGGACTGTCAGATATTACATGAGGCCCAAAAACCTAAACCAAAGCAAACAAAAACCAAAGTCCCTTCAGGACTGCCCGTGTGGAACCGTGTTGACTCAGCAGTTAAGGGAAACACTATGGGGCATCCAAGTAGAGGGCATCACCATGCCTGCACCTTGTGACAAAATCACTATAGGCCCTTGGAGCCAGATCACAGAGGATGTGGTGCCGTCAGTTCTTATGATAGGGTGGGCAGGAACGTCAGACAAGAACGGATTTTTCTCTAGAGGCCCAAACACCCCTTACATAGGGTCTCAGACCAAAGTTAGGACAAGGAGATCAGCCCTCCAGGTGCTGGAAGTGGGAAGCATGATAGAAAACATCAAAACTCTCCTTGAGTTGAAGAACTGGGTACGCGGTAGCGAAGGGCTTCAAGATCTTTTTAGAGTCCTGATAGAAGA
Organism: Ectropis crepuscularia; assembly: GCA_963693475.1. Taxonomy (NCBI): domain Eukaryota; kingdom Metazoa; phylum Arthropoda; class Insecta; order Lepidoptera; family Geometridae; genus Ectropis; species Ectropis crepuscularia. Next base: position 10,984,138 of record OY856368.1, on the reverse strand, counting down.
GAAAACCCACCTGTCTCTGGATGAACTGGAGCCATTTACCTCGCAGGTGTACTCAGGAATGTTGGCTCACAGGCTACCATGTCCTGCACTGAGGAGAGGGGCCATGTGGAATGGATGCACAATCATCCTCTCTTGGCTCAGGATCGTGTCAGACACCGCCACCCATTATGCGAAGCAGGGGACCAACTACAACATCTGTTTCCAGGAAGACTTCCTTTATTCAGGAACTCTACACAGGAACAGCCTGTACAAGAAGAGCCTCAACCGGGACCATCTAGACAAGGCAAACGAAAACCAACAGAAGAGCTTACAAAACAAGTAAAAAATACAAAAACATTGTATGACGATAACCCAGAAACTGGGGAAATTGACGGCAAAGAAATATTATTCATTAGAGCAGACAAACTAGAACACATACACAGGCAATATTGAATACGGCAACAGCGAAACCAGTACCAAAACCGCAGACACAGATACAAATAGAGAAACCTTCAACAAGTACAGCAACTATAGAAAGACCACAGACACAAATATAGAGTCCTACAACAAAAAAAGTAGAAACAAAGAAGATAAGTGTAATATCAATAGTGTGCGAAGGAGTGAAAACGAAAATAATACTATACGAAACGGATGACCAATTGACCAACCAGAACGAACCAAAAACAAAATACACATTAAAAGTGAAGCATCAACCGAAAGTAGAAAGAGGAGTTATACATGTACCAAATGGAAGGAGCAACTTATAGAATAAACTGAACAGAACATTGGTACTATTGACACAAGAAGAACTAACACAGGTTTATAATTTAGTGTTAGAAAATGTATCAGTATAAATAAAACACTTAATTCTATAAAACGAGTTTTATTACATCGCTACATAATTAACACAATGAAACAGTCGCGCACAGCAAATATTACAATAAAAAATTTCACGGAAGCTACCACTTATATCATCAGGAAAAAGATAATCACAAATTTCCATATAATCATAATTAATACAATAAAATCGCACACAGCTAAGACACATGGGCACAACAGGTATGGTATATAACGGGTAGTAGAACTTCGATATCAATTTCACCGCACCCGAGAACGAACTCATGTACTCAAAGTGACGTACAATCAAATCAACTTCTTCGTGGGAGAGGAAATCCTCAAAGATAACGAATCCATTAGGCTTGCAACAAAGTGCATAAACAAGGGGTGCATAAATTACCCGCATCATGCAACATTGTATAAACTAGAGCACAAAGGAGGAAATATTGGTATATAAACGGCGAAAAATCAGTTGAGACTACAGTACATCAACGACATGGTCGACAAACACATCTACTATTACCACATCATAACGTGCGCGGACATCAAAGAAGAACTCAAGCAAAAGCAAGTATATCTTATTGTACATTTTGAAGATGAAGCGTGCCGGGAGAAATGTAAACAGCCAGACAAAGTTTCCACGGTCGGAGACTCCACCAGTAGAGACGATCACGGAGACGAAGTGGACGAAGTTTCGAGAGGAACGAATCCAAAACTATGTGCTGGAATCGAAGGGACTGGGGAACTTGAAGATGATGGCTTGATGGATTGAAGATGAGTCGGATGTAGAAATGGACGAACAAGAAGATATATATTCTATCGAAGGAGGAAGCTGCGAAAGAGTTGGAGATGACGATCAAAGCTTGGGAGGGGGAGTATATCCAGTCGGTACGTATATCCCAAGCACAGAAAATGAAAGTACAGCAATTTATAACGGACCTTATAAACTCATCGCTTACCATCAAGAAATAAGACGACGGCATTGGCACCTCGTATACATCAGTCACAATAAACAGTGGGGATTTAACTCTAGATGGGGAAGAATTATTCGAGACGGAACCTACAAGAATTCAAGCATTTATTGTTTGTCTTGTCTACGTGAGTATCTTTATTCCGGCAATGGTCGTCAAGTCGTACAAGATGTTCTCAGCCAGGAACATATTGAAGCTTGTCAGTGAGCCGGTCATACCTGTGGAATGGACAGCGACAATCAATGGACGGAAAAACTGTATGAAATTGAACATACCGAAAGGTATGTTCAATTTCTACAATATCTAGAAATGAAGGCAGCTCATCTGAAACGAAACTCGATGGAATGGTGGATGCAATTGATAAAACCAATGAACCTAACGTATCTAAACGATTATGGACAGGAGATCAAATACTATGCCAAAACGCGGAGAATCTACATGGAGGGAAAATCTCAAAGCTCTCAAATGACCTCCGAAAAGATAGCAGCGCTTATTACAGAAATCGGAATACTATATATATATATATATATTATTTTACTTTTATGCGAACACAGTACTTTCACAGAACCCGAAGCAATGGAAATACTTGCACAGTCGCCTGAAGGCATTGAATTTATCTGTTCAAAACAGTATGCCGAGCGGATCAAGAACTACATCCACATCTCAAGAATTTTGGTATTTCAAGAGTCGATAAAACAGAGGTTTGAACGGGCAAAAGTGAAGTTGAAGTGAACATTTCATGGGCAAGACTGGGAAGAAGAATAACTTATTTTTCATTGGACCGCAGTCAACTGGGAAAACAATGCTGATGAATTCGGTAGAATGCCAATTTAATTTTTGTAGACTGACAGGATTGACACCAAATTCAAGTTTCAATTTCAGCGGTCTGCTGCATTGAGAAAATTGACTTTAGTCGTACGAATGTAACACCCGAAACAATGGAATGACCCAAATGTATTAATGTAAAATGATAATGAAATGTAATAATTTATTGTATGGAATCATTTCTGAAATAAATTTTTTGATTGATTGATTGATTGCAACGCGGTACTGATGGACGAATGTAAATTGACAGAAAATCAATTTGAGCAATGGAATTTTTTAGCTTCAGGAATGCCCATGTCAACAGACATAAAGAATAAAGATAGATGTAATGTAAGGAAGTGTATATTGTATACTTGTAGTAATTATGAAATTGATATGTATTGTAAAGTACCAATGGCGAAGGCAGCGATTGAGCAACGAACAATAACATTTAAGTTTACAAGCCCAGTAGCAGAATATATTAAAATACCTCCGCAAACTTGGGAAAAATTGTGGAATACGGACCATTTTCATGTATAACTTGTTGGAACTTGTTTAAACTTGTGTAATCCTTTGTAATCATGATAGTAATAATCATATATAATCATGTATAAGCGTGTGTTATTATGTGGTGATGATACTCTTGTTTGAATAAATATATATTATAATATATTTGCTCGTAAAGGGTCTCTTATTGGACCAATTTCTGTATCGTAATGTATCTTATTACGTATTTGTGCTGTAATGTGTAATGTAAAACGCACAGTTTCAAAATGCTCCGTCCACAGACTAGGTAGAGAGATATGCTCCGTCTAAAACGAAAGGTACCTTTTTATATCTTAGTAAAGACTTTTTTTGTCAGAAAAGTGTGGTCAACATTTTATGAATAAAATTAACTTTGAGAGGTAAAATATAATAAAGAATTATTAAATTCTCGTTAATTTAATTAATTTAGACCATAAATTACTTTAATTTTTCTGTAACAAAACACAAAAATATTAATTTACTTTATTATTAATGGCATACGGGCTGGTTCTGTGCCGTTGCTTAAAAAAAAAGACGCCGATGCGCGCGCATTGCTAATCTGTGATCCATAGTGATTACTTACTCTGTGCTGTGATCTGTGATCAAGTAAATATTATTCCGCGCGTTTTTTTTCGCTGTATTGTTTTTATTTGAAAATGTCGTCAGAGTTTAGTTTATTTCCTCGCAAATATGGTTTAAAACGTCGTAGGACATACGTGCGCTTTGATAATTACAGCCTCTGCTAATTATCAACTTACCGCACTTATATCATAATGTACTATTTTATAAAAAAAACGCTCCCAAATTTTATTTAGCCACTCAGCACCCTGAGGTTACATATTATGTTAAGTGGGGAAAAAAAGGCTCTGGATTAAAGGTTTCTTTTTGCTCTCAACCTTTTGGAATTATCCGTAAGCATTTATTTTCTCCAAGGGAGACTGGCGCTTGATAAATTAATAAATTTTGTCTCACTCACCCATTAAAAATCTCACAGAGTACATTTAGCCCTCATTTGTGTGGCATTTTTTTTTGTAAGCCCCACATTGGGAAGATTAGAACATAGAGAATGAGATTAGAACCTCTTGTAAAAGAATTGTAATACATAAACCCTAATTTTCTATTACCCAGTGGGACGATGTCACGACGATTGTGTGAGGCGACATCGGGTAATCTACTGAAATGCAAACTGTACACCGGGAAAGAGACACCCATGCACCCAGAACCGCTCCATGGGTTCACCAACACAACTGCAAAAGTTGTGTTGGAACTGATGGAGGGGTATCTGGATACAGGGCATATCCTCGTCATGGACAACTGGTACCAGATGTACTCGGTACGATTAACCGCACCCGTACAGACATCTCACAGGATTTGAAACCAAATCAGGTTGCACGGGGCCAAGCGTATGCTAGACACTGCGGTGACATTGCTCTCGTCACCTGGAAAGACGTGAAGCTCGTCACGGTAGTATCTACATACCATAAGCACTAAATGGTGCCGGAAAGGCGCGCTGGGGTTGCCCGGGATAAACCCCTCTCGGTGGATGAGTACAATAAGAATATGTGTGGAGTGGATCTGAAGGACCAAAAATTGTCATCTTATCTTTTTGAAAGGAAACGATGCAATAAATGGTATTTGAAGGTATTTACAAGGCTGCTTAATACCAGTCTTCTAAATGCATTCATAATCTACACCAGGAACCTACTTCATAAGTAAGTTGTGCTCCCGGTTCGGTCAACCCCGCGCGCCTTTGAGGCCTGCATAGGACCCAGAGAAACCACTTAGGCTCCAGTTGGGCAATCACTTTTCCGGTCCACACCGAACAATTGCCCAACAAGACGGAGCATAAGAGGTCCAAAAAAAAAAAGGTCCCAAAGACAAAAAAAATGTTCGACTATTGTGCGCAGTGTGCCTTGCGTGTGGGGAAGTGTCGGCAGTCGAAACCCAGTCATCGTGCTGAACGCGTGTCTTTGTTATCGGGCTCTCGTTTGTGTTTAACAGTTTTCTGTGCTAGTGTCTTCGTGTAGCAAACAACAGGATATAAACTATTCTAACATGAATATAGGTTAATACTATATGCTGAAGTAAATTTAATACGTTTCTTCTTAATTTTCTACTTGTTTAGTCATAAATAAACTGTGACTCTTTTAAGACCCGTTTTTTAAAGTAATTTGGTTTACATTAGTGTTTTTGTTTATGTGTCGCGCCTTGTCACCGCAATGTTTTTATATGGGCATAAATTGTAGACACTAAGGAAGTAGAAACATGAAAAAAAGTCCCCCCAACGCACCCCAAAATTTTTTTTGGTACTTCAAACTATTTGAGGGAAGATTATAATAATATAAAAAATGCTTATTATTTGTTTTCTATTGTCGTAGATCCTTCGGAACGAGTAAAAAAAGTAACCAGAATGGAGCTATATACTAAAATGAAAGAGTTTGAAGGCAAGACGATAGAAGAAAAAATTTCGTTACTAGAAGAAAGACTTGCGCAACTAACTTCCTGTTCACCCGAAGAAACTAAGTGTTCTTACTCGTTCGTTAAAATATTTCAAGACCAGCTTCAAAGAAAGATGGACAGGGTGTCTGTTGAGGAATTAACCTACGCTGCTAGCGTGAGCCAAGGTACTTCTGGAAATGTTGATGAATGTTGAAGGTATAGGGAAATTATGAGAAATAATCAAATCCAGGACGCATAAAGAGTCAAAACTAAGGTAGAGTCGATTAAAAGTCAACTGACTAATATATAACATAATCTAGGGGATTTTTACTTAATCTCAGATGACATGATCTTTGAAAAGGAATTAACAATAATAAGAAATAAAAGTAATTATTACTTATTCTCCACTACTCTAGTCATGTGTGTATTAGACAACCTTCAGGCTATGTACGAGTTCTTGTTGACGCCGTACACTAAATATGATGTTTGCTTGATGAGGCAGGAAAAGGAAACTAGAGAACTTGTTATCACTAGTATATTTAATGCGCATGTACACGCTGCGTGCCTACTTTTTGTGAACTCATGGATTTGGTGCGAATGTGCAGAATGGCGGAAAGTATGTAATGCTGATGTGACAAAATGTATGATGATTAATCGTACATATTCGGGGGCGAAAGAGAATGGCATGTGTCTGGATGGATGCTGATGGTAATGAGATGATAAAAGCTGATAATACAATATAGCAACAATGATTTTAACAATATTAAAAAATAATAAATATTGTCTTAAATATATTATTCATCAGCAAAGGTTAACTTATGAAAAATAGGTGAAGTGCTAATATTTCTTCGCGATGTCTGGATACCGCCAAGACTTGCCAAAGTTGAAAAGCAAGGGTTAAATAATAAAATAGCAATGTTAAGCAAACTACCTAGATGCTTAACAAAATTGCATTTAAATGATTTCAAAAGAAAGTTAAAAAAATTCTTTGAATCAAACCCGTTTTATTCTATTAAAGAATTTATGAATATGAAATTGACAAAATCTTCATTCTTGTTTATGAACGCTGACATAACCGACTGAAACAAGTGGCAACAAAATAACTAAATATTTGTTGTAATGACATTATTTGTAAATGCTGTAATGTAATTTTATTAATGTAATGTAAGTTTTTTTTTCTTTTATGATTAAGTATGATGACAAATTACTGTAATGACATCAATGATATCGAGTGAATTCACATGACATTTTGTAATTAATATTAATTTTGTTAAATCATTGATTTAAATACAATTTTAGTCTAATACATATTTTGACTAAATTCTTTATTTTTACTAATTTATGATTTTATTAACATATACCAACATTCATAATTTGATTTCATTACAGATATTTTCACTAAACATTTAGATTTTCTTATTTTTATGATATATTATATGATATATATTTTTTCATTGTAAACTGTGACGTACCTGGTATAACATATGTAGTTATAAGGCTAATAAAGATATTCTATTCTATTCTACTATTCTCTCCTGATAGTTGTGGCACTGGAATTATTTTCAGAATCTCATAAGCGTCTCTGCTGACGAGTGTGATTCTTATTTCAAGAATAAGGTACTTCTCTAACATTCTTGTCTTGATAGTAAGAAGTTCGTATAATTTCTGTAAATCACTATGTATGTTTTCTACAGGTAATGACACATCAGTTGGCAGTTGACTTGATATTACGCGTAACTCGTCGATCAGCTGTTCGGGACTTAGTATATGCAAGTTGAAGCGCCCGTGATGTGTATCGGTGATGGTGTCTAATAACGTGTTCTGTATGGCTTTTAAGTTGTAGAGCATGTTACTTGCTATAATCGCTCCCATTGTAAAGTCGATTAGGACTGTATTTGTTTGAAGACTATTTTTCAATTTATTCTCTAATTCATTCATGTGTCTATTTATAAACTTGTGTTGTTTATACATAGAATCTTCCGTACGTTTCAATAGATTGTACTCCGTCTCAATAATTGAAGTTTGATTCTTCCAGAGGGCCGCTATGTGTTTTTGATTTTCATTGAGAAGCGAGATGTCCTTTTGATATTGTTCGGCGAATCTTTCATCTAATACGCCAAACAACGTATTAGCGACATAACCAATGCCATTGATAAGCCCTCGCCGCCGGCGCCGACGCAACTTGCCTGGTCGCGCGCTTTGTTGCTAACTCAGTAACAAGTGGTTGTAGTACTCTAGTTCTGAGCAACCGTGACGTATTTGATGTAGTATGACGTCACATTGAGCTAGGTCCTTTATGAGAGGGCACGTTTTTTCTAAGAAATGTGCGTATGAGTTTAATGCTGTCATTCCAGTCCAATACGGTTCCATGTCATAGTATGTGACTAGTTTCCATTCATCTCTAATCAATAACATGTCAGACAGTTTATCAAAGTAGAGATTCTGATTTTCTCTAAACTTTGTTACGCTGACATTACACTGTGAACTTGATACCAGTGTAATGAATAATATGAGAGCGACGGCTAGTGAGTTAAAAAGTCCCATATTAGTTTTCCGTCTAGTACTTTTAAACTGTTCAAGTTGTCTAGTTACGGGCTGGTCACATTGTCTTGTTACGGCGAGAGCTTGCTTAATATGAGGTATGATTTCTTGATCTTGATGGTTTAATAAAATTGATAATTTCATAGTGGGACGTTTCATTAGTCCTGTGGCGTACATGCTGGTATGTCACCCGTGCGAATCCAAATCATAAAAGAACAACTTTTTATATTGATTAAAACCGCTATCGTCTATAGCGTGTAGCGCCTCTTTTCTCCATTGGATTCGCAGGTGACATACAGGCCGCGCATGCGAGGAGCTCGCGACAGTCGAAAACTCTCTGACGTCTTGCGCTTCTCGCCACTATATTAATATTTCTAAATTAATTCCTTATTTCTGTTAATACTAATCTCATAGTTTATTTCTGTTATTCGTGTTCTGTTAATTATTATTTTGTCTAACATATATTTTCCAAATTTTATACTTCGCATTTAATTTTTAACACCCTCTGCACTTCGCGACCTTCTATTCAACAGTGGCTAGCCGTCGGGAGTTCGTGCCTAACTGATTACCTAAGCGACTCCCCAGCTAGCCGCCACAGTCCGTTCTTTGTTTTCAAAGTCACAACGTGGACGTAGCCATCTGTCCCCGGGTGTAGCTCTACTACTCTGCGCATGGCCCACTTGCCGGGCGGCAAGTTATCGTCATGAATGAGGACTACGTCATTCATATTAATGTTCAGTTGTGGTGATTTCCACTTAGATCTGGTAGATAATTGAGTGAGATACTCCTCGTGCCAGCGTTTCCATATATCTTGAAATATTTTTTGAGTTAATTGCCACTGAGTTCGTAGGTCTCGTGTGTGTGTTTCTAGGTATTTTATTTTTGGCCATTTTTCATTAATATTCCTGGGGAGCGCTTCATCCCACATTAGTTTGTAATCTCGTTGATGTTTGTCATCACAGCCTTGTTCCGGTAAATGACGATCGTTGGAAGTCCATTTAAAGTATTGTAAGTTAAAGGTAGTAAAGATGTTAAATTTTCTTTCAGTTGTTTTGCTGAGGTCAACGAATGAGACCCATGGATTAAATCATCTTCTAACACATGAGCAGCTTCCGGGTAGTTTGTACGTTCATCACTGGCCAGCTGCTTTAACGTCATGATTGCGAGGAAGGGCGCGGCCTTGGTGCCGTACGTGACCGTGGTTAACTGATACTCTTGTAGGGTCTCTTGTGGTGTGTTTCTCCATACGATTTTTTGAAGATTCGTGTCAGCCTCATGGACCCATATCTGCCGAAACATCTTCTCAATGTCAGCAGTAAATGCTATGCGGTATTGTCTCCATTTTAAAGTTAAGTATAATAGATCCTTTTGTAGGTTGGGACCTTTATACATAAAATCATTAAGACTCATTCCATTTGACGTTTTAGCGGATGCATTAAATACACGTAATGAAGAAGTCTCGAACTACGCAGTGATGAGGCAAAAAACATTCAGGTTTCTTGTTACGGTCGTTGACTGGTTTCATATGACCGGATGTGTACTCGGAAATAAAGGCTTTATACTCTGTCGCAATATTACAATTATTTATAAATTTCTGCTCCAATTGTTTGAATTGTGCAATCGCTTTGTTTTTTGACTGATTCAGCTGATTGTTTATTTCATTCTTAAGGGGCATTCTCACTTGATATTTTACGTCTGCTGACCTTGTTGGCGTGGACTTATAAAATTTAATACATTCCATATTCTCGGATGAAATCGATGTTTCTTCGGAGATATCTTCAATTTCCCAAATTTTTTTAATTTCATCTAAGTTAGTTAGGATGACGTTGCATTGTAGGTTTTGTACCTTGCCGCACAAAATCCATCCCAATCGCGTTTGTTGCGCGATTGGTGTGACGTCATCTACTCTGTATATTCCTTCCATGATAATGTCGGCGTATACGTCGGCGCCTAAGAGTATGTCAATCGGTTTACTGATGTAAAAATTTGGATCGGCCCACTGTATATTTTCTAATTGTGCCCATGACGGTCTCGAGAATTTAGGCAAGTTTCTTGTTAAACTCTTCATTATATAGGCCTTGGTGGTAAATTCATAGCTGTTGTAGATCGAGCTACAGGTGATATTCAATATTCCTTTGCAAAAGTTGTCCTTGGCACCAACCCCTGTGATCACACCTTTACATTTAGATCGTGTTAGTCCAAGCTGTTGAGCCGCGTTTTCGTTTATCAGAGATACCTGCGATCCCTGGTCGATGAGTGCTCGCATGGTACGATTTACCCCATCTGCCCCTGTTACGTTGATTAAGGCAGTGGCTAGTAAAACATCCTGTATGTCATGTTGGCGAGCCACGTGTGCCACACCGCTGTCATGCCAGCCTTGTTCACCGCTCGCCGGCGTGTTTCGTGATGCCACGCCATCGTTTTTCATGAAGGAATCGTGTAATAGCGTGTTGTGCTCTCCTGAACATTCTCGGCAGGTTTTATATGTGCGACATGGTTTGTTATCATGCTCATAGAGGCAGTTAGAACACAGTTTTAATTTTGCCACTATGTTAAGCTTTTGTGTAGGTTGTAATTCTAAGAATTCCTTACAATGATATATTCCATGTTGACTTTTGCAAACGGGACAGGTTGAAGGCGACTTGTTAAACTGAGAAACAACCTTATTACTTGAATAGAAAGGCTTTTGATGGTGCTTGGTTTGATGGCTTGAAGTAGTAGGATTGTTCCCACTTGATTTTTGAAAACTTTCTTGTTTTCGTCTTGATAATTCCATGGTTGTAAATTTCGTCTCCAAAAAGTCTAAAAATACTTTGAGGGACGGTATGTCTCTTGGCTGCTTCAAAGATGACATATAATCACTGTGAGTTTCCATGTCGATTTTCTGAGATAGAATGTGTACTATAATAGGGTCCCAGGAGTCCGTGTTGACCCCCAAGTTTTTTATAGCGTTCAGACATTCTATAGTCACGTCATGAATGCGTTTCATTTGGTTTGACGAAGCTTGTTGTATCACCGGCAGTCCCATTATAACGTTCATATGGGACGTGAAGGTCATTCTCTTATTATTGTACCTGTGATTAAGGATATCCCAGCAGGTGATATAATTTTCAGTACTTATCGGCAGATGTTGGATAAGCCTTTCAGCCTCCCCTTTGGTCTTGCTTTTAAGAAACTGCATTTTTTGCGCACTCGATAGTGAAGGGTTGCTATGTATGGTCTCAGAAAAAAGATCCTTGAAAGAGCTCCATTGTTGGTAGTTACCACTGAAAACGGGAATGTCGAGAGTAGGCGTTGATTTTTCTCTATAATAGACGTTCCCCATCTTGCTGTTAATCAGTTTTTTCATGAAATGAAACCTTTCCTCATGTCTAGTAAAGGTACTTTCATATATTTCACTAAGCTCATCCACTTCACTATCTATGTCCCAGTGCAGAGTGTCTATCACGGACCACCTGGACTGAAGAGTTTTCAGTGCATCTTCAAACTCCCACTTCTCCGTGATATTTTCTATATTTATGTTGGATACAGTGCGAGAAAACGCCTTGAAATTAGATTCTTGTTTTCGTAGCATGTCCTCTGTTTTGCTCTTTGTCGTTTTCGTTATAATTCCGCAAAACCCGCGACGAATCTTTATCATGGAGGACAGACGTCCCAATTTCAACAACAACTCGAACCGATCCGGCGGTAACCGCCGTGGGCTACGAGACGCGCAACGCGCATACAACTTTAGGAACGATAGGGAGGTTTTCAACGATTGGAGCTTTCAGCCCCCCCCCCCCTTTCGAACCAGCACGCGCCCAGACCACCAGGCGCCAGACCAACAAGTCTGCAAACTTCAAGAAGAAGTAAGAAGCGAAGAAGGACGAGAAGGTTAATTCCTCGGCCCTGAAACCCGCTACAGAAGAGACTCCACCAAAGGATGAGCCTCTTTATGACATCGGTCCGCACTCTACATTAATACCACTGCAGGACATACATGTCCAAAACTTCGATTTTGGAGGGTTCATTCCCATTATCGAGGAAACATATGAGAAGATGAGGGGTATTGACCCTAGACTAGGCGAGAGACTTCCGCTTAGCTTGTTTACGCACGTGAGTTGCAACCATCTCAATTTACAGATAGCTGAAGTGGCCCGTCAAAATAGCCAAAACGTGTTTGGCGCTAGAACTGATGTTCGTGAAGTTTTACCAGATTACCAGTGCATGCCACGCACCATTACAGACTACATATCACATGTAAGCAACACAGTAACGCAAACTGGCGTAGAACTGAAACTTAATCTGCCACCAATCGCCATACCTTTGGACCCTGATGGTGATATTCCTTCTGGTTCATTCGGATCACTGAATGCCCAGACACATAATGTCTATGAAGCATATCCCAGCCCACTAGTTACATCAAACAGAGTGCTCGCTAGTCAAGCAAACAATGCAGCATACCAACCACTTCCTGAAGGATTAATACCGGGAAATCTGCTTCCGACGCGCAACCTATTAGGCTATGGGCCTATCGATGCACAGAACGCTGGAACACAGCAAAGATTGCAGGGTATCCAATTTCCTAATGATGATACAATAGAAGGTAGATACCGCATATCTCATACTGCATGCAATCGCGTTTACATTATTATGTCAGAACATTAATGTACGAGTTCTTGTTGACGCCGTACACTAAATATGATGTTTGCTTGATGAGGCAGGAAAAGGAAACTAGAGAACTTGTTATCACTAGTATATTTAATGCGCATGTACACGCTGCGTGCCTACTTTTTGTGAACTGATGGATTTGGTGCGAATGTGCAGAATGGCGGAAAGTATGTAATGCTGATGTGACAAAATGTATGATGATTAATCGTACAGGCTAGATTTTATCTTATAACACTCAGAGCAAAATACAAGAACTCATTCTTTGAGATAATGAAGAAATAAAATATCCCAACATACAATCATATGATAGGTACGAGGGGTGCTACTGGTTGTTAGTTGAGGAGACTATCATACATTGTAAAATAAAGGGAAATACAGAAGATAACTCATTATCTCTAAGTTCCATCGTAGAAGCTGCGGTATGGAACACGAAAAACCATCACAGGAGCTATTACGGGGAGGATATGGACATTGGTTCTGACCTAGAAAGGTATAGGGAAATTATGAGAAATAATCAAATCCAGGACGCATACAGAGTCAAAACTAAGGTAGAGTCGATTAAAAGTCAACTGACTAATATATAACATAATCTAGGGGATATTTACTTAATCTCAGATCTTAATCTCTGACATGATCTTTGAAAAGGAATTAACAATAATAAGAAATAAAAGTAATTATTATTTATTCCCCACTACTCTAGTCATGTGTGTATTAGACAATCTTCAGGCTAAATTTTATATACGGTTACACATTTCGATAAAGGAAATAGATGAAAATATAGGAGGACTGGTATTACATTACGAAGAGCTTCACAGGAATCTTATAACACTCAGAGCAAAATACAAGAACTCATTCTTTGAGATAATGAAGAACTGGGACGCCTATTGCATAGGATACGCGGTAGCTGACGATGTAGATGATCTTGGTTTCACTCATCTCAGGGATTCTATAACGAAAGAGCTGGAGGAGAAATTTAACATAGCAGACATCAGGAATATACTTGCATTGATGACTTGCTGGAGACACGAGAATAATAGAGATATCTCTATTCCCTTATCACTGTATTTCTCCAATCTCAATAAGAACTATGGTCACCCAATTCTCGACACCGTTGAAGGGATAAGTAAATTGAGGAAAATTTCCAAGAAAAAGATTGATGTTCACGATCTCCTTGCAAAGAAAACATTATGGATGTTCCGGAAGACGTATTTTTTCAACTACTTTAAGAAAAAAGGATACTACCCCACTAATTCTAGGTCCTCTGACCTCAACCCTGTGCTCAAACAATGCATAGAAGATTCTCGACTCCCAACTAGCAAAGAATTATCATCCATATCTCTTCAAGATTGGGATAATATAGAATTAGGGAAAAATCATGAGATGAACCTGGAAATAGATGAAAAGGAACTACTAAAAGATACGGCGTGTTCTCCTCCACGAGAAGAATGGTATAGGCCCTACGACCCTTGTGCATTTAAGCATTTGTATAATCAAAGGAAACCTCTAAGTTACCAAGAATTTGAACCGCGAGTTCTTGCTCGTTACCTCAAAGGAGATGAGGGAGAACTAGCAAAGAAGATCCTCGACCAAGAAGAAATGTTCTATAATCATCTCAGAGATGACATCGTTCAATTATGTAGAAAAGAAAGAGAGCTAAGTATCGCAGGAAGAGTGTTTTGTAAGCAAACCTACGAAATGAGGCTGATAGTGTAAGTAGTTGTTAGGTATGTAGCGTAGTGTAGTTCTCATTGTATTTTAGTTTTGTTAATAAAGGCTCTGTCCACAATAAAAAAAAACGAAAAGATTAAATTCAAATTTAAAATGATGAAAACTTTAGAATCCAGTAAAAAACTGTACTTCTGCTGAATAAGTTATATCCAGTGCCCAAGGGGGCCAGAAACCAGGCGGCGGGCAAACTATGCGAAATAATTGACAAGTGTGTAGATAGTAATAGCGTGGATGATTGGTATCTGCTTCTGTCATTTGCTTTTAGTGCCTTGAAGGTTCCCTCAAAACAGTCACTTGGTAATTTTACTACTAAGGTGAAAGCAAACATCGAGTCCTCAATTTCTTTTCCGCTTGAGGAGAACTTCAATCTGTCACAGAATCACTCGATTCTGGGACAGATTCAGGAGCACGCTGTTTTAAAAAGACCGTAGAGTCCAAGGTTTTTGACGGGGATCTAAGAGGAGCAGTCCTTATGCTGGTTTCCAATGACACTTTTGCGCATTACAGCCCCGATACTCTGGCAACCTTGGAGCAGAAACACCCGGGTCCATCACGGTCACTCAACTTGCCGTCAGCGCCGGATTTGTCTATTGTTCCGGTTACGGTGACAGTGGATGCTGTGCCGTCGGCTCTGCTTTCCTTCTACAGTGGATCAGCGGCGGGGTTGGATGGATTACGTCCAGGACATCTAAAGGAGTTGACCTCCAGTGCAGCGGGGGATAATGGTCAACGATTGTTGGGGCACTTGGTTAAGCTGTTCCAATTTTTTGCTTAGTGGTCAGGTAAATCCAGAGGTGTGTCCGTATTTATACTGAGCATCTCTTTGTGCTCTGGCTAAAAGAGACGGCGGGATAAGGCCTATAGCAATTGGTAGTGTTTTTAGGCGTCTGGCGGCCAAACTGACATGTCGTGCTGTGAAGGACGAGATGTCGGCGTACCTGCGGCCGCACCAGTTGGGGTTTGGGACGCGGTTGGGATGCGAGGCTGCCATTCACGCCACGCGTGCTTTTGTGATGAATCCAGGGAATTCGAATAGCGTTGTGCTTAAGCTGGACATCCGCAATGCATTCAATACCCTGGAACGAGACGTTCTTTTGAGCGAGGCCAGGGACGGGATCCCTTCTCTGTGTCCTTACCTTCACCAGGTATACAGTTGCAAATCGAATCTCTACTTTCAGGACCACCTTATTCTTTCGCAAGTGGGAGCGCAGCAGGGAGACCCCCTTGGGCCACTCGTTTTTAGTTTGGCCATTCACAAGGCCATATTAGAGCTTAAATCGTCTCTCAACATATGGTACCTGGACGATGGTACTATGGGAGGGTTACCAAATACTGTGTTACAAGATTTAGAGATGTTGATCCCACGCCTTAATCAATTGGGTCTGGAAGTGAACCCTTCTAAATGCGAGTTTTTTCCCTGTAGCGCTGCTGCTCGTGCAGATTTCGGTCGCTTTAGTGCTTTACTGCCTGGCCTGAGGGAACTTTCAGTTGCCAACTTCAATCTTTTGGGGTCTCCAGTTTTTGGAGTTGGCTAGGCTGAGGGCGGTGTCGCGATCGGCATCTGGGGCGTGGTTGCAGGCTCTTCCTTCACCTCACCTAGGTACATTGCTAGATGATGACTCTCTGGGTGTTGCGGTGGCTCTTCGCCTTGGCTGCAAGGTGTGTGAGCCGCATAGATGCTTCTGCGGTTCCATGGTGGAGGCCACTGGCTATCACGCATTGAGTTGTCGTCGCTGCTTGGGAAGGTTTCCTCGCCATCACGCCCTCAACGATATAATACGTAGAGCATTTGTTTCGGCCAATGTCCCCTGTGTGTTGGAGCCTCCAGGCCTTTGTAGGTCGGATGGTAAGAGGCCAGACGGCCTGACCTTGGTTCCTTGGAAGAAAGGAAAGTGCTTGGTGTGGGACGCAACTTGCGTTAGTACTGTTGCGGCTAGTCATCTTCAAAATACTAGTCTTGTCACCGTATTACATTTTTTTTAAATATACAAATGTATAAATAATTTATATATACAAAGGAAAAAAAGTGGTAATGAAAATATTGAAGTATTTTAAATATGGTCTAAGTTCCAGTACAGATTTTTTAATTGCTAAATATACTTATATATTTGAATGTAATAATAGCTTTGTAATAATAGATGTTAATACAACAAACACATTATTATTATTTTTATTACTACACTGTTTAGTATTGTTATATCCGTAATGTTTTCCATTAAAAACTGTTTTTCTTCGTAGGTTTTTTAGAACATTGGTGTGGTATTTTATGACCCATTTGGTAGATTTGTATGACATTCACATAAGTCACACTGAAATCAAATATCATTCGGTGTTGTGCTATGCTTTCTCTCTGATATAATGTCCACTTCAGCAGTCAAAAGAAAGCATGTGAGAAATATTCTGATTTGTTTTCTCTATATTTTCATTCTTTCTAGTATCCAAACAACGTCGTTGACGTTGACGTCCATGGGAATCTACTTGGCACTTCATTTTTTTTCAACATTAGTCTGGCTGAAACCTCGAATAAAATAGTTATAATAAGAAATTTAGTAAATGAAGGACTTGCACTAATTTAATAACCATAGAATGATATAAAATACTTACGTTTATCTAACACCGAGTCTTTCGGCAGCTCGTAATCATTTTTACTGTGAAGTGATTTTTGGATATAGCACTATTGTTTATTGTTAGATTAAGGGTTCCTTGGAACCCTTCACCTAACGTTAAAATTTACTAAAAGGGTGGTTTGTACGCGTCGTAAAACATAATTTTACGTATGTATTTGGTACACCAAATACAAACGTACCTTGTGACAATTGTGCAGGATGAATATTTCTTCGAATATGACTTTGGTACTGTATATCTTCGTTTATACACTATTTCCAATTTATTTTGCTGTACTGATTCACATAACAAACCACTATTAGTAGTGTCCAACCGGAAGTTCTAGTAGCTAGTCTAATTCTGTGAACAATGTGTTTCGCCGTAATTTTATAACAGTCATTAGAATTCATCACATGGACATAAGGCATGTTCCTTTACAGTTTTCATATGAGGATAATATTTTTAATGATTTACTTCATCTCCGACAATCGACCTAACATGGAAACTGCCGCTAAGTGTAATTTTGAGTGTCACCTCAACTCTCCCATCACTGATGACGAAGTTAAATTTCTATTGCAACACGATACCTTCGACTGTCTCAGACATAAGAGATTGAAAAATTTATCAGAAAAACAATATCCCAACATACAATCATATGATAGGTACGAGGGGTGCTACTGGTTGTTAGTTGAGGAGACTATCATACATTGTAAAATAAAGGGAAATACAGAAGATAACTCATTATCTCTAAGTTCCATCGTAGAAGCTGCGGTATGGAACACGAAAAACCATCACAGGAGCTATTACGGGGAGGATATGGACATCGTCCTGACCTAGAAAGGTATAGGGAAATTATGAGAAATAATCAAATCCAGGACGCATACAGAGTCAAAACTAAGGTAGAGTCGATTAAAAGTCAACTGACTAATATATAACATAATCTAGGGGATTTTTACTTAATCTCAGATGACATGATCATTGAAAAGGAATTAACAATAATAAGAAATAAAAGTAATTATTATTTATTCCCCACTACTCTAGTCATGTGTGTATTAGACAATCTTCAGGCTAGATTTTATATACGGTTACACATTTCGATAAAGGAAATAGATGAAAATATAGGAGGACTGGTATTACATTACGAAGAGCTTCACAGGAATCTTATAACACTCAGAGCAAAATACAAGAACTCATTCTTTGAGATAATGAAGAACTGGGACGCCTATTGCATAGGATACGCGGTAGCTGACGATGTAGATGATCTTGGTTTCACTCATCTCAGGGATTCTATAACGAAAGAGCTGGAGGAGAAATTTAACATAGCAGACATCAGGAATATACTTGCATTGATGACTTGCTGGAGACACGAGAATAATAGAGATATCTCTATTCCCTTATCACTGTATTTCTCCAATCTCAATAAGAACTATGGTCACCCAATTCTCGACACCGTTGAAGGGATAAGTAAATTGAGGAAAATTTCCAAGAAAGAGATTGATGTTCACGATCTCCTTGCAAAGAAAACATTATGGATGTTCCGGAAGACGTATTTTTTCAACTACTTTAAGAAAAAAGGATACTACCCCACTAATTCTAGGTCCTCTGACCTCAACCCTGTGCTCAAACAATGCATAGAAGATTCTCGACTCCCAACTAGCAAAGAATTATCATCCATATCTCTTCAAGATTGGGATAATATAGAATTAGGGAAAAATCATGAGATGAACCTGGAAATAGATGAAAAGGAACTACTAAAAGATACGGCGTGTTCTCCTCCACGAGAAGAATGGTATAGGCCCTACGACCCTTGTGCATTTAAGCATTTGTATAATCAAAGGAAACCTCTAAGTTACCAAGAATTTGAACCGCGAGTTCTTGCTCGTTACCTCAAATGAGATGAGGGAGAACTAGCAAAGAAGATCCTCGACCAAGAAGAAATGTTCTATAATCATCTCAGAGATGACATCGTTCAATTATGTAGAAAAGAAAGAGAGCTAAGTATCGCATGAAGAGTGTTTTGTAAGCAAACCTACGAAATGAGGCTGATAGTGTAAGTAGTTGTTAGGTATGTAGCGTAGTGTAGTTCTCATTGTATTTTAGTTTTGTTAATAAAGGCTCTGTCCACAATAAAAAAAAACGAAAAGATTAAATTCAAATTTAAAATGATGAAAACTTTAGAATCCAGTAAAAAACTGTACTTCTGCTGAATAAGTTATATCCAGTGCCCAAGGGGGCCAGAAACCAGGCGGCGGGCAAACTATGCGAAATAATTGACAAGTGTGTAGATAGTAATAGCGTGGATGATTGGTATCTGCTTCTGTCATTTGCTTTTAGTGCCTTGAAGGTTCCCTCAAAACAGTCACTTGGTAATTTTACTACTAAGGTGAAAGCAAACATCGAGTCCTCAATTTCTTTTCCGCTTGAGGAGAACTTCAATCTGTCACAGAATCACTCGATTCTGGGACAGATTCAGGAGCACGCTGTTTTAAAAAGACCGTAGAGTCCAAGGTTTTTGACGGGGATCTAAGAGGAGCAGTCCTTATGCTGGTTTCCAATGACACTTTTGCGCATTACAGCCCCGATACTCTGGCAACCTTGGAGCAGAAACACCCGGGTCCATCACGGTCACTCAACTTGCCGTCAGCGCCGGATTTGTCTATTGTTCCGGTTACGGTGACAGTGGATGCTGTGCCGTCGGCTCTGCTTTCCTTCTACAGTGGATCAGCGGCGGGGTTGGATGGATTACGTCCAGGACATCTAAAGGAGTTGACCTCCAGTGCAGCGGGGGATAATGGTCAACGATTGTTGGGGCACTTGGTTAAGCTGTTCCAATTTTTTGCTTAGTGGTCAGGTAAATCCAGAGGTGTGTCCGTATTTATACTGAGCATCTCTTTGTGCTCTGGCTAAAAGAGACGGCGGGATAAGGCCTATAGCAATTGGTAGTGTTTTTAGGCGTCTGGCGGCCAAACTGACATGTCGTGCTGTGAAGGACGAGATGTCGGCGTACCTGCGGCCGCACCAGTTGGGGTTTGGGACGCGGTTGGGATGCGAGGCTCCCATTCACGCCACGCGTGCTTTTGTGATGAATCCAGGGAATTCGAATAGCGTTGTGCTTAAGCTGGACATCCGCAATGCATTCAATACCCTGGAACGAGACGTTCTTTTGAGCGAGGCCAGGGACGGGATCCCTTCTCTGTGTCCTTACCTTCACCAGGTATACAGTTGCAAATCGAATCTCTACTTTCAGGACCACCTTATTCTTTCGCAAGTGGGAGCGCAGCAGGGAGACCCCCTTGGGCCACTCGTTTTTAGTTTGGCCATTCACAAGGCCATATTAGAGCTTAAATCGTCTCTCAACATATGGTACCTGGACGATGGTACTATGGGAGGGTTACCAAATACTGTGTTACAAGATTTAGAGATGTTGATCCCACGCCTTAATCAATTGGGTCTGGAAGTGAACCCTTCTAAATGCGAGTTTTTTCCCTGTAGCGCTGCTGCTCGTGCAGATTTCGGTCGCTTTAGTGCTTTACTGCCTGGCCTGAGGGAACTTTCAGTTGCCAACTTCAATCTTTTGGGGTCTCCAGTTTTTGGAGTTGGCTAGGCTGAGGGCGGTGTCGCGATCGGCATATGGGGCGTGCCACACCGCTGTCATGCCAGCCTTGTTCACCGCTCGCCGGCGTGTTTCGTGATGCCACGCCATCGTTTTTCATGAAGGAATCGTGTAATAGCGTGTTGTGCTCTCCTGAACATTCTCGGCAGGTTTTATATGTGCGACATGGTTTGTTATCATGCTCATAGAGGCAGTTAGAACACAGTTTTAATTTTGCCACTATGTTAAGCTTTTGTGTAGGTTGTAATTCTAAGAATTCCTTACAATGATATATTCCATGTTGACTTTTGCAAACGGGACAGGTTGAAGGCGACTTGTTAAACTGAGAAACAACCTTATTACTTGAATAGAAAGGCTTTTGATGGTGCTTGGTTTGATGGCTTGAAGTAGTAGGATTGTTCCCACTTGATTTTTGAAAACTTTCTTGTTTTCGTCTTGATAATTCCATGGTTGTAAATTTCGTCTCCAAAAAGTCTAAAAATACTTTGAGGGACGGTATGTCTCTTGGCTGCTTCAAAGATGACATATAATCACTGTGAGTTTCCATGTCGATTTTCTGAGATAGAATGTGTACTATAATAGGGTCCCAGGAGTCCGTGTTGACCCCCAAGTTTTTTATAGCGTTCAGACATTCTATAGTCACGTCATGAATGCGTTTCATTTGGTTTGACGAAGCTTGTTGTATCACCGGCAGTCCCATTATAACGTTCATATGGGACGTGAAGGTCATTCTCTTATTATTGTACCTGTGATTAAGGATATCCCAGCAGGTGATATAATTTTCAGTACTTATCGGCAGATGTTGGATAAGCCTTTCAGCCTCCCCTTTGGTCTTGCTTTTAAGAAACTGCATTTTTTGCGCACTCGATAGTGAAGGGTTGCTATGTATGGTCTCAGAAAAAAGATCCTTGAAAGAGCTCCATTGTTGGTAGTTACCACTGAAAACGGGAATGTCGAGAGTAGGCGTTGATTTTTCTCTATAATAGACGTTCCCCATCTTGCTGTTAATCTCAAATAAACGACTATGAGTATAACAGACTTATTTTATTTCACTGTTACTACAGATATGTTTTTTCATTAATTGCTATTATGATAGTGCAATTATATTTAGTGCAGAATGTTCGGCATTTTAACCGAAATTCGGCCGAATGACGAAGTTCGGTTCAAGCTGCCGAAGTTCGGTTAAACCGAATGTAAAACGAATTTCGGCCCATCCCTAAAAAATATGTGATTAAAAATTTATGAACGCATCTTTAATCTACGACTAAGATGGCGTCGAGACCATGCGCTATGGACGGATCGAAGGTAAAAAAAATTTTTAAAATTATTAATTAGCTTGGATTATGGAAATTGCTTATTGTGTTTCTACTTACAAATATCACTTTTAATGATTGACACACAATTTACTACATTTTATCAGTTATTTTACAAAATACAAGCGATTGAAGTGGTATGTTGTTCCTGAACGACACTGCAAATTCACTACAGAATAGAAAATGTAGGCAACAAAAAGCCACTGAGACTGAAACAATTTAGAATACAGCTGGTGACCGAATTACTCCACAAAGACAGGCTGGCTAGAAACAATGAGTGTCCTGATGCTGTTCAGGTTGAGAAAATTAAAACTCCTGTAGCGCCAAGGCCACCTGAATCTGCGTTTTGACAACGTTGGACATTTGCCAATATTTGGCAAGCAAGGCCGTTGTAAATATTGTAAAAGAGGCTATACAAGCGTTCTTTGCAATAAATGCAACTTACGCTTATGTTTACTTGAAAAAAGGAACTGTTATTATAATTACCATGCAAGTTCATAAATAATACAGCGCTAATGGTACTTTTTTTAATTTTCTTTTAATACCTTTTTTGAATAGTCCTAATAACAAAGCCAGTGCGTAGTTTTTGTAATGTGAGTTTTATAAATAAGATAGCATGATTTAGAGTATGTTTTTTTATTTTTGTTGTAAGTTCCTCGCTCTATAAGAGTCGCAGTGTCGGTACAGAACAACATACATTTGCCAAAATAATTTGTCGTAACTGGGACAGTGTTGTTCCTCACCGACATATGTTTTCGCGAAAAATACAGCAGCTAGATTTTTTTTCCTATTTTTAAGAGGCCTCTTGTACTTCAACTAAACATATAAAACGTCAAAAACACACATTTTCAAAAAAAAATGATCCTGCGAATTAAAGGGTTAAGTAAACTCAAAGCCAAAATTAATGAGGTAACTCCAACGCTTACAACAACCAAGTGTAATGATATTCTAGAAATAAGACATGAGCTGTTTATGACTACGATTGAAGGGAAAGTTGCTCAAGTTTTAACGCAGACTTCCTCGATTGCTTCATGCACTGTTTGTGGAGCAACTCCTAGCCAGATGATCTAACAAAAGTAGCTGCAAGAGTTGATAATGAAGATGCATATATAAATACGGACTGTCCACCTGCGTGGATAATATGTATGGAAATGTCTGCATATTTCTTAAAACCTAGGATTTGAAACGTGGATTGCATCAACTCCGGAGAAGAAAAAAAATGAAAGTAGATAAAAAGAAACACATTCAAACTCGATTCCGGGAATTGAAATGTGTAAACACAATGATAAACTGCGTCAGAGCGCAGGAAACAGCAATAATGCAAACAGCAAGGAGATATTTCCAAAACGATCAATGCTCTGCAGAAATCAAGAGTATCAATGAAGAGTTTAATCAAGCGATTATGCATTATGCGTCATTCTGCAAACCATGTCATCAGGACTTTCTAAAGACGCAATAAAATTTGGTGAATATACACTGGGGACTGCACAGTTGTATGTTAGTAAATATAGCTGGTACTATATGCCATCTACAGTCCACAAAATTCTTATACATGGTGCCAAAATAATCGACCATTTTGCACATAGATCAATTATCGGAAGATGCTCAAGAAGCTCGAAATAAAGACTATAAATAAATATTGGTGGACAATTCACACACAACGCCATCTGCAAACTAAGCAATGCTTGTACTATGGCAGCCAGATAGCTGATATAATACTTATATAGTTTTAAATACATACTTATTATCATAGCTGGGCATTAACTCGTTAAATGTAAGTTTTTTATGTTTTAGGATCGTTATCCATCTCCGGAAGTGCCAGCAAATATTCCGGAGCATCGTGGAAATTTGTCGGAAAGGGTCTTTGGCTTGTATTTTTTGTTTAATCATTTCTCTTCAAACCAGATCATAGTAATGTTTACATGTCAGAAAAACCCTGGTTGGCGGTAGAATAATTTTGCCAAAGATACTCACTAAGGTCTTCAGGTGGACTAAGCAAGGGATCCTATTATTACCATGTTTTGTTTGCTTTATAATTTTGTATGTGTACAAAATATTCAAATCTTATGGTCTACTTACGAATGCTACTGCTTTTAATCTAGTGTCAAAGTTTATTGCATTGGTGACATTGGTGTCACTTTATATGAATGTTTTTTTGTTACAGGATAGCGATCTTTCATCGCCGGAGGCTCCGCCTTATTCGCCTTTGATGTCTCCTGAGCGGCGGGAGCAGTCGCCGGAAATGGTAGTGTAATTTTCACTTGTGTTAGATATCGACATTGCTGTATTTATTGTTATTGGGTTTATGTGGGTCTAAATACACAATTTTAAATGTTTCAGGAACCACGAGCGACAGCGAACGGTGTCGACAGGTCCCGGTCGCGGTCGCGGTCGCCAATTCATTTTTACGCGTCGGATTCGTAAGTTTAATATCTGCCAACTTGTTTATAAATAAAAGTAAAGAAGTCTCAAACGGTTCTTTTCGTTTATTATTTCATGTTGTAATGCATATTACAAATCGGAATGATTATCTTTTGTTGATTGGAAAAAAATAGTTGGGATGGAAAATGGTTTAACTGATTTGGCTGAAAACAAAAATTGGTATTTGAAGTCCTGGAAAAATACATTAGGTACATATGTTTCAAAATCACCTATTTTTATTATTACTCGCGTGGATGAATTCGTGAATAGAATTATTGTATATTATAATATTTATATTATTATATAATAAACCATTATTGAATATAACTAATAAATGCATTGTTTTTACAGTGCTAACGTGCACACCAATGGAGAGCGCGTGGAGGAGTTTTTGGCTCCGGATACCCACGCGTTGTTTGTATCCCAAACGCAAGAGATGGATAGGGATACACGCAACAGATGCGTGCGAAGAGGCGGGCGAAGGGGCGCCAAAGGTGTCCGAGGGCAGCGTGGACGTGGGCGCGGGAATCCGAACCGGGGCCGTACGAGGGCACTTCAGTGGGAAGTGGGACACCCACTGACCGAGATATGGATGGACGATCAGGACGTCCTCCCTGAATTAGTAAGTTTGGCGATGGATGTATTGAGGAGCCGCCAAAGGAGAATGGAACATGCTAGAGACGATGACGATGAAAGAGTGAATGAGAGAGATAGTGAGAGCGAGAATGATGACGAATTTCACGACGCCCTTGATTTCGAATGGAATACGATGGAATCGTTTCTCCCTCGAGAAGAAAATTTTAGGCCCGAGCGTACAGGTTCGGTTCAAGCCTTCGATTCGGCGGCATATGACGCTTTTCGTGCCTATTGGGATGATGACATCCTAAGTCATATTGTAGACGAAACGAACCTTTACGCTTCTAAAATTTCTTCCATCGCTTTTCAATCTTCCTGGTACCCAACCAACACTAGAGACAAAAAACTAGGAAATGCCGGGTATAACAGTGCCAACATTATCAACATCGACACCGACGACGACGACGACTTCGAAGAAACGACCTCTGCAACTACAACGCCAGCCGTCGATCAAGCAGCAGCGCGCAGAGAAACTGTCAAGAAGGCGAGACAAGCGGCCAAGGAGATGGTGGGAACGAATTGGATTGCTCAGTGGGGCAAAAACAATATAACTATGGCTGACATAAATCTAGTCCTTGGGAAGTCGTCGCTCGTCGTAGCACAAAACGAACGCATTACGACATCATTTATATTAGCACCGCAAAAAAGTTGGAGCACAATAGTAAACTTGGAAAAGCTATTAGATGCGAAGAGCATAAATGTTCTCAAATTGCATGTGTTCAATGCTTGCTTGAGTACATTACTACTGGCCCTGATCGTGACACATTACGACAAATTCTCACCTCCGATGATAAAAAAGTGGCACAGTGCGTCTCTCATTCACTGGGACTTACTACTAAACAAAACAAAGGTGCCAAAGGGCGAGATCATCTACTTCAGCAACAAGGCTCAAAACGAATGCAAGTTTCACGACGACTGGATCTCGGCGCTGCTCCACCCGGTGAAGACGTATATACAGATGCCAACCATATTGTCCAACAGTACAATCAGCGCGCAATGCAACACAATGACTCTGGAGATGAATCGGATGGAATTTGCAAGCATGGACAACAACAACATTCATTTAGACGTGCTCAAGTTAAGCGAGAATATCAAATGCTTGTGCTGCAACTATGTAAAAATCAAGCTTTTACTGAAGGAGAAGCTGTCCGATACCTTTGTAACTCACCTGAAGGGATTGATATTCAATTCCTCCGCCATTTCAGAGACAGACTTAAGATCGCTGTATCAATTTCCAAAACATTGGTATTTCAGGAAACAGCAAAACAATGAATGGAGAGAAGTAAACAAAATTCAACTCGACCGAAACCCAAAAGCCAACGACGACGACACCATACGGCCCAACTCACACTGACGCAGAGTCGAAGCGACGCGTCGCGTCATATTTTTCCGCCTAAGGCCGCTTGTAGACGTCCGTTTTTTTCACCGGATAACGGACCGTGTTTTTTGCCGGATTCGCGGTGGTGTATGAATTATAATGAATGTGTGTACATGCACCGGACATCGGTCCGGCGAACAATTTACGCCGGATGCACCACCGCTTCCCCTCGGCGCGACGGACACCGGTCCGGTGTAAGAAATGGCGGTCATCCACGCCAGTGTATTGGTGCGTGTTGACGCTGCCGGACGTATTGCCTGTTTTCTGTTAATTGAGTGCCGTCTACCTGCGTTTTTTGCAAAAATGGATGATATTGACATGGAATTGTTAATAAGTTTGGTTGAAAATAGGCCTGTACTGTGGGACAAAACCCAAGAGTGCTATAAAAATAGACAGTCGAGTTTTGCCGCTTGGAGAGAAATTTGTCTTGCGTTAAATGAAGGTTTTGAAACGATGTCCGAGAAAGAAAAAAATGATTTTGGTAAGTAACATTTTATTTTCATTATTTTTTTATGCATGTTGATTTTGCCATGGTACACGCCCTACTGGTGACATGAAATACTCTGCATATTTGTTACGAATCATATTTGCTGTTACATTACCTCGTGTTGAATGGGAACGAGGCAAATGGCATAGAGTAGACACCATGTGTGAACTAGCATTGTCAGTAGCATTATTAGCAATACCCTCTACTTTATGAATTATGTTTTGTAATAAGCAGCATGTTTTTACAATGTTAACAGCAGTATCTGTTGAAACATTTAATGGTCTATGCAAAATCCTCCATTTATTGGATAAAATACCAAATGCGGATTCGACGTAGCGTCGCGCTCTTGTGAGACGATAATTGAAAATATTTTTTTTTGAGTCAAGTTGATGCCCACCGTAAGGACGAAGTACGTGTTGATGTAAAGCGAAAGCTTCATCAGCAACAAATACATAAGGTAACTCACTGCCTGCACCTGGCAACTGCTTAGGTCGAGGAATATTTAATTTATCGCCTACTATTCTTTTCCAAAATTCTGTTTCTTTAAATACTGCTGAATCGCATTCTTTGCCGTAGGCTCCAACATCAATAAAAACAAAATTATAGTTTGTGTCTACCACAGCCATTAATACTATTGAGAAATAGTGCTTGTAGTTGAAAAACATTGATCCACTTTCTTCTGGCTTGATGATTCTAATATGTTTGCCGTCAATGGCTCCCAAGCAATGAGGAAAATCTGCATTCGTCTCGAAATTTTTTGCTATTGTTAACCATTCGTCTTCCGATGGTAGTTTCATATAAATTGGAGAAAGGGTTTCCCACAATGCTTCAAATACTTCTTGTACAATACAGCTGATAGTTTTTATACCCATTCTGAAACTGTAATGTAGATCACTAAATGTGTTCCCTGCAGCTAAATATCTGTAACAATTTTTTCTTTTTTAGGCAAAGATATCATAAAAAAATGGAACAATGCAAGAGATAACTGGATGAAATATCACAAAAAAGTTAAGGAATGTAAATCCGGCTCTGGTGCAAAAAGTCTACGAAAATATAAATTCTACGATCAAATGCTCTTTTTGTGTAAAATTGTGACTCGCCGAACAACGGAAGCAAGTATTACATCAGAAAAAAACATCACACAATCTCACAACAAAGAAACTGACTCACAAACCAATAATGACCCTACCGCACCAGCCAATACTACCGATTTAACAAAAACAAGCAAGAAGAGAAAGACAGACTGTAGCGAAGTTGATCGACAAATGCTTACTTTAATTAAATCAGTTGAAGATGAAGACAAGAGTAAGAGTATGTGTTTCTTCAAAGGTATTGCTCCGATTGTAGACAAGTATAGTGATGACGATTATGTTGAATTCCAATATGAAGTCATTAAAGTTATGAGAAATTTAACTCGGAGAAATCAAGCGTCCATGCAGCAGCAAAATTACAATTACAATATTAATCGAGGCATCCGACTACACCCGACTACACCCGACTACAGGATACACGAATATCAACCAACACAACCCATTCCATCGACATCCAGGATGCCCTATGAATATCAGCCAACACAACTCATTCCATCCACATCCAGGATGCCTCAAGAACTCATGCAGCAAGATGATTCCCAATCTTCAATTATTACTGAATTAAGTTCAATCACATCGCCTGATTACGATTTCGATTTTTCTAAAACTCCTTAATTTATTTTTTGAGTATAATAAAACAATTACTACCTACTAAATTTTGTTTTAATTAATACAGGTAATCAATCCCCTTTTCTATAATTTGAAATTGAACATCTCTTTAACATACCTTAACGTAACGGCTAATCTCTCTGCCGGGGAAATAGATTTACGCATGTCAGTATCCTCGTGTCTTATTTTATCATATATGGCTGTTAATAATAGTTGAAAGGTTTCTTTCTTCATCCGAAAATAATTGTAAAATTTAGTTTCATCTTCTTCCAACTGCGTAAAAAGAGTTTGAAATGCACCATATTTTTCCCTTTCCAATAATATAGGATGCACCCACGATGACCTTTTACGTTTTTCTTTTTGTTTCTTCCTGTACAAATAGTAGGCCAATACGAGTTTTTTTTTCTTATTATTCGACATTTCACACGTGTGTAATCTCTGACTACCAGTTCAAAACTAACGCATATAGACGGCAGTCCATCCATCCGGTAAAAAAAATATGTATACAAGGATAGCCGTTTATTGACGGTCCGTTATCCGGTGAAAAAAACGGACGTCTACAAGCGGCCTAAAGCATATTCATCTTTATTGTTCTACTATCTAGGTACAAATTTGTGCTATGTAAATATGGCAACGCGCGTCGAAGCGCGTTAACGCGCGCATTCGCGCTTCGACGCTCAGCTGGAGTCGAATGGATTCGCGAGTCGCGCGCGTACTCAGGCGCAGTGACGCGTCAGACGCCGACCACAACGGACGAACGACAGTGCTGAACTACGACGACAATGGACAAAGATGAAAAATTTATTTATTTAGTACAGAAATATGATTGTAGGTTTTCGCCTTGACGTTAAACAGACAGTGATAAAAATTGGAGGAAAAATGCCTGGCAAAAAGTAAGCGGTGAAATGAAAATTTCTGGTAAGCACTAGATATATTTATTATTTACATTTAGCCGCTTGATTGCTCCGCGAAGTACCTAAACATCTGCTCGATTGTTTACCGATTACGTCACCCACCACGTGTTCGCCGCATGCCGCGTCGTGGAACATAAACATTTTTTATGTCTTGTTATGCCAAGTGGGTGTGCTCAAGTGTTGTTTTTGTTAAAGCTTATGAATAGGGCTATCATGTTCCGTTAAAATTGTTTACATTAGACGTTCCTATGTTTTTTTGTTAAGTATAAAAGTCGTCCGTTGTTAAAAATGACCATATTGCAACTTTAAATGGTTTTATTTTTAAAAGTAAATAGATAACGTATATATTTTATGATTTAAAAAAATCTAGGGGTTCAATCTACGTACAAATAAATAAGAAAACGATATTCAGTAGTACAAAAATATTAATTTACAAGTACTTTACGTTGTGTTAAAAACAAAATAATAATATGAATTTTTTCATACAAATATATAATTTTTTTCTAGCTATATTTTTAAACGTAGAATAAAAATATTGTTATATTGTAAAAGCTAGGTTTGTATTGTAACTTATATGTATAAATCGTATCAATAACTATAACAATTACGGAAAAATATGGAATTAATTACTGTAACGACCTTTTCGCCAAACGAACGACCAGCATTGAAAAATGTACCAATATTTGAAATATACGCACTTTCAGATGAAATCAATTAAAACACACGATAATAGGATTAATAACAAATAAAATAAACACATAATACTGACTTTGACATTGATTGCTCAAAGACCATGGTCCCTTTGAGCAATCAAGACTAACGCCCAACTCGTCCTTCAACTTCGCATCACTACAACATTCGAATACCTGTTTCATGGATGAATGCAAGCTTACAGACAATCAGTTCGAGTGGTGGATCTCTTCCATCAGTCGGATCGTTACTTTGGACGACTTTTGCTGACTTTCTGGACACCGATTGTTTATGGCGAGCTAGGGCTTCTGGGGCAGTACCCTCGGGCTCGGAACCCGTGCCGTCAACAAGTTCCGGGCTTACCAGGACGCAAGCTGAATCCGGACCCTCTGCTGAACGACATTTATACACGAACGAATTCGTCGATATGTGGAATTTAGCTAAGGTCATTTGATGCTTGGGAACCAGTGAGCAGTGTGTGACATTTGCTGAAGACAAGAACATGATAGCTAGTGTAAAACTGTGACGCACGCATCGTAAACCCATGCATTTTGCTAAGTCTAGCAATAAAAAATTTGGTTATTGGGCGTGCACTAAAAGTCAATGCAGGCAAAAATCAAAAGTATCCAGAACCAACGTTATGTTTTTTGAAAACATTCAGATACAATTGGTGCATGTTTATTATTTAATTTATGCTTTCGCCTATACATGGAGCTACAATATGACTATAAATAAAGATCCCTATAAAACAGATAATAGACAATGCCTTAGCCGAACCATCATCGGCGACTGGTTTAATCACTGTCGAGAATCTGTAGTAATTTACAAATTAGAATAAAATAATGGAAAGATTGGAGGCCCTGGAAAAATCGATCAGATAGACCAAAGTTTGGAAAGAGGAAATATAATAAAGGTAATTATTTAAGCGTTGTTGTTTATACGACCGCATAAATAACAACGCTCCAGAAACTACACAAATTGCTAATTGTGATGTTGTACAGTCATACATATATCTGGGGGCCTTGATAACTGGCAACGGTGGATGTATCGACGAGGTCAAGTCGACGAGGCGTATGGCAATTTCTAGGTCTGCGATGGACAGGTTGAGGAAAATATGGAGGAATCGCAACATATATAGAGCCAAAAAATGCGGCTAGTTCGAGCACTTGTATTCCCCATATTTTTGTATGCCGCGGAAACGTGGACCTTGCGGGAAACGGAGAAGAAGAAAATAGACGCCCTAGAGATGTGGTGCTGGAGGAAAATGCTCGGAGTCTCGTGGACTGAATTCCGTACCAATGAGTCTATACTTCGAGAACTCGGCATCAGGCAGCGTTTGTCATCTTTGGTGCAATTTCGTATTCTCACCTTTTTTGGGCACGTATGCCGCTGAGGAGAGGTGGCTATTGAGCGACTTGTGGTCCAGGGAAAGGTTGAGGGTACCAGACCACGAGGGAGATCGCCTATGAGGTGGACTGACCAGATAAAAGCGGTGGTAAATGGTTCATCATCAGTACATGAATGCACAAGAAAGGTGGCCATCAGAGAGGAGTGGCGACGTGTTGTAAAGCTTGCCACTAACACCTGAAGTGATGACCACGACCACTCTGTCAAGAGTGATACCGACCAAGAAGAAGAAGAATTATTTAAGATTTCACTAGGTTAAGGTTATTTTTTTACCACCCCGAAAATGTTTGATTGAGTAGAAACTAATACATTGTTTTGTTATTGTTGCAGAACGCCATATTGAGGGCCATTGGGTTCTAGGTATGATTGAAGATGGGTCCGAAGATCTGAGGTTAGAGGTTTGTCCAGAAAAATGCCGTTCGGCTGAGGTGTTGGTGCCTTTAATCCAAATAAATATAGAAAAAGGCACCATTATACACAGATTATTGGAAGGCCCATGAGGCCTAGCTGACCATGGATATACTAAAAAAAAAGTTAAACCATTCGGACCCAGAGAACCCATTTGTGGTTCCAAATGGGGTCCATACCCAAAGGATATAACCTCAATGGAGAGCACTAAAACGATTTTTAAAAACAGATAATTACAACAACCCAGGCGATTTTAGTGATGCTATAGTTGAGTATTTGTGGAGGCGAGATGTCTTTAAGCAAAAAAAAGATGCTTTTGTAGAGAAGCTCAGAAACAATTACAGTGTTAAATAAAATTTGTTGATGTCTAAATACGAACATATTTCTTGGTTATAGAGAATGGATATGGCGTTATAACGAGTAAATATACCAATAGGTTTTGTTTTCTCAAAACCTTTCTGCATTTAACCAAAACATGTGTAGCAACAAACCAAAAAATTGCGATATCAATATTTTAATTGTATCGTAGCATCGAACCATCACTCACATCACACATCGCCTTAACGGATACGCCATTTTAGATTTTACCGCATAGATTAGATTGTTCATCCATCAAAGGACAAGAGGTTTACGTATGTTCGGTATTTATTTTGTAACAAAAGATTCTTACGATGGAAAGGAAAAGTTAAAAAAGAATAGGCATGTCATTAATTTTCATTTAAGTCCTAATAAAAAACTGTTCCTCTTAAAGATGGCTATCGAAGCAAATATCGCCTCGATGTTCGGAGTTACAACAATACCGGCTTGAAAGGCAGCTAGCTGGCAGAAGCTAGGACCGGGCGGGGAGATGGACGACGGGCTGTCAGCACCTGTTCAAATGCCACTTTATTTGGATCAGAAATTTCTGATCCCGATTCTTTGGACAGGTAAAATCAATATATTTATTATTTTCGGGACCTATCGTATTTTATACAAAAAGTAAGTTTCTTGTAATATTTAAGAGAGTTTGAAGACAATGTTTACAGATCAAGCGACTCTGGTTCGTCGCCAAACCAAAGTTTCTCCACGACAATGGCCGAAGCGGTTCCAACAGAAGGCTGGACCGAAGAAAATATAACTCTGGCGAGTTTCCCGTTCACGGGCCAGCCGGGAATTTTAGTTGAAAATACTGCTGGCATTGGCATGACGGCTCTGGAGTATTTCAAGTTATTTTTCAGTTTACAGTTCGTAACTCAATTGGCAACATATACCAACCGTCATGCCAGCGAAATATTGGCGAAAGGTTATGAGCCCAAAAGCCGACTAAAGAGACGGAAGGACACGACGGCAGACGAAATGTACAAGTTTTTGGGGGTGTTATTTTTTATGGGGTCTGTTCGTGTCAATCGAATAAATGATTATTGGACCAAATCACATTTTACCACCAAAATTTAACGCAGTATATGAGCCGAAACAGCTTTTTGTTGATACTGAGAATGCTATACGTAAAAAAACACAATAATTTAAACAGAATTTACGAAAAGGTGGACGAGTTAAGAATATTTTAATGCAACTATGAAACGAATTAAATATCCCGAGAAGGAGCTAACCATACATGAGTTCGGGCCAGGCCACAACACTGCGTTGCGGCGTCGCATCGTAAAAATCTACGACGCCGCAGAACGCATAGTGGAAATTTCCGGCGCGACGGCGCATCGTAAAGAGTGCTTCTTCTTTTATTTTTCCTTCTTTTCCGTTTCTTTTTGCTTAGTGCGTCTTAACGCAAGCAGAAGTAGAACACGCGCAGTGCGGTCCATGTCTCACTAGAAACTGAAACATTGGTTAGCGTCGTATCGTACAAACGTACGATATCGTATCCGATGAAATTTTTGCGTTGCGACATCGCATCGCATTTATGTACGATGTTGTTTTTGCGATACGACGCCGCAACGCAGTGTTGTGGCCTGGCCCTTCATGGTATTATTTAGCGGACGACATGTTTTTGAAATTGATGGCATGTTTATACAACGGCGAAATCAGATTCGTCTTTCATCACCGATATTTGTTTCGACTAAAGGTCATGGTACATTATGCAAGCACCGTAACGGCACCGCTCCAACCCAGCAATTAACTTGTCATTTAAATTTGGACATTAAATCGTATGTCGTATGATATATTTCATAACGTCAATACAAAAAGCCAACGGCGGGTTGTCAGCGCGCGGCTCTTTACCTAACAACTTGAGTTGTTAGGTAGAGGCCAGCGCGCTTCAAGCGTGCGGACCGTGTGCTTACAGCCCGCCGACTGCGAGCGCGAGCCGCCCGCCAGGTGCCAGCGAGCGAAACACGCCGCTTCGTCGCCCGCGCACCACCCCGTCGCCCCCTCACTCGTTGTATCCTGCAGTCCCGAATCACATTCAAGACGGTCACTACGCTTTGCTACGGTTTACTTTGATAAAATGAATAAAGAAAAACTAATTGAAGAAGTACGCATATATCTATATCTTTACGATCCTTGTGATACTAACTACAGCGACACAATAAAAAGAGATCAAGCGTGGAAGAATATCGCTGGCGTTCTGTCTGCGCCAGGTAAAATCTACTTACTTACTTAATTAATCATATTTTTATGTAAGTACAGTCAACACCACGTCGCGTCGGTAGAAACACTGACCTTGAGCTGGCCGAGCTTAGGAGGGAGTTTCAATTTCTATAGACTGAGAAGTTGGCATATACTGTATCTGCTGATGTGCTGTCGACCGTACCTACATAATATAGAATATAGTGCGATCAAAATAAGAATACCTGCGACCGGAACCGTAGGAACTTCATTAGCATGAGAGTGCGCTTTTAGTATGATGCGACTCAACTGAAGTTAGATTTGACAGATAAAATCTGCCAAATCGTCATAATTATCATGGCGAAAGGTCAATCCTATTCTTAATTAGATTGTATAGTACCTATTGTAGCTTGTTGTGTTTTTAATCGTGTTATGAATTTGACCTGTATGCCCGTTTCTTTGGGTTTTTAGGGTTCCGTACCCAAAGGGTAAAAACCGGCCAAGTGAGAGTCAGACTCGCATGAAGGGTTCCGCAAAAACGGTATAGCGCCATCTATCGTATTAAGATATAGCGCCATCTAGTATATTACGCTAGCACCACTTTCGATAAGTCATTTGATAAATAGGTAGGGTTATTGCGCTGGTTTGCCGTCCAGCGCGACTTTTCGTCCATTTGACTGAGCTGCTACAATTAGGTGCATAAAACTTGAATACAAACCTACCTTCCCGCGCAAGTTTAGATTTGTTGCAATCCTTAATGTCTAAGTAACAGTACTACCAACATTAAAACTTGTTTTGACAAGAAACGACTTGAAAAAATAATCGTCAGTGGCCACTTTGCATCCGTGCCTTGCAGATGTCATCGCGTTAGGAGAAAAAAAAGTGCCGACGGGAAAAGTTCATGGTAAGTTTAATTACTGTTTTGACTAGTTTACGTAATGTTTTTGGCACTTGTGTTTAGTTTTATGCATAGTAAACGCAATTATAAGTGTTTTTTATACTTTTTTATAGTAATCTTCGACAAATTAAGTGGACGGATACTAGGTTCCTAAATTCTCAAAATAATTGATGATAACGTTTGACACCGAAAATAATAGCTGTTGCCTCTTTTTGAATTTGTGAATATTTTTTTTCTGCAGAGGTCAAAGTCCGGGAAGCGAACGAAATCGGTCTCTCTAGCCCGTCCAGACCTAACGACGACAGAATACAACCGAGGCCCGTCGGAGAAGCGTCGACGGTTAAGTAAATTTTGGCATCGGGGTCAAAATGCGTCAAAACCTGATCGGAAGCTAAAATGTTTTTTACTCGAGTAAATGCATCCGTATGATTAGACGTCCACTCCCACTTAGCATTCTTTATTAGTAAACTATACAGGGGACTCAATATAGTGGAAGCACCGGGAATGAAATTGCGATAGTAGTTAACGAGCCCTAAAAAAGATTGTAGCTGTGACACGTCAGTAGGTACCGGAGCGTTCACGATGGCTGCGACCTTCTCTTTCGACTTACGAATGCCGCGCGCATCGATGACGTGTCCCAGGTAGCGGACTTCAGTCTTTAAAAATTCGCATTTGTTTTTTTGAACCGTTAACCCGGCGTCCTGTAATCGTTGTAGGACTACATGTACCCGATCTAGATTTTCAGCCTTAGTTTTTCCGCTACACAGAACATCGTCCTGGAATACCAGGACCCCTTCCAAGCCGGCGAGGATAGATTCCATTGCCCTCTGAAATATGGCGGCCGCGCTTGACAATCCGAACGACCACGATGTAACTATGTGCTATGTGTTTTCGTGAAAAGCAGCACGCAGGGAGAAAAGACTTGTAAGTGGTAATTACTATGATTATACTGACAATCCTACTCATGTGCTTTTTAGCACATAGAGTTGAGGCAACACCTGCAGGTAGTATCACTGTAGAGTATGGCAGGATGGAAATCAAAGGGTATAAGGATTGCAATGTGTCAATTAATAACAATGAGAAGATCCATATCATGGCCAAAAACTCAGTGATGAACTATGCTCATGGAGGAGTGGTCTTTGGTTTGGTAAACTGGTGGTGTGACAATGAATATGGTTCAATTATAGCAGATATTAAGTGTAAGGACTGTGGCTTCTATTGCTCTTACAACCAACAATTCACAAAATGCAGAAGTAATACACCATTTGTAATTGGAGTGGTGATTGGCATCATTGTTTTCATTATGACAACCACAACACTATTAATTGTGTTTAAGAAGAAGTTGGCACATCTGATTAATGTAATAATAGCCCACTTAATTACAAGAGATGACAGGAAAAGGGTTTCCAAGATTGCAAAACTAAACAAAATTACAGGCCATAGGAATCCAATAATATTCAAGTCAATATTCACTAGGTGTGATGATGTGAACAGCATAATCAAAGCAAATAGAATTAAAGCAAGAAAAACTCTATCTGGAGATGAACCTATATATGATAAAATCTGTTCTAAAACTGAAATGGATGACAATGAATATATGGCTATTTTAGAATCAAGAGTGATTCAATTCAATTAAATTCAATTTATTACTTCGAACCTTAGGATATTACATCACTTGGTAACGTCACATAAAACAATCATTATTGAGTAGTGATTCCGTTTACATACAATATACATGCGGCTGTAAAGAGGCCTTGTCAATAAATGCAGCTGTACAGAGGCTTTGTCAGTCAAATTATCTCAATGTGTATAAATAAAAGTATAAAGTACGTATGTCATGAAATCCAAAAATAATCTATGAAAAATGTCAATATAGAAATTATAACTAACAAAAAATCATTTTAAAATTATCATTTATTAAAATTGCATTTCAGTACACATGTTTTTGCCCATTCTTTACGATCATCAATATAATCTTTGACTGAATAATAGGCTTTCTGAAGTAAATATTGTTTTACAGCAGTTTTAAATTTTGTTTCATTGAGACCCTTTAACTGCTTAGGAATGACATTATAGAAACGCACACAATTTCCGACAAAGGAACCAATTGTTTTCTGTAGTCTACAGCGTGGAAACGCAAATTTGTTGGTATGTCGCGTGTTGGGTTTGTCATCTGACATTTTCTTTAAACTGTATCGATTTTTTCTTGCATACATTATGCACTCAAATATGTAAAGTGATGGTAGGGTAAATATATTTATTGTTTTAAAAATTTCCCGAAGTGAACCCCCCGTTGGTACATTATATAGTCCTCGAATTGCCCTTTTTTGTACGATAAAAACAGCATCCACGTCTGCCGCTGATCCCCTGAGCAATATGCCGTAGGACATTACGCTGTGAAAGTAGCCATAATACACCATAATACACCAGTGATGAATAGCTCACATCTCATGAGGAATAGAGCTGAAATGCCATTACCGAAAGGAGAACATTCCAGATATCTTGTCCCAAGAAGGCCAGTTAACCCCGTTTACACAACAACGATCATGATGTTTTGCCTTGTTACAATTGCAATAGCATGCGATAAAACTCTATATCTATCTACTCAAGGAAAGATTTGTGACAAGAGCAGTTGTGTTGAAACAAGCACATACCAGCTATCACTTAAGACTGGACAGATGATCTGTTTTAATACTCCAGAAGGGAAAACTTTAAAACTCCATTTACGTAACACAAATATAGTCATCAGGTACCATGCAACTTATTACACCTGTGATTATAAGATAGACACACCATCAACACATGAATGTAAGGTCGCATGGGGGGATTGCTATTATGGTGGGACTTGTTACCAGGGGTATGCACATCAGAACCTTATTAAGGACTCTAATGAGCCACATGGGTATGGTTGCACATTTGGTGTTATTGGGTGTGATACTCACTGTACTGCTCAAGCATCTTGTACATGGTATAGGTGGGAGTTGGTAACCAATAGAGACAGGTGTTATAAGGTGTATAATAAAATTGGTGAGATATGGGAGACTGATATAATAATAGAGTACGATGGTGTCAGAAAAATCGAGACATTAAACACTAACAATCCCACTTGCAACATGAATAAAATGAATATAACAGGATTGCTCGAGTTACCAATTGCTATAACAACATTATTGCATGACAGTGTGCACCTTAGAGGGTCATTATTGTTAAATGGGAATACTGCATATGAGGTTGATGCCTCACAGATAAACATGCCTATAAAAAACATGATTGGTGAGCAACAGTTGTCCCTAGACAAGCAGACATCTACATTTTACACGTCTAGACCAGAAGTTGTTGCCATCACATGTGAAGCACGAGCTATATATGATGAGCCTGCAATCAAGAGGCTGTTATCCACCAAACAGCCTACTGTCAATCCTAATAATATCAAGTCTAATGGGGAATATGTTCTACCCGCATTAGCACTCATGCAACGAAACGTCACCACGAGACAGAGAGCGACGGGCGACGAGCGGCCGACCGGCCGGGACTGGAGTTTTAGATAAGGAAGGCTTCATAATGGCTGGTAAGATAACAAAACGAACACAAAAAAGTATGAAAAACGAATTCAATAAAAACGACGTTTGTTTATCTTCGTATGAGATGCTGCCTAAACAAATAGGATTAGCAAGAATGTTAAAAAGTGAAGGCATCACGAATACTTCGAAAATTAAATACAAAAATGGCTATTAAGCCGTTATTAGCTTTGATAATAGAGAGGACGCGTTGCAGAAGTTGATTTATGTTATGGTGTCGTAAAGTACGTAGAAAAAGATTAACCCATGACGAGTTAAAGAAAAAATTTAACGCAGAGTGCCAAATAGAGGAAACTGAAGAAGTCGCGTCTGTAGAAAAGAAAAAGAAAAAACATCACAAAAAACAGAGATTTGACATCAACTGGGAAGAAGAAAAGAAGAAAAACTTGGCCAGTACAAGAGTATCAGTAGGACAGAAAGAAGTTTCTGAAGATAAAAGGAATAATTTCAGACATCTTTTACATAGTTTAAAGGAAATTGTTTTAGCTGATAGTTGCTTTGAGGAGAAGGTCCAAAAAGAGTTGAAATTAATATTTGTTCGAA
This sequence comes from Ectropis crepuscularia, assembly GCA_963693475.1. Lineage (NCBI taxonomy): Eukaryota > Metazoa > Arthropoda > Insecta > Lepidoptera > Geometridae > Ectropis > Ectropis crepuscularia. The sequence continues at coordinate 10,944,536 of OY856368.1, read as the reverse complement.
GTAGTTTAATTTATTTTTAAGAAAGTTGACTGTGGATATGTATTTAATAAACTGTTGGGCCTTCTCAATAATGGATAGTAGTAATCATCATGTAAATTGCGCATCAACGGCTTCGGGCTCTGGGGGTTCCGTTGCGCAATGGAATTCACGAAGTCTGATGCCGAAAAGATATGATTTCGAGTTATTGTTGAGCCAGGAGAAAATTGGAATCGCTATACTGAGTGAGACATGGCTTTTCGAACATATTTTATTGCGAGTTAGTAATTACATATATACAGATGTGATAGGGCTGATGGTTACGGAGGTGTGGCCATTTACGTACATAAATCTATCAAATCGCATCCAATCCCAATTCAAATCTTCCGAAGTAATATTGATTTAAGTTACTGTTAAGATACCGTTAAGATACTGAATTGTGAATATTTAGAAAATGTAGTTGCTATTTATTGTCCGCAAACCTCGAGGACTGTCCATTGGGATTATTTATTTACACAATTTAGCTCTAAAACAATAATAGCAGGAGACTTCAACGGTCATCATACAAATTGGTCAATGTAGTAGGGGTAAACAAATATTTGACGCCTCTAGAGATATTGGGCCCGTGAGCTCACCTCATTTTCAAAAAAGCCTTTCCGAGCGCTTGGTCGACGCGACGCGTGACCAAAATGCTGGCGTTTATTTGGCCCAACGCATAAGCATTGCCATTCAGCATGGTAATGCCGCCAGCATGCTGGGGACGCTTCCGATTGGTAGTGGGCTTGAACATCTTTATTATCTGTAGACCTTCATTGGTCTATGGATAATTCAGGTGCGCTTAGTGTAAGTAGTAAGGTATGGAGCGTAGTGTAGTTTTCATTGTATTTTAGTTTTATAAATAAAAGCTCTGCCCGTTAAAAAAAAACTGGAAATTTGACGTCTCTAATGACGACTTAAATATGAAACGGACAACAATTGTCCCATTAGCGTCTGATTTAAAATGTTTAAAAGACTATCTAAACAAAACTGCTGCACATGCAGTACTCAAGCTATCGGAATCAAATAATTCATTAAATTGCAATGCGTTCAATGAATTAATAGAATCCGTATTCTGCCGCCTTTTTTTACTAACTCGACGGCGTCCTGGAGAACTTCAGAGATTACAATTGAGTTTTTACGATAATTATGATAAAAGAGATAACAAAGTACTATCAGCAATGGAAAAAATATTTATTTGTAAAGTTTAAAACGAATTGTTATTCCAGGGAAAAGAGGAAGAAACTGGAACATCTTTATGTTAAAAATTGGTTGCCTGTAAAGTCGGTATACGGGCGAAAGTTTTACGTGACAACGACTTTGAGTGGTAATAGTACATTATGATATAAGTGCGGTAAGTTGATAATTACAGCCGAGGCTTTATTGCTAGCTCGAGCCGAAGGCGAGAGCTATAATTAGCAGAGGCACCTCATTTTACCTCTCAAAGTTAATTTTATTCATAAAATGTTGACCACACGTTTCTGACATAAAAACTCTTTACTAAGATTTAAAAAGGTACCGTTCGTTTTAGACGGAGCATATCTCTCTACCTAGTCTGTGGACGGAGCATTTTGAAACCGTGCGTTTTACATTACACATTACAGCACTAGTGCGTAATAAGATACATTACGATACAGAAATTGGTCCAATAAGAGACCCTTTACGAGCAAATATGTTATAAAATAATTTTAATGTGAATATTCATTGGTATAGTAGGAAGAAGGATGAAATAATAGTAACAATTTAAAACATTTATTTATACAAATAATTATATTTAAAACATTAATTTATACAAAGAATCTCGCACTGAATTTCATATTTCAAATTTTTGCATAAATTGAACTTTGTTGAAACAGTTATTAATATAAATAACAAATTCGAGAATTCACAAAATTGGTTTATGTTAAATCAATCAGTTGTTATAAGTTATTAATAAATTTAACTTGATTTACATTGTTATAAATATAAAAACTAAATTTAAAAGTTAGAACATTTATTTAAATCACATTAATTGTTAATATCAATCGATTTTAATTCAAAGTGTATTTTCTAAAAGGAGAAAACAAATTCACATGTGATCTTTGAATTTGTAAATCGCGCGCTTACTACCTTGCGCAGTGATTGGTCGTCTCGGTTTGAATGTTTGAAAGTTTCGATTTGACAGGTTGGAGGTTAAACATTGTTATTTCAATTTTTTACATAGCAAGTCGCGCTCATTTTTTCAAGTTAAACAAATTATTATTGGTTGAGAAACGATTTATACTACTTTTTTGATTGAAAACTACCACAACATTGTGATTACTACAACATAACCTATTCACTTATGTCTTAGTCATTTATTTCATCATGTTATATTATCAGTCTGAAATTATTTACCTTTGCTGTTTGAATTGTTGCGATGGACGAAACTACCTTCACATTATCACTACACAATCGTTTTACAATTAACTGGCAACGTGTAAACTTGTATGCAGGCGCCTAAGCGAATCGGCGACTCGGGCATGGTTAGCCCGCCTAAGAGCGAGAGAGACAGACATAAAAAGTGAAAGGCACGCGTCCCTCTCACTCGCTCTCATTGTGAGCGCATAACGTGAGCGGAGCGTAACGCAGTTTCTTGAAGTGTCACCCGGCAAACCAATTTATAAGACGTTGTCACGTCAAAAATATTTAGATACCTTAATTTATCTAAGACATGCATATAATGTAAACACAGATAATGTTTTTTTTTCTCTGAAGCTGGGGGATCAGTTATATTTTATGTGGTTATAAGACCATAGAAAAATACGCAAAAGCTTGTGGTGCAAAAAATTCTAAAGCTTTAACCTCGACTCGACATCGCAATCATTTAGCGACTTTATCCCAGCTTTTTAACATGTCCGAAAACGACATGAAACAATTCACTTCATTTATGGGCCATACGATGTCAATTCATAAACGAAATTATAGATTACCGGATGATGTGTTCCAAACTGCAAGAATCTAAGCTCTTACTTTTAATTGAAACTGGAAACGAGGATATGTATAAAGACTTTAGACGAAATAAATATCAATTTAGAAGAAGAAATAATTGGTGACGATATTCAAAATGGAGAAATTCTGGATTTCAAAATGTTAGAACCCACTCCTCCTCTAAACAAAACTTCCTTAAATTCAATTGAGAGCTCTAAACAATCAATTCTATCTTGTTTTAATAAATCAGTTGAACAGAAGGTAATAAAAAAGAAGTGTGTTAGTTCCTTGGACGCCACAACAAAAACGTGTAGTTTTAAATTTCTTTTCCAATCATCCAGAAAACCTCCAAAACGCGACGAATGTGAAAACTTACGAAGTCAATATCCAGAACTTCTAAATAATTAAGATTGGCTAAAAATTAAAGTATTTATACTGAATACATATATAAAACAATAAGTATGAATACACACTATTACATACTAGTAGTATTTGCACACTATTACGTAGTAGTAGTATATTAGTAGTATTCAGTACTACAGCTTACTACAGATATTATCGTTCAGTTTTATTACTTTAACTACTTATTTTTATCAATAGGTCAAATTTTCACATTTCCACGACCGATCTGAAAAATGAGCGACTAACAATTTGTTTTTTGCTTTTCATTATGAAGCTTAGAAATATTCTCAGTTTGTATAATTATTAGTAGAACCTGAAACTTTCTTTAATCTTATAGTTGAAATTCAATGTTTTTTAATTATATTTCATTGCTCCATGTTTTTTTACTTATATTATTTTATAATATTTGTATGCTACAATATTGACAGAGTGGTCGTGATGTGATATTATTTCAGCTTGTACTTGTCCTTTTACCGTTTCAAAAAAAATACTTTAATATCGTACTGATGGTTTTATTTTATCACTACCACCACCGTAAACCTCTAAATGAGGCACATAGACACCCGTCGTTCGAGTTGACAATGTGCCTGGCAGGTGAAAATGTGCAATGGGTCCGTTGCACATTTTTGGCAAATTTTCACTAGAAATGAGAATAACTAAACATGTTTCGTTCAAAAATAGATTTGTAGATTTAATAGCTAGTTTCGTAATAATTATGTATTTTTTTTAATTGATCCTGGCAATTTTTTTTGACATTATCTGTGGTTGAAGTAGAGAACCGGTTTGTCACGTTTTGAGGTTAGGTGTAAACTTTTAGTGATGTAATAAAAACTACCACACCTATCGTTATCAAGGTATGATGAGTTTATAGTACTATTAATCATTATTATTTAAAGAAATGTATTATTTATTTATTAAAATGCATTGAAATCATATTCAAAATGTTTTGGTTATCACATTAAAACAGGTGTGTTATGAAAAAAACTCAATTTCGCAGGTGAAAATGTGCCACCATAGTGTTGCTAGAAGGGCGATGATAAAATGCTACCATTAATGCTACTACCATTCACGAAATTTCTTAAACGGTATAATTGATTTATTTCAGAACTGGAAACATGCCACGAGATTATAAAAGGCCTATTGGATGCAGGTCTTACAAATACTATACAGACGAAACATAAAAAAAAATATTAGAAGAAATTAAATCAGGTAAAATCTCAACGCGGGCCGCATCCGAAAAATATGGCATTCACAGAAACACTTTATCATTAATATTAAAAAACAAAACCATTAAAACACGGAGGTCAAACTGTATTTAGTGAAGAAGAAGAACTCGCTTTGATATCACACATAAAATAAATAAATAAATATTTGTGGACAATTCACACACAACACCATCTGACCCCAAACTAAGCAAAGCTTGTGTGATGGCGGCCAGATGGCTGATATAATACTTATATAGCTTTAAATACATACTTATTATACTGGATAAATTTCAGGCCTTCAGTAAAGTACAATAGGGCTTAATGTAATAAAACACCGTATTGTTTGGTAGAAGTATATTTCAAAAGTTACGCCACCGAGACTTAGTACAAATGAAAAAGTAAACGTTTGCGCGAGTTAAATTTCTAGTGGCGCCATCTAGTTACCGACGCCCGACTTACATTATACATATTGTTCAATGTTGCATTGAACATTCCGCCCTCCAAGGACGTTATGGACGTTCTTACCTTCTTACACACTACACCGCCCACCATGAGGTCAAGAGGGTGTAGACAAACAACGAAGAAATTCATCGGAATTAGGTACATCGTATTTTTCATAGACTTTTGAATAAATTATCTCCCTAAGTCTTTGTTCAAGAATCTAGTGTTAACATGTTATGAGAAACCTTGTAACAAAATATTTGCAACTAAAACAAATAGCTGAAATTAACATTTTTGGATGTTATTATCACTGGCACAGATGTGTCATGAGAGAAGGAAAAGCACTTAAATGTGACAAAAAGACCGAAAACCGCATTGTTGCATTAGTTGCAGCATTAGCATTATTACCAGCTGAAAGAATAATGGAAGGATACGATTACGTAAAGACTGAGAGCGAGTTCTTCGAAGTAAAGAAATTGCTACAGTATGTAGAACGGACGTGGATGAAAGGACACATGACAGGAATAATAAGTGTGTTTGGTAAACGCCACCGAACGAATAATGTTATTGAATCATGGCATTCTAAAATAAACAAAATTTAAAAAAAAAGTCCGGTGACACTTATGAGACTACTAGAAACCTTAGAAGACCAGTCAACGACAAAAGTTTTATCCAAATTCTCAAGTAAAAGAAGAATGCAGTATATTAAAATTGACGACTGTATCAGACGGATACAAATGCAACTTATAAATAACGATGTTTCATTGGAGCTAGCATTAGAAAAATTGCGTAGTTTTTAATTTTCCAAAATTAGATGTGAATTATTTTATTTCTTTGAGATTTTTTTGGGATTTTGTTACTTACCAATAGTAACTAGAAATGAAATAAACATTGTTCGCTTAATATTGATAGTGTTTCGACTCTTAAGTAAGTAGTGCCAGAGGTAAAATAAATCTCCCTTGGTACTACTAGATTGTTTAGTAGTACTACGGGCAAAAAACATTTCCCGTGGTACTACCAGTAGTACCACCGGTAGTACCACGGGTAAGAAGCGATTTTTTCATACAAATATATAATTTTTTTCTAGCTATATTTTTAAACGTAGAATAAAAATATTGTTATATTGTAAAAGCTAGGTTTGTATTGTAACTTATATGTATAAATCGTATCAATAACTATAACAATTACGGAAAAATATGGAATTAATTACTGTAACGACCTTTTCGCCAAACGAACGACCAGCATTGAAAAATGTACCAATATTTGAAATATACGCACTTTCAGATGAAATCAATTAAAACACACGATAATAGGATTAATAACAAATAAAATAAACACATAATACTGACTTTGACATTGATTGCTCAAAGACCATGGTCCCTTTGAGCAATCAAGACTAACGCCCAACTCGTCCTTCAACTTCGCATCACTACAACATTCGAATACCTGTTTCATGGATGAATGCAAGCTTACAGACAATCAGTTCGAGTGGTGGATCTCTTCCATCAGTCGGATCGTTACTTTGGACGACTTTTGCTGACTTTCTGGACACCGATTGTTTATGGCGAGCTAGGGCTTCTGGGGCAGTACCCTCGGGCTCGGAACCCGTGCCGTCAACAAGTTCCGGGCTTACCAGGACGCAAGCTGAATCCGGACCCTCTGCTGAACGACATTTATACACGAACGAATTCGTCGATATGTGGAATTTAGCTAAGGTCATTTGATGCTTGGGAACCAGTGAGCAGTGTGTGACATTTGCTGAAGACAAGAACATGATAGCTAGTGTAAAACTGTGACGCACGCATCGTAAACCCATGCATTTTGCTAAGTCTAGCAATAAAAAATTTGGTTATTGGGCGTGCACTAAAAGTCAATGCAGGCAAAAATCAAAAGTATCCAGAACCAACGTTATGTTTTTTGAAAACATTCAGATACAATTGGTGCATGTTTATTATTTAATTTATGCTTTCGCCTATAAATGGAGCTACAATATGACTATAAATAAAGATCCCTATAAAACAGATAATAGACAATGCCTTAGCCGAACCATCATCGGCGACTGGTTTAATCACTGTCGAGAATCTGTAGTAATTTACAAATTAGAATAAAATAATGGAAAGATTGGAGGCCCTGGAAAAATCGATCAGATAGACCAAAGTTTGGAAAGAGGAAATATAATAAAGGTAATTATTTAAGCGTTGTTGTTTATACGACCGCATAAATAACAACGCTCCAGAAACTACACAAATTGCTAATTGTGATGTTGTACAGTCATACATATATCTGGGGGCCTTGATAACTGGCAACGGTGGATGTATCGACGAGGTCAAGTCGACGAGGCGTATGGCAATTTCTAGGTCTGCGATGGACAGGTTGAGGAAAATATGGAGGAATCGCAACATATATAGAGCCAAAAAATGCGGCTAGTTCGAGCACTTGTATTCCCCATATTTTTGTATGCCGCGGAAACGTGGACCTTGCGGGAAACGGAGAAGAAGAAAATAGACGCCCTAGAGATGTGGTGCTGGAGGAAAATGCTCGGAGTCTCGTGGACTGAATTCCGTACCAATGAGTCTATACTTCGAGAACTCGGCATCAGGCAGCGTTTGTCATCTTTGGTGCAATTTCGTATTCTCACCTTTTTTGGGCACGTATGCCGCTGAGGAGAGGTGGCTATTGAGCGACTTGTGGTCCAGGGAAAGGTTGAGGGTACCAGACCACGAGGGAGATCGCCTATGAGGTGGACTGACCAGATAAAAGCGGTGGTAAATGGTTCATCATCAGTACATGAATGCACAAGAAAGGTGGCCATCAGAGAGGAGTGGCGACGTGTTGTAAAGCTTGCCACTAACACCTGAAGTGATGACCACGACCACTCTGTCAAGAGTGATACCGACCAAGAAGAAGAAGAATTATTTAAGATTTCACTAGGTTAAGGTTATTTTTTTACCACCCCGAAAATGTTTGATTGAGTAGAAACTAATACATTGTTTTGTTATTGTTGCAGAACGCCATATTGAGGGCCATTGGGTTCTAGGTATGATTGAAGATGGGTCCGAAGATCTGAGGTTAGAGGTTTGTCCAGAAAAATGCCGTTCGGCTGAGGTGTTGGTGCCTTTAATCCAAATAAATATAGAAAAAGGCACCATTATACACAGATTATTGGAAGGCCCATGAGGCCTAGCTGACCATTGATATACTAAAAAAAAAGTTAAACCATTCGGACCCAGAGAACCCATTTGTGGTTCCAAATGGGGTCCATACCCAAAGGATATAACCTCAATGGAGAGCACTAAAACGATTTTTAAAAACAGATAATTACAACAACCCAGGCGATTTTAGTGATGCTATAGTTGAGTATTTGTGGAGGCGAGATGTCTTTAAGCAAAAAAAAGATGCTTTTGTAGAGAAGCTCAGAAACAATTACAGTGTTAAATAAAATTTGTTGATGTCTAAATACGAACATATTTCTTGGTTATAGAGAATGGATATGGCGTTATAACGAGTAAATATACCAATAGGTTTTGTTTCCTCAAAACCTTTCTGCATTTAACCAAAACATTTGTGGCAACAAACCAAAAAATTGCGATATCAATATTTTAATAATTGTATCGTAGCATCGAGCCATCACTCACATCACACATCGCCTTAACGGATACGCCATTTTAGATTTTACCGCATAGATTAGATTTTTCATCCATCAAATGACAAGAGGTTTACGTATGTTCGGTATTTATTTTGTAACAAAAGATTCTTATGATGGAAAGGAAAAATGAAAAAAGAATAGGCATGTCATTAATTTCCATTTAAGTCCTAATAAAAAACTGTTCCTCTTAAAGATGGCTATCGAAGCAAATATCGCCTCGATGTTCGGAGTTACAACAATACCGGCTTGAAAGGCAGCTAGCTGGCAGAAGCTAGGACCGGGCGGGGAGATGGACGACGGGCTGTCAGCACCTGTTCAAATGCCACTTTATTTGGATCAGAAATTTCTGATCCCGATTCTTTGGACAGGTAAAATCAATATATTTATTATTTTCGGGACCTATCGTATTTTATACAAAAAGTAAGTTTCTTGTAATATTTAAGAGAGTTTGAAGACAATGTTTACAGATCAAGCGACTCTGGTTCGTCGCCAAACCAAAGTTTCTCCACGACAATGGCTGAAGCGGTTCCAACAGAAGGCTGGACCGAAGAAAATATAACTCTGGCGAGTTTCCCGTTCACGGGCCAGCCGGGAATTTTAGTTGAAAATACTGCTGGCATTGGCATGACGGCTCTGGAGTATTTCAAGTTATTTTTCAGTTTACAGTTCGTAACTCAATTGGCAACATATACCAACCGTCATGCCAGCGAAATATTGGCGAAAGGTTATGAGCCCAAAAGCCGACTAAAGAGACGGAAGGACACGACGGCAGACGAAATGTACAAGTTTTTGGGGGTGTTATTTTTTATGGGGTCTGTTCGTGTCAATCGAATAAATGATTATTGGACCAAATCACATTTTACCACCAAAATTTAACGCAATATATGAGCCGAAACAGCTTTTTGTTGATACTGAGAATGCTATACGTAAAAAAACACAATAATTTAAACAGAATTTACGAAAAGGTGGACGAGTTAAGAATATTTTAATGCAACTATGAAACGAATTAAATATCCCGAGAAGGAGCTAACCATACATGAGTTCATGGTATTATTTAGCGGACGACATGTTTTTGAAATTGATGGCATGTTTATACAACGGCGAAATCAGATTCGTCTTTCATCACCGATATTTGTTTCGACTAAAGGTCATGCCACATTATGCAAGCACCGTAACGGCACCGCTCCAACCCAGCAATTAACTTGTCATTTAAATTTGGACATTAAATCGTATGTCGTATGATATATTTCATAACGTCAATACAAAAAGCCAACGGCGGGTTGTCAGCGCGCTTCAAGCGTGCGGACCGTGTGCTTACAGCCCGCCGACTGCGAGCGCGAGCCGCCTGCCAGGTGCCAGCGAGCGAAACACGCCGCTTCGTCGCCCGCGCACCACCCCGTCGCCCCCTCACTCGTTGTATCCTGCAGTCCCGAATCACATTCAAGACGGTCACTACGCTTTGCTACGGTTTACTTTGATAAAATGAATAAAGAAAAACTAATTGAAGAAGTACGCATATATCTATATCTTTACGATCCTTGTGATACTAACTACAGCGACACAATAAAAAGAGATCAAGCGTGGAAGAATATCGCTGGCGTTCTGTCTGCGCCAGGTAAAATCTACTTACTTACTTAATTAATCATATTTTTATGTAAGTACAGTCAACACCACGTCGCGTCGGTAGAAACACTGACCTTGAGCTGGCCGAGCTTAGGAGGGAGTTTCAATTTCTATAGACTGAGAAGTTGGCATATACTGTATCTGCTGATGTGCTGTCGACCGTACCTACATAACATAGAATATAGTGCGATCAAAATAAGAATACCTGCGACCGGAACCGTAGGAACTTCATTAGCATGAGAGTGCGCTTTTAGTATGATGCGACTCAACTGAAGTTAGATTTGACAGATAAAATCTGCCAAATCGTCATAATTATCATGGCGAAAGGTCAATCCTATTCTTAATTCGATCGTATAGTACCTATTGTAGGTTGTTGTGTTTTTAATTGTGTTATGAATTTGACCTGTATGCCCGTTTCTTTGGGTTTTTAGGGTTCCGTACCCAAAGGGTAAAAGCGGCCAAGTGAGAGTCAGACTCGCATGAAGGGTTCCGCAAAAACGGTATAGCGCCATCTATCGTATTAAGATATAGCGCCATCTAGTATATTACGCTAGCACCACTTTCGATAAGTCATTTGATAAATAGGTTATTGCGCTGGTTTGCCGTCCAGTTTGACTTTTCGTCCATTTGACTGAGCTGCTACAATTAGGTGCATAAAACTTGAATACAAACCTACCTTCCCGCGCAAGTTTAGATTTGTTGCAATCCTTAATGTCTAAGTAACAGTACTACCAACATTAAAACTTGTTTTGACAAGAAACGACTTGAAAAAATAATCGTCAGTGGCCACTTTGCATCCGTGCCTTGCAGATGTCATCGCGTTAGGAGAAAAAAAAGTGCCGACGGGAAAAGTTCATGGTAAGTTTAATTACTGTTTTGACTAGTTTACGTAATGTTTTTGGCACTTGTGTTTAGTTTTATGCATAGTAAACGCAATTATAAGTGTTTTTTATACTTTTTTATAGTAATCTTCGACAAATTAAGTGGACGGATACTAGGTTCCTAAATTCTCAAAATAATTGGTTTTCGTGCAAGTGGACGGAAACCCAAAGAGCTACGTGAATATTTGTTATGGTCATTTTACATTAACGGACCAATAAATTACTGAATAGTTTCTCCCAAAATGATCTATATTGGTATTAGTTTCGATATTTTGGGTTCCGTCCACTGCTTTGTCAGTGTTTCGAGATTAAAAAAATATTTAAAGAATGTGGACGAAAACTAAATTTAGCTTTAAATATTGTTTTAGTTTTCGTTCTTGAAGGAGTACTGGGGTGGACAAAAATCAAAAATAGCTATTCTTTTGCATTAATTTTCGTCCATAGACAATAACAAAAAATAACATTAGTATTTCATTATACATACCAGTTTTCTTTTTCTAATCTTCCTTATAATTGGTAAGGGCCAGAGAGTTGTTGGTACCTAATATCTTTATCATTCTACTTGTGTGAAATAGGGTCAATTATTCATACCATAAATGGGGATATGTCAGAAATAATGCACCATATTTTTCTTAAAACAGGGTGGTCTTTTATTCTAGGTCTGTTTTGCCTAAGACCAATGCAGTATTTTCTTATTATCTGGTTACTAAACTATTCCTTAAAAATATTTGTTTTTAGATGGCACCGAAGGATTCTAAAAAATCCAGAAAAAAAACCGCTGCGTACACGGAAGATTCCTTAATAAAGGCTTTAACGGCAATTCGGGAAAATAAGGCATCAGTTAGACAAGTCTGTAGAGATTATGGGATTCCTAAATCTACGGTCCTCGATAGAATACACGGCAAAACAACTGATATTTTAAAGAAACGTGGGCCAGATCCCGTATTAGGGACTGATGGAGAAGAGAAAATTGTCAATTGGCTGATTAACATATCAAAATGCGGGTTTCCTGTTAAAAAACAGGAACTTTTAGATTCTGTCCAAAAAGTTATACAAGATTTGTCGATTCCCAATAAATTTAAAGACTGTAGGCCTGGCCAAACGTGGTATCTCAACTTTTTAAAAAGAAATCCACAAATTTCGAACCGATCCGCCGAAGGTATTAATAAGGCAAGTAAGCGAAGTGTCCATCCGAAACTGGTTCAGAGGTCTCGAAACGTATTTGGATGAGATAAATCAAAAAGATATTCTTAACTGTCCTTCGAGCATTTTTAACGGCGACGAAAGTGGCTTTGCGCTGTGTCCGAAGACTGGCAAAGTACTAGGGCCCAGGGGTTACCGTAACTTATATCAAGTAAAACAGGGGAACGAAAAGGACAATTTAACAGTCCTTGTAACCTTCAATGCTAATGGAGATGTCTGTCCGCCATGCGTGGTATTTCCGTATGTGAAACCACCACAGGCAGTTGTAAAGAGCATTTTTTTTTTTTTTTTTTTTTAAATATAAAGTGACGAGACGAGCAGGTCATGTGCCTGATGGTAAGCAACATGCCTGCCACATAACAACACAGTGACACGCAGCTATTGGAACAAGAAGATTCCAAATCATTACCTAGCACTGCACTGCGCTCGTCACCCAGAGATCTAAGTTGTTATATCTCTAAGCCCTGTAATTGGTGTTTGGGCAGGTCTGAGTCAGGATGGATGCGGGGAGACGTATTTTTTGAGTACATTACCAATGACTTTAATAACTGGCTTGAACGGAATAATATCCAAAAACCGGTCCTCTTGCTGGTCGACGGACACAAATCTCATATGTCTCTGATGTTAAGCACAATATGTGAACAGATGCATATAATATTATACGCCCTACCGCCCAACACTACGCATATTCTCCAGCCTGCTGACGTAAGTGTGTTTGCGCCACTCAAAGCAAGCTGGAAGAATACAGTCCGGAGATTTTTAGCAAAGCCAGAAAATATCAATACATCGGTTACTAAAACAAACTTCTGCAAATTGTTTGCAGAGACCTTGCAAGAAACAAATCTTACAACCTGTATTAAAAACGGGTTTAAACGATGTGGGATCTACCCCTTTGACCCTAATGCGCCTGATTACACTAAATGTGTCCTCGATACAATAGAAAATCTAAACTCTAGACAGACTGCTCCCGGAACAGCCATAAGTAGAGCAGACGTAGCTACTACCAAAAAAGTACTTAAGCAAATAAAAACTGCGCTGCTAAAAAGGAGCGTAAACTACAGGGTACTAATGAAAGAACTCAACCTGTTTAAAAAAACACTACCTGTGGAGACCAATGTTTCTGAATTATCATTAGACACTGAATCTGACTACACCAACAGTACCATGCAAAACAGTTCACAGATGTCATCAACCTCGGCCAGTCTTACTACTGTGACAGATTTACTGAAACAATCTGCGGACACACAGCTCATACAGCCGACTCCACACGATCGAGAACTGGGTGCCGATATGGTTGAAATCATCCAACCACCATTGAACGTAACTGAAGACTGTAACTCCATATCGTTATTAAATATAACAGGAAGTTACCTAGAAGTTGGTTCAGTAGTAAGCCTTGATGACATTTTAATATTGCCCTTGGATGTCACAGATAAGGCGCAGTCCCATGGGACATTGGATAGATGCGAAAAGTTATCTGGGATAATAAAACCTGACGATCAGCTTAGCTCAGCCGTTTCTACGCGTTCAGTCCCATTAGCTGTACCTACAACAGTCACCAGGGTAGACACAGAAGACCTGACTTCATCCGGTATTGTACCCTCATCTGTTGATACTATCGAAAAAGAGGCGGTATCGTCTACCCCTTCAAAATCGGATGGAGTCATATGACTCACAACTTTTCGTGTCGCTAGGGATCGGATGGAGACATATGACTCACAAAACCGGTTTTTGCTTTGGAGCGTTATTTTCTATAAATGAAGGTGGATTTTACCATAGACTTTTTATGCATATACGACCTATTGAAATTTCCTTCAAAATGGTATCAATAGTAGAATTTACGTAGTAGAATTATTTTTAGCCATCGGCATTTGAAAACGGCGCCATTGCTCTGCCAGTTGGCGTCATACAGTGATCGTGGACGGACGTAATTAATTGTGTAAAATAATAATTTGTGCTAAATAATCGGTAAGTGGCTATTTATCATACACTTTAGGAGTATTTCCCCTAGCCTTTTTCATAATCACCATAGTATGATGGTTTATATATTCTGATAAAACATCGAGTAAAAACATCTAGTACTTTCTGGTTCGCGAGCAAATTGAACGATCGTTTGGTTTTGCTTATCGATTTTACTGTTTTTTTTTGTTTGGGATGTCTTAGAAATATCTATATTTTAGTAGTAAATATATCGTAGAATCCATTTTATTCGTTACTTTTCTTATAATATTCTTTATTTTTGTCTAAAATTGATGAAAATGATGGAAGCGTCCTAAAACTCACGCACACATAGACGCCGCTGTCGCTCGCATGTGTACGTGACCTCGTGGTTCCACGTGGTGAGGCAAGCCAACATCCGATACAGGATGTTATATTTGCATGTGCCTGCCTAATGCCGATCATTGCAGATAATTGATAATTTATAATACATAATTATGTATTTTTTCGTAAATCGTTATTTTTAGGTTAGCTGCATTACGCACATTTTTCAAGCGTGATTTTATTTTTATGTAGGTACATATGTTGGTGGATGACGCAATACATGTTTCGTCATGATGTTTTCCTTCACACACCATTTTTTTAGGTTAGCTGCATTACGCACATTTTTCAAGCGTGATTTTATTTTTATGTAGGTACATATGTTGGTGGATGACGCAATACATGTTTCGTCATGATGTTTTCCTTCACACACCATTTTTTTAGGTTAGCTGCATTACGCACATTTTTCAAGCGTGATTTTATTTTTATGTAGGTACATATGTTGGTGGATGACGCAATACATGTTTCGTCATGATGTTTTCCTTCACACACCATTTTTTTAGGTTAGCTGCATTACGCACATTTTTCAAGCGTGATTTTATTTTTATGTAGGTACATATGTTGGTGGATGACGCAATACATGTTTCGTCATGATGTTTTCCTTCACACACCATTTTTTTAGGTTAGCTGCATTACGCACATTTTTCAAGCGTGATTTTATTTTTATGTAGGTACATATGTTGGTGGATGACGCAATACATGTTTCGTCATGATGTTTTCCTTCACACACCATTTTTTTAGGTTAGCTGCATTACGCACATTTTTCAAGCGTGATTTTATTTTTATGTAGGTACATATGTTGGTGGATGACGCAATACATGTTTCGTCATGATGTTTTCCTTCACACACCATTTTTTTAGGTTAGCTGCATTACGCACATTTTTCAAGCGTGATTTTATTTTTATGTAGGTACATATGTTGGTGGATGACGCAATACATGTTTCGTCATGATGTTTTCCTTCACACACCATTTTTTTAGGTTAGCTGCATTACGCACATTTTTCAAGCGTGATTTTATTTTTATGTAGGTACATATGTTGGTGGATGACGCAATACATGTTTCGTCATGATGTTTTCCTTCACACACCATTTTTTTAGGTTAGCTGCATTACGCACATTTTTCAAGCGTGATTTTATTTTTATGTAGGTACATATGTTGGTGGATGACGCAATACATTTTTCAAGCGTGATTTTATTTTTATGTAGGTACATATGTTGGTGGATGACGCAATACATTTTTCAAGCGTGATTTTATTTTTATGTAGGTACATATGTTGGTGGATGACGCAATACATGTTTCGTCATGATGTTTTCCTTCACACACCATTTTTTTAGGTTAGCTGCATTACGCACACTTTTCAAGCGTGATTTTATTTTTATGTAGGTACATATGTTGGTGGATGACGCAATACATTTTTCAAGCGTGATTTTATTTTTATGTAGGTACATATGTTGGTGGATGACGCAATACATGTTTCGTCACGATGTTTTCCTTCACACACCATTTTTTTAGGTTAGCTGCATTACGCACATGACTTCGAAAGGACAGTGGTTTGAACCCAGGGTCTCCTGATCGGCAGTCGTCGTTCTCCCGACTAGACCAGCTGTAAGTTTTCTGTGGTTTCATTATTTTACTTTTTTTGTTCACAGTAAAAAAATGGACCCTCACCAAAACCAAGAACCAAATCAACCGATGAGCGACGACGAGGAGCAGCAGGTTATCATTGTGCCGCGATACGCGTTCACAATGACGCCAAGTGGGACGCTCCATACAACGGGAAGCCCACCGACGATGGTTTCCATTGTGACTGGGAGTAGAAGTGTAAGTCAAGTTTTTGTAACCCTTTTACCCCTTTTTTCTATCTCATCAATTCTCTACTTCACCTACCATCACTATGTTTCTAATTTTTTTTTGTTTTACAGGGGCTACAACAAGCAACGCCGCCGTCGCGTGGGGCTCGCGTAACTCCGGTTGCGAGTGGAAGTGTAAGTCTAGTTTTTGTAACCCTTTTACCCCTTTTTTCTATCTCATCAATTCTCTACTTCACCTACCATCACTGTGTTTCTAATTTTTTTTTGTTTTACAGGGGCTACAACAAGCAACGCCGCCGTCGCGTGGGGCTCGCGTAACTCCGGTTGCGAGTGGAAGTGTAAGTCTAGTTTTTGTAACCCTTTTACCCCTTTTTTCTATCTCATCAATTCTCTACTTCACCTACCATCACTGTGTTTCTAATTTTTTTTTGTTTTACAGGGGCTACAACAAGCAACGCCGCCGTCGCGTGGGGCTCGCGTAACTCCGGTTGCGAGTGGAAGTGTAAGTCTAGTTTTTGTAACCCTTTTACCCCTTTTTTCTATCTCATCAATTCTCTACTTCACCTACCACCACTGTGTTTCTAATTTTTTTTTGTTTTACAGGGGCTACAACAAGCAACGCCGCCGTCGCGTGGGGCTCGCGTAACTCCGGTTGCGAGTGGAAGTGTAAGTCTAGTTTTTGTAACCCTTTTACCCCTTTTTTCTATCTCATCAATTCTCTACTTCACCTACCATCACTGTGTTTCTAATTTTTTTTTTGTTTTACAGGGGCTACAACAAGCAACGCCGCCGTCGCGTGGGGCTCGCGTAACTCCGGTTGCGAGTGGAAGTGTAAGTCTAGTTTTTGTAACCCTTTTACCCCTTTTTTCTATCTCATCAATTCTCTACTTCACCTACCATCACTGTGTTTCTAATTTTTTTTTGTTTTACAGGGGCTACAACAAGCAACGCCGCCGTCGCGTGGGGCTCGCGTAACTCCGGTTGCGAGTGGAAGTGTAAGTCTAGTTTTTGTAACCCTTTTACCCCTTTTTTCTATCTCATCAATTCTCTACTTCACCTACCATCACTGTGTTTCTAATTTTTTTTTGTTTTACAGGGGCTACAACAAGCAACGCCGTCTACTTCCCGCGGCCGTCGAACATTAAAAGCCCGTCGTTCGCTGCCCCTCAGCGACACCCAAATCAGTCAGCTGATCGATCGTGAGATTGATTCGGGTAGTGAGGGTGACGACGACGTCTACTCTGACGACGATGAAGACGGTGTTGACAGGAGGCTTCTTCTCGCGGATGATTCTTGGGGCTTCCGCCAAGGTATGTTGGAAGGAGAAGAGTATTTGGAAGATTTGGTAGAGGAGATTGAAAGAGAAGAGTTAATGAGAGATAGAGAGGAAGCAAATGTGTTTGAGAAGAATGAAAGGGAAGAACTACTAAATGTCGAACCAGAAGCGAACGTCAGTACCGATTTCCAGTGGTCGGATGATTTTACATCTTTCACCGGCCAAAGGGAAACGTACCGACGCGATCCTGGTCCAACATTTGGTAGTCAATACCCCGTGGAGATATTTTTGAAATTTTGGGACGAAGATGTCATGGGTCTCATACAATCAGAGACCAACAAATATGCTCGGGATATTATTGAGCGGTGTACGGATCCTGAGATCGGTGCCACTGTTCCAAGATACATGGAACAATGGGATGATGTCACGATACCGATGCTGTATCAATACTTTGCCGTCTTGATTTGCATGTCTTTTTGTCCGAGGACAAAATTTCAAGAATATTGGTCACGGGGTATCTTGGAAATGCCAAATTTCAGGAAACTTATGAGCCGTGATGCATTTCTCTTACTTACAAAGTTTTTACACTTTGTAAGTGACAGAGATTCCACGGCTCGTGGCTACCAGCGAAAAATTGGCAAAGTTGCGCCAATAGTCGACCACTGCAACAAAAAGTTTTCAGAACTTTACATTCCCGTTCAACATCTCAGCTTAGACGAGTCTTTGCTTCTATGGAAGGGTCGCCTAAGCTGGCGGCAATGCATACGTTCGAAAGCTGCTCGATTCGGTATTAAATCCTTTGAATTGTGTGAGGCGACTTCAGGGTATCTACTGAAGTGCAAACTCTACACCGGAAAGGAAACGCCCATGCACCCAGAACCGCTTCATGGGTTCACTAACACGACTGCAAAAGTTGTGTTGGAACTGATGGAGGGGTATCTGGATGCAGGGCATATCCTCGTCATGGACAATTGGTACAACCAATTGTCTATGACGAGATATCTCAAAAGCCGGTGTACAGATGTATTAGGTACGATCAACCGCACCCGTAAAGACGTCCCACAGATTTTAAAGGATTTAAAACCAAATCGCGTTGCCCGGGGCCAAGCGTATGCTAGACACTGCGGTGACATTGCTCTCGTCTCGTGGAAAGACGTGAAGCTGGTCACGGTAGTGTCTACATACCATACGCACGAGATGGTGCAAGGAAGACGCGCTGGGGTTGATAGGGAGAAACCCTCCTCGGTTGATGAGTACAATCGATACATGTGTGGAGTGGATCTGAAAGACCAAAAATTGTCATCGTTTCTTTTTGAGAGGAAGCGATGCAATAAATGGTATATGAAGGTATTTAGAAGGCTACTTAACACCAGTCTTCTAAATGCATTCATAATCTACACCAAGAACCCACTCCAGCTCTGGTATGGCGGTGACGGCCTTCCTCTTCGCGTGCTCAGTGTAGGTAGGTGACCGCGTCACGGATCACGTTCTCTTCTCGAGGAACACCTTCAGCACGCCACGGGTCCATTTCTTCTCGAAAATATTTTCTCAAGAAACATTGCCCTTCAAACTGGAACACAGAAATTATCTCTGAAATCATTGCCCTTCAAACCGGAACACAGAAATAATCTTATCACACAAGAGGTTTGAAAGAACGGCCCTAACGCATGCAATTTCTGTTCATCTTCGATTTTGGGGGTATGATTCCGAGTGTGAAATATCAAAATATTAGTATGAAAGCATATACATTTTAGATTTATTTTATAAGAAATATATAAAGCTCTTTATAAAAACGTAAAAACGAATCCTAAAAATAATTCATTTTCATATACAAATACCCACTTTTTCAAAATTATAACTATTTTTCAACTTTGGGTGAAAAGAAAGGTCCGTGTAAAATTAAACATACATACAATACAAAAGAAATATACATCGTCTTATAGCTTATTTCAATAGCTTTCTGATAAAGTAACTCAAAAAAGCCTAGCTATAACCAATCTATCACAAGATACAAAATAGTCCGCAAGGAGCGAACGCCGTTCTCGCGCGCGAAAGGCCGCCGATCCGAGGGTGTTTTTGACTCGCGCGCCCCTGCCGATTTTGAAGAGCTACTACATTGGTTGCACCTGAAACATATCCTCATGTACAAACAGCTACCAACTAAAATAAGAAATTATAGAGTTGAAAATAATACTTTGTATAGATTTTGTAAAAATAAATTTAATGTTGATAGTCGTTTGAATTGGAAAATAGTCATTCCCAAAGAACATATTATGGATACTATTCGTTCAAATCATGATGATGTTAATTCGAGTCACCTTGGAATTCATAAAACTTTAGGAAAATTAAAACAACATTATTTTTGGAAAGGAATGTTTGGAGACATACAGAAATACATTTCTTCCTGTGATGTATGTAAAACTTATAACCATTCAACTTTAGCTCCCTGTGGTAAGATGGTTAATCCTAAAATCGTAGATAGACCAATGACGATGTTATCTGTTGATATAATCGGAACTCTGCCCAAGTCATATTTTGGACACCGATATATTTTAAGCGTTGTAGATGTTTTTACTAAATATTGTTGGATTTTTCCTATGATAAATGCAACTTCTCGTGTTATCAGTAAACTCTTTGAGAAGGAGATTTTCCTAAAATTTGGAGTACCTAAGATTTTGGTGGCAGATAATGGTAGCCAATTTATTTCCAAAATGTTTGTAGACTTTTTGAAAAGCTTTAACATTACAAAGATATTTCATAACTGTCTTTATACACCTCAAAATAACCCTATAGAAAGGTATAATAAGACAATAGAAACATGCATTTCATGTTTTGTTAAAAGCGATCATAGAACGTGGTCTAAATTTTTACCCAATGTTCAGTTAGCTTTGAATAACAGTGTTAGTCTGGTGACAGAATTTACCCCTAATTTCCTGATGTTTGGAAGAGAACTTATATTTGATGCTTCATTGCACCATATTAGTAATTCTTTTGATAATTTAAATCAACTCGAGTTTGGTACTCGTGATTCTTTTGCTATTTCATTAAATTCACTTGGTGAAATATTTGATAAAGTTCAAGCTAGTCTTTTGAAAGCTTATAAGCGAAACGCTACCTATTATAATAAAGGGCGTCGAGCTATTACTTTTGAGGTGGGGGATGTGGTTTGGCGTAAAAGTTTTGTGCAATCTAGTGCACCTGCATATTTTTCAGCTAAATTAGCACCTAAGTTTATTAAGTGTGAAATTGTTCAGAAAATTTCTCCTAATGTCTATGTTCTGAAAGAAATAAATAAAACCACAACTGGACGTTATCATATAAAAGATATAATTAAATATTAACTTCACTTTTATAAAATTATTCTTAAATTCTAATTACATACTTTCTAGTAATTATTTAAAATTTGTTTAGTTTATTCTTGATACCATGTTTGGGGATACCCCGTGTATGTTGATGAATGTGATATGAAGTATGTAAGGTGAGGGGTAAAGAAGATGATTTTGAATGAAGATGATTTTTGAAAGGAAACTCAACACATTCTATTAAAGATTTAATACTATACATTCTTTTAAACTCAAAAATGTTAACTTAGGTGAATATAGTTTAAAAATAATTTTGACAAATTAAAACTTTTATTTGAATATTTCTAGTTAAACACTAATTGCCATTCTGCAATGACCTAATTACCTTACTTCAAAAGATCTTATTCTGTTAATATATAAGGAGATCTTTGCATTTTCAGCAATATCTTATGGTCTCTTGTATATTTTGTACATTTAAAGTTAGGAACCTTAACTTTAACTTTTTATTTGAGTTAAAAGTTTCTAAACTTAACTTTTTTATAAGGAACTTATTTTCATTCCTTAATAGTAGTGTTTGTCATCACTATTTGTGAATATTTGACATATAGACTTTTGATATTTAGAACACTATAGCTTTTAGTAGTTATGTACTTATAGATAACTCTAATTTTTAGATCCTTAATTTTATAGACCATTTGAGTCATATGTACTTGTAAGTAGATTTAGTCTAGTATTTAAAATACGGATTTGACATTTCACCGGATTTACTTTATGGACTTTACTCTGCTTTTACAATGGTTTATAGGGACATTTTACCAAGCGTTGGTTGGACCCGACACTTGTGGATTTTGTTGACTTTGACCATTGTTCTAGTCACACATTTTTGGCAAACTAGTGGTGTTTTGCGACCACTACTGCTTGCTATTGGACTTTTCAAGTTGGAAGAATACTATTATTGGTGTATTCTTCGATTGAAAATTTTTGTTCCTCTTCAACTTTTTGTTTTTAAAGGAAATTTTTTTGTAGCTCTGTTCGACACGTTTGTTTGTAGTCTTGCTCAACGCGTTTGTTTATAACTTTGCTTAACACGTTTGTTTGTAGTCTTGCTCAACGCGTTTGTTCGTAACTTTGCTCACCATTTTTTGATATTGTGTTAGTGAACGGGAGATCGGAGATAGGGATGCGCCGGTCACTACATAATTTTTGTATTTGCCATTGCAAATATGCTTGTTCTTTGTGCATCGAAAAATCGATTGGTGTTGCCTCGGTCACAAAAACAATTTTTGGTTTTGCTCTTTATAGCAAACATATTTTTGGGCATATGTTAGTGAACGGAAAATCGGAGATGGAGGTGTGCCGGTCACTACATATTGTGCTTCCTTCACTTTCGGCGGGAACTGTTCTCGATTTCTGAAATTGAAATAGATGTCTTTTAGAGATCTTAGCTACATGTTCAACTCAGTATTTTGGTGCTGAATTGGAATTCATTAGAATGAGCTTTTAAATAAGCTTGTTAAAATTATGCTTTAATAGACAGTGGCCAGGGTTGCTTAACTGATCTAATGATGGAGTTTTCTTATAAACTTTAGATTGTGGGTGCTTAGTGTCAAAGAGACAGTGGCCATGGTGCTTAACTGGTCTAATGACGGCGTTTTCTTTTGTAAAATTGCGTTTATTGAAGTGGTAGTTGAGTAGACAGTGGCCATAGAGCTTAACTGATCTGATGACGGTGTTTCTTTTATAAATTTTTGATGTTAAAAGGTCAAAAAAGACAGCGGCCATGGTAGCCTAGCTGATCTAAAAGACGGAGTTGGTATTTTGTATTTATTGGTGATGGAAGTCGATTAGACAGCGGCCTTATTTCTGCTTAACTGTTCTATTGACTTGGTAATTTTTAATTTCTTATACTTAGTAATTAAATTCTTTTGGGCAGTTTTGTTTAGTCCTAATTGTTTTTGACTTACAAAATTGTAATGGATTTATTCTATTTTTCTTTAAAACAACATTTCATTCTTAAGACATTTGATATTTGTCTTACTTCTAGTTTAAATAGATACCTTTATCTTCTTTTATTTTGTTGTTTGATGATTTTTGGGTTAGTCTCAAAAATAAATGAAACTTTAATTCTTTTATTTTTTTTTGGGAAAGTATGTATTGTGACATAATTTCGTCACATATGCAATTTTTTCGTTTTTAGGTCAAAAATATCTTAGAATTCCGACTCGGACGCTATAATACGTATTTTGTTTCGGAACTGTGATTTGACGGGTGACGTTGACAACTGTAACTATTTTGGATGGATCGGAAATGTCACTGTCAGACTGGTTTGATCTATGGTAAAATTGATTAATTTCGCCATTCTCTCGGCGCGAGCGCCGACGGAGAGTCATTTTTTTACCAACTTGGAAGAAGTCGGTTTTGTGCTCTTAAATCCGGAGATATCGGAGTTAATCTATTGGATTTCCCATAGTAATTTGGGAAAAGGAATTCTTATAAAAGTACGTGAGTTTATCGAACCCATATTTTAGATTTTTTTGGTGAAAGTGTGTTCTTGGATTTTTTCGAACAAGTGTCGTTTTAATTGTTTCAGCAAGAAGCCCTTATTTCTAAAAAAGGCGAAGTCCTCATTGCTTTTGAAACAAAATAGGACACGCCGTCATTTTTCTCAAGGAAACGGTGAGTTTTCAAATTTTCGTAAAAAAAAAAGCACGCGTTCATGACGCCATATTTTTTTATAAGAAAGCTAAGGACGATTCTCCTTGTCCTCAGCCTAGGAAAGGCGTTTTTCTTCCTGATTGAGATTCCTGTCTGGATTCCGGTCTGGGTTTGCTGTTTTTTCCGGTTCTTCTCGTCTTGTCTGCTGAGATCACGTACCGCGTGCAAGAATTAGCGTTTTATTTATACCGCGTGGAATAGTCCCGTAGGGTTTTACCCGTTTATTTTCCCCTATGTAGTATTCATTTCTAATTACTACATAGATCATATTAATATTTTTTCTATGGACCTATATTAAGAAGGCCAAATGTACAATTACTACCCTATCGAATCGTCGATAAACTAACAATTGTCTAATAAGTCAGACAAGCGTTGAACAATACGTTGTTAAGTGCTTGTACTGACTTCTCTGACAATTGTTAGTTTATCGACGATTCGATAGGCTAGTAATTGTACATTTGGTCCTTCGAGAATTTTGAACCAGTAGGTAAATTTACAGTCCACCATACCTAATAAATAACTTTAAACAGACTGACAAACACTTTACCGTATAGCAAGCTAGCGTACAGTATAGCGCTAGTTTTGTAATACGTTAAAGTACAGACAATCATTTAGCTGCCATCAGTCACAGCGGATCGGGGCCCGGCCTCCTGGAACCAGGAATCACCGGGTACTTAAGAAGTCGCACATGTGTACTGTGGTTGAGAATAGCAGCTAAAGGTTAGCCTTAGAATAAGGGAAATAGGGCTAGGGAACACAAGAAAGAAGAGAGAAGCAAGAAAAGAGAAAAGAAGCCGAAAAGTTGCGACAAACAAAACTCATTAAAAGATACCATGGAAATACAAGAAATTAACGAACTACTACGGAACCAAGAAGAACTTTGTAAAGAGATACAGGACTTATACAGAAACATAAAAAAAGATTCTGCAAGTAGAAAAACAAAACGGTACGTTCAAGAGAAAAAAACAGAATTAGCAAGAATCTTTAATGAAGGAAAAACAAATCACAGGAAACTTGAAGAAGAAGAACAATTAAAAGAACACAGCTATTTCAAGAGAAACTATTTTTCCGTAATTCAAGAGGCATACAATGATGCTGTAAGTCACTTGGAAAAATACGAAACCAAAGAAGTTCAGCTAAGTAATACAGAACTGTACACCAACCACAACAGACATCATGTTGTCTTACAAACACAGCACCCACCTAAGATAGCAGCTCAAATAAAACTGATTGAAATGATAAAAATAATGTTACAAAACGCAGCAGAAGGGTTGCAATCGGGAAACATAGACAAGACGTATACTCAGTATGCGATTTCAGATATCCAAAACCTGTGGAATCACATACAAGACAGCCATACCAGACTTATAATAGAACATGAAACAGAGTTTAAGCATGAGTACTTTCAAGAAAAAATGTTTGAGAAAATTCAAAGAAAAGTGGAAACGACTAAAAGAGAACTTTGTGCGGTAATAAATGGTGTAAATACTCGCCCAACGATCCAGCCAGCGAACCGAAAGGTTGAGTTGCCAAAGATTGTAATCCCAAATTTCGATGGCAAATACGAGTCATGGAACTCATTTTGTGATTTATTTTCAAACATAATACATAACGAGAAAAGTTTAACAGCAACCGAAAAAATGCATTACTTGAAAACATATATAAAAGGAGACGCCGCAAAATTAATAAGCCATCTCACGGTGTGTGAAGCGCATTATTCAACTGCATGGGATTTACTTAATAATCGGTACAGAAACGAAAGATTGTTAATAAGAAAATAACAGCCTACAATCTAAGAAATTTGCACGACTACATAAACGAAAATCTGGAAGCAATAAAGAGCCAAGGAATAGATATCACTACCTGGGATCCGTTCCTTACAAGAATATTAGCTACCAAATGGGATGCCGAAACCAACGAAAAATATGAGTATCAAGTACTTGACCCCCATAAACTACAGAGCTTCACAGATATGATGAATTTTCTAGAAAGAAGATTCATGTCTTATGAAACTGCGTCCATAAGAAATGAAACTAAGTCACAAAAACCAGTGTTTGAATGGGGAAACAGTGCCAAAATAGGATACAGTAAAGAATGTTGGTACTGCAATAAAACAGACCACAATCTATTTGCATGTCAGCAGTTTCAAGCATTACAAAGTCATGAAAGAAACAAGATTATTAATGAACGTCACAGATGTAGAATCTGCCTAAGCCACAATAGAGAAATACAATGTTTTAGCCTAAAAACGTGTACTATATGTGGAAACCGAAACCATAACACACTACTGCACCAAGACTTTTTGGCGCCAAATAACAAAAGAGGATTTGTACAGAGAAATGTTAACAAAGAAATGATACATAGAAGAGACAAAACCGAACCGTTAGCCTCGATAAGCAAACACGAATTTAAAACCAGATCTAACATGGCAAGCGCACCAAACCAAGATATTACATTATTAGCAACAGCGATACTACAAATTAAAGATGCAAATGGAACTCTACAGATGTTCAGAGCTCTGTGCGATCAAGGGTCAGAAGCATCATTTTGCACAGAACAGGTAGCTCAGCTGCTAGCGTACCCCCGTAATACTATTCAAGCCAAAATAAGTGGTATCGCGGATGATGAACCAAAGACGTCAAAATATTCCGTAGATGTTACCATCGAACCAAGAGGTAATAGCAAATACTCGTTACCAGTAAATCTTATAATACTTCCAAGGTTAACCGGCGCATTACCGATAAAGAATATTCCGGAAGTAGAAACGGGCATTCTGGAAAAAGATTTAGCAGACCCGGCTTATTTCTTACAAGCTCCTGTAGATATTATACTTGGAGCTCGAGAATTTTGCACGATATTAACAACAAAATGCAAGAAAATTAATGAAGGAATAATAGCCCAAGAAACAGAACTAGGCTGGGTACTATCAGGCATTATTACCACGAACATCAAACCAATAAAAGTCATAAGCTTGTCAACAACTACGACAGAACTGCAACTGCTGCATAAATTTTGGGAAGTTGAAGAAGTCAATAACATAATGACGATCAGCCAAGAAGATCAAAAATGCGAGACGTATTACAAAGAAACGACGAAAAGAAATAAAGACGGAAGCTATACAGTTAAAATTCCGTTCAAAAACCAAAAGGTAGAGTACGGAAATACAAAAAAGAAAGCAGTGGCAATACTATTGCAACTAGAGAAAACATTTTTAAAAAACACAAATCTACAAAAGCAGTATAAAATATTCCTAACTGAATACATCGAAATGGGGCATATGAGAAAAGTTCCTAAAACGGAAAATTTTCGGGGAAAATTTTACTTTCCACACCAACCAGTAATAAATGAAAACTCAATAACAACAAAATTACGAGTGGTTTTTGATGGCTCCAGTAAAGCAAGCAGAACCGACATAAGCCTAAACGACAACATGCTTACAGGTCCAAGATTACAACAAGACCTAACTACTATATTACTGCGATGGCGAAAACATAAAATTGTTTTTATGGCAGATATCGAAAAAATGTACCGCTTTATAAAAATTAATGAAAAAGATTTAACATTCCAACGGATACTGTGGAGAGATTCTCCACATGAAAGCATTGATGAATACGAGCTAACTACAGTAACATATGGAACGGCATCAGCACCATATTTAGCCATTAAAACTTTGCAACAGCTGGCTATAGACGAGAAGAACCAATTTCCAATAGCAAGTGAAGTCGCTCTTAGAGATTTCTACGTCGATGATGTATTATCAGGACATGACGATATTGAGTCAGCAAAATACCTACAAAACGAACTTATTAAAATGCTACAAGCTGGAGGATTTAATCTAAGAAAATGGTCATCTAATTGTCAAGAATTAATCCAGAACATACCAGAAGAAAATAAAGAGGCAAAGTTACTAAAAATACCATTAGATGAAACAAGAAAGTCGCTGGGAGTAATTTAGTCACCGTCAGAAGACAAATTCAGCTTCCAAGTTAAAGTAAACAAAAATGAAAACCCAACTAAACGACTTATACTGTCTGAAGTAGCAAAACTGTTTGACCCATTAGGATGGCTCGCACCTATAGTCATAAAAATGAAGCTAATAATTCAAGAATTGTGGATAAATGGTACAGATTGGGATCAGCCAGTGGAAGGTACAATAAAATCAAGATGGTTGGAAATACAAGACCAACTCAAATCAATCGAGTATATATCAATTCCAAGATGGTGTCAATTTACGATGACCATAAAAATAGACCTACATGGGTTTAGTGACTCATCAGAAACGGCATACGGAGCCGTAATATACAGCAGAGTACAAATAAATCAAAACAGATTCCATATTACGTTATTACAAGCAAAGTCGAAAGTAGCACCTAAGAAACTAAAAACTACACTACCTAGGCTCGAGCTATGTGCAGCAGTTCTATTGGCACAACTAATGGAAAAAGTACTAAACTCACTAGAGTTAACGGATACAGAAGTATATTGTTGGACGGATTC
Organism: Ectropis crepuscularia; assembly: GCA_963693475.1. Lineage (NCBI taxonomy): Eukaryota > Metazoa > Arthropoda > Insecta > Lepidoptera > Geometridae > Ectropis > Ectropis crepuscularia. The sequence continues at coordinate 10,916,253 of OY856368.1, read as the reverse complement.
AATGATTACGTTAGGTTGGATCAAAGGCCAGCCAGAAAGGTGGAAAACATTTGTGGCGAATCGAGTTTCTGAAGTTCAAAGATTAGTACCACAGGCTAAATGGAACCATGTGTTCTCAGCCGACAACCCAGCCGACTTAATATCAAGAGGATGTAGCGCAACTAAATTACGTGAACTACAGCTTTGGTGGACAGGTCCAGAATGGCTGAAACATGAAATCATACCTACAACTAAAACGATCCCAGAAATATGTGAAGAAATAAAACGATCATTTCACATTAACGTCACGCCAACATATAAAAACGATTTAATAGAGCAATTTTCAAGTTTCCGTAAGATGGTAAGGGTATTATCATATTGCCTAAGATTGAAATATAAAAACAAAGAATCCCTGAGCCGGGAAGAAATAAATAGAACAACTCAACAGATACTGAAACAAGTACAACAAACTGAGTTTGACGACGAGTATAAATTAATAAAAAGTAATAAAACACTAAACAAGAAGAATAAATTGTCGAGTTTAGACCCATTTATTGATGAAAATTGACTAATCAGAGTAGGAGGAAGACTACAAAACTCAAATCTGCCGTATGATCAAAAACATCCAATAATCTTGCCAAACAACCATCACATTTCAAAAATAATTATTAAAGATGCCCACCTAACAACACTTCATGGAACTAACAACCAGACGCTAGTATACGTACGACAGAAATATTGGATACTGAGAGAAAAAGCAATGGCAAAACACTGTATCAGAAAATGTGTCAAATGCATACGGTATAATGCATCACCATCAAAACAGAAAATGGGCATGTTACCATACAACCTTCTTAAGTCAAACTGAAGCTTGCTTAAATTCTAGACCTCTATGTGCAACAAGTGAAGATATCAACGATGATACAATTTTAACACCAAGTCACCTGTTAATCGGAAGAGAAGCAATTGGAATAGGAGATCCACTCACAAGTGTCTTCAAAAATTTATCAACAAGGTGGAAACAAATACAAAAAATGAAAAAAGATTTCTGGAAAAGCTGGACAAAAGATTATTTACACCAATTACAACAAAGATATAAATGGAAAAATAATGAAGAAAATTTAACAAAAGGTACAGTTGTACTTATGAAAGACGAGAATATTAATCCCAGTAGATGGCCAATAGCAAAAATAATTGAAGTACACAAAGGCAAAGATAACTTAACGAGAGTTGTATCATTACGGAAAGCATCTGGATCAATAATAAAACGATCCAGTAATGTATTAATACCCCTACCAATACACAATATAGAAGAAGACGTAGACACAAGTCAAACAGTACAACATATACGAACAAATGTGGCAAACATTAACTATGATGTGAAAGAGTTCCACGAGCCATTAGAAAAGACAAGACAAAGTGGGAAAGTGACCACAAAGAATAATAAAAACGAACAGCGAACAACTAGGCACCAGAAGAAAAATATCATTTATAATAAAGGAAAGATATCGTGCTGGTTAACGTTATTACTGATAATCCAGGGCGTTGGAAATACCTCCTCCACGTTCACTATAAAACCAGTGTCACCAGGATTCTACGTAGAACAAATAGGAACTGCAAGAATTGATCGGGGTGTATTTAGAATAGAAACGAATTACGAAAGAAAACATATCGAAGAAGATTTAAATAAAATAATGCAAGTAACACAAGACTTTCACAATTTATGTAACCAAACGGAAAACTCAGCTAAGGATACACACTGTTACCAATTCTATCACTACTTAAGTGAACAACAGTCAAAATTCAGGAAAACCAAGGAATTTCTGACTGAAAGTAACCAAACAAGAAAGAAAAGAGGACTACTAGGCCAATTTTTGACTTCGGTCTTCGGAGTAAATGATGAAATATACCGAAACATAGATTCATTAAACACAAATCAAGAAAAACTAATTGAAGCTGCAAATCACCAAACGAAGTTCATGATTTCAGCATTAATTCAAATGAATAATACAGAAGATAGGATGAGAGCAAAGCTAGAGAAGTACCAGACCAAGCTGAATCAAATCATTGACTACATGTCTAGCATTGACCATTGGTATTCATCAATTGACAGAAACAGTGTAAATATTCAAGTAATGCAAACTTACCAACTAGCGAGTAATTACATTACAGAAATAATAGATTATTATACAGGAATAATGGAAATTTACTTATCAAGAGCTACAGTATACAGCATATTAACACCAAGTAATGTGAGCGATATTATAGACAAAGCAAGTAAGAAATTACCTTCAAATTTGAAAATAGCTCAACCGTATTTATTTGATACCAGAATTACAGAGAATGGTACGCATATAAAAGTATATGCATATTTTCCTATTCAGGACATGTCAAAATATACATTTATGCACATTACTTCGGTTCCTAAGAAAAACAATGACAGTACATTTCAGAGCATAGAAGTTCAAAATACATACTTGGGAATAGACTATAACAACGAGTTATATTTCGATATTACCCATGATGAGTTCAAAAGTTGTCTCCACAGATCAAATAACTTTATTTGTTTTCCTGGAGTTGTGAAGAACATGCAATTACATGAAAATTGCATCGTTGATCAACTTTTTACCAACAACACAAAATCAAAATGTAACACGAAGCTCTTCGAAATGACAAACCAAATATTATGGAAGCAGCTGTACATGCAAAACACCTGGTTATTTGTTGTTAAAGATCAAATAATAGCGTCAATAATCTGCGACGGGCAACGAGAAGAAATTACCATGGCAGGCATTGGCGTCATTCGCATTTCAGACAACTCGGCTGCCCAAATTTAAAACCTAGTAACAGGTGATTTGAAAAAAAAAACCGTTTTTGGCATTTTTCGACTTACTAGACAGTATCAAAATGATGTCAACCTTAAAACACCCAGTTTCATACGTAATTTTAAAAAAAAAATTTAGCAAGTCTAAGCAATTTGGAATTATTACGAAAATTTCCTTGAAGTACAAATTCTAAACTTAGTATGTCAGAATACAAATTTAAAACCCTAGCAGCTCAAGCGACTTACTAAGTTATGAATTTGAAATACCAACTTGCTATGTTTTGAATTTGGCGCCGATTGTAAAATCAATGAAATTTTGTTTAGTAAGTCCAGTGTTACCGGCGCACGAGTGTTTCGCTCCATGATATAAAATAATAAAATGAGTTACATGCAATTTCATCGGTCCAGGCGTATAATGCGTGCTTTGCAGAACAAAAACGAATGCAGGTAAGAAATAACTTATTCATTATAGTTACGAAAATGTAAAAGAAACGTGACATAACCTCAAAATAAAATTGTCGTTGTCGTAAAACTACGCAACGGATTTTGATGCGGTTTTTTTTAATAGATAGTTCAAGAGGAAGGTTTTAGTATATAATTTGCGGGTGGGCGAAGCCGCGGGCATCAGCTAGTCTTCATAATAAAGCTAACAAAACTAGGATGTTGTGCTGGCTTTCGTGTAATGAATGTGCAAAAGCCGATTTTGCTTATTTTGATGGTGTGCTTTGCTAATTATCTACTGAACAGAGATAATAATTTTAACTAGTGTGGGCGCCACTAGCGCCGCTTAACTCCCCTTAAGGTGAATGCTCCAACCAGCCCGCGAAATTCAAATTTTCTTACGTTTTTTGCAATTTGCAGATCAGTGTTCGGTTGTATGTTGATGAAAATTTGATTCGCAGCTGTAACACGTATGTAGTTACAGAATTATAATCATCAAAATCATCAATACAACCCTCCAAGTTCATAATGATGTAAGAACAAAAAAAAACAAAGTCATTTCTTTCTTTTTTTACCTTTCTTTCTTCTTTCTTTCGTCTTACATCCGCGAATAATATTAACCCTAGCACTGGCCTGCAAATTTCAAAAACGTAAGAAAGTTTTTTTTTCTTTACCCACGCTGCTATTTAACTAATACTTACTGCCTTATTGTTTGTCTTTTTTTTTGTTTTCGGTGTTGGTTGCGTATGTTTAGCTTGTTCTTTTTTCCGCTTTCAGAGCAAATGATGAAGCTAAAACAGATACTGACCAAACTATTATCGACTACAACAATCCTATCCCTGGGTCATCGGCCGAAAATGTAACGATCTGTGATAGTATCGTTTCTGATAGTAACCTTGGATTTGATACTGCTTACTTGAGCGATGACTCCGTAGCTGATCCCGATTATATACCTTTGGTAGTACAAAAACCTGCACTACAGTTAATGTTTGATGATAATTTCGAAAATTGTTTTCAAGATCTCGATCTTCTAGAACCTACGTTTGCCATTGAAAGTTTACCCCAACTACCTCCAATGCAATCCCCTATTATGCCAGAAATGCCAATTTTCATGGCAACATACCCAAGTTCAATAATTTTCATTGACTCGGAACAAGCAGAAGGCTACCGCCCACCAGCTCGGTTCACTGCAAATTATCCAGGCCCTATATTTGATACGAGTACATTAATCGAAATTTCTGAAAATCCCAAAGAAACAGCAAAGGTTATAAGAAATAAAGCGATGCATCCCAAGATACCTAAAATGTGCAACGGTAAATGTAGACGACGTTGCAATAACTTCACAGAAAAACAACGAGAGGATATTTGGAATGGTTACTGGAATATGAACTATACTCAGCGCCGCCAGTTTTTGAACAAATGTGTAAAAATTGCACCAGTCAAAGAGAAATCTGCATCTGTTCCTAACTCAGACAAAAAACACGTAAAAAACGAGTCGAGGTATTACTACTTTTATCTCGGGAATGAGGAGATAAATATTTGTAAATCATTTTTCCTGAATACTCTTGGTCATTGTACTGATGGTGTTATTACCGAGCTAAGTAGAGCTTTAAAACGGAAACCCTTTTACGAAGATGTTAAAGAGAATCGAGGTGGCAAGAAACCTAGACTATCAAGAACACCAATCGAAGATCACATCAAGAGTTATAACCCGGCATTGAGCCACTACAGGAGAAACAACGCACCGCTGACACGGTACTTGCCACGAATGCTTACGCTGCAATCTATGCATACTGACTTCATATCGAAGAATCCTGATGTCAAATGTTCTATTGAAACCTACAGAAATACTATGAAATCAATGAAAGTTTCCTTAAAATATCCTAAAGGAGACCAATGTGTTGATTGCGGAGTATTCGAGGAAAAGATTAAAAATGAAAGTGAGGCATCAGCTGTCGAAACTTTAAAGAATGATTTCGCTCAACACAAGGTTAAAGCTGAAAAAGCTATAAAAAATTACAAAGAAGATGCAAATAAAGGTAACGATACTTTTGAACACTATTTTTCTATGGATCTTCAGAAAGTGACATTATTGCCAGATATGCCAAAAATTAAAGATTCATTTTTTTTGAGTCGTCTAGTGGCGTTCAATTTAACATTTGCACCATTATGTAAAAACGCAAAGATAAACAGCAAGTGTGTTGTGTGGCATGAAGCAATGATGGGTCGAGATGCCAATAATATAATAGATGCATTGATGGCTTTTCTTATTTCGGAAAGAGATGTGAAAAAATTAACATTGTGGTGTGACAATTGCACTGGACAAAATAAAAATTGGTTTTTGTTTACAGCGCTGGTAATGATTGTTAATTCTGAGTGTATTAATATTGATAGTATAATTTTGAGATTTCTCACTAAAGGCCACACCCATATGTCTGCTGACGGCGTACACGGAAATATAGAAAAAGAGATGAGGCGTCGAGATGGAGTTTATGATTACGAGGACTACAAGTCTATTATAGCGAACTGTAGAAAGAACATTGACATTATCGAAGTGCAAAAATCATACCAATGGGTAAAAAAGAAACGAGTTCCACGGCGTAACACAAATGACGATCCTCTCAGCACATTTTTACTAAACCCAGTAGTTGAAGCTAAGTTCCTCAAAGGAACACGAAATCTGTTCTATAAAACAGATTTTGATGAGTCTTACAAAGAACTGAACTTCTTGATGCAGAAATTTAATGTCAACACTATTCCCCCACTTTCAAATACTATTCCCCGAGGGGTGAAATCATCGAAGAAAGATGGTATTGTTTCGAAATTGGTCCCCCTAATGCCATTGAGCAGAAGGGAGTTTTGGCTGAATCTACCCACGAGTGATAACTCCACTGATTTGCAAACTGATGGTCAAATCGTTACCAATATCAACGAGTAGTTCATTATTATCAATAAGAATGATTTTAGCTTAAGTTTATTTTTTTTTAGTTTTGGTTGACTATTGAGATTTTGACTCATGTTTTGATTTATGAGCCCTTTGATGTACGTTAATAAATATCTTTTACAAGTCAACAGGATTTTTAATCAAAATCTGCATTCCTAAGTACTTTGGGATTGTCTTTATTTCACTCAGTTATAAACACTATGCATAATGAATTGGTTTAGTCTTTACTTTTACCACAGAAAATCAAATTGATAACCTAGTAAGCAGACTTACTAAGTTTTGAAATTGTTTTGACAGTAATACTTGAGTAAATTCACAAATAAAAATAAAGTAAGAGCGATTCAAGTGTAACCATAAACTCCGTATCAATAACGAGTATTACAAACTAATGTCAACAATATAGCACAACTTTTCGCCAAACATCCAAATCGCTATCTTTTCTAGTTTCTTCGGGCGAACGAATCAAAGTAGCCGACCCATTTCTTGGCTCTCCTGAACATTTTTGTTGGAACGAGTTACTATGTTTTGATTTTAAGCAGCCGAACTGTGTGATTAAAACTTCAAATCATATTCTGTCTGCCCAACGATTAGTTAACGTACAGATAGTAGCGTCGTTTTCTAAACATATTAACTTTACAACACACACATACACATCTTCGTCCAGTAAGCTCAATGTCACTAAAGATATAATAGTCGATACGTCACAAGAAATTTTACAACAGTTAGTAAACAAAGAAGGTGCATTACAAACAGAATTGAACAATACTTACTGGAAGAAAATAACTGATCACACTTACATAGTTAGTATAGGATGTTCACTAATAGTTTTGGCGAGTGTCATACTAATATATTATTCTGTTCCACTTATTGCACGGGGCGTAAGAGCAGTAGTACGTAGTCATACATCCCGCAGCAACGCAGAAGTACCAACCGTAGCCCAGTCGAATCCAAGCTCCACCGATCGAGATGCTGACAACGTGGTTACCCCAACAGCAAGAGCAAGACCGTCGAATACCGCAACCGCAGACCACCTGGAGTTATACCAAATGAATAACTCGTAACGAATCATTCTTTGAGAGGTGGCAAAATGTCCAAACTGTCCATACTGTTTGTAGCTTGCCCTTACTGAATGTACGGTAACGGACTCGCGTGACCCCAATAAGATAGAAATGCTAAGGCGAGTCAGCATCTCGTTCATAAATTGTTTATTTTAAAATAATTTTACTAACCTTTTACTTTTACATATTACCTATTTACATTTCCACTAACAAAATACCACCTAAGCTATTTCATAACTTTTAACGTCAGAGAACTATGTATATAAACAGCATTAATTTATTCAATAAAACATTCACCACTCAACTTGTGTTTGAATCACTACTCCACCTACACCTCCGAGAAGACAGGCTAACCAGGCAGCCTCGGGACTGGCAGCAACAGTACCAGTCCCTCATCACCACCAGCGGCAGGTCAACTTGGCGACCGCCAGCCGTCAGTCCCCGCTACTCGGGATGATCCGGCACCTCCGCCCGTGGTGAGTCAACTCGGCGACCACCACTCCGAACGCCCCGTACTGTGGACGTTCGGCTCACACTCGCGGTCGGTCAACCTGGTGACCGCCGCTCGGACGCTCCCGTACTGGAGACGTCCTCCTACTGAACTGCAGCACGGGTCCGGTCGGACTAGTACCGGACTCTGCACCATCACTACCCCGAACGCCCCGTACTGTGGACGTTCGGATCACACTCGCGGTTGGTCAACCTGGGGACCGCCGCTCAGACGCTCCCGTACTGGAGACGTCCTACTACTGCAGCAAGGGCCCGGTCGGACTAGCACCGGACTCCGCACTACTACCAACATCCAGGGCAGGCCATCAAGAGGAGGCCTGCTACCTGACCGCTACCACAGTCCAGGGCGGGCAGTGAGCATTGTCCAGCACACTTCCACTGGGCAGGCTTGAACCATACCTTCCTCCCACGGCGGCCAAGACACCTTGAGCCTAGCCTTCTGCGACCCTGACGTGAGCCTGCTTTGGGGGCTGTGGGAAAATCATCCCTACACGCATTGCACGACGCGTGTATCCTTATTCCTGCCTTTTCCGCCTGTCGTCTTAGGTCTCTTGGCGACAGGTATCCTGCCTCATTTATATATGTATTTTTCACACTTATATGGTTAGGGTAGGATACACACATTCACCGTTGGGATAACTAGGTCAGGTTCTCTAATAAGTCAGACAAGCGTTGAACAATACGTTGTTAAGTGCTTGTACTGACTTCTCTGACAATTGTTAGTTTATCGACGATTCGATAGGCTAGTAATTGTACACTTATAATATGGTAACCTAATTACCAATTAGTTTTTTTTGAACATATAAATTCAACACTTATATTTCCCTTCAGGAAGGATATTTTGGTGTTCACTTTAGTATCTAGTATGACTTAATTTCACGGCCCCGCCCGCTTTCTTCAACTTTCTTCGTGATAGCGGCTGGCTGAAGGATGATAAGGTCAGATAAGAAACACTTTATGCTTCCAATAGGTAAATTTTAACCTATTGGATTAAGATAATTTTATCGCAACTTGAATTAATATAATAAATAAATAAATAAATATTGGTGGACAATTCACACACAACACCATCTGACCCCAAACTAAGCAAAGCTTGTATGATGGCGGCCAGATAGCTGATATAATACTTATATAGTTTTAAATACATACTTATCATACATAGAAACACCCAGACACAGTGCAAACATTTGAATTCATCACACAAATATTTGCACTGGTTGCAATAGTTTGAATAGATAGACCAAATTCTAATAATAACTAACATACTTACTAATTGAAATAAGAAATTACTTGTATAACTACATGGACTTTAGAAACTAAATTATTAATTAATTATAGTATAGCGTTAAGCGGTAACACACCTTTGGCCATTACATATAATCTTCAACAATAAATATTATTAAAATTATATATGGTTTTACTTCATAGATTAATATAGCCTCCAAGGCCCCGATTAGAAGTTCAAACATTGCTCTCCATTTTTTATCTATCCGTAAGCAAATTTTTTTATTAGTAGAGGAAGACTGGCGCTCGTTAAATATAAATTCGTTTTCCATAACCATTTCTATACGTGGTAAGCATTTCTCTTTACCATTGGCATGTTGAACAACTTTTATTTATACCAACTAAAAAATGTACTTACAATTGGCTCCCGTTCAAAGGGACATATAATTTACAAACACTTTTATTTTAACAATTGTAAATATTCGTTACAATTGGCGCCTTAGTTTAAAGGGACCTAAATATCTCGTTACAGTATTCAATCGCAAATGCCATATAACGTGCGTTACTCGTGGTGCCAAGAAGCTTCCACCTCGCGGCCGGCGCGCCGACCGCGCGCTTGCAACTCGCGGTTAGCGCGCGGTCTGCGAGCTTGCACCTTGCGGGCGACGCATCCTTAGCGCGCTGGCGGCTAGCGGTAGCCAAAATTCGAAACAACGCCGTGCCGCAGCTGTGCCGTGACCGTGTCGGTACAGTGTGCCACGACCTTAAATCTGTCTAATTTTGGATACATAAACCATTTTTGTTGTTTTAACATTGCATTTCTATCTTATTTACAAAAAAATCCGATCTGTCGTATTTTAAACAAATTCTGGGTAAATTTGACACTGTCAATGTTAGCCAGTTTTTTTTGCGATCTATTATTTTCAGTTTGGGTAACTTTGACATAGAACTGTAATGTTTAAATAACACAAACACATGCAGACGTTACGATATTTAAAGCAAACAATGTATGAATGACATACCCTTAATTTTTAGCCCAGCCACAAACAAAATGCCTAGAAAAAAGAAAGTACCAGAGCCTGGCACCCGCAGATATGGATTAAAATCTAATTATACCCTACCAACCTTAGAAGAATGCTGAGCGACTCAAACGGCGCAAATATGCAACCCTCGGAAGAGTTTACATATTTGAGCCCTTTGGGATTGAGACATTGAGTCCGTGGGGGCCGGGAGCTCACCTCATCTTCAAAAGCCTTTCCGAGCGCTTGATCGACGCGACGCGTGACCAAAATGCTGGCGTTTATTTGGCCCAACGCATAAGCATTGCCATTCCAGCGTGGTAATGCCGCCAGCATGCTGGGTACGCTTCCGATTGGTAGTGGGCTTGAACATCTTGATTATCTGTAGACCTTCATTGGTCTATGGATAATTCAGGTGTGCTTAGTGTAAGTAGTTGATAGGTATGTAGCGTAGTGTAGTTCTCATTGTATTTTAGTTTTGTTAAGAATGTATTGAAATCGGTCCAGTAGTCATTAAATTTATTCGTAACAATAATACAATAATAAAAAATGTGTGTGCTTGCCCTCACGGCAGAAGTGAAAACTAAAATAAAAAATACTTAACTATTTAAATACTACTAATTAATTTGAATAATTAAAAACAAAAACGATTTATAAGTTGAATTTACCTAGTAACACAGCAACACGATAATAACATGCGGCTGAATGTCTAGTATCCATGGCCAAGAATAAATTAAAAACAATTTATTTTTTACCCAGATCGGAAATAGCGTTTGACTCGCAATGTTTTTTTAGTATGTGCCATTTATTTATTTTATAGGTATTTCGCTAAAACAATAGGAGTATGCTTAAGTGTCTCGTGTTTTTGTGTGTTTATTTACTGGAATTATATCATGTAAGTAAAAATTAGAAAAGTAGAAAAATTTGAAATACCGCGGAATTCCCGCCAAACAAAATTGCGTAGTCCTTATCTAGCAACTCATTTTGCTCGTTGGTTAGATATGGACAAAACTATACTCCAAACTGTTTGTTTTTCGTTGTCGCGATAGGGAGAGGAAGGTGTCGATAGTGTTGTACGATAAAATTTTGTTATTGTCGATAGATTCAGGGATATTGTATCTAGACTAAATATAAATACTTTGTTTTTTGGAATGTAATAAAACTGAAAGTGAAGAATTCAAGTCACTGCCAAGCATTGCACAGCGCTCGACACTAAGAAAATAAAGACATATCCCTTACATTTGTGTAGTGTGACAAGACGAATGGTACATGTGTCTGATGGTAGGTAACATGCCTGCCTATAACAGCTCAGTGACACGTAGCAATTGACATGAATAGTCCAAAGTTTTATCTCTTAGCCCAGTATTTTCTTACTGAAACTGGGGGAGCATTATATTGTACTTAAAACGTATATAGCAAATGGAACGGAACCATTGAAAATAGATATGATGGTAAAAAATAGAACGAATTTGGATACAGTAGCGTCGTATTATTTAACAAAATTTCTAGGTGCAATTAGAAGAAAGTACTGCACAATATTTAATCTCTTTACACAGGTTTAAGATCAAGCATGGGGCAAGTATATATATAAGAAAAACTCAATCTTCAATCAAGAAATTCTCAATCAAGTAAGGTCGAAAAAAGCTAAGAAGCCCTCCTCCGCTAGCAGTCAATCTTAAGAAGGCCGCACTGCTGCCCCCGCCCACGACGCCATCAGGAAGACCTGTGTGAGAGATCTGTTCGGGACTGACAGTGACGACGACAGTGCTCAACAGATGAATCGGGGTAAAAAAGCACCTGCACTTATATCGCATTTTACTAAAAGAACGCCGACTATTTTTTCTACCTCGGTAGAAACTGATTCTCGATGTGCGATACAGAATTCTCACATACTATTGACTAAATTGCTATAATCAGTTAAAAGCAATGTAATAAAATTGGATCGTCTGTATGTAATATCAAATTAACAGCTTTCACTTAGCTCCAATGAAACTAAATACCTACGGTACCTATACCTAAAAACTATTTTTAAACGGTTTTATTTAGCTCACCCCGTTTGTTTTATTTATTATTTATTCTTGGGTCAAATTTAGTAATTCAAATTTCACCCTCTTCCTGTCAACCGATTAATCTGAAATTTTGTACGAGGGTCAAACTGAAAGTTCTTAGAACTGGCCACTTATAAACAATATAATAAAAAAATAATTCTATAATTTGAAAATAGAACTCTTTGCCAATATTACTGAGTATATACTTCATTCATTTGTCATCTGTTTTACGATTTGGCGGCAAATTGAAAATTGTCTGTGTCACGTCAACATGAATTTAACACGAGAAAATTTTCGTGCAATGATTTTTTATGACTTTCGATGTCATTTAAGTCAACAAGAAAGTTATGATAGACTACGATTGGCCTTTCACGATGAAGCCCCATCTCGTGCGACTGTTTACAACTGGTTTAATGAGTTTAAACGTGGTCGCACTAATCTCACTGATGATTTACGTGAGGGACGGCCTTCTACGGCGACGACTGAAGATAACATCTGTGTTGTGCGGCGTATGATAGAGACTGACAAAAGAGTGACCTATCAGCAGATTCGGACAAGCTTAGGCATCGGTATGAGTCAAGTGCACAAAATCCTACACGAACATTTAGCGGTCAGGAAGCTTTGCGCCCGGTGGATACCTCATAATTTGACTGAGGCTCAAAAACTCCATCGTGTGGATTGGTGCCGTAAAATGATTGAAAGATTTAACGGAGGTGACTCAAATGCTGTGTTCGACATACTAACAGGTGACGAAAGCTGGATTTACTGTTATGATCCTGAAACCAAAAGACAATCTGCTCAGTGGGTGTTTCCTTTCGAGGAGTTGCCAACTAAAGTGAAGAGAGATCGAAGTGCGGGGAAAAAAATGGTAGCCTCGTTCTTTGGAAGGATAGGTCATTTCGCAACAATTGTGTTAGAGGATCAAAAAACAGTTTCTGCAGAATGGTACACTACCAATTGTTTGCCACTTGTCTTGGAAAAAGTTCGAGAGAAACGACCTCGCAGTAGGATCCTCCTTCACCACGACAACGCCTCATCGCACACCGCCAAGCGAACGATCGACTATTTGGCGACATCAAACGTTGAATTACTGGGTCACCCGCCGTATAGCCCCGACCTCGCGCCTTGTGATTTTTATTTATTTTCAAAAATTAAAGAAAAACTTAAAGGAAAGCGGTTTATGAATGCTGAAGAAGCGGTGGCTGCGTATCGCGATACCATTGAAGAGACCCCTAAGGACGAGTGGGCAAAGTGCTTTTCCCAGTGGTTCCATCGCATGCAGCGGTGTATTGACGTGAATGGACAATAATTTGAAAAGATATAATAAAACTAATAACTGGCTAATGTAATCAGTTTTTGATTTTCTAAGAACTTTCAGTTTGACCCTCGTATACACTTTGGATTTTGGTGACAATACTTCGACTTCCGGTTGGACACAGCTACGAGTTGTTTGTTATGTGATTCAGTCCGACAAAATAAATTGAAAAAAGTGTTTAAACAAAGATATACAGTACCAGTATTAAATCGAAACAACTATCAACCCTGAAGCACCATCACAAAGGTAAATATAACACCAAATATATACGTACAATTATGTTTTTTACATGAATTCCCTTTTGTTGTTCCAGTATAACGGAATTTTATTTTGGAAATTGTCCTGAAACACTGAAAAAGAACCAATCACGCACTTAATACCACATATCCGCTTTGTTTATTTTGCAACCCGCCTTCAAATAAAATTCATGCAACTTTTGACATCAACGTGTGACATATGACAAGTGACTGACGTTGATCGGAACAATCAGCACAGATTAAAAATACAGATGCTTGATGGACTGACGAAATTAATGATAGCTTGCCACCAATAACTTCAGATTTGATCCTTTTTTGTTTGTATTGGTACAGAATATTCCGAAACGCTCTGAATTTGCACTTTGTTACGTATTGTCACAAATAAAAGGGAAATATAAGTGAATTGAACCGATTTACAGTAAATTAAATTAAATAGACGAGGAATTTTTTCACTGAAATCGATATTATTTTATTTTCTAATATGAAGACTAGACAGAATAGTTTACGCGAAATGGAACAAAAACTAAAAGAAACCTTGATCGATTTACAAAATTGTAATAGTTATAATAAAACTCTATTACAAGAAAGAGATGAAGGTGAGGTTGAGATTAAAATAATTTTGGACCAAAATTTACGCTTGAAAAGCGACATGAGAAATCTGGAAGAGATAAATAATCAATTGCAAGAGGAAAAAGAAAAACTACTGGACATAATTAATGTAAGCGAAAATAGAAATTTTGAGTTAGAAGAGGCGCACATAAAAATAAAAAACTTACAAGGCGAACTGTATCAAGCAAATATGATGTTGAAAACTTTAGAATTATACAAAAATGAAAATGATAGAGAAAATATATTATGCTTGTACAATAAATTACTGGCTGACAATAACAAACCTAAAATAATGGAAACCATCGACCTGACAGTGGAAAATGATAGCTTGGCCCTGAAAAATAAAGATGTGCATTTAATTAAAGGAAGAAACACACTTAAAAAATATTTGAAAGTAAAGAGAATGATAATAAAATGTAAGAAACACTTAAAATATAATAATAGATCTAATTTAGAACTCATAAAAGAAAAGCTAAAGTTAAAGGAAGTGATCAGGGATGACAGAATCACCATATCGACTATTCAGCAACACTACGATGACAATGCTATAACGATAGATAGATTAGAACACCAACTCAAAGATTTGAAGAACAAATATAGCATAGCGCAAAGAGAAATAGATCAGCTGATAGCTGCGATGAATAGTCTAATAGGTCCGAGTCCATCTAAGCAACGGTACTCGATTTCTGCTACAGACCTAGTGTCGAACACAACATCGACTCCCACAAATGGTTTACCCTTTATGATAGCTCCCGACCACACCACATCATTATCATCATCGTCATTATCAGTACTGAGTAACAACAGGAAATCCAGCTTAAATACATCAGTGATGATTACCAATGCGGACGTGATTCAAGAGACTTGTCAACAAACTGAACATGATGTTAGTGAAGTTGAAAAAACATTACAAATTGGCAAAGTTGAACTTTTTTCTGATGGAATTGGTATAGGTTTTGGAAATATTTTCAACAGTGTAAATAATGATAGTCAATTAACTAACACATGTATTACAAATGTAAATTTTAAACAACTAGTTGCTAAAGTTGTGGACAGCAAATTTGAGCAAAAGTCCAATGTTGTAATAATGATGGGTAATTCTTTCGGTACTACTAAAAAGGATCTTATAAGTTGTATAGAATCATTAGTAGATTTTCATAGTTCAGGAATGGTTGGCAAAATAGTATTGTGTACATTTCCTTATTCGACGTCATTGAGTGAAAGACAGAATCGAAAAATATATTCTTTGAATGTAATTTTGCACAACCTCATTTCAAACAAAGGAGGAGACTTTGTATTATTTGACATCAATAATTTTATAAACAGTTTTGTAATATCCAACGGAAAACAATTTCTAGCCCGTCGTTTAAAAATTAAAATAGCCAAACTGATTGTTTTCACATTATTAAACGAGCAAAACAGGAAATCTCAAAACCTGACTAATATTGTAATAACTGACAGTAATCTTTTAAACTAACAAAACTGACAACAGGGAGGCATTATTATGTTACAGCGAAGCGTCGCAATATAATAGGCCCCCCTTGCAACAAAGCAACTATTATTGATAAGGTTCAAGAAAATTCTATTAACATTTTGTACCAGAATATAAATAGACTGTTAGGTAAATTAGAAGAAATAGAATTATTCCTGGAAGGCTCAAAAAATTATGATGTAATTTGTTTTACTGAGACGTGGCTATCGAAAAATGAATTGAACTTTTGCCTAAACAATTATACAATAGGTAGCATTTTCTATAGAAAATTGGCAATAGGAGGTGGTTGCATAATTTTTGTCAATAATTGTGTAAAATGTAAGTCTCGAAAAGATATAGAAAAAATAACTGTAGAACGACATTGTGAACTAGCATGCGTTGAGTTGGATAATCATATTATTTTATGTGTTTATAAACCGCCTAGTGCTGACATTGAGATCTTCCTTATTACTTTAGAAGAAGCACTAAGTAAAATATCAAAGAAAAGCAAACAGATAGTGATGTGTGGAGACTTCAACACAGACATACTTTTGGAATCTCGTACTAAGAGTAATATATTAATGTTATGTCAATCTTTTAATTTAACAAAAGTGTTCACTGAACCCACAAGGGTGGCAGTAACTAAGAAAGGTAGTTCTGCAACCTGTATCGACAATATTTTTGTCAACTGTGAATATCTGCACACTGAGATCCTGGATTGTTTGCGTTCAGATCATAGGGGACTGAGCATTTGCCTTCCTGCTTGTATAAAAAGGGCACAAAATAAGGTGATTGTTAGGCCTATAACGTTATCTCGCATATCAGCTTTAAATAATGTAATAGGGAATTATTTTTCCAAAAGTTTTTTCGATATGACTATCGACAGCCCTAATCATAATTATACTGATTTTTTTAAAATGTTAAGTACACAATTTAATAGTATCTTTCAGACAAAATTAATTAATATTAACTCAAAGCCTACGTTCGCGGAATGGGCTACACCAGGACTATTTAAAAGTCGAAACAATATGTATAATTTATATAAACTAAGGACATACTGCAATGATGAATCAACAAAAAACTATGTTAATAGATATTCAAAAATTTTCAGAAATTCATGTATACAAGCAAAAACTATGTTTATTCGAGATCAAATTAAAAACTCTAATAACATGATAAAAAACACGTGGAAGATAATAAACAAAGAGACTGGGAGATCTAAAAGTCGTGAAAAGATAAACGCACTTCGGGTTGATGAAAGAGTAACGACAAAAAAATCGGACATAGTAGATGCTTTCAGGACTTATTTTGCTAATATTCCCTTGGAAACAACTAAACACCTAACATCGTCCCCCTTACTCGCTGAAGAAATGTTGAAAGAAAATGTTAAGTGCCCATCATCTACATTTGAATTTCACCAAGTGTCTGCTATTACAATACTAAAAACGTTCAAAGAAATTAAAGTAAAGAATACGGAGGACTTATGGGGATTATCAGTAAGATTACTAGATGGAATTATAAATAGCATTGCTCCATACTTAGCAGAATTGTTCAACGAGTGCATTAGGGGTGGCACATTCCCTGACATGATGAAATATAGCAAAATTATACCACTGTTCAAATCTGGAGATAAAAACGAACCTGGCAACTACAGACCCATCTCTGTTTTGCCTTGTCTTAGTAAAATATTTGAGAAACTTATATTCAATCAACTTCTATCTTACTTTAATGTTAATAATCTATTACATAGCAACCAATTTGGATTCACAAAGGGACGTTCCACTACTGATGCAGGCGTTGAACTGACTAATTATATATTAAGTGCCTGGGAAGACCATTATGATGTTTTGGGTGTGTTTTGTGACTTGTCCAAAGCTTTCGACTGTGTTCATCATGATACTCTTTTGAAGAAACTTCAGTTCTATGGGCTGTCGAAGCCAGCTCTAAATTTTATTTCTTCTTATCTTAAAGATCGTGTACAGATAGTTGAAATTGACGGTGTGCAATCAAATGAGTCCCCTTTAAAAATGGGTGTACCTCAAGGTTCCATTCTTGGACCCTTATTGTTTCTTATATATGTTAATGATCTACCTTTTATGATAAAAAAACATAAGAACGTAGAAATAGTTATGTTCGCTGATGATACGTCACTTTTATTTAAGGTTAAAAGAGGAATAAATAATTTCACAGAAATAAACGCAATTTTGGGCATTACATACAAATGGTTCGATGCAAATAATCTAGTTCTAAATCCAAATAAAACTAAATGTATAAAGTTTACGCTCTGCAATGTACTGGGATGTAAACTTGATATTAGACTGAAAGATGAAGTCATCGAATCCGTACAATCTACTCTTTTTCTGGGTATTTCAGTGGATTCAAAGCTACAGTGGGGTCCTCATATAGAGAGACTGGCTGAGAGACTCAGTTCAGCTGCTCATGCAGTTCGACAAATTAAGAAAATATCTGACGTTGCAACGGCTAGACTTGTTTATTTTGGTTACTTTCATAGCATTATGTCCTACGGGATTTTATTGTGGGGATCAGCAGCGGATAGAAATTCAATTTTTATATTACAAAAGAGAGCAATCCGTGCTCTGTACAATCTATCAGCTAGAAAATCATTACGGGAGATTTTTAAAACTATAAATATACTAACAGTCCCGTCATTATACATTTATGAAAGTATAATGTATGTGAGAAAAAATCGTACTCGACTGAAGAAAATGTCTGATTTGAATCCAAAAGCACATCATAAACATAAAATTGTATTTCCTAAATGCAGACTACACAAGACCATTAACTCTTTCAAATGTAATGGTATTCGCTTCTATAATTTAATCCCTACACAAGTGGAAGGTCTTAATGAAACTAGGTTTAAAACTGAAATAAAAAACTACCTAATGAGCAAAGCATATTACACTGTAGATGCTTTTGTAAAGGACAGCAATGTTTGGAAAAGGAATATGTCAAAATTAGAACTATTGTGTAAGGTAAAATGATACTAAACATTAATGTAAATTTGTTTATGTACTGTATGTATTCATTATTTGGATAATTTGTTTTTTCACAATGACAAAGCATTTTTACAGCTGCACTTAAATGACAAGGCCCCTTTACAGCTGATTATTTTTTATTTGACATTATTCTTTGGTATTATTTTATCATGTACACAGATTATTTATGTATAATTTTTTTGTAAGTGACGTTACCAAGTGTTCTCTTGAATTAATGGTTCGAATAAATAAATTGAATTGAATTGAATACAATTATGTTTATTCATTATCATTTTAAGTTGAAGATGGCCGCCGCTACAAAATGGCGGATAATTTATGTTTTATTAATCCCATCAATATGGGTATCAAATGAAAGGGCTCAACAAGCAGAATACAATATACTATAAAAAATTGAAATCCAAGATGGCGGCCGCTACAAAATGGCGGATAACGTAGGTTTTATCAATCCCATCAACGTGGGTATCAAATGAAAGGGCTCAACAAGCAGAATACAATATACTATAAAAAATTGAAATCCAAGATGGCGGCCGCTACAAAATGGCGGATAACGTAGGTTTTATCAATACCATCAATATGGGTATCAAATGAAAGTGCTCAACCAGTAGAATACAATGTACTATATAAAATTAAAATCCAAGATGGCGGCCTCTACAAAATGGGGGATAACTTAGGTTTTATCAATCCCATCAACATGGGTATCAAATAGAAGGGCTTGACAAGAATAATACAGTGCACTATACAACCTCAATATTTAAACAATACAGTTTCCAGCTAAGTACAATTACGGGACGGCTGTAAGAAGAATGTTGCCTTTAATACTATCATGGGCTTCTACAATACATAAAATGCAGGGCAGCAATGTGGATCACGCAGTCGTATACTTAGGTGCGAAACTGTTTGAAGAAGGTCAAGCCTACGTGGCTCTTAGTAGAGTAAGATCTTTGCAGGGACTACGTATAGAGGAGTTGGACTGCAATAAACTAACGGGCAAGAAACCTTGCAATAATGAAGCACTAAATGAATTAAACAGAATGCGAAATAAAAACTAAAAACTAGAAAATAAAAATAGGTAAAAAAACTTTTTAAGTTAAACGGTTTTATGTTAAACATACATTGCAATGTTTAAGATAAATGTACTAAAAACCAAAAAATAATCAAATAGATACAGTCGTGGGAATTATAAACATATGCATAGACTAGACTAAAATAAAACCGTGTAGCACGTCAATTGTCTACAATCGTTGATTAAAATGTTTGTTTTGTAATGTTACACTATAATTAGGCAGTTGTTCAACCTACAACGATGTACGTGTGATAAGTAGGGCTACAATGTGGAAACAAGCTAGCAAGCTCGATTATAAGCGAGTTTTAGGGTTTCATAGTGGTGAGCGAGTAGTACTTTTATCATATGTTTTGTCGATTAAAGACAAACTACGAGCAGTGAAACGATTCCTCGCCAGCCAGCAGTGTGAATGTCCAACGATAAACTAGTTGAAACATCTCTTTTATTTACATGGAGTGTATAACTATTGGAATTTCCATGAGCAAGAAAATAGTAAGTAATTTCCTCACCGTCTGCGGGCCAACTACCTAACGACGAATTAAACGAATCTTCTATCGCACATTAAGTCGATAATTTGTAGACAATTGACGTGCCCCACGGTTTTATTTTAGTCTAGTCTATGCATATGTTTATAATTCCCACGACTGTATCTATTTTATAATTTTTTGGTTTTTAGTACATTTATCTTAAACATTGCAATGTATGTTTAACATAAAACCGTTTAACTTAAAAAGTTTTTTTACCTATTTTTATTTGTCTATTTGTTTGTGCCGGTTAATCTCCGAAAAGGTTGGACCGATTATGACATGACTTGCACTATCACATAGCTGATCTCTTTTTATTACAGTATTGAGCGACGAGACGAGCAGGACATATGCCTGATGGTAAGCAACATGCCTGTCACATAACAGCACAGTGACACGCAACTATTGGAACATGAAGAGTTCAAATCCTTACTTAGCACTGCACTGCGCTCGTCACCCAGAGCTCTAAGATATTATATCTCTCAGTTCTGTAATTCCTCTGAAAACATTGCCCTTCAAACCGGAATACAGTAATATGAGCATATTACTGCTTGGCGGTAGAATAACTGGCAAAGGTGTGGTACTGCCCCAGGCGGACTCTGCCAAGAGTCCTACCAATACTAAAGATTTCCTAAGGCATGACAGGTTACTTTTACTTGAGGAAAATAATTAAAAAAAGAAAACCCTCAAAACGGGCAGGCACAGTTAGTAGGTGGGGGTTTGTTCATAATGTTTTTTTCATCCTAAGCTTCGCGTTTGTTATAAAAATTATACGTTGTTTTGTTCGGCTGCATCTATCGGAGGTTAGACTTCTTCAAAAGGTGGGTACTGTTCTTAAACACGTATACAGGGTTACTGTTAAGACAGTGAGTTTTTTTTTATCGCGTATATGTCCTCTTTTGACCACCAACTCGCCTGATGGTAAGCGACGGTGTGGTCGAAGATGACGTACGTTGACCTAGTAAGCACCCAATCACTCTGACCTTGAAAAGTTCTAAATTGTATCTTTCAGGGAACAAGGAAGCCGACAACTTATTTCACTCTAAATCTGTACGTTCGAGAAAAGTGGACTCAAACCGTTATTATAAATACTAATCACGACTAGTTTTACCAAGTCCAAGGGCAGCTGCATATCACAAAAAAAAACTGAATGCATTTTCGTGGCTTGGACTTATGTGGACATGAAAGTTCAAACAATTAAAAGAAATGATAATTTCTGGGAAAACAAAATGGAAGAAAAACTAAAGACCTTTTATATTAATTGTATGCTGCCGGAAATTATTGACTCCTCTGCGGGGCTAGCACGGGCAGTGGACAATTACTCCATCGGGAAAGGAAATAATCTCTTTCCCCCTTGTCAATTTTGTCCACTTTCAGAGCACGGACTCGCCGGTGGATGTACGGCGGGAGTAGCGTTATCACTTCAGTATTGCCGTTATAAGAAAATTAAATAAAAATGACGTTTTAATCATCAGTTTTTCTGTCAACTCATCAAACCTCCAAATTTGTTCGTTCTTTTTACTTTTATTTTTTTCTGTGCTGCGTTTTGAGCACAGAACATAATTATTACTCAAGGAGGTTTTATTTATTTTTGTAAGCAACTATAGAAAACATTTTCTCATCTAAATCACATACCTTAGTATAGAGAACGCATTAAGATATAAAAATGAGCAGTAGAAAGTAGGTTATTTTTTTATTCATATGTAGATATTTACATAAGAAAAAATTGCGTGAGTTACGTACATGGATGTGAATAAATAATGTCATTTCTGTTCTTTAGAATAAGAAGCAATAAAACCCAAATTCGGGTGTTGGTCGACTTTATGTTGACTAACACAAATTTGGCCACGGGCGAGTTAACTGGGCCTCTTGCCGTCCATCCCGAGGATTTAGCAGCTGCAAGGCACCGTTTAGCTCCTCACACAAATACAATGCCATGTTTTTATGCATCCGAAATAATCGTCTAAATGCATTGTCGGGAAACTCAAAGGGATTACTAGCATCCCTTATTGATCTCCGATGCAATTTTCGGGCCATTGTTTCCATTTGTTCCGTAAAAATATAATTGTAATATGCTCGCGACATTATGTTTGAGAGAGATTTGCTTAATTATTTATATCCCCACCTCCAAATCAGACGATAGTTTGTCCTCTGTCATATGTCAATTGAAGTGTATTTTATCTTTGTTTTCCCGAGTCCGTGCTATATAGCGGGAAGTAGCGAGATATAATGTCCACGACAAACGTCAAGTGGAAACATTTTATCCCATTCCCCTGTTGCCATGCTATGCAAGGCGGAAATGATTATTATATCCACTGACAGGTGGATAAAAATGGTGGAAAGACTATTAGTCCACTGCACGTGCTACCCCCGCAGATTGGACAGAAAAATGGAGGTAAAAGAACCAAATTATTTGTTAAATGCAATTAAAAAAAGAGCAGAAATACGCAGAGCAAACAAGCGTAGAAATGAAAATTTATGTGAAGCATCTATAGCAAAGGTAAAAAAATAAATAAAAAAGGTAAAAAAATAAAGGTAGGAGTTAAAAAATATTTTTTTTACCTTTATTATTATAGATAAACCCTTTTCGAAGATGTAAGCAGACACTGCGGACAGGCACACAACAGGAAGTGACTTTGTATTGTACCATGTAGTGATAATATATGTTTTGCAGTATGATGACCAGGAATCTATCAAAGCTTTTTAAATAAATGTAAACAAGGAAGAAGATGCCACTCAATTGTGAAACAATGATGTGACATATTGGTTCTGCTAATCCTTGAAATATGTAAAAAATAATATTAGATTTGAAATGACAAAAAACACGAACCCCGGAGTCTGTGGAGTGACAAATTTAAATAATAATAAAAAAAACATAAACAATTATGACATGACAGGTCATTTTTTATTTACAGACAGGTTTTTTTTATTATTTAAATTTGTCACTCCACAGACTCAGAGGTCCGTGTTTTTTGTCATTTCAAATCTAATATTAATTTTTACATATTTCAAGGATTAGCAGAAAAAGAGGAAAAATTGTTTATGTTATATATTCAATATTTATTTATTTCGTTTTGTGTTTATGGAGTTTGACGATTTTAATGTGATAGTTACAATATTATATTTATCACCGTAAAATTGTAATAACCATCACATTATAATCATACAACGTTAGATTACAAACTAACCTAAATAAATGCATAACCAATAACCATTGATACATTTTTGTAAATATTTATTGTAGGTACCTCCTAGCCTAAGTTTGAAAATATCGAGCTAAGAAAGAGATGCATAAATATAGGTTTGCTTTTTTTTAACTTCTATAGGTTTACGCTTGACCGCCACCTCGCCTGATGTTAAACGACGATGCGGTCTACGATGGAGCATGTTTACCTAGAAAAAAACCGATTCACTCACGATTTGAAGACACAAAGGTTGTAACCATCGGGAAACCCCAGTCAGGCAACGTATTCCATAGCCTAGACGTTCTTATCACAAAAGTAGAGTCAAACCTCTTTGTTCGTGTCTTTGTAACATCAACCATGAAACGATGTCGCTTAATGGAGCTACGAGCATTCCGATAGAAAAAAGGACAAGGTGGTATCAGATCATGCAAATCAGTCGCACACTCTCCGAAGTGTATCCGATAAAAACCCGATAGGCTAGCAATTTTTCGGCGATTTTTTTACTTCATATGAAACTAATGGCTTAATCTAAAAATAAAAAACACTTATGTAAAATACTTTTTCTAACCCTGCGCTTTGTCCTTCCTGCAAGTTCGTTACAGTAACCCTGTAGAGATAAATGTCCTATTAGTACCTATTATTAAAGTCAATGTTTGGATATTATGTGGATGTGTTTTGTTGAATGACAGTTTGGAACACATTGAGATTATAGCCGTTTGTTATTGTCACATTCCAAATCGAAATGCACCTTACAACAGAGCAGACTATAGTCTAAAATTCCTAGATGGTGTATGATATTGAATACGTAAAGGTGCTTATAAATTAAGCGCGGCAAACCATCGAACATTGGCGCGCGCGGCGGCCGCGCTCTATGTAGACGGGATCGCCGCGCGCGTCGACGCGAACATTGCCGCGCTCGAACGTGCCGCGGGCGATCCGCTCGCTGTCGGTTTCTGAGACCGCGTCAAAGGAGCTTTAGTCGTTCGCTCGCGCGCAGTGGGGACGGATGTAGTTTTGGTGATTTGGCTCGCTGGGGCGATGTTGACACTATGGATCCTAGTATTCGCTCCTCTATACAGACTGAACCGAGCAGTTCGGGAACTCAGGGCAAGACAAGACGGAATCTTATACGCTATGAAGTAAAAGGATGACGATGTTTCTTAAGAAAAAACAGCGACCTATAACAATGGACGAAGAGGGGCTTCCCGGTCTCGAGGCGAAGCCACCCGTAAAGACTCCCATTTACAGGAGAGAGAGAGACATCTGGCATCTGCAATCACTCTCACCGAGATATCTTATATCCTGGAACATCAAGACAACAACGCAGCGCTGCGCCCGCATCACAGAAGAGTCCTGTCGGAGATCCAGGGTCTAACGGGATCGGTAAGGATAACATTCGACGCGGAGCTGTGCGTGGTGTATGTGACAGAGACATCTTGTTATTTCGTCCCTTATTCATTGATTCTGTGTTTTTCCGATGTGTTCTGCCTGGTTCTCTGTGGATTGTTACGCGTCTATCTATACATGAGAGCAAATACCCTGGTTACTCTTTATCTAGTGAAGTGAACATTTACCTCGTCAACATGAGGTCTCTCTTGGCCACCTACCAACAACAAGCTTACACATTTTTCAAAATGTGGCCCTCTCTTGTTATAGGAGCGATTTTGAGGGATCTAGAAGGGTCGGGAGACTTCCTCTCCACCATCTCACAAGACCTCCCTCTCCATCTCAAGAACACCCCGTTTTTCACATCTACCACGGGCACTGTTACTGATCCCTCTCACGCCATCCTAAAACTTGAATTAGCAGGGCTCTGGAAAACAATGGGTCACCCTATTGTAAATATGGATCTAAGCACGAGGAGCTGGTTCACAAAAGGTACTGTACTAAAGAGGGGGTTGGAGCCGGCGGCGAGCTAGATTAACAACACGTTTAAGAAAGAGTTTTGCCCTAATGTGGAGGTCGCCGCAACCACCAGCCCCCAAGTTCAGGCCTGTGTCCACTCTAATGAATGGGGAGAGACTTCAACACATAAGTGGGATCCTGAGGATTTCGAAGGTATCACCTTGCTGAAAAACTTCGAATTCAACTACCACATAGATACCATCGACATTATCGCAGACAAAGCCATCATCCCCCAGAAGTCGGAATGGATACATGAGTATGACACCAAGGCCTTCAGGACCATCCATGGCCACATGCCACATGCCCCCCTCTTCAACGAAGAGCGTAGTCATGCACTTCTTGACAACGGAGATATTTGACTGTAGGGAGATTTTAGGTCTCATCGACAGAGGGATAGTACCGATTGAGTGGAGGGTAATGGTGGCGGTGGTGCCCAAAGAAAGAGAGTTTAAAGAAAATGATGCTAGGTGCTTCGGGAAGATGACCCCTGAGATGCGAGCCTATCAGGTGGTTACTGAGAAAAACATAGCGGACACGATCTTCCGCTATGTGAAGCATCAATCAATGACTCTCTCTGAGGAGCAACTGACCAAGGCCCTCAACAGGATGAGCTGCCCAGGGGAGGGACATGATTATGTGAACATCATAATACTTTTCTTCTTGGTGCACCCACTTTAGAGCAGAGTTGCTTGCGCCTCTGTTTCGCAGTCTTGACGCTCTGTTTGGGCTCAACAATGTCTACAGCTTCACACACACCTTCCCTCTCATCTCGACCCTCCTTTTCCAGGACAGATATGCACCACCTTATCAGAATGCTGATGGTTCTCCAGGGGAGGGACCAAGATGTGTGGTGGGGCCTGAGGCGTGGCTGGAGGGGTTGCGCCAGAAGGGATGGACACTGGCGACCATCTTGATAATCCTTAGGGCGGCTCGTCTTTGCGGAACAACTGCATCTCTTTTGGGACGGGGCGACAATCAAGTACCTTCTGAGGAGTATCTTCAGGCGAGAGGTCTTACTCCCGACACCTACACAGAGCAGTTCTTGATGGTATTGGAGGATATCTGCACCACAGCGGGTATAGTGATCAAGGTCCCAGAGTCGTGGAGGTCCAGGAGACTGCTTGAGTACGGGAGGAAATATTTTGTAGATGGAGTACAAGTTAGTGGCGCCCTTAAGAAAGTGTCTTAACTGAC
Organism: Ectropis crepuscularia; assembly: GCA_963693475.1. Classification (NCBI taxonomy): domain Eukaryota; kingdom Metazoa; phylum Arthropoda; class Insecta; order Lepidoptera; family Geometridae; genus Ectropis; species Ectropis crepuscularia. Next base: position 10,889,666 of record OY856368.1, on the reverse strand, counting down.
CAGTGAGGCCAGTCAAGCCATCTACACCACCAACACCCTCATCTCAGGCCTCTTCTCCAGCGGAGCCTCAATAGCTGGGGACGACATCACTCCCATCCCCGCTTACATGCTTGCCACTTTTGAGGCGGCTTCGGCTCTTTGGCGTATCCATCCTTCCTATCTGGACTTTTCAGATGAGTGGATGGCAACGCTTCTCCTCATGAATAGATCTGTAGGAGGGTACCCTACTGTACTGTTTCCCCAGTTTGCTCTCAGAGCAACCCAAGACACACTCAGCTTGGTATTGAATGTGTAACGCAGCCTTCTCCAGAACCCTCGGTTTCGTACCCAGGTGTACATGTACAACCTACTAGACATTGGTCCCCCGCAGCATGTTGATCATACTCAGTTGATGAAAGATCCCAGCAGCATCCCGCTGAACATACCACCACAACCAGAAAACATGTTCCGCAGACAACTGAAAGAAGGGCTGCCAGCACTTGTAAAAAACAGAAGTGTAGCAGCAATCTTCGGGGTCCAAGCTGAAGAGGGACTTGCTCGCCATCTAACCTGTGAACCCTAAACTCCTCTGCAAGTTGTGGCAACTGTCCAATATAGGGGTGAGAAAGTAATGGGGAAGTTTGCCACTGCAAGGTCTATCCAGAGCGCCTCTCTAGGGACGTGGATAGACGAGAAGTAGGGACTTCTCGTCTATCCACGTCTCTAGAGAGTTAACACAATCCATGCTCTTTAGGAGAGGACTGTCAGATATTACATGAGGCTCAAAAACCCAAACCAAAGCAAACAAAAACCAAAGTCCCTTCAGGACTGCCCGTGTGTAACCGTGTTGACTCAGCAGTTAAGGGAAACACTATGGGGCATCCAGGTAGAGGGCATCATCATGTCTGCACCTTGTGACAAAATCACTGTAGTCCCTTGGAGCCAGATCACAGAGGATGTGGTGCCGTCAGCTCTTATGATAGGGTGGGCAGGAACGTCAGACAAGAACGGATTTTTCTCTAGAGGCCCAAACACCCCTTACATAGGGTCTCAGACCAAAGTTAGGACAAGGAGATCAGCCCTCCAGGTGCTGGAAGTGGGAAGCATGATAGAAAACATCAAAACTTTCCTTGAGTTGAAGAGCTGGGTACGCGGTAGCGAATCTACCTACGTAAGATCTTCTTAGAGTCCTGATAGAATAGAAAACGCATCTGTCTCTGGATGAACTGGAGCCATTTACCTCGCAGGTGTACTCAGGAATGTTGGCTCACAGGCTACCATGTCCTGCACTGAGGAGAGGGGCCATGTGGAATGGATGCACAAACATCCTCTCTTGGCTCAGGATCGTGTCAGACACCGCCACCCATTATGCGAAGCAGGGGACCAACTACAACATCTGTTTCCAGGAAGACTTCCTTTATTCAGGAACTCTACACAGGAACAGCCTGTACAAGAAGAGCCTCAACCGGGACCATCTAGACAAGGCAAACGAAAACCAACAGAAGAGCTTACAAAACAAGTAAAAAATACAAAAACATGGTATGACGATAACCCAGAAACTGGGGAAATTGACGGCAAAGAAATATTATTCATTAGAGCAGAAAAAATACCAGGACAAAGAAAAATTACTCAAAAAATGACTCCAGAAGAAAAACGACAGACAGCAGAAATAAACGAAATAACTAGACAAAGGGCAGTCACCCAAGCAGAAAAAGACACAAAAAAAAAGGATAATACTTACAGGTGATCCTAAATCTCGGTATACCAGAAGGCGGATACTATCAAGCAGACAAACCAGAACACATACACAGGCAATATTGAATACGGCAACAGCGAAACCAGTACCAAAACCGCAGACACAGATACAAATAGAGAAACCTTCAACAAGTACAGCAACTACAGTAAGACCACAGACACAAATATAGAGTCCTACAACAAAACTAAAACGAATAATAAAATACGAAACGGATGACCAATTGACCAACCAGAACGAACCAAAAACAAAATACACATTAAAAGTGAAGCATCAACCGAAAGTAGAAAGAGGAGTTATACATGTACCAAATGAAAGGAGCAACTTATGGAATAAACTGAACAGAACATTGGTACTACTGACACAAGAAGAACTAACACAGGTTTATGATTTAGTGTTAGAAAATGTATCAGTATAAATAAAACACTTAATTCTATAAAACGACTTTATTATTATTTTTTATTACATCGCTACATAATCAACACAATGAAACAGTCGCGCACAGCAAATATTACAATAAAAAATTTCACGGAAGCTACCACTTATATCATCAGGAAAAAGATAATCACAAATTTCCATACAATCATAATTAATACAATAAAATCGCACAGTTAAGACACATGGGCACAACAGGTATGGTATATAACGGGTAGTAGAACTTCAATGTCAATTTCACCGCACCCGGGAACGAACTCATGTACTCAAAGTGACGTACAATCAAATCAACTTCTTCGTGGGAGAGGAAATCCTCAAAGATAACGAATCCATTAGGCTTGCAACAAAGTGCATAAACAAGGGGTGCATAAATTACCCGCATCATGCAACATTGTATAAACTAGAGCACAAAGGAGGAAATATTGGTATATAAACGGCGAAAAATCAGTTGAGACTACAGTACATCAACGACATGGTCGACAAACACATCTACTATTACCACATCATAACGTGCGCGGACATCAAAGAAGAACTCAAGCAAAAGCAAGTATATCTTATTGTACATTTTGAAGATGAAGCGTGCCGGGAGAAATGTAAGCAGCCAGAAAAAGTTTCCACGGTCGGAGACTCCACCAGTAGAGACGATCATGGAGACGAAGTGGACGAAGTTTCGAGAGGAACGAATCCAAAACTATGTGCTGGAATCGAAGGGACTGGGGAACTTGAAGATGATGGCTGCTACCGAGTCGGATGTAGAAATGGACGAACAAGAAGATATTCTATCGAAGGAGGAAGCTGCGAAAGAGTTGGAGATGACGATCAAAGCTTGGGCCCAGTGGGTACGTATATCCCAAGCACAGAAAATGAAAGTACAGCAATTTATAACGGACCTTATAAACTCATCGCTTACCATCAAGAAATAAGACGACGGCATTGGCACCTCTTATAGATGTATACATCAGTCACAATAAACAGTGGGGATTTAACTCTAGATGGGGAAGAATTATTCGAGACGGAACCTACAAGAATTCAAGCATTTATTGCTTGTCTTGTCTACGTGAGTATCTTTATTCCGGCAATGGTCGTCAAGTCGTACAAGATGTTCTCAGCCAGGAACATATTGAAGCTTGTCAGTGAGCCGGTCATACCTGTGGAATGGACAGCGACAATCAATGGACGGAAAAACTGTACGAAATTGAACATACCGAGAGGTATGTTCAATTTCTTCAATATCTAAAAATGAAGGCAGCTCATCTGAAACGAAACTCGATGGAATGGTGGATGCAATTGATAAAACCAATGAACCTAACGTATCTAAACGATTATGGACAGGAGATCAAATACTATGCCAAAACGGGGAGAATCTACATGGAGGGAAAATCTCAAAGCTCTCAAATGACCTCCGAAAAGATAGCAGCGCTTATTACAGAAATCGGAATATTATTTTACTTTTATGCGAACACAGTACTTTCACAGAACCCGAAGCAATGGAAATACTTGCACAGTCGCCTGAAGGCATTGAATTTATCTGTTCAAAACAGTATGCCGAGCGGATTCAAGAACTACATCCACATCGCAAGAATTCTGGTATTTCAAGAGTCGATAAAACAGAGGTTTGAACGGGCAAAAGTGAAGTATGGAAGAGAGAACGACATAACCGACGAAATACTGGACACAACCCTAGACGCATTGATTGGAATACTGAAGAGAAACAATATTTCACCAAGTAAGTTTGCCGAAGCAACATATAAACATTTCATGGGCAAGACTGGGAAGAAGAATAACTTATTTTTCATTGGACCGCAGTCAACTGGGAAAACAATGCTGATGAATTCATTGGTAGAATGCCAATTTAATTTTTGTAGACTGACAGGATTGACACCAAATTCAAGTTTCACTTTCAGCGGTCTGCTGCATTGCAACGCGGTACTGATGGACGAATGTAAATTGACAGAAAATCAATTTGAGCAATGGAAATTTTTAGCTTCAGGAATGCCCATGTCAACAGATATAAAGAATAAAGATAGATGTAATGTAAGGAAGTGTATATTGTATACTTGTAGTAATTATGAAATTGATATGTATTGTAAAGTACCAATGGCGAAGGCAGCGATTGAGCAACGAACAATAACATTTAAGTTTACAAGCCCAGTAGCAGAATATATTAAAATACCTCCGCAAACTTGGGAAAAGTTGTAGAATACGAACCATTTTCATGTATAACTTGTTGGAACTTGTTTAAACTTGTGTAATCATGATAGTAATAATCGTATATAATCATATATAACCATGTATAAGCGTGTGTTCAAATGTTTGCACTGTGTCTGGGTGTTTCTATGTATAATAAGTATGTATTTAAAAATATATAAGTATTATATCAGCTATCTGGCCGTCATCACACAAGCTTTGCTTAGTTTGGGGTCAGATGGTGTTGTGTGAATTGTCCACCAATATTTATTTATTTATTTGTTATTATGTGGTGATGGTACTTGTGTTTGAATAAATATATTTTATAATATATTTGCTCGTAAAGGGTCTCTTATTGGACCAATTTCTGTATCGTAATGTATCTTATTACGTACTTGTGCTGTAATGTGTAATGTAAAACGCACAGTTTCAAAATGCTCCGTCCACAGACTAGGTAGAGAGATAAGCTCCGTCTAAAACGAAAGGTACCTTTTTATATCTTAGTAAAGAGTTTTTTTGTCAGAAAAGTGTGGTCAACATTTTATGAATAAAATTAACTTTGAGAGGTAAAATATAATAAAGAATTATTAAATTCTCGTTAATTTAATTTTTAATTTTTCTGTAACAAAACACAAAAATATTAATTTACTTTATTATTAATGACATACCGGCTGGTTCTGTGCCGTTGCTTAAAACAAAAAGGCGCCGATGCGCGCGCATTGCTAATCTGTGATCCATAGTGATTACTTACTCTGTGCTGTGATCTGTGATCAAGTAAATATTATTCCGCGCGTTTTTTTTCGCTGTATTGTTTTTATTTGAAAATGTCGTCAGAGTTTTGTTTATTTCCTCGCAAATATGGTTTAAAACGTCGTAGGACATACGTGCGCTTTGATAATTACAGCCTCTGCTAATTATCAACTTACCGCACTTATATCATAATGTACTATTTTATAAAAAAACGCTCCCAAATTTTATTTAGTCACTCAGCACCCTGAGGTTACATATTGTGTTAAGTGGGGAAAAAAAGGCTCTGGATTAAAGGTTTCTTTTTGCTCTCAAGCTTTTGGAATTATCCGTAAGCATTTATTTTCTCCGAGGGAGACTGGCGCTCGATAAATTAATAAATTTAGCCCTCATTTGTGTGGCATTTTTTTTTGTAAAACCCACATTGGGAAGATTAGAACATAGAGAATTGGATTAGAACCTCTTGTAAAATAATTGTAATACATAAACCCTAATTTTCTATTACCCAGTGGGACGATGTCACGACGATTGTGTGAGGCGACATCGGGTTATCTACTGAAATGCAAACTGTACACCGGGAAAGAGACACCCATGCACCCAGAACCGCTCCATGGGTTCACCAACACAACTGCAAAAGTTGTGTTGGAACTGATGGAGGGGTATCTGGATACAGGGCATATCCTCGTCATGGACAACTGGTACCAGATGTACTCGGTACGATTAAAGGTCTCAGCACACATATGGGATCGGAAAGGGATCGTAACCGTATCGCCTCGAGTCGTTCAGAATGGTTTGTATGAAACTCCCTACTGCAACGCACACTAATCGGAATCGTACCGTGATCGCCTCCCCTCAGAACAGGCTCCGAACTAGCAATTCCCGCGCTTACGGCTCATCGTCCCCGCGCTTACGTCTCTCCGTCCCCTGTCCCCTCTCCTGCGACTTGCGTGCCGCCGCCCGCCATCCTTCCTGCCATTCGCAAGGCGTATTTCATTTGTGTTGCGCGTATGTTTTATTTAAAATTTTAAGTTTAAGATTCAAACACAAAATAACGATGCAAAGGGAGAAACTTATTTAAGAAGTGAGTGTGTGAAGTGAGTGAGTGAAGTGAACAAATAAGTATTACTTTAAAGCAATCTGGTAAGTACCTACTCCTATTTAATTTTTTATCTGATGTTTTTCGCGTATGTAGGTATGTATGGGAAATAAAACAGTGGTGATTAATATAATTTATGTGATTATTATAATGTAAAATTTAACTGTAATATCCATTAAGAATTAACATTAATATAGCTAAAAGCTACAATTCTGCCATGGTACTCGTCCGGTAGAAGTTTGAAAATATGTTTTGAACATTTCACGTACATTAAAAGCAGTAGCCATATGGGCACCACTAATATTTGGTAATTGACTTAACAATCGGTCTTCGCCGAATTCAACTGTAATTTCATGTTCTGTTCTGTTCGGTTCCTGTAAATTCATCTCAATGTTATATGTTCTCATCATGTTGTGTAAAATGCAAGTTGTTAATACCACTTTATCTACAAACTTTGGATGCAATTTAATATTTTTGTTGTAAATCGCAATTTTTTTATATAAAATTCCAAAAGCGTTTACAACAACTCTTCTAGCTCGTGATAAGCGGTAATTATATTGCCGTTCAGGATCTGATAGTCTCCGTGTATTTGAGCGAGGATATGGTCTTAATAAGTATGTCTTCAATGGAAATGCCTCGTCTCCCACAAATACAGGTGGCATTGCATGATTAGTACCTGGTAATGGTTTGTCACATGGAATATTTAATGTGTTTCTTTCAAGTGCCTTTCCAAATGTAGATGACGAATAGATTCCGCCATCGCTGTTTTTTCCATAGGCTCCGACATCAACCGCTATGAATCTGTATTCAGGATCAACTATAGCTAACAAAACAATAGAAAATGTTTTTTTATAGTTAAAAAACAACGATCCACTATTGGGAGGTGCAATTATATTTACATGTTTGCCGTCAATGGCGCCTATGCAATTCGGAAAGTTCCATTTATTTTTAATCCTTCTTCGATTCCTTGCCATGCGGCTGTAGTTGGTTGAGGTATATGAATTGGCATTAATTTATTTATTATTGCATTGCACACATCTATTACTATCGAACGAATAGTTGATTCTCCTAAACGGAAGCTCGATGATAAATTAGTAAATGTAGATCCAGTTATGAAGTACCTGAAACAATAAATGTATATTTATAAAATACGTGTATATGTTTATGTGAATGTGTGTGTGTACGTACTCCCTTTCACACATACCTACATTATGTAACTACATGCGCTTGACATAGTTAACCATGATTTATTTTATTTCAGAATCTGAATGCAAGAAAACTTGGTTAAATCTTAGAGAGTCTCACCGACGAGCTATGAAGAAGCGTAAAACTAAGAGTGGTCAGGCAGCCCCGACGACGAAAAAGTGGACCTTTGAAGATGAAATGAGTTTTTTAGTACCTCATTACAAAGAAAGAAATACGATCTCGATCGATACGATCGATGACGATTCAGATGTTAGCAGTTTCTTGGGTTATGATGATTCACAGAACTCAATAAACATAATTCAGTCTCCAGAACACTCACAACCGGAAACTTCTGCACTTTCGCCGCGTCCTAAGTCTTCTGCACCTTCAGTTACATCCAAAACTTCAAAAAAAAAAGGTGAAAGCAATTCAGCGTCACAAACTTTAATGAAATATTTATTAAATCACAACGAAACCAAAAAAGAAGATGAGATAGAAACATTTTTTAAGAGCATTGCGGCAACGGTTAAAAAATTTTCTGAATATAACCAAGCGGTTATAAAAAGTAAAATATATAACGCAGTTTCGGAAATGGAGTTAAAAGAAATCGCAGAGAAACAAAGCTGTTATAGTTATCGCAACCCTTACATTCCCCAAAGAGAAGATGACATGCCTCGAGGTTATAATACCACTCTAAATAACATTAGCCACGAGATACAATTAACATCTGGCGCTTCAAACATTGATGATTTTAATATGTCAAACTTCACGTCAAATGCTGACGATCTTAATACTTCAAACATTCTTTAATTAATACAATGATTGTATTTTTGTTGTAGCGCTATTTGTGTTAAATTGCCATAATTTTTTGATTTTATAATATCTTTTAGAATGATAAATAAATTTGTGATTTATGATTTTTTTTTTTTACCTAAACTAAAAAAAAGTTGCAGTTACTAACCCATACGTTTTGAATATTGTAAAATAGTTGTTATAATTTTGGTGTACAATAAAGTATATTCTATTCTATTCTATTCAATAGAATAGAATAGAATAGAATACTAACGAAGAATACTTACGCACACACACTTTATAGTACAGACGCCAGTACATCAACCTACTACAATCTGTCAAAATTCTTTAATAGATTTTCAACTTTATCGCTAAAGCATTAGGTTCAAAGTTGATTGGGAAAATTTGACAGTTTCGGGTAGCTTGATGTGCTGGCGTCTGTACAAATATTTTTGTAGACCAGATTAAAAATCCCAAAAACAAATGCAATTTCTCACCTTAACGTTACAGCTAGTTTTTCTTCGGGCAATATTGTTTCTCTGAATGTTGTATTCTTCTTCCTTATACATTCATCTATAGACTGCAATATGTTACAAAAGAGATATTTCGGTATATGAAAATAAATATAAAATTTCTCTTCATCATCCATCAAATGTTTTTTTATAGTCCGAAATTCCCCTTCAGTACTCCTTGCTTTATTCATTTTGTGTACCCAATATCTTTTCCTTTTTTTCTTGCTATTTTCTTTTTCCTCTTCATCAAGTATTATGGCTATGATAGCCAACTCACGTATTGTAAACCTAGACATAACCGTGCGCTACACTTAACGTTTGGATTCAAACTGATCTGGTGCCAACCAGGTCAGCCAGCGGGCGGCGAGGCGTAAGCGCGGTGTCGCCTAGCCGTAGCCGAGTTGACGTACAGGCGCTGCTGATACGCTTTCGTTACGTGCATACGGTAGGTTGACGCCTGGTTGACAGCGAGGTGAAAGGCGTTACGGTTACGATCCCTTTCCGATCCCATATGTGTGCTGAGACCTTAACCGCACCCGTAGACACATCTCACAGGATTTGAAACCAAGTCAGGTTGCACGGGGCCAAGCGTATGCTAGACACTGCGGTGACATCGCTCTCGTCACCTGGAAAGACGTGAAGCTCGTCACGGTAGTATTTACATACCATAAGCACCAAATGGTGCCGGAAAGGCGCGCTGGGGTTGCCCGGGATAAACCCCTCTCGGTGGATGAGTACAATAAGAATATGTGTGGAGTGGATCTGAAGGACCAAAAATTGTCATCTTATCTTTTTGAAAGGAAACGATGCAATAAATGGTATTTGAAGGTATTTAGACGGCTGCTTAATACCAGTCTTCTAAATGCATTCATAATCTACACCAGGAACCTACTTCATAAGTTGTGCTCCCGGTTCGGTCAACCCCGCGCGCCTTTGAAGCCTGCATCGGACCCAGAGAAACCACTTAGGCTCCAGTTGGGCAATCACTTTTCCGGTCCACACCGAACAATTGCCCAACAAGACGGAGCATAAGAGGTTGACCTGCGTCCGATGCAAGGCCCAAAAAAAAGGGTCCCAAAGACAAAAAAAATGTTCGACTTTTGTGCGCAGTGTGCCTTGCGTGTGGGGAAGTGTCGGTCACTCACGTGAAAATTTAGCCGACGCACGTAAGAGTATTTTACATAAATAAATTGGATATCATTGAAAAAATGATGTTAATTCAACAGCACCCAAATTACACGTTTCTTTATCTACGATAACCGATTTATCAAAATGCAGACCCACCACCCCTCCACCCCCGCGCATTTAGCCACCACGTCAGTCGAAACCCAGTCATCGTGCTGAACGCGTGTCTTTGTTATCGGGCTCTCGTTTGTGTTTAACAGTTTTCTGTGCTAGTGTCTTCGTGTAGCAAACAACAGGATATAAACTATTCTAACATGAATATAGGTTAGTACTATATGCTGAAGTAAATTTAATACGTTTCTTCTTAATTTTCTACTTGTTTAGTCATAAATAAACTGCGACTCTTTTATGACCCGTTTTTTAAAGTAATTTGGTTTACATTAGTGTTTTTGTTTATGTGCCGCGCCTTGTCGCCTCAATGTTTTTATATGGGCATAAATTGTGGACACTAAGGAAGTAGAAACATGAAAAAAAGTCCCCCCAACGCACCCCAAAATTTTTTTTGGTACTTCAAACTATTTGAGGGAAGATTATAATTATATTGAAAATGCTTATTATTTGTTTTCTTTTGTCGTAGATCCTTCGGAACGAGTAAAAAAAGTCACCAGAATCGAGCTATATACTAAAATCAAAGAGTTTAAAGGCAAGACGATATAAGAAAAAAATTCGTTACTAGAAGAAAGACTTGCGCAACTAACTTCCTGTCCACCCGAAGAAACTAAGTGTTCTTACTCGTTCGTTAAAATATTTCAAGACCAGCTTCAAAGAAAGATAGACAGGGTGTCCCAACGGACACCGAACGGACAACGGTCACGCTAGCAGCGTACGTTAATTCCTCAACAGGAATTAGCGTACGCTGCTAGCGTGAGCCAAGGTACTTCTGGAAATGTTGATGCATCTAAGATTATGAAACAAATTACGTCAACGCCTACCAAAGCCAAAAAGTTCCGAAAAGCAATATCATCAGGTAAAAAAGAACCAATTGTGAGAATATACACACTACAAGAAGCATTAGCGTTATTTGTAGAAGGTAACTTTACAAAAGCGCAGTGGGAATTGATACAAGGTGGCCGCAAGAAGTGTATCGTTGCTACTCGCTTTTACAAAAAGCGAAAAAGTATTGCTATCCCGTCGAAGATAGTATAAAAGTTACTGAAACTAGCTTTGAAGTGGAACTTCAACCTTTGCTGGACCATACAGCTATGCGCCAAATTCAGTATTTAAAAGAAGTGTAGGAAACGTTATCAGAGTTTGAGAAACAACATCTTACCATGATATCAAAATGGTGTTGTGATGGATCTAATCAGACACAGTTTAAGCAGACATTTACCAAACCTGATGACGATGATTCCAATATACAGGGTGTTTGGTCTAGGGTTAGACAAACCGAATGGGTGTGTTCGGTGACCTATTTAGAAAATACAAGTTGGCCAAAAAAAATCCCAGACGCCCACATTTTTTTTGGTTGGTATTTATGTGTTTTTTTTATTTTTACCGAAATTAAACCTATTAAACCCCACAACTTAAAAAAAAACTGTTTCAGATGGGGTCTTTTTATTTGAATTTGGTCTCGGATACATTCTCGGGCTGTAGAAGGCAAAATAAGAAGCAAATAAGGACTAAATAATTCGTTCAGAGCTCATAGAGTGTAAAAATGAAAGAAAATTTGCCTAAAAGGTAAACTTTGACTCAATCTAATAAAATAAAAATAAATATCCATGGAGTTCAAATACTTTTAAAAACATGTCTAGTTATTCCTTAATACAACGGTATCCTACATTAGTACAAAACTCTATCACTTTGTGAAAAAATCTTATGTAAGGGAAAATGAAACAAAAACAATGATGGGAAAAATAATCAATTTTATTTTTCAATAATTACAAGTTTTGTTCAAAAACAGCTCCCCTATTCGCTATGCATGCCCGACATCTTCGTCGGATTTCTACAGTCGTAGTTTTTAACCTCATCTCCTCTTTCATCTTCGCAAAAGCTGCGTCGATTCGCTCAATAAGTTGTTCTTTGGTGCTTATTTGGACTTCGTACACCAATTCTTTGGCACGTCCCCAGACAAAGAAATCAAGTGGTGTAAGGTCTGGGGAACGTGCGGGCCACTCGATGGGGCCACGTCTTCCGATCCACGTGTTGGGGAACACATTGTCCAGGTACTCGCGTACAGACGACGAGTAGTGCGCCGGGCAGCCATCTTGCTGAAAAATCATGGGGCGGTATTCTTCGTATATCGGCAAGTCACAAACCAGTTCAACCAGGTCGTTTTGGAGGAACTCTAGGTAGTTATCCCCGTTAAGAATGTCTGGCAAATAATGGGGTCCAATCAGGTGGCTGCCAATCACACCAGCCCAGATGTTTACCGAAAATCGGGTTTGGTGTGATGTTTCCCGGGTCTTGCGTGGATTTTGTCCTTTGGGTTGCCAATTGTGCAAGTTATGCTGATTAAATATTCCCTCCCTTGTAAACTTTGACTCGTCGGTCCACAAGATACTTTTTAAAAATTGCTGATCTTCTACATCAGTATGCAGAAGAAAACGGCAGAACTGCATTCTTTTCTCTTCGTCCCCTTCTACCAAACCTGAAAACCCAGAATTATTGTTTAAAACTGCATTAAGTCATTTAAGTTATGGAACACCTGTGATTAAAAAGTCATAGCTACATTCTTACCTTGCACTGGAGTGTAGTGAAAAGCATATCTGTTATCTGCTTTCACCACTGACCACACTTTCCAGTTGGATACTCCCAAGTTACTAGCCACTTTTCGTATGCTGACAGTAGGATCTGCGTCAAATGCTTCCAAAATGTTTTCGTCTATAGCTGCACCATGCCGCATCCCACTAGACGTAGGTTCTCTAAAATTTAGCGTTCCAGTTTCTCGTAGTCTTCGAAAAGTGTTTGCAAACGTGCTGTGATGTGGCACACGTCGTTCAGGATACAACTGTTCGTAATTTCTTTTTGCTGCTCGACCATTTCCATTGGCACGGCCATACTCAAAAACAATGTCAGCGTATTCTTCGTAGCTGAATCCAGCCATGGTAATTACTAGATAAAAATCATACAGTCCAAAAACACTCCAGAACAAACTTAACAAAACTCAAAACAAAATTAACAATTCACAAATAATAATAATGAAATGGATCACAATAACTCGGACACGATTCACTGCAAGGGCAGCCAAATCTCGACTAAACTAAACAAAGCAATCCCTGCCGTGCCCGCAGGGATTGCAATCTCAGTGGTGTTTGTAATTGTATAGCATTCTTCGATAGAAAGAGACAGACGAACTTAACAAAAGCCTGCCTTATCTGACCTTGAGTGCTACTTTTATAAACCTTCTTTAGAAATAATTTGCATTGTCTTGACCGTTAACAAGTTCTTTACTTCGTATTTATTAGGTACGAAAAATACGTTAGTCAAAGTTAATTTTTCATTACATAAGGTTTTTTTCACAAAGTGATAGATTTTGTACTAATGTACGATACCGTTGTAATAAGGAATAACTAGAGATGTTTTTAAATGTATTTGAATTCCATGGATATTTTTATTTTTTTTATTAGATCGAGTCAAAGTGGACCTTTTAGGCAAATTTTCTTTCATGTTTACACTCTATGAGCTCTGAACAAATTATTTAGCCCTTATTTGCTTCTAATTTTGCCTTATACAGCCCGAGAATGTATCCGAGACCAAATTCAAATAAAAAGATCCGATCTGAAACACTTTTTTTTTTAAGTTGTGGGGTTTAAGAGGTTTAATTTCGGTAAAAATAAAAAAAACACATAAATACCAACCAAAAAAAATGTGGGCGTCTGGGATTTTTTTGGCCAACTTGTATTTTCTAAATAGGTCACCGCACACACCCATTCGGTTTGTCTAACCCTAGACCAAACACCCTGTATTTTTGAGTTCTCTTGTACCTGTGAGAATTATTATTTCTGTTAATGGAGAAACAAAAAAAGTTGTGTGGCAGAATCCAGTGCCTTCTTCTGTCAGATTCTGTCGACCTATCCGGGCTCGATTTGTTCACGAAACAAAGGATATTACAAGGGAAGAAATTGCCTTCATTGAAGAACAAGCAAGAAATCTCAAAGTAACAGCTGCTGTGGAAGACTCCATTTAAATAAATCACACCATTTTGCTCACAATGGTCGATAGAAAAATTACTGTGGTACGGAAACAATAATCAAATAACTAAGTTTTTATATTTATTTTTATTGACATTTAACGGACGTAATTTTGACATTGTATTTGTTTTTGTTTGTTGTTTCTGACATGAATTGTGATTTATTGTCATTTTATTTATTTTCTAATTCGCTAATGTATTTCTATATATTTTTTTCTCTTCTAATCGATTATATATTTTATAATCGACTACATCACTGTTATTTAAAGTTTGACACATTTTTAAAATTTGAAGTTTGAAGTATAACCTACATCTATTGTTTATTGTTTGTGTTTACTATTTTGAATACGTGACATAGAATAGATAATTAGATACGTGACTACGGTAATTGTTTGTGTTTATGTGATATTTACTAATTGGTGCAATGTTTTTTGTGTAAACTGAATGTTGACGTGATGATAAATGACCAAAAGGTAACTAATTCTATTTTGTTTGTAATACCATGTCTGTATGCCAAGTAAGGCAGAAGCTAGAGATCTTAACTGCGTGCAAAACCAAAATCTGTATCTAACCTAGTTTTCACAGGCCAATAAAGAATTGTATCATTGAATTGTATCATTGTATCAAAGGTGTGCAATGCCGCGACAGATACAGCTTCAACTATGAGATACTATATATGTGGACAAACTTCTAAATATTTTAATAAACTCGAAAGAGGTTAACGTTAACGTCTGTGAAGAATTACTAAAATTCGGGCTCTCCATTCTGCACGCGAAAATTCGTTTTTTCGAGTTAATATTACACTTGGCGTACAAAACGCCCTTACAGAAATGGCAAGCCCGAACGACAGAAGATAAAAATATTATGAAAGAAACAAAACAAAAAATACAAAAGAGTTTCAAAGAGATGGGCCTTCTTGTCGACATACCCAAAGTCGGTTACGGAAATCGTAACGATGGAAATACGTCGAGAAGATTTTTGATAATCCTTAATGCTCTCTTCCAGGATTACGGGCATAAATATAGATTTGATAAAAAGGTTTAAAATCATTCTTGAAATGCTAGCAAGCGGATATGATATCAATAGCAAAATTCGATGACTTCGCTCAGACAACTGCCCAACTGTACGTGGAACTGTATGGTTGGCATCCCATGTCACCTACAGTTCACAAGATTCTTGTGCATGGCGCTCAAGTCATATCAAGTCACATCGTACCTATTGGGCAGCTATCAGAGGAGGCTGCTGAAGCCCCGAACAAACATTTCCGCAAATATCGCGTAGACTTTGCGAAAAAGTTAACTAGAGTGGACTGCAACAGGCATATTTTAAATAGGTTATTGTTGACATCCGATCCGTTTATCAGCTGCAACAGAATAAAACGAAAGAAGACAAGCAAGTCTTTTTCCCAGGAGACTATTAGTATGCTACTACCGAAAACACTGAATTGTGATAGCTCCAACGACGAAAATGATGAAAACCAATGAAGAAGATGATGATGTTCCACTGCGACGTACACACCAGTTTAGATAAAATGGGATACGGACAAAGCAAGGAAGAACAGAAACAAAATATTGTTAACGAAACACTGATTAATAATGGGTTGCACGACAAAATAAACAATTTCACTTGGATTTTGTACGCTTTCGTTGTTCTGACCGTAACATATTGTGTATACTCTGGAGGCGCTAAAAAGTGGATTCGCAAAGAGATGTTGTCAGCGACGGATATCGTGCCCACTATCAATGTGCAACCGCACCAGCAACCACAACCTGGTATGGTTGGACACGTGTGATGTAAATTACTTACATAATTATTGTTGTAGATATAAAAGTGTATTGCAATATTCGTAATGTCATGTGTAATTTTGGAGTATTTACAAAATGCTCGTAATATTTGCTTGTTTGATTGATTTTGAAATGAGAATTATTCCAGTTTATAGATTTAAGTATTCAATATAAATAAAAAATGTGATCATTCTATTGAACACAATTATTGAATCATTATAGAACGAAAGGTATTATTTGAAATGTAACAAACAAAAGGTAATTCTGGGTATTAATGTATTGGATATAAGTAGAGTTCGGAATGTGGGCTACAGGATGCAACCGGAAAATGTGTTTATCGTGACGTCCGCGCCTCGAGCGAGACTGCTGACTGGCAAAGTTTGTAACTGGTCGTAGTCCTACTACGACCAGCAGGTCTACTACGAAGTCCGATAAACGACATTATCGGCCGAACATATGACGTTTCCTACCACGAAAGACAATCGGTCGGTTGATCGGATCGGTCGTTTCGTTCTTTCCGACCGACGCTGATTTGACAGTTTTTGTGTTATAAATGTTACTCCGAAAGCACTTTGTCCGACCGAATATTTGAGTTTGACAAGTGTTTCGTCGTTAAAATTCACGATAACATTATTCATTGTCGTGTGAGTATCGTGTGATGCTTGTATCATTAAAAATTGCTGAAGTTGTGTCTTGTACGTGAAATAAAATCAAATCAAGGTTATAAAATGTCAAAGGTAAAATCTTTCTTCTACTACATACAAGAATAAGAGTTTATTTAGACACCTTGTTCGCGCCGCTAATTAAAATAATATATAATGCATAGTAAATTTACCAATGCCGCTCGAGTGGATATCTCTGTTCACTCCTGTCAAATCCTATCCTTTGTCTTCGTCCCGCACCGCTTAAGCAACGCACCTATCAAGAAAGAAGGTTGACCGACTATAATTCATTTGGTCGTAACCGTCGCATTTTAAAAATTAACACTCGCAAGTAAAATATCCAATCGTGCGCACGGGATGCCGTCTTACGCAAAAAATAATTAATTTAACTTAACAAAAACTTTAACCATTTGTGAATGGAGGAATTGTCTCTGAAGGATTCCCTTGGATTTGAGAACGAGACGTCGGGACAAGGTTCCTACACGCCGCGAGCTGGTGCATGGTCAGTGTCTTCCTATTTCCCACCTCTCTTACCATTTCCAGCTAGACAGAGATATCCCTCGCAGATACCAATTTTAAACCCGCGAAATTTACAGTCCACTAAAATTAAATAATCCAAATAAAAGTGAACCAGCGCAGGTGTGTCCTTCCGACATCACCACACCTATTAATTGCCATTTTGTGAAATTAATAAGATTTATAAAGTCTTATTTGATTTTTGTCTTGTCCTAAACATTATGTTGGCTTCGAATAACATTAATTTTGATTTGATGCAGATCTTAGTCGCCTTGAACTTTTATGCTCGAGGTAGCTATCAAGGTTCTGTGGGACAAAACATTGATGCAAACGGTCTCTCGGTACTTAGAAGATGTAACGTCTGCAATTAATACTTCCAACATTCTCCAAAAGTACATATAATTTCCTCATAATGCAGTCGAGAAAAATGACATCAAGAGGAAGTAAGTATACAATTTCATTGATTTTAGCCTAATGGGCTACTTCTTTTTTACCGATTATTTATTTCTTACTGATTGAAAGTTGTATTTTTATAGATTTTTTGAGAAACATAATATTGGAGGTGTGATTGGGTGTATTGATTGCTCTCATGTTGCCATAATAAGACCTCATGAGCACGAGGAGCGGTATTTCAACAGAAAGCATTTTCACTCTCTTAATGTTCAAGTGGTAAGTTAGTTAACAATTTTCATAACTTTATGCTATACTACTACTCAGCTTCTAAAAATGTATGGTAGTTGGCCTATTGATGAGGACATCAGATAAGCACAAGATCATAGGTACAAAGCTCTTCTAGATGACTAAATCTAGCATTTGGCTAGCATGGTGGATTAAGGTCTTGGATAAAGCTGTTTGAGCAACAAATATCCAAACTTCGACATTTATATTATTATTAAGATTGGTATAAAATAGAAAGATTTTAACTATTGACCATTTGTAACACTTTTTTTTTGTGTGAATCGGAACGCGACTCTTTCGTCTGCTAGCGGAGCAAAACGTCACCTCCCTAGTTTATAATCGTTTGTTTGTTTAGTTTTTTTACCGCAACACTAGCTGGTTCGAGTTCTGTTGGCGGAAATGAGCGTCATAAGCACTCATAAGCGTCCATTTTGATCTGAAGGGCGACGCGAGTAGTCGCTGGTTCGTAGAAAATTAAATTGTGCTGGGATATCTCGTTTGGTGAGTTCTAGGGCAATAGTTTCGCCTTGCTCATTCGTTATGTGGATCACAGAGAAGTGAAATTTGGTTTATTGTTATAGTGACGTGTCCCGAAGGGTGTGGTACGCATAGTCCGCGTGGAGCGCTGGGACTGTCTTCGCGTCTGTTTGGCGAGTTGTTGCCTTCCTAAAAAAGGGGTAAGTACGCTAATATGTCGAGTGAGCCGCGTGGCGGATGTTTGTGGAATATTTTCGCTAATGAATCATTTTGTTGTAGGAGGTGTTTGGATTGGGCGAGCTGTTCTGTTTGGGCGAGCTGTTCTGTTTGGGGCGAGCTGTTTTGTTGGGGCGAGCTGTTTGTACCAGACGTGTGAGCTACTGCGCAGTACGAGACCTGGCGGTTGGCCGATCTCGCGCGACCTCGTGTGATCTCGTGACCTGTGTCCCCGAGCGCCGCCTCTTGAGGCATCCAGGTTTTTCTTTTGGGCTTTTGAGGGTGAAATTGAGCGGGATGGGGAGAGGGCGAGTGCGGGCATGTTTGCCATGCGGAGCCAAGGGCCGTGGTTGAAGTAGGGCCGAGCCGGGGGGAGATGTGATCACTTTAATCTCGGAACTACCGTCTTAATGTTATCCTAACCGCCGTCCAGTGAATAGTGGGTTTCCTCCGGATGTTTTCCTCAGCTTAGCTTATCCGGGTGGGACGGCCTGATCCCTTGTCGGTCTCTCCGACCTGACTTAACTAAAGGTGTACGGTTTTACCTCCCGATGTTTTCCTTGCTATAAGCAACCAGGGATTCCGGAAGCCCAGGCTCTTGCCGATGAGACCTCTCATTTAATTATACCTTCAGTATCATAGTAGGTTTACAGTGTTAGTGGTCCATCTCCTCCGTAGATATTAAGGGTCATTTAAGTGCACTAGATGTGAAGGGACGTCTCCCTATATCGTTGACCTTCGGTCAATGATGAATATCATACTTTTACCATTGAGAATGAATCAATGTTTTCTAGTTTCAACTACGGTTACCGTGCTATTAACCAACGTTATTTCGTAGGGGCTTAAGTAGATAAGTACCCTAGTTTTTCTGTGTGCGCCGAGAGCGGATAACTTAGGTCCGCTTAGGGTTTTTATACACACCTATTATACAGGGACACAATATTGTTTAATAATATAGACTACCTATTGTTTAATTAAAATAGACACAAGTTTAATTTCCCCAGAGGAACCTAATCCCTGGATACCTACTTACCCATCAGATAACCGATGGGTATGTAATACGTTGTAATCCATACTTCCTGTACCTTGTTTATGAGTTATTCAGGACCGATGTTATTCTGTTTAACCAAACTTAGCCTTTCTGCTTATGGGACGTAGAAAGGGAACATATTGTATTTACCCTAATCGAGTACTTCTCGGTTATTATAATTTTATTGTTCTAATGTTGGATGTCTAACCCTACTGTTTGAAAGGGGTTATATAAGTGTTATTATCTTTCCCATGTTTAAGTAAACCTGGTGAATTTTGTATGGAAACCTAAGCGTTTGAAGTGGTAGTTAAATTCTTGTCTAGAGTTATTATATTGTAAATTCAGTGGTCTTTTTACCACCCTATAGAAGGCATATTGGCCTTTAGTATTGTTAATTGTAGCTTTTCACTATTAACCCTACAGGTTCCGGGAGTATGGTGATGTGGTGATTTTTCAAATTAACTCTTAGACCTAACCGGGTGAGTTTGGCCGGGGCTTAACCCCTCACTTCTTCCGGTTATATTTTCCATCTACCGAACCTTACTCAGGGACCCTGTATGGCGGAATCTTAGTTTTTTTGACTCAAAGAGGTTGATGGAATTCTTATAATTCCTTCTTTAGATCTGGGTAACAGCGACACAACGATCAACCCCTGACCCTTTTAACCCTTTTACACTTGTTTATAAATTGGTTTATATCAATAAACGCTTGAAAGTCTTAATTTTTTATTTCTACTTTAATTCAACCTTTTTCCGGGGAGGTTTAAGAATTCAATGTTAAACCGATTGAGTAGTATCAACCATAACAGCCCGGATACCCTTACACATTGACTGGTTTTATAACTCCACAATATCTTTCATAGATATGTGACACATAGTGTAAAATCCTGAATATCGATGCTAGATATGGTGGATCAAACCATGATGCATTTATTTGGTCACACAGTGAAATAAAAGGCCATTTGGAACTCTCCAGGCTGAGACAACTTATCTATTAGGTAAGTATAACTTAGATGTCATGGAAACCAAAAACGTTATGTACTTGTATAATATTGAAATAAATCTATTATTATGTCAACAGGTGACTCAGGATATCCTCTTCGCGAGTATCTTCTGACACCTATACTGAACGTAGAAGACAACAGTTCACAGGGTCGTTATAATACGGGCAGTATTATAAACATGCAAGAGTGACGATAGAACGTACATTTGGAATATTAAAGGTGTTAGCGCCACTCATGACGCATATCGTGTCTATTTAATATATCGCTATCCCTTTCCCACCCAATCCTAAGAATACGACCACTTCCGAACGTTGTCTTCGGATATTGGGTGCACTACGCCCGACACCGAGGTCAAGGGCGAGAGTCTGCATTCGAACGTCCTCTGAGTCGGATGTGAGACAACCGCAAAATCTATCTAACTCTGTGCTCACCGCGTACGCAGCAGTTAGCGCGTTCGTGATACCATATCTCGCGATCACCTGCACCTAGCAGCACCGCTACCGCATCCTCTGCTAACCAGCAGAGCTATTGATGGCCGCCGGAATCTCTGCCAACCTGAACGGACCGAGGAATTGCAGCAATACCCGTTCTCGGAAGTACGGCAGGTTAGTGGTCGTTCTTTTCCCGCTATCCCGCTAGTGAAGGCGCGTTTCACCATAAAGCTTGGTGGCCGCGCTAACACAAATTCTTGGTCCTCGACCCAAATCCTATATACCAGCCCTAAACTCTTTTCTTCTTTCTTTCTAATATCTTTTCCGCAATTTTAACGCATTTAGCGATTAACTTCACAAATTTGTCGTAGTTTCGTCCATTTGCCTCAGCCGAAGGTAGGAAAGATATTTCTTACCGCCCGGTCAACCGTCACTTTGCCGATTCACTTTACATCTAAATAATTTCTATCTACCCGCATTTTTTTGCCGTTACACAGTTGTCAGCATCCTGTAAGCTAATTTGTACCTACCATGTCTAAACAAAGGGCGAAAGCACACGACGCGTTGCGGAGGCGGCGCGGCGCCAGAGCGATGTCGCTGCGTTGTTATACATTAAAATATCTTTAGTATGTCACACGATGCGGTGCGACGCCGCACCGGATTGACTAGCGCCGAGACGAGGCGGGGGGGTTAAATGCGTTGCGACGTCGGAGCGGCCTCGCTCAGTTGTTTATTTGTCACAAAGAAGGGCACTCGTTTCCTCGTTCCGTTTCTTTTATAGTTTTTTTTGTTGATTTTGTGTTATTTTTAAAATGAGTACCAACGAAGAAGACTTTGATATGGACTACCTTATTACGTTAGTCCAAGAAAGAGAAATCCTCTGGGATAAATCCAATGTGGACTTTAAAAATAAAACTTTAAAAGCAAAAGCATGGGAGCAAATTGCTAAAATTCTATATCCAGAGTATGATAATTTTGCTTGTGATAAAAAGAACCAAATTGGTGAGTAAATATTTATTGCTTTAATGATGATTAAATCTTCTGTAACTGCCACTGTAGTTCTCCTCTGTTGCTCATGAAATAGCTTGCGAATTGATCTCTAATAACATTTGCTGCTGTAATTTCTTCATCTTGAGGTTGTAATTCGTGAAATTCATTATCAATTATTGCCAATTTATCGTTTTGCCGAAAACCATCCCGATCTGCGACATAATTGTGTAGGACACAACATGCCTTTACAATATCCGTAGCAAAATGATAGGACACATCTATTGGTCTGTGAAAAATGCGCCATTTATTCGCCATAATCCCAAAAGCGCATTCGACATACCTTCTGGCTCTGCTGAGACGATAATTGTAAATCTTTTGTTGTACATTGAGATTTTTACCTCCATATGGACGCATAATGTGTTTGCTCAGTCCAAAAGCTTCGTCACCCACAAATACAAACGGGGTTTGTGTATTAGAACCACACAGTGGCTGAGGATCAGGCAATGGTAGGTCATTGTTAATAAGTAACTCATATAGTTTTGAATTTTGAAAAACAGTTGAATCGCATTCTTTACCGTATGCGCCAATGTCGATGAAAATAAATTTGTAGTTGGAGTCCACAATAGCTAACAACACTACAGAGAAAAAGGCTTTGTAATTAAAAAAAAGCGAGCCACTATTAGCAGGATTTCGCATACGAATATGCTTCCCATCTATGGCACCGATGCAGTGAGGAAAATTCGCTTTTAAATCAAAACTTGATGCAATTTCTTTTAATTTTTCTGTTGTTAGTTCAGGAATGTTGTCTCGAAGAAGATAAATAAATAAATAAATATTGGTGGACAATTCACACACAACACCATCTGACCCCAAACTAAGCAAAGCTTGTGTGATGGCGGCCAGATAGCTGATATAATACTTATATAGTTTTAAATACATACTTGTTATACATTGAAACACCCAGACACAGTGCAAACATTTGAATTCATCACACAAATATTTGCACTGGGTGGGGATCGAACCCACGACCCTCGGCTTCGCAGGCAGACCTACTACCCACTAAGCCACAAGGCCAGATGTTTCCATATAGCACTACAAACTCTCCTAATCATATATCGAATCGTAGATTTTCCACGTTTGAATTGGTACTCTAAATCTTGTATCGAATTTCCATACTATTTCCACTTCCCAGGTACCTGAAACAAAAACGTTTATGTAATGGTTTAATATTTTATTTTCAGGTAATGATACTGTGAAAAAGTGGAGAAGCGTCAAAGATAACTTCTATAAGTATTAAAAAAAAATTAAAGATGCTTCTAAATCTGGCTCAGGAGCTAAAAGACTTAAAAAAATATCATTTTTACAGTCAACTTCTATTTTTAACAAAAGTGACACAAAATGAGACAGACAGTAGCTTAGACGTAACTGGAGAAGCCAACACTGATTCTACAAGCGATATTGCACCGGAGTCTTCACGTTATGTTCCTATCACCCGCAAAAGAACAATGCAAGCCGATGATTTTGAAAAGGAAGCATTGAAAGCTCTTAAGGAGCCTGAAAATCGCCATATGTCATTTTTTAAGGGTATTTTGCCATCAATTCAAGATTTTACAGAGCTTCAAACTCTAAACTTTCAAAGCAAAGTATTGCAAATTATCACCGAAATGAGGTATCGCCCAGTGTCCCAACCATCATCATCATCATATGCGTTTCAACAATCGTCTCATCAGCCTTTATCACACGGATATCATACAAGTAATTACAGAAGTACATACACTCCAACCGACTTGAACTTGGATTATAATTCATTGACATCTCCAGGTGAAATATCTCAAGACAGCGAGTACGATTTTGCCAATTTGTAATAAAGAGAAGATTAATTATTATTATTTGTAAACAATGGTCTAGTATATACAATTTATATTAGTTTTAATTAATGAATGTATTTATGGATGATGAATGACTTACTTGAATAATATCTGTTAACTTGTAATTACTTAAAAACAGCGCCTTTACAGCTGCACTTTATTGTTAAAATAAAAATATTTTCATAATTCATAATTTTTGACGAGTCTGTACAGAAGCTTTCCAAATGTTTAGGTTTAAGTAAATGTTTGTGAATGTGACTTACATGACAATAAATATTTTCTATTCTATTCTAGAGAGAATTCTATTTTACAGATATTTGAAAAGCAATTTTGAATACGCATACTTAGCAAAAACTCCCATGTGAATATGTTATTATATCGAAACAGCACGTATCATTTTTAAAACCTCTCAAGTGTCAGCCTACATTTAATTGTAAATCAAAATGAACTATGTGTCTGATGTACACACGAGAGTTTTTAGTAACAGTTTTATTTCATAACATTGCAAATTAAAATATCCTATGTGATCATTCTCTCACTATAACACTACAGTTTCGCGCCGATTTTGTGCTAGAAAGAGAATGCATTATTACTTCACGCACGAGATAAGGTGAGATAGATGCGTCAAATCTAAACATTCGTCCCTAGGTCAGGGCCACGCGTCAGTGTAGCTGCAACTGGTCGCGCGTAAACACTTTCTTAGCGTTATTACTTTAGTAATTATGTCAGAAAAATATAAAACTACTGGCCGGGGTCATCGAATGATAAATTTAGTGCTTCAATCTGAGTTTGCTGACGATAATGCCGACTGTGCTGCCTCTGTCGCCGCCGCCGCATCGGTGAAATCTCCTCCACATCTTGAGGATTCATTAATTACGCCAGATGATTTAGGATTTAATGTTGAATCGACATCTCCGATGTCGGAGACGCCGTCACTGTTGCTGTCACCAACAACTACTGCGGATATTATGCCAATCTTGTTCAGTAGTGATGACGAAGAGGAGCTGTTGATGATATCTACTCGGGCTATCGTACATTCGAATTTAGAAGGTAATAATGAGGTAGTCACTAGTGCAGCAAAAAATGAAAATCTGAACAATATTTCCGTATCATCACAATCAGTACGTCCTGCCAAGCTACCATCTCCAGATTTGGATACCATTCTCTCATTTGGGAGCGATGATAGTGTGCAAGACCCACACTGGGTTATACCCTCAAAAAAAAGAAAACGGCAGTTGTCTTTATCTGCCAGTGAAGATGAAGTCCCATTGTTGCCATTAAGAACGAGTGAGCCAAGCTCTTCAGAAAATATACTACCGACAGACAAGGAAATTGAACACCGTTTCAGGCCTAAAGAAATAGCTTTTCTATTTAAGTCCTACCTGGGATTTAAGAAGAGTGATGATGGGAAATATAAACCCTGTGTTGGAAAACCAAAAAGAGAAATAAAACCTCGATGTTCTCACACAAAATTGAACACCGATTCAAAACATAAAAACTCATTCTTGTGTGCATCCATTACGGAAGAAGATCGTAAAGTTATTTTATTCTCATTACATTATTATCATTCATATTTCTGGGACCTTATAACATGGGCCGAAAAGAAAACGTTCGTGAGGACTGCCGCTGTTCGTAGATTAATTAGACGTCGTCGCCGCAAAGATCAGCCTTCAGTGAAAAAAGGAAGTGGCCATGATATTTTTTTTAACACTTGCGATGAAAAATGCACTAAGGTTCGGGTATGTAGACTGTTTTTTTTAAATACGCTATCTTTAGGTGAAGACAGTTTTAAGCGCTGGACAAAAGAATCTGACACGGTTAATGAAGATCTTCGTTTTGATGATTCACCCACACATGACATCGAGAATACACCGAGTGCAGCACTGGTACCAAAGTATACACACGTAACACAAAAAGTAAAAAATTGGATAGACTTAATTCCTAAAGTACCGAGTCATTACTGCCGAGCAAGTTCCAGCAAGCTGTATGTTGAGTCGACATTTAGGTCTGAAAAACACATGCATGACGTTTTCGTGGAATGGTGTAGAGAACACAGTTACCAAGCAGCAAGCAGACCGACTTTCCTAAGAGTTCTGGAACAGGAGAATTATAGCAATTCACCATCCACGCAAAGACCAGTGTGATACTTGTTGTAGTTTTAAAGCGGGTAATATTTCACAAAAGGAGTATGACGACCACATAATTAAAAAGAATGAAGCGCGCCAAGCTAAAAAGGATGCCATAGAATCGGCAAACGAAAAGGTGGTAGTAATCACATTGAATGTGCAGACTTGCACCTAAGCTTTTGGCCAGCTCTTTATATTATACCTAAACTTAAGTTACAATGCCATAACTTTACTGTCTATGACTGCAAGACGAGAAAAGTAACTATTTACTTTTGGCATGAAGCTGATGGGGGCGTATCCACAAATGAGTTTACTTCTTGCTTAATCGATTATACAATGTGTCCGGTCAGAGGTGTCGGAGCCAGCAATGGCATCAAATACGATACATTTTATCGAGAAATTGCCTCTCATAAGTAGTTTTTTCCCTACCATAATAAAATGGCAGCCATTTTGTTTTTTTAGGAATCAAAGCACTAGTGATTGTACTAATTTCGCCATAACTACCTATGTAGAGGGCCTAAGAACACAAAATAAGTCTCATTCGACAGCTAGATATGTAGTAAATAAGGATAAAAAGAAGAAAAAAAAATAACAGTAAAAGAACAACAAAAAAATTGGTGAAAAAAAATTTTATTTTTTTTTTGCGTTTTTTTCTTAGATTACTAGCTTTTTAAAAAAATCTAAGCTGTTAACTAGCTACTATTTTATTTTTAAACAAAAGTATAGGATATTTGCTAAAAAATTACATTTATATCTTAATCCTACGTAAAGTAGTTTAGAAGCTATGATAGTTTGAACACGACCCTTAAAAGCGCGTCTATTCCGATAGTATAGCACGAGACTTCCGATTTCGAGGAATTTCAAGGACGAGTCTTTGACAATGCCATTCTTAGTAGGACCAGGTAAAAAAACCTGTGTTACCTAAGTGTGAGTGAGACAAAATACCGGTTGTATATGGATTAGGGGGCCCAATCAGGTCAGTCGTCCCTCGCTCCGCGTTGCGATTACACTTTCTTGCGCCTACATACTGTGCCTTGTTATCGTTGAACCTTTTAGTGAAGTTTTTGTTTTGTTATTGGACTTTTTGTTTTGTTATTGGACTCTTGAATTTTGTTATTTTAGTTGAAATGGAAGACGGCCAATATTCAAGCCGAGACGTCGCCGACATCCATTTCGTCTATGGATTGTGCAACGGTAACGCTAACAGAGCTGTTACAGAGTATGCAAGAAGATTTCCAAATAGACCAACGCCGAATGCCCGCACATTCATACGAATACATCTACGTCTCGCTGAAAATGGAATTAGAAAACCCGCCGACGAACGATTTCGTTTCATATCACCGCGTGAGGAAGAAGAGATATTACAATTAATCACAGAAGACCCTAAACTGAGTGTCCGGCGTATATCAATTAGGCTTGGTTTATCCAAATGGGCAGTGTGGCGTGTTTTGAAAAGGGAAGGATTGCATCCGTACCATTTTAGGCGGGTGCAAGAGATAAATGAACCTGATTTTGCGAGAAGGTCTGTTTTTTGCTCGTGGTTACAAAGAAGATTGAGAACGCACCCAAATTTTTTGAAAAAAATTATGTGGACCGATGAAGCTACACTCACACGATCTGGATACACAAATCATCGCAATGAGCATCTTTGGCTCCAGGATAATCCTCATGCTGTGAGACCAAGCTCTTTTCAACACCAATTCTCGGTAAACGTGTGGGCAGGAATGATCGATGACATTTTGATTGGCCCACTCATTTTGCCAGCCACAATGAATGGCCCTAGATTTCTGGAGTTCTTGGAAACTGACTACCTGGATGCAATAATGGAAATACCTCTGACCTATAGGTCAGGGATGATACTCCAACTAGACGGAGCTCCGGCGCACTTCGCTACAAATGTACGCAATCATTTAAACGAGCGTTATTCACCGTGGATTGGACGCGGTGGAACAATTGCTTGGCCACCGCGTTCACCAGACTTGATCCCACTTGATTTTTTCCTGTGGGGTACGATGAAGCAGAAAGTGTATGTCGACGTACCAAATACACGCGAGGAGCTGATTCAAAAAATTATCCAAGTCGGAAATGAATTAAGGGGAGACAAACAAATGATCCGACGCTCTACACAACATGTGTCAGTCAGAGCAACAGCATGTCTGCAACACCACGGAGGACATTTCGAACAATGGCTGTAACATTTGTTTTTTATTTGCTAAAATAAATGTCATAACAAATTATTCAGCATTTTATTTAATTTTTTGAATAACTTCCGGATTACACACGCTATAATAACGGGTCATAGTTAAACTATCATAGCTTCTAAACTACTTTATTTAGGACTAAGATGTAAATGTATTTTTTTAGCAAATATCCTATACTTTCTTTTAAAAATAAAATAATAGCTAGTTAACCGCTTAGTTTTTTTGAAAAAGTTAGTAATCTAAGAAAAAAACGCTTTTTAAAAAAAAATTTTTTTTCACCAATTTTTTTGTTGTTCTTTTACTGTTATTTATTTATGTTTTTCTTTTTCTCCTTATTTACTACATATCTAGCTGTCGAATGAGACTTATTTTGTGTTCTTAGGCCCTCTACATAGGTAGCTATGGCGAAATTAGTACAATCACTAGTGCTTTGATTCCAAAAAAAACAAAATGGCTGCCATTTTATTATGGTAGGGAAAAAACTACTTATGAGAGGCAATTTCTCGATAAAATGTATCGTATTTGATGCCATTGCTGGCTCCGACACCTCTGACCGGACACATTGTATAGCAAACTTAGCGCCAGAAACTGAACAAGTCACTGTAATTTCTGATGGGTGTGGCCATCAAAATCGAAACCGGATTTTGTCCAGTGCTTTAAGTGATCTCTCGCAAAGAATGAATCTTAGTGTTGAGCAGTTGTACTTGGAAAAAGGCCTTACCATGATGGAAGTTGATAGTGTCCATTCAACAATTGAACAGTACATTAAACCCCCTATTTATGCACCGAGTGACTATGTAGCTCGAATGCAGCAAGCTCGACCAAGAAATCCTTACGATGTAAAATCAATCCACTACGACTTCTTTCTTAATTATGAAGAACTAGAATCCAACTTCCAAGTCTATTAGACCAGGTAAGAAAAAAGGTGATCCAGTTGTGGTCGATATACGAGGACTGAAATACTTGCCAGATGGGTCTGTTTTATGTAAATTGCGACATCCTGACGAATGGACCATCTTACCACAACGAAGAGCTAGTCGTGGAACTTAACTACCAAAGCAACTATATCAACAGCCCCTCAAAATCACAGAAAGCAAATACAAACATTTGCAAGAGTTAAAAAGTGTGATTGATAAAGATTATCATCCGTTTTATGACTCGATCTCGTTTATCCCAGGAACATAACAACAAAATATTTAATAATAATATGGTTTAGTACCTATAATGTACAAGATTTTATCACGCTGTGAAAATAGTATATTGTTTTGCTTATCTGATTTAATAAACGCGAAATAATAATGATAGTACCTAGTTTCATTTCAACTATAATGTTTCAATATTCTCTAAAAACCACTTATGTGACAAAAAGTTGCAATTTTAAATCACCCATGTGTAGAAAAATAATTAAAATCATATAATTAGTCCATTTTTACTAATGATATTAAATTATTTATATTTCAATACATTGGAATCACTTAGTTTTTCTTTATAACCAAGGGAATAAAAATATTTTCTAAGATTTTTTTGTAGCAGGAAGTTTGTTTCGTTTTTCTCGAAAAGTTACTTTTTACACATAGGAGATTTGAAATTTGCAACGACGAAATGTTCCTTGTGTAAAGAAGACGATCATATGCAGTTATATCGTTGCCCGCAGTTCGCTAAACTTTCTATTGATGACAGACTAGAGTTTATACAGAAAAATGAAGCTTGCACTAATTATCTAAGTCTCTCGCATACGCTACCCGAATGCAGGTCAACTCATTCATGTTTTAAATGTGACTCGTGTAAACATCACACTAAGCTGTGCCGTAAGGTTGCATCGCGGGATACATTTGAACGTAAAGGTGCGATTCCACCAGTGTGCTGAACTGTGCGGCACTGCAATGCACAGTGTGCGACACAAATGTTTATCCTGGTCGACTCACTAAAGCAAACAATAACAAATTGTGCGCGAACATTGTAGAAATGTTCGCGCACATCTGTATACTTTTGTGCGCGCACACATGCAGGCAGTGGACTCGCGGCGACGTGTACAAACCTGTTGTGCGCGAACTCAGTCTTGCTTCCGCTACCGGAGTGAAAACATTTATTTGTGCGCGTACATTGTTAATTAACCAAGCTAAATATGGATTGGACGAATGATAAAATTATCAATTTTGTTCAAGCTATTGAAACTTATCCTGTATTATGGGATTCTAGTCACAGTGATTATAAAAATAAAAACAAAAAACACGACGCCACTCAAGAGTTGGCGCAAAGTTTCAATTGTGACTCGACTGAGGTAATGAGAAAATGGAAGATTATTTTGGCTCAATACCGAAGAGAAAAGAAGAAAATCGCGGACTCAAAATCTTCAGGTTCTGGGATTTTAGATATATATAAGCCGAAATGGTTTGCTTATGCATATTTGAATTTCTTTCATGGAAGGGATGAGCCGAACGTCAGCTTGAACTCACACGACGAAATAAATGAACAGGTAGGTACGTTTTAAATGTTTATTTTCTTAGCTCTAATATTATTACTTAGATACCTATACTATTTACGCCAGTGTTTCTTGCCATGGCACCATTCCGATGTCAGTTTGGAAATAATGTGCAAATTCTTCTCTTATGTTTTTCGCATCGCCAGGGGGTCTTCTTGCAACATGTCTTAAAGGCAATAAGTTTGCCATGGCTGCATCACGCCGCCAACTTCCATCGATAGTGCAATGTGTAATTTGGTTCTCAGTATCAAAACAGCCAGCAGAAGTATAAAGTTGTGAAGACGATTTTTGTGTTATCAAAAAATTATGCAAGTAACAACATGTCAGTGTTATCAATTGTGTCTTTTCTGGAGCTAACAGAATAGGTTTCCTGAGTACGCGAAATAGACCGGACATAATGCCGAATACGTTTTCCACAATACGTCTCGCTCTGCTCAACCGATAATTAAATATTCTCTCTTTTGATCTTTTGTCATGTTGACCGGGATATGGTTTCATTAAATTTATATCTAACCCAAAAGCATCATCTGCCACAATGACATGTGGAATTGGTTTGTTCCTTCCGGGTAACGGGTAAGGTTCAGGCAAATTTAATTTTCCTTGCTGAAGATTAGCATAGAAACCAGTATTTTTGAAAACACCACCATCCGATATTCTTCCTTTACAACCGACATCTACGTACATAAACTTATAATATGCATCAACCAGTGCTAAAAGCACAATGCTGAAATCACCTTTGTAATTGAAAAAGTCGCTTCCAGTATTACTTGGAGCTTGAATAACAACGTGTTTGCCATCCATAGCCCCAATGCAATGAGGGAAATTCCAAAGATGGTCAAATTGGCGCTCTAAGATCATCCATTCTTCTAAAGTGTTAGGCATCTGAAAAAGGAAATTTTATTACTATTTCAGGTATCACAAGATATTATTATCCAGAATGACACAGTAAATGAAGATCAAGAGTCTCTTCATGAAAGGCCAGTTGAAAAGTTTAAGGCTCCGAAGAACTCGCTTAAACGCCGTATTGTCGAAGAAGACCCGAGAATCGCCCAAGCTTTGTCCATTATGAATAACGTAAACAAGCAGATGGAAGCAAAAAAACCTGATGACGAAGACATTTTTGCTGCAGCCGTCGCAACAAAATTAAGGAAAATTAGAGATGAGCGAACCAAGATTTTAGTACAAAGGGATATAGATAATTTATTGTATGACGCTATTATTGGTACTGGAAAATATGTTACAACTCCAATGCCTTCACCGTATTCAGATTCGTCAAATTGTCAGAGTCAAGGACCGGCTTCAAGTTTTCAGGTCCGCGATAATGATTATTCAGATCTTTTACGTCAGAATGATGGCGAAACATTATCTTGGCATGAAATGTAATGCAATAAAAGTGACTAAAATAAAATGGTATATTATTTTAATTTTCTTACCTTTATATTTTCTTTCAACACGCTTATCAACGCCTTACAAGTCTCAGGTACAATCCGAGCAATAAGCTCTTTTGAAACTTTAAATAAGAACATTAAACTTGCAAAAGAATCTCCAGTAGCAAGATATCTTAAGGTGATTGCAAGCCTTATTGAAACAGGGACACATTTTATGTAGTTGGTATCTTGCTTAGCAATAAAAGGACCAGTTACATTAACCAGCAACTCAAAATCTTCGCAAGATATACGTGTGAAGTTTTTAAATCCACTCAATGGATCTATTTTTATTTCTTCTAGAAATTTATTCGTTTCTTCATTCCGTCGCTGTAGTAACGGCCTCACCCAACATCGCGGTTTCTTCCTTCGTTTCTTTTTAAGGAGACTGCATAGTAATACACATGCTGCAGCACAAAGCACTACGTTTTCCTGCCCGTTCATATTAACTATAGTGCCACCAACTTAACTGTTCAGGTGGGCGAAATGGGAACTACAGCCGCGTCAGCCGCCATTTTCTAAACGTCATTCCACTGTCAGTTGATGTCTAGTGCGAGTGCTCCCGTGTTATTTTATTGATTTCATTGTGAAAAAAGCAAATAAAATGCCGAAACCTCTCAAAAGTGATGCACGGCTAATTATTTTAAAAGTTTTATTTTTTATGAAAGAAGAGAAACGCCTCCAAGCTCCATTAATACCATTTGAAAAGCTGAATGAACGCGTTGCTGCCGCGACAGGTCAGTGTAGCCAGATATGGAAATTTTAATCACTCATTTTAAAAAAAAAACATTTTTATAGCTGGTGATTATATTTTAAAATATATAAAATAAGCTAAACATATTCAAATAAAATTGCCACCTGAGTATATTTTAACCGACTTTAAAAAACAGGATAATAATTATCCTGCTATGTTATTGCTATGTTCGATTGCATGTTTTTTTATGTATGTTCACCGACATCTCCGTCAATTATTATTGTGGATTGATTTAAATTTGTTTTTTTTTTGTTGAAAGGTATACTTTTTAGGTGGTCCACACAGTAATTATTTCGAAATCGATTTCGTAGTCAAAATTTTGTTTATTATTTATCCTGATTGGTCGGAAACAATCTGAAAGTAATGTTAACTTTTTAAAGCGGTTGCTGTATTTTATTTTATGGTTGTTCATTAAAAAAACCTATAAAATATTAAATTGTTCTTTTTGTTACAGGTGTTTCAGAACGGTTTGTCTACAAATTAATCAATGAAGAAAAACAGGCTCAAGAAACTAATTCAAAAATTTCTACCCCTGGCAAGAAAAGGGAAAGAAAAACAGGGAAACTGGATATTGATGATTTTGACATTGGTGTTATAAGAAGAAAGATACATGAGTTTTATTCAGTAAAAAAAGAAATTCCGACCTTACCAAAGTTACTGACTGTTCTCAGGGAAGACATAAATTTTCAAGCAAAACGTGAAACTCTTCGAAAATTGCTCCACAAAATAGGGTTTCGTTTTAAAAAAACAAAATCGAATAGAAAAGTGCTGTGTGAACGCAACGACGTAGTTGCCTGGCGGGCATCCTATCTACATAAAATTAAGGAAAATGAGCGAGGAGAAAAAAAGCCTGTTGTTTATTTAGATGAAACTTACATACACTCGTCTCACTCAACTGGCAAATGTTGGCAAGGTCCTGAAGTTGACGGCGATTTGGAACCAGTTTCGAAAGGAAATAGGTGGATCATTGTTCATGCTGGCGGACAAGAAGGTTTTGTCGAAAATGCCCTTCTCGTTTTCAAATCAAATACAAAAAGTGGGGACTACCATGACGAGATGAACAATAGTAATTTCAAAAAATGGGTTCTTGAAAAATTACTGCCAAATCTGCGTCAACCCACACTTATTGTGATGGATAATGCGCCATATCATAGTATTTGCGTAAATAGGTGTCCTAACTCAAACCACACTAAAGCTGATATGCAAAAGTGGCTGGTAGAAAACAAGGTCGAGTTTTACGAACAAATGACAAAGCCTCAGCTTTACGAGTTAATAAAAAGAAATAAACCTACACCTGAATATGAAATTGACAACATATTGAAAAGCCATGGTCATGACATTCTTCGATTGCCTCCTTATCATTGTGATTTGAATCCAATTGAAATGATATGGAGCTCGATGAAGAGGAATGTAGCAGAGAAAAATATCGGAAAATCAAGTGCACATATGGCTCAATTGATTGAAGATGCATTCCGCAAAATCACACAGGCAAAGTGGAAAAACCATTGCGATCATGTAAAAAAAATTGAAAATGAATACAGACAAAAAGATGCGTATTTAGATGAACCTTTTATCATTCAATTACAGAGTGACAGTGAAAGCGATTCGAGTGACTCCGAAGATGAATTGTGGGAATCAGCAGATGGTTCAGGAACATCGACCGGAATTCCTGGAGTGCGGCCGCTTGAGCTCAGAGACCATGACCACAATTATTTTTATAAAATATAAATAAAATCCTATTGTGCCGCATTATTGTTTATTTATGTAGTTAATAAGATTCATAGCTATATGTTATATTTATTTATTTGTGAGCCTGTCGCAAATTTTGACCTGTTTGATCACTATCTCACCTGATGGTAAGTGACGATGTGATCGAAGCTGGTAATTATAATTAAGCCATATTGAATCTATACTATGTTAGTTAGGCTTTGTATGATTGATATTGTAGTTTCTTAAATTTTAATGATATCTATAGACTGACTTGCAAGACATGTTTTAATTACCTTTGTTTCTTGGTGAATTTCTTATATGGCAATACCAAATTCTCCACTAGCGACGCTGTCAACTGAACAGATAAGATGGTGGGACTGTACTGAACTGTCTCGACAGAAACTCTGCTCAGTGAACATGTTCGCGCACAAGTGTGCTGAACTGTGCGCTTACAAAAGTTACGCACAGCCTTACCAGTGGAGACGGAAGCCAAGCTCCAGCTTACGGAACTCCAGCTTAGTACCTGCACTGTTGGAGTTTTGCACAAAATGTTTGCAAGCAAATGTGCTGCACACTATTTTGGTGGAATCGCACCTTAACACGAACAATAATTACGCCGCCGCTCGTTACGGAGAGACGCATCGCCCTCCTCTGACGTCATCGCAAGCGCAGCGATCTCCATCACCGCCCCGCCGTCAAAATGTTACTTCGGCCGCTCAACAAAATGATAACATATCGCTTTGTAATAACATTTTCCCGCCGGCAAGAACCACTTGCCTAATAGGAACCATACAACTTTACGCGTTTGATACGGATGGCGAAAAACATTGTTTACGCGCGATTCTGGACTCCGCGTCACAAAGTAACTTTATGACAGCAAGTTGCTCCGCTAAGCTAAACCAAAGTTCTAAACGGGTTTCAAATACCGTAGTTAAAGGGATAGGTTCGTCATCGAATCCTATTAAGGGTGCGATTTCGACTACGTTACACTTACGGGTAAATAATAACTCTGTCTCATTCAACGCTTTTATTATCGACCGCATTACCGAAGAATTACCTTCCGTACGGATTGACGTCACGAATCTTTCATATTTAAATTATTTACCGCTCGCTGATAACCATTTCTCGGAACCATCAGATATCGATGTACTTTTAGGAGCGCCTGTTTTTTCTGATATATTACTATCAGGCCGCGTCACTGGACCACCTAATTGTCCAACCGCGTTTGAGACGATATTTGGGTACGTGGTAATTGGCAACGTGACAATTATTTCCTCTCATGTGGACAGTGTTCCCAACCGCGACTCCACTAGCAGCGATAACAGTAACCGCCCGCAAATTTCTCTCTGCCCCTACGCAGAAGAGCCGCGTCTCGACCAGCTGGTACCAAAAATTCTGGCAGCTCGAGGAAGTCATCCATGTGCCGAACCCGAGCCCTACCGCTCTTGAAAATGAACATATTTTCAAAACTAATTTTACTCGCGATAACACAGGACGATATTCCGTCGCATTACCCTTTTGTCGCGATCCCGTGACCACTCTCGGTAATTCATTCGAAACTGCAAAGAAGCGCTTTATATATTTAGAGAAAAAACTAACCGCCTCGCCTTTTTTGCGTACGGAGTATGACGCAATAATCAAAGAATACCTACGAGAGGGTTACATTTCTAAAATTGATAACGATGACCGCTTATCGGGTTATTATATGGGCGTTTTTCAAATTTTTTGTACCTGGACTTTTTGCCCTGTCCTATTACTGTTTCACAAGCTGAAGTTTTAAAAAGAAAAAAATTGGCCTCGCGATTATTTTCTAAAAATTGTACATGAAAACGACTTATCAAAAAATCATTTTAAATACGGTTACACCTATTCCTTTAATTACAAATAATTATTTAAATTGACAATGCCCCCATTTACAGAGTGTCTTTCGTCAAAGTGCGTTCAAAAAAAAATAAAATTCAAAACATTTTACAAAGAGCACCTTACATTTTTTTAAAGTAAGTATTCATCTATTATCTTTGCTTTGATTTTTACCTCTAGGTAGCAAAATACGCCCGTAATTTAATTAGAATAAGGATTACAATCGAAGAACAAGAATATGTAACAGGTAGAAAATTCCTATTCAGTTACGATTATTTTTTCGTTTTATTTCAAATATTACCACAAATTTGTCATTTTTTTTGTTCTAGCAACTCTTGACATGCTACTAAAGCGGCCATATTGTATTCTTTCATTCTGAGAGTGTCGGTCGCCCGAAATTTAGTAAACGAAAGTTTTACAATTTACTGAGTGATTTTAGGAATTCTACTGAGAAATTGTTATCTTGAGGTTTGTATAAGTCTTAACATCTATTTTCTGTTTGTCATTTACGTACTGTTTTAGAATATCGATCACTTGTAAAGATTTGCATGTAAACACAATAAATACAGTGAAAAAATTCGCATCACGGAAGATTCGTTACGTTCCACTGATATACTTTAGCCGGTAATGTTTCTCATAGGACGTAATTTGTCACTAAGTGGAATATAAAGGCCAATGTAATAATTTAGCCATATTATTCAGTGTTCAGTTTTAACCGACTTTCAAAAATGGAGGAAGGTACTCAATTCGTCTCCAAGTTTTTTTATGTACTTTACTCATAATGTTACTCGATTACTACAAGACGCTAAATGTGACTTAATTTTTTTTTTAAATAGTGTTTATACTTCTTCATTTTGTCTCATAACAAATCTTATTATCATATTAGTTTTTTGGTTCAAATCTATATATATAAAACTCAAAGGTGACTGACTTAGTGATCTATCAACGCACAGCTCAAACCACTAGAGGGATCGAGCTGAAATTTGGCATGCAGGTAGATGTTATGACGTAGGCACCCGCTAAGAAAGGATTTTGATAAATTCTACCCCCAAGAGGGTTAAATAGGGGATGAACGATTGTATGAAACTTTTTATTCCTTTGAGATATTTGCATGAAATTTCGTATACAATAAGTTCAAGTAAAATAATGAAGGACGTATGTAAGCGTTTTTCAAATTTCAGTCTCCAAGGGGGTGAATTAAGGGATGAAAGTTTGTGTGAATTTTTTTATATCTCTTGGACATATTTGCATGAAACTTCGTAAGCATTTAGGAAACCCGTTCAATTACCCCGCCGGTCACATTCGGTAACTTAAAAACTCAAAAACTACGATCGATTTTACATCTTCTATCTTCTATCTATCTTCTATCTATCTATATATATAAAACTCAAAGGTGACTGACTTAGTGATCTATCAACGCACAGCTCAAACCACTAGAGGGATCGAGCTGAAATTTGGCATGCAGGTAGATGTTATGACGTAGGCACCCGCTAAGAAAGGATTTTGATAAATTCGACCCCCAAGAGGGTTAAATAGGGGATGAACGATTGTATGAAACTTTTTATTCCTTTGAGATATTTGCATGAAATTTCGTATACAATAAGTTCACATCAAACAGTACAATAATTTACATCTTGAAAACTTGAAACTCGACTTAGTTAATAATTACGCTTAACGCGAGCGAAGCCGCGGGCAAAAGCTAGT
Organism: Ectropis crepuscularia; assembly: GCA_963693475.1. Taxonomy (NCBI): domain Eukaryota; kingdom Metazoa; phylum Arthropoda; class Insecta; order Lepidoptera; family Geometridae; genus Ectropis; species Ectropis crepuscularia. The sequence goes on along the minus strand of OY856368.1, from coordinate 10,851,750 downwards.
TAAAATTATAAAGGAAAAGGTTGTATGTGAGTGTGTATATTTTTCACCCGTTTATGTATAGTAGACAGTGATGAAATAAGTGGTATAATATTATCATTATTTTAGCTAGACTTTTGTAATAGCTGCTGTATGCATTTTTTACCTTATGTTTGTATATTAAATGTACCTAAATTAAACTTAATGTTATAGCAAAAAATGCATGGTTATAATGGTCACGTTGTATGTTTTTAGGACACATAATGCCTCCGACTGCTGCGGAACGTATGAAAAGATATAGAGAAAAACTGAAAGCAGATCCTGAAAAATACATCCAGTTTAAAAAGAAACATGCTCAGTTAGTAAAAAATAAAACAAAGAAAATAAATGAACTGAATGAAGAAGAACAAGAAAAATTAAGAAAAAAATGGCGAGAACAAAAGAAGAAACATAAAAAGAGAGAAATTCAATGTGAAGAATCTGCAAGAACTCAAAAGATAAATAAAAAAAGTACAAGGGCCACTAATAAATCTAAAATAATGAGACAATTCAAAGCAGCATTGAAAAAAAATAATGCTTTGATAAAGGCTCTTCAAACAACAAAAAAGCAATTTTATCGCTATAAAGTAAAGACTTCTAAGGAAATTGAACAGCTGCAAGAATGTGTAATGAAAATGAAAGCTAGGGAAGAGGTATTAGAATATTGTTTAAAATCAACATACACGAAATGTGGCACACAGAAAGAAAAGAGACTGCTAAAAGATTTGGTGAATGACGAAAAAGTCACAAAAGCAAAAATGAAAACGAAATGTTCTAATATGTTGGGACTAAAAGGAAAAATAAGAAAGAGTAAGGAAAAGGTGAAAAATATAAAAACTTCCTTAGACATAAAGGAATTATATATACGCGATGACGTCAGCAGATGTACGGCTGGTAAGAAAGAATGTCGCACTCTAGGAAAGAAGAAAGAACAAATACGATACTTGCTGGATACCTTGGGGGTTTTACGAGGGTCAAACTGAAAGTTCTTAGAACTGGCCACTTATAAACAATATAATAAAAAAATAATTCTATAATTTGAAAATAGAACTCTTTGCCAATATTACTGAGTATATACTTCATTCATTTGTCATTTGTTTTACGATTTGGCGGCAAATTGAAAATTGTCTGTGTCACGTCAACATGAATTTAACACGAGAAAATCTCACTGATTGGTCGCACTAATCTCACTGATGATTTACGTGAGGGACGGCCTTCTACGGCGACGACTGAAGATAACATCTGTGTTGTGCGGCGTATGATAGAGACTGACAAAAGAGTGACCTATCAGCAGATTCGGACAAGCTTAGGCATCGGTATGAGTCAAGTGCACAAAATCCTACACGAACATTTAGCGGTCAGGAAGCTTTGCGCCCGGTGGATACCTCATAATTTGACTGAGGCTCAAAAACTCCATCGTGTGGATTGGTGCCGTAAAATGATTGAAAGATTTAACGGAGGTGACTCAAATGCTGTGTTCGACATACTAACAGGTGACGAAAGCTGGATTTACTGTTATGATCCTGAAACCAAAAGACAATCTGCTCAGTGGGTGTTTCCTTTCGAGGAGTTGCCAACTAAAGTGAAGAGAGATCGAAGTGCGGGGAAAAAAATGGTGGCCTCGTTCTTTGGAAGGATAGGTCATTTCGCAACAATTGTGTTAGAGGATCAAAAAACAGTTTCTGCAGAATGGTACACTACCAATTGTTTGCCACTTGTCTTGGAAAAAGTTCGAGAGAAACGACCTCGCAGTAGGATCCTCCTTCACCACGACAACGCCTCATCGCACACCGCCAAGCGAACGATCGACTATTTGGCGACATCAAACGTTGAATTACTGGGTCACCCGCCGTATAGCCTCGACCTCGCGCCTTGTGATTTTTATTTATTTTCAAAAATTAAAGAAAAACTTAAAGGAAAGCGGTTTATGAATGCTGAAGAAGCGGTGGCTGCGTATCGCGATGCCATTGAAGAGACCCCTAAGGACGAGTGGGCAAAGTGCTTTTCCCAGTGGTTCCATCGCATGCAGCGGTGTATTGACGTGAATGGACAATATTTTGAAAATATATAATAAAACTATTAACTGGCTAATGTAATCATTTTTTGATTTTCTAAGAACTTTCAGTTTGACCCCCGTATACAAGAAATATAAATCGGCAGGTGGTAAACATAGCTTTACCACCTTTTATAGGTATAAGCCATTTATGTGCTTTCGCCCAATATCAAAAATCGGGACACTTGCTTATGTGTGAAACATAGCAACATAGAAATTAAATTACATGCACTGCAAAAACATGGACTGTTGGCGAAGCACAAGACTATGACAGAAATTTTGAGTCTGTTGAGCTGTGATTTAAATTCATATGATTGTATGTTTAGTAGATGTCAAAAATGTAACAAAATTAAATTAGATTATAAATTAGAGAACATAAATAAGGATACAGAGCTTGAATGGTTTCAATGGGAGAGGATAAACCATACATATGAAAAGAATGAAAAAGGAGGCGCAACCACTGCTACTACAAAAAAAACTGCAAATGTGAAAAAGACTGGAACTATAAATGCTTTGATAAAAAGTTTTGAAATGGACATACCAGCATTTAAAAAACATTATTTTACCTGGATTCATCAACAAAGACAATATCAAAAGTGTATTAATGAAAAGAAGGAAAATGAAGCACTGATAATTTGCGACTTTTCAGAAAATTATCAATGTAAATTGGAAAGTGAAATTCAATCCATCCACTTTGGTGCCTCTAAAGCACAGATTACTCTGCACACCGGCACCGGCATGATTTATTGGAAGGGTTCCTGTCAATCATTCTGCACAGTGTCTGACAGCACTTGTCACGAGCCTCAAGCTATTTGGGCCCACTTGATTCCAGTAGTAAAATTGCTGAGAGAAATTAAGCCTAATACCAAAGTAATTCATTTCTACTCAGACGGACCCAGCAGTCAATATAGACAGAAAAAGAACTTTTATTTACATAATTTGTTCACGTGTAAGCTTGGCCTGAACTTCTCCACCTGGTCTTTTACTGAAAGCGGACACGGAAACGGGGTTGCTGATGGCATAGGAGGTTCTGTCAAGAGAGCCCTAGACCGCCAAGTGTCCTACGGTCGAGATATATCGAATGCAAAAGATGCTCACCAAGTACTGCAAAACCAGTAATAAGTCCAGTAATAAGGTAGTAAGACCAATTCATTGAAGGAAGACAAGATGAGAGCGAATTTGAGATTCAAGAAAGTTGTGGTGATGACATAAGCCATATAATGCATAAAATCAAAGAAGATGGTCAGACAACAAGTGAAAGGATTTGTGAAATGATAGATGATAAGGTTATTGTTATAGATCCGCAATATGAATGGGAAGACAAAGTGATAGTTGAAATGAATGATGACTTGGAATTGAGCGAAAACATGTATATAATAAAAGTAGATCAGGAGCAACAAATTAACGAAGAAAATAGTGTTTCAAAGGAAAACATAATTTTACAGGACATAACAATGAATAAATCAGCAAATGATTTTGTTGTATCAGAAAGCCACGAAGATGAACTTCTTCCACACGCGTCAAGCCAGTATGATTGTCACAGTAAAAGGTCATTCATTCTGAAATCAAATAAATATAAAACTAGTTTGACTCAGCCGAAAAAATGTGAAGTAGTAAAAAAAGAAAATAATCTTAGAACAATCATTAAGCGTAAAATTAAGTGTCATAGTTGCAAAAACGAATTTCCTTTTCAAACATGCACCACTAAGTGCATGGTGTGCAAGCAATTCATCTGTCTCTCTTGCAGTCAAGGACAACAAATGTTTGATTACATTTGTGATACATGCTTAGGTGAATAGTTCGTAAATTTTAAGTTTGCAAGTGATTTGTCGTTTTGAAAAGTTTTTCGAAGCAGTTTTTACACTAAGTACATTAGAAATATATTATTTTAACACACGGGACTTAATCGTGTAAAGTTACTGTTTTCTTTTTATCGAATGTGTCGGCGAAGCTGAAAAGTTTTATCAAAATATGACCATGTGTGCTGGCTCTGATAACTACACATATGACTATATTACTAGCTAACTATTACCTTGATGTAGTTTGTATCTCATGTATTTTCATTGAAAATATATCTTATTTCGCATACATTTTGCTTTGTTTGTTTTTGTTTCCTGCATAGTAATACTTAATAATGTGTACAGAGCTTAATGTTTCTACTGAGAAACAACATCATTCTACTTAGTGATTGTCCTCGAAAAAAAAACGAAAAAATCTTATATTTTGAATAGAAACTCATAAAATACTAAAGTCTGTTTTATTTCATCACAATTGTTACAAATCCGTCTATAAACCAAAGTGATATGAAAACTAGGAGTAACGTGATGACATTATAAAGTAAAAGATAGTAAAGCTGAACGTCCAAAATGTAACTCAGTAGAAAAAACTTTAAGAAATTGTAAGTAACTCAGTAGAAATTAAGATGCTAAATCTTAATCAAAATATTTAAATTTGACTTCAATAAGCTTGATTTTTAAGAGTATTTTGAATTTAACAATAAGTTTACATATTATAGAATACTAGAAAAATAAAAAAATAAAATTAGCTATCAATATTTTACATTTCTCGATTTTTCTATTAGGTACAAAAAATTTGAAAAACGCCCAAATACCTTACTGTTCTTTGGAAAAAAATTTTTGGTTCTAATTTTTTTTAATTTTTAATTAAGTCTTGTTGTATTTTTATATTTATTTCAGACCCGCCTGACGAAGAAACTCCTGAAAAAGTGCTGCAAGACTGCATTGCTGATTCAGAAACAGGCATACCAAAGAAGAAACCAAATATTTCGAAATCGTATTCCTTTTCAAATCTACCGCATAAGATTATTTCTCCCATGAGACGCAGACGCTGTTCTTCAGCTCCACCTACACTAATTATGGAACAACTTCACCAAACAAACAGTTTTGATATATGCAATGCGATGTCTTCAACAGATAAAGGCCTCAGTCTATCACTAACAGCACTGACGTCTGATGATACTCACGAGTATGGTATGAAAAGGAGCTGCTCAATTCCGCCAGAATTCCGTTTTCGTGATTTAATAGAATCTTAAATTATACAAGACCATGATCTTTTTGATTTAATAGACGACACTTGTTCAAATGTTGAAAATTGCGACTATTCAGGTGATGACAGCGATAGTACTTACTGCCCGTCAGATGCTGATCTCGATTTAAATTTATCTCAAGATGAGCCTTCCACATCATCGGGAATATATCACGGTAATCAGAACGACGGGAGAAAACGCAAACTGAAGGCAAATCCAAAAACCTGGAAGAAAATAAAGAATCAAAAACTTCGTATGTTAGGACAAGAATATTTGGGATATACAAAACCAAAAAATACAAAACTAAAGCAAGATAAAATAAGGCCTGCAAGAAAGTTAGGCAGTGCATGTAATTCAGAGTTTTGCAGGAAGAGTCAGAAATTGCCAAAAGTTCAACGATGAAAAACGACTAGAGATTCATGACAACTTTTGGAAACAAATGAACTGGGATCAGCGTAAGGTGTATGTTGCCGCATTGGTGTCCCGTAGAGGAACTACACGTAAAACAAGTGAGAACTCATCGCGACGCGAAGGCATATTTGACTATTACTTGCCAATTGATGGATCACAAAAACTGCAGGTGTGTAGGACCACATTTTTGAATACTTTGTCTCTAGGATCGTACACAGTTCAATCTTGGGTCAAAAGGGCAAACTGTGGAATTATTCCATTACCGAGTGATTACATAACCGCAAGTAAAGAAGCACGACGAAACCCTACTCCGTATGAAGCTTTACAAATAAATTTCAGCTTCGTAAAGAATTACAATGATAAGTCGACATGGATATACCAAAGCATTAGACCGGGCCGTAAAGCAGGTGATTCAGTCATTGTTGATTTACGAGTCATTGAATACACAAAAAATGGAATTATAAACTTCAAGACAAACTTCGATGATGATTGGAATGAGATGCCAGGAAGACCAAAAAAAATTGGTTCAATAAACTACTCACCTTTGCGTACTGCTCCGATCGCCATTGCTGCTACCAAATTTAATCATCTTCAACAGCTTAAGGAGGTTTTGCCAAGAGATTGTCACCTGTTTTATGACAACTTAGCTCACGATTGATCATTTTCAATTACCAAGAAAACCTATTGTTGTGTACCTACATCGAGTTGATTGATCTAAGTTTAAGCTTTTCTAAATTCATAAAGTCTGATTTTTTTTCGTTTCTAATCTGCAGTATTTACATTTAAATAGCCAATGTGTTAGTAAAGTTTGATTATTTGACTACATCTAATAAACATACCATTTATCATGGATTTTTTATTTTTTATTCAAACGATTTCCTACTATCTGTATTTTAAATATAATAAATTAATTATTACTTTCCATACAATACCTCCTAACTAACTATATACTTACTAAATCTATTTATAAATCTATAAATGTATTGCTACAATAATTGTGCTATTTTATACAAAATATTGATGTATATAAATTAATATATTTTAAATTTTACAAGGAGATAATCATTTTTTTCATCTAGTGTAAAGTTTTGGTTTTGTCAGTTAGAAGATATTGGCACTTCGCCGTCGATATGTGGATAGAAGTGCAGTAAGTTCTATACTAGAACGAGTATCTAAAGCTGCACTAGTAGGATCATATCGGATTTGGCTGGGCAGGGAGAGAAATACGAGTAGTGAAGGTGAGTGTTGACGTACGTCAATATAAGGGGCCCCTTTTAAACCTACGCCCGAGTCACAAGTCTTGGGGTCTACTCGAGATTTCTCTCTCTGTCACACGATGGACCCGGCACCCGCACGGTGAATCCATGGAATGCTAAGAAGTACGTCTCTCTCTCTTAAAGTAGCTGCCAGAAAGTGTTAAAGAAGTGCACATATGGTCTGATGGACCAAGCTCACAGCTTAAAAACAAATTTATAGCATATAGTATAAATATGAGACGTACTTCTTAGCATTCCATGGATTCACCGTGCGGGTGCCGGGTCCATCGTGTGGCAGAGAGAGAAATCTCGAATAGACCCCAAGACTTGTGACTCGGGCTGTAGGTTTAAAAGGGGCCCCTTACATTGACGTACGTCAACACTCACCTTCACTACTCGTATTTCTCTCCCTGCCCAGCCAAATCCGATATGATCCTACTAGTGCAGCTTTAGATACTCGTTCTAGTATAGAACTTACTGCACTTCTGGACAATCCAAGGTCTTTAAGCAGGTTATAGAGAGATTTTGCTGGTATACCTCTCGCTCCTACTTCTACAGCGTATAAATTAACTGCATAGCCATTTTTTGTTAATTCATTTTGTAGGTCGTAATACTTATTTTGTTTCATCACGTGGTCTTTAGGTATATTAGTTTCCCACGGTACGGTAAGTTCTACCAGGACTATGCGTTTCGTAGCCCTAGAAAAAAGGAAAATGTCCGGTCTGGATGACGAAACACCCACATCCTCTGGGATTTTGTAGTGCTTTTCATACGTGTCCATTAGAATTGTCCAATCAGGTGCTGAACCCAGGATTGAGTAAGGCTTGTTCTTGGAGTTTGAAGTTGAGCCCTCTTTTACAAAGTTAATTTGTCTTTTGTTCATCGTCAATCCCTTTTGGGCTCTAGCTACCGAAAGGCTTACGGCTTCACGTATGATTTCAAGTACTCTGTCATGGCGCTGTGAGTAATGACCCCTATTAAGGAGCACCTTGCATCCCACCAATATGTGCCTTGCTGTACATATCGCCTCACCACAAGTATAGCAACATTTTTCAGAGGCTTTTCCCCACCTTACCAAGTTACTCTGGTCAGGGAGGGTCATTTGGAAAGCGTTCAGATAAAATTTTAATAAGGCAGGAGACCAGTCATATAGCAAGGTGCGCCACTTTAGAGCTAATGGGATACAAAACTCACCTATGGTTAACCACTCACTTTGCATTTCTAAATTCATAGCGTGCACTTTGTAACTATCATTTTCGTCTTGTTGTAGAAAGGTTTTTACCATGTCTCGGTCTTCCCTTTTCTTTCTCGCACCCAACCCAGCTGTATTTACTTGCGCACCTGCCATAAATTGTTTGTGGAATTGAAGTCTAGATTCAAGGTCCGAAGCGCTTTTGTCTTTTGGGAGAGATGCGATTAATTCGTCTTTCGACTTTCCCAAAACATGCGTTTTTGTAACTCTTAGGTGTTTGTAGAGTTCAGATGGTTTTTTTAGTTTCAGGCCAAAACTATTGTGATCCCTAAATAGAGTAGAGGGATCAGCCGGATGTGCCAATCCAAACCATGACTTCAATATCTTTATGACATTAGCATCTAATTTTGCGAGGAGGGTTTTACCGATGTCATATACTAGGAAAGGCCAAGTGAGACGTGATGTGAGATAGTTGTCATATATCCATGCTTTTTTGATATTGCTGATAGGCTGTTGGTCTACCTTACTGAGGTCATTCATGAAATTTCCAACAACTACCTCTAATGATGGTGTACGTCCTTTGTAGTCTATCTTTCTACCAAGAAATTTGAAAGGCACTGCCTCTGCTATTGTGGCAACTCTTTGGCCACTTATGGAGAGTCCCGGATCGTAAGAAGTATATTTGGTATCTCGTCTACCCAGACATAAACAATGACATTTACTTGGTTTTGCCCTCATTCCCTCCGTCCATGTACAGAACTCATCAACATCATTCAACAATTCTTGACACTGTTTGGGATTTCGTGTAAGTATTGCAAGGTCGTCCGCAAAGGCTAAAATTGACTCAGTGTACTTATTGTTGATTTTAAACCGGTAGCCCCATTTCTTCTCACGGGATATTAATTTATCTACTAGAATATTTATAACTATATTAAATACTATTGGTGATAAGCAGCACCCTTGGAATAGTCCCACATTATATTTAAGTGGTTTTGAGTATTCTTTGTTTACTGCTATAACAAATTTTAAGTGATTATAATATGAATTAATTATGTCAATAATTACAGCAGGAAAGTTATACCATTTTAGGGCAAATAACATAAGTTCATGCTGCACGGAACCAAATGCGTTCTCTAGGTCTATCCAGCAGACTGTTATTTGTCTCTCATGTGTTCTGGCATCTTTCAAACTTTCCGCTAGTAATGTATTGTGTTCCAGGCATCCAGAAATACCAGGCAAGAAGCCTTTCTGGTGGTTGGGCCTGAAATACCTATTGCTAGCCATAAATGTGGTCATTTTTGTTTGCAATATACTGAAAAAATTTTTAGAAATTGTATTGGTTAGGGCTATCGGTCTGGTGTCTTTTGGATGAGTTACTTCTTTCATTTTAGGAATCAGGACAAAAATTGCTCTTCCAAATGATTTTGGGATTTGCTTTCCTGACCAGATCTTACTGAATATATTTAAGATATGTTTACGAACTGATGGACACTTTTTATACACTATGTAAGGAATGCCATCAGGGCCTGGAGCTGATTTAGTAGTTTTCTTCTTAATTTGATAGTTTACTTCCTCTTCACTAGGTGGAGTGCTTTGAAAGTTTGTTAGAGGATCATTAGGTCTTTGGATGTTTGGTACTACGTACGAGCTCCCGCGTTTAGGCACTTCGTATGTGCTTTTAAAGTGATCGTAAATTTGCTCATTAGTCAAGATAAGCTTTCCATTTTGTTCTCTGAAAATATTTTTCGAGTATTGAAAAGGGTTTTTATCAAAGTCTACTTCGTGTTTAGCCCTGTAAAGATTATCACGATTTTTACTGATTTGTAGCGATATTCCTTGTATTAATTTAAGGATTGATCTTAGAGCCCTGGACAGTTGGTGACTTAGATGGTTGTCGCCCATGGTTTTAGCTACACGAAGACGTTTTATTAGTTCTCTTTTCTTCCTCCGCAATTTCATTTTGAACGTATTTTCCTTGTTATTTCGAGCATAATAAGTTGATGGTGGATAGTGCTCAGAGAAGTATGTATAGATGGTGTCCTGAAAAGTTTCTACTTGGCTGTTTGGGTCTTGTTTTGTACCAGGATGTTCTAACAAAATAGCCAAGTTTTCGTCATGAACTTTCCAGGTGGAATTTTTTAGGCTGGGTATGCCAAGACGTGTCCTGATGACAATGGACTCCTGGTAGTTTTCACTCGATGGTTCACCTTGGGATATATGAGGGTCAACTCTATCCATAGTGTTTGTCAAAGGACTGACCGACGGCTGTCGTGCTTCAACACCATCATGTGTCTTTAAGTGCTTTAGGTACCAGGCTCGTCTCTTGTAAATTTTCCCGCACGTAGGGCATCTCAATTCCGTATTCGCGCCAGGGTCGTCGTTATTATCAACCGGTCGTTATTATCTGGAAGAAAGGAACATTGTACGTTTAATTTGGAACTATTTGTTTTTTTAAGTGGAAGTGAGAATTGTGTAAGGGTGAGGTTGTATGTATGTGAGCATTTGATTGTGGATTAATCTGATACCTACTTAGACAACCAGTCTAATTAAACAGCTTTCAGTTTTACATTTTCAATCATAGATGCGAGACCATTAATTTTTGTGTCAGTGTAAAGTAGACAATTATAAAGTTTGTTGTCAAATTGTCATAGACAACATAATATTTGCATGCTGCAAGGTTGATTATTGCGGTGTATCCCACTATTTCTATTTTGTATTTCTATTGATAGAAATACTGGGCCTGATTAAGACTGATTGTCCCACTATTTCTATTGCTGTCCGCTGCGACAAAAAACACTGCATTAGCTCGTATGACTGCGTGCACTTAGAAACTATTTATTTATTTCCTCTTTAGATAAAACCTCTTGTTGTCTCATAGTTGTAATTAACTGTTATTGATTGATAGACAGCTGTCATAGCTATTATTGCTTTACGGGATAGGCGTTGGTTTTGAATTATTTAAATATTGTTAAATAATGGAGTTAATAAAAAGGGGGAAGGGTGTTATACTGTTGTACGAGGGTTATGAATACACTAGGCAGATAGTTTATAAGAATAACAATACGTTATGGAAATGCAATAAGCGCCACAAAACTAATTGTAAAGGTTCGATGACAGTGTCCCCGGTAAGTTTCTATCACTATAACAGAGGCTGTAAGTTGGCCATTTATTTTGTATAGGTACTGTATGTTTTATTAATATACTTATTTGAAATTTTATAGGATAACACTATAGTGAGAACCATTGAGCACTCTTCTCACTGTATTTCCGACAGCAACCAATCCGCGATCGAAGTTGCAATGAGTTGTAGTTTTGATCAAGCTGCAATGGGCAAAATAACAATACCTAAAGCTTTCAATAACGCTATAAATTCTTTAGTTGACAAAGGAATTCCATTACTTGGTAAACCATTGCCACAATACACCTCTAAAAAGTCTTCCATGTACAGACGTCGTAACAAAGTACTAAATATTAAAAAGGTGTGTTGCAAGACCGTTCAAGAAGTACAAATTCCAGTAATATTTGAAGACTTTGTTCTTGCTGATTATCTTGACACTGATTTAAGAATAATAATATTTTGTCGTGAAAAAACTAGATGTGAATTAAAAAGCGGTAATTATTTCATTGACGGGACATTCTTTGCGTGTCCAGCACCATTTACACAATTATTGTCAATCCACGCTGATTTTGGCAGTGACTTGAATCAAAGCAAAGTGGTACCAGTGATTTATGCGCTTTTATCGAGTAAATCACGGAAAGCGTATTGCACTTTATTTTATCTTATTAAAAGATGGTTACCTGAATGGAGACCTGCTAAATTTACCGTTGATTTTGAAAGAGCTTTGATTTCTGCATTAACAACAAGTTTTCCTACGGTTCAAATAAAGGGCTGCTATTTTCATTTTGTGAAATCATTAGCTAAGAAAGCTAAATCTCTTGGCATGAATAAATCCATCCGCATGAAATTGATAATTCAACTTTCCTTCAGACTTCCACTTTTGCCCAAAAATAAAATACAAGATGGTTGGAATTATGTCTTAGCAGAGATGGGTGACAGTGAAGCCGAACATAAATTTAAAAACTACATAGAGAACTACTGGATGAAAAATGATTTTTCAAGGGTGTGGTGTGTGTTTGGAGAACGTCACCGCACTAATAATGCGGTGGAATCTTGGAATAGGAAATTAAATAGACTGGTGCCAAAAAATGTTAATATTGTTCAACTTTTGCATATATTAAGAGATGGTGATAAATCAAACGAATACTATGTATCAAATAATTCCCGAAAACGAGTAATAGCCGAAGTGCAAAAAGATGAGATGATATTAGATGAACAAATGAAATTTCTCCAAGGCGATGTAACACCTGGACAATTTTTATTAAAGATGGTCCTTATATTTAAACTAAGCTGAAATTTGGAATGGAGATAGGTGTAAAACTGGAATAACACATAGACTACTTTTTATTCTGGTAGCATGTTTTATATAAAACCTTCATGTTGGAAATTTTGATACTGCTTGGTGGAATACAAAAATCGGTTACAGTCAATTGTTTCAAAAAATTTAAAACAACATGTTAAAATTTAAAATCTATAATCCAATAGGTACAATAAAAATCAATTTTGTATAATGGATGAAATTGTGAAAAAAATTTTTACAAAGACTCCAAAGACACTTTATGAAATAGCTTTATCGAATGTGTTAAACATTTTACATTCACAAATAGATGGAAACTTACAAAGTTATGAAAACTCGGTGCTGGAAAATGTAACAAGTCATACGACCATGTTTTTCAAGTATGTTGAAATTATTCTATTTCTAATATTATATCGTCTTGTTTACAGCTACTTAAAATACGATTATTGTTTTATAACCTTAAACTACCAACAACAATATGGGTTGATTTATTTTTTAAAGTAATACCAGACGGAGTAATATCGTTAAGCGATGAAGAAATAATGCCAACGGAAAAATGTGAGGAATACAATCACAAACAATCATCCACACATCTGTGTAGTGACGAGGTGGCTTTGTGTGATTTATACTGTCGAGAATGTGGTGGAGAATTATTTAATAAAACTGCAGATTATTAAGTAAATTGTTCTTCATTTTTTTTAATACCGGGAAGTCATATTTCAATTTTAATCTATTCGATAAAAGTGGTACTTTTCAAATAATACAAATTCTTCTGCGTTTTTTTGTCGCAATAGAAATAATGGGATACAATTTTTATAAAATGTTAGTCCCACTATTTCCATTTTGTATTTCCATGGAAATAGTGGGATACACTCGATTATTGAGTTCTCAATGTAAACTTTTAAGATATTGTTGTACCTACCTATTTTCGCAAACAAACTATGCAGCACCAAAACCAATGACAAAAGGAGCAAAATAAAATGTGATGTTCCTCTATGCATCGTACCATGTTTTCGACAATTTCACTGTCCCTAAAGGGTACTGGGAATATATTTCCCACCAAATTTTCCAGGGGTTTCCCCATTTTTTTTCCATATGAAGGGGTCAGGGGAAAAACAACTTTTGTCACATTTTTTATTTTTTTCAACTGGCAATGCAGTCTGAATAGTTATATCTGTCGCTATGTTCTGTCAAAACAAACAGGGCAATAACATTCAGTCACTGCGCTTTTAAGCTTTTAAAATATCGGTACAGGGGAAAAACATCCGATGTCAGAACCGTTCAGGAAAAAAACAACCGTTGTCCATGGTCGACTATGACAGTGACATAAGACTTTAAGGTTATAATTTTTGATATTTTCTTTCGTTTCCAAGAGCGCTCCAAATTACAGGAATTGTGAGTTTTTTACGCAAAATGTCTGACGAAGAGTGTAATGTTTTGAGGTGTGAAAAGTCTAGTAAAAAGAGAAAAACTTTCGGTCGAATATCAGAAGTTAACAAGAAGATAAAAGTACAAAGTCATGAGATGGGAGAAAATTGTTATTGTAAGCGGTACAAGTGTTTTGATGTGGTAAATCTAGATCAAAGAAACAAAATTCTAAGAGATTTTAATCGCATGCAGACCCATGATGACCAAAATTTATATTTGTGTGGTCTCATCACAGTTTATGAGGTACAACGAAGGCGTCCAAGAAAAGCCGAAGACGATGCAAATTTACATTCAGCAACCTATGTATACCGGGTTAGAATCACAGACAACACTCAAACGAAAGATGTTCCAGTTTGCTTTAAAGCATTCATGGCTATACATGGCATTTCTCAACAAAGGTTAAAAACTATGAAGAAGTCTTTGCAAGAGACTGGAAACGTGCCATTAGATATGCGAGGCAAGCACAACAACAGGCCAAGGAAGCTCACAGAAGATGTGAAAAATAAAGTAATGGAGCACATTAGGTCCTTTCGTGGCCGTAAAAGCCATTACAGCCTACATGAATCCTCAAAAATATATCTTCCCGAAGAATTAAATGTAAAAAAAATGTACAATTTGTTTCAATACAAAGATTTATTGTCCTATGAGTCAAACAGATCTATTTTTGTTAATAATTTCAATATTGGTTTTGGATATCCGAGGTCAGATACATGCGGAAATTGTGATGAATTTAAGGCTAAATTGAAGGGCTTAGAAGTAGATTTGAAGAGTGTATCTAACAGTGAAGAAAAGTATATTATTGAAAAGAAGATATAAGATTTAGAAACTGAAAATAAAGTACACAAGATAAAGGCAGAGACATTTTATCGCAAAAAAAGAGAAAGCAGGATTCACTGTCAATCTTGATTGAAAAGAGAGGCTATCGCCATGGATTATCAAAAGAATTTAAGCATGTCTAACATAACCAGTAACGAGACCTACTATAAGAGACAGCTCACCTTAAATTCATTTAACATTCACGCCCTGGCTTCTTCAGATTCTTATTTTTACTGCTACGATGAGACCATAGCTAAAAAAGGAGCAGATGAAGTTTGTTCTTTCCTACATCATTATATCTTTACAAAACTCAATGCGAATGTCAGAGAGTTAGTAATATTCTGTGATTCATGCGGTGGGCAAAATAAAAATTATTGCATGTTCAGATTTATACACTATGTGGTTCACACAACCAAACGTTTAGATGTGATAAAAATGGTATTCCCGATTCGAGGTCATTCGTACCTAGAATGTGACAAAAACATGGCACTTATAAATCAGAAGGCCCCATGTGAAACACCAGATGATTGGAGAAAAGTAGTGTCCGAGTCAAGGCTAAAACCTACACCATTTCGAGTTATTGATGTTGATCAGCCTTTAGTCCGATCTTGGACCAAGTTTTTGGCACCAAAGTACAAAAAGACATGCCCATTTCTTTCGAGACCTACCCGTGAGATCAGAGTTGAGATTACACATCCCCGTCTCATTTTCTACAGAGATTCCTATAATGGACACTGGACTTCCTCTGTTATGCTGGATGCAAAGAGAAGACGGGTAAATTCATCTTCCTGTGAAGACATCCCTAATTCAGGAGAATTTATTCTCCCTGACCAAGCTTACAGGGACATATTACCGATCAGTAAAGCAAAATTCCTGGATATACAGTCTTTATCAAAATATTGTGGACCAACAGCAAAAAAGTAATTTTCCAACCTTATATACAATAATTAGATTGCCTTGTGAAGTTGTGACATCAATTGTTTTTCCCCTGATGTTGACGGACATAGGATGATTTTCACCTGATTATTCTGACTTAGTCACAATTTTTTATTATAACTCTTGGCTGATATAAAAGTCAAAATAAAAAAATATATAATTACATTAACAATAAATATCCTTTCAATAAAAAAACTTTTCTTATTTATTTTGGGTATAAAACACTATTTTATTACGATCTTATCTTTTAATTAGTAATATCTCAGTTTGTTCATTATGTGACAAAAGCTGTTTTTCCCCTGACCCCTTCATATTTTCACTGAAGACGTATTTAAATAAAAATAAAAGACACAACACACACAAAAGACCATATTTAAACCCTACATCCCTTACATGACATTGCCATGTGAATCTTCAACTTGCAATGATGTAATCCAAATATAAATGAGAACAGAAACACAAAATAAAGCTAAACAGGAAAAACAGATAACATTGTCAGGTACTCGGATCTTTGGTTGTATTTCACTTCAGTTGTGCAAAGCAACTGCATCAAACATTTGAGAAACAATTGAAATTACTTGAAAATGAATAGAAATTTAATGAAACCAAAACCTGTCTTTGAAGTGGTGAGAGGAGTGACACATGTCTTTGAAATACTATATTCTTGGAACCTGTTTCCTCAACATGTTTGTTCAGCATCATAGTCAACAAAAACGACAAACTTGTACAACATTTATAAAAATACTCAGAAATGCGGCCCGCAGTGAGTTTAATTTCATATCACTCCTGTGATGACTCCACAATGTCATTAATTAAGCTTTACAAGAAATTGTACATCCCTTACATGACTACATCATGTGAATCTTACAAATGGATACACTACAGATACTAGAGATAAGGGTGGCTACATATTCCAGCCATAACAGCAGAAAACGTGGCTAAATGCAGAAGTATTTATACTTTTGATTTGTATTGTTACGCTACCGACTTACGCGACTGCGACATACCTAACACAAATTAAACAGAATTCAAAATTCTTCACACATTTTCACAACAGCTTGAAGTTGCGGAGTCCGTAAGAAACAGACGGATAGATAAAGCTGCGAAAGAAAAATGCTCGTGGCAAGCTTTATTTGTAACCATCACAGAACACATACCACAAGGAAAAACGGAATAGTAACCACAAATAACCATTCAGCTGAGCTACAGTTTACAGTATTTAGAGAAAGTAAGAAGTAAGTGTAAGTCCGTAAGTGCCTGGCAGCTTCTACAGTGTTACCAACAAGATTTTTTAAAATCCGCCAAGTCAGTTGTGAATTTCCGTCAAAAATCCGTTAAATATTTTTTATGAGCCCATAAATTTGGATGTTTGTTGCCCAATCACATCGTAACGTTTGTATCGATCGGCCTGAAACTTAAAACACAGATTATAGTTTGGAAGAACACATAGGCTACTTTTCATCCCGGGACAACCAAGGGAACGGGAACTATGCAGATAAATCTGCGGAGCGGTGCTAGTAGCTAGTAATAATATATACTTACTTAAATATTGGTGTCCGATTGCTGATTGCTTAGTAGCAGTGAATTCCTACCACGCGATTTTTTTTTAGCTCCGTCTTATACCCATAAGCCTAACTCCCATAAGCCCGTAATCTAACACCCGTAAGCCTAAAGATGGGGGTTAAAAATCGCGTGATCTGGCTTCACTGCGTAGCAGTTACAGTTAGCAAAGGCAAGTGCCTAATCGGCACTTGCCTTAAACAATGAAAAGTTTGTGTCTGGATTACAAAAGAAGTCTTTGATCAACCTTGTTGTCATCATACATATTATTCGTTCATATTAGGTACTTACCTTACTGTTTGAACACAATAGTAGACATTTATTGATGAAAATGTGAAGTTTTTATTTGCGTTACATATCCCTTTAGCCGTTAGAAAGTTATTTTCCCGTTTTCAACGTACCCAAATCCGCTAGATATGACGGGAAATCCGTCAAGTTGGCAACACTGAGTACACACCAAGTACTCACAAACCAGTGTGACCAGATTTAGTTTGACAAATCTACTCACGGTAAGGCCGAAATCTACTGAATTCTACTTACCGAAATGCAGAAATCTATTAAAATATCTACTCACAACCAAAAGTAAGTGGAAAAGCCTATGTGTGAAATTAAATGCATTTTAATTCCATATACTTATTTAATGTAATATTTAACAATATATATGTCGGAATCGAGCCGCAATCGAGTTACAATCGAGTCGTGTCCGGGACGCAAACGCCACCTGTCGGCGTCCGATGAGTCAACATTCCCACGGCCGAGCGGAGCGCACGAGACTTCTTGTGCGGCGATCGGCCAGAGCGGTTGTGTTTGAACTTTGAACCATCGCGCGTTCTCCGATACGTACTTTGCTAAACAACCTACTTTGTTACCTGTACTTAATAAATCCTTTTGTGTTTTCGAGTTTTCATCCAACACTACCCATCGGCTACGCCCACAGCAGAAGAATGCGATTACTGATGATGATGGCGAGACTGTCCGCTGACATTTATATGTACTAATTTAATAATTGAATATTTTATTTAAATCTGAACACCGATTTTTCGTGGGCTGTGAATTGAATTAATTCGTCGCGCTTGGGTATGATAAGAAAGCTTCGGGTAAACTCGGGACCATGGCTATTGGCCATCTAGAAATACGTCAGCCTGTGGGAAATTATGAAAGAGTGTGGACAGGTCATCATGGCATAGCCATCTAGAAACGCTGACGCATGGGGCAATGGGAAATGTTGACGCATTTCTAGATGGCCATGCCAAGATGGCGAGGCCACGCCCTCCGTTTACACCCGTGTAGTTTTCAAGGTATGCTATCAAATTCTGAGTTATAAGTTTTCACTTCTATCGGCAGTTCCTATGACTGCCAATTTTTTTTTTCTATCACTATTCGTTATCCACAACCAAAATAAGTAGAACCACAGCATATCTTGCCGCTAGCGATTCTAGGGGTCAAGTAGGTTGTTTGTAAACTACTTACGATACACACAGAGACGCAGTTTATTACCAATTTCAAGGTGTTCAGGGCACATCTGTTGGTTTATATCGATGTTATATGGATTATTAAGTTACGGCTGGTCTAGACGGGAGAACGGCGACTGCCGATCCGAAGTTCAAATCCTAGGCGCACCACTGTATTTTCGAATTCGTATGCATAGTGCCGCTTACTTAAAAAACGCCGAACGAAAACATCGTGAGGAAAACGACATGTACTTATCTAGATGGCCTTGACTTTCTGCTTGCGAGAGAAGACCCCGAGTTAACATTTAGTGGGCTGCTTATAATATGCTATTGATATAATTTACGAGTACTTACCATATATTTTGGGTAATTATCACGCGGTAATATTGGCAACACTGGTCTTGGGATTCCCTATTTTGTGTTAGGAAATAAAGATTTGTTTTAATATTTAAAATGGGGAAATAAGTGATTAAATTATTCAATCACATAAGAAACATGATTCCTGGAGGTTTATTGCGTTGGTCACTATGGCTTTTACAGGATTTCAAGGCGCAAGACGTTCTGTGTGTCAAGATTTGTTTCTATCGCGAAACGTGTTGGCAGCCCGAGTTTTGCGCGCATAATGGCCGACTAGTGTGCGAATGTGTGCGTGTTAGCCTGTATGTGACAGAACTCTGGCCGACTCAATATGACACAACCAAGGACGTTTAAAAAAAGTTTTTTTAAACGTCCTTGGGGCTACATTTATTTTCTTTAAAATAAGCAACTCGCCTCAATATAATATCACTATCCTAGCCTTGTCATGAGCACTTGATTCATTTATTTTGGACTTTGTAATCCAATTTTTGAACAAAAGGTCTTGTCCATCGATATAAATCAATCAATAGATGTGCCCTGATCACCTTGAAATTGGTAATAAACTGCGTCTCTGTGTGTATCGTAAGTGGTTTACAAACAACCAATCTACTTGACCCCTACAATCGCTAGCGGCTTTGCTGTGGTTCTACTTATTTTGGTTGTTGACAACAAATAATGATAGGTAAAAACGTCCGGCATCCACTGCGTCCTGCAACCGACTAGAACGGAAAGAGTGAGCTCACTCTTCCCAGCGTTGACATGATTGCGTGCGCCCTGAAGTTTGGGAGGGCCTATCTTGGGTTCTACGATCTATGGTCTTGTCCCCATTCTACGCGACATCCTTGATATTTATGTACAAATAGTTATTCGTGCAATTTGACGTTACTTGGACGACAACCGAATAATTCAGACAAATAGAAATAGCAAGTTAGCAAGTGGGAGTGGTTTCAAGCACCTGCGGGAAAACATGGGAATCCCCGTTTCCTCATCCACAATCTAGAACGAGTTCGAGAGATGAACCCAAGGAAAAATGTTGCTCACCACGAAATTCCAAAATCTACTAAAATATACTGCATTTTAAATTCTACTCACAATGAGCTGACGGACTCTAAAATCCACCACATAAGCATAGAATAGATAATACAGATAGAACGGACACTCCCCACCCCCCGCCAGTTTCAAGCTTCCTACCCCGCAAGGACGCGAGAAACACTCAACGAAGGGTTATATCGGACGACAATTTTCTATGAGAATACGACCATGACGCTGTGTTGCTGTGTTATTTAAATTTAGGTACCAATTTTTTCATCTGTTCAACGAAACAAGAATAACAGATTTTTAATTTCATAAGAATTTCTATAATATACTAGGATTGAATCGTTTTTCTACTGTGTTTTGATAAGTTCACAATTTTAAGTTAAGAATAAGAGATTTTTGATTTCATAAGGATTTCTACAAAGATTGAATCATTTTTATAAACTGTGTTAAGCTATTCTGCGTAGCGATTCTGAAACCATTCGGGTCGGGCTGATCCACGGAAACTGGCCTCTACCGACTGGTTCGGGCAATTTGCGATTCTCAACGCCAATTCCGATTACTTTTGACGTTTGCAACCGACTACCAGCTGTTTTCTAATCGGATGGGATTCGGACAGCTTTTTTGTCGTGGATAGCTAAATACGATTTTCAGATTATTGTATTTACTTGATTTTTCTCTGTTTTTCTCAATATTTCTGTAAGATTATGGACAGTAAACGAATTTTTATTAACTTTAGTGTGTAATGTGTTTAGTTTTTGGAATTTTGGGATATGAAATTTTCAAAGTTGGCAGTTTGTGCTCAAAAGAATTGCTAGAAATAGATTATTGCCACATTTGATTTGTTGATATTGTTTATTTTTTGAGATGAAAATATGAAACATGTTTGTTATTTGAGCAAAAAGCCAAGAAACCACAAAGAAACATTGGAGATACGAGACATCACGTCAAACAACGATATAACAGCAAGAGCGGAAACAACTTTGGCCCCAGTGGTCAGTGGTGGTCACAAACATAGTCGGAGCTAACTAAGTAAGAAGACCGTGTGATAAGTGCGTGCGTCTATAATATTACTTAGTGCCAGCCCAAAAGGGGTGACCCACGAACCCCTCTGGTCCTTGTATAACAAACAGTATTTTCGTACCTATCTGTTCGACTTTAGTTCTATCTATAGATGAAGGAAAGGTTACTTAAATGTACTTCTGCCAGAACTTATTGGTCCCCAATCCCTATAATGACAACGCAGACCCCGTAGGTGTATTTAAAAGTAGCACCTTGCCGGTGTACGGCATGTGATTTAACACATATTAAACTTACTTAGATATAGCTAGATATGTGGGACAAAATCCCCAAAGTTATAGGTACTATGACAGGTAGGTAGGAGTCTTGGTTCAGATGACCGATCCACTTCAGGTAGTCTTCAGTTTGATGACAGACTTCTGGCATATGTGCAGTGAAGATGTAGGATTATTGATTCAGATGATCGGTGGAGTGTAGATACTTTTGTTAGTGGTTACTTTTAGATATGTTATATATAGCTGTAATGGACAAACACTATGAAGCTATTACTTTTTGTTGTTATTTGGTTATTTCCAAACAAAACAAACAATAGTTCCGTTGACTTTGACAACATCAACAGATTGACAAATTGAAGGTAAAACGAAAAATGTAAACTATGATTTATTGTGTTGGAGATGCAAATTTCCAGAGGTTATTGTTCGATTTACTCGTTTATTATACAAATTATATGTAAAAAAAGTCATTCAAAACCACAAAATAAACCCGAAATACAGTTATTTGACGATTTGTATATTCCTACCATGAGTTAACTTTTCTACCAAATTTGTATCTGTATTCGAAAACTAGGTGGGATAGCTTGTCTTTGGTCTGGCCAAAAGACATTCCTACGCCAATCCGATTGGCGTTGTGAATCGCAGATTCCGAACCATTCGGTAGCGGGACCGCTATCGGATGAGTCGGTTCGGGTGCAACCGACTGGTTTCAGCATAAGCAAACTGATTGTTGATGAAAGTTATATTTACCTACATTAAAGATCGAACACTAACTAGGTAAGATTATAGGACACTTAATACAGGCAGGTGAACTCACGGGTCATAGCTATTCCATAAAATAATTTAGTAACCCTAGATGACACGCACACATGCGTAAATGTGTTCGAACGACATATGCGTAGTTGTGTGAGTGTAGGTATGTCAACTGCACCGTCTGTATAGATTTTAGGCCGAGTGTCCGGGGTGTGACATAAGTAGAAATCTACTAACTCTGGTCACACTGACACAAACACACAATAGGTCAATAGGCAATAAGTTAAGGTGAGCCCGCACTGGGCGACGCGACGCGACGCGACGCGCCGCGGCCAAATAGTCACAGATCACAATATAGACTCCGCGCCACCACTCGTGACCGTTGGCGAAAGGAGCCACTGTCGTATTCCACAATGACAGATGAAACCTATGATATTATAGTGGCTTAGTTCAATAATTTCGCCAAAGTACTTCAGTGATGGCACGGAGTCTACTACTAGCACAGATAAGTAAATCTTGAAGCTGCCGTCATTTTCGAGATATTATTAAATGTCAGTGTCAGTGAATCAGTGACAAACATTACTGTTACGAACTGTGTTGCCAAACGATACGAGTTAATACGATTTAAATCGTATTTATAAGATCTTTTTGGCTCATGTACGATTGCAAAGTCGAAATCGTACGCAAAATATGCGATCTTTTGAATGGAATCTTACGAAATTAACAATCACCATACATTATTTTTTGAAGTGAAAACTTATTCAGGCGCGCCTCGACAAGTTTTTCGTGGGGGGGTTAATTGATTTCTAACGTTACGCTCGGGTATGATAAGAAATCTTCGGGTAAACTCGGGACCTTGGCGATTGGGCATCTAGAAATGCGTCAGCCAATGGGAAATGCTGACGCATTTCTAGACGCAATGCCAAGGAAGTTGTTTTTGATCAAGTTTCGGAATAAACCTAACAGTTTTCTAATCTGAAAAAGTTTGATATAACTATATCTTAATGCCATAATGTTTCATATATAAAGTGAGGCATATGCAATATGCATAATGCGATAATTTTTTATATGGCAGCATAGAATGAATGAGTGAACGTAAAATTACTTATATGTGCTAGTAGTATATTGTGATCTGCTGATCTGTGACTATTTGGCCGCGGCGCGTCGCGTCGCGTCGCGTCGCCCAGTGCGGTCCCACCTTTAATCGGCAGAACCTATTCGTATGCAGTTCGTTCATTCAATGCCTGCACAGATAATTAATTTATCCTTCATTCATTCGTTCAATGCTGCCTTGCAAAACCTTCAATAAAATAACACTACCCACTACCATAACAAATGTGTTCAATCAGAGGGTTTCCGACGAGACCAAAATAGTTCCACCGTACGCATTAGATGGCGTAGTGTAGATTTGGCAAGATTTGTCTCTACCATAGACTCTCAAAAGTGTAATCACAACGAAACCCCTCCCCATTTTCAAGGAAAAAATCGAATCTAAATTATTTGTGATAATTAAAATTTTAGAGTATTCGTTAACACATCAATTATTTATATACTTAAATTTAGATACTTCTCTTCTTAGCTCAGCTGATTAATTTGGTATGTCTACCTTCTATAAAATAAACCCTAAATACATGAAGGAATTTCATACTAAAACAATTTTTCTTCTTACCTTTTGTGTTACTCTTAAAATATTGGGAATAAAAATAGCCAATTAAGTTGATAATGTAATAAAAAAGCGTTACTGATCACAATCCATTTTCAGTACAAATCTTTAGAACTCCGATAGGAATTTGCGATTCACGACGCCAATCGGATTGGCGTAGGAATGTCTTTTGGCCGGACCAAAGACAATCTGTCCCATCTAGTTACACACATTTGGTAGAAAAATTAACTCATGGTAGAATTAACTTAATTTGCATCTGCAATATAATAAATCATAGTTTTTACCTTATACTTGTCAATCTGTTGATGTTGTCAAAGTCAACGGTACCATTGTTTGTTTTTGTTTTGAAATGACAAAAAAAAAGTATTAGTTTTATAGTTTTAACTCTCAAAAAAACTCAACGACACATTAATGTTACTGTTGCTGTAAATGTGATTCTTTCTTTTAAAACGACTTATTGATGTCTCTCTTAGTGAACTCCAATTTCATTTCGTAAGAATATAATCATTAAAATAGGCACAGTACGCATTAACATCAATTGTGATATAAGTTAAATGAGTTTTTGCTCTATTTAGGTATTTAAATATCCCATCAATTATGTAGAGAAGAACACTGCAATTTTTAGTAATGTATATAAATGCATATTATGTAAATAGTAAATTCATCTGAAATATTAGTATCTCCTTATAAATTAAAACCCTTGTAGTCAGTAAAAACTTGGGATCATTGTAATTTTAATAGCTTTAGAAATTACAAAATCCCAAATGGGTATTATTATGCAGGTTAGTATCAATTGGTATTAGAGACCAATTTCTTATTAACGGTTGTCCTCAGTCCTCAAAGAAACACTGCAACTTTTAGTAATGTATATATAAATGCACATTATGTCAATAGTAAATTCATCTCAAATATTAGTATCTCCTTGATAATAAAAAATTAAAAATCCTTGTAGTCACTAAAAAGTTGGGATCGTTGTAATTTTAATAGCTTTTTAATTTTTTGTGGAGAAATTTTTACTATTAACTAATTTCTGGATATGTTTGTTTGGTCTGTTATTAACAGTTGTTGTAAAAAGCACTACTTATTATTGTAGTCTAGTATACTCTCTCTTTGTTTCCAACTTTATTGCTAAATGATGTAGGATTTTTCAATGATTATTAAAATACTTACTGAAATAAATGATCTTTCATTTTGATATTTTAGTTATAATAATCACCTTGTATAGTAATAACGAAGAAATTACTGGCCCTTTTGGTAAATACCAGGAACCTAATCAATTAACAGCAGCAAAGTTTTAAACTTGCAGAAATAGATACTCAGGTACAACAGACGATATAAGAGTCTATGATCATACTATTGTGTCTGACATTATCACCACAGGCTCTATAAATAGGTATATAATAATATTTAATATAGGAAACATGTAATCTTCCTACATTACATATTTAGCATGACAAAATAATAGATAATTTGTGGTCTACATGTTACTTTTATTTCCAAAACATATCTGTAAAACAACAAAGTAATATCTTGCTATAGTTAGACGGGGCCTTTTCCACACCTAGCTTCTTAATTAGGCCATTGGACTTTGCTCATACATCCCTTCTACTCCAACCATTCCTGACTATTCCAGAAGCCAAGCATGCAAGCAACCTATTCAGGTTGTTGAAGGCCACCGGGATTGCTGCTGGGCAGTGGAAAAATTCTGTCCGTTAATCTGCCGTGCTTCTGCACTCCACAATCACCTTCTGTGTCATTACTTCTTCCTCCATGCATCCTGCACCCTGCACAGAGGGCTGTCTGTCACAGCTATATTGAACAAGAGCTTGTTTAATAATAATTAAAAAAAAAAAAAAAAAAAAAAGCCGCTGTCACCACGACACGTTATTTTTCGACCGTAGTTAATTTTATTGTGTTTCTTCCATTTCCTTTACTTTTATAGGACATATTTGTGAAAATCAATTACGCAAAACATCACATATATTATAAAATATCAGTTTAAACCTCATTTTCGTGAA
The DNA here is from genome assembly GCA_963693475.1 of Ectropis crepuscularia. Taxonomy (NCBI): domain Eukaryota; kingdom Metazoa; phylum Arthropoda; class Insecta; order Lepidoptera; family Geometridae; genus Ectropis; species Ectropis crepuscularia. The sequence continues at coordinate 10,826,053 of OY856368.1, read as the reverse complement.
GATAATAGAAAATGCATTTTGACAACAGTCTGTCAATAATTATCTATCAAAATATAAACAAATATCGCAAAATGGACCGAAATAAAGGAAATAGAGTATCTCTCTACCTAGTCTGTGAACGAAATTAATAATGATAACACGTTCAAGAAGACGGAATGAAACGGAACACAACGCACGCCCATCACCAAGTTCGTCGTCGTCGGAGGGTGAAGCATTTTTGACTCCCCGCGACACTAGTGCTTCGAGTGACGAGGACACGACGCGGACCCCGCCGCCCACAACATCAGGACTCCGTGGCCGTTCGCCGCTGCCGGCACGCTTGGGGCCTGTGAGGCAACCTGCCTCGCGCCCGGCCCTCGCTACCGGTGGTGTAGTGCGTCGCATGCGATGGACTCAACCAATGAATGAGAACTGCATGCGCGCCTATTATAGGGCTACAGAGGGAGGAACCCACCTGACCGCGTACTGTGCCAGGATGCTGCTTCTGTTTCAGGCCCTCGAACCGACCGTCACCGTTTCCGCACAACGATTGTCGGATCAAGTTCGAGCTATCCGGAGGTGCAAGCTGCTGGATGACTCGGCACTTGATCGGCTACGCCTGGAGGAACAACATACTCGCCCAGCTTCTACCTCGTCTCGGAATCCGCCCGCCGCGTCGTCGACCCTGACACTAGCCTCAGTGCCAGCGTCAGTGGCGACACTTGCGGCGCTGGCCGACCCCGACATCGAGGAGGAAGACTCAGCGAGTAGTAATGTATCTGACCAGGTAAGAGGGCAACTGAGGAGTGCTTTGGAAGACGCGATCTTCCAATATCGACTCACACCAAACTCTAGGCCGCGCTTACCACGTTTACCCACCCATAACCTACCTATGCCCTACCTGGGTAGTAGCAAAGATTTGACTGATACCCATTCTATTCTCTACTGTGGTGCTATCGCGGCGTTTTGCGTTGCACGTGTCAAGTTTCCAGACACTGACCGTACAACGCGAACCGCCGGAGATGCACCCGCATGGCAAATGCGAATAAAAAGGCGTATCAGCACATTCAGGACTCTTATAGCAAAGCTAATCTGCTTCAGTCAGGGGAACAGTCGTCCCCGAGTCATGCGTTTCGTGACACAGGCATTCGCTGGGACTGGTATCAGTCCCCAGCACTACCTAGCCAATGTTACGGAACGCATTGACTATCTGAAGCAGAAAGTTTATGCGTGGGCAAACCGTATTCGCCGCTACAGAGAGCGTGTGAGTCGATGTCGGCAAAATCGCGACTTCCAAAGTGATCAAAGGAAGGTGTATAGAAACTGGGAGGGAACTAGTCGACGTGTGAGCGATGGGCAGCTACCGGATGCCAGCGCTACGAAAAACTTCTGGCGCAGCATCTGGTCGGTGCCTGTCGAGCACACAGAGGGAACTTGGATGCGTGTTGTCGAGCGTGCGTGTGAGTCTATCGAAACCATGGAGTCTGTTTCAATAGACTTCGAAGACGTTGGTTGTGTTATCCGGACGGCTCAGAACTGGAAAAGTCCTGGGCCGGACGGATTGCACAACTTCTGGATTAAGTGGTTTCGATGCTCACATGAGCGTTTGGCAACACAATTCCAAATACAAATACAAATACAAAAATCTTTATTGCTGTTTGTAGGTAAGATAAGATAATACAAAACATTTTAAAAGTTGCCCCATACAAACTGGCCTCTGCGAGAGGCATGCAATATGTCTGGCAAGACAATTTGTTAGTCTTAATTTTTAAATAAAAACAAAAAAAAATTTTTTTTAAATAATAGTCAGCTGATTAAAGTCTTCTTCTTCCTCATCTTCTATTAATTTCTGGTTTTTATTTATGTCATCTGATTCTTCATCTTCGATTCATTTCTGGCTTCTATTTGGTGATATATATTTGTGTGAGATAAATGTTTGGTGAGCACAATTTCGCCAACGTCTTCTGTTTCATCAGGATATTGTCTTGTGTTTTTGAGTTTGATCAATATGTCCATCCAGGGTCCATCCATCCAAGAAGCCCTCGAGACGGGTTCTCTTCCCAGTTTCATGACCACCGGAGTAACCTTTCTGCTCCATAAGTCTGGTAGTACCACGGAACCAAAGAACTACAGACCCATCTATAAACGTGCTTGCCTACCATCTATAAGCTGCTTACATCCATTCTGAGAGCAAAAATTAACGCGCATATTGTCGCAAATAACGTTTTGGCCTCCTCTCAGAATGGATGTAAGATTGGGTCCCGTGGTACTAAGGAGCTGCTCCTCATTGACACGACTATTTGCCAACAAGTCAAACGAAACAAGGGAGCCCTCTCCGCTGCTTGGATTGACTATAAGAAGGCCTATGACGCGGTGCCCCATTCGTGGCTAGAAAGAGTTTTACAGTTGTACAAAATAAATCCAACTCTAAAATTTTTTCTAAGCAAATGCATGGGACAGTGGGTCACAGTCCTTCGTCAACCAGGTAGCGTAGAGAGCTCGTTTGTTTCGGAGGACTTGATAAAGATTGAAAGGGGAATATTTCAGGGAGACAGTCTAAGTTCCCTATGGTGGTGCCTAAGTCTGAATCCTCTCAGCACTCTGCTGAAAGATTCAGAGTTAGGCTATCGTCTTCGTAGAGGAGGTGAGGTTATATCTCATTTGCTGTACATGGACGACCTCAAACTTTTTGCACCGAAACGCCAAGACTTGTTGGAGCTATTACAAACCACAGAGGTTTTTAGTAACGCCATCAAGATGGAGTTCGGTGTCGACAAGTGTGCGGTCATGCATGTACAGCGAGGGAAAGTAGTAAATTCAGAGAATTTACAACTTTCCGAGACTATAACTCTCAGATCCCGAAGACGAGACCTACAAGTATCTCGGTATGTCACAGCCGTTGGGTATATCAGCAGATGACATTAAGAAATCGGTGAAGGAGCGCTTCTTTTGCCGGCTGACAAAAGTACTTAAAAGTCTTTTGTCAGGCGGTAACAAGGCGCGAGCCTTCAACGGTTGGGTAATGCCTCTGCTAATATACTCCTTTGGCATACTGAGATGGACTCAGACTGAGCTCGACGCCCTGGATAGAAAGGTCCGTCAACTGCTCACAACACACCGCATGCTACACCCGCGCTCGTCTGTTATGAGACTGTATATCCCGCGGAGATGGGGGGTCGAGACTTTCTAAATGCCAAAAACCTTCACAACCACGACGTATGCAGTCTCAGGGATTATTTCCGCAACAGTGAGTCCGGGATGCATCGCGATGTTGTGGCAGTTGACAGGAGCTTCACGTTTCTTTCATTGGCAAACGAGAACTGGCGCAAACCATCGGTGCTCAGCACTGATGATCGCAAGAAGGTATGGAAGAGCAAGGAGCTACACGGGCGATTCTATCGGGCCCTGACGGGACCCGATGTGAATCCGCTCGCGTCGGTGAACTGGCTGCGCTTCGGGGACCTCTTCGGAGAAACCGAGGGTTTTGCCTGTGCAATTGCAGACGAAGTTATCAAAACGAACAATTACCGGAAATACATAATGAAGGACGGTACGGTCGACATTTGTCGGGCATGCCGCCGTCCAGGCGAATCACTTCGTCATGTTATTTCCGGTTGTTCGCATCTTGCTAACGGCGAGTACTTGCACAGACAATCAATAAATGAGTGTATAAATAATAATAATAAATATTGGTGGACAATTCACAGATTCACACACAACACCATCTGACCCCAAACTAAGCAAAGCTTGTATGATGGCGGCCAGATAGCTGATATAATACTTATATAGTTTTAAATACATACTTATTATACATAGAAACACCCAGACACAGTGCAAACATTTGAATTCATCACACAAATACTTGCACTGGGTGGGAATCGAACCCACGACCCTCGGCTTCGCAAGCAGAGCTACTACCAACTAAGCCACGAGGTCAGTCAAGTAGAGGACAATTGCCAGTCATAGTACCTATGATATAATAAAAGTCCGTTATTCGTTCTCCTTGTGTCATTTATTTCCATATAGGTACTTAGGTACATAGGTACAACAATTATATTTTAACAATGCTATAAATTATTACTGCCGACCATCTTTCGGCTCTGATGAGAAAATGAGAATGAACCCTTGTATGCCAACTACCAGACTATTTATGTTAATTTTACTAAACTTTGTAGGTTGGTACACTGTAAAATAACTGCTTCTAAAGGTGGTGATTAAGAAACCAATAGTTGGTAGGTTGGCACGACCGGAATTCAACGCAAGAGTTACCATCCATAATAATGTGGTAATAAATGTGAAATAACAAAATTCGACTAAATTATGAATAAAGACTAAAAATCATAACAATAACTTTGGGGATTTTGTCTCACATATCTAGTAATATTTAAGTCTATAATGTGAGACGAAGTTAAGTTTAATATCTGATGAATCACATGCCGTACACCGGCAAGTTGCTACTTTTAAATACACCTACGGGGTCTGCGTTGTCATTATAGGGATTGGGGACCAATAAGTTCTGGCAGAAGTACCTTTAAGTAACCTTTCCTTCATCTATAGATAGAACTAAAGTCGAACAGATAGGTACGAAAATACTGTTTGTTATACAAGGACCAAAGGGGTTCGTGGGCTCTTGGGCTGGCACTAAGTAATATATTATTATAGACGCACGCACTTATCACACGGTCTTCTTACTTAGTTAGCTCCGACTATGTTTGTAACCACCACTGACCACTGGGCCAAAGTTGTTTCCGCTCTTGCTGTTATATCGTTGTTTGACGTGATATCTTGTATCTCCAATGTTTCTTTGTGGTTTCTTGGTTTTTTGCTCAAACAACAAACATGTTTCATATTTTCATCTCAAAAAATAAACAATATCAACAAATCAAATGTGGCAATCATCTATTTCTATCAATTCTTTTGAGCACAAACTGCCAACTGTGAAAATTTCAAAACCCACAATTCCAAAAACTAAACACATATTACACACTAAAGTTAATAAAAACTCGTTTACTGTCCATAATCTTACAGAAATATTGAGAAAAACAGAGAAAAATCAAGTAAATACAATAATCTGAAAATCGTATTTAGCTATCCACGACAAAAAAGCTGTCCGAATCCCAATCGATTATAAAACAGCTGGTAGTCGGTTCATCCATCCACAGCCCACTAAACGATCCCACTGCTGGGACTCGGGGCCTTCTCTCGCAAGGAGAGAGTTAAGGCCATAATCCACCACGCTGGCCCAGTGCGGGTTGGTGGATGACACATGACTTCGAAAGATTCTAGGTACATGTCGGTTTCCTCACGATGTTTTCCTTCACCGTTTAAAGGTAGCGGCATTACGCACATGACTTCGAAAAGACAGTGGTGCGTGTGGGGTTTGAACCCGGGGTCTCCGGATCGGCAGTCGCCGTTCTCCCGACTAGACCAGCCGTAACTTGTCAAAAAGTCGGTTGCAAACGTCAAAAGTAATCGAAATTGGCGTTGAGAATCGCAAATTGCCCGAGGCCAGTGTCCGTGGATCAGCCCGACCCGAATGGTTTCAGAATCGCTCTGCAGAATGGAATAAATAAAAATTAAGTTGGTATAAATAAAGAATTTTAGTAAAACCTGTGGATTTAGCCGCTATTCAGTTTCACACCGGCACAACATAATGTCGTGGGTAGATATGAATTTGAGTTAGACAACTACTACTAGTTATTCTATTAGGGCATGACTACAATACGTCTTTTCTCTTAAGACACTTTGGGTAGCTTCTCATCGTTAGACCAGCAGCAAGTACGTTTGGATGGTTCTCTAGACGCTTTTGATATTTCGTTGCCGAGGCCAGAATTTCCTCCTGGATAATTTTTAGATAGTTGAAATATTATTTTTATAGTGTTAAATACATACTTATTATAAATAGAAACACCCAGATACAGTGCAAACGTTTGAATTCATCACACAAATATTTGCACTGGGTGGAAATCAAACCCACATCCCTCGGCTGCGCAGGCAGAGCTACTAATAACTAAGCCGCGAGGCCAGTCATTCAAATAATTTATTCTCATGTCATAACATCAGAGAATGTGGTGAATAAAGACACAATTTACAACAAACCATTCCAATCTATTCTTAATGAGGATTTCAGTAATTTTTGCGGGTACACAGGATAAGGCAATAGGACGATAGGAATTAGGATCGGAGGGGATTTTACCAGGTTTGAGGATAGGAACAATAATTTGTGTTTTCCAAGAATCAGGGACAGTACCTAATTCATAGAAATGATTAATTAGGGAAAGGAAGTAGCGCTTTTCACTGGTTTTGGTAATAAAGGAGTAAGGGATTCTATCAACTCCAGGGGAGGATTCATGCAGTCCATCCAGGGCTAGGTGTATTTCTTCCCATGAAAAAGGTGGATTGAAATGGGGGGAATTATTGGTTAGGTTATAGGGAGTTGGGACAGTAGTTGGATTAGGATTCTCAGGGACAAAGGGGGGAGCCAATTTGTCAGCAAAGGCTTCTAACCAGGAGGTGGGATCATTGGTTGTTGGGTTGGGAGCATTTTGTAAACCCCTAAAACGACGAATCTGGTTCCAAACAATAGAAGAGGGTGTTGATGGGGATAGGCTTTCACAGAACTTTAACCATCCTGACTTCTTTTTATTACAGAGAGTTTTTTTGCATTTTGCCGCTGTTCTTTTGTTCATTAAGAAGTTTTCAGAGGTCATGGAACTGTTGTAATTTTTTTCTGCAGATTTCCGCTCACGTACTGCTGTAGTACATTCAGGGTCCCACCAGGGAGGGGACAGGAGATTATTTCTAGGTTTTTTGATGGGAATGGATTCCTGGGCTGAGGCTAGAACAGTTTCTACCAATTTAGAGTAGCACACCATTGGGTTTTCTTCAGAGGGATTGGGTAAGGCGGGTAGTATATGGTCAAGGTAAGCAGAATAGGATTCCCAATTGGCACCAGACAATCTGTATATCAGATGAGGGGTAGGGGGAGGGGATCGGGAAACACGCAGTCCTAAACTATCAAGGATGGGGAAGTGGTTACTTCCCCTAGTGAGAGGAAGTACCTGGCAGGCTAGGGAGGAAAGTAGGCCAGGAGAACTGAGTGTTAGGTCTACTGCAGATTTCGGGTTCAGGGAAGGAAGGACCCTTCGTGTAGGGGTGCCATCATTACCTATACACAAATTAGCCTCTTCAATTGCTTCAAACAGTAATCTGCCGAAGGTGTCACAATGATAGGAACCCCAGGCAGTGTGATGGGCATTAAAGTCTCCCATTATCACAACAGGCTGGGGGACGGAAGAAATGATCAGGAGGATGCCTGGGATAAGGTGAGTTTATGCAATGAATCCTTTTGTAAGAACAGTAAAATTGATGTGCCTGATACAGTTTTTTGATCAGGTGGTAGTTGTATTCTTGTTAGAAATGGTAATGAGTGGACTGAACTTACCCAAGTAAAACAATTTTCTGTTTATAATATAATAGAATGCTGTGCAGTAAGGCTCACTAGATATAATGTTGTTGTACTTTGTGTGTATAGAATTCCATCTAGTACTCGTAGTAACAAAGATACCTTTTTTTCAATCTTAGAGAATGTTCTATTGCACTTGCATAAAAATAAATATTATCACATTGTCATGGCTGGAGATTATAACATAAATGTACTAAAGCATGATAAGACTACAAAAGACTTTGAATGCCTATTATCCAATTTTAATTTGTCATTAGCTATTAAACAACCTACTAGACCGGTAAGTCAAACTTGCATAGACAACTTTGCACATGACTTTAGGAGCAAGTGCAAGGCAGAAGTGTTGGGATTGGCTCTGTCCGACCACACCGCTCAATTGTTGAGATATCCTGTGAAAAAAATATGTATTAACAAGTATTGGCGGAAAAAATGTAGAGATTACAGTGTCGAAAATATAATAAAATTTCAAAGTCACTTAAAGAACCTTACTTTTTCAGATATATATGAAATATTTGATGCAAACTTAGCATACAACACATTTATAGATTTATTTAAGTTATTATACAACTTGTGTTTCCCTTATAGAACTGTAACAATAAATGTAACAAGAAATGCAACATGGCTGTCTCGTGGGTTAAAACTATGTAGTAAAAAGAAAAGGTTGTTGTTTAATAATTGTCGAACTAAACCCTATGAAGAAAATAAGGCAAAATATAAAAACTACACCAGATTGTTCAAAAAAATTATCAAACTAACACAAAAAGCTCAAAACAATTACAAAATAAAAATGTCAGACAATAAATCAAAAACTACTTGGCATATTATAAATAGATTGAGAAATAACTTACCTAAAATGTCCATAGATAAAATCCAATGTAATGGTCAACTTTTGACAGACCCAAAACTAATGGCTAATGCATTTAATAACTATTTTGTTGATAAAATTACTCCATTACCTAGTTCTGGTATAAATGTGACACAAAATATTGATAGAACTCAGAACTCAATGTTCATGGCGCCATCTACACCACATGATATTCTCAAAATCATAAATTCCTTAAAAAACACTAATAGTGTTGGATATGATGAGATATGCACAAAAATTATAAAAACTGTTAAAGAGACTATCTGTAGCCCTCTTAGTCATATAATCAATTTATGTATAAGTACTGGCACATTTCCCGAGGCCCTTAAAAAAAGTATAATCATACCTGTATTTAAAAAAGAAAATAGGGAGCACATGGAATATTACCGACCTATTGCCCTTATACCTATAATGTCAAAAATATTTGAAAAATATTTTAACCAGCAATTCATTCAGTATTTTGAAAAATACAACATACTTTGTAATGAGCAAAAAGGTTTTAGAAGAAATAAGACTATAAATATTGCTATATATGATTTTCTTAACAATGTAATGAAAAATGTTGATAATAACAATGCTATATGTACCATTTATTGTGATATGACCCAGGCATTTGACTATGTCAATCATGATATTCTTCTGAGTAAATTTGAAGCCTATGGGGTTAGAGGTAATGTGCTCGACTTAGTAAAATCTTACCTAACAGACAGAAGGCAAGTAACTAAAATTACGAAGATTAATACTAAAACTAAACAGGAGGAAATATTCACCTCTAAAGAAAGAACTGTCAAATTTGGTGTGCCGCAGGGAAGTGTGTGGGGACCGTTTCAATTTATTGTCTACATAAATGATTTTCCTAAAGTAATTGAGCATCCAATGTCACTATTTGCAGATGACAGCACAATAACAATAGCATGTCAAGATAAAGCTAATTATGAGGAAGATATCAATGCCGCACTAAATTCATCTATCCATTGGTTAAACATTAATAACTTAAAAATTAATTTAAACAAAACCAATTTCATGCAATTTACTCAAACAAAAAATTACTTGAGTAACATAAACATAAATTATCAAAATAAAAAAATTGCAGAAGTCACTACAACAAAATTTTTGGGCCTAACAATAGACATGAAATTGAATTGGAAGGCACATGTTGAGATTCTCTGCAAGAAGCTGGGTAGCTCGGCATATGCTCTGCATAGGCTTGCTCCAGTGGTAAAGAAAGAGGCTCTTCTTACATCTTACCATGGATTGGTGGCATCAGTCTTGAGATATGGGATCATTTTTTGGGGGAATTCAACTGATACAGCCTCAGTTTTCAAAGCACAAAAACGATGCATTCGTGCTATGTTCGGGATGCAAGTTACAGATAGCTGTCGACAAGTATTCATAGACAACCAAATATTAACCCTGCCATGCCTGTACATATTTGAAGTTATGTGTTTTGTAAGGAATAACCCTCATTATTTTCCTCTATTGAGTGACAAAGTAAAACGTAACCGGCGTGATAAGTGTAGACTGCTCATAGACAAACGCAAAAAAAAGATTATGAGTGACAGCATTTTTTGTATGGCTCCTCTTTTATATAATAAGCTGCCAAATGCCATAAAAGAACTTAACATAACAATGTTCAAAAGTAAACTAAAAAAAATGCTTATACACAAATGCTATTATACTGTAACTGAATTTTTAAATGATAAGGAAATTAATTGGAATACTAATATTTTAGACATTGTTTAACATGAAACTTTTACAATCTTTAAACCTTATTCCATTAATATCTCAATAGATATTACTATTCCATTATGAAATTTGACATTCAACTGACATAAGACCAAATAATGATATATTGTATCATGATGAATTAGTTTGTACTGTATTACATTTTGACATTCTTTGAGTATTTACATGAATATTATAATTAACGACATTTTTGATTTTTTGATTATATACATTTATTGCAGTTTATACATTCTTTGACATTCCTCACATGGATGAACTGCAAGATCTACTAATGCAAGACCTTAGACCCTGGATGGACATATTGATCAAACTCAAAAAACACAAGACAATATCCTGATGAAACACAAGACGATGGCGAAATTGTGCTCACCAAACATTTATCTCACACAAATATATATCACAACCAAATAGAAGCCAGAAATTAATCGAAGATGAAGAATCAGATGACATAAATAAAAACCAGAAATTAATAGAAGATGAGGAAGAAGAAGACTTTAATCAGCTGACTATTATTTAAAAAATTTTTTTTTTTTTTTGTTTTTATTTAAAAATTAAGTAACAAATTGTCTTGCCAGACATATTGCATGCCTCTCGCAGAGGCCAGTTTGTATGGAACAATTTTTAAAATGTTTTGTATTATCTTATCTTACCTACAAACAGCAATAAAGATTTTTGTATTTTGTATTTGTATTTGTGGAATCTATAAAACTAATACTCTTATTGTAAAAGGTTCCTATCAGATTTCAAAACAATACTTCAACTTCTTGGTTAATGGCTATTATTGTGGATTAGCCAAAACAATACGTACCTATAAAACAATACTTATAGGTATCTAGTTTTCGGTTTTGACAACTGTTACGCCACCCTAATGTATAGGAATAGCTACGTCGGCATCAACCACAATTCCGAGCAACAGCAGGAATCGCGGCGTCAGCGCAACGTGCCGTGGGAACGTGACCACGTTGCGACACCCGAAGCTACCTGCGCGGCCGGCCCGTCGCCAAGCGCATTCTTAGATCCAACTTCGATCGAATCACTTCGTTTTAAGTTTAGTTATAATTGTAATTTTAATTTTATTAAATAAGTTAAAAGTAAATTGTTTTTTTTTGCGACCTTCGGCTGCAATCAACATAATTGGCGCAGTCGGTAGGATTGTAAAATAAAGTCTCTAAAATCGCGGCTTTTTACAATAAAAGAACCTACGGTTGCTGTCGGAGGGAATCCAGAAATCGATTCAGCGGAAAAATACCATGTTGTAAGTGCTTTGAATTTTTCTCAGTCCTTATTCCTTAGCCCTATTCAATCCTAATTAATGTTTTAGTTTAATTTCACTCATTTTAATTTTTGTGTGTAATTTCCTTTTACACTGCGTGTGCTATAATCTATATATATGTACCGTGTGATTTTCACAGGCTCATATATTGTGTTAAATTAATTTAAAAGTTTCCAAAATTTTCCGTCCGAGGAAAATTAAGGATATTAGTGTAGGTAGAAGTAGGTCGTATAATAGGTTTAATTTAGTTAACGCGAGTAGAAATCTAGACGAAATGGAGCAGCCCCAAGCTCAACCTCAGCCTCAGGCTCCAGCTCCATCCGCATATGACAATATCGATGTCATTTATAAGTCACTTAGACTGTTACCCGAGTTTAACGGTAACCCGCACATCCTTACGCAGTTCATTAATTTGTGTGATCAAATAATTATATCTCACGCGAATCCACAGCCTGGGCATGAACTATCCAACTTAGCCCTCACTAATGGCATACCAGCAACCTGGCAGGGTATTCGGAGTGCCCTTATTAATAATTTCACAGACCATCGCGACGAAACTGCTCTGTATAGTGACCTTTCCCTACAGACCCAAGGGTCTAGTACACCTCAGGAATTTTATGAGCGTTGTCAAAATCTTTTTAGCACAGTAATGACGTATATGTCTCTACGCGAGCATATTCCATCTATCATTGAGGCTAAACGCACACTATTCCAAAAACTAACCCTTCAGGCATATTTAAGAGGTCTAAAAGATCCTCTAGGATGCAGGGTACGCTGTATGCGATCTGGATCTATAGAGAAGGCATTGGAATTTGTCAAAGAGGAGTTAAATACGCTATATTTACAAAAGCGCAATGATGGTAGTGGTCCTAAAAAGGAGTACCATCAACCGGTAAGCCTATTGAAGTTATAACCGGACATTATGACCCTCGTGACCCTTTTGACATAGACATTTCTTCTCAATTATTACAACAGTATATGATTAACCACAAGGACAAAATGACCATAGCTTATAAAATAATACATGACCTCTCGTGTACTTCGCGTGAACAACTGACGACCAACAGAAATAAGGAACGGGAACCCGAAGCTGAGCTCTCGCCCGAGCAGCAGATTTTTGTAAAGAATCCATTCGCTTCGCGTCAGAAAAAAAGCTCTCCGATACATTCACGATACGGTTATGGCAGACCTTCCGATTCATATATATACTAAGAAACGGAAAGGCCCTGTTGCCAAAACGAGACTTAAGAGAGTCCCTAAATCAGCCCAATTGTTATAGGCTGACGCTGACCTTCCTTCTTCTCCTGGGAACAATTCAAACGCAAGAGATAACACTTGAGAATCTCAATAATGGACCTGGTATCTTACCTTTCAAGTTAGGACCCGCTAGGATCATAACCCACTACCATTCCTTTCTACAACACATAAATCTAGAGGAATTGAGAGATCGTATTAGTTCCGTCAAGGAACAACTAGACTCTATTAACCCCGATTTTAATAATACAACTAGGTCTCTGTACGAACCTCATATCGCATACCTCAAAAATCTACTTAACAGCGTGCTAGAACAACTAGAGACATTTGAGTCTAAACGTGTAAAAAGAGGTCTGATAGATGGTCTCGGTTCGGTAATAAAAAGTGTTACAGGGAATCTTGACTACACAGATGCAGAGCATTATAATCAGGCTCTAAAATCCCTCCTGGAAAACCAAAATCATTTAGCAAATGAATTTAATAACCATATAAGTATTTCTAAAAACTGGACTTTACAATATTCAAAAGTCATTAATAGTTTGATTGACAACCAGAACAAAATGGTTGGCTTAATTAGCAAAATTCGCGACAGCGAAGCAACGCATGAAGACGATATGGTTAAATACGCACACTTTGCTCAAATTTTAATGATATTAAGTGACAACGTAGACGCAATTTCGTTTGAAATAATCAAATTACAAAATATTCTAGCGTTCATTAGGACTTCCACTTTACATCATTCGGTTCTAGATTTATATGCACTACGAGCTGTAATTAGCAAGCTGAGCATATTATATGGCAAAGATAAGGTGTTAGATTTAGATAATAGAGAGTATTACGATATAGTTAAAATAGGTTCATATTACGTAGATAATACTATAGTTATAGTTTTTAGATTTCCTATCGTCATGTCATCCATTTATGACCTTTATAAACTATCTATAGTCCCCAATATGTATAATCAAATATTATTTCCCCCTTATCCCTTCCTGGCTATCCATGAGAAACAATTCAGGTACATAGAGGCAGAATGCCCGAAGACCAGCAAGTGGTACTTATGCGACGCGAACAAGAATCCGCAGAGCCGAACATCTGGAGACTGTATACACCATCTCATCGAGACGCAGCAGCGGAGTCCCCTCTGCAACCCGGTCACCGTGGCCTTCGAGAATCCAGCATATGAAGAATTAGACGAAAAGCATTACACTATCAGCTTCCCTCATCCAACTAAGATTCATCTCTCATGCGACCGGCATGTATACGAGACTGTACAAGGTAGCTACCTAGCCATTATCCCGCAGCAGTGCTACATAGAGACGCCTCAGTTCACGATCTCCAACAGCAAAGATCGTCTGAAAGGCCAAGCACTAAAGCTAATGGACCTGCCTAATAACACCATCACCACTTCAGTCGCCGCACCTGAAATCACTCTAAGCTCTATCAGCCTGAAAAGTCTTCATGAGCTGAATACCAGAATTTCCAAACAGTCGCCGTTGAAACCAATTGAAGATGTCAATTATGGCCTCTATCATACCACTATCCCACTTTACGTGGCATTGATAGGTGTAATCCTACTAATGTGTAGCCTTTACTACCGCAGACATCGCCAAAGTAAAGTAGATAACCCGCCGAGCCAGCCCAGCCACCAAGGACAACTCCAGCTACAAGAAGTCTACGCCATACCGACTACAACGAAGACTGAGCCAAACCAGAATCAACCCTCAGCTCCGTTTACGACAAAGATCTTCAACAGTCGCTGTTCTACGGGGGGAGGTGTTACGCCACCCTAATGTATAGGAATAGCTACGTCGGCATCAACCACAATTCCGAGCAACAGCAGGAATCGCGGCGTCAGCGCAACGTGCCGTGGGAACGTGACCACGTTGCGTCACCCGAAGCTACCTGCGCGGCCGGCCCGTCGCCAAGCGCATTCTTAGATCCAACTTCGATCGAATCACTTCGTTTTAAGTTTAGTTATAATTGTAATTTTAATTTTATTAAATAAGTTAAAAGTAAATTGGTTTTTTTTGCGACCTTCGGCTGCAATCAACATAATTCAACTCAACAGATTGACAGGTGTTTGCGAAGTATGTGTTAGGTACTATGATTTATTGTGTTGCAGATGCAAATTACCAGAGGTTATTGTTTGATTTACTCGTTTATTATGCAGTTTTTATGTAAAGTAGTCATTCAAAACCGCAAAATAAACCCGAAATACAGTTATTTGACGATTTGTAAATTTCTACCATGAGTTAACTTTTCTACCAAATTTGTAACGGTATTCGAAAACTAGATGGGACAGCTTGTCTTTGGTCTGGGTAGCGATTCTGAAACCAATCGGTTGCATCCAACACGGAATCTCATCTCTCGGTCTTTGTTTTATCTGTTTAGCATGACAAAGACCGAGAGATGAGATTCCGTGTCGGATGCAACCGAATGGTTTCAGAATCGCTACCCTGGCCAAAAGACATTCCTACGCCAATCCGATTGGCGTCGTAAATTGCAGATTCCGATCCTTTCGGTAGCGGGACCGCTACCGAATGAGGCGGTTCAGGGGCAACCGACTGGTTTCAGAATAACTAATAACTATGCTGCTCTGGGTAGCGATTCTGAAACCATTCGGTTGCATCCGACACGGAATCTCATCTCTCGGTCTCTGTCATGCTTATCAGATAAGACAAAGACCGAGAGATGAGATTCCGTGTCGGATGCAACCGAATGGTTTCAGAATCACTACCCTGATGTGCTCAATGACAAATGACAGTAACGCATCATTCCATAAAGACCCTATTCATGGCTTTTTATTTGAATACATGTGTTATGTTAGTGTTATTTATTGAAGGTTTTGCATGGCAGCATTGCGCGAATGAATGAACGATAAATTAATTATCTGTGCAGGCATTGAATGAACGAACTGCATACGAATAAAAGCAGTGCTGCCAACTTGACGGATTTCCCGTCATATCTAGCGAATTTGGGTACGTTGAAAATGGGAAAATAATTTTCTAACGGCTAACGGGATATTTAACGGAAATAAAAACTTCACATTTTCATCAATAAATGACTACTATTGTGTTTTTCAAACGGTTAGGTAAGTACCTAATATGAACGAATAATATGTATGATGACAACAAGGTTTAACAAAGACTTTTTTTGTAATCCAGACACAAACTTTTCTGTGTTTATAAGCGGCACTTGCCTTTGCCAACTGTAACTGCTACGCAGTGAAGCCAGATCACGCGATTTTTAACTCCCATCTTTAGGCTTACGGGTGTTAGGTTACGGGCTTACGGGGGTTAGGCTTATGTGTATTAGACGGAGCTAAAAAAAATCGCGTGGTAGAAGATTCACTGCTACTAAGCAATCAGCAATCGGACACCAATGTTTAGGTATATAATAATACTAGCACCGCTCCCCAGATTTACCTGCATAGTTTTTTTTTTAATAAACAGTGACGAGACGAGCAGGTCATGTGCCTGATGGTAAGCAACATGCCTGCCACATAACAGCACAGTGACACGCAGCTATTGGAACATGAAGAGTCCAAATCATTACCTAGCACTGCACTGCGCTCGTCACCCAGAGATCTAAGTTGTTATATCTCTAAGCCCTGTAATTTCTCTGGAAACATTGCCGTTTCCTTGGTTGTCCCGGGATGAAAAGTAGCCTATGTGTTCTTCCAAACCATAATCTGTGTTTTCAGGCCGATCTGTACAAACGTTACTATGTGATTGGGCAACAAACATCCAATCATAGACATTTATAATATTAATAGAACACTGAAATCTGATGAACCTGCAAATATAAAAAAATCGAAATATTTAACGGATTTTTGACGGAAATTCACAACTGACTTGGCGGATTTTAAAAAATCTTGTTGGCAATACTGAGTCCATTTTCACTGTGTTCATGGTTCATGTTTGGTTCATGTAATGTGTGTGATTTGTCCTGAGAGTAATGCATAAAGCCATATACACTGTTCAAATATTGTCCGTAATTAAATCGGTGGCTAAATCGAAATCGACAGAACCTAAACTTGTGGAGTGCGGTATGGTGGAATCCAGCTGGTAAAATTACCATACGGACACCGGGCTGCTCCCAGTATTCGAACATTTCCAACCAGCGGTTTGGTTTGAGCAGTTGCGCGGAGCCCTTACTTGGGAACTGAGGTTTGCAGGAACGATTTATGTCGAACACCTTTGTTGGTTAAGTAGTTCAAAATATCAAGATGCCCGTGGGTGCTGCTGTGAGTACATTCTTTCAATCGTACGTTTCTAAGTGAGATTGATTAGTTTCAGTTATATTCATTACAAAACTACATAATGGCATTCATAAGATGTACAATATTTCGATGATAACTAGCTGTACAGGTGTTGCATTATAACTTTAAGTCTTTATTACACCACAAAAAATGTACAAATATACAGTGAGGTCATAACATAGGCATCCAATGGAGCTTGAGTATAGATTTACATTAGTCTTAAATAGAACATTACATAGGTAGAAACAAAGATTGTAGTACCTTGTTAACATTAAGATGATGAGCTTCAAATCTCTGAACTAAGCCTGAAGCTTGTGCTTCAGAGATCCATGCTCTCCCTAAATAAGCTATGTTAGATAATAAATATTGGTGGACAATTCACACAACACCATCTGACCCCAAACTAAGCAAAGCTTGTGTGATGGCGACCAGATAGCTGATATAATACTTGTATAGTTTTAAATACATACTTATTATTTTTGCCAATTATACATAGGAACACCCAGACACAGTGCAAACATTTGAATTGCTGATGATTGCATGAATTGCATGATTAGATGCTGCATTCTTAGTATGCTCAACCTTCTGTTTGTTGGAAATTTACATCACATAACATTACTTTTAATAAATACAAGTGTGTGTTTTTGTATTCAGTACCTAACAGTAAAATTATGTTTTATGATTTCAAGGTACCTATGTTAGATATTTACATAATATAAAATATCTTTATTTGAAAAGCTCATTATCATAACATAAGGGCAAAGTTTGTGTTTTTGGAAATGTGTGTTTGTCCACACATAGGTATTTCTCTAAAGGTTGAACAGAATTGAATGAATAAATACATTGTAAGCAGTTTAGGTGGATTAACACTAGTTTTTTATATCCATTATGTTTGACATTGTGTGTCAAACACAACATACAGCATTAGCTGATAATGCCTATATCTCAGTGTTGAAATATTTAACAAAATTATTGGTAATTATCAGTTCAAATGATATTGTCTCTTGCTATCCATATGTCACATCTGTTCTTGAAAGAGTTCAATGATTTTGCCGAAATAACATCCTCAGGCAACCTGTTCCAGTTGTAAACCATTCTGTTGGTGAGGATGTGATTTGCAGTGTTTATCAGTGAAAAACACTGTCAAATAAAGAATTGAAATAGGTAAATCTGAAAATGGAACCAAAATTACATATGAATAGTGATTAGTATTTTAATTCTTTTTATTTACATTTATAGGTTTTAATTTGACCGCCATCTCGCCTGATGTTAAGCGACGATGCCGTCTATGATGGAGCTTGCTTACTTAGTAGGAGTAGTCCTACTCTATTTATTGTAGCTTTCTTCTATTAAGTATTTTTTATAATTATCTCTAGTATATCATAACCATTTCCCAGGAAAGCCCCATAATTCCTTACATTAATAATGGAATATTAATAACAATACTGTAAAAAATTGCATAATGCTTTCTCCTATTGAAGATTATAACTAAGTAGCAGTTTTGTTTTTCAGTATTCACTATTATCTAAAAAAGAAAATGCACATGATGATGCAATTTACTGTGGCGTCTGGAGTAAAATAACAGAAACAGGAGATCCAAAGTAAGTATAGACACTGCTAAGATTGATTTATTGAAGTGAAAACTTCTTTAGGCGCGTCTAGACAGATATTTCGTGGGCTGTGAATTGGATTCTGGCGTCAAGCTCGGGTATGATAAGAAATCTTCGGGTAAACTCGGGACCATGGCTATTGGCCAATGGGAAATGCTGAAAGGGCGTCGCCTCGACATCATGCCATGGCCATCTAGAAATGCATCAGCCAATAGGAAATGCTGACGCATTTCTAGATGGCCATGCCATGATGCCCAGGCCACGCCCTCCGATTACACCCGTGTAGTTTCCAAGGTAAGCTATCAAATTCTAAGAAATGCCTATGTCTTTCAATGTGCAAATAACAAAGAATAAGTAGTTAATTGTCTTTTAAAATGATATTGTCATTCGCCATACATTGGTCCTATTAATTAAGTACGGTAATTGGTCCTATTTTATATTTATTTTAATGGATACGTATGAAAAGCACTATAAAATCCCAGAGGATGTGGGTGTTTCGTCATCCAGACCGGACATTTTCCTTTTTTCTAGGGCTACGAAACGCATAGTCCTGGTAGAACTTACCGTACCGTGGGAAACTAATATACCTAAAGACCACGCGATGAAACAAAATAAGTATTACGACCTTCAAAATGAATTAACATACATATGTAAGGGGCCCCTTTTAAACCTACGCCCGAGTCACAAGTCTCGGGGTCTACTCGAGATTTCTCTCTCTGCCACACGATGGACCCGGCACCCGCACGGTGAATCCATGGAATGCTAAGAAGTACGTCTCAAATGGCTATGTAGTTAATTTATATGCTGTAGAAGTAGGAGCGAGAGGTATACCAGCAAAATCTCTCTATAACCTGCTTAAAGACCTTGGATTGTCCAGAAGTGCAGTAAGTTCTATACTAGAACGAGTATCTAAAGCTGCACTAGTAGGATCATATCGGATTTGGCTGGGCAGGGAGAGAAATACGAGTAGTGAAGGTGAGTGTTGACGTACGTCAATATAAGGGGCCCCTTTTAAACCTACAGCCCGAGTCACAAGTCTTGGGGTCTATTCGAGATTTCTCTCTCTGCCACACGATGGACCCGGCACCCGCACGGTGAATCCATGGAATGCTAAGAAGTTCGTCTCTCTTTAATGATTTTGTTAAAGTAGTTTGAGTTTGATGATTTTAGGAGTTGATAATATAGCTAAAGGCACCTAATAGTTTAGGTGATTCCATAAATTTTCCTAAACATTTGCATTATAGAAATTTGTACCATAGTTTACAAAGTGGGATTTTGTGTGGTGACCTGTGGCTCAGTGATAAACAGTTCATTTTATGTTATCACTGCCGGAACTTGGGGCTTTCTCTCACCAGGAGTCAAGGCTATAATTCACCACATTCTGGTTGGTAGGAGATTGTTATCACTGCATAAGATCGCTTGTGTCCATTGAACATCCCGATTTCTTCACGATATGTTCATTGAAGCCAGTGGTAGTACAAACTAGTAGATCTGTATGTATTTGAACCAACGATCTTACATATAGTATATATAGAGTTAGTTTAAAACGCTTTACAGCTGAAAGCATGTTTGTGTCTGTTCGCTCTCATCCTGTTACCCTTGTGGAAGTGTCATACTTTTGTTACGGCACATCACTATGTTACCATAACTAATATACACCTCATCTGCTTATGATTAGTACACTGGAACCATGTGGAAGAATCTGATCTATTTACTTACCTATTCTGTATCTAAGACTTAATCAAAGTAGGTATGTTAGACTGTTAAGCTAAAGATTCTAGTCACTATGTAGGTAGCTCAAGTGTTGAAATTCAACATGAAGTTTACCAGACTTTGTTTGGGTTGAGTTGCGATATGTGAACCATGTATTTAGCTGTAAATGCACTCTGAAGCAGTGTTTTTTAATTAATTGATTGACTATTGTATTGTATTTGTTCTTAAAAAATTATCTGCAGGTAAGGGCATTCAGCTGCAATATAGAGTTTACAATATGGTCTTTATTGTGGATCAAACCTGTACTTGATTAGCACGAGACCAAAGAAGATGGTATGTTAAAAAATATGCCTATACCCAGCAGTAAGATAAAGTAAGGCTGCAGATGATGATGATGATAGTAATTTGGAACACCTTGTGTTTAGTGTTCTACAAGGTTTTTCATTAATTTCTAGAAATATCCGTAGTGTTTCTAGTGACAAGCCATTTTTGACTTAGTGTAGTGATTCTGTGTAATTCATAATTTCACTATCCAAATGTATGGTAATAAGCTAAAAATTTGGTGTACTTTTCTCACACGTCGCCATTTGGCACCAAATCAAGCAAAGCTTTGTGCTGTGGGAGCCAAATAGCATATTATAGGTAGGTATTATGTGTCCAATACTTGTGTAGTGTTACACCCAGGTATATATTTGTGTTTTTTACAGAAATATCTGCACTGGGTGAAAATTTCTTCAATTTTTTTAGATAAAAAAAAAATCAAAACCCATAGTCTTCACAGGCAGACTTACTGACTTACTACTAACTCAGCTAGTCGAACAGCCAATAACTATGATGAGAATACAGAGCAAAGCTCTGTCTGCCCAGATTTATTAGAGTAATAGCATTAACAGTTTGCAGGGACCCTGGCAAGGACTACATAGTGACCGGAGGTCTCGATGCGCTCGTCAAAGTATGGACTCTGGATAATAACAAATTGGAGCTGCTTCATACATTGAAGGGACATTGTATGGCTGTGATGTCGATTGCTGTTAGCCCAGATGGACATAGTAAGTGAATGAATACAGAAAAGTAAATTAAGTTAGTTAAGGTACAAGTTCGCGCGGAGACCGCGACACGAGACCGCGACAGGAGACCGAGACCGGAGACCGCGACAGGCACTTGACACTATGGCATTGTATGGACGCCAGTTCGCGCTGAGACCGCGACAGGAGACCGAGACAGGTCGCGGTCGCGGTCGCGGTCGCGGCGCGAACTGGCGCCCATACAATTCCATAGTGTCAAGTGCCTGTCTTGGTCTCCGGTCGCGGTCTCCGGTCTCGGTCTCGCGTCGCGGTCGCGGCGCGAACTTGTACCTTTAGTAAGTAATTAATTATTCAAATATGTCAAAGTTTTGAGCTTCCATTTGTGTACATTGCATTGTACATTTGTGTATTTGCATTGGTTTAATTATTAAATTTTGTATTCCCAATGCTGACTTATCTTTTTCTTACAAGTAAAGAGTTAAGGCCATAATCCATCACACTGGCCGAGTGCAACTAGGTGAATGATGCATGTCTCAGTAAAATTACCTTTTTGGAACTTGTCAGTTTTACTCATGATGTTTTCTTGTAAAGTTAAAAACCAGTGATGATGACTATCTTTTAAATCTGCACTTGGAAAAACAACCATGGCTGCAAATAACCAGCATGGCCAGTGCGGTGGATTATGGCCTTAATTCTACACTTGTAAGAAAAGATAAGTTCTCAATTACAATTGTGAAATCGGACATTCTGGCCATTATGTCACCATGGGATTTGTTTGTCCCTTTCTTTTTAATCGTGAATAGGCCCACACTTCACCACCATCTTACCTGATTAAATGCATATTTTATGTGAGTCAGTCAAAATGCAGTCAGTTTATAAACTAAAAAAAAAAAAAGATAGGACTCGCGACACTTGCCGTGTCTGGCCCCTCTGCCTGTGAGTTTGTATGTGTGTTGTGTTTTCACTTTCGTCACTCCCATAATGCCACTTTTTTTTCTTTCTTACTTAGCACCGGTGTTTGTGTGATTACTACTATGGATAAAATAATATTTAATGTTGTTTCAGCTATAGCTAGCGCATCACTGGACTCCACAATAATTATATGGGAGCTGACAACAGGCTACATTGTTCACACGATAGACACCAAGGCAACAGATGTGTGGAAGCTGGCGTTCTCGCCCGACGGCATGCAGGTTGCCTCGGGAGGGTTCATGGGAAAAGTTGCCATATACAGCGTTGAGAAAGGCACAGTTTGCAGAACGTTAGATACTAGAGGCAAATTTGGAATGAGCGTTGCGTGGGTAAGTCCTTACCATATAAATTATTATAAGCAGTTCCCTGTGGTGCTACCCGCGTTGTTTCCGTTATTTTTTCGGGAGAAAAGTAGCCTATGCGTTCTTCCAGCCTATTATATGTATTCCAAATTTCAACCCGATCCCTTGAGACGTTACGACGTGATACAAACATCCATACAATTACATTTATATTATTAGTGGTATAGTGGGATTACTACTGAGAGCTACCTATGCACAAGGAAACATAACGTCTCCATCCAAACTAATCGACTAGAAAACTCATTTACATGACTAGAAAACTCATTTACATGACTAGAAAACTCATTTACATGACTAGAAAACTCATTTACATAATGAAACTCCTTTGTGATGTAGCAAATCCTCAACTTCTCAAGACTATATATTGGGCCCTTTGTCAGTCCGTCCTAACCTACTGTATTACAGTATGGGGGGGTGCAGCTTCGTCGAACATTATTCGTCTTGAACGAGCCCAACGGGCTGTTCTGAAAACAATGCTTGGGAAACATTTTAGATTCCCGACAAGCCTTTTACTGGCGGAAGCTCAGGTTAGCTTAAAACAGGTTAGCTCAGGTTAGCTTAAAACGCGCTGAGGAGGCGCCACTACCAGCACTACCGGCGGAGGAGGCTCCAGGAGCCGGCGGAGTTGGACGCCCGCTATGCCGCCTACAGGGCGGCGTCGCGGGCTCTCCGCACTGCCATCGCCGAGGCCAAGTCGGCATCGTGGAGCCAGCTGCTGGAGACACTGGACCGTGATCCGTGGGGGCGTCCCTACTTGTTGGCGAGGCGAAAGCTTCGCCCATGGACGCCTCCAGTCACCAGCATGCTGGAGCCACGATTCCTGCGGCGGGTGGTCGAGGGACTGTTCCCGGCTAGCCCGGGAACCGACTTTGTCCCTCCCACGGCGATGGTGGCGCGGACCGAAGACTCCGCCGAGGAGGAGGAGGGGGAGGAGGACGAGCTTCTCGACGTCTCCGAGGGAGAGTTGGGAGCCGCCGTCCTGAGAATGAGGGCCAAGGACACGGCGCCGGGGCCTGATGGCATACCCGGCCGTGCTTGGGCCCTCGCTCAGGACGCCCTCGGCCCTCGCCTCCGGGATCTCCTGAGTCGCTGCATGCGCGAAGGGAGATTCCCGAGGCGATGGAAGAGGGGGAAGCTCGTCCTCCTCCGGAAGGAGGGGCGGCCCGCGGACGAACCCTCGGGGTATCGTCCGATTGTGCTGCTTGACGAGGCGGGCAAGCTCTTGGAGCGTATTATCGCTGCCCGCCTCGCCAAGCACCTCGACAGGGTGGGCCCGAACTTGTCCGAAAGGCAGTTCGGGTTTCGTAGAGGTCGTTCGACAATTGACGCTATTCGTCTTGTCAACGACCTCTACGAGGGTGTATCCGGGGACGGGGTGTTGTTGGCGGTGTCGCTAGACATAGCGAACGCCTTCAACTCCCTGCCCTGGATCACCATAAAAGAGGCGCTGGGGTACCATAGAGTGCCCCGGTACCTGCGGCGCCTCCTTGGGGACTATCTCTCCGACAGAGAGATAGTCTACCCAAGAAGGGATGGAGAAGGTTCCAGCCCCATGTCACGAGGGGTTCCACAGGGGTCTGCTCTCGGGCCACCCCTGTGGAACCTCGGCTACGACTGGGTGCTGAGGTGCGGTAACCTGCCTGGCATCAGCTTAATCTGTTACGCTGATGACACGCTGGTTACCGCAAGGGGGGGGACCTTTCGCCAGGCGGCGATCCTGGCCACTGCGGGTGTAGCGGCCGTGGTGGCCAGGATTAGGAGTTTGGGCCTGGAGGTGGCGCTCCACAAGTCCGAGGCCATCTGCTTTCATGATGGCCCCAGACGAGCGCCACCTGCAGGCGCCAACATTGTGGTGGGTGGGGTTTCCATCCCTGTCAAGCCGACACTGAAATATCTCGGTGTCGTGCTTGACAGCAGATGGAACTGGGGGCCGCATCTGCGTCAACTAACCCCCAAGTTGACGCAGACTGCGGCGGCGTTGGGCCGTCTTCTGCCCAATATGGGAGGCGGTGGAGCGCGCTGCCGTCACCTTTACATGACGGTGGTGCGCTCCATGGCCATGTACGGTGCTCCCATATGGGCAAGAAGGTTGGGCCGCGGGGAGGAGGCTCTCCTCCACAGCGCCCAGAGGGTGATGGCCGTGAGAGTGTGTCGGGGCTACCGCACACTCTCTCACGAGGTGGCATGCGTCCTTGCGGGATCGCTGCCTTGGTGCCTAGAGGCCGAGGTTTTATCCTCGGTCTACTGGCGCCTGGTGCGAGCCCAAGAGGACGAGCTGTGCCCTGCCCCACAGGAGGTGGTGCGGTGGCGCAGCGATGCCAGGGCCATTGCTCTGGGGAGGTGGAGGGAGCGGATTTTCTCTGGATCCACTCGGAGGGGGGCCGGCGCTCGACGGCTCCTCGAGGCGCTGCGGCCCATACTCACTGAGTGGGTCCAGAGAGACCATGGGGTACTCACCTTCCGGACTACACAGATTCTCTCGGGACACGGTTGTTTCGGGAGATATCTGTGTAGGGTTGCCGGAAGGGAAGAGACCCCGGTGTGCCACCGGTGCGGTTGCGCGGAAGACACCGCGCAACACGCACTGGAGGCATGCCCGGGGGAAGAGGACGCGCGACGTTCCCTAGTCGCGGTCCTGGGGGCAGATCTCTCATTGCCGACCATCTTGCCCAAGATGCTCGACAATGAGAGATCATGGGAAGCTTTCGTCTCCTTCTGCGAGACTACTGTCTCACGGAGGGAGACGGAGGAGCGAGAGAGGGAACTCGACCCTCTCGCTCCTCCTTGCAGGAGGAAGCGGACACGCGGGCGAGCCACTAGGGCTCGCACCCCGTCTCCGCTCGGAGGGCCTGGGCCATCGGGCACTGCCTGATGGCCCACGCTCCTCCCGAGGTGGGGGACGCGCTGTTATAAGTTACAGCGCGTCCCAGGAGCCACAATGCGGGGGTTCCGACCCCCCGCGAGGCGGGCCCGAAAGGGTGAATGGTGGTGTCAGAGTTGCGCGGGCGAATGCGAAAGCGGTTCCGCAACTCTGACACGGCACCATGGTAGGCGAAACCTTTGTGAAGGGGGTTTAGTTGGTAGGGGTGCCCTTCTGGCACCGAGTCCAGCACGACGTGCGTAACTGCATTCCCCTACACAATAAAAAAAAAAAAAAAAAAAAAAAAAAAAAAAAAAAAAAAAAAAAAGGTTAGCTTAAAACAGCTCTAACCGCTCATAAAGAAATTTTAAATTCAGATAGCTACAGGTCATTATCAGGTAAAAGAATTTTTAGATTGCCCTTACCTCCTTTTAAAACGCGACTCGCACGCCGCTTTAGTCTATACATGAAGCCATGGTTATATAATAAACTGGATAAATTGTATGGTATCCATGGTCTCACTTATTATGAGCTGAAATCAAAAGTTACAAAGCAACTTCTCCAATGGTCTTTTGAGGATACGGAAAGCTTCCTGAAGAGAATTTGGTGAGCATCGGGATTAGACACCACTCACACCCACACATACACCCTCACACACACACACACACCCTCTTATACACTTACACACTCACTCATACGCCCATTCTCATATCGTTTTATGATTGTAATCGATGTCAGTCCCGGGCTATGTATTTTTATATTTTTATTTTTATGTTTATAATTGTATCTCGATTGTAAGTTAAATCACTCGTGTGCCGTCAGTGACGAACCTCATATGAATCCTAAAATTAAAACTACCCACAGGACAAGCCTAGCTTAGTGTGGGTGTTTTTGAAATTATGGGCATCTTGTATTGAACTGATAGATAAGATGTTTCTGTACTTCCTATAATTGTTTGTTATTTTGGTTGAAATAAATTTGATTTGATTTGATTAATCCAGTGCCCAATATAATGGATAAGAGGTCGGCAACCGCTCCTGCGAAAAAAAACAAATTGTTAATTGCTTCATTATGCCACAGATAGAACCAATGATTGTTTTAAAATTACGTCGCAACACAACGTACCCAATCGGGCATTGCAATCTATCTATTACAGTCTATCTGATGTAATCTAGAAAAATCCTACAGTTGTGTACAGAACACTTTTACAGAGACGAACTTCTTAGCATTCAGCATTCCATGGATTCACCGTGCGGGTCCATCGTGTGGCAGAGAGAGAAATCTCGAGTAGGCCCCAAGACTTGTGACTCGGTCGTAGGTTTAAAAGGGGCCCCTTAGTGACATACGTCAACACTCTCTTCTCTCCCTGCCCAGCCAAATCCGATATGATCCTACTAGTGCAGCTTTAGATACTCGTTCTAGAGTATAGAACTTACTGCACTTCTGGACAAGCCAAGGTCTTTCAGCAGGTTATAGAGAGATTTTGCTGGTATACCTCTCGCTCCCACAGTATTTAAATTAACTACATAGCCTGTAACGTTACATATTGACTACAATATGTAAACGTACATTCCTACTTTCATTCTAAAAACATCACTTTCATAGGAGAGATGTGTGTATTTACATACCAAAATTTTCATATCACTAATTTCCTTTTAATTGTGTCCATACGATAGATAATAATTTTCTTATTGTTGTGATATATTTCTGGTATCATATATCTTATTCTAAATCTATAATATTTACGTTTTTCCAAAATATTTGTTTGTTTACATAATTTCTTATTGTCAATACTTCAAACATCATTCGTCACTTAGCAACCTCCACCCTTTTTCATAAGGTCGTATAGTTTTTAGATTTAATCCTCTTTGAATTACTAATATTAAAATTAAGTTTTTTACTCCAGATTCGAATCATCAAAAGTTTTCTTTATGAATCTCATCGGCTGAGATGGGCAGTGAGAATCCGGCTTCCAACAGGGAAAGACTTAAGAACAATGAACTCCCAAGTGACCAACATCACCAGTAAACCTTGAAGGTTTATCATTCCTGACTGCCGGATGTGAACTCTACCGTGAACCTGCGAGCCATTCCAGCTGTGGGATGCTGAACGCTGTACCTGCTCCAGGCTGCTGAACCTGCGAGCCATGCCCAGCTGTGGGATGCTGAATGCTGTACCTGCTCCAGGCTGCTGAACCTGCGAGCCATGCCCAGCTGTGGGATGCTGAACGCTGTACCTGCTCCAGGCTGCTGAACCTGCGAGCCATGCCCAGCTGTGGGATGCTGAACGCTGTACCTGCTCCAGGCTGCTGAACCTGCGAGCCATTCCCTGATGGAAGTCCTCACTGAACGCTGTACCTGCTCCAGGCTGCTGAACCTGCAAGCCATTCCCTGATGGAAGTCCTCACTTAAGCCCCTTTTTTTTATTATTTTTGTTCTTTTACATTCTCTTTATATCACTCTACTTTTTTCTACCTTCCCTTTTGTCTTTATTTCTTAAATATACTTGTAATCACGAACATCTTATTATTCCCCTTCATCCACCTCTCCTCTGTTGTTCACTGACGTGACATTTGGCGCCCAACCTTCCAAAACAACCCCCCCTC
The DNA here is from genome assembly GCA_963693475.1 of Ectropis crepuscularia. Lineage (NCBI taxonomy): Eukaryota > Metazoa > Arthropoda > Insecta > Lepidoptera > Geometridae > Ectropis > Ectropis crepuscularia. The sequence goes on along the minus strand of OY856368.1, from coordinate 10,798,063 downwards.
TCTTGCTTATTCTTTGATCCCTCAACCCTTGATTTCCTCAACCTTTACCCCCTTAACCTTTGATCCCTCAACCCCTGAATTTCTTCTAAATTCTAAAACATACTTACACTAGTATATATACTTAATATTTTCTTTTCGGCACTCTTTGGTTATTAACTTATCTTCTCATCCTCTCCTCTCCTCTCCTCTCCTCTCCTCATCTCATCCTCATGATCTCTCTTCATCATTAACCTACAGTATTTTATTTACTCTTTAGTTTTTTTTCTAATTTTCTTACTTTCTCAAGTTAATGAGCTCTAAACTCATTAACTCTTTAACCAATGAGTATCTAACTCTTGGATTTTGTATGAGCCCTAAACTCATACGCTTATCTTGAACCCTACCGTTCAAGGTATCTCTTGAGCCCTACCGCTCATGTTAGCTTTTGAGTCCTACCGCTCGTGCTATCTTTTGAGCCGTTATGCTCATCCTTAATTACTTTCTTCCCCTTATAAAGAGCGGATGATAACTCTATAAATAAGCCTACTATCAAGCCCTATGTTCATCCCTTTTATCATTCTTATTTTCTTCTATCCATAGAGCGGGTGATAACTCTTTAAATAAGCCGACTATTAGAGCGGTTGATGACTCTTTAAAAAAGCCTGCCATCGCCGAGAGTGTATGCTTTGAGTGTTCGTCATTGAATGTGAACTTACACCCAAACAGAATGGAAGTGATGAGTGAAAGACTTGAAAGGTTACTTGAATGAATTTATGATTGTGTGAAGGTAATACCTCTCTTAAACCCTTTAGAACTTATTACCAAATTTTACAGAAGCGTAAAATTTCCGCAGTCGTCGGGAATATGTAACGTTACATATTGACTACAATATGTAAACGTACATTCCTACTTTCATTCTAAAAACATCACTTTCATAGGAGAGATGTGTGTATTTACATACCAAAATTTTCATATCACTAATTTCCTTTTAATTGTGTCCATACGATAGATAATAATTTTCTTATTGTTGTGATATATTTCTGGTATCATATATCTTATTCTAAATCTATAATATTTACGTTTTTCCAAAATATTTGTTTGTTTACATAATTTCTTATTGTCAATACTTCAAACATCATTCGTCACTTAGCAACCTCCACCCTTTTTCATAAGGTCGTATAGTTTTTAGATTTAATCCTCTTTGAATTACTAATATTAAAATTAAGTTTTTTACTCCAGATTCGAATCATCAAAAGTTTTCTTTATGAATCTCATCGGCTGAGATGGGCAGTGAGAATCCGGCTTCCAACAGGGAAAGACTTAAGAACAATGAACTCCCAAGTGACCAACATCACCAGTAAACCTTGAAGGTTTATCATTCCTGACTGCCGGATGTGAACTCTACCGTGAACCTGCGAGCCATTCCAGCTGTGGGATGCTGAACGCTGTACCTGCTCCAGGCTGCTGAACCTGCGAGCCATGCCCAGCTGTGGGATGCTGAATGCTGTACCTGCTCCAGGCTGCTGAACCTGCGAGCCATGCCCAGCTGTGGGATGCTGAACGCTGTACCTGCTCCAGGCTGCTGAACCTGCGAGCCATGCCCAGCTGTGGGATGCTGAACGCTGTACCTGCTCCAGGCTGCTGAACCTGCGAGCCATTCCCTGATGGAAGTCCTCACTGAACGCTGTACCTGCTCCAGGCTGCTGAACCTGCAAGCCATTCCCTGATGGAAGTCCTCACTTAAGCCCCTTTTTTTTATTATTTTTGTTCTTTTACATTCTCTTTATATCACTCTACTTTTTTCTACCTTCCCTTTTGTCTTTATTTCTTAAATATACTTGTAATCACGAACATCTTATTATTCCCCTTCATCCACCTCTCCTCTGTTGTTCACTGACGTGACAAGCCATAGTTTTTTAAGTTGTTTTGTGGTAAAACAAAGTTTTAAACTCTTAAATTTATATATATGAAAGTTTTAAATGGTTTATGTTCTAGAGTCCGAAAGGCGAACATCTGGCAGTGGGCTCCGTGGACGGTCTGGTCTACATTTTCAACGTGTCGCAAGGAAAACTCGTGCACACGATCGCCGCGCACAAGGACGCCGTCAAAGATCTCGCTTTCTCCTACAACTCCAAACTTCTCGCTTCTGCCTCCGCTGATGGCAGTCTCAAAATTTATGATGTGTTAGTATATACTATATTATCAGGGCTCCCTAACTCGCTCAAGGTCGCGCGGTTTTAGCCTACCGCTAGACCGTTCCTTCCAGGAAACAAGTGACTGTCGGTTGTCGGACGCACGGCTGAGCGCTCGCGCAAAACGTTTCCCGCGCATATTGTTATTAGATATGTCGTAAACCCTCCGTGCTAGACAGGGACAGAGTTACGCGTTAGAATGAGCGCAAATGTTTATTTGAAAATCGCGACAGGTATTGAGCGCTAATGCGAGCTGAACTTGCTTGAACTTTGTTGTGTCCCAGCAAGAGTCGCTATTTATATAAATGTTTTTGGTAACTGTGGCTTCTGTACTAATATTTATTCTGTGAATATTATGATGTGTTAGTATATACTGTAGCAGCAGTGGGAACATTTAGTGGGCTGTTGATGACGACGATAGTTTTTTACTTATATAAATAAAATAGCAACGCCCCATGGTTTCATTCGCGTAGCTCCCGTTATTTTTTCGGGATACAAAGTAGTATATCTGCGTTTCCAGCCTGTATTCTAACAGTGTTCCAAATTTCAGCCCGATCCGTGCAGTCGTTGCGACGCGACGTGATTAAGGGAACTTTCACATTTATAGTACCTATTGGAAGAATTGTTTTAATAGTTATTTCTTACTACCAGTGCCCCGCGGTTTTACCCGCGTATATCCCGTAAATTTTTTGATATATACCCGTTACCAGGGTAAAAAGTAGCCTACATATCGATACCAGAAGTATCAATTAACGTAAGGGACATTTTGGCGAAAATGAGTTATATATATCATTGTATTCAGAATTTTCTGCTCTATCGATTGGTATTATTGAAAAAATTCTATCGTTAAAAAAAAAACCCTTATAGTAAAATTTTTTGGCCTGCGGAAAACGATTTATGACAGAAAAAGTGATGTAACAGACATTTACATTTTTCCCCCCTGAAAAATAAAGTAAGTCCCAGGGTTAAATAAATTACACCCTTACCTTAAACCTCAAATCAGTCGATGTAAATATCATGATGTCCCTTACTTTAATTAATGATTAGAGTTATAAGAATGATTATCTTAAAAACATAAGGGTATGCACATTTAGAAAAATGCTTTGATGAAAATTTAAGTTAAAAATACAAAGTTATAGACTGGTGATACTTACGACATAGAAATCCCTAAAAATTACCTGCAAAGAATTTTAGCGCAAGAGGATTGGCAAAAAAAAAGAAGTGCTGTTAGTGGTAAAATTACAACATTATATAATGACAAATTATATAAGCAACCAAAATTAATTTACAGCTGAAAGTACTAGTAATATATACATAAGTCAAAGGAACAATTTGCCATCTCTATATAAAGAGAGGCTACGAATTTCCATTCCAAAATAAAATGACCTGATAAAATTGTGTGACGCCGGTATAATACCAAAAAGATTTCATGGTGAATCAATATAATTATATGAACCTTCCGGATAAATCGCCAGTTAAAGATACCCTCAGAAAAACTGACGACGATGAAGATATTGTGATGACAGCTGATGAAAAAATAAAATACCAAATAGAAAAAGTTATTCCAACCATTTCAATTTCACCATTAAAATAGTTCAATTAACTTATAGTAGTTATCGTCATAATTTGTCTGCCCATAACTAATTATTTATTCATATAATCATATTTATTTCTTATATTTTTTCATTTCATTCACATTATTTTATTCATTCATCTTTCAGACAATTCATATTTGTTGATCTGTCGTTCGTTTCCAGTACATTAATTACTTAACTAAGACATTCCGATTCTGAAACTACCATTAATCATGCAAAAAACCTATTTTCATGGTGTTAAAATACCATAAATTTAGTAGATAATCTATGGTTACATCAAACTGCAACACTCTAAAAGTCCTTTACAATAGAATTACGGTTAATTTTCTAATGCTCTTGCTGCTTACAATATGCTTGACGGCTTACACATACAATATTAGTAACGTAAGGCACAACTAAACATATTTTTTTAATGTAAGGGACATGCTATATTTTAAACCGCTGGGTATTCCTAAATTTTTCGTTTAAAGCATGAAAGAAGAAGTAATTCTAAGAAACTTTGCTCTAGACACAATTAAAATTGGAGCAGACAGTAAAAAGTTATGGACAGATTTTAAAAAATAATATCGTTTTTTGGCTCTCCTGAAAAACCGTGTTTTGTCCCTTACATTAATTGATACTTCTGGTATCGATATTATGTGTTCTTTCAGACTAAAATCGACCAAATTATAATATGTTCCAAATTTCCGTTCTACCTATGATCCGATCAGACATTACGACGTGATTGAGCAACGAACATTCAAACGTTATTAATATTAATATTTATGATATTAGTACGATTTTAGTTTTAATTAACTAATTTGGCTGAACGACCCAAAGCGGGCCCGGCCTGGCCGACTGACACCAAAAGACGCCACTCATCTCTGTCTTGAGCCTTTTCCTGCCATGAGACAGAGGCTTGAAGCTAGTGTATGTCTCGTTCCACTTGGTCTTTCCATCGGAATCTGGGACGTCCCACCGGTCGTCGACCATTTGAGACCTTTTTAGTTTTAACGCGTCAAGCGACAGGGAGGAGCCCACATGGGCTCGGCGCCGGATATGACTCATCATGTGAAAAAAAATTGAATCTACCCTCAAGAATTTTGAGGTCAGTTTTGACAAAACAAATCATAAGTGCATGTTTATATTATTTAAACATTTCTGGGGTAGCATTATAAAAAAAACTATGAACTAGTAAAATCAGTTAATAGAATTTGTCTTAAAATGAGTCTCGACTGACGGGTTAAGCACACGCATATTTTGCTGTTGTTAATTATGTTTTCGTCGCAGCGTCAGCGCCACGCCGCAGGGTAGCGTGGCGCACGCGTCGTGGGCGCTGGGCGTGGCGTGGTCGCGCGACGGCGCGCGGTTCGCCGGCGCGGCGGCGGACGGCGCCGTGCGCGTCGTTCACGCGGCCGACTGCGCCGTGCTGCACGTCGCGAGAGCGCACGCCGCTGAGGTTAGTATATCGGTGGATAGCAGTAAACATAAAATTTACGCCCAAAGCATTTTTTTGTTTGTGTTTTAGTTTTTTTTGTTGTTGTTTTTATTTTATTTTTTTAAGTTTCTTATACACACCAGCACATTTATTTTAATAAAATATGTCAAAAAGCCTTCTTTTTTTGCAATTAGTCCAAAGACGTTGAACGGACGAGCCCAACACAATTGTTTATTATACACACCACTACACCGATTTTAATGATGCATGACAAAAACACACACGAGTCATTTACTTTTACTACAAGAATATAAAATCAATTCATACGTTCCGGAGCTACGATGCCGTCGCGAGAGCGCAGAGGTCGGTATATCGGCAAATTGCAGTAAACATAAAATGAACGCCCAAAACATTATTTTTTCTTTCTTTTTTTTTTGCAATCAGTCCTAGAACGTTGAGCGGACGAGCCCAACGCAATTGTTTCTTACACACACCACCACACCCATTTCAGTAAAACATGGCAGGGTATAGAGATATAACGTCTTAGATCTCCGAGTGACGAGCGCAGTGCAGTGCTAGGTAATGATTTGGACTCTTCATGTTCCAATAGCTGCGTGTACCATCAGGCACATGTCCTGCTCGTCACTCTTTATTTAAAATAAAATAAATAACTTATATAAAAAACATTTTTTTTTTGTATTTTTAGGCATGCGGCGTTCATTTCAACTCAAGCGGTAACAAGCTGATGTCGGTGTCGAAGGATAAGAGCATCAATATCTACGACTGCCCGATACCGCCGAAATCTGAGAAGAAATAAAAAAACCTGCCGATTGTAATTTTTTTTTTACCATTTTTCTAAATACAGTAGAACCTCGATAACTCAAAACTCGGTAACTTAAAAACCTCTATAACTTCAAAAAATAATATGTTCCCTTCCCATTGAAGCCCAAAGCCCAGAACCTTGATAACTTAAAACCTTTATAACTTAAAATATTTTGTGTTTCCCTTGGACTTTAACTTATCGAGGTTCTACTGTACTTACTTACTATTTTATACGTTATTGCTGTCTAGAAAAAAGCCATGGTGTGTTAGTCGCTAGAATGTGCAAGTTTTTTTTTTTTTTTTAATATTCAACCTCACGGACGTCAATGTTCATGCTTTGTTTTTTGTGCGTGTGTTATCATTTATCTTATTTTGAACATTAAATTTGTTAGGCAGGAATAATTTAGTGGTAGGACTCTTGGCAGAGTCCGCCTGGGGAAGTACCACACCTTCGCCAGTTAGTCTACCGCCAAGCAGTAATGTGCAAACATTACTGTGTTCCGGTTTGAAGGGCAATGTTTCCAGAGAAATTACAAGGCTTACAGATATAATATCTTAGATCTCTGGGTGACGAGCGCAGTGCAATGATTCACCTTCAACGTCCATTTGGTGGTCTTCAGAAAAGTTCTATAATACTCGATTGATTGGTCTGACCCACCAACCCAAAGACAATATACCCATTTGACTGATCGTGTGACTGCCCTTCCTTAGCGTTTTATAAGCATAATTGCACTATACCTGTTGCGAGTTCGATCAGTCAGGCTTTTGATTTCAACCGAAAGAGTGCTGGCAAAAAAAAGTATAAAATATGGGGTTCTGCTCAGTGAAATGGTGCTGCAAGAATAGCAGGACATTCAGGTTTAGAAAGGACGGTATATCTTTTCACAAGTAAGTAATTTAATGCAATACCTAATTAGAGAGACAAAACATCATCAATCTACAAAATTATAACGAACATTAAAAAAAAAATGGTTGTCTGTAAAGTCGGGTTACTGACGTTAGTTGAACGTGACAACTTCAACTACGCCTTAGAGCGAGGTAACGCCGGCGGCGAGGTAACGGCGTTAACGGCACATTCCTATTTTGATACGTGCACCCATCACTATATAATATAATCACTTTGCGAATGACTGCCGTGTCAACATAGTTAATTATGAAATCAACTATGATACTTGCAAACTCGTCAGCTGTTAAACCACCTTCAGACTCATCCCAGAGGAAACAAAATCCTTCTCTGGTATTCATATTATTTATCGTAAAATTATGCGCCTTGAGCTTCATTTTGTAATAAAGCGCTGATGCTTTTAAATAGGGACAAAGCAATACGGCTTGCAAGTCCATAGTAAATACAGCAACAGACACATCATTTATTGCTTTGTCTTTTTCTCTCTGGCTTTGTGCTTCCGTTTTCCGAATTAAATGTAGTTGATAGTCTGTATCACTAACATTTCCAGCCTTGTGACCACAGCAAGTATCAAACTGGTCCTTTTTTGGGTGAAATAAGGACAGATTCAGGCTCTCAAACACTTCCCAAAATGTATACCTTGAGGAACTGAGATGAGATTTGTTTTGGTCATTTGTATATTTTAAGTAGGTATTCATTAAAAAGTGTGCCGATTTAGATTGCCAATAGGGTTCTAAGTACAGTTTTTTCAAACTCTTTCTGCAATAGTGAGACTCAAGCTTTGGCAGGGATTGGAAAAACTCTATCAGCAATTCTTTTTTTTAATTATTTGCTTGTCCTCTGTTCCTGTTTCTGTCTCAAACAGACACTGTATTATCTACAGCAGTGTTTTCAACCCAGTTGTGAACAGACCATCACCGATATTTATTGTGTTTAAAAACATATTTTTGCAGACTCTAAATGTTGCCCCTTTATCATTTAAGTTATACTTAAAGGAATATCTATAATAGAATATATACTTAATCTTCGAGAGTCAGAGTTTTCCGTCTTTTTTTGCACAGTACCGCTTTTCAATACAAGTGATGATACAAAGCAACGTTTTGCTTCCCTATTTAGACGCCAAAAATGCTCGAAAATCTGTAATCTTGAATCGTCCGAAAGTTTACAGCATTCAAAATATTTGGCGTTATTGTTATGTTCGCACCGAGATTTCATTCGTTTCGCTGCCTTTGGAATATCGTAGACAATTTTTCCCTCTTCGTTTTTTCTTCTTCCCAGATATCCCTCACCTTTAATTCTTTTGATTTTTGTTGCTCATGTGTCCATTGAGATTTAACATTCCGTCCTCGTTTAGCTCTTTTACGTTGATGATTGGATAATTCCCTCAAAATTTCAGGGTCGTCATTTGGCTGAAAATTAGGATCTTGCACAGAGTCGTCGCTGCTGAAATCTGTATCATCTTGAGCCTCTATAACTTGCAAATTAAGATTCTCGCTGTTTTCATTATTTCCCATAGCAGGAGTAGACGGTGCCGAGACTGCAATTTTGGAAAGTGTGATTGTTTCATCATTTTCAGAACCGAAATTTACTGTAGATGGAAGATTTTCCAGTGTCTGTCCTGGAGACATTATTGCAGAGCATTCTGCCAGTACATCATTAATATTTAGATCTGACGGTAATAAAGACGGGGATCCTTCCGTTGATTAAGTCTTCTGATGGCAAATGGTTCTTTAGACACTGCCACAAATTTTCTCCCTCTACTGAACATTTTGGTTTGAAAACAAAACACCATGAAAATGAAAACCTCGTATGTTGTTTGAATACGATATACGAGGTTTCCCTGTGTGATTTTTAACTTCTTTCTATCACATCAATACTAAGGCCTTCAAACGAGCGCTCCATTCGCCTATGGTGGCACGAATTGTTTTATGGGAACGTTTTGGGACATTTTAATGAAGACTCGTTTTAGAGAGTCCAGATTTGGGTGGGACTTGCGGCATGTTCTTAGCTCCAATTTCGTCCATAGTGACTAATCCAAAGGATTTAAGTATGGTCTCGCCGTCGGCCATTCTTTTCTTCGGATTAAAACCAGGAATTCCCCACTCCAGCCACCGGTGGGTAGCTTAGCTTTTTTGGGAGGAGGCAGAATCCTGTTGACAAACCCTGTTTTTCCAGCGAATAAAGTCGTATTTAAAGGTTTGGCTACCGCTTCCAATGTATCATTGTGATGGTTTTATGCCTTCGTCTTGACAACTTGTTAACATAAATGAAATGACGTGACGCTTCATTAGGAACACCTCACCAAAATATCACACTTGTTGGTTGGCGAGATTGCTGGATGTTCCGAACAAATGGCTGGACCTCCTTTGAACGTCTGGCGTTAAGTTTGTTGTCCTGCCAGTTAAATCCTTCCATCCATTTCCTTCCTTCCTTCCATCGTGGAGACCTTCTCATCAGCTAACTGGATATTTTTGCATCGTAATATTTCTATCTTTGACTAATAATTTTATTGTAACACTTGCGCTAACGATGGGCTTTTCAGCCCCACATACTTGTTTGGTCTTGCATGCCACCCTTCAAGGTGGTTAGTGGGTCTAATGTCTTTACAACATCGCCATTTCTTCATAAATTGAATATCTTTTAACCAAAAATTATTATAATAGGCGTTCAATTGTTCTACTGCGACTGCCACGCATTTAGGTGATCTTTGCACCCGGACAAGATTTTCTTTAGTAGTAATCGTGCCAAACCTGCACTAATTGCGACGTGTCGTCTTTGTACAATTGATTTCAGTCCTAATGTCTTAGCTCTTCTAAAAATACTCTTACAATAATGGTAAAAGCAGACTTTTATTGTGGTTTTTGAAAACACTTTTTCAATTGCTTTCATTGCCCTCTTTCATAGCCGGGCGTGATTTCCTTCGACTTCAAGTTTGGTAATCGTAAATAAATCGTAGAGTAAATATGCTGAAATGGTGCCGGGCATGACCAAAAAGTAGTGTTTGTGCAGTTTGGTTACTGGTAGCCAATACTGGTAGGTACAGAATGCTGTAGTGTTTCTAGAGGCTTCTTCCTGTGTTCTTGAGATTTGAAATAGTTAAGTGAATCTTCTGAATCGCTAGGTCCGTATACATCATCAACACGTAGATTAAATTTTAATTCTTTGGTATCTTAATTGTTCTGCTATCCATTTTTTTTTCGAGCCTTCGCGCGTATTTTTATTTAGGTGCTTTTTTTTCTGTAAAAAAGTCATATTAAATTGTAAAGCTAAAAATACGTTATGCCAAGTAAAGGTTCAGATAATAAAGTAGCCAAGTGCGAGTTGGACTCGCCCATGAAGGGTTCCGTTCCAGGAAGTAACATAATATACATAGTACGCATAGTTCTTGTAGTTCGTTGTTACTTTGATCGAAGTTTTAATAATAGTGTATTTATGACTTATCTACTAAAAAAAAACTACTCATCAGATCGAGTTCAAACTAATTTTCGTTGGTAGTTTTCATGGTAATGTACATCATATATTTTCTTTAGTTTTTTCATTCTCTTACTTTAGAAGTTAGAGGGGGGGGGACACACATTTTACCACTTTGGAAGCGTCTCTCGCGCAAGTTATTCAGTGTAGACAAAAATTATATAAGAAACCTCAACATCATTTTTTAAGACCTATCGATAGACACCCCACACGTGTAGGTTTGATGCAAAAAAAATTTTTGAGCTTCAGTTCTCAGTATGGGGGCCACCCCTAATTTTTGTTTTTTTAAAAAACTTTTGTAAAAATCTTAATGCGGTTCACAGAATACATCTACGTACCAAGTTTCAACAGTGTAGTTCTCATAGTTTCGGCAAAAAGTGGCTGTGACATACGGACGGACAGACAGACAGACAGACAGACAGACATGACGAATCTATAAGGGTTCCGTTTTTACGTTTTACGGAACCCTAAAAATGTAGAAATATTCATGAAAATGCATACAAATGTATCTCCCTAGGACATTAAGTATCACCATGCCATCAAAAGAGACAGGGGAAATTTGCCAGGGAAGATACATTTTCGATTGATATCTAAAATAGCCGTCAAAAGTGTTTCTCGTTCGCAATTCACTATCAAACGTAACAATGTATGCACTATTCTTCGCAATTCACTATCAAACGTAACAATGTATGCACTATTCATAGTGAATATTTAAGTCTATATTAGTATTTTAACTAATAATTGTTAAATAAAACTTACCAGAGGAAAGGCTGCATTTACTCAACACTTCTACACCCAGCGAGCGGCGCGGCGTGACTGAAATGGCCGTTAAAATGACTGCGCAGTCGGCTTACACTCCGCTTGCTGCTAGCTTCACGTTACATCCTATGCACTCAAGGTCACAACTTCCATAAACTAGCAAAACAAAACTTAATTTTAAACGGAAATAAAAACCCAGGGGACGAGACACGAAACTCGGAGGACTTTCGGCGTTGATATTATTTATTAAAAATTTGAATGTAAGTTATTTTACATATTATAAGACATTCTGTATAAAATTAACGATGATAAAGTAATTATTGAATTTTAATACATTCATAATAACTGGTTTACAAATAAAGTCGGGTTGGGGACAGACCAGGGGATAGACTTTTTTTCTTATATCCCTTTCGGACCGTCTCTTAAACTGATTCGACGTTATTAGATTTAATTTTAGAATATGGGTAATTTTGGGGCGTAGAAACTAGAAACTGAAACTATTTTCCGCATTTTTCGACGCCATCTTGGAAAATCTAGGTACCAACAATAATACCGGCCCTTCATTTCGTGCGTACAATTGTGAGTGCTACAATTGTATTGTCTTGGGCCCACCCTGACTGACGTACAATTGATATATTCACAATTGTACTAAAATGGACCTAAAATTACGTTCTTTGTTAGTTTTCTTAGTTTTTACACATAGTAAATAAATTGAAAAAACTACATATTATGTACGACTTTATTATTTAGGGTTCAGCATTATGAAAATTGAAAAAACAGTTACGGTCTTTTGTAAAACACAGATAAATATCGCACTTCGTGCAACGACAGCGACTACGGCTTGTACAGCCAGGTGCACGACAACAACGAGGCTGCTTCAGGTCGTCGAACACTGGCCAGTGATTGAAGCCATCATACTGTCTGTCCATCGTGGGTAATAGACTACAGACCCGTGAACAAAACTTACGTAGTAAATGAACCACCAGGAGACCTATCTAGGATGATACAAGGCTATAAAGTAATAAGATTCAGCACTATGCCGTCACTTGTAAGCTGTCTAACTGAGTACAGTCGAATTGCATGATTTTTGTACGGGCTTGCAGGATAATAGATTAGAAGAGGTATTTTCTCCACAGCTTATTTTTTTACTTCTTCCTCAGCTTGAATTACTGAAGTAACATCTACGACATGCAAGTTGTTCCTAAGTAGAAAAAATCGCTCTCTTGACATTGCATTTGCCACAGGATCATACCTGAAACTCTCATTCCAATATAATAAGCCTTGAAAATTTTATACTACAAATACAAATACAAATACAATACAAATATCTTTATTGAATAATAACTTAGTATTAATACATTAGTAATCCCTGCCAAATCTACTACAAACTACCGATCAAGACATGAATTTCAAAAACTTCTTAATATCCATTAAGGTACATGGAGGCTTCATTTGCATACCAGTGGTGGTGGTGGTTTGGTGGTCAAAGCAAATTGTTCGAAAAGTTCCACAGTAAAATAACGTTCGAAGTACTCTGCAGCGGTTAGAACGTCTCCTGCTGGATTAACCCTTCACGTGCTTTACGCAACGCATAGTTGCGTAAGGAAAGCTCTCTATTGGAAGACGGATTGTGACATGTATACGTCTTAACACGTTATAATGTTGGTACTAGTCTATTCGGAATTTCAATTCCGTAAAATTTACCAGTAACACAATAGAAATAAAGCTTCATTTGGCCTAAAAAAATAAGAAATACGGATTCTACTCCGCCATTTTTTTGTCGCGATTGTCCGACGCCATTTTGCCCCACGACAAAGATTTTTTTTTTATAAACCAGAAAATGTGAAAACGGTTAGTATTGTATTGTAATCTACTAAAAAAACTATGGCGAACGTGCTAAAGCTAAAATTATTTGTGTGTTGTGTTCTTTTATTAGTGAAAAAGCATAATGACTTTGAAATGCTGTGAAATCCAAAACTTTTTTACAACGGGCGTAAAATGTAAACTTTACATTTCGTGACAGGATTAATTAATGTTGTAAATAGTTAGAATTTAATATAATAGTAAACTACATTTCAAGGGCTTTCTGGTAATATATAAATGTAGGTATATTATACTGAATATATAATAATAATATGTGATAATGATCTAGCCGGGACGTACGGACCGTTCCGCGAGTTTTCGTCACACGCGTGAAGGGTTAACAGTGTCTTGTGGAACTGACTTTAGCCTACTATTGAAAGATTTCTTCTGCCATGTTAGGTGATTCAGAGGTATATTGTCGTCGTCACTATCGATGTCGGAATCTGATGAAGATGAGGAACAGGAAACGTCAGAATTGGGTTCTCCTTGTATCAAGCTCATCATCACTGTCGTCATCTCCAGAGTTAGTCAGCAATTGGGCGATGGTCTCATCATTTAAAATTCTGCCAGACATTACGACTGCCCCATCGTACGGTACAAAAATTTTTTCTGCATAAAAAAGTACCCCCTTTTCATTTTTTTTACAGAACCATATATGGGTTCATATGCATACTAAACAAATATAATAAATTACATCAAAACCTTATTATGTGTAGTAAAATTGGGGCACCTGGATCAAAAGATATCCAGCTACCCCAATTTTCACCTATTCATCTATTCTACTATTATAATTCATCCATTGATATATTTTTTACACACACAATCATTTATACCTATGAAAAAAACTATTAATTAATACAACACAAAGGTTACAAAATTACGTACAAAAAATTATCTGACTAAAATTATCTGACTGACCTTTCCATATAGGTACATATATGATCCGAATAGAGATTCGCGACTACAAACATGCTGAGCACACAGCTCCGCATTACACTTGCATATCGATTGTTCAGCGCTTTTAAATTGCTCAGCATCGTAAATTTCAATGCGAATGACTTTCACGCCTTCTGAGGTAGTTTTCAAACATGAAGTTAACTTTTCATCTATTGTACTGTTATCTATTCTACTACCGTAAAATGCTGCAACTTTGCCTGGATTTTGAAGTTTTTTGTTCGCATGTCTGAATCTATTTATTACTAGCTGTGCCCCGCGGTTTCACCCGTGTCTATTTGAGGAAAATCCATACTAAAATATCCATTGCTGGCCACTTTATTACGTTTTACGGAACCCTAAAAATACGTAAATAAGCAACAATGCATTGTTGTAGAACAAATTTGATTACTTCAAATGACACAAACTTCAAATGTAGACACGCGCCGTCACAGACTTCAACGACCAAAGAGAATTTAAATTCACGGAACTAAAGCTCTCGAAGAGAAATATTTTTCCCCGTTTTCTTTACATTCTTCACTCATACTACGTACCTATTGATAGTAGCGTAATGTTATATACCCTATAGCCTTCCTCGATAAATGGAGTATCCAACAAAAAAAGAATCTTTCCTATCGGTCCAGTAGTTTCCGAGATCCTAGCGTTCAAACAAACAAACAAACTCTTCAACTTTATAATATTAGTATAGATTATGACTTTTAATAAGTTTAAGACGAAAAACAGACCTTACATCAAGCAAAGTAGAACCCACATCTCTTTGAATCATGCTGTTTTTCGGAATTACAAGTACTCAAATCCGTAGGCAAAGTTGTAGGTGAAAGACGCAACTTTGCCTAGAAGGATATCCCAATAAATAAAACCGTTATCATTTTCATATTTTTTTTTGGTTGCTTTTGACACCGTGCTGGTCCCGGCGGTCAGATTATTGCCAAAAAGGTATAAATCTTTTTTTCAATGTTAATAGGCAAAGTTGTAGCAGGTACCACAAACTTTCCATAGAAAATATCGTTGACTATAGGGTTGTCTCAAACAAAAACATTATTTTATTAATACTTTTTAACTGACTTTTGTTTACTTCTTTCCAAAAATTAAACAGATTGCTACTTACGAGTATAAAATTACATCGCAAATGCAATGCTTTTTTTGCCAATAATGTCTCAGTTAAAATTACAAACAATCAATTTTCATAACATGGCTTTACCAGAAAATATTAAAATTTTCGATTACGGTATTAACTTAGAAATCCTAATACAAAATCTTTAAATAAAATAAAAATATCGTAAATTATGTGAGTAACGATACTAATTTAAGTACAAGTCTTATCTCTCTAAAAAAAATGTTATTCTACTTTCAGGAACACAACTTAGAAACAAAATTCGAAACTTTGGTATTAAAGAAACATCTATAGAAAAATATATAAAATGCTAATAATATCTACCCGTTTATCCAAAATCTTGTATACATGCTTCTAGAAACACCTTATAATTATGAAAAAAGAACCACCACGCTCTTAAAAAATTTGTTTCAGGTAGTATTTTAATTAACAAAATCAATTAAATCTAACTATTTATGAATAGGAACATATTACGAAATATAGTAACAGAATTATTTTAAAAATAATTTAATATAAGAACTGTAGGTACGTAATTATAAAAACAAATATTTTGGTGCATACATAGGTAGTCAAACCATAAAAAAACACTTAAAAATAATCTTAAACAAAAACACAAAATATTGAAAACATTCAAAATGTGACCACTGACCAAGATTGAAAATTAACGAAAATGTTCGTCTGATTGTAGGCAATAACATTTTTACTTATTGTATGGTATACTTATCAAAATCGAAATTAAATATGAAATGTCCTCGTCGGGAAATTTGGGGATCAGGTAATACTGCAATAACATCATTTAAATCATGTACAGCACATATGTCTTCAATGTTAGGGTAGGTGAAGACTGTTTGTACACTGATGTATAATCTTATACTCTACAACATATATTATTTTCAAAAAAATCCGTCTGGAGCAACATAGTGAATATGTCAAATTATTTACATAGTAGAAATATGATTATACTACTATTTGTTGTCTTGTGGCCATAGTACAAGCTTTGCTTAGTTAAGAACTAGATGCGTTGTGTGAATATCATGTGATACCTATTTTTTTTAATTTTCATAATTGTAAAAAATATTGAACAGTTCAGATACAAAAACGGAAAATAAAAACTCTCGCGCAGGTGAAGACATATCATATTAATCTTCATCACTGTCAACATTAATGGTGACACTAAAGCCTTCGTTCTTGAAAAGAGAACTCAATTTATCATTTGGCCGAGGAATTTTTGTGAGATACCTACCACATGAGAGCAGCAGCCTACTGTTCTCAGACCGTTGGCACATTCACAACAGTATTTTTGTATCCCATCTAATCCAGTTATATTTGGATCATATTTTATGAAACATTTGTAAGTCTTTCTTGATATGTGTCGAGAATGAATCTGCACTTTTAAAACTGTAGCTTGCTCCTTCACATAACACATATTTAATGTTCTGTCTTCATTTAAAACTTCTGCTAAATAAGAGATAGCTTGTCCGAATTGGTAACTTCCTGTAAATAATACTTTCATTTCAAGCTCTGTTAATTCAGGAAAATCATTAACGTCATTTGATGTCAAAACTGTAAAGGGAAGTTTTTGTCGCAACCATCCTTTGCTTTCTACAAGTTTCGCCAAATCATTTTCTTCGCTTTTTCTTTGGGTCATTCTTTCAAAAATCTCATTAGTCATAGTGCTGTCGGATATTAGAGGCTTCCCAAAACGATTTAAAATATATGAAGCAATGCAGTAATAATTTTTTAATTTGGGCAACATTTTATTGTCGAATGTTAGATCCAAAAGTCGGAATTTATTTTTAAGAATACCGTGTGCTGCTTCTACAACCCAGCGAACTTTTGTGACAAAACGAGATTCATTCGCTTCTTTGGTACTTAGCTGCTTTCGTGTACCTTTAATTGGAGGCATCATCACACGATAACCTTTTGATTCTAAAAGTGCGACTACGTCTCTGAACCCTCTATCCAAAACAAAAATGTCGCCAGGTTGTAAAAGATTACTCATGTTTTTAATAACTTTTCTCATGATTTCGGCGTCGTTTTCACTTGCATGGTAAGGGCCTAGCATATCAATTATAAATCCATCTGTAGTACAAACAGTAAAGGACTTACATAAATGTGTTTTTTTCTGCCCAGAAAAAGATTTCCTTTGATATTCATTGTTATCACTTTTCTGATGATAAGCATACGTTCCGTCACAAATAAGTATTAAGCAATTACTAGCATCAAATAGTTTTTTAGAAAGTTCCGTAGTGTGATTTTCAATTAGCCATAGCCTGCTATGAGCATTTAGGCCAAATTGATACGGAAGCACATCTACTTCAAACGATTTAATGACACTTGATGAGTAATCTGAAACCATTTGCTGTCGCTGTAGCTGTAGTAGTGTATAAATTAATTTATTGCTACTACCGTGCTACTACTAGTGTGGTTCGTGATCTGAATTTGCTGCCGCAGCAGCACCGTTGGCGCTGTCGGCCCTTCCATTTTGTGCGATAATAATTTTCTCATATATTTCTTTTCTTTTCTCCTTTTCTGCGTTTCCACCAAATAATGGGTGACCGATAAATTAACGAGTCCGACGAGTCGTGAAAGATGGTAAGCGAACGATGCAGTGTGGTATTTGGTCCCAAAACCTGGCCAGCAATATTTCATGTCTCTAACAGCTACGTGTGTGTGTTTTATGTAAATTGTGAAGAGAACAATAATAAGACAAAGGCTTAGAAGTAAACTCTTGCGTCGAGATTTCTCCGAAATAGATTTTTTCTTTAAGTTGACAGCGCGGATGTTGACAGCTCCACGAAGGTTCTCCCGTTCCCTGGATGAGTTTTTCCAGTTGCTCTTGCGTCAAGGTTTCTCCGAAATAGATTTTTTTCTTTATGTTGACAGCGCGGATGTTGACAGCTCCACGAAGGTTCTCCCGTTCCCTGGATGAGTTTTTCCAGTTGCTCTTGCGTCAAGGTTTCTCCGAAATAGATTTTTTTCTTTATGTTGACAGCGCGGATGTTGACAGCTCCACGAAGGTTCTCCCGTTCCCTGGATGAGTTTTTCCAGTTGCTCTTGCGTCAAGGTTTCTCCGAAATAGATTTTTTTTCTTTATGTTGACAGCGCGGATGTTGACAGCTCTACGAAGGTTCTTCCCTTCCTTGGATGAGTTTTTCCCGTTGGATATAATGTTTTCTTCTGTGTTTGAATATCACAACCGGTGTGCATGCGATGATGTAATGTAGACACAGGTCTTATCGTAGTGTGGTTCGTGATCTGAATTTGCTGCCGCAGCAGCACCGTTGGCGCTGTCGGCCCTTCCATTTTGTGCGATAATAATTTTCTCATATATTTCTTTTCTTTGCTCCTTTTCTGCGTTTCCACCAAATAATGGGTGACCGATAAATTATCGAGTCCGACTAGTCGTGAAAGATGGTAAGCGAACGATGCAGTGTGGTATTTGGTCCCAAAACCTGGCCAACAATATTTCATGTCTCTAACAGCTACGTGTGTGTGTTTTATGTAAATTGTGAAGAGAACAATAATAAGACAAAGGCTTAGAAGTAAACTCTTGCGTCGAGATTTCTCCGAAATAGATTTTTTTCTTTAAGTTGACAGTGCGGATGTTGACAGCTCCACGAAGGTTCTTCCGTTCACTGGATGAGTTTTTCCAGTTGCTCTTGCGTCAAGATTTCCCCGAAATAGATTTTTTTCTTTATGTTGACAGCGCGGATGTTGACAGCTCTACGTAGGTTCTTCCCTTCCTTGGATGAGTTTTTCCCGTTGGATATAATGTTTTCTTCTGTGTTTGAATATCACAACCGGTGTGCATGCGATGATGTAATGTAGACACAGGTCTTATCGTAGTGTGGTTCGTGATCTGAATTTGCTGCCGCAGCAGCACCGTTGGCGCTGTCGGCCCTTCCATTTTGTGCGATAATAATTTTCTCATATATTTCTTTTCTTTGCTCCTTTTCTGCGTTTCCACCAAATAATGGGTGACCGATAAATTATCGAGTCCGACGAGTCGTGAAAGATGGTAAGCGAACGATGCAGTGTGGTATTTGGTCCCAAAACCTGGCCAATAATATTTTATGTCTCTAACAGCTACGTGTGTGTGTTTTATGTAAATTGTGAAGAGAACAATAATAAGACAAAGGCTTAGTATGATAACAAATCATTTATTCTTCACTACTACTCTCTTCTTAAACATTAACATTTGTAATATCACTTTCTGTAAACATAAATCTGTTACATCCGTTGACAATAGTTTTTTTTTCTTATTCATGAAATATCGCATCCCTGTAATCAGGGGGTCTGGTCTGTTGGTGACCGCGGAGCCAGTCCTTTGCACCGATGACGCCGCTGCCCGTCACTGGCCAGGTCAATTTAGGACTGGCTTGTAAATGGATATACCGCCATTGGTTCGGTCGTCAGAGCCTCGTTAGTTGGCAGCAGGGTGTACCGCGCGCAGGAGAGGTTGACATTTGGGGAAACTAGATGTTAAGTGCTTCCCCCTTACACCCCATAGCTGATATAATACTTTAATAGTTTTAAATACATACTTATTATACATTTTAAATACTGCTTGTAAAGTCCTGATATTTGGCAATGGAATGAGTTTACTCAAGTATCGATAAGCTTTTGGTGATTTTTTGTAGATGGCTAAAGCTACCCTTTTGCTTAGTTTTGTCCAATGGTGGTCTTTAGGTTTTCCTTTTTTCATTATGGATTGTAGACTAAATCAGGCTCGCTAACACTGAAGAATTAATATTTTCGATGTCATCTACTTTTTTCTTGCTTCTTAACAACAGCCATGGCTCTTGTTAATTGTTATTGTTTGTTGTATAATATGTTATGTTGGCATGTATATCCTTTCATGAATGGATATACGAGTACGTGCGGTAATCCCTATTTTTGCCATACGATGATGTACGTTAAACCTGTGTTATCATTAAATTCTTTATGTATGGTCTTCATGGGGAAACGGAACACAGAAAGGACAATGGCTATCCATGGCGGTTATCAGTCATCGGAAGCTTGTGAACGAGATGAATGTGATATAAACTGATCGATGGAAACTAAAACGTAGAGTAGGGTGCAGGCGCATCTAACTCAGTAGGAGATCGAGGACTAGTAGGCACCTCTTCATCACCCACCGGTACGACACGATTATTTGGGCTCATAGCTGGAACCAGTGTAGCGTCAAGCGTATCATTAAAGGTTTGATCAACAACGTATGATACCCCCGATCCATCCGAACAAGGCGATTTATCTTCTACAGAATTAGAGAGAGAAATATTCACCTCCGGGGAGGGGCTTCTTCGAGTATCACGCGGGAAAAGATCGTGCATTCGTTTTAAAACTCCAGAGTCTAGACTGTCAGGACGTTGTCGTGGAAGGGTTAGACTGCGCTCTGTCACTGAGTCAGGGACGACGCTCACGGAAAACAAGAAATTCTCCGAGTCCACGCGTGGCGAGTTGTCCGGCATGTCATCGTCTTGCACTTGATATCCTTGGTGGATAACAGAAAGTTTCATCCTTTTGGACACAGGCAATATACCATAGGGCACGGAGTCAGCAACTCGTCTCGACGAATTTCGGGAAAATACCTCTAGCATGGAATCGGAGTAAGTCTGTACGTTCGGATCGGCAGCTCGAGTGAAGACGTAACGCACAAGAAAGGCGTAGGCGTCCTCCTTATTAATGTCACGTGACTTGTATGCAGAGGATAACTCGCTTGGCATCCGTTTAGAAACGAGGAGCGGAATAAGGTGCCCCACTGTGGTTTTAAGTCCAGCATTGGTTGTAGCGATAGCCCGGAGGTCGGGGAGGAGCACGTTATATAAGTCTCCGTCGACGTCTGAGACGTCCATCCGTCTAGCCGCGACCCAGGCATCGAAGACATTGTCCTCGCAACTCCATGCGCTTGCGCGCAACACACGGGCATGCAAGCCCAACACGGCGAGTAACGAGTGTACCTGCCGCGTAGACATGGCATGATAGACGTTGTCCTTAGCTATATCGAAACGGATCGCCATCTCAGCGCGATTGTTAGCTTGTGGAGACACAAGAAAGGAATGTACCCCAACAGTCTCAAGCGCGTTTTCTCTGAAATGAAATGAAATGAAATTTATTAGGCATTAACAAACATTTGAAGATCATAGAATTAGTACAGATTATCTATCCTTGATTGGAAATTCAGATTGAGAAGCATTGTTACCCAAGCTAGGATTAAACCTGTGTTATGGCGTAACAATATAAGTTACGGTGGTCTAGTCGGGAGAACGGCGGCTGCCGATCCGGAGACCCCAGGTTCAAACCCCACACGCACCACTGTCTTTTCGAAGTCATGTGCGTAATGCCGCTTACTTAAAACGGTGAAGGAAAACATCGTGAGGAAACCGACATGTACCTAGAATCTTTCGAAGTCATGTGTCATCCGCCAACCCGCACTGGGCCAGCGTGGTGGATTATGGCCTTAACTCTCTCCTTGTGAGAGAAGGCCCCGAGTCCCAGCAGTGGGAACGTTTAGTGGGCTGTTGATGTTGATGATGGCGTAACAATGCCCTCCTCCGGATACGATAAATGTAAATACAATTTTAGAAAGCTAAATTTTATCTTACTTTATATCTAATTAAACAAAAAAGAATACTTAAAAACTAACCAGTAAATAATTGATTAGGTAAAAACAAAATATAATTATCACAAATATAAGAGCTGGGTTAGCATGATGAATGTATATGTGTGTGAAATAGAGTAGGTACATGTGGGGGTGTGTGTGTGTGTGTGTGTGAGTGTGTACGCGTGTGTTTGTGTTTGTGTGCATGGTGATTATGGAATATACTCTGAGACTCGCAAGAGCAGAGCTAATGTCTGTCTCCACGCTCTTCACAATTCGCAAACACCAGTTTTACACGAGGAGCCAGGAGTCGAAAGAAACGTGAGAATGAATCATCAATATTCAAACGATAATCTGGAGTAAGATCCTCTCTAGTATGAAGCAAAGTCTTCACAAGACAATCCGAGCAGGTCCCTGACTCTAACCAGGCCTTAATAGCGACCATTCCTCCACGAACATTGTTCCGGTCTCCTCCAGTCATAATTCTGGAAAGCCATGCAATGGCGTAGAGCATGGTTTTCAGTTCAATTCCTTCGCATGTAGGACGTTGAAGACGTTGTATAATGCACATAATAAGCCATTGCCCAACTGTACGTGGTTCAACACACAACATGTTGAACAACGGGCACCAGATCAAAAAGTGAGTTAACAGGTTCCGATTGCCCAGGAAGATGTCAAGCTCTTCCAAATCTGGGGAGAAATCCGGAAGCCAACGCCCCCGTACGGCTCTTTCATCTTTTATTTTGTTCACAAGGACAGTTATAAGGAAAAACTGGTTCACAAGGCGGTCAACCTCCTCTATGTCGAGACGGGAGACCATCTCGTCAAAAAGGGCAAGTCCATCTCGGTTTCTGCTTATGCTTATTTTCATCTCAGGAAGATCACCAATGCTTAAGATGCGCATACTGCGCCTTACGGTCTTATTCCTAAGCCGACCCCCAATTTCAAAAACATTTCCGTCGCCGCCTATTGGGAGTAGAGCCTGTCCAAAGTGCGCGCTATCGGTAAGTTCAGCGAATCCATTCCATCTAGAACGCCTAAGTGGGCGTAAACACTTCTCAGCCTTCATGATTCGTTTCGATTGAATAGAAGTGATGCTCTTCGGAGGAGAAGGTGAATCTTGAGTAACCTTGTTTGTAGCCATATTGCCAAAGGCACGCCTTTTAAGGGAAGTGTCCGTCATCCTTAAGAGTCTCCGCGAAAGACAACCACAGTGACAGTGCTTCGTACTCGCACAGCCACAGACTAAAGAAAAAAATTTAACATTAAACGGATAAATACAATATAGCCATAGGCCATCGTTTACTGTTTCGCGAAACGTTGTAACTAGCACTTAACTCAGCACCCCACATCAACGCCCATCTTTGGTAAATTTATAAAATGTTATAATTTTCCATATCGATGGCTAACGGCCAAAAAGGGATAAGCGCCACTGGATGAATTTTAGAGGAGAGTGATTTAAAGTTAAAAAAAAATGAAAAAAAATCATAAAAGTTAAAGTATAGCTTCCGAAAGTCTAGAAATTTGTATACATAACGTAAAACACACTAGCTATTAAGTGACATTGTTATGTTTTTAATATTCAGCCTGTAAACACTATTTTCTGTCGCTTATCCTCAAATGACTTTTTTTTACAAACAGCCAAAATGTCGTAAATGAAACTGCAATATGAATCAGTTTCAGTTAAAATGATATAACTACGTCTTAAACTTTATTTAAGTTGACGCAAAATAGCACTAGAATGAGTTTTTGGGAAAAAAAATTGGGGAAATATGGTATAACCAGCTGTGGAATGAAAATTGACTGAACGGAAAATTGTATCAAGTTCCAATTTAAAAATATCACGCCTATTCGTTTGATTATTTTTATGATGTATTTTGATGTGTTAATATTTTGAACATTATGTACGTATCTTGACAGATTGAGAGAAGATTTTGAGTTAGGCCTAGAGTTCTAAGTAAGGAAAAATGTATACTTGTAAGAATCAAATCAGTTTTTAATTGCCATAAAAATTTTACACACTTAAAACACAGTACTTAAGTATTACTTATTAATAACTGCTCGTATTAACTAAATTAATAACAGTTTTAGTATAAAGTATCTGAGATCAAGTTGATTTAATGTATTATAATATTATGAAACAGAGATCTATGATTTATTAATGCGCGACAACTTACTTCCGCAAACTCAATAAATACGATTCTATCGGATCACTTAGCTGTACGTAGAGTAGTGAAATTTGCTCATTCAACGCCCGCACAACTCACTCGCCGCACGCGTGATTTCTCGCAAAATAACCTGTCAAACTTCTATTGACAGTATAGATTGGTCCGAGGTAAGCGAGAGAAACATAACCGCTCAAACATTTGTGGTGGCACTGATGAATATTTTAGCAAATTAGTATGATACTTGTTTCCCGATAAAACGAACACCAAATAACAAACGTGACGCGTCGTGAGTTACACCTGACACACTTGATCTAAAATCGTTGTTGTTTGATATTACAAAATTAGTTAACCAATTTCCTGAGGAAGAGAACTTGGTAGTTATATTTGACGATCTCAACAGGAAATACATTTCAACTTTGAATATTTCTAAAACAAATCATTATAGTAGTATAATACACGGTAGTACGAATCCATCTAAAGCTATATGGGGAATCGTGAACACGGAGAGGGGGAAAAACAATACCCTTAGGTTGAACTGCTCCGAGATCGTAAAAGATTGTAACGTCAGTAAGTTTAGTTCGCCAAAAGATGCCGTAAATGCTATGAATGTTCGGTTTTTAAATGCAGCTGCTGCCTGTGGGGCACCTAAAGCTGATGTTGCTACTGTACTTAAAATATTAGTATCAGCACGTCAAGCATCTGACTGTTCCCTCAGACTAACAAGTTTCTCGGCTGATGAGGTATTCCGTATAGTTTCTTCCAGAATACCCTCAAAAAAGTCAAAGGACATTTACGGTGTATCGATGGAGCTAATTGAATTATCAATTCTGCCTCTAGCTCCGGTTCTTGCCACACTGTTTAGTAAGTGTCTTAGAGAAGGCTCGTACCAGTCGTTGCTGAAAATATCGCAAATGCCTCCGATATTTAAAGGCAAACAGAAAAGGGACGATATTGATGGATATAGACCAGTATCGATTATACCAACAATAGCCAAAGTGTTTGAAAACGGCTTGAGTTCGTGATTAGTGGCCTACCTATCGGAAACCGAGGCGCTATGTGAACAACAATACGCATACCGCGAAGGGAGGTCTACGATTTCTCTAACGCGTGAAGTGATTCGTAGTGTGTTGGCTGCCCGTGAACGTAAAAAGCAAGTAGCTGTCTTGTGCTGTGACTTATCGAAGGCCTTCGATGTCGCAAACCACGAAACCTTAGCTTTAAAGCTGAAACACTATGGCATAGCTGGGAAATCATACGAGGTATTGAGTGACATGTTACGAGGCCGCTTTCAGGTAGTGGATGCTGGCGATGGCGATAATAAATCAGATCCGCTGCCTTAGTCTATGGGAGTACCGCAGGGTTTGTCGGTGTCAAATATAATGTACTCTATCCTACTAAACCATCTCCCCGATGCCGTAAAGGGCGCATATTCATGTATCCAGATGGTGTGGCTGCCGTATTAACAGCTCTTTCAATAGAGGAATTAGAAGAAAAATTAAATTTTGTAATTAACGGCTTAAATGAAGTTCATTACAGAAACTTTTGTTGTATGGATCGCACTTTCCACGATATCTTCTTTTGATAGTCCAAATTTCTGAGCTTTGTACGGTGTATTGAATATTTTTTTTACCAACATCGAAAGTAGCCGCCAAAAATTTAAGACAAACTTGTCGCTTTCCTTCACCTTCAGTTATTGTGTATTTTTAAGTTATTTATAAAAGATCGTTCTATTACGCTTCATATAGGCTTGCCCAGATTGCCTCAGTTTTTGTCTGTTTTGCTTTTTAAACGACTTTAAAAAAAAAGTAGGTTTTTATTCTTACGTTGTTTCTTAAATGCATTCTCTCCCACTATATCAGATTCTAATTGCCCTTGTAATGATGTTATGTTCTTAGTACCTTTGACAGTCGTTTTAGATTTTTTTCTATTAAAATTGTTACAAGCAATATTTGAGTCAGATTCTTCAAAATCTGAAGTAGGTGTGTGTATATGTATCCGAATCAATGCCACCTCCAAAAATAGTAGTATAATCTTCTTCATCCGATGAATAGTAGTCAAAATATTGCTTGTTTTGATTTACTTTACGTCTAGTTTTAGTGCGCAATGTGTCATTCTTATTATTTGGTTTTAGTTCAGATGCTGATGTTGGCGTTTGAACCCGAAACTTCAAGAGAACGATACCGGCAACCGACATTTTCAATGGTTTTTGAATACGTAAACGACATTTTCACTTAAAATGAATTGTTATAAAGATATCTTTTAATTTTGCTTTTTTATCTAAGCGCCAGAACTGTTTTAAGTATCGGCAGCAAAAAATGACTAAGCGACAATACATTGATAATTATTCAAAGGGGCAAAATGTAGTAACCGCCATTTTGCTATCAAGTTATCAACAACGAAATAAATACTAAACACCAAATTAAACTCTAATGAATATGACCTAATTGTAATAACCGACAAATATGGTTCATAAAATAATAGGCATAAGAGACTAAATGGAATTCTGTAAATAATTATTTATGACCAAATTACCTAAACGCATTTTTCTAAATATTTGTTAACAGCTAAAAAAGGTTAACGATTAAATAACAAAGGTTTATAGAAAGGAAGAAAAGGCTAAGTGGAATATTTAAAAATATTCGTCGATCAACCACCAAAATTAAAAATCCCTCAAAAATTTGGTCGCTTATAACAAAAAAAAATGGTTCCGTCGCCAGATTTTACTACTGCCTAAGCGACAAAAAGTTTCACTTAGAAGCATGTAACCCAGACCAAACGACGCAGAAAAAAAAGCCGATTCTAACCATATATATAAGTCCATATCTCAAAAAATGGCGCTTATCCCTTTTTGGCCGTTAGCCATCGATATGTTCATATCCATTAAAGATTCATCGTTTGTATTATTGTCATGGGGCAAGGGAAAATAACAATAACCACCTATTGACTGACCCATTGGCTTAGTTGGTAGTAAGTCTGCCTGCGAAGCCGTAGGTCGTGGGTTCGATTCCCACTCAGTGACAATATTTGCGTAATATGTGTCTGGATGTTTATATGCATAATACGTGTGTATTTATATCTATGAACGGGTAACTTTCGTGTGATACAGATAGTGCAATCCACGAAGACGCGCCCCACTATTCCTCCTAACCGTTTATGGTATATGTGTGCAAGCTTCCGTCAATGTTTGAGTGTTAGCGGTACACACTAATTACCTATGAATGCACACGCACTCTACAATGACTGGTGAATGGTTCGCGACTGATGCTCGGAGCAAACGCGATCCCCTAAACCAAAAATTGGTGGGGCGCGTCTTCGTGGATTGCTGTACTATCTGTATCATCAATCCCATCCGACTCAAGTTTCGGCCGTGGCAGGCGACCTTTTTCAAGGAGAGATCGCGCGCGCGTGATTTCTGACCCGTCACCGGTTACTCAATTAAATATGGTTAACAACCACGTTCACTCTCATAATTAAAAAAAATAATTTAAACAAATGTATTAAGGTAGGTATACTGTGTAAGGGTAGGTAAATTAGAGAATGATCAGAAGTTTAATTTACATAGAACTGGATTTTATTGATGCCTATATCACACCTCCGCTGCGAAACAAAAACTGCGAAACCGCTGCGTGAGTTTCGCTGTGCAACAGTACTCCACTTACGCGAAACAGAGCGAAACCTAAAACTAGAACAGTTGAGAAATAAGACTCGAAAGAAAATGTCGTCGCTTTCGGAGTCAGAGGAGGAACTAAGATTAGTTCCTGTGGTCAACTACTTTAAAAAGGCGTCGTACCTGGGTGCATGATATCAATAAAAAAAGAAAGAAGTTGGGAGAGAATATATTATGTAAAGAGTTACAGTCACATGAAGACCGTTTTTATTCTTACTTCAGAATGACACCAGACAGTTTTGAAGAGTTACATAACCTTATAAAGCCTTGTATTACTAAACAAGATACAAGGTTTAGAGATGCTATTTCTAGCAAAGAAAGACTGGGATTAACTTTGAGGTAAGTACCTATATTAAAATTAATTTTACAAAATTAAAATTTAAAACAATTATAATGATGAAAATTGAGAAAAATATGTAGATGTACTCAAATGAGTAGGTTCGACGGTATTACTGTCATTATTTGTCAAGGAATGGTTTCCCGGAGTAACATGAG
The DNA here is from genome assembly GCA_963693475.1 of Ectropis crepuscularia. Lineage (NCBI taxonomy): Eukaryota > Metazoa > Arthropoda > Insecta > Lepidoptera > Geometridae > Ectropis > Ectropis crepuscularia. The sequence goes on along the minus strand of OY856368.1, from coordinate 10,770,059 downwards.
CATGTATGTTTGTTGTATTACTGTCGTAAGAATCTTGATGTGCTGTCTCACTGTCATTTTGAGGAATAGGAGCATGCATGCTTGAGTATGTTGTTGTATTTGAGTAGTTTAGTCAAGATGTGTTTCTTTCAGCAGTCTCAAGATCATTAAGCTCAGCTTCCATCAATATTTTTGCGAAATCGAATTTAACGTTTACTTGCCATTTAACGTTTATTTCCCCATAAAACTACTCCATAACGGAGCCATTAGTATGTATAAGCATAGTATGCAGTCAGAGCTGTCTGTGAGTTTGTGTTAACTTTTAAAATTGCTAGAGCATAAATAAATTGTGATAATTTCGATTTTACTTTTTCAATATGGTGTTTCCATGTAAGGTGAGTGTCTAGGTTAAGACCTAGTACTGTGCATTCGTTAACTTCTTTAATGTTCAGATTTTCCGCAAGGCTTTTTAGACATAATGTTTTTTTCTGAGGTGGTATAAATTGAATTAGGTTTGTTTTATCTTCGTTAACTTCTAAATTACAGATAGATAGGTTTGTTTTAAAATCTTTAAAAGTAATTTCTATGTATTGGAGTGAAGCAGAGTCTTGTGTGCATTTAAACAGTAACGAAATGTCATCGGCAAATAAAACACAGGGTGATTTTGTAATTTTAGGGATATTGTTTATATAAATCAGGAAAAGGATGCACCCTAGCACACTTCTTTGGGGTATCGACCAATTTGTTGTTCGTATGTCTGATTGTATAGGTTCTATTAATCCTGTGTCATGATGGTAATGCTGTATTTGGACTAACTGTTTTCTATTAGACAAGTATGAGATAAGCCAGTTAAGTAGTTTACCTCTAATTCCGATCGCTGAGAGTTTCTGTACTAGAATATTGTGTGAGACCCTGTCATAGGCATTTGACATATCTAGCAATAATCCGACAGAATGATGTTTATCGCGCATATTATTTAAGATTTCCTGTACATAGTTAAACAGTGCTAATGTAGCTGAAGATTTTTTTCGAAAACCGAACTGGTTTTTGTCTAATAGTTTATATTTTTCTAGGAAACTATAGAGGCGATCTGACATTGCGCGTTAAAATATTTTTGATATAGGATAGGGAGTAATGATATAGGTCTATAGTTATTTACGCTGGAGGATTTTCCGTTCATTTTTAAGATTGGTTTAATTTTTGCTATTTTGAAGAGATCTGGAAAACATTCATTTGATTTATTTATCAGTATTGTTAAAATCGTAGTGAGTTCTCGTGCACAGGATTTAATTAAATATGGAGATATATCATCTATTCCATGGCTAGTTTTATTTAGCAGCCTTTTTATTATGGCCATGACTTCTTTTTCAGATACTAGTGACATATACATAGAGTTTGTTTGATTTGTATCATAAAAATAGGTCTTTCCGTTAGAGTTTTTCAAATTGTTCAATGTTTCGTTGTTGCCCAATGATGCAAAATAATTATTGAAAAGATTTGCTGCTTCTCGAGGCTGTTCCACAATTTCTTTGTTTGCAACTAGTTTGACATTTTTTAATTGTTTGGTATTAGTTTTATTAGTATGCTTTTTTATTATTGTCCACATTGTTTTTATTTTATTTGTTGATTGTTCCATTTTTTAGGCGTTATTGAGTTTTTTGGATACTTTTACCGCATTTTTTAGACATTTTCCGTATTTTTTACAATACGATTTTATTATTTTATCGTTAGATTCATTTGCTAGTGTTCTCAGTATCCTTTTATTACGACATGAAATTTTTAGGCCTTTAGTCATCCAGGAGTTGTTGTTATCTTGTTTTGAAATAATCTTTTTATATGGAATAAATTTATTAAGAGTTTAAGATCGAACAAAGTATAGCAAATATTTACATTCTCGTTTAAGTCGATTGCGAAGTCGGTTGCGATGTTTTGACAGTAAGGCAATTATTTGTCTTCAGTATTGTGCTGAAGCAGCATTCATCGTTGGCGTTTGATCCTTCCACTCAGGCAGGTCGGAGAAGGCATTCGGTCTGCTCCGTACCTAACAGAATAAGCACAACTTTTATTCAACGGTTTTTTAGATTTTTGGGTCCTTTCCTCTACAATAAAATCAATAAAATTTTGGAAATATATGCTGTATAGTATTTATGCCAGAAATACCGACTTGGGGCCCATAGCAAGTCTAGAACATTATTATTTTGCTTTTATACCGATTTTAATATTTACCCCCTAATTGCAAACAAAGTACCGAAAAGAAATCACTTACGTAGGGTTCCCGGCGTCGTCCAAAGTCCTGTTTGGTTATTAGGAATGTAGGTAGGGATCAAATGGGAATGTGGGAAGAACCAAACCAGGCGATATCGAGGCGACCTCCCGAATTCCCGTTCCAGCAGTAGTCCACCGGCACTACGATTCCGCGTTCAACGATCCTGCGTTCTAGAAGCGGCCAATCCAGCAGCCACTTCACAATTAATAGTCCAGCACTAATCCAGTAGTCACAATTAATGTTAATAACGTGTTCCCGCACAATATTAAAGCTTTTATCCCGAAAAACTCGTCGTTCCCGCGAACAAAGACAACGTCACTTGACAGCCGGCTGTCAAACGTAGATCCGCTATGATTTTTATGGCCGATATAATGTTGCCCGATTATACGGAACATATGCATTGTCTAAACATGAGGTTAAAATTAAACTGTCATCGTGGCTTAAATCATTAAATTTCCATGAAACGGAAGGCCTATTAAAAGTTGTCAGTTAGTTTATACTAAGCTAATCAAGTAGAAGTTTTCTACAACTTCATATATAATATGTTAATATTATTTTAATCATAAAATTATTCTTTGGAGATCATACTATCCAATCAGTCTTCTAAATCGGAAGTGCAATTTTTGCATTCATAGAACAATATCTTCCTGTTTACACATTTAGTGTGTGCCCACAACTTGCACCCAGTGCATTGAACCCATTCTTCTCCTAAAATACTTGAACTGTAGCATTCAGTGCACTTCGAACAATTTTTTTTTTCCTTATTAGCCTCACAAAGAGCTTTTTTTCCTTTACCCTTTCTATTCCTTCGAGCTCCTGTAGATCTTTCGCCTGTTATCTTTGGCTTCTTTGTTTTCTTGGTCAGCGTCTTACTAGATTGTTGTTTTGTCTTAAGTTGTATAAGATTTTCTTTTTCTGGTGTGTCTGTGTAAATAGTGCTTTTTCTCTTTCGGATATTTCTTTTATTTTATAAATGTGGTCCAGCTTTCGGAAAAGGCCTAATATCTTCTGGTAAAGTAAACGCACGTCATTTACTTGGCATATTCACATTTCTTTCATAAGTTACTGGATTTTTTTCGGGGGGTTATGTAAGGTAAATCCGGGGGTGAAAGTTACAAAGTAAAAATAAAAAATAATTACATTTTCAAACACTTATTTATAGAAAACAAATAGTATATGGTAAAAAGGGTCAGGGGTTGATCGCTGAGTTACTGTTACTGGCTAATAGTTGAGGGAAGAATTTACAGTCCCAAAATTTCCTCAACCTCTTTGAGTCAAAAAATGGTAAGACCGCTTACAGGGTCCTTGAGTATGGTGAGGCAAATCCAAAAAAAATAACCGGGAGTAGTAAAGGGTTAAGCCCAGACAAAAAAAACTCACCCGGTTGGGTTTAAGAATTAATTTGAGAATTTTACCACATCCAAAATTCTTGGATCCTGTATGTTTACAAATATTAAAGATACCATTATCAGTACCACGGGTCAATAAGCCTTCACAGGTTAATAGGCACTGCAGATCTCTGAATTTACAATAAATAAATAATACCGATAATACCGCAGGTACTATTTGAAACTGTAGGGCTTCCAATATATATTTTTTTTATTTTTATTGATTAAACATTTTGAATTGACTTACATCTATCATGGCTAAATAATTTGGATAATAATGATCTTGGGTTATAATAGAACTATAGTGTTCTTGAGATCAATATTTCCTATCACCTAGCAAATTGTGATTTGCTAGGCTCGTCTTCAGCTTGTAGGGTTCATCTTGTCAGAAGCTGACACCATACTCCTTGTCTAACAAGGCCTTGCATGAGTCAGCTGCGGACACCCAGATGGTGGTGTATTCCCCTGCCTTCTTCTTGGTGATAATCTCCAGCTTGGTTGCCCAGATGCATCTTTCAGTCTCAGTGAACAGAGGGGAGTTCAAAGCATTTAGAAGATATACTTTGGATTGCGACGCTCTGGTGGCTTTGTCAGTTCTGGCCCAGAGATCATTTTTCTGATTTATAACCTCAGACAACATCATATTAGGCAGGAAGAATGCATTTAGAATATGCTGAGTCTCAGGATTTTCCTTTGGCAAGAAGCATGCCAATCCTGATGATCGGGCAATTGCTGGGAAAGGTGTGACCTTGGTTGCGACCTGTAGCTGATCAAGGGTGATTGCTCCTGAATTTGATGTCGCTTGGGTATAAATCAGCAGTAATTTTAGTAAATTGTCTGGAAGCCTTTTCTGAATTTTCTCTGCCAGACAACACAGAAAGTTTTCGCATCGTTCTCTAACATCCTATAAGTCGTTGGGATCAAGTTCTTAAGAAATAATTTGGAAATCATAGCCGAAATATATTGATGCAGTATGCATGAGATGTTCTTTCAAATTAAATCCTATTATTTCAGAGTCCTGAAATCTCTTCAACTGTGTAGGTATAACTATGCGTTTTAGATATTTTTTTATGTAAAAAAAATCATCGAATGATTTAGTGGGTTCAACATAGTCACTCTTCAAGCCAGCGGGTTCCACTAAGCCTCCTGCGGGTCCTTGAATGATTTTTTTGTATCCTTGCCATTATTCTTAGTTTCGTACAATGCTTGATAATACTTTATACGCTTAGAACTTTATGAAAACCAATCACACAAGAAATTCTAATTGTCGTGGCAACACTTCGGTCGCTTATTCCGCACAGAGATGTAAAGAGTGGCTAACACATTGGACAATAATTAGATCAGGTAGATCTGTCTGAACAATAGCAGTGACTGAGTTATGTTTCATTTGCTCTGTCGACGCCGATTCCTATCATATTTTCAACTTTTAAGCCATCTATTTTGAGTTGAATTATAATTGATATGTGTACGCTTTTTGCGTTACATTCTATACTATTTATTATCCGGTAAAAAGTAGTTACAACTTGCTTTGATTTGTGTGAAAAAAATCGCACCATAACATATAACACTTGTTGAGTTGAAAGGTCTGTACTCATCGATAATAATTGAATACGGAAATTCTCCTATCTCTTCAATTTACACTTCAAGCTTTGACGACCAAGTGACCAAGCGACAAGACAAGAGCGATCAGACCCGTGCTTTCGCTGTTAAGCGTTTGTTCTAACTCAATACGTAGTACATCTAAAAGTCTTTGGATAGAACGCACAATACTTACGAACTAAAATACAATACTTACTTGTAAACGAAGCAAAATGCTTACTTTTTGGTACCAAAACACAATACATCGGCCTGACAACTACACCAGCACGCGGAGACCTGCGTGATGGTGGTATATGTGTTCAGACTTCGGAGACGTTGCGTGCTTTGTTCTTCCCTTGAAACCTTCACTCTCCGCGTAACCGTTGCCGAGATATTCGTTCTGTTTCGAACGTCCTTTTTTTCGTACTAAGTCTACCGTACTATTTAGTTTCTGTTGCAGCGCTTGTTCTCTGGAAAATGTCGAATTTCTTAGTAGATTGTCGTATTCTAAATCGGATACTATTCCATAAATTTCATTTTTTGCCTTTAATTGCAGATCAGTCGGCTAAATACGCTGACTCAATCATATTACTTTTTGTTTTTCTTTCTTGAAGATAGTGATGTTTTATTGTAATAGAACCATCATCATTGATAAAACTGTACATTGTAATAGGCCAATTGAACTGTTCTAATAAAACTACAAAAGAGCCTACCTGTAACACCCATAATCTACAAACCACATACACTGAAAAAAATTCTAGATACACAGACTTATCAATAGAAATAGAAACACAAACAGTAGTGGTAGGACTCTTTGCAGAGTCCGTCTGAAGAAGTAATAATAGAGAGAATAACAAGTAGAATAACTGGCAAAGGTGTAGACCTTTGCTTTATACTATACGCCTTTTATGTAATATATTTGCGGTAAAAACTAAACAAATGAGGCAAACGCTTAAATTTTTTTCATTTCGTCACTATGCTGTGGTCGTGGATAGTGTTTCAGTACTCCACTTTTTTCCGGATCGGGTAATACTCCCTTTCCGGATACGATTTTTTCATACTTTTATAGGTTTATACTTGACTGCCATCTCGCCTGATGTAAAGCGACGATGCGGTCTACAATGGAGCGTGTTTACCTAGAAGAAACCGATTCTGATATTAGTGAGGTGCACTTTAATGGAGTGCAGCCGCTGTGATACTTTGTGCCCTTTTGTAACTGTTTTCATAATTTTTGGCGTGAGAAGATCGGTGGGAAAACGGAAGTAGAACGAGGCAGCATAACACTTACCAATGGTCACAACACACATACATCTATGGAAAACTAGTCTGGAGACTGCGGGGACGCCTGAGCCCCCCCGGGGATGTCTATCTGGCCTTGACTTCCGGTCGCCAACCGGCAGGATAGCGCATCCCGGGATTTTTCGCCAGATGGCGGTGCCCTTTCATGAGCTCACTACGTGGCCCCCAACTATCTGCAGTCGGTCGCGGCAACCGTGTCTCGGATCCCGCTACCCTCCAAGACTAGCCTTCCCATGTAATGTATCAGTATGTGACAATCTGGTCTCCTAGTTAGTTATGCTGCAACTGTTCTGACCCGTTTTCTGACCGGAGACCGCGACAAGTGTCACGGCCGCTTCAGTATGGAGAGTCAGTCGTTGGAGGCAGTTGTGTTTTGTGGATCACGATGGAAAACCAAGTTGTAGAACTTTTATTGGAGGAGGAAAAAGACGATGATTTGTTCTTATATTATTATAACAAATACAAAACTAAAAGAAGATTACCTATTACGGAATTATATTTGACTAAGAGGATCAAGAAGGATCGTTTTCGCTATTAGTCAAGGTGTTTCTTGACTTGTAATGTTTGATGACAATATATTCCGGAAGTATTTTCGGCTGAATATGGCAGTTTTAATTTATTGAAAAAACCAATGCATGAAAAAGAAAGAAAATCATAAAAAGAAAATTAGCACTAACTCTAATGTAAATTTGTCAAATCATAGAAATTGTTTTCGTTGCATACATCGTTAAAATGCTTTGAAATGGTTCATTAAAAACATTTGGTGATTGGTGAGAAGACAAATCAATCAATTCACGCGTTTGTTTGGCGTTCTGATGAAACTGCACTTCATGGCGCATATGAATTGTAGGATGAACTTGAATATGGGTGTGTTTACTTGGACCGTCAATATCTCCGATCTCATACTTTGAGATAATACTAAATATTTCAGTTTTTGCCATTGCTAAAGAACGTGCGCTCAATTTTCTTAACATCATTTCGATTTGTTTTGTAAACGTTGATATATCATCAACAAATCCTTGGGATGTTATGGACTCCAGTGTACTGTTTCGGTTTTCATACCTGTATTTCAAAATTATTGTAAATTCATTGTCTTGTCTTCTTCTCTTCCTAGTAATTTTTTTTGAACTTTTTTGTGATATAGTTTTTTCTTGTGTTAATGCGTTCCTGGTAAAGGTTCATCTAACTCCCTGGAAAGAGTAGAATGGATCAACTCATCTGCAATCACGGGAGGAGTATATACATATCCCACATCAGTGGAGATATTACTAGCTTCTTCTATACTGGTGGAGCTTCTTTCTTATTGATTCAGTAATAAATAAAAGTTAAGTTCTAAGCTTGCAATGTTATAAAATTTAAGTACTTTCTTACTGATTCCGGAATAATGTAGATAACTCAGTTTTTTGTTGATTTGTGTGTACTGTATTGTAAAGAGTAATGTGCCGGGCGTGTGGAATTCAGTTGTTTGGTAAAAGAAACGTCTGAGTTTTTGGTTAGAAAGTATTATTGGTCGAATCACACAACTTAGTTTTCACAATCACAAAATATACAAAAGATAAATGTTCGGAAACTCAATAGATATCGTTACAAATTTAGTTTGTTTGGCGGACGTCTTATACGCACCGAGTCGCGACCAAGAGGAGACGGAAGCGAACCCACTAGGGATGGGGTAGCTTTCCTCGATACCGGGGGTTGCCACGTTACAGTTTGCTTTTTCCAATATAGCTTTAGGGTCATCATAGACTTCTAGGGGTGACCTAAGTTCTCGTGCGAACATCAGAAACGCTGGAGTCTTCCCCGTAGTCTCACACTTCGCTGTGTTCATACTAAAACGGACCTGAGCCAGTTGGCTGGGCCATGATTGATGCTGTGATCCAACCAGTATTGCCAATTTTGATTTCATGTCCCTATTCTTCCTTTCTGCAGGATTAGCTTCTGGGTGGTAGAATGGCGTCAGATCTTGTGTGATGTTGAGAATATGCATACATTTTTGCATTACAGCAGATACAAATTGGACACCGTTATCTGATATAACCCGTCTCGGTAGACCATATCTAAGAAAATATTGGAAAAAGCAATATTTTCATAGCCATTTTGTGCCGGGCGTGTGGAATTCAGTTGTTTGGTAAAAGAAACGTCTGAGTTTTTGGTTAGAAAGTATTATTGGTCGAATCACACAACTTAGTTTTCACAATCACAAAATATACAAAAGATAAATGTTCGGAAACTCAATAGATATCGTTACAAATTTAGTTTGTTTGGCGGACGTCTTATACGCACCGAGTCGCGACCAAGAAGAGACCGAATCACATTAGGTGTACCACACCCGTAACACTTAATATTATCACTTTGTTTCACTGGTCCTCTCCGGGCGGCGGAGCTACCGGTGTCGCTCGCGGGTGCTTTACTAGGCCCGGCGGGCGCTTTAGCGGCCACAGCGGGTGCGCTGGCGGCAGCGTGTCGTACACCCACGTGCGTCCCGCTGGGACCCGCGAGTCCGCCACGCGTTGTCATCGCTGGCGACCTCTTCTTTCCGTCGTCTTCCGCATCCTTCAAGGCTTCCTCTATCGCCCTGGCGCGTTGCAGGAAGTCGTCGAACGTCGCTACGGAATTTCTGTCGATTCGCTTTCTGATTCGGCGATCGACTAGTCCATAAACCATGTCCAGCTGTACCTTTTCGCTCAAATCACCCGTCGGCAGCCTCGACAGAAGCGCGCGAGTCTTTGAAACGAATAAGTCCGTCGATTCGTCTCCTTGCCGAAGTTTGAATAGTTCGGTGTAAATGCGAAATGGTGAGAGGCGTTCTCCGAAGGCGCATTTCAACTTTGTCATGGCCTCCTTCCACGAGGTCGTGCTGCTCTTCACCCCTTGCCACCATACTGCGGCCTCATCGGTTAACAGCATTGGCAAACCTTTAAGCGCATTGACGTCATTTATGCTGAGGCAGTTTTTATACACTTCAACAGCATCAATAAAACCGTCGACCGATTCTGGCTTTCCTGAGAATCGTGCAGAACATTTAGCAAAGTTAGCGGCGGCGGCCGTTGCGTTCTCAAACGCCGGAGCCGGTGTCGATGTCCGCGCTTCGCCCAGAATGCGCGCGAACATCTCTGCTTGGCTTTGCTGAAGGGTTGTTAACAACGCCGTGAACTGGTCCATTGTCACCACGGAAGGCGCTTCCTCCTCTGGGACGTCGCCTTGATCTTGAGTTCTTGTGCGTACCATTGTTATATCTATAAACCAATAACCGTAACACCGAAGAAAAAAAAAAAACACGTGCGTTTACTAGTCCAATGCCCGCTCGTTGGGAGCCATTTTAAATCTGTCCTTCATTTCAGCTAGGACAATGTATACTCTGGTGTGTAGTAAGTTGGAGAATCTATATCTACCTTCCAACGTATCATTACTTTCAAATACAATGTTTGCAAGCCTTGATCTAGCTCCTGCAGTTGGTACATCTACTGGCTCATATCCCAATAAGTTGCGGTTAGGTATTAAGTTTCCAGCAATCATATCCTGTGGGATAGGTTCATAATCCGCTTCTTCATGCTGTGAAGCCAGTACTCTGTTAGAAGAAACGAGTGGTGAGATGTAACATTCGTACACGTTGTGTGTTTGAGCATTCAGTTGTCCGAATGAACCACTGAGCATCACCTCGACATTGTTTTCGATAACTGGTCCCTGTGGGATAGCAATGTCTGGCAGATTTAATCTCACTTCTTTACCGTCTTGGGTATAACGGGAGCAAACAAGTCGATCATGCTAAAATTATTATTGCAGGTGGCAGCCCATCCACCTGGTCCTTGCCCTGCTGCAGTTAAGCAACAGAAGCCCCTTGCAGTATTTACGCCATGAGTGATTCTTCTACGATGTAGGCATTCAATATTGGCTTGATTAGCTACGGAAGATCCTTGAGCTCCGAAACTATGTGCATTAATTGTCCTTTCATATAATGCAATTTGACCATCATTGATTGGTCCAAGGGATTCTACGAATAGCAAGTTTCCTGAAGTTATCTTTCTCTTTATTCGTTCAACTACATTCAATCCTTTTTCATTGGCGTCACGTTTTATTTCTACCATTTTCTCTTATTTCAGTCAATGAATTCAAAAATCTGGTCAAGTATGGTGTTATTTGCGGTACGAAGTTTGCTTTTTCCAATATAGCTTTAGGGTCATCATAGACTTCTAGGGGTGACCTAAGTTCTCGTGCGAACATCAGAAACGCTGGAGTCTTCCCCGTAGTCTCACACTTCGCTGTGTTCATACTAAAACGGACCTGAGCCAGTTGGCTGGGCCATGATTGATGCTGTGATCCAACCAGTATTGCCAATTTTGATTTCATGTCCCTATTCTTCCTTTCTGCAGGATTAGCTTCTGGGTGGTAGAATGGCGTCAGATCTTGTGTGATGTTGAGAATATGCATACATTTTTGCATTACAGCAGATACAAATTGGACACCGTTATCTGATATAACCCGTCTCGGTAGACCATATCTAAGAAAATATTGGTCGATCAATATCTTCGCACAACCCATTGAAGTTGCTTCTTTCAGAGCATAAAGCTCCACCCATCTAGTTGCTGTATCCTCAACTAATAAAATCCATTTTCACCATTTTCTCCTTCGGGTAAGGGTCCAAATAAGTCAATAGCTAAAACTTCGTTTCTCTGTTTTAATATTGGAGTCTGATAAAACCCTGATGGTTTCTCGTTAGAGGGTTTATATCGTTGACAAGTAACACACGATTTGACATAATCCGTGATAATTCTTCTCATCCCTGGGAAGAAATAAATTTGAGATACTTTTTGGTAGGTTTTATCTATTCCAGGGTGTCCTGCGATAGGCGCATCATGACACTCACGAAGGATCTCTTCACGCATTTTCACTGGTACTACCAATTGTGGTGTTTCATTATCCGTATCAGGATTATATCGATAGAGAACTCCTCTTTCCATGATATATCCACGCTCCGTCCAGCGACGAACTGCTATCTCGTCGATATCTTCTAATTCTTTGATAATTTTATGAATATCCGGATCATTTTCTTGGTCTTCTCTAACCTGAGCCAAATGTCTTGTAGGCAAGTCAATGGTAACAGAGCATACTCCACACAATTTGTGAGTTTCATCATTGCAAATTGGGCGACTCAAAGTGTCAGCTACTACGTTTAATTTACCAGGAGTATACTCAAACTGAATGTCATAGCTCTGTAACTTTAACGCCCAACGCACTAGACGACCTGAAGGTGACTTCAAAGAAAATAGCCACTTTAGTGGTTGGTGGTCACTTGTTATCATTACCGGGTGACCGTCAATGTAGCCTCTGAAACGATCCACAGCCCATACGACTGCTAGTGCTTCCCTCTCCGTCGTCGAGTAGTTTCGTTCCGCTTCTGTCAGTAAGCGACTAGCAAATTCTACAGGTCTCTCTTCATTTTTAGATTCGCCTTGAAGTAGTACTGCACCCAGGGCATAATTACTGGCGTCAGTTCGCAAGATGAACGGTTTAGAATAGTCTGCCTGTATCAGAATAGGTGCCGATGTCAGCAGGTTTTTCAGAGTTCCAAAAGCGTTTTCCTGATCTGGTCCCCATATCCAGGGTTGATCTTTTCTCGTTAATTTCGTCAGTGGCTGGGCCACTTCAGAAAATCTGGGTATAAATTTTCGAAACCAAGCGCAGGTTTGTACGAAAGACTTTAAGTGTTTCTGGGTCGTAGGTGTGTTCATATTTAATATTGCGCTAATCTTTTCTTCATCAGCTGATACTCCGTTTTCTGATATCACGTGACCCAAATATTTAACTGATTTTCTCACAAAGACACACTTCTCACGATTTGCGCGCAGCTTATACTTCCTCAATTGCTCGAAAACTGCACGTAAGTCTTCCAGATGCTTCGAAAATCTCTCTCCATCGCTAATTATAAGTAAATCGTCGATATACCCCAGTATATTCACGTCCTTTAAATTAGATGTAGAACGCAGTCTGTCTGTTAATCGTTGAAAGGTCGCTGGCGCGTTCTTCAGTCCAAACGGCATTCTCTTAAAACGAAATGTTCCGAAAGGAGTTACAAAAGCCGTCTTGTCACGGTCTTCTTCCCTAAGTGACACTTGCCAGTACCCAGAACGGAGGTCAATGGTCGACATGTGACAGCGTCCCCGTTTTGTTGCTTGTAGTAAATCGTCGATCCGCGGCATAGGGTAGGTGTCTGTCTTCGTGATCCCGTTCAATTTGCGGTAGTCGACGCAAAAACGATAAGTACCATCGCGCTTAGGTACTAAAAGGGCTGGGGCGCTCCAAGCCGATTCACAATTTTGTGCCGGGCGTGTGGAATTCAGTTGTTTGGTAAAAGAAACGTCTGAGTTTTTGGTTAGAAAGTATTATTGGTCGAATCACACAACTTAGTTTTCACAATCACAAAATATACAAAAGATAAATGTTCGGAAACTCAATAGATATCGTTACAAATTTAGTTTGTTTGGCGGACGTCTTATACGCACCGAGTCGCGACCAAGAGGAGACGGAAGCGAACCCACTAGGGATGGGGTAGCTTTCCTCGATACCGGGGGTTGCCACGTTACAGTCTCCCCCTCTAGATCACATACACGTCCCCGTTCGTGATCTAGCTCAACGTTATTAGAATCAGAAACCCTATTTGCTTTGCGAGGACGGCCTCGTTTCTTTTTGGGGTTCAATGGCTGAACTTGTTCTACTCCCCGTTCATAAAAGGCGGTAAGTTCACTCACATGGAATTTCCCTAATACCTCACCATCATCCTCAGAGGCTATATAATATGTTGTAGGACTCAGCTTGGCTTTAACCACATATGGTCCATCGCGTTTAGGGAAGAATTTAGCAGTCTTAGATTTCGAAGAGTCACTCAAAAGATGTGTGGTTAGCAACACTTTATCTCCTATTTTGAATTCCTGTCCTGGTTTTCTCCTTAGATCTGCATACTTCTTCGACTTGTCTTGTTGTTCTTCTACTTTTTCTCTTATTTCAGTCAATGAATTCAAAAATCTGGTCAAGTATGGTGTTATTTGCGGTACGAAGTTTTGCGGCCTCATCGGTTAACAGCATTGGCAAACCTTTAAGCGCATTGACGTCATTTATGCTGAGGCAGTTTTTATACACTTCAACAGCATCAATAAAACCGTCGACCGATTCTGGCTTTCCTGAGAATCGTGCAGAACATTTAGCAAAGTTAGCGGCGGCGGCCGTTGCGTTCTCAAACGCCGGAGCCGGTGTCGATGTCCGCGCTTCGCCCAGAATGCGCGCGAACATCTCTGCTTGGCTTTGCTGAAGGGTTGTTAACAACGCCGTGAACTGGTCCATTGTCACCACGGAAGGCGCTTCCTCCTCTGGGACGTCGCCTTGATCTTGAGTTCTTGTGCGTACCATTGTTATATCTATAAACCAATAACCGTAACACCGAAGAAAAAAAAAAAAAACACGTGCGTTTACTAGTCCAATGCCCGCTCGTTGGGAGCCATTTTGTGCCGGGCGTGTGGAATTCAGTTGTTTGGTAAAAGAAACGTCTGAGTTTTTGGTTAGAAAGTATTATTGGTCGAATCACACAACTTAGTTTTCACAATCACAAAATATACAAAAGATAAATGTTCGGAAACTCAATAGATATCGTTACAAATTTAGTTTGTTTGGCGGACGTCTTATACGCACCGAGTCGCGACCAAGAGGAGACGGAAGCGAACCCACTAGGGATGGGGTAGCTTTCCTCGATACCGGGGGTTGCCACGTTACAGTAATTATTTACTTGTTCACCAAGCGACATGTACTACTTTAAGTATTTCTTTTAATTTCACATTAAATAGTAAATTAAACCTGAGCTACGTCGTTTCAATAAACACAAGTTAATTCCAGTAGACGTTGGCTCTTACGGCTAATAATGTGTCAATAAAATTGGTTGAGAGGTCGGAACTTTTAGTATGAACTTTTAGTTTATTATTCTGGGTACTAACATATTACATGATAATTATTAAAAAAAAACATTTTTTTTTTAATTAAATCAAATTATCAAGAACAAGTGTCCACGAATAGCCCAGTTTGAACAATGTTCTTTGCGTGACAAACACTATTTCCGTATTACCTACCAACGTAAAAAAATGTTTTAATTTATTCTTGGCTATGGATACTAAGTAATGTGTCAATAAAATTGGTTGAGAGGTCGGAACTTTTAGTATGAACTTTTAGTTTATTATTCTGGGTACTAACATATTACATGATAATCATTTAAAAAAAAACAATTAATTTTTTGACTAAATCAAATTATCAAGAACAAGTTGTCCACGAATAGCCCAGTTTCAGCCCATGTTCTTTGCGTAACAAACACTATTTCCGTATTACCTACCCACGTAAAAAAATGTTTTAATTTATTCATGGCTATGGATACTAAGTAATTCAGGCGCATGTTACTCGTGTGTTGTTGTTGCTCTGCTTCATAGGCTTAGATAAAGTATTAAAACACATTAGCTGCTAGGTGTTTTTTTATGCTAGGCGTTTTTGCTGATATAACACGCCAGTGGCGACTAGCCGCACTCGCGTTGCATCGAGTAACGCGAACGCGAGTACGGAAAACACGCTGAGAGTGTTTACCGCGCTAGGCGTGAGTAGCCGCACGGCTGTGCACACGAGCGACGCCAGTGCGGACAACACACCTGGTGTGAAACACACCGTATGCTTGAAACAGCACTAGTGTAACGACAATTCAATTATAATAAAAAAAAAACGGTTTCCAAGACTACTACGGGCCAAATAACTCGACCACTCGAAACCGTCCGGCCACTTCACAGATATTTATGGAAGCAAATCTGTTTTTGCCAACAAAAATAACTAACAAAGTAAAAACAGCTAAAACTATAAGGAATAAATATATGTAGGAAAAAAGTTTAAGCTCTACAATACAAGACGATCGCAATTTATACCAAATCGACCTATTATAAATTAAACTAGTCTAAATACGCTTTATTTTGATACCTATATGTATTTACGTCGAATATCCGTAAAACCACAATAAACCAAAACAATACCTACATCTCACTTACACATTTTCATGCCTCCTCAGGTAGTGAAATGACGGCAAGATGGCCGGTTAATGGCGTGTACACATCTGTTTGTCCGATCGGTACCGGGCTAGTTCTGTTTTGTGGTGGTAAATTTTTTTGGGCACGTCTATAATATTTGAAATTTGAAACAGTTAAATGTGTACCCAACTAGATTTTATATCAATTAATTACTAACTTAAATTCCACCTGCTACGGATATTATTGAAATAACATAATTTTTTTACACTTTAATAAATAAGTAAACTAAAATATGTAAAAAATAGAATATATATTTAATCTGATTCCGAACAGCTCCGTTCAAATTTTTTTTTTTGTAGGCCTCTTTAGGTGTTTTTTTAGATTTAATCTAGTTGAAGGCCTACTTGGGGAGCTGCTCGGAGAATTAGGGAGGGTATCCGCTTCAGATGTGTCTTGATCTCCATGCCAATTTAGCGCCACTTCATTGACTGTAACAAACATTTTTATTACAAAGTTATATCGTGAACTAGCTGTTACCCGCGTCCGACTTCGTCCACGCGAAATAACTAAGATAACTCAGGCAGTACCTATTTGCAAACCCAGACACATATACGGTTACTAAAAACAGCTTATAATAAAACAATTTTATAAAATTTCATCAAAATCGATTCAGTTGTTTAGGTGTGAAAGCGTAAAAAACATTCGTCCCCCTTTTCAACTTCAATTTCATCCCCATACAGTTTGAAATTACAAAATTGCTCGAACAAACATTCGTTTGCTTCGTGTCTATATACAGAGTTTCATGGTTTTATCTTTAACGATTGGGAGCTTTCATATTGACAATCATCCCCCATTTCAACCCCAATTTCACCCCCGTAGGTAATGTTCGAAATTACGAACCTGATTGAACAAACAATCGTTTGCTTCGTGTCAGGTGTCTATATACAGAGTTTCATGGTTTTATCTTCAACGGTTGGGTACTTCCATATTCATCCCCCATTTCATCCCCAATTTCACCCCCATACAGTTTCAAATTACAAAATTGATAGAATAAACATTTAATTGCTTCGTGTCGTTATCTAGATACTAAATTTGATAACTTTGAAAATGATGAACATTCATTACAAATGTTCATCCCTCGTTTCACCCTCTTAGGGGTTGAATTTCGCAAAACCCCGTCTTAGCGAGCGCCTACGTGCTAAAAGGGACCTCCATGCAAAATTTCAGATTCCTAGCATTTGTAGTTTCTGAGATTCCTTGATGAGTGATCTTTCGCTTTTATATAATAATATAGATGACTATTATTGCAATACTGATAAACAGCAAATTACTTACTTGGTTCGTCTGCTGCATCCATCGGATCTTCAAACGAGCGACGCTCTGTAACAAAGGATTACATGTAGCAAATACTAAACAAACTATCAATTAGTAAAGAAGACAACGATAAATAATCATCTCACCGACAGCACGAGAGAAGCCGAACGACGTCGACGGCTCTGGCTCACCCTCTGCTAGGCGGCGCTCTGTAAGAAAAAGAATTAGATGTAGCAAATATTAAAACCAACAAATTACTGAAAAAGGTAACGAGAAACAATCATCTCACCGAGAGCACGAGAGAGGCCGGACGACGTCGATGGCTCTGGCTCACGCTCTGCCGGGCGATGCCCTGTAAGAAAAAGACTTAGATGTAGCAAATATGAAACAAACAAGTAATTTAAGATGAAAACGAATAAAGTTATCATATTACCATGAAACATGGTGGAAGGACCTGGCTCTGGTGAGATCCTTCTGTAAAATAAAGCGATAATATAAAAACTATTAATAAATAGATGAATACGTGTGGAAATATCGCATCAGCTGGCATCTGATAAAATTATTAGATTATTAGAACTTATGTACTTTGTTTGCCGTTTGCGCGGTGGTGCACCCGGAATGAGCATCTACTCTAAATGTGCCGCACGCTTTCGGGCCACCAACTCCTGCCGCTCTTCCACTGACAAAGCCACAATGTGTCGGCGGGTAGCTTGTCGCTCCACCCGGATCAAAAACACAACCCTGAAAAAAATACATAAAACATATTTATGCGTATGTATTTAGAAAATATTCTAAATTTCATATGACAAAAAAAAATCACGTACGCGTCTTCCTCGCCTCTTTCTCGTCTACGTCCAGCACTATCATCATTACTGTCACTGTCAGACCTGAAAAACACAAAACTGTACTTGAAACATCTCTAAGTTATTATTTATGTAAGCTTAAATAAAATAAACCAAAATTTAATTTAATTACCAAATGTAAAACACATTTTTTACCCATTAATTAATTTCATACGAACATTAAAAGCCCATGAAATAAAATAAATCAAATAACTAGCAACGTAAAACTCAATCAATCACTTGTCTGTACGCACCATAATCATGTCAAAATGTTCATGTTGTAAACGTCCCGGGCGCTTCAGTCGCGTTACTCACTTGCTTCGTTACATCAATGTCGTAGAAATATATAAATGGAATTATATTGATATAATTAACTTATTACAATACACTAATAAATAAAAAATAGAGTAAATAACACGAAAAACCTGAGGTAAACATGGCGTCCATACACGCCGATGTTTTCCATGGCGATTTATCCTCATTTCACGTTTTAGACGTAAGATATCTATAGATATTCGTAAAGCATTAATCCTAAGGATCATTTTGATATATAACACTAGTCCACAAGAACAGTAATATTAATGTGCTTAAATTGTAAACACCAAAGAGAACTGCGTAAACAATCACTTCACGACCGTCGACCGAACTTTTTAAATGTTTTTTTTTAATCTTTTGAGTTGCCCTTGTTGAAAATTAAATACTAATAGAAGCGAAATTTAATTAAGACCCATCTAGCGTCAATAGCTGGAACTTATTCAATTTTAGAACAGATTAAAACGTATTTTAATGGTTAAAAATATAAGTACATACTATACCCAGTAGGGGGCGTCTATTGGCTGAGATGATGACGGTTAAATAAAATAATATGCATCTTATTAATATTATAATAATTTAATTACGTATAATATCTGCCAGGGACGTCTACTGTCTTTCTACGTAAAATGTAATTTCGAAATAAACTCGCGACTTTCCTACTCCGGTTCTATTTCGTTTCGTCCGATAAACGGACAAAACTAGGGAAGTAGTGGAAGTAGAACCGAAGTAGGAAAGTCTCGAGTTTATTTCGAAATTACGTTTATCGTAGAAAGAGATTAGACGTCCCTGACGGCTGGTCGTCACTGGGATCGGTTCTAAACCAGGACGTCAACTCTCTTTTTACGAAAAACGTAAATTCGAATAAACAAACTCGCGAATTTCCTACTCCGGTTTTACCTCGTTTTGTTTTAAATGTTCTAAGCCTACTCTAATTAGAGCGGGCTTAAACGACGGATTGAAGTAGAACCGGAGTAGGAAAGTCGCGAGTTTATTTTGAAATTACGTTTTTCGTAGAAAGAGAGTAGACGTCCTGGTTTAGAACCGATCCCAGGGACGTGGTGGTATGGATATCGGTTGCGAAGCTCGATACAGCGGCGTGGGGGCGCGGCGGCATTCTGTGAGGGCGGCAGTGAGGGTGGTGGCTCAGCGACGTCGCCGTCGCTTTCATTTTCATTTCTGTAACAAAACATAGGTAGGTAAACTAAATGTAATTAGGAGTTTTTAAAGAACAAAAGTAGAATCAAATTAAAATTTTGAGTAACAAGTTACCCCTGATTTGTTTGATCATGTCAGATTAACATAAAAAATATTGTAGGTAGGTACCTATTTTTACGACATCATCACTTGAAAGTCAATTAAGTACCTATATCTATATTCATAGTGTGTAAAAACCAAGTTATTACTTTTTATTGTTTTACCTAAAATGTGGAAGAGTGAGGTTTTGTTTGAGAGGAAGTACCACACCTTTGCCAGTTATTCTACCGCCAAGCAGTAATGTGCAAACATTACTGTGATCCAGTTTGAAGGGCAATGTTTCCAGAGAATTTCACTGCTATAAAAAAACTTACGATGAGCTCCACCACCAGCACCGCAGAATGCGCGTGCAAGCACACAGCAGCCGCTCCTGCAGCCGCAATCCCAAGAGGGGCTCTCTAAAATAAGTAAAAACAATATTGAAATAACAAAAAACAAATCGGTCGCTAACTTCAAAGACATTCAACTTTTGTTTTTATTGTACACGTTCAATGGCTAGAAACTCGCAAATATGTACTAAGTAGTATTCCCACAATGATATCTAAATAAAACAAATTAGGTAGTTAGGCCCAATAGAACTTCATTTCGTCCGAGAACAAACCAAACTGGGCGGGCGGTAACTTCAAAGGAACTCGTTTGTACATGTTTCGTCGCTAAATGAAAAACCCAGAAAACTTATTACTTAACACTTACTGAATTAGGTAGAACTTTACTTTTCGTCGCTTATTGCAAAAAACTTATTACTTATAACCGGGCCTCCCGAGCGCTGCGCGGGCGCCGTGAAGCTCTAAGACTTCCACCAGACATGGCCGTTGTAGGATTGAGTTATTGTTCACGTTTCGTCGCTAAATACAAAACCCAGAAGACTAATTAACTAACTATTAATTAGCTAATTACTTAACACTTACTGAATTGGAACTTTACTTACCTTTCTTCCGACATTTTTCTCCGACAATAATTATCTTCAAAAGTTTGTAGTTAGTAGTTAGTTCAAATGAATGAAGACTTAGATCCAGTGAACGACGAACGATTGAACTGCCTATTGCGGCAGCGATCCCCGTTTGTGGCCCGTCGATGGCGGCGATTTTAAATCGAAAGTGCAATAATATTGAGTCTATAATTGCTTGAACTAATCAATCAATCACCATAGACAAGATAAACAAAACACCACAACGATTTAAAATTCAAATAGAAAAAAAAAGACTGATTTTCTACAAAATTGTATCAAAACGTTATGTATGTGTCGTAACGAAAATCATGTTCATTTTTGATTTCATAATTTTACATGTTTTGGAGGCGTTTGCATTCCAAATTCGAACTTAGCGATATTTGCCAGAGTTGCCAACCGTTTAGACAGTGTTGATTTAAATCGTATCTATATGCTCCTTTTGGCTCTTGTACGATGTAGTATCGAGTAATCGAAATCGAACGCAAAATATACGATCTACAAAAAGCAATAAATAAACGAGCAAATACATTTTTTTTGTTTTAAAAAATTATAAGCAAGGAGAAGAGTTCAAAATAGAAATCTCGAAATCAACAGTTTTTTTATTATCCCAGTCGGATTAAACTTTAACCTGGAATTGATGATAGTCAGAATTTTTTTCACGCCTTTGTCATAAATAGCTAAAATCCAAAAACTCGACCAAATTGAACCGGTGCGTTAGCCGCCATATTTATTGGCTTGAAAGTCAAACTCTTTTTAGCCATATCTTTATTATTTTTCATTTTTTTTACAAAAATGATGGGAATCAAAGTTGTTGCTAATTTGATTGTCTACTATATAGTTAACTTTCGGGAACGCGTGAAACTGTTTTTAAAAACTAATTTAATTAAAATTAAAACAAACTACGTCTATACGAGTCGAAGAGTATATTCAGACTAACTTAACTTAGAACTATGAGCCTAAAAGAGAACTTATTATCTATCCCAGACGCAAGTCTGCATTTCTGGGTGGCATGGCGTGATGTCGCACGATTCTGCGTAGGCGTAGACGCTAGGTCAGCAACTTACTGAGGTTCGCGGGAACATAACGCCTTCCCCCTCAGACTCGAAGTTATTGGAAAAGGATTTTCCATATAACTTCGCTTCTACATTTTCCTTACCCTATTTATGTTACTACATATATGTACTATAATCGTAACTTATTACTAGTGTTGTCTCTACAATACGCAATTCCAATGCTTGAAAAGGTGAGTAGAGGCAACGAGCTTATGCTTAACTTAAGTATGTAATAAAATTGGATTTGGGTTTACATTTTCGGGGTCGTTTACGTTAGTATTATTTTTACATAATTTTCGAACAAACGGTATAAACTTTTTCCAAATGAGGTACGCCAAGCATGACGATAACACTATATAGAGAACACTTGTGGCTATGCCAAGGCTTTTCACTTCACTTAAATTTGGAACACTTTTCACACTCTTTTTTAAAAGGTAGTTGAGGTGCTGCACTTAATCTAGGTTGATATCTTGCAGGTCTATAGGTTCAGCTTCTTCTGTGATATTTTCTGGTAGGGCCGGTAAGTTTATAATAGGTAATTGCCTGTAAGAGTTTCCCAACTCACGGAAACGGTTCGCTCGCAGTCGAAGGGCATCTATTATGACATCACATGGTTTTTGAATTGTAACGAGGTATGTTCCTCTCAATGGCTCTTGAGTGACGTCATCGTCGCATTTTTGGGTAAGTACCTTTTCATATTTGGAGAATATAATCCAACTGTTATCTGAAACTCTCTGGACCTTTAAATCTTCTGTAATGATTCGTTGTGCAACACATTTTGAGGGGTGTTGTTGGTACTGCATCAATTGTTCAACACATGTTTCTCTGGAGTAGGGGGCAATGTCGTTCTCGGAGCACAAATATTCCTTGGCAGTTATCTCTTTGCATTTTTGGGCAATTGGGCGATATCTTTTCTCATCCTGGAGTAAATAAGGATATTGGGGAATAATGGTGAAGGTATCGGTAGTAGAGTGGTTGAGCATGGGTAGTGGGTACAATTTTTATAATATACATAGCATTCCTGTTCTACAAGTGGTACATCGATAATAAATCTTATGCTACTATCCTTAAGGTAAGTTTTGACAGAAAATGTTTCCTCTAAATTAATTAGATTCTGGTCATTTACTGGATACATGAGGTTGCCGTATGTACTTATATCTTTCAACAATTTTAGGATTTCTACAGAGTCTATTACAGTTTTGTGTAGTACTGAAACCTTGCTGAGGGCTAAAGCCGTCTGTACATCGCTGAGTTTTGTCGAAATAGAACGGAAGTTACTTATAAAAAGATTGAATACATTTATAATGTGGAAAATTACAAAGTCGTCGTTATCTCTAGAATTTATAAACTGTTCTATTTTGTTAACTCTGTCATTCAATATTTTTGTATTTTCGTTTACAATTTTAGACGAGTTTACTATCCAGCATTTCAGAAATAATAGTGATTTTACTAGAAATAGCTTGCTCACGGGTTTTTGTGTCCGTTATCAGTTGTTCAAAATGGATAGCGTCGTCATTGTCTAGGTTTCCTGTTACCACTTTAATTAAAGAACCTAGAGGGTTAATAAGGCCACGTTTTACCCGCTTAGTTGGCATTAGTTGCCCTAATTTCTCTACAGCCTCGTCGCGGATGTAGTTTATTTGGGACTGGAAGTCTTTTAAGTTATTGACAAGAGAGGAAGCATTTTTAGAAGACGATAGTTTGATACAAAATTTAGAGTATTGTTGCGAATTGAACTGTAGGTCGGATGCTATGCCTTTCAAATCTATTGTTTTTATAATAGACCAGCTGTCGTACTGTACAAAAGCACGGCCTTGTTTAACTGGGAGGAGACCTGGGTTTTTGTTTATTTCTTGAAGTTGTAGGCCCTGGCTCAGGAACCCTTGGATTTGGATCGTCCATATCACCACCGCCAGGAGGGGGCGCCACCTGCGGAGGGCGTTTTACATTTTTAACTGGGACTTTAGTTTCTCTATCTCGGACTTTTATGGGTAGTACATTACGTTCCACCTCACCACATACTATTGCTTTTTGGTATTTTGGCTTATCTTTAGATTGTCGTTTGTCTAGTGACTCTAAATCTTTACCGGAATGTATTGTTTCTGTCGCGCTTGAGCTTGTGTCTGAAGGTACTACTAATAGGTCAGGCTCTTTTCTCAAGATTTGGTCTATGGTGTCGGTGTCTGAAATTGTAACAGGGCTCTCGGTTGCTGTTCTCTCAGAATCTAATATTGATAAGGTATCTGAGTGATCTTGTTCTTCTGGTGCTAAGTGATTAAGTCGTAATTTTGACAAATCTTGGGTGAGTATTCGGTCAACGTCTATGTCTGTTAAGTCTGCCGTGTTAATTTCACATATGTTATTTTCGTCTGTGAGTTTTTGGATTTTAAAAGGTTTCGTTACTTTTATAGTTATGTCGGCGTCAGACGTATTTTGTATAACGGTGGTCGCATAATAATTTTCACATTTAACTAGGGCTGTAGGCATTCGGATTTTTGAGTCAAATTCCAAGAAATTTAGGATAGTGTGACATTTTTCGAGATCCACAGGCGGCTCTACACGAGTTTCAGTGCGCGTTTTGAGATTAAATAAGCATTCCTGGTCGTTCCAAATCGGGATATTGGCGTGTTGTGTTTTTAAAGTTTTGTCGTTCAGATCTATTTTAGCCTTTAGTTTCATTAACAAATCCCAGCTAATATCTCCGTCATACTTGGGGTCGACGTCATAGGTGAAGAATTTGTGATACATGTCTTGGCTGAAGGCCTTAAAGAGTGGTATGTCGGCTACCTCTGTATGAGAGCTAGACGCGTGCGTGCTCGTTACTTGAAATGGTTCGTATCTTTTGTACTGGGCATAGTACATATCTGCTTTTGTTGGGCTGATAAAACACCTGCTACTGCCGGAGTCTAACATGAATTTGCCATCTATTTCCGCGATTTTTATATAGGGTACTTTGAGGGCGGCATCATAATTTAGTTCGATTACCTCGGGAATCTGGGTCACTTCTACACGAAAATTTTCCAAATTTGTTTCTTCCCTTATATCATCACATTGCTGCGCTGGTTCTTGCCCTTCCATAACAGGTTGTTGACAATCTCGGGTTGGGTCTGCATAAAATAAAATGTAATTCTGCTCTTCCTGGTAGTTGTTGTCGCTGTATTCGTACTCGTACGGGTCGTCTGTTGTTCCACATTTCTCGGTTACTATCTCGTTTATGGGTAGTCTTGGCACTGGTTGTGCGGCAGTTCTCATCGTCACATCGCTGGGAAACGGTTGAGGAGGACGATAGCCTTGAGGCTGCGGCGCTCTATATCCGAATTGTCCCGGCTGTGGTCTAAATCCGAACTGATGTTGTACTGGGGGTCTGTAGCCCATCTGTTGTTGAGCAGGATGCTTATAGCCAAATTGCTGCTGAACCGCTGGCTTATAGCCAAATTGACCGGGCTGTGGTCTAAAACCTAGAGGTTGTTGGGCCGGAGGCCTATAACCAAACTGCTGTTGTGGTGCAGGTGGTTTGTACCCGGATTGATTTTGCGACACTAATGGCCTAGCTAGCATAGGTTGTATAGCATTTGGTCTGGCTTCAAAATACGGGGGTCGGAAGTTACTATTTGGGGGTTGCATTATTGCCTGAAGGGCTTGAGGCTTCGGATCCAGCATGGGTGGTTTGGGTGCCTGGTTGTGAAGCAACCTGGACCTCATTAAATACTGCTCGTGAAAATTAACTTCATCCATCACAGTTTTTAGGGCCTCTTCTAAACTGCTAGGGCTCTTTAGTCTTACTATTCTCACTAGGTATTCCGGCAAATTATATAGGAAAACATTGAGAGCTGTATTATTATGGATGATGGCCTTAGCATGTTTAACTTCGTTAGAATTAGTGATATTAGTGTTAATTTTGGAAATTAAAATGGCTCTTACATCTTGAATGCGGCCACAGAAATCTAGGTATGACTCGTTAGATTTAATTTTTAATGACTCCAACTCTATGGCCACACACTCTTCGCTTCTATGATCTCCAAAATGCTGAATTAATAGTGTTTTGAAATCGTCATAACTTTCAAAATCACCCCTTTCACTAATAAGGGCGGCGGCTCTACCTGCGACTCTACTGGTTATCGACTGCATTATGTATTCATTGCGTTGAGCAACGCCTTGGAATTGCCTAATGACATACTCGCATTTTCTTAGAAAGAATGCGAGCATCTTAGTGTCGCCGTTGAATTCTGGTATGAGCTTCAGCATGTCGCGCAATAAGGGCGGTGCTATCTCGTTAAGCTCCGTCATTTTGTGCTGTTATATAACTTATATACTTACTTAATTACTTACTTAAGTACTGGTGCAATTCTAGTCACCGTTAAAATTATCTTATAACCTATGTAGAGGACCTGTGCAGTTTTAGTCACCTGGTTACACCTACAACTTAAACTAAACAGTATTTCATGGATAGGATGGGAAGAAGCGGAGGATTTTACTCCAGTGAGTACTATATTCACTAAAACTTACATGCCCATTTCCGTCCGGCTCCGGTTAACAAATTTCTTTGGTTCGAGGATTACCCTGCGGCCTTCTTCCGATTTTAGGAAAAGCCGCTGTCACTGCCAATCGCGAAGGCACTAACACTGTTGAAGCACTAGTCACGAATTCTACGTGGTCGCGATAGCAGCGGCTGGTAATCCT
Source organism: Ectropis crepuscularia (assembly GCA_963693475.1). Taxonomy (NCBI): domain Eukaryota; kingdom Metazoa; phylum Arthropoda; class Insecta; order Lepidoptera; family Geometridae; genus Ectropis; species Ectropis crepuscularia. The sequence goes on along the minus strand of OY856368.1, from coordinate 10,744,105 downwards.
ACCGGCTGCGCCAGTTAACTTTCGGGAACGCGTGAAACTGTTTTTAAAAACTAATTTAATTAAAATTAAAACAAACTACGTCTATACGAGTCAAAGAGTATATTCAGACTAACTTAACTTAGAACTATGAGCCTTAAAGAGAACTTATTATCTATCCCAGACGCAAGTCTAAAGATAAATAAAGGCAAGTCTAAGATTGTAACTAAATTTTCTTTTTAGGTTGTTGTTCCTTAATATTTTTTTGTTTTGTTTTATTTAGTGCAATAAAGAGTTTATCTATCTATCTATCTATCAAGTCTGCATTTCTGGGTGGCATGGCGTGATGTCGCACGATTCTGCGTAGGCGTAGACGCTAGGTCAGCAACTTACTGAGGTTCGCGGGAACATAACGATATTTTATCGTACAATCAATATTTATGGAAATAACTGCAAAAAACTTCGATTCTGATCGTTTTTGTAAAAATATTAAGAAATAAAGGCGATATGGCTAAGAAAACTAATTGACCATCAAATCAGTATGGTGGGTAAAACACCGGTGGGATTTGGTCGAGTTTTTATATAATTATTTACAGGGTAAAAGTTTTTTTTTTTTTTTTTTTTGTGTGGGGGAAATGCATTGACGCACCGTCCACCGTGTAGGGTCACGGCAGGTGTGTCGGGCTCGACACCACTAAAAGTGGTGCACCTACCGACTAAAACCCCCACAGGTTTCTCCGGCATAGCTGTGGGTCAAAGTCGTGGGGTCACTCTTCGCACTCCCTCCGACGACTCTGACCTAACGCCTGCCGGCGGCCCTTGCGGGCCCACCTCGCGGGGTGACGTGGCCCCCGCATTTGGCTCCAGTGATGCACCAGAAACCAGTGGCGCGTCACCGCCTAGGTGGGGTGCCGAGTGGCCCTAAACACCCGACGCCCCAGGCCCTCCAAGTGGAGACGGGGTGTGAGCTCGAGTGGCTCGCCCCCGTGTCCGCTTCCTTCTTTCTCCTTCGGAGAAGCAAGAGGATCCGTCTCCGTAATTTAATCGTAATTATTTGGACTCTTCGTGTTCCAATGCATTCAGCTGCATGTGCTGTTATGGGCAGGCGTGTTGTTTACCTTCAGGTACATGTCTTACGCGTCTTGTCACTCTAAACTATAAAAATACATTGCCCTTCAAACCAGCTCATAGTGTTAAAAATTGACGATTATATTGATTGAAAATTGTAATAACATTCCGTATTTTAATAGATTTACTTCATTTTATAATATAGTCGTCAAAATATAATAGTCTATAAAAGTAAAGAAATATTATCAATACAAGTTAGATAATTTTTGTTTATGGTGAAAATTTAATGAAACTAAAGTGATTGTTTATAAATACGGCAAATTTTCTTCACTTTGACTCCAAAATAGTACTGTTTTTTTATACGGCAACACTGAAGCCGACTTGGTCACTGTAAGTACCTACCTACCGTCTCCAATCGTCCAGTCCCGTTATAACATTTAATAATATTGAGTGTTTTGTTTGTTGTTAACACATTAGCTGCTAGGTGTTTTTTTATGCTAGGCGCTTTTGCTGATATAACACGCCAGTGGCGATTAGCCGCACTCGCGTTGCATCGAGTAACGCGAGTACGGAAAACACGCTGAGAGTGTTTACCGCGCTAGGCGTGAGTAACCGCACGGCTGTGCACACGAGCGACGCCAGTGCGGACAACACACCTGGTGTGAAACACACCGTATGCTTGAAACAGCACTAGTGTAACGACAATTCAATTATAATAAAAAAAACGGTTTGCAGGACTACTACGGGCCAAATAACTAGACCACTCGAAACCGTCCGGCCACTTCACAGATATTTATGGAAGCAAATCTGTTTTTGCCAACAAAAATAACTAACAAAGTAAAAACAACTAAAACTATAAGGAATAAATATGTTAAAGAATTTATAGTAAAAATTAGGTTATATATGTAGGAAAAAAGTTATTTCCGTATAACCACAATAAACCAAAACAATACCTACATCTCACTTACAAATTTTCATGCCTCCTCAGGTAGGGTCGTTGCGCCGGTTGGCGGCCTTTTAGTCGCCTGCCCAACTTTGCTCCTTGAAATTAGTATGATATGTACATAATTCAGGTTCTGATTGTTTCTGTTGGCGTAGCAGATATCATTAAGTTATTTTTCGAAATAAGTATTGGAGGAATATTGTAACAGTTTTTTTTTAAATAAATAATTACCTAAAATTTACTCGAAATGCCGGTTGACGGCCACTTTTTTCAGTTCGCGGCCACCCTAGAGTTAGTTTGCGGCCGTCAGTTTTCCATACAATATTGACTTACGAGTATTTCATACTTTTTTGCGTTTTCATACACTTTTCACCATATAATGATCCTATCATAAATTTCCACATACGATCCATATTTCCACATAGTTTAGTTTCACATTTAAACATAACATAATTTCCACATAGTAAAGATCATATGATCGCGATTGTCACTCAAATGCTTTACTCTTAAAAAGAGAGAATGTTTCTTCAATATTCGTCCCTTTCTTGTGCTCTAACCTAACCTTACCTTATTCTAACATCTCTTATTTCCACATGATTTGTATATCTAATCTGGAGTCACGCACTACAATCTCGTCATTCAGGCATTCTAATCTCTATAGCATTTTACCTTCTCCTCTCAATTCACCTTCATCTTTAATTTCTGCAACAATTGTTCCCTCTGTCCTTTCTTCTTTCCTTTCTCTACTTTCCCTCCTTTCTTTCCTTACTTGAAACTCTTAACCTCTAATGCATTTGTTCTTCTTCCATACTTCTAACATCTTAAGCTTTCATTCATCTATACTGCAGTTATTTTTCTCTCGTTGTTAAACACATTACATTACTATCTCTACAAATAATGAAATAAAACACAACTTTTTATAATCAATTTATATTGCAACAAATTAAGTTTTGAGCGTATTAGACTAGTATTTTAAATAGTCAACATTTATATATATTAATTAACTTGTTAACAGTAACTATAAGTAATCAGTCTTCAACAATTTCTATAACGAGTAATCAGTAAGTGTCCAATTGAATTATTTTATGTACTAGGTGTCTACCTGAAATAATGTACCTATATTGTACTTATCAAAAATATATAAAGTATAAAACAGTCTTTAATTAAGTACCTAGGTGGTACGAGATCAAAATAATCAACCGAAACAACGAGTCATAAAAACTAAAAAAACTATTCCGTATCAGTAATGCACATGTTACACTTGAGCGGTTTATCTTTAACATCATCATAAGTCAGTCCAATAAAATCAGTGCACTTCAAATGAAACCATTTAGTACAAAAATCACAGCCAACATTTTTGTTTTCATCGTCCTCAGTGTCACTGTTTAAGATATTTGCGCATTTGCCACAATTTTGTTTAATATTTTGTTTTGATGTTAACTCTTTAGTCTTCAAAAGTTTTCCTTGTTTAAGTTTCTTGGCTTTGTGTATTTCTTTTTTTTTCTTTGCTTCCTCTTGCTTACGCTTCACGGCTTGCTTTCTAGCTTCTTTGGTTTTTTCTTTCTCTTCATTCTTTTCTTGTTTAACCTTTTCTTTTAGTAGATGGTATTCTCGCCATTTTTTCCCTGATATCGCCGACGGAATTCGAGCTTTAGAAACGTTTTGTTTGGACTTTTCTAGAGGTTGGGGTATAAACAGATGTTGGTCGAATACTGTGTTTGGATCTATTGAAATTTTGTTGTTGGCGGATGCGGATATAATTGTGGAAGATGATGATTTCTTTAACAGAATGTCATGAGAATTTGAATGTTCTGATATAGTTGGAGTAACTGTAATATCATCCAGTGATAAAAGAGATCTTCCTTCTAGTTGCTGGCGAGTGACGCCAAATGTCAAAATTTTATTTTCGTCTTTCGATTTTTCTATGGTAGTAACGGTACATAATGGCAAGTTGTCTTTTAAAGTTGGGATTACCGAGTCGGTGTCACGATTTTCAGATCCCAGTTGCTCTTTTGGTCTACTATGCGGAACTATTTCGGTGCAAGTTTTTAAACTTCCAGGTTCATCTGTAATCTGGATTTGGTGTATCTGTTCCGTGCATAGAGGGACGTTATTCGAGTCCGGTTTTGAATATGGAGAGATTTCATCACGAACTAGAGATTTAGGGCTTAGAATTTGGTTCTTGGGTGTGCTGGTTTGGAACGGTATGACCACAATATCGTCCAGTGAAACCACTGTTCCCAACTCAAGGCCGCTAAAATCAGATGTAACTAAATTCGACAAGCCATGATTTGGAACACTCTCAGAGGTACGTTCGGGAACTTCAGCCGCATTAACAAAAGTAAGTGGGGTAGGATCATGTATATGCGATGGAGTGAGATCGGTAACATTTGCAGATGCAACATCGGAAATACGCGGCGGGTTTGGAACGGAAACGTGCGGCGGGGCGAGATTGGAAGCATTCGCAGATGAATGAGCCGAAATATTTGACAAAAAATTAGGAATGCTCGACACGTCGAGTGTTGAGTTTGTATTGTCTTCGGATCCGGTAATGTATTGAGGTTCTCTGGGTTCTGCCCTTCTCAGCTTGTTGATTTCCTTTAGGATAAATTTTGTGTCAATTTTCTTCTCTTTTAAGACTGGTCTCAAATGACGAATCACTTTGCGGGTAGCGATGAGGTCTTCATTCGTTATTCCCGAGTTCTCACGCGAGCCATTCGCTCGACTAAATTGTTCCAATGTGTTTTGGACACACTTCGTATAGTCGACTGCGTTCGGATCATACGGGAAAAGACCACATCGCCTGAATCCATGAACGATATTGATTTTCATTTGTGGATTTTCAATTATGTCTTTAAAAAGATGACAAAAATTAGTTTTTGTTACACCTTTGTTAAAATTTTCTGGCTTTGCAAGGAATTTTCTGACGTGACTCTTCCACTGGGCTTTTAAAGGAGCAAACACGCTGACATCGGCAGGCTGCAGCATGTGCGTAGTGTTCGGGGGAAGAGCATATAAAATAATACCAAGTTCTTCACAGATACAGCTCAACATCAAAGACATATGCGACTTATGTCCATCGACTAGCAGTAGAACGGGCTTCTTGATATTATTTTCTGTGATCCAATTATTGAAATCATTAGTGATGTATTCGAAGAATACATCGCCGTTCATCCACCCGGATTCGCTTCTTCCTAGACTCCAGTGTTGTGGCATGCTGTCTGTTAAACTTTTTGGTGGCCTAATATATGGAAAAACCACCAATGGCGGGCACATCTCACCAGTAGCGTTGAATGTTGCGAGTACTGTTAGGTTATCTTTTTCGTTGCCGGCTTTAATTTGGTAGAGATTGCGATAACCTTTGGGCCCAAGAACTTTTCCTGATTTTGGGCAAAGTGAAAAACCACTTTCATCGCCATTGAATATCCTTTCGGGTTCTGTAAATATATCTAAGTGTCCCTCTTGCGCTAAAAATATTTCCAGTTCGCGGAACCATAGTCGAATCGATTCTTCGGTCACCCTAGCGCGAGCTTTGTTGATTCCTTCTGCAGATCTTACTGATATTTCAGGGTGCCGTTTTAAAAAGTTTAGATACCATGTCTGACCAGGACGATCATCCTTAAAAGGGTTCGGTTTTTTTAAATCTTTCAAAATTTTTTGAACGGTATCTAATAGCTCGGGTTTCTTTACGGGAAAACCACATTTGGCTATATTTATAAGCCACTCTACCACTTTTTTTTCGCCTTGTTCTCCCAGCACTGGCTCAGGGCCCTGTTTTTTTAGTTCGTCAGTCCTTCTGCCACTTAATCGATCTTGAATTGTACATCTCGGAATACCAAATTTACGAGATGCTTCCCTGATTGGGATATGGGCTTCGCGAATTTCTTTTAATGCCTTCTGTAGAGTTTCAGGAGTGTAAGTCACAGTTTTTTTTTTGTGTTTTTTCGTAGACATCTGTAATAACAAAAATTATCTAAACACCAACCCAAACAGTCTGTCTGAAAGAAGTGGCCGTAAACTGACACCTCTATTTGCAAATAATTAAATAACGGCCGTCTATTTTTCATATGATTTTCAGATGGCCGCAAACCAGATTTGTTTTGTTAGCATGTATTAGTTTGCGGCCACATTATAGCTAAAATCCGTGTAAAATTATATTTTGGCGGCCGTGAACTAACCATATAATTTAAACTAACCCCAACAATAAAAAAATGTTGCACAAAGCGAAGCTTTATTTACATTAATAATAGAAAATAAAGCAAACTTATTCCATTCAGTAAGCTAGTGCCGCGGCCACCCGGCCGTATACGAACTTTACTAAAAATGCATTGTGTTAGTTGGCGGCCACCAAATAAAACTGGTATTAAAGTCATTTACTCCCAAAATAAATGCAAAATTACATGAAACAAAACACTATGATCACATAAAAACAATCACACTAGTATTAGGTAATCGTAAACTTAAAATACTTACTTTTGAAGCGGGACCTGCTCGCTATTTTTTGCGCAGCTTTGCGTACGTGTGTGCGCTGGCAGCGCGGCTGACAAAATGGACGATTTATTTACGGGACATGGATTAGGTTAACCGATCAATTTGAATAGGCATTACAATCTGCAACTATCCTACTTTTTAAAGTGCCACAACGCGTTGGTAAAAGTGAGATAGAATTCTTATTATTGCAATATTTAAACGGTTGGTCCTCTAAAAGGCCGCGAAACGACGCAGGGCCGCGATCCAGCGTAATTACCCTACCTAGTGAAATGACGGCAAGATGGCCGGTTAATGGCGTGTACACATCTGTTTGTACCGGAACGGTACCGGGCTAGTTCTGTTTTGTGGTGGTTAATTTTTTTGGGCATGTCTATAATATTTGAAATTGTGTGAACAGTTAAATGTGTACCTAACTAGATTTTATATCAATTACTAACTTAAATTCCACCTGCTATGGATATTATTGAAATAACATAAATTTTTTACACTTTAATAAATAAGTAAACTAAAAACACTCGCAACATATATGTTTTTGTATGCAGTGAAAATTACGATCTTATTAAAATTTTCTACACATTACTAAATTATTATACAAATATAAATAAACACATGACACAAAAAATACTTACACAAAGACCCAAAAGATATTTTTTATTACGCTCTTATGTTTTACACTTTACCTAATATGTAGATATAAATTACTCACGAAAAATACAATTTTCATTATTCTGGTATTTATCTTTTTATCTTAGTTTTTTTACAATCAATATATCAAAATCCGGCTGCGGGACGGGGCGCTAGCTAACGGTGGTGGTAGCTATAGAGACAGGAATCCACGAACAATGCGTGCCGTATCCAAGATCACTGCCTTCTATATCCGACCCTTAATCCAACCGTCTAGCGAGAGCCTCTTATGATGTTGGTCTACGCTCTTTGGTATAAGGTCATTCGCCGAAACGACTATCGGGACAAATAAATAAATATGTAAAAAATGATCCCTAATCTGATTCCGAACAGCTCTCAACTTTTTTTTTTTTGTAGGCCTTTTTAGATTTTTTTGTAGGTTTGATCTCGTCGAAGGCCTACTTAGGGAGCTGCTCGGAGAGTTAGGCAGGGTGTCTGCTTCGGATGTGTCTTCATCCACTGGGTGCCACTTGGGTGCCACTTCATTGACTGTAACAAACATATTTTTATTACAAAGTTATATCGTGACTGACTATGATTGCAATACTGACAAACAGCAAATTATTATTAAAGAAGACAACGAAAAATAATCATCTCACCGACAGCACGAGCGAAGCCGGACGACGTCGACGGCTCTGCCTCACGGTCTGCTAAGCGGCGCTCTGTAAGAAAAAGAATTAGATGTAGCAAATATTAAAACCAACAAATTACTGAAGAAGGTAACGAGAAATAATCATCTCACCGACAGCACGTGAGAGGCCAGACGACGTCGACGGCTCTGGCTCATGCTCTGCCGGGCGAACCTCTGTAAGAAAAAGACTTAGATGTAGCAAATATTAAACAAACAAGTAATTAAAGACGAAAACGAATAAAGTTATCATATTACCATGACACATGGTCGACGGACTCTGCTCTGGTGAGATCTTTCTGTAAAATAAAGCGATGATATAAAAACTATTCATAAATAGATGAATACGTGTGGAAATATAGTATCAGCTGGCATCTGATACAATTATTAGACTATTAGAACTTATGTGCTTTGTTTGCCGTTTGCGCGGTGGTGCACCCGGAATGAGCATCCGCTCTAAATGTGCAGCATGCTTCCGAAAAAAATACATAAAACATATTTATGCGTATGTATTTAGAAAATATTCTAAATTTTATATGACAAAAAAAAATCACGTACGCGTCTTCCTCGCCTCTTCCTCGTCTACGTCCAGCACTACCGTCATTACTGTCGCTGTCAGACCTGAAAAACACAAAACTGTACTTGAAACATCTCTAAGTTATTATTTATGTAAGCTTAAATAAAATAAACCAAAATTAAATTTAATTACCAACAACGTAAAACACATTTTTTACCCATTAATTAATTTCATACGAACATTAAAAGCCCATGAAATAAAATAAATCAACTAGCAACGTAAAACTAAATCAATCACTTGTCTGTACGCACCATAACCATGTCAAAATGTTTATGTTGTAAACGTCCCGGGAGCTTCAGTCGCGTTACTCACTTGCTTCGTTACATCAAAGTCGTAGAAATATATAAATGGAATTATATTGATATTATTAACTTATTACAATACACTAATAAATAAAAAATATAGTAAATAACACGAAAAACCTGAGGTAAACATGGTGTCCATACACGCCGATGTTTTCCATGGCGATTTATCCTCATTTCACGTTTTAGACGTAAGATATCTATAGATATTCGTAAAGCATTAATCCTAAGGATCATTTTGATATATAACACTAGTCCACAAGAACAGTAATTAAATAATACTTACATTGTAAACACACCAAATAGAAACAACCACTTCACGACCGTCGACCGTACTTTTTAAATGTTTTTTTTTTAATCTTTTGAGTTGCCCTTGTTGAAAATTAAATACTAATAGAAGCGAAATTTAATTAAGACCCATCTAGCGTCAATAGCTGGAACTTATTCAATTTTAGAACATTTAAAACGTATTTCAATGGTTAAAAATATAAGTACATACTATACCCAGTAGGGGGCGTCTATTGGCTGAGGTGATGATGGTTAAATAAAATAATATGCATCTTATTAATATTATAATGATTTAATGACGTAGGTATATATAATATCTGCCAGGGACGTCTACTCTCTTTCTACGTAAAATGTAATTTCGAAATAAACTCGCGACTTTCCTACTCCGGTTGAAGTAGAATCGAAGTAGGAAAGTCTTGAGTTTATTCCGAAATTACGTTTATCGTAGAAAGAGATTAGACGTCCCTGACGGCTGGTCGTCACTGGGATCGGTTCTAAACCAGGACGTCAACTCTCTTTTTACGAAAAACGTAAATTCGAATAAACAAACTCGCGAATTTCCTACTCCGGTTTTACCTCGTTTTGTTTTATGTTTGACGTTTGAACGACGGATTGAAGTAGAACCGGAGTAGGAAAGTCGCGAGTTTATTTCGAAATTACGTTTTTCGTAGAAAGAGAGTAGACAGTAGAGAGTAGAGAGTAGAGAGAGTTACTGTGATCCGGTTTGAAGGGTAATGTTTCCAGAGAAATTCAATGCTATACAAAAAACTTACGACGAGCTCCACCACGAGCACCGCACAATGCTCGTCCATGCCGCACACACACACAGCCGCTCCTGCAGCCTTCCCAACAGCGGCTCTCTACAATAAGTAAACACAATATTGAAATAACAAGAAACAAGTCGGTCGCTAACTTCAAAGACATTCAACTTTTGTTTTTATTGTACACGTTCAATGGCTAGAAACTTGCAAATATGTACTAAGTAGTATTCCCACAATGATATCTAAATAAAACAAATTAGGTAGTTAGGCACAATAGAACTTCATTTCGTCCGAGAACAAACCAAACTGGGCGGGCGGTAACTTCAAAGGAACTCGTTTGTACATGTTTCGTCGCTAAATGAAAAACTCAGAAAACTTATTACTTAACACTTACTGAATTAGGTAGAACTTTACTTTTCGTCGCTTATTGCAAAAAACTTATTACTTATAACCGGGCCTCCCGAGCGCTGCGCGGGCGCCGTGAAGCTCTAAGACTTCCGCCAGACATGGCCGTTGTAGGATTGAGTTATTGTTCACGTTTCGTCGCTAAATACAAAACCCAGAAGACTAATTAACTAACTATTAATTAGCTAATTACTTAACACTTACTGAATTGGAACTTTACTTACCTTTCTTCAGACATTTTTCTCCGACAATAATTATCTTCAAAAGTTTGTAGTTAGTAAGTAGTTCAAAATGTTCAAATGAATGAAGACTTAGATCCAGTGAACGACGAACGATTGAACTGCCTATTGCGGCAGCGATCCCCGTTTGTGGCCCGTCGATGGCGGCGATTTTAAATCGAAAGTGCAATACTATTGAGTCTATAATTGCTTGAACTAATCAATCAATCACCATAGACAAGATAAACAAAACACCACAACGATTTAAAATTCATATAAAAAAAAAAGACTGATTTTCTACAAAATTGTGTCGAAACGTTATGTATGTGTCGTAACGAAAATCATATGCATTTTAGATTTCATAATTTTACATATTTTGGAGGCGTTTGCATTCCAAATTCGAACTTAGCGATATTTGCCAGAGTTGCCAACCGATATTTGACAGTGTTGATTTAAATCGTATCTATATGCTCCTTTTGGCTCTTGTACGATGTAGTATCGCGTAATCGAAATCGAACGCAAAATATACGATCTACAAAAAAGCAATAAATAAATGAGCAAATACATTTTTTTTTGTTTTAAAAAATTATAAGCAAGCAGAAGAGTTCAAAATAGAAATCTCGAAATCAACAGTTTTTTTATTATCCCAGTCGGGTTAAACTTTAACCTGGAATTGATGATAGTCAGAATTTTTTGTACGCCTTTGTCATAAATAGCTGAAATCCAAAAACTCGACCAAATTCAACCGGTGCGTTAGCCGCCATATTTATTGTCTTGAAGGTCAAACTCTTTTTAGCCATATCTTTATTATTTTTCATTTTTTTTTACAAAAAGGATGGGAATCAAAGTTGTTGCTGATTTGATTGTCTACTATATTTTATCGTACAATCAATATTTATGGAAATAACTGCAAAAAACTTCGATTCTGATCGTTTTTGTAAAAATATTTAAGAAATAAAGGCGATATGGCTAAGAAAACTAATTGACCATCAAATCAATATGGTGGGTAAAACACCGGTGGGATTTGGTCGAGTTTTTATATAATTAATTATTTTGTGTGGGGGAAATGCATTGACGCACCGTCCACCGTGTAGGGTCACGGCAGGTGTGTCGGGCTCGACACCACTAAAAGTGGTGCCCCTACCGACTAAAACCCCCAGGTTTCTCCGGCATAGCTGTGGGTCAAAGTCGTGGGGTCACTCTTCGCACTCCCTCCGACGACTCTGACCTAACGCCTACCAGCGGTCCATGCGGGCCCACCTCGCTGGGTGACGTGGCCCCCGCATTTGGCTCCAGTGACGCACCAGAAACCAGTGGTGCGTCACCGCATCGGGAGGGCCTATGCCTAAGTGGGGTGCCGAGTGGCCCTAAACACCCGACGCCCCAGGCCCTCCAAGTGGAGACGGGGTGTGAGCTCGAGTGGCTCGCCCCCGTGTCCGCTTCCTTCTTTCTCCTTCGGAGAAGCAAGAAGAGCCATCTCCCTTTCTCACTCGTCGGCCTCCCTTCGCGACTGGACTGTCTCGCAGAAAGAGACCACCGCCTACTACGACCTCTCATTGTCAAGCATCTTTGGTAAGATGACAAGTCCGCCCCCATGACCGCAGCTAGGGATCGCCGCGGTTCCTCCTCTCCCTAGGTGACAAGCGCAGTGCAGTGCTAGGTAATTATTTGGACTATTCGTGTTCCAATGCATGCAGCTGCATGTGCTGTTATGGGCAGGCGTGTTGTTTTCCTTCAGGTACATGTCTTACGCGTCTTGTCACTCTAAACTATAAAAATACATTGCCCTTCAAACCAGCTCATAGTGTTAAAAATTGACGATTAATATTGATTGAAAATTGTAATAACATTCCGTATTTTAATTGATTTACTTCATTTTATAATATAGTCGTCAAAATATAATAGTCTATAGAAGTACATAAATATTATCAATACAAGTTAGATAGTTATTTTATGGTGAAAATTGAATGAAACTAAACTGATTGTTTATAAATACGGCAAATTTTCTTCACTTTGCCTCCAAAATAGTACTGTTTTTTTATACGGCAACACTGAAGCCGACTTGGTCACTGTATATACCTACCGTCTCCTGACTCTCCAGTCGTCCAGTCCCGTTATAACATCTAATAATATTGAGTGTTTTGTGTGTTGAAAAGTGATTTTAAGTTAAATTTCAATAACAATAAAAATTTCCTAAACACTTAAATTATAATGGCAGGAACTAGTCGAGATGATTTAACGTGAGTACATTTTTTGAAACTTTTAACCCGAACCAATATAATATATTTAATTATTGTGGAATTTGTGTTTATTTCTATAGTAGCTTACTACCAACCTAGTTAAACACACCTAGGTACAAATTAATTGTGACAATGAGTACCATAAATTCGTTTAGGTGTGTAGGTATAAGATTTCTTTAATAATTAGTCGGGATTTTTCTTACATGTTTCGACGTGTTCGTTGTTAGTCTCGTAAATAGGTAGTAGGTATGGTATGTCTGTGTTTAGGTAAATAGGTTTGAGTGTGGAATTATGAGAAGAACGGGTCGAAACGCTCAATCTTACAATCAAAAGATTTATTGTGTTTGTTGCAACCATGGACGTATAAAAAAAGTCGGACGTAGTCTCGCTAAAACAAAAACTGCGCCCATAGAGTCGGCCACATAATATGCATGGGTGTGCTGTCACATACAGGCTGACACGCTCACATACACACCTCAGTAGGTCATTACACGCGCAAACTTGTCAAAAACTATCAGTGCCAACCTGACAACGCATACGTGAAAATATGGCCGACTCGAGTGACACAGTTTTTGTTTTAGCGAGACTACGTCCGACTTTTTGTATACGACCATGGTTGCAACTATACAACGCATACTATAAACATTTATTTTGACTTTTTCCGAACTTTAAAAAGTGTAAAATACACATACTTATCTAAAAAAATATTATTTAAACAGCAACCAAGACGAAGACACGAGTCCGAGCGTTTGGGCACCTCCGGAGGCACATTGTGAGACCGCGGCTCTCCTGGACCTGGCCTCCTTATTAAAAGAGGCCAAGTCCCAAGTTATCGTAGACAGCCGTACGAAGAGGAACGATGCCGCACTGGAGCCGACTTTGAAACGGTCGGCTCCTGAGCCTTCGACAGGCAAAGGCAAAGGTATAGGGAAAAAATCAAAAATAAAGTAATGAAAATGAAATAATGTTTTTTATAAGCTTTTACCTTGCCCTGTTAGTATGGGACAAATCTTGCGAGTTGAATTAGAAGATTAGAACCACTTCCTTTCGTTAGATTAGGTTGAAATTCGGTTTACTTACGTAACTTTGGTGACAATGCAATAATATGGTACTACGAAGCTGATCTCAAGATGGAGTCGAAAGGTGGTGATGGGAACTCCTAAACTATTAGATATGAGAAAATTTAAGTTATAATTTTGTATCCTAGCTGGTAACTTTTAGTCTATGATTATAATCCGATATCTATGATTTTGCTTTCCTTCCTCCCGTTACAAAATGTCTTCTTGTCAAGTGTATCTCTGTACAGTGCTTAAAATAATAAAGTAAGTTTTCTATTATTAAACTCAAGTTTGATTCAATAAGAAACCCATATGCGAAGAGGTTATGTGCCCAGCATATTTTAAACAAAAAGTACAGAAGAAATCGACAAAGAAATTCACATACGTGGGAAATTTTTGACAAAATAACCTCAAAATGGAACCCACGCGGTCAATGAACCTTGAAAAATTTGATGGAAACAACTTTCGTCAGTGGAAATTTCAGATTAAATGTGCTCTAAAAGCTAAAGGAGTTGATATTTCCAAACCAAAACCACCAGGGGATTCAACGGACTGGTTAAAAAGTGACGGCATGGCAATGTTCATAATAACTTCATCCATGGATTTCAAACAAATCACGCTAATCGAAAATTGCGAAACAGCCTTAGAAATTATGACAAAATTGGAATCGATATATGAACAGAAAAGTGAATTGTGCAAAATGTTAATCCACGAAAAGTTTTATCAGTACAAGATGGCGCCGTCTGATAGTGTAGCTCAACACATCTCAAAAGTTGAAACATTAGCTAAACAACTAAAAGAAAGTGGTGAAACTATCAGCGACATGGCTATAATAACAAAAATATTGGGGACTTTGCCTTCCAAATATAGATCGTTGCGACAAGCGTGGATGTCATTAGACTCGAAACAACAAACTATTGTTAATCTAACTGCTCGTCTATTAGATGAAGAGGCAAGCTTAACAGGTGAAGAAGAACAGGAAACAGCTCTTTTTGTTGCCAATATAGGATGGAAAACAAAGCCAAAACAAAATAGACAGCTAGCGAGTGAGAGCAACATAAATCAGAATAAAGGTAATAAACACAGGTTTGAATGCTATAATTGTGGCAAGCGGGGGCATTTTGCTAGAGAATGTCGTGCTCCAAAACAGTCCAAGACCAGAAAACCTCAGCAAGAAGGTGCAGCAGATATGTTAGCGTTTTACGTGGAAAATGAGTCATGTAATACTGAAGAAAATACTTGGATTCTAGACAGCGGTGCCTCTGCTCATATGACATTTAGAAAAGATTTCTTTTCAGAATTATATGAATGTAACCAGAAATCATTGACATTGGGAAACAAACAATCTGTAGAAGTATCAGGCATCGGAAAAGTGTTAATAAAGAGATATGTCAATGAACAGTGGGAGACCAGTGAACTTCATGACGTGTTATATGTTCCAACTTTAAGAAGGAATTTATTCTCTGAAGCAGTAATAATAAGAAAATACTACTCTATTATAAAGAAAAACACAAGTGCCCTTATTTACAAAAACAATGAAGTGGTAATGAGTGCAAAAATTAAAGACAACAATTTGTATGAGTTAAACATAAAAACAGTGATCCCAGATACATGTAACATAGTTCAAAATAGCCAAAATGATATGAAAATATGGCATGAAAGATTGGGACATATTAATTTAAAACAAATTGAAGACATGAGTGCAAGTAACATTGTGAAGGGACTGAAACTGAATGACAAAAGCCAAAGGAATTTTGTATGTGAAGCATGTGCATATGGGAAGCAGTGCAGATTTCCATTTCATAAATCTGAACGAGGAGAACTACAGCCAGGTGACTTAGTTTACAGCGATGTTTGTGGACCTATGAGTACCACTTCTATTCAAGGTATGAGATATTTCTTAATTTTCAAAGATGCTGCTACTAGTTACAGGCATGTATATTTTATTAAACATAAAAGTGATGTTATGGAAGTTTTTAAAAAGTACAACGCTATAATTAAAAATAAATTTATGCACAATGTCAGAATATTACACACCGACAATGGAACAGAGTATGTAAACAAAGCTTTTAAAGAGTATTTGGACAGAGAGGGGATTGTTCATGAGCGTACTGCTCCATACACACCAGAACAAAACGGTCGAGCAGAAAAAGAGAATCGTACCATAGTAGAGAGTGCTCGTTCAATGTTGTATGCGAGAGATGTCCCATTGGAACTGTGGGCAGAAGCTGTACAATGTGCTACTTATATATTAAACAGGATGTCCTCCACCCAGACTCCAAATACAACAGCTTTTGAATTGTGGAATGGGATCAAACCACAATTAGGACATGTTAAGGTGTTTGGTAGTATTGGCTATGTTCATGTTCCAGATCAATTAAGAACAAAGTTGGAGAAGAAAAGCAAGAAATTGATACTTGTTGGGTATGACAATATCAACTACAGAATGTATGATGTAGATACCAAGAAAATAATCATCTCAAGAAATGTAATGTTTGATGAGCATCATATTTCAAGCACAAGGAAAAATATCCCACAAATAAGTATTGTTGATGAGGAAGCTACAAATATAAAAGAGAGAGAAACACAAGAACCCAGTGCGGATGATACTCTAGTTGACAGTCCATCGGCAGAGAGTGAAGAAAGCATGCAGAGTTGTACCAGTCGTAACAGTGATGATCCAGATTACGAACCATCTCAAGAATTAGATGACTCGGCAACACACACAATAAATTTGAGACCACGAATCAATAGAAATTATGAAGCAAATCTTGTAGAGTTGTCACTGCCTCAGACATATACAGAGGCACTAAACAGTCTACAAAAAGATGAATGGTCTCAAGCTATAAAAGAAGAGTTGTCTGCACACAAAGAAAATAACACCTGGACTGCGATTAAAAGGTATGGACAGCGCACCCTAACTACAAAGTGGGTTTTTACTATTAAAAGGAATGAGAATAATCAAATTGTACGCTATAAGGCTCGTTTATGTGCACGAGGTTTTAATCAGGTTAAGGATATTGATTATCAAGAAATATTTTCTCCAACAACCCGTTATGATTCCATAAGAATAATACTTTCTGTTGCTGCAAAGCATAACTTAGAAATTCAACAGTTTGATGTAAAAACTGCTTTCTTAAATGGGTATCTTGAAGAGAATATTTTTGTAGACATACCTGAAGGTTTGTCAATTAAAGGAGATTATGTATTAAAATTAAATAAATCACTCTATGGTTTGAAACAAGCATCTAGATGCTGGAACAAAACATTTACAGAATTTTTGCTTAAATATGGTTTTGTTCAATCTCAGGCTGATAATTGTATTTACATAGGACTTTTTGATGGAATTAAAGTTTTCTTAATTATTTATGTCGATGATGGTCTTCTAATATCTTCAAATAAACTGCTTATAAAAGAGATATTAGAATATTTAAAACAAGCATTTAAAATCAAAGAACTAAATTTTAAATATTTTGTGGGCATGCAAATAGAGCGTGTGAATAACAGTATATATATTCATCAGGAAAATTATATTGATGAGATTATAAAGAAATTTTGTATGAGTGATGCAAATCCTGTGAACACTCCAGCAGATGTTAATGTTATTATTTCAAAGAATTGTGATGAAATTGTTGTTAATTTTCCATATAGAGAAGCTATAGGAAGCTTACTGTTTTTGAGTTCTGTCTCTAGGCCAGACATTTCATTTGCTGTTAATGTATTAAGTAGATATGTAAACAATCCAAGTTTACAGCATGTTAATGCTGTTAAACGTGTAATTAGATATTTAATAAAAAGTAAAAATTTGTGTATAAAGTACAATGGAGAAAGCAAAGATCTTATTGGATTTTCAGATTCAGATTTTGCCAATGATATAGATACTCGTAAATCCACTACGGGATATTTGTTTATGATGAATGGCGGACCAATCACATGGTCCAGTCAAAAACAAAAGACCATTGCTCTTTCCACCACAGAGGCTGAATTTGTAGCTGCTAGTGAATGTTCTAAAGAGATACTGTGGTTGCAGCAACTATTGTCTGATTTAGGTGAAAATCATGATTGCATCACACTAAATGTAGACAATCAGAGTGCAATCAAATTAATTAACAATCCTGTTTACCATAAACGTACAAAACACATAGATGTCAAATATAACTTTATAAGGGAAAAAGTTGAAATGGGTATAATTAAAATTAGTTATGTGCCGAGTAATTGTCAATTAGCAGACATTTTAACCAAAGCATTACCCACTCAAACTTTTTCAAATCTGAGGGGTCAAATTCTATATAATGTTGATTAATTTTTTTTGTTGGTTACTAGCATATATGTATATGCAAAAGAAGTTAAATTTTAGTGGGAGTATTAGATATGAGAAAATTTAAGTTATAATTTTGTATCCTAGCTGGTAACTTTTAGTCTATGATTATAATCCGATATCTATGATTTTGCTTTCCTTCCTCCCGTTACAAAATGTCTTCTTGTCAAGTGTATCTCTGTACAGTGCTTAAAATAATAAAGTAAGTTTTCTATTATTAAACTCAAGTTTGATTCAATAAGAAACCCATATGCGAAGATAAACTATACAAGATAAAACCGTCGAGTTAATGACTGGTTTGAATAGTCTTGACAAGCACTCTCTTGTTACGTTATATCCAGGATCTAAAGATGAAGTTCCAAGAACTCTCTTGGAGTTTTGTAGAGATCGGTGAGATCTGTGGAAAACTCCAAAATCAAACCAGGGTAGCGATTCTGAAACCATTCGGTTGCATCCGACACGGAATCTCATCTCTCGGTCTTTGTCATGCTAAACAGATAAGACAAAGACCGAGAGATGAGATTCCGTGTCGGATGCAACCGAATGGTTTTAGAATCGGTACCCAGGACTCAAATAAAACTAAAAATGTAAATAATGAAATATTATTTATAAAAAATAAAATTAACTAAATTACTAACTTATTAAAAAAAATTACTTTTATTAAATTACTTACTTTAAATTATATTATTCGATGGATTACTTTATGAAACATTGGAATAAATTGACTAGTTTTGTAGCCTCTGAAGGAGGAAGAACGTGCCCACTCCCCGCACGCCTCTGTGGGCACCGACTACCTGACTGTGTACCCTCCACCACTTTTGTAATGTTAAGAAAATTAAAGTATGTTTTTGCATGGCTTACTTTATGAAATATTGAAATAAATTGACTAGCTTTGTGGCCTCTGAAGGAGGAAGCAAAATATACGCTTTTTGAGCAATGATTTTGATTTTCTTCACCAAATATAAAACAATCAAGATTATATATAAAATAATAGAGGATTACACATAAAATAAAAACTTAAACTATAATGAAATACCCACACCAGTAAATATGATTATAAAATCAACAGTAAATAAAATCAACAAAAATAAAATAATTCGTTACCAACACGTTGGTAACGAATTAAAAACAAAAAGTAAATAAACACGATTATAAAATCAACAAAAAATAATGAATATACAAACTTACAGACACAAAGGTAACAAGAAAAGACACACATAATTGTTAGTCAACAGATTACTATTTAAAGTTACAGTGATTGGGTTGTTACAGGGAAAATAAGTAGGTATACAAATTTGTACATGACAGGCGTTGATAAAAATTGTCTGTAAAATTATGAAAATTAGGTTTAATCAAATAATTACACTTAAATTATGAATGATCTAGTATTTATGATAATTTCGAAAGCATGTCAAACATAAACCGGGCTTTTTCAAACAAAGAGGACAGTAAAACAAGGTGGCTTTTCTTATTTGTCGCGTTTCTAAGCAGTGACGGCAATCTTTTCTTTTAGTTCTGCCGTTTTCATTTTTGGGAAGCCCTTCTGGTAAATGTATTGTTCCCCCATTAGAGGTTTTAATTTGTGAAATGGAAGGTGATGTTTGTCTGTCGGTATGTTCTTCAGCTCGTATTAATTTTTTTATGATATCTACTCGAAAGTCGTGAAATGACATGGGTTTTGGTGTGCCAATTGGTTGCCGTTTCATGTGTTCATTAAACAATTTAAATGCATTTAATACCATGGTCTGCATAACATGAACTATAATTTTCTTATACCACCTAGTTGATTTATCATAGCAAGGGTAATACGATAACATTTGATCTTTTCTATCAACGCCTTTCATATACTTATTGTATTGAAGAATTACGTTAGGTTTACGAAGATTCTGTCCGCGTCGGTTAGTGAATTCAACAAAATCAGAGGTATGCTCTGTAGAAATCATCAAAACGTTTCTTTTATCTCTATAATTACTAACAATAACACCGCGTGAATTATATCTGCTTATACAAGAACCTTTACTAATCTTTGCCTTTGTTACAATGTGCGGATTTCTGGCTCTATTGGCTCTAAGAGTACCCGTGACATAAGTTTTATTGTCTAATAATTTTTCGGCAAGTGTAACACTATTATAAAAGTTATCCATGTAAAGAGAATGTCCTAGGTTGAGATAATCTTCCATTAACATCATTACGACTTTATCGGCATGACCTTTACCTTGCAAATCTACATCGTTTGACCCACAATACATATGCATTTTCTGCGTAATACCGTTTGTATCTGTAAGTACATATAATTTAACGCCATATTTATGTCTTTTGCCTTTAATATACTGTCTGATCTTCAAACGCCCGCGCCACAATACAACACTTTCGTCAATTGTTAAATTTTTCGGAGGTGTTACTAAAGACTTCATAACACGGTTAAAAAAAAGAAAAATAGGTTTAACAAATCGGTTCGGGTCTGAGCTATTGTAATTACCAGTTGAATCTTGAAAACTTAAATTTCGTAAAATGAGCAAAAATCGGTCGCGACTCATGAATTTGGAGAACATAAGATTGTATAAAATATCTTTCTTCCAGTAATCATTAATACGGTTTAGTTTTATCGTTCCCATATGAAAAAGCAAACCAAGGAATATGCGAATTTCGTCCACGTTGGTGTCATGCCACTGAGTAATTCTACTCTGACTGTGGCTGCTCTCCAATAGAACTTGAAGTGCATGACTATTTATACTTGTTACTAAAATTCCCATAAATGTGGCGTTAAAAAAAAGATCAAAAAAATCAATTGGGGTATCTGCTACCCCAATGTTCATATTACCAATGTTGGTAAAAGGATATGTATGAAGCTGACCGGTCTCCGTCCAGTCAGGGTCCTCCCGGCGCCTATCATCTTGCTCTGCCTCAGATTCGTCGTCAGATGAAGAGGAAGAAGAACAAGCAATGTCCTCTTCTTCCCTATGAGTTATACATTATATAGTAGCATAGCAGATTATTGGTTTGACTACAACAAAATACTAAAGTTATTACTCACTCTGAATCAGCAAACATCGCAGAAAGATTTTCAAACACTTCGTCGACGTCGTTGGAAGACATGATAAAAGCAACCGTGCACAAGAAATGTTATGGCTGGTTTACACAGTGCGAGCTGCTGCCTGGCCAGTAGACAGCTGCTCGGTTTGTCTACTCGTACGCCAGTAGCTCGGCTCGCCTTTGCTGTCTACACCACACCTAGCTACTGCTCAGTCCGAGTCAAGTCGCGCTGTCGAGTGAACTTGTTTTAATAAAAAAAACGGTGATACGCTCTATGACAACAATTTTATGTCAGGAATTGGAAAATATCTATAACCATAGCCAATATAAGAAAAAAGAGCGTAAGAAAAGGATTTGGATTAGAGAATGGATGGCTAGAAGATCTTTAGGGGCAACACGTATGATTCTCAACGAGCTTTACCATGAAGATCCCCGAGAATATAAAGCAGTGATGAGAGTGACACCTGAACAAGTCGAAAGACTTTTAAATTTGATAAAAACAAAAATAGAACGTCAAGACACATTGATGAGAGATGCCATAGCAGCAAGGGTGAAGTTGGAAGCAACTCTGTGTTTCCTAAGCTCAGGAATGTCATTCAGACTGCTATCAGTATTTTTCAGGATATCTAAAGCTTCTATATCAAAATTTATACCAGAAGTTTGTGACGCTATTTCTGAAGCTTTGGACGAATATTTTCAAGTAAGTAAAAGTTAATTTTATTAACACAATAATACATGACGTGTGACTCATTCATTTATTTTTCAAAAACAAATTAAACGTTAACTAAAACATTATTGCATGTTGTTTACATTAGCATTTATCATCGCTTTGACTATTGGATCATTAAAGTCAAATAATTGTCCTGGTTGAACTGGCTGCTGCGCAGAAACCGTTTCTAAATTGGCTGCCTCGTATGATGAATGTGATGATTGGTGATCAACTGATTGAAGTGGCTGATGCACCAAAACTGTTTCGGTAGGCTGAAAAGTTCTGCCTGGGAAGGACACACTGGGTCCTGATGATGGTGACGCTATGTAGGACTGTGGTGACGAAGCACTGTATGAGGAAAGGGCAGATGCGTTCCGAGCGTATATAGCTCTTTTTCGGTATCGTGAAAGTACTTGTTGAATTTCATCTTTGGCATCTAAAAAATCTAGTAATGGGAGCTGCCTCAATTGAATAGCGACATGTTTTCCAACAATATCATACTCGTCTTCTTGTCTAGAAGAGCTGGAAGATTCTATAGTACTGTTTAGTTGTTTCAGCTCATCAATAGCTGCTGTAATTCCGCTCATTTCTTGGGCAGTATTATGTGATTTTTTAGCTTTACCCGGGTTTTTTTTCTTTGTCAATGTGCTGTCCCTGGAGTAGATTGATCTATCATCAGATTTATCAAGAGTTTTATCACCCGTTTTATCATCAGTGTTATCCGCCATGTCTTGACTAACAGCATTTTCCAAATCCGCCGGTGTGTTGTCTTTCTGCAATTGGAATATAAAATTAATATTATATTTTTCAGGTACCAAGCAGAAAGGAATGGGAAGACGTACAAGTAGGATTTCACCACAGGTGGAACTTTCCAGGATGTTGTGGAGCCATCGATGGCAAACATGTGGTGATTCAAGCTCCGCCCAATTGTGGTAGTGAATACTACAATTATAAAGGAACTAACAGCTTGGTGCTCCTAGCGATCGTGGATCATGACTACTGCTTTAAATATGTGGACATAGGCTCATATGGGCGAAATTCTGACGGTGGTGTTTTCCAAGCTTCCTCATTGTATCCAGTGTTGGAAAATGGCACATTATTGCCAGAAGGCGGTATTGTAGAGTGAGGTTTTGTTTGAGAGGAAGTATCACACCTTTGCCAGTTATTCTACCGCCAAGCAGTAATGTGCAAACATTACTGTGATCCAGTTTGAAGGGCAATGTTTCCAGAGAATTTCACTGCTATAAAAAAACTTACGATGAGCTCCACCACCAGCACCGCAGAATGCGCGTGCAAGCACACAGCAGCCGCTCCTGCAGCCGCAATCCCAAGAGGGGCTCTCTAAAATAAGTAAAAACAATATTGAAATAACAAGAAACAAATCGGTCGCTTACTTCAAAGACATTCAACTTTTGTTTTTATTGTACACGTTCAATGGCTAGAAACTCGCAAATATGTACTAAGTAGTATTCCCACAATGATATCTAAATAAAACAAATTAGGTAGTTAGGCCCAATAGAACTTCATTTCGTCCGAGAACAAACCAAACTGGGCGGGCGGTAACTTCAAAGGAACTCGTTTGTACATGTTTCGTCGCTAAATGAAAAACCCAGAAAACTTATTACTTAACACTTACTGAATTAGGTAGAACTTTACTTTTCGTCGCTTATTGCAAAAAACTTATTACTTATAACCGGGCCTCCCGAGCGCTGCGCGGGCGCCGTGAAGCTCTAAGACTTCCACCAGACATGGCCGTTGTAGGATTGAGTTATTGTTCACGTTTCGTCGCTAAATACAAAACCCAGAAGACTAATTAACTAACTATTAATTAGCTAATTACTTAACACTTACTGAATTGGAACTTTACTTACCTTTCTTCCGACATTTTTCTCCGACAATAATTATCTTCAAAAGTTTGTAGTTAGTAGTTCAAATGAATGAAGACTTAGATCCAGTGAACGACGAACGATTGAACTGCCTATTGCGGCAGCGATCCCCGTTTGTGGCCCGTCGATGGCGGCGATTTTAAATCGAAAGTGCAATAATATTGAGTCTATAATTGCTTGAACTAATCAATCAATCACCATAGACAAGATAAACAAAACACCACAACGATTTAAAATTCAAATAGAAAAAAAAAATACTGATTTTCTACAAAATTGTATCAAAACGTTATGTATGTGTCGTAACGAAAATCATATTCATTTTTGATTTCATAATTTTACATATTTTGGAGGCGTTTGCATTCCAAATTCGAACTTAGCGATATTTGCCAGAGTTGCCAACCGTTTAGACAGTGTTGATTTAAATCGTATCTATATGCTCCTTTTGGCTCTTGTACGATGTAGTATCGAGTAATCGAAATCGAACGCAAAATATACGATCTACAAAAAGCAATAAATAAACGAACAAATACATTTTTTTTGTTTTAAAAAATTATAAGCAAGGAGAAGAGTTCAAAATAGAAATCTCGAAATCAACAGTTTTTTTATTATCCCAGTCGGATTAAACTTTAACCTGGAATTGATGATAGTCAGAATTTTGTTCACGCCTGTGAATTTTTGTCTTAAATAGCTAAAATCCAAAAACTCGACCAAATTGAACCGGTGCGTTAGCCGCCATATTTATTGGCTTGAAGGTCAAACTCTTTTTAGCCATATCTTTATTATGTTTCATTTTTTTTTACAAAAATGATGGGAATCAAAGTTGTTGCTAATTTGATTGTCTACTATATTTTATCGTACAATCAATATTTATGGAAATAACTGCAAAAAACTTCGATTCTGATCGTTTTTGTAAAAATATTAAGAAATAAAGGCGATATGGCTAAGAAAACTAATTGACCATCAAATCAATATGGTGGGTAAAACACCGGTGGGATTTGGTCGAGTTTTTATATAATTATTTACAGGTATATTTTTTTTTTTGTGTGGGGGAAATGCATTGACGCACCGTCCACTGTGTAGGGTCACGGCAGGTGTGTCGGGCTCGACACCACTAAAAGTGGTGCCCCTACCGACTAAAACCCCCACAGGTTTCTCCGGCATAGCTGTGGGTCAAAGTCGTGGGGTCACTCTTCGCACTCCCTCCGACGACTCTGACCTAACGCCTGCCGGCGGCCCTTGCGGGCCCACCTCGCGGGGTGACGTGGCCCCCGCATTTGGCTCCAGTGATGCACCAGAAACCAGTGGCGCGTCACCGCCTCGGGAGGGCCTATGCCTAGGTGGGGTGCCGAGTGGCCCTAAACACCCGACGCCCCAGACCCTCCAAGTGGAGACGGGGTGTGAGCTCGAGTGGCTCGCCCCCGTGTCCGCTTCCTTCTTTCTCCTTCGGAGAAGCAAGAGGATCCGTCTCCGTAATTTAATCGTAATTATTTGGACTCTTCGTGTTCCAATGCATGCAGCTGCATGTGCTGTTATGGGCAGGCGTGTTGTTTACCTTCAGGTACATGTCTTACGCGTCTTGTCACTCTAAACTATAAAAATACATTGCCCTTCAAACCAGCTCATAGTGTTAAAAATTGACGATTATATTGATTGAAAATTGTAATAACATTCCGTATTTTAATAGATTTACTTCATTTTATAATATAGTCGTCAAAATATAATAGTCTATAAAAGTAAAGAAATATTATCAATACAAGTTAGATAATTTTTGTTTATGGTGAAAATTTAATGAAACTAAAGTGATTGTTTATAAATACGGCAAATTTTCTTCACTTTGACTCCAAAATAGTACTGTTTTTTTATACGGCAACACTGAAGCCGACTTGGTCACTGTAAGTACCTACCTACCGTCTCCAATCGTCCAGTCCCGTTATAACATTTAATAATATTGAGTGTTTTGTTTGTTGTTAAGTTAAATTTCAATAACAATAAATATTTCCTAAACACTTAAATTATAATGGCAGGAACTAGTCGAGATGAATTAACGTGAGTACATTTTTTTAAACTTTTCATCAATAACCCGTATAATATAATAACTTATTGTGGAATTTGTGTTTATTTCTATAGTAGCTTACTACCAACCTAGTTAAACACACCTAGGTACAAATTAATTGTGACAATGAGTACCATAAATTCGTTTTGGTGTGTAGGTATAAGATTTCTTTAATAATTAGTCGGGATTTTTCTTACATAAGTAGTTTAATCAGTTTCGACGTGTTCGTAGTAGGTATGGTATGTTTGTGGTTAGGTAAATAGGTTTGAGTGTGGAATTATGAGACGAACGGGTCGAAACGCTCAATCTTACAATCAAAAGATTTATTGTGTTTGTTGCAATCATGGACGTATAAAAAAAGTCGGACGTAGTCTCGCTAAAACAAAAACTGCGCCCAGAGAGTCGGCCACATAATATGCATGGGTGTGCTGTCACATAGATAGATAGATAGATTAACTCTTTATTGCACTTAACTAAAAAAATAAATAAACAAAAGTCACTTAAAACAAAACAAAATAAAGTAGCAATTGGCGACCTTATCACTAAAAGCGATCTCTTCCAGGCAACCATAGGATGGAATGAGAGATTTGAAAGTATGGAGGAGGGGAAGCACAAAAAAGTAGTGGTTGAT
Source organism: Ectropis crepuscularia (assembly GCA_963693475.1). NCBI lineage: Eukaryota > Metazoa > Arthropoda > Insecta > Lepidoptera > Geometridae > Ectropis > Ectropis crepuscularia. Next base: position 10,717,836 of record OY856368.1, on the reverse strand, counting down.
ACTTATATTATAGACATCCACAATTATAAAATAAAACAGAAATAAAAACTAAATTACTAAATAATACTATAACATACCTACTTAAATAATGATTAACATCCCAATACATATATACTTACGTACATAAAAATATACTCATACATATAACAATGAGTTTACGATATAATACATAAATATTTAATGTGATTTTAAATATAGTAACAGCTTCAACTGGGTGATGACTGCGATAAGTAGATTTCTTTTACTTGGTTCTTAAAAATAACATGCGATTGAGCTTGTCTAGTGGTCACAGGCAAGGCGTTCCACAGTTGAACAGCCTGAAACGCAAACGACTTGCGTTAGAACATTTCACTACGTGCCGATGGTATTTGCAGCGACAAGTTAGTTTTTGATCTAAGAGGCCGAGAATGGGCATTGCTGCAGAAAGTAAAAATATTTTTTAAATAGTGCGGAGTTAATGGGTTAAATAGTACGTTATATGCAAGAGATAAAATATGAGCATTCCGACGAAAGCGAATGGGGAGCCACTTGAGCTGCATACGAAACTGAGACACGTGATCATATTTGCGTAAACCAAATATAAATCTTATACAAAAATTTTGGAGGCGCTCAAGTTTATCTAACTGATCTGCTCTGAGATCAAGATAGCAGACGTCTGCGTAGTCTAGGATGGGAAGGAGAAGAGATTGTGCAAGCGCAACTTTGGTAGCAGTGGGTAAAAAATTGCGGAGTCGCCTCAAAGATCCCCCTGATGCAAATAGTTTGCAACTGATAGATTTCAATTGAGGCTCCCAGCACAACGTGCGATCAAAAATCACGCCAAGGTTTTTGACAGTTTCACTGAAAGGTATTACGACTCCGTTAAAGACAACTTTTGGAATAGAAGACCAGTCGACCCTGGAGATCATATAGGAACTACCAATTATGATTGCTTGGGTTTTGGAGGGGTTAACATTTAATCCGAAAGAGTTGCTCCAGCAGACAATACGTTGTAGATCTGCATTCACCAAGTCTATAGCAACTTTAATATCAGAAAGTCGTGCTTGAGAGTAAATTTGGAGATCATCTGCATAAAGGTGGTAGGAAGAATTAAGGTTATGAGAAATTGAGTTAATGAAAATAGCGAAGAGAAGTGGTGATAGCACGCCGCCTTGAGGGACACCAGCATTAGTACTACACCAAGACGATAGTACATCGTCGAGGTGAATACGTTGTCGGCGTCCATACAAGTAACTATGAAACCAATTGATTACTGATGGAGATATGTTAATAGAGTGGAGCGTCGCCAGCAAGATATCGAAATCGACGGCGTTAAAGGCATTACTGAAATCTAGCAGAGCTAGAACAGTAAGCCTGCCATCGTCCATACCTTTGCGAATGTCGTCGGTGATCTTAACAAGGGTGGACACAGTGCTATGCCCAGGACGGAAACCGGATTGGAAAGGGTTTAGGAGGTCTTCCCTGTTTAGGAATTGGTTGAGTTGTGAGTGGACAAGACGCTCAAGGACTTTGGACAGAAAAGGAAGAATAGATATTGGGCGATACTCGGAAAAGGAGGTAGGATTAGGTTTCTTAGGCAAAGGAATGAGTTGTGCGTCTTTCCAGATTGCGGGAAAAACGCCACAGGATGTAGATTTATTGAAAATAGCACACAGGACAGGAAGGATGACATCAATGATGGGCAATAACATGTTCCTACTGATAGTATCACCGCCAACAGCGTTGGAGGAGATTGACGCAACACCCTTCCTAACATCACTTTCAGTGAATCGAATGAACGTAAAAGGAGAATAGTTGGGAGTAGGCATGGCAGAAAGATAATTCAAAGTGGAATTCTTTACTGCTTCCGATATAGAGGATGTAGAGGAAAAATGTTGATTAAGAGCATCTAGATCTAATTTACCTGGAGTAAGATTTGGTTGTGATTTACCAACTCCCATAGACTTAAGAAATTTCCAGACTCTGCCTGGATTTTCATTTTGAACAGATTTGTGAACGTGTCGGCGCATGGCATCTCTACACACCTTATTGCAGTGATTACGGATCTGAACATATTTTTCTCTATTATTTTCAGTGGGGCGACCTTTAACACGAGATTTTGCTGCCGCTTTCTTATGCATTAGTGTCTTGATTTCGTCTGTGAGCCATGGTGCAGGGAGATGCTTAATCTTAATTTTACGTAAAGGAGCATGAACATCATAAAGTTGAGTTATGAGCGTATTAAAGAGAGCTACTTGATCGTCCACTGAGTCAGCGTTAATAACGGGCCCCAATCAATCTTTTTGGCGTCCTCGAGAAGAGAATTGTGATCCATGTTACCAAAATTGCGTTGCAAGATAATACGAGGTTTAGATTTAGGAGGTCTAACTTTATACGACAGAAATATTAAATCATGGTAGGAAAACTCATCAGCAGAGTACTGACCATGAATAGAAACGTTGTTAAGGGAGGAGACAATCATCAGATCTAATAAAGATGGGACACTGTTGGGAAAATGATGAGTGGAGTTTAGAGGGAGAATATGTAAATTATAGGATTTGATGATGGATTGAAGTGAAGAAGAGCGAAGATCGTTTTTAAGAAGACAAGTGTTAAAATCACCCATAATAATGGAATGATTGTATGAAGGTATGATGTCATTTAGGAGAGTCTCAAATGAAGTAAAATAGTTAATGTTTTTTGAAGGGCTATAATAGACTCCGAGAAGAACTTTAGTGTGTGACAGAACTACTTCAATAAGAAGATGCTCACCCATGCACCATGCACATGCCGGAGGAGGTTGTGGCGATTGGTTCAAGATTGTGAAAGGAATATTGGATCTAAGGTAAATAGCCACGCCTCCACCGACACGGCTGGCCCGGTCATTTCTTATGAGTATGAAACCCAGGAGAGAGTAAGAAGTCGAAGGAAGACAGGGTCGAAGCCAAGTTTCGGAGACTAAAAAAGCATGGATGTTGTTTTGATCAAGAGACACCAACATTTCAGGATAGGAAGACGGAATGCTCTGCGCGTTAATATGGACAACGTTAAAATTTTTCGGCATATTTGTAAAGGTGTTTTCCAAGAAGTTCGACAATGGTTGAATACTGTTGAAACTTTGATTACTACTGCTAGCTGAACCAGAAGACGCTGAAATAAATTCATCGTCACTCGTGCAGTCATCATCATCGAAAATATTTAACATAATATTTATTTAAAAATAAATATAGGTATATATAAATATAAATTATTAAAATATAAAATTAATGTTACAAACTTACTTAATTATATAATATAATATGTATAGACATAAATATATACATGTAATAATAAAACAACAGATAAAACACTAAGTTTAGTATCTCGCATCGATCACCTGTCGGGTTGTGCGAAAGAGATAGCGAGATTTACATCACTTTAAAGATGTTTTTTATCACAAAATGAAAATGAAAATTAATTAAAGTCTAATATTTTTGACAAAGCAGTAGTTTGGCTACATAGCTCTAGTATCCATAAAGCTACTGGGTGGAGAAAAAAAATAATCTTAAAACGTGTCGTTCGAATATCAAAATATGACAGTGACAATTAATTGTCACATAATATCAACATTTCAATTTCAATGATCAACAAATAAAACAAACAAATTCACAATAAAATAAAACAAACAATACAGCAAACCAACAATAAAACCTAAATACATGAAAGTAAAACAGTAAATGAACTACGCACCAAAACAATTCTGAAACATTAATTGTGTCAACAAAATACGAGATGTACAGTGCTGAAACAAAGTTTATGTTATTTAATTAATGCAACTAGAAGGTAGACGTGATGTGAAACTCTAGAAGTGAAAACCTACACATACCTTAAAAATATATAAAAGCTACTTTAATGGGGCTCTTCGCACAGCTTTTGAACCCTTTTTCACCGCTTCAGTCTCCGGCTTCTTCAGCTTTGTCGGAACCGGCGCCTCAAGCTTATCTAGTTCTGACCGGCTACAGACGCGGTGGCGTTTGCTATCTGACCCCAGTACTATGACGACGCCGTCCCGAGGCCAACACCTTCTGATGCCGAAGCGCTCGCGTGCCAACATAAAAGTCTCATGCCGGGGCCTTGTAAGGAATTCAGAGATAGTTATCCCCGAATCTTTCTCACACACAACATTTTCCTAATATTTTTTTCGATTTTACTTTGTTTCGGGTGTGACCGCGGTTTCGTTTCGGGTGTTACGAGTACGAAAATTAATATTGTATATGGTGTTTTATTGGTCTCTAGGCACTACAAAACAAAAATATGACAAATAGAGATAATTACAAAGAATTCTCTGTGGTAATAACTCATAAGGTTTATTTTAAAAAAAACGAGGGACAAATAAACATAACTACAAAAACTCTTCTGTAAAGTTACTGCTAAATCACTAACTTCGTTAAAAATGTAGTAATAATAAAAAAAAAAAAAAAAAAAAAAAATTTAAACATATTAACCAATACATTTAACATACTCTGTTTAGTTAAAAAAAAATCATGTTTCACATTTACCAATTTTGTTTGACATTTCAATAAATTTCTTAAATAAAATAATTTGACTGCTTTTTCGATAGTGGCGTTAGAGGGCTGTCGAAAACCCTTAGAAAATAATTGTATTCTTCAATCAATAAACTTAGTTATATTGCCTTTTAAAAAAAGTTGTAACACCCAAAACGTTTCGGGTGTTACAGTTTTCAATCAAGAAAAAAATATATCAAATTAATTGCATGTTCAGATATTAGTTAGTATTTTGAATTATTACAGTCACGCCCTTACTTTTACTAAACATCACTATCCTAATCAATCTGCAAGATATAAATATAAAACGATTACCTGATTTTTCGTTTCGGGTGTTACATTGCCCAAGTAATAAGAAAACATACTTATATCCTGATAATTATATATTTTTTCGGGACTATGACGCAGTCCTCCAACACTACGATAAATTACCTGAAATCGCAACGTGGCAAAATCACTGATAGATCGACAGTTATATTTTATTTAGTATTCCCAAAAGTTAGAGGCACTATGGTCACTCAGCCAGTTCGCTTGATTACAGACTTTAAAATCTAATATAATTAAAAAATTACGCATTTATTCTAGATTTTTTTACAGCACGTTATAATTTGGAGTGTTTTCTGTCAAATTTCATCAAATTTAATGCCAAAAGAAGATATTTATTTTTTCACCTTCAGTAGCGTTTGTCATGGAATGAGCCTTTAACAAATCGGTTCGGGTCTGAGCTATTGTAATTACCAGTTGAATCTTGAAATTTCGTAAAATGAGCAAAAATCGGTCGCGACTCATAAATTTGGAGAACATAAGATTGTATAAAATATCTTTCTTCCAGTAATCATTAATACGGTTTAGTTTTATCGTTCCCATATGAAAAAGCAAACCAAGGAATATGCGAATTTCGTCCACGTTGGTGTCATGCCACTGAGTAATTCTACTCTGACTGTGGCTGCTCTCCAATAGAACTTGAAGTGCATGACTATTTATACTTGTTACTAAAATTCCCATAAATGTGGCGTTAAAAAAAAGATCAAAAAAATCAATTGGGGTATCTGCTACCCCAATGTTCATATTACCAATGTTGGTAAAAGGATATGTATGAAGCTGACCGGTCTCCGTCCAGTCAGGGTCCTCCCGGCGCCTATCATCTTGCTCTGCCTCAGATTCGTCGTCAGATGAAGAGGAAGAAGAACAAGCAATGTTCTCTTCTTCCCTATGAGTTATACATTATATAGTAGCATAGCAGATTATTGGTTTGACTACAACAAAATACTAAAGTTATTACTCACTCTGAATCAGCAAACATCGCAGAAAGATTTTCAAACACTTCGTCGACGTCGTTGGAAGACATGATAAAAGCAACCGTGCACAAGAAATGTTAGAAGCAGACTGACAGTCAGTGAAGGCCGGGTGACACGAGGCTAGTATTTTGAAGCTAGGATAGTAAGCTAGTAAGGGGTCACTAGCTTGGTTTCTAGCTTACCTACTAGCCTGGATTGTAACCAAGCTAGTGCTGTCTACACGAAGCTAGGAAATTTCAAGCTAGTCAAGTCAGTAGTGAGTTGTGCTTAACCTGATAACACGTATACGTAAAAATGAACAGTGTGCGTAAGAGAAAAGCAATTCTACTAAGAAAGTTAATTCGGAAGTTGTGTCAACATGCGCTAGATGAAATATTAGCTCTGCTAGAAGAAAAGCGTACTTGGACAAGACCCTGGATCTTAAGAAGACATAGTCATGGAGCATCTGCATTACTTTTAAAAGAACTGCGATCTGAGGATTCCGGCGAATTCAAGAGTATTTTGCGAATGACACCTAATATTTTTGACAATTTACTGAATCTAGTGGGACCACAAATACAAAAATTTAATACTAAAATGAGAGAAGCCATACCGGCTAAAATAAAATTGGAAATAACTCTAGATTTTCTATCATCTGGTGTCAATTACAGGAAGTTAAGTCACATGTATCGTGTTTCAAGATCTACTATATCTAGATTCATACCAGAAGTTTGCAGTGAAATTTATAAGGCATTAAAGAAAGATATACAGGTATGTAGAATTTTATTTATTTCAAATTAAAGTAGGTACTTTTACGCTTACATAAATGGCGAGATTAAATTCTAAATTACAAAATGAGAAATCATAAATGACGACAAAATGTACGTTTCTCCTACATAAATGGCGAGAAATGTATCAAGCGTTTTGAAATGCTTGATAGATGGGATCTTCATCTTGCTCCAACTCTTGCTGTGGTGGCGGATGGATGATGGGTTCATCACGTTGCTCAGTCTGTTGTAGTTGTGATGGTGGATTAGTGTAGAGTGGACTTGCTGCAGAACTATTGTAAGAAAATGTGGTTGACATATTGGAGTCTGAAGAATTGATAGGTGACTGGTACGAAAATGTAGTATTTCCGAAGTTTAAATCATACATCCGACAGCGGGATAGTGTTGCGTTGATCTGATCCCTAGCTAAAATGGCCTGTCCGGGTGAAAGCTTTTTCAACTGACTTGCTACATATTTTGCAAATATCTCATGTTCATCCAGCTCTGGTTCCTGAAAATCTCGTGAACTGTTTAAATCCTCCTTAATCACCTTAATTTCATTTATCAATGAACTCACTTGCGAAACCTTCCGTTTCTTAAATTGCGGAATGTTACTTCCGGGGGAAATAAATTTAGAAGTTTTATCTTGAATAGACGACATTTCGCTTGCAGGTTGAGACATTTCAACTGTCTTTTCTGACAGATTTTCTGCTACGGGTGGTTCTAATGACTGACTGTTGCTTGCACTGTTGTCATCTTTATTATTGTTTGGAGAATCTTGATTGTTCTGAAAATAAAAAATTTGTTAAAAATATTGTTACAGATTCCAACTACAACTGAAGAATGGGCAGCTATAGAAAATGGTTTCAGAGTGAAATGGAACTTTCCAGCGTGTTATGGCGCCGTCGACGGGAAGCATGTTCAAATCATAGCTCCTGGCAATAGTGGAAGTTTGTTTTTTAATTACAAAAAAACATTCAGTATTGTTCTTATGGCTATTGTTGATTACGATTATAATTTCATTTATATTGACGTCGGCGCCTGTGGAATGGCATCTGATGGAAGTGTTTTTAGGAATTGCTCCATATGTAATCAACTAGAAAATAACCTTTTACCACAAGGCGGAGTAATTTTGGCGGATGCTGCATTCCCATTAAAATCGTATATTATGAAACCGTACCCAGGTGACAATTTAACACATGAAGAAAAAGTATACAACTACCGGCTAAGTAGAGCCAGAAGAACTGTAGAAAACTCCTTTGGCATATTGGCAAGCCGATTTCGTGTTTATCAAAGACCAATCGCAGTTGACGTAAAAACAGTAGACAAAATTGTACTAGCATCATGTGCTCTGCATAATTGGTTACGAAAAGAGCAAAAAAGCACTTATTGCATTAGTAGTGATGTCGACCAAGAAGACATTGAAGCGGGAAACATTATTCCCGGTTCATGGAGAATGGAAAATTTATGTTTACCCAGTATCAGTCGACAGGGAAGTAACCACTCTTCTCTGTCAGCTATCGAAAAAAGGGAGAAATTTAAGAGATATTTCAACAATGATGGAGCAGTACCATGGCAAGCAAGAATGATTCGTTAATTCAGACAAAACTACAAGAAAAATTAAAAATGCCGACGATTATTAATATTTCAATAAGTACTTTTAAGGTAAATAATTGTAAAGAGTAAATAATATTAAAATAACTTACCGAAGTTTTTCTCTTCATTGGCACCTTTTTTATGAAATTATGCATTTCCTCAAACCAAATAATTTTTGGCTTATAGACTTCTGCAGTTCCTGCTCCAGACCTCTCAGATTTTTCTATCTTTGTTAATTCTTGACAATATGTAGCTCTTAGATTTTTAATTTTATTTTTAATCTCTTTTATCGACATTTCTATTCCATCTTTATTTAGTATGTCGCGTATTTTTTCTAGTGACGAGTCTCGCATTTGCTTGTCCTTGTAAGATGGAATACTTGCATTCCACAAACATTCCTCTTCTCTGTACAATTGAACGAATTTTAAATTAATTTCGTCCGCTAATTTCGGCATTTTAACAAATTGCACGCACTCTCACCACGCTCTCCGACTGCACACTAGCTTAGGTTCGCTAGCTTCGCGGTTGACACGAAGCTAGTAACGAAGCCAGGATAGTAAAACGGGTGGTGGGGGGCGCCTACTAGCTTGAAAAATAGAACCCCAAGCTATTAAACTATCCTGGCTTGAGGCACTAGCTTGCTAGCTTCCACACTAGCTTACTAGCTTGTAAACGAAGCTAGTTCCGTCTACACGAAGCTAGTGTCACTAGCTTACTAACTTGGCAGCACTAGCTTGGCTCACTAGCTTGATTTACTAGCCTCGTGTCACCCGGCCTTTACTGTCTCGCTACTTGCTAGCTTGTTACTAAGTGATGCACCAAGCGCCCCTCCGTGCTGTTTCGTTTGACTTTAGACCTTATTTTCAGCTAGTTACAAACTACTTAGGTGTGAACGTCAACCGATGACTCATACGGAGGCACCCGTAATAGCTGGGCTCCGTCACTCGTTCTATATTATGTTCGTGTTTCCCGGCAGCGAAAAGATCATAGGGCCACCCGCCAGCCGTTTGCCCGACTTGGCAAGTATGAACGAACGCCGGGGGCGCATAACAGTAAAATCGTGGCATTATTGTAATGTGAATGGCGGCAATAACCAGAAACTGAAATCTAGTTGTAATTTTTTTCAAAAAATATTATCTAGCATATCGAGTAGGGTATCAAAATGAAGGGAATTTAAAGACCATTACAAATATGTACATATATGTTGTGTAGTTAAATGTCATTTGGAATAATTACAAGCATTTTAATTTAATCATTCGAATATTTGTTTGCAATGCCTTCAGATGACACAAGTTTTTAAAAGAAGATTGATAGGTGCTGATAACGTATTAAACAAAACACGAACGAAAATAATAATCTTAGTTACAAGTACTTAGTTATTTCATTTGTGTTTTGTTTGACACGCCCTCAAGAGTACTCACCAATATTTTTTTGATTAATTTACAAAGGTAATAAAACAACACGGTTTCGTTCATTGGAGACTGCCGAAAGAAACACTAAAAAGTACACAATAAAACAAATAATTTAAAAAATAATAAAACCCGACTAAAATAAACAACAGATAAACATTACAAAGACCGAAACAAGATTGACAAAATAAAGTATGTACATACTAAAACATTACTACATTATAAGCTGATAGTCTATGTTATATCAATTACGTTATGTTTGGTGGCAGGCATACATTTTCTAACGATTAAAAATAATTAAAAATGGGTGCCGCCTCCCACCCAACATAATGTAATTGATATAACATAGACTATCAGCTTATTATAATGTGGTAATGTTTTAGTACATACTTTATTTTGTCAATCTTGTTTCGGTCTTTGTAGTGTTTATCTGTTGTTTATTTTAGTCGGGTTTTATTATTCTTTAAATTATTTGTTTTATTGAAGACAGACTTCTTCAAATATTCATGTAGATATCGAATGAGACTAATTGATTCATTTATACTACGGTATAAAAACTAATTGTAAAACTAATATTTACTTCAGTATCAATTTACAATTACGTACGTATAATACGTACCTAAAAAAAATCTATAGAAAGAAAGAGGAGGTTCTGGGCAGATTTTTTTGTATGTAAGTTGCGCGATTGCTCCGCTAACCGAAAATCTATTTTGATAGTTGTTTTTGTTTGGTAGACCATTCGAATACACAATAAAGAAAATTGCAATTTGCAGTACTTTCGAGTACTTTTCTGCACTTAATTTTTATTAAAAAAATATGAATTGTGTAATTTATAGATTAGTAGATAGACTTGATCCCAGAACCTGTTATATTAAATCCTAAATAAATAAATTGTAAGTTGAATACAAAATAAATAATGTAAATAAATTGGACCTTATCAAACTTCGTACAACCTTAGCACGTTTCGCCAGTGACAAGGCACAAGGTGCGCACGGCATTCACAACTCTCCGTGTGTGTGCATAGGTGTATTTTCGCTTGCAGTTAACAAGAGGTAAGTAACCGATAGTTTAGGTTACTGTCGTGTAGGTATTTGCACTTTTGTTCGAGAGTAATGTTTATGAAAAAAATCTTGTACTTCTCATCAGCCTGTCGGCACAGCTGTCGGCTTCTTTTACGTCCTTTGTTTGGATGTCGAAATGTGTCCATGTTTAAAAAAATCTAAACAATGATTGTGTTTCATTTTTATTGCATACGAATTCTTTGTAAACAAATGTACCTATTCAAAAATATTGCAAATTGTGACTCCTAATTCTTTGTTGTGACCGCCGAACCAATAACTAATAGCTCTTTTCTTAGAATCCTTTGTGTTTCATATTCGTTAGATTCTTTTCAAAAATAAATTACTTACTTTAAGTTGACTTTGGGGCAGTTTGGTAAATGTTGCTTTTCTGGCGATAGTTACCTACGTTTTTTTAACATAATTTTATTAGTTTGATATGTTTTAAACTATGTAATAGTACCTTTGAACATGATTTTTGGCCCTTTCAAAACGAATAGATTTGGAACTTTGCACACATACCTATCCAGGATTGATAATAACATAACAATGTTGTTAAGCCCCCAGTGTTGACCGCTGCGACTTGTTATTTGCTATATTTGCATGTGAGTTTACTTGGTTGATCCTGAGTTGGGCATCTACTGTCCACAAAACGTAAGGCTGCACAATTGATCATGCAGTCATTTATCTAGGTTCTCGACTTTTTACCGATGGACAAGCTTATGTAGGCCTCACGGACTCAGTCCTGGAAGGTCTCTTGGACTCCATTCGAATAGTAGAACTCTATTGCTCATCTACCTACCTAATACCTGTAAACGAGCAATTCTTGTATAATTATGTCACATTATAACATAACGACGCTATATTGTGAACTAACCTAGGTACGTTAGTTCATAATATACTTAGCGTGTCGTAAGATTATAATCTCACGCGTTATATTGCAAACGGTTTGATTTGACCGTGATGAATTTTACGTTGACATATAGGTACTTATATTTAATCTGAATCTCGATAATAGCTCTAACAATATTCATGAAATTTAAAAAGAAGGTGATTTCGAAGGCGATAAATCGATCTAACTAGGTTTTATGTTGTGAAAAATATCGTTTTATCCTAGCAAATCTCCAGGTATCTCCAACTCCTACCTTCTTAGAAATGAAATGGTTGGCTCACGAATTGATTCCTACAAAAACTTGAGAAGCAGTTTTCATATATAACTAATTCGATCGTTTTTGGTTTTTACGAAAAACCAAACTGAACAATAAACTTAGTCAAATAAACAAAAAATATAAATGAAGACGTGATTAAAAACAACGTAATTATGAAAACGAACAAACACGCCTCGCATGTTGTACGCATGGCGTTGCGTTATAAAAAAAAATTGAGTTAGTTAGAGGTATTGTCTCGTATTACATATATAGGTACAGTATATACTATCAGGTGAACAGAAAACACCATGTATGACTTACCTACCTTATTTTTTAATAAAAAAACGATAAAACACACCTAGGGTGTACGGCCGCACTGGCGTTTCGTCATTTTGAAACACAGATGTTTGTGTTGCGCCGCACCGGTGTATTGCAGTACAGCTTTACACGACAGGGGTGTTTAGCCCGCATACGCATTGCACTAAATAAAACACAACGTATGTGTTTTCAGCAGCCAAAGTGTTCTCTTTGTTACTAGGTATATTCAATTTAAATCTATAAATTGTTTTTATTTGCGGTCTTAAGCTCGTACATTTTTTTTGTATGTGTGCACATACATTTATTCATGGCGTTTCCTTATTGAATCGGTAATTATTTTGATATAAATATGACACATTTAAATTAAAGTTCAATTACATAGAAAATTCGTAAAATTAGAAAAGAATAAGACAAATTTAGCAAGTAGGCATATTTTGCATTTTGTAGTAATTTTGTTTCGAAGTTTAAATAGGTATGTATATGTAAATATGTATATTTAGATAATAAGATTTAATTTACGCTATTGCATGCAGTTTTTTTTGTTTGTTATATTTTATACAATTAATCTTATACCTTTAAACGAGCCATTCTTGTATATAAATATGTATGTATATAAATTGTATAGAATCTGAATCTCGGAAACGGCTCGAACGATTTTGATGAAATTATGTATGCAGGGGGTTTCGGGGACGATAAATCGATCTAACTAGGTTTCATTTTTAAAAAGGCATATTATGTGCGTTTTTAGACAATGAAAAACTGTCACATTAGACATTAGAATGCGAAGGTAGATTTCGCCGCGTGACGCGACAGCGTAATAGCTCAGATGGGAAGCCTGACGGTCATAGCGGACACGAATTAGTAGCTTCTGGTTCGAATCAAGACGGCTTCTCTTTTTTTCATGTTTTTTTAAAAGAATCTATTTCTTTGAGTCTTTTATCTGTAGGTATCTAAGTATATTTAGTATTTAAGCCGAGCAGAGCTCGGTCACCCAGGTACTTAAAATTAAACAAACAACGTACTACGTAACCCGATAACATCCTGATGACCCGCGCTTTCACGGCGCACTATGGAAAATATAGGTAGCGTTTCGAATTTAAACTCGACAACACTGTTAGTTATTCCTCAAAATATTTATTTGAAAATTTGGCCTTGGAAGGAAAACACCTTTCATTGGGCGGACCACACACAAATTTTTCACAGCCGCTCCCCCCAGAACGATGAAAAATGGATGAAAAATTCTACACACAAATATTAGCACTGGGTGGGAGTCGAATTCACGACCCTCGGCTTCGCAGGCAGAGTTACGTTCCATTAAGCCACGAGGCCAGTCATATAAATAAGGTAGCATAGGGAAGGTATATACATGAAAAAAATGGTGGTCGAATGGATAAATACCTCCTTTTTGGAAGTCGATTAAAATAAGCTTCTGATGATGTGCCATTGACTAAAGGTATTTTTAATAAGCTAGTTCTAGCTTAATTAATAGAGCCGCGGTGTAGCTACTGGTTATAACACACTTGCTTTTCGAGCGCGATGTCTGTCGCGCGCGCGTACTGGCGCCCATACAATTCCATAATGTCAAGTGCCTGTCGCGGTCTCCTGTCTCGGTCCCGTGTCACAGTCGCAGCGCGAACTGGCGCCCATACCATTCCATAGTGTCAAGTGCCTGTCGCGGTTGCGGTGTAAACTGGCGCCCTTACAAAGTTATAATGTCAAGTGCTTTCGCCGTCTCCTGTCTCAGTCTCCGGTCGCCGTCGCGGAGTGAATTGACGCCCATACAAAGTTATAATATAAGGGGGCTGTCCCGGTCAAAATTTCTGAAATTCCAAAATTTCAAGTATTTAAAATTATACCCATGTCTAAATTTGTAATTCTTTAAAGTGTTTTCTACATGATTCTGTATATTTGCCAGTTTGGACTCGTTTAAATAAAATAGTCTTGGCAAGCACTCTCGTGTTACGTGATATCCAGGGTCTAAGATAAAGTCCCAAGATCTTTTCTGGAGTTATCATCATGGATCGTTTACATGATTCCAGTCCAGCGACCGAATCCAGCGCTGGATTGCTTACTGGAATTTTTTTTTTATATCATATAGTGACGAGACGAGCAGGTCATGTGCCTGATGGTAAGCAACATGCCTGCCACATAACAGCACAGTAACACGCAGCTATTGGAACATGATAGTCCAAATCATTACCTAGGACTGCACTGCGCTCGTCACCCAGAGATCTAAGATATTATGTCTCTAAGCCCTGTAATTTCTCTGGAATCATTGCCCTTCAAACCGGAACACAGTAATGTTTGCATATTACTGCTTGGCGGTAGAATATTTGGCAAAGGTGTGGTACTTCCCCAGGCGGACTCTGCTAAGAGTCCTACCACAACAAAATAATGGAATACTGGAATAATGGAAACCGGCACTGGAAAGCATCAATTTTTCTTTCTTTTCTTTCCAATTCTTGACATTTGTTTCGAATTAAAAGTTAGTTTGTTCATTTGGAAACTTTCATGCTTTCTGCTTCTGCCTTTCCTGCTTCACAGGTGGTTTGTGAGTATCATCCCCTTGTTTCGTAATCTCCGCACGTTCTTTCTTGCGGTACACATTGATGCGGTGGACAGGGTTTTTACAATAGCTGCATCTAGTTTTTCTATCGCGTTGCTGTGGACCCTTGGTTTCCTGGATAGGTTTCTCCGTATTGTCTTTGTCCTGAAGTACATCTTCAATACCGCGAGCAATGTCAAGCAGATCTTCAAAGGTTTTGAATGAGTTGCGTGGAATCTCGAATCGAATAAGTCGAATGTTCAATCGAAGTAACAAATATATTAGGTCGATCTGTTGCGTTTCCGGATGTTTAGCCTCTAGTACCATAGAAAACAGAAGAAGCTTTGTAAAAGCAACGGTAATCCTTTGATCGCTTATTCTCCAGATATTTGTTCAATGTCGATGAAGATACGGGTAGCATATATAAATGCTTCTAAGGCCTTGTTATCTCTCTTTTACGTCCTAACGCACGGTACATGAGGACATTCTTCTTTTTACTAGTCGATTACGCCTTGATGAGCTCTTTTTGCTGTTTCCGCTGCTCTTCCAGTAATCGAATTGATCGACAGATAACGCTATTGTCGAATCTTATTATTATTCGCTTCTCCATCGGTGTTGTAGTGTAACGTCCAGCTTTAGTTACGTAGACTGGTTGTTTAATGGTCGTCTTATCCGCGTTGGTCGCCACTGTAGCTGGGGTGACACGTCCGTAGGTGAAGAAGTAAATTGAAGGCAAGTTTTTATGCAAAACTATGTACTCGGTTGATGGTTTATGTATAATGTTAGAATTATAAGTCAACTTAGCGAAATAGGAATTTACGTCACTTCGTCCCAGAATAATGGAAGCAAAGTCGCAAGATTCCTATGTATTTGTGCCCTTTGTAACGTATTCGCGTCTACAGAGTCCCGAAGTAGTCCCACGAGTGGAAGCTGAGGTGGAAGCCTAAACCTAGTTTTAGCGTCACGCGGACCGTCAGTACGGACCGCTCCGCGCGTCCGTAATCCGCGCTGATCGCGTATGTTGTTTTAGTATCGTCCTAACCACCGCGGTGTACAGACGCGCGCAATGCATCCAATGTGTGATCTAGGCAAAGCAAGCACCGACGTTGGACTGGAGATGAACATGTCAAAGACCAAGATAATGAGCGACAGCGTAAAGCGCAAGATATTAATTGAATGTACCGAGATTGAATATGTCCACAGCTACGTGTATTTGGGCCAATTAGTGTCCATCCAGGCTAGACAAAATGCGGAGGTTACCCGTCGCACTGAAAATGCCTGGAAGAGCTATTGGTCCATGAAAGACCTCATGAAGGGAGACAGGACTTATCCTTAAACGTAAGCTCATGGACATGTGCATTCTCCCCATTCTGACGTACGGAGCGCAAACTTGGTCTTTGACTAAAGGTCAAAAGTTCAATCTCGCAGTTTGCCAACGAGCTATGGAACGTAGTATTCTCGGCGTAAAGCTTACCGATCGTATAAGGAACACCATACAGCGTCCCAGGACTCAAATAGCCAATGTGATCCAAAAGATTGCTAATTTGAAATAGGACTGGGCTGGACATGTCTGCCGCATGACGTATGCTCACTGGGCCAAAATCACTACTCAGCGGAAGCCCGATCAACGACGATGCGGCAGGCCAAAGAAACGCCGGCGGAATGACCTTGATAGCTATTCAAAAGACTGGGAAACATTAATTTAAGATAGAACCAAATGGAGGAAGGGTAGGGAGGCCTTTGCCCAGCATTGGGACAGTATAGGCTCTAAATAATAATGATGGTTCTGCTTAGAGTTGCTGGTAACTGGGGTCTCATCACAAATATCAGGGTCATTATCAGATACGTCAGTGGTTTCTGGTACATAAAGATTATCGTTTGAATCACAAAAGTCAGCATCGTCATTACTTTCCGGCACATTAAAAGATGTTCCTTCATCTTCTTCAGTGTTTACACAACTTTCAGGACTATCAGTAATATCACTATTTTCGGTAACTGCGTGATTGGTATCTTTATCAAACGGCACTATTTATGGTACTATTTTCACGTCGATTTTCGGCGCTAACGTGTACTGTATTGCTGATTGAAACTACGCATATTGCCGTTCCTTTTTCTGCAAATCGTCCCTAAAAAATATGAATTTAATTAACATTGATATTTTTTTTATATAGACAACTTAATTTGTATCTTTACTTTAGATATTGTTTGTATTTTGATTTTTTATTTTAGACGCGGCAGGATTTTGTCAACATTTTCTTCATAATTGCTTACATTAACTGCGTTTATTTTAGTTCTTCTCGTGTTATATGCTTGTACTGCATACAAAAATAAAATAAATTTCGTTAAAAAATATTATGATAGTAATATATCATTTTTAGATATTAACACGTTGACTGCGGCACAGATTTATCTTTACTTTCCATTACTGCGTTACGAGTTGTTTTAAACCTCGTCCAATACCCGACATTGTGGCGGCACGAGGCGTATTAAACCCCACCGCTCGAAGGAGACTAAAATCCTTTTTTGGCGCCAAATAAGACAAAATTGACGGCTTTTTTCATGATTATTATTAAAAATGACTTGATTAACCTAGATCTGCCGCCGTCCGTGGTTTAATTAGTTAGTTTAGATTCTATGGGTAAAATAAATGTGGGGTCTAATGCACCTCGTACCGCACTGAAAAATGGCAGATTTTCATATTATTTAGTGATGGGAAAATAAATATCGAATTCATTTTATTGTTTTTATTTATCAAAGTTATTGACAGAATGAATACAAAAAAGGGAAAAGAGTTATGGATGTTTGTCATTGAAACATGTCAGACAATAAGATTTTTTGCAAACAGCGCATTGCGTAAGAATTTTTTTGGTTTTTTGTCTGCCTCACGACTTGTCAAGAATGTGCGGAGTTTTTCGTAACATCCGACACATCTCTTCTTCTTCGGACCCTTTTCAAGATAATGTGCTTTCTTTGCAGTGGTTTCTGAAAAGTAGGAACGATTTGAGTAATGAGTAGATTTGGGTAAAGTTAAGTATACACGATGACACTGACACTCGACAGAAATGTCAACACCAGTGTCGCTTGCGTCTACACGGTAAGCAATTTTTTGTGTCGACATTAGTACATACATTTAGTGTACCGGTTGAAGTGTATTTGCCGTCTACACGATTCAGTTTGGGACATTTAATCGCCATGAATAGACGTGCTGCTGCCGCGATTGTCGCGATGTGTTTCTATTAAAATGCGTCGGCGTAAAAAGAGATCTGTATGGGTTAAAGATTGGATTAAAAGAAGAGCGGAGCGCAGCTAGGGGCATATAACCAATTGTTGTCTGAATTGAAAAACGAAGATCCAGAATGTTACAAAAACTTTCTTCGGATGAAACACGACGATTTTCAATATTTATGTGACAAGATTTCACCTGCGATTAAGAAGCAAGATACGAATATGAGACTAGCTATTAGTGTAGAAGAACGTTTGGCGATAACATTAAGATTTTTGGCGTCAGGTAAATATTTAGGTACTATCATATTTTTACACCATAAAATATCTACTACCATATTTTAATGATAAACTTTATTCGTTTCAGGAGATTCGTATCGATCGCTCTCATACCTATTTCGGGTACCACAACAGACTATCTCCAAAATAATACCAGAATGTTGCGATGCTATTTATAGATTTTTAAAACCAAATTACATGGAGGTAAGTAAATAAAAAAATATTTATGTTTAAGTAATATTTTAATTTAGTTATTAATATGAAAAGTTGAAATTTGGTGAATCGACAAACTTATAAACTTATTACAAACTTTCGTACGTTACATTAGTGTCTTCCGAACTTTCCCAAGTCGCATTTGGCAGTGGAGTAAGGGGACCATAAGACTGTGAAGTAGATGGACGTGAATATTGATCGGTTTCGTCCAATTCTTCCATGTCCAGAATGATACGTTGAATTTTACGTTTCAATTCTCTTTTACGGGCTTCTGACCTCATATTCCGTATCGCAGCAGCCACGAAATCACCAAATATGGCAGCATCATGAGATTTGTCGTTTAACACGCTTAACGCTCGCTCTAAAGCTTCGTCTTCCATCTTTCTTCGTTTAGAGGTTCGTTGAGATCGAGAGAAGTTGTCGGAGTTTTGTGAAACTGTTGATTCCAAATTTTCGCTATTAGTAGGAGAATTCTGAAAATAATAATAATAAATGTTTATTTTAAAAACTATATTAATGCTCATAAACTGGGCAAGCTATTATTTATTTAATATTAAATGTATATAACTTTATGTATAACTTTTATTAATTATTGTTTTTATTACAGGTACCTTCATCAGAAGATTACTGGAAAAAAAATTCAGAAGATTTTAAAAACAAATGGGATTTTCCAAATGCTTTTGGAGCACTAGATGGAAAACACGTGGTCATAAAAGCACCCCAACATAGTGGGAGTCTGTACTATAATTATAAAGGTACATTCAGTATTGTGTTAATGGCATTAGTTGACGCTAATTACAAATTTATTTATGTAGACGTAGGATGCAATGGGAGGATATCCGACGGAGGCGTGTTTGCAAATTGTTCACTTTCAAATGCCAGCCTTAATATACCGCCACCAAGGCCTCTTCCCGGTAGGGCCAAATATGTACCCTATGTCATTATAGCTGATGATGCTTTTCCAATGAAGCCTTATCTAATGAAACCTTTTCCTTTTCGTAACCAACCTGGACCTAATCGTGTTTATAACTACAGACTGTCGAGAGCTCGACGAGTGGTAGAAAATGCCTTTGGTTTACTTGCAAACAGATTTAGAATATTAAGGAAACCCATAGAACTATGTCCTGAAAAAGTTATAAAACTTGTAACTGCAATCTGCGTGTTGCATAACTTTCTCTTGGAACGGAGTTCACGGCATGTGTATGCACCACAAGGCTCCTTCGACGAGGAAATTGGTGGTGTAGTAACTCCTGGCAGTTGGAGACAAGACCCCCCCCCCCCCCCCCCCCCCGGATAATGTATTGTTCTCAAACAGACCACTGGCATCCAACATGTCTAATGAAAGTAAAGAAATCCGTGAAGAATATAAAGAAAATTTTGTATCTCCAGAAGGCGAAGTTAGCTGGCAGTACAGATACATCAGTTGAAATTAACAATAAACCAATAAATAATAAAGACAACTTACCAAATTTTGTTGTGTTTCATTTGCTGGTAAGGTACTCGGCATTAAAAATTGTAAACTTGTGAAGTAATCCCAAGTGCTTGCGTAATTTTCATCTGTGCCTTGGCCACTCTTCTTTTTTTTAAGTTTTCTCAGTTCGTTATTAAACTGCGTTCGTAAATTGTGCAGTTTTCTATTTATTTCTAATGCAGAAGTATTAAATTGTTCGGCCAAAATTTCTACCGCTGCTGCTTTCTTTACTCGATTTTTATAATCGGGATTTGATATTTGCCATAGCTCTGGCAGCGATTCAAAATATAAAATCAATGATTTTATTTCCTCGGCTGACCACGCTCGTGACGTCATTGCTCTAGCTAAAAATTTCGCGTAGGTTCGAAATTACTGACACTCGTTGCGGACAGCGCGCGCGTCCTGTCTCCACGGCAGCGACACTGACACTGAGCGACACCGTCACTACATGTGCAACTAAGTGTCGCGGCGATGTACACACACAGACATTCGATGTATACACTTAGTGTCTGGTGTCGTCGTGTATCCTAAACTTAAGAGTAAGGTAGAATTGGATAGAGTTCGGTATAGTTGGTTAGAGTAGAGAAGAGCCGAGCAAAAGAGCAAAATTTTGATGAGCAAGACACTGTTTGCATTCATAAACAACATACTAATAATTATCATTATCATTAGCCTATATGAAGAAAGTTACTGAACATGTCACATTCACGTTTTTATTAACGATATAACGAGTAGTTAGGATATTTGAAAATTACCTGTAGCCACATCCAAGTCTTTCTGTGTAAAAGCTTCAATAAGTTGTTCCACAAATATTCTCTTTGGTATTTTATTTCTATCACCATTAACTGAATTATACACAATCTAGGCGTTAATAAGGGCTGTACCAAATATTAGCTCCATTATAACTTTTCTCCACCACTTAATTCCTTTCTTTAATGTTGTATAATACGAAGACATTTGGTCACTGTAGTCTATTCCTTTTTTGTTTCATTGTACATCAGTACACATCCGGGTTAATGCTTTCGTCAGTGCCTCTCTTCTTTTTCCCAGTATCTCTTAGTTTATCGTCATGATCTTTGCACGTAGTCAACATTAAAACATTTCTTTTATCAACCCATTTCAATACTTTCACACCCTTTTTGTTCATTTTTCCAATAATCTGGCCCTTTTTTATTTTCGTATTAACAACTTTCTTTGGCAAATATTTTCTTCTTAAGTTTAAAGTTCCACATGAAAACGTTTTTTATGATAGAAGTTCTTCTGCCAAACTCAACGAAGTATAAAAATTATCTACTATCAAGATTCTTCCCTCTTCTGTTAAATTTTTCATCAATCTTAGTACTACATTTTTACTGTGATCGACTTCTCGCTTCTGATCTTTTTTACCTGTATATATCTATATTTGGTAGGTATAACCTTCGGGGGTACAAAGCTTGTAAAGCTTAACGCCATATCGGTGAGATTTGTTTTTTATACATTGACGAAAACCTAATCGTCCTCTCCAGGGAATCATTGTCTCATCTATAACTACATATTTTCCAGGTGTTAATATATTCTGAAATTTGTCAGTGATCATCGAAAGCATACGAGCTCGTATCTCTGATTTTATGTAGTTTGTCAGTATCATCGTTCGAGACATGACTGACATGCCAGCATTTTAATAGAAGTAAAAATATGTCTCTTGTCATCGCTGAACGTATAAATTCGTTTCCAAATATATTTTTTTTGCTCCAATACAAATTTATATGAGGTACTGTACATAAACCCATTGCCAAAAATGTTTTCATTTCTTGAAGACTAGTATCAGTCCATTGTTTCATACGTGAATTAGGTTTCATTGGTTTTGTTCGTAAACAGTTTCGCGCATAAATGTTTGTCTCTAACACCATTTTATTGATCATCTCATCTGTTACAAATAACTTATATACATCTTCTGGTGATTTTACAAACGGCGGTATATTGTTAGTATTTTCTCCCAACAAATTCATCAAAATTTACGGGACTCTCCGATATGTCTTCCCACTCATCATCATCGGTCTTGTTAGTTTGGTGGCTGGGTAATGCCTCTTCTACGCCCAAAGTTTCGTTTTCTGTACCATCATTTTCATCTTCCGACAATAATTCCTATTCTGTGTCTATGCACGCCTCTAATGAAAAATTAACTGATCCTTCCGAATCGCTTGAATATCATTTAAAGGACTATTATCATCATCATCCCCGCTGTCACTAAAACTTTGGATATTATTATAATTATCATGAGGTGGTTTTGGAATATCTTGTAAATGATCACGAGGTCTGTCTTCAATTATTATCTCGTCGTCGCGATTAAAATTTTCAATGTTATCATAGTCAGTTGAATTTGGCAATAGAATATTTGATAAATTATCACACCTGTTTTGTTTTTTTTTTTCGATTAACATCCTTCGAATAATTTTCAACAACTACAGTAACCTCTATTTCTCTTTTTTCTTCAAATATGGAGTCATCAGAAACTGCACATTTGGAAATAACTTTATTACTCGATATCTTTTGTTCCGGTGTTTGAAGTAATTTCTTTATATTTTCCTCATTCAGAGATACATTACAGTCTAGTAAATTAGAGCGCGAAATTTCTGATAAAGAACTAGCTCTACTTTCAGAATCGATGAAATGTAGTGAAGGTGAACATAAAGATGACGGATTTATGTTTTTTTTTTATCTTTTGCCTAGGGGTAGTTGGGGCACTAGAAAAGGGAAAAGTAATATTTTGTAATACTTTACAGGTTTTTCCGGTACTTGGACTCAAATAAACTGTTTCTTCTGGTTCTATGACTTTAACATTGCTCCTTAAATTGTTATTTTTTAGATATTCAACTCCAGTTTTTGCTTTCATATAATGTTTTCCTGTACTTGTAATAATAATTGAGTTTGCAACTCTATTCTTGGTTTGGTTTTGTTTTTGGATATTGGTCGATTCAATTTCATTTGATTCATAATTAAAATTTTGTGGTGCTCGATATTCATTTGAGTTGTGGTTTTCTTCTATTTCAACAGTGTCAGAAATTTTAGAACGTTTTGTTGGAAAGTTCTCTTCATCACTAGAATCGTCAAAAAAAGATACATATCGCGGAGTATTACTACTTGTTAACCTCTGAAAAGCAAAATATACATTTGATAATATTTTACACGTGCAATACTATACAATATTAAGGCCGCAGCTCAGTTAAGATTTGCTGTTTATTAAGTGTACCGATCAAAACGTGACGTAAACAGAGTAATCACGTTGAAGGCTTCAAAGACTTGCAATTTAGTTACAGAAAAAAGCCAATTTTTAAGGTTATTACATTAATTATCATCAGTTTCAATTAAAAAGTACCAAAATATCGACAATAACCTCAATTGCAGTATGTTCAAAATAAATCAAAGATCTAAATTTTCACCTGAAAACTGTCATTTTCTTCGGTACAATTTCTATAAAACTTCCGAAAAGGCCATTGTTAATAGTAAATATTATTTTTATAACAGTGCAATTAGAGCATGCTATGTTCAGAGCACATTGTATAAATCAAAACAAGCTAAGTTATTGTGTAGGTATACTAGTGTTAGTGATTCACGTCTTAGGCTTTTCATACAAAAACGCCAAAAATATAGCTCAGTTAAATTAAAAGCACCACTCCAACTATACAGTATACATACTCACTGATCCGTTAAATATCGTCATCTTTTAAGCTAGAAAGCTATAAACAAAATAAAAAATATGAATTATATTCATCTGTCGGATATTAAAACTCAATAAATCATTAAACTCACTTCTTACAACCCGAAAGAGTACTCGGAGTAGACAAAATTGTCTGCATGTAGCTACTTAACTTTTGTTTGAACTATGACAGGAAACGTAATTACCTATAATGTAATTTCTTAATATACATACAGATATACGGCTAGCCTGCCGAGTCTCACTGCTGGGCAAAGTTGTAGGGAGCTAGCTATACATACAATATAATACACATTTTAACATTAACGTACTTTGCTGATATAAGTATATATATATTGAACAGCTAGTGAGGAGTAAAATGAAAATATTTTTGTTGGCAATTGTTGTGCCCTAAAAGTTAGGACCACGGTTTGTGTAAGTTTATAACACCTTTATAACATTATCAACCTTATTTTTTCTGTTTAGTCGTCATGCTTTTAGTACATAACTGTTGCCTGGACCATGCGAGGGAGTTTACAAATTCTTAATTGGCCATTCAACAGGGACTCCTCTGACCAAGCACATTATATGTTGGAATCACGGCCTCATATGTGCCAGCATTCAGGATATGAACTTGTTAGCGGCTGCTGCGTTTGTAAATTTGATCGAGATCTCATTTCTGCCTACCTTCTTAACCCCATCTTGGCAGAAATTTTCAATTTTAGGTGTTTTCAATAAGAAGGAATTTCCCAAATTTCATAGGCCTAATTAACATAATGGGTACAGACCCAAGGTTATTGTTTGTTGTATAATATGTTAAGTTGGCATGTATATCCTTTCATGAAATGTTATACGACTACGTGCGGTAAACCCTATTTTTGCTATTCGACGCTGTACATTGTACATTAAACCTGTGTTATCATTAATCGTATATATGTTAACGGAAATGTATGTAATCCGTCATTGTATACAATTCCTAGGAAATGTATGTAATTCCTAAAATCGAACGGAAATGTGTGAAATAAATTATATTATACTTACACATTACAGATTTCCTAGAAAATCTATACATTTCCTAAATAGCAATCGTAAATGTAAAACATTTAAGATATTGGTGGGTACGCGGGGACGGGGGACGAGGGGAGGGTATTGCTTTATGTTAGGTTAGTATTTTTTAATAAAGAGTGACGAGACGAGCAGGACATGTGCCTGATGGGGCAAGGGGAAATAACAATAACCACCTATTGACTGACCTAGTGGCTTAGTTGGTAGTAAGTCTGCCTGCGAAGCCGTAGGTCGTGGGTTCGATTCCCACTCAGTGCAAATATTTGCGTAATATGTGTCTGGATGTTTCTATGCATAATAAATGTGTATTTATATCTATGAACGGGTGGGTAACTCTCGTGTGTCAAGTAGAAGGCTCGTAGCTGAATCTCACTAGGAAAACCACCGTATCACGTTTGCACACAAACGTGGTTTTGATATATTTTAAACACATTGAAACAATGCAAGTGATTTGTCCCATAGTGACGAACCTAAAATAATGTATTGCATTTAGTTACGTACCTAAAAATGAACCCTATTGCTAAACACAATAAATCTGTTATTGTCAACTATTCAAAATGTTGTTGCGACTTTCTTGGATAACTCAATTTTATCTAATTACAGGAAAAAGTACCGTATCCTGAATGTGACTAAGTCGCTTATTATGTACCATTATCAGGATTTTTAGGGCGTATCGAATACATCAGTGCTACGAACTTTCTAAACTCAACCTAAGTAGAATAGAATAAAGTGGTAACTATTATCATCTTTCAAAAATGTAAGTTGTTTTCACTAGTTCTGCTACTTCATACTCGAAGGCACTTCATGTAATTTATGCAACTATGAACGCTACGTTCTTTAAAATAAGGGATTCGTAAATATAAGCCGGTCGTGCTAATAGTGATAAGACAATGCTTAAACATTTTCATTAAATTATCGATATTACGTTATTCAGTTTACGTACCTATCGTATAATTTAATCATAATATTATGATTAAATTTGTTCATGTACCATCTGAATTTTATTAACTATAGAGTGTAGCGTAACAGAGTTTTGTAAAAGAACGTAATTACTAGGAAGAAAACAAAAATACTCGGAGGAAACTAAATAAATATCTTAAGTAAATAAAGTAATTATGAAATTTTTCTAGTCTTGGCAAGTAGCACTAAAATTTGTATTTTAGTCGAATGAAATTTATCTTGAGTGAGGTAAAGATAAATAAATATAAGTGAAACATTTACACACAACACCATCTGACGCTAAACTAAGCTAAGCTTGTAATATGGCGGCCAGATAGCTGTTATAAATACTTACTTATTACACATAGAAACACTCAGATACAGTCAAAATATTTGAATCCATCACACAAATGCACAAATGCACAAATGCACTGGGTGGGAATCGAACTCACAATGTAATTAAATAGTTATTTTCTTTGAGGGACGACCTTGTCATTTAAGTTGTTGTCATTAAAATTCAAGATGTTATATAACCACGAAACTTGAGGAGACTAAAATAAACAAAAGGGATATAGAAAAGGAACAGGGTTTCAGTAAAAACAATACTCGAACTAATGAAAGTTTATACATAAAAATCAACAACAAAAACAGGGCAACAGGGCAGTACCTATTTCCTTTTTTTTTAATTATAAAATCGCTGTCTAAAAAGTGCTCAAAGCAAATCGTGCTTGTTTTGGAAGGAAACCAATTTTGCCTTCCTGTAGCTTCTATCCATTTCTCCTTAACAACGGGACTTTTAGGAAAACTGAAATGATAAAATGTAGCATTTTTACGGATCGTGTTAGTAGAATCAAACAACAGGTCAATCAAAAATTAAATCCACTGGCTTAATTATATTTACACCTATATTTATACAATTAGAAAAAATTAAGGTTCTTCTCTCTGTCTTCTGACAACTTGAAGCCATTTATGCTTCCATAATTCATCTTTAGGGAATCTACAAGAAAAGTTACAAACGTTTTCAAGAAAATATCATTTCCATCGCCTTTTTTCTTTTAGTGGCAAAAAGAAATGTTATCCAAACAAAAATTAAAAATTCTAGTACCTAATCAGTACACGTCAAGTCTCGATTGAATTAAAATTAATTTTGTACGGAGAAATTAATAAAATATTGACGAAAAGTATTTTCGGAAAAAGCGAAAATTTTTAGTTACGTTTCTTTACCCGTAATCGTTGGAACTAACATATCGCCGTTCGTGTTGCACTCTTACGCTGTATGTATATCTGTTTCTTTTTACAAATGGCAAATTGTTTACAACAGAAAAATAATTTTAGATTAAATAATCATTGAACTATTATGGAAATAATTAAAAAATTTGTGTACTTACGCATGAAAAGTGATACCATGGAACTTGTTCTTGGTCTTTGAACTGTTTGTGCACCTTGCAAAAGCACAATAAGGCATTATTACGGCTTATATCGTTTTTTTTTAATTGTTAGCGAACGTTCACTCAACTTGTGGCTCCTGTTGCGACTGAGACTCAATCAGGAGACTTTGAATCGTGAAGCTTTTCAAGAACATATTCCACATCAACTTCACATTCAGTTTCTCATCTAGGTATTTGTAAATTCTTGTGGTGTAATGTGTTTCTTTGACTGTAAAAGCTGATATATGATTTTTAATCTTGTCTACTGTAGCCCCTGGAATAGCATTTTTCGAAGTACCTGCTCCTCTCATATCCTTGGGAGCTTTTCCCATCAGGGTTAATTTACCTAGGCGACGGACTCTGTCAGCTGTAATCCCATGTAAACTTAAAAAGGCCTTTTTACAAACTGCTACAGTCCCAGAAGATGTGTCTACATCTTCTTGATATAAAAAAGATGTAATTTTCTCTTTCTGAGGGACAAAGTCTGCATCTCTTTTACGTTGTCTTGTGAATGGTTTCACTGCAATCAGATTCTGGAGATATGTATCCTGTTCATTTTTTGTGGTAAATGAAATAAATTTATTGTATATCTCTATACACATTTGATCAGTAACTTTTTCAAAACATTTATGTCTGCATCTGTAACAAATAATGCGAAATGTTAATTAACAGAATATAATATCTATATAGTAACTAGATATTATTCAGTGTCCCCACCGATGTTTCTTTCATAACTTAACGGGTCCTAACCTATAACAGTTAACACTTCAATGTAAAGATTAATCAAGATTTCTACTTTCTACAGTAATCAATTGATATGCAGTAATACTTACTTGCAGTCAAATCCATGTGGATTTGCGTGTACATAACGGCCTTTGTAGTTACGGTAAGGCTCATTCACGAGTCGCGACATTTTTATTTTATTGACTTTGTAGTTTTCTTCGTTTCTCACCCTCTTTTTAGCCTTAACAGGGGGTATCACTTTCAGTATCAGAAGAAGACATTGTAATTACTAGGAATCGTACAAAACACAAACAACATAGTAAAATTATTCAACAGTCGGCGAGAGCGCTTGACAGTTTGACACAGGATTGACATACTAACTAAACTAAAACAAAATGGCTGAAATGCGTTCGGAAACACCACATGTTACAATACATGTGGTGTTTTTCAAATCATCAGAAATTAGCGACAACAATTTTTACTATGGAAAATGGTGGTACATGTGGGTTTTTTACATGAATTGGTAGGTGGAGGTCCATAGAGTATGAAACGATAGAAACCTCAAATCTGGAAAAAATGTAACATGTGGGGTTTCAAAAATCAGCGATTCAATTACAAAAAACTACAACAAAACCTAGGTTCTGACCTAAATTACAACTGTAGTAATGATAATCATATGTGCATGACCTAAGCAACAAAAATGTTTGGTTAATTTCAATTTACTCGAGATCCACTGAACCAATTTGACCAGCTGCTTCCACACAGAATTGAGGGTTGTGTGACAGACTCAGTGTCTCACCTGGTCGGTCCAAGTAGACGCGGTGAATCGCTTGTTCTCTCTGGTCGGTCCAAGTAGACGCGGTGAATCGCTTGCTCTCTCTGATCGGTCCAAGTAAACGCGGTGAATCGCTTGTTCTCTCTGGTCGATCCAAGTAGACGCGGTGAATCGCTTGCTCTCTCTGATCGGTCCAAGTAAACGCGGTGAAGCGCTTGTTCTCTCTTTTAAATGTAATACAGGCTGAATTCACTGGGTTTGCTTACAGTTTGTATGTGAATCTTTAATAAAACATTAATTTTAATATGTTGCTTTGTTTGTTACGGATCAACTGGGTGCAGTCATGATCATCATGATCATCGTGATGATAATCATGATCATGATCATCAAATGATTCCTGATAGAGACAGCAGCAGGTCGGGACCATCCAGGAGTTGGTCATTCAGGCGGATCTGGTTGCTTCGATGCGCAGACGTCGCTAGACGTCGTTTGTCGGGCTTATTCTGGTTCTTAACGGCGAAATACGGTAAGTACCAACTGACAGCACTTTGTGATTCTGTACCGTCGCATACCGTAGCCCTTTTCTAGTAGGTTCTCAATCTGCGCGCTATATTCTTTCGCAAAGCTGGGATCTCGATCCATCTTTTTTTATGCCTTTCAAGCGATGCAATGCTGTGTTGTAGCTCGTGTGCATGGTGACGTCATTGCGGCCACGGCAGTGTTTTCTTGAAAATTTTCACGACTCGTTCATCCACTTCGCTTACTCGGGGTTTGAGTGACATGCCGAGATATTCGATTCTGACTTCTAAATCGAATCTCTGGGCATTTTGGCTCTCGACGAGTTCGTGAAGTCGGGGGTTGCGTCTCGCTCTCACGTTTTCACTGGTCGGATGCGTATACGTGTAAGACGTTCTCGTTCTTGTAGATAAAGTTGCGCGGTGCAGTTCCATGCACTACCCAGTCTAGCTGAGTGCGTGATGCGGCTGGTTCATTTAATGCGCCGATGCGTAACTTGGCTTACATTATTAGGCATCCCTAATTTTGTCGGTTCGTTGCCACTAGTTCCATTCACAGTTCTATGATGGAACTACTGATAATAATTTACAACATTAGTTCCATTAAAAATGAATTTTGAAATAATGGAACTAGTGTCAATTTTGCGTTGACGCTAGTTCCATCACAGTTCCATGATAGAACTACTGATAATATTTTTACAACATTAGTTCCATTAGAAATGGATCTCAAAATAATGGAACTTGTGTAAATTTTGAGTTGATGCCAGTTCCATTCACAGTTTCGTGATCAACTACTAATATGTAATATTTTTTTACACCAATAAGTACCTAGTATCCTTTTAGTTTCTGAAAATAATGGAACAAATGTCAATGTGAAATTTTCCGACTGTGCGAAAACCTATATAAAAAAATAGCGTTATTTTTAGTAAAAATATTGAATCGACAACAGAGTTGACCAGAAACTTCGAAAGTGTGTTTGTCATATTCAGAAAATTAATATTACAACCTGATAATCGTCAACAACGAAAAGCAATAAAAACGTAAGGTAAGTAAGCATTGCTTACAATACTTAAGTATGCGATTTTAATTGAGGAAGGAAATTAAATATTTTAAGGCTACAACCCCCTATCTTCATATGTACTCAGTTGGACAGCTTACGCATAAAATATAGTGCTGAAACTTATTATTACTTTATACTCTTTTATCATTCTACATAAGTCACCTGGTGGTTCATATGACCAATAAATTTTGTTCACGGGGCTGTAGTCTATTATAATTATGTTTGAAATCACTATGCTCTTATTTTATTTCCTTCCCCATTCGAAGTTTATTAAAATACCAAATATTATCTCATACTTGAGTATTGTAATGCTTAATTACTTACGTTTTTATAGCTTTTTGTTGTTGACTATTATCAGGTTGTAGTGGTAGGACTCTTGGCAGAGTCCGCCTGGGGAAGTACCACACCTGTGCCAGTTATTCTACCGCCAAGCAGTAATGTCCAAACATTGTTCCGTTGTTCCGGTTGTGTTCCGGTTGTGTTTGCGGTTTGAAGGGCAATGTTTTCAGAGACATTACAGGGCTTGGAGATATAATACTTTAGATCTCTGGGTGGCGAGTGCAGTGCTAGGTAATGATTTGGACTCTTCACGTTCCAATAGCTGCGTGTCATTGTGCTGTTATGTGGCAGGCATGTTGCTTACCATTAGGCACATTTCCTGCTCTTCTTGTCACAAGTTATAAAAAAAAATCTGAATATGACAAACACACTTCCGAAGTTTCTGGTCAACTCGGTTGCCGATTCAATAGTTTTATTAAAAATAACGCATTTTTTTATATACGTAGGTTTTTGCACAGTCGAAAAATTTCACATTGACATTTGTTCCATTATTTTCAGAAACTACAAGGATAGTACTTACTGGTGTAAAAAAATATTACATATTAGTAGTTGCATCACGAAACTGTGAATGGAACTGGCATCAACTCAAAACTAGTTCCATTATTTTGAGATCCATTTCTAATGGAACTAATGTTGTAAAAATATTATCAGTAGTTCCATCATGGAACTGTGATGGAACTAGCGTCAACGCAAAATTGACACTAGTTCCATTATTTCAAAATCAATTTTAATGGAACTAATGTTGTAAATTATTATCAGTAGTTCCATCATGGAACTGTGAATGGAACTAGTGGCAACGAACCATTTTGTCTATTAATAAACATAGCCAATGTTAGTACAAACATAGATAATGTAGCATTCTAATGGTGAAAGAATTTTTAAAATCGATCCAGTAGTTTTTGAGTTTATTCGTTACAAACACACAAATCTTTCCTTCTGTCTTCTTTATAATTTTAATATGGTATGTATATATATGGACCTGCGTACGTCTTAAAACTTTGGCTAGTACCCGTTAAACCGGCAGCAGCGTTGTATTAGTAAACGGTAGTAAGTTCCGCGATCCCCGAGCCGCCTGCAAAGCTTGAGGATTATGGCAACCCCTTCCCTTTTAAGGCAGAGGCCCTTACACAGTCCTCACACACATAAATCACAATAAATGTTCACATGGGTTCTCAAAATTACTCAATATCTCAAATAAAGATAATTCAGGACAGAAATAAACCAGCTTACCTTCTTTATCCTGTATACAATAATTGTGATCTCCTAAATAAGACCGTCTTGTTTCATCTCGAGCAACGTATAGAGGAAAATTTTTCATCTGTCAGTGGAGTTTTAGCAATATTTATACATGGCACAGCTGTTTTTCGAAGTCGCGTTTTTTTTTTTTAAAGTTTTTCGGTCTGAAATGTTTGCCACATACATATTTTAACTGGTGAAGTTTTTCAATTGGTACATGGGTCAAATCTTCGTTTCCAGTGGCCATTGTTTACATCTGAAAATAATAAGTTTTGAATAGTTTTGTTCGAAACATTAAAACTGCATACTAATAAAATTTTATTAGCTTTTCGATTTATTTAAGTACGTCGAGAATTTGTTCTCGCTCAGAAATCGATGCAATTTGTGAAAAAAAAAATTATCCACAAATATCATTGTCAAAATGACAAGTCCAGTGCGCTCAACCTGTTTTAGGAAAATATTATTTCTATAAAATGGGTGCTTATAAATTATCTGAACAATAAACAATAATTCTGTTTACTGAATTAACAAACATGAAATTAATGGTAATGTTAAAATTTATTTATTTTAAAAATGAATGTTAGGACCCAGGCAGCGATAGCACAAAATATTTCAAACCTCTATGGTGTTCACAGCTTCACAGTCTTAGAAAAAATACGGCACAACATTCATTCAAACCTTCCATTCATTAAAGTTGTGTTTAAAACAACGAATTATTCAAAATATTTCGATAGTTTAAGTTTAGGTACGTCATCCTATCATCAGTTTCTATAAAACGGGGCCGGAATCTACGCACAACTATGCATGAACCTGCGCTGAGGGAAAATTAAAGATTATGGCTCATCAATGTATAAATGATTTTAGTGACCTAAGATTACACATTATCGACCTTATTTTTTCTGTTTAGTCGTCTTGCCTTTAGTACATAACTGTTGCCTGGAACATGCGAGGGAGTTTACAAATTCGTTCATTGACCATTCAACAGGGACTACTCTGACCAAACCCATACGGGTAACATAAAATGTTGGAATCACGGCCTCATATTTGCCGGCATTCAGGATGAGATTTACAATGAACTTGTTAGCAGCTGCTGCGTTAGTAAATTCGATCGAGATCTTATTTCTGCCTACCTTTTTTACCCCATCTTGGCAGACATTGTCAATTTTATTATTGTGTAGGAATTTCCCAAATTTCATAAGCCTAATGACTGTACCCAAGGTTAGGTCAGAATCCGTTCTGGATACGTGCATTAAATATGGACCTGCGTCTGTATTTTCATACTGCTATTATATTATATTCCTACAATTGACATTGCCGGATGAATGTATGTGGATTGCATTGACGCTGATGCTGTTTCCTGATTTGTCACGGTTTTTTTTGTGAGTGCGAGTCGCTCTAATTCTGACGGGAAATGTCGCTTTGTGCAAAACTTAAATGTCAGCTGTCAAACAAATATCATAAAAAGGACTCCTAATGACGTATGATAGAAACGAATGCAGGTCTTGTTGAAAAAAGCTTTAAAATAGTTGTGTGACGAACATATTTACAAATGGAATATGAGAATTTAAGTGAAGTTAAGTTATTATTTTGGAGTTGTTAAGCAAAACGGCTGACGGAAAGTGTCTGGGAGTATTGGGGCCTTATTTTTAAGGATATTGCCTACAACATACGTGGAAATCACTTATCAGAAAATACGTGAAGTATGTAATTTTTGTATGTACCTTCATCACCCCGTATTTCAAAAGAGTAAGTATGTGTTCTTAGTACGTACTAACTCTACTCAATCGTCCATATTTCATTCATGAGAAAATACGTGACGTCTGGCAGCTCTGGGATCTTTGACTATAATAAATCATTCATAGTTGTATTGGACGGTGAAACAATGAAAAGAGGTCGAAAAAGTGCAGTTTCCTTAGAAGAACAAAAACATATTTTGAGTGAGTTCAAAAACCATTTTATAAATAAAAATGGTATACCTTCGCCATGTGATACAGTATTTCAAGAAATTACTGAAAAACTTTCTCACAAAATGTCAGCAAAATCAGTTTTTTTATCAATAAAAAAAAATGTTGATATATTTTTTGCCAACGAGAAGTCCGGTGTTCCTTCTGATGAATTTTCCGAAGAAAGTCTAGAAACAAAAAATACACGTCAGAACAAAACGTATGTTTTTTTTATTGATACTTATCAATGGGAAAAATTTAAACCCATCGACAGTTTTACTAAGCGGACCAAATCCCTATCAGATTTTCGTCGTAAGACATTGTTACCATCTCATCGGTGGGCAAACTTGCTAAGAGAAGAACTGTGGAATCAAGTGCGTTCACCGTGTAGTTGGATATTTAAGAATCACTCAATCAAAAAAACAGTTCGTGTTAAATGCTACGGTTCGTGTAAGCAGTGCAAAGCCACTATAGAAGTTACAATTAACTGGCCAACAGAAAAAGTTGCGCGTTGCATTTGCACCGTAAAAGATTTTAATGTAAATTTCAAACATAATAACCCAAAAAAAATAAGCTTTCCCCTGCAAAACGCTATGAGCTCAGTAATGATTTGAAATTTGAACACGCTGTGACAGTGCGAAACAAACTTAGTGATCATATAATAAATAAAAATGATGATTTTGAACCAGCTCACTTACCTACACTTGGTTGTTTAAGACATAAAATATGAACAGCGGAAAAACACAAATTACGATCCGAATCCAATGATAGCGTTGTGGATTATGACAAAAATACCTCCATATGATACACTGATAAGATATATCTCATTGTTTCCTGTATCCTATTATTATTGGTCTATTGTACAAGAACAATACTATAAAGATTACAGAAAATTTGAAAAAACTGTATTAAGTATTGACGCAACTGGAAGCATCTTCAAGCCATGTGGACCAAACAACGATTTAAATCTGAGTAAACAGATGTTTTTATACTCATGCGTGCTACTAGCAGTTTACAGTGCAAGTGTTCCAATAGCACAAATGATATCAGACACTCATACTATGGACACAATATATAAATGGCTTGACACATGGTGTAAAAGTCAAAACAATGCAACTCCGAACGAAGAAATGAAAACTACAAAAACACCAATACTACAGGAATAAATAATGAATCAGTTTTTTCAGACATACCGTCTATGTTAGAAAATTGGAGGGGTTTAGCTATTGCCAAAAACGAAAAGAAAAAAAACGACATCATTAAAAAGGTAACTTTACTAAGAAATGGCTCTTTAACAAATATTGCTGAAAAAAAATACTATTATTTCCAAAACGTGGGCCTTTGATGCAGTTGCACAAGTAATCGCGGTTGGAGTTGCTGATGACTATGCACTGAATAGGATCATTAATGCCAATGAAAATGACGAATATTTTAATTTCATCAAAATGATAATAGCCAACGATACACAAAATGCTTACAAACTTTGCGGAGAAATACTAAAAATATTTTGAAAACAAGTTTATTGGCAACCAAATATATATAAGTTGTGAATGCAATGTTGCATATATTTGAAAAAATATTGTTAAATAAATTATACAGTGCCGACATAATAGAAACGTGTACAAACATTAAATGTCCCATAAACAAAATTAGTAGAAAGAGTGTTTTTTTACCACTTGATTGTAATAAAAAGACTAAGTGAAGCTACAAATTCGATGCTCAACAGTGATAATAATATGTCAATATGCAGACACTCTGATTGTGACGGCATAAGAAGCGTACATTATAATTAGAAAAATATTGCCCATTTTGAGCCCAATCCCGAAATACCAATTTGTATCAATGACTTGCCTCAAACAATACATTTAAAAAGCGTCGAGTACCATCTGTTGTCTGTAATCGAATTTGTGTCATCTGTGACTCCTGAAGGTATAGGACATTATAAATCGCATTGCCGCCGAAAGGGATCGAAATGGCAATGTTATGACGACATGACAAGTAGAATAACTAATTGTATAAAAAAAATGATTGTTCATTGTTATATTAAACAATGAACAATCATAAAAAAGGTTATCAACGATTTTTTAATTTTGATGAAATTGTGTAATATTGTATTATTATGAGCTGTTTTTAGTAACTGTAAATTTGTATGGGTATACAAATAGGTACTGCCTGAGTTACTTTAGTATTTATTTCGCGCGGACGAAGTCGCGGGTGACCGCTAGTATATGTATATATTTTGAATAAATACTATTGAATGAAATATCTATAATATAAAAATGAATCGCAAAATGTGTTGGTAA
Source organism: Ectropis crepuscularia (assembly GCA_963693475.1). Classification (NCBI taxonomy): domain Eukaryota; kingdom Metazoa; phylum Arthropoda; class Insecta; order Lepidoptera; family Geometridae; genus Ectropis; species Ectropis crepuscularia. Next base: position 10,682,012 of record OY856368.1, on the reverse strand, counting down.
GTGCATCACTCAACAACGCCTGGACCGATTTGGACAATTTTTTTGTTTAAATGTTCGTATAAGTCCAAGGATGGTTTTTACGGCGAGAATAAATCGAATAATTGCCGGGAAAACCCTAAAAACAGCCCTTTTCTTTTTCCCATACAAACGTTTTCTAACTAAAATGTTAAGCCAATTTGAGCTTTATTGCTATAGAATAAAGCTCATATTAAATAACAAGCACTCACTTATGTCTAAGCAATATATGTGTGTTCCTAACGTCAAGGAGTCAATTTGCACTTTGGTCCCGCTGCACAAAGTTCAAATTCCATCATATCTATCAAAACGAACAAAATTGTCGCGTTCCGAAACTCACTCAGAAGAAACTCGACAAAAGTGATAATATCGCGAACTAGATCAAACTGAAAAGTCACAAAACGTAAGACTCATAGATCATTATTACTGATTTTCAATTTGGTCGGCTTCACAATATATTTATTTTGATTTAGTTTCGGCACGCGACGTAAAATGCGTCAGTTTTCACGTCATTGTATCAAGTGTCAGTCAAAAATAAACCGCGTTACCAAAAATGTTTTATTATTTTGAATTGTTAATTTAATATCCCTATCTGTGGAAAATTATTTAAATACATTACACGTTTGCCAACGGGCCAACGGGCTGTGGATCGCAGTATTTTTGGAGTAAAACTAACGGGCAGAATACGAAACACCATACTGCGTTCCAAAACCGGAGTTTGTGACTCACAAAGCAGCCAATTTGAAGTGGGATCTTGCTGGACATGTTTGCCGCATGTTGGATGATTATTGGGCCATAGTTACCACGCGGAGGAAGCCAGATCGCAAACGACGATGCGGCAGACCAAAGAAACGATGCCGATTGCAAGACGACCTCTGCAAATATCGGAAAGACTAGATTGGACTGTATATTAGCCATAGATAGGGAAAATTAGAAGGAGGGTATGAAAGCCGTTGCCCAACATTGGGACAAGACAGCTACATGATAAATAAATACTAATATTATGTAAATGAGATAGATGCAAATGAATTATTTCAAAATTCAAGAAAAATTACAGGCGGATGAGGACTTATAAATCAGTTGATTCGGTGACTAATCAAAATGATGTCGTCAACAACTATCCACCGGAATTTTTAAACTCGCTGGATTTGTCATAATTGCCACCTCACAATATTCAATTAAACGTTGAATCGGTAGTTAAAATGTTGCGAAATATCAACGTACCGCATCTTTGCAACGGCACACGGTAAGCTATAAAAAATACTGAACAACGTGATAGAAGCAACTATACTAAAGGAAAAAGTATAAAGGAGAAGACGTTTAAATACCACGCATCCAAATCATTTCGGCTGATGTACCAATTGAGTTTAAACGACTACAGTTTCCAGTGCAGCTTGCTTTTGCTATGACCATAAATAAGTCCCAGGGGCAACCTTAACACGCTCAGCGCCAAGGCCTACATGCAAATACCACACAATTTTCACAACTTTTAATTTATGTCTTTTTAGTGTCATGAGTTGTGGGGTGCTAAAATAGTATAGAAAATAATCACAACCTCTCCCCCGTCATCCCTTTCTTTTTTACCGGTGTGTATATTTTTTGATACACGTCTGATACAGGCCTGGGAAATAGTTTATGTAGATTAACTATTTCCCAGGCCATGTTTATCAATAAAGATACACATTCCGTAATTTTATTTATCTTTGTTTCTCTCTTGAATACACATTTATTATTCAACCAAATATTATATCAAGAAACTTACTATCACTCAATTTAGGGAACAAATAATTGAAGTTTTACTAAAACTATCTGCTCAGTCAGCCGGAGATGAAGTGCCACCAGCCCCTATTATGACAAAAAGACCGTCTAATAGAAAACATTATCTCATAAAGAACAAAGCTGGAGAGAAAACTGTACGCTGAAGATGAGCAGAGGTGCTATGAAAAGTATGACAGGAAAGTTATTGTTGGCAAGACTTTCAGAGCAGATCAAACAACTAAAAACTATGTGACAGTTTTCCGTGTCAAAACTATTTCAATAATATTCACTGATTTATTTTGAACTTAAAAAATATAATATTTAGTTTCTAAGTAACTTTCTTTTTTTTTTTTTAATTATTTAAAGGTGATTTTTATTTCTCTCTTAATATCTCCTTAACTGATTGTCCGATTCCCAACCCAAAACCACTGGTAAAATGTATAGAAAGCGTGCGCATTTCGGATACACACTGCTTAACTGAAATGAGGAGTGTGTATCATAAACTATACATACTCCTTATGACAGTGTGTATCCTAGACGATACACATGGCGCTGAGAGTGTTATAGTGTTTGTGGTATTAGTCTAGAAAACCCATGTTTCTCACTTGGTCCATTGTATGTTGCGGCCCTCCCGTGTTCGAAAACCATCAGATTCGTTTGTCTATGTGCCAAGTAATCAAACAAAAAACATCATATATCACATGTCTATATGGGTCTATATGGGGTGGCATAACATTTTTTGTCCTATTTTAGGTAGGCATAACGTTTTTAGGACTAATGATAATTTACCATAACAACTAAACGCATAACTGTCTTCGCATAATGTTAACTAGCATAACCATATATAACATAACGATAACTTAGCATAATGTTTAAACGCATAGCCATATATAGCATACAGATAACTTAGTATAATGTTTCGACGCATAACTATAAATAGCATAATGGTTAAAGGCACACATTGAGAAAAGCATGACAATACTTAAACATACTGATCAACGGCATAAACTTTAAACGCCTAACTAAAAAACAAGTGTAAAGAGCGGACATAAATAAATTACGTGGGTGTGTGAAATGCGGGTGGGTACTTCGACAACAATATTTATTATTCGTAATGTAGGTATCTACTAATTTAATGGAATATCTATGCAGGACTATGCAGTAGTATAACAATTTTTGTACCAATTTATGTAGACATAACGTTTTTAGGACTTAAAAACATACATACACCTAAGACATATGGTGCACTTTTTGACTCCGGGTGGGCTCCCGCCAGAAGCTCTTCGGTCAGCCCTGAGTGTTGCTTCTCCATACTCGGCCTGCACTCCACTACGGAGGTCGCCGGCTCGCTTCGCTCGCCACCTCCCCCCTTCGCTACGCTTGGCCTCGCATGGATCGCTCCACTCAGGACCTCCCTTGAGCTTCTGGCTCCCGCATTTTTTAAATACACTCTAGGGGTAGTAGCGACAAGACTAGGTGGAGTCGAGGTGCTCCGAGTCGGACCCTATATAACCTGGTTATATATTACGTAGCACAACAAATAATTAAAAAATGCCTAAATGCGTCTGAGCAACAGTCGAATTGAATGTAGCACAATAGATTTTTATGATTAAAACACATAACGCCAAAAAACGATTATGCAAAAGTTACATTATGACACTATATGTTATGCTACATTCATTATGACAAAGTAAATTAGGAAAAAAAAATTATGCGATTTAAACGGCACCTTAAAAAAAATAGAACAAATAAAAAAATGCTTAAAAACTATTATGCGTCTCATCAATAGTCGAATAAAATGTAGTACAATAGATTGTTATGCTTAAAACACATGACGCCAAAAAATGATTATGCGAAAGTTGCATTATGACACTATACATTATGCTACATTCATTATGACAAAGTAAATTAGGAACAAAAAGTTATGAGTTCTAATAGGCTCCCATCACAAAGCACTACAATGAAAATAAAACTGATTTTTAGTAGTAGCTTGATTAACAATAAAGGGATTACTTACTTTTAAATGCTTATATACTTACGTTGAAATAAATATGTTATTAATACTTAATGCGGTTCACAGAATACATCTCTTACCAAGTTTCAACAGTATAGTTCTTATAGTTTCGAAAAATGTGGCTGTGACATATGGATGGACAGACAGACATAAATGACGAACCCATAAAGGTTCAGCTAGAACGTTTTACGGAACCCTAAAAATGGATCTTCAAAATGTATGTACGTACACGCTCATAACTATTCAATGACCGCACCAAATAGGATGATTCTTTGTTTAATGTCTATGTTATTGTCGGGACAAGATTTGTACAATAGAAAACTTAGAAAATGTAGACGAAAAAATATATGGTGGTACGAAGTTCACCGGGTCAGCTAGTATTCTAATAAAAGAACATAATAACAACTGAACCGTCGGGATCCATTGAATAATTAAATTGTATGTCGAATAATAATGGGTCCTGACTGTTCAGTTATGTTCTTTTGTAAGAATATATTTTATTTTATTCAATAGTATTAATTCAATTCCATATTATAGAATTCTAGACCACCAGAAATCTAAGTGCTTGTTTTTTCTTTTCAGTTTTTAGTACCTATGTAAGTACGTAGTTTGGTTCACTTTTTACGCAGTCGGGTTTTTAAAGTTTTTATTTTAATTTTTTTAAATTCGTAAAACTGATATTTTTAACTCTTGAAGTAATCAGGGTACTGATTCTAAACGCAACCGACATAAATTCAGAATGAAATTCCGTGTCTCTCATTCTAAACGAGTAAGACAAAGACCGAGAGATTTTATGCCGTGCTAGATCAATCCGATTGGTTCAGAATTTAATTCAGAATTGCTACGCTGGTGTTCATGTAATTTATATATTATGTACAAATTATTAATTCTAAGATTAAAGCAAAAATTGTTATGCTGTTGAGTTTTAATTTTTATGACTAACTTACTAACAATTCCTTTTGAACCGAAAAACTACACACGGAAAGCAGATGTACCTAGTTGTATGCTTTGATCGGCGAAAGCCGAAAGCAGAAAGCAGGAGAGTTAAGGCCTGCTTTCATCTAGATTAGTGCGAGTGCAAGTGAGTAGTGCATGTGTTTAGTGATTAATAGCAAACACGTCAGGACACCGATTTTTTATTACGAGTGCATAGTAATCAGTCGCGATTACTCACTCGCACTCGCAATCGCACTCTCACTCGGATTAATCAAAATGCAAACCGGCCTTTAGGCGGTAGACCTGACTGATGCAATCACTAGTGCGAAATTATGAGGCAGTTGTCAAAACCAAAAGTTGAACTAAGGATACTGTGTTTGTAATCTTTGTTTGAAACTTAACGTCTATTATTTGCTATGTCGATAATGGTTATTCTATGATTAATACAATTCTAATTAAAGTTATTATTTTGAATTTCAATAGAAAGATACATTGCAGAAATACATATATCCAAACTACATAATACGTCATCATCACATCATCAGCCTATATCAGGTAACTGTTGGCTGGACATAATCCTCCCGTATAACTCACCAACGACCCTTACTTTCTTTTACCCTGATATTTTTATCTAGTCCTATTGAGTCATAAATAATAATAGCACAAAAATCGCTCATTTTTTTCAGCCAGCAACATTGCTGGACAATTCACACAACACCATCTCACCTCAAACTAAGCAAAGCTATAGCTATGGCTCAAGCTATAGTGACCAGATAGCTGATATATTACTTACATAGTTTTAAATACATACTTATTATACATAGAAACACCTGTTATAATAATATGTTATATTAATACTCAGACAAATAAACTAGGAATCAAATTTTATAAACGCAAACACAATAGGATTTATTAAGTACAGGTAACAAAGTATGTATCACAGGTAGTTTAACAAAGTACGTATCGTAGAACGCGCGATGGTTCAAACACAATCGCTCCGGCCGACCGCCGCACAAGAAGTCCCGTGCGCTCCGCTCGGCCGGGGGAATGTTGACTCATCTAACGCCGACAGGTGGCGCTTGCGTCCCGGACACGACTCGATTGTAACTCGATTCCGACATATACATTCATCATTTATCATAAGAACAAATTTAGTAAAAGCATAATTACTTGCAAAATGGCATTATTTTCCCGTTGAAGTTGGGCAAAAGCTTCAAGTCGAGCTGGTCTAGCTAGTGTGACTGCGAGGAGTACGGGATGTGCTGGGTGGAACATTCTCCTCATCATCTGGCATAAAGCCAATAGAATGAGGAAGAGTTGGCAGAGGCGAGAATAGAAGCGGAGGAATGCAAGGTGTTGAGTCCACAACCACTTCATTTGATATTTCACCCTGTTACAAAAATTATAAATGTAAGCCCAACCAACGTGCACAAAGTATACAATTTATACTTTGGAAGAAGTCTTCATACACCAAACAATCCTATGGCAGACTCTGCTGGTCCAACTCCGGTTGAGCTCTCATCTATTCTCTATTCTATATCTATTGTGTCCAAAATCTTTTTAGTATTTTCAGTCACAATAGGGATGTTCACAGCATTGCCTGTAGCATTGCTGCTTGTGGCATTTAATGCATTTTCTTGCCTTGCATTTTTTTAAGATCCTTCCATGTCTGTAATAGAAAAAAAAAAGTTATTGCAATATTATACTTTTTTTTTCTTCAACTAGGCTAAGCGCCGTGCATCGTATCTGAAAAAATGAAAAATCATTTATTTACATAAACATAAACATGGTTATCCAGCAAGTTGTAACCTCTAATTGTACACATAAAATAAATTTATAAACAACTAGCGGCCCATTCCGGCTGCGCTCGGATATTGTCATTTAAAGACTACTAATCGAAATAAAAACTATCCTATCTCTCAAGTTGGACCAGACTGCTCACGGTGTGCCAATTTAATTTAGAATCGATTAAGTAGTTTAGGAATCCATCGCGGACAAACATCGTGACAGGAGATTTATGTATATTTAAATAATTATAAAATCCCCCGTAACGAAAACTTATTTTCAAACTTATTTCTATTGTAGTAAGATTTAATATGGGTAATTGCATTGACAAAAATGGCGAAAGAGATAGTGAACAAAAGAAAGACAATGAGATGTGCATGTGCACAGAACATGATACATGTTCGCATGTGCACAGAACATGATACATGTTCTGTGTACATGATACATGTTCTGTGTCCACGTGCGACTTGAGTGCAGAGCTTAAGAGAGGGAAGAATATATCTTTCTCTCTTCTTTTCATTCATCCCGCCTGCACTCATTTACGTTGGCGTCGGCTTCGGCGTCGGTTGAACACTGACGTTGGTAGCATGTGCAAATCTATCCGTAGTTTGCTAGTATTGTAGGATCGATTAGGACATTCGGAACGATTTCATTCAGTAATGTGTATTGCAACGACGTCGTTCCACCAAAGGAAATCGCTCCGGGAACTATTACAATCCGGACCGACTCGCCGCTAGGAGCAACATTTACATTTGATGACATTGTTAGCAGCTAGTCCAGTCGTCAAGCTTACACTACCTTCGGGTTTATTTTAATCACCTGCTGTTGAATTATTCTCAAGAGATGCAGCTCTTCTAAAACATCTAGTAATTCATTTAAACTAGGCACAACATTAAAGACTGTGTCGGAGTGGTACAACCTAACAGTGATGAGATCTAGTTTCTTAGTTAATAAGCACACAAGCATTGTATCCCAATGGTCAACTGGTTGTTTTTTTTAAACCATTACATTTTGTCAAACACTGGTGACTAAATCTCTCAGCTGCTGAGCTGTACCTCTCTGCACATTACGTAAGGGCTCCGACACAAAACTGCGATGCGACGCCGCATTGGAGCAATTTGCCATCGCAAGTTCCTCCGATGCGGCGTCGCATCGCATCGCAGTTCTGTGTAGGAACCCTAAATCTAGCAAAACACTAATATGGTTGTTAATTAACAGCGTGGAGTTGTCATACCTTTTATTTAATAAATCAAATGCTTGCCTGTATGATTCACTGGAAATCGGAAAAGTCTCTATGATCTGCAAGGCCGCACCTTAACACAATGTACACGTAGGTAGTACATTTTTTCTGTGTTGCTTAAGTCCTTGTTTTTCTCAATAACTGCAGTGAAAAGGTCCTTGAATGACTTGTACGCTGCTATTTCGCGTCCATCAAATGTTCTTCGTAATCAAGTGTGTGGTGGCCTTCAATGGATGTGAAATGTTGGCCTTTGATTTATTAATAGTGGTGCACAGTGCGAAGAATAGCTTCTCCAATTGTTCCGTTTCGTCATCTGCTTCATCAATGCATATGATGTCCAGCTGTACTTCTTGGAACTTTCCATAATTCTCCTTGAGAGCCTTATGGCGCGTTTCTATCTCATCAGCATCTCGTTGGTCCAGTCTGGAGAGAAAAAAACCAAGCGAGTTATTGCTTGTTTGCAATGTCCTCTGGCCTGGCGCAGGCGTACTAATTGCTGGGTTTTTTCTATATTTATCTGAAATTGTTTGATTATTGGCGTTGACGATCTTGCTAAAGTACTGATGAACGATAATAATAAGAGTCACTGTCAATATTGTCGATTTCAGTGATGTCAACGTCAGTGTCGCTCGATGACATACAGGTGGCTTTTGAAGGGAAGTGCAGGCGCCGGAGTAAGATGGCGGACGATATAATAGTGACCGTTACGATTGTGAAGGACCAATCAATATGGTGTCTCTTCTTATCTCAATTGAATGCAAATTTCACTCCACCATCATGATTAATTAATCACTCGTACTGAATTAAAGAAAATTATGAGTCTCATTGTGGGTTAGTATTAGATTTGATATAGTGCATAATGCACAATACAATAGCACAACGCAAAGTGTGTGCGTCATACGCGTGGGTAGGCTACGAACACTTGGCTAGACCCCAAGACTTGTGACTCGGGCGTAGGTTTAAAAGGGGCCCCTTTGTGACGTACGTCAACACTCACCTTCACTACTCGTATTTCTCCCCGTGCCCAGCCAAATCCGAAATGATCCTACTAGTGCAGATTTAGATACTCGTTCTAGTATAGAACTTACTGCACTTCCGGACAATCCAAGGTCTTTAAGCACCACGAGGCCAGTCATACAAATAATTTATTCTCATGTCATACCATCAGAGAATGTGGTGAATACAGACACAATTTACGGCTTCATTTGGTATATTTATTAATGAAGTTTTGAAGAATTAATTTAATAAAATTTACATTTTTATTGTGATGTGTAGGTAGAATAGATGACAATAACATATCACATTCCGCCAGTTTGCTTACTATTTCACATAAACATTTCACATCTTCATTCTTAAATTATTACATAACTTATGCTTCACCCATGGAACATTTAATATATAGCCTATAGCACTCCGAAACTACATACATTTCCAAAGTTGAATTTGGTCCAGCAGTCCCTGAGTGTGTTCAGACATATTTTCTTCATTTTTTTAATTTTAGTATAGAGTGAATGAACTCTGTAGGTATATCACTTTCAATTACAAAATTTTGGATAGCAGTTTAATATGTTTTTCATTACTTTTAATTAACAATTGTATTGAATCATAAATACACTATGATTGGGGATTCCTTTCATGTATGTATTGTATATGGGCATTTCATTTACATTACAGCTATGGTGTAAATTAGTCAAAGTTCTTTATTCATAAATGTAAAATTTTTACGTCAATTTTAAAAACAAAAAAAAGACCATTCATAGAGTATACATTTTTAAAGTTTAAATTTAACATTTTATTGTACGATAATGAGTATCGTACAAATAAGTGTCAACCATTAATATATAAAATGTATTTATTACAATTGTAATGAACAATGTCATTACTGGTACTGGAGAGGAAATGAAACCACGTCACTGTATAAACTGCTAACTATATTGATCTTAATTATACACAAGTGACGCGGGGCGAGGGACTGATCGCTCGACCACTGTCATCTTGTTATATACTAAATCTGACACGTACAAACGTGCCCCCATATACACCCTTTTCTTAAAAAAAGGAGAAAAACAAATCTATAACAATCCACAAAAAAACATAATTACATCACATCTTGTTTACACTACAAAATAACTATCAACTCGTCACATGTTTCTTCCGCTTGTTAGGCACATTTTTCCTTCCGTGCTAACCTTGGCATATTGACGTCGAACTGCTTTGCTCACTCAGCGTTCTAGTTTGCACTAATGACTATTGATTTATATTTCCTATTACGTGACGCATATCACTTGCAATCCAATTTCTAAAATAAACTATACCCGAATAAATCGCCAGAAGTTCCTTGTCACATACACAGTACTTTTTCTGGGATTCCGAGGGCTTCTTTGAACAAATAGTCGAGGGTTCTCCTAAGACCCTTTTCCTCCTGTGCAATACCGCGCCTATACTAATGTCTGACGCGTCTGTCATAAGAACTAACCTTGCCCCTGGACTCGGGTCTGATAACGTGGCAGCATTTTGTAAGTTTTCCTTACCTTCCAACGCTCTTATTGCCTTTTTAGCCCTTATTGTCTCTTTTCTTTGCACATTGTCTGTCAATATCTATCCAAAATTCTTTGTACTCTTGCAGCGTATGGTATGTGTGCTCTATAAACATTTTACATACCCAAAAAAACCTGCGTAACTGCTCTACCGTCTCCGGCTTGGGGAGAGTCCTGAATAACCTTGACTTTGTCAGGCAAAGGACTTATTCCATTTTGCGAGACCTCATAACCTAAAAAATCTATTCTACTTTTCTCAAATATTTTTTTTTTCTATATTAATCGCCATTCTATATTTCAGCAAACGTTCAAATAACCCAAGTGCTCTTTATGCCAGGTTGCATTTTTCGAGCCAATCTATTATGTCATCTAAGTACCCAAGCAAAACTGATTGTTCAGCATTAAGGCGCGGGCCCACCGCGGTGCACAGAGAGGCTACGCACGTGTATTAAGCTTCGCTTTGTAAGAAAATGTATGTGGTTGTGTCCACTGCAACCCACGGAGAGGCTACGCATGTATTGACGTCACTGATACACGCGTGGCTTGCTCGAATAGGCGGTTACATAGCTCAACGCTGTCAACGTGGGTCTACGTTTCTACTGGAGTACACGAATAAGAACCACGACTATGTACAGCTCGGTTATCGCAGAGCGGTTTTCAGTGATACACGTTGTGGAACGGACGCGTTTCGTGTTTCTCGTATATATCGTATCGAGGTACTCATAGAATGGCATTGGTACTGACTTTGCTAGACAGTTCTTCTGACGATGAATCCGAAAGTGAGATTGATGATCTAATCTTGTTTGAATTGCAAAAGAAAAGAAAACACCGGTTCTGGATTGAAAATCATATTAAATTCAGAAATAAACATGGAGAATACAAAACATTATTTATGACATTAAGTGATGAAAAATTTGAAAATTACTATCGACTATCACGACGAGACTTCCAGATTATTCATGACATGATTAAAAGTAAAATTGAAAAAAGGAATACTAATTATCGGGAATCTATAAGTTCTGCTGAAAGACTCGCCATCGCCATAAGGTATGTTATTTATGTGTGTGTGTTTATTTATTATTTTTGAATGGTTCGAGATTCAAACAGCTGGAAAAGTATCTTGAGGTTGAGGCAAGGGGTTGGCGTCAGACACGGGTCTCACATCAGGCAGGGGGCTGCTATCAGGCAAGGGACTGGCGTCAAGCACAGGTCTCACATCAGGCAGGGGGCTGCAATCAGGCAAGGGACTGGCGTCAAGCAAATGGCTGGTTTGATAATTTGTTGCACTTCTATAGCCATAAAAAGACGAAGTGGAAGGCGTGGAGCAGTAGTAAGTATTCATTGAGTCATAGGACAATGCTTCTTCTTCAGCACGAGTAATTGTTTCAAAAAATTCTCTTTGGACTCTTACTTGTAAATACTTTGGTAGATCACGTGTCTTTTGACAGAGACTTTCAAATAAATGAGATAATGCATCTTGTGGTCGATTAGCATCAGTAATATGCTTTTTTTATTTCATCTCTTTCAGTTCGTCTCTGCTCGCGATTTTTCTCTCGGCGCTGAAGAATCTCTATCATTTCCAGTTGCTTGCTGTTCTTCTTCCCAGATTGAATTGTAGATGTTTCAGCCGGTGAGGGAGGTGAGTCAACAACATCAGTATCCGTAATTATTGTATCAGAATTGTTTTCAGTGTCGTTTCCTTGTATACGATCCGAAAAATTTGAAAAAGTCTCGTTATTTTCTCTGTGTGGCAGTAAAAATTATATTAAATTCTCATATTTTCACGGTTTCATATTTTGTGCTGCCTGTCCTGTAGTAGTCTTACGTCTTCGAAGAGCTTCTCTATGACTATCTCTTAATTTCTTCCAATGAGATTTCGCTTCCTTACCTAGAACAAAAAAAAAAACATAATAATTGTATGTTACAGATATATGATAATTAACAGGAGATTCATACCACAACATAGCTTACAGTTACAGAGTAGGAAAAACCTCTGTAGCAAGGATAATCGAGGAAGTTGCCGATGCTATATGGGATTGTTTAGCGCCTATATATTTAGAAGAAATTAAAGATTAACATAAGTGGAGAAATATTGCTGAAAATTTTAAAACTTCATGTGACTTCCCTCATTGTGTTGGAGCTATTGACGGCAAGCATGTCACAATAAAAGCACCTCCAAACTGTGGATCAGATTATTTCAACTATCTTAAAGATCACTCAATAGTGCTTTTAGCGGTTACTGATAGTAAAAAAAAATGTATAATGATAGATATTGGATCAAAAGGCAAATTTAGTGATGGGGGAATATTACGAGAAAGCAACTTTGGTCAGAAGTTATATGCTGGTAATCTAAATCTTCCGCCTGATGAAGCACTTGTAGAAGGTGGCATCGAGGTTCCATATGTCTTTATCGGGGATGAAGCATTCCCTTTATTATGTAATTTGATGAGACCATTTCCCAGAGAAAACAATATTACACAAAATAAAAGAATTTATAATTATCGTCTTTGTCGAGCAAGACGAGTGGTCGAAAATGCGTTTGGAATTCTGAGTGTCCGTTGGAGAGTTTACAAACGACCTTTTGAGTGTAAAGTAGATACAGCCATAAAAGTAGTGAAGGCAACTTGTGTGCTACATAATTATTTAATGGAACATAGTTTCACCTACAATTCTGTGACAAATGAAGATATAGCAGCAACTCCAGTTGAGAACCAACTTTTTGATTTAATACATTCGGGATTTAGAAGTTCTAATGAGAGTTTTTTTATCAGGGAAGAATTTTGCAATTATTTTAATCATGCGCATGTTTTGAGCTGGCAAAATGCCCGTGTCACAATTTAAACAAATATTAAGTTTGTGTATACCAGTAGGTGTGTAATAAATAAATATTAAGTTTGTAGATTTAAAAGTAATATTTTTATAATATTAAATTAGTAACAAAAAAATAAGTAAACAAGTATTTACTCACCATTCGCCATTTCACATTCCCTCGCAATCTTTTCCCAAGCCAAATCCTTTTTAGCGATGTCTCTGTACGATATATCGCTCATTTTCCATAAACAGGATGTAGCTTTACTTTTTCAATAAATAACTCCATAATTAAACCAAATATTACTGACTAAATATAAATAAAGCCGCCTGTCGTGGTCATCAAATGCACGCGTGCGCCACGAAACCTAGCAATTGACAAAATGGCGCAGGCAGTGTTGCCAGTCGGGTCATGTCAGAAATTACCTGAAATATAAAAAAAATGTACCTAACTTTTTTGTAAAAAAAAATAACCTTTTATATTTTTATACTCGAAAGCTATTTTATGTTGATAGAATAGAATATTAGTTGTATTGAATTACAGAAACATCGATGAGTATTCGAGCACTTGCCCGCATTTGCTTGATTTATTCATACATATTGATCCTAGATAAAGTATGTCAAGCGAGTAGTGTCCCTGGAAAAAGGCGGCAAATTTAAAAATCTTACAGAAAAAAAAATCCAACAGAATTCCGCGTTCCGAATTTGCGTTGCAAAAAGTGGCCACACCTCTGCTTTAAATTTATCATTACCCTTTTCTACAAGTTAAGTAAAATATATTGTTACGTCATTCTATTCCGAGCAATACCCATTTGACTGATCGGTTGACTGCCCCTCCTTAGCGTTTTATAAGCATAATTGCACTACACCTATAGCGAGTTCGATCAGTCAGGGTTTTGATTTCAAGCGAAAGAGTGCTGGCAAAAAAAACGTAAAAAAATATAAAATATGGGTTTCTGCTCAGTGAAATGGTGCGAAAAGAATAGCAGTACATTCAGATTTACAAAAGAAGGTATATCATTTAGTAAGTAATTTAATGCAATAATTAGAGAAACAAAACATCATCAATCTACAAAATTATAACGAACATAAAAAAAAAACGAATTTTTTTGAGGAAATCTTATTATTAATTTATTTTCTGAATAAAATTAAACTACTTATATCTAGGTCACCAGGTATACATATATGTTTAATTATATAATATATTTTTATATATATATTTAATAATATATTTTTGTCAAGAAATCAGTACAGTGGGCCTAGCACAACGTTGACGTAAAAATTAGAGTTGCTGCGAATAGTGTTTATAGCGAATAGTCGAATACCGATTAATCGCCATTCACTTTGACGAATAGTCGAATAACTCGACATTACTATTCGATATAAAAAAAACACATTAAAAATATTTCTAATTTCTTCTAAGGTTGTGAGAAAAGAAAACAATAAAGTTAAAGAAATTTTGAATGGTGGGCTTTGAGTACCAATAAGAATAGATTTCCTATTTTAAGTAAGCTTGCTAAACGATACTCAATCACACCAGCAAGCTCTGTTTATTCAGAAAGACTATTTTCAGAGGCAGGTTTAATTTACGAGGAAAAACGAAACCGACTTGCTCCAGAACGTGCAGAAAAAAAATGTTTTATTAAAAGCTTTTTTTACTAACCATAATTGTGTATACAATCTGGGTATACAAATAAGTACTGCCTGAGTAACCTTAGTATTTATTTCGCGCGGACTAAGTCGCGGGTAACAGGTACTTTGTTTGTAAATAAAATTTCAATAAATATTTACTTGTAATTTCTGGCTTGTTTTACTCGTTTATTCAACTAATACGATCCATAATATTTTATTATAATACGACATACCTACCTAATACAAAAATCAGCTAATGAAGTTTTCACTTCTGCCGTGTGGTCTTAAGCACACACCTTTTTTTTATGTTTGTTACCTCAGAACTTTCGCCTGGGTGAACCGATTTGGATGTTTTTTTTTTATTATTTGAAAGCTGGTGCTTCCTGCTTGGTCCCATAGCAATTTGGTCCAGTTCTGACAGTGGCATCCATGAAAAAAACAGAATAAGTCATTTTTTTATTGTTAAAATTTTATTATTTATACCCAGACACATTTACAGTTACTAAAAATAGCTTATAATAAAACAATTTCATCAAAATTAATTTAGTTGTTTAGCTGTAAAAGCGCAAGAGACATTCGTCCCATTTCATTTCAACCATTTGCCCCCATTTCAACTCCCAATTTTATCCCCATAAAGATTGAAATTACAAAATCGCTAGAACAAACATTTATTGGCTTTGTGCCAAGTGCCTATATAAAGAATTTCATAGTTTTATCTTCAACGATTAGTAACTTCCATATTGACATTCATCTCCCATTTCAACCCCAATTTCACCCCCGTACAGTTCGAAATTACAAAATTGATAACTTTGAAAATGACGGATTTTCATACCTTGTTTCACCCTCTTAGGGGTTGAATTTCGCAAAACCCCATCTTAGCGAGCGCCTACGTGCTAAAAGGCACTTTCATGCAAAATTTCAGATTCCTAGCATTTGTAGTTTCTGAGATGCCTTAATGAGTGACCTTTCGCTTTTATATATTTAGATTATGCTAGAAGTAAAAATGAAATATATTATCTAATATTGAAGATCCGGGGCTGCATAAAGTCACATCCCTAGTTACAGGCGTACATTAATCTTATGGAAGTTGGATGACATTGTAAAAAAGCTACCCAGATACAAAATCTCCTTAATTTTGGGGGAATTTGAATGAACTATCACCGCAAAAATATTTATATTTACATTAATAGGATTTAACACACAATGCTAATAAAAATCTAAAATAATGTATCTTTGAAAGATTTACACAAAACAATGTGAGTAATTTATAAAAAAGCAAAATAAATTTAATATCTCAATTTCAAAATTAATGTTTTTAATATATTCTTCGAATGTCTAAAACGCTTTACGACGTCAGTGGCTCATGTAAACGAAAAACTTGGTTGTTGTTTTATTTTGATATTTTTATTTTTTTTAGTTATTATTATAACACAATTTTTGATATTCTGTAACAGCAATAGAGAATTAAGTTTCATTATGGAAGACGGCTAAAATATAAAATAGCTAGACCCGACAATCTTTTTTCCGCCATATTTTTCAAATTCAAAGACTTATGTTCTATGATAAAATTAAATTAATACATAAAAAATAACAACTGTTTCAATAGGACTATATTTTGAAACAAAGTTTTAAAAAGATTATACGACTGTATATAATATATGACGGAGCAGGCTGGCCTAGTATTGTTTTTGGGCAGCGTGACGTCGGCTGCGCCGACGTGATTCCATTTCAGGGATAATTAAAACCACTCAATTTAACTTCAATCAAAGTTTACTTGGAATTAATATAGATTCCTCGTATTTACAATAGATTAAGTGTTCACTTCTCCGAGCGCGTACAAGCGACTGTGTGCTCCACTCCCGTCCGCGCCTTTTTATAGCATTGTGGCGGGGCGAGTGTGAGTCACTTGTTTACGCCCCGTTCAGAGCGCAGGTAATGATGACGTAATATGTTGTTTTGCATGTTGTTTGCGCCGACATATATTTATCACATTAATTTGTCTATTGAGAAATAAAAAAATATATCAATGAAATTTTAGGAATTATGTTACACACCTATTTACCCAATAATGTTTCCTGCTCTGGGTTCGTAAACTATACCTTAAGTCCTACAGTAAAAGCTTCTTATTGGAGCTTCCTTCATTGAAGTTTTCACTATTCGCTGATTTTGCTATCCAATTCCTGGAGTCGCGGCTACAAATTTGTTTATTAGCGCGTCAGTATATTTGTAAAATGGACTAATAAAAATGTGAATTGACCTTGTTACAATTACTCGTATCTAAATAAGTTGCTAGGTGATATCGCCGCTGCATTGGTAGGTACAGTTTTTTCTTTTCTTTTTGGCGCCTTCACCGCGGTAGATATTTTTGAGAATGTAAACGGGACGATTATGTAAAGTAATCTAAATACTCAATGCATAAAGTATGCATATTGTTAATTGCTTATTAGATGTTACGACTTTTGGTAAGATCGACTTTGTGTGTTTTATATTTGCATTCGTTTATTCAAATTCTTTCTCAATTCGTTCATATTATCTTTACAGAAGTAGTATTCAGGCTGACATAGTAGATAATAATTTATGATTTATTTTTGATAATTTCAACCATGAAATTCTCATTTTTATACGTATATATATTGTTCGTTATATAATGTTCGCGGGGTTTTTAACAGACTTTTAACACTTGTATTCTTACAGTCCATCACAAAACCAATGATATGAACTGTAATTAACTCATTATTAATTTGCAAAAATATATTTTGTTCCCTTTGAGAAGCGTATTATAGTTTAAATTACTAGTGACGTCACAAACATGGCGATGTATTCGCCGGTGTTTTTCATCGGAATTTAGAGCTACGTTCAAACGTTGGCTACACTTACTGGATATGGTACCTATAATATACCTGTAGCGTAACGACACGCTTCAGCTGGAATGAATTTCTCTTTCCTCCCAAAATTTTGAACTTTTGGGAAAATCGGGAGACCTTAGTTCCCATTTTGGCCACGAGCCATTACATTTTTATACGCCTTTACGTGATACTGACAATTTCACGTCATACTTACACATATTATTACTTAATCTGTGTTACACTGTCACGTCTGTCTCGCGAATCATGCTTAACACGTTCTTCGACAGTGATTCGATGGGGGGAAAATTTTAAATGTTGGGTTATGACAGTACGTCGAAGGACGGGTTTATTTTTTTAGCAAATACGTTCACTACGTTGACCGACGATAATTTTCCATACAAGCATAATGAACAGTAACATCTACTGTCGTATTGTGAGCAACCTCATACATCTTACTGTCGTATTACGAGTATTTTATAGATAGTATGATATTGCTGTCTCGTTCGCCTCACACACGTAAATCGCTCGCACATAAGTACTACGTCGACCGGCGTGAGCGCGCGCTTGAATGCTCGAACAATCAGTGTGCCGGTGCCATTTTGTGAACAACCACGTGCAGAGTTAGCTAAAATCGTAAGTAAATTTTGCAAAAGAGATAGTATTGTGATTATAACATTTAAAATACCATGATTTTGATGCAAATGCGTAATGATTGGATGGGTAATGATAGAATGTACTAATTTATGGGTGTTTATTGAGTAATTTGCGACTTGTTAGGTTGGTTTGGTAGAAAAGCAAATATTACCTAGGTACCTCCCTTGTAGTTTTGTTATTATATTGTAACTTCTGTGTTCGATGGGTAAAAACGTGATTCGCTCGCGACTTGCTATAGGTTGGTTTGGTGGACAATTTGTTTATAGTAGCTTCTGCCCAGAACAACATATGTAAAAAAAAATGTCTTAAAGTTGTAGTATAATTAAATTTTTATTTGTTGGGTATATATATACCTATTCCTAATCGGTTCACAGTATTTTGAAGTCAATATATTTTGTTCTTTTAAAAGGTCCTTGGGCAGAACTTTCAAAACCGTCTTTAATTTTTTTGTCCTTTATAAATGACATTGGGTAAAACTTTATAGAATCAAGTGTTCTATAAAGTCTGATTTTCCAACGAAATCTCCCAAAAACGAACAATGTTACCAGGTTTTGAGTCAAATATTCCTCACAACATTAGAAAATAATAAAAAAAATTAGGTATAAAAACAAAACTAAATTTTAAGGAGTCCCAAAATCTCCATGAATTTATAATGTTTTGCTCTGGGCAATTACCTTGCAATTGCAAAATTGAATTACCCTGACTCGACGAGAAAAATGAGTGATTGTTTTCATTATTGCCTGATCCATTATGAGCCTGTAACGTAGCTATCATCCTAATATTACGTATCCAAACGCAGTTTCCAAAAGATCAGGTTTCCCGGGCTTTTTTTTCCGGGTCGTAATATTTGCATAAAAGCTTCAGCCCCCAACAAAATATCGATCTCGGCGGGTTTATTAAAATGCGGGTCTGCAAGCTGGAATTTACCTATATAAGACAGCGGTGAGATGTCAAATTCACTGCTGGGCAAACAACTTGAAATGGTCTTAAGAACGAGAGGTTTAATCCGCAAGTTAAAGTTTCTGTCATATTTAGATACCAACTTACGTCAGTACAGCCTAATATAGTCTGGTAGCTGCTGCCAATTCCGTTTACGAAACGGTCAGTATCATCGTGAAAGGTGTTAATACCTAACTTCTTGCAAGCGAAGCGGGAAATAAAATGGTTTTGCGATCCATTGTCCACGAGGACACGAATTTCAATCACGGAACCGTCTCTTTTGCGAACATCAGCAAGAACGGTACCCAACAAAACATTTTGAGGTTTTCGCGAAGATTTTGAGTTTGCGTTCATGCTACAAAATGAAGCGTCATTATTCGTTGGTTCACTCAAAAATAAATTTGAAGAAGTGTTATTATTCTGAGCAGCCGCTACTGGACTACTTGTACTCCTGTACTTTTTACAGGAATACAAGTGGTCGTGTTTGTCATTGCATAATGTACAAATGTTATCGCTTACTCTGAATGCGCGTGAGTTATTTTTCGGCATGTAGTTGTCTGACAGCTTGGTTCTCACACAAGTACTTGAGTTTTCACTCGTTCTATTCAAAATCTTAATACGGTCGCGAACAAATTTAGTTATTTTTTCAAACGCGGGTATTTCCGAATCGCGATTATCCATTTCGAATAAACGTGCCGAATCTCTGTCCAGCCGTTGTAATAAAAGGTATGACATGACAAAATCGTACAAGTTGGGTATGTTTAAGTTCATTAATCGATTAAATATTTTAAGTTATTAGCGGTGGGGGAAACAATGGGCTTCAATGAGAAAATTTGGTTTAAATAAGTACTAGCGAGATTTCTCTTATCTTCGTATTTAGAAACGAGCGTTTGAAATGTTTTATCTGGTTTAGCCGTTGGTGTGGGCGCTGTGGTTATAATAAACGGAGAATGTTTACGTTTAACACTACAATAAAGATCTTCAAATGCGAACCATTGGTTGAAATCTGGAACTGAATCCTTATCAATTTTCAATAGTAAAGTTCGATATCTTTCACGTAAGTCTGAAAGTTGCACCTGATTTCTTGTACAGTCTCAACCGAGCACAGAAATTCTTCTAATAATTCTGGGTCATTCAATTTAGCACGCGATTTATCGTATATTTGTTGAAGGCGCTCGAAATATACTTGTCTTTGACATTCCAATAATTTTAATTTTTGTTCATTAGTTGACGTCATCGTGACCAAGTCCAGATAATATTTATTATCCAAACTCAAATGTTAAAGTGATCGCCCAAATAACTAAAATGCGAGGTAGGTAAATAAATAAATTTTAACGGCGAACGAGATAATAGAATGCGTTGGTAATTGAAGACATAAGTGGATGAAGGGGATATGATACAATTTGTAAATGTGAAGATAACGGGCTCCAAAGTTTTGTTACTTATTATTGAGATAAATCGTTTTTCCTGTCGTTTATTTACTAACTATTTATGTCGAATTATAGTAAATAGAGGCAACTACTAATATGGAGTGGAAAAATTAAATAAATGTTTAAGAATATGTATTTATTGAAAAAAATATGTACATAACTCCTTCATTCAGCGCTGAAATATAAAGGCAATTTAAGCATACAAATGAAATTTAAGCATACAAATGTATGCTTAAATTAAGGAAGAATGAGGCAACTACTTAAAAAACGTAATAAAACAAACTAAAAAAACAGTTTAACCAAGTTAATCTTGACCTACAATATTTTCATAATAATATCTATATTCTAGTTTCACAAATTTCATCTGTTCTTTAATATTAGCTTTCTTTTCTTCAGAAATTGTACCATATTTTCCCTGAACACGTCCAACTACAAAGTCTTCTACTTGACCTCTTTTTTTTAATATATCCACTTTTCTAAATGGCGTCATATCGTCATAATTTTCTTTATATAAGTAGGCACCGAATTCTTCTACCCTTATCCATTTAATACCGTCCCTGAAGTTAACCTTTTGCTTGTTTTCGTCCACCTTTCTGTTTGTCAAATTGAGTTTTTTTTGCAAGTCGTTGATACTACGAAAATGATCCGTCATGTCAATAACAACATTGTTTCTAGATGCTTTGCCTATAATCTCTCGATATTGCTCAGGCGCATAAACTGTCTCATGCTTGCGCACGATCTTTTCGATGCGGCCAAAATCTCTATCAGAGTCCAAATAGGAATGACCGACTTCAGGAAATTTGTGGTCAATAATTTTAAAGTAACCCTTCAAAATCATGTATTGGTACAAGACTATAATGTTGAAATTTTTATTCTGTCCAGCGCACGAGTCCGACCATATTACTAAGTGATGCTTATTGCGACAAGATTGATCCACTTCAACAAATCTTAGTAGAGAGCTGGCAACTTCAACACTACCTCTGTCAGCTACGTCTTCTGTCCATGTGCAGCAGACAGCTTTTTGTTTGGTCTGGTCAACAACATGGATGCCCAAATTGTAAAACCAAATCTGGCGTAAATAGAAAGCCTTAGAAGTCGGTATTTTGGGAAGTGGCATGGTCTGTTGTAAGTCTACTGTGAGGTATAACAATCCAAAGTCTTCTTTGGGTATGTTTCTATCAGTAGCCATGGCTTCAATCGCGGCGTGATAATTTAATACATGCTCTTCACTTTGGGTTTGTTTCTATCAGTAGCCATGGCTTCAATCGCGGCGTGATAATTTAATACATGCTCTTCATTGGAGTTTCCAGCATCACAAGTGGCACATGTGTCGCTCTTGGGGTATCCAAAAGAGAGATTAAATTCAGTAACAAATACTTTGTTATATGTACATTTCTTAATTTTATATATTTCCGGTAAATTCTGTTCTACACGCGTCGCTAAATAAAGTTCGTGCATTTTTGTGACATTTAAAAGTGGTGACAAATAACGTTTGTATATATTTTTGTTACGTGAGTAATGAGATTGCTCAGCCGGAAAGCTTGATATACGCAGTTTTATGCGTTGTGTGACTTCTTCCTCGATGTTATGTGGACGATTATCGTGTCTGCCTCGTCTATCAGGAAGCGGAGCAGAAGCTCCACTCTTGATTTTCTGGATTATGATGTCCACCTTCTTTCGCGATATTTGGTATAGACCACACAATCCCAATTTACAAACCTCTGATGTCAAGCTTCTGTGTTTAATAAAATATTTGTAGGTCGCAGACTTATTTTTTTTGGCGTTAGAACGACGTCGTGAAACAGGTTTGCTTACTATGGAACTGAATAGCAAAGCGTTTTTACCATTTACATCTAATATGTAAAAATCTTCTAGAATGGACTGTCTTTTTTCTCTATTAAATTTGCTAGAGCAATCCATCCTACAGTTCTCGTGACATAGTGTAACCTTTCTAGTTGGTTGTGTTTAAAGAGAGAGAGAGATTATCTAAGCTAGCTCCGGATAACATGAGTAGAAGTAAAATTAAGAGTTTGAATAGAAACTACAAGTTTAACTAATTAGATTTTATTATCGTATATAAGTTTACAGTTACCACCAGAGGGGTGGCCTAAATGTAGTAGTAGTTCTGGGGGAGTATAAGTTAAATTTAAAGAGAGGGTCGGGGTCGTTTGCAAATCGAGAGAATTATATTGCTATTCTGGTGGGACACACTGGCCTGTGTAAGCCGCGGAGAGTCGGGTCGCAGTCCTTCTGGGGGGTTCAGTGGTGTCAGCTGGACATGGCGATGGTGCTCCTGTGTCCTACACGGGGGTAGCTCCTCTGTTTTTCAAGCAGTGAGTGGTGGACTGCTACCTCAAGAGTTGTAGATCCCTTGGTATATCAGCCGGCCATAAGAGTTGGCCGTTAGGGTCTCAGCCCGGTGATGGAACCCTGGAATTGGTCGAAGGTGACCATTAGAATGTTGCCCCCAATATGAAGATGACTGCGACATCCACGGCTTGCTTCGTCGAAGCAGAACAGAACCCAAAAGTGGTCCGCTCATGATGGATTATGATGAGGCAGTCATCTTTACATTTTGTTGTACCTGAGCAAATTACAATTGCATAAAGAAAGCATAAATATGAGAAATAGCAGGAAAGTTTATAACGGTCGAAGGAAAATTAACCGTCATTTACTTTTCTAGTTACAGGTAGGTCATTGACCTTCAATTCTGACTTCTCGAATTCGCCGGCCGTTGACCTCGGTTTTCGATTGTCACAAGATAATTGCTGAATCCAAACGAATATCGTTCTGTCGCGGAGACTCCCGTAAATCATCGGCCGACAAATTCGATGAGCTTAAAACTAACACAATTCATACACCATATGTTTTACACAATTATACACGAAATATTAATAGCGATGCAACAGCGATATATAATGTAAATTGGAACACTTACCCTATGGGGTTACGTTGCACTTATGGCTTTTAAGCCTTCGGACAGTATTTTGGTTTGTTTTAGTGTTTGTTGAAAAATATTTGTAAATGGCTTCTGCCTCAAGTTAGCTTCGCTTTTATAATTTTATGACGCGGGGCGTCGTCTCTCGCCATTGGGCGAGTTGAACTTGTCGCGTCCTGATTGGTCCGCGACAGCGTTCCGTTTCACTAACTACGGCCGTTTTACAATTTAAAGGTTTCCTAAGACGGCAAGTATATTTTTAATGATTTTAAGGGAACGGTTGAATTGACAACCGTTACAATAGTACCCCTTCTTTTATAGTTTTTCGAGGCTTAACCGTATTTTTATAAGATAAGTATTCATCACCTTTTTCCCGTGCTAAAGCTGCAGTTTTCTTTTTCCATTTCTTTTCATTTCTTGGACGTTTCTTTGATTTATTTTCTTTAGGAGGGAACTGTTTGCGTTTATGTGATGTGACTGGGACCTGTTCTACAACGCTTCTCTCTGGATTTTGCAGTGTTACAGTTGCTCTTAATGGAGATTGGTTTGTATCAGTTATAAAATTGTCACCAACACTGAGATCTGTATCGGACGAATAACTCTCAGGGATATAGACCTCGTCACTGCCTGAAGAAAAATCAGGACTATCAATATTTTCATGCTCGTTTTCATCAAGTCTAAACGGAGAAACATTATTCAGATTGGAGTAAACACAATTTTTTGATTACAACTGTTTGAGAGAGAGATTTGAGTTCAATGTTTCTTCTTCTGAGGGTTCTATTATATCAGAATTTTCGGTATGTACAAATATAGATGTTGATTGTAGACGAGAAGATTGTGGGACCTCATAATTTACAATGTTGTTGTGACCTTTTGAAGTTGATGGCACATTTTCTTTCAATATATTTTGTTTCCCATCTGCAAAATAAAAGCGAAAAGCGGAGTGTAAAAACTTATTTTACTTTTTATATTGTCCCACCATAAGCACCATAACCAATAAACACGCAAAACAAATAACTAGGTAATGCTGCGAAATGCAAAAGTAACCACGCCAGCCAAACAAGAAATTATGGAATGGATTAAGGTTAATTTTGAAGCGTTATGACGTGCGAAAGGGGTCAAAGCACTCTGATTTTTTCAAAATTATTTTCTCATCCTCTAATAAGCTACTATGACGAAAGAAAGCTAAAAATCTGCTCCACAGAGTATTCATACTCAAAAAACACATTCATTCAGTGCGTAGGTAATAAGTAACAAACCAACACACAAACACTTTAACACATTAGGTATGTTAAATTAGTAGATTAAATAAATCAAGCAATCGGTGAATAAATTATGCCTATATCAAACCGCTATCATGAGACAAGTGTGCACTATTTAGTTGCAATATCGTACGAAAGACGTTCTTTGCTTACCCATGGAAATAAATAAAAATCTCATTAATTAGGTATAGGTAAGTAACATTTTTGCCGCCAGTAATAATAGCCACCTGTGATAATCTAAACATAGAAACCTTTGTTTCATTATTGTAATGGTGATCTAGAAAAAAACAATAGATAAATCATTTAATTATTCACACAGAAAAATCTTACTTTTTTCGAAGATTTCGAGGTTAGGATTGTCGTTTGTTAAGAAATCACTATTTTAATCACGCAAAGTAGGAGAGTTTATAGCAGCTTCTACAAGTCTTTTAGCCCTTGACATTATTGTAGATAAGAACTTAATAAACACACAAACATAAACACTAGTTTATCTAAAATAATAAACAAAACACTCGCGAAATGCGTACGTGACCCGTGCTCCAGCGCTATTAAACACGAAGTGAAATGAAAGAAAGAGACAAGTACAGCACATAACTCCTTCATCCAGAACAACGCAACGCAACCGCGCGTTTGCTTGCACTTATCACGTTCATCCACGCAAGAAAGACTTAAATTTAAATTATTTTCAAATGAAAGAATGTGCTAAGTGCCCATGTCACTTTCATTCATTGTGATTGTTATTTTATGTCGGTACATAACCCCTTCATCCCCTCATGTCTTCAATTATAACTGATTTATGTAGGTAGTCATTAACAGAATTGAAAACGGTTTATAAAAACTGCGGTGAAAATGCGAAATTCGAGTTTATTAGGTAATGCGGTAACCAAAGGCAATGCTTGACTATTGAATGTTAAAAATTTTAAATAAGCAAATATTATTTATTTAGGGTAACGACAAATCTGTTCATAATAGTCAAGCGTCACGAAGTTGATTGAACATGAAGAGTCTAAATCACTGTTTGACACTGCACTGTGCTCGTCACTTTGAGATTTTAGGTGTTATATCTCTTAGCCCAGTCGCATATCTGGAAACTTTGCCCTTCAAACCGTAACACAGTAGGTAACTGCTTGACGGCAGAATAATAGGCAAAGCTGTGGTACTTCCCCAGGCGGGCTTGGCAAGAGCCCTACCACTACAAAACGAACTTGACTTCAAACGAGAGACACACAAAATAGGCGGTAGAAAAAAATGTTACAGCGTATTTAATAAGAATGGGGTAAATAGCCACGAAATCTCAGGATAAACAAGGCATCCTAGTGACGAAGGACCATCACCACTTCACTATTAAATCGGATGATCCATTTACAGTGGAATGTAAAGTTCTAGCTAACAGTTCAGCTCAAAAATTTAATATTATTAAGAAGGGAGTGGCTTTAGATGATATCACTGGTATGCCAAATTTATTAGTTCCACCAGGGCTTTCACTTGCAAGACAATGGTATTTATTCGAGGAAATAGCACCTCTTTGCACTTCGAAAGACGCAGCAAACCTAACATGCCCACAACCACAAGAAGCGAAACCTACAAGCCTGGTGGCTAAAGTGGATCAGCCAGGACCTTCTGCTAAAAAACAGACGGCTAAAGAAAATCAGCTAGGTCCTTCTGCTAAAAAACAGACGGCTAAAGAAGATCAGCCAGGTCCTTCTGCTAAAAAACCCAGGCAAGTTACTACCTGTGGGCGTTGTAAAGAACCAGGGCACACCATACGTTCATGCAAACAAAACAAAAAGTAAAGACATTATTCATTATTATATTTTTTTATTTGTGATTGTAATGTTTGTGATGAGACTTCAAAAGAACAATGGCAGACTTTCATACTTTAAAATAGTTGAGACAAAATGATAGCGTCTATACATCAAAAATATCTTAAAATGTTGAATATGTCAGTTCCTGAGTAAGATATGGAAAGATTTTTGTCTTCAAAAGGCCTAGATAAAAAGATATTTAAGTTCGAAACTTTATTAAATTCGATAAGTCACAGACTAAATAGAGAGATTTGACAGAGATATTCTGTATCAGTGGCTGACATTGATTGATTTTGGCTATGGATACTAGTTCTTCATCCGCAGTGACTTAGAAGAATGTATGATGTTGCCATAACATTAAAATAGAATTATACCAATGGTTTTAACATTGATATTATTAATATTGCGGAAAGAAGTTTTAATGAAACTTATATCCACTATCATCTTTTATATTTTATAACTACTGATATTTTATATACTAAGGATAACCCGAAACTCGAAATAAAATGTATTTTTGCCGTCATTGTTGTTTTACAATTACTGCCAAAATAGCATGTTTATAGTAAACTAGCGGCCCATTCCGGCTGCGCTCGGATATTGTCATTTAAAGACTATTAATCGAAATAAAAACTATCCTATCTCTCAAGTTGGACCAGACTGCTCACGGTGTGCCAGTTTAATTTAAAATCGGTTTAGTAGTTTAGGTATCCATCGCGGACAAACATCGTGACAGGAGATTTATATTTTCAAAAAAAAAAATTTTTTTTGGTTGTTATTTTATTTGACATACCCCTAATGGCCAGATCTCCGCACGGATTTTTGTACGACGCACATAGGAGTATTTACATGATCTAGCCGGCCAAAATTACATTTCTCAGAATTAAGCTCAGGTAAAAAAAAATCCTTTCCTAGAAGAGCCAGGCAGTTGGGCGACCCAACCCTATTGTTGTTTTTTTTACCCACCCCAAATTGAACAAGATATAGTCAGTTGAAACTGAGACATTGCTCGAAGCGGTTGTTTATTTTCAATATTCGTGCTTTAAAACTCAATTTTAACTATTTTTTATTTTATGTTGTGTTGTGAATAATCCAAAATTGGCTATGGATTCTGAAACTGCTGGTAAGTGACTTATTTTACATATTTAAAATATTTAATTTTATGACGGGATTATATTATTTTTCGTCATTTGAAAAAATACCGGTTTAATTCCCTAATTTTTTCAAGAAAATTTAGTTTTACGAGGCTTTTTGTTTTAGTGCCCGGCATTACCCGGCTATAATTTTTATATATTCGTAATATATAGACTTTCTACTTTTAAAAAAGGAAAAAATTGGTTCCTACTAATTCCTACTCCGTCATCTGGAGCGATTTTAGATATCGTACTTAAAAATGTATAAAAAATGAAATTTTGATTTAATTCAGTTTTTATTATTTCAGGACCATCTGGAAGTATTTTAATGACTCGCAAGGAGATATTTGGTCTAATGAGATCACAAAATGATCTCAATTTTAACGACCAATTAGAATATGTTGAAAATTATTTGATTTCACATAAGTCGTACTCGGAAGAACAAATAAAGGACATAAAGCGTAATTTTCGACGCATGAAATCAGAAATGAAGCATCGATGGGTAGCAGCAAAATATAGAAGTGATATATTTGAAAATTATACACTTGTAATATTTAAGGTTTTATGAGATACTGAACCATTTCTAATTGATTAAGGGGGCGCCTAAAGCCAGAAAACGAAAAAAGGACATTTTCGACGCCGCTCACTGAAGTTAAGAAACTAAAAACTATGACAAAAAAAATATTGACGTGTGGGTACAATCAAGAAGAAGCACAATAACCGAATAGAATTTTAAAAATAGATCAGAGTTTTTTACAATAAAAAAATAAAAATGACACCGATAAACCCGTTTTAATTCCAGTACTCGAAATTATCAGCGATGACCCCACATTATTTTTTGTAAATAAAATTCCTATTTGTACGTTCTAGTAAAGTAACCGAACACTTTTTTAAATTTATGTTTAGTTATTGAGTAATTAAATAAAACTTATTATTAATATTAATTACTATTGGTAATTAAACTTATTAATAAATATTGATTTTTCCTCCAAACTGTGTCATGCTATTCTTGACTTTATGTACATCACATTAAGAAACGCGTCGCGCGGGTGAAATCTGTTTTTTTCCTGGCTTTAGGCGCACTCTTAAGAGCGATAAATAATTTTGGCCAGCTAGATGTCTCAAATACCCCTCTGTGCGACGTCGCGGCGTCGGTGGCAAGGTCGTTTGTCTGCTGTACAAGCTTTAGGGTTGAAGCTGGTGATTTGGTGGGAATTTTACGTCAAACTTTGACTCGAATTATCTCGTGATCTACCGTGCTGAGGGGAAAGAGACCTTGGGTGATGAAGTCTACATCAGTGTTAGAATGGACTGTTAAAATATTGTTGGGGGTAAATCCAACACGTTGTATATTAAGATGGTCATATTTAAACGGTGTACTCAGTTATTTGAATCATATGAAAACCCAACAAATTGTAATATTTTTTGTGGCTTCTATTTATTTTAAAAATCTTAGAAAAACAATAAATTCATTTCGTATAAACGTTATTTCTAGACGCTACCATGAAGCTAACTATTATTTTGCCATTGTTCTTTACCATTGTCAATTATTTACTACTGTGCTCGATTATTTTTATTATTTCATACATCACGAAGCGCCTCTTTATTTGTGGAACAGTAGATAGTTCCTTGCCGACAAATACTCCGAAAGATGTTTGCCTATGTTTACCTACCTAATACTTATAGATAGATAGATAGATAGATACTCTTTATTGTACACACCGAAACATAACAATACAATAAAATTAAAAATTAAATAAAACTAGTGTTACAATCGGCGGCCTTATCGCTAAAAGCGATCTCTTCCAGGCAACCTTAGGATAGAAACGTTTATAGAAATAATAAAAAGCGGGGTGTGCTAAATAGAATAATAAGACGATAAAATGTAGTGGCATACAGTAAAAAGTAAATAAATAAATAAACATACATACTAATAGGGATTACATATTATTACATGCAATATTTGTAACATATACTAATAAATATAAAATAGATAAATAACTGGAAGTACATATATATAAACCAGAAAATACAACAGATCATATTAACAAACGAAAAGAAACTTAAGGACATGAATTAAATGCAATAAAACCATAGATAGTAGGTACACAATAGGCCTATCCAATAAAAAAGATTGCAATGTGAGATTGTGACTACAGCTTAGACAAATAATAATCTTTAACGTGAGTTTTTAAAGAATCAAGCGATGGCGATTTTCTAATAGCAACAGGCAACTCGTTCCACAATTTGACTGCCTGAAAGGCAAAGGATTTGCCATAATAAGTTTCAGAACGTGCTGATGGTGGCTTAAGGGTTAAGTTAGATTTTGACCTTAGCGGCCGAGCATGGCAGTCCTGCCAGAATGTGAACCATTCTTTTAGGTACTGCGGGGTACAAGGATTAAAAAGAATATTGTATAGAAGATAAAGAATGTGAGCATTACGACGTAGACGAATGGGCAACCACTTGAGCTTGACGCGAAAATGAGAAACGTGATCATATTTCCGTAAACCAAGTATGAATCGAATACAATTAATTTTGAAGGCGCTCAAGTTTATCTAGCTGGTCTTCTCTAAGATCAAGGAAACTGACATCAGCATAGTCCAGGACAGGCAGAAGTAGAGACTGAGCGAGTGCAATCTTAGTGACAGTAGGTAAAAAGTTTCGGAGGCGTCGAAGGGATCCCCCTGACGCATATAGCTTAGCACTGATTGCTTTGACATGATTATCTCAAGATAAAGTTTGATCAAATGTTACACCGAGATTTTTGACTGATTCGCTAAATGGTATTATGACACCATTAAAAGTTACATGAGGAATCAGTGACCAGTCAATTCTCGAGACCCAATACGAACTACCTATTGCTATGTCTTGCGATTTCGTAGGATTGACATTCAAACCAAAGGATTTGCTCCATTTATAGATACAATCCAGATTTACATTAGTCATTGCGATCGCTACGTCAAGTTCATGAAGAGGAGCTTGAGTGTAAATTTGGAGATCGTCTGCATATAAGTGGTAGGAAGAAGTAAGATACTTAGAGATAGAATTTATAAAAATAGTGAACAGAAGAAGAGATAGCACGCTGCCTTGTGGAACACCAGCTGTTGTATTACACCAAGAAGAAAAGGTATCTTCAAGGCGAATCCGTTGCCGGCGTCCATGTAAGTAACTACGGAACCAATCAATTACTGGTGGAGATATGTTAATGGAGCGCAGTAGCTAGCTAGTAGAGTAGTGCTAGTAAAATGTCGAAGTTGACGGCGTTAAAAGCATTACTAAAATCTAACAGGGTTAGAATAGTAAGCTTACCATCATCCATCCCCAAGCGAATGACTTTAACAAGAGCAGACACAGTACTATGCCCTGGACGGAAACCGGATTGCAAAGGATTGAAGAGGTCTTGTCTGTTAAGGAAAACACTAAGTTGATTATGGACAAGACCCTCTAGGATTTTAGAAAGGAAAGGAAGGATTGAAATTGGGCGGAATTCAGAAAAAGATGTGGGATTGTTTTTTTTTTTGGCAGCGATATAATATGTGCGTCTTTCCAAACAGAAAGGAACATTCCTTTATCTATAGAATTATTAAAAATGGAGCAAAGGATGGGAAGAAGTCTAGGATGAGCAAAAGCATGTTCCGACTTATACTGTCACTGCCAACCGCATTGGAGGATATAAACTTGAAGCTCTTCTTAACATCACACTCAGTAAATCGATTAAATTGAAAACAAGCAAAATTGGGTTTTGGCAAAGTAGAAAGATAACTGAGGGTTGAATTTATTTCTGCAGCTGACATAGTAGAAGCAGACGAAAAATGTTGATTAAGTGCATCATAGTCGATGTTATTATTAGATGTGACATTAGGACGTGATTTGCCAATTCCCATTGATTTGAGAAATTTCCAGACTTTTGCTGGATTTAAGTGTTAGACTGCGGTGATCTTTTTTAACAAGGCAAGTGTTGAAATCACCCATAATGATGAAGTGATTGTAGGAAGGAATATAATTATATAATATGGTCTCAAAAGAGGAAAAGTATTTGATGCTACTGGACGGACAATAATAGACTCCGAGAAGAACTTTATTATTAGATAGGAGAATTTCAATAAGAATATGCTCGCCACCATTCGCGGGGGGCGGTTGCAGCGACTGGCTCAGAATAGTGAAAGGTATATTAGCTTTTAAGTAAATAGCCACTCCACCCCCGTGACTGGTACGATCATTTCTAGTGAGAATAAAGCCGGGTAAAGAATAGGATGACGTAGGAAGACTTGGGTGAAGCCAAGTTTCGGAGACTAGAATAGCGTGTATGTTACTCTGATCAAGAGAAGCCAGCATTTCGGGATAAGATGACGGAATGCTCTGTGCATTTATATGAACAACAGTTTCGAGGGACATCCGCAAAACTGCTTGACAAGTACTCTGATAGTGGAGGACTACCAGTACTTTCCTCACTGCTGCTCGACTCAGTGAGAGACGCAGAAAGTAATTCGTCATGGCTACTATCATTAGCGTTATCAAATATATTTAACATTCTGAATAAATATTAATGTATAATAAATAAATAATAATATATCAATATATATAGTCAAATAATAAATATATAAAATGGTTATAAAATACAATACTAAAATAAGGTTTCCTAAATAATCAAATTACCACCTGCCGGTTGTGCTGCAATGAGATATTGTGTTTACAATACAGAATGAAAGCTAAAACAACAAAGACAAAACATAGGCTTCGCTCAGCTTACATTTAAGCAACAAAGGTAAAATTAATAATCATAGACAACATTAGCAAACAAAACAAAATCAGACAGAAAAGAAAAAAATTAAATAATTAATACTAAGGCAACATATTGTAAGATTGCAATTAGCAAATTACGACTATAAATACTGTAGAAATAATTTAAAAAAAAAACAACTATGACATTATGACAATGACTTAGACAGTGTTATTAGAACATGAAAATGACATATTCAGTGTTACTGTTGGGCAAGGCTATTCAATGTTTGTGAATTTCATTTTCATGTTACTGATTTTGCAATTATCAGGTATAAAGGAATTAGTTTTCACAAGACAAGAACTGTGTAAACAACATAACAAGAGACAACAGATACATATGGCTAGCGGATTCAGCACTACAATTTGAAAAACTACTACTTCGAAGCAACTTTCTTCTTAGCAATAGACTTCTTGACTGCATTTGGCGCGGCCGCTGCTTCCGGTCTTTTGCCCTTCGCAAGTGGAAGCGGTGACGCTGATGAACTAGGCGATGAATCCTGAACGACGATTTTTTCCAAGTCTTGGAGGCTAATGATACGGTGTCGCGCGTTGTTTGGTCCAAGTATCATGATGAACCCGTCTCGAGTCCAGCAATTGTTCACTCCGAAACGTTCTCGGGCTGTCATAAACACATCATGCCTGGATTTAGTCAAATATTCTGACAATGTGACCCCAGAACCCTTCAAGGACTTTTTAGCGAACCAGATCTTCTGTCTTAGAACAAGGTTGCTCACCTTTAGTAAAATCGGCCGTGGCCTATCGGAACCAGGAGAACGACCCATACGATGACAACTGCTAATATCGGAGGCACTAAACTCGGATATTTTGAGTTTCTGACGAACAACATGAATAGTGCTGACTACCGTCTCTTCACCCTTCTCTTCGGGTACACCATGCAGCAGCAGCATTTAACGTCGAGCTCTCATTTGCAGATTGTCCACATCTCGTGCAAGCAAAGATATTTGCGTCTGCAAAGATTTCACTGCCAGCAAAATATACTCACGGAAAGCTTTAAACTCTTCAGCAAGTGATGATGTTTTTTCCGCTGTAGTTCCATCTGGAATGTCTCCATTTTTTGCAAGAACAAAGCCTGCAATTGCTCCTGAGTTTTCAAAACAGTTTCCATGACCTTACCAGTGGTAACAGTGATAAATTATTGTGAACTATTGTACGTGTTGTTTAATCACAAGGAAAACACTCCCAGGCAGGTAATACAGAATTATTTCTCAAATAAACATATAATTACACTATTAAATCTATTATTTCCAATTAATGTACAAATTAAAATTAGGAGCTAAAAATTTTGGTGTGGCTAAGGCAACTACCCGCGTTGAAAAAAAAGCGAAAACCTCATTAGACGCCTCATTTTTTTTTAAACATCTTCAACATCTTTTTCCGTTTGAGTAGTAGCATCCAACATCTTCGAAATTGCTTCATTTATTGTGTCATCCCAAGTTTGACCGTATTGTTCAAACAAAATATTATCATCATTAATTTTATTAGGATTTAAGTTTTCTTTGACTTCTGAAACACAGAAAAATGGTTAAGTTTCTACTCGCAGATTATTTAATATTTTTATTTTTTATTTATTTATTTGGCTTTGTATTGATAAATTACAATAATACATTGCTTCTTACATTAATTATTCTTATACTAATATAGTTAAGTGTATTTATCGTTAAAACAAAGCACAACATGCAATTTACTTTTAAAATATTTTGCTTTGTTTAATTATGTGTAGGGGTATTATTAATAAAGTTACTACAATAATTGAATTGAAAACGAGAGTCAGGAACGCTCGGTACTTCCGTTAATAATTTTATTTAACTCAACTTTGAAGTTAATGACATTGTTACCAAATATGTCTATTTCCGAACAATTCTGAAACTCGTTCACAAGTCTACTTAACCTAGGTACAGGTGAGTTTGCACCAAGTACTGTTCTCCTAAATACAGGTGCGAACGGAGCAATTGGCATTCTTGGATATCTATACGGAACTCTAAGTTTGAATTTAAAAAGGAGTTCAGGACAGTCTGTTCTACTATGCAATAGTTTATGAAGAAATGTTAAATCAAGGTAAATTCTGCGATCAGACAATGATTGCAAATTGAAAAACATTTGCCTTTCCTTATAAGACCGCAGAATTTTAGTTTTTTTTGCAGCAAACGTCAAACGCCATAGAAATCGTTTCTGGATTCTCTCTAGTCTTAAACTATGTATGGCATAGTGAGGAGGCACACTGGACTACAATATTCCAAAACACTCCTAACTAAACAATTATACAATAAAATTTGTTATTAACAATTATACAATAAATTAAACAATTATACAATATTGAAGTGTGAGCTCCATTATAGACTTTGAAACAAAAATAAGTTGTTTTAATTACCTTGGGTATCATTGGAGACCTTTAAACTTTTAGGACATAACATCAACATCACATTGAAATAACAGCATAATATATATTATATATGATGTTATTTAAAAACTCACGAAAATTTCAATATATTTCTAAGAAATTGCAAAAAAGAAAACTAAGTATTTTTTATACCAATTTTATTTTTATACTTAGTTTCAGGATATTATTCAGTCTGAATAAACATGGCACGTTATCATTATCAGTCACAGCTCCAAGTAAGTTAAGTACTTATAACATACTTCTGATTCAGTAGAAACTTAATCAAAAATCACAATATTTTGTACTTATTTGCGAAGAATCTAAAACTAAATAGAGAACAAAAACAATCACAGCAGTCATAAAACAAATAGTTTCAAACTAAAAAAAACTCTATAAAAACTTAATTCAATTTTTCAGTCTCAAAAGGAAACGGCTCATTTCTGCCCCAAGTCGTTTCAAGTTTAGGTACTTAATTAGCCCCGGAGACCTAAACAAGTTATTTAATTAAAATAACATATAATTAAATAATTCAAACTGTACATCCAATACTAACCTGCCAAGCGGGGATTGCAAATTGGTGATTAAAAAGTATAATGACTATGTATAAGTAATTTTGTATTAAGGTACTGTAGTTCCATAAAACCAAACTAGATGGCGTTGGACGGCGTTAAAACACGCTATCGAAGTTTATGTGAATTTAAATAAGCCTGTTAAGGTTTAGTTCGTGGTTTGTCTTCGGGTCAGTACCCAATAAATAAGTACTACGGTGAACACTCCTTTCATTAAATTTGTACCTATGTGTACAGATTATAGTCATATAGTCAAGATCAGCCATGTTTTTCTCATTTAAGTTCAGTTGAAGTTTACGACGTGTACGTACAGTAAAAATTCGTTCGAAACTCACACAACACATGGAATTTCTTTATTTTTCCAAAGGTTTTGTAATTTTTTGTGGTTTGGCCGAATCTCCGGTCCTTCTCTTTGTTGAGTCGACATTATTCTGAGCACAGTACGTCGCAAAGTAATGAATTTACTACCTTATTTTAGTAGTAAGTACATAATCACGTTCTTGATTACCTACTTGCGGCGTTATTTTTTTTTTTAAAGTTTTAGTTGATATCTTTTAAACCCCGCTATGCAGGGTAAAAACATAAACGGTTCCTCAATATATATTAAAAATCCTATACAATGATCCAATTTTGGTCAAGTCTCTTGCACTTTTTCTGTGGGGCAAATGCCCATGGAAAATGGGCCGTCTCCTTTATAGAAAACATTAGGTAATAGAAATTTTAAAAAATAAGACTTATTATTTAAACAATTGTGAAAATCATAATAGCAATTTCTCCGTTTAGTAATACATAAATAAATGTTACATGTAGTGCACTTAAAATGGGTTTTATTATAATGGCAGGATCAACACCTAGATTGTTTTTCGTCGACATTAGGCAAATGTTATGCTTCGAAAGTGCTACGTTTCTTTGCTGGTAAGGGAACAAGTGAAGGTTTTCCTCGTTTACGTGGCTGGTTTTCAAATTCATTGTCATCGGAGAATTCTTCGACGGGCCGGTTATTTATGTTTATTTCATCAATCATATCTTCACCAAGTTGTAGTTTAAATTCCCTTAGCATCAGTATCTTTCTTTTAGGAGTACCTTTTTTTAATTTCAGTGTTTTTATATTCTAACCAAGCGTTGCTCACACACAAGTCTATCATGTGCGAAAATAGCCTTTGCGTCCATTTATTGGTTTTGTATCTGCTAGGACAAACAGCAAGAAAACGATCGGCAAGGTCCACCCCGCCCATATTCTTATTATACTCGCGAACAATTTGCGGTCGCATTACAGTCACATATCTTTTTGTTGACTTACTTTCACAAGCGCGAACAAAAATCAGATATTTCTTCGGCTTCCAGGGTTGACATAAAAATAACGGGTTTATTGTCAAACCATTTAGTTACAGCTAGTTTTTTGTCTGGCCTTACTAACACGTGACAGCTCCCTATGCCTTCTTCTTTCAAAGAGCGGTCGTCTTTTAGCTGACACCCACGTGGAATACGGTTTTTCATCAAAGTTCCCGAACATAATATTCCCCTTGAAGAAAGTTCATCAGCGAATTTTTGAGAGCTAAAATAACGATCGAAATATAGTACGTGACCTGGAACAAGCTGATCCGCAAGAGATAAAATAGCTTTTTCAGCTAGACCAAAGCTTGTGTTATCATACTTTGAATATGTCGCTTCTTACCCGTGGTACTACCGGTGGTACTACTGGTAGTACCACGGGAAATGTTTTTTGCCCGTAGTACTACTAAACAATCTAGTAGTACCACGGGAGATTTATTTTACCTCTGGCACTACTTACTTAAGAGTCGAAACACTATCAATATTAAGCGAACAATGTTTATTTCATTTCTAGTTACTATTGGTAAGTAACAAAATCCCAAAAAAATCTCAAAGAAATAAAATAAATCACATCTAATTTTGGAAAATTAAAAACTACGCAATTTTTCTAATGCTAGCTCCAATGAAACATCGTTATTTATAAGTTGCATTTGTATCCGTCTGATACAGTCGTCAATTTTAATATACTGCATTCTTCTTTTACTTGAGAATTTGGATAAAACTTTTGTCGTTGACTGGTCTTCTAAGGTTTCTAGTAGTCTCATAAGTGTCACCGGACTTTTTTTCAAAATTTTGTTTATTTTAGAATGCCATGATTCAATAACATTATTCGTTCGGTGGCGTTTACCAAACACACTTATTATTCCTGTCATGTGTCCTTTCATCCACGTCCGTTCTACATACTGTAGCAATTTCTTTACTTCGAAGAACTCGCTCTCAGTCTTTACGTAATCGTATCCTTCCATTATTCTTTCAGCTGGTAATAATGCTAATGCTGCAACTAATGCAACAATGCGGTTTTCGGGCTTTTTGTCACATTTAAGTGCTTTTCCTTTTCTCATGACACATCTGTGCCAGTGATAATAACATCCAATGATACTGACTCCTGGGAAAACACTTAAAATTGCATTAATCGCAGCAACCTCAAAGTCACAGTGAAAATGTTTTGCCACAAAAGTTGGGAGTCGTGTTTTTATTAACTCGAACATAACTTCATACGTACTTTGTTTTTTATTCATTAGGAGAGCAAAGATCAATGGAACGACTTTAGTTGTTTCTGTGGTACTTCCGGCATCTCCAAGGATGCTATACAACTGGGTGAATGGGGGTGGACATGCATAAAAGGTGGCATCGCCGAAAAATTCTGAAAATTCTGACATTCTGGCTTTAGCAGCATGACTACAGAAGGTCAATATACGGTTTCCTTCATAGTAATAATCGGCAAGAATAAATGAGTAGTGATTAACAGGCACATGTACATCTTCAACGTTCTTGAATACAGTTTTGTTTACATTTGCTGATCTGTTGCGCATGTCGTACAAGCTATGTTGCACACTGGTAAAAAGTGGCACATTTGTAACCAGATTGTAGCCATCATCTTTAATCTTTTTAAATGCTTTTTTGTATAGTCTTTCTATTGGTTTGTTAGATTCCGTAACCTTCTGCTTTAAATTTGAAATAGTCATCGCGATTTGGTTTTTTCCATAATCAGATTGACACTTATGTTCTTGCGGAATAACATCTTTTAAAATGGTTTTATCCTGAAATATACATTTTTTATCTTAAAATTTATCTGTTTCGACTAAACATAAGACAATATAATATAACAGCATCTCTTAAATATGAATAAAAAACTCACTTTTATCGTTACACTTCCAGTACACTTTTGTTTTTTGTACAATGCACATCTCCAAATGACAGAGCCATTTACGTACTCTTTTAACTTATAATATTGATAGCCGCCACTAAGGAGCACAGTGCCTCCTTTTCTCTGTATATAATTAATTTCTGTAGCAACTGCATCACACATGGCTGTAAAATAAACTAAAACTCGATAATCTGGAAAATGCACTCACATACTTAATGGAAAATAATAACCCGAATGACCTATTCACCTTTGTTATCTTACCTAGTTAATGAATGGGTCACATTAAACAAAACTATAAACAATTTTAAACTCGTGTACGCTTAGAGAAAGGACGCCATGTATTTATTGTTATTGACAAATTCAAAATTAACTTTCTTCTAAACAATTTAATTCGAAGTTTTATTTTCAGTTATTTGAAAAAAGATTCTAATACAATAGTTACTTGAAATAAGAATAGTGGTTTATTTCCGGTGCGGTGGCCCGATCGGGACTAACGCTTAATATTGTTTCGACTTATAAGTAAGTAGTGCCAGAGGTAAAATAAATCTCCCGTGGTACTACTAGATTGTTTAGTAGTACTACGGGCAAAAAACATTTCCCGTGGTACTACCAGTAGTACCACCGGTAGTACCACGGGTAAGAAGCGGAATATGTTGTAGTGCCTTGATATATGTGAAAGTTGCACACTACTCCGTTTGGTGTTGCCAAAACAAATGCTTTTAATCCCACAGGATTTGGTTTTCCTAGACAGTATTGCTTTATCCCGCAAGATCCTGGGAATGGGATAATCATTTCATCTATACTTAAGTTTTGACTGTTATTTTGTTGTTGACAACCTTTCTGAACCCGATTTATTAGAGGTCGGACTTTGTACAATCTATCTTTGGCTTTCAAGTAAATAGCATACCGTTGTAAACGTAAGGCGGTCATTACTGAAATTCCATTTTTCTTACCGAAAATAGCGAGTAAAGGCCTATGATCCTTTTTAATGGGTCCGTCTGTGCGCGTGGGAACTATTTATCGAACATATACATTGACAACAAAACTCACACAGACGAATAGAGCTCTATTCGTATACTGATAGCAGAGGAATCGGCATGGTATCTTTCGGTGATACAAGGCTTAAAGAATCTGAAAACGTTTGTCCTTCTGTAATGGTCCTGCTTGTGGGGATGGAGTTCTTTCATGAGGCAATGGATCCTGAGAGAATTCATTTGTGGTTAGTGGTACAAATGATATTTCTGTTGTCTGTGATGGTGCAAAATCTACATCTGTAAACGTGTTGGGATTCAGAGGGCAAATTCCAGTTTTGGTAAAAGCAGACACTGCATTTTGCATAGTAGCGGCACGATTATAAGCAGTTCCAAACAAAGATGCCATTTGGAACTGGGTGACAACACGCCCTGGATGATTACGAAGCCATCATTGGACTTCTTGCGAGTAAAACGTGCTCAAAGGCCCCATAAAAGCAACAATCAAGTGGCTGTAAGCGATGCGTGCAGTGAGGTGGTAAGCAGAGCATTATGACACCATGAGCACGAGCTAACTCAATAGCTTCTAGGTGTGAGTGGGATTGGCGTGACCGTCTAAGACGAGAAGCACAGGATCTTCATTGCTTGGTTTGACATGGCCGATAAATTGACGCATCCATTCAGTGAAAATATGTTGCTGCATCGAACCACTTGGATGGCATACAGCTACAGTGCCTGGTGGTGCACCATCCAGTAGCTCACTCTTCATTCGTACGCGAGGAAAAATCACAAGAGGTGGAACATAATGTCCAGTGGCAGAAAAACAAAGCACTGCCGTTACCAACTGTCCCCGTTCAGCTGAAGCTAGGGCACCAACTTGTATTTTACCTTTGACTGATATAATTTTTCCTATTTTTTTTTGGTACAGAGGTCAATCCAGTCTCGTCCATGTTATAAATTCGTGTGGATTTGAAAGCGTGCTTTGAATTAAGTGTATCCAAAAGATTAAAAAACGATGACACTAGAGCTCTATTAAAGCCCATTGCTCTTGCAGCTGATGTAGCTTCAGGTGATCTTAGTGACAATTCAGAATGTCGTTTTAGAAATCCACTAACCCAATCTAAACCAGCGAGTCCAGTTTCCACATTAAAAGGATGTTTCAAATTATTTCTTTCAGCCAATTGGAATGCCAAAAGTCGCAGATCTGTTTAAGTCAATCCAAATAGTCGAGATTCCATAGTTTTGATATGTTCAACTAGCATACCTTCCAGCTCATCGGTGAAGACGCATTTTGCAGCAGCAGGGCACTTCCGAAACACTTCGTCTTTGGATTTTCCAGCTTTGATCTTCTTTACACGATCTTCTAAGGAACTTTTGGGTACACTATATGTGTGTGACGCTAAAAGATATCCCATTCTGCCTTCCAGCACTGAATTTATGGCTAAAAGCATGTCTGACTCCGACCACTGCAGCCTATTTGACTTTCTTACATATGTTCGTGGCATGTTGACGCTCGCACTCTGTAAAAAGTAAAAAAACAATAATTACACAGACGAATAAAACAAACGCCCGCAATACCTACATATAAAATAAATCGGGGTGAAACCGGATAGTTGAAACAGGTGCCATGTTTGAAATTGCATTAATATCAGAGATTATGTTTACACTCAAAGCAACAACAAATACCGTTTTAAAAGGCTAAATATATATTACTTCATAAAAAATACAACTCTATGAGATAGCACATAGCTAAACTTAATGATAACCCTTTAAAAAAGTCAAAATATTAGTTAACTTACCTTTGTTTACAATTTTCGTTTATAGACGCACGCGCTGAGATGTTACCGTCGCCGGCATTTGCAACTGCACTGAGTAAGCATTCGCGCGTATTTCACTGCAAACTAGAGCGAGACAGCTGTACGGGGATTAATGAAATCGCAACTATCTGGTTTCACCCCCTGTCCGATTTCACCCCTCATTCCCCTACCTAAAACAAATATTCACAATAATCGGTCAATTGTTATTGGTTAAACATTTATTTGGGTTAGGTTAAATTAGTTTGTAATCTGATGTTGTAAGATTATAATCCTATCATAGCTTTACGATTGCGAGTCATCTTCTTCTTCACTTAAACTTTTTTTTAAATCAATCTGGTCATCTTATTTAAAATCATACATTGTCACTACATACTCGTAGTACACAACAAAGTTACTTCCCGCTGTCTGTCTGTCCCTATGTTTGCTCAAATCTTTAAAATTACCAAACAGATTTTGATGCGGTTCTTTAATAGATAGAGTTATGCAAAGGAAATGTCTCATAAATAAATACATTGCAAACGCTGGCTGAATCCTGCGATGAAAAATTAAGAATGAAGATGGATCAAAATAATGTAATGTAGTATTGGACCCCTTAAAAGGCTCTACAAAAAATTCCGACATTGTGTACTGTCTATCCCTTAGGTATAATCCTATAATCCACCATAACCATTTCGATTGGTATAATTAGTATTACTAATGCACCCGCGCGAAGCCGAAGAGAATCGCTAGGAACCTATATGGGAACACATTATGGGTTACGCTTTACGGGTTTAGTAATAAAATATACATATGTGTAGTTACTACTTGTAAGAAACAACATTGGTAAAATAACACCTATTTTTTTATATTATCAATCAATCATCATCAACCACCAAATGTTCCCACTGCTGGGACTCGGGGCCTTCTCTCGCAAGGAGTTAAGGCTATAATCCCCCACGCTGGCCCAGTGCGGGTTGGCGGATGACACATGACTTCGAAAGATTCACATGTCAGTTTCTGAACGGATCGGACTGAAATTTGGAATACAGGTATAATTTATAATAATTGCTATTATATATATACTAATCAAAAATGGTTATTGTGAGTTATTCCTAAGAGATAGACATTTACTATTGCACACTTTTTGTAGACCGTTTGAAGGGGTACAGTACCGCTGTACATTATTTTGATCTAGCTCATAGGGTTCAGTTAGCGTTTGCGGTGTAAGCGCAAAACATTTATTTATGTCATTACATTAGAAATCTTTACCGTGTTTCTCTGCTATTTTATGCACGTATTATATGTACATGTAAAACTTCCTCTTGTATCACTCTATCTAATAAAAATCGCATTTGATGCATCAAATCAAAATCTGTTTGGTGGTTTTAGATGAGTGTGACTTTGTTATATACTATGTAGTGATAGTGATGATAAAACAGTAATCGTCACTCACAAAAAAGAATGCACTCTGTGTCTGATTTTGATGAACAAAGAATTGAATTTGAAAGTAAATAAACAAAATTCGCATACAGTACGTCCCTCGCTTTGTTGTGCCAGCTGATGCGGAGATAAGACTCGCAGGTAAATGACCCCAGCGCGCGGTGCGCCGGCGCAGGTACCACGGAAGCTGTTGGCTGCTGCTAGCAGCAACAAAGGCAAGCGGTGATAAGCGCTCGAGCGGCTGGAATAGATTAGTGCAACAAGCTTAGGTCACAATTGGAAACGATTATGAACTATCTACATATTTATAGTTCGTATATTGTCACGTTAGTGAACACAAAAGTATTTAGTTGGAGGAGATAGGTAAAGGTGGAATAATAAAAGGTTAATAAATACAAGTATATTTAAGAAAAATGAGATTAAAAGGGATTATAAGAAAAGGTAAAGCAAAATTAAGAAACGAGTGTAAAATAAATAAAAGAACTGAGAGGGTTCAGTGGCTGAGAGGGTTCAGTGACTTGTAGCAGGGATATGTTCACGGGTTCAGCATCCCGCAGCAGGTTCAGTAGTCCGCAGCAGGATCAGTGGTCCGCAGCAGGAACAGTAGTCCGCAGCAGGTTCAGTGTTCACAACAGGTTCAGCGTTCAGCAGTCTTCAGCGTTCAGCAGTCATGCAAGGAATGTGAGGGTTCAGCAGCCGGC
This sequence comes from Ectropis crepuscularia, assembly GCA_963693475.1. Lineage (NCBI taxonomy): Eukaryota > Metazoa > Arthropoda > Insecta > Lepidoptera > Geometridae > Ectropis > Ectropis crepuscularia. The sequence goes on along the minus strand of OY856368.1, from coordinate 10,638,424 downwards.
AGCAGGGAATGGTACTTACGTAACATGCATGCGCGGTAGGTTCAGCGTTCAGCAGACTTTCAAATCATCCAGATGTCATCATGCATGAGCGGTAGGTTCAGCGTTCAGCAGACCTTCAAGGCATCCAGATATCATCATGCATGAGCGGTAGGTTCAGCGTTCAGCAGACCTTCAAGGCATCCAGATATCATCATGCATGAGCGGTAGGTTCAGCGTTCAGCAGTCTTTCAAGGCATCCATTTTACTCTCTTCGAAACCAACTGTTCACTGGTGATGTTATTCACTTGGAAGCCAAATGTTCTGTTGATGTTCCTCTCTTGGAAGCCAAATCTTAACTGCCCAACTCAATCTACTAGATTTAACATGAAAACTTTCAGTGATTCAAGTCTAGAATGAGAGAACAGTTCATTTTTATAATTAACGGCCAGAGATAATTCGAACTAAAAACTATACAACCTTATGAAGAATGTAGAGGTTGCTTAGCGACGATTGATGTTTGACGTATTATGACATGAAGTAAGTAAATAAAATTTTAGAAAAGCTGGGTTTTTGCGGGTTTAAAGTAAAATAAATACATTAAGAATACTACTATTATGACGAGAAAAATATGCTTCATCGTAAGGACACGATTGAAAAGATATTAGTTGTATGAAAATTTGGTATGTAATCCACATAGTCTATATGAATAAGTGGTGATTTTGGGATGAAAATAGGGATAAAATGTACGCTTACATATTGTTTAAAGCCAATATGTAACGCTACAATATGGAAGAATGGAAATATTGGATAAATGTTGGTCGGTATATTACGTTAAATTGATCTTGTTTATGCTGTAAGTGCATAAAAGATTGCAAATACACAAAGAAATGCAATAATTTGCTAATAGAATAATAAGGTAGGTAGGTATTTACGAAAAGCTGTTGAAGGTAGGTTCAAGGCGCAGTAATATGCAATGTACATTAACATACGCAGTAATAAGACATAAAACGGCAAAAAGGTTGATTGACAGCTTTCAAAACACAGTAAGGAACTAGGTTCTAGTGTATTCCCGAATAAAAGAGGAAATAAGATAAGGATGTAAAGGAACGAGCTCACGTTAGACCGGCCGACGGGTCGTTGGCGTCGCCTCCGAAGTAAACTGTTGTCTTCTGTTGTGCAGGTCCTGTCACGGTCGCCAACTTTGTTCCTTCCGGAACAATGAAATTCAGTTTTTCTTGATTTAAGACGTATATTTTCCAATACTCTACTAAAAGTAACAGCTGGTCTAGTCGGGAGAACGGCGACTGCCGATCCGGAGACCCCGGGGTAAAACGGTGAAGGAAAACATCGTGAGGAAACCGACATGTACCTAGAATCTTTCGAAGTCATGTGTCATCCAGCAACCCGCACTGGGCCAGCGTGGTGGATTATGGCCTTAACTCTCTCCTTGCGAGAGAAGGCCCCGAGTCCCAGCAGTGGGAACGTTTAGTGGGCTGTTGATGTTGATGTTGATGAAAAAACTACAGAAATATTTGATTATATTTTGAATATAATTTTGAATATAACGTAACGTGTTCGTTGGATGGGAAGAATGAAGTGTTAACGAATTAAAGTAATGAATGAAATCGATCTAAATATTACATGAATGAATGAACTGCGCAGAAGGCGCGAAGTTTTGAATGTTTGTTTACGACGACGAAGACGGCGCGAACACCGATATTCTCCAATATTACCTAATGTAAATATATTAGTCTCGCAATATCATAATATTTATACTAATATATCAGATTAGTAATATTTTACCGATATACCAACTGTTTACAACGAAAAGTGAGAAATGTATCTTTGGAGTATTGATGACTGATAGATTATCCTGCTACTCATATTTATTACTTGCTACATAGATATACGCTAATATTGTTAGCGATGACGACTTTGTCTACTTACGTATACTTTTTTACTTATTATGAATAGGAACTGTGTTTCCTTAACTAGTGAGCGGTCGTTACATAACTTTTACATGTATAGTATATTTATGTAAGCATATTTAAGTAGTTGTAAGTGAGAATGGAAAGGAAGGAGTAGTAATGGTAAGAAAAATAACAAAATATGTAGAAATCAATTATTTTTTATTAGTGTTTAAAAACATCATTTTTTTACTTTCTCAGAGGACAGTCGAGTACGACGGTCAGAAATTAGCTCGCCAGATTTGGAAAAAAATCTCTCGCAAGGAACAGATGTGGCCAATACACAGCAATGCTTCTTAAATAGTTTGCTTATGTTGTGATATAAAAAGTTATTTTTACGCCACCAATCATGTGGGCTGGCATTTCTTGGAACCCTTTGACAGCTAAGGTACCGTTGGACTTCAGCAATTGCAATGGCCGGTGGAGATTCCAGCGCATTTACTATATCGATATCCTCCCAAATATCGATGTAATCGTACGGCCTGTTAGTTTTTTCACATGCCCCTACGTCCGATGTAACAGTTGGTGTGGTTTCCATTGATGTGGTATATAATTCTATGGCTGCCCATTCTTTATTAATTTCATAAGTAGCCATTTCAGTTACCTTTTTCTTGGCTGCTTCTGCTGCAGTTTTGTCAATAAAAAATGCTGTTTTGAAACGTGGGTCTAGAAATGTTGCTACACTAAACGTTCTACTCATTTCGACCTTAGCTAGTCTGGTGTTAATTCCTCTTAAAATTCTAATGCACACGTCTTTAGCACTAGAATGCAGGGTTTCATCTTGGGACAGTTTGTGGGCGTAAACATTTTGTAAAAGTCTGTTGAAAATAATAACAAGACTTATTGTCATTGAGTGAGATATTTTTCTCCACTTATTTCTACAGTTACTTGTTCCAATGGTTTTAAAACATAAATCTTGACATAGTTTCCATTCGCCGGCTGTTATATTTTCAATTGAAGTACTGGTTGAAGAATCTAAAATTGCGAGTGTGCTTGTAACTGCTTCTTTTAATAAGAGGGCTCTCTCCAACAAGTAAAAGGCAGAATTCCACCTTGTTGCGACATCGATTATCATTTTTTTTGGTCGAGTAATATTATTATTTGTTTGATATTTTAATGGTTTTTCTACAGCTGTATTGCTTCTCCTGAAGTGACTTACGATGGTTCTTAACTTTGTTAGAAATTGTTAAATCTCCGGAAAAGCAAACTATTTTTTGCTATAAGGTTGATTGTGTGCGCAAAGCATCCGATTTTTTTTTACTGTAATTCTTTGATGCAGTTCTGTACATTAGGAGCATTGTCAGACACAACTAATCTTACCTTATTTGTCAAATTCCAATCTTTGATTATGATTTCCAATTCTCTACTCAAATTTACCGCTGTATGTGATCCAGTCAGCATACGACACGACATTGTAAAAGAACTGTTTTCAAATTAAAATCATCGGTAATATAGTGTGCTGTGGCTGCTAAATAGCTCTCTTGAGGTCCAGCAGTCTATTGTTAGGCAAACGGATTCAACTGTACTCAAATTTTCTTCGACTTTATAAACACAACTGTAATACTCTGCGTCTAGTAAAGTATTGGAAACGTGTTTTCGGCTCGGCAGTTGGTAAGCGGGATTTAATTTATTAATGAACATCTTGAAATAATTGTCCTCAACTATTGAAAATGGTAAAAAGCTTTTAGAAAATAAGTACATTAATGCATCATCTATTTCTTTTCTTTGTTTAATTGATAACTTCTTCGTATTACTAAACATTTTTATGGTGGATTGCATTATATTAGGAGGTCTAGAAGCTGAAGGTACTTCAGTGTTTGGCATACTCACAGTGTCCATAGAATGTGAAGATGTAGACGGTATCTGGTTGTGCGTTGTTGCGAATGTACCAGCTTGAGAGTATCTGGCACCATCATTGGGTTCAGTTGAAGTAGCAGAAGAAGCAGTTAACGTTGGTTGCCTTACTTCCTGTTCCGAACTTGTAGTTTTGTTCGGCGCAACCGTGATAATATGTTTGGTTTTTAAATGTTTATTTAAATTGGATACCGTTGTTTTGAAGCTTATTTTTGATTGACAAAGGGTACATTTTGCAACCTTGTACTTTTCCGAATCGACCACAAAATAATTCCAAACTGCACTTAGTCGAGCACGCTTCATGTTTTTTTTAGTAATTAAACAAATGAAAATGATGAGAGCTCTAAATAATATATTACACACTACATCTAGTTATAAAGCCACAATATTAGTGGACTTAGAAACAGAGCTTGTTTATACGTTTCTCAATTAACCTTACCTGTTGTTTATCTTACAAATATGGGTCAGATCAATTTCAATCAAAGAAGAAACCTTTCTTGTTCATATCTAGGAAATTTTACGCAGCTCACTAAGTGTAGAAGAAAATAAATACTTGCTTAACCCATTTTAATCTAATTATTTTTCTCGTTATAGTTACTTAACCCTTAAATGCAACTTGTTGCCAAATGTATTTGGCATGATGATTACAATGCCCACATGGGTGGAGTATTTATCAAATCTGCTGACAGTTTCAGCTGGTTCGGAACCAACATAAGTAGATACCAAAATGAGGGGCAGTTTCTCGATAAAATTTATCGTATTTGATGCCTCTGCTGGCTCCGACACCTCTGACCGGACACATTAGTCAGATGGAAAGTAATTTACTCCAAGGTAGGGCCTTTAAACTTTTTTTCTTAAGTTGAATGTACGCTGTCCACCTCCACCATCGTGTGACCTTTTTCTAGGATAACTTGTTTTATGATAATGCCCTTTCAAGTGCTGAGGTTAGATATTGAATTGCAAAGTGTTTTATTTTTGAAGTGAAAACTTCTTTAGGCGCGCTATAGACAGAATTTTCGTGGGCTGTGAAATGGATTCATCAATCGTCACGCTTGGATATGATAATGGATCGGATCGGATATGAAATCTTCGGGTAAACTCGGTAAAAACGGCCAGGTAGGTACCAGGGTAACAGAAACAGTAAAGAGTTACCTACCTCCAACAGCCCAGCGTTTATCTCCAGATACCAGGACAACAGAAATATAAAAGAGTTGCGTTTACCCCTAGGTACCAGTACCAGGGCAACAGAAACAGTAAAGAGTTGCAGTATTCTGTATAATTACGTTGATATAAAACTAGATGGCGCAACCATCGATATAGCTGGCGGTGTTGAAATTATGCGAATGTACATAGACCTACGATGGTTTAACAAATACTTTGTCCTCTGATAAGGTGATAAATAAATTGAATAATTCAATTTAAAGTGAAAATATTTGAGTCACAAGTTTTCACTTCTATCGGCAGTTCCTATGACTGCCATTTTTTTATTTTGATAGGCACATCTGTCGTATATCAAAATTACTTTTATGTATTGACAACAATATTTTTCTATAAAATCAATTAAACAACTAGTTACATTGTTTGCGGTAACTCCTCCATCGCCTTCATGCCACACATATAAATATAAATTTTTGTCGTTTTTAGCATGAAAAGTAAAATTATGTAGCCCTAGTTTCATTTTATAAATACTATACTGCTCTGAAACAAGTAGCTTAGGACATAGTAAAAAAACACTTTGCATATCCATTGATACTACAATAAAATTACATCGCCAAAAATTTGGTTAATAGCTTCTGTTTTAGCTGTTTGAGCTTTATCTTTTTTTATAATATGAAGCTGATATACGTCGTCAGGAATTTTCCCTTATTTGTGGCCAACACAAATGTCACTCTGATCTTTGCGCAGTTTAAAAATAGAATTTTTTTTCTCTTTTAATATCGCCTGAAACTTTTCCTCCTTGTTTGAATATTTTCTTTGGTCACTGTTGGCGGTCGTCCCGGGCGGGGGTTGTCTTCACAGCTCTCTCGTCCTTGTTAAAATAATAATGTAATAATAATAATAAAACCATTAATTCCAAATCACACATACATTTCAAAAAGATTGTTAGTAAATTGTTTCTTAAATTTATTAAAGACAATACTTAAAATTATGTTAGTATTATTATTTATGAGATTTGGACCCCTGTTTGGGTTAAGGCCTCCTTCATCCTTTTCCATGACTCCCTGTCCTTATCTGAGTGTATCCAGTCATTTCCTGCGACATGCGTTATGTCATCAGCCCACCGTCTTAATTGTCGACCAACATTCCTTTTCCCTTTTGGTCCTTTCCACCGTGTGGCTTCAATGGTCCATCTTTTATCTGAGTATCGTGAGATGTGTCCGGCCCATCTCCACTTAAGTGCGAGTGCATGTCTGAGTGCATCGTTGAGTTTAGTTTTTTGACGAATGTGTTCGCTTCTGATTTTTTGTATTTTTCTGATTTTCAGCATACTCCTCTCCATTGCTGTTTGGCAACATTTTATTTTTTGTTGTATTTTATTTGTGAATATCCAAGTTTGACAACCATACAACAAGCAGAGTAATAGGCATGTCTCATATATTGTCCTTTTCATGTGTAAGCTATAGTTCCCTTTTAGGATTTCTTTAAATGCCCAAAATTTTTTCCAAGTTACATTGATTATTCTTGTTACTTCTTCCTCATTACTTGATGTTTTGAATGAGATTTGGTTCCCCAAGTAAATGTATTCGCTGACATATTCTATATTGTTACCTTTTATCACTATTTGGCGCTGACGATTGTTGGTTAATATCTTGGTTTTGTTTACATTCATTTCTAGGCCGATTTTGGAGCTTTCGCAATCAAGTGAACCCAGCATCTCTTCTAGGTCTTTGGCAGTTTCAACAATTATAACAATATCATCAGTGAATCTTAGATGATTTAAATAGTGTTCATTTATATACACTCCTTTGTTCTTCCAGTCTAATTTTTTAAATATATTTTCAAGTACTGCTATAAACAACTTCGGGGATAGAGGATTTCCTTGTCTTACTCCTCGTTCTATGTTTATTTCATCTCCTCTAGATTCTAATTTTACTGTCTGCTTGTACTTTTTGAATAGATATGTTTCAAGATATTGATGTATTTGTCATTAATATTCGATTGTTTTAATGCTTTCCAGATTGAGCAATGGCTGATGCTGTCAAAAGCTTTACTATAGTCAATAAAGGCCACATACAGAGGTCTATTGTACTCTCTGTATTTTTCTATGATCTGTTCTAATGTCTGTATGTGGTCCATTGTGCTGAAGCCTGATCTAAATCCTGCCTGTTCTTTTGGTTGCTGTTTATCAATGTTGTCGCATATTCTCTTTAAAATTATGGATGAGAATAATTTGTATGTACTTGCCAACAGACTTATGGGTCTATAATTCCCTATATCCAAGGGGCTTCCTTTCTTGAAGAGTAGAATTATGTCTGATTATGTCTGAACAATGGTGTACACCATTGTTTTGGTACTCTTTCTTCTTCAAGTATCATATTGAATAATTGTGTAAAATGTTGCGTTAAAATAGGTGCTCCTAATTTTAGGGCCTCATTGCATAATCCATCTGGTCCGGGGCTCTTCTCAGCCTTCAGCTTTTTTATATGTTCATAGACTTCTGATTCTTCAATTTGTCTGATAGAGTCTGTTGTGTCTGAGTGATGGGTTTGCTCCTCAATTTCAGTGTTATTTTGTTTCCTGTAGAAGTTTGTTGCATGGTTTATTACATCTTTTCTTGATTTTGTTTCTTGTGAGTTATGCTCAAGTTTTTGAATCCATGACTTATGTGTAGTTAATTCTTTGTAGGCTTTTTTGGCACTTCTAAAATTCTTGATATTTCTTGAAATAATATCATATCTGTGGTTGTTGTTATCTTTACGTATTTACTTATTAGTCTCTTTGTATATTTTGCTAAGTTCCTCTTTCATACCTTTGGTTTTATTCTTTGTGCGTTGTAGTTCTGTGCGCCTTTCTATCAGTTGAATTGTGTTCTTGGAGAAAATATTATGTTGATGATGATGTGCATTGCTTTTGCATGTTAGGTTCTCTGTTATACTTCTTTCCAGGGTATTGTAGTATGTTTGGATATCGATACAGTTTGACTCTATATTTTCAGTGTGTGTTCGTAGATTTTTGATGTAGTTTTGTATTTCTATCTCTGTCTTGGGGATATTAGATGGTGTTGTGTAGGATTTTCTACTCTTTACTGGACATCTTAAAAGTAACGTTGCTCTCACAAGCCTGTGGTCGGAAAAGAATTGAAATTTGTTTAGTACTTCGATATTGGTTATAAGTTTATGGTGGTTTATCATTACAAAGTCAATTTCATTTTTAATTTTTTGGTCAGGTGATAACCATGTCCATCTACGACTCTCTTTCTTTTTGAAGAATGAGTTCATTATTGACAGTTTATGTTGGTAAGCATAACTTAAGAGACGTTCACCTCTCTCATTACACACACCGTAGTCATGTTTTCCCATTACTGGAAAATAGTTTGTTTTTGAGCAACCTATCTTAGCATTGAAATCTCCCATGACTATCACCTTTCCTTCCGTCTTGGTGTGAGCATATTCAATGTCTTTGTAAAAAAATTCAATTTCTTCTTCTGTTGATCTCTCCGTCGGTGAATATGCTTGGATTATTGATATGGAGAAGTATTCAAATCTTAGTTGTAATAGCGCTACTCTTTCAGAGATACCTATAAAGTTGGTGATGTTGTTTTTATATTTTTTCTTGATTAGAAATCCCACTCCATATAGTCCTTTGGTTTTGCCGATGTAGCAATAGATAAGGTCGCTATACTCTTCGATCTTACTTCCTATCTTACGTGTTTCTGCGAGACCTAGAATGTCCCAATTAATAATTTTTAAAGCATTTGTTAATTCAAGGAATCGTTCTGTGGATGCTAGTGTTCTTACATTATAAGTGCAAATTTTAAGTGAGTTTGTTCTATGTCTTGATATTTTTCTGTGTTTGGTGGAGGGTTGCAGTCTGATTCCCCACGAGGACTAGTCGGGTTGGGGAATGTTTTGTTAAAATAAGCGAGGCCAATTTTTGACCATGGTAAACGAAGGCCCAGAATCTTGAAAAACCGATGACATATGGTCAAATATATCTTTTGGCGTTTTTCCTTCTTTAACAAAGAACTTAATCAGGACGCGAATACCATCCCTCTTAACTCAGTGTTAAAGCCCACGGTTGAAAGAACGTGAATGAAAAAAAACCGCGGGCGCTGGTTACTGCAACCGTGGGACCAGGAACTACAGTGCAGGCCAGATGAGCAATATTCTGGGCATTCGGAAGAACATGTGTGCGAAATTTTAAGTTTACAGCCCTAACGGTTTGGGCTGTGCGTTGATCCATCAGTCAATCACCTTCGGCGTTTAATATTAAATACTAGCAGCGCCTCGCAACCAGCATAGTTCCCGTTCCCGTCGCGTCGTTCCCGTGATTTTCCGGGGTAAAACGTAGCATATTTGTTCTTCCAGACTAATCTGGATAATTATGTTCTAAATTTCAGCCCAATCCGTTCAAATATTACGACGTGATTGAGCAACAAACATCCATACATTGACATTTATAATATTAGTAGAAGTAGCTATTTATTGCCGGTTCGGGACCACCATTCGGCGAAATAGTGGAACTAAAATATAGTGGGTCTAAAGTATGCTAAACTTGCAGCAGTGGCCATTCGAAGCTTTACCAACCGCAAAAAGGGCTAAAAAGCGCGTAAGTATGTTGGTATTTTGCGATGACGTCACATGACCGTCGTTTCTGGACCAAGCGGGTGCTCCGCCCGGCTCCGCGGGGTAAAACGGGCTATGGGTAGGGCTCCGTGGGGCAAGACGGGTTATGTGTAGGGCTCCGCGGGGCAAGACGGGCTATGCGTAGGACTTCCGAGGCGCCCCCGTACGGCCCCGAGACGCTGTCGCGGGCTTCGGTTTTCGCAGGGTTCCCACGGTATGAAGCATATTGATTAGCCCCACCAGCACCTGAACGAAGCGAATCAGCTTATTGCGAAAAACGTTTCAAATAAACTCATTGGGAGATTACTCAGATTTATATCTCAAGACAGATGTTCTACTACTGGCGGAAGTTTAAAACTTTCGAACCGTTTGTTTGAATGCGTATAAATTAGACCTGTGGCGTTGTGTGGACACGCCGCATCAGCAGTTTTGTTTTGATTTAACCGAGTATCCACACGGCGCACCAGTCGTTTCCTCGCCTCTGTACTGCACTTGTCGTCGCTAATAAACACCATCTACCGATATCCAGAGTTTCATTTATAGAGTACAAGTGAGGGACACTCAGAAGCTCAGAACCCAGGAGTCAGATTAACCACCCTAGACCCACAGAACACGCAGATACACACCCCCGGCAAAGTGGTGACCCCGAATAAATCGCCAAGCAAAGAGAAGAATAGTGCTGACTTGACGACGGAAAATTACAGCAACGGAAGTGCCAACGTGGAGTGACGTGTAACTTGTATAACCTTCAGCGTATACGTGGCAAGTTTATTAAAAGTATTCCCAAGATGTACCAGCCAACTGCATCGAAATCTGCTGACGCAGGTATGCAAGGATCGGCCGGAATAAAAACAGACCAGAGTCGTAACTCTATGGACTTAGCTGCAATAACCATATCTTCAAGAATACCCGAGTTTTGGAGTGAGATGCCAAAATTATGGTTTGCGTAGGCAGAAAGTATCCTGGCACATCCTCAAAAGCAGGGAGACGAGGTGAAGTTCAACCTTATAGTATCGAAACTGGGAAGAGAGGCCTTACAACAAGTATCCGACATAGTGTTCTCGCTACCAGAATCCAACAAATATCAGGCGCTGAAGGAAAAAAAGATGCGTGACCTAGGGAGAAACGCACAGATTAGCGAGTCTACGTTGAGAAGCTTATGGATGGGGCGTTTACCATCGGCAGTTCGTGCCGTTCTGACCGTAAGCCAGGACCAAAACGTAGAAAACTTGGCAGTCATTGCCGATAAAATAATAGAGAACACGAGAGGACCCGAAGTTATGGAGGTAAACAACAGCAATCTGGAGACCGTTATGATGGAAGAAATTAAGAGGCTACACCTAGAGATTGCCGCAGTAAAGAACGAGGTGAGACAGAACCAAGAGTACCGGCGCAGTTCATTCAGATAACGCGGACGCGGAGGCAACCGTTGGCGGAGCACGTCAAAGTCGCGTTCGCAGACGCGAAGAACGCTAGGACACCCAGAGTGGTTATGCCGGTACCATTTGAGATATCGTGATCAAGCGCGTGCGTGCGAGCAACCGTGTGCGTGGAAGTCGGCCCCGGGGCGCGCAGATAGGGCACCGTCCCCGGCGGGAAACTAGCCGCGGTGAAGTCCTCGCAGGCCGACTTCATACCAAACAGAGACTATCGCCTGTGTATTTACGATAAGGAACTAAAACTTTTGATCGATACGGGTGCCAGCGTATCAGTGTTACCGGTTAATAGTGCGGGCAAAACACGACAACATCGCGAGTGCGACTATAAACTTTACGCCGCGAATAACACCGAGATTAGAACGTACGCCACGACAACGTTAAAATTAAATTTAGGTTTACGACGACCTTTTACATGGACTTTTATTATTTGTGACGTTAAACAAGCGATAATTGGAGCCGATTACCTAGAGACTCATAAGTTGTTAGTGGATTTAGCCAACCGTAGAATCACTGATAGGGTAACAAGTTTACAGGTGTCTGGAATCGTGTGCAGGTACGATGAACCGCCGATATCGAGTATCCGGAGCGGAGACCCCTACAGCGATTAACTAGGTGAGTACCCAATATAAGAAAGTGAAAGCCGAATTCGAGATCATGCAGGAAATGGGAATATGCAGAGTTTCCAAAAGTCCTTGGGCCAGCCCTTTACACGTGGTACCCAAAAAGGGGGCGATATTAGACCATGTGGAGATTACAGGGCATTGAATGCAGTCACTGTACCCGACCGATATCCTATTCCCAGACTACATGATTTCACATACTTGTTGGCGAATAAAAAAGTATTTTCTCGAATCGATATTAATCGTGCGTATCACTGTATTTGTGTGCATCCCGATAACATCGGGATGCACACAAATCAATGGGAACTCGAGAAATCGAGAAACCCGTTTTTTACCCTTAAAAACTCACCCCCATCCCCTTCCCGACCTCAGATCGCCCGTAAATTATTTTTCCTTTAATTTTTATAATAAACCCCTCCTTTTCCAATTAACCTACAATCTAAGGGTTTCAACCTACTATTATTTTTTTTGGTTTTAAAAATTATCGACCCTAGTCTATTATGAACAACTCATATTACTATATACTATTTTCAGGAAAATCATAGAAAACGTTGATAAAAGAGTCAATGTTAAACTGTGTACTAACTGGAATGACGAATAATGCAAAACCAAATGTTAATATGGAGCTGCTAGGTGGGTCATACACAAAAAGTGAACATTGCAAAATATTTATAATAAAAATCCACAAATTTTAATGAAAATGTTTATTTATTTAAAGTTCGATTACAATATTCTTATAAAAATATCATCAGAGATCAGTCTCGGATATTTTAGGAAAAATCACGTTTTTGGTTTTTTTACGTCTACAGAAGAGATTGTGTTGTTTACAGAAGGGAACAAAAATAGACCTTATATAATCATATTAATAAGATCAAGAATAGAAACCATGGAAAAAAACTTGAAATGCAGTTCTCCTTAACCTCTTAACAAATCTTAATAAAAAATGTTTACCTATCAATATAAAAAAATAATCGGATTTTTTACCACAGAACAGACATTATGCTTCTGTAGACACATAATCATACAGCAAGAAAATGGTAAATACTTTAAAAATATAAATCAAACAGTCGAACTTACACAAAACAAACTGTTGTAGAAAAAATATGCATATAAGTAATTTACCGAAATACCATTCTTCTGTAATTGTTATAAGATCAGAATTTTAAAATATATTATCATCGTCAGAATCGTCCCACAAAAAAAAACGTTTTTTCTTAATTGAATCTTCAGAGGCTTCAGAGTCGCCTGAATAGATTTTTTTCTTCTGGGGTCTATGCCTCTGGTTAAATATTTCGATAGAAAGATCTGGTGTCAGTCTATCTGAGAGTCCTGGGGAATTTGGCCTAGTTGGAGCCTCAGGAGTATCTGGAGTCACAGGAGAATCACGAACAGGCAAATACTCTGATGAGAAGTCTGGTGATTCTAATCTTTCAGGGCAATCTGGTGACAAATTGTACAAGGATGAATCAGGAGTGGTTATGGTTCTAGATGGGCCAGGCGTTATCGAGTTCCTTGAGTAGTTTATTTGGATTCGACCAATTTCGTAATGTGGACATATCTGGTTAGGGGCACACACCAAACAACTTAAACGTCTCGCGTGGATAAGTCCAGGATCTTTGACACTCCATGTTAACTGGTGAATTCCGAAAGTACCTTTGAAAGGTCGTGTAGCGCTATTGTCTATTATTTGTTGAATTTCAGAGACCAGTGACTCATTGATCCTATAAACTTCAATTCCTTTACAATTATTCCCCAAGCATAACATCATCTCATCCAAACTAGCCACATCATGTCCTCTTGCAACGTGGCTATCGCAAGTTCGTTTGATGCAACCGCCCACTCCATTAGGTGCACCTTTGCCGTGTCCCCGTTCGCTATAGTGCCAAGTGATAGAATCAACGCTAAACTCTTTGCTTAAGTATGTTGCTATCAAGTGAAACATAGATTTGTTTCGATATTGTGTAGAAGGCCCATCGCTCAAAATATGCAAGTTTTTCAAATTTGGAGATAACACGTTTAACTCTGTTTACCAATGCCTGTAAATGAACACTGATGAGAACTGGATCATGTCTAACATTTTCTGAGACGGTGCAGAAGGATGTACTTTCTGAATAATTGTGTGGAGGTTCTAATTGGGTAGAGTAGTAGACGGAAGTATGTAAGGATAATTGTATCTTTGAACTTCCAAAGTGAGCAGATTGTATTTCTTGGGCGTATTTACACTGATAATTTTCTGAAAAATCTATATGAAGAAGTCCGTCTATTGGCGTTAATTGTGATTTTATATTTTGAATGGCCTTGAATTGATGCATCACATAAGCAACATGTTTCATAAACGTCGGTAAATTAGATTTTAATATGTCTACAAGAGCCTTCTTCGTGGTTTGCACTTTTTCTTTAATAGTTTTCTTGCACTGTTTTGCTACTCCCTTTATAACTACAGTTACAGTTTTTGTTACCCATCTCTCGTAAGTTATAGTGTCGTTATCAACAAAGTCATTACAGTCAATAGTTTTGTCTTTGCAATTAGGGCAATTTCGTTCCAAGCACTTTACTGCCAGGGCATTATCGCAACACAAATGCTTCATCATAGAAGAAGCAGATGCATATGGAATTATTTTGGAATGACATAGTGCTCGAATAATATAATCATTATTAGTATGAATGGCACAAAGACAAGTGTTCCTAGCACCTACTTTAGGGAATAAAACCCAAAATGGACGATTTCTTCGGAACGTTTCATAGGTGATAGGCATACCGTTCTTATTCACAAACGCCTTGTGCAAATTCAAAAGTGAGTCATTTAAAAAGCGAATTTGTTTCTTGATCTTTTTTCTTGTGATTGTGTCCTTTCTTCCAGATGTCAATCTGCTGTGTTCATCTTGCAGTAAAAACTCATGAATTGCCTTTCTTAACTCTTGAGTCTTCATCGTTTTCATTTTTCTATTAGAGTTTTCAATATTATTTTCCAGTTTACTTCTATTTCTTATGTATCTCATCCTATATTTGGCAATTTTGGATTCTAATTCAAGAACTTTTCTCCTTAAATGATTATTTTCTGCAACAATTCGTCGTCTATTCCGAGTAGCCACCGCCCTGGCAACATGTATACGTGAAAACGAAGGAACACACCTCCAGGTGTGTTCTCTTGTACAAATTCACTTCCCTTTTTCTTCAGTTTTTCATTATCGCGTTTCTTTTTTGCTTTTTCTCTCCATATTTTTCTTATCTGTCTTTGTTCTCTTGGCGTGTAGTCTTTAACAGTATTAATTTGACCTAGCTGTTTTTTTCTTTGGTATCTCTCCCTATCCTTTCTTCTTCTTTCTTCGAGAGCGACATCATCCATTTTTGCCCGAGCACGGCGTATACTAAGCTTTTTCTGCTCGCGCCTGCGTATCTTTTTTTCTTCTTCGGAAAGCTGTCCTGATCGACTCTTTCGTGGCATAGTAACTAAAACAAAATACCATCACCGTCATGCACTGTAGGCAACATTAAGCAACAAAAAAACACAAGCTAAAGTGGTAGGTGAAATTAAACAAAATGAGCGATAAAATAATTATTTATAGTTTCATTGTTCAACTTCGAAATTACACAAAGAAACTATTTTTACAAAACTTACTTTTATTACCTACGAAATCCATCATCAGATCTTGACAAATTATTCAATTTGGTTAAAAAATAATTCAAAAATTAAAACGTCTTAATTGAGTACGTCCCTATTTTATAAATCGGTTAAAAAGAGAGAATAACACTAATGTGTTTTTGCTTTCAAATACAATGAAATTTCATTGCTTACTCACTTCTGTTGACATACTTCCTTTCTGTAGACACTTAAGTCTACAGCGAAGATGTCTACACGAGAGACATATTTTCAAAAATCAAAGATGGCATCCTACATTATGAGGTTAGAATTTAAGCAATGTGATATTTGCATACCGTGCCCATACGCATATATTATCATGATATTTTTATTTACTTGTAAAGGCTACTTACTCGGGTATCTTTGACACAGGAAACACTGATCTCGACCGAAAACTTGTGTAATTAAATAAAATTGAGGCGTGTGACATGAACACGCAGTTTGCGTGAAATCACAACCGACCAAAAGACAGATAATACAGTGCTGCCAACATAATAAACAAAATAATAAAAATGCGTTTATATTTGGCAAAAGTTTCTTTATTTTATGCGTCTACAGAAGTAGACCTAAAATCTGTGTACAACATGTTTATATGTTTTATTTCATAATTTTGAGTTATGTATATTTCAATAGGTTTTGTTATGTACATTTTATAATATAACTGATGTTATGAAACGAAATAAAAGTATCAAAAGTACGTGTTTACATTTTTAACCATCAGTTAAACTCAACTACTTGACATCCGAACAGTCTACAGAAGGAGACTTTTTCAGATTCAAAAGCGAAAAAAAAAAAAAGTCCCGAACAGCGCGATTATTTTATGAAACATGACAAGTTTTTAAGACAAAATAACTATTAAATGTAGTCAAAGTTGATAAAATACTTAAATAAAAGTTTTAAGTACTATGAACACTTTTTTGTCGCTTTTTGTGTATGACCCAGGTACATGTCTCTTCCAAACTTTCACACTTGTACTATTTTCTCGGAAGATTTAGTAACAGTACAATTGAATAAGACAAAAATCATGTATGACAAACCCATCTATGTAGGATTCACAGTATTAGAACTCTCAAAGTATTTCATGTATGACTTTTCACTATTCCTACATGTTACCCAAATACAAAAACAACTTGCAATTACTATACTCAGACACCGACTCTTTTCTCTACAACATTAAAACTCAAAACTTTTACGAAGACATTCGATTCGATTTACAAACCCGATTTGACACCTCTGATCTTCCCAACGATAACATCTTTCATGTACCGTTGGTCAACAAAAAAGTTGTCGGGGTAATGAAAGATGAGAGCAATGGACGAATCATCGAAGAGTTTATAGGATTGCGAGCAAAAATGTATAGCTACATTCTAAAAGGTGACTTGCAAATTTAAAAAAATAAAGGTACTTCTGCAGCTATTGTAAGAAAACTCAAGTATGAAAACTATCGAAAAGCTCTAGACATTGACTATACGCTCTATGATAGATAACAAGTACACATTTACTAGTGATAAGCATAACGTTTATACAAGGATTTCTAGAAAAAAGGTTATTTCTGGCAATGACGATAAGAGATACATTTGTGATGATGGTATAGCCACATTGGCGTGGGGTCATTATAAGATTAAATAAAATATTTTTTAAATCTGTTTACATAATTGTTTTATTCATCAAACCCTCGGTCAGACAGATTCTTATCAATTACATAGTAGGAACACTTTTTGTTGTAGTAATACATAAAAATAAACGGGCACTGGCTAAACAGACGACGATGCTCTCTTCCCAAGGGTCATCCTTCTCTTCCCATCGCCACACACCACCTCCGCATTAGAAACACATTGTTCAGTCTTTATATCCTGTATAGAAGGAACCAGCTCCCGTCATCTCTTCTGGTGTCTGCCGCTTGTCCTCAGGTCAGCCGATAAAAGTACTTAGACGCGCCGCCCTCGTTGTTTCGTTGTTTTTATTTGAAATTGTTCAGTCATTGAGGTAGTTACTAGATTGACCGCTGAACTTATTTTGCTTACTTGGGTCACCTTTGGTCACCTTCCCCTAGTGTAACAATATTTAAATTTTGAGAAAATGGTTGCAAACCTAACTTGTCGGCGAGGTCCTTTGTGCAAAAGGATGACTATTAGTCTAACAAGCCTCTAACTACCAATTTATTACCAAAAGCATCATTGACTAATACTTCAATTGTTGGCAATAGGACCTTGGCAGCGGGATTTTTAAATGAAAGCACACTTATTGCTGGCTCTGGCTGGCTCAACAAGCAACGCTGTGTTATGAGTTTTGTACACGTACTTGCATAGCTTGCACTGAAAATGATAACGACATCTTGTGCGTGTGACCCTAAAACAAATTTTACAAATTTTATTTTAAATTACAAATTAATTTCTTTTATATGGGGACATTAGTGAAAACTGAGGCTTGAGAGAGCTCTTAAACAACCTATGAGCTTGGGAGCAACCAGACATGTTCAAATGGCCTACTGTGGCTTGAACAATGAACGATTCTTTTCCATGACGGAACCATGTGCAGGAACCGTGTCCGTGGAACTATCTAGTTCCGCTAGTTCAGAAATTAATACTCAAAGCTACAAACAAAAACAGGTCCTGACAGTTTACAGACATCTCGGTTCAATCTAAACGTATCGTGTAACGAATATGTAATGGGACTAGGTTACAAAAAATCTGACCTTTAAGTTTTTACCGCCTAAGTAAACAATTTTTGCATTTAGCTGACTTCTAAAAAAAGGAGGTAATCAATTCGGAAGTATGTTTTTTTTTGTATGTATGTTACGGACCAGCGCCGCCAATTATGAATTGGTTTTGATGGTTCTTTTTACTATGGTAGATCATAGAGTTCAGAGGTGGTTTTGTATAAATTTTATCGAAAGCGGTGTAGCAGTTTATGAAGTATGAACAAAAAACTAAAATTTTTGATTTTATGTATTCAGACGATTTAGTGATAGATTCTTGTTAAATTTTGTCGAATGTCTGAATTTAATTATTTTTAATTAAAGTCTGTTTTTTTTTTTTTTTTAAGAAGATAGATAACGTAGTCAGTTGATTTACCTTCATTTTTTTCAGGCTTAGGACTGTCAACCATAAGAGAAAAATCGTTACTATTGTACAGAAAGTAAGTATATAGACTACAGAGACAACCACAATATTGTAGTTTCTATACATATGTATAGAAACAATTAGACGGCTAGAAAAATAAATCCCACATTTGGTTGGCGTATTTATAAATTTACTGATTCTATTTACATTATCTTTAAATATTTACACAGAATATTCTGTACATGTTCAGGTTTTTGGCTTTTTTATATTTACGGTACCTATTTTTGTATTTACAATTCTTATTTACAAACCTATCTTGAGAAAGACAAACTTTCAATTTTGGTTTTATTGCTGCCTATAAATAACAGCATTGACTCTTTTGATGCCTTTAGACGTCTTCTCCGGCTGGTTAAAGTGAGCCCGGCCTTTGAGAATATTCGCTCACAGGGTACTGAGGTGGCAATAATGTATTAGCGTTTTAAACGTAAAGTAAAAAGTGGGTATACCAATCTTCTAGTGTGCCACCAAAGAAGTGGATCTTCCATCCTATTTACAATCGGCTCTTGTATGTATTTGTCTATTTCAACTAACCCGGCTGCAGTGGTGTTCTCTGGGACGAAACGCGCTATTTCCTTGTCAAAATCGTTCCATATGGAGGGTGCTTTTTAGACTATGATGTAGTTAGCGCTGGTTCAACAGAACCAGGTGGTGGTATTAGTGGAGATGTTTTCAGAGCTCCAACTTGCATCTTTAGAGCTGCTAACGCTTTTTTATAGTTACGTTCGTCGCGAAAACCTTTTGCTTGGAACCGTGGTTCTAATATGGTACATTCCGCATCTAACACATTGTTTTCGACGGAATCAAATCGCCGATGTAATTGGTCATCTAACGTTTCTAATAGGTTGTGAATCTTGCTTCTGTCCTCAGCTTTAGATTCTGCCAAGAGAGACCTGATTTGTTGCATCAGCAATCGGCAACATATTATAACCTTTGAGAGGCTTACTGTTTTTTTCTGTTGAAACCTCTACAGTCACTTCGTAGAAGAATATTCTTAAAGCTGGTATTGCCAGTTCCATAAGAATCCATTCTTCAGGATTTAATGATAAATCTGGGCTAACTAACGCCAGTGTAGCTATCAGGGCCTCTTTTATTTTCACGACGCGGTCTAACATGTGGAGTTATAACCGAGTACTCACGTCCTGCTTTTACTTCAGTTCGCCCATATACATTTTTCAATTTTTTGAGGCCGGTCGTATTACTTACTACGTTGAAAATATTCAACGATACGCTTAACTTTATTTACTGTATCTGAAATAGTTCCAATACTAAGCTTGTACAAGATTAAGCGTGTGAGCGAAACAACTCGCCGACCGCTATTCTCCTAGTTGTAGTATATTCGGGGGATTGTCTATGACTATGACTTCCACTTTATGTTCAAGTGCCACTGCTTGAGTTCATCTTTTAAAAACTGGCAAAGATTGACGGCTGTATGACGGGTGATATTCTTTGCCTATCATGGTAACTAACTGTTGGTCGATTTTGATTTTTTCATTTGGTGGTAGGGGTTTTAGAGTGAACCCATCCGTTTTGGATTGCAGAGAAAATTTTGATGTAGCACATCCCTATGACGACGCCAACGATGGTATGTTCACAAGTTTTGTTGTGTCATCAGGTTCTGTGACACCATGGGGAGATTAGGTGTTAGATGCGCTAAGGACAGTTGTTTGTCGCTCCACTGGTGCTGTCGATATTCCTGGATGTTTCCGTTTAAAATGCCTTGATAAATTACCTAAGCTACCAGCCGTGAACGAAATAGTTTCTGAACAATAGTTGCTTCTCTCTTTTTTCGAATCTTCCTCTTTTTCAAAATGATTCCAAAGCACGCTCGTTTTCTTTCTTAACGCCATTGCTCAAGTTGTGTAATTTATGTATGTACACTAATACAAATCCACTTTAAAAATTAAATGTAAACCAAAATATGTACAACGTGTTCATAAAAAATGTATGTTGTCTGTGATGCCCCACACAGCTTCATTCTCTTCGCTTTGTGCACATTGTACGAGTCAGGCGTTTAGCAAATAAATCAATTTAAAATAGTTTTTTGTGGTTTTTATCTACAAAAATTGGTGCCGAAACCCGGGAACTGGGTTAAATATTGTGCGTGAGTGTTTTTAAAAGAAAAACTTCGATTAGGTATTGTAGTGAAAATAGTTAGTCGCGTCTTGCCGGTTTAAGGAATTTCTAGAAGCCATCTTGGACGCCGGCCGAGTGCGAGCGAGACAAAAGAAAGTGAGACGCAAACCTCGATTTCATTCAAAGATCGATGGTTTTTTTTTCTTTTGCGAACGAACTATCCTGTCAAGCTACTGTCAAACCACTGTAATTCTCGATATGCTCGCGTAACATCAGTCGAAAAACAAGAATTCAGCAAAAGAATAAAATGATCAAGATTGTTTCTACGAAGTTCGGCGATATTATATTAATTATTGTTGAATGCCACCAGCCATGGAAACCGAAAAAACGAAGCGCTTGCGAGGGGCTATTGGCTAATATAAAGCACAAATAACGCGTGCTCGCCAATTTGCTAAGGAACAAAATGATCAAGTTCTGGTGGATATCGAAGGAATCAAACTGCGGATGGAGCAATTGAAGCAAGGTTTTAAGAGCTATCAGTCGCTGTCTGTAGATTTGGCGTTGTTGACGGAGGAACCGCCCGACGATGAAGAGGTGGAAAGCAAATACTTTTCCGTGATGTCGCAACTTAAGTCGACACTATCCAGTTGTACTGACGGACAGGCGAATGAGTCTAGCAAGAAAAACGAATCCTCACAACACAGTCGGCTTCCGCAACTGGTAATTGCTTGTTTCGACGGGAAAGAAATCACAGATTACAAGCCGTTTATTGATATTTTTAAAGCTATAGTGGACAGTGACATGTCGTTAACGCCAGTGCAAAAACTTTTCTATTTAAAACGCTACCTCAAAGGCGATGCCCTTCTATTAATTGATGGACTGTCACTAGGGAATGAATCCTACGAACAAGCGGTTAATTTATTAGACGGAAGATACAATAACAAGTGTTTAGTTATAACTCATCATATAAACAAATTGCTAGACTACTAGCCAATCTCAAAGGGAACATCCGTAGAATTAAGACATTTGGTTTCCGTTGTGAGGCAACAGGTAGGGGCCTTAAAAAACTTAGGACAAAAGACAGAACATTGGGATATGGGATATGTTGCTTATCTCCTTAGTCTTAAGAAAATTAGACTCTCTTTCCAGCAGGATATATTATTCTGAACGAGATGTCTCAAAGCTGCCAACTTTTGAAGACTTATTGTGTTTCATTGAGCGAAGGGCAATGAGTTTCGAGGAGTCAAGTATCTCTGCCGGTAAGTCAATTTTTACAAATAAATTTTACAACACTAAAGCCACTAATTTAGCCAATGTTCGCGACAGCAATCCCTCAGCTTGCAAATTCTGTTCTGCCACTGACCATAAATTATTTTCATGTAAAAAAATTCACTCCATTAGTGCTCAAGAAAGAATTGAATTTGTTTCAAATAAAAACTATGTAACATTTGCTTAAATGTACATGCAAATAAATGCAAATTTCATTTCAAATGTGCTGTTTGTTAATCTAAAGAGCACAACATTTTATTGAATGTGTGTAACCTATCCAAATCTCGGAATATACAAAATATGGTCATATTGCCAACTATACAAGTAAACTTCCAAGCTAGCGTCAAAGCAAGCGTTCAAAGCAAGCAAGTTCCAAGGATCTAGCATCACAGCCAGAGAATTATTGGATAGTGGCAGTCAGATATCCTTCATAAGTACAAAATTAATTGACAAGTTAAATGTTAATTCAAGCGCGAAGTCAATGTAACAGCTCTTGGTCAAACACAGAAACCTGTGACTAGGGCTGTCAATTTATCGGTACACTCAAGGCACGACAATTACAGCTGCAATGCACTGTTTTCTGTGGTTGACAATATTACTAACTTTCTTCCACAGACAAAATGTGACCATCGAGGTATAAACATACCCAGTAACATCAATTTAGCTGACAATGAATTCAATATACCTGGTGAAATATCCTTTCTGCTTGCTGCACATATATTCTTCGAAATAATTTTGGGTGACAAAATTATTCTTTCCAGGGACAATAATCTACATTTGTTAGCTACGAAATTTGGTTACATCATATCTGGCAATAAAAAAGAACAATAATGATTGTTCACAGGGTATTTCAAATGACTCTTCAGTTGTAATGCATGCTATCTCTAATGAAAAGGTGGATTCCCTCTTACAAAAATTTTGGGACGAACAGCATATTCCTGAAATTAAAAGAGAGGGTACATAAAATATAGAATCTATATGCGAAACAAACTTGTACAACGCTCAGAGCAGTACTGTCTCTCAAATAGTAAGCTTGTGCGTACTTTGAGAAGGCATCTACTATTGTAAGAAACTTTTCATTTTGGGCTGTAAAGAGATCGAGATGAACTGTTTGGAATGGCTTAGAAGGCGGTGGAACTATTGAGAATCTTTGTTTATAGGATTTCGGTCGTACTTAGCCTGGCCACAAATGCTGCATTCGTTTATATATTTTGCAATGCATTCTTTCATTTTGGGCCAGTAATATTTGGAAGATAAAGCTAGATAGCATTCGGCAATGCCTCTAAGATAGATAGATAACTCTTTATTGTGTCACAAAAACAGAAATATTACAGTAAAACACTTACGAACTAGCACCACAAATGGCGGCCTTATTGCTTAGAGCAATCTCTTCCAGGCAACCAACCTATGATTAATCTATGATCCAAATCTATGATTTGTCTTCCCCTCGTGGTACTTTTTAATGATCTCTTGTTGGCGTAAGTACTCTTTGACGTTTTCTAGTTCGACCGTAGTTAGTACAAGGTTCATAGAAGACCTTCTGAAACTTTTCTGTAACACAGAGATGATTTTATACATTGCGAGACGGGGGTGAATAATTATGCCTCTTCTGACCTTAGGATTGACAAATTCTTTTACTGCACTAATGACGTCAGTTTCTAGGTTTGATTCCGATAGCTGTATGGTCGTTCGAGTATGTGTTTCAAATGGTTTGGTCACAGTTGGTCTTTTCTTAATATCTCCTACTAATACGAAACAAATCTGTCTATGAAATTTGTTTAGCGGATCATCGGAAATGGGAATTTCTAAGATGGGATCTTCGGCACTAGTATGAGCAGTGAGAGTTTCGGATCCATCTGGTGAGTTTGGTCTATTTATTTCAGAGGCGTTTACAACGAGTGAACTAGCTGTAAGTGTAGAAGAGCCTGCCACTGAAGGTGGTACTCGAGGAGGGTTGGTCTTAGTCGAATTTGTGTTCTCATTATTTAGTGCGATACGAGAAAGTGCATCGGCATTGGTATTAAGTTTGCCTTGCTTATATATGGGCGTAAAGTTGTATTCGCTCAATTTAAGCCTCCAGCGTGTGAGTCTGGAGCCGGGCTCTTTTATATTCATTACCCATTGTAAGGGTCTGTGGTCTGTTATTACATTAAACTTTCTTCCAAACAAGTATGGTCGAAAGTATTTAGTAGCCCAAACAATGGCTAATAACTCCTTTTCAATCGTACTATAATTAGTTTCCGAGTTTAGAGTTACGAGTGGTCGCGTGTATGTTGGTCACTTCAAACGGTTCATAATTACACTGGATGTCTGAGTAATATCTTTCTACCGCATCGGGACTAATGAATGATTGGTTCGCGCCTGTGTAAATTAATAGTTTCAGGGGTGGATTTCTAATTTGTATAAAGGGAAGTTGCCTTTGCGTTTGTAGATTAATTTCTATTTTAGTTTGTCTGACTTCGTGACCTTCATAAAATCCTGCTGATCACCATGGTGTTCTTCGTCTGGTGTCTCTTCCACGTACGCGGTAACATAGTCATGCGTCTGTTCATAAGGTGTGACGTCATACGTTGTGACAGTAGGGCGTGTCATAGTAGGTCGGATCATAGTCAGTATAGACATTTTCAGGGTCATAGTAATTGTCAAATTGCTCACAGTATTGTCCGTCGTTGAAATTTAACTCTCTCGTCTTAAAATAATTTGTAGGGGGTGGATTTCCGTGCTTAGACCAGTCATGTAACATCCTTGTAGGTTGAGCAGGTTTTGTCACATAGTGGCTAACGCCACTCATCGGCTTAGGGCCCATGCCTGAAGGGCTTGCCTGTTGGTAATTTGATCTGTTCTGGGGCAATCTAAAGATATTGCTCTGCATTCTGTAGTTAGGTGGAGGAGCAGCGAACATCTGTTGTGTTCTGGTAGGACCACGTGTTTATTGGCATTTGGGGTCTCCAAATTTGCATTGGCCTAGGTGGTGGAAAGCTGAAGGGCTGTAAGGGTCCTGGTGTGTTATTATACGGAGGGAAGAAAGTCAATGGTCGCTGTGGAACATTATAGAATTTATTGGCATTCGTTGAAAAGTCAAATGAAGACGAGGACGTTGACTGCAACCTTCGCTCTGGTAATTGGTCGTTGCGCTGTTGTAAATACAAGGTATTGATTTCCTCGTGAACAAATTCCAGAGCTTTCTCTATCGTGTCAGGTCTCATACAACGAATTGGCGAGCCTAAATGTTCTTTAAGGCCGCGAACAAACGCTTGCAGTGTCAGCTTTCTATAAAGGGAGCGTTTTGCCTCAATAGTTGTTGGTATTGCCTCGTGCAATGTGACGTAAGTCATTAAAGTGCTAAAAAGACTTTGGCACTTTTCATAAAATTCCTGAGGGGATAAATGCCTCTGGTTTAAAAGGGCCAAGTCGTTATACAACGCGGTCTCATCTTGTTGGTCTGAGAAATTATTGATTAATGTGTTTCTTATACCCTGCCAATTTTCGGGTATGCCATTTGAGTTAATAGTTCGGGCGGCATGTCTTTTTTTTTTTTTTTTTTTTTTTTATATTCAAAATTGCTACTCCACAGTCTCCGGGGTCCGTGACTTTTGTCATTTCAAATCTTATTTATTTTTACATCTTTCTTGGATAATCAGAAGAAGAGGGAAATAAGGGGGGAGTTGGGAACATTTTAAACCTAATACTAGTTAGTGCTCGTCTGTTGAGCCGATCACTACCGGTTGGGATTCCGCTAGTAATCGACTCGACATCGATTCTTTGCCTTATTGCCATTTGCCTAAGCCGCCTCCTCCCGGCCGAGAGCCTCCACTACGGCTGCATTTCTATCCCTGATGGCCATCTGCAGGTTGAACTCTCGGATGGTCTTCGGTGATGCAGCCAACGCTCGCCGCACGAACCGACCGATGGCGTCGTCGGTGTCGTCAGCGTAGTACGTGAAAGTCCCCGTGTGCCGTGAGATTGCAACAACCGCATGGGGCACGCTCTCGTGCAGCTTCATGTTTGCCTTGGTTTTTATTGCGATTACCGACTCATCTGTCAGTCCCTGAGCTTCATGGATGCTGAGGATACGTGACCCGGTGCCTGACCCATAACCCTGGTTTGTCAGGTTCTCCTCCTCTTGAGTGTGAACTAAGAAGAGGGTGTTTGGTAGGGTGTTGGGTATTTGCGCTCCCTTGTACCTTTTCTGCTCTAGGGACTTTATACGGGGTGCTGAGGAGTGCATACCTGAGTATATTTCCCTCAGCGCATATGCGACATCCATCGGATTGCGATGTGTGCAGAGCAACTCCTGGCTGATCTTTGTTACCAGGTTTGGGCGGTGATACCTCATTTCGAAGAGATTTTCCCTGTCGATATAAGGCAACTGATTGACGTCTCCGATGAGGACAATTTCACAAACATCAGACAGCCTTGAGGCCATCACAATGGCTCCAAAATGGTTCATGAGAGCTTCGTCCACCATGAGGCGACTGAAACTTTCTCTTCCGAAACCATTTACCAGAGCAGAAGCCATGGTTCGCACTCTGGTTTTGACCAGATTTCCGATACGGTGCAATAGCTTTTCTCTTAGATCTTTTGTTGCCTCAGTTGTTGTAGTGATAATGGCGTCCTTGTCCACATCAAAGTGTCTAATCACCCATGTTGTCTTTCCACATCCTGGAACTCCGTTGACCCACTGTATTCGCGGTACCTCCCAGTTTTCCCAACCCGCTTTGACGTTTGAGTTCCCTTCGATGGTTTTGGCCATCTCAAGGATCCTATCGTCCAGCATAATCTTGGTGCATCGGGCGGTAACTACGATTGGGTCGTTTGGTGGTGTCGCATAAACTGGCATTCCCGCGCGCTCTGTCTCTTTCTCGTTCAGTGTCACGAAGCCATTTTCTACACTGTAAGCTGCCATATACTTTCCTGTCATGGTTCCCTTGATGACCCGGGAAGTGACATTATTGTAAATGGCTGCTTCGGCCTCCTCGAGTTTCGCCTTTAAGAGGCTTTCACTTCCTAGCCTATAGGACTGCATGATGTTTTCGCAGGTCTTGAGGTTGACTTGTCTTATCGCTCTCAGTGTGGCTAGGAATTCGATGAAGGCGTTACGTGCATGACTCTGCGGCTCCGAAGCCATGACATAGCGGGGCGGTTCAACCTGTCCCATGTCGGCTCTCGTTCGGCTCGTTTGTTGCTGTGAAGCTGTGTTTTGGGTCCTTGACGTCAAGGGGGGTGATGAGTGGGATGAGATTCGGAGTATGCTCCTTGCTGCTGCATTGAAGGCAGTCACGAAGGTCGTGTTGGTGCCTCGGCTTTGATTGGCTGCGGCTTTTTCCGTGGCTGCCCTCTGCTGTGCTCTTTCGGAGCCGGTTTGGATGGTCGAACTAGGAACAGGATGTCCCCAGCTGTCAGTTGCATGTGTTTGGTCGTGTGAAGGGGCTCTGAGGAAGCTCAGATTTTCTCCCCTGTCTTCATATACGACTACCTCATGATGTTTAGAGGCCTCAATGCAACCCAGCCGGTCTGCGACTCGCGCTCTTGGGTATTCGATTGCCATCGCATCCACGCTTATCACCCGGGGTGTTTCACCTGCATTTCTGCTCAGATGTTCGAGCAGCGCACTTGCTTGTGTGAAAGGGGTCCGACCTTCCGAGTACTCTATCAGTGCAATCGTTTTGTTTTTCGATCGCACCAGCCGAAATCGGCGGCCATCTACCTCGCACACTGGCATGGCCTCATAGGTTTTCCGCTTCATTGTGACTTTTGCGGTACTCCCATTGAGCAGGCAAGACAATCCAGGTGACAAACGGGCTCGTTTCCGTTCCCAGGCGAAGCAAAAGCTTATTCCGAATCTTTCTTTGTTGCTGTCCATGAAGAGAGCCACTCCACGGATACGGATCCCTGCCTCTCCTCGGTCTGCGTTCTCCAGTAGTTGTTGGATGGAGGTACTTTTCGAGGAACTATGTTGGGCGGGAACCACATTCCACGTGGCGTCTACGGGCAGCGGATCAGGGTTTGGTGGCGAGGGGAGGCGTGTATTTGATATTGTGGAGTTTCTCTTGGCCGCTATGCGGAATGAGCTCTCCATGAAGGACAGGAGCCGTGTTCTGATATCTGGATTTGCTAAGATGTTATGGAGATCCGAGACAACTAGCTTTCTGTCGATCATAGATTCGAGTTCATGTCTTGCGACTATGAATCGGGGACAATCGATTATCACGTGCCAGATCGTTTCGGGTTGGTCGGGGTCACACTCGCATCCAGGACCGCTCTTGAGCTTAAATCTGTACAGGTATTCTGCTATTCCTCCGTGTCCCGTCAACGCTTGTACCTGGAAGGGAGTCAATTTTATGGTTCTCATCATTCGATATGCGTTTGCTATATCGGGGAGGAACGTCTGGGTGACTTTTCCAGTGTCCGAGGTCTCATATCGATCTTGCCATTTCTTGACCGATTCTTCGGGGATTTTGCGTTTGACGTAGGGCGGCATGTCTGGTAACTTTGTTAAGAATTCCATTCAAAAGTGCTAGGTTACTTAATTCGAACCCGGGCTCCGCTCTAACAAATTGCACAACTAACTGGTTGCATAGGTTTATAAACCGCGTTAATACATTTGAGTTCCCGTCAAATTCTGGTAATAGGCGTAAAGCCTTGTAGACTTGGTCGACTAGGTCTGCACTCATGATTGTGGTTAAATTGTTCTCAAAAGTATTTCTTAATGTAACACTATCTTCTAAAATAATTTCTAAATTTCTATTTGCGCGATTCTACTTCTAATCCTAGCTCTATCAGTACGCGATTTACGAGGGTGAAAAATTTTCTTTTTACTTTGACTTTGTATCTATGTCTGGATACACCTCTTGGCTGCAGCTCTCACGTAGGTTCAGAATACCCGGGCCGGTGATCGATTCACTGACTTTACTTTACAGGTATCCTACCGACTGCGCCAATTACGTAGGCTGTAGCCGGAGGATCCAAAAAAATGCAAAGTTTTTCAATAAAACTAATTTATTAAAATAAAAGTTACAATTAATTTCTATGTACTAAGAGTATGTATTGATCGATGAATGATTGGAATACAAAGAGGCCGATGCCTCGTGTCCGCCGTCGCAGGTAACTTCGGGTTGACGTCAATCGAAGCAGCGTTCTACTGAGCTTGCGCCTCGTGTCGCTGGAGCCGCGTGCAGTGTATTGCGGGCGATGCTGATGCGGCAATACGCCAGGGTTGGTTATGCGTAACAAGGTTACTCAGGCAGTACTTATTTGTATACCCAGATTGTATACACATTTATGGTTAGTAAAAAAGTGTCCATGTTCAAAAAGTTGTTGGCCGGGGCCGGCTTTTTAAAAGTTACTTCAACTTTGTATGCATTCACACGATGCACCCCTATGATGCCCCTAACATTGTCCGCAAAGAGGTTGGTGAGTGTAATAGGATTTTGGTTACCGACTTTCTCCTGTTCCGTCGATTCCACATACACTACACAGTCTCCACTACGATTTTCTGGGAATAGTCTCTTATAAAGGGGTTTTCTAAATAGTTGTTAAGAAACATTTTCACTTGGATTTGGCTTCAATAGTTTTCTTTTTCTGGTCTGTTCGACGGGGTCACCCCCATCGCTAGCGACGCTCATGTTTATTTATACTATTGACTATTGTATACAAAACTAAATATTTACACGAAAGAAACGAAATATTTACACAGCAAAACTAATTAATTTGATTGTGAAAATTTTAAAGCACCCGTCGTGTTTTTCCGCCCAAAGAAAAGTCTTTTGGAGTTGGTAGCCGTCAGTGTTGCCACTATGATTTTGAGCTTGTCGCCAAATAGTTATGAAACAAAGTCGCCGGTTTTGATTGAATTATTAAGGGAATAACAGTCTGGAAGAATACATAAGCTATTTTTATCCCGGAAATATAGCTGCTAGTAAGAATACAAAATGGCACTGGTCTAAGTACCTACAATGTTAAGCAATTTAAATTAAAAGGAAAAAAGGGAAAAGGAATAACTTAAGGCAATAATTAACATTATTATCATGTAAGATTCAAACGAAAATACAAATGATTGAATAAAATGTTAATAATATAATTGGGAAAGTTCCTGCTATAATGTGCGTATATTTATCTGTATGTATAGAAATTGGAAGTAGACTTCCATGTTGTTTATAATTAAGAGAATGAGTTAATTTCCTTATATATATGATCTGACTCCCAATGACCTTGTGTTTTTCCTTCTCCAACGTTCTACACTACACTAGTATATTCCCCTTTGTCGGTAACACGTCGTCTAAATCCGCTAAAAGGTTTTAAAAATTCGCCAGTTTCCTAAGGTGTCAACACTGGTAGCCGGTAGCAAGCAGCGAGAGAGAGAGAGTATCTATTGTCCCATGTCCTCCTCTAATAATTATCTTTCTCGGTCTGGCACGTTTGTTGACCACATTATCTTTCTCGCTCTAGCATCCCGAGTTTACCCGAAATTTCTTATCACATCCGAGCGTGATGATCACGTGATCATGAATCCATTTCACAGCCCACGAAAATTCTGTCTATAGCGCGCCTAAAGAAGTTTTCACTTCAAAATTTGCAATATTACAACATTAATTGTTCGAAACGAGCATCAAGCTCTATTACCTGCTGGCTTAAAGTTGACGATGTCCAGTTTATCCACAAAATATTATATAATGGGGGCCACCACATTAATAATAAGTGTAATTAACAAATGTGTACACTGTTTCAAGTTTAGAGTTCAAAGGGCACACCAGCTAATGGCTTCTTTACCTGAAGATAGAGTTTTTAACAAAGTTGGTATTGATTATTGTGGTCCCTTCCTTCAGTATTAAGCAGTCTACAATTAGACGTTCTGTAATATCAAAAGGGTATGTTTGCGTCGTTGTATGCTTTGTAACCAAATGCGTTCACTTGGAGCTAGTGTCAGACATGACCACAGATTGTTTTATTGCAGCATTCAAACGATTCTGCTCTAGAAGAGGTCTACCGCGCTTGGTATACTGCGACAACGCTAAAACAAACATTCAATTAAATGAGTTATATAAATTGTGTAACTCCAATACTCATCAAAGTATTATAATAGATGAATGTAACTCGCAGGGGATTGACTTCATTTTTATTCCTGGTTCTTCGCCAACATGGGGCGGATTATGGGAAGCAGCTGTCAAATCTGCTAAGTACCATTTTAAAAGAGTATTTGGCAACTTACTCCTCACTTATGAACAATTTAACACTGTAATAATTCAAGTTGAATGCATTTTAAATTCCAGACCAATTACTCCGATCAGCGGTGATGTTTCAGATTTTTCCTTTTTGACTCCTGGGCACTTTTTAATAAATCAAGCATTAAATGCATTACCTGAGCCAAATATTACTTCAGACAATGTAAACAATTTGCGATTTTGGAAAAAATGCAGTAAAATTAGACAAGATTTTTGGAATAAATGGCATAAATCATATTTATCTCAACTGCTCAGTCGTACAAAATGGCAAAAGATTCAACCCAATGTCCAGGAGGGTGCATTAGTATTTTTAATAGGAGAAAATGTTTTCTTATTACAGTGGCCCATTGGCAGAGTCACTCGAGTTTTCAAAGGCAAAGACAGCTATGTCCGATCTGTAGAAATTAAATCAAAAATGGATATTTGCATACCAGGGCCATTAATAAAATAGCTGTGTTGCCGATTTATAATACATAACTTTATTTAACTATTGGATATGAAATTTGTAACTTAACTTTAAATATAAGATATTAAATTTTTAAGCTATAAAATAAGCTCGATATAAAGCATTTCGAGGGGCAATTTTATGTTCATAAAAAATGTATGTTGTCTGTGATGCCCCACACAGCTTCATTCTCTTCGCTTTGTGCACATTGTACAACGAGTCAGGCGTTTAGAAAATAAATCAATTTAAAATAGTTTTTTTGTGGTTTTTATCTACACAACGAAAACCAAATTCTATCAGAAATCTAGAAAAATAACAAATTCGAACGTAACTGTTTTACTGTAATGAGATGCTAACTGACGCAATGAAGTGAAATTATGCTATTCAAAAATTCAAATAAATTTAATGAAATTCAATAATAATTTACTATTTCCTAGAAATTGGGCCACTTAGCTAGCACGTGTCATAGTCAAAAGTTCAAAATAAACCAGTTTTATTCAATCAGTCGTCGACCTTTAATCGTATCATAAAAGGTTACAGTTTTCAAAATTCGTTGTAATAATTCTCATCTCAAAACTCATTAAAAATGTATACATTCCCTAAAATTCCAAGAATTTAAAAATATGTGACTTCTTTTCATTTCCGACTCTATTCCCAATGGACAAAGCTTTTTATTAATTTAAAATGCTCATCTAAGCGCCGTGCATCGCATCTCCCGTAACAAACGAAAACTTATTTTCAAACTTATTTCTATAGTAGTAAGATTTATTATGGGTAATTGCATTGTCAAAAATGACAAAAAAGATAGTGAACAAAAGAAAGAGAATGAGATGAGCATGTGCACAGAACATGATACATGTTCTGTATCCACGTGCGACTTGAGTGCAGAGCTTAAGA
Source organism: Ectropis crepuscularia (assembly GCA_963693475.1). Classification (NCBI taxonomy): domain Eukaryota; kingdom Metazoa; phylum Arthropoda; class Insecta; order Lepidoptera; family Geometridae; genus Ectropis; species Ectropis crepuscularia. The sequence goes on along the minus strand of OY856368.1, from coordinate 10,606,112 downwards.
GAGGGAAGAATAAATATATCTTTCTCTCTTCTTTTCATTCATCCCGCCTGCACTCATTTTGGCGTCGGCGTCGGTTGAACGCTGACGTTGGTAGCATGTGCAAACCTGTCCGAAGTTTGCTAGTATTGTAGGCCCGATAAGGAGATTCGGAACAATTTCATTCAGAAATGTGGATTGCACCGACGTCGTTCCACCAAAGGAAATCGTTCCGGGAACTATTACAATCCGGACCGACTCGCCGCTAGGAGCAACATTTACATTTGATGACATTGTTAGCAGCCAGTCTAGTCGTCAAGCTTACACTACCTTTGGGTTTATTTTAATCACCTGCTGTTGGATTATTCTCAACAGATGCAGTATAGATATTCGAAAAAATCTAGTAATTCATTTAAACTAGGCACAACATTAAAGACTGTCGGAGTGGTACAACCTAACACTGAGGAGATCTAGTTTCTTAGTTAATAAGCACACAAGCATTGTTGCCAGATGCCAATGGTCAACTGGTTGTTTGAATTTTTATAAAGCCATTACATTTTATCAAACACTGGTGACTAAATCTCTCAGCTGCTGAGCCGTAACTCTCTGCACATTACGTAAGGGCTACACAAAAGTGCGATGCGCCGCCGCATTGGAGCAATTCGCCATCGCAAGTTCCTCCGATGCGGCGTCGTATCGCATCGCAGTTTTGTGTAGGAGCCCTAAATCTAACAAAACACTAATATGGTACGTTATTAACAGCGTGAGATTGTCATACCTTTGTTAAATAAATCAAATGCTTGGCTGTGTGATTCATTGGAAATTAGAAAAGTCTCTCTATGATCTGCAAGGCCGCACCTTGACACAATGTACGTAGGTAGTACATTTTTCTATGTCGCTTAACTCCTTGTTTTTCTCAATCACTGCAATGAAAGGTCCTTGAATGACTTGTACGCTGCTATTTCACGTCCATCGAATGTTCTTCGTAATCAAGTGTGTGGTGGCCTTCAATGGATGTGAAATGTTGGCCTTTGATTTATTAATAGTAGTCAGGGGTGGTCGACTCTCTTAGGGCCAGGTGGGATAAAAGTACATACACGAGGGGGCTCCAAACGAGTAGTGGCAATATATACGCGCGTCTCTTTCTAACGTTTCATATTAGAGATAAGTAACCTGTGAAAAATTACGATTTTTTCGTCTATTCATTCGATTTGTCTAACGATTTTGTCGTTCGACGAAGCCGTCTAGACTCTAGACGGGGCAATCGTGCGGGGCAGATGTAGCACATCTGAATTTTCCTTATTTTGCTTATTTTTGTTGAACCCACCCATGGGTGGCGGTTCTATATGGAGATTACGTCAGCAATAGTTATTTATTTTTGAAGTGAAAACTTCTTTAGGCGCGCCTAGACAAATTTTTTGTGGGCTGTGAATTTAATTCATTCGTCACGCTCGGGTATGATAAGAAAGCTTCGGGTAAACTCGGGACCATGGCTATTGGCCTTCTAGAAATACGTCAGCTTATGGGAAATGCTGAAAGGGCGTGGACAGGCCATCATGGCATGGCCATCTAGAAACTGCATCAGCCAATGGGACAATGATTCATTTCTCATTTCATTTTCACGCATTTCATGGTTACACCCGTGTAGTTTCCAAGGTAAGCTATCAAATTCTGAGTTATAAGTTTTCACTTCTATCGGCAGTTCCTATGACTGCCAATTTTTTTAACACAGTTGACAACCCACACTTTATCTAGACCCGAAAACGGAACGAATTTTCGGGGGAATGGGTACAAATTTTACGTAAGTATGCGAGGGCAGGCAGCTTATTGATGACAAGGGGGAGAGAGAGGGGGGTCAATAATTGCAATAAATCAGCTGCCGTAAAACTTCAACGGCCCCTTATGGCCATAAATTTACCAGAGCTTTGATCAAATTGAAGACTTACCGTACTTGTCGCATTTTATGGCGAAGAAGATATTAACATCATGGCTATTGAGCGATTTCATTGGAATTATAATAAAATTACATATACATACAAATTACCTATAAAAATTCTCTTGATAACTCGATTAGTAAAATAACAATAAAAATAAGTATCGAGTCAAACATTTTCGTGGTGTCATTACGTAGGTATCTCTAAAAGTCTAAAACGACCACAAGAAAATGGCGTCGTGTTTTGTTTACGTGCTTTATTCTTGTTTTTTTTGCTAAAATCCAGTTTATTTACACTTTATCCATATAAATATTTCCGCTGTATTTCGTCATGAAAGAGAGCCAACGAAAATGTGCTAAGTGTGGCAGATCGCCTGCTGGTGATTCTACCATCACGCTACATCGTTTCCCTAAACCTAAAAGGAATCTTTTACGGTAAATACAACTTACGTTGTTCGCCAGATCGCGAATATTGTTATGAAATTGTCATAAATTTGACGACGTATGGGCGCCCGGCGGAAACTAAAACACATTTGTAAATTATGCTTTCAGTTCCGGGTTGTGGGCTAAGTAATAAGTATATGCCATCCTAATGAAGAATGGGCCTCAAAGCTTCAAACCAATTTCAAGAACAGCTGTACACGAAGGATTTTATGCTGTGTAACCATCACTTCAAGCCATCTTCTTTAATTTCTGGTGGAAAATAGCTTATAACATCTGCTACACCTGATGAAAGCTATGATGAGGTAAATATATATATTTTAATTGTTTTCTAAAAGATAAAAATAATAATTTAGTGTATGTTGTGCTTGGTAAAATAGCATAAATTATTTAATTTTAGATGCTGAACATTACTGAACTGAAGCAGGTTCATCTACAAAGCAGCCCCTACTAGAAAACATCAATATGTTGATGTTGAATACTGACATACTGCAGTGGTCACTACTACTGAACATGAAGCAGGTCCATCAATGAAGGCTGACATAAAGCCAGTGACTACTATACGAGAAAATTATGAGGGTGGTATTTCGAAGTTATCTAAAAATAAAGCTGAAATCAGAAAAAATAACATCTGTGTTAGAATTTGGTGTCGGCATCATAATGTCTACAATTTACTAATTCAATACTACTGTGTCTTATAACGAGCTTCTACCCATGACTTTTATTTGTAGTTTAGAAGGATGAGCAGGACATGAGTCTGATGGTGAGCAACACGCCTTAGTTACACAGCTACACAGTTACACAGCTACATAAATAGTCTAAATCACTACCTAGTGCTCTGCTCTCGTTACTTAGAGATTTAAGATGTTTTATCTCAATGCCCTGTAATTTCTTCGGAAATGTTGCTCTTCAAACCCTTGATTTGCAACACTAACAAATAAATTTACTAGTTTCGAATGTTTAATGATGAAATAATATAATCATGGGGAAAATAAAACTTTCAGATGCTGGGATGAACTGAACTGAAGATGGGAAACAAACACTCAAGTACTTTAAAAAAAATACAAAATGTGTGGAAGAATGTGCTTCTACGAGTATTATAAAAATATTGTTATAATATTTAATTTATTAATGGGTAGTGGTGTACATGTTCTGATCAAGATTGTATTTTCCAAATACCTAATTGAAATAAATGCATTGAATCTCAATACACATGTTTTTTTCTACACCACATCAAGCCATGAATTTATTTAAGACAAGAAAAAGAAAAGGTTGGTTATAAACCACATGGAACTATAGCCTAACTAATATAAACAAAACTTACTTGCAAGTAGTAAGCAAGTACGTTTTGTTTATATTAGTTGGGCTATAGTTCCATGTGGTTTATAATCTACCTTTTTACCTATAACATTTTGAATTTTCCCGCCTACGCAAATGGTAGATTTTAAAATTTCCCGCCTTGCGCACTGACAGAAGTTTGAAGGGGGCTGAAAATAGATGGAGCCACTTTTCTACGAAGTATGGAGTTGACATTCTTCTCCGTGAGTAATATTGTTCTGTGATAGTAGTGCACAGTGCGAAGAATAGCTCCTCCAATTGTTCCGTTTCATCATCTGCTTCATCAATGCATATGATGTCCAGCTGTACTTCTTGGAACTTTCCAGAACTCTCCTTGAGAGCCTTATGGCGCGTTTCTATCTCATCCGCATCTCGGCAGTCCAGTCTGGAGAAAAGAAATCCAAGCGGGTTATTGCTTGTTTACAATGTCCTCTGGCCTGGCGCAGGCGTGCTAATTGCTGGGTTTTTTCTATAGTTATCTGAAATCGTTTGATTATTGGCGTTGACGATCTTGCTAAAGTACTGATGAACGAGACGTCAAGAGTCACTGTCGATATTGTCGATTTCAGTGATGTCAACGTCAGTGTCGCTCGATGACATACAGGTGGCTTTTTGGTGGGAAGTGCAGGGGTAGGCGCGGTTGTTTTAATTTGACGTCAAAACTGTTAGCAATAAAAGTAAGATGCAAGTGATATTTACTTTATTTGTGCATAAATTAAAGTTTTATGCAATCCAGCCAGCGTCCCCGATAAGAAAGAAGAAGTGTACCGTTAGTGTTAACACTTTTTAAGCCTTAGAAGAAGTCTTCAGGACTCCTCTGCAGCATAAACTCGTACTGGCAGAGGCTCAGGCAGGAGACCAAGCACCACTTCAGACGGCCCACTAACAGTTTTTCCAGGATTTTTCCCAGCACCGGCTAAAAGCCTATTGGCCTCTTAGATTTTGGCTCTGTGTCATTTAGCCTTCCAGGTTTCTTCAGAATCACAACAGTCGCAATCTTCCAGGCTCTTGGGAAGTGTCCCAATTCTAGGCATTTATTTGCCAATGCCAGGAAAAATCCTGGATGTTGGCTTATTGCCTTCTGACAAATGTCGGTAGTGAGTCCGTTGGGGCTGGGACCTTTTTAAAGGGTTGATGAAGCTGCCCAAAGTGACTCTAAGCTCTGCGAGCGTAAATGGTGTTGCTCATCTTGACTTAACGCATTTATTTAGTCAGCTTCAGCCCTTATCATTCTATGCTCAGTCCTTAGTCCGTGCCCTTAGATGTATCATCCTCAGGGTAATCCCGATCTCCCAAGCCTCGGTTTTTATCCTTACAACAGCAATATTTGCCGTTGTAATTAGCCAGGACGTTGGACGACGTCCAAGTTTTGGTCAAAAACAGCAATTGCTACTTTGGCTGGGCCGTCATCCGATGTGCTTTGGAAGATCCTCGTTCTTTGATAGTTCTTCATCTTACCCTTCCCTCCGAGATATTGCTCCTGGAACAGCGCGAAGGCCACCTTTGCACTTCTATCATGAGGTCGTGCGTTGCGCTTTGCTTCCTTTAAAGGTTTGCTTGTAGGATGAGGTAGGACTTCGCTTTGGCTGTTTAAGGTTTTAGGTTTAGGGTTTTAAGGGAGTTTAAGGTTCTCGATGCGTAAGCTACTGGCCTTATCGCTTAAAGCGATTTCTTCCAGACAACCTATGAATGGACTTATAATTGTAGAAATCGTGTACTGTAGGTGGTGTAATTCAATATAACTATTGTCACATCTTATGTAAATTACTCAGATAAATACATATTATACAATACAATATTATGCACACATACACAAACCATACATATATAAATAAATACATACCTACATAATATATAAATTAAATACATAAATGAATATAACAATACAATACATAAAAATCAATGTAGTAAGCGTACCAATCAGGAAAAGGAAATATAATTAAAAATTAAAAAAAATTAAAATTCATTTATTTCAAGTAACACAAGACTCATATTCACTGATAAAAAAATAATTACGTCACATTACATTACAAATATTCAACAGTCATTAATTACACCTATTAATTATTACATTTTACATTATTATTACTGAATATTAATTACATTATTAATTATTAAATTTTACATTATACAGCCAAACATTTTACACACATACACTAAAATAAACATTCACACACTCAATCATTTATGTCATAGTCACCCTTGCAAACTTTTACAGCTAGATTAAGCAGTCAAATGGTCTAGTCGGGAGAACGGCGACCGCCGATCCGGAGTTCCCGGGTTCACAATCACACGCACCACTGTCCCTTCGCAGTCATGTGCGTAAAGGAAAACATCGTGAGGAAACCGAACATGTACCTAGAATCTCTCAAAGTCATGTGTCCCCTACCACCCCACACTGGGCCAGCGTGGTAGATTAAGGTCTTGACTCTCTACCTGCAAGTGAAGGCCCCGAGTCCCAGCAGTGGGAACATTTTCTGTGCTATCTATATCATGTTAGGCTGCGATCCGATTCAGTCTCTGTGTGTAACATGAAGCTGACAACAATGAGCTATGTATGGACAGTCCAGCCTCCCCGCGAGCGTGGCCAGCATGCTGTTAGAGCTCCCGCGCGCGCGTCGCACGAGCGAGCCGCATCTCTTGCGCAATGTCGCGTAGAAGCAGTCTACACGCGCCTCCGCAAACATTGCAGACGCACTGCAATAGCGCGGGAGCCCAACCAGCATCCTGAACGCATTGTTGAATTGGACACGGAGGGCGTCATAGGATTTCTTGGTGTAATTAGTCCACAAGCTGCACGTGTAGAATGTAGTACAATAAGCCCTGAACAAGGTTAATTTAACATCAATTGAGCATCGTGCAAATCTGCGGATTACCATGTTAGCCCTCACTGCCAACGCCCTCCGCTCCCTCTCTATGTCTGCATCGTCCCTCAGGTCAGGTGTAACTAGGTGGCCTAAATATTTAAACTCATCTACCATTAGTAATGTGCTACTACAAAGTTTCACTGGTGGTACCTCAGTCACTTTCTTCCCTAATATATATAATATATAATAATGCTGGTAAACAAGATTTTTGAAAATGGGCATGTGTTAACATCACATGCGGCAAATTGATTGAAGAAAAAAGGGTCATAACTGGGAGGGGCTATAGAGGAAAGAGATTTAATAGTTTGAACTTTTATCGGGCCACGAAAATTGTTAGAAGAAGAGAAATGCTGATTTAGCTGGTCGATGTTCAATTTTTTAGAAATAGTATCATGATGAGATTTGCCAACTCCCAATGACCTTAGAAATTGCCAAACTTTGGAAGGATCTTAATTTTCAACGGAGATATGGATATGTCGGCGCTGCGCATCTCTACACGCTCTGTTGCAGACGTTACGGTAGTTTATATACTTCTCCTTATTTTCATCAGATTTGCGATGCTTAAGCTTGTGTTTGGCAATTAACTGTGTATGCGTTCGCGACACAGTTGCGTTCGCGAATTTCGTCATTAACCCAGGGTGCCGGTAAATGTCTCATCTTAACGGCATGTAAAGGAGCATGAATATCATAAATATTTATTAAAATTCTATTGAAATTATCAATTTTAGTATTCACGCTATCTGCATTCAACACATCTGACCAATTTGTTTCCATAACATCCTTGCGTAGACTGTCGATATTGATACTATTAAAACTGCGCTGAAGAAGAATTTTGGGCTTGATTTTGGGAGGGCAAATTTTGTAGGAAAGAAAGATCATATCATGATGAGAGAAATCATCTGCTGCACACTGACCATATTTGACAGCATGAGAGGGAGAAGATATTAGTATCAGGTCAAGAAGAGATGGGGTACAATTTGGGGCGTTATGAGTAGTATCAAGAGGAAGAATAGTTAAGTTTAGAGACGTGGCTAACGATGTAAGTTTACGGGACCGATAATCTTGTTTAAGCAAACAAGTATTAAAGTCACCCATAATAATAACGTGGTAATATGAGGTGGAGATATCTACGAGTAAATTTTTAAGGGAATTGAAGTAATTGACCTCGCGAGAGTGGGGATAGTACACACCGAGAAGTATTTTGGTGTGATGTAATTCGACTTCTATGAAAAGATGTTCACCGGCATCAGACGGGGGTAGGGTTGCCAGATCATAATTTGATAAAGAAGGGCAGATGGGTCTAAAAAGGAGGATTTTCTATAAAAAAGGAGGACTTTCACAATTAAACGATTTTTTTGTATTATTTTACTTTATTTTAATTATATTTAGCTGAGCTGCCAATTTTTACGAGAAGTTCTTGGTTTTTCAACAAATAATTATGAAAATCTTCACATGTCATGTTTTTGAAGTTGTATTGAGTAAGAATTACAGATTTAACTGACTGCACACTAAGTCTGTTCCTCTCTTTGCTCCACTGAGTATTAATCAATGAAAAAACTCTTTCCACGTTTGCGTTATGTGCACTTATACAGAAATAAAATTCGCAGATCTTGAGCAGTTCTGAGAAACATTCAATGTTTTTGGCACTTTTGAAGTAAATTGTCCACTGCTCGTGCAACTTCAAATCATAATATGTCTCATCATTATCTGATTTTGATTTAAGAAATGAAATCAAGTTACAAAATTGATCATGTAGCTTAACATCGTCAATCTCAACACCTCTGATTCTCAAGAATTCAATGCATGAAACTAAATCATCATATTTTAGGTTTTTGTTATCTTTCAGCAATGTCATCCACTCAAAACATTTGAAATCTTCTAAGGGCTTTATCCATTCCATCAAGTAATCTTCACAAGCCTTGTAAACACTGAAAAATTCGTTGGAAATGGACTCGGCCTCGTCATTATTGCGAAGCTGCTGACTTACGCTTAGTGGCAAAAAAATGTTGTTTCTTCGATTTCGAAGCATATGAAGCACGGATTGAAGTATCTTTGAAATTTCCAGAACGGAATTATGTTCCTCTTCGATTTTTGCCAAATTTGCTTGGTAAATAGACATAAGAGAATGTGTAAACCATAAATATGCTTCTGAAGTTGTGTTTTCGAAAAAGGATTTTATTAGGTATGGTGTTGTGCTTTGGCTTAAGAAATACTCTTTCAATGCTGAATAGAGCTTCAAAATTCTTTCAACGCATGGAAACAGGCTAAGCCACCTTGTTTTACTATGCCTTAGCAAAGGCTGGTAATTGATTTCGACGTAGTCGCAAAACTCTTTTAGTGACTCTGTTCTCACTGTGTACACAGAAAAATAATTAAATATTTTTAATATTATTGACTCAATGTCCAGTTTCATCAAATCGACAACATTGCGAAGGCTGTTATGCATAATATGTGCAGGGCAGCCGACTCCTATAAGGTTTTCTTTCTCCAAACTTTCTTTTAGGCGCGTAAATACGTTTTGACCTGGGTTTCTGTTCACACCCCCAAAATTAACATTCGCATTATCACCAATAAATGCCACACACTTTGGGGTTAATTGGTACGTATTGAGTGTTTCGTATATAAGATTCGCAATGGAAAGCGAAGTTTCGTTCGGTAAACTTTGTAAATCAAGAATTTTCGTTTCGATTCCATTTCCAGTCCAGTTGAAATATTGAATCAATATAGGAAACAGTTTTTCTGCACCGTGGTTGCTGGCGTCTGTGGCAACAGAAAGACATGAAATGTTCCTCAAAGTTTCGATGATTTCGTCGTAATCGTATGTGGAGCAATAACTTGATTTACTATAGCTTCCGTCTTAGTTTTTCCGCATTTAAGATTTTTCGCCGTTTCGGAATCAGCAAACATTTTTCTAGTCAAGCTCGCCGTACATTCCATAGAATTGTACGACTGATGATGCTTTACCGTATGGAAGGCTAGTGTTCCTTCTGCAGCATGGGTATTTTTGAGGGTCATTGAAGTAGAATAAAATAAATAAATAATAAATAAATATTGGTGGACAATTCACACACAACACCGTCTGACCCCAAACTAAGCAAAGCTTGTGTGATGGCGGCCAGATAGCTGATATAATACTTATATAGTTTTAAATACATACTTATGATACATAGAAACACCCAGACACAGTGCAAACATTTGAATTCATCACACAAATATTTGCACTGGGTGGGGATCGAACCCACGACCCTCGGCTTCGCAGTCAGAGCTACTAACCACTTAGCCACAAGGCCAGTCATTGAAAGAAGAAGGTTGAAAATAGTTGGTTACCTTAGAAGAACCTGCTGCTCGTATCATCTTCTTATGCTTTTCCGTAGCTACGTGCCTTTCTAAAGCAATAGTGCCCTTGTTGCCTACATCCACATGGCAGTCGCAAATAGAACATTTCGCGTCAAAGTCGTCTCGCCCGCTAGTAAAACACGGATATTTGGCTCTTAATACTTCCGTAAATGTACACTTCCGCTTACTCATAATACGTACGTACGTAAAATATACTCAAATATTAAGTAAATCAAATCACTAGGATTCTCGTCGTGCGGTCGTGCGAGCGCAATAGTAAACTAATTGAATAATGAATTACAATAACAAACGCCGCGTCGAGTGCCGACGACAGACGGGTGCGGGCGGGTTCTGTGGAGTGGAGGGGGCGGTGGCGCACGCATGCGCGCGGTGAGTAGAGTAGTTGCAGCGGCATCTACCGGCTGGCACGCACGCTCGTTTGACTTTTTACCACGCTTCAGCATGCAAGCCGCATGTCACGAAATTTTCAATGACATGCTGCAAAAAGGAGGACTTACAGTAGGTGTGGGAGGACGGGAGGACAAAACATGAAAAAGGAGGACATGTCCTCCTTTTGGATACCATCTGGCAAGCCTAGACGGGGGCGGCTGCACTGACATACTAACAATGGTGTAAGGAATCTGCGTACGAAGATAAATGCCTACGCCGCCTCCGCCTCTGCCAATACGGTCGTTCCTAATTAGTCGAAAACCAGGTAGTGACACAGAATTTGAGGGGATAACAGGCTTCAACCACGTCTTAGAGACTAAAATTGCTTGAATATTGGAGTTTACAAAAGACGCCAGCATATTCCATCCATCCATCCAAAAGAATCCATTAATTATGGGATATAGAATGGCAGACCATCAATCAGCCGAACTAATATTAGGTCACCAACCTATAACAAGTCTAATTACATCTCCCATAGAACGGCAGCCGGAACCGACGAGTGACACGGTAGAAATTGCGGGAAGGGCTAGAAGAGGAGCAGAAGGAGACACATATGACCACTCGAAACTAGAAAGAGAACAGGCAAACATAGTATCACAACTACAACAGGAACAGTCAGACATAGCTACGCTAACAAGTACAAGTAAAATAGACCAGGCCACAATTGCTGACTTAAAAAAAAAAACTAACGAGGCGAGTGAAAAATTAAAAAAAATAGAAGCTACATTACTCACAACGGGGTCGACGGCAGCTGCACAAAAATAACCGGCCCAGGCGGCAAAACCGGTACAGAAAGCACCGGCCAAAGTACCGTCGAAACCACAAGTGGAACAAAAAAAACCACAAACACCTAGATGGGACCCGTATCCGACCGATCCGTACAAGCCTAGATCAAACTAGAACTAAATTTAATTTAAGTTAATTTAAATAAAAGACTTACATGACAACCAGTACAATCAATATCCAAATATCGACTAAATATTAATTAGGACTTACAACAACTCCATAATACGGCCACGTCCGCGACCTCTGGGTGAGATCATCATTGGACGAACAGTAGCGGTCAAAGGAGGCGGCGGAGGTCGCAGCGGAGACGGAGAACGGGGCGGAGAGGCTTCTTGTCCGACCGGTGGGTACCAAACCGGCGCCATTATACGGCGCTCAGAAGGCATACCGTATACATTTTCAAACACCTATACCAAATCGAAAAAAAAATGGAAAATGCCATATTGACTCATTCGATGCTGATGGGTTAACCCATCAAAATCGGCGGTTTTTCAAAAAAAATTTTTTGCTTAATTAGGTGCTATAAGGGTAGTCGGTATGGGTTCCGGTCGAATTAATTTTTTTAGGTTAATAATTCCGGAGATATGTTAGGTTAGGTTGGGGAAAGTTAGGTTTGGTTAGAAATTAAATAATAAGGGTAAACAAAATAAAAAGTGTTGATAGAGATGTACTATTGAAGACTACCTCTAAATTAATTACGGCAACAATTCTGCAAAAGGTACACACATGAAACTTTATTTCGCTTTTAGGTCACGTCTTGATCTGACTGTCTTCAACTCCTTTGAAATGACAGCTGCTGGTCGGCTCACTGTGCCCTGTGCTGCGACTTAGGGGACCAATACTTAGGTGCCTGTATGGTTGTGAGGTCTTCCATACTATTTATACGATGGCGAGTGCCGTCTGGTCCGGACACAAAGATAGTTCCCTCTCTCGTCCAGCACTTTTTAATACCAAAGCGCCGACGAGCTGCTAGAAACAAGTCGTGGCGAGTCGTTAAAATTCGGCCAATGTGATGCCCGAATCCTTAAGACTACTTTTAGCCATCCATATTTTATCTCGAAGAGACATGTCCCTCAGTTTAAACAGCACAGGCCGTGATTTATCTGCTGCAAATCGACCCATACGATGACACCTGTTTATGTCTGAGAGTGAAAAATTTGGTATCATTAGTCGTTCTGATACTACCTTAACTAATAATTCACCTGTCTTCTCATCCTTGTCTTCAGAGAGGCCATCTACAAGCAACATCTTTCGACGTGACCTCATCTCTATTCCATCAATTTGCTGTGCCAATATACTTATTTGTTGTTGTACACTCCGGAAAGTGGTGACAACAAAGTACATGCGGAGTAGGAAGTACATGCGGAAATGAAAAATTACTGGAAGCGTTGGAATTGAATTGTTGACTAATTAAAGACGGAAACTGCAACAGTGCTCGGTCGTTGCGTTGCTGTAAATAAATCGTATTTTGTTCCTCGTGCACAAACTCCTGAGCTTTTTCTATACCTTCGAGTCTCATGCATCTAAAACGCGACCCTAGTGTCTAGTTGTAAACCGTTATATAGGGAGGTTTCGTCGCGCTGATCAGCAAAGTTGTTCACGAGTGCGTTTCTAATACCTATCCAGGTCTCTGGAATCCCGATTGAGTTGATGGTGCGGACCGCAGAACCTGTTATTTTATTCAGTATGCCGTTGAGTAAAGCTAAGTTACGCAACTCGTAAGTGCCATCCTTCAAGAACTTCACTTTGAGAGACACTAACAAGTTTATCATTATTGGCTACTGCAATACTATGCTGACATTTAGAGTCTTTAATGTTCACCATTAAGTCTTTGCTTTTACACAAATGATTTGACGAGCACGAATCAATGTAGAAATCGCTTGAACTGCTTGCAATAAATGCGGACGCTGTATTTGAATACGAGTTATCCTTCTTCTTTTTATCGCGTTTGAATTTAAAGCATTTTGCACGAACATGTCCAGGACTATTGCAATAATGACATATAATCTGTGTCTTCTTCGATAAAAATGCAGTATTGCCATTGCTAGTTCCTTCACTTTTCCTATGCGCTTCTTGAAGGAGACGAGAGCGGACCAGCTCACTATTGAAAGTGCTAGGTAATGCAAGCCGTCTCCAGTGCAGAAACTAAGGAGTCTTATTCCTCGGGCAATCCACTCAATAATAATTCAGCTACCTCTTCAGTCACTTTTCCAATATCCGCCAGCTGTTGAACGAGGGTCATAATACCAGACATGTTTTCATTCATATCGTTGAATGCGCTGTACTGTATACTATGAAGTTGACGCAGCAGCAATACACGCCGATAAAGGCCCTTATTTTCAAAAACATCCTTTAACTTGCTCCACGCTTCTTTAGAAGTTTTGGCATCGCGAACATGTTGGTATAAATTCGACTTGATCGAAAGGCAAATTCGCGCCAACGCCCGTTGATCACGCGCAGCGTCGATTGCCGTCGATCCTTCGACTTGGTCCCACAAACCATCTAAGATAAGCGCCATTCGCACGGCGAATTTCCATGCGCTGTAGTTGGACGGTCCATCCAATTTATCAATTGTTCCAGCACCTCAAATAATCACGGACGACGACGACGTATGTGATGGCGGCGGCTGCGAGACACCAACATCACCGTTTCTATTTTCATTATTCATTGCTGCAATACTTTCCGCACCGAAACGAACATCCACCAATTAATATTGTCTTCGTCCTTCTTGGCTTGGCACTTCTTTCGTTGTCTGGGCCAAATAACCTATTAGCATTTAAGCAGCGCACCATGTGCCGGGTAGATGGTTTCGTGCAGGAAATAAAAGATGAGGTTGTCCAGAAAGTGCAGTCTATATTACTTATTAATATAGAGGCGCAATCGTCGTCACTGATTCACAAATAAAATAAGGATTACAATTATATTATTAATGGTTAGAGTGCAGAACGAACCGGCAGCCATGACGGGCGATCAGAGAGAGAGAGAGAGAGAGGGAAGATCATTTAGACATTGACAACTCTAATAGTTTTAAATAAAGCGTCCCTTCATGTTTAAACCAGCCATTCATGCATTAACTACGTATTTCTCCTTTGAGGCATACAGTACATTTATCATTTTTTGCTCTTGACTTTTTTTATAGGTATGCTTTCATTACCTTTTGTCTTAATTATATACGGTGCAGGTATTTGTGTGACAGAAGGTTCTTCTGTAGATGTACTGGATAATGGGGATGGCTGCACACACTGCACAGGATGAGGCTCTGCAAAGTGTGCCGAAAAACTAGCTTGACCTTCGTTGACTAAGGACACAAAGATTGGAAAATGTTTTCGTTTTAGGTGGCTTTTCATTTGACATGGTAGTTTTATAGCTAATTTTGTCTTTGCAAGTGTTACATCTAGCTTTATTGCCATTTTCTTCCTTTTTGAAATGATGCCACAATAAACTGTTATTTTTCCTCACTGCAGACATTTACAAAAGTACTTTTCACCCGTAATCACTTCGTATTAGTCTATTAGTCACTAAAAGTAACACGTAGGTTTACATTTGGAGTTCATATTACTGACAATATTATAAATCAGTCTATCACTTAAATGCGCTTTGATTATATATATTATGGACGCTTAAACACACAATGTAAGTATAACACTTCTAACGAACTATATCTTGACCGTAATATATACAGGGTTATTGGTAATCAGCCTGTATCCTTTTAAGGGGATGTTAGGTACATTCAATGCGTCAACTTTTGTTCAACAGTTTAAAAAATATATGTTTTTTTTTTCTTTTACAAAATAAATAAAAAGTGCATTTGCACGGTCTAAAAGTATCGAACTCTTCGTAACAATTCGTAACGAGAGCGCGTACGCTCTTTAACGCGCAAAAAATGATGTACCGAAGTGAATAAACACTAAAAAGTCGCTAAACAGTACAAAAAAGGGCAACAAATACAATTTTTTTGGGTTATCTATTAAGTTTTAACGAAAGTTGTAGAACAAAAGTTGTTTGTTTAAATATACAGAACATGCCCTTAAACGGATGCAGGCTGATTACCAGTAACCCTGTATAGTAATAATGCCAATTTTCAAAAACAAACATTTTCGTCGTATTTAAAAATAATAACAGGTTAAATGTGTACTACGAATGACTTATTTTAAACGTTTGTACGACATTTGTCTAATCCTGGAAACCAAAATTTCCCGCGCGCGATACTTTTTGGTTTAGCTATACCGACCGAAATGACCCCTATGTAATTTCATCTTTATTTTTCCCTGTAAAGACTTGGGTATGACTTATGTGGCCTCGCATTGTACAACCGTCTACTACGTCTAAATTCATCTTACAATTAAAGCCTGAAGTTCGCGCATACTATTTTACGCGGCCAACCGTAACGGATATACTTCATTACTGTTTATAATGTCTTATCGTCGGGCGTCGCCTGATTTATATTTCGAAAACGCTGCGTTTCGTCCGATTATTATTCGTTATCTAAATTCTGTTCGTTCGCGTCTGAGGCGAGCGGCGCCCTCCGAAAATAATAGGCTACTATGTTGTTCTTATCGGAAATGTAACACATGTCGTCATTGTATGCCGGCAAGTAAATTACAAAAAATTAAATGAGAAATAGTTAAAAAAAAAAAAACTTAGCTCATACCGTTGTAAACGTGAGGCGGTCATTACTGGAATTTAATTTTTCTTACCGAAAATAGCGATTAAAGGCCTATGATCAGTTTGAAGGGGTCCGTCTGTGCGCGTGGGAACTATTTATCGAACATCTACATTGACAACAAAACTCACACAGACAAATAGAGCTCTATTCGTATACTGATAGCCAGAGCATGACAACTGCTACGTATTCCATGTTACAAAACGCGAAATTCACGACTACTGTTTCGTATTCAATGGTGTACAATATTTTATTTTTTTAATTGTAAGTTGCATTTCGATTTGGAATGTAGAATATATTCTGACTGGCTAGTAGACTGGCCTCTTGGCTTAGTGGGTAGTAACTCTGCCTGCGAAGCTGAGGGTCGTGGGCTTGATTCCCACCCAGTGCAAATATTTGTACTGTGTCTAGGTGTTTTTATGAATAATGAGTATATATTAACTACTATATAAGTATTATCTGGCCGCCATATTACAAGGTTGCTTAATTTTGGATCAGATGGTGTTGTGTGCGAATTGTCCACCAATATATATTATTTATTTATAAATATTACCGTGAAATGGTTCGAGCAACAAACTTCCTAACATTTAAACATTTACATACTGTATACACCACCAAGTGTCGAGCTTCTACCATGTGACGAAAGTATCTAATACTTTCGTATATGGCTAAAAGTTCACGGTCGTATGGCGAATATTTGCTCTGAGCAGAACTTAGCTTGCGAGAAAAGAATGCAAGTGGTTGCCAAACGCCGTCAACTAATTGTTGTAAGACAGAACCCATGGCAAAGTCTGACGCATCAGTGACCAAGGCAAGTTTTGCCTGACAGTCTGGATGTGCCAGTAGTGCAGCATTTGCGAGGTTCTCCTTACACTGGTCGAAGGCTATAAGAGTGTCTCCAGATAGGTGAACTGGGTGAGACGCTTTCACTGAGCCGGTTAGCAGTGTAGTTAGAGGGGCTTGGATTTTTGCGGCGTTTGGTAAAAAACGCCGGTAAAAATTTAGCATACCTAAGAAGCGTCTCAGTTCTTTCACAGTCTTTGGAGGGGGGAAATTTCTTATAGCTTCGACCTTCGTTTCCAAGGGTTTCGTGCCAGTGGTTGATATGCGATACCCTAGGAATGATATCTCACTAACTCCGAAGATACACTTCGATGTGTTTAGTAAGATACCATATTTTTTCATGCGTGTGAAGAGTTCCAGAAGATGGGCCTCATGTTCTTCCTCTGTTCCAGAAAATACCAGAAAATCATCTAGATAACAGAAGCAGAAGTCTAGGCCTCTGGTTAACTCATCCACAAATCGCTGAAAAGTTTGTCCAGCATTTCTCAACCCAAAAGTCATGAAGGGAAATTCATAGAGATCAAATGGGGTAGAGATGGCGGTCTTGGGGATGTCCTCTTCGCACACAGGAATCTGATTATAGGCCTTTACGAGGTCTATTGTAGAGAATACTCTACAACCAGAAATACTATGCGTAAAATCATGGATGTGTCGGATGGGATAACGGTCGGGGATAGTGCGGGCGTTAAGCAGTCTGTAGTCGCCGCAAGGTCTCCAGCCGTTATCTTTTTTAGGTGCCAGATGTAATGGCGAAGCCCAGGGGCTTTCAGACGGTCGTGCCGTTCCGTTACTTAACATGAGTTCGAATTCCCGCCTAGCTATCTTGAGTTTATCTGGAGCTAGTCGGCGGGGAGTACATGATACAGGTGGGCCTGGTGTCGTTCTAATGTGGTGTTTGGTATTATGCAACGGGGTCATTGGTGTGCCGGAGGGGCGGGTAATTTCTGGAAAATCATTTAAGATCGCATGGTACTTTGAGTCACCTGACCAAGTTTTAACAGAACAAACATTAGTATGAGCCTTAGTTGCCACAGAAGTTAACGTCGTAGTATTGTCAATGAGTCGTTGATTTCGACAATCTACCATTAAGTTGAAGTGGCTTAAGAAATCTACACCAATGATAGATTTAGTAACGTCAGCAACAGTAAAACGCCAATTAAAATCGCGCCTTAAGCCTAAATTTAGTCTCAGTTCAATATAACCGTAGGTGTCGATGTTAGTCCCGTTTGCTGCACAAAGCTGGTAGTTCGTCTTGCTTCGCCGCTCCCGGAGTGCAGATCGAGGGTAAACACACAGGTCACTGCCACTGTCCACTAGGAACTGAGTGTTGGAGCTGCGATCGGTGACGAAGAGGCGACCTGATGACGTAGGGCAATCGTCAGCCGCCATTAGCGACTGCCCGCAGCGTTTCCCGACTTTTCAAAGTCACATGGCTTGATACACTTCCGAGCGTTGACGCCGTGCCTTGAGTGGTACCAACACAGGGGGTACTTCCGGTAGCTGGAGTTCGACCTTGACCTCGGGCGGGATGGCGGATGGTACTGCTGCTGCGGTCTGGATCGGTTGCTGATGTTGCACGCTCCGCGGGTGTGTTCGTCGAGCTTCATGGAGAGGCGCTCCACCATCTGCTTCAGTTCCGCGATTTCGCTGGACGGCTGGGCATGCGTGGTGCTTGTTGAGGCTGCTGCGATATTATTCGGCTGCGTTATCTCTTGGATCCGATCAGCTAGGTCCGAGAGTTTCTCCATATTCTGCGACGTTTGCGACGCTAAGACAGTCTGGATACAGCTGGGTAGGCGGTTGCTCCATATAGTTCGGAAGAATTCTTGCGGGACAGCTGGTCCGGCTAGGTCTTGCAGGTGTCGAAGAAATTGGGAAGGCTTGCGGTCTCCTAGCTGTTCATGAGACAGTAGCTGTTTGACCTTCTTTTCGTGTGATGCTGATAGACGTCGAATAAGCTCGTGTTTTATTTTAATATATTTGTTACTGGGCGGCGGGTTGATGATAAGGTCTTTCACTTCCTTGGCGTGGTGTAAGTCAAGATTTGATATTACAAAATTGAATTTCGCTTTATCGTCCGTCACGCCAAAATTCTCGAACTGACCTTCCAAAAGTGCGAACCAAATCTCGGGATCGTCCGGTGAAAATGACGGAACTTTAATTCTCGTGACGTCTAGATTTGGTACAACGGGCACGCGCATTTTGTGACATCGCCGCGTGGTAATGTTCTCTTTGCGATCATGCGATTTTACAGTGGAATAATCAGACTCACCGCTGGTTTCGTCACTCATCTTTGCTGTGTTCCTTTTGATGGGGTCACCAGTATGGCCGCGGTGGTGCGGAGTGTGGATATTTACACTAAACAACTGGTTCTTCAAGTATACATTTTATTTGGTTAAAACTCCTCACACACTGTCGTCCAATATTTAATTTTAATATAATATAATATGTAGTATATAAAGGTGCAATACAAAAGCGTGAGTGGCGCTGCACAGTACTCTGCGATATAATGTAAGGTATTAACGAGGTGATGAACTACTGACGGTTTGCATCGTACTGGCGTAGCGCGTGCGAGGCTCGCCGGCCGCGGCAGGTTAGTGCCGTAGAAACTAGCGCATAAGCTGTGTCGCGCCCGAGCCCGGCCGCTATTGAAATCAGAACAAAAGGCTCGGCGCGTGCGCTTGTTTCCAATGACTCCGTTGCATTGGTAATAGATAAATACGATTATTTAAACGGCAATTTGATTAGAATAAATAATATAAGTATTTATAAAGTAAATAGATATTCTTGGAGTGTTTATGTCATAGATTGTTGTTAAATTATGGGAGTTATTTATATGTATTTATAAATAAATATTTATTTATATAGGATTGCTAAATAAATATAATATTGAATTTAAATTAGTTATATTATATTTATGTGTGAAATATATGTGTGTATAAAATGTATATTTGTATGTATGTAGGTATGTAATATTGTATGAATGCCCACATGTACATTTGTAGTGGACTAGCAGCGCCCCTCGGTTTTACGGGTTTACCCGCGTAATTCCCGTTCCCGTTGTTTTCTGAGATAACTGTGTTCTAAATTTCAGCCCGATCCGTTCTCACGTTACAACGTAATTGAGCAACAAATATCAAAACATTGACATTAGGAAATTTACCTCTACAGGGTTACTTACTGTGACTAAAGTACAGGAAGGACAAAGTGCAGTGTTAGAAAAAGTGTTTGACACAAGTGTTTTTATTTTTAGATTAGGCCATCAATTTCATATGAAGTAAACCTGTTTTTTTATTCATTTCTTCGCTAGATATTTTCAAATTCGCCTTAGTAGGTACCTAAAACAAATATTCACAATAATCGGTCAATTGTTATTGGTTAAACATAAATGAATGTTAGAGATGTGTACGTGCGATTTTGGGGTTAAAGCAGATAGACTCTTGTAAAAATCACTACAGAGATCTAAACATTTTTACAATGCCTTCTCTGTACATCTACGAAGTTGGAGTATTCGCTAAGACCCATTTTCACTTATTTAAACCTCAAGGTTACATTTCGTCACGTCTAAAAATAATGGAAGCCCACTCAGGCAAGCTTTGTCAACCGAAATGCAAGACATGTCTTTTTAGCTCAAGTATTTTTGGCATGTTACCTAAAATATACAATAAAATACCAACAACATTAAGGATTGAGAATGACATTAATTGTTTTAAAGCGGCTTTAGCCAAATTGTTGTTAAGTAAGGCTTACTACACGATTGAAGAATTTTTAAATGATACGGACATTAGTTTAAATGTTAATTGAAATTTATTGAAATTTGGTTATGTACTAACATTTGATAATCACCCTAATTGTTATATTTTAATGACTTTTATGACAAGAATGAACTAACACTTGCATGCTAAGTTATTGGCCGAGATAGAGTGCCCTTGACGCCGACCTTAAGAACACAATGTATAATTGTTTTACCTATTCTCGCAAGGATTAAATGAATTGAAGGAATTGAAACATTTATTTGGGTTAGGTTAAATTAGTTTGTAATCTGATGTTGTAATATTATAATCCTATCATGGCTTTACGATTGCGAGTCATCTTCTTCTTCACTTAAACTTTTTTTTAAATCAATCTGGTCATCTTATTTCAAATCATACATTGTCACTACATACTCGTAGTACAAAACAAAGTTACTTCCCGCTGTCTGTCTGTCCCTAT
This sequence comes from Ectropis crepuscularia, assembly GCA_963693475.1. Lineage (NCBI taxonomy): Eukaryota > Metazoa > Arthropoda > Insecta > Lepidoptera > Geometridae > Ectropis > Ectropis crepuscularia. Next base: position 10,585,267 of record OY856368.1, on the reverse strand, counting down.
GTTTGCTTAAATCTTTAAAATTACCATACAGATTTTGATGCGGTTCTTTAATAGATAGAGTTATGCAAAGGAAATGTCTCATAAATAAATACATTGCAAACGCTGGCTGAATCCTGCGATGAAAAATTAGATTAGATTAGATTAGATTTATTTATTGACCTTATAACAATATCGTTACACTGGGCAAGTCACAGGTACATTAAAATTAAATTTATAATCAATGGAAAACAAAAAAAAAAACAAATTATACTTAATTAGGCAAAAAATGACAAACCAGAAGTTATTAACATTATAACAATTTAGTACACAGATATTTCAAATTAAATGAAAATTAAATCAATACACATACAAAACAATTATTCAAATGACAGAGGGTACAAACCTAATTTATAATACATATTTATTTTATTTATGTCATCGGTTAACAGAAAAATATAAAATCGTATTTTTATAAAAGTTAATAAATTCCATTATAGTATGTCAAAAACACCATGATAAATGTCAAAATAGCTTAAATTGAGTCAGTGAAATTTGTATAAAATGTCAATGGTGTTTAAAAAAAAAAAGAACAGATAAATAGAAAAAAAAAAATGTGACGATGACATTGTCCATTATGTTATTAACATCCCAAGTAATCAATATTCTTGATGCAAAAATACATGATGTGAACGAGTGAAAAACAAAAATATTTCACAACACTGATCTCAGGAGAATGAGGATTCCACAAGCCGCAGATTCATAAATTCAGTCAGGGAATAAAAAGGATTACGTATGAAGAAGTCCTTCAGTTTTCTTTTAAACTCATTGGTAGGTAAATCTCTTATGTCAGTAGGCAGTTTGTTAAACATACAAATTTTGGCAAGTATTCCCTGTTTTTCAACTTTCACTAATCTCGTTCTAGGCATAGCTAGATTTTCTTTGTTCCGTAGGTTAAATGAATGTATGTCCTTATTTTTTGTTAGATTTGCAGCATGTACCTCTATTAAGCAGTTATAAATATACAAGGAAATGGCAGTCATGATTTTGTTATCACTGAAGTGTTTTTTCACAGAAGCTCGTTTCTTCAGTCCAAGGATAACTCGTAAGGCTCTTTTCTGAGCCCGAAGAACCTTTTTCATACTAGTTGCATTGCCCCACACAGTAATAGCATACCTTATTAGGGAGTGTATATATGCAAAATAAACCGTCATTAAGCCTTTTTTGTCAAGAAGAGGTTTTAGTTTAATTAGTGCGTAGCTGGCACTAAATAGTTTTTTGCATAATTTTTCTATATGGGCTGAATGACTTATAGTATCATCAATGGTATATCCTAGGAATACGTTTTCATGAAGGTTGATCTCTTTGTCTACTCCTTTTCTTGACTGATAACGCATCACTACACTTTTATTTTCTTTAAGTATGATACCATTTGCGTGGAACCAATCCTTTAGAATATTCATTACGTTACTGATTTTTTCATTTAATTTGTTTTTGTCCTTATCCTTAAGTCCTACGTGTGTATCATCAGCAAATAAGCTTACATATGTCCAGCTTGGCATGACCTTTACAAGGTCATTAATATAAATTAGAAACATTATTGGACCTAATATCGAACCCTGAGGTACTCCTATATTTGTGAGGCCCATTGATGAATTCTCACCATCTACTGTAACAATTTGGCCCCTGTTATGCAAATATGTACGTATCATGTTAAGTTCATTGCCTTCGAACCCATAATACTGTAATTTTAACAACAGTACATCATGTCTTAAGCAATCAAAAGCTTTGGATAAATCGCAGAAAATACTTGCGCATTTCTCCGACCCATCCAAAGACTCAAGAATAAAATAAACTACCCGACGAATAGCCATTTCAGTAGAATTAAGAATGAAGATGGATCAAAATAATGTAATGTAGTATTGGACCCCTTAAAAGGCTCTACAAAAAATTCCGACATTGTGTACTGTCTATCCCTTAGGTATAATCCTATAACCCACCATAACCATTTCGATTGGTATAATTAGTATTACTATTGCACCCGCGCGAAGCCGAAGATAATCGCTAGGAACACATATGGGAACACATTATGGGTTACGCTTTACGGGTTAAGTAATAAAATATACATATGTGTATTTACTACTTGTAAGCAACGACATTGGTAAAATAACACCTATTTTTATATTTTCAATCAATCATCATCAATAATAAATATTGGTGGTGGACAATTCACACACAACACCATCGGACCCCAAACTAAGCAAAGCTTGTGTGATGGCGGCCAGATAGCTGATACAATACTTATATAGTTTTTAAATACATACTTATTATACATAGAAACACCCAGACACAGTGCAAACATTTGAATTCATCACACAAATATTTGCACTGGGTGGGGATCGAACCCACGGCCCTCGGCTTCGCAGGCAGAGCTACTAACCACTTAGCCACAAGGCCAGTCAACCACTAAATGTTCCCACTGCTGGGACTCGGGGCCTTGAATTCAGAATTGTTAAATACTTATTTAATCATGTCTGTTCAAATTAATCAATATACGTTCTACTTTGTGGTAAAGAGATTTATTACTAAATTAGTTGAAAGTAAATTGTTTTATTTTTGCACCCTTCGGCTGCAATCAACATAATTGGCGCAGTCGGTAAGATTGTAAAATAAAGTCACTAAAATCGCGGCTTTTTACAAAAAAAAAGAACCCACGGTTGCTGTCGGAGGGAATCCGGAAATCGATTCAGTGAAAAATACCATGTTGTAAGTGCTTTGATTTTTTCTCAGTCCTTATTCCTTAGCCCTATTCAATCCTAATTTTATCCAAACCATTGTTTATTTTATTTTCTCTCATTGAATTTTCGTGTGTAATTTATTTTTGTGTGTGCTATATTTTATATATGTGAACTGTGTGATCTTTCCAGGCTCATATATTGTGTTAAATTGAAAATGAAAATGTTTATTAGCACATAAAAATAAAGTTACTTACAATAACCAACTTTAACTTGTAGGGTAAATTACAATAAAAGAAATAATGTAAAACATACGTCGGTGAACACTGGATCCCACCCTAGGGTGACCTGTGACGTGGGTATCCAGGCTCCTTCTTATGCTAAAGGTATTTAAAAAACAAACAAAGTTTTGAATAAAGGACGTAATAACAATGCATGCCAGATAACTAAAAAATAATTAATACAGGGTATTTCTTAAGAGTTATCATATTTGCTTAGACAAGGGTATTTGTGATTTGTAATGAGTGAGAGACAATCAGTGTGCGAGGGAGAGGTTAATATGTATGCGGTAGTGTGTGTTGTTATGCGAGTTGGTTTTGATGTGAGTGTAGTGTTATTACAATCTTTTACAGCGAGCAACACGGAAGGGAGTAGGCATACACAGCGTTTCCCCTCTGTCCAAGTACAAGTCCGCGTGGACCATGGAGTTTGATAATATACTGTGGCGTGAGGGCGGGGCTAGATTTGTGAATGGTGCTTTATTTTATATGTGTTAGTGATTTGGCTCTGTGAGTATGATCGGCAATGGATCGGTACAGGTATGATAAGTATGTAATAGTGCGGCTTTGCGCTAGTGTGCAACTTCCCCTCCCGCAAGAAATGACAGAAAGATTTGATCAATATTTTTTAGCTAAGGCTACTCCCATTCCGTGCTTGCGCGAAAGATCGAGTTGCTCGATGATCTTTTATTATAAATAGATGATCGGAGTAGTTACATCGTATTCGTAATTAATTTAAAAGTTACCAAAATTTTCCGTCCGAGGAAAATTAAGGATATTAGGTGTAGGTAGAAGTAGGTCGTATAATAGTTTTAATTTAGTTGACGCGAGTAGAAATCTAGAAGAAATGGAGCAGCCCCAAGCTCAACCTCAGCCTCAGGCTCCGGCTCCATCCGCACATGACAATATCGATGCCACTTATAAGTCACTTAGACTGTTACCCGAGTTCGACAGCAACCCGCACATCCTTACGCGGTTCATTAATTTGTGTGATCAAATAATTATATCTCACGCGAATCCACAACCTGGGCATGAACTATCCAACGTAGCCCTCAACAACGGCATACTAAATAAAATCACGGGACCCGCGTCTATACAGATAAACGCGAATGGCATACCGGAAACTTGGCAGGGTATTCGGAGTGCCCTTATTAACAATTTCGCAGACCATCGCGACGAAACTGCTCTGTATAGTGACCTTTCCCTACAGACCCAAGGGTCTAGGACATCTCAGGAATTTTATAAGCGCTGTCAAAATCTTTTTAGCACAGTTATGACGTATGTGTCTCTACACGAACATATTCTATGTACCATTGAGGCTAAACGCACACTGTACCAAAAACTAACCCTTCAGGCATATTGAAGAGGTCTACAAGATCCCCTAGGATGCAGGATACGCCGTATGCGACCTGGATCCATAGAGAAGGCGTTGGAATTTGTCCAAAAGAGGAGTTAAATACGCTATATTTACAACAGCGTAATGATGGTGGTGGTCTTAAAAAGGAGTACCATCAACCGTCTCAGTTTATTCAAAATGTACATTGAATTATTTTACTCCAAAGTCTATGACATTCGGTATGCCTGTCAGACAGCCGAACTTTAACATGCCCGGTCCACCACGGCAACTGCCAATGTTGGCTCAAGCTCCTCAAGGTTGTAGTAGTTCTGGCTATCAATACCCAATGCAACAACCTCGTGGTCTAACCTGGACACAGCAAATGATGCGTTCGATCGAAAATAAATATTAAGGTAACTGAGTCGTCGATTGATCTTTGAACGGATAGGTCGTTTTGCTTTGTCTCAAAAGTTAATTAGCCAAGTACCAAGTATAAGTACCAAGGCGTTCGTTTTGTCGCAATGGAGCCAAACTTTTTAGAAAATGAGTCGGTGGAATGTGTATTAGAAGATAACACTACTCGTAGCGCGAAGAGTACTAGAGAAGAACAGTCATCCGATGACGGCTGGAGCACCATGACCAAAGGTCATAAGATCCTCAGACGAAATAGTCAGGGTGAAGTTGAGGTGAAATCTAAGGTCAGTATTACATCAGCCAACATACTACCGAAACAGTTATTAAAAGATAATAAGATAAAAAATATTAACCGCGTTAAGTATGTCCACAAGTACAAGATATTAATAACATTCGAAAATGAAGAAAGTGCCGACGGGTTCGTCAGGTTTCAAACTTTTACGCATCTAGAATGGAGATGCCAAAAGACGTCTGAAATTGGACTATCCTTCGAAGTCATTAAAAATATCGAATTCGAGCTAACAGAAGAAGATATTATTAAGAGAATAATTTAAGATTGCGATCTTATTTCTGCAAAAAAGTTTAAAAAACGAAACCCTGATAGAAGTTCAAAGGAAGCCTGGATAACATCGGAGTCCGTTCGTATCGGTTTCAGAGGGTCGATGATTCCAGCGCATGTAATTATCCTAGGTTTGAAGGTGAGAGTTGACCCTTATATTTTCCCGGTCATCCAGTGCAGTCGTTGTTGGAGATATGGCCACAATCTGAGAATTTTTCGTCTAAAAAGGTAGTCTGGCTCAAGTGCTCAAAGGGCCATGAGAATTGTGAGCGAGTCGAGTTTCGTTATATCAATTGTACGGGGAACACTGCAAAAGTTTTGTCCAATGAAAAAAAAAGAACGGCGTCTATATGGAAATTATGTCAGAGTACAATTGTACATACAGAAAAGCTCTTACTATTTACGTTCCACTGTCACCAATTTTCATTCGAAGTACAAGCCCTGCCCCAGTACCGGATATTCCCGATCAAAGTAAAAATACACCTTTATCATATGTAACATCTTTGAGTGGTATTGTTGGACGTTGGTCAGATTTATTCAAATCGCCGCGGGTAGAAGATTCTCCAAAAATACCCGCCAGTCGCAAGAAACCAAAACCGCCAGCCACCTCCCGATCCCGCCGCGCAGCCCGTTAAAGAGGATAGGTACCTACAGGATCGCACCGATGACGCCGGCCGAGCGCAATACAATATAGATCATAAAGATAACAAAAATAGGTCAAACGACATTAGTTTATACGTTTAAAAACATAATATTAAGCGAAGATTCTTTGGAAACTAAAATTCAACAAATTATTTCAACGTTAACAGAATAGGTTATTACAAAGTTTGCCGGTAGTGTGTCAGCCAGTTCATTAATGTCGACGATTACGAACTTCGTCATTAATGAATATGGATAGCGTCAAGTTATTCTTAATCTCAAAATTATACAATGGAATTGTCAGAATATACTTAAAAAAACTACGGCGCGGCGTTCGAATCACTTCTTTCACAGGAAAATATACACATATCTAGCTGTATCGGAAACTTGGTTAAAAGGTGAAAGTCGTTTTAAGGTTATGACGTACATAAAATGAGGAAATAGGGCAGATACCCTATGGTGTCTGGTATGGTATGGTGTCGCTGTTGTTATTCTATGTCCGTCAAATCTGTACCATGCACTTTACAAAATTTCAACTCAGAAATTACAATATTACATGTAAAGATTAAATAACAATTGTCGGTGTATTGAGAATATAATATATAATCGTATTATATTGTCCTTCTACTACTGCAAACTACACAAAACGATTGGGACTCGATATTTTCTCTGTGTGGTAGTAAAACACTAATATTGGGTGGTTTTCACGCTAATCAACAGGCCAGGTCGTACAAAACTAATCATAAAGGGAGAATTAATTCATGAAAGTATGGTATTAAGCAAGGCGACCCGCCCTCCCCCAAATTATTTACAAGCTTCCTTTAAGAGGTATTCAAGACACTGACAGTATCCTGGGCAACAAAAGGCATCGACGTCGGAGGCAATTTACTAACAAATCTCAAGTTTGCTGATGACATTGTTCTCTTCAGCACATCAGCACCACAACTAGAGCTAATGCTCCAAGATCTGAACAGGGCAAGCCGTGAGGTAGGACTTATGATGAACTGGTCAAAAACACAGCTGATGACTAATAGCACAAAACGTAGGGTCGTCGAGGTAGATGGGCAAGCAATACTTTATGCCAATGAGTACACTTCGGTACGTATTTTTATGTCTAAAATTATAAAACCTCACGCTAAAACACCTCCGTTCAAAATACAAAAAATCGTAAAACCCAATGTTCCTATGTAGGTGTTTATTTGTTTAAATACCTAAGCAAATAAACACCTACATAGGAAATACCTAAGTTCAAACTACCGATTAGTTGTACGCGGTGTGCTGGCCGAAGGCCCCGACATCACGCCATCAATGACATTCTCAGGCGAGCCCTTGTGTCTGCGGGGGTGCCAAGCGTGCTGGAGCCTCCCGGATTGTCGAGGTCAGACGGCAAGAGGCCTGACGGGCTTACGCTGATCCCATGGAAAAAAGGTCGCTGCTTGGTGTGGGATGCAACGTGTGTGAGCACCTTTGCATCCAGCCATCTCTCCTCAACCCAGAAGTGTGCTGGGGCAGGAGCAGAAGCCGCCGCCAGGAGCAAGCACCTTAAGTACACTTCCCTGGGGTCTGCGTACCAATTCATCCCATTTGCGGTCGAGGGGGCTGGTCCATGGTGTACTGAGGCACGGAAGTTCGTGCAAGATTTGGGTCGTCGTCTCAGGGATAAAGGGCTGGACCCTCGCTCGGGCTGGTTTTTGATGCAGCGCATCTCATTGACTGTACAGCGGGGGAATGCGGCTAGCGTTCTGGGGACTTTCGGTCAAGGATCGGTGCGCGGGGGACTCTTTGACTGAATTCTCTGGAATTTAGTGTGTGTTCGTTTGTTTGTTTTTTAATTTTATTATTTGTTTTTGTTTGAACTACCGATCGAACTAAATAAATATCTTATGTTTAAAATGCCTATTCTAACACCAAAGTTAGATTTACACACATTTTAAATACCAAATGAAAAAAAAACCTAAAATTGTGTATCACTTGCTAGCTGTTTACCTAATACCAAGATTGTATTTTTTGAATATCTAAGTAACCAAATCGGACCACTTAGGTTACGTAGGACCCAGATCCGACTCAGAGCACCCCAACTCCACCTGGTAATGTAGCTACTACCCCTAGAGCAGGGTAGGCGAACCTTTATGCATCAAAGTGGCATTTTTTCTAAAAAAAAAAGTTTAATGGGGTTGTTGTAAATGTAGCCGTGCCATCAAATAATTTTGACTTTCAGATTATTTGTTTTAATTTTAAAAAAATATTATAATAAAATAAATTTTATAATAATAAAATAAATTACTCCTTTGGCATACTGAGATGGACTCAGACTGAGCTAGACGCCCTGGACAGAAAGGTCCGTCAACTGCTCACAACACATCGTATGCTAGACCCGCGCTCGTCTGTTATGAGACTGTATAGGAAGTTCCCCTGTCCCGCGGAAGTTGGGGGCTTTTTGGGGTCGAGGTAACAGCGACAGCGAGTCCGGGATGCATCGCGATGTTGTGGCCGTTGACAGGAGCTTCACGCCTCTTTCATTGGCAAACGCAAACCATCGGTGCTCAGCACTGATGATCGCAAGGAAGTATGGAAGAGATAGGAGTTGCACGGGCGATTCTATCGGGCCTTAACGAGACCCGATGTGAATCTGCCCGCGCCGGTGAACTGGCTGCGCTTCGGGGACCTCTTTGGAGAAACCGAGGGTTTTGCCTGTGCAATTGCGGATGAAGTTATCAAGACGAACAATTACCGGAAATACATAATGAAGGACGGTACGGTCGACATTTGTCGGGCATGCCGCCGTCCAGGCGAATCACTGCGCCATGTTATTTCCGGTTGTTCGCATCTTGCTAACGGCGAGTACTTGCACAGGCATAACCTAGTAGCCAGGATCATCCACCAGCAACTTGTTCTTCGATACGGTTTTGTCGAGTCCGAGGTGCCGTACTATAAATACGCACCTCTGCCAGTTCTCGAGAATGGCCGTGCGTTGCTCTACTGGGACCGCTCTATCATTACGGACAGGACTATTGTCGCCAATAAGCCTGGGCGTCTACTCTCTTTCTATCGAAAACGTAATTTCGACATATGTAAGTTTCGCGACTTTGCTACTCTGTTTCTATTTCGTTCCGTTGTTCATTGCGATCGAACTTTTTTCAACGAAAACGTGTGCTAAGCTTACTCTAATTAACGAAAGTTAAAACGAGAATTTGAATTAGACAGATCATTTTTCTTAGTTTTAACCTCAAAATCGACGACATCAAAAGTGTTACCTTTTGTTTTAAGGATGATTGTTTTTTTGGCAAATTGTAACTTATTATGCTTGCAAAAATTGTGTTAATTGAAGCTGCTGTACGTAAAGACCGTTTGGAGCGTAAAAAGAACCGGTGTCGCCTGCGCAGTGATCAATTTCACTTTTCACAATGCCAATTTCCAACATAGAATTTGTAGGAAATTATAGGCTTAGCCGGGAATTGTTTGACGAGTTTGTAGTGCCTAGAAAGTTACGTCTGGTCTAGACGGGAGAACTGCGACTGACAATCTGTAGACCTCGGGTTCAAAACCAAGCGCACCAGTCTTCCCGAAGTCATGAACGTAATGCCGGTTGATGTCCTAAGAGAAACAAATTCCTTCTTTCCCGAAACGGAAAAAGCATTGGAAATTTTGATAGCTTTACCATGCACGACCTGTACCTCCAGTAGAGCGAAACTTTAGCAGCCTCAGAAGACTAAAAACATACCTGGCTAAAAAGCACCATAGCAGAAGATCGCCTGAATAGCCTGGCCATGATGAGTGCACACAGAGCTACAAGAAATAAAAGCCTAAACAATATTAGTGATAAACTGGTTGAAAGTTTAGCAAAAATCCCTGCAGGCTATGTTTTAAAATATTTTTGTTAAAATAAATAATTATTACCTAAAATTGTGTTTAAAAGTTTGATTTAGTTATTATGCTGTCCAGGGTTTGTGAAGTTTTATACATTGATATCTGTTCTTTATTACAATTGTCATTGAGGCAAAGACTTCCAAAGTGTAATATTTCATGCAGTTGGGACTCGAGGGAGTCCCAGCTGTGGAAACATTAAGTTGGCTGTTTGTGTGTTTGTGCCTGATATGAAAAATACTTGTATCACTGAATTGAGCCCGCTTCTAACTTCAATGTATAATAAAACTACCAGAAAAAAGAGGGATGTTGTGAAATAATGTGGCTCATGACTGGCCTCGTGGCTTAGTTGGTAGTAGCTCTGCCTGCGAAGCCAAAGGTTGTGGGTTCGATTCCCACCCAGTGCAAATATTTGTGTGATGAATTCAAATGTTTGCACTGTGTATGGGGTGTTTCTATGTATAATAAGTATGTATTTAAAATTATATAAGTACTAGTGGCCCGTCCCGGCTTCGCTCGGATATTGTCATATAAAGACTATTAATCGAAATAAAAACTATCCTATCTTTCAAGTTGGATTAAACTGCACACGGTGTGCAAATTTGGTTAAAATCAGTTAAGTAGTTTAGGAATCCATCGCGGACAAACATCGTGACAGGAGATTTATGTATATTAAGATTATATCAGCTATCTGGCCGCCATGATACAAGCTTTGCTTAGTTAGGGGTCAGATGGTGTTGTGTGTGAATTGTCCACCAATATTTATTTATTTAATGTATGTGCCAAGCTCTCTTTAGTTTAATAGCTATCAAAGTAAGCCAATTGTTATGTAATTGGTGTGCAATGATGTATATTATAATGATTTGTTTGAATATTCATTGTTGCTTTTCTAGAGACTATTTTACTAAAATCATTCAACTATTTGAAAATAAACTTTTGTTGATTTCTTTAATTCCATCAATTAAATTAAAGATATCTTCAAATCAATAGTGAAGCTGTTTCTTCTGGGTTAGCACACTCTACCATAGACTGCATTGTCGTTTAACATTGACGGCCATTTGCCTAATGGCCGTCAACTGTAAACCTATAATAGTATACAAATATGTAATTTTAGAGTTATCGCATTCAAAGATCTAGCCATTTGGAAATTATAAATTATGTATTGGGGTTATTGTATATTAATTGGGTATGTAATAAAATAACGTTTTATCTTGGTATTGTATTTAAATTTAGTAAGTTTATCTTCTTAAATATTCTCTGTAATCCCCACACATGTCCTGCCAGGACATTCATAATCATAATCTCTTTACTGCGATATGTAGGTATTATACAAACTAAGAGCATGTCAAGTACAATGAATAGATAATGTCAAATAACAAATATAAATAATGACAAATAGCTAATTCAGTTTTCCTAGCAGAAAACATATACAGCCCACTAAATGTTCCTACTGCTGGTACTCAGGGCCTTTTCTTCTCAGGAGAGAGTTAAAGTCATAATCTACCGTGCTGGCCCAGTGCGGGTTGGTGCAGATTTCCTAACTCTCTAATAATTCTAAACGCTGCTCTTCAGTCTGAATGAACTACTTCAGATAGAGCCAGCAGCAGACTGCATCTGATGTGTATGTAGATTGTGAGTCTGCAAAAGAAGAAAGAATAATTCATTTTTGTAGGTACATATTTATATCTCTTAGGCCAGTTAGGCACCTTAAGCAGTCAGCATGACTGCTTCAAGCTGTGACTGCATAGTGAACTACAGATTTCTATGAACATACACAAACCACTCAAGTAGTTGTAGTGGCAGGACTCTTAGCAAAGTCCGCCTGGGGAAGTACCACACCTTTGCCAGTTATTCTACCGCCAAGCAGTAATGTGCAAACATTACTGTGTTCCGGTTTGAAGGACAATGTTTTCAGAGAAATTACTGGGCTTAGAGATGTATCATCTTAGATATCTGGGTGACGAGCGCAGTGCAGTGCTAGGTAATGAATTGGATTATTCATGTTCCAATAGCTGCGTGTCACTTGTGCTGTTATATGGCAAGCATGTTGCTTACCGTCGGGCCAATGTCCTGCTCGTCTCGTCACTCTTTATTTAAAATAAATAAAATAATAAATCCGCCTCGGGCGGTAACAGCACTGTAATTTCACCTTGTGGTTGGATCATCAACAGCACTTTTAACTCCCATGAGGAGAGGTGGTTCTATTTAACTCGATTGATGTTCTACCTTAAGTAGCACAAGCACTAGTAAACGCCCTGCGGTTTCACTTACTTGGTGAGAGAAAGGGATGTTCTATTACTACACCACGTTCACACAATTGATTTTGCAATGAAAACAAATCAGACAGGCAGAGTTAGTTACTTTTGTATAGTAGGAAGATCGACAATTTACTTGAAGGTGCTGATGAAAATTATGAAAAGGAATTTTCTCAGAGCGAACACACCTTCGAGGAAACAAAAACAGCATTGAACCAAAAGTTAAATTCAGTTAAACGCCAGCTAGACTCTACGCCACACCTAGAGTTGCCTACGTTTGCAGGCAATTACACAAACTGGCCTGCGTTTTCGGATCTCTTCTGCGAGGATATCCACGACAATCCAACGCTCAACAGATGTCAAAAAATGCAGCACCTTAAAGGAAAACTGAAAGGCGAAGTTGAACGACTTGTACAACATTTAACTATCTTAAGAGAAAACTATGATACCTGCTGGGAGCTACTTCACCGCCGGTATAATAACATGCAACTTTTATTTACAAAACTAATGCAAACGTTCATGAACCAACCAGTAATGCAAAAGCACACTGCTTATGAAATCAAGCGTTTGCATGACGTCAGCATGGAAACTGTTCACGCCATACATAACTTGGGGGTGGACACGTCAACCTGGGATCCAATCTTAGTACACATAATAACGGATAAGATGGACCCTGAAACATACACCTCCCACATGGTTGCTCGAGAAAGCAAACGTGATCTTCACTCGTTCGAAGAGTTGATACGCGTCCTCGAGTCAAAATTCACAGCGTTGGAGCCTTTGAACAAAAAAGGCAAGCAAAACAAACCTTACACCAGTCCTGCAAGGGAAAATGAACATAAATATAAAGGCACTAGTGACGGAAGAACCAAGTTCGCTCGCTCGTACAAAACATTCGCCCAACGCGAGTGTCCACTCTGTAAAACCAAAGATCGCGTGCTAACATGCAAAAAAATTTTTAACATGCCATCGGAAACTAAAGTGGTTACAATAAAGTCCCTGGCTGTTTGTAAAAACTGCCTATTTTACCACAAAACTAATTGCACATCAACAAAGAAATGCAAGGTATGCAATAATGCACATCATACAATTCTACACGAAACGTTGTGCAACCCAAGTGACGCAACAAAAATTCTACAATGCAACGCAAAACATACTGCGCGGCGGGAAATTATGATAAAATATTACTCGCTACTGTAGAACTTAAAATACGAGCCAGGGACGGCACACTCATGCCAATGAGATGCTTACTGGATCAGGGGTCTCAAATCAATTCGATAACAGGTCTGCGTTACTAGGTGGCTTCGATATCTTCATCAGACATCGGCGATGTTTTTTTTTTAATATTGTATATTTAAGAAATTTTAGTAAACTAGTAGTTTCCTCAAACACAAATAGCGTTGACTCTCACCGCCTGTACTCTGCTATTCACGTTTAGAATAAAGATAATAGGACTAAATAAATTAAGTAAGCACAACTTTAAGCAGTTCTTTGGATTGTGTCCTTCGGCGATAATTGCAGGATGGTGTCAAGAATTATCCCTCTTTATTCCTTGACAAAAGACGAATTGACAATACGCAGTCATGATTCGTTCGGATGCACCCGAAAACAAGGTCGAGAAGTTAAGAAAATAGCTAAAACGTCAGCCAGTGTAAATTACATCTGCAGAAATTCTGGAAATTGCCCTGGACGTAAGTAAGTAAGTAAATTTATTTATTACCAATAACTACATACAAGAATTTTATAAAATAAACACATGAAACAAAATTAGAGTACATTTAAATACATATTACAAAGATTCTCGCAGTCTTGACCATTGGCCCCACACTAGGCACTGCGGCCCATGTTGTGGTAACCGGTGTAAGATTTATGCAAAACACTAGTATTACTGCTGGGAGAGACCGTAGTATATAAACTAAAAATATAAAGTGTAAATATAAGTGGAAAAATGAACTCTCAAAGCAACAAAATTCAGAATTAAAGGAACAATATTCTTAAATTCCTCACTATGACAATGTACAATTCTCTATCCTCTCTCTTTGTGTGTGCGTGTGCAAGCGTGTGTGTGTGTGTGTCTGTGTGGGTGTGTGAGTGAGTGAGGGTGTGTGAGGGCGGGTGTGAGTTAGTGTGACTAGATTTATGTTGACAAATCTAATCATCATGATGAGACCGAAACCTACTGAATTCTACTTGCCGATATGCAGAAATCTACAAAAACTCTACTCATAACCAAACGTATGTGAAAACGCTTATGTGTGAAATAAAAATGCATTTTAATTCAATACACTTATTTAATGTAATAGTGTACAACATATCCTAATTAAATATTATACTTAAAGCTGAACAATGCGCTAATCTCGGATAATTCTTTCACCACTGGATTTGTACGAGATACCCAAATGCTAATAGTTATAGATAGTGAGCTGTGTTGCAACAGACAGTGCCTTCCCCAAACTGAGTACAGTTTTATTAAAAAAATTTAAAAGAATAAATATTAATTTAAAGATGGGAGACGGCCCATTTTCCATGGGCATTTGCCCCACAGAAAAAGTGCAAGAGACTTGACCAAAATTGGATCATTGTATAGGATTTTTAATATATATTGAGGAACCGTTAATGTTTTTATTCTGCATAGCGGGGTTTGAATGATATCAACTAAAACTTTGAAAAAAATAACGCCGCAAGTAGGTAATCAAGAACGTAATTATGTACTTGCTACTAAAAGAAGGTAGTAAATTCATTACTTTGCGACTGTGCTCAAAATAATGTCGACTCAACGCAGAAGGACCGGAGATTCGGCAAAACCACAAAATAATTACGAAACCTTTGGAAAATAAGAAATTCCTTGCCTTGTGTTGTGCGAGATTCGAACGAATCGATTTCTGAACGATTTTTTTTACGTAAACTTCAACTGAAGAAAAAAAGAGAAAAAACATGGCTGACTTTGACTATAGTCGATAGGTCGATACACGAAGGTACAAATGAAACGCGTGTTCAACGTAGTATTCATTTATTGGGTACTGACCCGAAGACGAAACACGAACTAAACCTTACCAGGTTTATTTAAATTTTCAAAAACTTCGCTAGCGTGTTTTAACGCCGTACAACGCAATCTAGTTTGGTTCTATGGAACTACAGTAGGTACCTTAATACAAAATTACTTAAACATAGTCATTAAGGTACTTTTTAATCACCAATTTGCAATCCCCGCTTGGCAGGTTAGTATTGAATGTACAGTTTGAATTATTTAATTATATGTTATTTTAATTAAATAACTTGTTTAGGTCTCCGGGGCTAATTAAGTACATAAACTTGAAACGACTTGGGGCAGAAATGAGCCGTCTCCTTTACCAACGTGTTAGATAGATAGATACATGGAGTTATTTGAAATGTGTGTGTAATGTGTATGTATGTTCGTGCATAGATTTGTGTGTATGTAAATGTTTTAGTGATTATATATTATAGTATTTCAGTAATTTCGAATCAGGGTGTGAGGGTGTGTGTGTATTTGTATGTGATTGATTACGTGCAAGTCTGTATGTGTATAGTTAAAACAATCAAAATCACGGGACATTAGTTATTAAAAGTATTTGAGGTTAGAAAAATGTCTTCAAATTAATCGTAATCGTATCCCTGGAGCCAATCACAAATGACTTTCTTAAGCTCAAATGTATTGTGAGTTGATGAATTATATTGGATAGGCGCCATATGATTATAGTGCCGCTATGAAATTACGCTTTTGTATTTAGGTACCGGGTATTTTCCACGCCGTTTGGATGCATCTAGTGGAGGTGCTCTGTGTGGTACCGCATTATACACTTATATGCAAATAGCTTTCTAACCGATTTAACTTTGCATTCACCATATAATTTTGAAGTGGAGTACCTAAATGGAAAATTCATTATCACTTTTAAAAGTGCACGTTGTGCTCTTTCAATATAAATCATGTAACTCTTGGCTGCGCCTCCCCAAAAGCAGATACAATAGCCAATAACACACTCACATAGCGCCTTGTAGGTATCCAATAATAGCTTTTGACCAGCCACAGATCCGAGAAGCTTAAACACATACATGAATTTTCTTATACGTTTAGTTGTTACATGGATGTGTGGACCCCAAGTCATTTTATGATCCACAGTAATACCCAAATATTTAATAGTGTCAACACGATCAAGCGTACTGCAAGAGCAGTTTTTATTGTTATTTGTAGTACGATTACAGGGGTAAGTATGAACTAATATGTCAAAACTCGGAGGTAACTTGTTTCTTTCTGATTTTTTAAAACAAATATATTTGGTTTTAGAAGTATTTAATGGATTGGAATAATCAACATGATTAATTTTTATTTTAGTATATAGTAGAGGTTACTAGTGAATCCCTGTTGTATTTTTCACAATTAAAATTAAATAAATGATAGAATTTATGGCTTCCAAAAATGTGTCTGATTGATTTCGGGGTAGGTGCACTTAGCTATTCTGAATAACTATCATCATCAGTTCCATCATACAGATTTTTGGAATCCATTAATTTTATCACTCCCTTTGGCTTCCAAAAATGTGTCTGATTGATTTCGGGGTAGGTGCACTTAGCTATTCCGAATAACTATCATCATCAGTTCCATCATACAGATTTTTGGAATCCATTAATTTTATCATTCCCTTATCTGGTGCAAAATCAACGCAGCCACGATCATTCTCTCGTAAACTTTCTTTTCCATGAAGTAAGCTGGCTACGTTTTTATTGAGAAACCGATTTCGATCTTCGGTCTTTATATGATTTATGTCGGAAAAAATTCGTTCAACTTTAGCATTTGACACGGGAAGGATCGACAACTGTTTCACAAATCGAGTCAAGTTGAAATATTTTGGTCGATTGTTTTCGTCTGTAATTTTACTAACACTTAGCCAAAATGTATCGACGTGACTAGATAATAGGAAATGGATTGATCCAATTTTAATTCCTTGTATTGATTGTCCACTAGTTGGATTTCATCATTTGCAACTAAATTGGGAAATCTCTGAAGTACTCCAACCAAGGAACGAAATTCAGCATAGGCAGCCACTTGTGGATCTATAAAGGATAGTTCCTTATATAAACCGTCTTGTAGTGGTAACCATTTCAGCAATTGATTGCTCAATTCAATTAAATAAACTTGGCATTTGTGTAAAAAATCATTGATTTTAGGTTTCATCGAAGCGTCATTTTTAAAAACAGCCAAATGGGTGGCAACATTTGTACCTAGGTATTATTTGTAAGTGGCAAAAAGTACATTGTAGCGTTTGGATCTATTAAAAAGAGATCTGTGGCTTTTATATAATTACTTTTCGTATAGCAACTGAGAATAGATGTCATAAGCCTCTAAATTACTGAATAAAATGTATGTATGACCGTTTGTTCGCTCTGAAAAAATGTGTTGAATTTGTTGGTTAAAGGTAATATTGTAGTGGTAATATTTTGATAGTGGTAGGACTCTTAGCAGAGTCCGTCTGGGGAAGTACCACACCTTTGCCAAATATTCTACCGCCAAGCAGTAATGTGCAATCATTACTGTTGTTGTAATTATAGGTAAATTATATAATCTTAATCGATATTCTTAGTGGTGCATGTTGTGCCATAAACTGCAAAGTTGTCTATTACTTGTCATATCTAGTTTTGTCTATGGTTAACATTTTTCTATTCGTTCATTACTGATTCACCTAGACCTCCTGTAAGTAATAATTATGTAGTCGTGTGTGTATACTTAGAAAGTTAAACGTTAAGAAAGTCAGAAATAAAACAAAGTTAATAGAATACATAATCTTTTCATTAAAATTCAATAATAATAACATGGTAGCAGCCCGTAGTTCACCAGTGAAACTAAGTGCAAAAATCAAAAATATAATTGAGGTTATAGTCCTCAGTCTTCCTTACACATGTGGTACGAAAATTTATGAATCTGTGAATTTATAACACAATAATAATATCACCATGGCTAAACAAGCAAAAATAGAAGACATAATGATACCTATTTTCGACGGTGCGAATTATTCAAGCTGGAAATTACGATTGTCAACGTTGTTGGAGTACAAAGAATGCCACGAGGCGACCATTGTTAAAAAAGATACTAAGGCGGATATGGAATTGAAAAAGAAGGATTTAAAAGCAAGGACTATAATTATGAGTACAATCTCGGATAAACAACTAGAATATATTAGCGAATGTAAAACAGCATATGAAATGATAAAAAAGTTTGACAAGATGTATCTAACACAGTCCACAGCTATGCAAATAATATGCAGAGGAAAAATTGAAGCGATTCGATTAAACAATTATAGTACAGTAGCAGATTTTTTTGTTGATTTCGAAAAAACAATAAACGAATTTAAAGTGGCCGGAGGAAAAATCGATGAACCTGAAAAACTAAGATACCTACTCCGAGCTCTTCCACCGAGTTACAGTTACATTGGAGATTTTCTTGATGTAATACCAGAGGAACAAAAAACAGTTGATTATGTACAATCCAAAATTAAAGAGAAAAATATGTCTACTAGTGTTTCTGACAAGAAGAATAATGTGAGTACATTTACTACTAAAACAAGAGCGCAATGCTTTATCTGTGGAAAGACTGGCCATCTCCAGGTCAGCGAGGTGTACAGAGAGGATATAATAGAGGAGGATTCTATAGAGGTCGTAGCCGAGCCCGAGGCAGAGGTCAGACTCATCCCCAAGGTGAACCATCTAAAATTTTTTCATCGGAGTCATGGACAACCCAAGTAAGTAATCCAGAAATAAATCAGGTATCCTGGTGTACTGAAAAAGAAGAATGTAATAATAGTAGTGAAATTCAGTGGTTATTGGATAGTGGGTGTACAGACCATATAATTAATAATGATGCATACTTTTATGATTGTATAGACTTGAAAATTCCTGTCGATGTAAAACTACCTGACGGTAAATTGTTAAAAGCAACTAAAGTGGGTACTGTAAAAATTTTCTTCAAAAATTATTACAATGTAAAACATGTTGAATTAAAAAATGTTTATTTTGGTGAGGACATAAAGCAAAATTTATTAAGTTTCTCAAATATAACTAGAAATAGCACAATAGTAGCAAAAAATGAACATGCAAAGATTTATAATCAGTCTGGAGAATTAATAAGTGTTGCTGACAAAATAAACAACTTGTATTGTTTAAAAAGTTTTGTATTAAACAACTATAAAAGTGAGGTGTATACACATTCAGTTAAATTAACTCATAAAGAAAAATGGCACAGGGCACTTGGTCATGTAAATTTTAATTACCTAAATAAGTTGATAAATTATAAATTATTGGATGGTCTGCCAGATAAGATTGAAAACACAGAAATGAAATGTTCAAATTGCATTCAGGGTAAAATGTCTAATGTACCTTCTGCAAATAATAGATCTAAGTCTACTGAAATTTTAGAATTGATTCATACTGATTTGAATGGCCCACACAATACAACTGGTTATGGTGGAGAAACATATTTCTTAACATTTATTGATGATTATAGTAAGTGTACACGAATTTTTTGTATAAAAAGTAAAGCTGAAACTGCGAGTTGTTTTATGGAGTTTGTAAATCTAGTTGAGAATTAGCTTAATAAGGGAGTCAAGAAGTTACAGTGTGATAATGGTAAAGAATATTTAAATAAGGAAATATATGATTTTATAAGGCAAAAAGAAATAGATTTAATAACGTGTCCACCCTACGTTCATGAATTAAATGGAGTAGCGGAAAGATATGGCTTCTGTTTCCGGGTGTCAAAGCGACAACAGTGTACGAAAGTGCTCCCAGTTATTAAATTGAAATCACAGTAAAAATAACCAATACCGGCCGCGCACTATATAATTACCCAGCACGAAAACAAATCTACGCGGAGATTACAAAAAGGTACGCGGAAAACCGAGCAAATAAATCGACAAACCACAAATAAAACATCTCAAGGATTTGAGGTTATGAATATTTAATCATCAATTGACAGCCAGAGTTACTTGATCTTGACATCTGACAGTGACGTCTGTTAGTGGCAAACATAACCCGGTGTTGTTAGATCAGCGAGACGTTCCGTACATACGTTCCAATACACTTTGATTAAAACATTTTAATTTGCAACATGACTTCTAAGGGAATGTCGCTGGAGATGGCACAGCTGTTTAGCATGATGAAAACTGAACTCGAACAACAAACCGCAGCTATTACGAGGAGTGTAAATGAAACCATCATGCCAAATATAGACGAGAAACTACAACCATTTCTGGAAGAAAACAAATATTTGAAAAACGAGGTACAAAGATTAGAAGAAAAAGTAAAATATTTAGAAGAAAAAAATCGGAAAAATAACTTGATACTACACGGTATAAAAGAAACAGAAAAGAACCACCAAGAATTATTCAATCTCATTAAAGAAACACTGATAACCCTAGATATCGACATAAATATATACGAAATAAATAACTATTATAGATTAGGAAAGAAACGAGATGAGAGTAAAGTAAGACCAATTCTTATATCTTTCATATCATTCCAAAAAAAGTTAATAATACTGAAAAATAAAATGAAAATGCCGAAACAAACTTACATTACTGAAGATTTTTCGAAAGAAACTATGGAAATGCGGAAGAGCCTACAGGAAATCCTCAAACTAGAAAAACAAAATGGAAAAGACGCATTTATTCGAAGCAATAAAATAGTAGTAAAAGGAACACTAGTTACAGAAAAAAGAAAGAGAGAAGCCTCGATATCACCTAACAACATAAGCACTTCACTCTCCAGTGGTTCGAATAATATTATTGCACCGTCTAAACTACATAAAACAAATGCGTTTGAATATATGAGGGCAAGGTCTGCATCCTTGACTGAAAAACCATCTCAACAACATAACGCATAGGAAATGTCAGACACCGGTAACGAAAACAAAACAAATTATAGAGGCAAGAATAAAAGAAGAAACAAGAAAAACCCCAATACGGTTGGTCACCGCGGGGTTATTGACCAAACCCCCCAAAATACCACATTAAAGATGGAAAATAAAACAATAACGAACAACAAGAAAAGGAAACTCCATATAGCGACATTGAATACAAGATCATTAAAGTCAAAAGAGTGTCTAACCGAACTCGAACATGCGTTAAACAACATTAATTGGGATATTCTTGGAATAAGCGATGTACGGAGATCTCAAGAAAATATCGAAGAGCATAAAGAATATATAATGTACCATAAAAATGAAATACCCGGTATATACGGTGTAGGCTTCTTGATAAAAAAATACCTGAAAAATAATATAATACAATTTAAAGGAGTTTCAGACAGGATAGCAGTCTTAAACATTTTACTTCCTGGTCACAAACACCCAACGTCTATAGTCCAAGTATACGCTCCTACTGAGGTAGCGAAAAAAGAAATTAAAAATAGCTTTTACGAAAACCTAAATGAGACAATGGAGACACTGTATAAAACCATCATAGTGATGGGAGATTTTAACAGTCAAATTGGTCAACGAGGAAAGAACGAAGAAAAAATACTTGGGCCTTACACAAGCGGCAAGCGAAATGAAAACGGACAAAGATTTGTACACTTTGCGTTAGAAAATAACCTACATATCATGAATACTTTTTATAAAAGAAAGCAAAAAAGGAAGTGGACGTGGGAATCTCCCAATGGCAAAGTAAGAAATGAGATCGATTTCATAACTACAAATAAACCGAAGCTTTTCTTAAACGTGGACGTCCTCAACAATTTTAACTATTTTACTGATCACAGATTACTCCGAGGTCAGTTACACCTAATGGAGCCTAAAAATTCTAGAAAATATATACGAAATACTAAGCAACCAATTACACTACCACTACCAAGCCATATTCTTGAGTCCCTAAAAACTCAATTATTACCAATAAGCGAACTAAGAACAGTCCAAGAAAACTATGATACTTTAGAAAAAGAAATAAAAAGAACCAATAAAATACTAGAAACAGACAAACCAGTTAAAGATAAAATGAGATCAGAGGTAAGAGAATTAATAAAACAAAGATCAGTCTTATTTAAGAACAGAAGTAATAATAGACAAAACATAACAGCAATAAGTAAGAAAATAAACACCGAACTTAGAAAGTACAAAAATACCCTAAAAACCAAGTTAATACAACTAAACATAGCCAAATTAGGTGGAATCAAGAGTGCGTGGAAGGAACTCCAAGACCACACAAACTGGATTGTAAATGTAACACATCACAAATCTCAAAAACACAAATCAAAAAGAAGCGAAATATTAAATACAGCAACTGACTTCTATCGTGATCTCTATCATGACGAACCAAGTACATCAATTAAAAGTAACGAAACAATTGTGAATACAAAAGAAGATCCAGTTCCTATTATATTGAAAGATGAGATTACTAAAGCCATCAAAACACAGAAAAAAGGAAAATCACCCGGTGAAGATAACATCTCTAATGAACTTTTAAAAGGTATATCAGAAACTGTTTTGGACACACTAACAAACCTGTTTAACGAAATTATAAAAACTGAATATATACCTCTTCAATGGACCACATCTACAATAACCCTACTTCACAAGAAAGGGAGAACAGATGATATATCGAACTACAGACCCATTTCGCTTATGTCAAATGTCTACAAAATTTTCTCCAAGATTATACTGGACCGGATAACAAAGACGATAGACGAGAATCAGCCAAAAGAACAGGCAGGATTTCGTAGTGGGTTTTCAACCATCGACCACATCCATACCATTAAACAAATGATCCAAAAATGCAATGAATATAGAATGAAGTACTATTTAGCATTTATAGACTATAATAAAGCGTTTGATTCGCTGAAACATGAAAAAATATGGGAAGCTCTTACCGCGCAACGGGTCCACAGTAAATACATTAATATAATAAAAAACATATACACAAATATGACAGCCAAAGTACGCACAGAAAAAGTAAGAGATTGTTTCCCCGTCAGAAAAGGAGTTAGACAGGGAGATCCCTTATCACCCAAACTGTTCTTGGCAACACTGGAACATATATTTCGACAACTGGAGTGGAAGGAATATGGTATAAATGTTAATGGCGTATTACTAAACAATCTAAGATTTGCAGATGATCTTGTATTAATATGTGGTGATCCAAACGTTCTGAAGATTATGATTGAACAACTGATAAGTGAAAGCGAAAAGGTAGGACTATCAATAAATACCAGTAAAACTAAGTTAATGACAAATTATATCAAAACTCCCATTAAACCTGAAAATGCCGCTGAACTAGGATATGTTAACGAATATACATACTTAGGTCAAATAATATCTCCAACTGACACTACAACAAAAGAAATTCAAAATAGAATAAATCTAGGATGGAAGAGATACTGGGCTCTAAAAGACGTTATGAAAAACTCAGATATACCAATAGAGGCTAAAAAGAAAGTATTTAACACATACATTTTACCAAGCATCACCTATGGATGTCAGACATGGAGTTGTACAAAGAAAAATATCAAATCACTAGAAACTTGTCAACACCGAATGGAAAGAAGCATACTCAACATAAAATTAAAAGACAAAATTAGTTTAAAAACAATAAGAAAACAAACCAAGATTATAGATATAAAATATCAAGTTAAACAACTGAAATGGAAGTGGGCAGGACACTTGACAAGGAATAAGACTGAAAAGTGGACAAATGAAGTAACAGAATGGTGCCCTAGATACAAAAAGAGGAGTAAAGGCAGGCAGTATCGAAGATGGGAGGATGATATTAAAGAGGTAGCAGGACCATGCTGGACGAGAATAGCAAGGGACAGATCATTGTGGAGGACATTTGGGGAGGCCTATGCCAAAGAGCAAGACAATCACGAAACCGGTGTCTAATATAAATAAAATATAATTACGTTGCTTTCATACACAACCAAGTTGTATTTTAGTAGTTAGTACATAAATAGTAATAAGATGAAATGTAACATATAAGATTGTTAATAAAGGCTTTTATTATTATTATGGATATAGGTAGGTGTTTAATGAGAGAAGCTGACATTCATAGAAGGTATTGGCCTGAAGTAATTAAAACGGCAACATATTTAAAAAATCGAACAATAGCGAACACAGTAGAAAACAAAACTCCTTATGAGATATTTTTTGGTAAAAAACCAAATGTAGAACATTTAAAGATTTATGGAAGTAAAGAATTTGTCAGGGTTCCCGAGGTTTTAAGAAAAAGTAAATGGGATGACAAAGCCCAGCAAGGCATTTTAGTAGGTTATAATGAAAATAGTTACAGAGTTCTCTTAAATAACAGAATAGTGAGTGCTAGGCACGTGCAGATAATTGAAGAAAGTACCAAATTAATTTGCATAGAGAAACATGATGATCAAGAATGTAAACAATTAGATGATCGAAAGGATAGCGGTTCAGAAACTCCAAATGTGTCAAACTGTGAGATTTTGAAAATCAATTGTGAAAATTATTGTGACGATTATGTAGATGAGATAACTTCAAATAGTAATAGGGATGAAATTGTAAACAGTAATAAGTTAAGTGATAATAGAGATTGTAATGATAAAGTAAAAACATCAAAAAGGAAAAAAAGTCCAATTTTAAGATATGGTAATCCAGTTTCACACTTTATTTATGTAAATTATGTTGATGGAAATGCACCAAATACATATGAAGAGGCAATTAACTCTTATGATAATAAACAGTGGCAAATGGCAATGGACTCAAAAATAAATAGCTTAAATAAAAACAACACTTGGCAATCTGTTGAAAAGCCAAAAGATAAAAAGATTCCTGATGTTAAATGGGGTTTTAAAAAGAAAAGCAATAATCTTTATAAAGCTAGTAAAAGGATTTCAACAAAAGGAAAACATTGAAAATGTTTATTCGCCTGTAGGAAAAATGCAAACATTGAAAATTTTATTGTCATACAGTTGCAAAACTAATTTATTTATTGAACAAATGGATGTTGAGTCAGCCTTTCTAAATGGCTATGTAAAGTCTGAAGTTTATGTAAATCAGCCAGAAGGTTATGAAACTAGAGACAATAAAGTTTACAAATTGCAAAAGGCGCTTTATGGTCTTAAAGAAAGCCCTACAGTATGGTATGATTGTTTTGATAAATTTATTAAAAACTTGAATTTTGTAAGAAGTAACTATGATTACTGCTTATATGTAAATAGAACGAACAAAGATCCAATATACATATTATTGTTTGTTGATGATTTACTAATTTGCTGTAGGGATATAAATAAGATAGAAGAGGTAAAAGCTAGTTTGATGAAAAGATTTGCAATGAAAGAGTTGGGAAAAATTAAAAGCTATATTGGCATAGATATTGATTATAGTGATGATAAAAGCAAAATTTCTCTAAATCAAACAAAATATATTGAGTCTTTGGCTGAAAAATATGGTTTGGAAAATACCAGGTTATATGATACTCCAATGGAAACTAATTTGAAATTGGAACAAGCCACAGAAGTAGATGAAAATATAAAGTACAGAAATATTATAGGTGAACTAATGTATATCAGCAGAGGCACAAGGCCAGATGTAGCGTACAGTGTTAACTATTTAAGTAGATATCAATTATTACAACCAGACACATTACAAATATGCAATGAGAGTCTTAAAGTATCTGTATAAAACTAAAGATTTAAAGTTAACATACTATGACAATGTAGAAAGTGAAACATTAGATTGCATGGTAGATTCTGATTTTGCAGGAGATAATGTGGATAGAAAATCTACATCGGGGTTTATTATAAGATTGTTTGGAAACTTAATTTTTTGGAAAACACACAAACAAAATACAGTATAACTAAATGTTCAACTTTTGCAGAATACATTGCTATGTCAGATGCTGTGAGTGAAATACTCTTTATTAAAAACTTGTTAAGTGAATTTGATTTAAATTTCAATAATCAAACAAAATTGCTTTGAGTAGGTAGAACTGCCGCACCGTAAGTACAACCGCTTCTGCGTATAGCGATTCTGTTGGATGGCTGTAAGGTTTTCCTAACATCACCTTCAGGACCGCCCTTTGTGCTCTTTCAAGTTTGATTATAATTGATTTAGCTGCTCCTCCCCAGACAACATTGTAATGGCACAAGATTGACTGACCGAGCGATACGTAAACCGTAGTGAGGGTTTTAATGTCACATGAACTACGCAGCGCTTTCATGACATAGATAAGCTTTCGGACTCGTTCTGTCAGGTTCGTGATATGGTATCGGAACGATAGGGACTCATCCAGTTCTACGCCAAGGTATCGGAATCTGTCCACGCGCTTTATCAACTCGCTACGGTGACCAAGATTATTGATGTTTCCCAAATTTTTATTTTCATGTTCGTCGTCGGTTTTGTGTTTGTTGTAAAAGGACATGAATTTGGTTTTTTTAGTATGAAGGGTAAGAAGGTTATCGTTTTATCACAATGCTTATACGTTTGATCCCCTCTTCAGTTATTTTTAGTACATTGTCCCAGGAGTGGTCATTAAACAGAACAACTGTATCGTCAGCGTAACATATAATTTCAGCGCCGGGGATTTCAAGATCCAGAACGTCATTCATGTAAATTAGAAAGACGAGCAAGCTGGGAGAGTTTGAAGCCACGGGAGATAGAGGTAGCCTGGATCGTGCTAGGGCACTAGCGATCCACCTGTCGTACAGTTTGTCCCGGCTCATAGTATATGACGACGAGATTCAGGCTTCCAGAACAAAATAAATGAATTGCGTGTCACAATATTTGGTGAAAATAGAGAGAGGTGGCGCACCTTCAAGCACGAATCAACCATCCACCATGTCACCAAACCCCCTTTTTGAAAGAGAAATCTATTTTTATTCTTTATATTCCAAACCTCGGAGAGGCATTTAAAATGTATACTAATAATATGAACGACGACTATAACCATCACCCTTCCTATATAATCCTCCTATATAATCAATACAAACAAGGAAAAGTTGGAAGTCAATGGGGACGCGGTTCATTCAATCGCTATCCTGCACAAAACATCGAAGACTTTGGTTATCGCCGAGGCGGCCGGGGAGGTAGACCTACGGCTCCGGCTCAACAGGCTCCTCAACCAGCTCCTCAGCCAGCGCCACCAGCATCAGTCACCCCAGCGGCGAACCCGGGACCCGTACCAGTCCCTAAACATTTGTCAAAGACGGCTTTACACTTTGACAAATGCTCCATTATATTTGGAAAGTTTCTTATATCAAGCAGGCACGGAATTCTCCGCCGCCTTGCAAATTTTAATGAACATCACCCAACTACAACAGCTTTTCCAGTAATCGTAGAGGAGGATTACAAAGCTATTTCAGCAAAGTCCCCTCCTTTTGCTAAAAATGCATCACTTAGGCTTAGCGCGCACCACGATATTTTGTCGCGCGATAATATTGTCGCAGAAATGTAACGTATGGGTTGTTATATCAGTGCGCGCATATACGAGAAAAAAGTCGCCGTGATTTTTAAATTGTGATTTGTCACATTTTGGCCGCGACTACTCGCGGCGCGATTGTCGAAAACATAAATTGCAACATATGAAGTTGTACGGAGTCGCGCGCACCACGACAATAAAATCGCCTCCCGTGCCAGTCGGCATTCAGCTGTCCATGCGTAAACATGTCGGTGCCTGTTTCTCCTGTGCAATCTGAAGATGAGACAATGGACGTATACCAATTAATTACAGAAGTACAAGCTAGACCACCATTGTGGGATAAAAACTCCAAATCATACAGTGATCGTAATTTGAAGACACGTTTGTGGGACGAGATTTATGAAAATGTTATACCAAGTTGGGATGAACTCGCCAAAGAAACAAAGAAAAAAAGTGGTAAGATGTAAACAAACTTTATTTATGGCATGTAGGTCTAATGCAATTAAATTTTATTGTATTGCCAAGGAATACATCCAATAGAAGAAGTGAAGTAGTTAGCAAAATAATCTCGGTTTTCAATATGCATGACTCTTGGTCGCTTACGCGTAGGATTCATATTCTTTAGATTACTCTTATACAATTTGTCTTTGAATTTAAATCCATCATGTTTCCGAACGAAATTGTGTAGGATACAATATGTTTTTACTATTTTGTCACAAAACTCAATTTTTACGTCTAGAGGTCGATGCAAAATACGCCATTTATTTGTTAATATTCCAAATGTGCATTCAACCATTCTTCTTGCTCTTGTTAGTCTGTAATTGAATACCCTTTGTTTAACTGACAAATTCCGTCTGGGATATGGTCGCATGACATGTTCTGAGAGTGCAAATGCTTCATCTCCAACAAAAACAAACGGCATTGCTGACCCATTTGTGTCATTTTGTAAACATCTTGGTTGAGGTGTATTTAACTTATTATTTTTTAATTTCTTTGCAAAATTGGTTTCTTTAAAAATTGCAGAATCACTATTGCTGCCGTATGCGCCGACATCTATCATAATAAACGTATAATTCGAATCAACTGCAGCCATCAAAACAATAGAGTTATAATGTTTATAGTTATAAAACTCGGAGCCTGCTCCAATTGGCTTTTCTAGCCTTATGTGCTTACCATCCACTGCTCCTAAGCAATTCGGAAAGTTTGTTCTAGTATAAAATCCCTTAGAAATATTCAACCAATCGTTTTCTTTCGGTTCAGGCATATAAGTTAAATGCCAACCCGTCCATAGTTTTTCACAAGTATCTTCCACTATTTCACGTATTGTGGTAGCTCATAGCAAATATTCGTAGTGAAGCGAATATAAACTATTCCCTGATGCAAGGTATCTGTAAAAATAGGAAAATAAGTTAGTTTTTTACTACTTTTATCACACATTTAAAATTTATTTTACAGGACTGGATGTACAGAAAAAGTGGAAAAACCTAAAAGACTGTTTTTTCAAGAGAATTAAATTCACAGAAAAACAGTGTGTCTGGGCAATCGGGGAAGAAAAAACGCAAGTACTATTACTTTGATCAACTTTCGTTCTTGATACCCGTAAATACTCCTAGAGACACAAGTGGCAATGTCAAACCTATGGAAAAAGAAGACACAAATTCAAATATTCAGTTAGACGAGGAAAATAGCCCACAGCAGGACTCGAGGCGACTAACATATAAGCGTAAGACTGGGACTAAATCGCAAAAAGGAAATACGGATTTCGACGATGAACTATTGAACATTTTGCGTAATAAAAAGGAAGACAACTATGACGAGGATGTTAGTTTCAGTCACATGTTAATACCAATGCTGAGGAAATTAAATGATAGTCAGAAATTATATGCAAAAATGGAAATTTTACAGGCCATGGACAGGGCCAAAAAATTTTTTTCCGTTTCTCAACCTGCATACCCTACATCAACTGCTGTTTTTCAAACTGTCCCACAGCCTATACCACATCACAGCGACATGCTGGCCTTTACTGCTTCAATGCCGAATACTAGTGCTACATACATTAATTCCCAGCCTGGAACATCATTCGCTTCAAATTTGCCAAGAAATATTGTGATAAATAACAATAACAAATAAACAACCGGTTCAAGAGAACTGCAATGATTACATAGTACGTTTTGCCCATGATTTGCAGTCTCCTGAATCAGTAGTTTCTCAAGACTCCTTGCTTTCGCAAGAGGATTATTATGATGTGACATTAGGATCATACATTGAAAATTCAAATTAAGTACTTCTTTAATAACTAACAATGTTTTACTTACCTGAGAGTTACCGATAACCTTTCTTCAGCTGAGATTGCATTACGCCATCCAGTATTATTATATATAATTAGTGGTCCGACAATTCTGAGTAATTTATCAAATGTTTGAATCGTCATTCTATAATAGCCAAAGAGTTTTTCGGGATATAGTCGAAGATCATTATGTTTCAAATAAAAGAAACCTTTGATACACCTTTCAGCGGTGAAAAGTTGAGTCCAGTATTTTTTATTCCCTTTCTTATTCCTCCTCTTCCGAAGGAGCAAAACAAGACAACCAACTTGTTCAAAATCCATGGTGAAAATGAGCGATTCATACGATTTTCTCATCGCAGTGCGCGCAGTTTATTTTCAGCGATATTTTACAGCACGGTTTTTTAAATCGTGTCGCAAATACAAAAATCGTGGTGCGCTCTAAGCCTTAGTATGTATAATTATTATGTCACACTGCAGACGTACTACCGTTTGCTTGATTTACACAAACTGAATGCTGGCCAACTAACATATGAAGATACGCAGTTTGTCGATCACATGTCCGTCAACCCATCAGGCATCACCAAGACAACAGAACTCTATCTGTCAGGTTTCGGATACACATAAATTCCCGGATCTGCGGATAGTGCCTTCGTGTTCACTAAGCCAGACCTCGTTGGGGCTGGCGGATTAGCTGGATTTTTCGGTCCTCTACTGGAAAACCCACAATCCTACCATTCGTACCCAAGTCCAGGCGTTGTAGTTCAACGTCTTATGGAAGACCTTCGCTTCACTGCCGGCCCCGCTGAGCCTGCAGCTTGGCTATTAGCTGGCCCCGTAGTTCAAGGAGCCCTGCCAGTTCAACCGACTCCACGTTGTATAGGATACGCTCCAGCTACACGTCTACACCAAGAAGCAGTGACGGCACTAACTTCGTGCGGAATCACCGTCGACAACTTCGACACTACTAATAATGCCATTCCACTGAATGTTGGCATAAAAAAAAAGACAACAACGTCAGCGCTCAGGGTACAATGTCACGGCAATGGCGTGGGCAAATGGGGCGTAAAATTCGATGGCACTACAGATGTACGCTTCTTTTTGGAAAGACTGGAGGAGCTGGCTTGAGCAAATGACGTGCCAGTAAGAAAAATGTTTGCCTCCCCGTCAGAGCTATTTTCCGACAAAGGATTACTTAGGTATAGGGGCGTGAAGGATCAGGTCAACTCGTGGCACCAGCTACGAGATCTGTTGCTAGAAGGATTCGACCCTGTTGACTACGATTATCGCCTGATGGGTAAATTAGGGCCAGGACACAGGGCCCTGACGACAAAATACTTATCTATTTTTCAATAATGAGCTGCATGATTGCCCGATTGAAAACACCACTCATTAGATTAGAAATCTTATTGCATAATATAAGACCCTCGTTTTCGGAGGAGCTTGCTTTGGTGGAAATAACATCCAGGAATTGAAAAACCATTGCAGGAAGCTGGAGGCGGCTCGGCAACGTTCTAACTGTTCACGGAACCTCCGACGTCATTATCACAAACACTGAACCCCACTTTTGGATAGACTCAAGAAATATAAATCACGTCGCCACAGTGTCTATACCCACGCAACAAAGAGAGCCCGTCTGCTACAATTGCAAGGATCGAGGTCATTACGCGAGAAACTACAGTAAAAGAAATGAGACCAGTCGAAGTGTTCCGATATCATGTTTCAAATGTATAGGAATAGGACACATATAAAGACTGTGCCAACAAACGAAACGGCAGTCAGATACAATATTTTAACTATGGCGAGGTCGGTTATACTGCCAGGAGTTGCCCTATATGCCTTAAACTGAATAACAATGCAGGTCCAAAAAACTAGAAAAGCAGAACCGAGGCACGAAATGGAAGATTTGTTTACCCCAAAAAAACATGATGATCGGATGTATTTAAAAGTAAAACTTTTCGATTTAACATTTTATGGCCTGCTTGACTCCGATGCCTGCCTCTCAATTTTGGGAATTAATTCCCACACAAAACTTTAGGATATACACTTCATAATCTGAGCAGATGTGTTAGGTATGTATCAAAATAATATGTTTATTTAATAGCAATACCTCGTATAATATGTGCAAGATTTGTGTCTGATCTATGATCTATGTATAATAAAAGATCTAGTTTAGTCTATGCAAAGCACTTGTGAAATGGCTGGCAGTTATATTGTAACCGTACGAGGGGTCATTCGCGGCGGAAAATTTCTTAATTTTAGAAGGTGTCGTCATTAACAAGCAAGATGTCGGCGATGGCAAAGCGGTCAGCGTTGTTGAAGATCGAAAGGCGGAAGCAAAATTAGTGATGACAATTGATTCGTTGTTATACGTGCATATTAAAAATGAAAAAAATTAAGAGGTACCGGTTTCGAAATAAACGAAGAATGGCTCGGACCATTATTGTTGACGGGCTTACCTGACAAATTCTCGCCTATGATAATGGCGATCGAACATTCAAGATTAGATACTTCCGCTGACGTCATTAAAACGAAACTGTTGGACATGAGCGATCATTTTGGCAGCAGTGAGGCGAAAAGGGTATTCCTAACAAAACGATAGCAGGGTCATAAAGGGAATAAAATTAACAAAACTGGAGAAACATCTCGACCTGTCAAAGTTATCAATGTCCACAAAATAAGGAGAAACAAGTAAATGTATTCATATGTATATGTGTAGTGTTTCTGAATGGGAGTTTTGACAAACATGAATGATATATAGACTCCGGTGCCAGTAACCACATAATGATCAGCCAAGAGAACATGAAAAATGTGTCACATAACCTCACTACAAAGGAGATTATATTTCGGTTCATGCTGTTCTCGTACGGTTACCGCGGTCGAGGTAATTATAATTATATTTTTTACTGTTTCCCAACAGACGACGAAGAAAATAAATATGAGAAAGAGATACCTAGGTGATAAACAAAAACCCAGTCAATATTTTTGAATTTTTTCGTGACATACGCCCAGTTGCAGAAAGCGTGCATTAAATATCTCATTAGTTAATGAGTCATTACGACTAATGATTTCATTAAATTAAAGACGTTGCACAAAACATTAGTCGTTCCATTTAAAGTTCCTTCAGCTAAGGATTATTTAATGGCGCCCTTAAAAAGTGTTGAAACATTAAAATAAAAATTGAACGGAATAAGTGAATATTTTGCGTTTCGTTCACACAAATTTTATCAAACTTGTTTTGTTCCTGTAAAATTTGATGAAAATAAAACACAAAAGTCCAGTATGCTGGTATCTCTCTACCTAGTCTGTGGTATGCTTTGAATTGTCTATTTCAAAACCTCGTGGTGATTTCTTTCGCATTCAACTTTCAATTTCAACTCAAAATATCTTGGATATTTCGTTTTAATCTAAACAAAATGTCGCAAAAACAAGCTAGAAAACGTGGAGCAAATTACACCCAAGAGGAAAAAACATTAGTGCTGGATCTCATCATGCAATAAGTACCTATGGTTTACATTATGCTTGTTGCGCCGGTAAATAATCCAAACAATTGCTAGACCAGTTTGGAGATAGAAGTATTTAAATCTTTTTCTCAATATTATAAACATGCGTGACCCATCAGAGCAATTAGATTGAATAGATTGCAATTCTCCAATTTTAAACACACGTATTGTAAAGTTTAGATGTATAAATGATTTTAGTATGAAAACTAACGTGGTTATTACACATTTTAAACAAATACACGGGTAACTCACGTATAAAATAGTATAAATGATTATTTTTTCGCAGATATAAAGGTATTGTGGAAAGTAAACGAACTGGTGGGATTTTTATACAAAAGAAAAAGGAGATTTGGAACACTATCACCTCGAAATATAATAGCAGCTGTAGCAGTGGTCCCAGGGATGTCGACTAGCTGAAAGCTTTATATGACAATATGAAGCAAAAATCTCGCAAAGAAATTGGTGAAAAAAATGTAAATTTAGTTCTTAATTCGGTAGGGCACAGTATATGATAATAGCTATTTTTTTTTATTGTCGGTGTCGAGAACTTACCTAGTAATTTTTGTGTTGGATGAAAAAGGGGTTTATCTCATTACTTCATGGTTATATTATTTACTGAGAGTTTATTTATGTGCGGTAATGTAAGAAATTGTAATATTTTCACAGAAGGAAGCATATATTCAGGCAGTGGAAAACGAACTTGTGACGGAGGAACATGTAACACGAGCTTTGATAAACATTAAAGAAGACAAGGTTAAGATCAATTAATAATTACATTTTACAAGTAATAATAAGTATTAATCTTTAACTAAAATAAGTAAATGCTTTTAGATTGAAATGAAAAAAACTGGTGGTGGCTTCTGGAGACCCAAGATTACAGAAACTGATGCAAAAGTTCTTTCAATAATAAAATAACAAACGGAACCACTTCACAATCCATATGATAGCGCTGCGGTTTGTTTTTAATGGTTTGTAATTTTTATTTTAAGTACATATTTACCAATAATTTTCATTATGGTGACTTACAGAGAATCTTTCATTTCAGATGTAGTTGATTTAGCTTGTACCAGCCAAAGCAACATACTAATTGATGCATCTCCTATAAACACACCTTGTTTACCTACCCAAGAAGGACTTATAGAAATAAGTATGAGTACATGTAAGTTACAAATTTATATCTGTAAATGGAATGTGTATATGTTGAATCTATTTAAATTAGGATAAGCATTAATAATAATGGCATAGGCATTGCCATTCAGCGTGGTATTTTAGTTTTGTTTATGAAGGCTCTGCCCACTTTAATCACTTAATCACAAAAGAAAAAATAGGATTAAAATCTAATTAACTGTATGTATTGTAGGAGTGCATAAATGCAGTACACACCAAAACTGTAATTTATGCCTGTCTGCACAACCACAACAATAGATTTATTAAAGTAACCACAATGGTCATGTAATTAAGTATTATATCAGCTATCTGGCCGCCATCACACAAGCTTTGCTTAGTTTGGGGTCAGATGGTGTTGTGTATGAATTGTCCACGAATATTTATTTATTATTATTATTAATTTATGTAATATTTTTAATTTTCAGGTCTGGAAAAAGTAACTCCAAAAAGAGTAGCAACCGAAAGTCAGGGAAAAGTTGTTAAGAAAAGAGGTAGATAATTGAATTTCACTGATATTCATTTTTATACTTTTGATTGTTTCAGGCTATAATCATAAACTTTTTTTTTCTGTCCTGGAATTATCAATGGGATCTGGCAGCATAAAAAAAATGAATGGACTAGCAAATATCAAAATGCTGCATAAAAAGAGAGGTAAGTTAGGTACACAGCCAACCTTGTTTTGTATTTATCAATTTACACATTATTACATTGTTCAAAAAATGTATACTGGCTTTTTTGTTTCAGTGACTCCAAGAAAATTAATAAAACTATCAAATGCTGACCAGTTGAAGAAACTATATTTTAAGAAAAAATTTCAAAATGCAGATTTGGAAAGGAAAAAGCTTATGATCGAAATTTTAAAGAAGCAACTCAGTGGAGAATAATATTCTTTGATGTGAATAATGAATAAATATTATTATTACTATTAAAAAAAATATGCTTTTCCTATTCCTTAGTATTATAACAAGTAGAACTATGTGAAATTTGATTGAAAGCAGTATTTTATTGTCGCAGTCAATAATTACACTACAGACAAGAATATTTTTTCTTTTTAACATACTATCATCATAAACAAAATGTATTATATTTACCCACTGTAAAATTGAGGAAAAATTCTTCATACTGTTGTATTTCATCATCAACAACCCATTAAACGTTCCCACTGCTGGGACTCGGGGCCTTCTCTCGCAAGGAGAGAGTTAAGGCCATAATCCACCACGCTGGCCCAGTGCGGGTTGGTGGATGGCACATGACTTCGAAAGATTCCAGGTACATGTCGGTTTCCTCACGATGTTTTCCTTCACCGTTTTAAGTTAGCGGCATTACGCACATGACTTTCGAAAAGACAGTGGTGCGTGTGGGGTTTGAACCCGGGGTCTCCGGATCACTGTTGTATTTACTAACAGGAATAAAAACATATTTGGCACATAGGTATTTCAAGTCATTTAATAAATTAGCTAAGCATTACATATACAACTATTTAATGAATAATTTAACAAAACACACAATTTACAAGTGCAGCACGAACTGCGCTGTGAGTGGACTGAGAACTTATAGACAATGGAATGCGAACATTGTCTACTGAAATTTCAATGTCATCTGGAGGATCAACTTCATTTAGCTCTATGCATATGTTATGTAACACTACACATCCCACAATCACCTGAAAAATTGTTGAAGTTTTATTCAAAGTAATTCCTTTTTCCAAGCATGGGCAGCGACGTTTAAGTACCCCGAAGCATCTCTCCACAGTATTTCTTGTGGAAATGTGACTTTTATCATAAGCTTCCTCAGCACTATGTTGAGGATTCAAAAAAGGGGTTAGCAAATAGTTCTTATTAAAGTAGCCACTATCTCCTAGTAAATGGTAAGGGCTATATTTTCCTCTTTCAAAATCTGCGCACAAATGTGAGTTGTTGAAGATTGTTGAATCATGTACAGATCACCTTACAATCAAATCTCTTATTTTAAGGGAGGCATCACAAACAGCTTGAACATTAATTGAAAAATATCCTTTTCTGCAACGGTACAGTTCAGCTAATGACCCTCCTCGGCTAACTATTTTGATATGGGTGCAATCTAGGGCTCCTGCAACCCGTGGAAACCCAGCGATCTCATAAAAATCTTCTGCAACCCTTCTCAACTCTTGCCTATCAGGCATCTTGATATAAACTGAGCTTAAATCTGCGAGCTTGCGCGTCACTCTCTGTACTATACGACAAATTGTTGATTTGTGAATATTTGTTAAATCACCAAGCACCTGCTGAAATGATCCAGTGGCAAAGAACCTCAAGCAAATTAATAATTGTGTTATGCCATCTATGGCTTTATTTCTTTGTGTTACTGGTTCCAAATCTAAAAGCTCTGAAATTTGTAGAGCCATAGCCTTAGATAGACGATATCTCACAAGGAAATCTTCACCATCATGTTTATCAAATATATTTACTCTATCTGGAATTCTACGTCCAGTTGAAACAACTTCTTCCGGA
Source organism: Ectropis crepuscularia (assembly GCA_963693475.1). Classification (NCBI taxonomy): domain Eukaryota; kingdom Metazoa; phylum Arthropoda; class Insecta; order Lepidoptera; family Geometridae; genus Ectropis; species Ectropis crepuscularia. The sequence continues at coordinate 10,548,388 of OY856368.1, read as the reverse complement.
TCAGACAACGACGATAGACTTGAGAGCGACATTTTAACACAGCAAGAATATTTTTTATCAGTGAAACACTAGAGAAATGGCTTAGAAATAGGATATTGACGATTATAATGAGCGCTTATGCAGTCATTAAAAATTATAACCTCAAGCTGTCAAAATAATGGTCCTTTAGCGCCCATTTGGCGATAATTACGTTTTGTGCAACGCAAAATATAGCTAATGTGCAAGATTGACACTTCATTAGTTAAATTTAATGAGGCATTAAAATCTTTGATAATGTTGGTTTGTGCAGCAAGTTAACGATTCATTAGTGTTTAAAGAAGTCATTAAAATTTAAAGTCCGTTTCTGCAACTGAGCGTAAGCCGCATTAGCCTACGATAGTGTCATTTGGATAAACTTATATTGAGATAATTTACATTTAGAATATTTAGTAGATTCCGGAGCCGCGATATTTGCGATTAAGTTCGCACTGTTAGATTTAACCACCGTTACGTTGCATGGTAGCGATTTAAGTATTAATGGAGTAGGCGGAGTTTTAAAATCTGTAGGTTTTGTTTATTTATCATTTCAGTTTAAAGGAGTTTATTTTAATAACAAGTTTTACGTATTTAAAAACCTACCCTGTATTCAAGCGATAGGTATATCAGGCCAATATATTTTTTTTTTTTAATGGCGTCATTGATTATAATACGAATAATAAATTAATACTAAAGTAAGTATGGCGATGAATTACTATGAATATGAACATATTTTGAGTATCACACCGCGATGTGAAATTGTGAATTTTTTACCTACCCGTATTTAATACGATTGTGTCATTCAGCCCAAAGAGATCTAAGAAGGGATTTTTCTGGCTGGTGTTATTTCACGGCCAAAAACTGCAAAATTCCAGGGAGACTCATGTACGACCGACGAAGAAGATTCATTGACTTTAAAATATCTTGAGATAGATTCGTTAGAAAATTACGACAAACAGTACAGAATTCCATTCGCTCAAAAGGACGAGCTTAACAAACAGATAAGTGACATGTTAGAAAATTGTAATTTGTTGTTAGTACTTAAAAAGGAAAATAAATAAGGTTAACGTCAGTGGCAGGTAGTGATCGACTACAGGCCGCTCAACGAACGAATTCAAGACGATAAGTTCCTACTTCCCAATTTAACAGAAATACTAGAATCATTATCGGGAGCTATTTACTTCAGTCATTGCGATTATTGAGTAGATTTGTGACTGTAGCCATGTCAGGAGTCAATTATGAAAATGTATTATATATATGGATGATTTAATTATTTTTGGACGAAATCTTATACAACATAATAAAAATCTCATGTCCGTTCTATCAAGATTACGAAAAATTAATTTAAAAATAAATCCCTTAAAAATGTGTTTTTAAGACTACAGATACTGTACCTAGGATATGTGATATCAGTTGATGGCATTTTACCTGACCCAGCAAAAATAAGTGCGATCGAGCGCAACCCGACTCCGGAATGCGGTGATGACGTCAAGCGCTTTGTTGCGTTCGCTAACTATTACCGTAAGTTCATTAGCTTACGCAAAGCCAGTAGCTTACACGAGTCACAATTTGAATAAAGCAGCATTAAATTACGCTACTATAGAAAAGGAACCATCGTATGGTCAATAAAATATTTCAGACCGTAGTTATTTAATAAAAAAAATATTTTAGAGTTAGTTGAGCATCAATTGTTGGCGAGTGGAGACGTGACGGGCTACAATGTCACAATGCAATGTCCGTATTGTGGTGTAACGAACAAGTGCTCAAATTAATCGAACTGTAGGGACACATTTACGATTACGCTGCGTTTAGCCAGTCAGTGGGTCAGTCATTACTACACTCGGATCGCGGACGCACGCTGGGAATAAACACCAGTCAAGCGTATACCATCTTTCATTTATTGCCTAAGAATATACCCGTGTAGGAACACTTCTTCGAACATTGACGAGTGCTTATAGACATTAACTTATATAACATCAGCCATACATACAGCACACAGGGACGTGTGGCTGGATACGTTAAATTGGTGACCCCTGTGAATTTTTTACGTGGAGGATTCTCGGGCAATATTTATTTTTGGAGCGTTTTCGAGTGGGTGCAGTGACTCAACATGATGCAAGGACAAGCGATGCCGACACCAGTGCAGCCATCACAGGTGGTGAAACCTGAGACCGGCGCAGGGGAGGACGCTTTGGCATCCGTGACCGTTACCTCGAGGACCTTACCGTAACAGAACCTGGTAGTGACCAAGCTATCAAAAAACGCGATTGAACAGGTCAGTGACTTACTGTTAGAACCGCCGCCAGAAAACAAGTACGAATCACTAAAAGCGAGACTTTTACAAGTGTTCGAGGAAAGCGAAGCTCGGCAATTCCAAAAACTACTGGGAGAAATGGAATTGGGCAGCCAGAAACCGTCCCAGTTATTACGGCGGATGAAGGACCTTGCCCGTTCCAAAATACCAGATGACACTCAAGATCATGTGGTCGGGGCATTTACCGTCAAGCGTGCGTGCAGTTTTAGCCGTCACCGATGTAAGCGACTTAGAGAGTTTGGCAGTTGTTGCCGATAAGATTATGGAGACGACACGTCCGATCGACGTTGCGGAAGTGGCCAGCTCAAGTGCGATTCCTCAGCCAGATTTGGTGGCCCAAATCGCCAAACTAACACTAGAGGTACAGGAGTTAAGCCGCCGGGGCAGGCAGGAGTATCGTACCGATCGGCGGAGTGGGAGTCAGTCCAGATCGCGCGGAAGGAGCAACGCCAGAGAAGGGCCCAGCCGGAAAAACACAGACTGGTTATGTTTTTACCATTATAGGTACGCCGAGAAGGCCAATCGCTGTATTAAGCCCTGCAATTGGGAGAAGAAAACGCAGTCGGGAAACTAGACGCGGCGGAGGGCTGTATAGATTTTGCGAATCACCGGTTGTCGGTAGCTGACGTCAAGCGTGGTTACAATTTCCTGGTGGATACGGGTGCAAATATATCAGTGTTGCCAAAATATCTAGTGAAACCCAGTGAGTGCAATAAAATAAGCGGTAATTATAAACTTTTTGCCGCAAATGGTACGGAAATCAATACATACGGTATTTGTACATTAACACTAAATTTGAATTTAAGGAGGCCGTATCGTTGGACATTTATCATTGCTGATATTAAGCAACCAATCTTAGGGGCAGACTTTTTAAAACATTATAAGCTTTTAGTAGATTTAAATGAGCGGAAATTAGTTGATCAATTAACTAACCTCAAGGTTATCGCATCCATCGTTTGTAGCGATCTTACTACTATTAAAACGATCGACGATAATAACCCGTGGCATTTATTATTAAGTGAATTTCCAGACGTGACGAACCAGGTATGTTACAAACAGCAACCTAAGCATAATGTCCTACACCATATTAAAACTAATGGTCCTCCTGTGTACGCTAAGGCGAGGCCATTACCACCTGACAGATATGCTAGAATTAAGGAAGAGTTTAGGGTCATGACCTAGCTTGGAATCTGTAGAACGTCAAAAAGTGAGTGGGCGAGTCCACTTCACATTGTGCCCAAAAGGAACGGTGATCTTAGGCCTTGCGGCGATTACAGGCGCCTTAATCCAATCACTAAGCCCGATCGTTACTCTATACCGCCCTTGAAGGACTTTACATATGTACTTACCGGTAAGAAAATATTTACGCGGCTAGATTTAAATAGAGCTTACCATTTTATTCCAGTAGCGCCTGATGATATAGAAAAGACTGCTATCATAACCCCTTTTGGTTTGTTTGAGTTCCCGCGCATGACCTTTGGTTTGAGAAACGCTGCTCAAACATTCCAAAGATTTATGGTAGTGTTAAATGGCCTAGATTTTTTATACAATTTTGTCGATGACGTCATCATAGGTTCGGACTGCAGCGAATCCCATAAAAACACTTAGAAATAGTTTTTTCTAGATTTAACGAATTTGGAATAACCATTAACATAAGTAAGTGCAAATTCGGGCAAAGTAAATTAGAATTCCTGGGATATGAAGTTTCGACACAAGGTATTCGACCACTTGATGAGAAGGTCAGAGCTGTTCAGGAATTTCCAAAACCAGAGAATATAGAACAGCTCAGGCGATTTTTAGGTATGCTAAACTTTTACCGATCGCATATTCCTAAGGCGGTAGAATGTCAGTCTATTTTAAATAATTACTTACATAATGCAAAAAAAAGGGATAAAACTAAGGTCGCATGGACAGAGGAAGCGAATAGAGCGCTCGAGCAATGTAAACTTAGCTTACAGGAAGCGGTTATGTTGTTTCACCCGCTTCGAGACGCGCCGTTATCTCTGATGACCGATGCATCTGACACCAGTGTGGGGGCAGTGCTCCAGCAAAAAGTAAGTAATGGATACCAACCTTTAGGGTATTTTTCTAAAAAACTAACAGAGGCTCAGCAGAAATACATCACGTATGATAGAGAATTATTGGCAATATTTTTAGCTATGGGACACTTCAGGAACATGTATGAAGACAATTGACAATTTTTACAGATCATAAGCCTTTGGTGTACGCTTTTACCAAAAGTAATAGTAAAGTTGACAGCCCTAGGCGAATTAGGCAGCTAGCTTTCATTAGTGAATTTTCCACGGATATCCAGCATATTAATGGGGAAAATAATGTCGTAGCCGACGCGCTGTCGCGCATAGAAACAGTAACGTGTCCCACGGCGATAGATTTCGCAGAAGTTGCATTACGTCAACGTAGCGACCAGTACATTGCGCAAGCGACACAAGTAACAAAGAACAGTAAATTGCAGTTCAAGCAAATTGTATCACCTTTTTGTAATGAACCTATTTATTGCGAAATATCTACAAGTAAAATAAGACCATACTTGCCGGAAGAATTTCGCCGTGTAGCTTTTGATTCAATTCATAATTTAAGCCATCCTGGAATTCGTAGCAGTAGAAAGTTAATAACAGAGAGATGTTTTTGGCCATCTATGAACAAACACATTGTTGCGTGGGCGAGATCATGCACCCAATGCAACGTGTTAAAGTACATAGGCACACGGAATCGCAATTAGACACTAGGCACACGGAATCGCAATTAGACACTTTTCCCAGCGCTGATCGATTTACGCATGTACACATAGATATTGTAGGGCCATTGCCAATTACATCGGATGGGTGCAGCTATTGCCTAACGATGATTGATAGAAAAACGGGCTGGCCTGAGGCGTTTCCCTCGCGTAGCATCACGGCGGAGGAGGTAACTAATATACTGTTTAAAGGGTGGATATCTCGGTTCGGTTGTCCTGTTAAGCTGACCAGCGATCAGGGTAGACAGTTTGAGAGCCACATTTTTAGCCAACTCATAAAATATTTAGGAATTAACAAATTGCGTACCACTCCTTACCATCCGGAAAGTAACGGTATGATAGAACGTTGGCACAGATCACTCAAAGTGGCACTTATGGCACGTTTTAAGGACGACACGTCATGGGTAGAGCAATTACCAGCAGCGCTATTAGGGTTGCGCGCTGCACCACGGAGCGATACGGGAGTCAGCGCCGCAGAGATGACCTATGGCCGGACAATACGTTTGCCAGGTGATTTTTATGACGAGGTGAGTATTAAAATATCCGACACGGAATATGTTGAGAGGTTAAAAACGGTAATAGGTAGTTTACGACCTAAACCAGCATCTCACCAAACGTCGAAATCCTTGTTTATTCACCCCGATCTAGAGAAATGTGAAATGGTATTTGTTCGTAACGATGCAGTTCGTCGTAGTTTGCAACCGCCTTACGATGGGCCATACCCAGTGGTAAAATGCCGGGGGAAAGTTTATTTAATAAAAATAAGAGATAGGTTAACTTCTATAGGTATAAATAGATTAAAACCAGCAAACGTATTAAACGAAGACGCTGGGAATGCCGACGACGCAATAGTTAAACGGACAACAAGCGGAAGAGTGGTAAAAAAACCTTTAACCCTTAATTTGGTTTTGTGCTCTGTCAGATACAACATTTTTGAAAAAATGTGTAGTCCTTAATAGATATTTTTTTATAAATCTATCGATTCTAAATGTGAGTAAATATATTTCACTTCACTAAAATATATTTCTCGATTTCATATTCGATCATTGCCCATCCCTATTTATGTCAATCAGTCGACATGCCGCGACGCGTCAACAACATAAATGTAAGTTAAATTAATTTTGCCTATTTTTGTAACTTGTGGTAACGAATTTTTATAGAATCCTAATGATATTGAAACAAACTAACAATTTCGACAATAACCCAGCATGGAAATGTGTTTACTATCAAGTGGCAAGCTTTATAACCTTATTGTATCCTCATAGATACGTTGCCAAGAGCCCGGAAACATACTATATTTCGAACTTGTATCCTGAGAGATACATTACCAAATGCTTAGAAAATATTATTGTAAATGATTGCTTAGTTTTCATTTCTACTAAAAAATAAAAATGAGGTCAAGTATATGAGGTATCGCTTCTCATTAAGGGTTCTGTATGTCTTTTTAATATTACTTTATATTAACGTATTGTTTTGGTTACTTTTTTGATTATTTGCCTGTAGCCTAAGCCCATTTTTATCTATGCTTGACATTTTTTTCTTATTTTATTTCTGCTTGGGTTTGGTTTTGGTTGCATCTTGTTTTGTTGTTGTCCATAGGTGCTTCAGCGTGCTAGGGCTAATAGCATATTAGCATTAGTACCTGGAAGAAATGCCCCTTCAGATGGTAGTGAGCCATCAGATGATGATGAAGAATTAGCTCGACCACTGGATGAGAGTTATATCAGCTCTAGTCCGCCTACTCTGGATTCGTCCTTTGAAAGATTAAATCTACTCGATAGCGATAATATCTCCGAAGACGAAACCAGATCTGTAATTCCAGTTGACCCTGCAACTCCAACTGCGACGCTTTCTTCTAAGACTCAGACTGTGCCTCCCTCCCCAGTAATTTCAGACGAAGCCTTTTCTGCTGTATTCCAAGAAGTGTTTCCTTCAATTACTGAAACCAATTACAACTCCATACCTTCTATCAGTTCGATTCCCTTATTGCCATCACCAGCTATTCAATCACCTGCTAGCCTGCACAATACACCAAGGACAAGTCATACAAGATCAAAGAGACGTCAGGATAAGGCTCTTTCTTTAGTAGTAAAGCGAGCTAAACGTGTGCAAATAGATTTTAAATGGAAAAAAAATACACCATTTGCGCACAATGCGACGGTTGAAGAGATCTCGTTACCGGATCCACCTACCGAAGTTATGACACCACGGCAGTACTTTGCTATGTTCTTCACTGATGAAATTTTTCATGACATTGTAAATCAAACTAACATGTATGCTGTGGAAAAAACTGGTCGCTGTATCAGTATAACTAAAAAAGATATTGAAAACTTCGTAGCCATTCACATACTCATGGGAATTGTGAAAATGCCGAGCTATTTGGATTACTGGAGCATAAAATTCCGATATGCGCCGGTTGCAGATATAATGTCCTTGAAGAAATACCAACTAGTACGAAGATTTATTCATTTTGCAGATAACAATGAAATAACTACTGATAGATTTCAAAAAGTGCGCCCAGTAGTTGAAAAAGTTCGGCGAAATTGCTTAGCCGCTGCAGATGAAGAGAATAAACATAGCATTGATGAGATGACTCTTCCTTACAAAGGAACAAAGGCTGGAAGTAGACGACAATATAATGCAAAAAAGCCAAAAAAGTGGGGCTTTAAAGCTTTTGTGAGATCGGGGGTATCTGGTTATGTATATGATTTCATATTGTACGGGGGAGAAGACACATTCCGCAATATAACATTTTCTTCAGAAGAGGAATCGATGGGTTTTGGCGCCAAGGTTGTGTTAGCTCTCTGTCAGACAATTAAAAATAGACCGTGTTTTGTCTATTTTGACAACTATTACACCTCACTAGAGCTAGTGGTGTATTTGAGAAAAGAATTGGGAATATTTAGTCTCGGAACTATAAAAGCTAACCGCCTACGTGGAAGTCAAAATAAACTGCCATCAGACAAAGATTTGAAAAAGAAAGGTCGGGGTTCTTTTTCCCAAATAGTGTGTAACAGTAATCAAGTTGCTGTTGTGAAGTGGATGGACAACAAACCAGTTACTTTAGCATGCTCATTTTCTGATGCTTACCCGGTGTCAAAAGTGAAACGGTATTCCAAAGAGCGAAAATTGAGAGTGGATGTTGACTGTCCACAAGTCGTAAAACATTATAATACGCATATGGGAGGCGTAGACTTATCCGATATGCTGATAGCCCTATATCGGACTCAAATTAAATCGAGAAGGTGGTACCTAGGTATTTTTGCTCAAATTTTAGATATATGTATCAATAATGGGTGGATACTGTACAGAAGACATTATGCGCAGAAAAGCAAGAAGGCACTAGCTCTAAAAGAATTTCGCTGCCAGATTTTTCAATCACTGATAGCCAAACAAACTGTACAAACAAATGAGGTACCGGTGCCTGACTTGAGCCAAAAAATAAAAAGACCGATAGTGGAAAGACCCATTGATGATATAAGGTACGACAGAATGGGTCACCTGCCTATTTTTGATGAGAAAGGTCGTTGCCGTATGTGCAAAACAGGATAGGCCAGCATTTGTTGCGTTAAGTGTAGAGTTCGCTTGTGTCTCACAAAAAATAGGAACTGTTTTTACGATTTCCACAATAAAAAATAAAATTGAAACTGTTTTTGATTATTTATAATACTTACCCTTTCTTTGACAGTGTATCTATGAGGATACAGATTCAAAAGTCAATACTTCTCTCATTATTTGGCAACGTGTATAATAGGATACATATGATTTTGGCGTATTTACAAAATCAATATTTTTTAAATTATTTTTTCAGGCTTCCCTAAAGATAAATAAATAGGTGGATTATGTTTTTTTATACAAAATCAAAATAAAAAAAATCTGCCAAATTAAGGGTTAAGGTTTATAATTAATTAAATTCACGGCATAGAAGTAATTAGTAACTCCCGATTATTGCGTGATCGACATTATAGTTTTGTAAAATGGTAATTTAGTATTTTAGTAGGTTATATATGTCAACACATTCGGTTATTAGAACGAATCATCATTTTTCGATTTCACAACAGACTACAGTGCACTGTTATTATAATGCGGCTATTTAAATATTTTGTTATTAATATTTTATTGTTCCACTGCGACGTACATACGAATTTAGATAAAATGGGGTACGGACAAAGCAAGGAAGAACAGAAACAAAATATTGTTAACGAAACAGTGATAAATAATGGGTTGCACGACAAAATAAATAATTTCACTTGGATTTTGTGCGCTTTCGTTGTCCTGGCCGTAATTATCATATTGTGTATACTCTGGAAACGCTGTTCAAAAGGTGCTAAAAAGTGGATTCGCAAAGAGATGTTGTCAGCGACGGATATCGTGCCCACTATCAATGTACATAAGGTGCAACCGCACCAGCAACCACAACCTGGTATGGTTGGACATGTGTGATGTAATTACATACATAATTATTGTAGAAGTAAAAATGTATTTCAATATTAGTAATGTCATGTGTAATTTTAGAATATTTACAAAATGCTCGTAATATTTGCTTATTTGATTGATTTTAAAATGTTTAACTACTCTAGTTTATAGATTCAAGTTTTCAATTTTTTTTTTGTAATCTTTGTAATATAAATAAAAAGTTATTCTGTGTATTAATATGATGGATCTAAGTAGAGACGGAATGTGGGCGACAGGATGTAACCGGAGAATTGTTATGGTTATCGTGACGTCCGCGCCTCGAGCGAGACTGCTGACTGGCAAAGATTGTAACGTAAGATAAGGTAAGTAAGGTCGTAGTCCTAGACCAGTACTCATTCTACGAAAAAAAATGGTTATAATAGAATTCAAGGTTACAACTTAGTAGTTGAAGTTATTATTGTGAACATTTTCGAAGTTTTTTTTCCTTTTTTTTGGTAGGGGAGTACTGTAGGGACACATTTACGATTACGCTGCGTTTAGTCAGTCAGTGGGTCAGTCATTACTACACTCGGATCGCGGACGCACGCTGGGAATAAACACCAGTCAAGCGTATACCATCTTTCATTTATTGCCTAAGAATATACCCCTGTAGGAACACTTCTTCGAACGTTGACGAGTGCTTATAGACATTAACTTATATAACATCAGCCATACATACAACACACAGGGACGTGTGGCTGGATACGTTAAAAAACGCTGGTGTACCAAAACTACGAATGCTTTTATAATATCTTCTACCCACCAACGTGGTTTTTTGTTTTCGATGCATTTTTAGATTTTAGATCATTAGATACGTCAATAATTATTATGTACTATTTTTAACTATAATAATTACTATTTTTAGATAATTTTCTAACAAATATGTTTTATTTTTAGAGTATCGACACACTCCCATTAATAAACCCACCACCTTTTGTAGTAGAGGTAGAACCTACCTTGGAACCACCATCCTACCATCTTATTAGCGTGGACTTTCCCGATCCAGTTCTGGAGTTTGCCGAGCAAAGACAAAACAGTTTGCCCACACAGCGCCCAGTGTCTACAGTACATTATTCTTCTTCTAGACGTTGCAAGTTTTTTATTACCCAACTTTGTACCCGACATGTACCTAGAATCTTTCGAAGTTGTATGTCATCCAACAACCTGCACTGTGCCAGTGTGGTGAATTATGGCCTTGACTTGCGAGAAAAGGCCCGGAGTGCAAGCAGTGGAGACATTTAGTGGGCTGTCTATGCACATCATGTGTAACATAACACACGTAACACGTAACATAAAAATGTAACATAACACGTTCAGTTACTTTTTTTTTAGTTTAGTTTATCATTTGTTGTCATCATGTAAATTAGACATAGTGAACTTGACTGTAGACTAAAATTGGCTTATAATGATAGTTATGTTATGATGAAGATTTAAATTGGAATGTTCTTTACAGTTTTTCAATCTTACACCACCAGAGGAGGCAATCTGCTGCTGGCTCTGTCAGAAACAGATTGTTTCAGATTTAATAGCAACGTCTAGAAACAAAGAGAGCCAGAAACGCTGAACTCGCAGGCTTCAGGGCTGCTTTACAAGAAATGTGTGGATGGATATTTTAAAGATTTTTTGCAAAATTATATACTTCCTATTAAAAGTTATTTTACTTAATATAGGAAAAACTAAGGCTAAATTTTGCACCTACACCGAGTAAAGTACCGGTAGAAGCGATCATATCCATATTGAGGAAACTATTGTGCGGAATAGGATCAGTTGCCGGGATGCAGAGTGCTTAAGACAAGATGTGTCGCTAATTTTGAGAAAGAGCTAATTACCCAGACCTAACATTCCGAGATCAGAGTTGGATGCATTAAACACCCTTCGGAACAACCACGACGTGTTGGTGCTACCGGCAGATAAAGGTAACGCTACTTTTGTCGTTGATTCTGCGGCTTATGAAAATAAGATTAACGAGTTGTTGAGTGACAGTAACACATACAAAAAAGTTACATACGACCCTACCAACCGGGTCACGAACGGTCTCAACAAGATCTTAAAGACCCTGCCGGACGACTTACATAAGAGCTTGCGCCCGTTGAACCCTACATCACCGAAGATTTACGGGCTACCTAAAATACACAAGCCTGAGTGGCCTCTTCGTCTTATTGTAAGACAAATAGATTCACCTACTTACAAAACAGCGCGCTTTTTGTCGGATATGCTTGTTCCATTCGGCGGGAAAACAACAAGTTTTGTCAAAGACTCAACGCATTTTGTACAGTTACTGGAAGAGATACAGCTCTGTGAGGACGAAGAGCTTGTGAGTTTCGATGTCGTGTCGCTTTTCACGAATGTACTGATAGATGACACCATTGAAATTATTACGGAACTAATACAGTACATTCAAATACCTATCGAGTACACAGAGAGAGCTAATACGATTTACACTCACCAAAGGTTATTTCGTGTGGAAGGGGAACCACTACATACAAGTTGGAGGTGTGGCTATGGGTTCTCCTATTGCCCCGGTCCATTGAGCATTGAGAATACATGTTGAAAGAGTAATAAATAGGCTAAGAGAATTTCACATGTTACTTCCTCATGCTTGTATTGACTATAATTTAATTCCAATTATAGATGAAGTAATAAATAAATAATAAATAAATATTTGTGGACAATTCACACACAACACCATCTGACCCTAAACTAAACAAAGCTTGTACTATGGCGGCCAGCTAGCTGATATAATACTTTTATAGTTGTAAATACATACTTATTATCTGACTGGACTCGTGGCTTAGTTGGTAGTAGCTCTTGCCTGCGAAGCCGAGGGTCGTGGTTTCGGTTCCCACCCAGTGCAAATATTTGTGTGATGACTTCAAATTCACCACAGGAAATTTGCAGTGCACCTGGCACTGCAAATTTCCTGTGCTTTTATGAATTTCAAGCTGGTACCAATCAAAGACAATTTAGATTTTTTCCAATAGCACTCAATGCTAGTTCTTAATGGATTTTCACAACGACGGTGTAACCACGCTAAAAAAGCAATAGCATGCTAACATCCTCCAAAAATAAAACAAAAAAAATAATCATCTGATCACTGATGCTAAGCAATACTTAGAGATATTGGTGTAGGTGAATGGAATGAAAGGAAATCCTACCTAAGCGTGCAGCACAATCTTCACATTGAACAGAAATAATAGTTTCTTCAGTTTCATCACAAATAGCTTTTACAGCATAACATTTCTGACGAACATTGTGTTCAGGTGTAATCCTAAGTCCTAAGTCCTGTAATCATAAAAATCTATTGTGCTACATTCAATTCGACTGTTGCTCAGACGCATTTAGGCATTTTTTAATTATTTGTTGTGCTACGTAATATATAACCAGGTTATATAGGGTCCAGATCCGACTCGGAGCACCCCGACTCCACCTAGTCTTGCCGCTACTACCCCTAGAGTGTATTTAAAAAATGCGGGAGCCAGAAGCTCAAGGGAGGTCCTGAGTGTTGCTTCTCCATACTCGGCCTGCACTCCAAGCTCAAGATTCAGAAAGCTCTTTCGCATAATCATTTTTTGGCGTCATGTGTTTTAAGCATAACAATCTATTGTACTACATTTTATTCGACTATTGATGAGACGCATAATAGTTTTTAAGCATTTTTTTATTTGTTCTATTTTTTTTAAGGTGCTTGGTGTTAATCGTTTTTTGGCGTTATGTGTTTTAATCATAAAAATCTAGTGTACTACATTCAATTCGACTGTTGCTCAGAAGCATTTAAGCATTTTTTAATTATTTGTTGTGCTACGTAATATATAACCAGGTTATATAGGGTCCAGATCCGACTCGGAGCACCCCGACTCCACCTAGTCTTGTCGCTACTACCCCTAGAGTGTATTTAAAAAATGCGGGAGCCAGAAGCTCAAGGGAGGTCCTGAGTGGAGCGATCCATGCGAGGCCAAGCGTAGCGAAGGGGGGAGGTGGCGAGCGAAGCGAGCCGGCGACCTCCGTAGTGGAGTGCAGGCCGAGTATGGAGAAGCAACACTCAAGGCTGACCGAAGAGCTTCTGGCGGGAGCCCACCCGGAGTCAAAAAGTGCACCATATGTCTTAGGTGTATGTAGGTTTTTAACACATTAAACGCCGTGGTGGCCACCGGTGAGCGACACTATACTTTCCATATGGGCTGACGCCGATTCGCGATTTCGACAAAGGAGACGGCTCTTTTCTGCCCCACGTCGTTTCAAGTTTAGGTACTTAATTAGCCCCGGAGACCTAAACAAGTTATTTAATTAAAATAACATATAATTAAATAATTCAAACTGTACATTCAATACTAACCTGCCAAGCGGGGATTGCAAATTGGTGATTTAAAAGTACCTGAATGACTATGTTTAAGTAATTTTGTATTATGGTACTGTAGTTCCATAAAACCAAACTAGATGGCGTTGTACGGCGCTAAAACACGCTTGCGAAGTTTTTGTGAATTTAAATAAGCCTGTTAAGGTTTAGTTCGTAATTTGTCTTCGGGTTTTTCTTCGGGTTCGGGGTTCTGGCCCAGTTTGAACATTCTTATTATTTGTACCTATGTGTACAGGTTATAGTCAAAGTCAGCCATGTTTTTCTCTTTTATTGTTCAGTTGAAGTTTACGTACAGTAAGAATAAGAATTCGTTCGAAAATCGATTCGCTCGAAACTCACACAACACATGGAATTTCTTTAATTTTCCAAAGGTTTATTTTTTATTTTTTTTGTGGTTTGGCCGAATCTCCGGTCCTTCTCTGTGTTGAGTCGACATTATTTTGAGCACAGTACCTAAGTCGCAAAGTAATTAATTTACTACCTTCTTTTAGTAGTAAGTACATAATCACGTTCTTGATTACCTACTTGCGTCGTTATTTTTTTTCAATGTTTTAGATATCTTTCAAACCCCGCTATGCAGGATAAAAACATAAACGGTTCCTCAATATATATTAAAAATCCTATACAATGATCCAATTTTGGTCAAGTCTCTTGCACTTTTTCTGTGGGGCAAATGCCCATGGAAAATGGGCCGTCTCCTTTTACACATGATATTTTATTGGCTCAAACAGTTTAAAATAGTCAAAAACCCCACTCTACATAATTATTTCTTATTACTATCCAAAGAATTAACGAAATAATTGCTGCCGTACACGGGTGACCACCACGGCGCACGCCGTAGAAAATCTGCATTTCGTTCGCGTGGGGCCGCGGGGGTCGGGGCGCCGGCCACACCCCGCGCTCTCCGAGATTCCCCGGAAGCACTGCGTGCGCTAGACACGCGCCATTAGAGAGTAATCGCATGCAAGGTCACGCGCATTGTTTATATTTCATATTACATAATTATTTTGGATTGTTTTAGTGAAAGTTTTACCTTGGTTATCTCTAAAGTGAATAAACTGTATCCTGCCTGACTCTAAGGAAAAGTGTGGTGTGAATCATGGATGATTTTGAAGACTTTGAAATAACAATTGACGATTTGAAGCAGATTGATAATATTGAAATTTCCTTGCTCAATAGTAGCTTTCAGCTAAGTTCGGAGTCTGAGAATGAGTATGACTTACAACCACCTTTACGAAAGCGACGTCGACGAGTTCTGTCCATTACTGACACGAGTGACATTGAACTTGAAAATGCCGTGCCAAGTACTTCTGGCCACACCGCGTCGCTTCCTGCATCATCTACCATATGGCACCAACCAAAAGGTAATCAGCGTCGGATTATCCCGTACACTGAATTCCCAGTATTAGATCCACGACTTGTAAGAGAAATGGTCGGTAAGACCCCAGCAGATTTCTATCATCTTTTAGTACCTGACGAAGTATTTGAAATGGTGGCGGATTATACGAATAGCTTTGCTATCAATAAAGTCACAGGGTCTGGCGCAGCATCTAAATTTGCGCGAATTCGCCAGTGGAAACCAACATCCGCAGCAGAGATGAAACGATTTTTCGGATTTATTATTTTCATGGGGCTCGTAAAATTACCCAAAATATCCGACTATTGGTCAAAAGATCCTGTACTTGAACAGAATTTTCCTCGAACAATAATGAGTCGAAACCGATTTGAGCTGCTGTTGCAAATGCTGCACTTTTCTCAGCAAGACGAAGACAATAAATCAAATAGATTACACAGGATTGAAAAATTGCTCGAAGTTGTGAACAGGAACTTCCAAAAAAACTACACCCCTTCCGAAGAGATCTGCATAGATGAAAGCGTGGTGCCTTTTCGCGGACGAATAATTTTTCGACAGTACAACAAACAAAAAAGGCATAAATATGGTATAAAGGAGTTCAAGTTATGTACCATTCCTGGATATACATACAAAATAAATGTATACGCAGGAAAAAACAACGACGAAGTCAATACTACACCGTTGAACGTCGTTATGTCTCTATGCAGCGATCTTTTATACAAGGGACATACACTAGTGACCGACAACTGGTACACCAGTATAGATCTTGCCAAAAAACTTCTGGATGCAGAGACTCATCTCGTAGGCACGATTCGGAAGAACCGGAAGCATCTGCCAAAGGATGTAGTAAATGCTAAACTGAAGCGAGGCCAATTCGTGGCAAAGGAAAGCATCGAGGGCATAACTGTAATGAAGTGGAAGGATAAAAGAGACGTCTTATTGCTATCCACAAAACACTCAGTGCGATTCCAGAATGTCCGAAAACGTAACAGAACTGTTTCCAAACCAAAAATAGTCATTGACTATAACGGCGCTAAAGGGGCTGTAGATATGTCAGATCAGATGGCTGCTTACTCAACTCCACTGAGGAAATCGATAAAATGGTACAAGAAGTATGCAATCAACCTTCTCCTGAACACAGCAGTGGTCAATGCACTGGTCTTGTATCAAAGCGTCACTGGCAAGAAAATACAAATGGCAGACTTTCGGCTAGAATTACTGAAGTCGTTTTGCAGCCAACAAGATGTTCCAGTTGCAAGACCTAGAAGAATGGCACACAAACTGCAACAAAAAGAAGGACAAGCCAGAACAAGCAGGCGAACATGTGTGAATTGCTACAAAATTAATGTAGCTACTTACGGCAGAAAGTTGGCCAAAAACAAGACTAAAAAGGTGAGAACGTTTTGTCCACAATGCCCAGAGAAATCTTTTCTCTGCATATCTTACTTCAATGTGCTTCATCATTGACCAATGTTTAGCCTCAAAGAAGAGAATTATGTTTGTTAACACTGATTTCATTTATGTGCCAAATATTCATGACAAAGTTTTTATTCGTAGTAATTATTTGAGAAGTTTTTTAAGTTTTTTTCGAAGTTTGTTTAGTTTATTTTTTAATAAGTTCAAAAATAAGTGATTACCTAACGTATAATAAAACGTTTTTAAATATTTTCTAATAAAACATATATTTTTTAAACCTTCTTTTATTTTAAAACCACATCTTGTGTACTTAGCCCAAAAAATCAACAAAGGCTTTTTTTATACCTAGTGTCGAAACGAGCTAGCATGCGTAAACTGTTCTCCAGGGCCGCGTCGGGCATGCTCAATATAGTTTTGTACTGACACTGTGTCCTCCAGCGAGAAAAATGAGTTCAAACACGAGCCCGTCGCGCGTCCACCGGTGAGCCCCACGGCCTGAACGGGTAGTATTGCTGTCGCTCACCGGTGAGCCCCATGGCCCAAACGGAACATCACCAAATTTGAATCGGCGTTTAATGTGTTAAGTCCTAAAAACGTTATGTCTACATAAATTGGTACAAAAATTGTTATACTACTGCATAGTCCTGCATAGATATTCCATTAAATTAGTAGATACCTACATTACGAATAATAAATATTGTTGTCGAAGTACCCACCCGCATTTCACACACCCACGTATTTTATTTATAATAAAGTAAAGTTAGGCGTTTAAAGTTTATGCTGTTGATCAGTATGTTTAAGTATTGTTATGCTTTTCTCAATGTGTGCCTTTAACCATTATGCTATTTATAGTTATGCGTCGAAACATTATACTAAGTTATCTGTATGCTATATATGGCTATGCGTTTAAACATTATGCTAAGTTATCGTTATGTTATATATGGTTATGCTAGTTAACATTATGCGAAGACAGTTATGCGTTTAGTTGTTATGGTAAATTATTATTAGTCCTAAAAACGTTAAGCCTACCTAAAATAAGACAAAAAATGTTATGCCACCCCATATAGACCCTATTCACACACGTATCCTGCAACCATTTGAAGATAGCTGAAGTCGCCCGCCAGAATGGGCAAGACATTTTCCTTCAATTCCGCTATTTTGGCCTGACGACCCAAATTTAGGCAAGTCGAGGGTCAGTATTTTATTGCCGGTATAACGACTGAGGCGAAGAGATATCACCACGTAATAGGACATCTAGACTACCAGTACGCCGCGGAAGTAAAGGACGTTATCCTTACTCCATACACTGAAAATAAATATACAAAATTAAAAACAGAAATAATAAAAATACTTTCAGTTTTGTAACACCTTTTTTTTCGTGTGAATCGGAACGCGGAATTGTCGGAGGTCGCGGTATGAAAAGCACACCCCTAGACGCGCTTGTTTGTGTCGCGGTAGGACATCACTAATCGAGCGCGCTGATTGGTCGTCGAATACCGCGGGGTCCGCAAAGAGAGGCCACACGAGGTGGCCATTATTTCTCTTGTCAAAAGGCAATCGGTCACGCGAGCGTCCCAAAGTTGGGGTTCGTATTTGTTTTCTGCTGAGCGTTGTTGCGAATACGGAGTGTGGCGTCAGTCCGCGCCTCCACGGCCATGAGATCGCGAGGGACTGTCGGTCCTTTTGGCCTTTCACCGCCTCCCTATAGGGGAGGTGTTTGGATCCGATGTTTGTTACGGAGGGAGAGATGTTTGGGCCCGGTGTGTGGTCACGATGTCTGGTCACGGGGTTTGATCCAGACGACAATCGACGCGTGACGTGTGACTCGGAGTGACAAGTGTCGCGTTCCCGCTTGTCACGCCCGCCGTGACTCCCAAGAGCTTTAATGAAGTGTGATGGTCAGTTATAAGTGGTTGTTGCAGTAGGGGATCGGAACCAGCCATGTAGCCGCCCTAGGTTAAGTACCTATATAAGGGTGTAGTCTCTTTTTTATAGGTTGTGGAATGTGTAACTTTCTTTTGTCGATAGAAGGTAGGAACGGGTCTGTTTCCCGATGTTTACCTTGGCATAGCTTACAAAAGCAGGATGGGAGAATTCCCCTTATCAGTAAAGCCTACCCATACTTAAATAACAGTGACTAGGTTTCACAATGTTTACCTACTAGGGTGGAGCACGAATGTATGGACAAACATTTTTTTTTAGTTTCGTAGTTCTAATAGGAGGGGATTTGTGCGTCATAATGAACTTAAAAGAAGTGTAATTTTTCATTCCATTTAATGAGAATCTTCTGCCTCCGCAGTGACTTAAAAAAAAAAATTTTTTTACGTAAAGTTTAAAGTCGTATAATGTGACATGGTGTCCCTATTTACAAGTAAGAAGGTACTTAATTATAGATAATGTATGGTTTAAACAATTATTAGAGTAATACTGTGACAATGAACATGAAAATACTAAGGAGTTGAAAAATTACATTAATAATTAAGCTTGAAAATCCTTATTTGTTTCAAATTTTGGCATCACGTTCCAAGATTCCAACGTGGCTTTTATTGCACCTAATCGTGACTTTTGTGTGCACCGAGTTAAAGAAACTGCGGTCGTTATCTTCACAGCTCTCTCAACAGCTTTAGGTAAGCCAGGGAACCTTTAAAAACAATGGTTTGCTCTCACCACTAGATTCACCAATGTCCTGAATTCTTTGGTCAGATTTTTTTTTTTAAAGCGTCGGTTCGGTTAAGTTTTCCTACCAGTACATTAAGTAATCAATATAAACTAGAAGAAGCATTAAAATGTATCAATGTCACTTGAAAAATTCTAGGTGTTGAAGGAAGGCTCACACTGCGTGCCTTTAGTATGCGACAAGCAGCCAGCTCTCTAATATTATGCTTCCTCTCATCTGTTATCATCGCAAGAAGAAGGCTTTCGGGAAGCGCAAAATACGCGTTTCTTTGGATAGTCGGATCTATAATGTTTCTTAAAGTTTTTGGGCAGATTTCTAGAGTCCATAACATTGTTAAACAGATGACGAGTGACATATTTTTGCAGGACGATTGAATCCTAATTGAAAACCAAGACGGTCCAACTTTATATACGAAAATTTGCTAGAATCCTTAAATTGTCAGTCGGATTTTCAGTTGCCACATACAAACGTAGTATTTCGTTGGCACGTGTGATCCAACGGGCATGTGAAAGTTTACCTGAAGATTTATTTTCGAGATCTGATTTTAGTAATTGGCCATTGCGAGTAATATTTGTCCTGCAATGTGCTTAAATTTCTTTACAGTCAGTTTTTCCCATGTTTCTAGAGATTTTCCTAGTGGACCTACGTAAGATATGTGTGCCGAAGTACAGTCTTCGAGATGAAGAAATAAATGTCTTAGAGCAGTTCATCAATGTGGAGCAAACTGATTTATCACTGCAATAGTTTTGTAGCTTTTTCTGAACCAGTTTTATAAATCCATTATACTTTCCAGTGTTAACATTCGTTGTGTCACAACCAGTGGCCATAATACATAATACTCGCCATAATACTAGCTTGGAAAATATCTTCACGTACCAGAAAATCTGTTGTCACAGTTTGTATTCCTCTAGATGTACCAAACTCAGGTGCAATCTTTACCTTTTTATAGTATTTTGCTATTTATTTGTACCAGTATCATCGATTCTGCCGATAATCATCTCATGAGACGTTCCTTGATAAATAATAGAAGTCTGTTCTTAGTTAGGAACCTTTTCATCCTTAGAACAGAAGCACTGAGCTAATTTATTGCATTTACTTGCTGAAATACCAAAAAGTATCTTACTGCTTTGCTGAAAACTTTCTGACTCCTCTTAATAGATTTGAGTAGATTTTTGCATTTTTAGTGATATGCTTTAAACATTTGAATGATCCTCATTCGTGTTACTATCAGAATTAATACAGTTTGTTGTATATTTCCAACCCTAGATGTTACGATGTCTCTCTGAAAAAGTTGGCTCTTTTGCTCTTTCTAGTTGTAATTTTAGTTGATGTCTCGTTCGTGTAAATTCGTAATAATTCTTTACATATTCGTAAGTAGTTAACACTTTCCCTTTTATCTCACTAACATCCCCCAAATAAAGACATTTAAACACACTTTGAGTTCTTTACATAGTGTTAAAAATAGGAACTGAAAAGAACAGAGCACTGTAAATGACGAGTGTCGTGACGCGCCGCTAGCGACTCCTCCCGCGCTCCCACACTCCCCTTATTAAACTTATAAACACACAATTTGGTTTCTTTGTGTATTCTACATCGAAAATATAGGATCACAGAGAACAATTCGTAATAAAAAAATTGTCTGTTTATGAAAATATAGTACTGATATATGGCGTCTATGTGAGGTCTAAAACCAATTATTTTTATAAAATGAATGCCGATGCGGGGGCAGTTACTCTAAACGGAATTGATTTATATTTTGTATTGCTTAATTTAAGCCCAAATGGCACCAAATTTTTACTATTACATTACAGTTAAACGAAAAAAGTTTTTTCGCTCCACCCTATTACCTACCTAATACTTATAGATAGATAGATAGATAGATACTCTTTATTGTGCACACCGAAACATAACAATACAGTAAAATTAAAAATTAAATAAAACTAGTGTTACAATCGGCGGCCTTATCGCTAAAAGCGATCTCTTCCAGGCAACCTTAGGATGGAAACGTTTATAGAAATAATAAAAAGCGGGGTGTGCTAAATAGAATAATAAGACGATTAAATGTAGTGGCATACAGTAAAAAGTAAATAAATAAATAAACATACATACTAATAGGGATTACATATTATTACATGCAATATTTGTAACATATACTAATACATATAAAATAGATAAATAACTGGAAGTACATAAATATAAACCAGAAAATACGACAGATCATATTAACAAACGAAAAGAAACTTAAGACATGAATTAAATGCAATAAAACCATAGATAGCATTATAGGTATGGTATGGTATGGTATGGTATGGTATTATAGGTCATTGACCTGATGTTAAATCTAGGCCCATCTCCTGTCGAATAACGCTTTTCTTTGTATTCACCAAACCTATATAAACTATATAAAATACTTACAATACCTACTTAAACCATATAAAATACTTTTACTTTAACTAGGTGCCCAGTATTGAGATGTTACTTTGGTCCACTTAAACCTTTTACTTTATTTTTGAATGTTTTGGTAATTTAACTACATACATAATGAAACAGGGAGAAGTTGAGTTTTCTTCAACCTGGGTCATTGCCTAACTACACAAATATGTACATGGTGAAACAGGGAGAAATTGAGTTGTTTTCTACCTGGGTCATTCATGGAATTTGCTTAAGGGGGCGCCTAAAGCCAGAAAACGAAAAAAGGACATTTTCGACGCCGCTCACTGAAGTTAAGAAACTAAAAACTATGAAAAAAAAAATTGACGTGTGGGTACAATCAAGAAGAAGCACTATAACAGAATAGAATTTTAAAAACAGATCAGAGTTTACAATAAAAAAATAAAAATGACACCGAAAAACCCGTTTTAATTCGAGTACTCGAAATTATCAGCGATGACCCCACATTATTTTTTGGTAATAAAATTCCTATTTGTACGTTCTAGTAAAGTAACCGAATACTTTTTTAAATTTATGTTTAGTTATTGAGTAATTAAATAAAACTTGGTCAAAAATGGACTCCTGATTAAATATTGATTTTTCCTCCAAACTGTGTCATGCTATTCTCGATTTATGTACATCACATTAAGAAAGGCGTCGCGCGGGTGAAATCTGATTTTTTCCTGGCTTTAGGCGCACTCATAAGCACTGAGTGAAACCGTGGAGAGTTGAGTTTTCTGCCACATAATCATAGCCTATGTTTAACCAGACTTGTATTATTACCTCACATTTTCAACATAGAGTGCGTTGAAATGTGATCTGAGAGTAATTTACTGAACAACAGAGGTGAAACCGGGAGCACCTGTGTTTATCTAGAGAGACGTACTTCTTAGCATTCCATGGTTCACCGTGCGGGTGCCGGGTCCATCGTGTGGCAGAGAGAGAAATATCGAATAGACCCCAAGACTTGTGACTCGGGTAGTAGGTTTAAAAGGGGCCCCTTATATTGACGTACGTCAACACTCACCTTCACTACTCGTATTTCTCTCCCTGCCCAGCCAAATCCGATATGATCCTACTAGTGCAGCTTTAGATACTCGTTCTAGTATAGAACTTACTGCACTTCTGGACAATCCAAGGTCTTTAAGCAGGTTATAGAGAGATTTTGCTGGTATACCTCTCGCTCCTACTTCTACAGCGTATAAATTAACTACATAGCCATTTTTTGTTAATTCATTTTGTAGGTCGTAATACTTATTTTGTTTCATCGCGTGGTCTTTAGGTATATTAGTTTCCCACGGTACGGTAAGTTCTACCAGGACTATGCGTTTCGTAGCCCTAGAAAAAAGGAAAATGTCCGGTCTGGATGACGAAACACCCACATCCTCTGGGATTTTGTAGTGCTTTTCATACGTGTCCATTAAAATAGTCCAATCAGGAGCTGAACCCAGGATTGAGTAAGGCTTGTTCTTGGAGTTTGAAGTTGAGCCCTCTTTTACAAAGTTAATTTGTCTTTTGTTTATCGTCAATCCCTTTTGGGCTCTAGCTACCGAAAGGCTTACGGCTTCACGTATGATTTCAAGTACTCTGTCATGGCGCTGTGAGTAATGACCCCTATTAAGGAGCACCTTGCATCCCACCAATATGTGCCTTGCTGTACATATCGCCTCACCACAAGTATAGCAACATTTTTCAGAGGCTTTTCCCCACCTTACCAAGTTACTCTGGTCAGGGAGGGTCATTTGGAAAGCGTTCAGATAAAATTTTAATAAGGCAGGAGACCAGTCATATAGCAAGGTGCGCCACTTCAGAGCTAATGGGATACAAAACTCACCTATGGTTAACCACTCACTTTGCATTTCTAAATTCATAGCGTGCACTTTGTAACTATCATTTTCGTCTTGTTGTAGAAAGGTTTTTACCATGTCTCGGTCTTCCCTTTTCTTACTCGCACCCAACCCAGCTGTATTTACTTGCGCACCTGCCATAAATTGTTTGTGGAATTGAAGTCTAGATTCAAGGTCCGAAGCACTTTTGTCTTTTGGGAGAGATGCAATTAATTCGTCTTTCGACTTTCCCAAAACATGCGTTTTTGTAACTCTTAGGTGTTTGTAGAGTTCGGATGGTTTTTTTAGTTTCAGCCCAAAACTATTGTGATCCCTAAAGAGAGTAGAGGGATCAGCCGGATGTGCCAATCCAAACCATGACTTCAATATCTTTATGACATTAGCATCTAGTTTTGCCAGGAGGGTTTTACCGATGTCATATACTAGGAAAGGCCAAGTGAGACGTGATGTGAGATAGTTGTCATATATCCATGCTTTTTTGATATTGCTGATAGGCTGTTGGTCTACCTTATTGAGGTCGTTCATGAAGTTTCCAACAACTACCTCTAATGATGGTGTACGTCCTTTGTAGTCTATCTTTCTACCAAGAAATTTGAAAGGCACTGCCTCTGCTATTGTGGCAACTCTTTGGCCACTTATGGAGAGTCCCGGATCGTACGAAGTATATTTGGTATCTCGTCTACCCAGACATAAACAATGACATTTACTTGGTTTTGTCCTCATTCCCTCCGTCCATGTACAGAACTCATCAACATCATTCAACAATTCTTGACACTGTTTGGGATTTCGTGTAAGTATTGCAAGGTCGTCCGCAAAGGCTAAAATTGACTCAGTGTACTTATTGTTGATTTTAAACCGGTAGCCCCATTTCTTCTCACGGGATATTAATTTATCTACTAGAATATTTATAACTATATTAAATACTATTGGTGATAAGCAGCACCCTTGGAATAGTCCCATTGTATTACTGTACATTTTCAACATTTGCGTTGAAAGTGATCAAGCTTAAAGTAGTACTTATCAGTTATTATATTATAATACATCCTTTATATTGTGAATGTGTTATAATCTCTATATTTAGTGGAAAACCTGTGGATTACACTTCATGGTCCAGAGACTTTAACTTTTATAATACAAGTTACCCCTTGTAAAACTTATCTTAGATCATAATACACTTCTGTTTAGTAAGTGGCCGTTGGCTAACCGTTAAGATTGTACCATTACTAGATTTATAATAATAATAAATAAATATTGGTGAACAATTCACACACAACACCATCTGACCCCAAACTAAGCAAAGCTTGTGTGATGGCGGCCAAATAGCAATACTTATGTAGTTTTAAATACATACTTATTATACATAGAAACACCCAGACACAGTGCAAACATTTGAATTCATCACACAAATATTTGCACTGGGTGGGAATCGAACCCACGACCCTCGGCTTCGCAGGCAGAGCTACTACTAACTAAGCCACGAGGCCAGTCACCATAATTACTCACCTAAGGTGTGGATTAGAATACCTTTAAAATACAAGTTACCCCTTGTAGAACTTTATAATGTAAACCCTAGAGTTTCCATTTGTACCTGCGGGGTTAAATTCTTAAGCAATTGTTATTGTAGTTAATATTCTAAAATTATCCATATTATATTGTAGATTAAGAGAATTTAATGTGCCTATTAACCTGGAACATTAAACCTTCTTAGTGGTTGAGGCTTAATGCCATTTTGTACTGACTATTGTAACTTTTCTATTTGTAAACATACAGGATCCAGGAATTTTGGATACGGTAAAATTCTTAGCTGTTCCCTACTTTATCCCTGTTACTATTTTTATCTACCTTACCATACTCATGGACCTTGTATGCAGTATCACAATTTTAGACTCAGAGATGTTCGAGGAAATTGTAAAACTATATTAAATTCTTCCCTCAGCCTTTATAAATTAGCAGTAACACAACGATCAAGCCCTGACCCTTTACCTTTTACTATTTGTATTCTTTTATATTCTAGAAATAAATGTCCATTATTTTTTACTTTTAACTTAACTTTTCTTGAAGGTTTGAGGTTTCAATTTTAACCAGTTGACTTCTCAACCGTTTTCAACCGTATTTACCTTACAGCTTCTCAAGACAAAATAATTAAAAAGCAACACGAAGAGCTAGGCGATAGGAAACCGTCACAATTTCCTCGCCATTTGTAAACGTTGGCCGAACCGAACATACCCGACGATGTTTTATGATCAATATGGTCTAGCCGTCTGTCACATAACATTCACAACAC
Source organism: Ectropis crepuscularia (assembly GCA_963693475.1). NCBI lineage: Eukaryota > Metazoa > Arthropoda > Insecta > Lepidoptera > Geometridae > Ectropis > Ectropis crepuscularia. Next base: position 10,522,487 of record OY856368.1, on the reverse strand, counting down.
AACAACGAGACTCACCTCTTGAAACTATTGCTAGCGGATTGTGTATTCGACACTGTCCCAGCAGCACCCGTAGTGGCAGCAGCCGATGGACGCGACGTTTGGAGCACAATGAGATAGCAAGTGGAAGAACTCACCAAGTAAGTAGCATCTTTAAAATTCCGTCTATCCAGCAGGCCGCAGTCACGACAGCGTGACCAGTCTTAAAGGTACCCGTTGTCTTAATAGTCGTTCTAAATTACGTTCCACTGGACTCACTTTTCACTGGACGAAATAATGGCGCATCAAGTTGAATAAATCTAAAAGCGTTTATATGGATTGAAATTTCGGCCGGACTATTTTCTGTCTCGAAAAATCTGTTTTGCCTCCCTTTGTCCGTCCATGGGTCAGGTGCGGATCGTTACAACGTCAGCTCAGGTGTGGCGTCAAGCCAGATTACAGTGGCTCCCGCTACTGCAATTGAAAAAAAAACCACAGTGCTTTTAACAGTTTGCGATACAAATTATTACTTTACTACCATTTTTTACCATTCATGTATACTATTTTCAAAAAACAGAGCATGGTTAATAAAAAAAATAAGATGGCTCATACAACATTCCGGAACCTGTTCTGGTTTCCATGATGGTCCAAAAGTTCCTAACGTATGATGCATTATAAATAAATAAATATTGGTGGACAATTCACACACAACACCATCTGACCCCAAACTAAGCAAAGCTTGTGTGATGGCGGCCAGATAGCTGATATAATACTTAGTACCTAGGTCACAGAGCTTTGCTCGTTTTAAATACTAAAAATACTTAGATACACTTAGATTTTCTTTAAAAAAAAAACTTGAAAAAAAAAAGAAGCCGTCTGGATTCGAACCCGCAGCTACTAATTCGTGACCGCCACGAACGCCCGACTTCCCGTCTGAGCTAATTATGCTGTTGCGTCACGCGGCGAAATTTACCTTCGCATTCTAATGTCTAATGTGATAGTTTTTCGTTGTCTAAAAACGCGCATAATATGCGTTTTTTTTAAATGAAACCTAGTTAGATCGATTTATCGTCCCCTAAACCTCCTGCATACACAATTTCATGAAAATGGTTCGAGCCGTTTCCGAGATTCAGATTCTATATATATATACATATTTATATAGGTACAAGAATTGCTCGTTTAAAGGTATAAGATATAGTTTTAAATACATACTTATTATACATAGAAACACCCAGACACAGTGCAAACATTTGAATTCATCACACAAATATTTGCACTGGGTGGGGATCGAACCCTCGACCCTCGGCTTCGCAGGCAGAGCTACTACCAACTAAGCCACGAGGCCAGTCAGCGCATTAAGGTATTGACAATGAAAGGTTTTGTTTATCCAAAAATGTAATGAAGTCTTGTAACGCTAGCCTAATATTCAATAATTGCTGCGCTGTATCGCCCTCAAGTGCGAACGCCTGTGCCGTTTCGTGCAGTGCCGCGACACTTGAACCCGCCTAGAATGCCAGGCTTGGAAGCTGATGCTTGCTTGAATGGCAGGGAGCCTGGGATTCTAGATCCAACATTAGTCTGATTCAAACCATTTAATTGCAACTTACATAGATTGTATTAACTAATTTATCGTTGTTTTCTCACTGACTGTCAATACTGTGTGTCTGTGATTTTTAGGTGCCGTTGTATTTATTTGTTTTGCGTTATTGTTTAGTGCGGTTTCGGTGCAAGCGCTGGTGTCGCGTGGACGAGTGTACTTACTTACTATTATCGGTCTGTGAGACCGACGCGAATAGACGTGATACCATTTTAGGTAAGTAACAATTTTTTTATTTGTAGAACATTACTCAATGAAATGTATATTTTTTTTAGTGCTCAATAATATTTATTGAGTATTATAACATTATTTTAGACCCTTTTTATTTATTTTCAGTCATTTCTGTTACCACAATGAACGAAGACAGAATAAGGGCGCTGTTAGACTGTTAAGATTCCGATTCTTCAGAATCCAGAATCGTCAGCTTGTGGCAACCACCACGCAGGTCGTTGTTCATTCTGCTCATCAAGAACAAACCACAAAACACGATACAACTGCATGAAATGCAAAAAGTATTTTTGTCTCGAGCATGCAGTTATGTATGTGCTCATTAAGTATGTGTGCACGTGATCAAGAACTTTAATAATTATTATATTACTTACGACGAGTCTGTACAGAAACTCATGCTTATTGTAACTAATGATGTGTGTTTGTGACTGACATGACAATAAAATTATTTCATTTCATTTCATTTCATTTCATTGTTATACCGATGAAACAGTCTTTTTTTGAGTTAATAAAAAAAATACTTCAATTATATTACTTAACTAAGAATATCTAAACAACTATTGCTACCAAATGAAGTTTTGTTTTGTTTGTTATTTAAAGTCAAAGTTCTTTATTGATAAATGTCCAATTTACACGTCAATTAATAAAAAAATAAAACAAAAGAAAAGGGCATACAAATTGTATACATTTTTAAAGTTTGAAATGATCACTTCACTGTATTATAATAACAATTATTAATTATCGTACAGAAAACTGTCAAGCATTATACGAGTATAATAAATATGTTTCAAATACAATTGTACTGATAAATACTGATAAACACTGATAAATACTGATAAACTGATAAATTACTAATATTTGCATGCCGTGAGGCTAAATATGGCAACCTAAAATAACTGTACTAACATCTTAATATGTATTCACCCATATTATGCAATAAATATTGGTGGACAATTCACACACAACACCATCTGACCCCAAACTAAGCAAAGCTTGTACGATGGTGGCCAGATAGTTGATATAATACTTATATAGTTTTAAATATATACTTATTATACATAGAAACACCCAGACACAGTGCAAACATTTGAATTCATCACACAAATATTTGCACTGGGTGGGAATCGAACCCACGACCCTCGGCATCGCAGGCAGAGCTACTAACCACTAAGCCACAATCATCATCATCATCATCAGCCTATCGCAGTCCACTGCTGGACGTAGGCCTCTCCTAATGAACGCCAAATGGCTCGATTTTGCGCTTTTTGGATCCAATTTCTGCCAGCAATCTTCCGCAGGTCGTCCCTCCACCTAGCCTGAGGGCGCCCCACGCTACGTTTGCCTAAGCGCGGTCTCCACTCTAGAACTCGTCTGCTCCAGCGATGGTCGGTTCTACGAGCGATGTGACCAGCCCACTGCCACTTAAGTTTACTTGCTCTGAGAGCTATGACAGACAGACAGGCTGAAGACAAAGGTCTTTAATCAGTGCGTCCTACCCGTAATGACCTACGGTGCCGAAACGTGGACACTCACGGTGGGACTAGTCCATAAACTGAAGGTTGCTCAGCGAGCAATGGAGAGGGCTATGCTCGGAGTCTCTTTGAAGGATATGATCCGTAATGAGGTGATCCGACAAAGAACCAAGGTTATCGACTAAGCCACAAGGCCAGTCTAAATTATTATGATTATGATATGATAAATGTATATTTTTCACATTTTTTACGAACTTTACCATCACTCTCTAAAAATTCGCTGTAACTATAAAAAGTTTAATCGATAAGCTATTCATCGGTCCACAATTATATCACATGTATACTCTACGCGTGGACAAAAACAGTTAAACCCTGGGAAAGATCTGTATTTTCGAGCAAGAAATATCTTCCTATTTTAAAATAATAAAAAAAAACGGATTTGCCTTAACGACTAAAGAAGTGAAGGCATTGGTGTCAGAATACGTTAAAAGAAATGGTATAATTACGCCGTGTAAAGAAGACATACCAGGTGATTGGTTCCGTGGTTTTCGCAAGAGAGACGGTTAGTCGATAAAAAAATCACAGCCAGTTGAAATTGCCTGGGTATGCAATCCGAACACAGCGTATGAATGTTTCGATTTATTAGAAGATGTTTTGAACGATCTTGACCCGACTGCAAAACTTGAGAGGATCTACAACCTCGGTGAAACAAGTTTCTGCAATGACCCTTCAAAGGGGTTTCGCTGCACCAGAACTACTAGTTAGTTCCCCTGGAAGTGATAACAAGAGTGTATTATTGGCAACAAATGTTTCAGCAAAAAATTTGCAGGGCCGATGGAAGACCGTGAGAGATTGCTATACGAAAGTCAATGCTAGTAACAAAACACTAAAGTCTGGTTCTGGTGCTAAAAAAGGCAAAGGTTACACCTATTACAACATTATGACTTTTCTAGACTCTAATACAAGCGCATAAGGACAAGAATTATAAGGAATAATTAGAAACGGTTACGGGTATTTTTGATGAGATCGCAATGCAATGCGTTAGTGAGGTCACAACACATGGCACAAGTACATCTGAACAAGAAAATGACACAGCAAACACAAGGGAAACGCAAAGACAGTCGAAGCCTAAAAAGACATCGCCACCATAAAAAAAACTGACAAAGGTAATGATGAAGACTTGTAATTTTTTTTAATTTTGTATGCCAAACATCAAAAACATCTACGTATCAAAAATTATTGTTTTGGTGCAAAGTAAATAAATAACCTTATTTATTGACATTGAAAGATAGACTGTTATTACATTGGAGGATTTATCGAACATAGTTGTGACAAGTGACAATAATAAAAATAAATCTTTCACCTACTATCAATTTAACATAGGTAAAGAGGTATAATTATTATTGGATACCTAAGTATAAAAACTGTGATTTAGCGCATTTATACAATATTTCAAGAAATATATTTAATTTAGATCGGAACTAGCCTTATAATATTGTTAATTATAATAATTGCAAGGAATGTGATTTTGATTTAGTACCTAAAGCGTGCTCTTGGATGTACATACCTTTCAAATTGTTTTAGTTCTCGTTAAAATAGTTGATGATAGACAAACAAATAACAATTATAAGTGCCTGTGATTTTGATTTAGTAAAACGAGCTCTTGATTGTACGTACTTGCCAAATTGTTGAAGTTCCCAATGACAGACAAAATAAACATAAATATGTTATACCAAGAAAAACATTTTATTTACTTACCGCATTAATTACTAACCTCTTGGTGATATAACTGAAACACTTTATACTTTCAAAATACTAAATCTACGTTACAAATATGTTTCAAGATTCCAAAATAATTCGTTAAATGTAGACGTTGACATTTTAAAGTAATTAGTGAATTTCTTCTCATCTTCTCTTAATAACATAAACTTGTATACAAATTCTCCAAACAACAATCTAGATGTGACTTATGGGCTGATTGGTTGTCGCTCTTGTCTACGCCGTCTTTTGCCTAGGTAGCGCAATCGAAATTGTACTAGCGGCGCTGCGAGAGGCGAGAATCCGTCGCATGCGTCCGCGAGGGGTAAACATGCTCTAAAAAGCTCGTGAAAAATTCCCAAAATAAAAAGATTATCACAAAATGGCTACGTTTACAAGGCAAAGTCAGAGAAATAAAGAAACGCACAAAACCTACAGAAATCGCAGAAATTGCAAAATCTTATAGGAGATATAACGTCAGCCGCAAGACAGCAGGATAAAGAGAAACAAGAGGCAAAGTTAAAATCAATAAACAGATTCGATACTTATGTGATACACTAGTGAATACTTTTAAAAAATACAAAAGGGCCTCCCTTTACTTTACGGATTTACAACGTTTCATTGGAGCAAACTGTTTTTTATTCCTTCGCCAGGAATGAATTTGGGAAATACTTGTTTGTGCTCCAAGCATAGTAATATAGACTATTTACATAGGGTCAGGTGGGGTGATTATAAGACACCCGATATTTTGGGTAAAAATAAGACACTAAAATAAAGCTAATAAAAAACTTAGATTTTAAATCCATTTTCAGTTACTTACAATCCTTAGGGTTTATTTTATAACGTCAGTAATTTTTATGACCGTACCTCATAGTTTTGTTACACTTTTATTACATTTTGGATTTTCTTGACAATTCACGCACGAAAACTTTTGGTAGGGGTCAGCGAACTTTTGTTGTGGTCACTCCCAAATAGGCTTGCCAGATGGTATCCAAAAGGAGGACATGTCCTCCTTTTTCATGTTTTGTCCTGCCGTCCTCCCACACCTACTGTAAGTCCTCCTTTTTGCAGCATGTCATTGAAAATTTCGTGACATGCGGCTTGCATGCTGAAGCGTGGTCAAAAGTCAAACGAGCGTGCGTGCCAGCCGGTAGATGCCGCTGCAACTACTCTACTCACCGCGCGCATGCGTGCGCCACCACTCCACAGAACCCGCCCGCACCCGTCTGTCGTCGGCACTCGACGCGGCGTTTGTTATTGTAATTCATTATTCAATTAGTTTACTATTGCGCTCGCCGACCGCACGACGAGAATCCTAGTGATTTGATTTACTTAATATTTGAGTATATTTTACGTACTCATTATGAGTAAGCGGAAGTGTAAATTTACGGAAGTATTAAGAGCCAAATATCCGTGTTTTACTAGCGGGCGAGACGACTTTGACGCGAAATGTTCTATTTGCGACTGCCATGTGGATGTAGGCAACAAGGGCACTATTGCTTTAGAAAGGCACGTAGCTACGGAAAAGCATAAGAAGATGATACGAGCAGCAGGTTCTTCTAAGGTAACCAACTATTTTCAACCTTCTACTTCAATGACCCTCAAAAATACCCATGCTGCAGAAGGAACACTAGCCTTCCATACGGTAAAGCATCATCAGTCGTACAATTCTATGGAATGTACGGCGAGCTTGACTAGAAAAATGTTTGCTGATTCCGAAACGGCGAAAAATCTTAAATGCGGAAAAACTAAGACGGAAGCTATAGTAAATCAAGTTATTGCTCCACATACGATTACGACGATCATCGAAACTTTGAGGAACATTTCATGTCTTTCTGTTGCCACAGACGCCAGCAACCACGGTTCAGAAAAACTGTTTCCTATATTGATTCAATATTTCAACTGGACTGGAAATGGAATCGAAACGAAAATTCTTGATTTACAAAGTTTACCGAACGAAACTTCGCTTTCCATTGCGAATCTTATATACGAAACACTCAATACGTACCAATTAACCCCAAAGTGTGTGGCATTTATTGGTGATAATGCGAATGTTAATTTTGGGGGTGTGAACAGAAACCCAGGTCAAAACGTATTTACGCGCCTAAAAGAAAGTTTGGAGAAAGAAAACCTTATAGGAGTCGGCTGCCCTGCACATATTATGCATAACAGCCTTCGCAATGGTGTCGATTTGATGAAACTGGACATTGAGTCAATAATATTAAAAATACTTAATTATTTTTCTGTGTACACAGTGAGAACAGAGTCACTAAAAGAGTTTTGCGACTACGTCGAAATCAATTACCAGCCTTTGCTAAGGCATAGTAAAACAAGGTGGCTTAGCCTGTTTCCATGCGTTGAAAGAATTTTGAAGCTCTATCCAGCATTGAAAGAGTATTTCTTAAGCCAAAGAACAACACCATACCTAATAAAATCCTTTTTCGAAAACACAACTTCAGAAGCATATTTATGGTTTACACATTCTCTTATGTCTATTTACCAAGCAAATTTGGCAAAAATCGAAGAGGAACATAATTCCGTTCTGGAAATTTCAAAGATACTTCAATCCGTGCTTCATATGCTTCGAAATCGAAGAAACAACAATTTTTTGCCACTAAGCGTAAGTCAGCAGCTTCGCAATAATGACGAGGCCGAGTCCATTTCCAACGAATTTTTCAGTGTTTACAAGGCTTGTGAAGATTACTTGATGGAATGGATAAAGCCCTTAGAAGATTGCAAATGTTTTGAGTGGATGACATTGCTGAAAGATAACGAAAACCTAAAATATGATGATTTAGTTTCATGCATTGAATTCTTGAGAATCAGAGGTGTTGAGATTGACGATGTTAAGCTACATGATCAATTTTGTAACTTGATTTTATTTCTTAAATGAAAATCAGATAATGATGAGACATATTATGATTTGAAGTTGCACGAGCAGTGGACAATTTACTTCAAAAGTGCCAAAAACATTGAATGTTTCTCAGAACTGCTCAAGATCTACGAATTTTATTTCTGTATAAGTGCACATAACGCAAACGTGGAAAGAGTTTTTTCACTGATTAATACTCAGTGGAGCAAGGAGAGGAACAGACTTAGTGTGCAGTCAGTTAAATCTTACTCAATACAACTTCAAAAACATGACATGTGAAGATTTTCATAATTATTTGTTGAAAAACCAAGAACTTCTTGTAAAAATTGGCAGCTCAGCTAAATATAATTAAAATAAAGTAAAATAATACAAAAAAATCGTTTAATTGTGAAAGTCCTCCTTTTTTATAGAAAATCCTCCTTTTTAGACCCATCTGCCCTCCTTTATCAAATTATGATCTGGCAACCCTACTCCCAAACAAATTGCGCGTGCACTTCACTGCCCCCGCGTGTGCGGGAGGGGCAAAACTATCGTGCGTAGGCGGCCATTTTAGTCTGAGATTCGCCAGCGCACAGAACGGACGCGTTACTTTTGGGGGAAAATATAAGACGGGTCTGAGGGAAAATATAAGACGCTAGAGAGTGTAAAAATGAGACAGCTGCCCTTAGCAGCAAATCAAAATGCCGAAGAACTACGTGCCAGTGCCAAAGTCGTATACTGAATTGATGTTGAGCGAAGCCCTAGAAAAGGTACAAAGTGGTGAATTATCCTTTAGGGAAGCCGGATCGAAGTATAACATAGACAAGTCATTAATATGGCGAAAAATTCATAACCTCAACCATTCGAAGCAAGGAAGAAAAACTGTTTTAACAAAAGAAAAAGAAGAGGATTTAGCGGAAAAAATAAGAACGATGGCAAAATGGGGCTGGGCACTTACAAGGAAAGAAATTAGAGAGCTGGTTCACATTTACGTGGTGCAAAACAGCATCAAAAACAACTTCAAAGGGAACTATTCATGATGAGCGATGATGACAATAACATCTCAGTAATTTACTTGAAAAGAGCAAAAAAATGTTCTTTGTCTACCCTGATACTCGTATCATTTACTGTATTTGCAAGGACGAAATTGTCATGAAATTGCTATCTCCGAAAAAGAAAGGCAAGAGAGGTGCACTTGTGTTCGAAATCGATCTCGAAAAATATAATGTTAAGTAGTTTAAAAACGTCTCATAATTACCTTGCCTTACTAGTTTTTTTTTTAATTAGAAATTTTGACGTAACCATTTCATTTGGTGCTGATATTTTGATCTCTTAAATACATAATTAAGTATGACAACAAAAACATTTGTTACTTTAATTCATATTATATTAATAATATTAACATTCCAAAGACTGTAAGTGCCAAACAAAATGTTGTATGTAACTGAATCTCCTAAAAAGTTATATTTATATATATATAGTTATATACCAAATAAAAATATTTCCTACTATGTGAATTATTTTTTTGTATTATTTTTTCCCGCTCTGTCTCATGATAACCCAGCCAGTTCCAAAAAACTTAAGCTATTGAAGTAATAAGCTGTCCTGTTTTTACACTACGGTGTCTTATATTTTCCTCAAAGTAGCGGAAAAAAATGAGACACACATTTTATCATTTTGCGTTACATAGATAGGATTTACAGGAAAACTGGTAGCAATTTATGATAGGAAATTAGGGAGTGTAATATACAATTACTTGAAAGATACATTTTATCAACCTTAAAACTTCAAAGTTTACCTTTTTGTCTCTTAATTACCCCACCTGACCCTACAGCGTTGGTAAAACACGGGATCATCAGTGGCACGAGAAAAAGCTACGACTGCATTTATCATATATGTCGCCTATGCAAAAATAGAAAGGTACAGTTTAATCTGACTACAAATCAGAAATTAAACCAAGAAGTAGAATGGCTGCAATGGGGTAGGAAAGAACATACACATGAAAAGAAAGACTTAGTATCTAAGAAAGAAGTGAGTACCTTATGGTCCAATATTTTTACTTGGTGATTAACAAGGGAAGTATTACGGTGTTTAAAAAACTAAATACGAAAATGATTTAATCCAATTTAAAAAACACCATTATAATAATATCCAAATGCAGAAACAATATCAAAAGGCTGTATCCGAGCTGAAAGACAACGAATGTCTAATTGTGTGTGACTTCTCGAAAACTTACGAAGCGAAAATGACAACTGAAGTTTAAAGCATGCATGCAGTTTGGCACCTCCGAACATTTTGTTTTGCACACACACATAGGAAAATTTAAGGAAAAGTGAATGCCATACGAGAGCAGCCAGCAGCCACCGGCGATTTGGGCTCACCCATCTCCTGTAATCGAAATGGTAAAAACAAGTGTACCGAATGTAGAGATATTTCATTTTTACACTGATGGCCTCTCTTTCCAGTGTCGTCAGAATAACAATTTCTACTTACTAGCTCACTTCACAAAGACTTACGGGTTCAAGTATTCAACTTGGACGTTTTTTGAAGAGCATCATGGCAAACGTGCAACTGATGGAATCGGTGGTAGCGTGAAACGAAGTGTAGATAAAAAAGTATGCCTTCGAACCAATATAGTAGATGCAAAAGATGCTAATGAAGTGTGCAAATATTGCTTGAAAATAAAAAAAACAAAGTGTTCCTTTTCTTAAAAAGCAATATTGACAAAAATATTGCCAGCTAAACTACCAGTTTTTAAAGGAACTATGCAATTGCGTCTGACAGAAATAGACAAAAATGACAAATACAAAATAGCACACAGTAAGCTGCTTTTGTGGAGAACAAAGAGGTCAGCGTAAGTGTTTTTCTCCAAAACCACATCATGTGATGGATTCTAGAATAGCTCTTGAAGGTATGTATGGTGGTCGGATTTTCAATTTAAATTATGTTAGAAAGATTTCGTGTGGAGTAACTTAGGTTTTGGGGGATGGAGAAGAAATGAATGGCTCACTTACTGAAGTTCCTGGGGTCCTGGAGTTCCTGGAGCTTCCCGAATCAGTTTGGAAAGTGGATCCACTCGCGGCTTTCACCTCCCGTGCTTACATTTAGGTATTTCCTTAGCTTAACGTTAATTAAATGTTTTTCACTCGCACCCGGGTGGGGCACACTTGATTTGTTAAGTTTAAATGCGGTTTTATATGAGATTTAGTAAGAATTTGATGTATTTTCACTGAACACAGAGGAGCGCGTGGATACCGGCTCGCTGGTTGTGTTGACAGTGGCGACACAGCACGGCAGGATGTAGATTTGTAGATATTCAGTAGCGCGAACTTTCAAATGTGTTTTCTTCTGGTGTAAGTTAATGAGCCAGTACAAAGGAAACATTTAGGAAATAGGATGAGGAAATAATGGGAACCTACAAACTCCAACATACCTCCCCACGTGAAATCACTTAGGGATTTCAAGGATTAAATATCAGATTACTAAATCACTGCACGCAAAAATGCAAGGCAGGGAACTTCACCATAAGGGCAAGATACTTATATCGAGCGAAACTTATTAAAGGTTACATATAGATATGTATAGAAATACTAAACTAGTGCTCAGATAAATTAAACGACTACGGAAAATTTAAGTTAGGTTACAGATACGATGGATATTAAGAATAAACTAAAATTAAGCATATATGTATCTATCTTGTTGGTATTTAATTGATAGGCAACGGACAAATTTTCGTAACGGGTCGTCGCAGAAGCCCTCTGGGTGTACGTACGGTGATCACACGCACCACGCCATCGCTACCCGGATGAGTCGACAATCCTGCCAACACGCCACTCCAAAGGAGGCAAACAATCGTCAATAATGACCACAATGTCACCCACACCAACATTATCACGGGCTTGAAACCATTTCAATCGCTGTTGCAATGTATGTAAGTAATCGTGCTGCCAAATTCGCCAGAAACTTTGAGTTAGCTTTTGTAACAACTGCCATCTTTCACGAGGTGGAAGATAGACATCTTCTAATTGAGGTTCCGGCAAAGCAACCAACGGACCACCAACGAGGAAGTGGCCAGGGGTCAAAACATCAACTTCGTTGGGATCAGATGACAGGGAACATAGTGGCCGGGAATTAAGAATTGCCTCGATTTTAGTGAGCACAGTGGTGAATTCTTCGTATGTTAGAATCTGAAGACCAACAACACGCTTTAGGTGGTACTTCATAGATTTGACACCACTTTCAAAGATTCCCCCAAAGTGGCTACCGGTAGGTGGATTCAACTGCCACGTTATTTTGCGTTGCGCTAATTTATTTTGTAAATCAGTCTGTTGATTTAACAACAGCTGATGCATTTCACCCAAATAGCGTTTTGCTCCCACAAAGTTTGTTCCACAATCCGATATTATGGTTCTGCAAATTCCACGACGCGACACAAAACGATCCAGAGCGGCAATAAAGGCAGCCGTTGACAGCTCAGTCACCAGTTCAAGGTGAATTGCCTTAACTGCTAAACACACCATTACGCATAAATATGTTTTGTAAGTAGGAGCCTTGCGCCTTCGGCTTTCTCTAACTATGAATGGGCCGGCAAAGTCGATGCCAATATTTTGGAAACACCGCGCGGGTCGGACTCGTACAGAGGGAAGATCTCCCATCATTGGCTGACAAGGGATAGGCTTAGCCTTAAAACAAGTAACGCATTTTGAGAGTCGCGAACGTATTAAATTACGAGCGCCCACTACCCAGAACTTCCTAAGAATTATGGATTGTAAAGCGCGGGGCCCGCAATGCAAATGGGAGAGATGGAAATAGTCTACGAGCAAAACTGCGAGACGGGAACCCTTTGAAAGTAAAAGCGGATGAGTTGCGCTGTGTGAGAGAAGAGAGTTCTTCAATCTTCCACCGACACGCAGAAGACCACCGTCATCCAAAAAAGGGCTCAATTTTTGTATACTCCGATTACACAACTCCCCTGCCTGAATCGTCTTAATCTCGTCTTGAAAGTGTAACCGTTGTTCGTGCATGGTTAACTTAAGTAACGAAGCTTCCAATTCTTCGGATGTCAGCTCGGTCACTCTTCGGTGATCCCTGGTAGATTTTAAGTTATGGACGAAGCGCATGCACCAGGCTAAAGTACGCTGAATTCGAGACAAGGAAGAGGACTTTTCCAGTAATTGAGAAATGAAATCTGGTTCCGCAGATACATTAGCTATGTACAAATTACGAACAATTGTTTTCAATTCCGGGACGGGTTCATTTTTTGCCGAATTCACTTGAATTGGCCAAGAGTTTACCTCTGCAGACAGCCACTCTGGCCCAGACCACCACAAACACGAGGAAACAAGCTGTGAGCAGGAAATACCACGACTGCAAAGATCTGCTGGGTTGTGATGAGTCGAGACATGTATCCAATCTTCCAGTTGAACGTGTTCAATTATTTTTGCTACCCGATGTGAAACAAAGGTTTTAAGTTTGTGGGGTGGTGTGCGTAGCCAAGCCAGTACTGTGCTACTATCAGTCAAGGCAATAACACCATTCAAGTCGATCCTTTTGCTTAACAACTGGTACATGTGTCGGAGAACGCGAGACAGTAAGACTGCACCACAAAGTTCCAGGCGATTGACAGTTAAGGTTTTCAGTGGAGCTACTCGCGATTTTGCCATCAAAAGGTGACACGATGTTCCAAGGTCGCCGCTTGATCTCAGGTAAATGCAACAGCCGTAACCTTTAGTTGACCCGTCACAGAAACCAACTAGTTCGTAGGTTTTATTTTTAGCCATTGTTACACGTCGAGGTATGCGGACGCTTTGTATATGTTTCAGGTCTTCCACAAAAGCACGCCACTGATGAAGGACCTCATCGGGAACCACTTCGTCCCAGCCAAGTTGAAGTTGCCAGAGGTGTTGCATTAGTATTTTGGCTACTAGGACAACTGGTGTCAACCAGCCCAGAGGGTCGTAGATACGCGCGATATTAGATAAAATAGATCGCTTTGTGCAATTTGAGCTGACTTCTGAAACCGAGTAAGTAAATATATCAGCCACGGGGTCCCATTGAATGCCCAATATTTTCAGGGTTTGTTGACTATGGTCATCACAAAAAGTTTTCGGAACCTGGCAGTGTTCAACAGGTATATCATCGAGGAATTCAGGTGAATTACTGCTCCATTTACGTAATTCAAATTTTCCGTGATCCAGAAGTTTGATTAGTTCATTTTTTAATTGTAAAGCCTTTGTGACAGAAACAGCTCCAGCGGTGATGTCATCCATGAATGTGTCTTCCAGAAGAGCAGCAGCAGCACGGGGATAATCCTTGCCATGGTCCCTAGCAAGCTGATGAAGCGTTTTTATTGCCAGGTAAGGGCTACTACTAACTCCATATGTCACAGTATTTAACTCGAACTCATCAATGGTGTCATCAGGAGTTTCTCTCCAGAGAATGTGTTGATACTTCCGATCTTCGGAACGTAACTCAATGTTTCTGTACATTTTTGAAATGTCTGCTGTAAATACAACTTGAGGTAAACGGAATTTGGTAATGATATCAACAACATCATTCTGAAGTTTTGGTCCAGTATAAACAAGGTCATTCAATGATCGTCCATTTGTAGTTTTAAAGCTCCCATCAAATACTACTCTGAGTTTGGTGGTTGAACTGTCCGGTCTCAATACGCAATGATGCGGAATAATATTAAGACCCTTCTTTTCCGTTGATTCTATTTTCTTCATATGGTTTAAGTCAGAATATTCACGCATGAATTGTACGTAATCTATTTTTAGCTGTTCATGACGCACCAGTCGCTTTTCCAAATGGTGAAAACGGGACAACGCAGCACCATGAGATTCTCCCAATTCCGGATTAGTATCTTTTAAAAGTATAGGTACAACATACCTACCATCCGGATTTCGAGAGACTAAGTCAGCATACAATTGTTCGCATTTATCATCATCAGGATTGGATAGTTTATTAGAGGGTGGTTCCTCAATTTCCCAAAATTTTTTAATAACATGGTCAAGCGCAAGTGCTGATGCGAAGAACGACGAAGTACTCGGAGGGGGTCGAGAGTCAAGATCGAGCTTCCCAGTAACAACCCAACCGAAGATACTATGCAAGGCAACTGGTAATCCAGGTCCTAATTCAAATCGCCTACCATCATAAATATTATGGAATAACTCGGCACCTAGCAAAAGTTCAATGTCATTTGGCTTATCGAAGAATTCATCTGCAAATTCAAGATGCTGTAACGACTCGCGGACAACAGAAGGTACTTCAATAAATGGCATTTTATTTGTAATTTTATCAATCACAATTGGAGAGATTTCAAACTGGGCACCCTTTGAGTCACGTGACCGTACAATACACGAAGTAGTTCCTTTTATTTGATGTACTGTGTTTTGACCCAAGCCAACAACGGTTACATTGCAACGTCGCAACGGCAAACCCAATCTTCGTGAACAACCGACTGTCATAAAACATTCTTGAGCTCCACTGTCAATAAGAGCACGAACCTTAAAAATTCCCCTAGGAGTTGCAACATGTACCATACAAGTACCAAGCAAAACAAATGATCGATTACTATCAGACTGCGAATGGAAACCGGTAGAACTCATGCTGACTATTGAGTTTGTGTCCTTATTTTCAGATTCATTGGTGGAAAGAACCGGGCAAGCAGCACTGCCATTTTCTTCATGAACTAGTGTATGATGCCTGCGCTGCGCACTTAAAACAGCTGGATTTTGATAAACACTTATCAACTCCATGGTTCGGCCGCAAGCAATTTCCACATAATTTTTTTGTTTTAATTACACCCAGTCTACCACTCAAGTCCATCATATGAAACACTGGACATTTATAAATAGCATGATGAGTAAATCCACAGCATGCACAGTCCGGATATTTATTAGAGGATGAGGTTGCATATGCATCAACATTGCCCATAGATGGAATAGAGGGATCATCTGAGTTCATTCCCGAGTCTAAGTACGGCCCTGCATCAGAATATGGCCCTGGTATATCAGCATATGGGTCCCCAATATCTGAGTACGGCCCTGTGTTTGCATACATACCTACATTCACAGGTAGGGAGAATGGTTTATGACGAGAATTCATTTTATTCTCCTGATCCAAGTTATTACGGTGAGGTTTGTATGGCATTGATGGCCTTTTGAAAGTAACTGGTTCACTTGTTTCTAGCACCTTCACATAACCTTGTAAATATGAAAGTAATTGTTCAAATGTTGGAATTTCAACTGTATTTTGGATTTCAAAACGCTTTCTGGTATCACTGTCCAGGTTTTGAGCGGCAAGGTGAAACAAAATAAATTCTCCCAAGTTATCAATTTTAACAGCTTTAAGAGCATTAACCGATTCATGCAAAAGGCATGTCAATTTTCTCAACTCACTTAAACTACTGGCTTTCAATGGATTAAAATTAATTATTCTATCCAGATAATTTGCCGCTAAAATTCTTTTATTTTGAAACTGCTGAATTAAACTTTCAAAAACAATAGGATAATTATCCCCTGTGACAGGGATACCCTTGGCAATTGATAGGGCTGAACCTGACAAACCGGATAGCAAATAATAAAACTTTTCAATAGGAGTGATATTGTTATTACAATGTACTAAAGACAAAAATGTATCATAAAATGTTTGCCAATACTCAATGTTTCCATCGAATTTTGGCAGTTCAATATTCGGCAACCTAACCTGAGTGGTTGGTTTTGAACCCACTGGAGTGCCCGCGCCGGAACAGCACCCGCCGGCGGGCTCCACTAGTCGTGGTGACGACTTTAACGAATTTAAAGAATTAATTTCCTCCACTGTGTCAACATAATCACGTCTCACAGATTCGACACGTCTATATCTACTTCGAAATATACTTATTTTTGACGAATCGGTAGTTACTTCTCGAGATAAATCGTATAATATTTGAATATCTCGAAAAATAAATTCTCGTCTTGTTGTAAGCATACTTAATTTAGCTTCAATGCCCGTATCTTTACCCTTTTCTGTTTCTTTTGGCATTTTCGTTGATAAACTCTAACTACACAAGTAGGTATATACGCAATACGATTATGATACAGATAAATCAAAACAATGTGATTATGTTGAATATCCGTGGGGACTGGGTACAAATCCAGTAGTTTAGTTTTTTAGTAATAATTAGTGCTAAACACACTTAATAGGTGCTTCTGCGCTTCCAAAGTAGGTAGATAGCGAGAATAGCGAGGTACCTACCTTCGAAAT
Source organism: Ectropis crepuscularia (assembly GCA_963693475.1). NCBI lineage: Eukaryota > Metazoa > Arthropoda > Insecta > Lepidoptera > Geometridae > Ectropis > Ectropis crepuscularia. The sequence continues at coordinate 10,505,356 of OY856368.1, read as the reverse complement.
GTACCTACCAACAAGGCGCGAGCCGGGCGGTCAGTTGCCGCGCGCTATAACCCGGCCGATTAGGGAAGTAAGTATTTTATCTGAGTACGTAAGTTTGAAATTGTTTTAAATTATACCAAATAGACTGGATATACGTTGATTTACGTCTGAGAAGGCTTTTACTGAGTGGACAACAAGTATAAACGGTTACTTCATGTGAAGTAATCCGCGATCCATAGGAAATTCGCGCTCGAAAGGATCACTTTAAATGGTCGGATTTTCAATTTAAATTATGTTAGAAAGATTTCGTGTGGAGTAACTTAGGTTTTGGGGGATGGAGAAGAAATGAATGGCTCACTTACTGAAGTTCCTGGGGTCCTGGAGTTCCTGGAGCTTCCCGAATCAGTTTGGAAAGTGGATCCACTCGCGGCTTTCACCTCCCGTGCTTACATTTAGGTATTTCCTTAGCTTCACGTTAATTAAATGTTTTTCACTCGCACCCGGGTGGGGCACACTTGATTTGTTAAGTTTAAATGCGGTTTTATATGAGATTTAGTAAGAATTTGATGTATTTTCACTGAACACAGAGGAGCGCGTGGATACCGGCTCGCTGGTTGCGTTGACAGTGGCGACACAGCACGGCAGGATGTAGATTTGTAGATATTCAGTAACTTTCAAATGTGTTTTCTTCTGGTGTAAGTTAATGAGCCAGTACAAAGGAAACATTTAGGAAATAGGATGAGGAAATAATGGGAACCTACAAACTCCAACATATGGTATGAATTCAGTTGATTCCTTTTTATTCTCTTCAGCTGTGATGAATCTACCCTTTGATCAACCTGTAAATAAAATTAATGACGATCAAACGACATCAGACATTGGATCTAATTGCTCTTCATCAATCAATGAAATAATTGATAGTGTTGAATTAATTGATACGGTGGAGCTTCCAATTAATTAGCGTACAGACCTATTGGAAGAATATTTACCTAAAAATAAGAGTAGTTCCACAAATGAACCTATATTAATGATATTAGAAAAGAGGACGTTCTTTCTAAAATCAAAAACGGTCTTATCTGAAATTAATCGTAATTCTGTTGACAACAACGTGCGAAGCTCACCACGTTGCAAACAATAAAGGGTGTCTACAATGTCAGAAATGTTTTACGACCAAGGCATATATGGTTTGCAAAAAAAAATTGTAGTTAATGTATTGCATGCCAGCAAATATATCCTGATTTCAAATGCAATACATGTCTAGAAAACTAAAAAAAGATGTAGATATTAATAAAAAAAATGTGCAATTTCGAAAAGGGCACATGTCGCATATTTTGTCAAACAGGTTTTTTTGTATAAATGTGGTGTAAATGCTTGCCTACACTCATTATCATCGAAAAAAGCACATCTCTGTAATTCATTCGACTATCAACGTCATGGCACAGTAAATACATAACAGTAGGTTATCTAAGGCCGCCCGCCGAGTTTTTAGCCTACTCTTGCGTTCATCCCCAGGGTTGTCATTTTTACTTTTAGTTAATATTTTCGAACTTGAACATTGCATCGATTTGGCCACATTCGCCTCGGGTCATTTCGAAGTAGATATTAGAATATCAAAATTTAGCACAAACTTTATTTACTTACCATATGCTTAATGTACAAACAAACCTGACTAGGTATGTAAAGCACTCACAATGGACTGCCCTCGTGGCTTAGTTGGTAGTAACTCTGCCTGCGAAGCCGAGGGTCGTGGGTTCGATCCCCACCCAGTGCAAATATTTGTGTGATGAATTCAAATGTTTGCACTGTGTCTGGGTGTTTATATGTATAATAAGTATGTATTTAAAAACTATATAAGTATAATATCAGCTATCTGGTCGCCATCATACAAGCTTTGCTTAGTTTGGGGTCAGATGGTGTTGTGTGTGAATTGTGCACCAATATTTATTTATATTAATTGCAACAGATAAGAAAATAGTTTCTACTATTGGTCGCGTGACTCGCTTGAAAATTCAAAAAAGATTCGGAATCCTTTGTAAAATCATCGTCAAATGAACTAAACAAAAAGTAAAATAGACCTTATTGCACAGTATCTAAAGTATGTTTGTGAATGATATCGGCGATGCCGAAAGGCGAAACTAATGTTCGGCTTTTTCTTTGTTCAAAGCCGCCTTTGCATTTGCAATTTTTAGGAAAAGCAACCTAATTGTTCAAAGCATAAAGTACATTGCTAATGCTGCCATACATGTGACGATCCATCTTTTGGTCAGAGCCGCTTTGCGTTTGTTTAATATTTCCATCTATAGGTACTCTATTCAAATAAATAAGTAACTTAATCATTTTTGTAGTGGCAGGACTCTTGGCAGAGTCTACCTGGGGAAGTACCACACCTTTGCCAGTTATTCTACCGCCAAGCCGTAATGTACAGACATTACTGTGTTCCGGATTGAAGGGCAATGATTCCAGAGAAATTACGGGGCTTAGAGATACAAAATCTTAGATTTTCGTCCATGTGTACAGATATTACTGTGTTCCGGTTTGAAGGGGAATGTTTCCAGAAAAATCACAGGGCTTAGAGATTTAACATCTTAGATCTCTGGGTGACGACCGCAGTGCAGTGCTAGGTAATGATTTGGACTCTTCATGTTCCAATAGCTGCGTGTCACTGTGCTGCTATGTGGCGGGCATGTTGCTTAACATCAGGCACATGCCCTGCTCGTTGACTCGGCTACGCTATTAATAAAGCAAATAAACTGTGAAATAAACAATAATACAATACATACCACATTTTCTAATAAGATTTAAGTATAAGTAGGTACTTACATTTCTGTTTCAGTAGGAACCATGAAGAATGATAAATCCGGGTTTGCGAAATCGTTATTGAGGCACCCGAAAACACCACAATATCTTTTTCCCCTTTTTGAAGTCATGATACTCGTTATAATTATTAATATTATGGTAAGTGGCCGGCGAGAGTTGACGAACGCGAGCGGTCATGTAACTTACGGACGTGCTCACAGTCGCGCTGCACGGCCCCTACTGTCGCCGCCATAGCGCGCCATATATTATGCTAGCGTGTGCGTGAAATCGCGTGCCGACACGGCGCGCGGCGCGCACGCACACATTCAAGCCGAGAGCGGCACGTTTGTATGAAGATGTTTTACTGTTCTTTACTGTGGTCATGGTCTATACAGAAACAATTTCGAAAAGGGCACGTCTCCCAGAGATGTGCCCTTTTCGAACTTATTGAATTAAAAATACGACCGTTAAACCAAAATATGTCTGTCTCTTTCGTTAGTATGATGTAGTACAAGCAAATATTGCTTCAGTCATTGTGTTGGCAGTAGTTTGTTACCACGTCCGTTAGTGTCACAAGCGCACACAATGAGTTCTTCTGATTCCAATAATGAAATTCCGAAAAAAAAGAAAAAAGGAGTAAGAAATCAAGAGAACTATAAACATGTTGTCATTAAAACTTCTGAAATAAAAGGTTTACCACATGTTAACCACAAAGGGAGGCGAATGCCAGGACGACGAACAAGAGCAAGTTGCCGGTAAGTTAAATAAATGAATATAAATATTGGTGGATAATTCACACACAACACCTCATATTTTTTTCTATATATTTTTTTTCTCAACAATAGATGTAAATATAACTCGCGTCATATGGATGATGCCTATAGTTAAAGTATCTGATAAAAAAAAACTACGATTGTTTGAGCTATGTGGAAGATAACATTCCGATACCTATAGCGTTTAGAACATGGGATTTGTACGAGTATCCAGTACTACAGACCTCTCAAAAACATGTATGGACAGTAAAAACACAAACAAAATACCTTGCGAACCTATAACTCCAGCTCATGAAACAATGTTAACTGCTAAATCATGTCACATTTGCAATGTAGATTTCCTACCTGGTGATGTGAAGATCGTCGATCATTCTCATTGTTCCGAGAAGATTAGAGGGTTAGCTCATAATGAGTGCAATTTAAAATATACAATACCAAACTATGTCCCCATATTCTTCCATAATTTGAGTGGATATGATAGTCACATTATTAAGCAGCTGGCTGCCATAGGCGGTGATAACATTCAGTGTATACCACAACACAAAGAAAGGTACATTTCTTTCAGTAAAAAGTTGCAATTTAATGGTAAAGAAATTATCATGCGATTTGTAGACTCCTTAAAGTTTATGTCTTCTAGTTTGGATAAATTAGTAAAAAATTGAAAACCTGATTTCAAATACTTCCGCAATTTTGTTCAAATCTCGAACAGATGAATCTCTTGACTCGAAAAGGTGTATTTCCTTATGAATACTTAACTAATAGATTGTTGGTCTAAACTCAATGATAACAGCTTACCCAACAAAGAATCCTTCTACAGCGAGCTGACGCAAAACGGAATTTCAGATAGTGATTATCTACATGCGCAAAAAGTATGGTAAACGTTTCAAATAAACTCATTGGGAGAATACTCAGATTTATATCTCAAGACCGATGTCCTACTGCTGGCGGAAGTTTTTGAAAACTTTCGAACCGTTTGTTTGAATACGTATAAATTAGACCCTTGTAGAGATATCTCACAGTCCCAAGCCTTTCTTGGGACGCCATGTTGAGAGAGACGCGTGTAAACTTGCAACTTCTTACCGACTATGAGATGGTTCAGTTTATTCAATCTAGAATTAGAGGCGGTATTAGCCAGGTATCCGGAAGACATGCTAAAGCCAACAATGTTTTAATGGACCCTGAACACTATGATGTACATCAGCAAAGCAATTTCATAATGTACTTGAATATCAACCCCAACAAACCGATCCCAACCCCCCGAAAACCCACATCAGAACAAGACAGAATCCCAAAGAAAAATCCATAACACCCTACAAACCCTGTCTCGGTTCCTAAGCCTCAAGAGAAGATGCAAACCCAACAAACAGACAAACCTACAACCAACCCAAGAAGCAGACACATAAAACAAAAATGAAACAAAAAAAGCTTGGCGGGAGGTTTGCGCAATACTTAAACCCGACTTCGAAGAAATTACTGACAGCGAAAAAAACTAATTTGGTAAATTAGCGAATCATTTAATATTACACAACTGATAGTTATTATTACAATCACCGTCTTCAATTTCTTACGATTCATTTGATAATATAGATTATGTGGCCTCTTTATCAGTTGTATACCAGACCCCACGACACCGAAAACTACTTTGTGCTAATACAACACCGACAACTAAATGCAACGAAGAAAATGTTGGAAAAGTTAATTCGATAATATAAGAACAAGAACTTGATTCAATTAATGAAAATAAATCACAAGAGGAACAAAACATCGAAATATTAAGTAGAACTTCAGTTGAAGAATTTATAATACCCCTTATCGCACATATACCTGAACATAGTGCTACGAGGGCATTAGTTCCACTGAAATATGAATATCCAAGAAGATTTAATACTATTTTCAGCCCCAAGCTTTGTTGCTGTAAATCCACTAAGTCCTAGTCTTTTGGATGGGAATTTAAACGATGATGTCATGATTACGGATTTAGATGAAGCGATACCCATAGTGGAAACAAACGAAGAAACTGGAATCAACAAAAATGAAAAAGTACTCACTAGTAAAATAAGTCGCAACGAAACAAAATGGGTATAAAAAAAATAAAACACAGAAAAATGGCAATGAATATACAGATTGTAAGTCAAAGAAAAAAAAACCAGTTAAAATTATGGGTGATGTTTGCAGCTGTGTAAGAAAATGTGGTGAAATATTCAATGAAGAGGCGAAAATGTATTTTTAATAAAGTCTGGGAAACCGTAAATCACGAAAAACAATGGGATTTTATAACAAGACATGTAAAAGCTGAAAATATTAAAAAGATAAGTCTTGACGGAATGATTAATAGGACACAAACTTTAACATAATCCTTTAAACTTATACCTGATAACACCAGCTCTATGACTAATGTGTGCAAAAAAATCTTTATAAATACGCTGAGTAAATCGGAAAAAGTTGTGTACACAGCCTTGGAAAAGAGCAAGTTTAATGAAATAGTGGACTTAGAAGCTAACATGACAATAGACCACTTAAAATAAGCAAAAAAACACAGAAGATAGTGCAATCACACACATAAAATCGTTTCCTAATAAAGAGTCACAATATGTACGTAAGACTAGAAAAAAACATTGAATATTTCTAATATATAAGAGGCGTAACGTATGCCAACAGTTTTTATTGAATACTTTAGACGTCACACAAATTTATATCTACTTATAACTCTGGCAAATGCGTCCCAAGCAAGTTTAAAAGATGATCTCAGGGGGAAAACCATACTTGCTAACAAAACCAAAGAAAATGCTCGAGAAAGCGTCTTTAATTTTACTAAAAAAATTACCAGCTTTACCTTCGCACTACTGCAGAAAATATAGTAATAATAATAATAAACCTGTGGATTTCAGAAACCAAAAAAAAAACACATTTACAGAGAACAGATATCTTCTGAAGGCGAAGATGTGTATCAGTCTTTTTCTCAAGACTGAATTTAATATCGGATTTTACGTGCCTAAAAAAGACAACAGCGTAAACGAAGCGTGGCATAAAAAAAATATGGACTAGCATAAAAAACAAAGCCCCATCTCACACAGCTTTTGAATGTCTTGTTTGAAGATGCGTCAGTAAATGAAGTTCATGCCAGCAAACTGTCGAAAATGGTTCACTTTAAGAATAGAACAAAAACAAGTATCGAGACAGGTGCCTTTAATCACGAGACGCAAATGGAATTGATCAGCGAAATCATAATGGTGGCTGTACACACTCGTCGAGAAACGATGAGAGAGGTCGAGTACGAGTACATAATTATGTATATCCTCTCCCCCCGGACCTCGCTCAGGACGTGCGCTAGGATATTTTCGAAATTTTATTTCATTTTTAAAATAAATTAAAACAATAAATTAGATGCGTTAAAAAACCAAGACTACCAGGAGCACAAGATTGTGAAGGAGGTGGATCAAAGTCATCACTACGCACACAGGAACGCTTACATCGGACACCGCATCACTTGGTGAGCTACAAACACTAACGTTGTGCTACGATCTACACGGCCGCCACCACCTGTGCTACGAGCTACGATCGATACCTGTGCTACGGTCACTGCATCAGTACGTCTAATCGCCTTTCACTTCTGGGAGCCTGGTACATGTGCCTATCGAGGCGCTCTTTAGACGCATTGTCGCCCCCGCACCTGACGCACCCCCGCATGTGACGCACCTGACGCACCCACGCTGACACAGCTGAAGTAGCAGTTACTAAGATATGTGGATTCTGTGACTACTGTTAAGTGTTCAACACACATTGGACGGAAAGCGAATTCGTTGGAATGCGTTCATAGGACCATCTGTGTAAGACCTCTCCGCCCCGTATCGCGTGGTGTTTATATTGTACTACGCCTTATTGTTGCATTCCTGGTACATTGAGTCCAATACACTACAATGCCTAAGGTGAATTGTTCCCCGCCGCCACCGTCACCCATAAGCTATCCTGTCGGCCTCAAAGTGCCACCAATACCATCATTGAAATCTTCATCAGACTCGGGTCTAAATAAGGATTTTGATGCCAATATTACTTTACGGAATAAGGAAATAATAAGACAGATGCGTGACATGTTGGAGTCTTTCCAGGAAACAATGGTGAGTCGATTTGATATTATTGAAAGTCAAAATAATGATCTTAAAGAGACAGCTGATTTCTTATCAAAGCAAAATAACGACTTACGAACTAAACAGGAAGGAAGATATGAATTATATTAAGTCTTTAGAGGAGAAGTGTGAGTTCCTTGAAGGAAGATATTGCATGTCACGGATTGAAATAAGGAATGTACCCATTACCAAAGCCGAATCGAAGACTGAATTATGCGAAATAGTGGAAATGTACAGCGGACCAGCGCGGCGGGCCACGTCCTTGCCCCGAAATCCAATGGTGGGAACGAGCCAGAAAGCTGGGTATGGACATCTTTCGGCATTTATGGCATGTCCTGGGGTTTGTGCTTGACATAACATGGTATTTACCCATGGTATTTTGGTTGCCTGGAAGAGATCGCTATTAGCGATAATGTCGCCACTTGATTCACTGGTTCTAGGCTAAGTCTCTTTGTTGTTTAAGTATTCTATTGTGGATAATAAAGAGTATCTATCTTTTTAAAGTCTTTTATAATATTAGTTGACTAGTAGAGAGCCACCACTTTAAACGTCATTGTTGTATAGTTCAAATGTATAGTATGTATTTGTATAGTTCAAAATTATTATTTTGAATCCGTTAATTATTAAAATATGGCGTTCTTTGTAGTTATTTTAAATCTCATCTTCAAGCTTAAACTTAAGATACCGTTCATTTAATGGTTCTGCTACAATTATTTCATGTTACTTTTTACCGTATCTATAAATTTGGTGTCGGTGTTATTTCGAAAAGATAATTTTCATCAATATTTAAACTTATTAGGGGCTCAGATTTATATAATCGAAGAGCATACGGTTTCTCTCTTCAGAATAGAAACTATACGGCACGCTGGGCACTCTTTCACAAAGACTATCGCTCATTGGAATTGACAACACAATTGCGCATAGATGCGTGTTTTCAATTTATCATGTGTTTTAGGAGTCTTATCATCACAGGGAGTGTCAAGAGTCCAAACGATTCCTGGTCATCGATTCCTTCGTTGTTGCGAGAGAATATTCATCGTTAAGCAACGATTGCTCATGCAACCTTGTGTGGAAACATACTGAGAAGTGGCTCCGCGCCACCACACCATTACAAGTACAAGTCATACTTGACCAAGCTGTTACCGATTAAATCTGGGATGGCAGACATTAAAGTCTGCCGTACCAGAAAATAGTAAAATTTGAGCAACCCTTCAATTCCAATTTAAGCAAACGAAATCTAACTTTTGCGTCAGACGCAGATTCATGTACTTTTCTATAAATGCTGTTACATGTAGATATATGTGCGCCATAATCATAATCATAATCTTTTATTGATAACATTTGTTACAAGGAGCATACTACTCATCCTAAGTCAACAGGGCTTTGCCAAAATGTACCTCTTTTTATGCATAAACTTTTTATTTATTTATTTATTTTATTTTAATTCATAGCGCCCTCGTCGCGTCGCGTCGTGTCTAGACATGTGTAAGTTATGCGTGTAATACCACATAGATAATATCAATTGAAGAGTGAATGCAAAACCACTCAATACACGACAGTATTGACCACCACAGATCATACTAACTTCTTCTCGGTAGAAAACATACGGTAATTTTTTTCTTTTTTGGAATGTAAATCTGTAATTTTTTACATTTCATGGCGCCAAAATGCCTTATCTGTTTTTAACAGCGGTTTCAGCCGCGCCAAAGGTCAAAACGACACTAAATGTTGCGAATTGCATTAAAAAAATAGAGCGTAGACGAGGTTAGAAAAATGTGCAGAATTTCAAAAGTTTGTGGATCCGCGTACTTCCTTTTCAAAGTAAAATGAAGAAATTACTGTTTTAGTTTTAAGTGTCATATTACACATACACATATTCACAGTATTATATAAAAGGAGTCCATTCCAACTGACTCCAACTTTTAGAGGTGTATCCGTGCCGATTTCTGACCGTCTTGAGCTTTTGGGCGTTACATTGACATTTACGCTCAACTTTGGTTCGTATATCGAGTCCAAGGCCAAATTAGCTGCCAAAAAGCTAGGTGTTCTCTCAAAGGTGCGAAGGTACTTCAAGTCTGAGCAGTTGCTCACGTTATATCAAGCTCAAATTCGTTCTTGTATGGAGTACTGTTCGAATTTTTGCGATGGTTCGGCTAAGTATCAGGCCTTGAAATCGATCGAGAGACGTGCCAAAAGGCTCATAGGCAACGACACTCTTGTGCGAAAAATATTACAAAGTCTTGAACATCGCCTAAAAGTTGCTAGCCTTTCGGTTTTTTATCGAATACACTTCGAAGAATGTGCGACTGATTTACATGATCTAATACCACCTTGCTCTTTTTTCTATCGGAATGCTCGTAGCTCGAAAAAACGACATCGTTTCATGGTTGATGTTCCAAAGACACGAACGAAGAGATTTGACTCTACTTTTGTGATAAAAACGTCTAGGCTGTGGAATTTTGTAGTGGTAGGACTCTTAGCAGAGTCCGCCTGGGGAAGCACCACACCTTTGCCAATTATTCTACCGCCAAGCAGTAATGTGCAAACATTACTGTGTTCCGGTTTGAAGGGCAATGTTTCCAGAGAAATTACAGGGCTTAGAGATATAACAACTTAGATCTCTGGGTGACGAGCGCAGTGCAGTGCTAGGTAATGATTTGGACTCTTCATGTTCCAATAGCTTCGTGTCAGTGTGCTGTTATGTGGCAGGCATGTTGCTTACCATCAGGCAAATGTCCTGCTCGTCTCGTCACACTTTATTTAAAAAAAAATGCGTTGCCTGAGTGGGTTTTCCCTGTTGGTTACAATCTTTGTGTCTTCAAATCGAGAGTGAATCGGTTTCTTCTAGGTAAACACGCTCCATCGTAGACCGCATCGTCGCTTCACATCAGGCGAGATGGCGGTCAAGTGTAGGCCTACAAAAGTTAAAAAAAAAACATATTCCAATGATATTCCAATAGCTGCGTGTCACTGTGTTGTTATGAGGCAGGCATGTTGCTTACCAACAGGCACATGTCGTGCTCGTCTCGGCACTCTTTATTAAAAAAAACATCTCTTAAATTCAATGTAACGTAAAAACTCAAAACGTAATGGAGATTATGTTTATTCAGTGTGTTAATTCATGGTTTGTTGATCATAGCAAAATTTTTAAAATACGTAGATTTTGTTTTCGATTTTCGTAGGAAGCCTTAATTACGTAGGTTACGTAGATCTACGTTAAAATACGTAGAGTTGGCAACGCAGTGTGAAAAAAGGCTACTCATTTATTTGGCATTTGGTGCGTATTTCAACTTTCTAGAGTATTCTGTTTTATAATTTTATAGACCTCTTGTATTCTTTTTTGTGAGCTTTTACTGAACTGGTGGCTAATGGATAACAAAAACGTTGTAATAGTGATGAATTTTTTTTTAAACATACCAGGTAATGTAGAAAAATCAAATAAATTTAATTTTAAAGAACTAGGTAGGTACTTTCGTGCTAACTGTAAAGTGAAATGCCAGTTCTTGACTAAGTTTTGATGGTTAAGTGACTTTGTGTAAAATTTAAATTCTTACAATATGGCATCAAAACGAAAGTCCAGACCGCTTTGGAACTTTTTTGAGGAGACGGCAGCAAACAAGGCCATATGTAATTACTGCTCTAAAATATTGGCAATGGCAATGAAGTTTAACCCGGCATATGAAAGCGGCCCATCATACAATAAGCATATCGATAAATAAGATTCTCCCACCTGTAATACCTGAACCAAATAAACATCGGATTCTGGATTCGGAAGTGCCAAAGGAAAATGTCCCAGCTTCAAATAACGCTACTGCTACAACATCAACAGTCAGAAGTCATGCGGAAGTGACTCCAACTTCCATGCGCTAAGGCTGTCGCTCCCAAAGGTGACGCCCGACACCCGGCTGTCGCCCCCAAAGGAGACGCTAATCGCTTGGCCGTTGCCTGGAAGGGTAACGCCAGACATCTGGCTGTCGCCCCGAAGGGTGACGCCGAGCTACAGGCTGTCGCACCCAAAGGTGATGTCAGGAAACCGTCGCCTGCAGTCAAGTCAACAGGGCGTCAGAGTGGACTCGAACGGAGATGACAAGCAGACCAAGGGAAAGGGACCAGCGCCTAGGGCTTCGTCTAAGAGGCCGAGGCCTGAGGAGACCCCTCCTTAGCCCACGTCCAAGAGGACCAAGTCTGGGCCTACACCAACTAGGCAGAGGCCTAGTTATGCCGACGTGGCACAAGGTGATCTTGTCGTAGCCGTCACCCAGTGACGAGACGCCTGAGCCACACAGATGCCAACTAAGTGCTGACAGGCCTTCAGGACCAGATAGTGAAACTTTCGTTATTTGTGTCCGAAGCAACGCCGTTTGGACCGGTTTTCCGCGGTAAGCCCATCGTAGCCGATGGGGTTATCAAATTGTGGTGCAAAAACCTCCAAACACTGAGTTGGCTGAAGTCAGCTATTGGGAGTGTCTGCCTGCCATCAGGTGAAGAAACTCACAGTGATAAAGCAGGTAGACATCCCCAAAAAGTCGTCTTCGGTCTAGTTGTGCCGGGATCTTGGCCGAAGACAAGCGTAATCGCTTGCGTGCTGAAATTTCAGAACCCCTGGGCCCAAGTAGACCAGTGGACTTTGCTGAGGATAGACGCAGCGTAGAAGGACACCTTCTGCGTCCTCAGCATACCGAAGGGTGTCGCCAAGGACATAATGTACAGAGAGCGGAGACTGAGCTTCATCTTGGGCTCCGCCTACATCGAGTTCCGAGGCCCTAGGGGGAAGTTCATCACCGAACTTCAACCCAGCGGCTGAGTCTGCTTTTTTTTTGCAATAATTATATTCTTTTGGATTATAATAGCCATATTCTGGTAAACTCGCCTCAAAAACAAACATTTTTTTACAGGTCACTCGCTACTAACTGATTCGGAAAATGGCTGAATCTAAGAAGAAATGTCGACAGTACAGTGTGGATTATTTGAAATTTGGTTTTGTTCCATCAACGGCAGACAAACGATTGCCCATGTGTCTTTTATGCAAAAAAGTTCTGAGCAATGACTCTATGAAACCATCGAAGCTCGAAGATCATCTAAGAAGGTGTCATCCTGAAAAAATAGGCAAAGATCTGAAATACTTTCAAATATTGAAGGAAAAATATGAAAAGAGACCTACCCTAAATAGTATGTTTGCTTCAACGTCTCAAAGTAACGATGATGGCTTACGGGCATCTTACAATATTTCGTTGCTTATAGCGAAATCTGGAAAACCACACACCATCGGAGAAGAGTTAATTTTACCCGCTATTGAAGAGGTACTAAAAACTGTTCTGCACAAACCTCCATTTGACGTACTAAAAAGAATTCCTTTAAGTAACAACACTGTGCAAAGGCGTATTGATGAAATGAGCTCTGATATAGAAAGTTTTTTGTGTAATTATCTGCAAACACTCATTTCTCTATTCAATTAGACGAGTCTACTTTGCCTGGTAATGAAGCATTATTATTGGCATATGTCCGATTTGTTATGGACGAAGAAACCCACGAAGAGCTGCTATTCGCAAGAACTTTGAAGTCGGACACTAAAGGCGAATCGATATTTAATGTCCTGAATGATTTTTTTACAGAAAAATCTATTCCACTCACAAACATTATTTCGGTGGCAGCAGATGGAGCTCCTGCCATGCTCGGACGATATCGTGGGTTTATAAGCTATCTTAAAAGAATATTACCAGGAGTAATTGCAATCCACTGTGTTATCCACCGACAACACCTTGTAGCAAAAAATTTGAGTGATAGATTGCACCAGTCGCTTCAATTTGTAATTAACGCAGTTAATAAAATAAGAAGCAATGCTCTGAATACCCGTTTATTTGCACTATTGTGCGATGAAAATGATGAAGATTTCCAACGGGTGCTGTTACATACTGAAGTACGCTGGTTGTCGAAAGGTGCATGCTTATCGAGATTTTACTCACTTTTTGAATCTGTGATAGAGTTTCTGGAAAACAAAGCACCAAATTTAAAAGAAAATCTGATCAAATATAAAGCGGACATTGTGTATTTAACAGAATTGTTTACAAAATTCAATGACGTTAACTTGCAGTTACAAGGGGACAGCCTTAATTTAGTAAAAACAAAGAGTGTAATTTCGGCTTTTCTTGGTAAATTGAAATTAATGAAACAAAACATTAGTCGGCGCGAATTCGCCCAATTTCCGCTTTTATCGCAGATAGAATGTCTTGATGAAGATATTCAGACATACGCTCAACATTTAAGTACCCTGCACGATGATTTCAAACACAGATTTGAAGATATTCTGACGTTGGAAATACCACCATGGATCATAACCCCATTTGACGAGGAATTGAAGGTAAAATTTAAAAAAGGCTATCAAAAATTTTGGCTGCAGGCAGAAATCCCCGAAAAATATCCTGGGTTATGGGAAATTGCGAAAAAATTTTTGATAGTGTTTCCCTCGTCATATCTTGTCGAAAGAAGTTTTAGTGCCGTAACCAACCTGTTAACAAAAAAAAGGAGCAGATTGAACGTCACAGAACGGGGAGATCTGAGATTACTCCTTACAAAACTGAAGCCGAATATTGATAACTTGCTATCAATTCATCAAGCACATCCGTCTCATTAAAAGTATGAGTATTTTCTTATAGTTAATTTTACATTTCATTGTTGATTTTTTATCAATTGTTGCTTGTTTGCAATAATATTTAATTTCTTTTTAATTATAATAATATTTATGATTATACAAAATCATAAGCAATAATTTTGTATAACCACAACTATTATTTTAATAAATAGGACACAAAGAATGTGCTAAGCACTTTTTTTTCTTCTTAACACCCACCCCCAATTTAGGGTGAAATTTTAGGAGTTTTGGAAATACAGTAGAAATAAAAGTAAAAAAGCAGCAAGCCTACAAGTATAGGGGGTCTACGCAAAATACTAAAATTTTGAAAGTGGTCCACGAGAAAAATAAGTTTGGGAACCTCTGCTTTAGATCGATCAAAATTATGCAATATACAACAAGTTTTGACTATTTCTTCGCCAAAGCACCATTTAATGGTCGGTGAAAAATACGCCATTTATTAGTCATGTTTCCAAAAGTGCACTCTATATATCTTCGTGCTCGGCTTAATCTATAATTGTATATTATTTTTGTAGGCGTTAAATAGTTGCCGGCATATGGTCGTTGCATGTACTTTGATAATGGAAATGCTTCGTCGCTAATAAAAGTAAAAGGCGCTATCTCATTGTTTGTTATTTGTTTCGATTGTGGAATATTTAAACGATTTTCTTCTATATCACTTCTCAATTGGTTTCTGTCAAATATCGTTGAATCTGAACCTTTTCCATAGGAACCGACATCAACAAATATATACTTGTAGTTGGAGTCACAGACGGCTAGCAAATTCATCGAGAAATACTTTTTGTAGTTAAAATATAGTGAGCCGCTATGACACGGTTTTATCATCCTAATATGTTTGCCGTCCACTGCACCTATGCAGTTAGGAAAATCAGCATTTTCTAGAAAGCCTTCACTAATGTTTTGCCAGTCTTCTGTTTGCTTGGGTGACATACAAATATAAAACAAGTTTTTAATAATAGCTTGACATGTTTCCCGAACAAATTTTGTTTTGTTGAAAATCCTTTTCTAAATGAAAAATGCAGGTCCATTAAAGAGCATCCAGTTGCCAAATACCTGAAATATTTGTTTTTGTTACAGTTGTTAAATTGCAAAAAAGGTAGAAAGGAATTCGCGACACCTACGTCAAAGATAGGAATAAAAAATATCAGGAGTGGCTCCGGTGCATCTACTTCTAAAGAATACCTTTATTCACCATTGCTGTCATTTTTTGAATAATACTATGCGGACTCGTCCTTTGAAAACCCCGCCACCAGCAATTACAGATGATGAGAATACAATAAACATAGGTGATGATCATCCAATAAATGTTACAAAAACAAAAAAAACTGATGATCTTGAGGATAAAATGATTACAAAGTTAATGCAAAGGATGGACGAGAGGATGAATAAAGGCAGAAGAAGTGATGAAAGTGAACCAGAATACAATTTTGCTTTGTCTCTGGTTCAGCGATGCCATTGCTACGGCAATTTCCGTGTTATATATGCCGTGCCGGCAATTGGGGCTGTTTAGCAAAAAAAACACGGTACACGGCAGAACTTTCATTGCCGTATCATAAAACACGGCAATCAGAGCAACCTACTTTAAATCGAATACAGTAAAGAACACAATCTATAAAAGTACAGGTAATCGACAACACTTGACGAGTAACATTTCAAGTGTAGTCGATTATTGGTTACCACGTCACTAGTAGGGGCACCCCCGAAACACTGAACTCGTTATTTGCTTTGTTCGTATTATTAATTTTTGTAAACGTTGATGTCTATAATGTGTGAGAATTAAAACCATGCAAAATGCAAAGTGAAATTAGTGATACTGAACAACCTACTTACTACACCCAAGAAAGGAAAGAAACGAAAGCATGTTACTCAAAAATATCGTTCACAGTAGGATCTCGTTCAAAGTCGGTGTCTGTTGGTCACAAATATTGACCCAGCTGAATGATACATGTGAAAACCTGGCAAAATTTGTACTAAATATCTTGTCACAGCCCCATGCCAATGCCGATTGCGAGAGAATTTTTAGTAGCGTAAACATTATAAAAACCAAATCTCGTAACAAAATGATCACATTCACTGTAAGCAATACATTGCTCGCCAAACAATACATTCAGTCTAAAGGAAATTGCACAAATTTTAAACCAACTAAAGAAATGATAAATTACATGAAAGACATACAGTTCAAAATACATATTAAAGAAAGAGGAAGAAGAAGAAATAAATTTAGGTGACATTTAGTTTATTTTATGACGGTTCTAATGAATAAAACAGCTATATGTGTCTATTTTGTTTCTTTAAACTTTTCATTAGGGACAGTAGAGCTACAAAGTAGTACATAGTTAATGAAAATATACGAGACACGGCAATTTCTCAAATTTTGCCTCAAAACACGGCAATTTGACATCCCAAACACGGCAATCATTTTTTTTGAATGGCAACCCTGCTCTGGTTGAAGATTTTAAATCAATTTATCAGGACTATAAAATGGACGCCAAGATGGAGATAATGGGAGTTTTGAAAAAATACAAGCAAATGTCTAACAGCTGTTCTCTAAGCTGTTCAGGATATTTTACAAGTCATGAGCCACCCCAAAAGAATTCATTGCAATCAATTAATTCTTCACCAAGTGTTTATGATGAGAATAGTAACGCTGAAAATATAATTTATAGTGATTTATTTTCAGAATACCTAGTTATTTCCGAAATCCGGGCTACATAATCTTACCTTCTTTTATTGTAAAATAGTTTAATTGCTACTGAGAAACCACCGTTATGTTGATAATTTGTAGTTAACTAATGATTAACCGATTAATAATATTAAAAAAGTTTAAATAATTATATCCTGTGTACTTATTTAATGTTGAAAACATACCTTATAGTAATGACGAGCCGTTCTTCAGGTGACACTGATAATCTCAAATGTGTATCTTCATGTGTTAAGTCAGTTAGTATCAGATGCAGCAACTCATAAAATGTAAGTCTTTACATTTGCAGGTAAGAATGGAATTGTTTTGGATAATTTTTTATTCGTTTGCAAAACAACACAAAGTAGTCGCTCTCTTCCATTCGATGAATAATATAATGGATCCTCCCAAATTCGTCGATGCTTTCGTTTTCGTCTGCGGCGTCTTCGAAGTAACAAAGCCAACAGCAGTGTTTCCTCGTCAGAATGCGGCGTGTTCGCGATGCATTCGCTGCGTGTCCGCTTCGCCCCCCAACCGCTCGCAAACCGCTAGTATGATAAGGCCCTTAAACATCAGGTATCACACATCCCTTGGGGCCTACAACTCCGTCTTCCAGGCCGAATGCGTGGGCTGCTACTATAATTGCCGACAGGAGGGTACAAGGATATAACATCCGCATACTATCTGACAGCGCGGCAATTTTACACGCCCTAAAGAGCAACACCATCACTTCGGGGCTAGTTCTTGAATGCCACAAATCTCTGATGGAGGTTTGTAAACATAACCAAATCGTTCTTCAATGGATTAAAGGCCATAGTGGATCGAGAGGTAACGACGCAGCGGACGAACTGGCGAGGAGGGCACCAGCGGAACAGGTACAAGGCCCTGAACCGATTGTCCCACTTACATTGTCATAGGTTCGGAAATGGCTGCGTGAGAAATCACTGAAAGAACATAATAACAACTGGACCAACAGAACAGACTGCAGTCAGTCTAGGGCGGCATTGGGGGGCCGTAATACACGGTACGCCCGGCAGCTGCTGAGCCTGAATCGGCAACAGTTGCGTCTGGGCACAGGCGCACTGACTGGTCACGGTTTGTACAATAAACACCTATTTACACTAGGTATTACCGACAGTCCTCTTTGCAGAGCCTGCCTCGAGGCTGAAGAAACGGCCGCTCACGTGCTGATGGAGTGCACGGGAGTGGCGGTACATCGGGCGAAGTTCCTGGGCACACCGGGGACACTCCGCGAAGCATGCGGCAACGTGAAGACGCTGCTGGGCTTCCTGCTGGAGCTGGGTTGGCAGGAGTGAAGCCTAGTTCCCACACACGCAAAAAAGGCGCATCGAGACGTCGAGTTGCGGAAAACAGCCCGCCACGAATACGAAGGATACATCGTCTTCCATTGTAACTTTACCTTCTACTTTACGTACTTTGAATTTTTCTCCGGATATTGTTCGACCGTTGCCAAAGACACCAGCAAGAAGGAACAATACTTGTGGAACAAAAAGAGGAAAAAGTGCAATGTATACTGACACTCCGGAGAAAGAAGCCATCCGAAAAGAATATGAAGAAAAACAGCTCAAAAAGTACTAAAGGTGAACAAAACATTAAGCCAGAGTAAAAACATACATATAAGGAAAGAACAAGAGAAACAAAATAAAAAAAAATGGACACAGATAGTGAAAGCGGAGAAGAAGAATGGTTGTGTACTGTCTGTATGTAGGCGTTTACCAAAAGCAAAAGCAACGAAATTTGGATTTAATGCTCTCAATGTCGACTTTGAGCTCACGAATATTGTACTCTACAGATGGGTTTTAGTTACACGTGATTCTGACTAAACCAATTATTTTATTAAGACTGACATTGTGTGATCTAATCTTTGATCAAATATACCTAGATATAACTTACACTCGCCAAAAATAACCAAACAAAACTGTGCTTAAATTCCTCGTAAGCATAGTTTTGCCGTCAGTTGCGTGTCGATCTTCGAGTGAAACGATGCCGAAGTGCTCTGTTAAACCTTGCAAACACAACACTTGCAAAGAAGAAACAGCACGGGATTTCGTATTTTCGGTAAGTTTCATACTTTTTACTAGTACTTACAGTCATAAACATTTGAAATAATTACGTTATTATCTCCAAATTAGTATTTCAACAAATTCAATCCGATTATATAAGTATTATATATTATCAGCTATCTCGCCGCCATCACACAAGCTTTGCTTAGTTTGGGGTCAGATGGTGTTGTGTGTGAATTGTCCACCAATATTTATTATTATTATGTACGTATTTATTTCCTTTCTTAAGCCTAAGTTTTTACAATATTCATATATAAAACATCATAAAAACATTATAAAAACCTAAACCTAGTTTGCCGCCAGCAGCGGGGCAGTGCCCAAGCTACCGGTGGTTAGGGCTGCAGAGTGAGGAACCTCCTGACGATGCGAGCTGTGTCGAGGATGACCGCCTTCTGCATCTGACCCTTGACCCAACCGTCTAGCGAAAGTCTCTTAAGGTGTTGGTCGAGACTTTTCGCTACAAGGCCGTTTGCCGACACGACTATTGGGACTATGATCGTCGTAAAAACATCCCACATGGCGGTAACCTCATGAGCCAAGTCAAGGTACTTGCTTAGCTTGTCCTTCTCGGCTTTCACGAGGTTCTCATCATGTGGTACGGTGATATCAACGATCACACATAATAATAATAATAATTATTATTATTTTCGCTTCGCAGTTGCCTCTTTCGCACGCATAAATAAAGTTTACACACAAGACAGGGATAGGATAAGTCTAATTCGGAACAAGTGTATTCGAGTAGCCTTTTTATTTTATTTTTCTTAGACTCTAACTGGTTTTGGTTTAACATTTTTACAGATTTCCTCAAAATGAAATACGAAGAGAAAAGTGGCAGTTGGTCATAAAAGAAGAAAGCAGTGAAGAGGACTTTAAACTTTTCGGAGGACGTTAAATTTTTCTGTACGCAGCGTGTAGGCGAGGAGAGAGATGTCGCTAAACGTACGTAGAACTGACGCTGAAAACGGGTTAAGCTCGGGAACGTCCGAGAGACCGTGGCTTACGAGGTCCTTCTACCTCCACGAGTATTCGAAGAAATATTTTAGCGTGCTCACGTATCGTAGACGTATAAATGATGCTGGCGGTTCTAGAAATGCTAACGAGAACCACGTCGGAGATATGTCACTCAGTTCCAGAGAAGAGGCTCCTAACACCTCACGCTTGTACCTTTGTACTGATACTACACACTTGTACTACATTACCAGTTATCCCGATAGATCAGACCCGATGCGGTATTTCCTCCGCCACCGGTAACCGTTCTTCCTTAATAGCATACAACGTGCCCGATTCCTCCAAAGTTCGCAATCTAAAACATCCGATCGGGTGATTCGGTATTCAGTTGTCGAATCCGCTGATGCTCCGGCTAGCACCGATTTTACCATAGTAAAAGACAAAATGAAGACGTCGTTCCCCGGCTTCGATGAGATGGACGCAATCCCCAGAGCTCGCCGCGTGCTAAAAAAAGACGAAGCGAAGGGGAGTGGCAAGCTCGAGTCATCTCGAAAGCCCAAGATTAACAAAAGTGTTGTTAACGATAAATCCGCCTCTGCTGGAGAAACTTCCGATACCCCTAGCGGTTTGTGGTCCAATCCAGAACCAGTGGTGGAGACTCCTACTAAGAATATTTTGTACGAATGTCTTATATCCGACGCTCTCACAACCGATATGACATCCCCTGGGGCCGATTCTTCTGAGCCTCACCCAAACTATACAGGCCTTTCATAAAATGAATATTCTTTCCCAGAAAGATGTCGAAAATGTGTTTTTGCCAAAACACGTAATGGGCCAGGTGTGCCGGTGTTTGTTGTTGCATCAAATAAAATTCAACAGATTTTCAGACCAACCAAGAGAGCGAAATTATTGTACAGGGACGAGCTTGAGTTGGCCATTGGCTGCCCTATTAGACCAGAATACCATCGTTCCCATTGTTGGGTCCCCTTGTGCCCTACCCGATGTCTCACGTTCCCACCCACGTCATGTTTTGTAGTGGTAGGACTCTTAGCAGAGTCCGCCTGGGGAAGTACCACACCTTTGCCAATTATTCTACCGCCAAGCAGTAATGTGCAAACATTACTGTGTTCCGATTTGAAGGGCAATGTTTCCAGAGAAATTACTGGGCTTAGAGATATAACAACTTAGATCTCTGGGTGACGAGCGCAGTGCAGTGCAAGGTAATGATTTGGACTCTTCATGTTCCAATAGCTGCGTGTCAGGGCAATGTTTCCAGAGAAATTACAGGACTTCAACTTAGATATCTGGGTGACGAGCGCAGTGCAGTGCTAGGTAATGATTTGGACTGTTCATGTTCCAATAGCTGCGTGTCACTGTGCTGTTATGTGGCAGGCATGTTGTTTACCATCAGGCACATGTCCTGCTCGTCTCGTCACTCTTTATTTAAAAAAAAATGTTAATTTTCATGAGGAGATGGATCTACCTCCTTAGTGAAAAAAAAACCAAATGATTCTAGTGTGGTGTGCTCAGAACACTTTGCCGAATCTGACATGTATACCACATAAAAAGGATTTCGAAGATTAAATAAATATGCTGTACGAAAAATAGAAGTATTCAATTACAATTCATGCAATTAATTCATTTGATAACACATAGGATCTATTATACATTATACTAGGACGTATTATCGCCAAAAAAGCGACGTAATATGTTGACTTTTGTTCAAAAGTGATTCTTCTAAATATGGTATTAGTAATATATTATGTGCTTTCGATAATATTTAAAATTGTGGTTCTGTAAAAAAAATCACGACGAAAGTCTTAGTATTATTTCTATTGGGACTATGAGTAGTTTTACAAGCTTTACAAGGTGAAGTCAATATTAAACGTCAAATATTATTTTTTGCAGGAATCAGCTATTGCACTTCCACAGCCGCAAGCTGCCTTTTCTAAAAATTTCATAGGGGCCTATGAAATTTTTAGAAAAGGCAGCTTGCTATGCCTATTAATCAAAGTTTGGTGTCACCTATACCATCTGTTTTTAACACGCCGAAGTCGTTACTTATTAAAATAAGGACTCTAAGAAAATGTAACTGAAAATTACAGCTAAAATCAAATCTGGTACAAAATTTAAAAAAAAAGCAGTAGACTCAAGAAAAAGAATACAAATTTGAATGCAGATAATTCAAGAATTGAAATCAAAAGGATTAGTAGTAGTCCATTGAAATGTTACATTTTTTAGGCCTTACCTTGCGTTTTTTAGAGGACGCAGTTTTATTCATTGGATGTGTAGGGGGGGTTAGTGTAAAGCTAAAAACAAGTTTGTGGGGTCGTAACCCTTGTCCCACGGCCGCCATCTTGAAAATAGGGGTTGAAATGGTTTCTACGGTATATATCTTAAACTATTTATTTGATTAAAAAAAATTGTTAACATTTTTTGTTGCAAATTAAATTCTCTACAACTTTGGTCCAGTAACTTTTTGTCGTAGAACCTCGTAACGCCCAAAGTCCTCAAAAAAGTACTTCAACGAAATAGTGGACCCAGACCGTCGTCCGATTTCATCAGCCTGACGCCCGGGGTACTATTTAAAGTAACATAACTTTAAATATTGCCGCTAGTTTGAAATAACCGCCTTTTTGCAAAGTGACGTATCCGAACGCTTTTTTGAACTTTTTAATTTGTCTGTGGTAAAACAAAAGTGGCAACAAAAAAAAAGAAATCGGTCTTTCCTGACCTAACATCGAACAACATGGGATCTGCTCGTCGAATATGTAAGTTAATCTCAAATTATTCATAGAATCTTTGTGATTTCTTTTTGTATGTTTATTCCAAACTGTTGCTTATATTTAATATTTGATGTATCCATAAAAATTTTGTCGGAAGATGAGCTATTTTGAAAACTATCGTAATTTAAAAATATAAGACCTTTTATTAGACCTTCGGGTCGACATGGCTGGATGAATTTTTAAAGGCCTTCGGGTCGTTTTAAAGTGTCATAATTGATTTTATGTTATATGCTGAATTAGTGTGTTTGTAATATGCCTAAAATCGTTTTTCATCTACTTTTCCGACAGTCTACCACGGATTGCGAGATTCAAATTACTACACCTATATTTTTTTTATTCTTTGATTGCAGTAAATGACTACGAATTGGAGGACTTACTTAATAGATCTGATCTGGAACCAGATGATCCTTATTTTGCTGGCGACGATGATATAAATGATTGTGACTACACTCAACAGTTATCTAGTTCTTCTGAAGATGTGTCCCAATCTTCTGATGATGAGACCAATCGGATTTTACCAATCTCTCAACAAAATCGTGGGCGAGATAGATCTGGAAGTCGCATTAGAACTCGTCAACCACGTGGATTTCGTACTCGTGACAGACACAATTTAAGGCAACCAAGTCAACTGTCATTTGAAGAGAGTGCTTCAAATCAGTTTCCGGGTAAAGAAAATGAATGGAGTGAATGTGAGTTCGAACCAGATATTGTACCATTTGTAGAGCCAGCTTACTTACCTGTGGACAGGAGCTCATACGCCAAAATGGATTATTTTCGAGAGTACATTGGTGATAATGTAATTTCAAATATAGTTGACAAATCGAACAGATCATATCTGGCCCGAACTGGTAAAACCCTAAATTTGACATTCGCAGAATGCAATACTTACATTGCAATAACAATGATGATGACTGTAATAAATTACCCCACTTTAAGGATGTACTGGTCCAAAAACTTAAGAGTTCCTTGTATTGCAAACAATATGCCAAGGAATCGTTTCCTGATTCTCAGGAATTCATTGAAATTGGTTCTTGATGAAGATGTTTCAAATGAAGAAAAAAAGAGGGATAAGCTATGGAAAGTAAGGCCAATAATTGATGCCGTTTTAAAATGATGTATGATGCAAGAAAAAACTAAGGACATGTCTATAGATGAAATGATTATTCCCTTTCAAGGAATCTGCGTCTTCAAGCAATACTGTCCGGGAAAACCAAACCCAGTAGGGCTAAAAGTACTTGTACTTGCTAATCCCAATGGTTTGGTTTGCGATTTCGATGTGTTCCAAGGCACGACGACTTATCCTGGTTATGATAATACCGATTTCGGTTTAGGTGAAAAAGCAGTCTTACGTTTGACAGAGAACTTAATACCCGGTCACGTGATATATTGTGATCGCTATTTCACAAGCAAAAAACTAATTTTAATGCTACGGGGTAAAGGAATTATGTGCGTCGGCACTCTTATGAAAAATAGGATCCCTCGGCCTGCTAGGAGCGTTTTGGAAGAAGATAAAATCATGAAAAAGAAGACTAGAGGAACATGGCAAGTAGTGGTACACAAAACCAAAAAAATTGCTATCACTAAATGGCTGGATAGCAAGCCCGTAACTTTAATGTCAAATGTATTTGCAGACCGGACAATTGATAGTTGTGAACGATGGTCCAAAAAAGAAAATAAATATAGCACTATTCCAAGACCAGAAGTAGTAAAACAGTATAATGCAAACATGGGGGGTGTAGACATGTCAGATAGGATGTTAGCTGTGTGCCCAAACAGGTATAGAACTAGAAAATGGACCCAAAGATTCATTTCTCACATGATAGACTTGGCTGTAAGCAATTCTTGGATTCTTTACAAAGACGATGAAGACGATCACCTATGCCGACGGACGCGCGAGCGCACATACTACAAGCGCACGCGCGCGGTCCCTGTACAAGACCCGACATCCGACCGTGGAAGTTTTGACCATTTGTTTTATGTAGTTTAGACGGTGCAATAATATTATTCGAACCACTGGAGAGTGAAGTGATTATGTTGTTAGGTGATATCGAGGTTTCTCTCTTTCTTTTTTCTGTAACTAGTGTTCCTTTTACTACTATTTTATTGTTTCGAATAAATGCGTCTTTTCCATTTTGTTTTTCTAGTTTGAGTTTTTCCTGTAGGTTCTTCCGCATTTCCATAGTTTCTTTCGAAAAATCTTCAGTAATGTAAGTTTGTTTCGGCATTTTCATTTTATTTTTCAGTATTATTAACTTTTTTTGGAATGATATGAAAGATATAAGTATTAGTCTTACTTTACTCACACCTCGTTTCTTTCCTAATCTATTTTAGTTATTTATTTCGTATATGTTTATGTCGATATCTAGGTTTTTCAGTGTTTCTTTAATGAGATTGAATAATTCTTGGTGGTTCTTTTCTGTTTCTTTTATACCGTGTAGTATCAAGTTATTTTTCCTATTTTTTTCTTTTAAATATTTTACTTTTTCTTTTAATCTTTGTACCTCGTTTTTCAAATATTTCAGTTTTCATCATGCTAAACAGCTGTGCCATCTCCAGCGACATTCCCTTAGAAGTCATGTTGCAAATTAAAATGTTTTAATCAAAGTGTATTGGAACGTATGTACGGAACGTCTCGCTGATCTAACAATACTGGGTTATGTTTGCCACTAACAGACGTCACTGTCAGATGTCAAGATCAAGTAAATCTGGCTGTCAATTGATGATTAAATATTCATAACCTCAAATTCTTGAGATGTTTTATTTGTGGTTTGTCGTTTTATTTGCTCGGTTTTCCGCGTACCTTTTTGTAATCTCCGCGTAGATTTGTTTTCGTGCTGAATAATTATATAGTGCGCGGCCGGTATTGGTTATTTTTTACTGTGATTTCAATTTAATAACTGGGAGCACTTTCGTACACTGTTGTCGCTTTGACAACCGGAAATAGAAAATCACCCGACAAGGCCGACGCCTAAACGAAACAATTAATAAGCATTGACTTATACAGTCATACATTGAGTAGGCTTACGTATTTATAAGAATGATATGTTTTAATATTGAAAATAAAGATTGAAATCAGATTTGTTTCACTAGTAGGGAGCGATAGGATGCACATAAGAAATAACAAGTCAGAACAAGATAGAGCGGGAACGTTCCGTTCGCACGGACGTCTCGTATTGGACGAGCGCTCCGCTCCGTACTGCAGTCGCCCGCCGCCGAGTGCCGGCACGGGCGAAAAGTATAAATATACGCGAGCCGAGCGCTCGCCTCACAGTCCACTGCAAACTGTCGAAGCAACAACATCAACTACTCCACTCGAAGCATCCGCTCCCTGCCAGTTAGAACAAGTCCGATCCTGCCTCGGTCAAAACCATACTCGCCGTGTTTCATTTCAACTCCAGCGCAAGTTCCACTGTCCGGAACAATATACTACCTATTGTATAATTGTTTAGGCAAAAATTCAATTTACATTTCGATAGCCAGGTCTCAGTGCAACAAATTACATCGTAATTGTGTGAGCTTTCCAAGAATAGCTCTATTTCTTCTAGTTTACCTAACAGCCTGTTTATATTCTGGTATAAAATATAAACGGTGTTCGCTTGAACCTTCTGAGGAACAGTTATTTTGTTGCAAGGGGGACCTAGTATATTTACAACGCTTTGTTGTAACATAATGAGGCCTCTCTGTTGTCAGGGATTTCAGTTTAAACAGTCACTGTTGGTTGTCGCAATATTTGTCAAGTTTTGAAATTTCCTTTTTCGCTCGTTTGACAATGTAAAAACAATCAGTTTAGCTATTTAAACTTTTAAGTGTCGGGCTAAGAATTGTTTCCCATTGGACAATACAAAATTGTGTATAAAATTATTCATGTCAAATAATATAAAATCTCCGCCTTTATTTGAAATGAGGTTGTGTAAAATAACATTCAAAAAGAATATATTTTTTGATTTTGTCTATCGCTCAAAGAAGTCGAATAAGGAAATGTACATAATACAATTTTACCAACTTTACCCGAACTGTGAAAATCCACTAATCCACTATACAACTATCCACAACAACAATCGACTATACAATTTACAAGATCTCTTTTGGTAGTACTCAATGAGTTACCCATCATTGTTACAACATCTGACTTTTGTTTAAATTTACTGACCACTACTTTATCTATTAGCTGGTGAAAAGTTATATTTGGTATACACGTGTTAGTCAGTTGATTATTATTAGTATTTACATGGTTGAAAAATATTTCCTAACCCAACACCAATTCCGTCGCAGAAAAGTTCAACTTTGCCGGTTTTTTTTATTCCACTTACATCTTGTTCAGTTTGTTGATTAAAAACATCTTGAAACACGCTAGCATTAGCAGTCGTACCAGTTGATGAATTTATGTTCGATTGCCTGTTGTAGCATGGTCGGGGCCTATCATACAGGATACGTCACTTGTGAGTGACGTAGTTGTGGCCGACAATAGGTCTGCAGCTGAAATCGATTGCCGTTGCTTGGAGGGACTAAGACCTATTAAACTATTCATTGCCGATATCAGTTGGTCTATTTCTTTCTGTGCCATGCTGTATTTGATGTTTAAGTCTTTAAGTTGGTATTCAAATCTATCCATCGTTACTACGTTTTCGTCGTAGTGTTGTTGAATGGTCATAATTGTGTTTTTGTCATCTCTGATCACCTCCCACCCTTAATAGGGCAACAGGAACATTATCATTACCCACTTCGGATTTTCACGTTATACAAGGTCAATAGGACTAATGTTCCCATGAAATCTCAATCATTTCGTAGTTTAATAATAAATAATCTATGGTCTATAGGCCGCAGCCAAGTTTACAAAAAAAAATTAAGTGTCAAAATCAAAGTTTCGACTACCGATCAACGGTTACGGCTATTTTGTGCAGTTTTGTTGTTGATTAAGTGAATATGTCGAGAAAAAACTCGGTAACTTCTGTTTTATATGTGTTTTATTTTGCAAAATGACAACAAATGACTTAGTTTTATCGATTGAAAGTTTGTGGGATATATTTGCTTGTTGCCCGCTTGGGTTAGATATGAAATGAACTATGTGGGAAAACTGTTTCCGTAGGAAGTATGTAGGATTTCCATTCATCTCATGGACACTGTTTTTCGTTTCAGAAACCACTTCGCGATTCGGAAATTGAGGCCCAATTGTCATAGCTACTTTGTTCGTCAGAAGAAGAAGACTTTGATGATGATTTTAGCTCTTTTGCTACCAGTAAATACAATGTCAATTTAGATGAATGTTTAGATGAGATACAAGGTATTACTGCCGAAGAATTACATTTTGTATTGGTGGGAGAATCAGATTTATCTTTGGACTTATCTGTTATCCAAGATCAACCGGATGTTTTGTCAATTCTTCCCCAAGTAGCAAGAGAGACTTTACCAATATATTATCAATAGATGAAAGTATGATCAGGTTTAAGGGTCGTAGCCATATGAAGCAGTATATGCCCAAAAAGCCCATCAAACGGGGATATAAGTGTTGGGCAAGAGCAGATTCTCGTACAGGGTATTTATATGAATTTCAATTTTATACTGGTAAAGTCGATACCGGAACTGAAGAGAATTTAGGGGCTAGGGTCATAATGGATCTGTGTGAAACTTTGCCAAGCCAAACTTTAGTGGCCTTTGATAATTTCTTCACAAGTCTTCCGCTGATGGAGCTTTTACATGAAAAGGGTATTTATAGTGTTGGAACCCTAAGAATAAACCGCAGGGGCTTACCAGATTTGATAACAGGAAAAAATCTAACCCGTGAAGAAAAGAAGGAAACAGCCTTGAAAACTGGTGAATTTATATACCAGTGTAATACACCTATAGGAGTACTAAAATGGAAAGACACTAAGGATGTTTTTGTTGGAACTACTGCATTTGATCCTCGAGCAGTTGAATTGATTGAGAGGAAACAGAAAGATGGTACCAAAAAAAAATATTGTCCACTTTCGATCAAAAAATATACAGAATTTATGGGCGGTGTTGATCACTTCGATCATTTTAGAGCATCATACCCGCTAGGCCGAAAGTCGCGGAAGAATTGGCACAGGCTGTTTTGGTTCTTGATGGAAGCAGCTGTCATCAACTCTTATATTGTTTTCATGACCACCACATGAGAGTCCACCGCGCTCTTGCCGAGGACGGACGTGCTTGTATAACTTTGTGTAATTTGTTTGAATAAAAATTTGAAATGTCGGACAAACCTGACGAAAACGCAATCAGTGAACTCACAAAAATAGTTTTTGATATGCATAAAAAAATAATATCACTGGAAAAACTTGTGCTGGATCAAAACATTCTACTAAAGAAATTCATCGGCGAACAAGTAACAACCGCCGTTATGACAACTTCGATAAGAAACAACGCAGAAAAGGGTAGATCGGTTGAAGAATCTACGAAGCAAGTTGCTAAACGACCTCTGAGAGAAGCAAAACTTCGGGCACATTCGACGTTGTCCGTCGACATTCGTAAGGCAAGTAAGAGTGAGCGACATGTATCGCCCGTTTCTTCCAACGTCAGTGCGAGCATCTGCACTGTCGATCCGACCGTGTCAGCGAGCAGCGGCGCGCCCCCCACCCCAGCCACCCCGACGCCCGTAGTTGCGCCGGCGCTAACGGTACAACGAGAACTTGTGTCCCGGTCTATAGTAAATAATACGCAGGCCTGCGATGTTGGCGCGGGTGGGAGTAACAGTGCTGGCTGGGTTGAAGTTACGCGACCTCGGTCTCGGCGTCCCCCGAATAACGTAACCCGGGGTACGGCCACTGCGGGCTCCGCTGTATGCGCGCTAGCGGCCGCGGAGAGAAAGTCCTATTTGCATTTATATTTCGTTGCAGTTGGTACCACGGTGGAGCAAGTATTGACTCATCTGAAGAGCATTGGGCCTAGCGATAAATGTACGGCTGATGTCCTTAAATCCCGCGGTGAATACGCTTCTTTCAAGCTCACGGTACCGACTAAAAATGTGGATGAGTATATGAAACCCGAACACTGGGCTCAAGATGTCCACATAAAGCCTTGGCACAGTGGGTTTCGGAACCGGCACCAAGAAAATTCGTAAGAAGGATGCTTTCAAAACATATGTACTTTTTTATTAGAATGTAAGAGGTTTACGAACAAAACTTGATGAATGTAAAATGGGCATTATAGCTACATCCGACGTTCCTCATCGGTAGTGTGAGCGACGCGGAGGTATTCCCGCCGGGGTACACCGTGCTGCGCCGCGACCGCTCCGTGCGGCGCGGCGGCGTGATGGTCGACGCCGGCTGGGGCGGCGTATTGCTTGCGGTGCGAGACGCCTACACCGTAACACAGATCACCGATGTAGACGGCTACGACGGCGATGTAGAATTGTTAATATGTATTGTATCGTTTAAATCAAAAAACTTGATATGCTGTGCTGTTTATATACCGCCTAATTCTATAGACTCGAAGTATATAAACACGCTAACTGTAATAGAAAATTTAATGGCAAAATACCATAAATTGGATATATTGTTAGTGGGCGATTTTAATTTGAATTCCTGTAGCCAGAACGTTCTAAGACATTTTAATTACTTTAAGGAATATTGTAAGTTGACACAGTATAATAAGATCTATAATACATTTGGCAATATTTTGGACTTAGTACTGAGCAATCAGAGCGATGAGTGGATTGAGGTGAGCGGCGATACTGACCCAGTGGTCAAAATCGACCCGTACCATCCGCCGCTGCAGGTGTCGGTGCGCTGCGCGCGCGCCGCGCCGCGCGGCCGGGCGGCGGCGGCGGCCGCGCCGGCTCCCCCCGGCGATGATTCATCGCTTGAATGGAATTTCCGCAAAGCAGATTTTTTGAATTTATATGAGGAATTAGGTACCCTCGAGTGGAACGAAATATTTTTAACTACGGATGTAGACGAAGCTGTAAATTTGTTTTATCAAAAAGTATATGAATGTTTTGACCGTAATGTACCTTTAAAAAAAGTTAAATAGAATCATACGTATTTTAACTATCCGACTTGGTTTACCGCTGAAATTATAGGTACTCTCAAGGATAAATATTTTCATTTGAAAAAATTTAAGCGTTTTAGATTGGAATTCAATTATGAACTATTTAAATATTACAGACATAAAGCGAAAGCACTTATCGATTTATGCTACAGAAACTATATCCAGCGCACAGAGACGAGTATAAGGAAGGATCCTAAAAATTTTTGGACTTTTATAAAAGATCAGCAGGGTTCGAGGCAGGCATGTAATGAATTTCAATACAATGGCAAGACAGTGACTGGTTCGGATGCAGCAAATGCATTTGCGAAGTATTTGCAGTGGGAATTTGCAGGAGTGAAGTGCGCCGCGAACGAAAACAGTCGTAGTTCACGCACGTCTAAGTAAAAAAATATAAATATTGGCATAAATAATTTTTTCTACATCTAAAAGTGTTTATACGTGAAGTTTATCATCTTTCAATAGAATTTACCGTTGAAATTATAACAAACGACCACACTTGACGCGATTTTATCAGTGAAAAAATAAATCGCAACGGAAAAATTTAAACGGGATGAAACCGTCGATGACCGCTGTCAGCTGATCCGCAGTGCTAAACTAAAACACACCTTAGTGCCAAGACATAAGAGTGACACTTTGGCCCAACATTACGCAGACGTAATACGATAAGTATTTCTTTTCAATATCGTGTTTACAATCTTAATTTGAGAAATGGAATGTCAGGCTTGTCGAAATGTTATAGCCCGTGATACTGAGATCCTAACATGTACAGCCTGTCTATTAAATTACCATTACGCTTGCGTAAATATGACAGCCACTTACTTCATTGACAATACGCCACATTTAAAAAAGGTTTGGCGATGCCCATCCTGCACTAACGTCACGAATAGGCGAAACCGGAATGATAATACACCTGTACGAAAACCATTTCTAGGCCTTAACGAGACTACTATGTCAGCTGACGATTCCACAGTTGATGACTCATCCAAACATGACAACAGCTTTATTACTGAACTTACGACAACTAAGCCTGACAAGCTAATCCTGGACGAAAACACTTTACTCCAACATATTAGCATATTATTAGATAAGAAACTAGAAGAAAATAAAAAGTCAATTTTAAACGAAATTCGAAACGCGGTAGACCTAAAAATTGACCAAAAAACTAAAATTTTGAAAAATGAAATAAGTAAGGTGACAGACACATTAACAAGCGAACAAATTATCATAAAGGACCATATTAAAATATTGACTGATAAGATAGATAAATTAGAACTTGAAAATCATACATTAAGACAAGAAATAAAGCAGAAAATTGTTCTACCTGCAAGTACACAACGTCAGAGTGCAGACGGCACGCAAAAAAAGTTTGTGTTATATGGCTTAAATGAGAATGAACACGAAACAGAAACAGAACTGTACTATAGGATTGTTAAAATTTTTCAAGACTTTTTAAATATAGACCTTACAGGTTACGTGGAGGAATTTAGTAGAATGGGAAGAAAAACTCAGCAACGACGGCCTATCGTAATCGAGCTTCTGAGCAAAAGGATGGTAAAGTACTTATTGAAAAACACTAGACATTTCAGAAACACAAAACTTTCTTTATCAGAGTTCCTTGACGAGCCTGCCCTACAAGACAGGAAACACCTACAAGCTCAAATGCGCGCCGCGCGGCTTGATGGCCGACACGCCGTTATTAGAAATAATAAGCTTGTGATAGATGGCAATATTGTGCAGACTTACAAGCAAAACCGGCCGTCGTCGTCATCATCAAAATCGCCGACAAACTTACTCAGCAGGACACTGAGCACCACACTGAGTCAAACTTCACCTCATGTCATCGATACCACTTCACAACAACACAATTCCATCGCTAACACAACATTGAGTCCTGACCTATCTAACCATAGCTTTCGAAACTACAGAGTACCACAACTTTAACATCATATTTCAAAATCTGCAGAGCATATTTGGCAAACGACACATCATACAAGATTTTTTGGAAGAAAATTACACAAATTTACATGCATTTTGCGCGACTGAGACCTGGCTATCGAGCGCCAAACTAGAACTAATCAGCTACCCCGGATACAGCGCGGCCGCGGCTTTCTGTCGCCGCGAGCGCAGGGGAGGAGGGACTATTATCTTTCTTCGCGACGACTACCAATACACTGACATTACAGATTTTGCCAACCTGTCTATAGAACACAGCATAGAAATCAGCGCCATAAATATACATAAAATAAATACGTTGTTAATTACAATTTATTATAATGGTAAGCGAAGTGATTTGTTTTATAGTCAATTAACTAAACTCCTTGAGATGCTAGTGAAATACAATTCATTGGACATAATATTAGGCGGCGATTTCAATACGGATATGATAGATAAAGGGCCGGATTCGATAAAACTACTAAATTTGATGCGCGAATATAATTTTGATCAATTTGTTACCGAGCCTACTAGGATAACAAACAGCACGGCTACCTGTCTCGATTTGGTATTTTCAAACTGTCATAAAAATAAACTAGACGTATCGGTGCAGGATAATGGATTCTCAGACCACCTGAGCACTAATGTAAAATTAAAACTATTGTGTGATCCAAATAAGAAACACCCACACTGGAAAACTAAAAAAAGATTATTTAATAATTCAAACATGGAAAAATTTAAGACTAAATTAAAAGAAATAAATTGGTTAGATCTTCTGAATATGGACACAAAAAACACGGTAAATAAAAATTACAAAATATTTAATAATACGTTGGTGTCTATTCTAGACCACTGTATACCGAAAACCGAAGTCAAATTAAATGCAATTAAAAAATGCCACTGGCTAACGCGAGGGATAAGAGCTTCTTGTAGGAATAAAAGACTGTTAAAGCCCATTGTCTCACATACTAAACATCCAATATTAATTAATCACTACAAAACCTACACAAAACTACTAAAAAAAATTGTAAATCATTCTAAAAGGAACGAATATGTTAAACAAATGAAAAAATCTGAAAACAAAACAAAGACAATGTGGAAAATTATTAAAAAACGCACCAATAAAAACATCGCAAAGCCTAAAATCAACCTAAAACTGGAAATAAATAATAAAACCATCTCTGACCCCGAACAGCTCGCAAATACATTCAATGAGTACTTCGCGTCAGTCGGCTGCGCGGCCGCCGGCGCCGGCGCCGGCGCGCTGCCGGTGCGGCGCGGGCGCCCGGTCATTGCCCCCACCAACAACTCCATGTATTTAACACCGGCGGAACCTTACGAAATATACTCTACGATAAAAAGCTTAAAAAGCAAGTATAGCCATGGCGTTGACGAATTGCCACCTATTCTCATAAAATACTGTGCGGAAGAGCTCACTCTACCGTATTATCTGCTAATAAACCAATCATTTGAGGAAGGAATTTTTCCAGACCTTCTTAAGACAGCAATAGTCAAACCAATACATAAAAAATCGTCCAGACTTGATATAAAAAATTATAGGCCCATATCCTTGTTACCTACTTCTTCGAAAATCTACGAAAAACTGATGCAGGCGCGCTTAAATTCCTTTTGCGAAAAATTTAAGGTGTTTGATGATTCGCAATACGGTTTTAGAAAAAATAGATCAACAACATTGGCAATATATACATTAATAAGTGAAATACAAAGAACCTTAAATGAAAAAAAATACGCAATTACAATAATGTTAGATATGTCAAGGGCCTACGATAGAGTACAGTATGATATACTATTAGACAAATTGAATGGTGTAGGTATCCGCGGAGTAGCACATGATTGGTTCCGCTCATATCTAAGCGGCCGGAAACAGTGCGTAGAAATTGAAAATTTCAATATTTCAAGAGGAATTATAGATGTGGCTAGATCGGCTCCAATACATATTAATAGCTCAATTCCTCAAGGCAGCGTCATTGGATGCATAATGTTTTTGATTTATATTAATGACCTTCCTAAAATAATTGACAGCTCCTGCATAATGTTCGCGGACGACATTTCCATTGTGACATCGTGTATTAATAATTTAAATTTAAATGACAAACTCCGTGAACTATTTGACCAAACTACTGACTGGATGACTGATCATTACCTAGATTTAAATTTTACTAAGACAAAAATAATGCAATTTAGACCTCCACAAAAAATCCCTCTTGACATCAATTTCATTTATAATAATAATAACCTACA
This sequence comes from Ectropis crepuscularia, assembly GCA_963693475.1. NCBI lineage: Eukaryota > Metazoa > Arthropoda > Insecta > Lepidoptera > Geometridae > Ectropis > Ectropis crepuscularia. The sequence continues at coordinate 10,470,336 of OY856368.1, read as the reverse complement.
ATTTGTTGACGCAGCCACATTACTAGGCATAGATATTGACACACATACTAACTGGAAGGCTCACATAAAAAAGCTAAAATCTAAATTGTCCAGCTTTATTTACGCCCTAAGAGAACTACGACGAGGCACCGACCTGGATACAGCCTTATCGGCCTACTACGCGTACGCTTTCTCCAGGCTGTCCTACGGGATATTACTTTGGGGTGGGAGTGTGGATGCCGTTGACCTCTTTACCTTACAAAAGAAATGTGTGCGTATCCTCGCCAACATTAGACTCCCTGACATAAGTAAATCATATTTCCACAGACCTTATTTTATTGACTACAAAATTTTAACTTTGACATCACTTTATTTATTAGAAAATTGTAAATTCGTCAAGAAATATCCAATTTTTTTTGACAAAGTAGCAGACAATCGACGCTACCCTATTAGGACATTCTACAAAAATAACTTGAACGTACCGACATCGAAATTAACGTTACACAGTACCGGTCCGCATGCGATGGCCATAAAAATATTTAATAAGCTTCCCACCAAATTAAAGGAAATAGAAGATGAGCGTAGGTTTGTTAGGACTATGAAAAATCTGCTGCTGTCAAAAGCCTACTATAGCATATCCGAGTTTTTAACCGACGACCTAAGAAATTTCGAAGATGAAAGTTTGGTAGTTGACTGTGAAACATAACGCTTCGCTCCAAAACGAATTTAAATTGCAATGCCCGATTGGGTACGTTGTGTTGCGACATAATTTTATACCAAATTTATCTATATTGTAATATTTGTAACATAACAAAGCAATAAATGATTGAGTATTGAGTATTGAGTATTGAGTATTTTAGTTCGGTGTTTCTGCCTCAATCTAGCACTGTATCGGCGGCTGACGCCGAGCGCGACGCGGCCACTTCTCTGCGCTCCTCGACGCGGATCGCCATAGACACAGTTTTTCCGACGGATTTGTCCTGGGCGATCCGACGATTGAAAGCGCACTCATCCGCGGGACCCGACAGTATACTACCATTTATTTTAAAAGATGCTCAATCGGCTTTTATGACGCCGCTGTTATATATATACAATCTGGCGCTCGACACCGCTACATATCCAAACATGTGGAAAATTTCTCGCGTCACTCCCATACCTAAGGATGGACCCAGGTCTGAGGTGGAAAATTATAGACCGATAGCTGTTCTCTCGGCTCCCGGCAAAGTTTTTGAATCGATATTAAATCGGTATATTACGCGACAGGTTCAGACGCAACTCAGTCACTGTCAGCACGGTTTTAGGGCTGGAAAGTCTACGGCCACAAATCAGATAGTGTTTTGTTGACTACGCGGTCGCAGAACTGGATCGAAGGAAACAAGTAGACGTAGCGTACTTCGACTTTAAAAAAGCGTTCGACCGCGTAGAAAATAGTATTCTCCTAAAGAAGTGTGCGGCCGTGGGCTTCACGCCTAGACTGTTGCAGTTATTTGAAAACTATTTCACCAACCGTGTGCAGTATGTTCAGCTGCCAGGGTTTCGATCTGTTCCGTACCTAACTTCGTCTGGTGTGAGTCAGGGCAGTACGCTCGGGCCCACCCAGTTTATCATTATGGTAAACGACTTGCCGGAAGTCGTGAGGTCAGCTGAATGCCTGATGTTTGCCGACGACCTTAAGTTGTACTTGGGTGTGGGGTCGGTGGCCGATTGCGAGACGCTACAGAAAGATATCGATAGTGTGTTGAGATGGGGAGACGACAATATCTTGGCTTTAAACAAATCCAAGTGTAAAGTAATGTCCTATTCCCGATTGTCGCATCCGGTTCACTACGATTATTGCATGTCGGGCGTCGGCTTGGAGCGCGTCACAGAAATTCGTGATCTTGGAGTGCTCATGGATCAAGAATTGACCTTTAATAAGCACATTGATAAAACCTGCAGCAAAGCATTTCGGTCGCTGGGTTTTGTTATGAGGCAGACTAATAGATTTAGTGACAGGGGTGCCATTGTAGCACTATTTTATGCGTTCGTACGTAGTAAGCTTGAGTATAATTCTATAGTCTGGGATCCACACGAGAAAAGCTATAGTCTTATGCTGGAGCGAGTACAGCGTAAATTTGCACGCTATCTGTATAAAAAACTTTACGGTTATTATCCTTTCTTGTACCCGTCTCTGTTCGTGACCGGTATGGTGGGCCTTGATACTCTGCAGCTCAGGAGGAGATGTGCACTGCTAATGCATTACTATCTGCTATTGAACGGGCAAATCGACAACCCTGTCGCGTTGGCTCAGTGCTCGCTGGCGGTCCCGAACCGCCCGCGGCCGGCGCGCGCCTGCGCCGTGCGGCCGCTGTTCCAGGCTGCGCGCGCGCGCACCGACACGGCGATGTAGGCGCCTACAACACGGGCTCTCCATCTGCTTAACGCTCTGCTTGCTCAAAATCCAACATTGGATATATTTTATGATACATTTAATTCCGTATTATGTGTTAGCATTGTTTTTTGTAGTGAGTAAGGTAGTATTGTCAATATTTTGTGTTAGTTGTAAAATTTATATTTGTATTAAGTATGTTATGTTTTTTAAGTTGGCTGCATGTGCGTTTTGGCTTTGCTGTAAGCGTATGCTAGCAATTAAAATAGAAAATAAATAAATAAATAAATGACGTCTCATTCGGAAATGAGAAACACCCATATAGAATTCCGATTGCGAATTGGCAGGAGCCTTATTAATAATTTTTCGTCAAGAAATATCCTCGCCCCCGTGTCCAAAAATAAAAAAGGAGGTACCATTTCTGTGCTAGAGGAGATTCGCAAAGCAGACGTAGGATCCCACATGCCCGAATTGGCCAATTTTCGAAGATGCAGAGTGTGTAGTACACGTGAAAAGGAGCAACGTAGCAAATACATTTTTAGAGTTTGCAAAGTACCATTGTGTGCTGCCCCTTGTTTTGTAATGTTTCACCAATAAAATAAAATAGATATTTTCTTTTTTTCAGTGTTTTTTTTATTTCAATCGTCTCAGTATTCAGTATTGCATAAAATAGTACATAAGTAAATTATACATTATGACTAACCCGGCTATGGTATTGCAAATAATAAAAACTTAAGCTAAATTAAATAGTTTACTCTGACTAAATTCATTTAGGCCTGACTTACTGTTCCTACTGTTTATGTATGAAATATATTTCCCACTAGTTGGGAAATAATTTCTCACCATGCACTAAAGTTTACAATCTAAACAGGCAACAGGAATTATTTTCCCACATGGTTTCCTGAAAACCTGAAAACACTTCGAACCATGCCGATTTGAAATCCTAGATCTGTATGTACTCCTAATTACATATTAGCTTAGAAATTTTTGCAAACATCCACAGTTTAGCCATGCCCTATTAAGGGTTAACCTTATCTTATCCTTGATAAGTTCGATATTACACCGATTATGACAATATTTTAAGTGTTTCTTACATTTTGAAATTGTTCTTTTAACTTTTAAGTACTTATTAAGTGTGTTTCTTCCTTTAATCAACACATGATTATTTTCCAAAACTGAGCTCTGTTTTTCCACTGTCCGATCAATGGTTTCTATTACTTTAGGTTTGTTGCTATCCATCATTAATTTGTTATACAAACCTAATATATTTTCTGCATCTTTTTCACTTTTATATAAATCTATACTTTTGATCAGAATGTTTGCTTGATTTAACTCATCTTGTAATATTTTTATTTTATTTTGTGCTTCCTCTATTTCAATATTTCTATTTCCGTTGATGTTAATTATATCCAGTATTTTTTCTCTATCCTATTGTAATTGACTATTTATCTCTTCGAGATTTCTCATGTCATTTTTCAATTGAGTGTTTTTGTCCAAAACAATTTGAATTACCACCTCACCTTCATCTCTCTCTTGTAATAGGGTTTTATTGTCCTTCTTAGAGTTTTGTAAATCAAGTAAAATTTCTTTTAATTTTTGTTCCAATTCGCGTATGCTATTCTGTCTAGTTTTCATATTAGCGAATAGAACATTAATAGTCTCTAGTTGTGAGAAATAATTCTTCGTTGGTTTGATTTACTTTATATTTTTAATTTCTATGACAGTAAGTAACGTAACGTAAATGCAGAGTGTTTCGGATTTTTTGTATCAATAAAACAATCAAATCTGAAGTAGTTGATGTCAAGCCGTCATTAATCGTGTCAGTCTATCAAGCATCAATATTTTTAATCTGTGCCGCTTGATTTACTCAACTTTAGTTGCCAGAGTCGCTTACCGTAGTTTTCTAACGTCAAACTGTCAAAGCTTCATGAATTTTATAAGAAGGCGGGTTGAAATATAAACAAAACGGATGTTCGTCAATTATTTGCGTGATTTGTGGTTTTTCAGTGTTTCAGAGTAAATTCCAAAATAAAATTCCGTTACACTGGAGCAATAAAAACAGAATTCATGTAAAAAACATAATTTTACGTATGTATTTGGTGTAAAACGTACCTTGTGACAATTGTGCAGGATGAATATTTCTTCGAATATGACTTTGGTACTGTATATCTTCGTTTATATACTATTTCCAATTTATTTTGCTGTACTGATTCACATAACAAACCACTATTAGTAGTGTCCAACCGGAAGTTCTAGTAGCTAGTCTAATTCTGTGAACAATGTGTTTCGCCGTAATTTTATTACAGTCATTAGAAATTCATCACATGGACATAAGGCATGTTCCTTTACAGTTTTCATATGAGGATAATATTTTTAATGATTTACTTCATCTCCGATAATCGACCTAACATGGAAACTGCCGCTAAGTGTCATTTTGAGGGTCACCTCAACTCTCCCATCACTGATGACGAAGTTAAATTTCTATTGCAACACGATACCATCGACTGTCTCAGACATAAGAGACTGAAAAATTTATTAGAAAAACAATATCCCAACATACAATCATATGATAGGTACGAGGGGTGCTACTGGTTGTTAGTTGAGGAGACTATCATACATTGTAAAATAAAGGGAAATACAGAAGATAACTCATTATCTCTAAGTTCCATCGTAGAAGCTGCGGTATGGAACACGAAAAACCATCACAGGAGCTATTACGGGGAGGATATGGACATCGTCCTGACCTAGAAAGGTATAGGGAAATTATGAGAAATAATCAAATCCAGGACGCATACAGAGTCAAAACTAAGGTAGAGTCGATTAAAAGTCAACTGACTAATATATAACATAATCTAGGGGATTTTTACTTAATCTCAGATCTTAATCTCTGACATGATCTTTGAAAAGGAATTAACAATAATAAGAAATAAAAGTAATTATTATTTATTCCCCACTACTCTAGTCATGTGTGTATTAGACAATCTTCAGGCTAGATTTTATATACGGTTACACATTTCGATAAAGGAAATAGATGAAAATATAGGAGGACTGGTATTAATTACATTACGAAGAGCTTCACAGGAATCTTATAACACTCAGAGCAAAATACAAGAACTCATTCTTTGAGATAATGAAGAACTGGGACGCCTATTGCATAGGATACGCGGTAGCTGACGATGTAGATGACCTTGGTTTCACTCATCCCAGGGATTCTATAACGAAAGAGCTGGAGGAGAAATTTAACATAGCAGACATCAGGAATATACTTGCATTGATGACTTGCTGGAGACACGAAAATAATAGAGATATCTCTATTCCCTTATCACTCTATTTCTCCAATCTCAATAAGAACTATGGTCACCCAATTCTCGACACCGTTGAAGGGATAAGTAAATTGAGGAAAATTCCAAGAAAGAGATTGATGTTGACGATCTCCTTGCAAAGAAAACATTATGGATGTTCCGGAAGACGTATTTTTTCAACTACTTTAAGAAAAAAGGATACTACCCCACTAATTCTAGGTCCCCTGACCTCAACCCTGTGCTCAAACAATGCATAGAAGATTCTCGACTCCCAACTAGCAAAGAATTATCATCCATATCTCTTCAAGATTGGGATAATATAGAATAAGGGAAAAATCAGGAGATGAACCTGGAAATAGATGAAAAGGAACTACTAAAAGATACGGCGTGTTCTCCTCCACGAGAAGAATGGTATAGGCCCTACGACCCTTGTGCATTTAAGCATTTGTATAATCAAAGGAAACCTTGAAGTTACCAAGAATTTGAACCGCGAGTTCTTGCTCGTTACCTCAAAGGAGATGAGGGAGAACTCGCAAAGAAGATCCTCGACCAAGAAGAAATGTTCTATAATCATCTCAGAGATGACATCGTTCAATTATGTAGAAAAGAAAGAGAGCTAAGTATCGCAGGAAGAGTGTTTTGTAAGCAAACCTACGAAATGAGGCTGATAGTGTAAGTAGTTGTTAGGTATGTAGCGTAGTGTAGTTCTCATTGTATTTTAGTTTTGTTAATGAAGGCTCTGTCCACAATAAAAAAAAAAAACGAAAAGATTAAATACAAATTTAAAATGATGAAAACTTTCGAATCCAGTAAAAAACTGTACTTCTGCTGAATTAGTTATATCCAGTGCCTAAGGGGGCCAGAAACCAGGCGGCGGGCAAACTATGCGAAATAATTGACAAGTGTGTAGATAGTGATCGCGTGGATGATTGGTATCTGCTTCTGTTCTTTGCTTTTAGTGCCTTGAAGGTTCCCTCAAAACAGTCACCTGGTAATTTTACTACTAAGGTGAAAGCAAACATCGAGTCCTCAATTTCTTTTCTGCTTGAGGAGAACTTCAATCTGTCACAGAATCACTCGATTCTGGGACAGATTCAGGAGCACGCTGTTTTAAAAAGACCGTAGAGTCCAAGGTTTCAGTCCTTATGCTGGTTTCCAATGACACGTTTGCGCATTACAGCCCCGATACTCTGGCAACCTTGGAGCAGAAACACCCGGGTCCATCACGGTCACTCAACTTGCCGTCAGCGCCGGATTTGTCTATTGTTCCGGTTACGGTGACAGTGGATGCTGTGGCGTCGGCTCTTCCTTGTTAGAATGTTATCAAAATGTGTTATTCTAATACATATGGCGCCATCTGTTCTTATGAGGGGAAACTATTTTGTAATTATAGAACTAACTTAAACTTTAGATTGTCTATGCATAAATGTATGTAGTGAAAAAAGGAACAAATAAATCAGTCTATTCTAAACCGCCAACCGACGACTTTTAATAGGTTATGGGCGACACACCTTTTTCTAAAGTAAAAAATAAGTGAATTGCATTATTTCAAGTCTTATTGTTCGTTGGTTTTTTTTGCTCGTGTGACATCAACTAATCGAGAAGATGACCTCAAGTTTTCTTTCGAGTGTACCAAAGCTTGTCGGTCGCCAAAATTACGACGACTGGGCGTTCGCCGTTCAAAATTTGCTTGTACTTGAAGACACGGACAAGTATCTGAAGCAAGAAGCAGCGGCGACAAATGCTGCACAGACAGTAGCTGATGCCAGAGCACGTGCAAAATTGATCCTGACTATTGACGCATCTTTGTTTGTTCACATCAAGGAGACGAAGACAACGAAACAGTTATGGACAAAACTGAAAGCTCTTTTTGATGATACGGGTGTTTCAAGAAGAATAACTTTGCTTCGTCATTTAATCTCCATCAGATTAGATAAATGTGAAAATATGACCAGTTACGTGACGCAAATTGTGGAAACTTCGCAACGATTAAGTGGAACTGGATTCATAATAGGCGATGATTGGGTTGGGTCATTGTTACTAGCCGGTTTACCAGATAAGTTTATGCCAATGATTATGGCAATAGAGCATTCCGGGATTCAGATATCGGCAGATTCCATGAAAACAAAACTGTTAGATATGGAAAATGGCGACTCAGTTGAAATTAACGGAAGTGACAACTCGGCATTTATTACCCGAAGTTGGCAGAAGAAGAAACTTGGTAAAGTTGGTAGCAATAGCAATCATGGCGGACCGACTCCGAATATCTATGCCTCAAATACGACAATGCGGTCAATGTCAAACTCAAATGACAGAACTGTCAAAACAATAACTTGTTATAAATGCAAACAACCTGGACATTACATGTCTCATTGTCCATTTAAAAACGAGAAAACAGAAAAAAAGCAAACAAATGCATTTAGTGTTGTTTTTCTCAGTGGGAACTTTAACACGTTAGTCGCCAATGCGGTCAATGTTGTGCGGCAGTGGATTATCCCAACAAGCCAATTAAAAATCTAAAATTTTTCCAATTTTCGTCACTTGTTTTTTTTACATATATAGTTAACTATTCGCACAACATTGACCGTCATGGCCTCAATGAGTGAAAAATCATAATACCGTTGCATAGCGCCGCGCGGTCGCCCTACCGCCCACCCCCGCTCGCGTCTCCCGCATGCGTCGTGCTACTCGCCCGCGTCCCGCCGCTTGCGCTTCAGTCGTGTATCCCGTTTATATCGTACGCACGCTACTTTATGTATAGTTTGATTTGGATACGCGATTTTTATAATTTAATACGTAATGGATGATTTTGACGACTTTTGTATAACCCAAGAAGATTTAACGCAGATCGAGAATATTGAGTTTGATTTGCTGAACAGAAGTCTTCACCTAAGTTCTGACGAAGAAAATGATATTCGACCATCTCGTTTTTATAAACGCCGTCGAATCATAACATCCGATAGTGACGACAGTGATGCTGAAACAAATCGTGCCATCGAAGATTTAGCCAATAATAGTTCGCCGCCTTCAACCTGGACTAATCCTAAAGGTAACCAGCGCCAAGTTGTTGCTTTCACCGAGTGTCCTGGAATGAAACTTAACTTACGTATGGCCATGACAAACAAATGCCCAGCTGATTTTTATTCACTTCTGGTGACGGATGATGTTTTGAATAAAATTGTTGAATGCACTAATGCTTTTGCTGTCAATAAAATTGCACTCTCAAATGAAGCTTCGCATGCAGCACGCATTCGTGGCTGGTTTCCTACTAACCTTTCTGAACTGAAACGATTTTTTGGGTTGGTTTTATACATGGGCATAGTAAAGCTTCCTAAAATATCTGATTATTGGACAAATGATAAAATAATCAGTCAGCAATTTCCAAAAACTATCATGTCTCGCAACAGATTCGAATTGTTACTTCGTATGCTTCATTTTTCGCAAGAAGATGAGGAGAATAAGTGCGATCGTTTACATCGCATCAGAGACTTGGTAGAACTTATGAACGCTAATTTTAAAAATGTTTACACACCTGGAGAGGATATATGTATCGATGAGAGTGTGGTTCCTTTTAGAGGGCGCTTAATATTCCGACAGTACAACAAGCAAAAACGCCATAAATATGGAATTAAGTTATTCAAACTTTGTACTCTTCCAGAATATACCTACAAAATTAGCATTTACAGTGGAAAACAGAATGATGACGTTAATACGACACCCACTAACGTAGTCATGACATTATGTGATGACTTGTTAAATAAAGGACACACTCTGCTTACCGACAACTGGTATACCAGCGTTGTATTAGCAAGAGAGCTTTTGAAAAATGAAACCCATCTGGTTGGTACATTGAGAAAGAACCGCAAGCATTTTCCTAAGGACATAGTTTCTACAAAACTGAAAAAAGGAAGCAATACATAGCAAAGGAGAGTTCTGATGGATTCCCTGTATTGAGATGGAGAGACAAACGAGATGTTTTAGTTTTGTCAACAAAACATTCTGTGCGTTTTCAAACTATCATCAAACATCGTAAGCGAGTTTCCAAGCCCAAAATAATATTAGATTATAATAAAGCTAAGGGTGCAGTTGATTTATCGGACCAAATGACTGCATACCAAACACCTCTCAGGAAAACTATCAAATGGTACAAGAAAGTCGCGATAGATTTATTGCTGAACACAGCTATGGTAAATTCTTTGATTCTTTATCAAAGCGTCACAAACAAGAAAGTGCCTATACTGGAGTTTAGAAAAGCTATTATGAAGAGTTTCGTAGATTTAGATGCAGATGGTTCTTCATCAAATCAAAGGCCAAAAAGAGTAAAACATCAAATAAAGAAAAAAGAAGGGCCTTCGAGCAAAACCCGTCGAGCATGCCAAGAGTGCTACAAGAATATAGTAGCTACGCAAGGACGTGTAGCGGCTAAAAATAAAACTAAAAAAGTCAACACCTATTGTGAAATCTGCCCGCATAAACCATATCTTTGCGTTGAATGTTTTATAAAGGTCCACTGACGAACACGAAACATTTTTATCTACCATGGATCGCGATACACTACAATTACATATCCAATGCACTATATATATTATACAAATATACATATATTGCGTTACAAAATCATTATTTTTTAACAGTAAACACTATCTATTTAATAGTCTCCTCAGTAATTCCGTCGAGTTTTGCATGTGTAGGTAGAATTGTAATTGTAATTGTAGAATAGCGCAACATACAACATAAAAAAATGTATGTAAAAAATTACCTAACAATATCTGACATTTTATGATGGTGTCACAAAAACCAACTTTATTTTTATCAGTTCAATTCTTTTGCAAAAACCATGCTATGTAAGATAAACTAGAGGGCCGCGCGGGTCAGCTTAGTAGCAAATCGTCTCAATACTAGTGTCCGTTGGCGCAACAGAGCGATTTAAACATGAGCCTGACGCGCGGTCATCATTGTGCGACGCGGCCTGAACGGAAAGATTCAGTGTCGTCCAACATTGACCCCCATGGCTTGAATGGACAAAAGCTCTTTAATTATTGGCATTTAACGTGTTAATAAGTGCGACTGGTATGTTGATTCCGGAGCCAGTACACATATGACTACAAACGAAAGTTGGTTGACGAATAGGATAGATTAATTAAGTTTACCCGAAATCACAGTTGCAAACAATACAAGAATACCTGTATTATGTGCCGGCGACGTAGAAGTCACGACAAGTTACGGTTACGAGATCACAGTAAAAAACGTTATGTGCGTGCCAACTCTCGCCACGAATCTTTTGTCCGTTAGTGCATTGATACGGAATGAAAACAGTGTTGTGTTTGAACCTGGCCGATGCCTTATAAGAAACAGATTAGGCAATTTAGTTGCCGAGGCAGAACTTGTCAATAATGTTTACAAGTTAATCCTGTTATCAGAGACTTGTTTGTTATCATCACCAACAGCAGATGGACAAACATGGCATAGACGGCTTGGACATCGGAACAGCACAGACATGAACAAGATGAAGCAAGGTTTAGTTGACGTTGACTCAGACAAATTTGTAACAAGTAAGTCGAGCTGTCAAGTTTGCTGTAAAGGTAAACACGTAAACAGTCAAGATTACCGTTTTCAGTGGGTACTCGAGCTACAGAAATTTTACAGATAGTGCATTCAGACATCTGTGGACCGATGGAGTGCAAATCAGTAGGTGGTACTAAATACTGGCCTACCTATCGGAAATAGAGGCGCTGTGTGAACAACAATATGCATACCGCGAAGGAAGGTCTACGACTTCTCTAACGCGTGAAGTGGTTCGTGGTGTGTTGGCTGCTCGTGAACGCAAACAGCAAGTGGCTGTCTTGTGCTGTGATTTATCGAAGGCCTTCGACGTCGCGGACCATGAGACCTTAGCGTTAAAATTGAAACACTATGGGATAGCTGGGGAATCATACGCTGTGTTGACTGACATGTTACGAGGCCGCTCGCAGGTGGTGGATGCTGGCGATGGCGATAATAAATCAGACCCATTGGCTTCATCTATGGGAGTACCGCAGGGTTCGTCAGTTTCAAACATCATATTTTCTCTCCTATTGAATGATCTCTCTGACGCCGTAAAGGGGGGGCAGACATATTCATGTATGCGGATGATGTGGCTGCCATAGTAACCGCCCTTTCAATAGAGGAATTGGAAGATAAATTAAATACTATAATTAATGAATTAAACACGTGGTTTTGTGCCAACGGTTTTATGGTAAACTCAAAAAAGACTCATTTTTTCACTTTTGTCTGTCGGGCCACTATACAAAACCGCTAAAAGTCTTGCTTGACGGCGTCCGGATTGAGCAGGTACAAAATACATCATTTCTGGGGTTCGAGATTGACCGCTGCATGACTTGGGAACACCACATCGACAAGATGCGTGCTAAAGTAAGCAGTGCGTGCTTTGCACTAAGACGGGTGTCCCGAGTGGTGTCTGCGGATGTGTCTCGTTCGTGTTACTTCGCCACGGTGCATTCCCGGTTACAGTACGGCGCCGAACTATACGCGCGCGCTGCCGACTGGGAACGTGCGTGCCATCGTGGGCGTGTCGCAGTGCACATCCGTTAGACCATATTTCAAAGAGCTTGGCATACTTACGTTGCCTGCAATCTTGATCTACCAAGTGGCTGTGTATGTCAGAAATAACTTAGACTCATACAACACGCGAGGAGAGAGACATTCTTGCAATATACGCAACGCTGACAAGCTGGATAGTATACCACACTCCCTCACAAGATCGGAAAAGCTGACTCACATTATGGGACCGGAAGTTTATAACACTCTTCCTAAAATAGTTAATTCAATTCAATTCTTTATTTGCTAGTTAATGGGTTACAAAGATCTTACAAAATTACAAATACAGCCAAAAACAACCTGACATTAGGTATGCGAATCTAAACAAGTATATTAGAATATAATAAATGTCGATATACAAAACATCACAGACATATCTTATACATAACGTTAAAATTAAATACAGTAAGTTCATAAATTCCAAGTCAAGAGTATGGTTAGCTAATACTAAAATAATTAAAATTTACCGAAATAATTATACAAGCGGCAGGATGCTTTGTCTAGAATTTTTTTGACTGAATAGTAACATTCGCTCGCAAGCCACTTCTTCAACTCAGTACAAAATTTATTGTAAGGCAAATCAACAATTGAGCCTGGCAAAGAATTATATATAAGTGGAGCCATGTAAATGTAGTTGTTCCTGAACAATTCCAACCTCACACTAGGCATCTCGAGTCGCAAGCAAGCCACGGGTCTTCTACCAAAATTGTTAAAAGGCCTGAACAATGAAAAGTTATTTCTAACAAATTTTGCCATTTCGAAAATGTAAATACAAGGCAAAGTCAATAATTTATTTGATTTGAAAATAGGCGTACATGATTCAGACCATTTCATGCCAAATATGGCACGAACCTACTTTTTTGTGCTATGAAGATATTATTGATCAAGGTAGTTCCGGCACTACCCCAGATCACAATGCCGTAGCGAATCAAGGAAGAAACAAAAGCATGATATGCTGTAAGAACAGTTTTAAGTGGTGCACAACGTCGTAACTTCTTCATAGCAAAAACGTAACCATTGAGTCTTGAGCAGATTACATCTATATGATCTTTCCATGTCAAGTTTGCATCAATATGAATACCCAAGAACTTAGCCACGTCAACTGGCTCAATTACATCGTTTTCATACTTGACTTTGATTTCAATCTTATGATTACGCTTTGGTCTAAAATTAATCACTTTGGTTTTGCAGATATTTATTCTCAACTTATTGGAATTAAGCCAATTAATAACATCTAGGAGACATTTTTTTATTTCATTTTCTAAATCAGTTTCCGTATTACATTTTATTACTATGGTTGTGTCGTCTGCAAATAGAATTGAGCTGTGTTTTAGGGAATTAGGAAGATCGTTAACGTACAATAAAAATAATAATGGACCTAGTATACTTCCCTGAGGAACTCCACAACCGTTAAACCTTTCAGCAGAATCAAAATCCATAAGGCAGTTAGTGCTCCTATCATATTGTGAAGTCCTAGTGAATTGCCTTCTATTAGTTAAGTAGGACTTAAACCAGTCGAGAGCAGAACCCCTGATACCGTATTTATATAGCTTATTCAGCAAAATCGTGTGATCAACGAGATCAAAAGCTTTGCTTAGATCGAGAAACAAAGTACATGAAGGCACCTTCCGTTCCATGTTATTTAAAATTAACTCTAAAAGCTTATATGTAGCTAAAGTTGTAGATTTAAACTTCCTAAAACCGAACTGTTCCTTACACAAAATATCATTTTTATTGAGAAATGAAATTACCCTTTTGTATAAAATTAATTCGTACACCTTTGACAGAACAGGAACTAGAGCAATAGGTCTGTACATCCCTACCGTCCCTATCCGATTTTGAGCCCTTTTTATGAATAGGCCTGAACGGCTTAAAACATCAGTAATCAAACTGATGTTTTAAGCCGTTCAGGCATGCTTTGCATCCTTGTTCTAGAGATATATTCATTAGGTAGGTTAGAGGCTTGACTATGAATGGACATATTTCCTTTAGAAGATTAGTAGTGATGCCATCATAACCGGCCGATTTAGTATTTTTTAAGGATTTTACAGTTTTGATTATCTCGTGAGGAGTCACAGGTTCCAAGTAAATACTTTTAAAATTCGATTGTATATTAGATAAGGGGTCATTGAAGGATTGCGAGGAAGGGGATTCGCTATGAACAGTTTCACTTAAATCAACGAAAAAATCATTCAATGAATCAGCAATATCCAGTCCAGATGTAACCAGAACTTCACCGTTCTTAATCCCTTTTAAGAAGTTTCTAGGTTTATGTTTTCCAAGTTTCTCATTAACAATGTTCCAAGTTGCTTTAGATTGATTTTTAGCGTTGGCAATATATTTCATGATACTCAGAATGTCATGTTTAGATATGCATTTGGTCAACAAATTTGAGTACGCTTTGAACATTGATTTGGATTCTGGACTTTTCTTTTTGTAATACGAAAATCTCAATTTACGCTTTGTCTTACAGCTGATACGGATCCCCTTCGTTATTTTATTTCGACAGCCAGTTCTTTCCGTGGTTTAAATTTTAATTGTTGGGAAGCATAATTTATAAAATAACAGCAAGACCTCATGAAAAGAATTAAATGCGTCATTTGCTAATGGGTGGTCGTATACTTCAGAGAACGATAGCTTACTTATGGCTTCTTTAAAAATACCAACGTTATGTTTATTGTGATCATTTATATATTTAAAACAGTAATCTCGTTGGTTAGTTATTTTGAAATTATCAAAATTTGCAATCTGAGCAGTATCATGGTTTGAGAGACACAGATTGAGAGTTTTCGCTGTTACGTTTACAACGTTACTAAGTATATTAGTTATGCAATTTTCACGCCTTGTTGGATCCTTTATGTGCAAAACAACTCCAAAGTTAGATAATAAGTTTCTGAATGACAGAACATCACTTGAAATTGCATTATCTTTCCGAAGACCCGTAATATCGTAGTCATTCATTATGAATTTATGTTTACTATTGAGAACCGATTGAATAACTCCTCTTCCCTGATCATCCGTTAAGAAAATAATTTTACTTTTTGGAGACGTCTTCATGTTGGACCTTACAATTTTCCTTGAGTTTTGTTTAAATGAAATCTGAGCCTCATTGTTGTTAGTAATTCTATTTTCTTCTTTATCTGCAACTGATTTGGGCTCAATACGTGGTCATGTTTTGTGTGTCGACGTGTGTTATATCCCTCTGAGTGTGCGAGACATACTCATGTGCTGAATCATCAGGCGATATGATGTTAGCCGGTCGAGATGTTGGTGTTTGAAATTCAGTATCCAAAGTAAGTTTTCTTCCAGATAAATTTGATTTATTCAATTTGATATACTTGCGGGTCAACCTACCGGTAGTTTTACCTCTTTTAACACTCATACTTGAAATAAACATCTTTTTGAGCTGGTAATTCTTCCGCTTTATCTCTTCAATTAACTTCTTCAGAGAGTTGTTTTCCAAAATGAGAGTGTCTATTTCTGCAGCTGCACTGAGCAATCTTTGTTTTAATTTATCATTTTCACTTTCAAGTTTGAGCATATCGTCATTTTTTGTGTGCGTGGAGAAATCCATCATACTTTTGACGCTTAAGTCCGAGGCTAGTGAGTCGATCGATTCTTCAGACTGTGTCCGATCCAAGCGCTTACCAGACATACACACTCTCCTACACCGGCGTCTCGTGATATTGTCCATACTGCGATCCATGATATATAATTTACTATTATTATTATCGAATGGAATAATAATTTTATGTCCTCAACACTTTTTGGCACAATGGGTATGATAAAATCAGTACGCAGGAAAGCACTTGCCAGCTTAAACAGTATCAGCGGTTCGGTTGCAGTCAATCAATCTTCAGAATTTGATAGCCCACACTAAGCACGGATTGATATTACACGGGATTTTATCGATTTTCCTCGGAGGATTCACAAAAGCAAGTATCCAATCTGAAGTGCACACAGACACGCCAAAAAGAAACTCGGCACTATGTTCTCGAAGCATTAACGGTGATAACTGCCCTTTTTGCACCTTCTAGTATGTTATGTCAATGTCATTGACACATTGACAGTAATTGCTGTCTGCGTACTGTTTGTCTTGTGTTTTCAAATTACAATTAATTATTGGAGGGTGAATTTAATTAATATTTCATGTAATTATATGCAACGATAATGCACTTCAAGGGTTGCTCTTGCATGTGTGCTCATATATGTGTGCGTCAAGTGAGTCACCAGCATTTATTTTCGCTTTTTATAATCAGAAAAACTCACTTGCCGGTGTTGTTGATATCTGCAGAACGCCGGCAGCGACAAAATCCACCAAAACAATCACTTCTTCAGCAGGTACAGCTCAAGTTTACATAAGATTTTATTATTTTCCTTGGACGATTCACTAAACGATGTTGTTCTTTAGAAGGGTAGCTAGTATTCTTAATTAAAGTTAAATTTAAAAAATTAAATTCTTAAATCAGCCCCAAGTTTGGGCAGCTTCAAGAACCGATTAAAAAGCTGGCTTATCGACCAAACTTTTTATAGTTACAGCGATTTTTTAAAGAGTGATGGTAAACTTACAATAAAATTGTAAAAATAATGACATTATTCATTACAATTGTAATAAATACATATTATATTTTAATGGTTGACACTTATCTGTACGATACTCATTATCGTACAATAAAATGATAAATTTAAACTGTAAAAATGTATACTATTTGTATGCTCTTTTTTTGTTTTTAAAATTAACGTGTAAATTGTACATTTATGAATAAAGAACTTTGACTTTAACTTTGCTATATTGGCCACTTTCGTTCTTTTGCGAATATCCTCATTATGAATTCTGTCGTGCAAAGAGACTCCGAGCATAGCTCGCATTACATTTGTGATTGTAAAGTTTGGTAGAGCCACCCATGATTCACGTAGGGTAAACCATCCGATCGTTGGCACTCCTTCAAATTATTGGCACTCCAGATTTTATTTTGAAAAAAAAACAAGGAAACCATAGATTATTCAAACTCGGAACGCATTTAATTGGCACTAAATGCTAATACCGAAAGCTAATTACTGCCATATCATAGAATACTGAGTGCTAATAATATGTTTTTTGTTCGTTAAGGATTTGTTGTAAGCAATGAAAAAGCAAAATAGAAAAGAAAACACCAAAAATAAATAAAAAAATAGAAAAAAGTACACGATAACAATATAATGATGAAAATATAATAAGCTATCGACGCAATTAAAAATGGCACGGCTAAAAAACAAGCAGGAAGAATAATTATACAGGTTACTCGAGCAACGTTGCAATTTCGCATCAAGAAACCCGAAGATAAACTTCACCCTGTTCCGAGTACAGTACTAGACCCGGCGGCCATAAGCACTTAAGTCATGTTTTCGTCAAAAAACTAAAATTTAACAGAGCTCTAGTTTTTGTATGATCTACCGACGGGAATAAGCAAATAATTCATACGATACTTCTATAAGTGAGAAACAGTCTCCTGTACCAAAACACTTAACTCATATTAACACTTCCAGCGGCGGTAAGAAACACTTAACTTGACTTAAGTGTTTTTTGTCGGGATGATTATAATATATTTTTTTGACGAGTCTGACTAAAGTTGTTTTACCGATAACACCATAGTATCAAGTACCCACATTTTTTGGAGTCTACTTTACCATTATTGAACTTTCTGCGCTGAGATCGGGTTGTGTGGTGTGAAATTATGGATTCCTGAGCAAAGCAATTACTAAATCTTGCGTTGAAGACACAAAATAGAGGTATGTAGAAAATGTTTATTTCATAAATTAGGTAAATGTCTTATTTGATGTTTCTAAATATAATTAAATTAGAAATCAACAACCAATCTGTTAATGGCCATAACTTATCTAATTTAACCTTTTATGTACTATGCTTATTTTTATTCTTTATTGCAGATAACCAAGATATAAATACTGCTTTTGACACAAGCAAATCTGAAATGCAGACAACAATAACTATTGAAGAGACGCAAAATAATAACTTTACTGACATCGACACCACGTGTAACCCAACATACTCTTCAGCTAGACCATCAACAATAAGTCATCAGGTTAGTTTTAGTGATCTTCTAGCTCGACCAAGTACATCTGGAACACAGAAAAATGTTGACGAGACAACAACAAGTGATTTTTCTAGTGATGACTAAGTGGCAGATCCGACATACTCTGTAAGTCCCAGTGTCCTTGCGCAAGTATTGCCTCAGCAACATACAAGAATCACTGATTTTTCCAGTGATGACTCCAACAAAACACTGACTGATCCAACGAATTCTCCAAATCCCGTCCAGCCTGTACAAGACGAAGAATTGCCTGAGCAGCCATCATTACATAGTAGAAAAAGGAAAAGAGAAAATAAAAGACAAAGAAATCTTGGGTTATCGTATGTGACTGCTTCTGGTAAAACTATACCAGAACGCACATTACAGGAATTACCGACTTGTCGCAATAAATGCAAAGAAAAAATTACTAATGAGGAACGCGCTGTAATACACAAGGAGTTTTGGAGTCTTGGGTCTTATGATTTAAGATCAGCGTTTGTTTCATCCTTGATCACCATCCAGGAAAAACAAACAGAAAGACGTCGTGTCGAGGATCCTGATCGCCAAAAATTTAGACAGTGTACCTATACATATCATTTGGACATTAATGGCAAAAAATAATTATATGCCAAGGGTGCTTTTTAAAAACCTTATCAGTGACTAATAATTTCGTCAAATTGATAGGACTAAAAAAACGCAGTTCCAGTGGTATCATACAACTAGATAAACGCGGAAAAAAATCACCAAGAAATAAACACTCAAACGAAAAAATTCAAGAAGTCATCAATCATATAAATTCATTTCCATTGTATGAGAATCACTACACAAGACGCAGAAGTACTCGAAAGTATCTACCATCACATTTGACGATTTCAATAATGTACTCCTTATATTCTACATGTCACGAAAACCCAGTAAGTGACAAGATTTATCGCAGAGAATTTCATAAATTAAACTTGAGTTTTAAGAAACCAAAACTAGATACTTGCCACACTTGTGATGTTATTAAAATGAAAATAAGTCTATGTCATTACATAAACTGAACATGACCATTACGAAACTGAAAAAAATACACTCGAAACAGAACGTGAGTCACACTTGCTTTCAGTTGATATGGCGTACAATGAAAAAAAGGTCGATAAAATCACTGCATCTACAGATAAAACTATAAAATGCCTTTCTTTTGATCTCCAACAATGTCTCCTTACTCCTGCATTGGAATCGTCTGTAGCTTTTTATAAAAGACAGCTTAGGACCTTTAATCTTACTGTACATGACAACGCGTCAGGATCGTCCACGCATTACATGTGGCATGAAGGCATTTCGGGTCGAGGTGCAAATCAGTTTCAAATTCAAATTAATTTCAATGTGTAGTAGCTTGTTTGTTATAAAAATTTCACGCATTATGAGTTAACCCATGACACATCAGACCGAAAAGTGTCAGGTTATCAGCTTAATTCAACTTCAAAAGTACATAGACAGATAAAATAAAATAATTAAAAATTCTGATATTAAAATTTAAAATCTTGCGGTTGAAAAACGAATAATTTCTGGCCTAAATCAAGCAATAATATACATGCTGAAATACAAGAATATCACAACACAACTGTTCCCTGGTCAATCTTGAAACGATATAGCTCCGTCGAAAGTGAGTAGAAAGCACCAAACATTTTTCGTTTTTATCATAAAACATAGATTCAGATCATTTATTCACCGTTACAACATGTTAGTCATATAAAGTACGTCATGGATACAGGAATAATCAGCACTAAAAACAGATATTATACACGAGATTAATTGAAATCGATAATTTAAATTTAACAATATTAAACATTTTGTATACCGAAAACAGCACAAATTCTCTCTCTATAGATAAATAAAAATAAGTCAAATGTGATCTAATTAACATTAAATATAAAAAGATTTCTAACTACATTGTGTTTGAAATCAAAGTAAAATAATATGTATTAAATGTCAATGAACACTAAATTTCAAATAAGTCAATGAATAATAAAATCAATAAATAATGTCAACGAAAATACAATGTCAAGATGAATACAAATTCATAATTATTATTAAACATCCATCATTAAAAGTCCATCATGATGTCAAATTAATTCCGCACAATTTACAATAAGAAATAACAGTCAAGAACAAAAGTCTAAAATAATTGACGTAACGAGTATAATATCACATATCTGAAAACGACTGCTTATTTCATTTTAACTGCATAAACTCACTTAATGTATAAAATGATTTTTTACTACAGAATCGTTTTATTTTCTTTTTGAAATCCAAGATTGGTAGATTAGCAATAGATTGCAGTAATTTATTGTACATCATGATTTTATTGAAAATACCTTGATTTTGCGTTTTACATAGTCTTGTACGAGGTACGAAAAGTTTTTCTTTATTTCTTAAATTGTAATTATGCAAGCACTTGTCCATGTTCTTAGGATACCTTATTTTATCTTTTTCGGTATGTATTTCGAGTAGCGATATATAAATATACAATGATATTACAGTCATAATTCTACTTTCCACAAAATATTTCCTAGCAGATTGTCGTCTACGACAGACACCTTAGAGAACCCAAGTTCAGTAGTAATTATATGATGTGTTCACTCAGATGAGATGCCTACAGTTTTAGCTATCTCTTCGACAGACAATCTTCGATCAGATAAAATTAGATCAAGAATATTTGATAAAATTAAATCAAAAATCTTTCTTTGTTTTGATCAGTGCAAGCAGTCGAAGGCCGGCCACTACGGGGCTCATCTTGAATGGTTTCATGACCACGTTTAAACTCTGCCACCCAGTTTTTAACAGTCGCATACGAAGGAGCGGAGTAGCAGACATGTATTAATGTATAGGTTTTGAAGTTAAACCTTTCAAATTCAGGTATTTTATCACTGCACGATGTTAAATTTTATCCAATTTCAAAAATAGCTCTGACTTGACTTACGTTAACACGTGTAAACGAACAATGAGTAACTGTGAATAAACTAAACTATGCACATACTTGTTGCATAATATAAAATAATGTAACTACAAAATGTAGCTACAAATGTAGTTATAAAAAAACCAATGACTTTAACCATGTTAGGCTAAGAACTTTTCAAATGACACACGAATATGGAATATAACTTGTAGAATAAATTGACTTATATAACGCAATAAAATCGTTTCGTTAGTTCGAATAATTAATAAGAATTTAATTAACACGAAACTTACGAATAAAAATTATGGAACTATTTCCCACACTGGTCATTGTAAAAATGCGCATGTGTGTAAAGAGGAGTTGTTGATAAAGGTGTAAGCAGACGTGATTGTGTTTTGTCTCACTTATTTCGGTGGCCTCTTAGGCCTCTCAGGCCTCCGTAGGTGCGAGTGCTTTTGACAAATCGCGTTTGTTACAACCACATGGACAGGTCGACCTCAAGCTATATATAGTAGCAATTCCTACGTTAAGTAGTGTATTGAACCCTTCTGGTTATGAAATAGAACACAATTTCCCGTGCTTAACTGTAATTGTGCTTGGCAAAACTACTGCGTGAGCACTACATAGATGATTCTGAGATCTGCTGTGTAGACACAATTAAACGTTCCTTATTACGCGGAAATGACCGTCTCCATGCCATGATATGTGTTGAATGTTGATGTATACCGTGCCGTTATAGAACAAGTGCCGTTATAGAGTCGAACATGTGTTAATTTAATTATGTGAAATAGCGATATCTCTGCAAAATAACTGTCTCGTTGAAAATAAGCGCCACTGTCATAACTCTCTGGCCCTTGCAACAACTCTCGAGTCAATCGGTACCCAGTCCGAGACTGTCGTGTGGTGCCGATCATCGATATTATTGTAAAATTGTCAACCTTAATTGGAGCAATCATTTCATCTTGGACAAACATTGGAATTAAATCTCAAAAAGCAGTAATTACTCGGAGCCTGACTTAGAATCGTCGCCATTATCAAATAGCATCAATACTATCGTCGAAATAAAACATTCCGAAACATCAACGACCTCAGTGTGAAAAAGAAGTTGCTCACACACGTTACAGGGCTCTTCGCGTTCTTACGTCTTACACTATGGTCGCCGACTGATTTATACATATCAAACTTCATTCTTTTTTTTTTAAAGACGATACTGATCATTAAACAAACAGTATGTGGTCTTAGAAGAGAATCCAAACCAAAAAGTTTATCGCTCTAGTTAATTGTCTGCTTCGTCCCAATGGTGCCAAATAATGATTGGAAATTATGAATTCCTGGTCATTCTCAAGGCGAACACACAAATAATCTAGATTTACACAGAATAGCGTAGAAAAAGAAAAGCCTTGAAAATTGATAATAAACTACGACTTTAAAATTGAACTATCCCAATAAGTACTCAATCAGACCAAGAAGTTCCGGGCTCATCCAGTAAAACCAACAAAATCAATTATTTAGTAAAGAGGCGTTTTATGATCCTAATCATAATTATTAAATGATCTTCACGAGGACAATAACCACACTTCGGAGCATTAGTTTTTATATGAGGAAAATGTAGTGAAACTTTTTACAGTTTCTATACGTATATGAACATAGAAGTTTATAGTTTATACAATCAATTTGTAAGCGTATCTGTTGACATATTTATATGTTAAAATGTATTTTTTACTAGTAAGTTTTTGATGATAATTATCCAATGAATTATTGAGATAATGTCTGCAGAAATAATAAATGACTGTTAAAATCAGGTCATCCCTGTTGATGTTAAAAACAAGTAGTTACATTGTAAAATGGCTCACTAGGTAAGTATGTGATTAGTATCAATTTATTATGTGTTTACTGTTCCCACATACAGTATGTTACATTTGGTATAGTAATGTGTATAGTGTTTACAGATTAAATATTATTATATGTACACATATTTGAATAAAAAATACTTGTGTTGTGTAAGGAATGTCGAACTATCTTTGTCAATATACTCGTATGAGGAATTGGTTTGTTATTTATTTAATACTAAGATAATGGTTTGGCACATATTGTTCCGTATAATCGGGCAACATTATATCGGCCATCGAAAATATAGCGGATCTATGTTGACAGCCGGCTGTCAAGTGACGTTGTCTCGTTTCGCCGGTACGTTCGAGCCACTCCTTGTTTTTTTTTACTAACCTGGTTTGCTTTTCTGGATAAAAGTGTTATAGTGCTACGGGAATAGACTATTGGCGTGAACTGTGTTAATTACTACTGGATTAGTGCTGGAATATTATTTGTGAAGTGGCTACTGGATTGGCCCTTTTCTACAACGCCGGACCGTTGCTTCTGCTGGAACGGGAATTCGGGAGGTCGCCTCGATATTGTCTGGTTTGGTGTCCTACTTTCCATATTTCTCCTGCTCCCTATTCCTCTCGACCAAACTGGGCTTTGGACGACGCCGGGAACCCTACGTAAGTGAATTTTTTTCGGTACCTTGTTTGCAATTAGGGGGTAAATATTAAAATCGGTATAAAAGCTTAATAATAATGTTCTAGACTTGCTATGGGCCCCAAGTCGGTAATTTCTGGATAAAATACTATACACATATGTTGTAGCAAGAGATCAGAATTGAATACATAAAAATTAAGTTTGGTGTAAGTAAAGAATGTTAGTTTATTTTCAATAGAATTGACATCTTACATAAAAACCTAATCATAGAAACTGAAGAAAAAATGCCTAATGCGATATATATGTACCTTGTAAACTTACATAAAGGCCTGTTCACACCGGAGCGGTATTCGCGGCGTATTTCCAAACTATACAACGCCAGAACGCAGCCATAGAAAACTGCTAAAGTATATATTGTAATGTTGTTTTAAAATCTGTTATTACAAACCATACAAGAGTTTTGCGTACTGATGGTGTATAGTTTGTAACGTGGATGCTCGCGTCGCGTCTTTCCATTCTATACAACGCCAGAACGCAGCCATAGGAAACTGTTCGCGTACGAGTATATTATATTGTAATGTTGTTATAAATCTGTTATTACAATGCATACAATAATTTTTCGTACTGATTGTCTATGTTGTCGATCCGATGCTGAGATTTGACTCTGGGTGGGCTCCCGCCAGAAGCCCTGCGGTCAGCCCTGAGTGTCGCTTCCCCATACTCGGCCTGAGCTCCACTACGGAGGTCGCCGGCTCGCTTCGCTCGCCACATCCCCCCTGCGTTTTGCTAGGCCTCGTATGGCTCGCTCCACTCAGGACCTCCCTTAAGCTTCTGGCTCCCGCATTTTTTATATAGACTCTAGGGGTAGTAGCGACAAGACTAGGAGGAGTCGGGGTGCTCCGAGTCGGATCTGGGAAGCCAACATCTACAATAAAGCTTCGCGCGCTTGTTCCAAAACATACACGATTAGTCTGTATGCGTACTGGCGCTGTATATTTTGTAACAGCATAATACTTCTACGTTACTACAAAGTATACGCGAGTATTTGCGTACTGGCCTTGTATGGTTTGGAAGATCTTAGTGAAAAAACTTATTTACAATCTATACGTGATTAGTTTCATACCCTTGCGTTCTGGCCTTGTATAGATTGGAAATACGCGTATTCGCGACCGCTGGCTGTGGGTAGAGGTAAATACCGCGCAGAATCCGCACGGCATTTTGTACGTACCGACTGGGTTCGCGGTATTTTTTGGTATGAACAGTAAAATTACCGCTTACCCACGCGGTTTTCTCTACCGCAGGCGGCAGCGAATACCGCTTAGGTTTGAACAGGCCTCTAGTTTGTTTTGTCACTCATTAATATACAAAATGTACATTGCACCTCCAGAAAACTGTCATTGTCAGTTAATAATTAAATCTGTTTAGTTTATGATAATACAGAATGTATTAGACATTCACTAAAATGGTAATTTTTTGCAAGTTCTTTCTCAGGTCATTTGCAGCTTATTATATTTATTTACACAGCACTATACTTTTTTAACCGGGATTTGGGTTCAACTAGTTTGTAGGTATGTACCTATTTTGAGATCTAATATTCCGTGGAGTCTTCCGAGGTTAGTCCGCAATTTTTTCAACGAATTCGTTACATTGTTCACATTATAAAATATACAATGTGTCCGATTTCGATTGTCGGAGCCTTTAGTGGTATGATATACAGTAAATTTTATCGTCAAATCGCCCGGATAAGTAAGTTTTCTCTTACCATAATAAAGTTGTAGCTATTTCGTTTTTTCACTCATACACTCTTGTTTCGATGACGAAACAACGAAAAGCTTGTATTAATTTTGCGATATCTATTATTAGTACTAATTTTGCGATTTGAGATAACATGTAGAGGTTCAAAATCAGTCAATCCAGAAGTATTGTTTAAAAGTCAAATATGTAGCCAATCAATCAATCAACGTATCGAACGTCTCAACGTATCAACGTATCAAAGTATCGAACGCAAAAAAAAAAAAAAAAAAATTAGAGTATCTCTCAAAGACAACAAACACACATTCGTTAAAGTGCCATTACAGGAACTAGACTTTTTTTAGTTTTAAGTTCTCAATTCACTGTAACTCAGGCAAAGATGAATGTTCAGAAAGTTGTTTTGTTTATCAATCTTGTGCTTTAATGTTTCTTTACAAAAAATGACATTATTTGTAACTAGTTTAAGTTGTTTAGTTTAAGATTTCAAGTTCTTAATAACTAATTCCAAAGCAAAATTAATAAATGTTATTACTGAAACAATTTTTGTTTTTAAATCCCGTATAAGAAGAAAAAACTTTTGTACTCGATTCGAAACTAGTATTTTGGGGACCTGTTGCTTCTTATTTCTTCCACCTATCCTAAAAAAATAAATTAAGTACATACACTGATCGAAAAAATGTTTTTACCCCTAAAAAGAAAACGTACGGCGCACTTGCCCCTTATTTATTTTTTAAGTTCTACTGGACCCTATACTGATACCAATAAAGATCAGAATGCATAATCTTGTAGAACTCATATTCGCCTAATGGTGGCCATACACGCTACGAAAAATCGTTACGATCAGACTGTACAGTTCGAACGGTACCGATAAATCGCTACATGTATGTGATAAAACTGTTCAGTTTCGCACGATTTTTTGAGACTGTACAGTCGAACGGAACACTACAAAAATTTCAATTGATTAATCGGAATCGGACGAACTGTGCCGACTGATCGAAACGTGTATGCGCTCGTTCTGTTTTCGTGTTCAGTTTTGTCGTCGATCGACATTCGGGTGCGCGACGCGAGACCGCGACACGAGACCGCGACCGGAGACCGCGACAGGCACTTGACACTATGGAATTGTATGGGCGCCAGTTCGCGCCGCGACCGCGACCGCGGTCTGTCTCGGTCTCCTGTCGCGGTCTCAGCGCGAACTGGCGTCCATACAATTCCATAGTGTCAAGTGCCTGTCGCGGTCTCCGGTCTCGGTCTCCTGTCGCGGTCTCGTGTCGCGGTCTCCACGCGAACTTGTTCCTTTAAAGGCAAAGAGTATCACAATCGTGACTTAAAACGTTCAGCATATACTAAGCTGGTTGAAAAATTGAAAACAGTAGACCCTAGGGCTGACAAAGATGCTGTTGTAAAAAAAATAAACAACATTCGCTACTTACAAAAAAGAGCGTAAGAAGATCGCTGATTCAAAAAAATCAGGAGCAGGAACCCAAGAAGTGTATAAACCAAAACTATGGTATTACTCTATGTTGCTGTTTTTGGATGACCAAGAAGAACCAAGACGTTCACGCTCTAATATGGACGACGAATCAACAGACAACGAAGTAAGTTACATACATACATACATATGCGTCACGCCTGTCTCCCAGAAGGGTAGGCCATATGTTGTTGTGGTAGGTAGTATGTTGACCCAACGTAATAGGTGGCGAGCCTATTGCCGCTATTTGGGTCCACTCCCATAGAGAGCGGGTTTCCTCACGATGTTTTCCTTCACCGTAAGAGCGTTGTGTGAAAATATGTACATAGAAGAACTCCATTGGTACACGGCCGTGTCGGGATTCGAACCCGGGACCTACAGATTAAGATCCCACAGCGATTACCACTCGGCCAACAACGCTCTGAGGTAAGTTATTTGCGTGTTATTATACTGTGGTGCCAGCAGAGTAGAATAGAACTAATATGGTTATGTGAATAATGTGAATATGATAAGTAAATTCCATAAAGGCCATATTGAGAATGTTCCATAGTTATTTATATTATTACATGAGTAAATAATAAATAAAAGTAAATAACTTTTTTATCAAATCGTTTATTCTCAAAGAGTTAACGTATAAAATTATTTTGCCACGGAACGCTTCCTTCGCTTGCAAAATATTCCATGAACTGGCTTTTGCGGCAATCGAAGTATTACCAAGATTTCTTCGTTGCAAATTAACTATCGCTGAATTCATTGTATTATATCCTTGGGTCATTGACCCTTCATCAACATTTTCTACGTCGAAGCATTCTTGTTGACAGTAAGAACTTCCTGAAGTCTTCATTAAATAATTATGTAAAGCACAACTGGCCATCACGACAGACTCTATTCTTTTCGGATCAATACTAATTTTTGTGTGAAAAATTCTAAATCGAGATGCCAAGATCCCAAACGCATTTTCGACAATGCGCCTTGCTCGTGATACGCGGTAATTTAGAATTCTGGTTTTATTTGTGGTCAAGTCTGCTTGTCTAAATGGCTTAATTACATCTGTTTTAAGTGGAAACGCATCGTCAGCCACAAACACATAAGGCAACTTTCTAGTGCTATTTGCGACAACTGTGTCGGTTGGAATACACAACTGATTATTATCAAGTTTTTCAAAAAACTTAGTGTTTGTGAGTACGCCACCATCTGAAATTCTTCCATTTGTTCCAAATTCACATAAAAGAAATCGATAATTTCCATCAACGATTGCCAATAACACCATGCTATGATGGTTTTTATAGTTGAAATACTCTGAGCCACATCCATCAGGAAGAAAAATTGCTATATGCTTTCCATCCATCGCGCCTAGACAGCGCGGAAAGTTCCATCTCTTTTCGAACACTTCGGCCACATCTTTCCATTCTTCTTCCGAGCGTGGGAACTGTAAAAATATTAATTGTTTCAGGAAATTGAAAGTGAAGCATCTCCAGCCGCCCAGTCAACTCCACAGTCACCTCCAGCCACGCAGTCAACTCCACAGTCACCTCCAGCCACACAAACAACTTCACAGTCAACTCCCGATACTCGTTCAATTACAACCACGTTGTTTAATAGGAGTCGGCAAAAAAGGAATGCAAATGAAAACCTAACTACTGAAGTTTTACAGTCTGTTCAAAACCATTTCAAAAGGCCTGCAATTACTAATGATCGATTTGATATTTGTGGAGCAAATGTCGCAGCTAAGCTGAGAGACCTTACAAAACATCAACGTATTTGAAAAAATAATTAACGAAACATTATTTCTGGCAGAGATGGAAAATTTTACTATTTCACACCAAGTGATGGATTCAACCAGTGTGCGTTTTAATAATTATGGTTACAACGTTCCCAGCCCCGTTGCACATACTCCCAGCCCTGTTGGAAACAATCCTAGCCCAGTACCTTATCAGAATTCAAATTATGATTACCAAACACATCCAGGCTCCCAGTCAATTCTCCAAACCCCAATAATGCAAACTTCTCAACAAGATCAGTCCCAGCAAATGCAAAATAGAGCGGCTACTTTTTTGTCTAATTTTAATGTTAAACCATCATTATACATAAGTACAAATGAATAAACATTACATTCTAAGTAATTAGTAGTTTTTTATTTCTTACCTTAAAATAGTCTTTGCGGAGAACCTTATACATTGCTTCACAGGTTTCCGGTATTATGCGACCCAAGGCTTGAGATGAAATGATGCTAGAGAATTTCAAATCTTCATAATTTCTTCCTGTTGATAAAAACCTCAAAGTAGCTACAAGCCTGTCGTAGGGTGGAATAGCATTTGTCATAATAGTGTCTTGGTTCTCGATAATTGGTGCTACCAAATTCAGTAGATGTAAGTACGTATCGTGATCCATTCTTAGAAAATTATGCCAGTCTTTTCGAAAAAGCTATAATTCTGCCAACAAATTCACATGAGAATGAACACTTCTTTTCATTAGCCATTCTTTACACCAGATGCTACGATTTTTCCGCTTCACTTTTTTTCCTTCAGGGCGAATATTAATCCAATAATTGCTAAACAGTCGTCCGTCGAAGCCATCACTGACACGGCGCCGCTTATTGTACCGTCTGATCGCAAAGATAGCTTGTGTATAGCGTGTATAGCTTGTATGCCAGCTACGATAAACTGCACCGTTCGAACTGTACAGTCTGATCGTAACGATTTCTCGTAGCGTGTATGGCCACCATAATGCAACAATTTGTTCCAAAATGTGAAAATGAGCAATCTAGAAGTATGTTATCCAACTGATGCACTTACCTCATTTGGTTGGGTAAGTGCGTCTAGTGAAGTCACTTACTTTAAACAAGTATTTTTCTTACAAAAGTTGGTCTAAATTCCACAAACCAATACATACATTCGTTGCGTAGGAACAAACAAATTATTATAATATGATACTATAATTTGACTGCCACTACTATAGAAACCTAAATATTTGTAGTTAAATCCAACTTTGATAAAAGTATAACGCACTTACCGCGACTGACCTTGTATAACATTTATATAAAAAACTAAAACTTTAAATGAAAAATTTGGCTATTATGAGAATTTTCTCCTTATGCCGCTACGGGCACAACAAAGAGGCTAAACAAGACTTAAAAAAAATATTTTCTTCTGTAAAATCACAAATTAAGCAACGATGACCAAAGGCAAATAAACACCAAGATGTTTTCCTGAAAATAAACCAATCATGGTTAGAGGGAACATTTGAGATTCCCATTGAATCAGCCTCCTCGCAAGGTCGACCACCCAAGTCTTTTGGAGAACTAAGTGAGCGTAGTAAAAGAAGAAAAACGGAAGAAATAAGGGCCTCCGTAGGTGATGAAGTTATTGTTCACGCTGCTACATCTGTGTTACAGACAACGGGACATAGAACCGCCTCGAAAATGCTTAAAGATATTACGATCTCACCAACAAGGACTAGTAAATATAGAAAAGCCTACAACGATGAGGTACCTCAATTGACTCCTCTGCAAGCACTTAAGATGTTTGTTGGAGCTGATCTTACGAGACGACAGTATGAGATGATAGTAAGGGCAACAAATCCAAAACATTTCCCTTGCTATGACCTTGTTTTGAAAGCAAAACAAGAGTGCTATCCACCGAAACAATCCCTAAGAATTACAGCTACTAGCGCGGAAAGTAATCTACAGTGCCTAATGGATCTAACCGTAACACGATTATCAAAATACCTAGAATATGTAATAATCCGGCTTTCAGCAAGAAAGGAAGTCGTTAATGAAAATCTGCAAATGGGGTTGTGACGGTTGTCAGCAATCCAAATTTAAACAAAGTTACGATAATGAGACTGATTCTGGACTGGACTAGATTCTGGACTGTGGACCTACTTCGAAAACCTTTAATGATCTATCGAAGGAAAATAGTGTAAACCCTCAAGCTTTGGATTTCGGCTTGTCAGTACTACACGCCCTGATCCGCATTTTCGAAAGCATTATACACCTTTTGTATAAACTGCCAGTAAAAAATACAGGGAAAGAAAAAACTGAAGAAGACAAGGCATTAGAAGCCCAAAAGGAGTTGGAAATTCAGGAGAGGTTTCGAAATGAAACCGGTTTGCTCATTGACATGCCAAAGGCCAACTTTGGCAACATCAATGTGATGGCAACACAAGCCGGAAGTTTTTTGAAAACCCCGAATTAGCTTCAGACATCACAGGTACAACTTTGAACTGATTTACAGATTCACGGTTATTTTAGAAACTATTTCTAGTGGCCATAAAATTGATGGTGAAAAATATGATAAGTATGCATACGACACAGCAAAATTGTATGTAGAACAGTATGGTTGGCACCCAATGACGCCTACTATGCACAAGATATTGGTACATGGAAGCCAAATCATAAAAAGTTCACTGCTTCCAATTGGACAGCTATTGGAAGAAGCTGCATAAGCCCGGAACAAGCATTTCCGATAGTACCGGCTAAACTTTGCCAGAAAGTTTTCTAGGGAAGAATGTAACTTAGATGTATATTATAGGCTAGAGAAGAACTAAACGGTGGACCAGAATCGAACGTTAGTACGTATTTCCATTGGACGGAAGACTTCGCAAGTTTTACTGGCCAAAGGGAAACGTACCGACGCGATCCTGGTCCAACGTTTAGTAGCCATGATCCCGTGGAGATATTCTTGAAATTTCGGGACGATGATGTCATGAGTCTCATAGCATCTGAAACGAACAAATATGCACGGCAAATTATTAAGCAATATACGGATCCCGACATCGATGCCACTCTTCCAAAATATTTGGAACAGTGGGACGATGTCACGATACCATCTGATAACTGATCTGATAACTGATACAATGAATTTAAATTGCATGTCCGAAATGGGTAAACCGTTGTTAGTTTAATATGTTCAGTACCATCTTAAGTACATAGTTAAGCAATAAACTATTTTGATTTAGTTCACACATTACTGCTTGGTGGTAGAATAACAGGCAAAGGTGTTGTTGACTTCTCGAGGCAGACTTAACAAAGTCCTACCACTAAATGAATAAGTTACATGTTAAAAATAAAAGGGCTTTGTTTCAGATATATCTATTGTTATGCGTCATGATTGCGACTGCCAATATGTAAAGCTTCTCTGAAACCACCTCAACTCCCAGATCAGATGCACCAACAAGAATAACTAACAATATTATGTCTTAATAAATTTTCTGTATCCTAAATGACAATTTTATTGTAGTACACCTATGTAATGATTTATGAATATACACAGATTAGTTGAATCTAGTAGATTTATGGAGAAGAAGAGAGATGAGAAAGATGATAATGCCTGATGGTAAACAACCATACAACTATTGAACAGGAAGATTTTCTATTAGTTATTAAAATTGCTGGTAAACACTTCACAAACAACACCATCTAGCCTCAAACTAAGTAAAGCTTGTAATATGGGTGCCAGACAGCTGACATAATCATATTACATAAGTATGTATTTAAAAAATGCATACTTATTATACATAGAGAACACCCAACCACAGTACAGATATTTGTACTGTGTGAGGATAGAACCCACAACCCACGGCTTTGCATGGCAGACTTACTACCAACGTACCTCTCTACTTAGTCTGTGCTACCAACTAAGACACCAGCAGCCATACTATCCTACTAGCTGTTCAAACTGAATGTGATGTTTGCTCTTTGGTCGTAGAATGATTTAGACAAAAGTTTTCTATTTCCTCAGGCAGATTATGGAATCATAACACTAAAGAAATGTATTATATTGTATAAAGGGTGTATTTATTATCAATCATTTTCTAACAGTTGAATGGGTTTGATGACCCAATGTCTTGCTTGTGAGACAACTTGTTTTCTTGTAAGCTACGAGAGCAGCCTGCAGTCTTGACTCCTAAAACAAAAACAAAATCTAATTATATTGATATAAGATATTAACATTTCATCACATGAATAGCCGCACCTCATGGCTATATCCGCACAGTTCCATC
The DNA here is from genome assembly GCA_963693475.1 of Ectropis crepuscularia. Taxonomy (NCBI): domain Eukaryota; kingdom Metazoa; phylum Arthropoda; class Insecta; order Lepidoptera; family Geometridae; genus Ectropis; species Ectropis crepuscularia. The sequence continues at coordinate 10,437,380 of OY856368.1, read as the reverse complement.
CAATTATTTTGCTGTTATGAAAAGTACATATTATATTTACTTCAATCTGACCCATTCAGACATTCCAAAGTGATTAAGCAACAAACAATCTTTCACATTTACAATATTAGGAGACTGGTTCATAAATTACCTATGTAGGTATATATATTTATGGAATTGAATACTTGCTAGTTATTACCTATTTTGAACCACATTCTGCTATTTTATATTCAAAAGCATCATAATATTAGTGCCTTAATGTACTGCTGTTTGTTGATAACAGTCGAGGTAATGATAACGGTCTTTCACAGTAATATTGATCTCAAGCAGTTCTGAATGTTTAAAATAATGACTTATTAATTTACCCTTTGTTTAAGATTTCATCACATTTTCCTTGGTACTCATTCCAAGCTACCAGTTAAGGTGAACATGAGAGACCCAACATGTTCAAAGATTTTTTTTTACATACCATCAAACAAGAGGAACATTCCATTTCTGGAATATTTTTTTCTTTTATATGGGCATCTGTCAACCTTGCAATATCACTGTACTCGCATCAATGAGGTACTAGGTAAGCATAGGAAAATCATTCATAGACTTCTTTGAATAGTAGGTAGGTATTTAATGCAGCCAGTTTCTGTAACAATTAGTGAATGTAAGTATTAAATCACAAATGATAATAAATAAAGCTAGGTATTACGGTAAGCGGGGGGCGTCGTGGCAAGCACCCCGGGAGCGGAACCGCGACCGGAGGCTGCTCAGGGAGAGAGCCCGCGCCCTGGTCCCTCAACGGGGGGCGTTTCTGAGTCCAGTGCTACGATAACAACGGACGCTACCAACGGCACAAACTCCACAGGATCAGGAAGAAAAAAGACCTCTCGAATTTCGAGATTCGCGAAGAGGATTCGGGATATTCCTAAGAATATGGCAAGAAGCACGAAGGAAGGACAGGAACAGGGAAGAGAATTGTTACGGGGGGTGTCGCAGGCGCTGTCCCCCCCTAGTTCATCGGGGGACAGTGACCACGGAGGCCACAGGACGGAGAGGGAACCAGAGGCCTTCAGAGCAGGGGTCCCTGACCTATACTGGGTTGGGGTGGGGTCAAGCGATAAGTATTCCGTGGCCACACTCCCCACTTGCCTCGGCCCAGTCGATCTTGGCGGCGGCGGCGGAGAGAGACCCGACCTCGAGGGACGCCAGGGTTAACCCCGCATTTCCCAGGCGGGTCTGGAGCTACGTCAGTGGCTCGGCGACGCTCACGGGGGGCCTGGCAGAGGGTTTAAAGACCACAAAGGCAGACATAAGAGTGCTTGCGCTTAAGACCAAACTGCTCGAAAACCTGAGAAGTTACGGAACAGTCTTCCCAACCGGCGTCAACTGGTCAGTCCCCATAAGAGGGCCCATACCTACAGAGATAGCAGTACGGGATATTTTGGACGACTGGGCATTCGAATACGTGACCGTGACGCCACAGGTCTTAAATGAGAGGCTGCGTACCGGAGCGGAAGGTATGGTCCCAGTTGAGGGGGGGCAGTGGGCTCTGTCGGACCCAACCGTAGCGGTAGTGGTGTTGGACGCGGCCCATTCAGCGACCAATGCGTTGTGGGCCCTCCAAATATTGAATGCACTGCCCTACCCGCTAATATCGCGGGCAGAGTGGTTTATAACCAACACAGACCAGGGGCCCGACGAGTACAGCCTCACCGCATTTATGCGGAATGAAGGTCTAGTAGTAATAGACAGTCGGGTGACGAAGCTGGTCTTGGTGGTGACCGACGCCGGCGGAATTGCTAGGATCGGGGGACTGCGTCTCCCGGTGGTGGACCTGGGAAGGGACCAGCCAGTGCCAGCCATTCCAAGGCACAACGCACGCAACTTAATAATAATACTTACTATCAAAACAAAAAGGGTTTCTAGTTATTTATAAGTTGCTTGTTACCTTTATCTCAGGTTTGATGTCTCTTCTTTCAGGAAAGATGCAAGAGGGAATTACGCCGTCGAAAGTGGTCTTCCCCATAGTAAAATTCAGTGACACACTTATTTTCAGTAAAATCACTATTTCTAACGAGACGAAACTTGTTATGCTATTGGTCTATTGGTGTTCCCGCAATAGTACATGTTCACCGTGCTATTTTTGATCTTTACAAGGCAGTATCTAACGAAAAAAATTGAGAATTACACTACTAGAATTCCAAAACAACACCTAATTTGGCGATGCTTTCATGACATGACTTGAAAGCCGCTAATGCTTTGCTTGAAAGCAGCTAAAACATTAGGCGGTCGCTATTTTAGTACAAATGTATGAGTTTCGTTCCTTCTTCTGATTGACAAATGCTTTCCATCATATGGAAAGCATTTGTAGTGTTCGGCTTTCATCGGCGGTACCAAATTGGCCGATGACGTCACAAATCAAAGCATGGCCGAAAGCAAGAGCGTTAGGCGGTAGACCTACTGGTCTTTTTGTCCATGGGTCAGGTGCGATCCGGTTCTCTCAAATTGAACGATCGGCACATTCTTGGGCGGGTGATTTTTTTAAATCGTAGGTAGGCACGTAACAACGGATCCAAACTTTTAAATTTTCAAATGCTCAACGTGACCACCAGCTTCGCGAACACAAGATAATAATATACGACGTTTAATGTTTGCACGAGTTCTCGCATTAGCGATTATTTATTAAAATATCCAAGTGAAGCCAAAATCTAGTGATTTGTGACGCTTTCGGAAGCGGTCAAAAACATGCTCTGGATCGATCTTCAAAATCCTATTGTAGGACATATCAGAACAAAATCATATCTGCATAGGTACTCGAAAGCAGTATAATACTGTACATTCGACATCACTGATTAGGTAGGTAAATAACTACTCACAACACAAATCAGAATTACACACAAAAATAACGAAAACCAACCTCATCTTATGAACATTGACTCTAAGCGTCTTTTTCGCAAATAATAATTCGATTACTAAATTCCTTAATTAGGGATTTACAGTAAAACTTTTAGCCATTGAACTCTTAAAACACTAATGGCTGGTTTACACAGTGCGAGCTAGCGTACGAGTAAGCCTTCCGAGTAGCTGCACTGCAGTTACTCGCACTGTTTGGACGTCACTTACGAGTAACTCGTACGTGCGAGTTGGTCAGTAGCTCGCATCCGAGTTACTTCAACATTTTTTGTTTTCACTCGCCTGCTCGCCCGGCAGCAACTCGCACATGACAGCGGCTCGTGCGTCGCTCGCATCGTTTGGACGCGTTCGGCAGTAGCTCGCCAGTGCCAGCCGGACAGTTGTGAGTGGAAGCCGTGTTTTTTGTATGCTACGCCTATGTACTAAATCGAGATCGAAATATGGGTACGGATAGATGGTCTTCTGACAATAATATTTCATTCATGAAACTCTACAGAGAACAAGAAAACCTATGGAATTGTTTCGATAAAAACTATCGAAATAGAGATATGAGAAAAGAATCTTTGGAACATATCGCAAAAGAAATGCACCTAGGTAACACCGGTGAGGTAACCAAGAAAATAAAAAATTTACGGTCCACCTACAATCAAGAAGTGAGTAAAATCGAAAAAAGCAAGAAGAGTGGCGCTGGCGCAGACGATGTGTACAAACCATCCATAAAATGGTTTGATATAATGGATTATATAATGAAAACAATTAATTTAAAAGAAAAGAAAACAACATCCAATCTGCTAAGTACCTAATTCTTTATTTCACTGATAAATGTAGTTGGTTACATTTCTAGATATTAATCATACGACTTTGCCAGGAGACAGCACCGTCATTACAGAATTAATTTTTATATTTTTCTCTCAAATTTTCGGCAACTGCTTTTGATCTGTTATTTGTTCGCGATCGGGCGATACTCGGTAATGCATTTATTTCTGATCTCCACGTTCCAAGGTTGACAGTGAAATTTGTAATATCTTCATAATCTACACTACCAGGAGGAGTGTAGATGTGTGGTGAAGATTTCCGTAACCAGTTGTGCAGTACGCATGTAGTTCGAATAATTTTTATTGTGGTCTCCTCTTGCAACTGGATAGGTTTTCCCAAAACGCGAAAGCGAGATGCTAAAATACCGAATCCATTTTCTACTATGCGTCTTGCCCTAGAGAATCTGTAATTGTAAGTTTTTTCAGCTATCGTAGTCTCATTGGGATAGCGTTTCAATAAGTACGTCTTAAGAGGAAAAGCATCATCTCCCACTACAATACCGCCTTCTGGCAATAATGTGCCATTTTCCAACACTGGATACAATGAGGAAGCTTGGAAAACACCACCGTCAGAATTTCGCCCATATGAGCCTATGTCCACATATTTCTCTCTCTCACACACACACACATACACACACTCACACACACACGCACACACACACACACATGTACGCACTTAAACAGATTGCGTTACTTGCACTTATATGTCAATAGACATGAAATATTTAAGCGTTGGTTATTTATAAAAATAGTTATATTTTTGTTTTTCTTTTATCATCTTTGTGTTTATCAAATGCAACAATAATCCAAATATCCACTCTTCCGGCGGAGGGTATTGTCACGCCATCACACAGGTTAACTCCTAGCTTGGGTGACAATGCTTCTCCATCTGGACTGAAATTTACATTGATTAAATTGTTAAGCACCGTTTGTTAACGAAAATAAATTTTCATTTCATTTAAAGCAGTAGTCATGATCCACGATCGCTAGGAGCACCAAGCTGTTAGTTCCTTTATAATTGTAGTATTCACTACCACAATTGGGCGGAGCTTGAATCACCACATGTTTGCCATCGATGGCTCCACAACATCCTGGAAAGTTCCACCTGTGGTGAAATCCTACTTGTACGTCTTCCCATTCCTTTCTGCTTGGTACCTGAAAAATATAATATTAATTTTATATTCCAATTGCAGAAAGACAACACCCGGCGGATTTGGAAAATGCTGTTAGTCAAGACATGGCGGATAACACTGATGATAAAACGGGTGATAAAACTCTTGATAAATCTGATGATAGATCAATCTACTCCAGTGACAGCACATTGACAAAGAAAAAAAACCCGGGGAAAGCTAAAAAATCACATAATACTGCCTAAGAAATGAGCGGAATTACAGCAGCTATTGATGAGCTGAAACAACTAAACAGTACTATAGAATCTTCCAGCTCTTCTAGACAAGAAGACGAGTATGATATTGTTGGAAAACATGTCGCTATTCAATTGAGGCAGCTCCTATTACTAGATTTTTTAGATGCCAAAGATGAAATTCAACAAGTACTTTCACGATACCGAAAAAGAGCTATTTACGCTCGGAACGCATCTGCCCTTTCCTCATACAGTGCTTCGTCACCACAGTCCTACATAGCGTCACCATCATCAGGACCCAGTGTGTCCTTCCCAGGCACAACTTATCAGCCTACAGAAACAGTTTTGGTGCATCAGCCACTTCAATCAGTTGATCACCAATCATCACATTCATCATACGAGGCAGCCAATTTAGATACGGTTTCTGCGCAGCAGCCAGTTCAACCAGGACAATTATTTGACTTTAATGATCCAATAGTCAAAGCGATGATAAATGCTAATGTAAACAACATGCAATAATGTTTTAGTTAAGGTTTAATTTGTTTTTGAAAAATAAATGAATGAGTCACACGTCATGTAGTATTGTGTTAATAAAATTAACTTTTACTTACTTGAAAATATTCATCCAAAGCTTCAGAAATAGCGTCACAAACTTCTGGTATAAATTTTGATATAGAAGCTTTAGATATCCTGAAAAATACTGATAGCAGTCTGAATGACATTCCTGAGCTTAGGAAACACAGAGTTGCTTCCAACTTCACCCTTGCTGCTATGGCATCTCTCATCAATGTGTCTTGACGTTCTATTTTTGTTTTTATCAAATTTAAAAGTCTTTCGACTTGTTCAGGTGTCACTCTCATCACTGCTTTATGTTCTCGGGGATCTTCATGGTAAAGCTCGTTGAGAATCATACGTGTTGCCCCTAAAGATCTTCTAGCCATCCATTCTCTAATCCAAATCCTTTTCTTACGCTCTTTTTTCTTATATTGGCTATGGTTATAGATATTTTCCAATACCTGACATAAAATTGTTGTCATAGAGCGTATCACCGTTTTTTTTATTAAAACAAGTTCACTCGACATCGCGACTTGACTCGGACTGAGCAGTAGCTAGGTGTGGTGTAGACAGCAAAGGCGAGCCGAGCTACTGGCGTACGAGTAGACAAACCGAGTAGCTGTCTACTGGCCAGGCAGCAGCTTGCACTGTGTAAACCAGCCTTAAGAAGCGGCACGCGCTCTTCTACGACGGCAATGCAAAATCAGGTGACGTCTCCTGATTGAGTCTCAGTCGCAACAGGAGCCACAAGTTGAGTGGATGTTCGCTAACAATTCAAAAAAATCCGATATAAGCCGTAATAACGCTTTATTGTGCTTTTACAAGGTGCACAAATAATTGAAAGACCAAGAACAAGTTCCATGGTATCACTTTTCATGCGTAAGTACACAAAAACTTTAATTATTTCCATAACAGTTCAATAATTATTTCATTTAAACCATTTTTCTGTTGTAAACATTTTTACAATTTGCCATTTCTAATAAGTGACAAATATACATGCAGCGTAAGAGTGCAACACGACCGGCGATATGTTAGTTCTGGCTATTTTGTCTCTTTCACGCCAGTGCATTCGTCTATGTCTATGTCTTTGAATTCTTGTCGAAAAAAATATCTAAACAAATGTGATGTATAGCTATCTCATTTGCACCTACTGGCTACTTGTCATAATGTCTTTGTCTTTCATTCAAACGTGTCTCACGATGGAAGTGAAGCTGTCTACACATTGCGTACACTTGTGTGAATTTTTCGCCACATTTGCTGTCTTTATATTAGAGCGTACCTCATCTTCCTTTACTTAGTTATATCGATGGTTTTAGCGCGCCATTTTGATAAATGTGTCAGGGACAACGGTCAACTTCCCATCCCGGCGGCTAGGACAATTCTAGTGAAAAATTAAAGCAAGAGAAAGACTAACATTTAACATTAGTTAATACGTTAATACGAGGTAGGCATTATTTCTGTTTCGTCTGCATTTCATTCACACCAAATGCGTGTGGTGCAGGACATTGCCTATCTCGTTTCTTTAGTACTTGTCTTTCGCCTGATTTTTAATTGATAAAACAGATGGACTGTGGGCTGCGGTGTAATGACCTCTGCGCTGCAATTTTTAGATACAGGATGCTCTATTACGGTATTTTGGAAAATTGCGTATAACTCAGTAAATAATAATGATAAATTAAATTTAATTTTACAGAATAGGTCAAAATATGATATTGTATAAGTGGTTTCATTTAATGCCAGCACCAAAGCCCCACGCTGTATATATATATTGAAAAAAATATCGCCGTTGAGTTTCTACCAGATTATTCTCGAGATGACTGTAATTTTCCGAATCTGGGGTAGAGTCATTAGCTTTCATGACTTTGGGGCCCTGGTGAATAAATAATGTTTGAATCTAGAATAAAAGTAAATTCTAATGTTTGAATTGCCTGCTGATTATATTTGTTTGATTTGACTGCAGTGTTATTCTAATTAAGTACAATACCAAGTAAAGTCTGACTACAGTATAACCCCCCTCTGCAGACACTATAAATTTTTCAAACCCAAAAAAGATCGCATACGAAAATGCTTCCGAAGAAGAAAATAATAGATTACGTACAAGTTTCAACTTACATCTGGAAGAAAATAGTTCAAGTAGACATGAAAAAGACGGGGACATGAAAAATTGACATGAATCTGACAATTGTTTTCACCTGTGACTTACAAGCGGTGTTACCCTGTCCACGTTGGCGAATCACTTCAAATCACGTTAAATTGTTATAATTAACAATATCTAGTGTAAACAAGCATGAAACAACCTGTAATTTTTGACACGAAGGGTTGGGCAATAGAGTAGCCATCGAAATAGAGTCGTGTGTGTATAAATGTTGGAGCAGATTGCATTTGAAAAATCTGGCTGCGATGTCATATTTTATTCTGATAATAATTGCTGTCTGTGGTCAGCAATAAAATAAATAGATTTGTTTTGGCAATGTATCACTACGCTACTTGTGAGTCACTTAAATATTAGCTAAATTCAACAGAACTTTATGATTCGAGCCACACTTAAAATGAGAGTGACGCAGTTCATTCGGTTACAGAAAAATCTGTGACTAGAGCCAAAAATGCGTGATATATTTATGATTCTGATCAATACATTTCCCTAATACGTGGGACCAACATTTATGACAAACCATTTGTAGTAAATAAAATGGATTACGACGATTTCTTCGATTTGAAATCAGAACATGAACTTTAATGTGGGGGAAAATGTTAACAATGATGCAATCAAGACTAGTGACATCAAAAGTACTAAATTCGCCAAAAAATCTGAAAACTACCCGTATAGAATGACTAACAAAACCGAAAACTGGATAGGTGCAAAAGCTGTTTATCAACCAAAAAAAATGCGCGGCAATAGAGGCAATCGAAGAATAAAATAAATTTCCTTGAAGCAAGCTTCACACATGTATGTGTTTAAGTCACAGAACGGAAAATGCATGATTTGTTGCAACTATTGGAGGCTAATTTTATGCTAAGATTCTATGACTTTTTAAAATGATCTCATTTAATTATTGTGTTACTTATATTCTACTAAGCCACATTTATGCAAAAAAAAATATTGTAACCGCAACTTTTAAGATTTCTTGTTTTTTCCTGAGAATGTGTGCAGTGGTTTTAAGTTAAGAGCGTATACTAAATATGTACAAATTAGGATAAGTAAAATAATTTATATTTGATACTGTTAATTAAGGCGTTATTAGATTAAATTACAGGGCCCTAAATAACCTATGATCATAACAATTGTTTAGGTTTTTTTAGAGGTTATTATTAAATTTATATTAGAGATAAGTAAAATAATATTTGAGATACAGTTGATTATTTTGTAATTAATTTTTAAATGGCATTTGTTCTTCTTAAATTTCTGAAGGATGACTTTCTATTGCATTTCTTGGAGTCCTACGAGGTGAAACTTGTAACGAAAGAACAGAATTATGTCTTTGTTTCCAATAACCAGGCAAGACTAATTGGTCATTATCATACGCATCGAGCGCTCCTCCTCGAATAGAGATGTTCCTAGATTGTAACATTACATATTGACTACAATATGTAAACGTACATGTTATCCCTATTTTCATCTCAAAACTAGCACTTATTCATAGAATTCATAGATACTAACATACCAAATTTTCATTTTTTTTTTTTTTTTTTTTTTTTTATTTAATTTAAACACTCCACAGACTCCGGGGTCCGTGACTTTTGTCATTACATTAATCTTTTTTTATTTACATAGTTCTTGGATTAGGAGAAGAAGAGGAAAATAAAGGGGGGAGTAGGGGGGTGGTGAACATTTTAAGCGTAATTCTAAAGCTAGTCCAGTCCGATTTCGTCTGTTGAGCCGATCACTACCGGTTGGGATTCCGATAGTAATCGCCTCGACATCGTCTTTTGCCTAAGCCGCCTCCTCCTGGCCCAGAGCCTCCACTACAGCCGCATTTACTGTCTCTAATGGCCATCTGCAGGTTGAAATCTTGAATGGTCTTTGGTGATGCAGCCAACGCTCGCCGCACGAACCGACCGATGGCGTCGTCGGTGTCGTCAGCGTAGTATGTGAAGGTCCCCGTGTGCCGTGAGATTGCAACAACCGCATGGGACACGCTCTCGTGCAGCTTCATGTTTGCCTTAGTTTTAATTACGATTACCGACTCGTATGTCAATCCCTGCGCTTCATGAATGGTAAGGATGCGTGACCCGGTGCCTGACCCGTAACCCTGGTTTGTCAGGGTCTCCTTTTCCTCTTGAGTATGCACTAAAAATAGGGTGTTGGGTTGGGTGCCGGGTATTTGCGCTCCTTTATACCTTCTCTGCTCCAGGGACTTTATACGGGGTACTGAGGAGTACATACCTGAGTATATTTCCCTCAGCGCATATGCAACATCCATCGGGTTGCGATGTGTGCAGAGCAACTCCTGGCTGATCTTTGCTACCAGGTTCGGGCGGTGATACCTCATTTCGAAGAGATTTTCCCTGTCGATGTAAGGCAACTGATTGACGTCTCCGATGAGGACAATTTCGCCAACACCAGACAGCCGTGAGACCATCACAATGGCCCCGAAATGGTTCATGAGAGCCTCATCCACAAGGAGGCGGCTGAATTTCTCTTTTCCGAAACCATTTACCAGAGCAGAAGCCATAGTTCGCACCCTGGTTTTGACCAGGTTTCCGATAAGGTGCGATAGCTTCTCCCTTAGATCTTTTGCTGCCTCAGTTGTTGTGGTGATGATAGCGTCTTTGTCCACGTCGAAGTGTCTAATCACCCACGTTGTCTTTCCACATCCTGGAACTCCGTTGACCCACTGTATGCTTGGTACCTCCCAGTTTTCCCAACACGCTTTGACGTTTGAGGTTCCTTCAATGGACTTGGCCATCTCGAGGATCCTGTCGTCCAGCATAATCTTGGTGCATCGGGCGGTAACTACAATTGGGTCGTTTAGTGGTGTCGCATAAACGGGTCTTCCCGCGCGCTCTGTCTCACTCTCGTTCAGTGTCACGAAGCCATTTTCTGCACTGTAAGCTGCCATATACTGTCCTGTCATGGTTCCCTTGATGACCCGGGATGTGACATTATTATAAATGGCTGCTTCGGCCTCCTCGAGATTCACCTTTAGAAGGCTTTCACTTCCTAGCCTATAGAACTGCATGATGTTTTCGCAGGTCTTGAGGTTAACTAGTCTTGTTGCTCTCAGTATGGCTATGAATTCGATGAAGGCGTTACGTGCATGGCTCCGCGGCTCCGAAGCCGTGACATAGCGGGGCGGTTCAACCTGTCCCATGTCGGCTCTCGTTCGGCTCATTTGTTGCTGTGAAGCTGTTTTGAGGGTCCCTGACGTTAAAAGGGGTGGTGCATGGGATGAGATTCGGAGTACGCTCCCTGCTGCAGTGTTGAAGGCAGCCATGAAGGCCGTGTTGGTGCTTCGGCTGCCGCTTTGATTGGCTGCGGCTTTTTCCGCGGCTGCCCTCTGCTGTGCTCTTTCGGAACCGGTTTGGTTGGTCGAACTAGGAACGGGGTGTCCCCAGCTGTCAGTTGCATTTGTTAGGTCGTGCGAAGGGGCTCTGAGGAAGCTCAGATTTTCTCCCCTATCTTCGTATACGACAACCTCATGATGTTTAGAGGCTTCATTGCAACCCAGCCGGTCTGCGACTTTCGCTCTTGAGTATTCGATTGCCATCGCATCCACGCTTATCACCCGGGGTGTTTCACCCGCATTTCTGCTAAGATGTGCAAGCAGCGCACTTGCCTGTGTGAAAGGTGTCCGACCTTCCGAGTATTCTATTAGTGCAATCGTTTTGTTTCTCGATCGCACCAACCGAAATCGGTGGCCGTCTACCTCGCACACTGGCATAGCGTCGAAGGTTTTCCGCTTCATTGTGACTTTTGCGGTACTCCCATTGAGCAGACAAGACAATCCCGGCGACAAACGGGCGCGTTTCCTTTCCCAGGCGAAGCAAAAGCTTATTCCGAATCTCTCTTTGTTGCTATCCATGAAGAGAGCCACCCCGCGGATACGGATCCCCGCCTCTCCTCGGTCTGCGTTCTCCAGTAGTTGTTGGACGGAGATGCTCTTTGAGGAGCTATCTTGGACGGAGATTGCACCCGGCGTGGCGTCCACGGACAGTGGGGTAGGGTGTGGTGGTGAAGGGGGGTGTGTATTAGAGTTAAGTGTGGAGTTTCTTTTGGCCGCTATTCGGAATGAACTCTCCATGAAAGCCAGAAGCCGTGGTCTACTATCTGGATCTGCCAAGACGTTGTGGAGATCCGAAACAACCAGCTTCCTGTCAATCATAGATTCGAGATCATGTCTTGCAGCCATGAATCGGGGACAATCTACCAGCACGTGCCAGACATTCTCGGATTTTTCAGAGTCACACTCGCATACAGGACTGCTCTTAAGCTTAAATCTGTACAGGTATTCTGCTATTCCTCCGTGTCCCGTCAACGCTTGTACCTGGAAATGAGTCAGTTTCGTAGTCCTTATCAACCGATATGCGTTTGCTATATCGGGGAGGAACGTCTGAGTGACTCTTCCGGTGTCCGAGGTCTCATATCGATCCTGCCACTTCTTGACCGATTCTTCGCGGAATTTGCGTTTGACGTAGGACAAGGGGATCCCCTCGTAGTCCCTGGGCGATTCCGTGAGTGCTGCCGATTTGGCCAGTTCGTCAGCTCTTTCGTTGCCGACGGTGCCCACATGCGCTCTTACCCAGAAAAGACGAAGAGATCTCCCTTCAGCATTTATCTGTCCAATGTTTTCCTTTATGCACTTTGCCAAGGGGTGACTCGTTTTTGGATTACTCAGCAGCTCGAGTGAAGATCTGGAGTCACTCAGGACATTGACTTCTGGGTCCTTGCTCTTTAACACCATTTGAGTTGCCCGGCAAAGAGCATAGAGTTCCGATTGAAAGACTGTGCATTCGGAGTGGAGCTTGAATGTCGAGTTCTTGACCTCTTTGCCATTCTCCCACCATGTTAGAGCAGCTCCAACTTTACCCTCAATCTTACTGCCATCAGTATAAATTTGAGGTCCTTCTGGAAGATTGGAGGTGTCTTCTATAAGTTCGTACTCTACGGATGTCTGCGTGGACGGATGGGGTTTGTCCAAGTGGTTTACGTTCCGCTCGAGTTCCACTTCTGGTGGGAGGTAATCTTGGGAGAGGTTCTTTTTTACTCTGTATAAACTTGCTGCTTCCTGTATCCTGAGATCCAGGGGGAGCAGACCTGAAAGGGCAAGTGCTGATTTCAGAGAAACAGTACGGTACGACTTGCAGATTTTCTGGGCAAAGCCTCTTTGGATCGCGTTTAAGTGAGACTTGTTTTCCTCGAAGTCTACTGCTTGTGCCCATACACTTGAGGCGTACATGATGATGGGTTCCACTACCGCGACGTAGATAGTTCTCGTGATTTCGCCATTTAATCCCCAGGTCACCTTCGCTGCACATGCGAGCTGTCTATAAATGTTCGCCACTTTTTTACATTGGGCGTTCACATGTGCTTTAAAGTTGAGCCGGCGGTCGATCATTAGGCCTAGCAGTTTGACTTCCTCGACCAGATCGAGCCGGACGCCGGACATGACTATGTTTGGAGTTTCGTACTTCAACTTATTTGTGAAAAGCATCGCGTTAGTTTTATGCGCTGCAAAGTTGAGTTTATTAGTTTTACCCCATTTCACTGTCATGTTCAACGCCCTGCTCGCTTGCTGTTCGATGATGTTCGGGCTGCCTGTAAACACGAGAACGACGTCGTCCGCGAATGCTTGACAGTATACTCCCTCGGCTTCTAGCATTCGTAGTAATGAGTCTAGAATCACATTCCAAAAGGTTGGTCCACAGATAGACCCTTGGACGCATCCCTTGGTTGTTTCCTTCTCATAGACTGCTCTTGCATAGTTGACCTTGATTTTACGATCGCTGAGGTAGGAGTTTACCATGTCGTAGAGGTTTGTTGGGCACCTCTTCTTCGCTAATTGATGTTTGAGGGCGGGCCACCAAGCATTGTCGAAGGCACCTTCTATGTCCAGGGAGATTAGGAGTACGGTGTCTTTACTGTCTACTCCTTTTTTGATGTGCTCTACCAGGTCATAGAGGGCGTCCTCGGTGCCTCTTTGGGGCATGAAGCCGTACTGTTTTCTACTGATGGTTGGGAGGAGATGCCATTGGAGTCGGTTTACCAGAAGCTTTTCAACGATTTTTCCTAGAACGGACAGAAGACCTATGGGGCGGTAAGATTTTGGATGTGTGTAATCTGTCTTACCGGGTTTGCGTAATATGACCACGTGCGCTTCTTTCCATTGCTTGGGGAAGTATTTCAGCGACAAGCATTTGTTTGCTATCGCCAAGAAAACCTCCCATTCGCATCGAATGGCTGCTGCACAGATATCAGCGGATAGCCCGTCTGCGCCGGGGGCTTTTTTCGGATTCAGAGTTCTCAGTACTGATTCCAGTTCCGCTGATGTGAATAATGGGTCATTTTCCGGTAAGTCCATAGGCGTTTCTGTCGTTCGCTCCCGTAGCTCTGTATGACACGGTTGGTCTGTGCTCTCAGAGTCGTCGGGATAGAACGTTTTAGCAAGTAGTTCTGCAGATAGCTGGGGGGATAGAGTGTTACCTTCGGTGTCTCTTAGGAGTATTTCTTCCTGTCTTGTCGAGGTTTTTTTCATCACTCTGTAGATCTTGTCCCACATGCTTTCTTTCTCCTGATTCGTGCAGAACTCTTTCCAGCTTATCGTCTGAGCTTCTTTGACTTTATCCTTGTAGTCTTGCCGAGCAATTTGGTACTGTTCGACTACAAGTTCCACTCTGTCGGGGGCGGCATTCCTGATCCGTCTCTTTCTTCTGAGAACTTCTTTTTTTAGATTATCGAGCGTTTTCGTATACCATGGGGGGGTTGGATTTCCTTTCGGCGAGCTTACAAGTGGAATGGTTTGTTTGCAAGCTTCATGTATACTAGCTGTGTAGCCCGTAATCATCGATTCAAGTTCCAATGGACTTTCACATTTCTCCACTGACTCCGGCGAGAGGTTTCCTTCTGCAAGGGAGGATTTGAACTGTGACATAAAGTTGGACCACTGTGCCTTCTTGGTGTAGTATTTACGAGTTGTTATTGGTCTCTGTTTTTCGAGACCTTTAGTTAGACGCAAAGTGAAGGTGATTGCGTTGTGGTCTGATGTTGTAATACTTTTGTCAACCTTCCATCCCTCGATTTTCCCCAGGAGAGACCCACTGCACGTTGTTACATCTACTATGCTTGTGCAGAGTTTGCCTTCCCTAACGATCTCGAAGGTTGGTGTATCGCCGGAGTTGAGAATAAATAAGTCCATTTCGTTGAAGAAAGAGTTTACGGCTTCTCCTCTCTCATTTTGCGATGTGCTTCCCCACCAGTGGGACCACGCATTCACGTCACCAGCAACAATAAGGTTTTTAGTCGCTAGTTTTTCGCTGAATACTTTAATCCTGCTGAGATAGGGGTCGACTTTTTGGTCTCCTTCCAAGTAGACAGAAATCACTCCCAGTTTTAGGCCTGTGCCGACCAACAGGACCGCCGCTTCCGTTTCGGTAACAAGTTGGGGGTCATGGATGACCTCCAGCCTGTCATCGAAGACTATTATGGCTGCCTTAACTGGTTTTTGCCTATTTAAACTGCACTGAATAACGCGAATTCCAGGATACTGTTTCATTACGCCTTTGTTTCCCACATAGGGTTCTTGAACAAGGGCAACTGAAACTCCCCTTTCTCTCGCGACCTTCAGGAGTTCTGTCGTTGCATTCTGGGAGCGCTGCAGGTTTGTTTGGATGAAACGCATACCTGGTTCGCCTACTCTTTGGGAGACTGAGCCACTTTCCTCATGAGTGCCCTTAGCAATACGATATACGAGACCGCGCTATACCATCCCATTTTATCCTTTCAGGGCACTCGCTACTAAAGGCGTTGTGAGCGAGTTCTCTGTTGGGGCTGTTGGGATGAGCAATCGCACAGTTCTTGCATTTGGGTGGCAGGTCTTCTTTTCTTGCCTTGCATTGTGTCCAGGAGTGGGTTTTTCCGCAGTGACTGCAGGACTCATCCCTTTCCCGGCAGATCGCTTTTGTATGGCCGAAACCTAGGCACTTGGAGCACTGCACCAAGGGCGAATGGTCTGCCACAGGTCTCCTCTGGAGTCCTATGTAGACCTTTTCAGCGTTCAAAAAAGCTCTGTGAATGCGAGGGGAGACCTCGATCACCGGATGACACTCGTGCGGATTTCGCGCCTTTTTCCTGTATCGCACCCTGATCGCACTCTCTTGCAAATTAACCCCCTGTAGCAGGTGTTTATTCTGCGCCAGAAGATTTTCCACTATTTCGTTATCCTTATGAATCGACAAGACGTCTCGAATGATGATCAGTGGGTTACCTGCTTTCGCAGTTTCAACCTTTAGAGACTTGTCTTGCTGCACACGATTTCTGACTAGGCCAAGGTCTTCCTCTGTGCTACAACTCAGGATGACTTTCCTGTTTCGACCTTTGCGCACTCGGTCAACTCTTGCTCCAGTCTTCTTTGTGTCCAGTGCTAACGCTATCTTGTCTATCAAATTTTCAGATGTCGTGGATGATGTGGGATTTGCCGTTGTCACGATCAGTGTATGATTAGGTTTTGGCACAATGGGCTTAGCCGCGATTTTGGCGTAGGCGGGCTTCGGTGGCTTGCCGGTTTCCGCTTGGGAGATTTCGGCCTCGATGCTCAGAACTGGTGCAGGAAGAGTTAATTTATCTTGTCGCATAGTCCGGAGTTCCGAAGATACAGCCTCGAGCCGTTCGGTGATTGGTAGCACGTGCTCGTCGATGTTAATTTTAATTGGGGCGGGGGGTGGAGGGAGTGATTGTTCAGTCAACATTTTTTCGATTTTGCAAAACCTGTCCGAATAATTTAAGGGGATTGGAGGTGGAGGAATCAAGGCGAGCTCTTTTAGCATTTCAGCGTTTTGGCGAAGGGCCTCAACAGTTTTCTCTCTTTCTACGTTTGAGTCTCTCCGCATCTCGTCTACCTGTCTTTGAAGAATTTCTATCCCAGTTTTAAGGCTGTGACAGTCATTCCGCAGCGGTGTCAGATCGACGGTGGGGTTTTGGCTCGGCGCTGGTGATTTGAGGTAACTGTTGATGCTCTTCACCGCCTCCGCTGTTGCTTTGATCTGTTGGTAGGGCTCTATCGACTCGAAGCTCTGCCAGTCTCTAATAGCTTTAGTTTCTATTTGGAGTTCGCTAAGTGTCTCGCGCGCCAGAGCTACCTCTTTTGTTAGGTCGTGATCAATTGTCTGTAAGGACTTTGAGTGGGCCCTTTCCACCGAGAGCAGCTCCACTGCGTGTCGAGTTCGTTCTTGTTGTAGTGAGACTATGTGACGGTGCCTGGACTCTGCCAGGGAGAGGACGATCTCGTAGAGCGCCTGGAGACTCTCGATAGCTGTTTGCTTCAAATCCTTTCTCAAATTATGGGATTCTTCGAGAGCGTCCTTCCCCCGGAGTAGTGCGTCATTTGCCACTTTAGTTGCGCTGTCCATCTCGACCCCGTCCGCTTTGAGCTATGTGCGATCAGCATACTGGCTCTTTTGCAGCGGGCGGAGTTCGGGAAAGATGTCTCTGACACACTATCCATATCGTCATCCGTCCTCAACTCTTTTGGCGGTGAGATCCCGCACTGTTCCCAGTCCCCGATCCTGTCCATCGCGGCCACACGTTCTGGGCTCGTCCCCGGCACCGAGGTCACCGGAGCCGAGATTTCGCTAGCTGTTTTTGAATGCGGTGGCGAGGAGGCGTGACCGAGTGTCTGAGCGCAGCGGGACCCCACTTCAGGGAACTCTGTGGGCACCCCAGGGCATTGTCCCGGGTGCTGCGTCGGCTGCACCACCTCCGACTTGCTGGTCTTAATATTTTTTTTTAAAATGCGTTTATGTAAGGTCGATGCCACTGACCTTACTGAAAGCACCTTTGTTCGTGTGGGTGCCATGGCAGGGGCAGATGTGAGGCAAGCAGAGGTGGAGGGGGCGGATTTTTTGGTTGTGTCGGACATGTTTAGTATATTAAGAAGAACAAAATACTTATTTAGGTATTATTTAACAGCTTATGTTGACTAGGTCTAACCTGCAATTACTAATTAGGCTTAATTTACGCGGTCAGATTTAACTTTTAGCTTCTTATCCTACTCACGGGTATTCCTCTTCTTCTTCTATTCCAAGCTTGGATTTGTCAATTTTTTCACGTACACACTCAATGTAGATGTTCTTCGGGCTGTCCAATAGTCCAGTAAACAGCAGTCAGTTTTTCCGCAGGGGCCGACGATTATGTTGTTGTCTCCTAAGTTCGCCTCTGTGATCGGTGTAGAGTGCAGAGGGTGACGTCACAGTTGGCGGGGGGAGGTGTCGTAGGCGCCTGCCGATGACCGATGACGTGCTGCAGATTGGTCTGTACAGCGAAACGAACGTGCGGCGGATATCTCTATATCGGTGATAACTCTATCGGTATTAGGTTTGTCGTCGAACGTGACTTTTGTTCGATTCTTAGTTATGCGTTCTCCTGATGTTACTTCCGAACTAACCTTTGTTTTCAGTTGGATTTCCGATATTTTTTAAGATATCTCGTTGTTCCTGAGGTCCTTGGGGCTGTCAACACCGCTCCGGGGTCGCTGGACTGTTACTAGTTACACTGATTCTACTGAGATGCACGCAGCTCAAAAAAATCCACTCGTTTTGATTTTTTTTTGCGGAGCTGTTGTTGATCGTGTACGTGTTTGATAGGCTCTTCATTCATTTCAAATTTTCATATAACTAATATCTTTTTAATCGTGTCCATACGATAAAACATAATTTTCTCATCATGATAAATAATAAATAAAATCTTTATTTCAATGAAAAATGGAACATAAATGAAGTTACAAAGAATATACCTTAATAACTATAAAACATTACAGTGGCCGCTTAACTTCATTTGGAGGTAGACCCTGCGTCCCACACTAGGGATGTCCTGTGTTGTGGGATTCAGTGTTTTTATCCAGGGATGTGGCGGTTTCAAACTAAATATGAGTAGGTGGACACCTACATCAACAAAAAAAAAAAAGAGTGAAATAGTAATAAAATTTTACATATTAAAAATGAACATAAGTAGCTCAAGTTCAATCGTGATATGCCTTCAAATGTGTCTCTGTGTATGTTTGTATGTATGTATGTGTGGATGTGTGCATGCTTGCATAAATATAATATATGTATGGAAATAGAAATATTTAGACATGAGGTACCTCAATGTGGATGAGTTTGGATGACCGTTCGTGTAGTCGTTTAACTAGAATCGTTATTCGTAGAATATGTTTATGAAAATATTAGGTAAGTATTATTTTTTTTTTTTTTTTTAGAGGTTCTACGAGCGCAGGCAGCTTTGGGGCCAGACTGCTGGCGAGTCTATTGAGCAACTGAGGTTATTCTGATGGCTTAGATAATTAAGCTAGGAGTATGTTGCTGTGGCTCAACCGCTGCAGCAGGCCCCATTGCGGTCATAAAGCGTTAGACACTAATATTGTCTCAGTTTCTGCGTAGTTTAGGGAAGATAACCATTGTTTTACATTTCTCTTACACAGAAATCGCGACAATTTCAGTATATTTAAAGAAGCATCGATATTTTGATACAAAAAAGGCCCCATGAAGGAAAAGGAGCGACGTGCGAACGAGGTTTTAATAGGGGGGGTTATCCAAACATTACGTCGGGATGATCGTGTGGTGTGGTAAATTGAGGCAATAGCTGTCTTGTGAAACTTTAAGATAGACGCCAGTATGTACAGTTGTCGGACTGTCATATGTTTTGTTTCATTGTACAATAGGTTTGTGGGGTATATGTAAGACTTTTTGTAGGCAACTTTTAGAACCAGGCGTTGTGCTCTTTCCAGTTTCATCAAAAGAGTCTTGTTGGCAGAACCCTAGCAGATGATGCAATAATTAAGTATTGATTCACAAAGTGCTGTATAAACAGTTCTTAGGGTATTAGGGTCTGCAACAGCGCCAATTGTTTTAAACAAGTACGACATTTTCCGGAGTCTTGTGCATAAGTTTTTTATGTGGCAGTCCCATTTTAATCTGTGATCTATCGTGACCCCTAGGTATTTTAAATTGTTGACTCGCTCTAGTTCAGGACAAGCACACGTCTGAATTCTATTTGTAGTGATGTTGCATGTATGGAGCTTAATATTCATAGACGTCGGATGTGCTTGCTGTCTTATGCCGAAAGTCAGAAATTTTGTTTTTACGGCATTAAGAGTCAGTAGGTTTTTTTGAAGCCATTTGGCTATTTCTGCTAGACCCTGTTGTGCGGAAGCCTTAACATCTGACCAGTTTTTGCCCTCGAAAATTAGCGCTGTGTCATCGGCAAAAGTAAAGAACTTGGCACCGTTGATCTTGAGCTGGCAGAGGTCATTAATATAGACCAGAAATAGAGTAGGCCCTAAAACGCTTCCCTGGGGCACGCCGAACGAGACAGAAGCGTAGTCACTGTGGAAGTTGGCCAAACGGACTCTTTGTTTCCGGTCACACAAGTATGAACGAAACCAGTCTAGTGCTGTGCCACGGATACCCACAAGCTCCAATTTACGCAGTAATATAGCCCAGGATACCCCATCGAATGCCTTAGCCATATCTATAAATATTCCAATACATTTCTGTTTTTGCTCAACACAGTGCGTTACATGGTCAACCAGAGCCACCACTGCATCCTCCGTAGATTTGTTGGCCCGGAATCCAAACTGGTTCGGAGAGAGTATGTCATTATTTTCCAAGAAGCCGATCAACCTTTTATTAACGACCTTTTCTAATATTTTTGAAAGAGATGGCAACAAGGATATCGGTCGATAATTTGAAACTACCGTCTTATTACCCGCTTTGTAAATGGGGCAGACGTCTGCAATTTTAAAACAAGCTGGTACTTCTCCTTGAGCTATACTTAGGTTACATATATGCGCTATTGGAGGAGCAAGAATATGACCGGCCTGTTTTAGCAGTTCATTGCTTATGTTGTCACTTCCCGGAGCCGATGCAGATTTGAGGCTAGAGATGATTTTCAATATTTCAAAAGTGTCAGTTGGCGAGAAGTACAATGAATTGGTTGGTGAGTTGTCTAGTGTAACAGATGAGGCTAGATTTGATTCACAAGTATTTAAATTTGATAGAATATTCTGAGCAAGATTTTGACCTACACCAGAAAAGAAGTCATTTACGGTGTTTAGAGACTCCACGGGAGATGATTTGATGTTTAGTAGTTCATTGGAGCTCATTTTATCTGACTTTAAACTACAAATACTTTTCACAGTGCTCCATAGTTTTTTACTGTTACTCTTATTAGCAGCTATTTGGTCGGACTCATACTTCTTTTTTTCAGATTTTAGCAAGAGGTTGCATTCGTTTCTGATGTTTTTGTATGTATTTTGAAGTTCCTGGTCATCCGGCAGTTTTTTAGCTTTGAGGTGCATGAAGTCTCTACGTCTAATACAGTTCACCAGTTTATGGGTCATCCAAGGCTTATTTATAACATCTGAGCACCTAAGCTTCCTTTTCACAGTGTTTTGCTGTAGGGCCAGGTTTATTTTCTTAATCAGAAATTCCGACGCCAGTGAGACATCTGTTTCTTGATACAGATTATCCCAATCGACGCTCTCAAGATAATCCATTATTCCAGGGAAGTCGGTTTTGGTGATTAATTTAGAATTGGGTAAGCTTTTTTTTATGGAACTCGCAATGCCGATCAGGAGCGCATCGTGATCTGTAACGCTCGAGTTGCAGACAAGTACGCGTACTGACCTCTTAGATCTTATTAGCGCATGATCTAAACAATTAGAAAATCGCGTCGGTAGAACATTCCCAGGAATAAAACCGTAGGAGGTAATAAGATCAAGGTAATCCAAAGCCTTAGGGTCGTCATTATCTGGCTTGATGTCTATATTTAGATCACCAGTGATTATACACGACTCACCAGAAATTCTGTTCAGGGCACTTTCGAGAGACACTAGGAATTTCGAAATATTGTTTTTTGATGGGGATCGGTATATTGCCAAAATAGAAAGTTTGGAACCTAATTTCATTTTTAAGCAACTAGCGTCTTCAAAAGGAGGCTCCGTGATTTCAACGTTAAGGTCTGATTTGTAGAAAATCATAACACCATCGTTTTGATTTCTAAAAATTGCAGATGAATGGCATTTATAGCTCGGTATGTTAAAATTCTGTATTACGTCCCTGCCCCAGCATTCTGTGAAAATAATTATTTTAGGTTTAAATTGTAGTCGTGATAAGTACAAAATAAATTTATCGAAATTTTGTCGCACGCTCCTAATGTTTTGCACAATAATAGTTGTGTCATTAATAAAACTACCGAGTTTTAATTTACATTCTTCAGCCGAGTTTACGCTTGAGTTATCGATCAACGTGATGTCATCTATTCTGTTCATAAGATCTATATTGTTAGACATTTGTTATGGTACACAAGGATAGAAATACATACCAGTACAATATTGTACTGAGTATGTCTGGTACGTACGTAGTTTATTTTTTAGAACAGATGACTGTTGGTTGTTCGACATATTTTCATAAGTTAGGATATTTGTACAAGCTGATATTAACGGAATTGATATAATAATAAATAATATCAATAAAAAATATAAAGGAGCCGAAACTGGGTGAAAAACGTTGTAGTCGCTGTGGGCCGCCGCCGCGTGAGTCGGGGTATTGTTCGACACATTGTGTCTATTGTTATTGTGCAGCGACGATGCGGCAGTTGCGGCAGACGCGGCAGATGATATTAGTAATCTTTATTTATTGCATTTTAAACCTGTAAAAATGTAGTTTTTCCAAAATTTTATTTGTTTACATCATGTCATCATGTCATACTTCAAACATCATTCGTCGCTTAGCAACCTCTACCATCTTCATAAGGTTTTATAGTTTTGAGGTCGAATTATATCTGGCCATTAATTATAAAAATGAATTATTCTCTCATTCCAGACTTGAATCACTAAAAGTTTACATTTTAAATCGAATAAATTGAGTTGGTCAGTTGAGAATTGGCTTCCGAGAGAAGAACACCAAGATACCTTGAAGAAGTGGGAACTTGAAATGACTGCTGAACGCTGAAGACTGCTGAACGCTGAAGACTGCTGAACGCTGAACCTGCTCCAGGCTGCTGAACCTGCGAGCCATTCCCTGCTGTGGAATGCTGAACGCTGAACCACTATCTATTTAATCACTATCTATTAAAAAAGCCGGATCAAAATCCATTGCATAGTTTTAGATATAGAATACATAGGGATAGACAGCGGGTAGCGACTTTGTTTTATACTATGTAGTGAAATTATATTACAAGTTATCAACTTCCCTGTCCCCATTCAACTCATTTTGACTATGGCCCACGTCCACTATTTTTTTTAATGATAAGCTAAATAACAGGATTAAACACCTAAATAAATATATTTAATAATATTTTTTTAACAAATAAACCTCATTTTCGTTATTTTTTTTGTGAGTCGCATGCGACTCATGAACGTGGGAGAATACATTTTTTTCAACACGTTCAATGAGTCACATGTGAGCACATTTGCCATAGTGCGTTTCATCTTTTTTTTAGTAATGATGCGATTGTCAGTGTCAAGTCGTTGCCATAGTAATGACAGATACATTTTTGAGTGACACATATCGATAATCATCAGTCAAATTTCAATTTATAACGGCAATTGAATAAGAAAATTGTTTGTTTATTTGAGGTTATAATTGTTGTTGTCTAGAAAGTTGATAGTTTATTTGAGAAAATGGCTAATAACAGGTTTACGACTGAAGAAATATTACGATATTTAGGAAATGCAGATGAAGAGCCATTTAGTGATAGCAGTGATGAAGAATATCAGCCCAATAATGACGAAGAAGATGAAGAAAGTGAGAGCACAGAGGCGATTGCAAATTTTGTATCAACTAGTGCGGGCAGAGGTAATGAGAGTCCTTCAGCAACTCCAGCATCTTCATCGTCATCCAATACGTCTGATTCTCAATGGAAAAAAGATGTCTTGCCTTTAGGGAGGGAAACATTTACAGGTAATCACGGTGTACAAAATTTTACCGCAATTACTGAAGATGGACAAGATAGTTTAAATAAAATCTATGTATGCCTATTTTGTACCTGATGATTTGATTGACGACATGGTCATTCATACCAATAACTACGCTCGGTTGCTAAAAGAATTGCGAACGGCTCAATTTAGTAGAATGACCAGATGGAAAGACGTAACAAGAGAGGAATTGAAAACATTTTTTGGAGTGATTATATACATGGGCCTCAATCCTAAGCCGTCAATTGAGCACTATTGGAAGTTAGACGTGCTTTACTATAATTCTCTTATGCACAGAATTAATATGTCCTATAACAGGTTTAGTTCCATTCTTAGATGCTGGCACTTCACAGATGTTCAAATAGGTATTGTTAGATAACATAGAACTCATAAAATAAACCCACTGGTACATCAAATTATAAATAATGTTCGTAGTCTTTATATACTTTCCGATATTATAGTCGTTGATGAGTCTATGGTAAAATTTCATGGAAGGTTAGCAATTAGGACTTATAACCCAGCCAAAGCAGACCGTTACGGTATGAAAATATATAAGGCCTGCACAATAAATAGTTACACATGGTCCTACCAAATCTATTCTGGAAGCTCGCATCAGTTAGACGGTCTTGACAAACCTTTTTTTTTTTTTTTTTTTTTTTTATTGTGTAGGGGAATGCAGTTACGCACGTTGTGCTGGACTCGGTGCCAGAAGGGCACCCCTACCAACTAAACCCCCTTCACAAAGGTTTCGCCTACCATGGTGCCGTGTCAGAGTTGCGGAACCGCTTTCGCATTCGCCCGCGCAACTCTGACACCACCATTCACCCTTTCGGGCCCGCCTCGCGGAGGGTCGGAACCCCCGCATTGTGGCTCCTGGGACGCGCTGTAAACCTTATAACAGCGCGTCCCCCACCTCGGGAGGAGAATGAGCCATCAGGCAGTGCCCGATGGCCCAGGCCCTCCGAGCGGAGACGGGGTGCGAGCCCTAGTGGCTCGCCCGCGTGTCCGCTTCCTCCTGCAAGGAGGAGCGAGAGGGTCGAGTTCCCTCTCTCGCTCCTCCGTCTCCCTCCGCGAGACAATAGTCTCGCAGAAGGAGACGAAAGCTTCCCATGATCTCTCATTGTCGAGCATCTTGGGCAAGATGGTCGGCAATGAGAGATCTGCCCCCAGGACCGCGACTAGGGAACGTCGCGCGTCCTCTTCCCCCGGGCATGCCTCCAGTGCGTGTTGCGCGGTGTCTTCCGCGCAACCGCACCGGTGGCACACCGGGGTCTCTTCCCTTCCGGCAACCCTACACAGATATCTCCCGAAACAACCGTGTCCCGAGAGAATCTGTGTAGTCCGGAAGGTGAGTACCCCATGGTCTCTCTGGACCCACTCAGTGAGTATGGGCCGCAGCGCCTCGAGGAGCCGTCGAGCGCCGGCCCCCCTCCGAGTGGATCCAGAGAGAATCCGCTCCCTCCACCTCCCCAGAGCAATGGCCCTGGCATCGCTGCGCCACCGCACCACCTCCTGTGGGGCAGGGCACAGCTCGTCCTCTTGGGCTCGCACCAGGCGCCAGTAGACCGAGGATAAAACCTCGGCCTCTAGGCACCAAGGCAGCGATCCCGCAAGGACGCATGCCACCTCGTGAGAGAGTGTGCGGTAGCCCCGACACACTCTCACGGCCATCACCCTCTGGGCGCTGTGGAGGAGAGCCTCCTCCCCGCGGCCCAACCTTCTTGCCCATATGGGAGCACCGTACATGGCCATGGAGCGCACCACCGTCATGTAAAGGTGACGGCAGCGCGCTCCACCGCCTCCCATATTGGGCAGAAGACGGCCCAACGCCGCCGCAGTCTGCGTCAACTTGGGGGTTAGTTGACGCAGATGCGGCCCCCAGTTCCATCTGCTGTCAAGCACGACACCGAGATATTTCAGTGTCGGCTTGACAGGGATGGAAACCCCACCCACCACAATGTTGGCGCCTGCAGGTGGCGCTCGCCGAGGGCCATCATGAAAACAGATGGCCTCGGACTTGTGGAGCGCCACCTCCAGGCCCAAACTCCTAATCCTGGCCACCACGGCCGCTACACCCGCAGTGGCCAGGATCGCCGCCTGGCGAAAGGTCCCCCCCCTTGCGGTAACCAGCGTGTCATCAGCGTAACAGATTAAGCTGATGCCAGGCAGGTTACCGCACCTCAGCACCCAGTCGTAGCCGAGGTTCCACAGGGGTGGCCCGAGAGCAGACCCCTGTGGAACCCCTCGTGACATGGGGCTGGAACCTTCCCCATCCCTTCTTGGGTAGACTATCTCTCTGTCGGAGAGATAGTCCCCAAGGAGGCGCCGCAGGTACCGGGGCACTCTATGGTACCCCAGCGCCTCTTTTATGGTGATCCAGGGCAGGGAGTTGAAGGCGTTCGCTATGTCTAGCGACACCGCCAACAACACCCCGTCCCCGGATACACCCTCGTAGAGGTCGTTGACAGGACGAATAGCGTCAATTGTCGAACGACCTCTACGAAACCCGAACTGCCTTTCGGACAAGTTCGGGCCCACCCTGTCGAGGTGCTTGGCGAGGCGGGCAGCGATAATACGCTCCAAGAGCTTGCCCGCCTCGTCAAGCAGCACAATCGGACGATACCTCGAGGGTTCGTCCGCGGGCCGCCCCTCCTTCCGGAGGAGGACGAGCTTCCCCCTCTTCCATCGCCTCGGGAATCTCCCTTCGCGCATGCAGCGACTCAGGAGATCCCGGAGGCGAGGGCCGAGGGCGTCCTGAGCGAGGGCCCAAGCACGGCCGGGTATGCCATCAGGCCCCGGCGCCGTGTCCTTGGCCCTCATTCTCAGGACGGCGGCTCCCAACTCTCCCTCGGAGACGTCGAGAAGCTCGTCCTCCTCCCCCTCCTCCTCCTCGGCGGAGTCTTCGGTCCGCGCCACCATCGCCGTGGGAGGGACAAAGTCGGTTCCCGGGCTAGCCGGGAACAGTCCCTCGACCACCCGCCGCAGGAATCGTGGCTCCAGCATGCTGGTGACTGGAGGCGTCCATGGGCGAAGCTTTCGCCTCGCCAACAAGTAGGGACGCCCCCACGGATCACGGTCCAGTGTCTCCAGCAGCTGGCTCCACGATGCCGACTTGGCCTCGGCGATGGCAGTGCGGAGAGCCCGCGACGCCGCCCTGTAGGCGGCATAGCGGGCGTCCAACTCCGCCGGCTCCTGGAGCCTCCTCCGCCGGTAGTGCTGGTAGTGGCGCCTCCTCACTACGCAGCACCGCCGGAGCTCCGCAATCTCCTCCGACCACCAGTAGACCTGACGCTTTATTGGGAGGGCCTTTACGCGGGGCATGGCGGCATCGCAAACGTGCGACATCGCCATGCACAGCGCATCGGCCTCCGCGTCTAGGTCTACCGGTGGTGATAGAGCAGGGTTCCACGCCTGGACAATGGCTGCCTCCTGCAGCTTCTCCAAGTCCAGGCGCTTCAACCCCCATCGCGGGCGTCTTGACAAACCTGGTTCAACAGTGGTACAGCTTACAGAGCCGCTATTAGATGCAGGTCGTATTATCATTGCTGACAACTATTACACCAGTTTGCCATTGGCTGTGTATCTAAAAGGTCGCAATACTGATTTGTGCGGCACTTTACGTAAAAATAAGAGAAATTTGCCAGAAGAAGTAGTAAAAGCGAAGCTAAGAAGGGGAGAACAAATAGCTAGACAAAAGGACAATATCTATACTGTACTAAAGTGGCACGATAAACGCGACGTGCTTATGATTTCCATCTGCCATGGAGATAGCGTGTCTAAGGTGACTACAAAACGAGGCGATGTCATGAAGCCAGATGCTATAATCGACTATAATGATGCCAAAAAAGGCATTGATATTTCCGACCAACTTGCTTCGTTTCATACTCCGTTACGTAAAAGTTTAACTTGGTACAAAAAGATAGCAGTAGATTTACTGTTTCAAGTTTCTATTATCAATACCAGATGCATCTACAACGAATTGACAGAGGGCCCTAAGTTGACAACTTTACAAGTACAAGAACATCTAGTCCGACATTTACTTGGACCTGCAGCATCAGCCACAGAAAGTAATCTTCCTCAAAGATCTTCAATCTCCTGTAGCTCTCCCAGAGCTTCAATTGCTTCTTCAAGTAGTTCTGGACATTCTTTGCAAGAAATCCCACGAAATTTGCACAACAAACTCGTAAGAAAAAGATGCACTGGGTGCTATATCAAATTGAAAAATGAAGGATTATTGGCTAGAAAAGCCAAGCAAGTACACACTGAGTGTAAAAGGTGTGAAAAGGCATTCTGTTTAGATTGTTACAATGAGAAACATGCTTAATTTTATTGTTTTCTTATGAATAAAAATCTTAGCATCAGAATTTGAGTTTCATTTTTTTGTAAATTTCTTGGCTTGCTTAAATGATGACTAAAAAAAAATTACGAAATTTTCTTTTATTAGTTTAAACATTAAGTTTTTTGCTATACGTCCACTTATGATTTAAAAAGATATCACATCACGTTCATGCCGAAAAATGTGCTTAAAGTTGTATTGAGAAATGAGTCACCCGTGACTCATGAACTTGTTCAAATACGTTCTCGTGAGTCACATATGACTCACTGGACAGGGAAGTAGAATTGTAAAACAAAATCAAATTGTTACATGTAAAGATTGTTATTACAAAAATACAACATTCTGTTCATAGTAGGTGATCATTATTGATGTTGGAATCAATAATGATCTAGGTACTACCTAAACAGAATAATTGTAGTTAAAGGATGTGTTACAAATGCATTTTAACCGATAGCTAGATAGAAAGCGGTAGCAATATCAGCCAAAATTTATTGCGGTTTTCCTCTATATCAAGTCTTCTAGATTCCAACCGAAGCTTTTCTGTTTCCCTCTGGTGTAAATTTCTTTCCCGATCCTCCTCCAATTTTAACCGATGGTTCTCAACGTTAACAAACTCACTAGTGGAACACTCAAAAGGAGTTTGTATCCATATGCCTCGAGCGGACAGTGCGCGGCGTCGCGGCGAAGACGCGGTCGACGAGCGGCGGGACCTGCGGGTCCTGAGCCCTTTCAATGGTGTTTAGGAAAGGTGATGGTTGGTCCTGAAAAACATTTTTAGACCATTTAGTTATGAACTTATGAATACTTATTATTTTAACCCTTAAGCAGGCCGCGGACGTATGCTTCCCACATAGATTTTTCGATGCCGTAGCCAGGTTTTGGCATCGAAAAGCCCACAATCTGTCAAAATTTAATCATAAATATGTACTCTGTGGTTCCGATTAGCAAGCTCTGTGTATACGAACGAATGGTACACTTGACAGCAATTTGAGTTTTGAGTGTCCGGTACAACAGTGTTTTTGTGTGACTGTCCAAGTTTTATTTAGATTATGCCGAAACAAAGAAAGGTAAGTCGTGCAATTTTTTGATATTATATTAGAGATTTTTTATTTTTTTATCAATATTTACATTATTTCTAGTTGATTTCTTGCTAAATTGTCTAAAATAAGGCAAATAACAATGTGGGGAACATGTGACCATAGCCTGTTGAGTCGAACTAATTTGTGGGAGCTATTTAACCATTGCCTGTTCAAATTTATCAACTTTTATATACTAGCCTTTTCACCCGACATTGTTTGTGATTTTTAAAATATTAAAATGTTTACTGAAAACTACCCATGATTTAGATTTGTTTTACACAAATTATACTAAAATTGGGATTCTATTGCAAAATCTATTCAAATATCATTTAGAAATGAGCACCATTATTATTTTTTCAACAGAGGCTGCAACCGCTTAGATATAAACAAATAGCAGATATTCTGGAAGTCTGGAACTCATCATCAGAAGATGATGAAGAGGATGAAATATGTGCAACTTCAGACTATGTACCCAAATCAATAGATGTGTTGTTGGACGACATGCAAGGTATGTCAACCGCCCAATTGATACATATATTAGAAGGTATTGATGAAGAGATGCCACCGCCTTTACCTGGTCCTTCTCAAGCCGGTGCTTCTGTCGCCGATGAAGAGATGCTGCCGCTTTTACCTGGTACTTCTCAGGCCCGTACTTCTGCCGCCGATGAAGAGATGCCGCCGGTTTTGCCTGCCCCTTCTCAAGCCCGTGCTTCTGCCGCCGATGAAGAGATGCTGCCGCCTTTACCTGGTACTCCTCAAGCCCAAACTTCTGCTGCCGATGAAGAGATGCCGCCGCCTTTGCCAGCTCCTTCTCGAACCCGTGCTTTGGTCGCCGATGAAGAGATGCCGCCGCCTTTACCTGCTCCTTCTCAAGCCCGTGCTTTGGTCGCCGATGAAGAGATGCCGCCGCCTTTACCTGCTCCTTCTCAAGCCCGTGCTTTGGTCGCCGATGAAGAGATGCCGCCGCCTTTACCTGCTCCTTCTCAAGCCCGTGCTTTGGTCGCCGATGAAGAGATGCCGCCGCCTTTACCTGCTTCTTCTCAAGCCCGTGCATCTGCCGCCGATCAAGAGATGCCGCTGCCTTTACCTGGTCTTTCTCAAGCCCGTGATTCTGCCGCTCCTTCTCAAGTCCTTGCTCCTGTTGCCGATGAGGAAATCCTGCCATCTTTGTCTGCTCATGCTGATTTAGCAGTACATGATACTGTTGTATTCCCAACATATTCTCAGTTACAATCCCGAAACAGAATATGGACCACCAATGCAGAAAATTGGGTGGAACCTCAGTTTAGCGAAGGCTTAGCGGCAACAAAAGAATATGATCATAGAAGTACTCCTATTCAATATTTCAATAATCTTTTTCCAGAAGAACTTTTTGAAATGATTGTATTAAATACTAATAAATATGCAGGAGTAAAGCGGAGTAAATTTTGGAAAGACACTAATGTAGCTGAAGTTAAAGCATTTCTTGCTATTATAATTCTCATGGGCCTAAACCCTTTGCCAGATATTGAATTGTATTGGAATTCTGATCCATTTTACAACAATGTTGAAATTAGTACTACCATGACCTGTAAAAGATTCAAAAAACTTCAGGAGAACATACACGCATGTGATATTACAACCCATTTACCCCGTAATTACAGAGATCACTTTAAACTACAAAAAATAAGACCTATGCTGACCATACTAAACAGGACGTTTCAGGAGAATGCAACCAATTCACAAAGGCAGTCTATAGATGAAAGTATGATAAAATTTAAGGGGCGTGATAGCAAAAAGCAATATATGCCAAATAAACCAATAAAACGGGGGTTTAAAGCATGGTGCCGTTGTGACTCAGAAACTGGGTATATCTATCAAACCGACATATACGTAGGCAAAGATATGGAACCCACCGAAGAAGGGCTGGGTTACAGAGTCATAAACAAATTAAGTCAAGGGCTACCAAGAAATACACTATTGGTTTTTGACAATTTTTTTTCATCCGTAGCTCTCATGGAATGCCTTTATAACAGAGGACTTTTCGCGATTGCAACTGTTCGGATGCAGCGTAAAGGTCTTCCCAAGGATTTGGTTATTCAAAAAGCTCGAAGCCCAGAAGAGCGACAACAGATCCGAGAAAATAAACTCGCACCAGGTGAATTTACTTTCCGCGTTTGCCCTCCTTCAGCGGTTATAAAATGGAAAGACACAAAATATGTTTACGTAATTACCACTGCAGTAGATTCCAGAAGGACTGAAATAATCCAAAGAACCCAAAAAGACGGGCAAAAAAGGACATGTTCTGCCCATCTGCTATTGCAGAATACACAAGACACATGGGTGGAGTAGATCATTTCGATCACTTCCGAAGCTCGTATAGCATTGGTCGCAGGTCTAATAAATCTTGGTTTAGGATTTTCTGGTTTTTGTTTGAGAGCGCTGTGATTAAT
This sequence comes from Ectropis crepuscularia, assembly GCA_963693475.1. Lineage (NCBI taxonomy): Eukaryota > Metazoa > Arthropoda > Insecta > Lepidoptera > Geometridae > Ectropis > Ectropis crepuscularia. Next base: position 10,405,792 of record OY856368.1, on the reverse strand, counting down.
TCATATATTTTGTATAAACACAAGAATGAAAGCCGACAAAACATACACAGGGATTTTAGATTGCGTTTGGCGAGAAGTCTGAAATCTACACATCTTTCATTAAAAAAACAAGATCCAGTGCTGTTCAAAAATAAAAAAGGCGGAGTTTTTGGAGTGCCTGACGAGATAAGGTTGAGTCGGCAAGGACAACATTTTTTAAATTGTCGACGTTCAAACGTTGCAGATTCTGCAGTACACGCAACCAAGAAAAACGTTCAAAATACGTATGCGAAATTTGTAATGTTGCATTATGCGTTCAACCATGTATGAAATCGTTCCACCAAGCTCATTCTGGGGATTAAAAATCTTTCATTAAGTAAAACATTAATAAATAAATAATTCATACTTACTTACACTATATTTCTTTTTCATTAAGTAAAACATTAATAATAAATAAATAATTCATACTTACACTATATTTTTTTACTTCACGCAAATAGCCTAAACTAACCTAAAAAAAAATAACCTAAAAAAAATAATTATGAACAAACAAACATTCGACATTTATATATAGTTATCACATAAATTGTAGTCTCTACCCAGGCAATGGGATTATGTTTTCCCACATTTTTTTTCAGGCTTTTCAGGCTTTTTCAAAAAATTTGTTGATAAGGAATCATACAGGGCGCTACTCAAAGCCTAAATCCATTTACACCACTTTATTTCTTGCAGCGGTTCTTCGGGGCCTGTTTAAGGGTTAATATAAGCAAAGATCCCAATCACATTACATACTAACATCAAATCCTCTCTTTTCGATGCCAGCTAAACCAACAACAGCCAGCAGACAAACCCATTATTACCAACACCCTTTGCTCTTAATCTGAGAGGGCTTGTCTGCTGCTTGGACCACCACCAGTGCCACGAATCTCAGGGCGCAATGTCACAGCCTTTTTTGTGTCTTTGGTCTTCCAATCCACCTATACTTACGAGTATTTACATAAAAAAAACCATCAGATACTTTAAATGTAAACTAATAAAAATAGTTAACCTTGAAAATTTATCTGATTATAATATGTTTCATCGAAACATTCCTTTTCTCCTTTAAAAATGATTATATTGGTAAACATTAAAAATGTCTAAACAATTTCAAAGATTTGTTTTCTACTAACAAGCCTCAGCAATTGCAGAGACTCCTCAGATATATGGGGCCCACTTTAACGGGTTTCACTTAGTAATTAATATTCTCACCATGTTTAAAATTAATTTTGTGGTCACCATACTTAGGTGATATTATGACATGGAAACATAAATGTGCAACTTACTTTTTTCCATTTCTACGTTGATTTAACCCTTCCGTGCACTTTCATAACTAAGTTTTGTTAACTGGTTAAGAAAAACCCTTTTTTATTATTGTTTTCACAACTGGTTTTTAAACAAGAATACGAAGTGTTCATTCATAACTGACAATCACAAATAGTTAAGAAACGAATAATTATGATTATGTTTTTATAACTAGCTACAGTCAGCAACAACATATTTCCTTTAACCTTAAATCAAAATAAAAATAAAGTGGCCAAGTGCGAGTTGAACTCGCCCATGAAGGGTTCCGTTGCAGCAAGTAACATAATATACATAGTACACATAGTTCTTGTAGTTCGTTGTAACTTTGGTCGAAGTTTCAATAATAGTGTATTTATGACGTACTAAAAAAAAACTACTCATCAGATCGAGTTCAAACTAATTTTCGTTGGTAGTTTACATGGTAATGTACATCATATATTTTTTTTAGATTTTTCATTCTCTTACTTTAGAAGTTAGAGGGGGGGGGACACACATTTTACCACTTTGGAAGTGTCTCGCGCGCAAATTATTCAGTGTAGGCGAAAATGATTTTAGAAACCTCAACATCATTTTTGAAGACCTATCGATAGACATCCCACACGTGTAGGTATGATGAAAAAAAAATTTTTGAGTTTCAGTTCGCAGTATGGGGGCAACCCTAATTTTTATTTTTTTTTATTTTTTTTGTAAAAACCCTAATGCGGTTCACAGAATACATCTACTTACCAAGTTTCTTAATGTCTTATGTTTTGTATCTTAGTAAAATAAAATATAAGTAAAAATCAAAATAATCCTTAATAATACAAGTAAAACCACATTTGTGAGCATATTCAGCATCTTAAGTAGCGTATGCGAGCTCTAACATTAAAATATAGAAGATCTACAAACTTATAATACTAAAGAGAGAACGTTGGTCGAGGTAAATGGGAATTCTTAAAATTCTACCAATATAATATTGGAATGTTAATACCTTGTAGGAAAATATGTGATGGCACATGCTATGATTCCGCCCAAAAGGCATAATATTCTTTGGTTTTCTAGGAAGCTGCCCAGTTTTCTTTAAAAAGGAACAGTTGGTCCAATGCAACCTATCGGCTACTATACGGAGAGAAATGGAGAGAGGATTGCACATCTATCTATTCCTTACTCCCTCCTATGCCGGGGCGATTATTATGCAAACGGATTTTTCTCGCTCTTCTGAGGTCCAGCAATTGGAGTACACGTTGACGACATTATCTTTAAGACATAGTCGTCTCTTTCATTCGCCTGGAAGCTTGGACGAGGTTTTTTGTTTTTAAGAAGATGTCGAGTCTTCTGATCTACCTTGGATTCCCGCCCTCCTGGCTGGTTATCGAGGTCGGTAGCTTTCATCATTGACGGGTAACCCTCTTTGATCCTAATTGTTCTAGGGAGATCTGTCACAGAATCGGCAGGAGATGATTGCTGAGATTGTTTTTCTGATTTACTTGGCTTCCTTTTTGTTCCTGTATGTTTTCTGGCTCCAATTGTCATGTTAGCCAGCCTGGTTAGCAGACTACCCTTCTGGAGCTCAGAGGATTCTGGATTGGCCTTTGGCGCACTCGGGTCCTTCATATCCACGTCCTCATCTCTAATTCGTATTAAATCTGGATCATTTAAATAAGGCACTGGGCTAGATGGTCTATGAACCTCAACAGAAACCGGGTTTTGTTCCACAAGAGAGGTGGATCTGGTGGAAAAACCTGAGCCAAGGCTCGGATGCACCCATCGATATTTTGACTGTTGTTGACTCCAAGAAGGTGGCAGATACTGCGCTAAGATCTTGGCCTGTCTCCGCAAAGCTATCAATGTATTCTTGGCTTGCATCTGTGCTATTTGATTCTGCTTGTACAATATTGAGACAAGTTGAGGTGGAATAGGCTTGGGATGTCTCCTATTTCCACATGCAGCGGGCATCTGAGTTTGAGTTCTTGAGTTGGACATGGTAGGAAGGAATTTTACCCTGATTGATGTATTGAAAAAACCGGAAATTTAATGAACTATCATCCATAACTTCAACAGTGTAGTTCTCATAGTTTCGGCAAAAAATGGCTGTGACATACGGACGGACAGACAGACAGACAGACAGACAGACAGACATGACGAATCTATAAGGGTTCCGTTTTTACGTTTTACGGAACCCTAACAACAGAGTTAGAGTTTTTATCGAGAGTATTGCATGCGGAAAACGGATGAGGTTCTTATCTCAATAAATTATTATCTATTATTGATATGTAAACTGCAATGGCATGACATTGACATTGTCATTTTAGTATTATTTAGTTTTCTGCTTTGGTTTTCTGTTGCAATTGACAATTGAGTGCAATTTATATAAAATATATAACAACCGAAAACTTAAGTGATAAACTATGTCGCTTTCTAAGCCCATCATTGAGTTCATAACGACAAAAAGGGATCGCGAGAAACTACTATACGACGGCCGTCAGTACCATAAAATTAAAACTTATGTGAACGAAAATGTTTTTTGGAAATGCTACAATAAAACTGGTTGTAAAGGTAATGTGACATTAAGCAATGAAAACCATATAGTTAAAGAGGGCGTGCACGATATTGATTGTTTACCTAATAGTGCAAAATATCTAGTTTTGAAGAAAATGAAAGATTTGAAAACTAAAATAGTAGCTAATGTCGATCCAATACAAAAACAGTTTGAAGAAGTAGTATGCGAACTGGAAGACGATGGCGTGCACTTAGTTGCTGACTTACCAAAATTTGACAATATTAAAAGTGGTCTATACCAAGCAAGAAATAAGGCATTAGGAGTTTCTAAGCTCCATTTTGAATCACCAACTAAAGTAGAAATACCAAAAAAATATAAAAACTTCCTCCTAGCCGACTATAACGACAATGACACCAACAACAGGATTCTAATATTTTCTTCTTCTGATATAAAAACGTATTTGGACAATTTCGAACATTTCTTTCTGGATGGAACTTTTAAGTCTTGCCCTGAACCTTTCACACAAATATATACCATTCATGGACTACATAAAATAACAAAAAAAATTGTACCTTTATTCTTTGGTTTCATTCATAATAAAACTGAAAATACCTACAAACTTATATTTGAAATGATAAAGTCACAAATTCCTGAATGGAACCCCGTAAAATTGACACTGGATTACGAAATCTCAGCAATGAAAGCAATACGTAAAAATTTTCCGAATGCAGTAATGAAAGGATGTTATTATCATTTTTGTGCCAGCCTTTTTAAAAAGGCGAAACGATTAGGGATTAAATCTACAATACAAAGACGACATATTGCAAGATGTGCTGGCTTAGCCCGATTGCCATTGAGATATGTAATGGCAGGTTACAAGTATACAATGACCAAATCCCCGAAAACTGAAGCAGTGATAAAGTTCAACAATTACCTAAACCGTTACTGGTTCAGCGACGTAAATTTTATCAAGACTTGGTGCTGCTACGGCGAGGAAATTCGAACCACCAACAATCTAGAAGGCTTGCACGCAAGACTTAATAGAATGGTTGGACGCCAAAAACCGTCGGTAGCAACAATTCTGAATGTTCTTATTAAAGAAACAAAAATTTCAATGTCGTTCAAAACAAACAAAAACACATCGAACAAAAATTACCAAGAGATTGACCAAGAAATTGCGGATACTATACATCTTTTAACAAATAAGTCTATCACTGTTGGACATTGTTTAGAAATAATTGTCCCATTTAAATATTAAGTAAATTTACCTAAATTACATTTAGTGTTTGATTTAAGGTTAAAGGAAATATGTTGTTGCTGACTGTAGCTAGTTATAAAAACATAATCATAATTATTCGTTTCTTAACTATTTGTGATTGTCAGTTATGAATGAACACTTCGTATTCTTGTTTAAAAACCAGTTGTGAAAACAATAATAAAAAAGGGTTTTTCTTAACCAGTTAACAAAACTTAGTTATGAAAGTGCACGGAAGGGATTTAACTACCCCTCCACCAGTAAAATTGAGTACTTAGGCCTATTTCTGTTAATTCCTGCCATAACAGATCCTGTTTAATTCTGCCTTGAGGTCATGATTGGGGGCTTGATAAATCGCAATGACTGAAATATTAGTATACAATCAATATTTTAAAGCAACAATAAACTAAAGATGCACTAATGAGAGGTGCACTTGTAAAAGGGTCGAAATATAAGTGGTATGTTTCTCAAGGGCCTAGTTTGTGTCGCGTAACACGTCATTGTTTATGTTTCAAATTTCTGAGTAACGAAGGAGTTCATTATCACAAAATTATTTAGATTATAAGATAAGACTAATTTTACTAAGATAGTTAACGTGTAACTTACCTTAATATAATACTGTTACTGTTCTGTTACTGTTACTGCCAAATACTGTTCCGAGCTAGCCCTATTTCTAGTATCCATTATAAACTAGATTTTTTAAAATATTAACACAGTATTTCAGATCCGCACAATTTCAAATAAGTAGTGTTAAGTAATGGCCACTAATTAGCTTATAAATTCCACGATAGATATTAAAACTACATAATATTTTACTTAATTTTTAAATTAAAGTGTATGTTTTAGTTCAGTTCAGTTCAGTTCTTTGTTTTCTGGGCTATACGACTTTGTCGTAATTCTGCCAATGTCCGTGTATGTTTTAAACTTTTGATGCACGGGCGCAAAGTGAACGTGATGACAGCAGTGACGTTTTCGAGAACGCTCACCACAGACTAAAGTTCAGGTTTTTTCGTTCGTCATTGTAGAATGAGCGTTCGTCTTATTCGTGTTGACTTGGCTACCTCGTTGTCGCTTTCTAAGATCGCTAACGCTTAGGCGTTAACGATTGTAGATAGATAATAGATAGAAATCACTTGTAACTTGGCTAAGCCCCCAGGATTACGGGCATAAATATAGATTTGATAAAAAGGTTTAAAATCATTCTTGAAGTGATAGCAAGCGGATATGATATTGATTCTGCTAAATTCGATGACTTCGCTCAGACAACTGCCCAACTGTACGTGGAACTGTATGATTAGCATCCCATGTCACCTACAGTTCACAAGATTCTCGTGCATGGCGCTCAAGTCATATCAAGTCACATCGTACCTATCGGGCAGCTATCAGAGGAGGCTGCTGAAGCCCGGAACAAACATTTCCGCAAATATCGCCTCGACTTTGCGAGAAAGTTTACTACAGTGGACTGCAACAGGGATATTTTAAATAGGTTATTGCTGACATCCGATCCGTTTATTTGCTGCAACAGAATAAAACGGAAGGAGACAAGCAAGTCTTTTTCCCAGGAGGCTGTTAGTATGCTACTACCGAAAACACTGAATTGTGATAGCTTCAACGACGAAAATGATGAAAACCAATGAAGAAGATGATGATGTTCCACTGCGACGTAAACACCAGTTTAGATAATATGGGATACGGACAAAGCAAGGAAGAACAGAAACAAAACATTGTTAACGAAACAGTGATTAATAATGGGTTGCACGACAAAATAAACAATTTCACTTGGATTTTGTACGCTTTCGTTATTCTGACTGTAACATATTGTTTATACTCTGGAAACGCTGTTTAAAAGGCACTAAAAAGTGGATTCGCAAAGAGATGTTGTCAGCGACAGATATCGTACCCACTGTCAATGTGCATAAGGTGCAACCGCACCAGCAACCACAACCTGGTATGTTTGGACACGTGTGATGTAAATTACTTACATAATTATTGTTGTAGATATAAAAGTGTATTCCAATATTCGTAATGTGATGTGTAATTTTGGAGTATTTACAAAATGCTTGTAATATTTGCTTGTTTGATTGATTTTGAAATGAGAATTATTCCGGTTTATAGATTTAAGTATTCAATATTAAAAAAAATGTGATCATTCTATTGAACACAAGGTATTGAATCATTATAGAACGAAAGGTATTATTTGAAATGTAACAAACAAAAGGTAATTCTGGGTATTAATGTATTGGATACAAGTAGAGTTCGGAATGTGGGCTACAGGATGCAACCGGAGAATGTGTTATCGTGACGTCCGCGCCTCGAGCCAGACTGCTGACTGGCAAAGTTTGTAACGTAGTGTAACACCTTTTTTTTTGCATTTTCTGAACGCGACTTTAGTCTAGTCGCGGAAGGAAAAAAAGTTACAACCCTAGTGAATCGTAAAAAGTTTTTAGTTTTTACCACATCACTATTCGGGCGCGTTTGGCGGAAGGGATGGCGGCCATTTTAGGATGACATTCGCTTTTTGTGTGAAAGAGGAGCGTCACGCGTAAATTTTCGTTTGATCTCGATTTGGTGAGTTTTTGGCATGGTTTCGCCTTTATTCGTCGTTGTTTGGACCGCCATGATGTGAAAAGTTGGTTTTTGTTTTAGTGACGAATTTGGGAGAATGGCTTGCGACGTCAGACCTTGCGGCCATTGATAACGCCTTCCCTTTACAAGGGGTAAGTTTGTACTTAATATTTTGAGTGAAGCCGCGTGGCGGACGATCGTAGGATTTTTGCTTATGAATCGTTTTGTTGTAAGAGGTGTTTAGAGGCGCGGATGTATGGCGTAGGCCAGTTTAGGCGAGCTGTTTGTGACGCTGGCGCATGGCCACGGGTGTATGACGCTGGCGCATGGCCATGGATGGTGTCATGAGAGATGACACGTGCCACGTTGCCGCGTGCGCCGCATCGCTACAGGTTTTTAAACTTTTAACCTTCATGTAATACTTTAAAGTTATCGACCTAATGTTAACCTAGGCCCATCTCATGTCAAATATCACTTACCTTTAAATTCTCTGAACCTATATAAATTAATACTTTCTCTTTTAATATGATCTACCGTATTAAGTTGTTGACTACGACCAGCAGGTCTACTACGAAGTTCGATAAACGACATTATCGGCCGAACATATGACGTTTCCTACCACGAAAGACAATCGGTCGGTTGATCGGATTGGTCGTTTCGTTCTTTCCGACCGACGCTGATTTGACAGTTTTTGTGTCATAAATGTTACTCCGAAAGCACTTTGTCCGACCGAATATTTGAGTTTGACAAGTGTTTCGTCGTTAAAATTCACGATAACATTATTCCTTGTCGTGTGAGTATCGTGTGATGCTTGTATCATTAAAAATTGCTGAAGTTGTGTCTTGTACGTGAAATAAAATCAAATCAAGGTTATAAAATGTCAAAGGTGAAAGCTTTCTTCTACTACATACAAGAATAAGAGTTTATTTAGACACCTATTTATTGCCATTTAGTGAAATTAATAAGGTTTATAAAGTCTTATTTTATTTTTGTCGTGTCCTAAACATTATGTTGGCTTCGAATAACATTAATTTTGATTTGATGCAGATCTTAGTCGCCTTGAGCTTTTATGCTCGAGGTAGCTATCAAGGTTCTGTGGGACAAAACATTGATGCCCCCATGGCCCAGCAAACGGTCTCTCGGTGCTTAGAAGATGTAACGTCTGCAATTAATACTTCCAACATTCTCCAAAAGTACATAAAATTTCCTCAAAATGCAGTCGAGAAAAATTGCATCAAGAGGAAGTAAGTATACAATTTCATTGATTTTAGCCTAATGGGCTACTTCTTTTTTACTGATTATTTATTTCTTACTAATTGAAAGTTGTATTTTTTATAGATTTTTTTGAGAAACATAATATTGGAGGTATGATTGGGTGTATTGATTGCACTCATGTTGTCATAATAAGACCTTATGAGCACGAGGAGCGGTATTTCAACAGAAAGCATTTTCACTCTCTTTGTACGATCCCTAGGCTGGTTCAATGAAAATACTAAGATATTGATTAAATGTAATTTATTGCTAATAATATTGATGGGATGCAAAGTGCTGATTTTGAGTGCTAATGAGTACGCGACGCGGTGGTCAATTACGAACTAATGAATAATTGCTTGATTTGTGTAGAGGTGCAAATATGATGACTTAACAATTAAAATGAGGTGAATGAGGTGAGTGTACGATGCATAGCACGTACATGCTCCCACGGGCAAAGAAGAGGAATGATTATTACATTATGATGATTATTATTATGATACAGTATTAGGAAGTACTAGAAATTTGTCTTTCGAGAGTGAGGGGAAACGCTACGACTGATCTTTCGCGGAAATATGCACTGCACTACATCGTCCTTGATTTCAATTCTTTCACTGTCAATGTTTGTGTTAGGCGAAGACAGCGTAGACGTCGTCGTTGTCGGTTGCTGATGGCGCACTCCAACAGGTGCAAGTGTCGTCCTCTGGGGTGGTGTTCTCGCTGGTGACGTCGTAGAAGTATCTGCTCGCTGTTTCCGAAATCTCCTCCAAACCATTACAGCACCTACTATGCTGACCGCACCCAGGATCAGGTAGATAAGGATGTAATGATGTACGTCATGGTAATTTATCTCGCTGATGTTGGGACTCTTTTCTTTCATTTGTTGAATGTCGTGTGCAATAGAGTCTAGGGCTTGACGACTGTCGTCGGTAGTTTGGTTTATGGCTTCCCACGGGATCGATATGTTTATAATGTCATTAATAGGATCCAAATTTGGGTGATAAATCATCGGCTTTATTTTTAAAATACTCTGATCGTTGCTGTGAGCGAATATGGTGAACTTGTCATCTTTCAAGAAACAACCATAACCTATGCTAATAATTCCAGTGACGTTTAGTTGTTCAATGGACATTTGATTCTCGCATACAATTCGTAGTTGGCATTTATCGCAGCAAAAGAATAGGTATTTATTCAAACTGTTTAGTTCATTCCATTCATTGTCACATGTTAGTGTGCTGAATCGACATTGTCCTGTGGTTGGGTCGATTTCACATAAGCTGTCTTCCGATTTCATATGAAATGATGGTTTTCTCAAATAGCAAAAGTATGTGTCTGTATTATGCTGACACGAACGGACGTCATTTTTTGAAATCTTTATATATGTATCCTTTGCTAAGTTGATAGCAATCAGTTCTGATACGGGAACTATTTTTATCATGTGAAGCTGGCTGCTTTTGTTAGGTACGGGAATTATGTTGTAAATTTCATAGCTATCTCGACTTGTGAGTGGAACGGAAAGTTCAAAAATTAAGTACTCTTGTAGCATTCTTGTCTTTATATGTAGAAATTGATATATATTGCTGAAATCGTTATGCGTGTTTTTGATAGGCAAAGATAGATCTTGGGATACTTGACTTGAGATAGTACTTAATTCATTTCTGAGTTGTTTTGGGGAAACCAAGTGAAAGTTAAATTTTCCATGATAGATATCTGTTACGGTGTTCAACAGGATTTCTTGAATATTTTTTAGATAATTCAACATGTTGCTTGCTGTTATCGTGCTTAAAGTAAATTCTCCGAGTTGTGCTAGTTGATTCACTTCTTTGTTTTGTGAATTAATTGCCTTTTCAATGTCTAAGGAATGACGATTTATTAATTTCCTCATTTTATCGATCTTTTGTTCTGATCTTTTAAGCAGATTGTACTCGGCTTCTACTACCGAAGTCTGATTTCGCCATAAGTTAGCTAGATGCTGTTCATTTTTATTTAACAAGGTGATGTCATTTTTATACTGTTCGGCGAAACGCGAGTCTAATACTCCGAACAGAGAGTTGGCTACGTAACCGACACCATCGATAAGCCCTCGCCTGTGTCTCGAGAGGCGCGTGTCCGAGTGCTGATTAAGCAACAGCTGGTTATAGTAATTTAATTCGGAGAAACTGTGACGTAGCTGCATGACACTGGATTCGCAATGTGTTTTTGCTTTAATTTGAGAGCACATGGTATCTAGACATTTTAAGTATTCCTCAAATGTTTTAACACCTTCCCAGTATGGATCCATGTTGTAGTATATAACAATCTTCCAGTTATCTCGTATTAATTGCATGTTGCTTATTTTATCGAAGTAGAGACCTTGTTTAGTTTTAAGTGAACTTATGTTGTATGCTGACTGTACTACATTTACTATGCTCATTAAGTATAAAAATGATATTGCGAAGGTGATGAAATTACCGAGTCGTTTTCTGACTGTCTTTTGTTGCTGTGGTTGCGGTACTTTATCGTTAACTACATTGCAATGATTGTATGTGGTTGATTCGGTATCTTCAACGTTTTTTGTTTCTATTGGTAAGAGGGATAATTTTACTACTGGTCGTTTTATAACACCGTTTTTTGTTTTTAATGATACGACTCTCACAAACTTATCAGCGCCGGGGTGTAATTCAATTACTCTTCCCATTGCCCATTTACCTGCTGGTAGGTTTGCGTCATTAATGGTAACTAAGTCGCCAATTTTTATATTGCAATTAGGTTTTCTCCATTTGCATCTTGAAGTGATCTGTGCTAAGTATTCAGTACGCCATCTTTTCCATATGTCTTCAAATGTTTTTTGTACTAGGTACCACCTTGTTCTCAGGTCGTGTTCTGTTTCTAACACATCTAAGGTTGGGCCGTTAGTTAAGAAGTGGGCAGGAGTGAGACAATCGAGGTATTCGGGGTCTTCATTCAAAGGACAGAGAGGTCTCATGTTGAGACACGTTTCCAACTGAGCTAGAAGGGTCGACAACTCCTCGAATGTGAACTTTTGCTCTCCTATCACCTTTTTTGTGTGCTTTTTTAGACTACAGATGGCAGACTCCCAGAGCCCTCCTGCTGAAGGCCAGGAGGCCGCGTTAAAGTGCCAAGTGATTTCCATTTCTGTAATCTCATTCATAAACTGCTCATTGAATATTTCTGTTAACTCTTGGTATTCTTCTTTCAGTGCTCGATTTGCTCCAACAAAGTTAGTCCCATTGTCACTATAGATGTGACGGGGGGTGCCTCTTCTAGCGGACATTCTTTTAAGTGCTGCCAGGAATGATGAAGTTGATAAATCTGATACGACTTCTAAATGTACTGCCTTCGTTGACATACATATAAAAAGTGCTATGTAACCTTTTGATGATTTAATTCCTCGGCCTTTACTGCTTTTTAACATAATGAAACCGGTGAAATCGACGCCCGTGTGATAGAACGGTCGGGCCGGGTATCATCTTGCGCTAGGTAAATCTCCCATGATCTGGTGCGGATGATGAGGCGTGTTTTTTACGCAGGTTACACATTGTCGTAGCCTCTTTTTAACAGCTCTATTTCCGCCCATTATCCAAAATTTCTGCCTTATAAATGCAAGTGTTAGTCGAGGTCCACCGTGGAAGGTAAGTTGATGCGCGTGATCAATGACTAAGTCTGTAAGTCTACTAGAATGGGGTAGAATGATCGGATATTTCATTCTATCATTAATTTGAGCGTTACGCAACCTCCCCCCGACTCGTAGAATATTCATTTCGTCTAGGAAGGGGTTCAAACACAATAATTTGCTTTTGTTGTTTAAGTACTTTTTCTTACTTAATTCATGTATCTCGACTTGAAATTCGATGCTTTGTGTAGCTTTAGTCATTAAAGTTTTTGCTCTATTTATTTCTGATAACATTAAGTAGCCAGGGCGTTTTGTTTTGTTATTTGAGACAAAACGAAGTATCCAAGCGATAACACGTGCTGCTCGGGAGTAATTGTTTGAATTCTTTAATATTTGTAATATGATGCTTTCATTGTCTTTCTGTGCTACATGTACTAATTGATGTTTCAATTCTTTCTCCGTATAATATTTTTGGATCTCTGGCGTTTCTTCGAATGCTGATAACGAAGGTGGTCCACACCACCATAAATTATGTTCTCTTAGTTTCCCGATGGAAATTCCTCGGCTTGCGCAGTCCGCCGGGTTCTCTTCGGATTTTACGTAATGCCAGCATTTTGACGGCATTATTTTTTCAATTTGCTTCACTCTGTTTGACACGAAAGGTTTCCATTTGTCTGGATCTCCATTTAACCATCCTAGAGTCACCATGGAGTCTGACCAGCCATAAACCTTCAATTCGTATTCGGTGTAACATTGTTTTACTTTATCCATTAATTTCGCCAATAAAAGTGCTCCGCTCAGTTCTAATCTTGGAATAGAAATTGTTTTATTTAATGGTGCCAGTCTTGTTTTTGAGACAACCATAGATACATTGTGATTAACAACTGCGTAGATACGCAGGCAAATGCTTTGTTGGAACTATCACAATATCCATGGAGACTTATTACGCAATTTTCTGTGATTTTTAACCATCTTGGTATTTTAATAAATGCTATATTAGTGCTAATATCTATTTTACATTGTTCCCATTGTTTAATGATGTCATCGGGTAGTTTGTCATCCCATTTGGAGTTTGTGTTCCAAACTTGTTGAAATAGTAGTTTTAACTTAGTTATTGCAGGTGCTAACCAGCCAAGAGGATCGAAAAGTTTTGAAATATCTGATAAAAGTGCTCTTTTAGTGTTCTTATTTGAAAATTCAAACGATGACTGGAACATGAAATTGTCTTCTTTGGGACTCCAATATAGTCCTAAAGTCTTTGATGTGTGATCGCATTTAAATGTAAATACTGGATCATCTGTATTTATGTTGCTAGTGATGCTGTTTAATATTTCAGGTTCATTTGACGACCATTTCCTCAGAATGAAGCCGCCTGCCTGTAAAAGTGATTGTAGTTCGACAACTGTTTTGGATGCTTCTTCAATACTATGTGACCCATGAATCAGGTCGTCCATATAAAATGATTGTTCCACAATTTTTGATGAAACTGGATACAGTTCTCTTTCATCTGCTGCTAACCGTTTCAATGTCATCATTGCTAAAAACGGAGCCGCTTTCATGCCGTATGTAACGGTCGTGAGTTGATAAGTTTGAAGTGGTTCAGTAGGTAAGTCTCTCCAAACGATTTTTTGTAGAGATTGGTCTTGTTCTTGTAGGTCTATGTTACGGAACATCTGCTGAATACCTGATGTGTATCCAAACTGATATTGTCGCCACCTCAAGATAAGTGACTGAATATCTTGCTGTAAATTTGGACCGGTGTACATTAAATCATTTAAACTTTTCCCGCTAGATGTTTTTGATGATGCATTAAAAACGACACGCAGTTTAGTAGTTTCAGACTGCACTCGATGAACTCCGTGGTGAGGCAAATAACATTCCACGGGTGTCTGGTTGCAGGACTCGAGTTTCATGTGATTTAATTTCTTGTATTCATTCATAAAATCCTTATACATACTTGATATATTTGACTGTGTACTGAGTTTTTTCTCTATGTTTCGAAACTGTGCGATTGCGATTGATTTTGAAGTGCCCAAATTTTCTTCAAATTTTTCTTTCAGTGGTAACCTCACGGAATATCTTCCACACGGTTGTCGTATTGTGGTGTCGTTGTAGAATTGTATGCAGTGCTGGTCTTCTGACGACATATTCGAGTGCTCTCCGAAGTTTGTCTCACTGACGTCTTCTATCTCCCAAAAGTGTTGTAGATCTTCAATGTTATTAATAACGACGTTACAGTGGAATGTCTTCATGCTTCCACATAGTAACCATCCGAGTTGGGTTTGCTGTGCTATAGGTTCCGATGTATCTTCACCTTTAAGTATACCTCCCATCATGATTAGAGAGTAAATATCTGCCCCGAACAGTATGTCTACGGGACTGCTTATGTTGAAATCTGGATCCGCTAAGTTGATATTTTTTATGTGTTCCCACGCCGGTTTTGCGAAGGTTTCATTTGGCAAATTTTTGATTAGATTTTTCATAATTAAAACTTCTGATGTAAAAGTGAAGTTGTTGTAAATGGAAGCGCAATTCAATGTCATTTGCCCTTTGCAGGTATTTGGTGTTTCTCCGACTCCAAAAATCATACCCTGACATTTATCTCTTTTTATTTTCAAAATTTGAGCTGCTTTCTCTGTTATTAAAGAGATCTGAGATCCCTGGTCTACAAGGGCCCGAAATCTATGTGTTGTGCCATCGGCGGCAGTGATGTTTATTTTCGTTGTAGATAAAAGAATTTGTGCCGATGTCGCACGTGCTATCGTATTTGCGGTTTGTTGAGGGGTTCCATGTGCCACGGTGTTTACGCTCTGTTGTGGTGGCTCATTATGTGTGGAACTTATGTTCGTTCGAGAAGCGGTAGTTTTATTGAAGAATTGCCTATGTTCATTCTTGTTAGTGCTGGCCTCGTGTAGGATAGTGTTGTGTTTTTGTCCACATGTCTGACATCTTTTTTCTGAAAAGCAGCTGCTGGAATCATGTTTGTGAAGACAATTCTTGCACAATTTTAACTCAGAGACGACTTTTAATTTTGTGGTATTCGGTAAATTTGCGAATTTAGTGCAATTAAACAACGCATGTCGTGACATTTTGCAATATGTGCAGTATAATGAACTCGCAGATTGAGCATTGGTTGCCGTTGTCAGCACTCTGGGTGCATTGACATGGTTATTGTAATTCGATTTATAATTATGAAATTTTCCACTGAATGATGTCGCAATAGGGCTATATTGCGAACTAGATTTTATGTTTGTCTCTTGTTGTTTGTTGCTTCGACGTAGTTTCTCGAATGGCGTGAATCGATTTTCTAGAAAGTTCATGAGCTCATCCATGTTCGGTATTTCTTTCTTGTTTCTGATGGAATCGTTGTAGTCGGAAAGCGTTTCAGAGTCCAGTTTCTGAGCCAGTAAATGTGCTATTATAGGTTCCCAAGTTGTAACTCCCAGTTTTTTAATACCGTTAACGCTCTCCATTGTGACGTCATGAAGCTTCTTAAGTAGCGGTAGGGATCTATGCTGCAACGTTGGTAGAGTTAATATGCTATCTAGGTGTGAATTAAAAATGATATTGATGTTATTGTAGCGCCGGTGTAGTATCTCCCAGGCTACATCATAATTGTCGTTGCTTATCTGTAGGTGTTGAATTAGCCTCTCTGGCTCACCTTTTAACTTGCATTTTAGAAATTGCATTTTTTGAGCTTTGGTCAGAGCAGTGTTATTATGAATGGAATCACTGAATAAATTTTTAAATGAAAACCATTGCTGATAGTCTCCGTGAAATACAGGGATCTCCAAATGCGGTGTTATGTGTTCTTTGTTTGCTGTCGACCACTTCTTTTCGTTAAGCTCGTCTTTCAGCTTTGTATATAGAATTTCGTGCTCGTTGAAAACTCGTTGGTATTCTCCGTCTTCCCCATTAAGTTCGCTGTCGATGTCGATGTGAAGTTTATCGACTGCTACCCAACGTGATTGTAGTGTTGCTATGGCTTCGTCAATTTTCCACTTGGTTTCCAATTGTTGCGTGTTGATGTTCTCTATCGTTCTAGCAAGGGCTCTGAAATATGCTGACTGTTTGCGGAGAATGTCGTCCAAATGGCTGTTAGCGCCCCGTGATGCAGTAGATTTAATTCTGTCATCTCTCTCCGTCATGTCTCCATATCGGTGGCTGAAGCCGACACGCGGTTCTTTCGATATTGCGGGTCCACCTTCCATGATTTTATATGCTGATTAGGCAACTGATGAGTAATATGTAGAGAAAAAATGGAAATCTCTTACTTGAAAGCCGATGGTTTTGGGGTTGCTTTGCTCGGTGCTGTGCTCGATGCTGTGCTCGGTGCTATGCTAAACTCGACGGCTCTGAGTCAACTTCTCAGGTTCGTCAATACAAATGTGCTTGAGGCGAGATTCTCTTCAACTCCCTCCTGTGCTGTGCTGTGCTGCGAGCCAATGGACTCGCTGATGCTGTGCTCGGTGCAGGATGTTTCCCAAAAACCGTTGTTTGGAGTGTACTCCACAATGCTAGTTCTCCGGAAAACAGAACGTGGCACTACACGTATCACTAAGTGCCGACGACACTAAATTAGGTCACACGCGTAATGGTTAATCCCGTCTTTCCGGATCCGGCTCGAAGGACCATGTATGATCCCTAGGCTGGTTCAATGAAAATACTAAGATATTGATTAAATGTAATTTATTGCTAATAATATTGATGGGATGCAAAGTGCTGATTTTGAGTGCTAATGAGTACGCGACGCGGTGGTCAATTACGAACTAATGAATAATTGCTTGATTTGTGTAGAGGTGCAAATATGATGACTTAACAATTAAAATGAGGTGAATGAGGTGAGTGTACGATGCATAGCTCGTACACTCTTAATGTTCAAGTGGTAAGTTATTTAACAATTTTCATAACTTTATGCTTTACTACTACTCACCTTCTAAAAAGCTGTTTGAGCAACAAATATACAAACTTCGACATTTATATTATTATTAAGATTGGTATAAAATAGAAAGATTTTAACTATTGAACATTGACTGGTTTTACAATATCTTTCACAGATATGTGACACATAGTATGAAATTCTGAATATCGATGCTAGATATGGTGGATCAAACCATGATGCATTTATTTGGTCACACAGTGAAATAAAAGGTCATTTGGAGAGTCTCCAGGCTGAGACAACTTATCAATTAGGTAAGTATAACTTAGATGTCATGGAAACCAAAAACGTTATGTACTTATATAATATTGAAATAAATCTATTATTACGTAAACAGGTGACTCAGGATATACTCTTCGCGAGTATTTTCTGACACCTATACTGAACGTAGAAGACAACAATCCACAGGGTCGTTAAAATACTGCCCATAAACATGCAAGAGTGACGATAGAACGTACATTTGGAATATTAAAGATAAGAAAGTAGATGGAGATGTCTTTTGGCAGCAAGGGAGCTTCATTATCAGCCCAAAAAAGCAGGAAAAATTATTTTAGCTTGTTGTGTCTTGCACAACATGTGCAAAAGAGCTGGAGTACATGCACCTCAGCTATCAGAAGATAACTTCCAAGCAGAGACTTCCCGGCAAGTTCATATCCAGCACGACCCCATTTCATCCTCGGAAGCATTAAGAAGAGGACATAGAGAAAGGGACAGAGTGGTACAAATATTAAATAGAGCCTAAAATTTACTGTGTATTCATTATGTAGTTGAATGATTTTAATGTATAAAAAAAAAGTATTGGTGGACCTACGCATAAATTAGTTAGTATAGCACTTTAGTGTATCCACTGAGTAAACTTTTAAGTCATTGTTCATAAAAAATGTAAATGTATGTTTTATAATATTAAGTACCTATATAAATAAGAACATTCTATATAGTCTACTAGTTGTTACCTGCTACTTCATCTGCGTGAAATAAATATTATGGTAACTCGGGCAGTATTTACATCCATACAAATGTATGCTAACTAAAAACAGCTTATCGGTTAGTCGGTAACCAAATTGGTTCAGTTGTTTAGGTGTGATAGCGTAGAGACAAACAGAGTTACTTTTGTATTATTAATATTTGTATGGATTGCTTCATGTCTAGATAATAAAGATATATAGTTTTATCTTCAACAATGCCGAAGTTCCATATTTAGGAACTTTCATCCCCCCATTTCAACCCCTGTTTTATCCCCGTAAGGTTCCGAATTGCAAAATTGGTAGAACAAATATTTATTTGATTAGTATCGAGTGTCTAGATACAAATTTTCATGGTTTTCCTTTCAACAATGGTCAACCTGCATATTATTATACCTAGTAAAGAACAATTCACACACAATACCATCTGCAGGTCTACTACGAAGTCTGATACACGATATTATCGGCCAAACATATGGACGTTTCCTACCACGAAAGACAATCGGTCGGTTGATCGGATCGGTCGTTTCGTTCTTTCCGACCGATGCTGATTTGACAGTGTTTGTGTCATAAATGTTACTCCGAAAGCACTTAGTCCGACCGAATATTTGAGTTTGACAAGAGTTACATCGTTAAAATCCACGATAACAAATTTCTAGTCGTGCGACTATCGTGTAAAGCTTGTATCTTAAACAATTGACTAATATTGCATAAGCAACCCACTAAATGTTCCTAAAAAACTGCTTAAAACTGATGGGACTCGGGGGCTTATCTCGCAGGGAGATAATCAAGGCCATAATCCACCACGTTGGCACAGTGCGGGTTGGTGGATTACAAATAATTTAAAAAGATTCTAGGTACATGTCGGTCTCCTCACGATGTTTTTCGTCACCGGTTTAAGTTAGCGGCAACACAACCATGTAGCTGGTGCAAAATATGTTGAGCCAGTGTTGTGTAGACGTGTTTATTTTGTAAACAATAAGTCAAATACATAATAATAGTCTATAACCCAATGAGTTAATCAGCAACATTTTATAACATGTTGTATTTCATAATGGCATGAGCAAGGTGTTCCAATACTTGGTAAAGCCTACTACATAAAGCTGCCATGGAAGGCTGCTGTTCAATGTCGAGGTTTAAGGGGGCGCCTAAAGCCAGAAAACGAAAAAAGAATATTTTCGACGTCGCTCACTGAAGTTAAGAAACTAAAAACTGACAAAAAAAATATTGACGTGTGGGTACAATCAAGAAGAAGCACAATAACCGAATAGAATTTTAAAAAGAGATCAGAGTTTTTTACAATAAAAAAATAAAAATGACACCGAAAAACCCAGTTTTAATTCGAGTACTAGAAATTATCAGCGATGACCCCACATTATTTTTTGGTAATAAAATTCCTATTTGTACGTTCTAGTAAAGTAACCGAACACTTTTGTAAATGTATGTTTAGTTATTGAGTAATTAAATAAAACTTGGTCAAAAATGGACTCCTGATTAAATATTGATTTTTCCTCCAAACTGTGTCATGCTATTCTCGACTTTATGTACATCACATTAAGAAACGCGTCGCGCGGGTGAAATCTGATTTTTTCCTGGCTTTAGGCGCACTCTTAAAGTAGTTTTAATTTGAAATGATGTTCTTTTTTTTTTTTTTTTATAGCATAGAATGACAAGACGAGCAGGTCATGTGCCTGATGGTAAGCAACATAACAGCACAGTAACACGCAGCTATTGGAACATGATAGTCCAAATCATTACCTAGCACTGCATTGCGCTCGTCACACAGAGATCTAAGATATTATGTCTCTAAGCCCTGTAATTTCTCTGGAATCATTGCCCTTCAAACCGGAACACAGTAATGTTTGCACAATACTGCTTGGCGGTAGAAAAGTCAAGTATTGTGGCAGTATTTTGCGAGCCACATGGTGGTACAAACAATTTGCTATACAATTACCTAAATACATATTTATATTCTTGCAGATTCTGGGTCAAATATATCATAGAACAGGTTCCTTATTGCCAGTGCCTAATGAAGACTATAAAGTTTTGCAAATATATTTTATGGGCAATTCAGCAAGAGAAGTCGATCAGCGTTGCACACACAACAACTCAGTGAAAAGATCCATTGTGGAACAACTTCAAACATTTTTCCATCAACACAATGAATTAGTTGCATTATTCACAACTGCATTAGACCGCATGCCATCAGATAATCATAAACTTGTCATCAGAGCCGATAAGGCGTCTGCAGAACAACATGCTGGACGTTTTAATGCGCCAACAATTGATGAAGTGGCTATTGTCGTCGTAGGAGAAAATTTAGAAAACCGAGACATTGTTTTACATCGGCGGAACGATCAACTTCAGCGTGTGTCTGAAACACATCGATCATATGATGCCTTACAATATCCTATCCTATTTTGGCAAGGTGAAGACGGCTATCATTTTTCAATTAAGATGATAAATCCAGTTACAGGTAAATTAACAATATATGTTTACTACGTTAAAATATATGTTTACTAACTTAAAATTTATATTATTAACACAAAAAATTGTTTACAGGTGCTGAAACGAACAAAAAAGTTAGTTCAATTAATTATTATTCATACAGACTGATGGTTCGGCAAAATGAGGACAATCACATCTTAAAGTGTCGCCGTCTATTTCACCAATATGCTGTGGATATGTATGTGAAAGTTGAAACTGAACGATTGACATTTATCAGGTTGAACCAGGCAAAACTCCGTTCCGAGGAATACATTCATCTTCGGGATGCCATTAATCCTGATGGAAATGCACAGAATGTCGGCAGAACAACTGTTCTCCCAGCAACATACGTCGGAAGTCCGCGACATATGCATGAATATGCGCAAGATGCGATGTCCTATGTACGACATTATGGCACACCAGATTTGTTTATCACGTTCACATGCAATCCAAAGTGGACAGAAATTCAACAAGAATTATTAACTAGACAATCACCTATTGATCGCCACGACATCACTGCAAGGGTGTTCAAAATGAAATTAAAATCACTCATGGATTTTATTGTTAAGCATCGCGTGTTCGGCGAGACGCGCTGTTGGATGTACTCAGTTGAGTGGCAAAAACGCGGATTGCCACATGCAGATATCCTCATTTGTTTGGTTGAGGATAAGACCAAATGAAATTGATAATGTGATATCAGCAGAAATTCCCGATAATAATGAAGACCCACTGTTACATGAGGTTATTACAAAAAATATGATACATGGACCATGTGGAATATTAAATCCCATTTCTCCGTGTATGGTTGAAGGAAAATGTTCAAACGCTACCCAAAACAATTAGTAGCAGAAACTATTACTGAAAATGATGGATATCCACTTTATCGCCGCCGATCCATTGATGACAATGGAAAGCCAACAATAGTCAAAGTAAATCGACAGGACATTGAAGTTGATAATCGTTGGATTGTTCCGTTTTCGCCATTACTCTGCAAGGCATATAAAGCACACATAAACGTCGAATTTTGCCATTCCGTAAAATTTATTAAATACATTTGCAAGTATGTGAACAAAGGTAGTGACATGGCTGTCTTCGGAGTTGCTGCCGAAAATTCAAATGATGAAGTCACTCAATATCAAATGGGCCGCTATGTTAGTAGTAACGAAGGCATGTGGCGTAGATTTTCGTTTCCTATACATGAACGACACCCTACTGTTGTTCACTTGGCCGTACATTTGGAAAATGGTCCACGGGTGTATTTTACAGATGCAAACGTATTACAACGAGTTGACAGGCCACCATCGACAACATTAACCAGCTTCTTTGAAATGTGACAGAATGATGATTTTGCCAGAACGTTACTTTACTCTGAAATGCCAAGATATTACACCTGGAATCAATCATCAAAAAAATTTGAACGACGAAAACGAGGACAGACAGTCCCAGGTTTTTTTACCACGAGTATTTTCCACCGATGCACTAGGCCGTCTTTATGCAGTCCATCCCAGTCAAGACGAGTGTTTTTTTTGCGTTTACTGTTAGTCAATGTTCGTGGTCCAACATCATTCCAACATCTGCGAACTGTTAATGGTGTATTGTGTGGCACATACAGAGAAGCCTGTCAACATTTGGGATTGTTAGAGAATGACACTCATTGGGACCACACTCTCGAAGATGGTGTGATTTCGTCAAATGCTAAACAAATACGAACATTTTGTCTACATGCTGACATCAACACCGACTGATTTATGGCATAAATACAAAGATCATATGGCGGAAGATATATTGCATCAGATGCGTCTTAGAACATCGAATTCAGATTTGCAAATGAACGAAGAAATTCACAATGAAGCATTAATTTTAATTGAGGACATGTGCTTGATGCTTACCAACAAAGTATTAATACAAATAGGAATGATAGCACCCAATCGCCCAATGCACGACTCATTTCATCAAGAATTGAGATGCGAAGCCCAATACGATTCCGAAACATTACGAGAAATGGTTGATAGAACAGTTCCCCTTTTAAATCAACAACAAAAATATGGCTACGATACGCTCATGGAAGTAGTGAACGATGGATCTCGCGGATTTTATTTTTTAGATGCTCTCGGTGGATCTGGGAAAACTTTTTTGCTATCATTGATTTTGGCAACGATTCGATCGCAAAATGGAATTGCACTAGCCCTAGCTTCATCAGGTATTGCAGCTACGTTGTTGGAAGGCGGTCGAACAGCTCATTCAGCTCTCAAGCTGCCGTTGAACCTTTAAATTAATGAGACTCCAACTTGCAATCTTTCGAGGAATTCTGCGATGGCCAAAGTGCTGCAGCAAACCAGATTGATCATTTGGGATGAATGTACGTTGTATACGTTGTATATGTTGGGATGGCACACAAAAAATCTTTGGAGGCATTAGATCGCTTGATTCAAGATTTACGAAATAAATAAAAACGGTTTAGTGGTGCAACGATACTATTGGCAGGTGATTTTCGACAAATATTGCCAGTTGTTCCACGCTCAACGCCTGCTGATGAACTGAATGCATGTTTGAAGTCGTCCATTTTATGGAAATACATTAAAACACTTAAATTGAGTATAAACATGAGAGTCGATTTGCAGGAAGACCAGTCTGGAGAAGTGTTTTCCAAACAACTGCTCGATATTGGTAATGGTATTATTGCTGTTGATACATCATCTGGATACATTACATTCCCTACCAATTTTTGTAACTTTTGTGAATCTAAGACCGAACTCATGGAGATGGTTTTCCCAAACATTGCTCAAAATTACGTAAATCACGTTTGGTTAAGCGAGCGTGTTATATTGGCAGCAAAAAATGTTGATGTGAATGAAATGAATTTTCAGATTCAAGAGAAAATAGCTGGCGAATTGAAGAATTACAAATCAGTTGATTCCATTACTAATGAAAATGAAGTTGTCAATAATTATCCAACAGAATTTTTAAATTCGCTGGAATTGCCCGGCTTACCACCTCATAATCTGTAACTAAAAATCGGATCAGTAATTATTATGTTACGTAACATAAACCAGCCACGTCTGTGCAATGGCACCCGGCTTGCGGTTAATAAATTATTGAACAACGTTATCGAAGCCACAATTTTGAAAGGGAAGTACAAAAGCGAAGATGTTTTAATCCCACGCATCCCTATGATACCGAACGACATGCCATTCAGCTTTAAACGTTTAAAGTTTCCAGTGCGGCTTGCATTTGCAATGTCAATAAATAAATCGCAAGGGCAGTCGCTAAGTGTATGTGGCATCAACCTAGAAAATCCATGTTTTTCACATGGCCAATTATATGTCGCCTGTTCCGTGTCGGAAAACCATCAACATTATTTATTTACGCGCCAGAACATAAAACTAAAATTATAGTTTATAAAAAAGCATTAGAATAGAGCGAAGCAGTGAAGGGTATAGAGGCTATTAGTTGCTTTCTAGAGCGCGCGTGGTGTTGAGCTCAGTGTTTACTTCAAAATGTAAAGTTGTTCAATAGCGATTTGTAAATATACGAGTGAAATTGAACCCTATGGAATAAACACTATTATGAAAATATACCTATATGTTGTTTTTTAATTTAATAAAAATTGGTAAAGTCCTCAGGTATGGCGAGACCAGGGAAATAAGGATTCATTTTTATATGGAGGATATTATAGATTCCAGTTCAAATTGAATAGGTACTCGTACATAATATAGGTCAGCTGTACAAAATAAAGTAGTGCATCAAAGCTACGCTAAGGCGGTACGAAGATCGCCGGGTCAGCTAGTTATGAATAAATACCTATGTTATTTCCACAGGAAGATGAAGAATAAGTTATAATTATAAAGTATACATATGTCACAATGAAGTATTATTTACCTTAGGGTTATCAGAATCCTTTCTTCCGCACTGACACATTCTCTAAATTTAGTATTTCGATGATGTTTTCGTTGAAAACCAGCTATAGGTTTTAATAATGTAACAAGATGCAAGTAGGTATCTTTAGACATTCGGTAGAAAGATAAAAATTTCTTGTCATCGTGTTGTAGTTCTTGTGCGGCTACAAAAACTCTACAATATTGTTTCAATATATATATACATTATACAATATATATATTCTTTCAATATATGGATTAATCCAATATTTTCCAGTCTTGCGTTGACGTCTTCTATTTCTATAAAACAGAAAAACTGCAAAAGCTTCTTCGTCACTGGAGTCGCTCGACATAACGTCCGTCTACAAAAAACGAGTTAGCACAAATGATGAATTTAGTCATTTTTCAGTAGCATAATATGCGAGCGTCGGGTAGCGAACATGTATCTAACTAGTATTATACTCGAGTATCATAATGGGAGAAGGGCTTGTGACTCTCAAATTTGTAAAAAAAAGAAATAAAAATGAAAAGGTAAGTTTAAAATAAAAATAATAAAAATGTTTTGTTGTATGTTACCTCTAGTTTGTGATAGATTTTTCTATTCGATTTTACCCATTTACAACACTAATTGTTTTGGAACCATATCTGGGTTCGTATGTATTCTTTGCTTTTTTCGCTTATTTGTATTGTGAGTAAGCATTTACAGTAAGACATTAAGCTCGCTTACATAATATATGGTTTCGTATCCGCTCCAGCAGTGAATGAAGTAATCACATGCAACAGATGGGAAACAATAAAGCGTTTCTTGCATTTTAATGACAACTCAAAATTTATTCCTATTGGTAAAGAAAAAGGACACGACAAGCTGTTCTAAGTTCGTCCTTTGATAGAGGGAATTCGACAGCGGCTTTTGATAGTTCCTAGGGATTAATATTTGGCCGCAGATGCGCAGATGATTCCTACCAAAAGCGTCCCGGATTCCGTTCCCCGCACCGATACGACGCGACGTCCCGCGCATATCCTGTTTTTTTTTGTTAAGTTTGAATTAGTTAGTGTTTTGTTGTTTGTTATTTTTTATGTTTGTTTATGACTTGAAAGTAAATATGCCTAGAACAAACACTGTTTTGAAAAGACAAGCAAGGAAAATAGTTTATGACCTTATTTTTGTTTAACAAGGGAATCTAAAGGTGGGTACTGACCGGCGTTACGCGGCGTAATGCTACGTGTTACACCGCGAGCCTTCGTGCAGTCAGTACGCCGTGTTACGGGGAAACAAGCGAAACAAGCCAAAACGATTTTTTTAAATCCGCTATGTTTGTTGTGTATTTCCGTCAAAAATCCGTTAAAAAAAAAAAGGTCATTAATAAACCGTACATTTCTCAAGGTATATATTTACAGGTTATATTTATAATTAAACATACTAAACACACTTACGAGATACAGCGATTTATATTATCGTAATTATTCTTACTTTACTTCTCCTACATTAAAATAGAAGCCCAAATGGGCTACTAATTAAATAAGTAACATTCATTTTGGTAAAAATTAAAAATCTATAATATCGTTGTCACTGTCACTTTCAGCAGCGTACTCTGTTGCCAATACAGAACTGACAGATGTCGATGGCTGATCATAGCTTTGCATTGTTCCAATCGTACTAATTACGGCTTCCGGTAAAACATACGAGTAACAGTTTTTATCATTACGTTTAAGCCCTGAGCGTAAAGTCAAAATGGCATTAACCGTGTTTTCCTGCATTTTGTTTCTCAGTTTTGATTTAACTCCATTCATAACACTAAAAACTCTTTCCACTTCAGCATTGGAATATGGCATAATCAAAACTGAAAAAGCAAAATCGCATAACTCTTTGAAAGGGTTATTTCCAGTTGCATCATTATACTCTTTCACCTCTGACCAAAATTCCATAGTATCATTCACATTTTGCCATACTGTAAAGTTTATGGCACTCCACTGAGTTTCTATTATTGATATTACATCATTTGAATACTTTAAATGTATCAATAAGGGTGTTAAAGATTCCTTATGAACCCGTAACACATTTTTACAGGATAGTAGACTGGTCTTCTGCAATAATTCAATATTATCCGGTAATCTAGAAAACAAAAGACAAACTGTTACACTTAATGCTGCACATAAATATAACTCTAACATTAAATAACTCGTATTTAAGTGCAAGTAATAGGACGAAAAACAAAAAAATTGGCAGACATAGGGACTGCCGATAGAAGTGAAAACTTATAGAATTTGATAGCTCATTATCTAAACTACGTGGGTGAAACCGGAGAGTGCTGCTGGTCGGAAATAAATCTTCAAAACTTAGTCGTCTAAATCGTTTTTTTGAAGTGTAAACTTCTTTAGGCGCGCCTAGACAGATTTTTCGTGGGCTGTGAATTGAATTCATTCGTCACGCTCAGGTATGATAAGAAAGCTTCGGGTAAACTCGGGACCATGGCTATTGGACATCTAGAAATACGTCAGCCAACAGGAAATGCTGAAAGGGCGTGGACAGACCATCATGGCATGGCCATCTAGAAACGCATCAGCCAATGGGAAATGCTGACGCATTTCTAAATGGTCATGCCAAGATGGCGAGGCCACGCCCTCCGGTTACACCCGTGTAGTTTCCAAGATAAGCTATCAAATTCTGAGTTATAAGTTTTCACTTCTATCGCCAGTTCCTATGACTGCCAATTTTTTTTTTTATCTTTATGTATTTAATATAAGTCTTCTAAGCATGGTCATCTAGACTAGACATTTGCACATGTTGGTGGATACTATTCAATGCGCATTCCATATTATCCACCAACGTGGATAATAATATTAATTTTAAAATAAAATCAACACAACGCTTGCGAAGGTCTTGCTCAGCTTGCTCCCCTAGTATATTTTTCTCCTTCATTTCTCGTATTTTTGATTCAAATCCAAATCCAAGATATGGTTTTGGATCAAAATATTTTTTCAAATCAATATCCAAAGGATCCATGTTCGGCAGTGACATGGCAACTTTTGAGACCAAAAATGTGATAAGTGTTGTCAAGTCCGTAAATAATTTACAAGGGTCGGCATTTTTAGCCTCGAACGCCTTATTTACCCTTTGAAGTTTTTCAAGTATTGGGCATAAAAACGAGAATAAGGCATAGTTGCTCTCGTCTTTATACATATTATACAACAGTTCAGCAGTGTAGTTATGGCGAGATATATGAAAGTGTGTTTTAAGCTCAAGCCACTGTTTCAATATCCTTTCCACTGCTGAATGTATGGATAGCCATCGAGTTTGGCAAGCTCTAATAATTTTTAGTGGTTCGTGATTTACATTTATTGCCATATAAAGCTGTTTGTTTTCTGCCTGTCGTGTTGATGACTGTGAGAACCAATTGTAGGTTTCGGAAATCATAAATTCTAAATTTCGAGGCAACGTTCCTTCAGAAGCATGAGTTACAGCAAGCTGTATTGAATGACACACACATCTAACGAGTAATAATGCTGGAATTTCACTTTTAATTTCGCGTATACTCCATTATTTACTCCTGTCATTACACTGGCATTGTCTGTTCCGATTCCTATAATGAAATTTGCAGGTGCACCAGTACAAAGGATCTTGGTGTTACATTCGATAGAAAGCTAACATTCAATGAGCATATAATTAATACCGCAAAGGAGTCATATAGGAGACTGGGATTTGTGTTGAGGAATTCCAGGGATTTTGGGGACACTCGTGTTATCAGATTGCTTTATGAGACTTTGGTTCGCAACAAACTAGAAGCCAGCTCATGCGTGTGGACTCCGTATACAGAAGCATACATTTATGTCCTGGAAAAAGTGCAAAAAGCATTCTTGCGTTCCTTATATAAACGTACCTATGGTTATTATCCGTATTTATACCCAACCTCCTTTATTTTGGGCTCTCTAGGATACAATTCGTTGGCTGTCCGTCGTGAACTGAACCAGATGACAGTTATGTGCAAGATCCTTCATAGTAGAATCGATGCAACTAGTCTACATGAAAAGCTCTCCCGCCTCTTCGTACCCGATCCCGGTAGCACCCTCCGTCGGGGGCGTCATCCGCTTTTCTCAGTCCCTAGGGGAAGAACCATTGCCCATGCGCGTTCTCCTGTTCAGCATGCTCTTATCTCATTCAACTCTCTCCTAGCCATGACACCTGAATGTGATTTGTTTGCGGATGCCTGGAAGAGCATCAGATCTGAATGTCTGAAGTACTGCGAGATAAAAGCAGGCAGGGTATATGACGAGGATGACGAATCTTTATTTGACTACATTAATTAATTTTGACTATCAACATTCTGCACCATTATGGTGATTCTTTTATTAATGAAAAAATGCTTAAATTGTAAGAAATAATTGTTAATTTTTAGTATAGGTATTTTGATTAACTATGTATTTACTTGTGACTATATTTGTAAGTTGACGCATATTCTGACATGTCTGTTGTTAGCAGTTACGCGTTTCTGCAATAATTGTTTTATTGATAGGTATTTTGTTGAATAGGTACTACTCAATAATTGTAATTACTGAATTTAAATGAGATGAATGGTGTATATTATTTGATATTTTGGTTAACTAATGTAATTGGTATGTACGCCCGTTTTAGTTAATAAATAAATAAATAAATTTTTTTTTGTAGTCCAAACCAAATTCGTTTAGGGTATCTTTAACTGCACCAACTATACCAGCAGCATTACATTCCACTAATGTTGCGAGTTTCAAGAACGATGTGTTAATTTTCTTAGATAATTGGCTATAGTATATAATGACAATGCCCAGATATTTCGTCACACTAATGTCAGTAGACTCGTATAAAAGTAGACTGAATCTCCCATTTCCAATATCAAGTTTTAAATTTTCTATGAAATGGGGACTTAGTACATTTCTAATGATGTGAGAACATTTTGTTCGATGCAATTGCATGTATTTTATACCTTCAGAATCACCTCCTATTTTTTTCATTAACTGTCCTACTTTTCATTACTGGTCCACTGTTAGCAATGTTCAGCGATGAATAGCGCAGTGTAAGCTTCACAAATTTTAACTTTGTCTATATTTTTCTTAGGAAAATCGATTCTTTTTTGGCGGGAAGGTGATAGAATATCGCAATTTTTTATGTGTTTTTTCGAACTTATATGTGATTTTAAGTCAGAATATTTATTGCTGCTACTTACGACACATCGACAAAATTTGCATTCTGGAACAGATTCGCCAGAACCATCTTCTTTCCGTACTAACCAGTCTTTAAATAACTTATCTTGAAGCCACTCACTGCGAAATTTTTGTTTATATTGGATTTTTGGCATTTCAAATTCTCATGAAATAATCACAAAACTCAAAAACTAATATTTACTTTAAATTAAAACAATAACCGTCTTCATACAGATGGGAGCTGTGAGCTGAACAGTAAGGAAGTAAGGATTGAATTTCGCACTCGCACGATCTGGCTTCACTGCATAGCAGTTAGCAAAGAAAAGTCCCTGTCATAAACAATGAAGAGTTTGTTAGTAGACTATATTTTCTATAATTTAATAGACAATTCGTTCATAATAAATATGATTTCAATTTGAAAAATGCAATCAACAAAATATTTTAAAACCATCGTTGACATACCATTACATGGAATATAAAGTTGATTTCATATTTGTGTAGATGTCAATGAAAGTAATAGACATTTTTAGATGAAAATGTTTTGATTTTATTTCCGTCAAATATCCCAAGTTGGCAACACTGAACAAGCGAGCAACGAGCCGCTCGTTGCTCGCTGGGAGCGCTCCACCCGGCTGTCGGTTTTTTGGCGAATCCTTTGAGTGTTACGCGGTTCGGTCAGTACGCTCCTGTCCAGTCGTCGCGAGTAATCACACGTAGTTCCTATCGTATTTACTCTCGTACTCGTCGTTAAAACATGGAGTGGACCCAAGAAAAAACTCTATATTTTATATAAAAATACAGAGAAGAGGAAGTGTTGTGGAACCCAGCTCATCTAGAGCATTATAATAAACTGAAGAAAGAAGACGCTTGGAATAGATTGGCTTCGTTACTCGACAGCGATAGACAAATAGGTAAAAATAAAATGACAAGTTTACTGGCATCATTGAGGAGGGAAAAGAAAAAATTAAACAGTCAACTGGTACAGGAAAAGGTACTTACGTAAGTATTAATTAAGTTTTTAAGTACATAGGTTCACAAGGGTTGCGGTCAAATTTTTTCAAACAAGTAACAGATACAATTTGGTTTTTTATTTATTTTTTACAATTATTTTTCTAGCATAGATTACGGTATTCACGAAATATACTACTCTGGTTCGACGTTTGTTAATTTCAACTTCAATTTCAGGTGCAGATGAAGTATACCAAAGTAATTGGTTTGCATACAAAGCTTTGATATTTCTACTGGATAGAAATTTAATAATCCTCGCACTACAACAGATACTGTAAGTCTATTTTAAGCGGTTAACATTTGCCAATGACTTTGAGCGTTTGATCTAAATAATTCAAAACGCCATCACTAGATGGCGCTGGTACCTTGTATTGCCACCACTCGTAATCTCTTGGAGACTGACTTAGCATTCGTCAATGATTAACAAATTCAGAGGTGAACTTATATTTTTACCTATTCCTCGGTGATATTTTGAAATACTAATGCTAAAAACTATGCATTATCGTAAAAGAGGCTACTTTTAAAATATTGTCGATTGATTAAAATACTTATCATGCAAATTAATTAATTACTCAAAACACAATTATTTATTGAAATTTAAAGAAATACCAGATTAGTTCCGCAGTTTCCCGCGCGCCAATTTACCTGGCACGCACTCTACACTCGGAATTTTAATTCGATTCCAGATTTGACAATTTCAGTGTTGCAACGTTATGACAAGTAATAAATAGTGACGTTGCGAAATTATTCGATATGGAAATGAAATACTTCCGGATCGATTCTTCTCGTTTATAATTTTACTCTCGTAAACTAAGTATATCAGGAAATTAAATATTTCTGAACCGATAATTTAGTTTTGACGATTAATTAACGATCTGAGACTTTTCTTTTATAATTGTGTGAAATAAATAAAAAAATGTGATCATGAAGGAACATGACAAATAAAACAGATAGATGAATTATGGTAATAATTTATTTTATAAATTGTCGCCGTCATCGCTATCGTTATCGCTGTCACTTTCTGTAACATTTATTATAAATGTGTCTGTGATATTGTCAATTAACATATCTAGCCTACTAATTTTTTCCTCTTCTTTGACAACATGGGATACGCATTTAGACCATTCGGTAGCCGTAATTTTTTGAATGCCTTCCTGAAATAAATTTCTCACGTCTGTCAATTTGAAAGTTTTATTATTTTGAGCTACATGCCCCTTTACCTGCGCCCATATCAATTCGATAGGGTATAGCTCGCAAAAGTAAGCGGGCAGTCTTAAAACCGTGATCCCATGTTGTGCTGCCATTTCGTCTACAGCGTACTTATTAAAAGACTCGTTATGTCGAATCAGTTCTAAAAGCGTAGCTTTAACCAAATCTGGTTCGTAATTAATATTTTTATTTAAAAGCCAATCTTGAATGGCAGCTTTTTTCCAGCTCATTTTTGGTGCCGTTTCCAATTTTCGGGAGTGGTAAGGTGCATTATCCATCACCACAATTGAGTTTGGTCTTAATTTTGGTAAGACTCCAGCGAACCACTCCTCAAAACAAACTGCATTCATATTATCATGGTAATCTTCACAATTTTTCTTTGCTTCAAAAATCATGAGCCCTCTTCCAGGAAGCCTTCTTCACTACCTATATGGCTAATTATGAGACGTTTGCCTTTTCCAGATGGATTTTTTAATTCAGTGGTCAGTCCCTCTAAAAACGCTTGTCGAGATGATGTGACTTTCTTGTCCACCCAAGTTTTTTTACAGTATGATCTTAAAATAAATATAGTACATGAACATTCAATATTACTATTAAATTTAATGTAAAATGTATATAAATTCATTTTGTGTATAAATGTTAGCCTTACCTGCGTTAACCCAAGTTTCATCTTGATAATATATGTCTCCCTTCTCGTCGAAACTGACATATAGATCGCAAGTAACGCTGGCGGGCGCCATGTTATTATATCATTTCGATCAATAAGTGTGCTCTTGCGTGACCGTGCAACAAATTTAAAATTAAGATGCTTCAAAATTTTTCTGAGGGTGTCTTTGGAAATCTTGGGCATTTCTGAATCATCGTTCATCACTTGTATTTCACAATTCACATCACTACACTATTATATGTGGTATCATTATTTCACAAAATGACACAGTAGCTAATGTCAAATCTGGAATCGAATTAAAATTCCGAGTATAGATGCAAAGTTCGCTTCGTGTTGCGTTGATGCCTACACTCCATCTGAACTTGTTTAGAAATCTGTGGCATAATTGTCTTGCCAGCTTACAGACCCTTGCTGAATGCAGTATTCAGCAACTTCATTACGAATATTGTGAGCAGATCTTGTAGCCCTTCGCGGTCTTATTTGCAAGGGTAACATACTAGTCATGGCATTGTTACCTTCTCTCCAGTTTCCTAATCTGACCTAGCCGTTCGATTCTTCGTCAAAAGTACCCATGCAGTATTCAGCAACTTCATTACGAATATTGTGAGCAGATTTTGTAGCCCTTCGCGGTCTTATTTGCAAGGGTAACATACTAGTCATGTCATTGTTACCTTCTCTCCAGTTTCCTAATCTGACCTAGCCGTTCGATTCTTCGTCAAAGGTACCCTTTAGGCAGGGGTATATACCTGAGCATTATTACCTTGTCTTAAAAAATTGTGAAGGCATGCTATTGCTGTTACGACAGATGTCGCGATTCTCGGTTGTAACAACATAGGTTTTGCGCAAAACTCTAAACACTGCAGACAATATGCCGAACACATTTTCCACCACTCTACGAGCTCTGAAAAGCCGGTAGTTATATATTATTTCATTTGAACCACGTTCATGATATCCTGCATATACTTTCATCAAATTTTCGGAAAGAGCAAAAGCTTCATCACCAACAAAGTAAAACGGAATTTCTTCTGTTCTTGCTGGCAACGCAGTGGGTTGACGGATGTTTAGTGCATTCCTTTTTAGTTTTTCGTTTAATTCACAGTTGTTAAAAACTCTTCCATCAGATATGCTTCCTTGACATACATACAAAAAGTTATATTTCGCGTCAACAACTGCCAGTAATACGATGCTGAAGAAACCTTTATAATTATAAAATTCACTTCCACTGTTGATCGGTGACTGCAGTATAATATGTTTACCGTCGATTGCGCCTAAGCAATGTGGAAAATTCCACAAAGTATCATAGTCATTTGTTACAACCAGCCATTGCTCCGGTGTTTCTGGCATCTGAAATAATGATTTAACTATATTATTATTTTCAGCTACGTAAACGTGAAGGTGCTTCAGAACAACCGCCTGCCAATAAATGCGACAATGAATGCCCTCCGCCTGCCAATAAATGTGACAATGATTGCCCTCCGCCTTCAAAAAAAGGGAAGAAAGCAGTCGCTCTAAGCCCGGAAGAGAAAATGGCATCTACTTTCAATATTTTTAAAAAGAAAACCGAGCAAACGGAGTCAACTCCGCACAAACTTGACGAATGTGAAGCGTATGTTATTTTCTTGGAAAATAAATTAAGAGCTTATTCAAAGACAACAAAAATACATGTGCAACATTACATATCAAACATATTGTTTAGTGCTGATCGCGGAGAATATGACTATGTTGGCATGAATACTAACAATTATTATTCACAAAGATACTCTGCCTCACCGATGCCACAGCAAAGCCCTGAAGCACCTGCATCAAATACGTCCCATCAAACTGACTGTGGGTCACCAGCAAATACGTCCCATCAAACCGACTGTGGGTCACCAGCTATGAGTGAACAATTTCTATCAGAATTTGGCGATTTAATGAACTAAATAATTTGATACGTAATGACTACTATTTATGATTTAATTAAAACAGTAGGTAGATACCTTTACATATTCTTTTAATGCTCCAATAAGGGCTTCGCTGACCTCTTTTACAATAGATCCTAATCGTTGCTTTGATATCTTCAAAAGATATTGCAAACTAGTATAGGAATCTCCTGTTACATAAAAACAAGTGGTAGTGCTAATCGTTCCCTGACACTGATTGCTTTTCTATAATTTGTATCCTTTTTATGTACACTTGGTCCAATTAAATTCACGAGTTCTTCAAAATCCATCGGCGTCATGCGTACAAATTTTTATATTGTCCAGTAATCATTTGGTTTTTTAAAATTGCAATCACTGACAAACCACCACATACGTCTCTGTTTTTATATAAGTTTGATGTCCAGTAACGTTTTTTCTTCTTCTTAATTTGGATTAAACAATAATCAAGTAGAATTAAAGATACCAACACGTCTTCGCTGTCGGCCATCTTGAGTGAACTAACGGCGAAAGCGGAGCACAGAGTTTTGACGAGCATGTTACGCCGTTTGTACTGACACAGCGTATTCGCGGCGAGCGTGCTCGCATCGAGCGGTCCATTACACCACGTAACGTTGGTCAGTACCCACCTTAACGAGTTAATTGATTGTTTGAAACAAATCCAAAGTGAGATTGACGACGCTACAAATATTTTGCTCTGTTATTCGGACAACGACATTGTAAATTCGAGCCAGATAAAACAAACTGCCGAAATCATTAAGGTGGGAAACATAAAATTAAATAGTATTATTAGCGAGTTAGAGAAAATCCAAAAAAGGACAGCAGAGTCTACAACAACATCAGTTCTGATTTTATGACAGTGTTTAGGACACCTGGCATGAAACGTGACGTTGACAGCCTTTCAGTTGATTAGCTTTGTCTGTGATGGAATATTTTCGTTCGTGCACTTTGCCCGCCGGCGTCATGCCGCGCGGAGCCATCTCTATTTGACTCCCAAGTTTGGACCGGAACAGTTCAAAGTTTTTATCGGGATGTATCGGCTCT
Organism: Ectropis crepuscularia; assembly: GCA_963693475.1. Taxonomy (NCBI): domain Eukaryota; kingdom Metazoa; phylum Arthropoda; class Insecta; order Lepidoptera; family Geometridae; genus Ectropis; species Ectropis crepuscularia. Next base: position 10,370,024 of record OY856368.1, on the reverse strand, counting down.
TTCCCGTTTAATCTTCCAAATTTAATTCAAAATAATTTGAAATTGGAGATCTTCCCAAGGTGCGTGAGTTTCTCGTCGATATATTTTAGCGATGCATTGAAATTTTGGTGAAAGTGTGCGTTTCTGGACTTTCATTGGGCAAATGTCGTTTTATTGTTTCAGTAGAAGCCATTCTTTACAAATAAGGTGATATCCTTGTTGCTTTTATGCCAAGAGGACCCGTGTTTTTCCTAGGAAACGGTGAGTTTTGACTTTTGTACCAATTAAAAACACGCGGCCATTATTATAGCCGACGCGTGTTGAATTTTTATAGAAAACTATAGGCTGTGGACAACTTTCTATTGTCCACAGCCTATGAGTAGGGCGTTTCCTGTTTGCTTATATCAAGAAACGAAAACGTTTCCTGTCTGCTACATGCTTACGACAAGTTTATTCCTGTTTGGATCCCCGTATGTTAGTTAGGACGATGTCTGCTTAGGGCCTATTTATACCCTTTTATTTTTTATCTACGTAGATTCCTTTTTATTTCCTGCGTAGATTATATTTATTTTGATATGACCCTCATATTCGGAGGCCATATTTAATTTGTGTTAGCTTAATTTCAAATTAGCTTCCTTTTCTACAACATGTAAATTCTACATTTGAATTCCCTTCTGGAATGTATATTTCATGTTCGGTTTAAAATCTAGTTAATTGTACGTTTTGGAATCCTCAATTCTAACCTACTAGGAAGAATATATATAGCCTAGTAGAACTTATCTCACTGACCCCGGTTCGCTCCTCATTCTATGATGCTGTTCGCCGTCAGAAAATCTGAAGGATTCATCGTTCCCGTTCTGCCCGGATAATGTCAGATAAGCTCACATAATTTCTTTAACATTTAACCTCACCAATTATTGGAATGGATGGTTTTACAGCAACTTGAATTAAAGACTAAAATCTAATTAGTAGTAATAAATTTATATTTTTGGAAATAACATCTCATTAAATTTAAGGAATTTCTTATATAACTATATAAATTTAGTAATAATTAACTTCATTGTAGCGATTAGCAATAACCTACCTTTTGGCATTCTCAAAAATCAATCAATAAACATTAACTAAACTATTTATGGTTTTACTTACTAAGTTAACATCCCCCAAGGCTCTAGATTAAAAGACCAAGTATTGCTCTCATATTTTCTTGATCTATCCGCAAGCAATTTTTATTCTCCGAGGGAGACATGGCGCTCGAAATAAATATATAAATTCTGTTTTTCTCAACCTACTCTATACGTTGTGATCACTTTTATATTTTACAACCAATTATGTTCATTACAGACCTTGAAGAAAAAGAGGTCTAAAGCGAGGATTCAAGAGATGACGATGTACCGTTGGCGACTGTTGCTGCTCGTCAGATCTCTAGTCGTCGACTATATTTTAAAACACCAGGATAATTTTACTCCATATCCACCAGGCGAGTATGTACAACCTTTAGCTGCAAGTCAAGCTCGTGTGCTAGAAGATCCGATTGCATATTTTTCTAGATATATTCCTGGGGATTTATACGAGAAGTTCAGTGCCTTTTCCAACAAGGCATATTTGTTAAAAAAGGGTCAACATTTTAATACTACTGCGGAAGAAATGAAAACATTTTTCGGAATCACTATTGCTACGAGCTATTTAGGGTTGCCGAGAATTCGGATGTTCTGGGCTAACAAAACGAGGGTAGCGCTGATAGGTGATCGCATGACTCGAGACCGCTACTTCAAACTTCGGTCAAATTTGAAACTAGTTAACGACCTTGAAGTAAATGAAGCCTCTAAAGAAAGTAAATACTGGAAAGTGGACCCTTTGATTGATTGTGTAAGAAAAGCTTGTCTGAATACACCCAGATCTCAATATGTCAGTGTTGATGAGCAGATGGTGCCTTTCTGGGGGCACGTCTCTATGCGGCAGTTCATCCGGGGAAAACCAAATCCTTGTGGGTTAAAAAATTTCGTCTGCACAACTCCAGATGGTGTGCCTTTGGATTTATTTATGTATGAGGGTAAAGGTGACACAATATTACCAAATAATTAAGATGAAGGCTTTGATATTGCAGCAATAGTTGTTTTGAGGTTGTCTGAAACATTGCCTAAAGGAGCAAAGTTATACATAGATAGATTCTTTACTTCGCCACAGTTATTGGATAATTTACGTGAAAAGGGAATGCAAGCAACAGGCACGCTTAGAAAGGCTAAAATACCTCTAAACTGTAATTTTAAGACTGATGGAGAATAAAAAAAACAAGGACGTGGTTCCTCAGATCAACTAGTTAGAAGTGATGGCAATCTAGCGTGCTTGAAGTGGTTCGATAACAAAGCATTTATCACAGCATCATCTGTCGATTCAAAAGAACCTGTTAACAAATGCAGACGTTGGTGGAAGAAAACAAAAATTTACATTGAAAATGATCGACCTTTTGCAGTAATAGTATAATTCTATGATGAGAGGCGTGGATATGCTGGACAGGATCATCAGTTTCTACAGAATCACGGCTCGTACAAAGAAATGGACTGCTCGTCTAATTTTCCATTTTTTTTTTTGATTTTGCGGCAGCAGCTGCTTGGCTTGTATACCGACGTGATGCCCAGTTATTAGAGAAGCCCAAAAAAGATATTTTGGACTACCTGGACTTCAAAATAGAGATTTCCAACGCATTGATTTATTTTACGCCAGAAAAAGAAAACATACGAATATATGAAGAATACGATTCTGACAAATCGGAAGAATCCGCTTCGTCGAGTCGTATTCGCAAAAGAAAATATGTCCCTCAACCGCCTATCCAACTAAGGACGGCAATGGCTGGACATTTTTACCGATTGACGATGAAAATAACAATCTTCGATGCCGGATGCTAAGGCGTAAGAGCAAAAAAGCGAGGGTTTTCAGCTCTAATGCACCTATGCCTAGTAGTAGGAAGAAATTGCTATAAAAGATATCACGAGACTTAATAAATAAAAGTTTCAATTCTATTGAACTGTTCTTTCATTTCAATAATGCAAAATATTCAGCTTGGGACCCAATGTAGCCTATAGGAGACGTGCTTTTAAAAAAAAATAGGCACTAAATATTTTTTGTATAATTTTTTAACAATATTAAAAACCCCATAAATCAGCCTGTTAAGTTTCAACTCAATTGGAAACATAAGTACTGATTGAGACTTCTAATATACGTTTGCAACGTATCAAATATCTAAGGAAAATAAAGCAATATCGCCTAGAGTTATTGTTTATACAGACGTCTTATCTTACGTAAATTCATTCATTCATTCAGCTTGGACCGATGGAAGTACTAAGGGCCTTAAGAAACCTATTTCGAAATGACAGCGAGTTGTCTTTGTCCATGCAGGGTCTGAAACTGGGTTTATACCTAAAGCTGTATACAAAAATAAAGCTGGGAAATTATAAGCGCTTACAGCGCTTGACAGCGCTGGTAACCCGCGCAAGAAAATATATGAACGCGCGCCGACAAGAACTGAACGGTGCCGACAAGTTGCGACAAGCTTCAACAGGCGGTCAGCGCTGGGCGCTGCCTTTTAAAATTAATAAACATGTCTATGTATTGCTTATTTTGGATGACAAGGGGGGTAGGGGAGTCTAGATGATGATGACGTCATCGGTAGTAACATTACTTTTTTACACGAATGGCAACCCTCACATTATCTTTGCTTGAAAACAAAATGCATTTTCGGGGATTCCCGCAAATAATGCATATGTTTAGACACTCGCTTTAGAACCGAGTAGGTGAATTACCTACCGCGCGCTATTCACTTGTCAAAATTTTCTCTGTCAGTGTATTGTTTCGTTTGTATACTATAGCGAGTAGACGTATTGTAAGCATAGCAAAGCAAGTTAATATTTTTCAACGGTGATTCCATTAGCTAAAGTTTAATGTTTAAATAAGATGTCGTTTCAAATAGACACATCGAAGTTAAACCAAAAATTGTTTGAAAGTTTTAAGAAATCACATACAAATACGAAAGTACAAAATGTACAAAAGTTAGTTAACGAAGTGTGGCGAAATTATAAATTACAAGCAAAGTCCGACAAGGAATACACAAGGAATATAGAGTGAAGCCATTACCCACGATGGACAGACAGTATGATGGCTTCAATCACTGGCCAGTGTTCAACGATCTTGAAGCAGCCTCGTTGTTGTCGTGCACCCGGCTGTACAAGCCATAGTCGCTGTCGTTGCACGAACTGCGATATTTATCTATGTCTAACAAAAGACCGTAACTATTTTTTAAATTTTCATAATGCTGAACCCTCACGCCTTCAGTACACCTATGCAATCGCATGCGGCAGCGAAACGACGAAAAAACTGTAAGTTGTATGGCAACGTTTCGCATCTGTTATGTCTCGCTCTACTACATAGCTAGATTAAATAGTTGCGTCCTTGTCGATATTGTTTCGCAAGTAACCGCGAAATAACCGATACACAGACGCAGCGGCCAGTGTTGCCGCCCAGATATAGCGGAATTTATGAGTGGTTAGCGGCTAAAACAAATGAGTTAGCGACAAAAAAATATTATAAGACTTCTAGCGGATTTTGAGCCGTTGCATATGCGACTTTTTTTTCGAAAGTATTTGAAGAATTTTTTGTTTTTTAAGACCACCACTACACCTGAACAATCATAAACATACGTTCAGGCACAAAATATCCTACAATAGCCACAACACCAAAATGTGTCTTGTTCACAACTTTTTTCTAAACAAATAATATAGGTACCTGGACGTCTACTCTATTTCTACGAAAACGTAATTTCGAAAAAAACTCACGACTTTCCTGCTCTCCTTCTACTTCGATTCGTCCGCTACATAATTGTTTGATGTTTAAATATTCTAAGCATACTCTTATTAGAGTAGGCAATGGCAGACCATTCACTTTGTGGATTAGTCTCCTTTAAACGGTGATCTTGTTAGTTTCTGGGTAAAAGTAGCTGCATACAACAATGCTATAGGAATAAATTCATTTAAAGATTTATGTGATTTTGCTATCACAATATTGTGTCACTTCTGCACTCAAATTCAGAAATAGAAAGAGTTCTGTTTTTAGTACTATGAATATTGTAAAGAGCACTTTCAGAAAAAACTTTGAATTCCATTTTACTCATCAGAAACCAACTAAAAAATACAAATATAGATTGTTCGAGTTACGACCTGCCAGATGAAGTAATTAATCAAGTCGGATAACCAACGCCCAAAGTAGCCGGTGTTTGCATTGGAAAAGCCTCCACTTCCAGTGCCGGCGATACTGAAGATCCGGTTGACTTATGTTTTGATTTTGAATTATAGGCACTTAATATGTAATTTAATACACTATAATATTGATAAAAAATATAAATATGATGATATAAAATTAATAAAAAAATATGTTTTTATTAAAAAACTTAACAATTTCAAATGTTTTATAATGCAGAACATTTGTTGTGATTTTTAGAATAAATATGTTGATTTTGTTTTTTTTTGTTAATATTTATTCCGAAAAATGAAAATATTTGCCAAAATTAAACGATCGGTGCCCTCTAAAAACCCCAAGATATGATGGCACGGAGTTCAAGATTAGACTTGAGCGTCAGCGATACGATTTAGCGACTTCTAGCGGATTTTTATAGATTTTTATAGTCCTTTTATAGATTTGCTCAATAAAAACTTTCAAGCTAATGCCAAAAACTCGTCATCCCAAAGCATAAATGAAAGCATGATCCTCTTCAAGGGTCGATCGAGCCTAAAACAGTACATGCCCTTGAAGCCTATCAAAAGAGGCTACAAAGTGTGGGCTCGCTGTGATAGTAGAACCGGGTATTTGTATGAATGTGAAATCTATACTGGTAAAACTGGACTAGGAATTGAAACAGGTTTAGGAGCCAAGGTTGTAAAAAACTTGTCAAAAAAATGTATGGATGAAGAATTTGTAAAACATGTCACTTTCGATAACTTTTTACTGACACTGCTTTGATGCAGTACTTGCATGATAATGGCTTATTTGCAACTGGAACAGTCCGAAGGAATAGATCTGATTTACCACCTATGGTAAAGACCAAAAGCTTGAAACTGTCTAAAGGTAAATTCAAATGGAGGACCAAGAATGACGTGGCACTCACAATATGGCAAGATACCAAAGAAGTGTTGGTTCTAAGCACTGCTTTTCATCCTAAAGTGGGAAAAACTGTTGTTTCGAGAACACAAAAGGATGGGTCTAGCTCATTGGTACAATGTCCAAGAGCTATAAAAGAATACACAAAAAGAATGGGAGGGGTAGATCGATTTGATCAAATCAAGGGAACATATAGCGTAGGAAGAAGAAGCAAACGTTGGTGGCTGCGAATTTTTTATTTCTTTGTAGATGCATGTCTTACCAATTCTTTTATCCTATATTCATGTACTTCAAGAGTACAAAATCTCACAAATCTGGAGTTCCGTGTGGCTGTTGCCAGAGGACTTATTGGAGGGTACAGCAGCAGAAAACGGACATCAGCATTAGGATCATATGTATCTAAAAAAAGTCGAGTATTGGAATCCGAAAATTACCAAAAAGTTCTGAATACTATCCCCTTCGAAGTACGTTACCAGGACGTCGAATCACATATGCCAGTATCATTGGAAACCTACAGGCGCTGCAAACTATGCAGCACAAAAAGCAATGATAAACGAAGCAAAATTAAGTGCGAAAAATGCGATGTACCACTGTGCATAGTGCCATGCTTCCGCCAGTTTCACAGGCCCTGAAGGGCAGCGGGAACATTCTTCCCAACAATTTTCCCGAATTTTCCTACTTTTTTTTTCATACTTTATTGTATACGCCTTTTTTATTATTAATTAAAGATGACAAATCCATCAACAAAAGTTATTTTATTCTGCAGGATCCTTATGCCCTTTAAAGGGATAATGACTATCATCAGTTTGATGAGACTTATGTGGATTCTCCGCCACAACTACCAACACCAGCTCCCTCTTGTGACGTGTTTTCGTCACAGACTCAAAATTATCGGTCTTTAGGGTCGAAATATGCTTCGATTGAGGTAAAATTTGACTAGGATGGGATTATTTGATGGTTAAAACCATGATCTGACAAATGACGTTGACAGATAAAAATTGATTTTGACAATTGACACCTGTCGCCGCTAGTTTCGCTTCGTTCGGTCTTTGGAGCCTTTCATTCAGCCATTTGCCGCGCCGCTACGGCGCACATAGGAGTATTTACATGATCTAGCCGGCCAAAATTACATTTCTCAGAATTACGCTCAGGTAAAAAAAAATGCATTCCTAGAAGAGCCAGGTAGTTGGGCGACCCAACCCTATTGTTGTTTTTTTTACCCACCCCAAATTTAACAAGATATAGTCAGTTGAAATTGAGACATTGCTCGAAGCGGTTGTTTATTTTCAATATTCGTGCTTTAAAACTCAATTTTAACTATTTTTTATTTTATGTTGTGTTGTGAATAATCCAAAATTGGCTATGGATTCTGAAACTGCTAGTAAGTGACTTATTTTACATATTTAAAATATTTAATTTTGTGACGGGATTATATTATTTTTCGTCATTTGAAAAAATACCTGTTTAATTCCCTAATATTTTCAAGAAAATTTAGTTTTACGAGGCTTTTTGTTTTAGTGCCCGGCATTACCCGGCTATAATTTTTATATATTCGTAATATATAGACTTTCTACTTTTAAAAAAAGAAAAAATTGGTTCCTACTAATTCCTACTCCGTCATCTGGAGCGATTTTAGATATCGTACTTAAAAATGTAAAAAAAAATATGAAATTTTGATTTAATTTAGTTTTTATTATTTCAGGACCATCTGGAAGTACTTTAATGACTCGCAAGGAGATATTTGGTCTAATGAGATCACAAAATGATCTCAATTTTAACGACCAATTAGAATATGTTGAAAATTATTTGATTTCACATAAGTCGTAATTTTGCACGCATGAAATCAGAAATGAAGCATCGATGGGTAGCAGCAAAATATAAAAGTGATCTATTTGAAAATTATACACTTGTATTTAAGGTTTTATGAGATACTGAACCATTTCTAATTGATTAAGAGCGATAAATAATTTTGGCCAGCTAGATGTCTCAAATACCCCTCTGTGCGGCGGTGGGCAGGTCATTCTCACTTATTTTTCAACTTTAGACCAGAGCAGACCAAATTTCTATATCTGCGAGGATGTTGGTCATCTTTCAAGTATATTAATAAATTCTGTGGAAAAGGAAAACCCACAATGTAAAGGAAAACCCAGTGGAAGCCATTGATATAAAGAGGAACCCTTGCCATTATAATATGATGAGGATCCGTATTTCACAAGGAAACGCCTAAGAAAAATAGCGTTTCCTGTTTAGAACATGTCTAGTTTCCTGTTTACAATTAGTTTCCTGTTTATCTCCTGTTTAGAACATGTTTACTACCTGTTTACCGTACTTTACTTTACGTCTACGTTAGTTTCTGTTTATTTCCCGTTGGAATATGATAGGTTCCCGTTTATTTCTATTTACGATCAGTTTACCTACGTTTACAATACGTTTATTTACTATGAATCTCCCGTTTGAGATCATATTTATTTCTCTTTAGGTTAGTTTCACGATTAGAAATTACGCTAGCATCTTGTTTAAAATGCGTTAGCATCTTGTAGATCTCACGTTTATTTCACTTTTACAACATGTAAATCTAACATTTAAATTTCCACTTTGGAATATGTGTATTTCATGTTTGGTTAAAATTTAGCTTATTTTACGTTTGGAATCCTCTATTCTATACATGGACGGAGGGAATGAGGGCAAAACCAAGTAAATGTCATTGTTTATGTCTGGGTAGACGAGATACCAAATATACTTCTTACGATCCGGGACTCTCCATAAGTGGCCAAAGAGTTGCCACAATAGCAGAGGCAGTGCCTTTCAAATTTCTTGGTAGAAAGATAGACTACAAAGGACGTACACCATCATTAGAGGTAGTTGTTGGAAATTTCATGAATGACCTCAGTAAGGTAGACCAACAGCCTATCAGCAATATCAAAAAAGCATGGATATATGACAACTATCTCACATCACGTCTCACTTGGCCTTTCCTAGTATATGACATCGGTAAAACCCTCCTCGCAAAATTAGATGCTAATGTCATAAAGATATTGAAGTCATGGTTTGGATTGGCACATCAGGCTGATCCCTCTACTCTATTTAGGGATCACAATAGTTTTGGCCTGAAACTAAAAAAACCATCTGAACTCTACAAACACCTAAGAGTTACAAAAACGCATGTTTTGGGAAAGTCGAAAGACGAATTAATCGCATCTCTCCCAAAAGACAAAAGCGCTTCGGACCTTGAATCTAGACTTCAATTCCACAAACAATTTATGGCAGGTGCGCAAGTAAATACAGCTGGGTTGGGTGCGAGAAAGAAAAGGGAAGACCGAGACATGGTAAAAACCTTTCTACAACAAGACGAAAATGATAGTTACAAAGTGCACGCTATGAATTTAGAAATGCAAAGTGAGTGGTTAACCATAGGTGAGTTTTGTATCCCATTAGCTCTAAAGTGGCGCACCTTGCTATATGACTGGTCTCCTGCCTTATTAAAATTTTATCTGAACGCTTTCCAAATGACCCTCCCTGACCAGAGTAACTTGGTAAGGTGGGGAAAAGCCTCTGAAAAATGTTGCTATACTTGTGGTGAGGCGATATGTACAGCAAGGCACATATTGGTGGGATGCAAGGTGCTCCTTAATAGGGGTCATTACTCACAGCGCCATGACAGAGTACTTGAAATCATACGTGAAGCCGTAAGCCTTTCGGTAGCTAGAGCCCAAAAGGGATTGACGATGAACAAAAGACAAATTAACTTTGTAAAAGAGGGCTCAACTTCAAACTCCAAGAACAAGCCTTACTCAATCCTGGGTTCAGCACCTGATTGGACAATTTTAATGGACACGTATGAAAAGCACTACAAAATCCCAGAGGATGTGGGTGTTTCGTCATCCAGACCGGACATTTTCCTTTTTTCTAGGGCTACGAAACGCATAGTCCTGGTAGAACTTACCGTACCGTGGGAAACTAATATACCTAAAGACCACGTGATGAAACAAAATAAGTATTACGACCTACAAAATGAATTAACAAAAAATGGCTATGTAGTTAATTTATACGCTGTAGAAGTAGGAGCGGGAGGTATACCAGCGAAATCTCTCTATAACCTGCTTAAAGACCTTGGATTGTCCAGAAGTGCAGTAAGTTCTATACTAGAACGAGTATCTAAAGCTGCACTAGTAGGATCATATCGGATTTGGCTGGGCAGGGAGAGAAATACGAGTAGTGAAGGTGAGTGTTGACGTACGTCAATGTAAGGGGCCCCTTTTAAACCTACAGCCCGAGTCACAAGTCTTGGGGTCTATTCGAGATTTCTCTCTCTGCCACACGATGGACCCGGCACCCGCACGGTGAATCCATGGAATGCTAAGAAGTACGTCTCTCTACTAGGAAACATAGATATTTTCCTAGTAGAATTTTATTTCCCTGACTCTTTACTCTCATCGATCATCGTGATGCAGCGGTCAGGAACCTTCAGGATTCACCGTACTCCGTGTCTGCCGGACTATGTCAGATAAGCATAAAAATTATATTAACATTTAACCACACAATTGTTGTTGGTATGGATGGTTTTATTGCAACTTGAGTTAAAACTTCAAATCTAATTAGAAATAGATATACATTTATTTTGGAATTACGTTCTCAGTAAACTTGAATAACCTTTTATATAGCATCTTAGTACTAAATTTAGAATTAATAAACTTCACTGTAAACATAGCATTAACAAAACCTTTGGCGTTCACAAAAATCATCTAATAAATATTAACTACACAAGTAGTTGTTTCAATATTAAAGTTAATATGCCCAAGGCTCTAGATTAAAAGTTCCATTCTTGCTCTATATTTTAAAGAACTATCCGAAAGCAATTCTTATCTGAGAGACGACTGACTGGGAGGGAGACTGGCGCTCGATAAATTAAGAAATTATGTCTCGCTCACCCTTTAAAAATATCACAGAGTAAAATTATACCTTCCTAGGTGAGGCATATCGTTCTTATAACACCCCTTTTGGGTTGGTAACTTTATAGAAATTGTAATGTTCATTTTTTACATTACAATTGGCGCTGTCGTTTAGGGACTTGAAAAGGGACTTGTTATTGATTATATTTCAAGGTTGTTAATTCAAGTTGCACACATCCAATAGCTTTGTGTATTTTTAGCTTACAATGTACTTTTGATATGTTACATTTGACTGTGTTTTTCCAACATTTTAGGAACACATATAGTATGACATTTTATGTACTTTGTTATTTTTCACCAAACAGAAGGATAAGATAGGATAGCTGTTAACAGACACAATTTTATAATGCAAATGTTTTGTTAAAAGTTTTTATAGATATCTTGTTAAGTTGTTCTGAGAAGCTTATATTTTAGAAAAGAAGTAGCTCATAATTTATGACAATATTTACCTTACTGTAAATCAACAAAGAATTTGTAAATGTGTAAAGATTGACTTCATAAGAGAAAGTTCTAGACATCACTTATATCGATATAAAATAATTTCATTATTGAAAAGCATTTTGCTGTTATTTTCTGCGATTGCATATTTAAACACTTACAGGAAGTAATACCAATGGTTAATACTTGGTTTACATTTTGAAAAGTTACATTATTATTGTTACACACTTTGTATATCAGTTTATGATAATATTATAGATATATATAAGCGACCTTGCTTAACATGTTGTTATAATTAAGAAGTATAAGGCTATTGCTAGATATTATACACATTGTGAATCAAGTTGCATAAAACGACCTGTTTTAAGTAAAAGTTATTTACAATCTGACAAAACTTTTGAACTTTGAATAATTAAAAAAAAAACTATAATTTACATTAAACTTATAACCAGTTGAAGATAATTTGAAATACTAGGGTTTCACTCGGTTTCATTTGTTCCTGTGGATTGATTTTTGGATGACAATTTTATTATTGACTTTTCAACTATTTTCTGAGGTGAGTTTTAGATTGTTTTGAATATTGTTTATCGGAGTTTGGTTCATAATGGACAAGAGTGTGCAATTTCCACCTTGTGACGGAGAAGTCTCTCCCCGTGTTATTGCCAGTCCATCGGTTTTGCAACGTGTTGAGGAGACAGTCGTTTCTGTGCAGAATCCATTGGATGAAAACTTACATGCATTTTTACCGGATCAAGTACCTTATAACAGTACTCATACACAGACTTTACCTTCTGTGAATACTCAATTAATGAAACATTTACCTTGAACTACTTTACCTTAAACTTCTAGATTTGAAAAGAAGTGGTATAGTTTTTGATGGAACTACATGTGTTCGAGAATTTATCACTCGAGTAGAGGAATATTTCTTATTTAGGAATTTTGATGAACATGTTTTGGTTAAAAAAATCCTCACGCATGCGTGACAATTGCTAGTTGGTCCCACGTTTTAATTCATAAAAAATATTAAAATGGCTCAAAAGCACACTGAAGTTACTTTACGCGACGTGATGAAAGCTGTGACAGAGCTTGCATCGAAAGTCAGCGCCATTGAAGCTATTATTATAAAAAACGAAGCAAAAACAGATCAATATCACAACATCATCAAGGCAATCAAGGAAGTACTAGAGGGTAAGTCCCCAAAACCACTTATAAATGCGGGTACTACAAGTGACATGACCCCGGCTCAGCAGCCCACAGCGCGACCGGCACGCCAAGCGCGCATAAAAGCTGCAACGGCGTTGGCTCATGCTCAACCGCCGAAAAAGGACACTCCGCCAGCATCTAGCCTGGCTGGAAAGCCGAGGACAAATTTTTGTGGCCATCTCAAAACACCCCACGTAAACCAACTGCACTGTTGTACCTCCTAATAAGGCCGGATTGGTTAAATCTCCGTGTGCTGCCACGAAACCTGCGAAAGAAATTGATGAACACGACGATTCTTCGAGTGGCAATTGGCACAAGGTAGGGAAAAAATCATCGAAAAGACGGCAAGTAATCACAGGAATAGGAAAATCAGATCAGACGAAGCACTGCAAGATGTATTAAAGTATATTAATAAAATACATCAGTGCGATAAGTATTATGTTGAAAAACGAGAACTGAAATCAAACTGGCATTCCGCTTTTTATAATCGGGATGCCCGAAAGCTTGTATCAACGGATGAGCTCGGCGAGTTCGTGGCCTGCCGGTGTGCGAGTGAGCAAGTGGATTTTTCGAGCGCGGGCCTCGGCCGGCGACCGGGACCGGCCCCGGCCGCAGTAGCGGCGCGGCGGAATGCGATATGCGAAGCAATCTGTGGCGGTTAGCTAATAATAACATTGATATTTCGTGCCGTAAAAAATGCATTTATACGGCAACAATTAGTTAGCAGTAGAATAGATCGTGAATGTCAAGAATCTGTAGTGATTTGCCACCAAAACATTCGTGCTTTAGCATCAGATGATAAAACACGAAAATTAGAAATATTACTCATAAGTGACATTGTGACACAAGTGACTGGTTCTGCCACCGTCGAATGTGAAACTTTCTTGCCTTGATAGTGAGTAGGGAGCAGGTTTGTTTCACGATGTTTATCTTAGCATAGCTTACAAAAGCCGGACGGGATAATTCCCCGTGTCTGTAAAGCCGACCCTTACAAAACTAGCAGTGACTAGGTTGTTTCACGATGTTGACCTTTGACTTACATTAAACTGCCAAGGGATTCTGGAAACCTGGGCTCGTACTGATATGATACTCCAGGGAGCTTTCCTCTCTAACTTTACTGTCTACGATGTGGGTTACCTGAGGTGTTAAGGTGTCACCAGTATAATGGGGGGCTGGTGCCGTAGGACGAGGGTATACAATAATTTTGTACGAACCGGTCTTTTTGTACCCTTATCTTGAGCTTCCTGAAAGAAGAGATTCGCTTAGGGCTGTTGACTTCATCTAATTGGATTAATGTTGGCTATTTTTACTAAGGTTACCATCCAGAACCTCCTCCTTTAATTACTAGTTACTAAGGTATCATATATTACGTGTGATAGTTATGAAGCGTATAGCCTTGGTCCGCTCAGTGTTGCCACTTTAGCCCTTTTCGGGCTAGATGTACCTTGGTCCGCTCAGTGTTGCCACTTTAGCCCTTTTCGGGCTAGATGTAGCACTTTTTACTGTAGGTAAACTCGTTTTTTTATGCTTTAGCCCGAAAAGGGCAATCTAGCCCTTTTCAAGCGAGACGAAGACTTCGCATCGCAATTACCAAGTTATGAAACAATGCGCGTCATGTAGTATAGATTTCGTCAGTTCACACTTTATGATAACTAATTGGGTATATGTTTTGAAGATTCAGTATTTAAGAAAATAAAAAATGTCGGATCTACCAATAAAAAAAATACTGTTTACAAAGAACATTATAAAAAAGAGTGGGAAGTGGAATTTAAGTGGATAAAACCAGTGCCAGGAAATTCGTTTAAAGCTTTATGTTTGTTTATATTGCAAAATCGAGATACATGCGAAGTTACTCGATATCCAACGACACAAAGAAACGAAAAAACATAAGACAGTTCAGCTCCTTTCATATCGCCCTCACAAACAAAAATAGTTGTAAGTAAAAAAGATACCGCAAGTGCCACTAAGAAACTATTCTTAGCTTATATATTGCAGAACACTCCTCCATCAATAGTTATTTTTATACATTTATATATTAATTCTGATTTGTTTTGTTAAGTTTGCACTTAACAAAACAAATCATCTAAAACAATCACATAAAGAGTTTATCTATCTATCCTCTGAGGTGAGTTTTGGATTGTTTTTGAACATTGTTTGTCGGAGTTTGGTTCATAATGGACAAGAGTGTACAGTTTCCACTTTGTGACGGAGAAGTCTCTCCTCATGTTATCGCCAGTCCATCGGTCTTGCAACGTGTTGAGGAAACAGTCGTTTCTGCTCAGAATCCATTGGATGAAAACTTACATGCATTTTTACCAGACCAAGTACCTTACAACAGTACTCATACACAGACATTACCTTCTGTGAATACTCAATTAATGAAACATTTACCTTCAACTACTAAACTTCCAGATTTAAAGAGAAGTGGTATACTTTTTGCTGGAACTACATGTGTTCGAGAATTTATTACTCGAGTAGAGGAATATTTCTTGTGTATGAATTTTGATGTATATGATTTGGTTAGCTGTTTTATGGACTTGCTTACAGGAGTCGCTACTAAATGGTATATGCTATTTGCCGTTCCGAAGTGCAGAACGGTAGCGCATGCTACGTCACCGGTGCCGCGATCTCTTGGTGCGCTCAATGCTATGCTAGATGTGAAACCGAACTGCATTGTATTTAACGACGACTGGAGGGAACTGATGTCGGAATGTTTATTGTTCTGTGAACGAATATAATGAGTACTAATTTAATATTATGGACTCTCACCTTCCAGTAATGTGAATTCCTTGTTTTGTATAAGTACTTATTAATTTACAGAGTATTCATTGTATTTGTATGTATCGCTATTTAATTTATTTTTAATATTGACATTTAATTTAGGACATCTTTTTTTTAAAATTCATAACTTAGTTTAATTATTTTTGATTTGACTATTCATCGATTGATTATTTAAGATGTGTAATTAATTAGCATGACATAAATTGTTCCCATTTTATTTTCATTTAAAATTCTGTTAGAAATTTAATTAGCTATATCTCGTTAGTGTAATTGGCGATATGCCGTTCTGACTGATTATTATAAATAAAATAAAATAAATAAATGGTATAGTGTTAGGCCACAAGTTATTTCATGGTCTTCTCTTAAGCTTGCTTTGTTGAAGCGTTTCGATTCTTCAGATTATGATTACCATCTGAACCAAGAATTAACTTCCCGTTATCAGAGGAATAAGGAGTCACTTCCTGATTTTATTACTGATGTGATGGATATGTCCCGTCGTTTATGTAACCCTCTTTCAGAAACTACTTTGATTACTCTAGTAAAACATCATATGTTACCTGTTTACCAACCTTTCATAGTCGCACACCCCGTAGAAACTCTTGATGTACTTATGCTTAAAGCTTTGATTCAAAGGAATAAAGTCAGTAAAGATAAATCTCGCTGTAATGCTGTGGAAATTAAACTTAAAGAAATGCTTTTCTTAAAATGTCAATCAACAGAACATACATATAGAAATTGTAAGACCATACCTGGTCCCATATGTTTTAAATGTCATAAGTTGGGCGTAACTACAAAAACTTGTGACGTTTGTCGTCCGTATAAAATTAAAAATAATTTGAAAAACTATAAAAAATATAGATCAGATAAAACTTGTAAATTCAATAATAATTTAAAACCAAATAATCAAACTTGTAAACAAGAATTTTCAGAATGGCTTAAATATTTGAAAGCTTTCTTTTCTAATTATCGAATTGCTCCTGTGTTAGTAGTCAATAGAAAAGACACTAGACCCTTTTTAAAATTTTCTATTAATAATAAAACATTTAGTGGACTTTTGGATAGTGGATCCAGTTCATGTGTTCTTGGCGCAGGCCAACACATTAAATTTTCCCGTTTAGGTTATACCATTTACCCTAATGATAGCTCAGCATTTACCGCTGATGGCTCGGCTCGTAAAGTTATAGGAACTATGAATTTGCCAGTTGTTATAGACAATGTTTGTAAACTTGTTAAATTTCTAATAATACCACCTTTTGACTTACCATTTATTCTAGGATTTGACTTTTGGTTAAAATTTGATTTGGCTAAAGATTTGTGGAAAAATATTGAGTATGTACATCATGATAAACCTCAAGTTTGTGCTGTAACTTCTGCAATTAATCTTACTCCTTCCGAGAAATTTCAGTTAGATGAAACTATAGCTATGTTTGAAGATATTTCTTATGAGAAAAAAGAATTAGGTCTTACAACCTTAGTAGAACATAAAATTTGTACTAATAGTGAACTATTTAAAAGTAGATATTGGCCTTTGAGTTCTGCTAAACGAAAAGAACTTTATGATGAGGTGAAAGTTTTACTAAAAAAAGAAATAATACAAGTGTCAAAAACTCCTTGGTGTTCTCCCGTCTTGGCAGTTGAAAAGAAAGATGGCGGAACTAGATTATGCTTAGACTCTAGACGTTTAAATTCTATTACTGATTAAGATTCTTACCCTTTACCATTGCCTTCTAGGATATTAGATAGCCTTTGAGGATGTAAATACATATCGACTATCGATCTTTCTAAAGCGTTTTTGCAAATAAAGTTATCTATAAGATAAATCTTCTCGTGACAAGACAGCTTTTGTAGTACCTGGAAAAGGACTATTTGAATTCGTCAGAATGCCATTTGGTTTGACAAATGCACCTGCTGAACTCCAAAGACTTGTAGATAAACTATTCGGTCCTGAATTTGATGGCTATTTGTATTGTTACTTGGATGATATAATCCTGATAAATTCCCTATTTACAGACCATATTGATCATTTGCGTAGGATACACAAAATACTTAAAAATGTTGGCTTGACTGTTAACTTAAAAAAGTGTGAATTCTGTAAGGTAAGATGAGTTTTCATCAAAATTTTGTAACTAATCTGCTTAAATATTTTTCAGCCCAAGAATGTAAAGAACGGTGGAAGAGTATTCGATGTAGTTACAGCAAAAACAAGAAAAGGCTAGATTTGCCATCTGGATCAGGTGCAAAGACGATTAAAGAGTATCACCACATCTACATTTTTTAGACAATTACTTGAAGTCCCGACCAACCAAAAGCAATCTAAGCAAATATGATAGCACAGACGGTAATTAATCATTACAATACACTAATGATAGTGAAGAAGTCGATGAGACACTGGTTACTGGTCAACTAGCTTGTGAAAACACAAATTCGGATTCCATCTCCAATCAATCCACGCCAACACCGCCACTGCTACCACTATTAAATAAATCTAGGGCAATCTCTTTAAAAGATGTCAATAAATCAGCACATGAATATTTCAGTCAAAGAGCATTACAAATGAAGACCATACATAGAGCTGAACCTGAAACAGACAGCGATCTTGCTTTTTTTCAAAGCATGCTTCCAGATATGAAAACAATGACACCAGCCCAAAAACGAAGATTTAAAATGGGCGTTCTCAATTTATCAGAGCAAATTTTGAATGACCCAGTACCTAGTTATCCTAGGACACAGCCGTATTATCCACGAAAACCTTCTCGAGAGACAGATTATGGTCCTAATGAAGGTGCAACCCAGCAGACTCTTACATCCAGAGCTAATACAAGTCCAGCACCTTCGTTTACCTCGACTCAGCAGACAGCTAAACATACTGCAGCAGCTAACAAAAATCCGGAAACTCAGCTGACTTTGATATCCGGAGAGTATATAAATCCAGCACCACCGGCGGCAGTGGCTGTAATTGAACAAATAGCTGGGCCTTCAAGACACCGAACTTATGATGAGAAAGCTTGTCAACTCAGCATTTCAGAATATCAGCTAACGCGGACACCGGGAGCTTATGAAAGCGCACAATCCTTAGCACCTCCGGCAACTCCAACTACATTATATTTGCCAATATTTTCACTAATAACCCCAGCTACACCTCACCCGAATCCAGAGACATCTATCCAATCTCATGAAGACGAAATAAGTGATTTTAATGAGAACTATCCAATGCCTTGAACTAGGCCTGTATTTATATATAAATGGCTCTTAGTGCGACAGCTAGCTTGAGTAGTCATGTGCTGTCCCTGTCCGCATGCGCTGATTCTGTATTTTGAGATAAGGACAGCACATGATGACAGCTTGAGAGATAATCAAATTAGCTATAACACTGAGAGCAATTTATAAATACTAATTGTAGCAAAGATGCTAAACCAAACACATTTTCAATTAATATTATCTTTTGATTTGTCAATAAAAGTTTGATCTGTAAAAAATAGTTTCACTTACCTTAAAGTTATCAGTAGTCTTTCTTCAGGGCTGATTGGTTTTCTCCAATTTGTAACTTGCTTCCGAAGTCCTTCTCTTACTTTTGACACTTACTTCTGGGGACCGTGTCACCCTCGTCCGTGGGGAAGCACCTTTACAATGAAACCCCCACACGTGGTCCCTGGGTGGTGCTAATCAGGTGACAAAACACCGGTGGTAGGCTTCGGCCGTGGCTGGTGACCACCTGCCAGACTGAGTCGTGCCGCCAAGCGGCCCAGCCGTGTTCCGGCATATAGTCTAGTAACCCCATTAGGGAAAACGGGTCAGAACAGTTGCTGCATAACTGCAAGACCGGATAGTCACACACCAAAACTTTACATCGGGACACTAGTCATGGAGGGTAGCGGGATCCGAGGTACGGTTTGCCGCACCGACCGCAGATAGTTGGGGGCCCAAGTAGTGAGCTAGCCACTCATGAAAGGCTGCCCCGCCATCTTGCGAAAAATCCCGGGATGCGCTATCCTGCCGGTTGGCGACCGGATGACAAGGCCAGATAGACATCCCCGGGGGGGCTCGGGCGTCCCCGCAGTCTCCAGACTAGTTTCCCACGGTTGTATTCGTGTTGTGTGTTGTGACCGTTGGTCAGCAGTGTGTGGCCTCGTTCTACTTCCGTTTTCCCAACCGACACTCACTCCCAAACAATATGAAGAACAAGAATAATAGAAACAACGTTAAAATGCGGCTGCACTCCTCGTCACTCAAAGTGCACCTCACGAATATCCGAGGTCTGCACTCCAATATCACCGCAGTCCACCACCATCTAGAGACTGAGCAGCCGTCTCTCTTGTTTCTTACGGAGACGCAGATAAAATGTCCGTCGGATGAGGCGTACCTAACGTATCCAGGGTACACTTTGGAGCACAACTTTAGGCCTCGTGCTGGAGTGTGCCTGTACGCCCGTGACGACATCTGCTTTCGGCGTCTCCGTAATCTTGAGGACACCAGATCCTCTGTTCTTTGGGCGCTATTGGACACGGGCACGGACAAAATTGTCTATGCCTGTGTCTATCGGTCGCACAGTGGAGATCAGGAGACAACTCGACTCACTGATTATTTGAGTGAGGCAGCGGACGCGGCTCAGCAGAAGTACCCATCAGCCCAATTAGTGTTACTGGGGGATTTCAACGGTCACCATAAGGATTGGCTGTACCCATACCGGGACACTGACCACGCTGGGTTGGAAATGAGAAAGCTTGCTTTGTCGTTAGACCTAACCCAGCTGGTCCAAGAAGCCACAAGGGTACCAGACGTTGAGTCGCATACTCCCTATTGCTTAGACCTTCTGCTGACAACTGATCCAGACCGATACTCCGTGGCGGTATCTTCGCCGTTAGGCAGCTCCGACCACTGTCTGGTGAAATCAGTATCCGTTTACCATCCGCCTGATCTCAGTCCCAGAGGCAGCCGGCGGCTGTGGCGATACAAGTCAGCAGATTGGGACGAGATGCGCTCTTTCTTTGCATCTTACCCATGGCAGTCACTGTGCTTCTCTTCTGGTGATCCGTCAGCCTGCGCGGATGCTGTGACAGTTGCTATACGTACGGCTATGGAATATTTCATTCCATACTCTGACGTTCCATTCCCCGGCAAAGCTCGCCCATGGTCCTCAATGTAAAAGTGCTGAAGCATTTAAACATGAGGCCTACCTAGCCTGGGTTGATTTTTTATTATTATTTATTTATTTCTCAGATAACACAGATCCATTTAAGTCAAACGAATTAAAAATACAAATCAAACCTAAAATTAACAATCATAATACATTAGACAAATTAAAATCCGAATCCAATATTAAAATTACGTAATTAAAATGTAGAGTTCAATTTAACATAATATTACGTTAAATTGAATGCGCTTCACAACTTACGCTCTAAAACATCGTATGCAAACAAATTCAGGGCCCTTCGACTGCTTCGTGTGGACCATTGTTTGCACAAGATGCCTAGACAGGGCTGAGAGGGGATCAGCTGCTAATGTATTTAGAATAATGTTGTCACTACTCCGTACTCTTCCAACGAATGACGCCACTTTTTTGCGCAAGACTGCCCAGAAATCATCAGTATGGGCCTGCGCAAACATTTCTGACGCACTACAGAAGCGAGGCAGTTTCAACATCATTCTAAACACATTATTATATTGGACTCGCAGAGCATCCAGCGATCTTTTGGCGTATTCGGTCCACAGACTGCCCGTGTACAAACCCTGACAATACGCCTTAAAAAGGGTGACTTTAACCTGGTCCGTACACCGAGCAAATCTACGAACCAGCATATTACCACGAACCGCTAGAGCTCTAAGTTCCCGCTCTATATCAGCATCGTCTCTGAGGTCATCAGCAATAATATGTCCGAGATATTTAAATTGTTTCACCTTTTTAATGTTAACGCCATTCAGAGTAACGGACATCATAGACTGTGGACAACTCTTACCGGTGACCCCAAACACCATGTATTCTGTCTTTTTCACATTATAAGAGAGCCCATGTGAGGTGGCATAGGCCTCACACACCTTTAACATCTCCCTGATGGACCTCACAGTGGGACCCAGTAGCACCATGTCGTCCGCATAGCTGATATTATTAACATTTACACCACCCACACGGCATCCAACACGCATACCACTCAATCCAACAATGAGGTCATTTACATACAAGTTGAAGAGTTTCGGAGACGACAATCCACCTTGTCTCACGCCACACTCCAACCTGTATGGCTCAGAGAGATTATTAGACCATTTAACATTATTGGTTTGATTTTTATACCAAAATTTAAAAATATTCAAAACCTCCTCCGGTATACCCCTGTCCACCATTTTACCCCAAAGCACATCATAACAAACTCGGTCGAAGGCCTTGGAAAGGTCTAGAAAACAGGCGTACACCGGGGTCTTACGGTCCGTATAGTATTGGACAGTATGCTTGAGACACAATATTGCACTTTCAGTAGATAATCTGTGTCGAAACCCAAATTGTGCGTCATGGAGTTCTAAGTATTTTTCTATCTGTGAGTCAAGCAAACCGTCCAATACCTTTGCCACCACTGTCGCAAGAGAGATGGGCCGATAGTTTCCCTTATCGGAGAGGTCACCTGTCCTGTTCTTCACAACGGGCACAACTATCGTTTTCATCAAGTCACTTGGCAGGTAAGAGTGACTTATACACAGAGTAAAGAACATTGCGAGGATCCTAGGCAGATGAACACCGGCGTGCTTTAAATGCTCGATACCGAGTCCGTCATGTCCTGGAGATTTACCCCCGCTCATGTGTTTTATTGTAGAGCGTATTTGGCCCGCAGTGAAAACCAGAAGAGGCCCCTCCCTCATTTCTAAGGAATCTGACTCGACCTCCGCGGAAGTACAATTAAGCGCAGCTGGCATTTTGAAGTGGTCTCTAAATAAGTTAGCTATTTGTGACGGGCCTGTTTTGCCATCGACACTTAACGGGAGACCAGGCCTAATAGCAATTTTCTTAGTAGACTTCCAGAAATCACTAAAGTTTTTATTACATCTATTTTTAGCAATAATGTCCATTTTAACTTGTTCCTGGTGATTTTGTAACCATTTTAAGCGCCCTTTAAAAATTTTACGAGACACACACATCTGCTCATAAATTAACCCTGACGCTGGTCTGTGATGGAGTACCCATGTATCAAACTTAAGCCTAGCCTCCCGGTGAGCGCACCTCACATGTTGGTTCCATCCACACAAGTTTCGGTTTTTAGATTTAGATTTAAACCGTAATCTTTTCGTTTTAACCGCAGCCTTACTCATTATGCAAACTAAGTTTTCATACATTTTATCAAGTATTTTCTTATGGTTATTCAATGCACATGCACCGACCACTACAACACTCTCTGAATTCTGTCGGAAAGTCAATATTCCGCAATTCATCATGACAAATACGGTGATATCGACTAATTTCTGATTGGTCCCTCTCACCCCATGTT
The DNA here is from genome assembly GCA_963693475.1 of Ectropis crepuscularia. Classification (NCBI taxonomy): domain Eukaryota; kingdom Metazoa; phylum Arthropoda; class Insecta; order Lepidoptera; family Geometridae; genus Ectropis; species Ectropis crepuscularia. Next base: position 10,347,061 of record OY856368.1, on the reverse strand, counting down.
ACTGCGCTATAAATTATATTAGTTTCTAATGACCTACGTTCTATTTTACCTAAATTACACTCAATGAATATAGGTAAGTGATCAGATATAAAAACCTCTTCAACAATCCCTACATTCATAACCGTTTGCCAAGCTGATTGGGAAACCACACAATGATCTAACCAGCTGCGAGAGCCGTGATACGTATCTATATATGTATAATTATTGATGCTCGACAGCGTAAGGCAAGGGACACACACCGGATGAAAAAGGCGTTTAACAGGGCTGCCAAGGCATGCAAGAGGGTTTTTCAGAGGGCTCGTTTTGACCACATTAGTCGAATAGGGAACAAACTAGCTTCGTACCCTGCGGGCAGCAAAGCGTTTTGGTCCCTAGCTAAATCGGTCGAATCGAACTTCTGCCGCTCCTCACTCCCTCCAATGCTAAAACCTGATGGGGCGCTGGCTCACACCGCAATGGAGAAAGCAAACTTGTTTGCATCTCAGTTTGCGGAATCTTCACGTCTGGATGCTGGTAGTGCGACACCTCCTACTCCTCCTGGCAGTCCGACCTTGATGCCGGAAATACATATTCGCCAAAAGGAGGTTCGTAAAGTGCTACGCAATCTGGATGTGAACAAAGCCAGTGGTCCGGACGGAATTCCTGCCCTAGTGTTGAAGGTTTGTGCACCTGAGTTGTCTCCTGTACTGACCCGCCTGTTTAGGCTCTCTCTCCGTACTGAGCAAGTACCAAAATCATGGAAGCTTGCTAACGTGCAACCTGTGCCCAAAAAAGGTAGTCGTGCTGACCCTGCCAACTACAGGCCCATCTCGGTCACGTCCATACTCTGCAAGACTATGGAACGTGTCTTAAACCACAGGCTCCTGACGTACCTAGAATCTTACGACCTCCTCAGTGACCGGCAATACGGGTTCCGCCGAAATCGGTCCACCGGGGATATTCTAGCGTACGTCACTCACATCTGGAGTGAAGCTATCGAGAAACACGGGGAAGCACTTGCAGTCTCCCTGGATATCTCGAAGGCTTTCGACAGGGTTTGGCATGATGGCCTTATTAGCAAGCTTTCTAGTTATGGTTTGTCTTCTGGGTTTATTGCATGGATATCGGACTTCTTGAGGGATCGATCCATACGAGTTGTCATTGATGGCTGCTCGTCGGATTAAATGGCAATCAATGCCGGAGTCCCTCAAGGGTCGGTACTCTCTGCGACGCTTTTTCTGCTACATATAAACGATCTGTTGAAGCCCGGTATCTTTGGGTACGCGGATGATAGCACTGTTGTAGAGAGTTACATATCGAGCGCGAGAGCCAGTGGACAGCAAACTAAGGTTTTGAGAGAGAGTATGATCGAACGTTTGAACTTGGCCCTTGAGGAAGTCTCTGAATGGGGCGAAACCAATCTGGCCAAGTTTAACGAGGGAAAGACGCAGGCGTGTCTGTTCTCGGCAAAAAGGAGTCCATTTCAACATACTCCTACTTTTCGAGGTGTGTCCGTACCGGTTACTGATCATCTTGAGCTTTTGGGCGTTACCTTGACCTCTACGCTTAACTTTGGCACGTATATCGAGTCTAAGGCAAAATTAGCTGGCAAAAAACTAGGTGTCCTCTCAAAGGTGCAAAAGTACTTCAAATCTGAACAATTACTTCTCTTATACAAAGCACAGATTCGGTCTTGTATGGAGTACTGTTCGCATCTTTGGGATGGATCGGCTAAGTATCAGCTTGAGGCTCTGGAATCGATCGAGAGGCGTGCCAAAAGGCTCATAGGCAAAGACACTCTAGTGCGAAAAAGACTTCAAAGTCTTGAACATCGCCGCAAGATTGCAAGCTTGTCAGTTTTTTATCGGATACACTTCGGAGAGTGTGCGACTGATCTACATGATCTAATACCACCTTGCCCTTTTTTCTATCGGACTTCTCGTAACTCGAAGAAGCGGCACCGTTTCATGGTTGATGTTCCAAAGACACGGACGAAGAGGTTTGACTCTACTTTTGTGATAAGAACGTCTAGGCTGTGGAATGAGTTGCCAGAGTGGGTTTTCCCTGATAGTTATAACCTTGGTGTCTTCAAATCGAGAGTGAATCGGTTTCTTCTAGGTAAACACGCTCCATCGTAGACCGCATCGTCGCTTAACATCAGGTGAGATGGCGGTCAAGTGTAAACCTATAAAAGTAAAAAAAAAAAAAAAAAGACAATACGATATGGTAACATTCCAGTGACATTTTATAAACTGTGCGAAAACGATCAGGATGTTCATATAATTTTTCCATTATTTTGTAGTACCTGTGCTCTTCTGCATTTCTCCACACTGGATGTATACAATACCTTCTTGGTCTTTGCTGTAAATTAATAATCTGTAGCAAAGCCAGTGCATCTTCATCTTCGTCTGAAGAGGAATATATGTCTTATCCCGTCAAAATCACGCTCTACAATGACTTAACTTTCCGTACCGTCCCCGCGTCTGTTTGCGCAGATATCGCGCCTGCACCGTATCTGCGCCGTGTCTGTACCGTACCTTCGTCTCGCCGTCTTCTATTTGCGTTGCCCCTAACAATAGGATACAGTACTTCTTCAAGAACAGGGTTACTACGTGTGACGTTTGATTTTACTGTCAAATTCAAAATGACATTTAATTTAGTGAGCGGCCATTAAAGATTTGTGTTGTTGAATTTATATGCAAGGTGAGGCATAGCACGGAGTTTTTAATCTCAAGTTATCAAAGTATCAAGGTGAGTTTTAATGATTTTATTTTGTTGTGATTTGGGACATATTTGTAAGTGTTTTGTGCATATATTTATTCAATATATTATTATTTAAAATGTCCAATGTTGCTATTACATTTGCCCCTTGAATTAACATCGTTGGGGTAATTGTAATAATCCAACAAGGGGCAAATGTACAAAATAATTACATTTACCCCTAACATGAAAGACTTGAAGTCATGTTTAAGTGACACCAACAGAGGCGCCGGGTACTAGCTAGTTGTATAATACATTAAACTCTTAAATTTTTTTCCTCCAGATGGTGCGTTATTATGTAAAAAAAAAACGGCTGAGCCTAATTACTCGGAAGAAAAACTGCAATTGGCCTTAGTTGATATAAGAACTCGTAAAATGACTGTGCACAGGGCCTCAAAATTTTATGCCATTCCATTCTCCACCTGTAACGTTACATATTGACTACAATATGTAAACGTACATCCCTATTTTCATTCCAAAAGCACCATTTTTCATAGGAGAGATGCGTATACTTACATACCAAATTTTTATACAACTAATATCTTTTTAATCGTTTCCATACGATAAAGAATAATTTTCTCATCATTATGATATTGTTCTGGAATTATTTATTCCACCTTAAACCCATAAAAAATGTAGTTTTTCCAAAATTTTATTTGTTTACATAATTTCATTATGTCAAACTTCAAACACCATTCGTCGCTTAGCAACCTCTACCCTTTTTCATAAGGTCGTATAGTTTTTAGACCTAATCCTCTTTGGACTATTAATATTAAAATAAAGTTTTCTTGCTCCAGATTCAAAGCACTAAAAGTCTTCATTTTAAATCAAATTGTTTGAGATGGGCAGTGAGGATCTGGCTCCCAATAGAGCAACATCAAAACAACAGTTGGCTTCGACCATGACATAGTATCATCCCCTGTTGCCGGCTGGGAACCCTCACCTTCATACAGGACTGTTGAACCCTGAAGGTCTGTTGAACGTTGAACCAGCTCCAGGCTGCAGCCCCTCAAGTCATTCCTGTTGTGGGAGACTACCGTTCTTGAAGCAGATCACTATTCCTGAAGCAGACTACCGTTCTTGAAGCGGATTACTATTCCTGAAGCAGACTACCGTTCTCGAAGCGGATTACTATACCTGAAGCAGACTAACGTTCTTGAAGCGGATTACTATTCCTGAAGCAGACTACCGTTCTTGAAGCGGACTACTATTCCTAAAGCGGATTACTGTTCCTGAAGCAGACTACCGTTCCCGAAGCGGACTACCATTTCTGAAGCGGATTACTACTCCTGTGAACAATTCCCTACTGGAAGCCACTACACTCACTTAGCCCCTCAAATTCTCAAATCTTTTATTTTTAAGTTACGTCCTTTTTTTATTTTTACTATCATTTTCATTTCATCTCATCATTTTTCTTTAATATACTTGTATTTGTGAACATTTTATTATTTCCCCTTCACCTACCTCTCCCACCTAAATATCCTTTGTGTTCACTATCGTGACACACCTTGTACACCAGGTATAAAGGAACTCGTGGAAAAATTAAGAAGAACAAGGGAAGAACTACAGCTATCCCAGAAAACATTGAAAATACTCTTGCTGCTTCAGTGAAGACGCAAAGTCAAACTCAAAGTACTTTATTCATAAATGTACAATTTACACGTCATAAATAAAAAATAAAAACAAACGAAAGAGCATACAAATTGTATACATTTTCAAAGTTTGAAATTACTACTTTACTGTATTATAATAATTATTGTACAGAAAACTGTTAAGCATTATATGAGTATAATATGTTTTTATAACAATTGTACTGACCCATGTCAAATTTTTGTATACATTTTTATAGGACTTTGCCATCACTCTCTAAAAATTCGGCGTAACTATAAAAAGTTTGATCGATAAGCCAGCACTTTAATTTGTTTTTGAAGCTGCCGAAACTTGGGGCAGATATAACTATTTTGGGAAGAGTGTTATAAACTTCAGGTCCCATAATGTGAGTTAGCTTCCGTGACCTTGTGAGAGAGTGTGATATGACATCCAGCTTGTCCGCGTTACGTATGTTTCGAGAAAGTCTCTCTTCTCGCGTATTGTATGATTCTAGATTATTTCTGACATACACAGCCACCTGGTATATCAATATAGCAGGTAACGTAAGTATGCCAAGCTCTTTGAAATATGGTCTGACGGATGTGCATTGCGGTACGCCAACGATGGCACGTACGGCACGTTTTTGGGCGCGGAACGCACGCTCCCAGTCGGCAGCGCGCGCGTATAGCTCGGCGCCGTATTGTAACCGAGAATGCACTGTGGCGAAGTAACACGCACGTGACACTTCCGCAGACACCACTCGGGATACTCGTCTTAGCGCAAAGCACGCACTGCTGACTTTAGCACAAATCTTGTCGATGTGATGTTCCCACGTCATGCTGCGGTCAATCTCGAATCCCAAAAATGTGGTGGTCTGTACTTGCTCAATCCTTACACCGTTTAGCGAAACTTTAAGCGATTTTGTATGATGGCCCGACAGACAAAAGTGAACGAAATGAGTCTTTTTTGAATTTAACATAAAACCATTAGCTCTAAACCATGAATTTAAGCCGTTAATTACAATATTTAATTTCTCTTCTAAATCCTCAGTTGAAAGAGCTGTTACTACGGCAGCCACATCATCTGCATACATGAAAATGCCTGCACCCTTTACGGCATCAGGGAGATCGTTTAGTAGGAGAGAGAACATTATATTTGAAATTGACGAACCCTGCGGTACTCCCATAGACGAAGGCAGCGGATCTGATTTATTATCGCTATCGCCAGCATCCACTACCTGAGAGCGGCCTCGTAACATGTCAGTCAATACCTCGTATGATTTCCCAGCTATGCCATAGTGTTTCAGCTTTAAAGCTAAGGTCTCGTGGTCTGCGACATCGAAGGCCTTCGATAAGTCACAGCACAAGACAGCTACTTGCTCTTTACATTCACGGGCAGCCAACACACTACGTATCACTTCACGCGTTAGAGAAATCGTAGACCTCCCTTCGCGGTATGCGTATTGTTGTTCACACAGCGCCTCAGTTTCCGATAGGTAGGCCACTAATCGTGAACTCAAGCCGTTTTCGAACACTTTGGCTATTGCTGGTATAATCGATACTGGTCTATATCCATCAATATCGTCCTTTTTGCCCTTGCCTTTAAATATCGGGGACACTTTCGATATTTTCAGCGACGACGGGTACGAGCCTTCTCTAAGACACTTATTAAACAGTGTTGCGAGAACCGGAGCTAGAGGCAAAATTGCTAGTTTAATTAGCTCCATCGACACACCGTATATGTCTTTCGACTTTTTTGGGGGTATTTTGGAGGATACTATGCGGAATACCTCATCAGCCGAGAAACTTGTTAGTCTGAGGGAACGGTCAGATGCTTGACGTGCTGATACTAAAATTTTACATACAGTAGCAGTATCAGCTTTAGGTGCTCCACAGGCAGCAGCTGCATTTAAAAACCGAACGTTCATAGCATTTACTGCATCTTTAGGCGAACTAAACTTACTGCCGTTACAATCTTTAACGATCTCGGAGCAGTTCAACCTAGGGGTATTGTTTTTTCCCCTCTCCGTGTTCACGATTCCCCACATAGCTTTTGATGGATTCGTACTTCCGTGTATTATACTATTATAATGATTTGTCTTAGAAATATTCAAAGTCGAAATGTATTTTCTGTTGAGATCGTCAAATATAGCTATTAAGTTCTCTTCCTCAGGAAATTGGTCAACTAATTTCGAAATATCAAAAAACAATGATTTTAGATTAAGTATGTCAGGCGTAATCCACGACGCGTCACGTTTGTTATTTGGAGTTCGTTTTATAGGGAAACAAGTATCGTACTTATTTGCTAAAATATTGATCAGTGCCACCCCAAATGTTTGAGCGGTTTTGTTTCTCTCGCTTACCTCGCACCAATCTATACTATCAATAGACATAACGAAATTTGCCTGGTTATTCTGCGAGAAATCACGCGTGCAGCGAGTGAGCTGTGCTGGCGTTGAATGTGCGAATTTCACTACTCCACGTACAGCTAAGTGATCCGACAGAAGCGTATTTATTGAGTTTGCGGAAGTAAGTTGTCGCGCTACATTTGTAAAAATAAGGTCAATCGCTGTTTGTGAGTTTTCTGTTATACGAGTAGGGAAGTCCACAATCGAACTCACATCATGGGAGTGGAGTAAGTCGGACAGATTTCTAAAGTCAGCGCTAGTATTGTCTAAAATATTTATGTTTATGTCACCGAGAATCATGAATGTTTTATCGGTTTCACTGAGCTTATCGAGCAAACGTTCCAGGGCACTTAAGAAACCTCTAACATGAGCTAGGCCGGTGCGATAAATGCAAATGATAGTAATGTTAAAGTCCATAACGTCAATCGCGGAGATTTCGCAAAATCTTTCTTCTGACAATACTGATAACTCAACGTTTTCGACACACTTTAGTGCTTCATTTACAAAGATGCAAGATCCGCCATGGATAACATTATTTCTACAAAAACTAGACACTAACTTGTAGCCTTTTAAGTGTATACATTGTAAATTCGGGGCTGTAAGTCAGTGTTCTGTTAATGCAAGAACATCGCACTTAAGATCAGTTTCTAAGAGAACTTCTAATCGTTGAGTCTTATCGTTTAACGAGTTAATGTTTTGGTGGCATATTGTCAACTGTCTCGGTGGTAAGCACTGCGCGTTCATGCTAAACACTGAGTTTTGTACTACGGCCGCCAGCTCTCGTCGCAGGGGAGCCGCCGGCGGAGTGGCGGGGGCGGTGTTGCGTCCGCCGCCCCGCGCCCGAGGCCGCGGTAGTTTTGGTGTTGTTTGCGTAATCTGTGGCTTCTGAGGACGGGCGCACCGCCCGCCGGTCGCCGCGTCGAAACCAAGGACTAATTTAGACTCTACTTGGCTAATTATCAGCTTTCATGAAAAAGTCATATTTGCTTGTTGGTACGGTCACGGCAAACGATGCGTAGTGCGTATGCTTCAAGAGAATTTTCTCGACATGATACTCAGAACATGGATTTTTCTTGTCCATGTATGTTTTTAACGTTTCCGGAGTCGTTGTTGGTTTCAGGAAGCATACGTGTAATTTTTTCACGCGTTCAATTGCTTCTAGTTCCGCGTCTGAAGTGCCACTTCCGCGTACGACTTGTCTCGTATATGCGTATCGATCTTTACGCCGTGTCACAGTCTGCCACGATGAATCTCGAGCTGATTGATTGTTGCTCGGTCGTTTTTGAATCAAAAATTGCTAGAGTGTCTTTATCGGTGGACGACTCAGTGGTTGACACCAGGGCGCGTTTGCCGCGTTTCCGCGATGGCGCCGATGCAGCTGTAGGAGCTGGTGCTCGTGCGAGCGGTGGTGCGGGCTGGCGCAGCGGTTCGGGGGTGGCCGGCGCCGGGTTGCGTGGTGGCGTGAGCTGGCTAGTCGGCGGTGCATTGACGGCCGGCGCGGGCTGGCCCGCTGGTGGTGTAGGGTTGCATGACGACATGAGCTGGGTAGGCGTCGGCGTAGTGAAGGCCGGCGCGGGCTGGCCCGCCGGTGCTGCAGGGTTGCGCAGCGGCGTGCGCTGAGTAGGCGTCGGTGCAGTGACGGCCGGCGCGGGCTGGCTCGGTGGTGGTGCGGGGTTACGCGGCGGCGCGGGCTTGCCCGGCGACGGAGCACGCGCCTGGATGGAGCCGCGCTGTGCCACTGACGCATATTGTGTAGGGTCCGGAGGTGCAATAAGTGAAATGTTCGCACTGTCTTGATTTTCTCGACTTTCGAACTTCCCAATTTTTTCGAAAAATTGGTCCATTCGGGAGGAATATTTGGCCATCTTTCTTTCGTAGCTCGCTATGGTCGTCATACAACAATTTAGTTTCCTGTCATAATCGGTAATAACCGAAACGGATTGTTCCAGTTTCATCTTATACGCATCGATAAGGGAACTGGACTGTGTGAATTTTTCCCTGATGGTCGTCATTTCGTACCGAAGTTTCTGAATTTCGAGTGTCAGTTCTCGCGTGCCCTCTGTTTTTGGCTCGTCCACGTTCTGAATCCGCGTTTGTTTGTTGCGGATCGTTACGTTGGGGTCTCTTTGTTTCTTGGAGACGCCAACCGGAGTAAGAGTATTGTCACCTCCTTTCTTCGATAAACATCTGCACTCGGGACAAATGTAACTCGCGATTTCTATGTCCTCCAAATTTCTTTCGCCGGTACATAACAGGTGATAGGGCTTTTTGCAATTCAAAACAGTGCAACGTAAATATTTTTCATTATCTTCAGCAATCTTACCGCAGCACGCAGCACAATTCATGTTAAAAAAGTGTTTTTTCAAATAATTGAACAAAAATAATTCAAAAAAACGAGCAAAACGAAATATTGCGCTAGCTAGGTTTGGTCTAAGTCGTAACGAAATTTTACAGCTGGTTGGTCAATATGTACGTGTGAATTCAATAAAAACACCGTTTCGACATGGCACTCCAGGAGAAGATTGGTTTTTTAATTTTAAGAGGCGCCATAATTTGTCTATTCGGAAGCCAGAACCCCTTGAAGTCGCCAGAAAGAAAGGAGCTACTGATCCGTTTATTATATACGGCTACTTTGACCTATTGAAGCAGACACTAGAACATTTAGATTTTATGGACAAACCAGAGAGAATATGGAACTTAGATGAAAGTAGTCTATGCATAGATCCATCGAGAACCAAGGTAGTTGGAGAAAAGGGTCAAAGAGTGTCAAGGGTAACAAGCACTTCCGGTAGGGAAAATACAACTTTCGTATTGGCAGCTAATGCGGCAGGTGAAAGAGTTCCGCCTTTAATCTATATCTATATAATATATAAAAGCGAAAGGTCACTCATCAAGGAATCTCAGAAACTATAAATGCTAGGAATCTGAAATTTTGCATGGAGATCTGTTTTAGCACGTAGGCGCTCGCTAAGACGGGGTTTTGCGAAATTCAACCCCTAAGAGGGATGAACGATTGTATGAAAATTCGTCATTTTCAAAGTTATCAAATTTTGTATCTAGACACTTGACACGAAGCAATTATATGTTTGTTCTATCAATTTTGTAATTGCGAACTGTACGGGGGTGAAATTGGGGTTGAAATGGGGGACGTATGTCAATATGGAAGTTCTCAACCGTTGAAGATAAAACGATAAAACTCTATATATAGACACTTGACACGAAGCAAACAACTGTTTGATCTAGCAATTTTGTAATTTCAAACTGTATGGGGATTAAAATGGGGGTTGAAATAAGGAATGAATGTCAATACCCATGGAAGTTCCCAATCATTGAAGATAAAACCCTGAAACTCTGAATATATGCACTTGACACGAAGCAAACAAATGTTTGATCTAGCAATTTTGTAATTTCGAACTGTACGGGGATTCAAATTGGGGTTGAAATGGGGGACGAATGTCTCTTACGCTTCCACACCTAAACAACTGAACATTTTTTTATGAAATTCGAAATTGTATAAAATTGTTTTATTATAAGCGGTTTTTAGTAACAGTAAATGTGTCTGGGTATACAAATAGGTACTGCTTGAGTTACCTGAGTATTTATTTCGCGCGGACAAAGTTGCGGGTAACAGCTAGTATTATATAAGGGTAAGAATGTATGGGATCTGTGGCGAGCTCCTCCTGGACGAGAATTTCCTGGTACTGCGTATGCTGCCGGATGGATGGAAACGGAACTGTTCAAAAACTACTTTACAAAGACTTTGCTTCCTGCTTTAGGTGACGAGAGACCTGTGATCGTCTTGTATGATGGTCATGCTACTCATATTTCATTGGAACTGGTTGAAACGGCAGCAGCCAATGATATATGCATATTAAAACTTCCGGCTCATACAAGCGATAAACTCCAACCCCTCGATGTTTCGGTCTTTAGATCCTTTAAACAAAAATGGGATGAAAGAGTTGTTAAGTGGCAAAGACAACATATTGGGAAAAAACTTCCAAGTCCCAATTTTCCCAATTTTTTGGCGAAACATGGACGAATATTGATGATGAAGTAATCAAAAGCGGGTTTCGCAAATCTGGAATTTACCCCTATGATCCAACTGTGATTCCTAACTCAAACTTTTCGAAAGAATCCTTGGAACGTTGGGAAATACACAAGCTCAAGATACAAAGAGGAATAAATACAGAAGACCCAGATAGTGCAATATTACCAGGACAATCAACAACACAAAATGCAGCTACGGCACAATCACCAGATCCAGGATCATCGACAACTGGTACATGGGGTTTAGCGCAGTCACCTAACTTTGAAACGTCGGCCCAGCGGATAGGGCTCCAACACAAGGGAACATAGGGATTACAAGAAACACAGGCATCAAATTCTATAAATGCACAACTTTTATCTATAGAAGACATAATATTTTTGTTGTATGGTTGACAACCATACAACAAAAAACTCTCCCTGTAAAACAAAAAAGACGCAAAGTAGCTCCAGGTGCCGAGATTATCACTTCTGCCGATATGATCAAAGTTCTTAAAGAAAAAGATGACAACAAAAACATTAAAAAACCAAAACTAACAAAGACGAAAAAAACATTTAAAAAAAGGGTGGAAAGAGAGAGTACTGAAAGTGAAACGGAAAACCAAATAATATTTGCGGAGTCTGACGACAGTACAAGTTATGAAGATGAAGTTGAAGCAGAAGAAGAAATAGAAAACGAAAGTGAGATTTGCCCTCAGAAATGTTTTTACCCACATATCGATGACTGGGTAATTGTAAAATATTCATTAAAATATTTTGTAGGAAGAATTAGTGAAGGAAGGAGAATTTAGTGGTTGCTATTATCACTTCCATAACGCCGTATGGCGAAAGTCAGTTTAAAGTTTCTGATTTCAATAGTGGAAGGACAAGGATGTTAGCTAATTTACCGTTGTTGCCAGCCGCAAACATTAGTGAAGTATGGTCCCAAATCCATGATGATGCCGAACGCATGGAGAATGATAATGTTTCGCAATTTATCAATTACTTTCAAAAACAATGGATTAAATATATGAGACCGGATGATATTAGTTGTTTTGGGCAAAGACATCGTACTAATAATGCTTTGGAAGGATGGAACTGAAGGTTCAATGCCAGAGTAGGTCGAAAAAGGGCATTACCTTTATTTATTCACGCATTGCGAAAAGAAGCAAAATGGCAAAATTACACGCGCTTTATTTGATGGGCAAAGACGTAAAAAAAATTAAGGTACGTTGGGGTAATTCCGAAAATGGGTATATTCCGAAAATTCGAAATTTCTACCAATAAATAGAAATACTTAACCGTTGGCAACACAAACCTAGACGCCATCTTCATTGTTCACGCTGCGTCAGTCATCCGCGAGTCGCTAACTCTGGAGAGACGTGTGAGGTGGCAAATTTAGTGAAACAAGGATTTTTCGCGCCTTTTTCGGTGTGTCACAATTACCCCAACACACTTTTTTTGGAGTTATGGTGAGTTATTCGCATAAATGTTTGTATATTCTATAAATAGTTCGTTTTTTACGATTTCGGGTCAGGAACAGCAAGCTATACCTGTGTTTATTATTAAATATCGCAAATTCCCCATTGGGGTTATTACGTGACGGTAATATTTCACAATAACCCCACTTAGCTTTTCAATAGTAAGTAGCAGTGGTTCTCAATCTGTAGAAAAATACCTACCTAGTTTGTTTTTCATTTAATACACAAGTAAGTACTTTTTTTTACTATTTTGTAATTAAACCACTGAACCGGTTCTGATAGAATTAAGATGCAAGAAAATATCAGTCGTATTTAAAGGGAGGGTTACTGGTAACCGCTCAATGTTACACAACGAACCTACTTGTTCTATACGATTCCATGAAAAACATACAAGAAATGTCCTTAAAAAGATTCTGATTACTAGTAACTCTGTGTAAAAGCTGCCCGATTAGACGGAGACAAAGTACATACTATAATAGGGTTAAACATATCACCTCACACATACACACTCACACACACTTACACACCCTCTCATACACACTTACACACCCTCTCACACACACATATACACCCTTAATACTGTTACTACGTATCTCTTGCTGTATTGCTCATAAAGTGATAAAAACACTCTTCTGCAAATGAGACTTATTGGTTTTTTTCATTAGCTATTAACATTTTTCCAGGTCAAATATGCCTCGAACATATGTACCAAAGAAAATCAAGACTTAGCTCAAGCCATTGGAAAAGTAAAAAATGGCGAGCTTACTAAGTATAGTGCAGCGCAACAGTACGGGATTCCTATGACAACTCTTTATGAACATGTTAATGAATGCAGTCAAACTAGGAAGCCGAATGCAGGTAGGCCAACTGCTATACCACTGGAAGCAGAAAAAAAATTAGCGGAAACAATCATAACTATGGAAAAATGGGGATTTGGATTGTCGAGATCTGAAATCATGGAACTTGTAGGTGATTACGTGAGGATAAATAATGTTAAGACTCCATTTAAAAACAATGTCCCAGGCGCAGACTGGTTCATAAATTTTAGAAAACGACATCGGCTATCGATAAAAAAAGCACAGCCAGTGGAATTTGTGCGTAGAAAAATGACAGATCCATTTGTAGTTGGTGAATACTTTGACTTGCTCAAAAGGACTACAGAAGATTTAAATATTTCTGAAAGTCCTCAATCTATATGGAATTTAGACGAAACCTCGTTATGTCTAGATCCGTCCAGGACAAAAGTAGTTGGCCAAATCAATAAACCATGTGCAAGGACTACCCATGGTAGTGGAAAAGAGAACATCACCGTGTTAGCAGGTGCAAGCGGTAGTGGCAAAAAGTTGCCGCCTTTGATTGTGTACAAAGGCAAGTTTGTATGGGATCAATGGATGGCTGAACTGGACAGTAATAACTACGATTTCGAATTATCATATACAGCAAGCAAAAAGGGGTGGATGGAAACTGACATTTTCTACAATTATATGGAAAAAATTCTCATCCCAAGCCTTGGTGAAGATCGCCCGGTCTTAATTATTTATGACGGCCACTCTACTCACGTCGAGTTGTAGAACTGGCCATCAAAAACGATATCACAATATTGAAACTGCCGCCACACACATCCCATTTGCTCCAACCACTTGATTTAACTGTTTTTAAATCATTTAAAATGTCATGGGATGCCAAACTTGTGGAATGGCAGCGTAAAAATGTGGGTACAAAAATCCCAAAAAATATATTTGCATTAATGCTTGCCGATACTTGGCAACAAACAGATCCCGATATAATAAAAAATGGATTTAAAAAAGCCGGAATTTATCCATTTAACTCACAAGTGGTACCTGTGCACCAATATGATCCCGATGCATATAAAAGATACCAAAAAAAGAAAATAGAAGCAAATCTTGTCCACAAACAACCAACATTAGAAAACCCAAAGTCTTTAAAAGAAATTTGCATTGACTGGACAACAATCAACTTCAAACAAATAATGTTACAATTGAAAAAGCGGAGGTTGAAAACACTGATATTGCCTTGTTCTCACAATTATCAAGATCCGATATACAGACGATGAGTTTTGTGGCTAAAGATCCAATTCAAATGCCAACATGTTTACAAAATTTCAAGCCCGTACAGATTCAATTACAAGAGCCAAAAATAAAAATAATATCGGATATAATCATCAAACCAGCATCTAAACAACCAATTCAGACTCAGCCAATACCTCAACCATCATGTACATTTGAAGAACTGTTATTGAGAAAAATACAACAAGATAAAAAAACTAGTACGCCGACAAAAAAGAAACGTGTTACGATGGGCGCTGAGGTCATAACTGCAGCCATGGGCAAAAAAATTTTAGAAGAAGCAGAACAAACCAAAAAGACAAAAGTAACTACAAAATCATGCAAAAATGACAAAACAACAAAAAAAAGAAATAAAACAAATAATTCTGCCAACACAAAATGTACAGCACTGAAAAAAGAACAGCAGCCAGGTCCTTCAGGTATAAAACGTAGGAACAAACGAAAGCGCCAACCTTCGCTAGACAGCGTAACTAATGTATCTGATATAATGAGTGAATATAACGATTCTGATATCATCGATGGTATTGATCTTAACGAGCTGATAGAAACATGCTCTGAAGATGATTTAGAAAAGTTTGAGGATTCATTAAAGTTCCAAAAAACCCCAATAGATATCAATTATAATTTGACTGAGGAAAAGATCCTCACAAACAAAGATCCTAACTGCCTTAAGAATAAAGGTATTGGCAAAAAAAGTAAAGGCAAAGAAAATCAAGTGGGTAAATATGATAAAGAATCTAAAGCAAAAAAGTGCGGTCAAAGAAATGAAAAAGGTGACGATAATCTTGTTACTATAGAAGGAAATATTTCTACAAAAGAAAAATGCAAGGATACCAAACTGCTTCTAAAGCTGGAAAATAAAGGTAAGGCAAATGATACTGAACAAGAACTCCATGCTGTAAAGGAAAATTACCAAGTAAATGATTGTGTGCTTGTGCGGTATTTAATAAGAAAGAAATGGAAATATTATATTGGTTAAATAGAAGAAATAACACATGAAGAAACAAATAATAATATTTATACCATCAACTTCCTAAAAACGACTAGGCCGCGGCAGCAACTTAGCTTTATAATAACCAAGAAAAAAGACCGTCCAACACTGCGTCTTCCGGTTCGTGGTCGCCACTCGAGAACCTTTCTTCCCCATCGGTTGTCAATTCTGCGAGCGATGTGGCCTGCCCATTGCCACTTCAGCTTGCTTACTCTTTGAGC
The DNA here is from genome assembly GCA_963693475.1 of Ectropis crepuscularia. NCBI lineage: Eukaryota > Metazoa > Arthropoda > Insecta > Lepidoptera > Geometridae > Ectropis > Ectropis crepuscularia. The sequence continues at coordinate 10,331,522 of OY856368.1, read as the reverse complement.
TATGTCGGCCACTTTCGTTCTTTTGCGAATATCCTCATTACGGATTCTGTCGCGCAAAGAGACTCCGAGCATAGCTCTCTCCATAGCTCGCTGTGTGACTTTGAGCTTTGTTATGAGGCCCACAGTTAAGGACCACGTCTCAGTTCCATAAGCCATCACTGGCAACACGCATTGGTTAAATTATTGTATTATTATTGGTTGTATTATTGTTAAACACTTTTTTTTTTTTTCAAGTTAAGAAAGTATAATGACATGCCAAAATGGCAATAGATGTATACAGTGTTACTAGTAATCAGTTAGCATCATTTTATAAGGGTTTGTTGTACATAAACATACCACTTTACTTACTATTTATTTATTTTAAAATAACAAAAATGAATATTCAAAATAAAACCAAAAGGTTGTAATTTAGATTTTTATGAGCTCTTAATTTATATTTCTCCTAAAAACTAGATAAGTACATGAATAAAAATTTGTTGTGCCTAAATAATTTATTTTTATTTTAATGCGAACTTCAACAGCTGCCGTACTGTACTGTTATTGTTTCTTGCAGAGGGTGAAGAAATCAGACCAAATTTATACACAACAGTTTGAGAATCACAAACTCTTCATGGGGTAATTCCGAAGTGCTACACTTATGAAGTGTGAGAATAGAGATAAGAGATAGGAAAAGTGTCGAGATTTTATGTTTGGGGTATTTATGGTCTAAAAAAGATTTTAGAACTTATGTATAAGTGAAATAAAATCAATTTTTGACTGTATCCGGAATTACCCCGGGATATCTCGTAATTTCCCTGACTTCATAAGAATATGACCCAATTTTTTAAATAACTAAATTATAGAAAATTTGCTATTTTTATAGGTATTTAATAATGGTTATCATACTACATATTCTTATAAAGAACAAAGGAATATAAAAAATAGCACTGACTACAAATGTATTTCAAATATTTAGCTGAAATGTAAAGGCCTGGCCATCTCACATGAATTTATGTCACAATTACCCCAATACACCTTATATTATTTTTGATAAAAAATACAAGAGAGAAACTGATAAACTAAATAACCAGGAGATAACACCATACGTATTTTTACAGCGACTCTCTCATTTAAAACTGATTATTTTCGGAGATTAATTTTGTTAACAAATATTTAAGGTCATTTTCTGTTTTTGTTCTTGAGTATACCTAACGTTTTATGTCGTTGACAATTTTACATTTTGGACGTTTTACTAGTAAGTCGTTTTGCCGTTTAAGACATTGCCACCATATAGACGTTTTAATATGCCGACGTTCTGCAAACTACGTCATTTTCCTTGATAGACGATACTTCTGATACGGAGCGTTAATTACGAACCAAAGAGACGATCGTTGGGAAATAAAATTTACTAGACGCAAAAGAGCATCATTTGTATGGCCGCAAATTGATGATATCGGCTTTATCACGAACGACGCAATGAGGATCAGTCACATTACAGGATAATCCAATTATAATTAGTATTTCGTATGCGTCATGATTTACAGAGTACGATACTTTTTGAATTTTTGAAATCCGTTCAAAAATGTCAAAGTTATTTAATATTTTCTGGGACCGATTAAAAAACACGTCGTCTGCCTACTGATATCCGATGACGTCATTCGAGACAATCCGCCCGCGCGCAGCGCGCAATCGCATTCGTCCGATACATAATATTCGTGGCACAGACTGCAGAGGAGATACATTTATGGTTTAGTCGTGAGGTAAAGTACTTATCGGTTTTTTGGATTGTTTCTGTTCTGTGTGTGTCTCTAATTAATAATGAGCAACAAATTGGAAGATGGATTTACAAAAGGACAATCCGACAATCTACCTAAAGTGGATTTCTTCATGGTTTTCGAATATTTAAGTAATCATTTGAAGTATACCAGCGCTGAAATCCGCTGTTGGAAGCTTCAAAGGTAAGTAGGTAATTTAATATTTGTTAGTTAGTTTAAATTACATCTAGGTTCTTATTTACATGGCAGGTGCAGTAGCTAATGTAAAATGTTAAAATAAGAATATAATCCATAAGTACCTGAATAGCATAGGTAACTCACTCGATTACACAAACTGTGGTTCCTACATACCTATATTGTCTCGCCCTTTTCCGAAAGCGGGTTGTTTTGTTTAGCATTTTGATTTTATTACCTATTCCACTAAAGCATGAATATGGCAGCCACATCTGGCACCATTCTGGCACAGTATTACGGTCGTAAGAGTAAACAACTTACCTAGTTCTTAGGGTTTATTGTATTATCGAAAACAAACAATAGTACCAAACCCCGCTTTCTCATCTTTTCATTCAGTTTGTCTGTCATTGAAGAGCACATTGAACAGCGTCTAATTTATTCATAAAATCACAAATTTTACAACATTATTATAGACCAGGAGAGCACCGTTTGCGGATACTAACACTTAAAACGTGTCTGAAAACTTTTGTTTATAAACATCAGGTAATGTGGTATAAATGAAAGTTTTATATTACAGGTCTATACGAGAGACATATGGAGACGATGCCGTAGGATATGTCCAAGTTCAAGGGAATGGAAATGTATGCACAGTAAAAGCGAGAATAACACCGGAGCATAAAGTAAAAAGTAAAGGTTACAGCTGCACACTCAAATGTGAAGAAATTGATCAAACAATCATTAATGTTGAATGCCATGACTGTGCTGCTCAAAAAGGAGGTTGTAAACATAGTGTAGCGTTCCTTATGTGGATCCATAGACGCAGCGAAGATCCGTCTTCTACTGAAAAAAAATGTTATTGGGCAAAACCAAAGTTGGCCACAGTAGGCACAACCTTAAAATATATAATAGCCAAAGATATCGGTTCTAGCGATGGAGATATTGGTGTCAGTATCAATGTGAGAAGGCAGCAATTTTTTGATGCATTGGTACAAAAAATACAGTTAGATTCTCTAAAGAATCAGTTGGCAAATTACGTTACACCAAACAATTTAAAAAAGATGTCATTGCACATCTTGATAAATGATTACAGAAAAGGAGGTAACGACATGAACAGTGCACAATGTTTCATCGATTACTGTGCAACAAAACAAACACCAGAAAAATGCTCAGAAATAGAACAAGAAACTCTGTCCCAAGCTCAGTCTCCTTTATGGCACGAGTTGCGATATTGCAGAATAACCGCATCAAAAGTACGCCGCAAGTCGACGCCGCACATTGCAAAACCCCTGATGGTTCTTTAGTTGAGCAGTTATTCGGTGCATCCATACCAGAAACTCCTGCAATGCGCGAAGAGGCAAATTATTGGAACGTGATGTCAGGGCAGAACTAGCAAAATTAAGAAAATTTGTTATTAAGGATGGTAGACTCTTTTTGACAATTGATTGGCCTATTTTTGGTGCATCTCCTGATGGCTTGACACTAGAATATGCTATTGAAATAAAATGTCCAATTGTAACACCTTTTTTTTCCGATTCGGAAAACGATTCGTTAGTCTGTGGTTGCGAAGTGAGAAAATTCCCCTCCCTAGATAATCGTAAAGAATATTAACTTTTACCACATCCCTATTCGGGGCGCGGCTGACAGTTTTCGAGCAGGCGGTCGGCCATTTTGATCTTGTCGGTCCAAGGAAGCGAGCGTTTCGCGTACCTAATTGACTATCTTTATTTGCTGATTGATTTGTGACGATTTGAGGATGGCGTGCGACGTGAGAAGCCATAGGCCTCTTGGTGAGTTTAAAGGTGTTTCGCTTCGCCCGATCGTGATTCGATCGACATTCGAATCGCAGGGAAATGAAAGTGTATTTTTGTTATAGTGACGTGTCCCGAAGAGAGTGCCGACAAGTGAGGGTGATCTGCGTTGTTCGCAGGGGAAGCTTTGCTTCGCGTGTTTGGTGAAAAATCACCTCCCAAAGGGGTAAGTTCCTGAATGTTTAAAATGTTTCGTGGAGCCGCGTGGCAAGCGGATGTCTGTCGGAAACGTTGCTTATTTCGTTTGTTCTTTTTGTAGGAGGTGTTTTGAGGGTCCTGTTATGAGGTGCCTGTTTTGAGGTGTCCAGTACGGGTCGTGAGCCCTGTACGCGTGATCTGTCCAGTGGTGTGCTCGGTTCGGCGTGAGCTGCTGCGCAGTTCGAGGCTCGGCAATTGGCAGTGACCTCGAGACCGCGACCGCGCGCGCCTCTCCGCAGGTTTTTTTTGTGTGTTTGTGTGGAAATGTGACCACTTTAACTAAAGGTGTATGGTTTTACCCACCATGTTTTCCTTGATTTAAGCAAACCGGGAATCCTATGCTTTAGCCGATATGATAGTGTTTCTAGTGTAGTGTTAGTACTTTTAGTGGTATATTCCTCCCGAGGAGTTTAAGTGTCATGCTTTCTTGTCATTGCTAAAGCTTTAGTTATCCTGTGTACACAGCTAGCGGCTGGTTTGTGTTCTTTCGGTGTTATCACTCATGTAAACACTATAAAGTTTAATTAAGATAGATTTCGTTTATATTCATGGGAAACTATACTTCATGTAATCGGCCAGAGATTGAGTTGTTCTCTGAGCTTGATATATTCTGAACTGACTGAGTGTGGTAGTGGAAACCGAGGCAGTTAATGTGTCTGCCCGGGGTCCCTCTAGTGAATTTTGTGAGTGTGGCGGTGGAAACCGAGGCAGTTAAGGTGTCTGCCCGGGGTCCCTCTAACCTGATGTTTTCTGGTTAACATTCCTGAACCTTCCTGCATATTGTGCGCAGGAGGTGAACTTATTATATTTTCTCATATGGAGTACTTCTTAGTTACTGGAATTATTATGTTAAAGGTCTTACTCTAACCTGTGTATATGGAGTGTAATTACCTACTAAAGTTAGTTTAACGTTCAACACTAAGCGCGTTGAAACTGACTTTGTACTTGACCTTTGCTATTATATTATTAATGTGATGATATAAACCCTATTGTATGGTGATGTCGAAGGTCCTATATGGTGAAATATTGTAAACATTGTTTTAGGGGACTTTAGAGTTTCATGTTTAGCCAGGGGAATCGAATTTGTTTAACAATTCTAGACTTTTCTAGCATTCTAGTGTTATAAATTCTGTGGTCTTACACCGTACTTAAGGAGGCATATTGGCCCTTTTCTTTATGTTGATATTGTCAGTTCTCTTTAACCGTACAGGATCCTAGAAGTGAGGAGGGGTAAATTTCACCAATTACTTATCTAACCTAACCGGGTGAGTTTTGCCTGTGCTTAACCCCGTTCTAACCCTGGTTGATTTCTGAATTTACCGAGCCTTACTTAGGGGCCCTGTACTCGAAATATCTAAATTTTGTAAGTTCTAGGTTGACGAGGAATTCTTAAAATTCCCTTTTTTGTTTTTGAATGGACAGTAACTCAACGATCAACCCCTGACCCTTTTTATTATAAACTTATACATTTGTTTCACACAAATAAACACTTGAAAAGGTCTTCATTTTTTATTTTTTCTGTAATTAAACTTTTTTCCGGGAAGGTTTGGGAATCCAATTTTAACCGATTGAGTTACCAACCCTGAACACCCCAGATACCCTTACACAATGAGCACACAAGGCAAGAAAAGCTTTGTTAAAAATAATCGTCTTACAAACAAGTCAAAAGGTCAAATCCAGTTGCAAATGTTTTTTTGCAACAAAACTAAAGGTCTTTTTTGTGTGCTGATAAACATTTTGAAACTAACAGACAAGTAGACATATTTGAAGAGGATTTTGATGAAATTTACTGTACAAATCTTTTAGAAAAGTCTTTATGTTTTTGGACACAATCAGTCTTTCCTAAATTAGCTAAAACTTAAGTACATATTTATTTGGTTTTTTAATTAAACAGCTTGCTTAAATTTGTACCTACATTATTTCATTTAAACTTATACCTTACATTATTATTTTACTTGTATTAAACTTGGTTTCTAAATAAGCAATCTTGAAGATTAACTACTCCACAAGCCGATGTAACAATACAGTCTAACATAGTCAATGTCAACACATGCACGAGGTGCAAGCATTTCAAACTCCCGTAACCGCCCTATACTTCTCTCGACGTGCACTCGAAGGGCTGCTATTCTTTTAGTTTCTAAAACTTCTTCTTTACTTAGTATTGATCCTGAGTCAACACTAGGAGGCCGTAGAAGTTTGCAACCTTGACGTTCAAGTAAATGAGCTATATTTTTAAATCCCCTATCAGCCATCACCACGTCACCGGGTGATAACATCTGAAGGAAACCACAATCTTCGAAGATAAGAGCGTCCGACGTCCTTCCTCCATAACCTTCGGATATAAAGGTAATAAGTCCATCAGGTGTTATCGATATAAGATATTTTATAGTATTCGCATTTTTATATTGCGACCACGTGAGCGCTTGATGTACAGCTGAGCTAGGTTTCTCAATTTGAATTTCCAAACAGTCTATGATGCTGATGACTTTTGAATAACGCTTCCTGAAAGGCATCGGAAGATTTGAACGAATATCGTCCCGAGGAGGAATGAAAACCAATTTTTGCATGCATTGCGCAACTTTAGGTATTGTCTCTTTGAAATGTCTAGCTGTAGTAGATTCCGAAACTCCAAAGTAAACAGCCAGCATGGCATTCGGTTCACGCCATCTCAATTTTTTCAAGGTTAATAATACATCAACCAGTGGACTCTCAACATTTTCACTCAAATATTCTACACAGAAATACATATGCGATGGTAATCCGAGAAAAAGTTTAGGTTCTCTAGATATAGACATTAAAGTTCCTTCTTGCATGTGTTTCTTATATAACTCAGTTTCTACTTTTTGTTCCATTTTAAATTCATCAGTACTTATACTGAGATGACTAAGGTTGGCAGAAACTGATGAGGTGCTATTATAAGAAGAAAAGCTATCATGCAATGATTCCCGACGATGTTTGTTTATTTTCACCGTTTTTATTTTTGGGGTCTGAGTGGCATCAGGATTGGTTAGTACCTTTGCTACGAACTTTTGGCTTAATATTAATTTGCACTGCGATAGATTTATAATTAAGATGTACAGTTGTCATATTATTATCTGCAATAGGGTCTATAACCTCTGCGTCATTTGCAGTTATATCAATATATTCACATGCCACGAACTCTTCTTGTGTTACCAGGCTTTATACTTTTTCCCTGAAAACGGGTAGGGTCTCCAAAGGGATCACACCATTGAGAGTCTCTGGCAGAGACAGATAAATGTGCTGAAACACAATCGCCATCTAGTGTGTCTGTTGGAACTATTTTTGTCTCGTCTGAAAGTCCCTCATTGCCGAAGAGAACGTAGTCTTTCAGATAAATTAGTGTTTTTAATTTTTATAATAGGGCAGGCTACAGATTTCCCGATAAGCAATTTTCTCAATTCGATCAGAGATTCTCAAACTTGTGGTCATTTGTAATGTTACTTTTACTTATTCCTGATTTTACTTTTAAGAAAGGCAAAATATGTGCCCGAAAGGGAGCAATTTATTGGCGATCTGACGTAAGCTCCACAAGTAGATCATAGAAAGAGAGTAGACGTCCAGGTTCGAAATAAATTATTTTATTTTTGATTTTATACGATACTAGATACTAGCGCAATCTAGTTAGATACTATACCGGTGCCATCATACTAGATGGCGCTAGTATAGTATATTTTATAGTATAGTTGCTATTGGCGACACTAACTAGATGGCGCTAGTAGTATACGACTAAAGGTTGTTATTTCAAAATCATGTTTATTGTTTGGTAGCCCCCCTTTAAATATTTATTTTATTTCATCTTTGGTATTTGTTGTTATAGCAGCAATAGAAATACATCATCTGTGAATATTTCAACAGTCTAGTTATAGCCGTTCTTGAGATACAGCCTGGTGACAGACGGACGGACGGCCAAGTGTCAGTAATAGGGTCCCGTTGAGTACGGAACCCTAAAACGGCAATAATATTAACACATGGCGGGGAGACACGGCTGCCGTGTCACAAATTATTTGTTCGTTCGCCGTCATTGATTGAAGTTTTGAAAGTGAGGCTCTAAAAAATGGAATAACAAAACTTTCATGCATTTTCACAGACAAAAGTTGTAGAGAATTTAATACTTTACAACTTGTACTACAAATACAAACATTATTTGTACAATAAGAACCGAGATATTCACAAAAATAACGGTTTTGATGAATTTTCACTTTGAACATCTTAAGATGCGGACACGATAGAAATGGTGACTTTTGAGCTAATATTTAGAACGACAAAAAAGGTACCTACTAATACTTAGGTTATATATCTTTCATTTGACTTTTTTACGATTGATAAGAATTAAAAGTACATACATACAAACATTTCCAACACAAAAGGTTGAGAAATTTAGTGCTTGAACACAACTGTTGTGGCCGCGGCATTGCATAAGGAATCTTTTTTTAGTACAAAAAAATTGTCAGGTTCCGCGGGCCGCATCAAAAATCTATAGCACCAGCCATAACATTTATGCACTGCGATTTTGGCTAGGAATAAAACTCAATTTTTTCGTATTTTCATGAAAAACAGAGAACACGACAGTTGTGTTCGCGGCATGGCGATTGAAACTAGCAAGATCACAACAGTTGTGTCGAAGGCACCCAATGAGTTAAACAGTGACGATAACAAGTAGGCGGAATGTTTATTGTGTCATGTTCAAATGTTTGTTGGTATAACCATGAGCTTTTTTAACTTTTAGCTGCCTGAAATCCGGCCGGATACTGAATTACTATCCAGTTTCCGGCCGGATAGTGAAAACATGGCCAGATAGGAAGGATAGTTACCAGATATCCGTCTCATTTCTACTTAAAATAACAAAAAAAAACTGAGGTGTGTTTGTACATTTTGTTTGGATCGTAACTGGGTATTCTTTCTTCAAATACTCGCCAGTTCCACTCCGCACATCCGCATGTTACTTGATCTGCGTGCTAAAATATATCGTTTTTTTATTATATTCTTTTATCTAGTACTTCGTCTGTCGCCATAAATTCTATAAATCTATTCATACATTCTGATTACCAAACACCCGCTCGTCCACATACCTGCTCGGCCACATTTGAACCTAAATATCATCCCGCTAAGTAACGATTGTCTGTTATGTTACTTAGCATTTTTGACATAGCTTGGTGATTGAAATAGTTATCTTTTTTTCAGGTTGTCGAAACTGAAAAAATTAAAGCTTTGAAAGACAAATGTGTCAAACAACAGAAAAAAATTAAACGCCTAAACGAAAGGATTCGAAAAAAAACAAAAAAAATTGCCGATTTAAAAGCAATCATAGAAGACCTTCGAAGAAAAAACTGTATCAACGTTGAACAGGCCGTTGTAATAGAAGAATTGGCGGGACCAAAAGATTTCTTAAAAAGACAAATTAATAAGTCCAAAGGTTTACCTTTACCAATTAAGTACTCAGAAGAAATCAGAATGTTCGCATTAACGCTGCATTTTTTATCCCCGAAGGCCTATAACTATGTAAGGCGAACTTACAATACATGCTTACCTCATACAAGAACTTTGTGCAAATGGTACGAACATGTAAATTGTGAACCGGGTTTCACAAAAGAAGCATTCGAAACTTTAAAAATTAAAGTGCAGGAAAGTGCACAACCTGTGATATGCTCCTTGGTTTTTGACGAAATGGCCATAAGAAAGTCTCTGACTTGGTCTCCAAGAGCTCAAAAATATTATGGCCGAGTTGATTATGGCCACAACCTAGATAATGACAGTGTTGAAGAAGCCAGTCAAGCCCTAGTAGTCCTGTTAACTTCTATCAACGGCACATGGAAAATACCTATAGGTTATTTTTTAATAACATCCCTCACAGGCGAGCAAAAAAGTATTATCGTGGGCACAGCTCTAAAATTGTGCGAAGACGTGGGTGTAAAAGTTGTTAGCATTACTTGCGATGGACCTGCCGCAAATTTCAGCATGTTCGCTTCTCTTGGCTGCGATATTTTAAGACAACAGGACGTTACTAGTTTTGAGAGCGGTAACACGCGCATCCACGCTTTTATCGATCCGTGCCATGCAATCAAATTAATTAGAAATGCATTTGGCGAATTAAAAGTATTTATCGATTCATTTGGGCGAAAGGTAGATTTTAAATTTTTGGAAGAATTGCTAAAACTTCAAGAAAAACAGGGCCTACATCTTGCAAATAAAATTAAAAAGCAGCATGTGTTCTACCAGAAACAAAAGATGAAAGTAAAGCTGGCGACACAATTGTTCAGTAACTCGGTAGCAGATGCCCTAGAATATTGCCGCAGTGAATTAAAATTGAAACAATTTGACGAATGTAGTGGCACTGTCAATTTTATAAATCTGATGAATGACGTGTTTGATGTGTTGAACAGCCATTCTATCCGCCCACCAGGATTTAAAAAAGCGATGTGTCCTGCCAATATTGGTTTTATATCAGCTCTATTTGAAAGTGCGACTAATTACCTAACAAGCTTAAAATTACCTTCAGGTGAACTTGTGATCAATTCCCGTAGAAAAACAGGTTTTATTGGGTTGATAATAAACATGACGAGCGCATTGGCACTGTACAGTTACTTGGTGGAAGAGTCAAAAATGCTGAAATACATTCCACTCTACAAGATAAGCCAAGATCATATTGAGCTCTTCTTCGCGGCTGTGAGAGCAAGAGGGGGTTTTAATAACAACCCTAATGCCATTCAATTTCGTGCGGCTTATAAAAAGCTGCTTGTGAGAGCTGAGATCAGGGATGGTGGCGTTGGAAATTGCACACCACTGGAACGAGTCAATATTTTGACTTGCTCTAGTAAAAATCCCGTTCTGGCTATAAACGAGCTAACTGACAAGAACAGTTTTGTAGAGATCACAGAGGATCATAGTGAATTGTATGATGCATATATGGAAAGCATTTTTAATACAGACGCTGATGCGTACACAGAGGGGGTCTTGGAATATATATCTGGATTCGTTGCAAAAAAACTAATGCGTACAATCAAATGTGATGCCTGTGTGTCGTTATTGCTTGGAGAGGAAAACGTCAAAAGCCTGATTTACATAAAATCAAGAGGAGGACTAAAATATGCTTCTTCAAGTGTCATAGACATAATAAAAAAGACCGAAAAAATAATTAAAACACACTTGGAAGAGAAAATGAAACCGGAGCTATATTACATGTACATTTTTAAATTCATGTGTGAGCTATATGATTTAAAGAATGTTTTTCGTGCTGATTGTGACTCGGAGCATAACAGTAACCACAAGTTACTCCTAATTAAATCAGTAATTAAGACCTTTATAGATATGAGGTTTATATATCACGGTCGGAGAACATCAGACAGACTGTCACAGAGACAGTTTTTAAACAAACTTATATTGTTCAGAAATGAATAGGAAATAACTGCTTTTGTACATAGTAGAGTCTGGCTAATGAAAGTTGATACTGAAAAAGCGCGGCAAATTTAAAAAATATCAGCATGGCAGCCCTAAAGTAAAAAGGAAAGTTGGAACAACTCCCTTTGATACGTTGACATTAATTTTTATTTTACTAGTGGATGCTTGCAATTTTGCCCGCGTTATGACGAGATTAAAGTAGCTTATATCACTTGTTAACTCTTTATTATCACACGGATACGTCACTCCATTGTGGCGTATTAAAGGAACAAACAGGCTATCAAATACTATCATGGTATCAAAATATTGAGTTTAAATATTTGTAAATCTATGTGAGTATGTATCAAAGAAAACAACACCATATATTGTTATACTGTTTTTAATCACTATAATCAAAATCTGAATCTAAAAATTCAACATGGAGTGAATCGTCACAATCACTGGAGTCGCTGCTGTCTCTTAAATTGATGATGAAGCTTTCTAGATTATTTTCAGTTATATGGTTTCTTCTTTTGTACTTGTCTTCCACATGAATGACATGGTCTGTCATTTTTTTCCAATCATCTGCTGTAATACACTCAAAAGATTGTTTTATGAGATCCTCGAACTCTTTTGGAGTTCGGCTTACATTATTGCTTCCCACATTTATTTTTGCTAGACTCCATATGAGTTCTATAGCATTTAGGTCACAATGATATGGAGGAAGTCTTAGCACTTCATGTCCGTTTTGGCTTAAAAGTTCATCAGCTTCATAAATAGGTTCTGGTGTGTTCTGTTTTACTAAGCAGAGCAACTCCGCTTTTGAATTGTATGTTTCAAATGAAACACCATTAAATGTAAGCCAATTTTGTATCTCTAACTTTCGATTTTGAGATGTGGGCGCTTTATTTACTATGACAGAATGGTATGATGCATTGTCCATTACAATTACACTTGGTTCATTCAAATTGGGCATAAGCTTTTCTTGAAGCCATTTGTTGAAGTTTATGGAATTCATGTCATGGTGGTAGTCGGCCATTTTCGATTTGGTGCTAAATACCAACAATGAGTTTGGAACAGGGCCTTTTTCTGATCCTGCATGCACAATAATATATCGTTTTCCTGACGATACATTTTCAATTATTCCACTTGTTGATGGACCTTTCCAAAATTTTTTAGGCTTATAGGTTTTGTGGACATAAGTTTCATCTAAGTAGATTATTGGCTTGCCTTCTGCACGTTTCGATGCAATGGTACGCAAAAAGCGATGTCTCCATGCAGCTATATCATACCGTTCAATTAATAATGAACGTTCATTTTTGTTTTTCTTAAATTCATAATATGCGACGGAGAGTTTCACGACATCCACCAAATTGTATACTTTCTTTTAACTCTACCAACAAAGATCTTAATGTTGGTACTTATTTCCTCACAATGTAAAATTCGTTTATTTTATTACGAATAACATCCATATCGAAACTATCTAAGTTCGACACTTTTGAAGGGTGAGGTCGTTTTTTACCCGGAGTCCTCCAGACGCCGTCGTTCACCGCACCTTCTTTTTTAATTCTCTTCAATGTAATAACACTTACATCTGTAAAAAGAATAAAATAAAATATCAATAATCGTGAGTATCATAAAAAATAATAGAAAATGCACATGTATTACAAAACTAGTCTAAGACTAACGTTGAGTGAAATCTTACCGGTGAGTGAAGATAGTTGTTCTAAGTACTGGTTCTGCGATTTCATCATAAATATCTTTTTGATCTAAATCTGTGATCTTTTCAATTACTTGTTTCACTTCAGCAGTTCATGAATTATCCTCAAGACTATCTGTAAAAGAACAATAACATTATATAATTATTTAAACATTATTAATTAATATAAAGTAACTAAAACTAATACGTACTTATTTAAAATAAAAAAATATCAAGACATTTTGACCGTACTAACCTAAAAAATCAGTCACAGTACGTAAACAATCCTGTCTTTCTCGCAGTACGGCTTGTTTCACAAGCTTTTTCTCTTCATATTTCGAAATCATACAAAACAATAGTTTTCGCACTTCACTCTTTATAGTTTTATTCATTTATAAAGCATTAACACGGATTTATCACAACAAAACTATACGCAAGTCAACCACAACAAAACATCAACAACACGTCATCTTGTTGTGTCAGAGATAGGGATACCATACACTGATTCTGATTTTACCAAATCTTTCGGAAAATAGGCGAAAATACTACTATCTACATTCCAAATTTCAGCCCAATCCGTTCATACGTTAGAGCATGATTAAGGAACAAGCATCCGAACATCGTGACTCTCACATTCATTATATTAATAGGATCTTGCTTTGGCTATACTTTTTAGACTTTACAAATGAAAGTTGTGCTTTTTCTCAATTTGATCTCGGTTTCCAAATACATTTTTCGATTTGACGTTATTTAGTAAAACATACCTAATTTCTAGTAATACTTGATATCTAGTATCGATACTCGTTATAGTAACACCTATGACCCTGATAGGGACAACCCTTACAATGGCCGCCATCTTATGTAACGTTTTGCGTTGTAGGTATGCACCTTTTTTTTGTAGGTATTTCTAGTCCTTACTATTAGTACGTCCATGGAAGAAACGAACTCAATATTGTTTTGATGTAAATTTACATCATCATGTAATGACGTTCATTTAGCTTGTATGAAAGTTAGTAAAATACTATTGTTTTATTTGATTTCGTTTATCTTTTGGTTCCAGGTGTTGATATCTAGCCAAATGAATGACAGAGATATTGAACATTATTTAGCATCTTTGGAAGGTGGGTGGCTGTCGGAAGATGACATGGAGCCATCTGATGAAGCGGAAGAAAATGTGCCTGAAACTTAGGACAGAGACGAGGTACTGAACATGTTAGAAAGTGATGAGGAGGACATAGAAAACCCACAAAATCACGAAAGTGACCCACCCTTTGTTGAAAATGATGTAATGGATAACCAGATTGTGGACAATAGTGACCCTACAGGACACATATTTTCAGCATTATTAGATAAACGAAAATTGATCTGAAAAAAAAAAGAACATAGAATTTGACGAGCCCAAAATTACGTTCAAAGGCAGGTCAGACCTAGGACCAGAGTTGTCACCATTAGATAGTCCATATGCATGCTTCAACTACTTTTTCTCAGAAGATTTCATGGCAAGGATAGTGGAAGAAACAAACCTGTATGCCACACAAAAAAATCCAGCAAATACAACTGCAACCAATTTATCAGACTTGAGAAAGTTTTTTGGAATACTTATATATATATTTTTTTTTAAATAAAGAGTGACGAGACGAGCAGGACATGTGCCTGATGGTAAGCAACATGCCTGCCACATAACAGCACAGTGACACGCAGCTATTGGAACATGAAGAGCCAAAATCATTACCTAGCACCGCACTGCGCTCGTCACCCAGAGATCTAAGTTGTTATATCTCTAAGCCCTGTAATTTCTCTGGAAACATTGCCCTTCAAACCGGAACACAGTAATGTTTGCACATTACTGCTTGGCGGTAGAATAATTGATAAAGGTGTGGTACTTCCCCAGGCGGACTCTGCTAAGAGTCCTACCAGTATATATATGTCAGTCCAGCATTTTCCCAACATAAGAGCATACTGGTCTCCAAAATATGGCTATGAACCAATTTATTCGGTGATGTCTAATAACAGGTTTGAACAATTGAAAAAAATATTGCACTTCAATAACAATGACCACCACAAGGCAATTGGTGATCCAGGCCATGATCGCCTATTCAAGATACGCCCTATTATTGATGAATTGAATTCAAAATTTTCATCAGTACCTATGGACCAACGCCTGTCCATAGATGAACAAATGTGTGCAACTAAAGTTGCACACTTTCTCAAACAGTACTTGCCCAACAAGCCTCATTAAGTGGGGATTTAAACTGTATGTTTTGTGCAGCTTACAAGGATTTGCACACAACTTTGAGGTTTATGCTGGGCAGGACCTTACCAACAAACCTGAGAATGAACCAGATCTGGGCTCAACCAGCAATATTGTCTTGCGTTTAGCTCGAGGTATACCAAGACAAGTTGGCCACATTGTCTATTTCGACAATTTTTATACTTCTGTGCCCTTGGTGTTCTATTTGGCAACTCAAGGAATCCTTTCAGTGGGGACAGTACAACAAAATAGAATACCTAATTCAAAATTACCTGATAAAAAACAATTTATGAATAAATCTACTCCAAGAGGTGCACATGAAGAAAAAGTGACAACATATCAAGGTGTGGATATGAGTGTAGTAGCATAGAAAGACAACAAAGTTGTCACATTACTGTCATCTTATGTAGGTGCTTTGCCTTTGAATAATGTATCTAGATATGACAAGAAAGAAAAAGAAAAGATACAAATTCCATGCCCGAAGATCATAAGTGAATACAATGCCTACATGGGAGGTGTGGACCTTATGGACAGTTTTCTGGGAAGGAACAGAATACGGATCAAGTCAAGAAAATGGTATATTCGTATTTTTTATCATCTTTTAGACCTGGCAGTGATAAATGCATGGATACTATATTAAAAAAATGCTAAAAATGTACCTAAGAAAGATATTTTCAATTTAGGTACTTTTAGAAATCTGGCCTTCGTCCTTTGTAACATGGGAGCAGCAAAAGAAAAAAGAGGTCGTCCAAGTTCTAGTCATCTAGAAAATGAAATCCAGGCCAAAAAAAAGAAGTGCAGTAGCAGTTGCCCCACCTAAAGAAGTTTGCAGGGATGGGCAAGATCATTGGCTTTTGGTAGGGGGATCCTTGCGTTGCAAATACCCCAATTGTAAGGGATATTCAACTATACACTGTTCCAAATGCAATATTAATCTTTGCCTCTACAAAAACAACAATTGTTTCAGCAAATACCACAATGAATAAGTTTATAATCTCACTGTAAATTTTGTTCTAAGTAGGTTAGTCTGATTACATAATGATGTAAATTTCCACCAACCCATTTTTTCTAAATAAATAAAGTATTTTTATAAATGTATTTTTTTATATATTTTTTCCTTATTATAGAGCTAATCTTACGTCTAAATAAATTTAATTTGGTTAAAAAGTTAAAATCATGCATTTAAGGGATAACAGGTCCTTACCACCTGATGCCGGCCATGACTGAAGTTCACCAACAGGTCTTGTAAACCCTATGCCGGCCCAACGATAGGTAACCATAATCGGGCCCCGTCCTGAACGTGTTAAAGAGACACTTACACGAAACAAAACTACAACGCATCGTTCACCTTGCAGAAGCATTTTGTCTGATACCAGAAGATATTAATCAAGTTCTAGTACATTATAGAAATATCAGAGAACACGACTGGGAGAACAAAGACGACACCATGGCATGATGGCCTTATTAGCAAGCTTTCTAGTTATGGTTTGTCTCCAGGTTTTATTGCGTGGATATCGGACTTCTTGAGAGATCGGTCCATACGAGTTGTCATTGATGGCTGCTCGTCGGACCAAATGGGTATCAATGCCGGAGTCCCTCAAGGGTCGGTACTCTCTGCGACGCTTTTTCTGCTACATATCAACGATCTGCTGAAGCCCGGTATCTTTGGGTACGCAGATGATAGCACCGTTGTAGAGAGTTACATATCTAGCGCGAGAGCCAGCGGTCAACAAACTAAGGTATTGAGAGAGAGTATGGTCGAGCGTTTGAACTTGGCCCTTGAGGCAGTCTCTGAATGGGGCGAAACCAATCTGGCCAAGTTTAATGAAGGAAAGACGCAGGCGTGTCTATTCTCCGCAAAAAGGAGTCAATTTCTAAAGACTCCTACTTTTCGAGGTGTATCCGTGCCGATTACTGATCATCTTGAGCTTTTGGGTGTTACCCTGACATCTACACTCAACTTTGGCTCATATATCGAGTCCAAGGCTAAATTAGCTGCCAAAAAACTAAGTGTCCTCTCTCAAAGGTGCGAAAGTACTTCAAGTCTGAACAATTGCTTTTATTATATAAAGCACAGATTCGCTCTTGTATGGAGTACTGTTCGCACCTTTGGGATGGATCGGCTAAGTATCAGCTTGAGGCTCTGGAATCGATCGAGAGGCGTGCTAAAAGGCTCATAGGCAATAATTCTCTTGTGCGAAAAAGACTGCAAACTCTTGAACATCGCCGAAAAATTGCTAGCTTATCGGTTTATTATCGGATACACTTCGGAGAGTGTGCATCTGATCTGCATGATCTAATACCACCTAGCCCTTTTTTCTATCGGACTTCTCGTAACTCGAAGAAGCGGCATCGTTTCATGGTTGATGTTCCAAAGACACGAACAAAGAGGTTTGACTCTACTTTTGTGATAAGAACGTCTCGACTGTGGAATGAGTTGCCTGGGTGGGTTTTTCCCGATGGTTATAATCTTGGTGTCTTCAAATCGAGAGTGAATCGGTTTCTTCTAGGTAAGCACGCTCCATCTTAGACCGCATCGTCGCTTAACATCAGGCGAGATGGTGGTCAAGTGTAAGCCTATAAATGTTAAAAAAAAAAAAAAAACATTAAATTTTGGTGCGAAGTTCTCAAATACAAGGATGCTGCTGGAAACAACTTGTATTAAGAGCTTGGAAATTTAGCAAAAATAATTTTGTCATTGCCCCATTCGAACGCGGATGTCGAACGCGTTTTCCGTTCTATGAACATAATTAAAACCAAAAACAAGAATAAATTAATGGGATTAAAAACAATGACATCCATACCACAGTACATTCACAGTTATTTTACCTCTGACAGATATTTTCTGAGTGTTGGTATTACTGTCGAGTCGTCTTGAAGAGCTTCTAGCGTTTTTCTTTGACAGTTGTGATATTTCAAGTGATATAATGCCGAAAAGGTAGCGGAAGAAAGATTGTTTTAGCAGTGCGCGATTTTTGTGAAAGAGAAAAAGATAATAATGCTCCTTTAATTCCATTTAGCAATGTTCGTCAACGAGTAGCCGCCATTACAGGTATGTAAATAGGTTTACCCGTCTTAAACATTTTACTCAATTAAACTGGAGACTAGAATGTCATACCGTAGGCACCACATTTAGAACATTTATTAGTATTGTCAAGGTATTTTTGTGAAATTACTTACACGAGGGTAAAGATTATTTTATGAAGTTTTATTATTGTTATTATTTAAGATCATTTTTTGTATTCTGTTGCTATTAATTTAGGTATAGTTAATTGTAATGTCGTTTCTATTTGTGTTTTAAATATAATATATGATGTTAGTCATTCATACAATAATTATTGTCAAATAGTGTATGTTGCCATATGAATAAATAAACAATAAAAATAGCGATACATTTAGGCCATCAACTAAAGTCGTTTGTTATTTCAGGCATATCTGAAAAATTGTCAGCACCATTACCAAAGAAGGTGAAGTAGCTGCTTCGACATCTCAAAAAAATTCTACGCCAAGAAACAAACGAATGCAGGAAAAACAAATTAAATTGGATGATTTTGATTTGTGTGCAATTCGAAATAAAATACAACAAATGTATACCGTCAGAGGTACCGGCTTTGGGAAAACTTTTAGCAGAGTTGAAGATTGACATAAATTTTCGTGGAGGGCGTACTACATTATGGAAAGTTATCCGACAAATTGGATTCCGTTTTGAAAAATGTGGTTCAAAACGGAAGCTACTGATGGAAAGGCCGGATATTGTACCCTGGAGATACAGGTACCTAATTATTTTAAAGCAAAATCGCGATAAAGGCAGGCCTGTTGTGTTCCTAGACGAGACTTATATTCACGCGTCCTACACAGTGAATAAATGCTGGCAATGCTGCAGGCTGCTGCTGTTCATGCGGGTGGTGAAATGGGGTTTATACCTAATGCGCTGTTAATATTTAAATCGCAGTCGAAATCAGGTGACTACCACGATGACATGAATAAAACAAATTTCATGAAATGGCTTCAGGAAAAACTCATTCCTAACTTGCCGGCTAATAGCTTAGTAGTTATGGATAACGCCCTTTACCACACAGTAAAGTTAAACAAGGCACCAACATTAAGCTCTTCTAAATTAGAAATGCAAAACTGGATAACAAATAAGGGCTTATCTTATCTGCCTACCATGGTTAAAGCTCAACTATATCAAATTATAAAAGAGCATAAAGAAGCTCCAGTATATGAAGCTGATCAAATGCTTGAAGCTCATGGTCACAAAGTGGTCAGATTACCACCATACCACTGTGAACTAAACGCAATTGAATTTATGTGGAGTCTCGAAAGAAGCATTTCAAACAATAACTGCAGAAGATTTGCAAAAACAATGCGAACATGTGCGCCACATTGAAGACAACCTTCGTGAAAGAGATGGGTGGATGGACGCTGAAATAGACAGGTTCATAATAGAATTAAATGACGACGATGTCTGATAGAGAATCCGACAGCAGTTACGAAGATTCATCTGTTTGTGATGATTCATCTTTGGCAATCCGCCAGGAACATGCTTATTCAAAATAAATATTTTTATTGCAGTTTGATCTGTTGCTTACTATTGATGTTGATTACTATTGATTTATTATAATATTATTGGTACTTACATATTATGTTAAAATGATAACAATTTTGATTAGAAAAATAAATACAATTGAAAATACACATTATACAACAACATTTAAAGCTCTTGGGTGACCGAAATGTTCATCTACACGGTTATCCTACAATTTTTCGCCCATCAACACTCGCATCCATCTGTACTGGATGGGACAGTCCACACGCGACACAATCATTTGAAGGATACTATTACAACTGCCCCAAGTCCGCCACCGTATAGATGCGACTTTTTTACGTATCACTGCATGAAAGTCGTCAGTACGCGCCTCCGCGAACATCTGTGATGCGCTACAAAAACGAGGCAGCCGCATCAACATCCTAAATATGTCATTATATTGTACACGTAGAGTACTGGCCGTCCTACGAGTATGCTTTATCCACAGGCTGTAAAACAAAGTAAAATGACTGACAGTAAGCTTTAAACAGAGTGACTTTTACATCCCTCGAGCAGCGGGCAAACCTACGTGCGATCATATTTTCCCGGATAGCAAGCGCTCTACGCTCCCTTTCAATATCATCATCGTCACTTAAGTCATTAGTAACAACATGTCCCAGATATTTAAAGCCATCTACCAATTGCAGAGTTTCACCGCTCAGCACAATCGGCGGGACAAGTACCGGCTTTACATTTCCTCTCTTAAATATAAGCACCTCACTTTTATTTGGTATAACTACCTAAGTCCATGTCTCGCCGCATAAGTCTCACAGATTGATACCAGCTTTCTAATAGCCCCAACAGACGGCCCCAGCAGTACCATATCAACTGCAAAACTAATATTATTAACACACACCCCGTCTATTCTACAGCCCGTATGAGTACTGCTGAGTTCGCCGATGAGGTCATTAATGTACAAACAGAACAGCAAAGGTGAAGTTATCCCGCCTTGCCTCACGCCACAAACCAAACCATACTCCTTCGAAAAGGCTCCACCCCATCGTACCTGATTTCGCTGGCAACCATACCACCGTCGTAAAATAGCTGTTACTTCACTTGGCACGCCCGCAGCCTCCAGTTTCCTCCAAAGCTGTCCATACAATACCGTATCAAAAGCTCGAGAGATGTCCAGAGAGCAGGCATACACAGGTGTTTTCCTATCTGTGTAATACCGGACAGCCCGCTTAAGACACAAAATTGCACACTTCGTTGATAAACCCTCCCTCAACCCAAACTGAGCATCGTGCAGATTTATGTGCTGCAATAATATGGTATTAAGCAAGCTGTCAAACACTTTGGCCACAACAGTGGCCAGCGAAACAGGCCGATAATTGTTCTTATCTGAGGCATCTCCCGTTTTACACTTAATAATGGGTACTATTACTGTCTTTGTAGGCTCCTCTGGCAAATAGCTGTGACATAAACACAAGTTGTAAAACATGGCAAGCACACGAGGCAAATAAATTCCTGCGTGTTTGAGATGCTCGAAGCTTAGATTATCATGTCCTGGAGACTTGCCTCTTTGCATGCTTTGAATTACCTTCATTACTTGCTTTGCATTAAAAGTAACTACCCTCTCTGGACTGACAGTTCCCTCGTCCAGCATCTCACACTCCGCTGCGTCTGTCCCCGTTGGTCTCTGTACTCCAAAGTGTTCTCTGAAAACATCAGCAATAGATCTGTGATCACACTCTCCATTAACACTCACAGGGAGGCCAGACTTAACATACATTTTGTTTGTGCTTTTCCAAAACTGTTTAAAGTCTTTGGCAGTATGCTGAGTGGCAAGAATATCCATTTTGATCTGGTCTTGTTTTACTTGACACCACTTAAGTTGCTTTTTAAATGACTTCCTACTCTCACACATGCTTTCATATAATTGGCCGACCGTAGGCTTACCCGCTTCCACCCATGCCAAAAATTTAAGCCTGGCCTCCCTGTGGACCGGAGCTACATATTTATTCCAACCACTAACAACAGCCCTACCTTTCTGCGTTCTCACACGCTTACAAGTATTTG
Source organism: Ectropis crepuscularia (assembly GCA_963693475.1). Lineage (NCBI taxonomy): Eukaryota > Metazoa > Arthropoda > Insecta > Lepidoptera > Geometridae > Ectropis > Ectropis crepuscularia. The sequence goes on along the minus strand of OY856368.1, from coordinate 10,309,636 downwards.
ATGCGGCTTCCGATAAAATAGTAACAATATCTACATACATTTCATCTAATACCTTCCTATGTTCTACATTATTGCACACTCCATCACAACATTGGGAGAGTTCTTCTGGGAAATCAATGTCTAACCTAAGCGGTTTCAGCTGTTGTGCAAGTGCCTGCACTTTAACAACAACAGAAACATGAGTGCTCTAGAACAGAATCCTGTGCAAGCAAAAATGCCCAAAATAGAGACACCTGTCACACCTTAACGGGAAGTTTCAATCGCTGTATAATTTAGATCAAAATATTGCCGTCGATGAATCGTTACTACAGTTACTACAGTAACTACAGTGGTTAAGGATTTATCAACTGATTCCCAACAAAAGGAACGAAATTGTGGAAATGATATGTGGACTTAACAATCAATTTAACTTTATCGGGGTTCAATAATATAGGCTTTCGCAAAACACGGAATACTGACGACAGTAGTCCAAACACATTCTCATCTATGCGCCGAGCTCTACAGAATCGGTACAATTACCAACTCTGTAACAATAGTTTAGTAGACCCTTTGGGATGCATTCCAGAGTAAACCTTCATCATATTTTTCATGAGAGGGAAAGCTTCATCGCGAATGAAATAATATGGAATTAGGTAGAGGACTGTGGCAAATTCAATGATTTATCTTGTAGTTTTTTATTTAATTTACATCCACTACTGCCATAAGTACAATACTAAAACTACCTGATAATAATAAAATTCACTGCCACTTACAGGTGGTGCTTGAATTACTATATGTTTTCCGTCAATAGCACCTATGCAGTGGGAAAATTGCCATATGTTCTCATAACCTTCTGCCACTTGTAACCACTCCTCAAAATTGGCACCTGCAAAAAATATATATTTTATAATTTCAGGCTGATAACAAGACCGAGGAAACAGTCCGCACATCCTACATAAAAGAAAAAGAAAATGGTTTCTAAAATCAATACAGATGACGACAAAAAAATGGAAATTGCATTTGATATGTTGCAAAAAACCGCTACGAAAAGTGACTTTAATAATGACGAGTTAGCAAGTTACGGTATATTTATCACTAATAATTTAAAAAATAAAATGAAGGTAATTAATTTAAAGTAATTAATTAAGGTTAATTTCAAAAATTGATTGGACTACACTGACCCCGCTCGTGTTCGGAGGTGTTATTATACCTTACAGTGCGCAGGTTAAAAATCTCGGGGTTATATTGGATAGATGCATGTCGTGGGACCCTCAGCTGCAGGCAAGCGTAAATTGTTTGGTTCATCAGCTTCTCTAAGGAGAATCAGATTTTTTTTACCAACGGCTATTAAAGTTGCGCTAGCAAATTCTCTCCTTCTTCCAATTTTGGATTATGCTGACGCCAGCTATCTAAATTTAACCTAGGAGCAATTTGAAAAGCTTGAGCGTCTCCAAAATTTTGTCATACGGTTTATTTTCGGTCTTAGAAAATACGACCACATCTCTGTATTTCGTAAAAAGCTCAACTGGCTCCCTATTAGGCTTCGCCGGGATACACACATACTTTCTCTGCTATATAATTTGCTATTCAATCCTACATACCCTACTTATCTTAGTTCCCGTTTCACATTTCTTTGCGATACTCACCATAGTAACCTTAGGTCATCTAGTAATCTCCTTCTGCCTACTCCTTCTGTGGGTCTTCGTTCTGCATGGTGGCTGTTGCTCTCTGGAATGCCCTTCCGGTGGGCATCAGACGCGCGCAGAGCTTAGAATCTTATAAGGCTCAGATTAAGAAACACTATCTTTCTAATTTGGTCTCTTAAATTATCTCTGTTTTTCTTTTATCTTCTCGTTCTTGATTTTCCTTTTTTCCTGTTTTTTACTTGTTTCTGTGTTGTTCATTGTTATTGACTATGTGCATTGTACATTATTATTGTTAATATGTTGTAGGGTATAATAGTATTTGTGTATTTATTGTATAGAATTTATGTATTTTGGCAATTATGTGTGTAAAGTATTATTACGTAGTTTATAAATATATTCTAGTAATTAAGTGACGACTTTTTATTTTTGCTTTGATTTTCCCTCACACCCTATCATCATTATGTATATTTTTTAAAATTTGTCCTGCCTTTAATGGTTGTCTGGAAGAAATCGCTATTAGCGATAAGGCTGCCATTTATGGCACTAGTTATAAGTATTTTCTGTTTTTGTAATATGTTTTTTTCATTTATTTTTTTTTAACTTTACTGGTGTGCATAATAAAGTGTTTCTGTCTGTCTGTCTGTCTGTCTGAAGGTACCAAAAATTATGTGCAACATCTTATATCGAATATACTTTTTATTTTTAGCGCTGATCAAGGAGAATTTAACTATCCCCGTGGATCAATATCAAATGAATCCTTTGATGTTGATCCACTCAAATACAGATAGAGGCTACACTTGGCTGTCGTAGTCGACCAATCAATCACACATCCGCTCAAGCACTACAAACAAGCAAGCACCATCACCTTTCTCCAGGACCAAAGATCCTCCTCTCGGATTGCAGCAGTACCAACCACATTAAACTAGTCAGACTAAGAGTAAACGTGTAGGGCAAAACGAAACCTTAATTGCACTTCAACGCCTGGAAAATACTGCTACCGCAATCCCATAATCCTAGATCAAATGAAATACAAAAGGATGAGTTTTAAAATTTCGGACAAAGTGTTGCTGCTCAGTTAAGATCATTGCCATTAAATAACGCTCTGGATATGCAATCCAAAATTCAAGTTTTGCTAAGTACAAAAAGGTCTCGTCCGTCCGGAATTGTCCATTTCATATTCTCAGCCATCCATTCCGTATTCTATTACATCTATATATTCTGAAGAAATAGCAGCATCTGCCTATGAACAATTCATGCACACAATACCCACGCAGTAAAACACTAACACTGTAACTTTTAGTCAAGAATCAGGACAGAATATTTTTTGTCAAGCTTGGAATAATGCCTAATAATATGTATTAAATGAAATAAATAAAAAACATGAATAATATTCAATATAGTTTAACTCACTGTAAAAACCCTTTAGTGCAGTAGCTATTTTACTACACAAAACTAGAACGAACTGTGAAATCGACGATTTTCCTACTCTGTACTACTAGAGACTAGACTAGTTCTAGAGATACAAATGGAGCTCAAATCTTAAGACAATGAACAAAAGTACATTTATTAATTTTGAATTTTAATTACAGAAAAATAAATGTATTAATTTTGAATTTAAAAACATACCGCCGGATTCGGAAAATTTTGTTAGTCAAGACATTGATAATACTACTGATAAAGCGGATGATAAAACTCTTGATCAACCTGATGATAAATGAAACTACTCCAGTGAAAGCACAGTGACAAATAAGATAAACACGGGTAAAGCACAGAGTCTTTCCCAAGAAACGAGTGAAATTGCAGCAGCTATTAATGAGTTGAAACAACTAAACAGTCCTATAGAATCTTCCAGCTGTTATCAACATGATGACGAGTATGATCTTGTTGGAAAACACGTCGCTATTCGACTGAGACAGCTCCCATTACTCGATTTTATACATGCAAAAGATGAAATCCAACAAGTACTTTCACGATACCGAATAAGAGCTATATACCTGCTCTTTCCTCATACAATACATCGTCACCACAGTCCTCCTACGTCATCGTTATCAGGGTCTAGACCCTGATAACGATGACCATTCCCACTACTTAAATACAGAAAGTTTCTGTACAACAGCCAGTTCAATCAGTCGTTGAAGAATCATCAAATGCATCATACGTGGATGTCATGTACTTATAATCGAGTTAGGGGAGATGTATGCAATCAGAGTCACCACATAATAACAAAATACGAACGCGACCAAGTGATGTCAACATACCCACGCGCTAGCTTTGGCGACGACACACGTCTCACGTCATTCGCGCGACGCGCTAGTGAGAAACAGCTGTGTGAATATTTCGCACCATTTTGTTCTAATTTTTTAAGTTCGACATTTGAAGGTAAGTCTTAAATTACTACGCTTTTTTTTCAGTACGTGTAATAATCGTAACATTTTAGATTGTAATTAAAAAATCAGATTGTTATTGTGTCTGTTATTTTTTTGTTAGGATATTTTTTTCTCCTTTTCGCCCATGTATGCAATTGGAATCAGGTGACTCCAATTACCTACATGGTGACTCTCATTGCCCACATTACCTAACTTTGCTGAATCAATGTATTTAGGAAGACAGATAAAGCTAGCTGGACTATGGATCAGCTAGAAAAGGCTATAAATACAAAACTCATTGAAGAACAAAATTATTCAGTGAGGAAAGCCGCCAAGACCATAAACATCTTATTTTCCAGACTTCAGAACAGATACACAAAAAAAACAACTAAGGAACCTCGTCTTGGACGTAATACTGTCTTCACGGCTGAGATGGAAAAAGAATTAGCGGAGGTAATTAAGAAAATGGCAAATTATTTCTATGGGTGCACACCAAGCGAAATGAAAAGAGCGGCATTCGAATACGCCGAAGCCTTAAATCTGAAACTCAATTTTAACAGGTTCCCTGTCCCCATACATACGATTTTGGAGCATTACCCATGTCCCGCCTTTTTTTCGGTTTTTGACCTTATTTTGAACATAAATGAAAACGTATGTGTATTTTGTAGAATATTATTCATAAAATTGCCCTAAAAAAGGAAAAAAAAGGTATCATGCCTATATCACACCTCCGCTGCGAAACTCAAAGGGCGAAACCGCCATAGTTTCGCTATGAGTTGTGAGTTGTTGGGCGGCGAAACAATAGCGAAATTCCCTGCTCTAACGTACAAAACAGACTATGATGTTGTCTCTTTCTAACATGATTTCGCTCATTTGCTTAGGCGCCGTCTACATCTCCCCCCGTTGTTCGCCATTTTGGAGCGGTTCCGCGTATATCTCGGACGCGTTTGTAGAAATCGACAATTTTTATGAGCGAAATAGGAACAATGGATTTGGAATTTACTGAAAAACTTATACAAGCAGTGAGAAATAGACCTGTTTTGTACTAACTAAATCACCCTGACTACAAAAATAACACAAAAAAACTACTAGCATGGAGGGATATCCAGAGAGAATTAAACGAAGAAGGTAAGTATAATTATTTATTATTTACAAGGTATACGTATCAATTATCTGTTCTGCGTTGTGCAAAGTATCGAACAAATTTGTCTCTGATCTCATATGCCGCAAATGATGATCGTGCGCGGTTTCCATTGAGTCTGTTTTGTGGAAGAAAGTTTCCAAGCTGTTCTGTTTCCAAACCAGAGCTTACACGTTTGGTTGACTCTTTTGTCTGTATAAAGTTGTGTAAATAACAAGCTGCTTTCACAATTTTTATAGTATTTCTTAAATCTGTTTCAAAAGGTCTTAAGAATATCCTAAATTTGTGTGCCATTATTCCAAATGCATTTTCCACAACTACCCGTGCTGTACTAAGCGACTGATTAAATATCTTTTTATCTCTATCTTGCAAAGCTGCATCTCTTACAAAAGGTCTCATCAAAAAAGTTTCAAGTTTAAATCCAGCATCGCCTAAAAAAATATAAGGCAAAGAATCTGTTTCTCCTTGTAATGGTTGTGGATTTGGTATATTAAGTTGGCCGCTCCTTAATAATCGAGCAAAAGATGTTGCTTCAAATATAGTAACTATCGGCATCTTTCCCGTATGATCCAACATCTACAAAAATAAATTTATAATAGGCATCCACCACAGCCATTAAAACAATTGAATATTTACTTTTATAACAATAAAACAGTGACCCGCTACCCGGAGGGCACTTTATGGTTATGTGTTTTCTATCTATGCTACCATGGAAATGAGGAAATCCCCATTTTTGGAAAAAATCTTCTGCTATATTCAGCCAATTTTCCTCTGTGGGTATTGGAAGGACAAGTGGTCTTAACACATTCCACAATTCTTCACAAACTTCAGTCACTATTTTCGAAACTGTTGAATTACCCATACAATAAGAAAAAGATAGTGTCTCCAGTTACCAGAAACCTGTAACAAAAAAAAATTGTTGGAAGAAAACTGTTGCTGGATATAATATACCTATTTTTTGTATAAAAGGTGGCAAACAAGCACCAGTGCTTTGTATGCTTCCTCCACCAGTGGTGGCGGAAGTATACAAAGTAATCTACATCAAAGTGCATATGACTTTGATTTCCGCAAAGTAACGCCTAAATCAATTAATTGTCTTCTTTGTTTCAGTTACAGCTTTAAAAGCAAAATGGAAAAATTTAAAAGATACTTTCAGAACATTAAAGCAATCAAAACACGGCTCTAGTGGTCAAGCAACAAAAAAACTACAGAATTGGGCCTGGGCTGAACAAATGTAATTTCTTGAATCATCTACTACCCCTAATCAAACGGAAAGCTGCATTATTCTGGATAATGAGTCAGCCAATCAACCTACACCCTCCACTTCTTGCGACGCGACAACCGTACCAGAAAATACACAACAATGGTTCATCACATCAAATATACAGGCGAAAGCGAAGAATAAACATGAATCCTACAGACAGAATGGTTGAGTACTTAGAAAATAGAAGGAAACAAAACTATAATGATGAGAAAGTCACGGTTAAATGTGACGGTATTGATTTGTTATTTTTGGGCTATGCAGACTCGTTTAAAAAACTAAGCAAACGCACTCAAGTAAACGTTAAATTCGATATCGCAAAAATATTGATGGAAGCTGAGCTTAATGATCTTGAGACTGCTGAAAGAAACACATCTTCACGTACTTCAAACTACTCAAATATAACAACAACATACTCAAGCATCCATGCTCCTATTCCTCAAAATGACAGTGAGGCAGCACATCAAGATTCTTACGACAGTAATACATCAAACATACATGCTCTTGTTACTCCGGGAAACCATTCCTTGATAAATTATGACAGTAATACCGTCGAACCTACTCATTTGAGTACATCTACATATTTTTCTCAATTTTCATCATTATAATTGTTTTAAATTTTAATTTCAACTTCTTTCTTTTTTATTGATATCATGCACCCAGGTACGACGCCTTTTTAAAGTAGTTGACCACAGTTAGATTAGTTCCTCCTCTGACTCCGAAAGCGACGACATTTTCTTTCGAGTCTTATTTCTCAACTGTTCTAGTTTTAGGTTTCGCTCTGTTTCGCTATTATAGTTTCGCGTAAGTGAAGTACTGTTGCACAGCTAAACTCACGCAGCGGTTTCGCAGTTGTTGTTTCGCAGCGGAGGCGGAGGTGTGATATAGGCATCAATTATGATACATGAGCGTATAGAGTGAGTTTCTATTGTCACACGTCCGATGCATCAAATATAATGCAAATCATAGCTGATGCATTAGACGTGGCGCCATAGATAAGTGACTACGAATCACGTCATACATTATTTGTTTGTCAACGTCATATTAGCGACATTGATTTCTGAGCATTGATTGATTAGATTACCACACGTGACAGATATCTTGATTGATTTCACTTTGACACACAATTGATTTTCACCCTTTCTTTCACAAAATTGAGGTTTTTGGCAGGTTGTAGGTTACTTTATTTTTACAATGTCGAGGCATCTTACGGACGAGGAATTGTTCAGAATTTTGCAAGAAAGTGATGAGGATGATGGCGATTTTAGCGACGGAAGTGATGATTTATATGATCCTCATGAGGAAGATGACGTATCATCATCAGATTTGGAGACTGTTGAAAATATTTCGAGGTCAGTTGAACAAGACATACCACTTTAAAGATCACTTCATTCTACAGAAACAAACGAAATGAATGTCATTCCACCACCACCGATATGTGAAGATGATCCTATGGACGAAATTGAAATGAAAATTAGGTATACTTATTTAATATACTAAATTAGGTATAATAATTGAAGATCCATGCAATTATTGTTTTTTATTTTGTTGTTATCTAAATATAGATGTTAAGCATTCTTCCCATTTCTAAGTATATAGTGAAATGATATTGTTATCGATGTGTATTATACTGGACATTTGCCCGGTTCACTGTAAACAAGATACATTCAGAAAATACTAAACTTTAATATTTTTAACTTCTTTTTTCTAAAACTGTCTGATAATACAAAAAAAACATAATATTATAAGTAATCAGTACTTACTAAATATATTTTGGCTGTTTTTTTCTGTTTCTCAATTGTTTTTTATAATTACCAAATATTTAAATTTTGATTGTAATTGTTTTTTTATTACTTTCAGAACATCAGCAAGTTCTCAAGAGGAAGAAACCTCGTTGGACTTGTTCCCAATAATAATGCCTCATCTGATGGCGATATTACCCAATCGGGCGAGGAAGTAATAGACAAGTATAGATCTTCTTCAGAAGCTCCTTGTCTAGATTCATTATTTGAAAGGCTGGATTTGCTCAATGAAAACTCTCCAGACAGTCCGTATTTCATTGAAAAGAGTGAAGATGAAGCTTCGCTCATTAGCTATTATGAGAACAGTTTTCCTAATTCCGAACAGGATCGAATGTAGAAATATACCGAGCTTATCTTCTTTACCATCAATTGGCGTCTCCCACTTGTGAATCTCCTTCCACTTCTGCAATTACAACTGCTTCTCCCGTCGTGTCTTTAACTGAACCAGCTACACTCGCTCCAGGAAAGGAATCGACAAAGCCGATAACAAGAGCCAAAAGGAAAATAATCGCAATAGTGAACGCAGGTCACTTATGAGCATAAGCTTAGTTATGTGCGTACGCACAACTGCTTGCTCAAGTGACCAATTAATTTTAGAGACCGCGAAGGCGGCGGGCTAAGGGTTAAGTCTTTCGTAATACAATTGCATTGCACGTGCATTTATCTCAAATTTCAAGTTTTGCTAAGAAATTTGCATCGATTTCACGTTAGTAGCCAAAACTAATTTCAGTATATTATTTACACTTGACACATCTTTTTGTTCACAGACCACCAAAACGCTTCTTAAAAATATTATAAATAAAAGAAATTACCTCAATTATATGCATACTAAAAATGGTAGTTTACTTGAATATTGACAAATATTTAAATAAGGAGGATTATAGAAGATGCATTGGTGAATATTTCTGGCCGTGGGACAAGACACATTTTATAGAAATGAATAAATGTTTTGTTTGTTCTTCTCTTTCCAATAATGCTGCTCCAATTCATTTGGTTCTGGTTGGTTTGCAACGTTTATTGTGCAGTAACATGTTTTGGTGCAATAATAGTAATTATGCACTTTACGAACATTACTCAAATGATGAATGTCTACTATGTGTATAATGATTATGTGTGAAGGAAACACTGTCCTATCGATTATTCAAATAAATGACTTAATTATTATTTTGTGTATTGTGTAGCAATTAAAGCAAAAGAAAAGGAAGATCATGAAACGGAAAAAAACGAAAGTTTTAATAGATTTTCTACTCATAAAACTATATACAAAACTGATCCTTCCACATTATGTACAAACTTTGATTTGGAGAAAGTGCTGAATACTCCACATGGTGAATCAATGTTACTCTATTATTCTAGAAAAATAGCAGTATATAATCTGTGTTTCTACGGGAACGGGACTCGTAAGGTATCCTGCTATTACTGGGACGAGAGTAACGGTAAAAGAGGTGCAAACGAAATTTCTAGTGTCCTCCACAGATACATAAAATCGGTCGATGCCAGAAAAAATATGAAACACCTACTACTGTACTGCGACTGTTGCCCTGGACAAAACAGAAACCGCACTGTCCTAGCAATGATACATTCTACTTTGCAGGAGAGTGAAAATCTTCAAACGATACAAATAAACTACCTATTGACAGGCCACACATACATGCCCGTAGATAGCGTGCACGCAACTATAGAAACTAACCAAAAAACACAATAATTTATGCACCTTCGCAGTGGTACACTGTATTTTCTACGGCACGAAAAGACGAGGACTTAGATCCATACACAGTTGAACCCCTGACTTTTCAAAGCTTTCAAAAATGGGAAACTGTTGGCGACAGATACTTCAAAGGAAATCTGACTGGTAAAATTAGCAAAGTTCGTGTTGTCACTTTTAAGAAAAATAGACCATTGATAATTTCCATAAAATAATCGATGAATGCATCTGCAAAATCCTATGAGATCGAAGTTCAATCGAAAACCAAGGGTCCGGTGATGGATTGCTTCCGATCACAGTTGCCCATATCAAAAGCTAAGTATGATGATTTGATAAAACTTTGCAAAAATGAAGTAATTCCCGCTCAATTTCAGCAGGAGTATTTGAACCTCCCTAAGTCGGGCAGTACGAAGCATTGTTTGCCCGTTTCAGATATTGAAGATGAAGATGAAGTATAGGTTATTTTTGAATTAATTATTATTTGATTCTATTAATTTTTAGTTTTATTGTTTTAATTTTATTATTTTGTCTTGATCCCGTGCTTCGTAGGGCACTTTAAATTGTCTGATGCTAGTCGTGACAGAGCTACCTATGTAATTTTGTGGCTCTATAACTCTGTCACCAGGGTCCGTGATGTGGGTTGATCTTACGACTCACTAGAAAAGAAGAAAATTATTTTGTTATCACTTTAAAAGATTTTGAATAATACGTTTTCATTTAACTATTTTTTTTTTTTTTTTAGTAGTCACTACGAGACATTTTATTTAATTGTTATTTAATAGTCCGATCTTACAAGACTGAAAATATTAGTGCCATAATGTCCTAAAGACTGTTAATAGTAATCTGTGATGATGATTATGACTATTATTGTATAGGTATTCAGGGGTACAATCAAGAGCATGTCAACCTTTACAGTTCGGACTTTGTACCAGTCTCATGCCAATGCCACCTGTAATATTTAGAATTTCTATTTGCACTGTGATCGATTCGATAGCTGATTAGTGTAAAGGTTGAAGTGTGCACCACTGTACCTACTTGGTAATTTTATGTTTTTCCTTTTTAGATTTTCCTAACACGAGAATTATACACTAATAATAGAGAAGCACATGTTTCTATTAAGTTAATTGTTATAGTATAAGACTGAAAATATTACTGTTTGTTGATGATGTGTGATCTCGTTACTTTAAACAACTTCTGAATAAAACTTGCTACAATTTAAAGTATTTTTTTATTGATAATCCTGAAAAATAATTATGTAAGAAAACTTTCTAAAATAACGTTACTTAAGTTAAATTCACTGAAATACTTTTACCTCTAAATAAAGCTTATGTAGTTTTGCCTCAATTTTTCTAACAAATTTTATGTTGGTTATATTACTTTTACTCTAACATCAATTCGATTAGTTTTGCTTTAGTACACTTTTACCGTTCTTTTTTAGATAAACGCATGTCGGTTTGTTTATTTTTACTCAAACCTAATTGGAATGATTTTTGTCTTAGTACATTTTTACCGTACTGTTCTTGGTCAAACCTTGGTGGTTCGTAATTTTTTCCTGTTTCTGTTTTCAGGTAAAATTTATCTAAGCGACACTAACTCTTGATCTAATCATCTGTTTCAAATGTTGAGTATTCTACAGCGTAGATGATAAAATAAGGCTCTTAAAACTTCAACGATTGCACTTCTAGGATGATCACAACGACTCATCCGTAGAATAAAGTTCGACGTGATCATGGAGCAAAAACGGGTTAAATAGCTAAACGAGATAAGGAACACTAGCTCTACAAACGTACATTTTTAGAATTTTCGTATCTTTATTAGTTTCAGAAATATAGAATCGAATAACGTTCTATCAGACTTTAGCTACGCATAAAAACGCACGAAGAGATCAAGCAACACCGCGCGGGGCGAGGGGGCGGCGCAGGCGCCCCGTCCGTTCATCACTCCGGCCAGCGTATGTTGGAGGGTGGACGTATTGTTGTCATGCGCTTCGGTTTCATAAAAATAACAGTTTATCGAGTGCTTTATATGAAAAATAGAAATTTTCGAAAATGTCTCGATCACGTAAAATGTTGGAAATGCTTAAAGAAGCAAATTCTGATGCCGAGGAGCCTGAGCTTAGTTCATCATTTTCAAATATTATGCAGAAAGATGCAAATGCCGGTAAGTTGAAGATTTTTCAGTTTTGTTATTTCGTAATACTAACTACGTAATACTAAATCATTCTTATATTAATAAACATTACGTCTCGAGAAAAATCGAGGGATGGGAGGTTGACAAAAGTATTACAACATCGGATCACAACGCAATCACCTTCAGTTTGCGTCTAGTTAAAGCTCTCGAACAACAGAGACCAATAACAACACGCAAATACAACACCAAGAAGGCAAAGTGGTCACACTTTATGTCACAGTTAAAATCTTCTCTTAAAGAAAGAGACATTTCGCCGGAGTCAGTGGGGAAATGTGAAAGTCCACTAGAACTCGAGTCGATGATTACGAGCTACACTGCTAGTATACATGAAGCCTGCGAACACACCATTCCACTGGTAAGCTCGCCGAAGGGAAATCCAACACCCCCATGGTATACTAAAAAGCTCGAAAATCTGAAGAAAGAAGTTCTTAGACGAAAGAGAAGGATCAGGAATGCCGCCCCTGACAGAGTTGAACTTGTAGTCGAACAGTACCAAATTGCTCGGCAAGACTACAAGGAAAAAGTCAAAGAAGCTCAGACGGAAAGCTGGAGGGAGTTCTGCACGAACCAGGAGAAAGAAAGTATGTGGGACAAGATCTACAGAGTGATGAGAAAAACCTCGACAAGACAGGAAGAAATACTCCTAAGAGACACCGAAGGTAACACTCTATCCCCGCAGCTATCAGCAGAACTACTTGCCAAAACTTTCTATCCCGACGACTCTGAGAGCACAGACCAACCGTGTCATACAGAGCTACGGGAGAAAACGACGGAAACGCCTATGGACTTACCGGAAAATGATCCACCATTCACATCAGCGGAACTGGAATCAGTACTGAGAACTCTAAATCCGAAAAAAGCTCCCGGTACAGACGGGCTAACCGCTGATATATGCGCCGCAGCCATACGTTGCGAATGGAATGTTTTCTTGGCGATAGCAAACAAATGCTTGTCGTTGAAACACTTCCCCAAGCAATGGAAAGAGGCGCACGTGGTCATATTACGCAAACCCGGTAAGACAGATTACACACACCCAAAATCTTACCGCCCCATAGGTCTTCTGTCCGTTCCCGGAAAAATCGTCGAAAAGCTTCTGGTAAACCGACTCCAATGGCATCTCCTCCCAACCATAAGTAGGAAACAGTACGGCTTCATGCCCCAAAGAGGCACCGAAGACGCCCTCTATGACCTGGTAGAGCACATCAAAAAAGGAGTTGACAGTAAAGACACCGTACTCCTAATCTCCCTGGATATAGAAGGCGCCTTCGACAATGCATGGTGGCCCGCCCTCAAAAATCAATTAGCGAAGAAAAGGTGCCCAACAAACCTCTACGACATGGTAAACTCTTACCTCAGCGGCCGTAAAATCAAGGTCAACTATGCAAGAGCAGTCTTCGAGAAGGAAACAACCAAAGGATGCGTCCAAGGGTCCATCTGTGGACCAACCTTTTGGAATGTGATCCTAGACTCGTTACTGCGAATGCTAGAAGCTGAGAGAGTATACTGTCAAGCATTCGCGGACGACGTCGTTCTCGTATTTACAGGCAGCCCGACCATCATCGAACAGCAAGCGGGCAGGGCGCTGAACATGACAGTGGAATGGGGTAAAATTAACAAACTCAACTTTGCAGCGCATAAAACCAACGCAATGCTTTTTACAAAAAAGTTGAAGTACGAACCTCCAAACATTGTCATGTCCGGCGTGCGGCTCGATCTGGTCGAGGAAGTCAAACTGCTAGGCCTACTGATCGACAGACGGCTCAACTTTAAAGCACATGTGACCGCCCAATGTAAAAAAGTGGCGAACATTTATGGACAGCTAGCATGTGCAGCGAAGGTGACCTGGGGATTAAATGGCGAAATCACGAGAACTATCTACGTCGCGGTGGTGGAACCTATCATCATGTATGCCTCAAGTGTATGGGCGCAAGCGGCAGACTTCGAGGAAAACAAGTCTCATTTGAACGCAATCCAAAGAGGTTTTGCCCAGAAAATCTGTAAGTCGTACCGTACTGTTTCTCTAAAATCAGCACTTGCCCTTTCCGGTCTGCTCCCCCTAGATCTCAGGATACAAGAAGCAGCAAATTTGTACAGAGTAAAAAAAAACCTCTCCCAAGACTACCTCCCACCAGAAGTGGAACTCGAACGGAACGTTAACTACCTGGACCAACCCCATCCGTCCACACAGGTATCCGTAGAGTACGAGCTCATAGAAGACACCTCCAATCTTCCAGAAGGACCTCAAATTTATACTGATGGCAGTAAGGTTGAGGGTAAAGTCGGAGCTGCTCTAACTTGGTGGGAGAATGGCAAAGAGGTCAAAAACTCGACCTTCAAGCTCCACTCCGAATGCACGGTCTTTCAATCGGAACTTTATGCTCTTTACCGGGCAACTCAAATGGCGTTAACGAGCAAGGACCCTGAAGTTAATGTCCTGAGTGACTCTCGATCTTCACTCGAGCTGCTAAGTAACCCAAAAACGAGTCACCCCTTGGTAAAGTGCATAAAGGAAAACATTGGACAGATAAATGCTGAAGGGAGATCTCTTCGTCTTTTCTGGGTGAGAGCGCATGTTGGCACCGTCGGCAACGAGAGAGCTGACGAACTGGCCAAATTGGCGGCGCTCGCCGAATCACCCAGGGACTACGAGGGGATCCCCTTGTCCTACGTCAAACGTAAAATCCGCGAAGAATCGGTCAAGACATGGCAGGATCGATATGAAACCTCGGACACTGGAAAAGTCACCCAGACGTTCCTCCCCGACATAGCAAACGCATATCGGGTGATTAGAACCACGAAACTGACTCCCTTCCAAGTACAAGCGTTGACGGGACACGGAGGAATAGCAGAATACCTGTACAGATTTAAGCTCAAGAGTAGTCCTGCATGCGAGTGTGACCCCAACCAACCCGAAACTGTCTGGCACGTGCTAGTCGATTGTCCCCGATTCATGGCCGCAAGACATGAGCTCGAATCTATGATCGACGGAAGGCTGGTTGTCTCGGATCTCCACAACATCTTAGCAGATCCTGATAACAGAACACGGCTTCTGTCCTTCATGGAGACCTCATTCCGCATAGCGGCCAAGAGAAACTCCACTATTTCAAATACGCGCCCCCCTTCGCCACCACACCCTGTCCCGCTGTCTGTGGACGCCGCGTGGAATGCGGTTCCCGCCCAACATAACTCCTCGAAGAGCATCTCCATCCAACAACTACTGGAGAACGCAGATCGAGGAGAGGCTGGGATCCGTGTCCGTGGAGTGGCTCTCTTCATGGACAGCAACAAAGAAAGATTCGGAATAAGCTTTTGCTTCGCCTGGGAACGGAAACGAGCCCGTTTGTCACCTGGATTGTCTTGCCTGCTTAATGGGAGTACCGCAAAAGTCACAATGAAGCGGAAAACCTACGACGCTATGCCGGTGTACGAGGTAGACGGCCACCGATTTCGTTTGGTGCGATCGAAAAACAAAACGATTGCACTAATAGAATACTCGGAAGGTCGGACGCCTTTCACACAGGCAAGTGCGCTGCTCGCACATCTGAGCAGAAATGCAGGTGAAGCACCCCGGGTGATAAGCGTGGACGCGATGGCAATCGAATACTCAAGAGCGAGAGTCGCAGACCGGCTGGGTTGCATTGAGGCCTCTAAGCATCATGAGGTTGTCGTATACGAAGACAGGGGAGAAAATCTGAGCTTCCTCAGAGCCCCTTCGCACGACCACACAAATACAACTGACAGCTGGGGACATCCTGTTCCTAGTTCGACCATCCAAACCGGCTCCGAAAGAGCACAGCAGAGGGCAGCCGCGGAAAAAGCTTCAGCCAATCAAAGTGGCAGCCGAGGCACCAACACGGCCTTCGTGACTGCCTTCAACGCAGCAGCAAAGAGCGTACTCCGAATCTCATCCCATTCATCAACCCCCTCGACGTCAAAGACCCCCAAAGCAGCTTCACATCAACAGATGAGCCGAACGAGAGCCGACATGGGACAGGTTGAACCGCCGCGCTATGTCACGGCTTCGGAGCCGCGGAGCCATGCACGAAACGCCTTCATCGAATTCATAGCCACACTGAGCGCGACACGACTAGTCAACCTCAAGACCTGCGAAAACATCATGCAGTTCTATAGGCTAGGAAGTGAAAGCCTCTTAAAGGCGAAACTCGAGGAGGCCGAAGCAGCCATTTACAATAATGTCACTTCCCGGGTCATCAAGGGAACCATGACAGGACAGTATATGGCAGCTTACAGTGCTGAAAATGGCTTCGTGACACTGAACGAGAAAGAGACAGAGCGCGCGGGAATGCCTGTTTATGCGACAACACCAAACGACCCAATTGTAGTTACCGCCCGATGCACCAAGATAATGCTGGACGATAAGATCCTAGAGATGGCCAAGACCATCGAAGGGAACTCAAACATCAAAGCGAATTGGGAAAATTGGGAGGTACCGAGAATACAATGGGTTAACGGAGTTCCGGGATGTGGAAAGACAACATGGGTAATTAGACACTTCGACGTGGACAAGGACGCCATCATCACCACAACAACTGAGGCAGCAAAAGATCTCAGAGAAAAGCTATCG
Organism: Ectropis crepuscularia; assembly: GCA_963693475.1. Lineage (NCBI taxonomy): Eukaryota > Metazoa > Arthropoda > Insecta > Lepidoptera > Geometridae > Ectropis > Ectropis crepuscularia. Next base: position 10,292,961 of record OY856368.1, on the reverse strand, counting down.
CACCGAATAGGAAATCTGGTCAAAACCAGAGTGCGAACCATGGCTTCTGCTCTGGTAAATGGTTTCGGAAGAGAAAGTTTCAGCCGCCTCATGGTGGATGAAGCTCTCATGAACCATTTTGGAGCCATTGTGATGGCTTCAAGGCTGTCTGGTGTTGATGAAATTGTCCTCATCGGAGACGTCAATCAGTTGCCTTACATCGACAGGGAAAATCTCTTCGAAATGAGGTATCACCGCCCAAACCTGGTAACAAAGATCAGCCAGGAGTTGCTCTGCACTCATCGCAACCCGATGGATGTCGCATATGCGCTGAGGGAAATATACTCCGGTATGTACTCCTCAGCGTCCCGTATAAAGTCCCTAGAGCAGAGAAGATATAAGGGAGCGCAAATACCCAACACCCTTCCAAACACACTCTTTTTAGTTCACACTCAAGAAGAGAAGGAGACCCTGACAAACCAGGGTTATGGGTCAGGCACCGGGTCACGCATCCTTACCATCCATGAAGCTCAGGGACTAACATACGAGTCGGTAATCGCAATCAAAACTAAGGCTAACATGAAGCTGCACGAGAGCGTGCCCCATGCGGTTGTTGCAATCTCACGGCATACGGGGACCTTCACATACTACGCTGACGACACCGATGACGCCATCGGCCGGTTCGTGCGGCGAGCGTTGGCTGCATCACCGAAGACCATCCGAGACTTCAACCTGCAGATGGCCATCAGGGACAGAAATGCGGCCGTTGTGGAGGCTCTGGGCCGGGAGGAGGCGGCTTAGGCAGATGACAATTAGGCAAAGAATCGATGTCGAGTCGATTACTCCCGGAATAGTCAACCGGTAGTGATCGGCTCAACAGACGAGCTATTATAAGAACTAGAATTATGTTTAACATGTTCCTAACTCCCCCCTATTTTCCTCATCTTCTCCTAAACCAAGACACATGTAAAAAAAAAAAAAGAATTGTAATGACAAAGATCACGGACCCCGGTGTCTGTGGAGTGGCTAATTTAAATAAACAAAAAAAAAAAAAAAAAAAAAAAAAAAAACATTACGTCTATATTGCTTTTTTCCCAGTAAATGGTTGCGATTGCGATCGTTGTTTATAAAAGACGTTTTTTGACGGAGAGGTAGTGAAACGTATTTTTAGTTTGAAAATGAGATTTCCGTAAAGCTTATTAAAGGGATAATAACTCTTAATGTAAAATTTAACAGTAAAATATAGAAGTGTTATAAAATATTAGGACTATTTTAAATAAACACAGTTGAGTTTTTAAGCGTTTCATGTAAATATGGGACGTTTTTCTACGCAATCAGAGACCAGATTTTCTAGTTCGATACTTAGATAGGACGTTGTTACTGGGATAATTAAATCAGTTAAGACGTTGTTCAATTAAAAACATCATTAAACATAAAGATTTTTTATTTAAAATGTGTTAAATTAATTGTTAAGGTACACTGTCTTACAATACACGTATTATTATCAATTTTATTTTAACAAAACCTATAATAATTTATTATTTCAGTTGTGAATGATGATGACAGCGACATGGCACAACAAACTTCACCTTTGCCTCCTGGTGCAGAAGAAATTAGTCAGCAACTAACTGATATATGGGAAGAAATTCTGCATGAAGATGATGGGACTAAGGACATTACATTCGACAGCACAATACCTGATGTCATGCCTGATCCATCTGTTGTGGATGTGTACAGTAATCAACCTAGGACATTTTCTTTGGAAGTACCTTCTAGTTTTGAAAATTCACCATTAATACAACTTGAAGAGTTAGAAGTTTCTAATTCTCATCAACACAGATCTACTCCGGTTAGTTCAGAACTGTCAGTGCCAACTCCTATGGCGTCCCCTACTAATGCACATTCGATCTGCGATAGCATATTCTGCCCTGATCATGAAGACAGTTTAACTTTGACTCCTAAAACGACTAGAAAACGACAAAAACGCCCAAAAGAATGGGCAGACCTTAAACGGAAATGCTTGAAGAACTTAGGTAAGACATTGTAACGGTGTCCCATTCCACCGTTCCCTTAAAGTAATCAAAAATAGACTTGCCGTCTTAGGAAACCTTTAAATCGTAAAACGGCCGTAGATGGTAAAACGGAACGGTGTCGCGGTCCAATCGGGACGCGACAAATTCAAATCACCCAATGGCGAGAGACGACGCCAAGGGGCTCACAATTATAAAAGAGAAGCTGACTGAAGGCAGAAGCCATTTTACAAATAATTTTTCTAATAACTATAAAAAGTGAAATAAAACCAAATACTGTCCGAAAGCTTAAAAGTTATAAGTGCAACGAAAACCCCGTAGGGTAAGTGTTCCAATTTGCATTATGTATCGCTGTTGCATCACTGTTCATATTGCGTGTACAATTGTGTAAAACATATGGTGTATGAATTGTGTTACTTTTACTGCTCGTCGAATTTGTCTGCCGATGATTTACGGGAGACCCCGCGACAGAACGATGTTCGTTTGGATTCAGCAAATTACATTATGACAATCGAACACGGGGTCAACGGCCGGCGAGTTCGATAAGTCGGAATCAAAGGGTCATTGACCTACCTGTGTCTAGAAAAGTGAATGACGGTTGATTTTCCTTCGACCGTTTTAAACTTTCCTGCTATTTCTCATACTTATGCTTCTTTATGTAAGTGTGATTTACTCAGTGTACAACCAAAATGTAAAGATGACTGCCTCATCATGATTATCAATCATGAGCGGACCACTTTGGGTCCTGTTCTGCTTCGACGAAGCAAGCCGCGGATGTCGCAGTTATCTTCGTATTGGGGGACGGCATTCTAATGGTCACCTTCGACCAATTCCAGGGTTCCAGCACCGGGTTGAGTCCCTAACGGCCCACTCTTATGGCCGGCTGATGTACAGAGGGAACTGCCAATCTTGAGGTAGTAGCCTGCACTCCCTTCGGATGAGACAGAAGAGCTACCCCGTGTAGGACACAAGGAGCACCATCGCCATGTCCAGCTGCCACCACTGAACCCCCAGAAGGACTGCGACCCGACCCTCCGCGGCTTACACAGGCCAGTGTGACCCACCTAGATAGCCATATGAATCTCTCGATTAGCAAACGACCCCTTACTACTTGTGGATCTATATCCAGACTAAATGTGGCCATCCAGCCATGGGAACCAAGGTTTCATTGGCGCCCAACTACTAAGTTTGCAATCGAGTCGGTTTTATATTGTTTTTTAAGGTGTGCTATTGATAATTTATGGTGTTGGCTATAATCTTCTAGATCTAAGGCAATTTTGTGTGTAAAATTACCTTGTGTGTGGATAATTTCAACTACTTACCTATATTCTTTACTATACCCACAACTATTTTTATAAAATTTTTTTTCATAGATTCTTCTGGAAGTTAGTAGTTAATGACCACACATCGGGTACTTCTTATTATAGGGTACTTATATTTTTCTAGGGTGACCTACCTCACCACTGCTATTGCTGTTAAACCAATAGTACTTCTGCATTGTGATATTGCATATTAATAGCCTAATACTTTCTAGGTACTAGTGAATGTGTGATATATCCTTTTAATTTTTTTAAAATTTTTACAGTTTTTTTAAATTGTAAGAACACTTTGGTTCTTTTACAAAATTTTTTAACTACCTGAAGGGTGACTTCCCTATCGGATATTCCCACATTAACTTTTATTTATATTGAATTGCTTCTGCAATCAATCTTGAGTCATTACTGTGACAACCTTGGATAATTATTGTTGAGCTTAAATTGGGAACACTTACCTGAGCATAATGGGTTACGAAATTAAGTTTCTTTCACTTCAAAAGGCGGAATTAGAATATGAGGTTGAGCTTCGCGGTGGTACCGGAGACTCGGTACAGGACCTTCGTAAACAAATCGTTAAATTGTCTCAAATGTTGCCATCCGAAGACATACTCGAATCACATTTGGAACCTACAGATGATCTAAAGGCCGTTAAAGAATCCTTGTTAAAATCTCAAGGCAACATAACAGCGCTTAAAGCGAAGTTCGATAAGAATCTTGTATCAAGAGCGGAGAACCTATTAAACCACATTTATCATAGATTAAACATAATCAGTGTTACTTCCGATATTGCCGAGGTACATAAAGTTTGCATATCAAATCTAAATTTCCAATATAAAGAACTCAATATTCTTAGACCTCAACAATCTCAAATACAAACCAAAGCTAGCACAACCACGAACCCTGATACCATACCGGATGGAATCAGTATCGCCGTGACATGTGACCGCGAGCTTACTACTAGCACTTCTAAATTAAAATTGAATGGCAAGTCATGCGTGCGCTCTTTCATTCAAAAGGTGGATGAATTTGTTTCAACAAAAAAAATATCATATGAAAAAATCCTATCGTTGGGTTATGAAATCTTTACTGACGATGCCTTGCATTGGTTTCGGGATAATAAAGACAATGCTCAAACTTGGCAAGAGCTGTGCACACTACTCAAACAAGATTTTTCAAAAAAAAACTATGACTACCTACTAGCTACTGAAATTCGAGCGCGAACTCAAGGTGACGGAGAAAATATTGCTACCTACATTGCTTTAATGCAGGGAATGTTCTCGCATCTTGACAAACCTCTAACAGAGGAAGAGAAATTAGAAATTCTTCTTCATAATATACTTCCTTATTACACGGCCGCATTATCTACATGTTCAACGATCCAAAACGTTAAAGAACTTAAATCAGTGTGTCTCAATTACGAAAATTTAAATTCTCGTTCTTCTCATTACCGCGAACCGCCTAGAATATCTGGTTCGACCTTGCTTCCGGACTTCGCATACAAACGCACAACCAACCTGTCAGTACCGACGCCGAATCGCTTTCAATCGTACATATATCGACTGGCCTTGTGGCTAAGTGGTTAGTAGCTCTGACTGCGAAGCCGAGGGCCGTGGGTTCGATCCCCACCCAGTGCAAATATTTGTGTGATGAATTCAAATGTTTGCACTGTGTCTGGGTGTTTCTATGTATAATAAGTATGTATTTAAAACTATATAAGTATTATATCAGCTATCTGGCCGCCATCACACAAGCTTTGCTTAGTTTGGGGTCAGATGGTGTTGTGTGTGAATTGTCCACCAATTTATTTATTTATATTTATTTATTTATATATGACAACAAGGCGAAAAATACTAACTCAAATTTTATCTTTAAACCCAAACCGAATGTAAACACGGTGCACAAAAATGAACCTTCAAATTCCAATGATACGAGCGAAGTCAATGCCCTAACAACTGGATTTCCAAACCAAATGGAATCCAGTTATTGCGGTCGATGCAGAGTATCGGGCCATTCACTTAAAAACTGTAAGCAAGAGCGCTTTTTGATATGTTTTAAGTGCGGAAGAAAAGGTGTACGCGTACGGGAATGCCCTAACTGCAATAGAGCTCCCAATCCAAAAAACTAATCATCGAGGATTGCGACTACCGAAGAAGAAGTCCGAACGCATCATCAAGTATTAAAACTAGTCCTACCGAATGGGCGGAGTGGCTCAGCTTCGTAAAAAAATTTTCGGTATTTAATACTGTGTCGTCAATCCGTGATACAAATCCTGAAATAAACAAATCTAGACTGTTCGTCACAATTGATGTCAAAGACCAACGTCTAACTGGTCTCCTTGACACTGGCTCTTCCTCCACTATACTGGGCAACGGGAGTCACGAAGACATAATGAAATTGGGATTCCACATGGAACCCGGTAACTCTACTCAATTTGTCGCCGCGGGAGGAGAAAAACTGGATTCGATTGGTATAGTTAATCTCCCTATAACCTTCCAAAATCAAACTCATACCCTGCAAGCTTATGCAGTACCGAACGTTAAACACGATCTTATTTTGGGAATAGATTTTTGGCAATTATTCGGACTGTTACCCAAAAATCTAGACCGTATCGTATTCTACAATAAGTCAGAATGTGGCGTTACCGAAGTAGATGACGGAAAACCCAAACTAATCCATGCTTATCAGCATTTATCAAACGAACAAAGAACAACCGCAGATGAGATAATCGCGCAATACCATAACATATCTTATGAAAAGAGAGGCCTAGGTCGTACATCTTTAACTACACATTCTATCGACACTGGCGACGCCGCCCCTGTTCGGCAACGATATTACAGAATGTCACCTGAAAAGCAGCGAATCTTAGTTGAGCAACTGGACGAGATGCTCAAAGAAGACGTTGTCGAACCATGTGAGAGTCCGTGGTCATCACCGGTCCTCCTGACCCCGAAAAAAAACGGCGAGCTGAGATTTTGCCTCGACAGTCGAAAACTCAACGCCGTGACAAAAAAAGATGCTTACAGCTTGCCTTATATCTCTGAGATCTTAGACAACCTTAGGGATGCTAAGTATCTATCAAGTGTTGACCTTTCAAAAAGCTTCTGGCAAATTTTGATTCGAGACGAGGATAGACAAAAGACCGCTTTTTACATTCCAGGTCGCGGAACGTTCCAGTTCAAATCTATGCCTTTCGGTTTGACAAACGCTCCCGCTACTCAACAGAGACTTGTGGATAGTCTGTTCTACGGTCCAGAATTCGAACATCGAGTGTTTGTATTCGTAGATGACGTCATCATAGTGGCGCAAAATTTTTGCCAGCATATTACGCTTCTAAAACGCGTTCTTAGTAAACTAAAAATGGCTAATTTAACCATAAATCTGGAGAAGAGTCAATTTTTTAGATCTCAACTAAAATATCTGGGCTACATCGTAGATCAAAATGGCTTACACGCCGACCCCGATAAAGTGGCGTCTATAGCGAGATATCCCACCCCAAGAAACCGAAAAGAAGTCAGACGATTTTTGGGAACCGCATCCTGGTATAGAAGATTCATACACAATTTCAGTAGTCTGTCTGCCCCATTAAACAAACTAACATCACAAGGCAAGAATGCGCCACCCTTCTCATGGTCTTCAGAAGCGGATCAGGCATTTCTTGCATTAAAAAAGTGCCTTGTATCCGCTCCAATACTGTCCTGTCCCGACTACACTATGCCATTCGAAGTTCAAACCGACGCTAGTGATTTCGGTATCGGTGCAGTTCTTTCTCAAAGACACGATGGTCAAGAGAAAGTCATAGCATATATGAGTAAGTCTCTGTCCCAAGCTGAACGGCACTACAGCGCCACCGAACGAGAAGCACTTGCTGTACTCACCGCTGTCGAGCACTGGCGATGTTATCTCGAAAACGGTCTCAAGTTCACGGTTTACACAGTGGTTTCTAAATTTAAATAACCCCACAGGAAGATTGGCTAGATGGGGCGTAAGATTATCGGCTTATAACTTCGAAATAAAACACCGGAAAGGCACTGAAAACATAGTACCCGATAGCTTGAGCCGTTCGGTTCCTATACTCACGATAAACGACTCGCCAAGCTTAACTACACAACAATCAAATGACCCTTGGTACCTGAACATATTCAAAGGTTGTATGAACTCGCCTTCTACCTACCCAAATTATCGCGTCTTAAACGGTAAGTTGTTCCGATTCATAAAATCTTTAAATCCTTTGACCAGAGAATTCGAATGGAAAGAAGTTATTCCAGCAGAACACCGTTCCGACGTGATAACTCAAAATCATTCCAATCCTACATCGGGACACCTAGGAATCTTTAAAACTTACAAAAGACTGACCCTGAAATACTTCTGGCCAAATCTCCATAAAAACGTGGTAGAGTTCGTGTCCAAGTGTGATACTTGTCTTTCCTTTAAACATCCTAATCACACGACTCTAGGCACCATGGGTAGGCCTAAAGACTGCTGTCGCCCCTTTCAAATACTGAGCTTAGACTTGGTTGGTCCCTTACCTGCCTCTCGTAAACAAAACACCTTCCTATTGGTAGTGACATGCTGTTTCTCTAAATACTGCTTAATGTTTCCTATAAGAAAAGCTACTGCCGACATAATAAGCAAACTATTAGAAGAAAGAATATTCCTGGTCCACGGTATTCCCAGCACTATATTGATGGATAACGGAAAGCAATTCACTGGTAACATCATGCGTAACCTTTTCGCTTCTTACAATATCCCTAATGTATACTACACCCCGTTTTATACACCTCAAGTAAACACAGTCGAACGTTACAATAAGACAATAATCACGGCGGTATCAACATGCATAGAAAAAGACCACCGATCGTGGGATACTAACTTACCAAAAATTCAATTCGCCCTAAACAGCGCAGTAAGTGAAGCGACAGGATATACCCCGGCATTCCTGGTTTTTGGTCGTGAGCTACCCAGTGATGGCAATCATTACATAGACCCCGATATAGGTGACTCTATAATCTTTACACCGCGCGATAGTTACGCGGAAAATATAGGCGTACTTCAAAAGATATTCGATAAAGTTCAACTCGCACTTATAAAAGCTCACTCTAGAAATGCTACCACGTACAACCTCCGTCGGAAAAACTTCGAATTTAATGTGGGCGACACTATATGGAAACGAACTTTTTACCATAGCGACAAAGGTGTCAAATTTACAAAAAAACTAGCTCCAAAATTCATTAAATGCCGCATAGCTGCAAAACTATCAAAATTGGTATATGAACTCACCGATATGGCTGGTCGTAAATTAGGAGCGTGGCACATAAAGGATTTCAAGCTCACAAATTAATAAATAATCCTACTTAATACTAAATAAAATAAAGTCTAAACAAATTAATACTGTCTATTACTAATTAATACTATCTAAACTTGCTAATGTAGTCTAAACTAAATAATACTGCTTCAATAATCATTAAATACTGTTTAAGCTAATTGATGCTGTACCATCAACCTCTCTAATAATAATTCTAAATCTAATACTAAATAATCTAAACATAAATAACCTTTTATATGTTCCGTCTAAGTTGAGGACAAAACATTATGCTGGAGTGAACTCGTAGTTACAGGTTCTCTGACACTATTAGGTGTAAGTGAATACCGCTCACTAACGGCGGATTCACATACTAACAACATTCAGTTACAGTCTACATCTGTAACGTGTTGAATGCCCGATGTTAGACCTAGATAGTGTCACCTTCCCTAAAAATTCTATGCTAGTGCCCGGAAAATCGGCGAGTGTGGTGTCGGTCACAGCATGAATTTGCATTTGCCCTGGCAAATGAATTTGTTATGTGCCCGGAAAGTCGGTAAAGGGAGCACCGATCACATTAACAAACTCTTAAAGTGAATACGCTCACTAACGGCGTAATTCACAAACTTTTAACATCCAAGGTCACTCAAACCTCTAAAAGTGTTTGATACCCGATGTTAAACCTAGATAGCATGACTATCTCTAAAATCCTGAGTCTACAACTACAGCTGACCCTAAAGGTCAAAGCCCAGCTAATGATTGTCCTGACAACACTCTGCAGATACCAGGAACACAGAATGTTACACCCACTAGACAGCCGAAAAGTTCAAGAAACTTTTCTCCGGATTTTCCTCAGGAAAAATCCTGACCTAAAAAGGGGGGTATGTAACGGTGTCCCATTCCACCGTTCCCTTAAAGTAATCAAAAATAGACTTGCCGTCTTAGGAAACCTTTAAATCGTAAAACGGCCGTAGATGGTAAAACGGAACGGTGTCGCGGACCAATCGGGACGCGACAAATTCAAATCACCCAATGGCGAGAGACGACGCCAAGGGGCTCACAATTATAAAAGAGAAGCTGACTGAAGGCAGAAGCCATTTTACAAATAATTTTTCTAATAACTATAAAAAGTGAAATAAAACCAAATACTGTCCGAAAGCTTAAAAGTTATAAGTGCAACGAAAACCCCGTAGGGTAAGTGTTCCAATTTGCATTATGTATCGCTGTTGCATCACTGTTCATATTGCGTGTACAATTGTGTAAAACATATGGTGTATGAATTGTGTTACTTTTACTGCTCGTCGAATTTGTCTGCCGATGATTTACGGGAGACCCCGCGACAGAACGATGTTCGTTTGGATTCAGCAAATTACATTATGACAATCGAACACGGGGTCAACGGCCGGCGAGTTCGATAAGTCGGAATCAAAGGGTCATTGACCTACCTGTGTCTAGAAAAGTGAATGACGGTTGATTTTCCTTCGACCGTTATAAACTTTCCTGCTATTTCTCATACTTATGCTTCTTTATGTAAGTGTGATTTACTCAGTGTACAACCAAAATGTAAAGATGACTGCCTCATCATGATTATCAATCATGAGCGGACCACTTTGGGTCCTGTTCTGCTTCGACGAAGCAAGCCGCGGATGTCGCAGTTATCTTCGTATTGGGGGACGGCATTCTAATGGTCACCTTCGACCAATTCCAGGGTTCCAGCACCGGGTTGAGTCCTTAACGGCCCACTCTTATGGCCGGCTGATGTACAGAGGGAACTGCCAATCTTGAGGTAGTAGCCTGCACTCCCTTCGGATGAGACAGAAGAGCTACCCCGTGTAGGACACAAGGAGCACCATCGCCATGTCCAGCTGCCACCACTGAACCCCCAGAAGGACTGCGACCCGACCCTCCGCGGCTTACACAGGCCAGTGTGTCCCACCAGAATTGCACTATAATCCCCTCGAATTGCAAACGACCCCGACCCTCTCTTTAATTTCTACTTATACTACCCCCAGAACTACCACTCAATTTAGACCACCCATCCAGTGGGAACTGTAAACTTTATACGATAATAAAATCTAATTAGTTGAACTTGCGGTTTTTATTAACTCTTATAATTACTTCTACTCATGTTCACCGGAGCTAGCTTGGATACTCTCTCTATCTTTTAACTCAACCAACTAGCGAGGTTACAACATATGTAACGAAAAAGGGAAAGACCGTAGACGAAAAAACGATGGGGCCGTCGTGCAAATGCCGTTACAAATGCTCTGATAAAATAACTCACCAACAGCGGTTGGACTGCTTTAGAAAATTTTGGAAACTTGGAGATCGGGCTATGCAATGGAATTTCATCACTAAATATTCCGATAAAATGAAGAAGAAAAGATGTCTGAATCAAGAAGCTCCTAATAATAGGAAATTTACTTTTAAGTATTATCTGCCGCTGATTACAGGTTCCAGCGAATCTCACTGCGAGAAAACTGAAGTATGCCAAACTATGTTTATTCATACTCTTGCCGTTTCAACTCGAATCTTAAAGACTGCGTGGAAGAAATACGATGGAAGGGCTGTTGTAGAGGAGGACAAACGGGGTCGCCACGGTAATCATAAGACTGTAGTTGAATGAGGTAGGTTTATGAAAGTTCAACTAACTAGAATTGATGTAAAAAATATTTAATTTTTATTCTTTACGTAATTTACAATATTAATATTATTGGCAAGGGAAGCGTGCGCTCGGCGCGGTAAGTGGATTTGCACTGGTCGCAGGTGAAAGGCGATCGCCGCTGCGGCCGGCCGGTGGTCTGCCGTCGCTGCCTCCTCTATTGTTCTCGCCCAGGTATGTAAATATGCAGCGCTTACATGCCGCTATTTTATTTCGTATTTTATTGATATTTATTTTTAATTCTAATAAACTTTTTATTTTGTTTCAGGTTACGCCACACACTCCCCTCCAGAGACCGGGTCACGGGCGATATTTATTAGGGAATTTAACATGTCTTCCCGATCTGGTTACTCGTTCCCTTTCAGGTGGTCTGTTCTGGTCAGGTGGTGCTGCTGGTGGTGTAATATTAATCTTTTGCTTTTCAAGTGGTTCCGGTTCCAGTCTGGTGTCTACTATTGGTGTTTCTACGAGTGTGTATGCTGGCTTCAATCTATCAATGGATACGGTAAGTGGTTTTCCATTCATCATGATTTTAAATACTTTCTCGTTTCTTTCTAGAACTTCGTGCGGTCCGGTGTAAGCTGGTTGTAGTGGGCGGCGGTGGGCATCATCTCTCAGAAAAACGTGAGTAACAGTTTTGAGGTCTTTATATACAAATATTGACTTTTTGCAGTGTCTCGATGCTGGTTGCGGCTGTATGTTCGATGTCAATTTTCGAAGCCGTGCAGAGAAGTCTGTGATGTCTGTAGTTGTGTTTGTACTAGGGTTAAATATTTCTCCTGGTAGCCTCAATGTTTCGCCATATACTAGTTCTGCTGATGATGTTTTTAAATCTTCTTTGTAGGCGCATCTTATTCCCAGTAAAACCAATGGAAGAGTTTCAGTCCAGTTTTCATTGCCGTGACAAGTTATTGCGGCTTTTAGTTGTCTGTGAAATCTTTCTACTAGTCCATTACAGGCGGGATGATACGCCGTAGTCCTTTTTAATTGAAAACCTGTTATTTCTGACAGGTATTTGAATAGAGCCGATTGAAACTGTGTTCCACGATCGGTTATAATTTCGATCAGGCAGCCAAATCGTGCAATCCAGGCTGACAATAGTGCTTTCGCGACTGTTTGTGCTGAAATATCCATAATTGGCATCGCTTCCGGCCATCTTGTGAATCTGTCAACAGCTGTCAGGCAGTATTTGTATCCATGGGAAGCAGGCATAGGTCCAATCAGGTCGATGTGAAGGTGACAGAATCTAGCGCGTGGAATTTTGAATGTGCCTAAAGGAGCAGACACGTGCCGTGTTACTTTGGCGCGCTGGCATGCATAACAACTTTTAGCCCACTCGCGGCAATCTTTGCGTATACCTGGCCATACGTAGCGTTGTGATACCAGTTTCGCTGTAGCATTGACGCCTGGGTGGCTGAGTGAATGCAGGCTTTCAAATACTCGATGTCGCAATTCTTTGGGTACGTACGGTCGAGTAATGTCAGATGATTCGTCTCCATAAAGTTTGATATCAGTTCCGGGTAGTGAGAATTTTGTTAATGTTAATGATGTTTCTCCATCTAGTATAGTTTTCAGCTCTGCGTCGGTTTCTTGTAATTTCGCCATTGTTTGAAAGTCTATAGGTCTTGACAGTTCCTCTATCCGTGAGAGTGTGTCTGCCACGACGTTTTCTTTTCCAGATATGTGTTGTATATCAGTTGAAAATTGTGATATAAAATCTAGGTGACGAAATTGACGAGGTGAGCATTTGTCTTTTCGTTGATGAAATGCAAAGCAAATGGGTTTGTGATCGGTAAAAATTGTGAAGTGTCGTGCTTCAACGTGATGGCGAAAATGTTTGATGGCCTCGTAGATTGCGAGTAATTCTCGGTCATACGGCGAATATTTTTGTTGCGCTGGGCTCAATTTTCGTGAAAAGAAGGCCAGCGGCTGCCAATTTTCGTTTTTAAGCTGTTGTAGGGCCGCTCCGACTAAGGTGTCTGAAGCATCAGTAACTATTGCTAATCGAGCTTCAAGGTCTGGAAATGCCAAGAGTGCTGCTTGACATAAGCTTTCTTTACAGCTTTCAAATGCTTGCAGAGTTTCACCTGATATTTCGACTGGATGTGATCCTTTGACTGATCCGACGAGCAGATTGTGTAGCGGTGCTTGTGATTTTGCGGCATTTGGCAAAAATCTGCGATAAAAATTGATCATCCCCAGGAAACGCCTTAACTCTCTGACGTTCTTTGGTATGGGGAAGTTCTTTACTGCTTCGACTTTAGTGTCCAGTGGTTTGACGCCTTCAGCGGACACAGAATATCCCAAAAAAGTGACTTTTGGTAAGCCGAAGTGGCATTTAGATGTATTTATTACCATGTTGTACTCTTTCAGCCTGGTGAATATCTGGCGAAGATGGTTTTCATGGGATGACTCATCGTGAGAATATATTAAAAAATCATCTAAATATGGGTAGCAGAAGTCATCGAGTCCGCGGGTCATTTCATCGACGAACCGTTGAAAGGTTTGGCCTGCGTTTCTCAGACCAAAGTTCATATATGGGTATTCGAAGAGTCCGAAGGGTGTTGTGATTGCAGTCTTGCATATATCTTCCTGCGCAACCCTGATTTGATTGTACGCTTTGACCAAATCTATTGTTGAGAATACGCGGCAGCCTGACAAGTTGTGAGCAAAGTCATGGATGTGACGGATAGGGTAGCGATCCGGAATTGTCCTCGCATTCAGCTGGCGGTAGTCTCCGCATGGCCTCCATCCGCTGTCCTTTTTAGGGGCTAAGTGCAGCGGCGATGACCAAGGGCTGTCCGAAGTTCTGACGGTTCCATTCATCAGCATCGTATCAAATTCTTGTTTAGCTATCTTTAGCTTATCAGGTGCGAGACGACGTGGAGTACTGAACACTGCAGGTCCTGATGTTGTTTTAATGTGATGCACCGTGTTGTGACTACATGTGCTGTTGGTACCTGATGGGCGTGAGACTTCTGGAAACTCTCGTAGAATCGTCAGGTATCTTGATTCGCCTGCCATTGTCTTCACTGAAGAAATTGTGGCTGATGAACTTGCTGATGTTGCTGCCGACGTGAGTGTGGTTTTGTTGTCTACAAGTCGTTGATTACGAACGTCCACCATCAAGTTGTAGAAACATAGGAAGTCGACGCCTATGATTGGTTTCGTGACGTCAGCGACTGTGAAGCGCCAAGAGAAGTCTCGTCGTAGTCCGAGGTTTAGCACCATGTGTGTGTATCCATACGTTGCTATATTTGTACCGTTCGCAGCATACAACGTGTACTCGGTTTTCGGTCGGCTTTGTTTTATCAGTCTTTTGGGAAACACACAGAGATCGCTGCCCGTGTCAACGAGAAACTGCGTCTTCGTCCTGAGGTCAGTGACAAAAAGGCGACCTGTATTAGAGCGATCGTTTGTCGCCATTAGCGACCGCTCTGCCGGTTTCCCGCCGTGTAGTCGCAGGGCTTCTGGCACTTGGTGGAGTCGGACCCAAACTTGTGATGGTACCAGCACACAGGGAAGCGTCGGTAATTTGACTGTGAGCGCGTTCGACTGTGGGTACGTTGTTCACACCGAGTCTTCTGTCGTGATCTTCCATGGTTGGTGAGGGCTTCCACTTTCTTTGTGAGTTCCGCGATTTGTCGAGTCATGAGTTCTAACTGTGAGACGGTAGCGGGGGCCACTGCAGCTACACTTACTGGAAATGATGGTGCTGCGATGTCCAGAACAGCATCGGCTAGGTCGGCCAAACTGTTGAGATCCGATCGAGGTTGGCTTGCTATGGCTGTTTGAACGTGGGTAGGTAGCCTGCTCGTCCATATTGATTTTAAAAATTCTTCTGGTATCTCGGTACCTGCCAGATGACGAAGGTGTCGCAGGAATTGCGATGGACGTCGGTCTCCCAGCTCTTCGTGTGTCAGCAGCTGCTTCACTTCCTTTTCTCTGGATTGAGACAACCTTTTTATAAGTTCGGTTTTCAACGTCTCATAGCTTGTACCAGTAGGCGGAGCGATGATAATGTCTTTTACTTCAGCGGCA
The DNA here is from genome assembly GCA_963693475.1 of Ectropis crepuscularia. Classification (NCBI taxonomy): domain Eukaryota; kingdom Metazoa; phylum Arthropoda; class Insecta; order Lepidoptera; family Geometridae; genus Ectropis; species Ectropis crepuscularia. Next base: position 10,277,634 of record OY856368.1, on the reverse strand, counting down.
TACCTGTGGTCCAGCTGCGACAATATGTAATAAAATTTTGTTTTGTCATCACTGATCCGGGACAAGAGGAAGTGTCCCTCCACTTGTGCGAACCATACAGCCGGTTCTTCTGGCCAAAACGGGGGTAACTTGACTCCAACTCGAAAAACATCAGCCGGCGCCATGTGAGCCGACGATTTTGACTCAGCGTTTTTGTCGTCCGTTGCCATTTTGAAGCGCGTCCGGAATGAGGGGTCACCACTGTAGTTGAATGAGGTAGGTTTATGAAAGTTCAACTAACTAGAATTGATGTAAAAAATATTTAATTTTTATTCTTTACGTAATTTACAATATTAATATTATTGGCAAGGGAAGCGTGCGCTCGGCGCGGTTAGTGGATTTGCACTGGTCGCAGGTGAAAGGCGATCGCCGCTGCGGCCGGCCGGTGGTCTGCCGTCGCTGCCTCCTCTATTGTTCTCGCCCAGGTATGTAAATATGCAGCGCTTACATGCCGCTATTTTATTTCGTATTTTATTGATATTTATTTTTAATTCTAATAAACTTTTTATTTTGTTTCAGGTTACGCCACAAGACTGTTATAGATAACGCAATGAAAGTAAGTGTTTGCGACCATGTTCGGGCATTTGTCCCTGTTGAATCGCATTATATTCGCAAAAATAGCCAAAAGCTCTACCTACATGGAGAATTAAGCATTGCTAAAATGTTCAAATTATATCTTGAATGGTTCGACTCCGACAAATACACATCTAAGGCTACAAAAGAACGCCAGTATCGGGACATTGTCAACTCAAATTTTAATCTTGCTTTCCATATTCCCAAAAAGGATCAGTGCGATGAATGTCACGTTTTCCGATTGAAGAAGAATCCAACGGACCAAGAAAAAGAAGCTTTTCAGCAACATCAGACTAATAAAAAGGTTGCAAGGTATTTTAAAAGCCAAGATAAAAAGGAAGCTGAAGAGTCAAATGGAAACACAGTTACTGCTGTGTTTGATTTTGAAAAAGTACTGCAGTGTCCTCATGGCAATGTAAGCATATTTTACTACAAGAGAAAGCTATCTTCTTTTAATTTCACGGTTTTTGACATGAGAAAAAGACAAGCCCTGTGCTATATGTGGGATGAATCTGTGGCAAAACGTAGCGCAAATGAGGTTAGCAGTTGCCTCTTCGATTTCATTCAGACTAATGTTGAGCAAGGGGCAAAAGAATTTCGCTTTTGGTCAGACAATTGTGCTGGTCAAAATCGTAATCGGTTTGTATATTCAATGTACGTTTACGTCGCAAAAAAAATCAATATACGCATAACACACCGATTTTTACAGAAGGGACACACCCAAAATGAGGGGGACAGTGTTCATTCTGTCATCGAGAGAGCTTCTCGTACTAAAAGTATCTATACCCCCCATGAATGGCGTTTATTAGTAAGATGGGCCAAGATTGAAGGAGAACCCTATATTGTTCGCAATGTCACACAAAATGACGTATTTGACTTTAAATGTCTTGTTAATGATAAGGTTTGGATGAAAGACTTTAAAGGCAAGAAGATTAACTGGAATAATATTCGAGAAGTTCATGCAGACTGTAGTAATCCCAACAAATTGTTTTTCAAATATGACCTGACTCAGCCTGATTATGATACTTTAGTGATTCGCGGCAACACGAGGAACTCGGTACAAACTGAACTGAAACCTGCATATTCTGAACCTATTAAGATTCCTGCTGCTAAATATAAAGATTTAATGGATATGTGCCGCGCCGAAGTTATTCCCTTAGAGTATCATCCATACTTTAAGTCTTTGCCACATCACATCACTATTCCTGTTTCTGAAGAATCGGATGGCGACCTATCGGAATAAAAAGTATTTCATGATAACAATAATTTTGATTAAAATAAGTACTCAAATAAATAACTAATTTAATGTTTGTCTACGTACAATTGCAGTAATTTCAGTTTAAGCAATGTGTACTGACGTCTACTGCCCTACTAAGCGCAAAAGCGGTATCTCAAAAAAAATCGTAAAATTGATTTTTATGCCATCGGATAGCTTTAAAAAATACGCATCTAATGGACTAAGCCTTTTAGCGCTATCTTGTCCAAAACATATAAAAATACCCCTAAGAAAGATTTCCCTATCTCAGTTTTTCATTAAATCTCTAAGGGTATTAGAGGTATATCAATATTACGTAGGCAAACAGCCGTATATTTAAATACCGCCAAATCTCTTAAAAAAGAACAGCACTTTTTCTAAGCCGTTAAGCGGCAAATATGTATAATGCGTGAAGTACTTGACTTACCGCTAAGACGCTTAGTATTTGAATGCTTGCTTGATCCGCAAATCTTTTTACTTTATGAGATACGGTTGCAGCGGCAAATTAAATTGGCTCTTATTGTTTGACTGATACGATCGGGTTTCTAATACATTTTACAGTGATTTATTCTTACTGTTGACAATTTCGTGTCATTACTTGTTTGTTTTCGTTGCAAAGAGGTCATAATCTTGATATTCCTGTGTTAAATTACAAAAAATCTGTGAATTAACGTGTTCAGTGGTGTTATTTCGTATTTTGACAATCTGGTAAGTCCTATTCAATGTAATTTTAGTATAATATAATCACAGATCCTTAGTAAAAAGTAATTCAAGGTCATTTTGATCAAAACTTTCTTGCGGCCCTACACGCGCACTCATATTACGTAGCGAAATTGAACTTTATTTGCTAGGGCACAACATACGTGATTCACACAATTTCCCAGCCTCACGGTTGCAGTCGTGCCAATGATGATAATTTGATTAGTATTTTCCATTACCTACGTAATTGTATCTAATTAATTATGATAATTTAAAATTATTTCCCAAATATTTTGTATTTAGATTTAGCATACCTTAGGTAAAAGGTAGGTATTATAAGGTAATCCAATTAAAATAAACGAATATTATTTCAGATGAACCATGTCACATAGAAATACGAAAATGATGATGCTGTTAGCACAAAAAAATATGGCGTTGAGAGAAAAGTTCAAGGAATCGAAACAATTACACCGTAATATTCAAACTATCGATCCCGACTTTTTTCCTAATAGTGATTCAGATGATGATCTTTCATTTTCAAGATGCGACAGTGCAAATCAATCACTGGCTCCGATTACTCACTCGTCAAATTATTTCGAATCTGAAGATTTAAACTTTTTACAAGGCCCATCTGCATCAAACGTTGAATATTTTAATCAGCATCAGGACGATCAGAATACAGAAACTGGAAACAACAACATATCCATGAACTCTTTGATGACATTAACAACTGTGCCGATTATTGAACAAAATGATTTAACTGAAATATCATCGCCAGTATTTTGTTCTAATAAAAAAAATGTTTTTAATTTAGATAACGCTAGCACGGAAACTTTGATCACACAAACTGTAAATGATCAACAAACATCCTTTATTTCTGAAGTAGATACAAACCAAATAATGATTACTGTTTCTAAAAATACTTTGTTTACTTCTGCCACTCTAACAAATGATTCAAATGTGACACGTGCTGAAGATGAAAAATCAGTTGAGGATTCATCCCGAGGAAACGAAGTTTTATGTGCTAATCTTAGGGACACCGAGAATCTGGCACAAAATGAGATAACCGATGATAATACACATGATCTTACAACTTATACTAAAGCAGGTACAATCAGGAAAAGAAAAAAATACGACCAACCACTCAAAGTTAGAAAAGAAGCGAAAAACAATGAGATAAGAGAGAAACATGGCGTGAAACCACCCTGTCCAGCTTCCTGCAAAAAGCTATGTATTCAGAATATATCAGAGGATCAGCGAAAAATTATAAATGAAAGCTTCTGGAATTTAAGTGACAAGGAGAGGAAGGCTTATATGCTGCATCACACTTCAGTAAAATCTGTGAAACAAAGAACAGTAATAAGACCTGAATCAGGGGACTACAGAAAAAAAAAAGCTACAGTTATTCACTTAAAGACGGGATTGGTACAACGTACGGAGTATGTAAAACTTTCTTTTTGACAACTTTGGGCTACAAACCATCTAATGACAAACCTTTACAGACTGCTTTGGCCAATTCCGAGGACACGGTTGCACCGCCTGTAGACAAGAGACTGGGAGCTACTCCCCACAATAAAATTGACTCTCATCCTATTAAGGAACATATAATGAGCTTCGAGCCTAGCATTTCTCATTATAGGCGTGAACACGCCCCCAATCGTTTATACTTACCCAGTGATTTGACAATCAATGCAATGCACAAAGACTTTTTAGAAAAAAATCCCTCTCACAACTTATCTTATGACAAATACCGAGAAGTGGTCGCGGAATTAAATATTTCTTTTGTAAAACTTGGCCATGAAGAGTGTGAGGACTGTGAAGAATTCCGTCTGCACGATAATACACATACCAAAGAAAATCTTCAAGAAGACTGTTTAGGTTGCACAAAGTGGGCAAGTCATAACGAACGGGCAAATATGTCAAGACAGCAATATAAATTGGACAGTGAGCTAAATGAAACTGATACTGTTGTATATTCTGCCGACTTACAAAAAGTTATCATGCTGCCCAGGATAGATATGTTCAAAACTACTATTTTTACCCACAGGATAGTGGTTTACAACGAAAGTTTTGTGCCGACTGGTCAAGGGCGAAAAGGTTTGAGTGTTTTTCCTGTATTATGGTATGAAGGGTTGTTTGGACGCTCCAAAGCCGAAATCATAAGTGCATACTACCATTTTTTTATTTTTCATCGAGATAAAAAAAATATCATACTGTGGGTTGACAATTGTTCATCACAGAACAAAAATTGGACATTTTTTTCTTTCTTAATTTACATTGTGAATTCAAGTGACATCAACGCCGACAAGATTGTGATAAAATATTTCGAACCAGGCCACACCTTTATGTCAGCCGACAGTTTCCATCATAGGGTGGAGTTGTCGATGAAACGCATGAAAAACAAAATTTACGATTTTGCCGATTTTTCTCAGGCAGTTAGTACTGCAGGAAAAAACGTAAAACCGAAAGAGATGACTCTACAAGATTTTTATGACTGGGAAGATTACACGACACAGTATAAACTGTCTCGAATACAACCGCGACCATATATTAATGAAATGGTCGAAGTAGAAGTCAATAGAGGCAGTTTTGAATTGACATACAGAACTGGATTCAATAAGGACCCTATCACTGCGAGCATAATCGGCAATAAAATTTTGAAAACTCAAGTTTTGCCACCACCAAAGAAGAAAACTGCAATGGAAGGCATTTCTAAAAGCAAAAAAGAAAATATTTTGAAATCTTTTCAAAATATTATACCTCAAAACAGAATGTCCTTTTGGAGAGAACTCCCTACTTTTGACTAGATTTATTTCATAGAATCCGTATTTTTTTCAAATTGTTTTTTATGCCATTATAAATTTGAATAATAAAAGACTTCATAAATATACTTTGATTGTTTTTTTTTCTTTAAATAATACATATTTTATTTGATGGAAAATTCATATATTTTTGTATACGTACATGTAGGAGAACAGCTAACGAAAAAGCGGTAACTCAAATTTTAATTGTATAATTACTAGGCGGTGTAGCAGTATCTCATGAAAAAGGTATATCCACATACATTTTTGATATTTTAACTATTGTAGTAACAAATAGAGCCAATGTAATATATAAATTCTATTAAATAAGCAAAAAATACAATATATAAAATAAAAAAAAGATTTTTTAACAAAACTCCAATTATCTCGAAACTCGCTTTCATTGAGATACCGCTTTTGCGCTTAGTTGGGCAGTACTGTCCATGTTACATATCTCTTTGTAATCTCAATAAAAATACTTTTCGAGATACAAAAAAATATAACTTTTTATTCGCAAAACAATATTATTGAGATATGTGTTGTTCAAATTAACACGACTTGTTAAAATAAATTTTGAGTGTCGTAAAAATTTGAGTGTCGTCTGCATGTAAAATCAAGAATAAGTGAAACTATTTATGAATATTTTGTAGTTTATTTGTTTTATTATCAAACATGGGATACAAAATTTGGTACCTACAAAATTGTAATTCAATAAATATAGCACTATTTTTTAAATCCGCAGCAATCTAGCATTTTAATCAAATCCATTTTGTGTGTGTCAATGCACGAGATATTAAAGGCAAAACACGATTTTTAGCTGTATAAAATGTTTGAGGAGTTTTCGTATACCGTTGGCAACCCTGTTTCTCATTCGGTCGTTTTCCCACTTTTTCCCAAGTAGTGATGGGTTAATATCAATATTCACCAATATTTAACCTAATATAAATTATATTAGTCTCACAATATCATAATATTTATACTAATATATTAGATTAGTAATATTTTTTCAAGTGCTGTGCACTAATGCGAAAGTGAGAAATATCTATCGTATTTATGACTCCTAGATTATGCCGCTATTTATTTCTCGCTAAATAGATAAGCTAATATTGTTAGCGATGACAATGAATTCATAATTTTTGTCAACTTATGTACCTATATTTTTTGTATATTATAATCAATCCGGAGCAGTGGGTCCGTACTTAACTAACATATATAGTTAGTTGTGTTAGAAAATGGTAAGAACAGATAAAAACCAATTTCTTTTTTCTTACCTACCTTTTTGTATATTATATATGACCAATACGGTACTTAACCTTTCCTAATCCACATGGATCTGTCTGTCAAGGAATGAAACCAAACGAATGAGTGATATTATACAACGAATTATGAATAGTTATATCTGATATTATTTGAATATGAAATATTAGCATATCAGAATATGTTGGATTACTAATTTATGAATCCGTTCGATATTACCAATCGCGTAACTAATATCAAATATATTTGTCCCGAGACTATTTCAAAGTTTCAAATTAATGAAAAACCAGTGTCCAGTGTCGGTGACTCGTGACTGCAAAAATGAACAGGGACCAAGAAAGGTAAGAATCTTACTTTATTACATGCACTTGTCGATATTACGTAGAATTTAGTGGTGAAGTCCGACAAACTTCTGGCCAGCATCCGACGCGATGGTCAAAATTTTGACTCGAAAGCCGCGGAGCGGCGCGGCATCAAGTTAGTCAGTATACCTAGTACAGTAACATAAAAGCCTCTACAAGATGGCTAACTCGAGCTCTACTATACACGTAACAACAGACGGATGCCGACCAAAAGTTGTTGTAGTGGATAGGTATGTCAAAACGCTTTGGCCATCTTTGCGAGATGGCGAGTAGAAACGGCGAAGCGATTGCAAGCTTTGTCGCTACAAGCTTTGTTCGCGCGGAGACGCGACAGGAGACCGAGACTAGAGACTGCGACAGGCACTTGATATCATGGAATTATATGGGCTCCAGTTCGCGTCGAGACCGCGACAGGAGACGGAGACACGTGTCGCCAGATATCTAAATACGGCATTTTGTTTCAAAATATCATCATTTTGTGCATATAAATTCAATATTGCGTCATCATAACTACTTTGTACTGTGCAGTAGATAGGTATGCTTGTAAACTAGAGCAAGTAAAAACTAAATGGAGGACAATAAAATTATGTACAAACTTATCAACATACCTACTAGCTGTATAGGTACCCTACGCGCGTTTGAGCCATCACGCGTTTGATGGCGTAGAGCCATCTATCGAAAATTGAGAGAAACCTTTGTTTTAGGGTACCATTGCTGCCGGCGCAGGGAAAAAGCTGGTGCGGGCTGTGCTCGTGTTTGTAAGCAATTTCAATTTTCAAAGTATAAATATGTTCGTCTGTCTGTGGCACTGTAGACGTCTAACGGATCGACCGATTTCATTGCAGTTTTTCGAGCAAGCCGTCGTCGCAGCCTCCGACCCCTGCCCCGCCTACCCCGCCACCTACCCCACCATCGACCCCGCCACCTTCGCCCCTTGCCCCGCCGATACCGACCCCCCCCCCACCCCGCTACCGACGCCCCCGCCACTGACGCCAGAGTCCTTGGACTCAGGCGTGGCATCAGACAAGAGCCTGCAGAGGAGCACCCGCCGCCTGCTGCAGCGCCTCCACCTGCAGGAAGCAAGCGAAATCGTGCGTTCCTTGACGCACGATGAGGTGCAAGCCATGCAGCAGCGGTGGGCTGCCGCGGTGGCGAAGACCGACCAACGCGCCGCCAAAATGAGTGAGAGCTCTACAGTAAATTAGCTGTAGAGCTTCTCCCTCCCCCTCTAATAAATGATTAAGTGATTATATGAAGAGTGTTTTTATTTCAATTATGTTATAATGGAAATATTTATGACCCTCATAGGCGGGTTAGGTTATCCTACTGCTTACTTTACACATCGGCAGATTTATATAAAAGTCCACATGGACGTATATACGTCCATGAAAAGTCCAATAACAGCCTAGAAGGCGTTGTAGCATCGCTAGTTCTTTCCTAACCTATATGCGGTGAGGTCCAATAATAGTTTGTTAAATAAACGGTCTCTGAAGTAATTTTGCTGATATCTACCAAGACTGAATAAAATTTAGAATTTGTATATGTATTTTTGCATTCGAAATTCGATTTGACGGCAATCGCCAGTGCTGCCAACCATACGATTAAAATTATCATTTTGGCTCTTGTACAATCGAGTAATAAAAATACGATCTTTTGAATGTTGCCATTTAAAACGCATTCTTGTACTATTTTCATACTTTTGTCATAATGAGCATAATGTAACATTTGCATGATCGTTTTTTTGGCAAAATGTGTTTTAAAGCAAAACAATCTATTGTAATACAATCAATTCTACTATTGATAAGACGCATAATAGTCTTTAGGCATACTGATGAGACGCATTTTTTAGGGTTCCGTAAAACGTAAAAACGGAACCCTTATAAATTCGTCATGTCTGTCTGTCCGTCCGTATGTCACAGCCACTTTTTGCCGAAACTATGAGGACTAAACTGTTGAAACTTGGTAAGTAGATGTATTCTGTGAACCGCATTAAGATTTAAAAAAAATAAAAAAAAATGGGTTGCCTCCCATACTGAGAACTGAAACTCAATTTTTTTTTCATCAAACCTACACGTGTGGTGTGTCTATCGATAGGTCTTTAAAAATGATGTAGAGGTTTCTAATATAATTTTTGTGTACACTGAATAATTTGCGCGAGACACACTTCCAAAGTGGTAAAATGTGTCCCCCCCCCCCCTCTAACTTCTAAAGTAAGAGAATCAAAAAACTCGCTAACATGTTAGCTGGAGTTGGAAATTTCGAGTATGAAAAACGAGGCATACTACGTTAAATGTCCGAATGATCCAATCCTCGGCATTTTATTCTCAAACCTGGAACGTACTGTAGCAACAGTTTCTAATCCTGCGGCAAGTGAAGGTGGCTGTAAACACACTATTTGTTTCACAATGTGGCTTATAAAACGATCTGAAGAACCATCACCCACATCGATAAGCTGTTATTGGGCACAACCAAAATTAGCCGAGGCAGTGATCCAAAATAGATGCGTGTTAGCAAAAGAATTGGGCACACGAAAACGACATAGTGCACCAATGCTCCCACCAGCTTTGCGTCTAGATTCTTTCTTAGAAGAATGCAAAAGCCGCAAAATAGATGACTCTCTGATTATCAACTATAATAATAAAGTTCAAGATACGAGTATGGATGATTATAACATTTTTAAAATAGTCATTGAATTTTTAAAAAACTTACCGTTAGAACGACATGATTTTGAAAACTTGAAAATATTTGGTGAAAATATGTTGACCACCAGCATTATAAATGCAATAGAAGAGAGAACACGTACTCAGGCTGACTGTGCTATGTGGCATACCCAGAAACAAGGGCGTATATCAGCCTCTAAAATACACGAGGTAAACAGTTGTAACACTGACGGGGTTTTAGTAAAAGCAATACTAGGAGGATACAAAGTGCCGGAGACCATTGCCATTAAAAGAGGGAAACTTTTAGAAAAAGAAGTTCTCAAAGAGGTAGAAAAAACAATGAATGTGAAGGTAAAGGCATGTGGACTAATCACACCATTTATAGGAGCATCACCAGACGGTGTCTGTGAAGAATTCACAGTAGAAATTATGTGTCCCTATTCTGAAAAGTCAATGAAAAATTATGTCAAAGACAATACCATATCTGCTAAGTGGAAAGCACAGACACAGTTGCAGATGCATGCTATGAACAAAAAAAAAGCTTTGTTTTGTATAGCAGATCCGAAATTTGAGGACAATAAGAACATACATTTCTATTGGCAGTTTTATGATAGACTGTATATGGAAAAATTGATTTCCGATGCTGAACTTTTTTGGAAAAAATATATATTTGAGAAAATGGTAAATATTGTAAAAAGTTGATCGACTGTAAATAAAACATGCTGTACTTTATCAGTTCTTTTTATTTATCCTTCATTATAAACAGTTATTGTTTATTTTTCACTACAAACAAATAGGTGCACTACTTATCATTTCACAAGAAATATAATAAATTAAGCTTTACTCGCAACAACCCCCCACTAAAAAGGAGTCCACTGTGTAATGTTAGGACGAAGTATAGTGTTTGGTGGCAAACATATTGGTCTCATCATAAATATGGTCATCCCCTAGTAGAATGTCGTTTGGAGTAATGTTTTTATGTCAATGCATAATTATAATAATAATATCATCTTGGCTAGATTTTTCTCTGAGTAGTATACCATATTTGTGGACGTCTCTTTTTAGTGGGAGACGTGGGAGCCAATAATGTACAATGCAGTAATTCATTTTCTGTACATTATTTGCACGAGGTGAGGTTTCAGTTTTAGTTTGGATAGTTCATGTTTATAAATTAGAAAAAAACGATGTTAATTTCTTGACTGAAAATAAATAACCAGGAATTATTTTTTTACAATAGGACATTGTAAATTTATGAGTCCACAGGCAATAACAACTATGTCATCAAGCACATTTACCAATTTGTTATTTACCACAGCATGTGGCTTCAGAAGTTTGAAAAGACGTACTCTCCTTATTACTCTTTCTATGTGAATTCGCAAACTAGCTATAACCTTGCTGTCAATTACTTCACTTTTAGTCATTTTTATGTCTTTCATGACGCTTGGTGGACGTAACACTTTAACACATTTTTGTAGTAAATGTGTCTCTAGGTGTTTAAAACCACGGTCAGCTATAATAGTAGCATTTTCTGGTACTGATTCTAAATAACCACTTTGTTCCACCAAATACATATCTGATATTCGCCCACCATATCCTTCAGATATAAATGTGATTAGGCCATCAGGAATAGCACCGATTAAATACTTAATTGTGTTGCACTGTTTATATTGAGACCAAGTCAAGGCTTGGTTTATAGGTTTGTTGGGTTTTTCTATCTGAATTTCAAAAGCATCTATGACGTTCACAATACTAGAAAAGTCTGTATTACAACGGAATGCTGGTGGTAATTTTTTTTTTATATCTGGTTTGGATGGCCAATACAGGAACTGTGCAAAGAACAGACTTAACATTCTGAAAGTTTTGAAAAAAACACGCCATACCGTAGCAATTGACATTTCAAACAAATCTTTAACTCTTTTAAACGTATCATTATTTTTAATTTTATACAGGGTTATGACAGTATGTAATGATGGTACCTTGCAATTCTTTTCTATATGCTCAATAAGCCAATAAAACTGTTTCGGGAGGCCTATATATTCAAAGGGATCATTTTTAATCAGCTTTAGTATAAAATTTCGTCCCTCTACTTTTTTCACCATTAATGTACTCGTAATTGAACTTTCTGTTTCCGTGAATTCAGTGGTGGATCCCATAGAAGAAGTCAATAAATCTTCCTGAAATACTTCTTTGAAGTCCTCCTATTTACGTTTCCTTTGGCTTACACCCACAGAACGATGCACCATTGTGGGATTCACTTGAACAGTTTTGCTGTGGCACATTGGTTTGCATAAAGTAGCTTTTTCTGTTTGTTCAATTTTAGTCGCTTTGCTGGACACTAAGTCTTCATTGATTACTACTGAGGTAGACAGAAAAGGATCACCATATATATTTTTTAGGGTCTTGGGAACTTGTGGTTTTAAACGTGGTCTTGAAACAATATTTTCTTTCCAGACTTGGTAGTTTAGAAGATCTTCCTCAAGCTGAAAATTGATAAAAATAAATAATGACAAAATTTTAATTCTTCTTTAATGTGTCTTTACATAACTGGTATATACTTTAGATTTAATTAACCAGTAAACTCATTAAGTCATGAGTGAGTGATGTGATGGAAACAAATGCAAATGTACTTACATTCAAATGGTCTTCGCAAATATAGAGTGAGCTTTTTGGTACGTTTGGCTTATTCACAGCGGCACACCATTCAATCTTTGTTGATATCGGAACATGAAAAAACTGTTTATTGGGACACATCAGTTGTTTGTTGTAACAAAGCGGCACAAAACACGCAGTTATAGGACCTAGTCGCCGAGAATCCATTGTGCCCTAGAAATTCCAATCGATGGCCATAGATTCTATGCCGGCTAGGCATATGAAGATAGATGACTAATTAGTTATTATTACAATATTTACAATATAAAGGCTAAAGATATAGCGTAGTAATTTATGATGGTTATTTACGTGGAATGTTATTTAGTTGTGAATTCATGAATGTTTTGATTGTCACTGACACTACTGACAGTGACAGCAAAGCATGCGCCTTTTTTTTTTTTAGAAAGTGACTACAGCATTACTCTTTATGAATCCAGAATCATGCACTTACGACCTTTTGGAATAAGCTCATTTTCAAAAATTAATTTTGCGGAAAAAATGAGTTATATCGAAAAAATAAAAAATACGTGTTTTTTAATTTTCCATATTCTTGCAGGAAAAAAATAAAAACAAATACGTAAAATATTTGAAATGTTGACAATTGTAACAATGAGTACCATCAATTCGTTTAGGTATCTAAATGATTTTTTAATAATTAGTCGGGATTGTTCTTACGTAAGTGTAAAAACTTGAGGCGTACGGAATTATGTTATCGTTGGAAAGAGCGAGCTCACTTTTTCCGTTTTAGTCGATTGTAATAAGCAGTAATCGCCGGACGTTTATACCTGTCGCTATTCGTTGCCAACTACCTAAATAAGTAGAACCGCAACATACCTCGCTAGCGCTAGCGATTCTAGGGGGTCAAATAATAGCTTGGTAGTTGTAAACTACTCACGCTACACACAGTTTGTTAAAAATTTCTAGGTGCTCATGGCACATCTGTTGATTTATATCGATGGTTTCGACGTGTTCGTTGTTAGGCTCGTAAATAGGAAGTAGGTATGTAAGCTAGATTGGGGGGAATAATGAGAACCACGGGTCAAATCTCTCCTCAATCAGCTCTCCTAACGCTTTATTGTTTTTTGCAACAATACAACCCATATTTATATAAACATTTGTTTCGAATACATATTCCGGAACTGTAAAGTACGCATACATATAACTAAAGAAATATTGTTTAAACAGCACCCAAGACGAAGACACGAGCCCAAGTGCTTGGACACCTCCGGCTGCTACGCCTCTTGTGGACTTGTCCTCCTTATTAATGGAAGCCAAGTCCCAAGAACTTATAATTTGCAACCAGCCGATCCACGACGCCGCACCTCAGCCGACTGCGATGAAACGTTCGGCTCCACCCACGACGAGCAAGGGAAAAGGGGTCGGCAAAAAAACCAAAATAAAATGACTAAATATTTAATAAGCTTTTATTGAATATGCCCTGTTTGTTAGTATGAGCAGATTTGCGAGATTAGAATCACTTCCTGACGTTAGATTATGTTGATATTTGGTTTTTACTAACGTAACTTTCGTGACAATGCAATAATATTATGTTGTGGTAGGACTCTTAGCAGAGTCTGCCTGGGGAAGTACCACATTTTCTACCGCCAAGCAGTAATGTGCTAACATTACTGTGTTCCTACCTAAAATATTTTCCTACCTATGGTATGATACTACTTATAAGTACCTACCTACATATGTATATATTACCGTAAAATTTTAAAAATCGTCAGCTTACAAATTATTATACCGTAAGATTATAATCTGACAATACCGTAAGATTATAATCTGACTGAGTTGACAATTAATATATTACCGTAAAGTTGTAAAAATCGTCAGCTTACAAATTATTATAGGTACCGTAAGATTATAATCTGACGATACCGTAAGATTATAATCTGACGGTGTTGACAATTTTACTGTGACAATAATAATTATACAAAAGGTTTCGCGTGCTATTTGCGCGCCTAATGGGTATTCAGTATTCACCATTATAATGCCGAGCATGATAACGTATCTCAGCATCCATTGTTTGAAAACACGGGCGAGGTAGACAATAGAAACACATGTGTCGAAGGGTATTATTATGAAGTCGAGACGAAGTGTTTTTACTTTGTTAGTTATATCTATTTCTGTTGGCAAAAACAGATTTGCTTCCATAAATATCTGTGAAGTGGCCGGACGATTTAGAGTGGTCGAGCGCGGCGACGCGGACGTTATTTGGCCCGCAGTAGTCTTGTAAACCGTTTTTTTTTTTTATTATAATTGAATTGTCGTTACACTAGTGCTATTTCAAGCATACGGTGTGTTTCACACCAGGTGTGTTGTGCGCACTGGCGTCGCTCGTGTGCACAGCCGTGCGGCTACTCACGCCTAGCGCGGTAAACACTCTCAGCGTGTTTTCCGTACTCGCGTTACTCGAAGCAACGCGAGTGCGGCTAGTCGCCACTGGCGTGTTTTTTCAGCTAAAGCGCCTAGCATAAAAAAACACCTAGCAGCTAATGTGTTAATCATTTTTTTGTTATTGTTGCAGGACGCCATATTGAGGGCCTTTGGGTTCTAGGAATGATTGAAGATGGGTCCGAAGATCTGAGATAAGAAGTTTGCCCAGATAGGGTAATTACGCTGGATCGCGGCCCTGCGTCGTTTCGCGGCCTTTTAGAGGACCAACCGTTTAAATATTGCAATAATAAGAATTCTATCTCACTTTTACCAACGCGTTGTGGCACTTTAAAAAGTAGGATAGTTGCAGATTGTAATGCCTATTCAAATTGATCGGTTAACCTAATCCATGTCCCGTAAATAAATCGTCCATTTTGTCAGCCGCGCTGCCAGCGCACACACGTACGCAAAGCTGCGCAAAAAATAGCGAGCAGGTCCCGCTTCAAAAGTAAGTATTTTAAGTTTACGATTACCTAATACTAGTGTGATTGTTTTTATGTGATCATAGTGTTTTGTTTCATGTAATTTTGCATTTATTTTGGGAGTAAATGACTTTAATACCAGTTTTATTTGGTGGCCGCCAACTAACACAATGCATTTTTAGTAAAGTTCGTATACGGCCGGGTGGCCGCGGCACTAGCTTACTGAATGGAATAAGTTTGCTTTATTTTCTATTATTAATGTAAATAAAGCTTCGCTTTGTGCAACATTTTTTTATTGTTGGGGTTAGTTTAAATTATATGGTTAGTTCACGGCCGCCAAAATATAATTTTACACGGATTTTAGCTATAATGTGGCCGCAAACTAATACATGCTAACAAAACAAATCTGGTTTGCGGCCATCTGAAAATCATATGAAAAATAGACGGCCGTTATTTAATTATTTGCAAATAGAGGTGTCAGTTTACGGCCACTTCTTTCAGACAGACTGTTTGGGTTGGTGTTTAGATAATTTTTGTTATTACAGATGTCTACGAAAAAACACAAAAAAAAAACTGTGACTTACACTCCTGAAACTCTACAGAAGGCATTAAAAGAAATTCGCGAAGCCCATATCCCAATCAGGGAAGCATCTCGTAAATTTGGTATTCCGAGATGTACAATTCAAGATCGATTAAGTGGCAGAAGGACTGACGAACTAAAAAAACAGGGCCCTGAGCCAGTGCTGGGAGAACAAGGCGAAAAAAAAGTGGTAGAGTGGCTTATAAATATAGCCAAATGTGGTTTTCCCGTAAAGAAACCCGAGCTATTAGATACCGTTCAAAAAATTTTGAAAGATTTAAAAAAACCGAACCCTTTTAAGGATGATCGTCCTGGTCAGACATGGTATCTAAACTTTTTAAAACGGCACCCTGAAATATCAGTAAGATCTGCAGAAGGAATCAACAAAGCTCGCGCTAGGGTGACCGAAGAATCGATTCGACTATGGTTCCGCGAACTGGAAATATTTTTAGCGCAAGAGGGACACTTAGATATATTTACAGAACCCGAAAGGATATTCAATGGCGATGAAAGTGGTTTTTCACTTTGCCCAAAATCAGGAAAAGTTCTTGGGCCCAAAGGTTATCGCAATCTCTACCAAATTAAAGCCGGCAACGAAAAAGATAACCTAACAGTACTCGCAACATTCAACGCTACTGGTGAGATGTGCCCGCCATTGGTGGTTTTTCCATATATTAGGCCACCAAAAAGTTTAACAGACAGCATGCCACAACACTGGAGTCTAGGAAGAAGCGAATCCGGGTGGATGAACGGCGATGTATTCTTCGAATACATCACTAATGATTTCAATAATTGGATCACAGAAAATAATATCAAGAAGCCCGTTCTACTGCTAGTCGATGGACATAAGTCGCATATGTCTTTGATGTTGAGCTGTATCTGTGAAGAACTTGGTATTATTTTATATGCTCTTCCCCCGAACACTACGCACATGCTGCAGCCTGCCGATGTCAGCGTGTTTGCTCCTTTAAAAGCCCAGTGGAAGAGTCACGTCAGAAAATTCCTTGCAAAGCCAGAAAATTTTAACAAAGGTGTAACAAAAACTAATTTTTGTCATCTTTTTAAAGACATAATTGAAAATCCACAAATGAAAATCAATATCGTTCATGGATTCAGGCGATGTGGTCTTTTCCCGTATGATCCGAACGCAGTCGACTATACGAAGTGTGTCCAAAACACATTGGAACAATTTAGTCGAGCGAATGGCTCGCGTGAGAACTCGGGAATAACGAATGAAGACCTCATCGCTACCCGCAAAGTGATTCGTCATTTGAGACCAGTCTTAAAAGAGAAGAAAATTGACACAAAATTTATCCTAAAGGAAATCAACAAGCTGAGAAGGGCAGAACCCAGAGAACCTCAATACATTACCGGATCCGAAGACAATACAAACTCAACACTCGACGTGTCGAGCATTCCTAATTTTTTGTCAAATATTTCGGCTCATTCATCTGCGAATGCTTCCAATCTCGCCCCGCCGCACGTTTCCGTTCCAAACCCGCCGCGTATTTCCGATGTTGCATCTGCAAATGTTACCGATCTCACTCCATCGCATATACATGATCCTACCCCACTGACTTTTGTTAATGCGGCTGAAGTTCCCGAACGTACCTCTGAGAGTGTTCCAAATCATGGCTTGTCGAATTTAGTTACATCTGATTTTAGCGGCCTTGAGTTGGGAACAGTGGTTTCACTGGACGATATTGTGGTCATACCGTTCCAAACCAGCACACCCAAGAACCAAATTCTAAGCCCTAAATCTCTAGTTCGTGATGAAATCTCTCCATATTCAAAACCGGACTCGAATAACGTCCCTCTATGCACGGAACAGATACACCAAATCCAGATTACAGATGAACCTGGAAGTTTAAAAACTTGCACCGAAATAGTTCCGCATAGTAGACCAAAAGAGCAACTGGGATCTGAAAATCGTGACACCGACTCGGTAATCCCAACTTTAAAAGACAACTTGCCATTATGTACCGTTACTACCATAGAAAAATCGAAAGACGAAAATAAAATTTTGACATTTGGCGTCACTCGCCAGCAACTAGAAGGAAGATCTCTTTTATCACTGGATGATATTACAGTTACTCCAACTATATCAGAACATTCAAATTCTCATGACATTCTGTTAAAGAAATCATCATCTTCCACAATTATATCCGCATCCGCCAACAACAAAATTTCAATAGATCCAAACACAGTATTCGACCAACATCTGTTTATACCCCAACCTCTAGAAAAGTCCAAACAAAACGTTTCTAAAGCTCGAATTCCGTCGGCGATATCAGGGAAAAAATGGCGAGAATACCATCTACTAAAAGAAAAGGTTAAACAAGAAAAGAATGAAGAGAAAGAAAAAACCAAAGAAGCTAGAAAGCAAGCCGTGAAGCGTAAGCAAGAGGAAGCAAAGAAAAAAAAAGAAATACACAAAGCCAAGAAACTTAAACAAGGAAAACTTTTGAAGACTAAAGAGTTAACATCAAAACAAAATATTAAACAAAATTGTGGCAAATGCGCAAATATCTTAAACAGTGACACTGAGGACGATGAAAACAAAAATGTTGGCTGTGATTTTTGTACTAAATGGTTTCATTTGAAGTGCACTGATTTTATTGGACTGACTTATGATGATGTTAAAGATAAACCGCTCAAGTGTAACATGTGCATTACTGATACGGAATAGTTTTTTTAGTTTTTATGACTCGTTGTTTCGGTTGATTATTTTGATCTCGTACCACCTAGGTACTTAATTAAAGACTGTTTTATACTTTATATATTTTTGATAAGTACAATATAGGTACATTATTTCAGGTAGACACCTAGTACATAAAATAATTCAATTGGACACTTACTGATTACTCGTTATAGAAATTGTTGAAGACTGATTACTTATAGTTACTGTTAACAAGTTAATTAATATATATAAATGTTGACTATTTAAAATACTAGTCTAATACGCTCAAAACTTAATTTGTTGCAATATAAATTGATTATAAAAAGTTGTGTTTTATTTCATTATTTGTAGAGATAGTAATGTAATGTGTTTAACAACGAGAGAAAAATAACTGCAGTATAGATGAATGAAAGCTTAAGATGTTAGAAGTATGGAAGAAGAACAAATGCATTAGAGGTTAAGAGTTTCAAGTAAGGAAAGAAAGGAGGGAAAGTAGAGAAAGGAAAGAAGAAAGGACAGAGGGAACAATTGTTGCAGAAATTAAAGATGAAGGTGAATTGAGAGGAGAAGGTAAAATGCTATAGAGATTAGAATGCCTGAATGACGAGATTGTAGTGCGTGACTCCAGATTAGATATACAAATCATGTGGAAATAAGAGATGTTAGAATAAGGTAAGGTTAGGTTAGAGCACAAGAAAGGGACGAATATTGAAGAAACATTCTCTCTTTTTAAGAGTAAAGCATTTGAGTGACAATCGCGATCATATGATCTTTACTATGTGGAAATTATGTTATGTTTAAATGTGAAACTAAACTATGTGGAAATATGGATCGTATGTGGAAATTTATGATAGGATCATTATATGGTGAAAAGTGTATGAAAACGCAAAAAAGTATGAAATACTCGTAAGTCAATATTGTATGGAAAACTGACGGCCGCAAACTAACTCTAGGGTGGCCGCGAACTGAAAAAAGTGGCCGTCAACCGGCATTTCGAGTAAATTTTAGGTAATTATTTATTTAAAAAAAAACTGTTACAATATTCCTCCAATACTTATTTCGAAAAATAACTTAATGATATCTGCTACGCCAACAGAAACAATCAGAACCTGAATTATGTACATATCATACTAATTTCAAGGAGCAAAGTTGGGCAGGCGACTAAAAGGCCGCCAACCGGCGCAACGACCCTAATTGCCGCTCTGCTAAGGTGTTAGTGCCTTTGAAAAAGGCACCATTATACATACTGATTACTGGAAGGCTTATGACTGCCTAGCTGACCATGGGTACATTCATAAGAAAGTAAACCATTCGGACCTAGAGAAGCCATTTGTGGCCCCATATGGGGCCCATACCCAGAGAATCGAATCACAATGGAAAGCTGTGAAAAGGTTTTTTTAAAAAGACAATTATAATAATCCAGGCGATTTTAGGGATGCTTTAGTCGAGTATTTATGGAGGCGAGATTTAATCAAGCAGAAAAAAGATCTCTTTGTCCTGATGATCAGTGTAATCAACTATGTTTATAAAATAAAATAAATAGTCGTACATAGTTTTGTGAAAATTATTTTCCTCCCTTCAATACTTAACAAAATACCCACCCAGAGACCAACTCAGACCGGTTAGGTTGAAATTAGTCACAAAACCGATACTGAGCACCCCGACTCCACCTATTCTTGAGGCTACTACCCCTAGAGTGTTTATAAATAATGCGGGAGCCAGAAGCTCAAGGGAGGTCCTAAACGTTTTGAAACGAAAAAGGGAGGCCTTCGTTTCGCTACGGAGGTCGCCGGCTCGCTTCGCTCGCCAGCTCCCCCTTCGCTCAACTCGACTTCATGCGGCGAAGCAACGTTCAGGGGCGACCGCTAGAGCTTCTGGCGGAAGTCCACCCGGAGTCCAAGTCAGGGGAGGATAGGTCGAAATTAGTGACAAATTCCCCTCTTCTCCCCCCACCCCTCCTCCCCCTCCCCCCTAAATACAGGCGACTTAATTCAAGACCTTACCTCGGCGGTGAATACCAAACCACGCCGCCCCGGGACGCGGCGCCGTACTCAAGCGCGGTGCTCAACGCTTGACAGCGAAGCCGCTGATCGTCTCGCCGCCAACAACACAGCCCTCACTGCCGAAAAAGAAGCCTTCGCCACCACCGCCCCCTGCTCCTGTGAAAAGGTTAAATACTACCAGGGAAGACTCGTCGAACGACGATAAAAGGTACTTCCGCTCGCTTTCCCCCGCCTCACCGCCTTCTACCCCGCAAGCGCCTATGTCGTATGCGGGCAAGGCGACCACGCCCTCTCTGACGTCACAGAAGTCATTCATCCCGGCGTCGATGCCCACTGCTGGGAGTCCGTTGCCCACTATCGGCGACCGGACCCCGCCTCACCCGTCGCCGCAGGTGGCCGGCGTTAGGCAGCCGGCGAGTAACAAATATCTCCCCATAGGGTCGACCAATTGAAAGATTGGCCGATGCACTTGGGGGGAATTTTATTGCTACGCTCTGGAGCGGGAGAGGCCTCAGAAGGTGGCCTTATAGGGCCTCCCCGAAGGCACGGCTCCAGAGATGATCATCGAGGCGCTGCGAAAGCTGGGATTTCCCGCCAGCTACGCGCGCCCCCTCCCAAGACGACCGCGGGCCACCAAAACGGTGGTCCATATCCAGCTGGACCCTATGTCGCGAAATAGCTATGTCTATGTCGAGAACAGCTCGGTCGCTTATACGAGACGACAGAACTGTTAAATATGCCACAGATCGTCATCGTACATTTCCTAATTTATAACTTTTTCTTCCACTTTTCAAAATCTCTCATGTATGATTCGATGCAGATTAACTAATGATTCGATGCAGAGTAGCAAATGATTCGATGCAGAGTAGCAAATGATTCGATGCAAAGTAAACGTATGATTACCCAAAAGACCTAAACCGAAAAGCACTCCGCCAAAACCAAAGTAGAATACCAATTTCTCAGATAAAATCGATCTATTTACAAGAATTAAAACGTCATTCCTACTAATTGACACAGCTTTTACGACGGTTTATGTTTCGTAAGCAAGATCTAAAGTTTTAACCAAAATTTTAACTATTTTATCTTATTATTGTGTAGTATTAGTATGTATGTCTATTTCATGAGAAGTTTTAGAGTTTTATTTTTTGCTAATATTTAATGACTTACTACTTGGGGACCACCAGTAGAAGTGTGCTTCGCCACGCGGACTTGCTTGTATTTGGTGTTACGCCAAGTTCCGACATAGTTTTATTTTTATATTCAAAATTATATATCTTCTGAAGTATATTTATCTCTATTGTAAAAAGTCTAATAAAGTTCGTTCTGAGGCCACATCATCCGTCTTCTTCTTTAATCTTCTACAATCAACACCTTCATCTTCTTACACTGGCGACCAACGAGAGGGCCCGAAATCAGAAGTTCATCGTACCACGATTGGGACGAGCCACGACAACAAGAAAAAGGAAGACAGAAGACAACATGAGCGTCACATTATCTGACGATCAATTCAAGCAGTTGCTGACTGCAATGGGAAATTCTAAGAGAGTTTATTTTGCAAAATGCTCCTAAATTTAAGGACAGGAGGACCTGGAGATTGTAGAGGTTTTCTTATCCGCCATAGAAGTCTACATAAACATCGAGCGGATAGGCGAAGAAAATGTCATTAATGGGCTGTTTTTATTTCTGAAAGGGGAAGCAAATCTCTGGTGGCGAGGAGTCAAGGATGGAGTCAGCAAGTTTTCTAAATTTTGTCAGCAGATCCGAAATTATTTCACTCCGAAAAAACCCAGGTACGCTGGTTTTTTCGGAGTGAAATAATTTCGGCATTTCTACCATATCTAGAAATCATGGCAGAGAAGCAAGCTGTGAACCAGATGACAGTACGTTTCCTAGCTAAGAAGAAGATGCTGTTTGGCCAACTTTCTAGACCTGACTACACAGAAACTATTTCAGCTGCTGTTGCAGTTTGTGTTATTGTAGGTTCCGGTTCAAGTACCACGAGACGCAGACACTTTAGACCTTAGCGCTGTACCTGCAGTTTCGACAATACCGTGTCAACAACTCGCACTGCCTGAGGAAAGTGCTAACATCCCCTACGTTCTAAAGAGGATAAATTTGCCACCTACTCCTGAAAAACCGAATCCAAAAATATTTGATGGATACTCACCGCGGTTTGATTACATGCTGCGAGATGCCCAGCAAAGTGCCCATCAACAAATAAATTTCATTATTTCATATATTCATTAGTATTTTGCTAAAAGGGTTCCGTCATTAAAAAAGTTTGAGAACCACTGATCTAGACACATCTTGACAATTTCAGTATATTTACACTTGACACATCTTTTTGTTCACAGACCACCAAAAGGCTTCTTAAAAATATTATAGATAAAAGAAATTACCACAATTATATGCATACTAAAAATGGTAGTTTACTTGGATATTGATATATATTTATAAAAGGAGAATTATAGAAGATGCATTGGTGAATGTTTATGGCCGTGGGACACTACATTTTATATAAATGAAAAAATGTTTTGTTTGTTCTTCTCCTTCCAATAATGCTGCTCCAATTCATTTGGTTCTCCATGTAACCCGTTTTATAGTGCAACGTTTATTGTGCAGTAACATGTTTTGGTGCAATAATTGTAATTATGCACTTTATGAACATTACTCAAATGATGAATGTCTACTATGTGTATAATGATTATGTGTGAAGGAAACACTGTCCTATCGATTTTCAAATAAATGACTTAATTATTATTTTGTGCCTATTTAATTTTACCACAATTTGTAGTATCAATAAAAACGGTAAAATCTTGGAATACAATTAATATATGTAATATAATAATGACATTATTGTCAGAAAGATAATATAATTTATTTATTTTTTAGATGGATAGAGAGAAACCAAAAATCATATCGGCACTGCCAGTAGCCATTTCTCCCAGGGGAACATGTGCTACTAAACAGCGACCAAATCCTGTTTCAGAGGTCTGACTCTGGCTCATTACAGCCATTACAGCATCTGCCAGGTCAATCTATTGAGGACATCAAAGAACTAATAGTACCAGCAAATCAAAGCCTGCAAGATGTATCTGTCTATCCAAAACCTTCCACTAGTAACAACAGTGCATCAGAGGACACTCTACCATTAAATGAGGAGGAGGTTTTATATGAAGCCGACATGGATGTTAATTTTTCTTTGCTAATACCCAATTCTGGTAGCAAGCAGCTTTTACATATTGACACAATGTCAGATCTATTTTAAGCAGAAACCAAAGAGCAACAGTCAAACCAAGACCAGCAAAATGTATCTGGTGAACCAAGAGCTTCTACTAGTAACAACAGTGTACAACAATGGCACCTGCCAAATTGCGCCGACATTTAGAAACTGTACACCACCCCGAGTCTAAAGACAAGAATAAATATTTTTTTGTAAGCAAAAAAGATCAGTTATTAGAAAGTCAAAAAAATATGATGCATGTAACACAAACTATCAACGAAAAGGCCACGGAGGAATCATATTTAGTTAGCTATCGCATTGCACAAGCAGGTGAAACGCACACTATCGCTGAAAATTTAATAAAACCATGTGTATTAGACATAACAAAATGTATGCTCGATGAAAAATCTGCAAAGCATCTTTCTACTGTTCCGCTATCAAACGATACTGTTTCACGACGAATCCATAATCTGGCAAGCTACGTCAAACAAGAACTAGTTACACGTCTACAAAATACACGATTCGCCTTGCAAATTGACGAGTCGACTGATGTCGCTGGTTTGGCTATCCTGCTGGTTATTGCGAGATATCCATATAAAAGTTATTTTGAAGAAGACATGCTTATGTGTTCACCGCTGCTTACAAACACTACCGGGGAAGAAATTTTTCATAAAATAAATATATTTTTTGATCTTAGTAGGAACAATTGCATTAACATTTGCACAGATGGGGCCAAGGCGATGACAGGTAAAACAGCAGGAGCAGTGTCACGAATGAACAATAAAGCGCCTAATTGTAGTTCCAGTCATTGTATTCTGCATAGACAAGGCCATACAGTACGAGGAAACACATATGAAACCTCAGTTAAACAATTTAATAAAGATCAACAGAAATAAACATTACAAAAATCAATTGATCGAATCTTAGCTGAATCCTAAATCGAAGCTGAACGAGGTCATCCGGTGCTGAGACTACCACCATACCACCCCGACCTTAATCCCATTGAAATGGCATGATCCGATATTAAACAATATGTAGGCAGCGTAAAACGGAGTGTAAAACGGAGTGTCAGTAAGTGTAAAACGGAGTGTCAGTAAATATACAGCTCTAATAGAAGAAAAAGTTTTACTAATGGGTGCATGGGATTGGCAAAAGTTATGTAAAAAGGTAAAGAATATAGAAGAGCAATATTCAAAGAGTGATCATGTCGTCCCTTCTATTCATTCTTAACTTCAGGTTCAATAGAAGTCTATTTCAAGAATAGTTTTGTTTAAGAAGTGTTTTTAATTTACACGTCTTAACATACGACTCCTCGCGGAATCGAGGTGTCTGAAGTAAAGTGTTGAAGCCAAGAAAGCCGCGAGCATCTACTTCCCACGCCTTACCCGCTTTCGACACTGCCGTGAGCGCTGTGAAGAAGCGGAAACATACCTTCATCGCCCCGGCTGTGCAGTCCAAGTACTCGATACACGAACTGCTCGGGACGGACAGTGAAGATGATGATGAAGACGACAATGGTATGAGCCCTACACCTACTTGCAACATGTATTCATACCTTATAGTAAAATACCCGAAAGCTTATATAGTCATCAAATCGATAAAACAAAACTGGGGGAGAATTATATTGTACCTAAAACGTATATAGCAAATAGAACGAAACCATTGAAAATAGGTATGATAGTAAAAAATAGAACGAATTTTGATACAGTAGCGTCGTATTATTTAACAATATTTCTAGGTGCAATTAGAAAACAAAGAAAGTACTGCAAAATATTTAATCTCTTTACACAGGTTTCACCGCTCATTTAAGCTTCTTCTTTTCAAGATCAAGCATGGGGCAAGTAAGAAAAACTCAATCCTGAATCAAGTATCGTAGTAAGTTCGAAAAAAGCTAAGAAGGCCCTCCTCAGCTAGCAGACAACCTTTAGAAGGCCGCACTGCTGCCCCCGCCCATGACGCCATCAGGAAGACCTCTGCGAGAGATCTGTTCGGGACTGACAGTGACGACGACAATGCTCAACAGATGATTCAGGGTAAAAAAGCACCTGCACTTATATCGCATTTTACCAAAAGAACGTCGAACGGTTTGTCACGACATAACGACAGCAATAAACAAGGATCGCATTTCATTGAGTTAAAAATCTATAATTGTAACGAAATTAGAAATATACAGCCAATGCATAGGTGGCGCCATGCAATCATAACAGTGAAAAACAAATGTAACGATAACTCAGAGGCATGGTCGCATTTGACGAAAATTATTAAGGCCACACGGCAAGAATAAAGGTTTCACCGCTCATTAACACGATGAACGCCTTGGGGGTCACCACTGATTTCGCTGACAGTACAGTAAACCTGAGGGCCGAACCGGAAAACATGATTTTCATAAATTAAACATATTCGCTATTATTGCTCCATGTTATAGGAAATGTATTAAATGTATAAAATCCAATGTCCAATAGAAAAAATAAGTAATTATTATATATATCTGCCTTAAAATAACTGTCACTCACACCTTGTCCCCCATGGCCTCCGCGAGCAGAAATTCAGATTTCCGTTACACAGGGCCGCACGGGTAGCGGTGTCGGACACCCCCGCGGCCACCGCACCGCTCGCGATTTCTGCGCGTCGTCAGTCTTTTACTGTGCGAATCAGATCCTTGTGCTTCAGTTATGTAAAAACAAAGCATTTACCGAAGGTGAGGCTATCAGATACCTTTGCAGTACGCCTGAAGGGATTGACCTACAATTCAACAGGAACTTTGGAGAGCGACTTAAAACGGCTCTATTTATCGCAAAGACATTGGTATTTCAAGAATCACCAGTACAGCGATTGGAAAGAGCCAAACAGTACGAACTCGACAGAAACCCCAAAGCCAGGGACGAGCACGTCATACGGAGAGGAATAGTAAATTTGGAAACCCTCCTAGAAGAGAACGTAATTAATATTACAGAGTTCGCAATGAACACAAAAAACCACTTCTATCGCATGACAAAGAAAATAAATAACCTGTTTTTCAGAGGGCCACCTAGTACCGGAAAAACAATGGTGATGGAAAGCTTAGTACAAATTCATTTTAATTACTGCCGACTCACAGGACTCACCCCAAATTCAGCCTTTAATTTCGCGAGTATACTGCACACAAATGCAGTTTTTATGGATGAATGCAAGCTAACTGAAAACCAATTAGAACAATGGAAATTACTTGCCGCGGGACAGCCTATGTCTACAGACATTAAATACAAGTCCAGACACGACATTACAAACTGCGTGCTAAGACGAGCTACGAGCTCAGGTGATGAAGTTGAAAACCCAAATTAGAACCGATGAAATTATAACTTATGAGGGTGATATTTCAGCCGAACTTCTCTGTGTTCAGGGTAAACTAGGGGAACTAGAGGAGACTTTTGCTCGACGCCCATTTCTATTAAAATATCTGAATAGGATACAAGCTTTAGGTAATCATCTCTTTCATCGGTTGAATCGCCTTTCACCTTCTCAAGAGGAAGACTGTGTCCGTAAAGCCCAGCTTGACGAACGTTTGGGTGTAATCACTAAAAAGATAGATCGCATTTTACAAAATTTTCGGGGTACCGTCGAATTTACCCTTGCAGATGATAAGCCGTTGAGTGGGGCTCGAGGTGACCCTACTATTGAGGAGCTGGGAACTGCTGATGGAGCTGATGCAGTCGCTGACTCCGAGGAAATTCGTAGTAGTCCTGCAGTGCGCCTAGTTTCGTGTGACCGAGTCTCTAATGTTCACGCACTAAATCATAAGTTTAATGGCAAGGGTAGTTAGTGTTCATGCTTACCTGGAGAGATTGGAAGAGTTAAGCTCGTCTAGACATATTTCCCCCTCTAAATTATATACATCGGCCGTGGAGTTGTTTACGGATGATGCTTTATTGTGGTATCGTAGTATTCGCGACGACCGACGTTCATAATTGGGAAG
The DNA here is from genome assembly GCA_963693475.1 of Ectropis crepuscularia. Classification (NCBI taxonomy): domain Eukaryota; kingdom Metazoa; phylum Arthropoda; class Insecta; order Lepidoptera; family Geometridae; genus Ectropis; species Ectropis crepuscularia. The sequence continues at coordinate 10,250,040 of OY856368.1, read as the reverse complement.
AGTTGAAGAACTTGTTATTGGAGGACTTCCTGCCTCATGATTTTGATTACATTTTGTTACAGGAGATTCGTTCTAGAACCCAAGGATGAATCGATGGTGAAATATCTAAGCGTTATGCACAATTACTTTTCCCGTTTGAGTTGACCTTTGAGTGAAGCTGAGCGGCTGGAGATTGTGAAGTATAACGTCAGGCCTTTTTATACGACGCAGTTGGCTTTAGTGGATTATACCTCGTGGTCCGAGTTTAAGGCGCGGTGTAGGCAGTTGGAAGGTGCGAAACAGAAGGCGGATTAGTTCAGCGAACCTCGGCCTAATTTAAGTACAGCTGTTTCCCCGGACTTGACTTATAAAGGCAAGGTACCTAGAAGAGCCGAAGTTGCAGTGGCTGCGGCGGACGAATTTTGTGTAAGGTGTAGGACTAAGGGTCATATCCTGAAGGCCTGTAAGGCGCCTCCTATTCTTATTTGTTATCGATGTGGTGAGAAGGGTGTTACTATTAGAAATTGTTCTCGTTGTGTTCAGCCAAAAAACTGAACAGGACGGGCCGTTGTTAACCCTTTAGGTGCCCAAGGGAGAAATCTTATACTTCAGCAGAAAAGCCCAACACGAATGCAAGTTTCAAGACGCCTGAATCTCGGCGCTACTTCACCCGGTCAAGACGTACTTACAGATGCCGACCATATTGTCGAACAGCACCATAAGCGTACAATGCAATACCATGATTCTGGAGGTGAATCGGATGGCTTTCACGAGCCGGGACAACAACAGTATACAGTCCGACGTGCGCAGCTTAAGCGAGAGAATCAGATCCTTGTGCTTCAGTTATGTAAAAACAAAGCATTTACCGAAGGTGAGGCTATCAGATACCTTTGCAGTACGCCTGAAGGGATTGACCTACAATTCAACAGGAACTTTGGAGAGCGACTTAAAACGGCTCTATTTATCGCAAAGACATTGGTATTTCAAGAATCACCAGTACAGCGATTGGATAGAGCCAAACAGTACGAACTCGACAGAAACCCCAAAGCCAGGGACGAGCACGTCATACGGAGAGGAATAGTAAATTTGGAAACCCTCCTAGAAGAGAACTTAATTAATATTACAGAGTTCGCAATGAACACAAAAAACCACTTCTATCGCATGGCAAAGAAAATAAATAACCTGTTTTTCAGAGGGCCACCTAGTACCGGAAAAACAATGGTGATGGAAAGCTTAGAACAAATGCATTTTAATTATTGCCGACTCACAGGACTCACCCGAAATTCAGCCTTTAATTTCGCGAGTATACTGCACACCAGGGATGTTACGGAGCTTCGACTCCGACTCCGTTAAATCGGAAGTTCCGGTTATTATTACACCTCCGGTTCCGACTTCGGTTCCGAAACTTTTGAATCGGAGGTTTTAATCGGATGTCGAAACATAACTTAGCGGCGGCGCCCCGAGCCGACAGTAACGAACAGATTCTTACATGTCGCGCAGGAGTGAAATGAAAAGTATACTACTCAAATGAACACTACATATAAAAACGCATAATTCCAGTACCTTATATTAAATGTCCGCCAACATTATCGTGTCCACCAGGCTTGGTAGCGCGCGAACACCTTTTTGGTGACGTCGACTTAATCTACGACTCGTTAAGAAATATCTTGGACTGAGACACCTTCAAAGCTTATGTTCATGAAGTACATTTACACACTTTTGGTGTCAATTTATTTTATTTGTTTCAAAGCTTTTGTTCATTTAACATACTTAATATGCCACTTTGGGATTCAATTAATTTAATTTTTTGTTTATATTTGAACATTCCATTTTTTTTTTCATTTTTTGTGATATTATATGAAACATAAACAATGAAAAGTTTGAATGAATGTCTTATTTGTCCTAAAATAAAAAATCTCTCTCCTACCACTACTTCTGACCCTACCTCCGGCTCCGGTTCCGACTCCGACTCCGACTCCGATAAATCTAATTTAAAAACTCCGACTCCGACTTCGGTTCCGATAAGATCACCTCCGTTACATCCCTGCTGCACACAAATGCAGTTTTTATGGATTAATGCAAGCTAACTGACAACCAATTTGAACAATGGAAATTACTTGCCGCGGGACAGCCTATGTCTACAGACATTAAATACAAGTCCATACACGACATTACAAACTGCATGCTATACACGGCGAGTAATTATCCCATAGACACTTATGTAAAGTTGGAACAGATCAGTTGAAGATTTTGAACCGGAATGTATCGGCTTTATCCCGTTTAATTTTCCAAAAGTAATTTGGAATGGGAGATCTAATGAAGGTGCGTGAGTTCCTCAAACATATATTTTGGGTTTTTGGTGAAAGTGTGCGTCTCTGGATTTCCATTGAACAAATATCGTTTTATTGTTTCAGTAGAAGCCAATCTTTATAAAAATGTGGAATCCCTGATATGATTTGTACAAGGAGAATCCATATTTTTCCCAAGAAACGGTGAGTTTTGATAAAGATTTTGTTTTAAGTACACACTTTTCCACACCGATCCAATATTCTTCTACTTCAAAAGGTTGCATTGAAACTCAATTGTCTCATATACCATCTTCTCAGACGGTTCTTTCGGCGAATTCTTTAAGCCAGTATAAAGATACATCACAAGAATTACCAAACACGCAATTTTCTTCAATTCCAATAATTCTTGATAATGAAACTGAAAATTCTACTCCAGTACACACAGAACAGCTAAACAAATTTCTGGTTTTTAGAAAGAAATGAATATGTTATTGAATATGAGTATGAACAAATGAATATGAGTCTCATATTAATTTGTTCACTGTATGATTTAGGTAATTACTTCATTTGTTTTCTAATGGTAAGCAATTTCTGCTTGCAAATTATAATTAGTGGTCGGAATGACTGTGATTGTTTTCTTTTTAATAAATAAATACATAAAAAGTTGTTTCATTGACTTACCTTGAGATACTCATCCTTTAAAGCTTTATAAATAGCTAAACAAGTTTCAGGAATAATTTTACTCATTAGCTGTGGTGAAACTGCATACGAAACCATAAGTTCAGGATAGCTTTCTCCCGTTGCAAGGTATCGTAGGGTTACAAGTAAACGTTCTTTTGCTGGGACACTCTCTCTCATAATAGTATTACGACGTTGAATTTCGGGTGCAACCATTTCTAACAGCATTTCCAATATTTCACTATCCATTCTAAGATAAGTATGAAAATCTATGACGTTCTAATCATTCATTATATTATTAATTTGAGTATACTCCGCACGCTTCTGAAAATTTTTTTCATCCAGAACCTCTTCTTATTTTTTTTTTTTCTCTTCTGCTGCTGCTGACAACATGAGAAGAACTCCCATTTTTTGGCGCTTTGATAAATTATGCGGCATTATAAACACGCACAACCTCCTCGAATAATCGATCGATTACATCTAGCATGCTGGATGCGCGCACGAGTGTGTGTATGTTATATCTAGCGCCGCGGCCTTGAGCGGACGTACAGCTGGGATGGATGGTGAATAAACCGCTTTAACAGTCTGAATTTAGAGAACATAATTCCAAAAACATTTTCTACAACCCTTCTTGCACTACTTAGTCGATAATTGAAAACTCGTTCTTTCGAGCCTTTATTATGAAGTCCAGGATATGGTTTCATAATGTTTTTATTTAATGGGAATACGTCATCTGTCAAAAAAACGTAGGGTGTAGGTAAGATTCTTCCAGGAAGTGGACGCGCAGCAGGTAAGATTAAGAGAATCGTTTTCAACATGGTTTTTAGTGTTGAATTGGCAAACACACCTCCATCAGATATGCGGCCTTGACTTCCTACGTTAACAAACATAAAACGATATTTTGCATCGACAAGCGCCAAAAGTACGATGCTAAAAAACCCTTTATAGTTGTAAAATTAGCTTCCTGAATTGGCAGGTGCTTGTATCATGACGTGCTTTCCATCTATACAACCACTACAATGTGGAAATTGCCATAATTTATAAAATTCATCTGAGGCGACACTCCACTCCTCAGGTGTTCTTGGCATCTGGAAAAGATAGCAAACTTATATTTTTTTAAGCTATTGCATATTGCATCGCGGGCTTTAGAGTACTCGGGATCGGCAGTTGCCTCACGTACGCGACGGCGAATGCACGCCCATTTGACGCGGTATTTTCCAGATACATATTTGGAAGTTATCAAGTCTCAAACTTATGTTTCTTATTTCAGTTAACATAAACCTATAGTTTCAATGATAAAAAATCCTGACTAACCTACTTGTATTGTAAGATAATAAAAATATTTTAAACGTAATTATTTTCTCATTTATTCAATAAAAAAAATTGTTTTCTTATCGGTCACCACGCTCAAAAAGTGTAACTTGAATTAATATCAAAGAAATATATAATTATAATTGCATAAGTTGATAAAAAAATGCTATGCAATAGCTTTACCGCGGCAGTCCCCGAGTGCCTCTTTTTTTTGTTTCAGGACAACCCCCTCAAGAAAACCGTACTTCTCCAAAAAAGAAAAAGAAAAAGCTTTCGATAGTTTGAACGCTCAGAAAGAAGCTTTTGATAGTTTTGAAGCTCAGAAAGAAGCATACGGGATAATGTAGGAATTGCAAACTGAGTACAAAACACGAGATAATTTTTCTGTTTTTGCGGAGTATATTGCTTGTAGATTGCGCAATTTACAGGATCCATTTACTATTTCTACAGTGCAACACGAAATTCATAATATTATATTCCAAACTGAAATGAATTTATACAGCGGCGGCGCAAATACAATTGGTTCAAACAGCGGCAGCGCAAGTACAAGTTTCAAGAGAGGCTACTATACAAGTTCTTTTCTAAACAATAGTTCTGGTCCAGCAGATTTACCACATACGGGCACAGATTCTTCACAGTTTTCGGAAGACCTTGACGACATATTGTTAAATATACAACAATCACAGACAATAATAATACATAATTAATAAGATAAGATAGGATAATAATACATAATTTTTATTGATGTTTGACTACCTCAAAGCGATTCAGATTTTTTGTAAGAACAAAAAATTTTTAATAAAGAAATAATTACTTACCATTATTTCGTGTTTTAATGAGTCTATTATTGCTGTGCACACTTCTGGTACGATAGAAGAAATACTCTGTTTTGATACTTTAAATACGTACTCAAGGCTTTGGTATGAATCCCCACTGGCTATAAATCGCAATGTGACTGATATGGAATTTCTGAATGCAGTATCTTCTTTTTTTATTTTTGGGCCCACGTTATTAATTAAATATTCTATGTCTGTGCTGGACATCCGTAGAAAGTTATTAATATTCCCGTTGTCACGTAATTCTCCACTGAGCGTATTTTCGTGAATAAGGTTATTCACCATAGTTTTGCCACAGTATTTTTCTCTGGTCAATAAACTAGGACGAACCCAGCATCTACGTTTTTTTGTTTTTCTTTTGTTAAATAATAATACAGTCGCTGCCGCAGCCAGCAAAACGTCCTCTCGTGTCGACATTGTGGATAGCACTGAATAATGACAAAAGACAATGGGTATATAACATTGTTATATTGCATTGTTATTCTAATGTGTACAGTATAAATTAATGTTACAATGTTGAATAACAAGGTTACATAATGTGGACGTGTTATATAACACAAGTTATATAATATGTTACATAGTCTGTACGCACCTTTAGCGAAAGTCTGACACAGTGGAAGGGTTGGTTAGATATTAATCAATTCATCCGAAATAAAGCAGCCACAGTCGGAATCAAAACCTACGAGGAGGTTTGTGAGTCCCAGTCTGGCTATTTGTGGCGGTTTGAAGTGCACGTAGGGCATGACGAATCTCCACAAGATAGTCCTTTGTCTGGGGTTGTGCCGGCACTTGTGCTTAAAGTTCTCAATGGTCTTGAACACAAGGGCCACACGGTTTGGATGGATAACTTTTATAACTCTCCTGCGCTTGCGCGAGAGTTGAAGGTACGGGGATTTTACTGTGTTGGCACTCTTCGCTTGAACCGTCAGTTTGTTCCCACTGAACTGACTAATCTGACCAAGGGAGCTTTGGCTGTAGGTCAAGTTCGTGGCTGCACTTCAGGCGATATGGATCTGGTGGTATGGCGAGATAAGGACCTCGTTTCTCTTATCTCGACGTACCATAGGTTAGCAACGGTGAAGTGTAGCGACGTACTAAAGCCCTTAATAGTACCCGATTACAATGTGTGCATGGGTGGTGTTGATCGCAAAGATCAAATGATTGCCATGTACCCAATAGAAAAGCGGCGGAATCTGGTGTGGTACAAAAAGATTTTCAGACGTCTGTTAAATGTTAGTGTCCTGAATGCGTTCATACTCCTCCGCACACAGCGACCTCTTACCCACCGAAGGTTCCGTGAAACTTTGGTAAGGGAATTGGTCGCAAAACACAAACCACTTTCACCCTCAGCAGGTACCAGCTATATCAGCTCGACCAGTGGGACATTTTCCGGCTCAGTATGACTTTCTAACCGAAAAACAACACGAACGCCAGCGCAGATTTTGCGTTGTATGCAAAAAACGTACAACTGCATATTGCAGGCAGTGCAACGTTCCACTGTGCGTGTTCACCTGCTTTGAGCCACATCACACTTAACAGAAACACATCACACAAATAGTATACCTATACGCACAGCTACTCAGGAACACACAGGAGTCTGAAACGCTTTATGTCGCCAGTTCAGTGGTAATTAGGAAGGTAAGTATATTTGTCCAAATCGTGGAACAGTAAGACAATTAAGGCTGTATAATATGTATATTTATGTATTTGTAAGTAATATTTTTACGTATTTATTTATTTATTTACGTAGGTTTAATTTTTATTAAAAATATCTATCTATATTTATTATTATTAGCAATATTTTGGGTAAAATATATAAATGTAGTTCCCTCGGTTGCGTCATTCGTTTGGATTACAGTCATCATTATTTGAGAGTGCTGCCAACCCTATTAATCTACAAGAAATATCAATGCTGCTAACCCTTGTATTCTACAAGCAATATCCCACGAAATCAGGACTATATTTGATCATATCATTAGCTATGACTGCAATATTCATTTTTTGTATTAGCAAAATTTTATAAAAGTACTTATACTAAATGTGTATATATCAACTACTCAAATGCAGTGGTAAATTTATCAAAAAACGTTAGATTTAGCGTTAAATCATACTGTTGGCAGCTCTCTGGTTAGTATTTTGGTATATGGGCGTATTTTTTTTTTTTTTCAAAGAGCCTGTACGTTAAGTTTACGGAATGTGACCGGAATGCAATTTTTTTACCTATGCAATGTGTAACATATTAAAGTGCAAAGCTCATATACCCAATTAGATAAAAATGTTTTGAATGTACGTTAGTAAAAAAACAAACACTATACTCATGAGAACCGTACCTTGAAAATTTGTTATACGAAAAGTCGATTTGTTATACGAGATACGAAAATTTGTTATACGAGAAGTCAATTCCAGCAATATCACATATATTCAGGCCATATCGTAAATAAAAATAAAATAAAAAATATTTATTTGGTCAATAGAGTAATAGAGTAAGAGAATGGTGTTGCAGAAAGGTGCAACAATATTCATTGTAGTTCATCTACATAACGTTTTGAATTATGTATGTGAAAATTAGACGTCAAAGCTCAAATTTTTTTTCCATAAAGAAAAGATTTGTTTTGTTTGTTATTTTATTTGATATACCCCTAATGGCCTGATCTCGGCACGGATTTTTGTACGACGTCGTGGCGTCGGCGGTAAGGTCGTTTGTCAGCTGTACATGCGTTAAGGTTGAAGCTGGTGATTTGGTAGGAATTTTACGTCAAACTTTGACTCGAATTATCTCGTGATCTACTGTGCTGAGGGGAAAGAGACCTTCGGTGACGAAGTCTACATCAGTGTTAGAATGGACTGTCAAAATATTGTTGGGGGTAAATCCACCACGTTGTATACAGCGTGGCGGTTTGGTCCCGACATTAAATTAAACCACATATCACATACCATATTTTTAAACATTCTGTAAAATTAAATTTCTTGTATCGTTTTTATTGACTGAGTTATTTGCAATTTTCAAAAATTCCAAATTAGAGCAACCTCTATCTAAAAATGTAAGTCAGAGGTCATTAGCTCGCAGGCCACAGATCCATATGTTTCATCAATGAAAATTAAAGCGAAAGGCAAATACAAAGAAAGAGATAAGACACAACACACTCGTTTGTGTGCGAAGTAACGCACTGCAGAAAAAATGTGCTCTTCTAATTTCTTGTCCTTGTCTTTACCAGTATTAATTCATTCGTTGACCTTGACACATCTCTTGCGCTAAAACTTTAACTGTAAATATCTACTTTTGTGTTGTGATTTTGTTGTGTGAGTTATTTAATTGGTGATGTCGAATAGTATGCAGATATGATTTTAGTTTACGGTTAGATCGTCCCAAAGCAAGTCGTCGACAAAGTGCGAGTTTCCCAGACCATTTACAGATATCTGCGTCCGTTCAAACATTGTACGCCGTTTAAGAGTTTGTGTTCGCGATAGTGGTGGTTGGTGGTCACATTGAGCATTAAATAACATAACATAACAGTGTGGCTCTGTTAGTTTTGTGCCTACGATTTCAAAGTAAGCCGCCGCGCCGCGCCGCTTGACAAAAATGGAGCGCGCTTGGCTACTCGCGAAACGAGGCGTTGCCGTTCCTCATCGCTGCGACACAGATGAGAAGTAGTTACCACGGCTTCGAGTCGAAAAGATGTAAGTACCTACCTAGAATCTTTATTACGCTATACTTAGTCTAGCTATTATGCGATAGGTAATTTGACTTAAAACAATATCTTTCATTTGAAAGAGATCATTGAATTTGAATTGAGTTTATTGGTTAAATTGTTTACGAAACTGAAATCGATTCGTGGGAAGATGTTTTTATTTTAATTTTAAAAAATGTTGTAGGTACCTACTACCTTTAACGTTCAGCAGCTTTCACGCTAGGTAATGTTTCGTGTTAGTACGAGTATTAAGTGGCCTTGATGTAACGGAGAACGTCGAACAAGAAGTCATCATAATCATCAAAAGCCCACTAAATGTTTCCACTGCTGGGACTGCTGGGACTGGCACCATCTGGCTCAGTGCGGGTTGATGGATGACACATGACTTTGAAAGATTCTAGGTACTTACATGTCGGTTTCCTCACGTTGTTGATGTTTTCCTTCACCGTTTTAAGTTAGCGGCATTACGCGCATGACTTCGAAAAAACAGTGGTGCATGTGGGATTCGAACCCGGGCTCTCCGGATCGGCAGGCGCCGCGCCGTTCTCCCGACTAGACCAGCCGTAACTTTTACTAGACCAGCCGTAACCCGTAACTTTGACAAAGTGCCATTCACCAACTTGCACTTTGCCAGGGTGGTGGATTATGGCTTTTACTCTCTTCTTGCGAGAAGGCCCTGAGTCCCAGCAGTGGGAACATTTGGTGATATGTTTATGCGAAGTGTCCTCGATTCTGACTACACGCACCTAAATAATTTAATAAATCATTGCTTTGAATTACTTCAATTCAAATCAATTATTTAGTTATGTTTCGCCAAAGTTACAATAGACACCTACCTACCTAGGTAACTACGCATTGACCCATTTACTTTTTGTTTATCTCTTATCTTTATTATTTGGTAGGTATTCGGTTTATTAATGATGAATAAGTATTGAACATCGATATAAACCAAGTATTGATACTTTTGGCGTAATGTAGGTACATACCTATTCTCTTCCCCGTTCTAAATTATCGCACATTTGTAAGTAACCTACTCGCAAATCGGGCGGCGCGCGCGAATTTGCCATACTTACACGTAAGCTTGTACTAATATTTATTCTGTGACATAAGTCACGCACACAACTAACGTATTTGAATGAATCTAGTACACAGGATAATTTTTGCGACGTTGCAGTTCTACGGAAACCGAATGCAACTCACGCACACAACTGACGTTGTTGAAAAAATCTGAGCACAGGATGATTTGGATTCAATTGCCTGATACAATTATTTAGTTTGTTACAATTTTTTTTTTTAAATATGCGAATATATTGTTTTTATACCGTTTGTATGATTACTGGTCAGGAACCCTACCTGTGTGTTAATTTAATGTCGAGACCGAAGCGCCACGCTGTATTAGGTTATGGTGTTCTCTAGCTTCCCCTCTAGGATTCCCTGTGAGTGAGCTTCCCTGTGAATATCAAGAGTGAGTCATAAAAAAATGATTACCTTAATTTGAAGTTTGGATATAATTGCTTGACAGACTTCGGGAATCAGTGAGGAAAGAAGTTGTGGTGAAATTTTAAACAGTTCTCCAAGGCTGAAATAACTTTCTCCTGTAGCTAAAACCGCAACGTTACTGCCAACCTCTCTTTAGCGGGTATAGCCTTTCTCCAGCCAGTATTTTTTTTTGCTAATGTACAGTTCAGTACTCTCTAGCAAAAATTCAAAATCTTCATATGTCATTCTCAGAAACCCAAAGAACATTCTATTGCGCAAACGTTGACATCCCACATCATCTTTTTTATAAGTACTCTTCTATCATTACAGTACCGTTCTGCCATTTTCTATTTTGTAAACTTGGGCGCACCCAAAACCTTCTCGTCCTTTCGTATTTTTTTCTTATTAAAATAAAAATTACAACTGCGGCGACAGTGCTGATGATTTTCGTATTCATTGTAACCAACCAACCAAAAAAAGAATTTCACTTCACTAGCGTTCTATGTGACTGTCACAACCGGAATGATGCTTGACGGATTTGTGCGGCTTGTACCGGCGGGATGAACCCGGCGGCATTGCCGCCGGCATGTGTGTAGTAGTCTTTAGAGGGATAGGTGAGAAAGGGAAACCTCTGTCTCGGGTGTCTGAGGGCTCCGGACGAGAATCGACAACAGTTATTGCTTGTGTTTCAGCTGAAGGTCATGTTTTACCTCCTTTAATTGTATTTAAAGGAGCAGCAGTTCAAGCTCGTTGGACATCAGAAAAATCCTATCCAGGTACATTATATGCAGCCACGAAAAATGGTTGGATGGAAGAATCAATATTTTTCAATTGGTTCAAAAGTCTTTTATTCCATATGTTAATGAATTACGAAAAGACCGAAAGAAACCGAATCAAAAAGCTTTGTTAACCTATGATGGACATGCTAGTAATATAAGTCGGAGAATAATTGAAGAAGCCGAAAAAGCTAACATTATCTGGCTGAAATGTCTAAGCCATTTAACAGACAGGATCCAACCACTTGACAAATGCGTATTTGGACCAGTCACGAAAGCTTGGGATAAAAAATTTGTTGAAAATGGGATCAAACAAATGGGTTTAGGTACAGGAAGGCTATCGCGGTATCACTTTACTGAATTACTGGCGGAAGTATATAAATTGGCTATGAAAACGGAAAATATGAAGTCTGGTTTTAGTACAACTGGCTTGTATCCAATTCACCCATCCAAATTTCTTAAACACCTTTTTAAACCTGAGGACTTACAACTTTACGCAGATATTATTATAGATAAGACTATGGATAACCCAATTATACAATTTAACTATCCTGAAATTCAACAAGAGACAGATCATATTCTTTCTGAGCAAACAAAATGAGTAAACGAAGCAATAGCTAATACAATTGAAATAGAAGAAATCAGTAGAAATCCAATAGAAGAGAATCCAAATTCCAATAATTCCCAAAATGAACAAATAATTATACAGCAAACAGAAAGTGAGACATTGTTTCGAGCAGTTGAGAATCCAAATATGTCAGAAAGTCACACATCAGATAGAGGTTGAAAAGGCTGATAACGTACATACAGTACAAATGAATGTCTTCAGATAAAACCAAATACTATTTTGCCCTCTACATCTAAAAGCTATAAGATGGTTCAAGACGATAATAACGATAGTTCTCCTTTGATTAGTCAAATATTTCAACTTATAACTTTGTACACTACAACAGCAGACCACATTAAAAGAAAAATAAGAAGTGCTTTCAACTCTGTAACATTAGACGAAGAAATAAAATCACCAAGTAAAGTGCAATTAGAGAACATTTTTAATATTGTTTAGCCAGTGAAGAAACCGGTAATACCTAGACTCAAACAATGCGCATTTGGTGAAGTCCTAACAACCAATGAAGTAAAAGAAAGACTTAAAAAGGCTCAAGATGACAAACAGAAAAAAAAGACTGGAAATAAAATTCAGAAAAAAGATGACATGAAAGAGAAAGGTAAAAAGCGACCAAAAAGTTTGTTAATGCAGGAGAAACAAAAACAAAAAAACAGAGAATGAAAGAAAGGGATGTTGATATGTCTACGTCAGAAGAGGATGTAGGTGATGCTGTAGAATACAATGAGAGTGATAACAGCGATTATAATTTATGTGATGAATTTGAAATTGCTACAGAATTTGAAGAACCGAATAAGTATAAAAATCCAGAATGTGGAAATTTTGCTCTGGTTTCATTTAAAGGTGGAAAACAAATGACTACGATTTATAAAAATCTTTGTATGGTGGATTCTGTTGATGATGAAGAAATGGAGATACAAGTAACATCCCTGAAATGTATGGACAGTTCCAAAACATTGTACACACTTAATGAGAATGACAAAAGTGATGTGCCATATGATGATGTTTTAGGGATTGTAAGTGAACCTCGCATTATATTAAGAGGAGAAAGAATGTTATATAAATTTGAAAAGCCAATGGACTTATTTGAAAGGTCACTGATTAAAATATTAAGAAATATGTAACATTTGTTTTTTTTATCTCACAATAAAGGTTTTGCAATGAATTTTAAATTGTTTCCATTTACCACATACATAATTAAATATAAGTCTAGCTTGTTTACAATTACCCCTAAGTGACTGTTTTGTTTCCAATTACCCAGATATTTTCTTTACCATATCGAAGGAGCAGCACAAAGTGTTTCCAAATACCCCCTTGATAAGGAATGAGATTGAAACTGTTTCAGATAGGATCTTTTTATTTGAATTTGGTCTCGCATACATTCTCGGGCTGTATAAGGCAAAATTAGAAGCAAATAAGGACTAAATAATTCGTTCAGAGCTCATAGAGTGTAAAAATGAAAGAAAATTTGCCTAAAAGGTCAACATTGACTCGATCTAATAAAAAAATAAAATTATCCATGGAGTTCAAATACTTTTAAAAACATCTCTAGTTATTTCTTATTACAACGGTATCCTACATTAGTACAAAACTCTATCACTTTATGAAAAAAACCTTATGTAATGAAAAATTTACTTTGCCTAACGTATTTTTCGTACCTAATAATACGAAGTAAAGAAGTTGTTAACGGTATTGCTTTATTTAGTTTAGTCGAGATTTGGCTGCCCTCGCAGTGAATCGTGTCCGAGTTATTGTGATCCATTTCATTATTATTATTTGTGAATTGTTAATTTTGTTTTGAGTTTTGTTAAGTTTGTTGTGGAGTGTTTTTGGACTGTATGACTTTTATCTAGTAATTACCATGGCTGGATTCAGCAACGAAGAATACGCTGACATTGTTTTTGAGTATGGCCGTGGCAATGGAAATGGTCGAGCAGCACAAAGAAATTACGAACAGTTGTATCCTGAACGACGTGTGCCACATCACAGCACGTTTGCAAACACTTTTCGAAGACTACGAGAAACTGGAACGCTAAATTTTAGAGAACCTACGTCTAGTGGGATGCGGCATGGTGTAGCTATAGACGAGAACATTTTGGAAGCATTTGACAAAGATCCTACTGCTAGCATACGAAAAGTGGCTAGTAACCTGGGAGTATCCAACTGGAAAGTGTGGTCAGTGGTGAAAGCAGATAACAGATATGCTTTTCACTACACTCTAGTGCAAGGTAAGAATGTAGCTATTACTTTTTAATCACAGGTGTTCCATAACTTAAACGACTTAATGCAATTATCCTGGGTTTTCAGGTTTGGTAGAAGGGGACGAAGAGAAAAGAATGCAGTTCTGCCGTTTTCTTCTGCATACTGACGTAGAAGATCAGCAATTTTTAAAAAGTATCTTGTGGACCGACGAGTCAAAGTTTACAAGGGAGGGAATATTTAATCAGCATAACTTGCACTATTGGCAACCCAAAAGACAAAATCCACGCAAGACCCAGGAAACATCGCACCAAACCCGATTTTCGGTAAACGTCTGGAATGGTGTGATTGGTAGCCACCTAATTGGACCCCATTATTTGCCTGACATTCTTAACGGGGATAACTACCTGGAGTTCCTCCAAAACGACCTGGTTGAACTGGTTTGCGACTTGCCGATATACGAAGAATACTGCCCCATGATTTTTCAGCAAGATGGCTGCCCGGCGCACTACTCTTCTCTACGAGAGTACCTGGACAATGTGTTCCCCAACACGTGGATCGGAAGACGTGTCCCCATCGAGTGGCCCGCGCGTTCCCCAGACCTTACACCACGTGATTTCTTTGTCTGGGGACGTGCCAAAGAATTGGTGTATAGTAACACCTTTTATTCTAGCGCGAATCGGAACGCGGAATTGTCTGTGGTCGCGGTGAGAAAAGCACATCCCTAGCCGCGCTTGTTTGAGTCGCGTTAGGACATCCCTATCCGAGCGCTGTGATTGGTCGTCGAATTTCGCGGGGGCCACACGAGGCACGAGGTGGCCATTGTTTTTCTGGTCAAGGGGCAATCGGTCACGCAAGCGTCCAAAGATTGAGATTCGTATTTATTTTCCGCTGTAGCGTCCTTGGAAGCGCTTAGGAGTGAGGACCGCGTAGGTCTCTACGAGGAAGGACGCCCCGCTATCGGATTGTTCCTATTTAATCGCGTCTGACAAGCGAATCGCCGCCTGCCTAAGGGGTAAGTATTTCCATATTTCGGGTAAAACTGCATTCGCGCATAATCGCCTTTAAGGCTTCGGCTTACGACTTGTTTTTTTAGGAGGTGTTTGGTCCCGGTGTTTGGCCACGGTGTTTGGTTCCGGTGTTTGGCCACGGTGTTTGGTTCCGGAGGTTGATCGGCGGTGATCCGCGGCGCCTATCGTCGACGCCCAGGAGGACACGTGTCACGTTCCCGCGTGCCCCGCCTACCGAGACTTCAGGGTTTTGGGTGAGGAGTAATGGGTGTTCGTCAGGCCCGGAGGCGATTTCCCGGCGAGGCCGAGGGCCGAGGATGAAGTAGGGTAGCGACGAAGAGATGTGACAGCTAGGGCATGGATACCGGTATTCGGTATTACCGAAAAACCGGTAATACCGGTAATAATAATAGTCCGGTTTTTCGGTAATACCGGCAGTTAAAGTTTAACTGGTAGAGGCAATATACTTGCCAGCGTGTTTTCGTTGCTCTTAAAAAATGCCTGTTTACTATTGGCACGTATCAAACATTTTGGGACATTGAGAACAGACTGACTAGTGAGAAAAATATATAAACCAAGTGACATTTATTTGACATTTGACAGATATTTTTAAAATCAGTTGAGATTAGCGGTTATTTTGATATGTGCGAGAAATCCAACTAAATCTCAAAATATTTCGGATATTGCGGTAAGGTTTCTTTTACGGTAGCTTGATTAGCGTATGTAAGTGTAATTGAGATAAATATTTTAGTTTCATAAGTGCCCCCATTCGAGACATCGAAAAAAAAAATTTTTTTTTATAGCATAGAGTGACGTGATAGCATACTTGACGGCAATATATTTGCCACTACCAGTGGAAGGCCACCTACCAAACTAATTTCTTTTCTGCGTTTTACATTATTTATCTGATTGTTTTAGGCTAAAATATGGAGAAAAATAGAACATTGACTGATGCTGAAATAGAAAAAGAGTTGGAGGACATGTTTGGTATCCAAGATGGTGAATAGTCAGAAGATGGATTGGAAGATTCCGATGGCGAAGAAAATCTTTTAGATTTGTTATCTGCAAAAGATACGTCTGTTGCCCCTTTTATCGAACCTAGTTTTGCAGATACTTTGTTGACGAACACTTGTAGTAGCAGGAGAAGGCTCGGAAAGCATGGTCCAGAACAGGCTATGGATGAATGGGAAGAAGTCGAAGATGGAGGTGAAAGTGACGAAGGAACTAATAGAGCCATTTCTGAAGTACGTCAAGGGACAGATGAAGATATAACAGATTGTGAGAGCGAACAGGAGACTGAGAACCAGAAATATGCCTTTGGATTCTACATCCTCAGCTAATACTGCTCAGCCTGTATCATCTATACCCCGCATCAACAGTGTGCAGTTGGCTCCTAAAGAGGAAAGTTCTTTAGAAGAAACTGATTCAGAAAATGATGAATAGATTGGGCGAAAACTAGTTCGGCCAATAGTCCTATTATTTCTTCTTTTGATGATAACCTGCAACCTCGAAACAATTTTTCGAATAGGGCAGGACCTCTTGCATATTTCGAAGCATTTTTTGACCAAGAGGTGTTTGATAACATACTTGTACAAACGAATTTATTTGCCAGTCAATCTAATGTTAGGAATATTGTCCCAGTCACACTAGACGAGCTAAAGGCCTATCTCGGAATGCTTATACAAATGGCAATACATAAATTGCCATCAATAGAAGATTACTGGTCAAATGATCCTGTATTATGTGTGCCCGAAATATCAGAAACAATGACACTGCAAAGATTCCAGAGAATTTCCAAGTGTCTGCACGTCAATGACAATGAAAAAATGCCGCAAAGAGGCGAAAGTGGACATGACAAATTGTACAAAATACGGCCACTGTTGGATCAGATAAATCACAGGTGTCATATAAATGCAAAAAATACAAAATCTCAGGCGATCGATGAATCAATGGTAAAATTCAAGGGCCGCAGTGCCTTGAAACAATATATGCCCCTAAAACCTGTCAAACGTGGTTTTAAAATTTGGGCTAGGGCAGATAGCAAAACTGGATATTTATTCCAATTTCAAGTATATACTGGCAAAGGTGAAACAGTGGAGACGGGTCTGGGTAGTAGTGTCGTGAAAACATTAGCCCAACATCGAAGAAGGTGTCCCAATGCATCTTTCCTTTGACAACTTTTTTAGCAATTATGAACTGCTTCAATACCTTTACGATCACGGTATATACAGTACGGCCATAGCCAGAAATTATAGAATAGGAATGCCAGTTCTTGTGAAAGAGCCATCTGCTGTGAAGAATGTTGAAAATATCATGAAACGACAAAATATAAAACTAAAAAGATTACAAAAAGGCGAATACAAATGGAGAGTCCGGAATAATGTTGGATTTGTCATCTGGAAGGACACCAAACTAGCGACTGTGCTGAGCACAGCTTTTCATCCTAAGGAAAAGGGCACATGCGGACGTACACAAAAAGATGGGAAGAAGAAACCTTATCCTTGTCCACGCTCAGTACTTGAATATTCTAAGCGAATGGGTGGTGTTGATAGGTTTGACCAGCAAAAAGCTGCTTACGATGTCGCTCGTCGAAGCAAGAAATGGTGGAAGAGACTGTTCTATTTCTTGGTAGATCTAGCTATCACAAATGCGTATATCTTGTACTCAAATAATTCACGAGTGCACAATCCCATGAGACAAAAGATGTTCAGGATTACGTTTGCTAGAGAACTTGTCAACAATCTTACATTTCGGAAGCGCAATTATTCGGCTGGCCCCAAATTCTTGGCAAAGAAGAAGAAAACTAGAACAGAAATTGATTCTCATCAAAAAAATGTGTTTGGTGTACCCGAAGAGATACGGTTTTCCAATCTTGGAGAACACAGAGGCGATATCGACATACAGGCGCTGTCGACTGTGCAGCAGTGCAACAAATAACAAACGGTCCAATATTCAATGCGACAGATGAGAGGTTTCGCTCTGTGCTATTCCTTGTTTCAAAGAATTTCACACGAATCAGCCCAGTGCTAGCCAGTAGTGGCAACAATATTGCCACCATAAGTATTTTTTTAGAAAAAAAATTTTTTTTCGATGCCAATCTTTTCTAATCATGTATGTCTCTAGTCTGTTTGAGTTTCATTACAATCGGATGGCTGGTGCCTTCTACCAGTTAAAGGGTTTCGGCAATTCTGAAAACCGGTATTGAAATTACAAAAACCGGTTTTTCGGTATTTGGAATAAAAATATTAAATACATGAGTACAACCCATAAGGTGACTCTAGATTACAATAATAACAAACAACTTAATTTATTTTGTAATTGTAAACTTGATGGGCGGCAGTCTACGTTTTTTTCATTGTTTAGGTACACGAAGTTGTGTAAATAAATGTATTAATGAAAACTTGTTTTGCACTAAAAACGGGGTGTTATAAGTTTGACGTCGATGTCTGTCTGTGTGTGTGTCTGTCTGTGCCACCGTAGAGCTCAAACGTATGGACCGATTATGAAGCGGTTTTTTTTATTTAAAGGTTAACTTTCGTGCGGGAGTTCTTAGTTATGTTTAGTTAATATCGAATCAGGATGGCCGCCTCCACAAAATGGCGGACAAAATATTTCTTCACAACCTCCCTCAATATGGGTATCAAATGAAAAGGCTTGAATATTAAAATACTATACACCAATACAATTTTCCAATCCAAGATTTCCGCCACCACAAATGGCGAATGACATTACTTTTTACACTACTACCTCAATATGGGTATCAAATGAAAGAGCTTGACTAGTAGAACGTTACACAGATTACAAATTCGAGGTAGTTCATAAGTATCCGGGTAAGGGGTTAATCAAAATTTCTTAACTGATATATTTTTTAGTAAGCAACGAGAATTTATTGCTATAATAGAGCCTTCACTCACAGGGCCCGATCCGTGCCGCCGATATGATCCAACGATGCGATCTGCACGCATGCGTTCTCTGTAACCAATGGCCGCCCGTGTACGCCTCCCCACCAGCCACGTTTTATCGCACGCGTTCCGCTGATCGCACGCCGGTCAGAAGCGATCTGTCTCCGGAGGCAGAGAACGCGTGATCGCTGGTATTCAAAAATGGCGGATAATTTCACCGAAGCTTTGATTGACGCTGTGCGTCAATATCCCGTAATATATAATGTGAGCGACCCGGACTATAAAGATTTAGACAAAAAAAATGAAGCTTGGCAGGAGATAAGCAGTAGGTTACAACAGGAAAGTAAGTAATTTTTTATTTTTATTTAGAATAACACTCACGAATAGTTGAATTGTAAAATTTTTATTTATTTAATGAAGGAATAGTTTTCATGTAACATTAAAATAAGTTTTGAATTTGTCTCGAACTCTGAAAGCCATATTGCTTCTTCGAATATTTGGTCCAAGCGGCGTAACAGCCGATAATGATATTGAACTCGTATCAAATGTGTGGCATTCACTCAGGGTAACAATATTCTTGCTTCTCAGGAAATTGTGTAAACAGCAAGCACTCTTTACTAAAGAACAAGCTGTGTTTATTTCACATTCGATTGGTGTAAAAAATATTCTCCATTTTTGTACAAGAATGCCGAAAGCATTT
The DNA here is from genome assembly GCA_963693475.1 of Ectropis crepuscularia. Lineage (NCBI taxonomy): Eukaryota > Metazoa > Arthropoda > Insecta > Lepidoptera > Geometridae > Ectropis > Ectropis crepuscularia. Next base: position 10,230,571 of record OY856368.1, on the reverse strand, counting down.
TCAGATATTCTTCTTGCCCTATTATGATAACTATTATATGTTTTCATGTCCTCGTTTCTCATAGCGCTTCGCTTATGGTATGGCCGCATGATGTATTTTTCTAAAGCAAAACCTTCATCCCCTAGAAGAACATGTGGCATAGGGTCATTGAAACCGGGAAGTGGTTTTGGCGGCAAAATTTCTTTTCCAAGAATATGTTCGCGGTAAAATGTTGAACTTTCAAATATAGTGTTGTCACTGTCTTTTCCATATCCACCGACATCTATCACAGTAAACATGTAATTTGGATCGACAACGCCAAGCAGTATAAGGGAGAACCTTTTCTTATAGCAATAAAATGCAGTGCCACTGTTAGGTGGGCATTTCAGATAAACATCTTTCCCGTCTATCGTGCCGACGCAGTTAGGATATTTCATATTTTGCCTATATCCTAGCTCGTTTTTCCTCCATGTTTCTTCTGTTGGTGTGGGCATATACAAAGGCTGCAGTATTTCCCAAATCAGCTCACAAGTTTCTTTTACTATTGTGGCCACAGTAGTTACTCCCACTCTATAAGAGAATGCTATATTGGTATACGAGACTCCTGTTGCCAAATATCTGAAAAAAAAATACTAATTGCATTAAAGATTCAGAATATGATAGAAACTACATATTTCTATTTATTTCAGGTGATGTTCTTAAGACGAGATGGAGAAGTCTTAGAGATTGTTATTCAAAGTATAAACGCACATTACGAACAACCACTGGTCAAGCTACAAAGAAGTACAAAAAATGGCCATGGGCTCAACAAATGTCGTTTTTGGATGCTACGACTGCTTTGAGGCTGACTTCATCCAATGTCATTTCAACAATATCTTCTACTTCGACATCAACTGCTTCCACTCCGGTAGTTACGGCAGCACCGGATAATGAAATTATGCATGAAACATTGTCTGATCAGGAAAATGTTATGCCGGTAGATAATTGCGATATTGGTCATCGCAAACGTAGAACTAAACCGGCTGATCCTGCATCTACAGTTGTAAATTACCTAAAAGATCGAGATCAAAATAAAGCGCCAAAGTCTGATATTGATTTGCTTTTTAGAAGCTACGCAGAAACATTCAAAAAATACAAACCACTGACACAATCTCGATTAAAAATTGACATGGCCAAACTATTCGCTGAAGCGGAGATTCGCGAAATTGAACAGCAACAACTATCTAGTTATCGTAACTCCTCAGCCTATTCAATTATAAGTACAGACTCTGCCACACCAAGTCCGCGTCCGGAAGACTTAAGAATGACGGACGGACGAGATGAGGTCAACATTGAAGTGTTAGACTATCAGACACTGGTTTCTCCAACACAGCAAACGTCTAGTTATCGTAACTCTTCAGCTTATTCACCTATAAGTACAAATTCTGTCTCAGCTCAAAGCTATACAGCCACACCAACTCCACGACCAGAAGACTTGAGTATTATTATTATTATTATTATCAGACACCGGTTCCTCCAACACAACAAGTTAACATTCAACAACAAAATTCGTCAACAGCTGCACTACCTTCGCTGCAACCTCTATATTTAGATAGAACTCTGCTTCAAACATACAATAATGAGGCTAATGGCCATGTCACTCAATATTTATAAATCTTTTCCAAAAAATGTTATGATCAAGACATTTAATTTGTTTAATTAAAATAATTAAAAACCTACATTTATGTTTGATGATTATTAATTTACTTGATTTTACAATACGTACGTAGAGTAATTTAATTAATAAACATACCTTAAACAAATCGCAAGTCTTTCTTTTGTTCCTATTGCTTTCCTCCAGTTAGTATTCCTTTTACGAAGTTTATCTTTTAACAAGCTGTGCAATTCTTCAAAATGTTCCTCGCTCATTCGGAAGTAGGTATAAAAACGATCTTCCAACTCGTCAACTAAGTGGTGATATTCACCAAACGCATTTCTTTTTTTATTGATATTATGGACCCAAATTTTTCATTTTCGATTCAGCAATAAAGCTAGTAAAATTACTTCTTCTTCTTTTCTTTCTTCATCCGAACTCCCTTCAGTTTGTTCATCTGTACTCATTTTATTATTTATTCGTTAACTCAGGTATATCGGATTTGCATCCACGCGACTGTCTCGAAAACAAGGTTTCAGTGGAATGGATTGTTTTAAGTATCGTAGAACGGGTCGTCTGTGGTATCGCATTCATTATAAAGACCCTTATCCGATCCAGCGATCCGTTCTGAAGACGCGTTCTAAGATCGTACCGGTTGCACGGATCGGGCCCTGTGAGTGAGAGCCTATAATGAGATTTTTAAGTGTGTAGCTGTAGGGCTACATGCTATGTGTTGAGTTGGCGTGTAGCCAATAGTGAATTGTAAAACTATGATTTGTGATGTGAATTTTATAATGCTATTTGTACTTCTAGTAATACTGGTTGCTGTGCGTGTTGGCTTAAGCTGTTAGCATAGTTAACAATTGTTTAAATAAATAAATGGGTCTCATAACATCCGAGACCAATAAATATGCACGGGAACTTATTGAGCAATATTCGGATCCTGACATCGATGCCACTCTTCCAAACTACATGGAAGTGTGGGACGATGTCACGATACCGATATTGTTTCAATATTTTTCCGTCTTGATTTGTATGTCATTTTGTCCTCGTGTAAAATTTCAAGAATATTGGGCAAGGGGTCTCATGGAAATGCCAAATTTTCGCCAAGTCATGAGTCGTGATACATTCCTGTTACTTACAAAGTTTCTACACTTTGTAAGTGACAGAGAATCTACGACTCACGGCTATGCGCGAAAAATTGGCAAAGTAGCGCCAATAGTCGACCACTGCAACAAAAAGTTTTCCGAACTATACATTCCCGTTCAACATCTCAGCTTAGACGAGTCCTTGCTAGGCCATAATCCACCACGCTGGCCCAGGGCGGGTTGGTGGATGACACGTGTTTCCTCACGATGTTTTCCTTCACCATTTTTTAAGTTAGCGGCATTACGCACATGACTTCGAAATGACAGTAACTTTTCTATGGGTTCTTTATTTTTACCTTTCGTTTTCACAGAAAATGAGCTCTTCAGATGAATCTATGCCGATGGTGGATGCAGACTGTGGTACAATATAATTGTACCACAGCATGCGTACAGAACCTCGCCGCGTGGCACTACACTATACCCAACGGAGAGCCCACCAACGATGGTGGAGTTCTGTGCTGCGAGTGGAAGTGTAAATCTTGTTCTTGTAACCCCTCCCCTATACCCCCTAAAGAAAAAAGACCCCTCTTTTTTCATGTTTGTATATAGCGGCATTACGCACATGACTTCGAAATGACAGTAACTTTTCTATGGATTCTTTATTTTTACCTTTTTTCACAGAAAATGAGCTCTTCAGATGAATCTATGCCGATGGTGGATGCAGACTGTGGTACAATAATTATACCACAGCATGCGTACAGAACCACGCCGCATGGCACTACACTATACCCAACGGGGAGCCCACCAACGATGGTGGAGTTCTGTGCTGCGAGTGGAAGTGTACGTCTTGTTTTTGTAACCCCTCCCCTTTACCCCCTGATGAAAAAAATACCCCTCTTTTTTCATGTTTGTTATAAGTTTATACAATTTAAGTGTGTTAGTGTGTGAATGTGACTGGTGGTTTTCAAGGATATCTGATAGATCACAAGATCTTTCTATTTGATGGCACCTGCCCGCGCGATTTTTTATCCCGTTAATTCTCTACTTCACCTACCATCACTGTGTTTCTATTTTTTTTTTGTTTTACAGGGCCAACAGACTGCAACACCGTCTTCGTCCCGAGGCCGTCGTTTGTTGAAGCCCCGTCGTTCACTGCCCCTCACCGACGCCAGAATAATGGAGGAGTTGAACGAAGATTCGGGCAGTGGCGGCGAAACCATTTCCGATGATGACGACGAAGACTGCATTGAAGCGATTGATCTCGCGGAAGATTATTGGGGCTTCCGCCAAGGTATTTTAGAAAGACAGGAAGATTTGGACGCTATGGTAGAAAGTGAAAGAGAAGAATTAGGTGAAGCATTAATGATAGATAGAAGTGTGCGTTGCTGGTGCATTATTACCGGCTTCTGAATGGCGACATCGATAACCCTGAGGCCTTGGCTCGTTGCTCGTTCGCTGTCCCCGACCGGCTGCGCAGCTCGCACGCGTGCGCCGTGCGGAGACTCTTCCAAGAGCCGCGCGCGCGCACCGACACGGCTAAGTTCGCGCCCACCGCACAAGCCCTCGCCCTACTCAATGACTTACTCGCCTATTCGCCGGAAACTGATATATTTTTTAGTAAGCAACGAGAATTTATTGTTATAATAATGAGTATGTGTTGAGTTGGCGTGTAGCCAATAGTGAATTGTAAAACTATGATTTGTGATGTGAATTTTATAATGCTAAATGTACTTCTAGTAATACTGGTTGCTGTGCGTGTTGGCTTAAGCTGTTAGCATAGTTAACAATTGTTTAAATAAATAAATGGGTCTCATAACATCCGAGACCAATAAATATGCACGGGAACTTATTGAGCAATATTCGGATCCTGACATCGATGCCACTCTTCCAAAATACATGGAAGTGTGGGACGATGTCACGATACCGATATTGTTTCAATATTTTGCCGTCTTGATTTGTATGTCATTTTGTCCTCGTGTAAAATTTCAAGAATATTGGGCACGGGGTCTCGTGGAAATGCCAAATTTTCGCCAAGTCATGAGTCGTGATACATTCCTGTTACTACAAAGTTTCTACACTTTGTAAGTGACAAAGAATCTACGACTCACGGCTATGCGCGAAAAATTGGCAAAGTAGCGCCAATAGTCGACCACTGCAACAAAAGGTTTTCCGAACTATACATTCCCGTTCAACATCTCAGCTTAAACGAGTCCTTGCTAGGCCATAATCCACCACGCTGGCCCAGGGCGGGTTGGTGGATGACACGTGTTTCCTCACGATGTTTTCCTTCACCATTTTTTAAGTTAGCGGCATTACGCACATGACTTCGAAATGACAGTAACTTTTCTATGGGTTCTTTATTTTTACCTTTCGTTTTCACAGAAAATGAGCTCTTCAGATGAATCTATGCCGATGGTGGATGCAGACTGTGGTACAATAATTGTACCACAGCATGCGTACAGAACCTCGCCGCGTGGCACTACACTATACCCAACGGAGAGCCCACCAACGATGGTGGAGTTCTGTGCTGCGAGTGGAAGTGTAAATCTTGTTCTTGTAACCCCTCCCTTATACCCCCTGAAGAAAAAAGACCCCTCTTTTTTCATATGTTTGTATATAGCGGCATTACGCACATGACTTCGAAATGACAGTAACTTTTCTATGGATTCTTTATTTTTATCTTTTTTTCACAGAAAATGAGCTCTTCAGATGAATCTATGCCGATGGTGGATGCAGACTGTGGTACAATAATTATACCACAGCATGCGTACAGAACCACGCCGCGTGCCACTACACTATACCCAACGGGGAGACCACCAACGATGGTGGAGTTCTGTGCTGCGAGTGGAAGTGTACGTCTTGTTTTTGTAACCCCTCCCCTTTACCCCCTGATGAAAAAAATACCCCTCTTTTTTCATATGTTTGTTATAAGTTTATACAATTTAAGTGTGTTAGTGTGTGAATGTGACTGGTGGTTTTCAAGGATAGCTGCTGGATCACAAGATCTTTCTACTTCTTGATGGCGCCTGCCCGCGCGATTTTTTATCCCGTTAATCTCTACTTCACCTACCATTACTGTGTTTCTATTTTTTTTTTGTTTTACAGGGGCAACAGACTGCAACGCCGTCTTCGTCCCGAGGCCGTCGTTTGTTGAAGCCCCGTCGTTCACTGCCCCTCACCGACGCCAGAATAATGAAGGAGTTGAACGTAGATTCGGGCAGTGGCGGCGACTCCATCTCCGATGATGACGACGAAGACTGCATTGAAGCGATTGATCTCGCGGAAGATTATTGGGGCTTCCGCCAAGGTATGTTAGAAAGACAGGAAGATTTGGACGCTATGGTAGAGGAAAGTGAAAGAGAAGAATTAGGTGAAGCATTAATGATAGATAGAAGTGTGCGTTGCTGGTGCATTATTACCGGCTTCTGAATGGCGACATCGATAACCCTGAGGCCTTGGCTCGTTGCTCGTTCGCTGTCTCCGACCGGCTGCGCAGCTCGCACGCGTGCGCCGTGCGGAGACTCTTCCAAGAGCCGCGCGCGCGCACCGACACGGCTAAGTTCGCGCCCACCGCATAAGCCCTCGCCCTACTCAATGACTTACTCGCCTATTCGCCGGAAACTGATATATTTTTTAGTAAGCAACGAGAATTTATTGCTATAATAATTAGATTTTTAAGTGTGTAGCTGTAGGGCTACATGCTATGTGTTGAGTTGGCGTGTAGCCAATAGTGAATTGTAAAACTATGATTTGTGATGTGAATTTTATAATGCTAAATGTTCTTCTAGTAATACTGGTTGCTGTGCGTGTTGGCTTAAGCTGTTAGCATAGTTAACAATTGTTTAAATAAATAAATGGGTCTCATAACATCCGAGACCAATAAATATGCACGGGAACTTATTGAGCAATATTCGGATCCTGACATCGATGCCACTCTTCCAAAATACAAGGAAGTGTGGGACGATGTCACGATACCGATATATTTCAATATTTTGCCGTCTTGATTTGTATGTCATTTTGTCCTCGTGTAAAATTTCAAGAATATTGGGCACGGGGTCTCATGGAAATGCGAAATTTTCGCCAAGTCATGAGTCGTGATACATTCCTGTTACTTACAACGTTTCTACACTTCGTAAGTGACAGAGAATCTACGACTCACGGCTATGCGCGAAAAATTGGCAAAGTAGGGCCAATAGTCGACCACTGCAACAAAAAGTTTTCCGAACGATACACTCCCGTTCAACATCTCAGCTTAGACGAGTCCTTGCTAGGCCATAATCCAACACGCTGGCCCAGTGCGGGTTGGTGGATGACACGTGTTTCCTCACGATGTTTTCCTTCACCATTTTTTAAGTTAGCGGCATCACGCACATGACTTCGAAATGACAGTAACTTTTCTATGGGTTCTTTATTTTTACCTTTTTTTTCACAGAAAATGAGCTCTTCAGATGAATCTTTGCCGATGGTGGATGCAGACTGTGGTACAATAATTGTACCACAGCATGCGTACAGAACTACGCCGCGTGGCACTACACTATACCCAACGGGGAGCCCACCAACGATGGTGGAGTTCTGTGCTGCGAGTGGAAGTGTAAGTCTTGTTTTTGTAACCCCTCCCCTTTACCCCCTGATGAAAAAAATACCCCTCTTTTTTCATGTTTGTTATAAGTTTATACAATTTAAGTGTGTTAGTGTGTGAATGTGACTGGTGGTTTTCAAGGATAGCTGCTGGATCACAAGATATTTCTACTTAATGGCGCCTGCCCGCGCGATTTTTTATCCCGTTAATTCTCTACTTCACCTACCATCAGATTAATCTTTGCCGATGGTGGATGCAGACTGTGGTACAATAATTGTACCACAGCATGCGTACAGAACTACGCCGCGTGGCACTACACTATACCCAACGGGGAGCCCACCAACGATGGTGGAGTTCTGTGCTGCGAGTGGAAGTGTAAGTCTTGTTTTTGTAACCCCTCCCCTTTACCCCCTGATGAAAAAAATACCCCTCTTTTTTCATGTTTGTTATAAGTTTATACAATTTAAGTGTGTTAGTGTGTGAATGTGACTGGTGGTTTTCAAGGATAGCTGCTGGATCACAAGATCTTTCTACTTAATGGCGCCTGCCCGCGCGATTTTTTATCCCGTTAATTCTCTACTTCACCTACCATCACTGTGTTTCTATTTTATTTTTTTTGTTTTACAGGGGCAACAGACTGCAACGCCGTTTTCGTCCCGAGGCCGTCGTTTGTTGAAGCCCCGTCGTTCACTGCCCCTCACCGACGCCAGAATCATGGAGGAGTTGAACGTAGATTCGGGCAGTGGCGGCGACTCTATCTCGTGATACATTCTTGTTACTTACAAAGTTTCTACACTTTGTAAGTGACAGAGAATCTACGACTCACGGCTATGCGCGAAAAATTGGCAAAGTAGCGCCAATAGTAGACCACTGCAACAAAAAGTTTTCCGAACTATACATTCCCGTTCAACATCTCAGCTTAGACGAGTCCTTGCTAGGCCATTGCAAAATAAATCGCATTGGCCAATTCGATGCCTTCCTTTTCCATCCTTTTTTTCCACACATGGAATGCCGCACATGAGTGAGGAGGAAAGTGATATCGTCGTGGCAATTTTGAACAATAATAGAAAGAATATGGCTGCGATTTTGATTCTCTCGAGGTTGGTTGCGCGGCGTTCTCTTTCTACTTTGGCTATAAAACTATAATTTGTGCCGTCAATTGTGTTCTACGAAAATTGTGTTGTTAAAACAATAGTCTAATCTATTCTAACCTACTAGGAAGCATAAATATTTTCCTAGTAGAATTTATTTCACCGACCCCTTAGCGCCAGTCCACACGGCGCGTTGCGTTTCGTTGCGTCGTCGCAGCGCTGTCCTTGCGTTATTTTACATACAAATAACCAAGGTGTTCACACGGCGCGTTGCGTCGTCGCAACGCACACATGACGGACAGCAGCCCCCGAGACGAAGCGAGAGGGGGTGTACTCGTGCGACGTCGGAGCGACAGCGCTCAGTTGCTTGTGCGTTGACAGAGAGGATACACGGAAGCTCATTTCGTTTTACGTTTACGTTTTTGTATTTAGTTTTATTTGCAGGGTAAAATGAATACCATTGAAGAACTTGACATAGATTACTTGATTACATTGATACAGGAAAGGGAAATTATATGGGACAAGTCAAACGTAGATTTTAAAAATAAAAATTTAAAAACAAAAGCCTGGGAAGACATATCAAAAGTTTTATTTCCTGATTACGAGAATTTCACAGCTGAACGAAAAAACAAAGTTGGTGAGTTCACAGTACAGATATTTATGTTTTTTTTTTTATTTAAGAGGGCTTTCAAGATTTTCTTGCACCGCCAATTCCGCGATCAGTACAAAATTAATATCTCGACACTCTAAAATTTTAAAACTATGGGAATCTAGATTAGCGTGAGTACTATTTTATTACTTAGCTCAAAACTAACCTAGAAAATACGCTGAGTTGGTATAAAATATTAATTTTTTACTGATCACGGAATTGGCGTTGCAAGAAAATCTTGAAAACCCTCATAATACAATTATACCTTATTTAGCTGCCAAAGCAGAGTTCCTCTAGTCATAAAATAGGTCGCATATTGCTGTCTTATGACATTCGGTGCTGTCTGTTCTTCATGTGCGGGTTGTATTGGAAGAAATTCATCAACACTTATAGCAAATTTATCTCTTTGTCTAAAACCATCTCGATCAGCGACAAAATTGTGTAATACACAACATGCTTTTATAATGTCACTAGCGAAGTCATAGGACACGTCTATCGGTCTGTGAAAAATGCGCCATTTGTTAGCCATAATCCCAAAAGCGCATTCGACATATCTTCTGGCTCTGCTTAGACGGTAATTGAAAACCTTTTGTTGTAAGTCGAGATTTTGACCGCCATATGGACGCATAATATGTTTGCTCAGTCCAAAAGCTTCGTCACCCACAAATATATACGGGGTTGGTATATTGCTACCAGAGAGTGGCTGGGGTTGAGGTAGTGGTAAGTTGTTGTTAATCATTAGCTCGTACAGTTTAGAATTTTTTAATATGGTTGAATCGCATTCTTTTCCGTATGCACCGATGTCGACAAATACGAATTTGTAATTTGAATCCACAATAGCTAGCAACACAATCGAAAAAAAGGCTTTATAATTAAAAAAAAGTGAACCACTATTTGCAGGATTACACACGCGGATGTGTTTGCCGTCGATGGCACCAACACAGTGAGGAAAATTTGCCTTTACATCAAAACCCCTCGCTATTGTTTGGAAACTTTCAGTTGTCAGTTCAGGGATGTTGTCTCGAAGAAGATTGGTCCATATAGCACGACAAACTCTTTGTATCATATATGCAATAGTAGATTTTCCCCGTTTGAATTTGAAATGTAAATCAGTTATTGAATTTCCACTTCCTAGGTATCTGAAACGAAAATAATTAATATAATATGCATTTATGAGATTGATAGATAGATACCCGAAAAAAAATACTGACATATTCAGACATCGATAGCAAATAACTTTCTCTATGTAACCAATTAATTCTGGAATCGCGAAAAAAATAACAGCTGTTGCATACATTTTGATTCAGTAGGTATTGCTTTTTGTATGTAACAGCTGTTATATTTTCACGATTCCAGAGTTGGTCACAGTGTTTGTTAACGATATCTGAATATGTCATTAAATTTTATCGAGTAATTCACTTTGTATAAATTATTAAATCATGTTTACTATTGGTTTTGCAGGTAATGATTTAATAAAGAAATGGAGAAGTGTAAAAGATAATTACTTCAGATATTCAAAAAAATTAAAAGAAGCATCAAAATCGGGCTCGGGCGCTACGAAACTGAAGAAGTATCATTTATATAATCAACTTCTTTTTTTGAGAAAAGTGGAACAAAATGCCACCGAATCTAGCTTAGACTCGCCTAGAGAAATCAACAATGAATCTACGTCTACCAATGATGACATTACCACAGACAAGACTCCGCGCTATGTTCCAGTCGCGCGCAAAAGGGCAATGCAAATGGATGAGTTTGAAAGAGAAGGACTAAAACTTCTCAAAGAGCCGGAAAATCGCCATATGTCCTTTTTCAGAGCTATATTGCCATCTATTCAAGAATTTTCCGACCGAGAAACTGACCGTTTCCAAAGTGAAGTTATACAAATTATAGATGAAATGCGGTATGGACAAACATCACCATATGTGAGTGGCCCATCAACGTCTCACCAACCATCATATGGGTATCAAACAGCAAATTTTCAAAGTACATACATTTCTGATTATAATAATTCAATTACATCTCCAGAAACATCTCAAGCAAGTGAAGAAACTGAATACGATTTTTCTAATTTGTAATTACTGGATGATATCTCTCTTAAATAATGTCTAAACTTAAAATTATGACAATTGCTGATTATTTGTGAGTTGATTACTAATTAAACAAACCAAAAAAACTGTTATATTTTTATTACTTAAATATATTTATATAGTTACCTTAAAGTAATTCCCAGCATTTCTACTCGTTCCACTGGATTCCTCATATTAGTATAGTTTTTTCGTATGTGTGGTTCTAAGGACTTCAATAAACATTCGAAGCTGGATACACTCATTCTAAAAAAAATATAAAACTTCTTTTCGTCTAATAGCAACTCCCGATATTCTAAAAAAAAAACTGTCCATCACGATTTCTTAATGAAATGAAAGGACTGATCCAGTACCGTCTTGTGATCTTGCGTCGATTTCGGCGGTGACGTAGTAATAGGAGCAATGCTAGACGTCTTTTCCGATCCATGATTTGCTATAGACTGACTGCGAATTTTTTTCAAAATGCTTGCCGCAACTGTGCGTCGCCGCTGCGCCGACGGAACGTTATACCTCGTTTACACTCAGCCTGAGTTAGCAGGGAAGTGAGCAGGGAAGTGAGCGGCGCGAGTGTGTAAACACGATACTTCCCATGCCATTGCCGCAGCCACTCGCGCTGCCCGGCGCTCCCTTGGTTGTCGGTTTTTCGTGCGCGAGTCAAAGGACTGGCAGCGCGAGTGGCAGCGTGTGTTTACATTCAGCCTTCTCGCTCACTTGTCGCCCGGCGTTCTGAGCGGAAGGACGTGTTGTTTTTTTCTGTTTAATTCTATCAGCATTACGTCAGCATTTACTATGTCGCTAGAGTGGAGTAATGAAAAAGTAATACAGTTTTTGGAGTTGTATGAAAGTGAACGAATAATATGGGATCCACGCGATAAAAATCATAAAATGAAGCATAAAGTACACGATGCGTGGAATCGAATCAGTACTCAAATGAACAATACTCCAATAGAAGAGCTAAAATCGAAGAAGAAATCACGTATGGCTACATTTCGACCACTCTTAAAGAAAAAGAAAGCGTCTATACGTTCTGGAGCAGGTGCTGATGATGTGTTTCAGCCAATATGGTTTCCTTTTGAAACTATGGAAAGATTTTTAGGCACACTGTATGACGTGGAAGAAACAATTAACACGGAACAAAGGGTAACTACCTACATTCAATTATTAAAACACTTTTTATAATAAATTAATCATTTTTTATTAAAATGATTGTTACATTATGATTATTACAGCTTACTTAATATTTAGTTATTTACTGTATTCAAATTATGAAAATAATGTGAAAAAATTCAAATTCAATAATAATTTAAAACCTAATAATCAAACTTGTAAACAAGAATTTTCAGAATGGCTTAAATATTTGAAAGCTTTCTTTTCCAATTATCGAATTGCTCCTGTGTTAGTAGTCAATAAAAAAGACACTAGACCCTTTTTAAAATTTTCTATTGATAATGAAAAATTTAGTGGACTTTTGGATAGCGGATCCAGTTCATGTGTTCTTGGCGCAGGCCAACATATTAAATTTTCTCGTTTAGGCTATACCATTTTCCCTAACGATAGTTCAGCATTTACCGCTGATGGTTCAGCTCGTAAAGTTATAGGAACTATGAATTTGCCCGTTGTTATAGACAATGTTTGTAAACTTGTTAAATTTTTAATAATACCATCTTTTGACTTACCATTTATTCTAGGATTTGACTTTTGGTTAAAATTTGATTTAGCTAAAGACTTATGGAGGAATATTGAGTATGTATATCATCATAAACCTCAAGTCTGTGCTGTAACTTCTGCAGTTAATCTTACTCCTTCTGAGAAATTTCAGTTAGATGAAACTATAGCTTTGTTTGAAGATATTTCTTATGAGAAAAAAGGTTTAGGGCTAACAACCTTAGTAGAACATAAAATTTGTACTAATGGTGAACCATTTAAAAGTAGATATTGGCCTTTGAGTCCTGCTAAACAAAAAGAACTTTATGATGAGGTGAAAGTTTTACTAAAAGAAGAAATTATTCAACATTCTAAATCTCCTTGGTGTTCTCCCGTCTTGGCTGTTGAAAAGAAAGATGGTGGAACTAGGTTATGTTTAGACTCTAGACGTTTAAATTCTATTACTGTTAAAGATTCTTACCCTTTACCATACCCTTCTAGGATACTAGATAGCCTTCGAGGATGTAAATACATATCGACTATCGATCTTTCTAAAGCTTTCTTGCAAATAAAGTTAGATAAATCTTCTCGTGAGAAGACAGCATTTGTAGTACCTGGAAAAGGACTATTTGAATTTGTCAGAATGCCATTTGGTTTGACAAATGCACCTGCTGAACTCCAAAGACTTGTAGATAAACTATTCGGTCCTGAATTTGATGGCTATTTGTATTGTTACTTAGATGATATAATCCTGATAGATTCCCAATTTACAGACCATATTGAAAATTTGCGTAGGATACACAAAATACTTAAAGATGCTGGTTTGACTGTAAACTTAAAAAAGTGTGAATTCTGTAAGGAAAAACTTAAATATCTTGGATATGTTGTAGATAATCAAGGATTACATACTGATCCTTCTAAATTACTTGCTATTGAAAATTTTCCTCGTCCTGAGACTATACAACAACTTAGAAGTTTCCTTGGATTGTGCTCATATTATCGTAGATTCATTGATAAATTTGCTAATATTGCCTCACCTTTAACTAAATTAACTTCAGGTAGTAAAAAGTGTAAAAATAGCTTTGTTTGGAATGATGAAGCTGAAGAAGCTTTTAAAGGCTTAAAGAAAGCATTAATATTTTCCCCTGTTTTACAGTGCCCTAATTTTCAAAAACCTTATTACCTAGATTGTGACGCTAGTGGCGTTGGGATTGGAAGTGTATTAAGTCAAGCGGATGATGATGATAATCAACACCCCATTGCTTATTATTCTTGGTCTCTTAACAAATGTGAACGTAACTATAGCACTACAGAACGTGAACTTTTGGCAGTTTTAGATTCAATTGAACATTTTAGACCTTATGTCGAAGGAATGAAATTTACTGTTGTAACTGATCATGCTAGTTTAAAATGGCTTATGAAACTTAATAATCCTAGTGGACGATTAGCACGTTGGGCTGCTAGAATATCTCAGTTTACTTTTGATATTTTACATAAAAAAGGTTCTTTACATAAAGTTCCTGATGCATTGTCTAGAATTCAAATAGATTCAATATTTGTTTCCCCAGCTGATATTATTAATCCTGATGATGAAATAGAAGACCCTTGGTATAGAAAAATCTTTGTTAATTGTCAGAAATTTCCAACTAAAATAAGAAATTATAGAGTTGAAAATAATACTTTGTATAGATTTTGTAAAAATAAATTTGATGTTGATAGTCGCTTGAATTGGAAAATAGTCATTCCCAAAGAACATATTATGGATACTGATCGTTCAAATCATGATGATGTTAATTCGAGTCACCTTGGAATTCATAAAACTTTAGGAAAATTAAAACAACATTATTTTTGGAAAGGAATGTTTGGAGACATACAGAAATACATTTCTTCCTGTGATGTATGTAAAGCTTATAAACATTCAACTTTAGCTCCCTGTGGTAAGATGGTTAATCCTAAAATCGTAGATAGACCAATGACGATGTTATCTGTTGATATAATCGGAACTTTGCCCAAGTCATATTCTGGACACCGATATATTTTAAGCGTTGTAGATGTTTTTACTAAATATTGTTGGATTTTTCCTATGATAAATGCAACTTCTCGTGTTATCAGTAAACTCTTTGAGAAGGAGATTTTCCTAAAATTTGGAGTACCTAAAATTTTGGTGGCAGATAATGGTAGCCAATTTATTTCCAAAATGTTTGTAGACTTTTTGAAAAGCTTTAATATTACAAAGATATTTTATAACTGTCTTTATACACCTCAAAATAACCCTATAGAAAGGTATAATAAGACAATAGAAACATGCATTTCATGTTTTGTTAAAAGCGATCATAGAACGTGGTCTAAATTTTTACCCAATGTTCAGTTAGCTTTGAATAACAGTGTTAGTCTGGTGACAGAATTTACCCCTAATTTCCTGATGTTTGGAAGAGAACTTATATTTGATGCTTCATTGCACCATATTAGTAATTCTTTTGATAATTTAAATCAACTCGAGTTTGGTACTCGTGATTCTTTTGCTATTTCATTAAATTCACTTGGTGAAATATTTAATAAAGTTCAAGCTAGTCTTTTGAAAGCTTATAAGCGAAACGCTACCTATTATAATAAAGGGCGTCGAGCAATTACTTTTGAGGTGGGAGATGTGGTTTGGCGTAGAAGCTTTGTGCAATCTAGTGCACCTGCATATTTTTCAGCTAAATTAGCACCTAAGTTTATTAAGTGTGAAATTGTTCAGAAAATTTCTCCTAATATCTATGTTCTGAAGGAAATAAATAAAACCACAACTGGACGTTATCATATAAAAGATATAATTAAATATTAACTTCACTTTTATAAAATTGTTCTTAAATTCTAATTACATACTTTCTATATAACTTTTAAAACTGGTTTAGTTTATTCTTGATACCATGTTTGGGGTGGCCAGTGTATGTTGATGAATGAGATATGAAGTATGTAAGTATTAGGCCTTGAATGAAGATGATTTTGAATGAAGGTGATTTTTGAAAGGAAACTCAACACATTCTATTAAAGATTTAATACTATACATTCTTTTAAACTCAAAAATGTTAACTTAGGTGAATATAACATTTTGGATTTTGGTTACAAATATTTTTGACAAATTAAACTTTTATTTAAATATTTCTAGTTAAACACTAATTGCCATTCCGCAATGACCTAATTACCTTACATCAAAAGATCTTATTTTATTAATATATTAGGAGATCTTTGCATTTTCAGCAATATATTATGGTCTCTTGTATATTTTGTACATTTAAAGTTAGAAACCTTAACTATAGCTTTTTATTTGAGTTAAAAGTTTCTAAACTAAATTTTTTATAAGGAACTTATTTTCATTCCTTAATAGTAGTGTTTGTCATCGCTATTTGTGAATATTTGACACATAGACTTTTGATATTTAGAACACTATAGCTTTTAGTAGTTATGTACTTATAGATAACTCTAATTTTTAGATCCTTAATTTTATAGTTTGAGTTTGATCATTTGAGTCATATGTACTTGTAAGTAGATTTAGTCTAGTATTTAAAATACGGATTTGACATTTCACCGGATTTACTTCATGGACTTTACTCTGCTTTTACAATGGTTTATAGAGACATTTTACCAAGCGTTGGTTGGACCCGACACTTGTGGATTTTGTTGACTTTGACCATTGTTCTAGTCACACATTTTTGGCAAACTAGTGGTGTTTTGCGACCACTACTGCTTGCTATTGGACTTTTCAAGTTGGAAGGATACTATTATAAGTGTATTCTTCGATTGAAAATTTTTGTTCCTCTTCAACTTTTTGTTTTGAAAGGAAATTTCTTTGTAGCTCTGTTCGACACGTTTGTTTGTAGTCTTGCTCAACGCGTTTGTTTGTAACTTTGCTCACCATTTTTTGATATTGTGTTAGTGAACGGGAAATCGGAGATAGGGATGCGCCGGTCACTACATAATTTTTGTATTTGCCTTTGCAAATATGCTTGTTCTTTGTGCATCGAAAAATCGATTGGTGTTGCCTCGGTCACAAAAACAATTTTTGGTTTTGCTCTTTATAGCAAACTTATTTTTGGGCATATGTTAGTGAACGGAAAATCGGAGATGGAGGTGTGCCGGTACATATTGTGCTTCCTTCACTTTCAGCGGGAATTGTTCTCGATTTCTGAAATTGAAATAGATGTCTTTTAGAGATCTTATCTACACTCTGGTAGTAGAGGTACAACTCAGTATTTTGGTGCTGAATTGAAATTCATTAGAATGAGCTTTTAAATAAGCTTGTTAAAATTATGCTTTAAAAGACAGTGGCCAAGGTTGCTTAACTGTTCTAAAGATGGAGTTTTCTTATAAATTTTAGATAGTGGGTGTTTAATGTCAAAGAGACAGTGGCCATGGTGCTTAACTGGTCTAATGACGACGTTTTCTTTTGTAAAATTGCGTTTATTGAAGTGGTAGTTGAATAGACAGTGGCCAAAGTTGCTTAACTGATCTAATGACGGTGTTTCTTTTATAAATTTTTGATGTTTAAGATCGAGGAGACAGCGGCCATGGTAGCCTAACTGATCTAAAAGACGGAGTTGTTATTTTGTATTTATTGGTGATGGAAGTCAATTAGACAGCGGCCTTATTTCTGCTTAACTGTTCTATTGACTTGATAATTTTTAATTTCTTATAGTAAATAAATTCTTTTAGGCAGTTTTGTTTAGTCCTAATTGTTTTTGACTTACAAAATTGTAATGGATTTATTCTATTTTTCTTTAAAACAACATTTCATTCTTAAGACATACGATATTTGTCTTACTTCTAGTTTAACTAGATACCTTTATCTTCTTTTATTTTGTTGTTTGATGATTTTTGGGTTAGTCTCAAAAATAAAAGAAACTATAATTCTTTTTTTTTTTTTTTGGGAAAGTATGTATTGTGACATAATTTCGTCACATATGCAATTTTTTGTTTTTAGGTCAAAATATCGTAGAATTCCGAATCGGAAGTTAATATATCCTATGGTACGGAACTATGATTTGACGGGTGACGTTGACAGCCATAACTACTTTTGATGGATTTGGACTGTCATTGTCAGGTTGATTTGGTCTATGGACCGGAACTATCCCTCGTTCATTTCGCCCCGCCATCTGGCGGTGGGCGGTCGCCTCAGTCATTCATTTTTCGCTCGATCCTGCCGAGAGCAGATCGATGTAAATCCTTTCCGTTCTCAGGAATCTAATGGGAAATTGAGGAATTCTTCCATTTATTGAAGACTCCTAGAGGTGCGTGAGTTTCCCGCCAATATATTTCGAGTTTTTGGTGAAAGTGTGAGTTGCGAAAAATTCTGTATTGAATTAGTGTTGTTTTTTCCTGTTTTTCAGTGGAAGCATTTCTTGAGAAGAGGAGATAACCTTGAATGCTCTTGTGCTCATAAGGGTCCCGTATTTCTTTTACCAGGAAACGGTGAGTTACAAATTTTTGTAAAATAACACGTGGTCATTGTAGCATGGCCGACGCGGTTTAAGTCTTTTTGAAAGGAATGACGAACTGTATCTCGTTTGTCCACAGCCTATGGGCGTTTCCTGTTTGCCTGTTTGTCTGGGTTTCCTGTTTATCTGAAGAACAAAACCTAAATGGGTTTCTTATTTGTACCGCGTGGATTAGGGCCTCTTATGATCTAATTTCTGCTTAGGACGAATATCCCTTTATTTTCTTTTATGTAGTCTTAATTTCTATTTCCTACATAGAACTTATTTATTTTTGCTATGGACCTGATATAAAGAGGCCATATATTTTATATCGTAGCTTAAATTCCAAATTACCTCAACTTTTATAACAACTGAAAATGCTTCATTTGTATTTCCCTTAAGGAAAGCATATTTCATGTTCGGTTTAAAATCTAATACGACTCAATTCCACGGCCCTGTTCGCTTTCTCCGAATTCTACATCGAAGCTGCACGCTGACCAGGATGCCGGAGGATGCCTTCTTGAACCACTGAGCCTGGATAAAGTCAGATAAGCAAAAAAGCTTTATTATGTACTCTGTAAACTATTGGAACCGATTATTTTTATGGCGACTTGAATTAATAGTTTGAATTAATCGACTAAATTCTAATTAGAATTAAAATACTTACAAATAAACTTAAGGAATTTCTTGTATCATCATAGACACTTAAAAGTAAAATATTAACTAACTTTTTTATAGCGTTAAGCGATAACCTACCTTTGGCATTATACTACAAAACATCAAACAATAAATATTACTAAAACTATTTATGGTTTTAATTACCAAGTAATTCGCCCCCAAGGCTCTAGATTAGAAGTACCAACATTGCTCTCCATTTTATCTATCCGTAAGCAAATTTTTTTATTAATAGGAGGAAGACTGGCGCTCGATAAACCTATAAATTAGTTTTCCTTGACAATTTCTATACATGGTAAATATTTCTCTTAACCATTGTCAGGTTGCACAACTTATATTTATACCAACTATAAAACTTTGTTACATTTGGGCCCATTATTTAGAAGGAACCAAATCTTTTGTTACATGTTAAATACACGATAGTTTACACACAATTCAATTCATTCCTTATCTTTGCCAGAATATATTAACTACCCAATATATTGAAAAGGAAAATAATGATAAAGTGCTGGGAGAAACACAATTTAACAAAAAAGAAAACAAACAACAAAACTAGAAGATAAATAAGTACTTACATCAGAAACTGACATGGTGAACAGGATCAAATCCAAAGTGCAAGCAGAGGTCGATAAGGTGAGCGTAATCGAAGTCCAAATTTAAACCGGGTCAATAAAACAAAGAGCAAAAGAAAACAACGAAACACAAGTACACAAGAAACACGGGCGCCTTCCACAAAGATTTGCAGAAGACTAAAGGTCTGCTCCAACTTATACGACGAAACCAAAAACTTTGGGGGTCCTAAACAGCCGTCTTGCTATTGTTATTTTTAATTGCCTTGAACACGTGCATCATTATGCTTTGGTTTGCTTGAAAATAATGGTCTTGAAATAAACACACTACAATGAATGAATGACAATGAATTCATCATTTTTGTCAACTTATGTACCTATAGTTTTTGTATATCATAATCAATCCGGAGCAGTGGGTCCGTACTTAACTAACATATATAGTTGTGCTAGAAAATGGTAAGAACAGATAAACACCAATTTATTTTTTCTTAGTGTACCTTTTTGTATATTATATATGACTAATACGGTACTTAATCTTTGATCCACATGGATCTGTCTGTCAAGGAATGAAACCAAACGAATAAGTGATATTATACAACGAATTGTGAATAGTTATTTCTGAGATTATTTGAATATGAAATATTAGCATATCAGAATATGTTGGATTACTTATATATGAATCCGTTCGATATTACCAATCGCGTAACTAATATCAAATATATTCGTTCCGAGACTATTTCAAAGTTTCAAATTAATGAGAAACCTGTGTCCAGTGTCGTGACTTGTGCGAATCAAAAAATTCAAAAAATGAACGAGGATCAAGAAAGGTAAGAATCTTACTTTATTACATGCACTTATCGATATTACGTAGCATTTAGTGGTGAAGTCCGACAAAGTTCTGGCCAGCAAAATTGAGTCTTTTTCAAGTCAACTTTGAGACAAAATTTTTGACTCAAAAGCCTATAAGCGGCGCGGCGTCAAGTTGGTCAGTATATATAGTACAGTAATATAAAAGCCAGTCCAGCTGTCGCGTAGACTCTACAAGATTGCTAACTCGAGCCCTACTATACACGTAGCAACAGACGTATGCCGACCATAAGTTTTGGTTGTTGAAGTAGATAGGTACCTATGTAAAAACGCTTTGGCCATCTTTCTTTGAGATATGGCGAGTTGAAACGGCGAAGCGATTGCAAGCTTTGTCGCTACAAGCTTTGTTCGCGCGGAGACGCGACAGGTGACCGAGACTAGAGACAGGCACTTGACATCATGGAGTTCTTCGCGTCGAGATTGCAACACGAGACGGAGACACGTGTCGCGAGATACCTAAATACGGCATTTTGTTTCAAAATATCATCATTCTATCATCATAACTACTTTGTACTGTGCAGTAGATATGCTTGTAAACTAGAGCAACTAAAAACTAAAGGACAATAAAAATTATGTAGGTACAAACTTATCAACATACCTACTAGCTGTAGATACCCTACGCGCGTTTGAGCCATCGCGCGTTTGATGGCGTAGAGCCATCTATCGAAAATTGAGAGAAACCTTTGTTTTAGGGTACCATTGCTACCGGCGGAACGAAATCGCTGGTGCTGGTTGTGCTCGTGTTTGTAAGCAATTTCAACTTTCATAGCATAAATATGTCCGTCTGTCTGTGGCACTGTAGACGTCTAACGGATCGACCGATTTCATCGCAGTTTTTTTATTTGAAAGCTAGTTTCAGTGTGGTGGTGCTAACTATATTCGACTTCCACAAAATGGCTTATAAAATATTTTTTCACAACTTATGATAAGACGGGTATGATAAGAAATCTTGAATTTGCCCGAGCGTGACGTTCAATTCAATTCACACCCCACGAAAAATCTGCGCGCCTGCGCGCCAAAAGAAGTTTTCACTTCAAAAAACTTGGGAGGTGTCAAGGGACATTTTGATGGAACGAAGTTTTACAAAATATTGCAACTCTTTACTGTTTCTGTTGCCCTAGTACTGATACCTAGGAGCAAACGCAACTCTTTCATATTTCTGTTGTCCTGGTATCTGGAGATAAACGCTGGGCTGTTGGAGGTAGGTAATCGAAACTCTTTACTGTTTCTGTTGCCCTGGTCGTTTTTACAGAGTTTACCCGAAGATTTCTTATCATATCCGACCGTGACGATTGATGAATCCATTTCACAGCCCACGAAAATTCTGTCTATAGCGCGCCTAATGAAGTTTTCACTTCAAAAATGTGATATTGCAGTTTTTCGAGCAAGCCGTCGTCGCAGCCTCCGGCCCCTGCTCCGCCGACCCCGCCACCGACGCCCCTGCCCCGCCGACCCTGCCACCGACGCCCCCTGCCCCGCCACCGACGCCCCCGCCACTGACGCCAGAGTCCTTGGACTCCGGCGTGGAATCAGACAACATCCTGCAGCGGAGCACCCGCCGCCTGCTGCAGCGCCTCCACCTGCAGGAAGCAAGCCAAATCGTGCGTCCCTTGACGCACGATGAGGTCCGAGACATGCAGCAGCGGTGGGCTGCCGCGGTGGCGAAGGCCGACGAACGCGCCGCCAAAATGAGGGAGAGCTCTACAGTAAATTAGCTGTAGAGCTTGTCCCCCTCTAATAAATGATTCAGTGATTTTATGAAGAGTGTTTTTATTTCAATTATGTTATAATGGAAATATTTATGACCCTCATAGGCGGGTTAGGTTATCCTACTGCTTACTTTACACATCGGCAGATGTATATAAAAGTCCAATGACAGCCTAGAAGGCGTCGTAGCATCGCTAGTTCTTTCCTAACCTAGTTATAACGCGGTGAGGTCCAATAATAGTTTTTTTTGTCCATTCGTATCTAAATAAACGGTCTCTGCAAGTAATTTTGGTGATATCTATCGAGACTGAATAAAATTTAAAATTTGTATGTGTATTTTTACATTCGATATTCGATTTGGCGGCAATCTCGCCAGTGCTACCAACCGTACGATTTAAATTATCATTTTGGCTCTTCTACGATCGTTGGCGGCAATCGCCAGTGCTGCCAACCGTACGATTTAAATTATCATTTTGGCTCTTGTACGATCGAGTAGGTAATAAAATCTTACGCAATACATACGATCTTTTAAGGGGAGCCATTTAAAATAAGTGAAAACTTCTTTAGGCGCGCTATACACAAAATTTTCGTGGGCTGTGAAATGGATTCATCAATCGTCACGCTTGGATATGATAATGGATCGGGATCGGATCGGATCGGATATGAAATCTTCGGGTAACGGTACGTTCACACGACGTCGAGTGTTTCTCTACCGAATCGGTTTTTTGCAGGATTCGGTTCAGTTGTATCAGTATTTCAATGAATGAGTTCACACATGCATTCGGTTTCAAGACACGGCAAAAAAACCGAATCTTGCTGAAGTTGACATCCGATTTTGCGACTACAAACCGATTCGGTCGTACTGTACTGTAAATGTCAGATCCGATCCAGTGGCATAGCGCATTCAATACATGCGTTCATACGATACACGCAGGAGTAGATTCGGTTTTTTGCCGGATCTTGAAACCGTGTCGTGTCGCACATGCGGGGGAGGAGGGGTGGGCGGGAGGTACACACCGCACGTGCTCTCGCCAGTCGCCAGTCATTTTCGCCGACTGCCGCTCGCTATTCTCTCGCTATGACGACGAAAAATATAGACGTTGAACATTTAATTTCTCTTGTCCAAAATCGGCCAGTTATATGGGACAAAACTCTCGAAATATACAAAGATAAAAACTTGAGAACTGCTGGCTGGCGAGAAATTTGTTTAATTTTGAATGAAGATTTTGAAGAAATGGAGGAGAAAAACAGGCAGTATTATGGTAAGTAAGTTGTAATTTTTTAAAGTATACAGGTTAAGTATTTGTACATTACCAGTGTGTTACAAAATTTACGTTAGATTGATTCGTCTTGCCAAGGCACAGCTCCTGCTGTAGAAATAAAATAATTTGTAAATTCAGTTCGTATAACATTTGCACATCGTCCAAATCGTGTACTATTTTGTTCAATGGGTGCATCTCTGAACACGTTAACCACTGATCATACATTGCTTGTTGTTTCTATGTTCGACTGTACACCTTCCATATCTATTATAAATTTATGAGGTACAGTGCAAGCCTTTACAATCGACATTGCTGTGCTGGTATCAACATCCATTGGACGATGAAATATTCGCCACATATTAGCTAATATTCCAAAGGCGCACTCAACATAGCGTCTAGCTCTGGTTAATCTGTATTTATATATTCTTTTGTTTCTATCCAAATGGTTTCCGCCGTAAGGTCTCATCAAATGTTGATGCAAGCCAAAACCTTCATCACCTATTACTACAAACGGAATGGATAAATCGGAATCGTTTTTCAGTGGACATGCTGCCGGCAATTGCAAATCACCATCTATTAGTTTTTTCCAAAAAGTACATTCCTTGAATATTGTCGAATCGCATTCTTTTCCATACGAGCCCACACTGATGTATGTAAATTTATAATATGAATCAACCACTGCTAATAATACGATGGAAAAGAAATCTTTGTAATTCATAAACATGGAACCACTGTTGTTTGGCTTTTTTATTCTAATATGCTTACCGTCCACTGCACCAATGGAATGGGGAAAGTTCGCTCTAGTATTAAATCCATTGGCGATATATTCCCAGTCAGATATTGTGTTGGGTAATGTTATAAACTCCCCATGCAAATTGTTCCAAATAGCATTCGTTACTTCCTTAATAATGTTACTGATCGTAGACACTCCGACTCGGTAGGCGTAATGTAAATCCTTGTATGAACACCCAGAAGCCATATATCTGCAAGTTAATTTAATTATATTAGTCTTAATTATGTAGTAGTGGTAGGACTCTTAGCAGAGTCCGCCTGGGGAAGGACCACACCTTTGCTTTTTTCTACCGCCAAGCAGTTATGTGCAAACATTACTGTGTTCCGGTCTGAAGGGCAATGTTTCCAGAGAAATTACAGAGCTTAGAGATATAACAACTTAGATCTCTGGGTGACGAGCGCAGTGCAGTGCTAGGTAATGATTTGGAATTTTCATGTTCCAATAGCTGCGTGTCACTGTGTTGTTATGTGGCAGGCATGTTGCTTACCATCAGGCGCATGACCTGCTCGTCTCGTCACTCTATATTAAAAAAAATAAAAAATAAAATTTTTCAGCTAAATCGATCGTAAAGAAGTGGACTAATATTAGAGACAGCTGGATGAGGAGTATTTATGAGAAAAAGAAATCAAAAAAATCAGGATCGTCTGCGACATGTCTGAGAGCCCACGTCTATCATCGTCAATTGTTGTTCTTAAAAAAAATTGTGACGCCAGCTGACACCCATGATAATGCAACTATTGCTACACCAAACCCAGCAGACGATAGTACAACCGCTATAACAGTTACATTAGATGTTACCCATGACAGTGCAATGGCTCAGGACAATTTATTTGGTGAAGCAGATGCCGCAAATAATCAAGATGCTACAAATGAAAGTCAACAAGAAACTAATGATGAAAATGTAGTAGGGGTTCGAAAAGAAAAAAAAAACAGACCATCGAGGCAGAATTTAAACGTGTTTGATAAGAAAATGAGTGAGTTTATAGATTATCAAATGGAATGCAAAACAAAACCTCACTCTTCCACTTTGTAGGTAAAACACTAAAAAGTAATAACTTTGTTTTTACACACTATGAATATACTTACCTAGATATAGGTAATTGACTTTCAAGTGATGATGTCGTAAAAATAGGTACTTACCTACAATATTTTTTATGTTAATCTGACATGATCAAACAAATCAGGGGTAACTTGTTAGGTACTTAAAATTTAAATTTGATTCTACTTTTGTTCTTTAAAAACTCCTAATTACATTTAGTTTACCTACCTATGTTTTGTTACAGAAATGAAAATGAAAGCGACGGCGACGTCGCTGAGCCACCACCCTCACTGCCCGCCCTCACAGGATGCCGCCGCGCCCACGCCGCTGTATCGCGCTTCGCAGCCGATATCTATACCACCACTATATCTCTATATCTATTTCGTAATTACATTTTACGTAGAAAGACAGTAGACGTCCCTGGCAGATATTATATATATTTATGTCATTGAATTATTATAATATTAATAAGATGCATATTATTTTATTTAACCATCATCATCTCAGCCAATAGACGCCCCCTACTGGGTATAGTATGTACTTATATTTTTAACCATTGAAATACGTTTTAATATGTTCTAAAATTGAATAAGTTCCAGCTATTGACGCTAGATGGGTCTTAATTAAATTTCGCTTCTATTAGTATTTAATTTTCAACAAGGGCAACTCAAAAAATTAAAAAAAAAACATTTAAAAAGTACGGTCGACGGTCGTGAAGTGATTGTTTCTCTTTGGTGTTTACCATGTAAGTATTATTTAATTACTGTTCTTGTGGACTAGTGTTATATACCAAAATGATCCTTAGGATTAATGCTTTACGAATATCTATAGATATCTTACGTCTAAAACGTGAAATGAGGATAAATCGCCATGAAAAACATCGGCGTGTATGGACACCATGTTTACCTCAGGTTTTTCGTGTTATTTACTATATTTTTTATTTATTAGTGTATTGTAATAAGTCAATAATATCAATATAATTCCATTTATATATTTCTACGACTTTGATGTAACGAAGCAAGTGAGTAACGCGACTGAAGCTCCCGGGACGTTTACAACATAAACATTTTGACATGGTTATGGTGCGTACAGACAAGTGATTGATTTAGTTTTACGTAGTTTTGTGTTTTTCAGGTCTGACAGCGACAGTAATGATAGTAGTGCTGGACGTAGACGAGGAAGAGGCGAGGAAGACGCGTACGTGATTTTTTTTTTGTCATATAAAATTTAGAATATTTTCTAAATACATACGCATAAATATGTTTTATGTATTTTTTTCGGAAGCGTGCTGCACATTTAGAGCGGATGCTCATTCCGGGTGCACCACCGCGCAAACGGCAAACAAAGCACATAAGTTCTAATAGTCTAATAATTGTATCAGATGCCAGCTGATGCTATATTTCCACACGTATTCATCTATTTATGAATAGTTTTTATATCATCGCTTTATTTTACAGAAGGACCTCACCAGAGCAGAGTCCTTCGACCATGTGTCATGGTAATATGATAACTTTATTCGTTTTCGTCTTTAATTACTTGTTTGTTTAATATTTGCTACATCTAAGTATTTTTCTTACAGAGGTTCGCCCGGCAGAGCATGAGCCAGAGCCGTCGACGTCGTCTGGCCTCTCACGTGCTGTCGGTGAGATGATTATTTCTCGTTACCTTCTTCAGTAATTTGTTGGTTTTAACACGTTGATCGCTTAGAAAAAAATGACATTTTACTCCAAAAAAAATTTAATGTCATTTTATTAATAATGATGTTATGTGTACAGAAAACAATTATTAGTGAAATTAAAAATATAGTTTTTGAGATATTGGCTAAAAATTACATGCGGGCACCGGTGACCCCCACGGCGCTCAAAAGCAGAAATGTGAATATCCGTTACAGCACGCCACGCCGCCCACCCCGCCGGTCACCCCACGCTCCAGTCAGTCGCAGGCGCTTGCGTAGAAAGGTTGCGTTCTGTTTATTTTTCGGTAGCGTTAGCGAGTTTCGTTCGAGTTTTGTTCCGTAATTCATTCCAATGGAATATATAGTATAGGTAGGCGAGATACCTACGTGATTTTTGTGAATTTCAAATGGATTTTGCAGACTTTGATTTTTCGCAAGAAGACTTGCAAGAAATCGCTGCCTTGGAATATAATGAACTTCAATTATCATTCAGCAATGTCAGTAGTGACGAAGGGTCTGAAAATCTGCATGTACCGAAGAGAAGAAGACTTATGGTTATCAATTCTGAAAGTGATAATGACTCGGTAGAAAGTTTTGTCGCACGAAACATACCTACTTCTTCAAACACATACTCAAAATGGAAGAACCCTACTGGACGCTCGGCTCGAGTAATACCCTTCACCGAGCCCACAGGTATGAAGTTCCCTTTTTCAAGAGACTTTTGCCAAGCTGATCCTGAGGATTTTTACACTTTGTTAGTTGATGATCACTTGTTTCAAATAATTGCCGAAGAAACAAACTTGTTCGCTACCCAAAGCCGTGAAGATAATGTCTATAAGCCGTGTTCTCGCTCACATTTATGGCATCCAACGGACATGTATGAAATAAAGCGTTTTTTTGGACTAATATTATTCATGGGTCTGGTAAAACTGCCATCAATTAGCGATTACTGGAGTACAGATGACATGATGGCACAAACGTTTCCCCGAACAGTGATGACAAGGAATAGATTTGAATTACTTTTGCAGTACTTACACTTTGCCGACAATGACAACATAAACCCGAATGATCGTATTGGAAAGATCAGATATCTTGTAAATCTATTAAATGATAGATTCAAAACCTACTATGCGCCCAAAGAAGAAGTATGTGTCGACGAAAGTATGATTCCTTTTAGAGGTCGAGTTGCATTTCGACAATATAATAAATCAAAGAGACACAAATACGGTATAAAGCTGTTTAAAGTTTGTACAAATCCTGGATATACTATAAAAATACAGGTATACAGCGGAAAAAATCTTGATACTGAGAATAACACCCCCACGAAGATAGTATTATCCCTGTGTCACGAACTCCTCAATAAAGGCCACACCATTGCCACCGATAATTGGTACACAAGTTTAGGACTAGCATACGAATTACTAAAGAACAATACACATTTTTTGGGGACTGTTAGAAAAAACAGACGAAATTTGCCCAAAAAAGTAGTCGAAACCAAACTAAAGCGAGGTGAATTTGTCGCACAAGAGAACGATGGTGGCATTACAGTATTAAAATGGAAGGATAAACGGGACGTTTTAATGCTGTCGACAAAACACACGGACACATTTACTCGTCTGAATATCAAAGGCAAGAATGTGCGAAAACCCACAATGGTCATTGATTACAACAAATGTAAAGCTTCTGTCGACATGAGTGACCAGATGACATCATATTCAACCCCTCTGAGAAAGACTGTCAAATGGTACAGGAAATTGGCCATAGAATTGCTCCTGAATACATCAGTGGTAAATGCGCTGATAATGTATAAAGAAACAACAAAGAAAAATATTTCAATAGTGGATTATAGAAAACGGCTTGTTCGGTATCTAACTAATTCAAGGAATCCAGAACCAGAAAGAGATTATTTGAGAAATGAATTACGTCCAAAACGACGTAAACATGAACTGATCAAAAAGACGGGACCAGTTCAAAAAACCAGACGATTCTGTGTTGTCTGTTACAAGAAGAATGTAGAGATGTTCTCGAGAAAAGATGCAAAAAATAAGACACGCAAAGTACCTACCTATTGTTCACAATGTGATGGTCAACCGCACTATTGCCTACCGTGTTTAAATAGGGAGCATCGACAGTAAGCAATCCGAATAAATGTTTGACTTGACATGTAACTGTTTATTTTTGTTTGTGATTTTCTATTTTTATTGTTTTGTGTCAGAGATGTCGTCACAACTAAGATGTGATTTTAGATGTGATTTTGATTTTGATTTTGAACTAAGATGTGTTCATGGATATTTTTTTTTTCTGTTCTAAAATCTTTTAGTTCCTAATATAAGGCCTATTATAATTTCTTTATATAACTAATTCATTTAAAAAACATATTTTGAACATAAGAATAAACTTTTAAAAAAATAAAAGGCTTTTATACAAATTTCAAGAAATTTCTAAGTTCCATTCACAGAATCTGTGTCCTGCTTGGTATATTTCCTCTTGAGCGCCGCGCCGGTCACTTCCGATGCACAAATTAAAGGTAACTGTGCCCGGTGGCGTAGAAAAATGTCTTGAAAATAGGTCTGACTTAAGGTCACAGGTGCCCCCCATGGCTTAATGAAGTACACAGGTAGAGGTCATATGTGGCCCCCATGGCGTTCTACGTGTTAATATTTGCTACATCTAATTCTTTTTCTTACAGAGCGCCGCCTAGCAGAGCGTGAGGCAGAGCCGTCGACGTCGTCCGGCTTCGCTCGTGCTGTCGGTGAGATGATTATTTTTCGTTGTCTTCTTTAATAATAATTTGCTGTTTGTCAGTATTGCAATCATAGTCAGTCACGATATAACTTTGTAATAAAAATATGTTTGTTACAGTCAATGAAGTGGCACCCAAGTGGCACCCAGTGGATGAAGACACATCCGAAGCCGACACCTTGCCTAACTCTCCGAGCAGCTCCCCAAGTAGGCCTTCGACGAGATCAAACCTACAAAAAAAATCTAAAAAGGCCTACAAAAAAAAAATATTGAGAGGAGCTGTTCGGAATCAGATTAGAGATCATTTTTTACATATTTATTTATTTGTCGCGATAGTCGTTTCGGCGAATGACCTTATACCAAAGAGCGTTGACCAACATCATTAGAGGCTCTCGCTAGACGGTTGGATTAATGGTCGGATATAGAAGGCAGTAATCTTGGATACGGCACGCATTGTTCGTGGATTCCTGTCTCTATAGCTCCCACCACCGTTAGCTAGCGCCCCGTCCCGCAGCCGGATTTTGATATATTGATTGTAAAAAAATTACGATAAAAAGATAAATACCAGAATAATGAAAATTGTTTTTTTCGTGAGTAATTTATATCTACATATTAGGTAAAGTGTAAAACATAAGAGCGTAATAAAAAATATCTTTTGGGTCTTTGTGTAAGTATTTTTTGTGTCATGTGTTTATTTATATTTGTATAATAATTTAGTAATGTGTAGAAAATTTTAATAAGAGCGTAATTTTCACTGCATACAAAAACATATATGTTGCGAGTGTTTTTAGTTTACTTATTTATTAAAGTGTAAAAAATTTATGTTATTTCAATAATATCCATAGCAGGTGGAATTTAAGTTAGTAATTGATATAAAATCTAGTTAGGTACACATTTAACTGTTCACACAATTTCAAATATTATAGACATGCCCAAAAAAATTAACCACCACAAAACAGAACTAGCCCGGTACCGTTCCGGTACAAACAGATGTGTACACGCCATTAACCGGCCATCTTGCCGTCATTTCAATAGGTACCTGAGGAGGCATGAAAATTTGTAAGTGAGATGTAGGTATTGTTTTGGTTTATTGTGGTTATACAGAAATAACTTTTTTCCTACATATATAACCTAATTTTTACTATAAATTCTTTAACATATTTATTCCTTATAGTTTTAGTTGTTTTTACTTTGTTAGTTATTTTTGTTGGCAAAAACAGATTTGCTTCCATAAATATCTGTGAAGTGGCGGGACGGTTTCGAGTGGTCGAGTTATTTGGCCCGTAGTAGTCTTGCAAACCGTTTTTTTATTATAATTGAATTGTCGTTACACTAGTGCTGTTTCAAGCATACGGTGTGTTTCACACCAGGTGTGTTGTCCGCACTGGCGTCGCTCGTGTGCACAGCCGTGCGGCTACTCACGCCTAGCGCGGTAAACACTCTCAGCGTGTTTTCCGTACTCGCGTTACTCGATGCAACGCGAGTGCGGCTAATCGCCACTGGCGTGTTATATCAGCAAAAGCGCCTAGCATAAAAAACACCTAGCAGCTAATGTGTTAAACTCCCCTCGTGGTGAATGTGAAGATATGATAAGGGTGTGTACTATGTTAAAATACATACTTATAGAGACAGAGATTGAGTTGTTCTCTGACTGTGTCATCTAAGAACTTAGCTTATGAGTTTGTCGGACTGATGTTTTTCCAGTTTAACCTTACTTATGAGTTTGTAGGGACTGAGGTTTTACTAACATTGTCAACATGTATTGCGTTGAAATGTAACAACCTGATAGTGAATTGACTAAATACAGAGGTGAAACCGGGGCAGTTGAGATGTCAGCCACGGAGTCACCCTAACCGGTGTTTATCTAGTTCAACTACCTTTTCTACTCTTAGTGCGTTGAAACTAAACATGTACTTGTCCGTTTATATTTTATCATTGTGATATTATTAACAATTTTGTAAAGTGAAGTTATAGGTCTTATCTTGTGATATCTTGTAACTTTGTTTTGGAAACCTTAGCGTTTCACGTTGAGACTGTGGAGTTAAATTTGTTGAACAATTCTAGTTTTTTTCTAGAATTAATATATTGTAAATTCAGTGGTCTTATACCACACTGTTGAAGGCATATTGGCCTTTAGTATTGTTAATTGTAGCTTTTCAAAAGTAAGCCTACAGGATCCGGGAGTTTTAGGATGCGGTGATTTCTCAAATTAAGGCACACTGTCTACGGAGGCGTAGCTTCATAGACGCGTATTCGTCATTATACGCTTGGTGTACGCTTGCTTGCAGCTTACATACAAAACAATGTAACTCTGTCGACGGAGCGGCAACGTCGCGCTCGCGTCGCTGCGTACTTGCTGTCATACGCCGGGGCGTACATGGAGTGAACGCACGTGTTTTTTATGGCTATTTATAGGCTGCAAAAAGTAATTTGCTAAATAATTACGTAAACCGTTAGGCGTGTTTACAAATGTCATGTTTGGTATCAAAATTGGTGCATGTCGAATATTGGACACATTAAAACTGTCTGTAGTCGTTGTGTATTGCACACCATCATATCTTCGTATGTAATTATGCAAAATACATACGCACTGTATTATTGAAATGATTGTTGAGTATTTACGACATGATATAGCTTTCAGTAGTATTTGAAACTTTTGTGTCAACATCAATTCTTTTCACATTATCCAGATTTCTTACTGAATAGGGTCTCAATAAATTTCTCCTTAAAGGGAATGCATTATCTCCCACAAAGAAATAAGGAAAACGATTGCCTGTGGCATCATTTGGCAATGCTGTTGATTCAGTTGGAATGTTCAAACCTTCCCTTTCCAACCAATGCCCAAGCGCTGATACTTGAAACACGCCACCATCACTATTCCGTCCGGCAAATCCACATTCTATGCTGGTAAAATATCCATCTGCATCACAGCATCCAAGAAAAATAATAGAGTGATAGCCTTTATAATTGTAGTTGGCTGAACCTGTGTTTGGAAATTTCTGTATCCTGATATGCTTACCGTCGATCGAACCCAAGCAATTGGGTAGATTCCAAAGTTCATAATACCTTTTCGCAATTTCTTTCCATTCATCAGTAGTTGGTACAGGCATGTATGTATCCTTCAATGCATTCCATATTATTTTAGTTGTTTCTGATATCACACGCGACACGGTACATTCTCCTCGGGCAAAGTAAATTCCCAATGCTCGAAACGAACAGCCTGTAGCTAAATACCTGAAAAAAATATGTTATTAGTTCATTTATATTAAATAATAAAAATGTGTTTGTTGCAGTTAATGATTGTAAGGAAAAATAGAAAAATATTAGAAATGGTTTTGTTAGAAGTTTAAAACTGAAAGCTAGTGGATCGGCAACTACAAAAAAAATACTATTTACATGATGAGATGCAGTTTATATTACCATACGTCAAACCAGTAATTCACATGAATGAAAGAGGAAATTTACCAAATCCTGAACAATCAACTCTAAATCAGGAGACCCCTGCGTGCCCCGAAGAACAGGCATATGTTGGTCCTAACAGGAATATTACAGAAGACACTGAATCGGAAAATTATTCCCATGTTGAGAGGTCGTCATTTCAAAAACCAAAAAAAAGGATTAAACCTGTTAACAACGAAGCTGATAAAGCTTTTGTAGACTGGTTAAAAACAAAAGAAAATAAAATAGATGACCCACGAAAAATGTTTCTGCTGAGCTTGCTACCAGACATACAAAGTCTTACAGATGAACAAATGAGTGTATTTAGAATTAAAATGTTGATGCTTTTGGAAGAAATTAAAAAACCAACGTGTTTAGTTATCCAGCCACAGATAAACCAATTCAGAGTCTATTCGCCGATTTCTTCCGGTAACTCCCACAGTTCACAAACACTAGCATCCACACCTTCTCCAATAAATTATTCTAACGACACACAAGTTTTCTCTGACTATTCACAAACACAAATTACCACATTAAACCCTATTAATTATTCACAAAATATTAATGATTTGATAGGTTTTACAATACAATAAAAGTTCACGGATGCGACATACATGTTATTTTTTTTAAACTGATATTTTGGATGGAAAATATAAACCATTTTGATTAAAATATTGTTTTACTTACCGCAACGTGATTAATATCCTTTCATCTGGACTAACACATTCTCGCATATTGGTATTCTGTTTTTGTAATAATGGTCCTACTATCTGAAGTAAATTTTGAGAAGTTGTTTTACTCATCCTATACAATGAGTGAAATACACTGTCATCTTCTAATAATTCTCTTGCCGCTATGAACAATCTACAGTTGATATTTCTTTCTATATATGGATGGGTCCAATATAATCGTCGTTTTCGTCGACTTCGAATGTAGTGATAAGCCAAAATAACGTCTTCGTCGTCCGACTGCATTCTCACAAATGATTGACAATGTACGCTTGCAATACGCCTCATGGATAGAGATCAGTACGCTGGGCTGCTTAAGCTGCACGGCGTATTTTGAAGCGTCTATGAAGCTACGCCTCCGTGGACAGTGTGCCTAACTCTTAAACCTAACCGGGTAAGATTTGCCTGGGCTTAACCCCTCACTACTTCCGGTTATATTTTCAATCTACCGATCATTACTCAGGGACCCTGTATGGCGGAATCTTAGTATTTTTTGACTCAAAGAGGTTGATGGAACTTTCAATTCCTCCTTTAGCTTTCTGGTAACAGCGACATAACGATCAACCCCTGACCTTTTTACCCTTTATTATTGTTTTCTAAATTTGTTTATACAAATAAACGCTTGAAAATGTCATCATTTTTTATTTATACTTTAACTTAACCGCGGGAAGCGGTGTCGGACACCCCCGCGGCCACCGCACCGCTCGCGATTTCTGCGCGTCGTCAGTCGTTTACTGTGCGGCGCCCACGTCACACGCCGTACGCCGCAGTTTGTTTACGATACGAGGCGTACTTACAAATACAATTTATGCGTTTAGTTTCGTCAATGCCTACTTAATGGACGACTTTGTGGACTTTGAGATAAGTCAAGAAGACTTCTTGGAAGATATTGATAACATGGAAGTTAATTTGCTGAACGATAGTTTTCAAATTCAGATCAAAATTCAGAAGATGATGATCCCGTTCCAAGTAAGCGCCGGCGGCGTGTGATGGTGCTCAATAGTGAAGAAAGCGAACCAGAGGATCTGGGAGGTTTAGTTGACATAACGGACGATGCACAACGAAATACATAGATTAATCCACAAGTTATACAGCGCAGTGTCATTGCTTTTACTGAAAATCCTGGTCTCCCCATTCAACTTCGCAGTACTGTTAAAAATTATTCTCCGTATGATTTCTTCTCGCTTTTGGTGGATGATGATATTTTTCAGCTTATAGTGGATGATACGAATAAGTTTGCTTTAAATAAGATTGCTGCCAAGGAAGCTTCAGAGGAATCACGAATTCGTAATTGGTCTACAACGGACATAATTGAAAAAAAGAGCTTTTTTGCAATGCTTTTATTTATGGGCTTGGTGAGGCTTCCTAAACTTTCTGACTATTGGTCAAGGGATGAAATAATTGGACATCCATTTCCACGAACAATCATGTCAAGAAATCGGTTTGAGCTTTTGCTACAAATGCTTCATTTTTCACATCACGATGAAGCTAATAAGTCTGATCGCCTACACCGAGTTCCGAAGTTGGTAGATAAATTGAATGAAAACTTCAAGAAGCACTACATACCTGGTGAAGATTTATGCGTTGACAAAAGCGTTGTACCATTCCGTGGAAGACTGATTTTTCTTCAGTACAATAAACAAAAACGCCACAAATATGGCATAAAAATATTTAAACTTTGCATATTACCAGGATATACGTACAAACTTAGCATTTATGCGAGAAAAGAAAAACGACAAGACCAACAGTACACCAACAAACGTTGTGTCTTTGTGCAGTGATCTCTTCGACAAAGGTCACACTTTGTATACCGATAATTGGGACACAAGTGTTGATTTAGCGCGACAGCTTTTGAATAAAGAAACACATCTTGTTGGTACTATACGAAAGAATCGGAAAAATCTACCTAAAAAGTAATTACTGAAAAACTGAAGCGTGGAGAGCACATTGCCATGGAAAGTGTAGAAGGTATTACAGTTTTGAAATGGAAAGACTAGAGAGATGTGTATGTTCTTTCAACTAAGCACACTGACAAATTTAAAAGGGTGATGTCAACAAAAGCTTGCTCTCAAAAGTGTCTTACAAACCTCAAATAGTCCTCGATTATAACATGGCAAAAGGAGCGGTTGATTTATCCGATCAAATGACGGCATACTCCACACCATTACGAAAAAGTGTCAAATGGTATAAGAAACTTGCCATAAACTTGCTTCTGAACACTGCGTTGGTCAATGCTTTAGTTCTGTATCAAATGACAGGAAGATGGATGGATGGATGGCAAATCGTAGAATTCAGGAAGCAAATACTAATTGGCTTAATAAAGGAGAAACAAAACACTGTTAGAGACTCGAGACCAAAAAGGGTTAAAAACATAAATTGGAAAAAAAAGATGGTCCTAGCAAAAGGTGCCGCCGATCATGCGCTAATTGTTATAAGCTAAATGCAAAACCTTGGGACGAAAACAGGCCAAGAACAAAACAAAAAAAGTAGTAACATTTTGTGCAACGTGTCCAGAAAAACCATTTCTTTGTTTTGAGTGCTTTTATAAGATTCATAAAGGATAAAATATGTAATTTTTTGTATTGAGGAATATTGTGATTCTAGAATACTGCGATCTCTTTGATTTTGTGATTTATTTTTATTTTGTGTAGGATGATTATTTTGATTGTTTTTAATTTCATTTTCACAAAATGTCTTATTTTAGCTAAAAAAAAAAAATTACATACGTCTTTTTTTTGTCTCACACTCGATTTTGCTGTCGCACACTTCATACAAATTTCTATGCAGTGACCCACACTTGGCCTACGAAGGGTTTAATAATCACTGTGTATGTGTAGCTAAAGTTCTGTCATACAATACCCCTAAAAAAATTAAATCTTGCCTTTAGTCGAAAACCAAGCAGAACACATTAGTCTACAGGGCCGCGCGGGTCTTGTTATATTGAAAAAGCTAAGTTAGCATCTCCGTTTGGCCTGGCAAAAGGGTTTGAAGTTAACACTAGATCGCGGTCACATGGTGTCCCCCATGGCCTGAACGGAGCATTTTAGTGTCGCTCAAATGGTGCCCCCCATGGCCCAAACAGAAAATCATAGAATTTCCGTCGGCTTTTAACGTGTTTAGACAATTTTTTCCATTAAAATTAATTAAATGTTAAAAAAAAATGTTTGTACTTTTACTCCACTGTGAATACACCCTTATCCTGTAGTTGCACAGATGACTCACTATTTTCTTAACCCATTCAGCGCCGAGCCCGCCCGTCGGCGGGCAATTTTTTTTTACTTTCACGCCGAGACCGCCCATGGGCGGTTTGATTTTAAACTGCAATAACTTTACGAAATAACGTCAGAAAGTAATGAGATGATGTGTAATGATTTGTTTCTATAAAATTTTATTGACAACTCAAATGGCCTGCTGATATTTGAAGTTTTGAAAAAAGCCAATTCTAATCTGACATGCCGAGCCCGCCTTTGGGCTGGCAAGATTTGATTTCACAAGTCACAAACCTTTTGTAAGTTTTAGTACGACTAACAACTATTATTAAGTTTTTACATGCTCGCTACTTCTTGAGCATGGATTTCGTGTACAAAAATAAAGTGTTATCCTCTATTTCACATATAGTTGCAAAAATTGTATAAATATACTTTGTAATGGTTTAAAAATTGTATTTATTGGTTTAATGTAATTAATCATAATAGACAGCAATATGTTATTTAAAATACAACAAATCTAAGTTGGTCGTTGTCATGGATGTTTTTTTTAAAGTTGAAAAGTTGAAAGGATGTTTTTTTTTTTTAAAGAAACTCACTAGGTTGGCGCAACAAGCCAGTGAGTCGTGGCCTCCGATATTAAGTACAGTTAAATTACGGTAAATAGAGGCTGTATGTTACTTGAGAAATGTCATTAAAAATTGTGTCCTTTATAAGGCCTTTTTAAATTAGAACATATGTTATGGTTAATATTGTTTGAAACGATGTCGTGTTTAACCGTGCATCCACACTGCATTTTCCTTTTTTTTTTTTAGCAACACTGCAACACGGTAACATATTGTAACATTATATGGCTGTTTGTTGATTGTAACTTATCGCGTCAGTCCATACCACCAGTAACATAAATTAACAAAATATAACAAAACGAGCGATCCACGCATGTTGACGGATGTTGCTCACAAAATTATTAGATCTACAAAAAGTAACAGCGGTGTGGATTCTTAAGTTTAGGATACACGACGACACCAGACACTAAGTGTATACATCGAATGTCTGTGTGTGTACATCGCCGCGACACTTAGTTGCACATGTAGTGACGGTGTCGCTCAGTGTCAGTGTCGCTGCCGTGGAGACAGGACGCGCGCGCTGTCCGCAACGAGTGTCGGTAATTTCGAACCTACGCGAAATTTTTAGCTAGAGCAATGACGTCACGAGCGTGGTCAGCCGAGGAAATAAAATCATTGATTTTATATTTTGAATCGCTGCCAGAGCTATGGCAAATATCAAATCCCGATTATAAAAATCGAGTAAAGAAAGCAGCAGCGGTAGAAATTTTGGCCGAACAATTTAAAACTTCTGCATTAGAAATAAATAGAAAACTGCACAATTTACGAACGCAGTTTAATAACGAACTGAGAAAACTTAAAAAAAAAGAAGAGTGGCCAAGGCACAGATGAAAATTACGCAAGCACTTGGGATTACTTCACAAGTTTACAATTTTTAATGCCGAGTACCTTACCAGCAAATGAAACACAACACAATTTGGTAAGTTGTCTTTATTATTTCGATGGCTCCAACGAATAAACGTGCAAGAGCTCTTACCCAAAAACTTTTTTTTTGTTTTTTTCGTTTTTATGGCCTATTATACGCCTATATAATTTTTTCTAAATATTTTAGACCTAAAATAAGGCTTTTAAGGTTCGAGCATATTATGCCGGGCCGCAGCGGGGCGGGGCGGAGCGCAAAAATCGCTTCAATACAATTTGTATGAAATAACGCACACTGTGTCACTGTTGCCGTTTTGGCATTTTTAATGCTAAATTTGGCATATTTTCCTCTCATTTAGCATGTTAATTTGGAACTTAGCATATTGCATTATTTTAGCATTTTTTCAACATTGTCTAGGGCAACACTTTAACCATCGTTCAGAAATACTTAAGGGGAAATCCCATCCATCGTTAAGAGATATCATTTCGTACGTTCGAGGTTCGGTGATGGTTCTGTTGGTTATGGTTCTGGTTTTCCCGATTAGTCGATTGTTTATGTTTTGCTCAAACATTCGTTCGGTCAGTGACAGACACATCACAAGTTATATAGGTAATACGTTACGCTTGCGGAAAACTAAAGTGATTGCGCGCAAAAACATTTTAAAATACAAGTTTGGTGAGAACAATGCCCCCCAAATATTCACAACATTATCGTGAAGAATGGGAACAGATGAGGGAGTTTAAGGATTGGCTATCACCGGTCAAAGATGATGCCACTAAAGCCTACTGCAAATATTGTAAGTGTAATATTATTGCAAAACTGTATTGTTTAAAACAACATATTTCTACAAGTAAACATGTGAAGTGTGCTGAGCCCATGAAAAGTCAAACAAAAATTAACTTTTCGAAAATTCAAACCCGCCTTGATACCCAGAAAGCGGAAGGCAATCTTGCACTTTTTATTTGCGAGCATACTGCAATTTTGACGGTGGATCACCTATCGGATTTGTGCAAAAAGACATTTTCTGACAGTAGAAGTACAGAAAACATGAAGTTACATAGAACAAAATGTAGCAATATTATAAATAAAGTCTTGGCACCGCACTTTGTATCTGAATTGATAAAAGATGTTGGACATGCAAAGTTCAGCATATTAATAGATGAATCTACAGACATATCAGTCACAAAAGTTCTCGGTATGTCAATCCGATACTATAGCCAGACCAAAAAACAGATTATAACAACATTCTTAGGATTGGTTGAAATTGAGAACGGGACAGCCATTGCCATAGTCAATGGCATAAAGACCCTATTTACACTATTAAATTTAAATATAAACAATTTAATAGGGATTGGAACCGACAATGCTTCTTCTATGACTGGTGTCAACAACGGCGTGCACAGCCTTCTGAAATCTGAAACTGGCAATAATAATCTAGTATTAGTGCGGTGCCTATGTCATTCTTTACAGTTGGCTATTACTCATGCATCTGAAGAAACTCTACCACGAAACATCGAGTTCCTGATCCGAGAAACCCACAATTGGTTTAGCCATTCTTCTAATAGACAATTGTTCTACAAGGAACTTTATAAAACTATAAACTGTGGCAAAGAACCTCTAAAAATTACTCAAATGTGTAATACCAGGTGGTTGTCCATTGAACCTGCTGTCCGTAGAATAGTAGATCAATGGTTAGAACTGAAAACCCATTTTGAAATTATGAAACAAAAAGAAAACTGTTACATGGCAGAAATGCTTTACTCTATGTATAATGATCCCATCAATCATCTGCATCTACTATATTTGTTACCAATTTTAGATGAAGTACAAAAAGTGAATAAGAATTTCGAAAGCAATGACAGAGACCCGACCAAACTTCTAAATGACTTGGTTGAATTGGTTGAGTCGGTGGCAAGGCGAATTTTGATGCCAACAGCATCAGCCATAGTAAATATTCTGACAGATAACATCACCAGTTACCTGGATCCATCTCCATACATGGGTTTCAGTGTAGAACGTCGAATTACGGAATACCAACTTTCATCAGAATCAGTTCAGAATCTACGACATCGCTGTAAACAATTTACATTGAAGCTCGTCCAGGAAATGCGATCAAGGTTGCCAGTAAATATTCAAACATTGAGAAAAATGAATATGTTTTCTGTACGGGAAACTTTGAAAGCAATTAAACCAGAAATTGTTGACATTGCTCAAGAGTTTGGTTGTAACGCAGTCGATATAGAGCGTATTGTGGTACAATGGAGAAACATTAGTCACATAGACTGGAAAAACAAAAATTCGACGATAGAGTTCTGGTCAGAGGTATGTGAGTACAAAGACTGTGCCGATAACAATCCATTTCACGAGTTGGCATCTTTAGTGATGTCTATCCTTTGTCTTCCACACTCCAATGCAGAAGTGGAGAGAGTGTTTAGTCAAATGAATGTGGTGAAAACTAAACTGAGGAATCGGATGTCGTTGACGACACTAAACTCAATACTGTATGTCAGATATGGACTCCGAAGATCAGGAAAATGTTGCAATTCTTATAATATTCCTGATGACGTGCTGAAAAACATTAAGGGTATTAAAGAACATGCAGCGACTGATGATAGTGGCCCGTCAACGTCACAACAAGAAAAAGACGAACAAGTTGATGACCTTCAGATATTTTTCGAAATAGATGACTAAGATTTAGATATATGACTTATTAATACTTTACCATCAGGTATTGTTCAAAATAGAAGAGTCATATATTGTTTTTTGATGAATAAATACTTTAAATCAAATTGGCATTTTATTTAGCACTTTTTAAATTGTATTTAGCATTTTCTAGCATTATTCGGGCGAAAAGTTAGCATTTTTTTAAAATATAAAACGGCAACACTGCACTGTGTCGGGCCGCAGCGGCTCGCATTATTGCGCGGCGGATTTCCGTCCGTGCGATGCGACCCGCCCCGCCCCGCTGCGCCCCGTCAACAGTGTGCTATAGCAAGCGGATTGTTGTGCACGCGCAAACGTGTTCATTAGGCGCGTACTGACTGAGCGAGGCATACAGCGAGGCTGCCTCGCCTCGCATGCCTCGATCAGTCAGTACGCGCCTCGCCCGCGGCAAGCGCACGCGCTGCCTCGGGCGAGCATTGCCTCGGCCGATCCGTCTCGTGTCGGTTTTTTGTCGCGCTCAAAGGTGCCTCAGTCCATTTGGCGCGCGCACTCAGGACGGACGTTGTGTGCCTCGCTCGCCTCGCTCGCTCGCGTCATGGATAAGGAGCTGTGCTTGAAACTTATCGAGCAATATGGGAATTACAAACTTCTTTGGGACGCGCAATGTCCACAATACACAAACAGGGGATTGAGGGAAGATGCATGGAGAAATATAAGCAGAGAAATGAATCTCCCAGTAAAAGATCTGAAAAAGAAGATGGAGTCTTTGATGGGATCATACCGAAGAGAAAAATCAAGGGAGAAAAAAAGCCGGGTTACAGGATCAGGTAATTTTATATATATTCCTTTTTTTAAATTAGCTACATTATTATAATAGTAAAAGTAAAAATATTAGCACTATATTAAAAATTAATAAGTATTATAGTATGCACTTGTCATGTCATTTTATCTTTTGTTTCGAGTCACTCAAAATTCGTGTTTTTCAGGTCGTGACGAGGTGTATACTTCAACATGGTATGCATATGGAGCTTTCAGCTTTATGGGAGATAGAAATGACCCAGGTCAAACCCAAGATACTTTTCATACGCAAGTAAGTGTCTATTGATAATTATTTTGCCATGGAATCGCACCATTTGTTATGAAATATCTGGCCAAATGCAAACGAATTTGCTTTACGTTTTGTTGTCCTCTTCGTGGTACAGCTTGTATAGGTAACATTGATGTCATGTTTGGTTCATTTCTCCAACTACCTGGTACAAGTTCCCCATTTACTTCAGTATCATATGATCCTGGCGGTGTGAACAGTCTACTCGAATTTTCATCCCTACGCAAATAATTATACAAACAAATGGTAGCTAAGACAACTTTTGTTGCCTTTTCTGGTTCCAGTAGAAGAGGTTTTCTTAATACTCGGTAAACTGAGCTTAAAATTCCAAATGCATTCTCTACTACTCTTCTTGCTCTAGAAAGCCGATAATTGAAAATTCTTTCAGCTGAGCCTCTTTCTGGAGTACCTTCAAATGGTTTCAATGTGTACTCATTCAATGCAAACGCTTTATCACCCAATATGAAGTAAGGTACTTCTACTGTGTAGGGCGCCTGCAAAATTATCGGTGAAGGAATTTTGAGTTCCTTTTTTTCAAGTTTATTATATAAGTTTGAGTTTTTGAAAACTCCACCATCTGAAATACGACCCTTGCTGCCAATATCCACATACAAGAACTTGTAATTAGCGTCGACAAGGGCGAAGAGGACTATACTGGGAAATAATTTGTAACAATCGTAATCATTTCCACTATTTATTGGTGACTGTAAAATGACATGTTTGCCATCCATTGCCGCAATTGTATGTGGGAAATTCCATTTTTTCTCAAATTCATTGGCAATCGCGAGCCATTCTTCTTCAGTTGATGGTGTCTGAAAATAAAATGTTTTATTAATTTTACAGGAACACATTCAGGAAGAAGTACAACATATTGACAATGAACAATCGCAGAGGCAAAATAACTCCAATGAAGCACCAGGTGATGAAAGCAGGAATGAAACTCAAGAATCAACTAGAGGACTGGGACAACAACAAGAAATTCCAAAAAGAAGAGCTAAAAAGAGATCTGCAGCTGTACAAGAGATATCAGATAATACTATAACCGAAGCATTTAAACTTTTGGAACAATGTGTAGGCGACGCTAATGCTCCGCAGCCCCATGCAAACGATTCATATGATGCTTTTGGGCAATACATTGCTCACGAACTAAGAAAATACGACAATTATACTTTAGCGCATGTAAAAAATTCTATCTGTAGGATCATTTTTGAAACAGATACTGGTGCACAACAACATTATGTGCCAAACACAGGTTACTATACTCACACCTACGGTTCAGCATATTCCACTTCAGGTAACTCTTGTTCTATCCCTTCAATGTCACCGATGCCTCCTCCGCCGATACATTCTAGCTCACCAATGCCTTCTCCGTCACCTTCTACCTCACCAATGCCTCCTCCGCCGATACATTCTAGCTCACCAATGCCTTCTCCGTCACCTTCTACCTCACCAATGCCTCCTCCGCCGATACATTCTAGCTCACCAATGCCTTCTCCGTCACCAATACCTTCTACCTCACCAATGCCTCCTCCGCCGATACCTTATACCTCACCGATGCCTCAATCGCCTATACATTCTATTTCATCAATGCCACCTCCACATAATGAATAAATAGATTTAAAAAAAGATGTGTGGCACTCGGGGACTGCCAGGGTAAAGCTATTGCATGTTGCTAAAGTAAACGAGTTGGTTTTTTAGTGCAAACTAAAATTTTATTAAAGTACCTTCATACATTTTACACAACATTCCAATGTACCATCTTATGGATTATAAATTACATACTACATATACATCATAAACATAGATGTCACTAGTAGTATATACATATATGCCATAGGGCCATACAAAAAAGATACTCCTTGTCAATTTATAGTTTTTACCTTTAACATATACATGCTAACCGCTAAGTACAT
Source organism: Ectropis crepuscularia (assembly GCA_963693475.1). NCBI lineage: Eukaryota > Metazoa > Arthropoda > Insecta > Lepidoptera > Geometridae > Ectropis > Ectropis crepuscularia. The sequence goes on along the minus strand of OY856368.1, from coordinate 10,186,497 downwards.
GCAATGCAACAGCCTATCAGTTTTTGAGAACTAATTCCTGAAGAACAATTTTCTGCTTTAGTTACATTTACATACTGTTATTTCAAATTTCTATAATAATTCCTCTATGTACTGTTTCTTATCAATCATTATCTCATAGTTATTACAATATTCCATTAATTCCATTTCCATTAATGTTCATTCTTAAATATTGTTTAACCTCAAATAAACATTTAATGTTAAATTCAGAGTTTAAAATACATTTCACCTCTGTTTCACCAACACTATTAGAAAATATTAAAAAGTCATCGACCATTATAACTTTAACATTTTTACTTGTTTTAGTAAATAAACAAGGCTCTTGTGTACAGTTTTTTAAACATATTTTTACATAAAACATCTCTAACTCTTTCACACCAAGCTAATGCTGATTGTTTTAATCCATACACTGCCTTTTTTAGCTTAAGAACTTTACCATATATTTGGGTCTTTCTTTAAGTATCAATAACTAAATAAGCAGTGATAACATCTGATTAGGTAATGTCCAGCCCTAATTTTACACTTAAAGCAAACAACAATTGTTAATTCCACACTTATCAACTAACCGTGCACAATATTGGACTTAATTATCACTTTTAAACTTTTCTTAGGACAACTAAACTGCACTATTATTTACCTACTACATCTATGCATCAACAAGCTCAAATACTTTATTATTTTTTAAATTACTCCAACTCTTCATTCATCGCCTTCATTGCATGCCTTCAGGACCACTCAAAGCCTCTTTCCTGTGCCTGATAAGGATCTGCAATGGACAACAGGCCCATATTATGGGTGCCTTTCTACCAGAGATGTGCTATGCTACGATGCTATGGATGCGTTTGATATCCACCAATCAAATTCATTGGTGCACATAGCATAGCACTGGTGGAAACGGATTCAACTAAGATATGTTTTTTGTATGGAAGGATGCGTGCTGTGGATGTGTCCTATGGATGCGTGCTATGGATATGTGCTATGGGGCGTTTTCCTACTATCGATACATAGCATAGCTCGAAGTGCACATCTTTCTCGCACAGCTGCTTTGCGGCGGCGCATCTTCGTAGCGCATCTTCCTCGCACAGCTACCTAGCGTAGTATTGGTGGAAACGGTCACATATTTTCGTAGCGTAGATTTCACATCTTCGCAGCATAGCTGCATAGCACATCTCTGGTGGAACGGCATCATATACCTGGCCGGGTTCCATCGCTCCCTCTTCAGTATACTAAAGATCTTGGTGTCAGATACTGGTGTACTAATTGGACTACTGTCTGGCGATAGTTTCAGGAACATAGGTCTCATCAGCCTCAATTGTTTGCTGGGATGACTCACTGTCATAACTAGAGTGACTTTCTGATTCAGAATATGATGATCGTTCCTCTCTACTATGATCCCCCACTGAACGATCGACTTCTACAGAAACTGGAACCTCTTCTTCTACACACCATATTGCATCAGTGGTGGCAGATATCCCTCCCGAGATAGCTTGCCCCATTACCACTATATCATGACTTGTAGACACCATGTTTTTAACTGGATCACATATTCTGTAGGTAGCCCTTTACTTGTTCAGAGTTTCCAACAAGATAACAAGAATGCTGAGCTTTCTTGTCCCACTTAGTCCTCTTCTCTTTCGGAAATCGGAACATGTACCTTTACTGGTCTCACAATTCTATCTATATTTTCCTTTTTTCAAGGCACTTTGTTCATTCATTTTTATTTTTACTGTACAGTAGAGAAAAATTATAGAGGTGGGCGATTATAAGATATACTAATGAAATCATTCGATAATGACAATGTCTCGAGATATCTCGATTTTGACAGTTTGTAGTTACTAATTAGTAGTCAGTCACGCACGCACGGTCGCTAGTCGCGCGCAACTCGATTCACTCATATACCTACCTACCTACCTACCTAACCTCAGATACCTACCTAAAACTAACAAGTATAAAACATATCAATATAAATATCGATAAACTTACCGTTAAATAAATCCACTATTACAAGTAAAAAGAGTCACGTTTCACACCACCGTAATAAAAAAAAAATTGGCAGTAATAGGAACTGCCGATAGAAGTGAAAGGTTATAACTCAGAATTTGATAGCTTACCTTGGAAACTACACGGGTGTAACCGGAGGGTGTGGCCTCGCCATCTTGGCATGGCCATCTAGAAATGCGTCAGCATTTCCCATTGGCTGATACGTTTCTAGATGGCCAATAGCTATGGTCCCGAGTTTACCGGAAGCTTTCTTATCATACCCGAGCGTGACGAATGAATTCAATTCACAGCCCACGAAAAATCTGTCTAGGCGCCCCTAAAGAAGTTTTCACTTCAACAAACCAAACTGAACCAATGTCTAGAGTCTAGACTACTTAAGTCATGGAACAACTGTCGTTGACGTCGTAAAACACGATCAGTAGAACTAATTATTAATATCATTCGATTTTGAAAACATATTAGTTACTAATTCCATAATCGATTTTCAACATTAGTAACACAAAATAAATCGATTTAGCCGATCAATCATAATCGCCCACCTCTACTATTTACAAAAAATAAAATTGAAACAGTGTTTCCAACTCCTAAAAATAATTATCCCTAAACCACACTGACACTTACTTGAAAATCCTCTTATTTGTTTTTAGTCAAATATAAAATTAACACTTTTATTGAAAAAATATTTAACATAAAGAAATCACAACAAATAGTCAGAACTAGTAGGGTTCCTAATTTATTCCAATTCCAAAAAATGCTAGTTACTAAATTTATTAAGAAATATATGCAACAAATTATGTATAATATAAATATATTTTTTATCTGAAGTAATTTTTAAATACATAATAATAATATAATACATTATTACGCTACCAATTTTACCAATTTTTACTCATTTATACTTACTCATTGACATCATAATCACCCTACGTATCACGGGAAATCCGTTAAGTTGGCAACACTGCTAAGAGCATTTAGTCTGTAAATGTAAGAGCATAAGATTGAAAGTTGAATGACCGAGTGGGGAGGACGGCGTGACAGTCTTCCCTCCCTCTTTTTTTGTGAACATAAGAAAGAGATGCACCATTAGTAACAATCGGTCTCCAGGCCCGCGATAAAAGCTATGCAATAGCTTAAAAAGTCTTTACATGTTGCAATATTCTTAGATATATAAGTAAAGATTATAGTTAGCAATGTGTGAGTAAATATAAATAATTACAAAAATTTGTGAGTAACAATAAACATAACAATAGGTAAAAAAGCAACGATTAAAACAATGTCTGATTATATAAATATGTTTCATTATACATACCTTAACATAGTCCTTTAATTGTTCAATAATGGCGTCACAAACATCAGGAACAATTACTGATATCCTTTGTTTCGAAACCCGAAATAAATATTGTAAACTGGTGTAGGAATCTCCTGTTGCCAAAAATCTTAATGTTATCAACAATCTTTCTCGTGCAGTAATTGCTTTGCGGAAATTTGTGTCACTCCTGCTTATTTTGACATTTACAAGTGAGTACAGTATTTCAAATTCACTCTCAGGCATTCGTGTGAAATTATGTTCTTCACCATCGAAAATTAAGTCTGCATATAATCTATACCCATATTCACTTCTGTTTTGATATAATTTTTTAAGCCAAAACCTTTTAGATTTTCGATTCTTTTTCTTTATAAGTCGATGAATTAGTAAAAACATAACAGCTGCGACGGCGATCCGCACGCGTGGTCTCATCTTGACAACTCGCTTTATACTAAATGTTCAGACCGGACGATGGCTCGGCTTTTCCTCGCGAGGCAGCCTCGCGACGATGGTTTTGTAGCGAGGCAGCCTCGTTCAGAAAATCGTCGCGAGGCATACGGCCGAGGAAGCCTCGCTGTATGCCTCGCTCAGTCAGTACGCGCCTATTGCATATCGAACAAATATGCGGCGAGAAAACGCATCTGAGCGGGAGAGAAAAGTGTATGAAAATCCATTTCTTACGTGGTTTTTCTTTTTTAATTTTGGGTAAGACTATGCGCTGGTAACCTAAATATCAAAAGCCAAAAAGTTTTTACAGTGAGTTTTTATCTCCAAGTTCGCAAAATGACACTGGCCACTAGCTGTGTGTTGGATGGTGTCAAACAATTTGAAAAAAGAACATGTGAAAATTGCAGACGCCATTGGCGCCATTTTCAATTTGTGTGTTGTTTGAGGATTCAGTTTTCGTACAAAAGTAAAATAAAACTATCAAAATGATAAGTAGTGATAGTGATGATGAACATTTTTTAACTCCGCCGCAGTTGAAGGAAACAGCAAAAATACTGATTGATAACCTTTTACCACAGAAATCAATTAACAATTTATTTTCCTCGTAGGTGTAGTATAAAGCACTATGTATGACATATTAGGTCACTAACCGCAAAACAAGCTGTCAAAGACTGACTAGATTGTATACTTTCTCTGCATTTTTTTATGGTAAACAAATGTCACTCTTCAAAATAAAAGCAATTCCGAAAAATTGTTAACATCCCTATTGCTTATGTTGATAAAAATACATGCAACATGCAATAGCTTTACCGCGGCAGTCCCCGAGTGCCACACATCTTTTTCTGTCAAAATGTTAAAGAAAGTTCTATTTTTCATTGAGTTTTAATTTTTAATAAAGCAAACGTTTTCTTTTTTTGTGGTTTTTTTTCAATAAATTTCTTTGTATGGTAATTGTTGTTTTTCTTTCAAAGTTCTTATTTTTTTTAAAACCAACTTGATATGGAGAAACTAGTGGGCCCCGCGGGTCACTTAATATGCGATTTAGTTTGAGAGCACTGCCCAACGGCCTGTAAAAGAACGAAATGAAAACTCTTGTAGAATGCGGTCATCACTGACTGACGCGGCTTGAACTGAAAGTCTATATGTCAACCATCACTGACCGATACGGCCCGGTCAGGAATTTGCGATTTTTTTCTTGGCACGTGAAGTAAAACGGCTACTCAGTCTTGTCAAATTAAGATAATAATTTTGTAACTGATTATGGACTGATAACAAGACTTGTGATGCCTGGTTGGTTGGCCAAGCCAAGCTTTTTAGAATTGTTATCTCTTTTATCAATTATAATGTTCTGTTGCTTATATAAATTAATTAATAATAGTATTAAAACAAATATTTTATATGGGATTTTTCAATCCTAAAGTTTTGAACTGTCGTTATTAGGAATGATGTCTGTAAGGCTTAATTTTTTATAAGAATTTTTCATAGTTTAGTATGCTATTCCTTTCTTCGATTACTTTTGATTTTTTGAGTACTTAATGTTTATTTATCGAAATAAACCAATTATTTTTTGACACTTGCGTCGTTTTATTTAATAATTTCATTGACAAAACTGTTTTTTTTTTATAATCTAAACAGACTTATCTTACTTTATCCGAGTTTCAGTAAAAGCATTAAAATTAAAAATACATGATGGTTAACCCTTTTTAAGGTAGTGGCAACTATGTTGCCACCATGTATTTAGTCGATTATTTGGTGACATTTTGAATTTTATTCGATTTATTTTATCTGTATGGAATACTGTGAAATATATTTCAGTGTCAAACTTGTTTTTTACATTGTCAAACGTCATAACTGTCATTTGAAGTTGATGTAAGTTAGAAAGTTGGCGGTTTCTCAGAGATTTTTACAAAGCTAGTTCCATCTCGAAATTGTGCTTCTGTTACGGTAAGTTTTATTTATTATTTCAACGCATTGGGACAACAACGATAACATAAGTCTGTATTTTTCAAGTTTGGGTTGACTGCTTGTAATAAAATGCAATTTCTTTAGGTGGCAATATAATTGCCACTGCCTTATGGTGTGTGGTGCTTGGCTTGGTTTTCGAGTTCTTGTTTTTTCTTTTGTAGATAAAAATGCCGCGATTTTTGAACGATGAAGCAATTGAGGATGAATTAGAGCGTTTATTTGGTCTTCCGGACGATCCTGAGGTTTCTGACGATGAATGTGAACCTGAACCAGAGAATTTTACCGACATAGATATCAGAAATATATTGAATGATTTTGATATGGATACTGTCCTTTCTTGTTCCGGAGTTGAGGAGGCGCCGCGTCAGGAGCTTGTAGACTCATCTTCATCAAATAGTATAATTACTGAAGAGCCTTCAACAAGCTCTGCTGAAGTTCAACCATCAACATCCGGTCTTCATTTGGATAGGCGCTGCCTTCGTGTCAGCGAATCTTCCTCTCCAGCAGTTTCTCTCCTTTGTCGTCCCAGTGTCGTAACTCCAACACCAACATCTTCAGTACCAACTACAGCTATATTGTCTGATACAGATGAGTCAGATACTGAAGAAGATGAATGGAAGAAGGTTCTTTACCCACAGAATCCCGATATAGAATACTTTGACCTTCAGACTTCCTTCCTCTTCAGACCAGTAGCAAATGTCGTTTCGCAGTAAATTGTGCAAACAACAAGTGGCTAATATAATAACATTAACATGTTTTGGCAATAACGAAAAACGTCTTTCGTAAACTCTAAACTTTTTCACTAATAGCCCGAAAGCATTTTCGCTCACACGCCTAGCTCTGCTCAGCCTATAATTAAAAACTTTCTTGTCTTCGTCATTTGTCAACTGATTTGCTGGATATGGTCTCATCAAATGTCTGGTTAATGGAAAAGCTTCGTCTCCAACGATGACATGTGGTAACTTTATGTCTGTACCTGGTATTAAACGATCAGCAGGCAAATTAAACTGTCCATCGATTAAAGCTTTGCCAAAATTAGAGTTATTGAGTATTAGGCTATCAGAATTTTTACCCAAGGCACCAACATCGATGACTGTAAAACGGTAGTCCGCATCGACTAAGGCCAATAAAACTATAGTAAACGTTTTTTTGTAAGAAAAATAAAGGGAGCCGCTATTCGGTGGTGCTTCAATAATAACATGCTTTCCATCCAGTGCCCCAATGCAATTTGGAAAGTTCCATTGCCTTCTAAAACGCTGTTCTTTACGTTTCCAGTCTGCTTCTGTCGGTACAGGCATGACATTGGGTGACAACTTCTTAAATATGGCTGTACATGCCTCGTAAATAATTTGTCTAACAGTTGATTCACCAAGTCGAAAAGAAGTGGCTAATGACTTCATTGAATTTCCTGTTGCCAAATATCTGAAACATAAAAAGCAATTTGGTTCAAACATCTTACGTCTTTTGGCCGATCATTACATTTATGCAAGCCAATGAGGTTATGTTCCATGGTGTCCTTTAATGGCATGATTCTTCTTCTTCTTAGAGGCTACACTCTTGCCAGAGTGGTTGTGGTCGTCATTTCAGAGTTGGCCTTCACAATACGTCGCCACTCCTCTCTAACTGCAGCCTTTCTGGTACATTAGTGTAATGCCATGGTTATCAGCCTATATATGCCGCATGTTTTAACTTTATTAATACCTATATTTTTTCTTCCACAGATAAAACTTGCAGAGACAGATGGAGACGTATAAGAGATAATTACAGACGCGCTAAAAAGTTGAGGAAAACAAAAAGTGGACAAGCTGCTACAAATATGAAGAAACCAAAATATGAAGATTTATTGTCATTTCTTATCCCCTATATTAGCAACGAGGATGAAACTTTTTCAAATTTTCCACCAAATAATGTTTCCCAAGACTCAAGTAATGAGGATAATAGTATTTTAAACGATATTCATAGAAGTGATAGCCCTGGTTCAAGTGCTGGTACTTCACAAAGCACTATAAGAAATCGTCGTGTTTCTTCAGAAGACAGTTCACCTCGTCCTTATAAAAGAAATTCTAGAACTTTAAATACTCCACCACAGCTTTCACCAATACACACGTTATTGCAAGAGTATTTAGAAAAAAAATACACGGCCAAGAAAAATGAACCTGACAAAATTGTTGACTTTTTCACGAACTTGGGGGAAACTGTTTCAAATTTTCCGGAAGATGTACAAATTCGTGTAAAACGTGAAGTTTTTAAAATAGTTACCGATGCAGAAGAGTTGGTTTTCAGGGAGAAGTCTAAACCACAATATGTATTACAATTATCTCAAGAGAGCACACCACCCATAATCGTTAATTTAAACGATGTTGATGTACAACCTCCAAACCAAATAATACCACCAACTTCAACCAATGTGAATCCAAATGATATTGACACACAGAAAGAGATTGCTCTTGATCTTGACGATGACGCATTAAATGCTTTTTTAAATTCTATTCAACAAAATAAAAATTAACAATGAATGGTATTTTGAGCGACGGGCTACTAAGAGGCCAAACACAAAGAGAAATGGAAGATGTTGATTAAGAATAGTTTTATTAGAGTTTAAGATAGAAAGATTTTTGTTCTGTGATTTTGTGATAATATAATATTGACATTATGTATACCGCTTTTTTTTCTTTAAAATGAAAATATACCCTAACTAGCGCCGCTGCTAACTATTAAAAAGACACAAGATCCTAACGTACGACCTCACTAACAATTTAAGATACAATTTACACAGGATTAAATGGGAGGAAAAAAGGATAATTAATAATCACTAAGTATGCTATAGTGAAACTTACCTTAAACACACCACAAGCCGCTCTTCTGGTCCGATAGGCTCACGAAAACTTGTAGTTTTTTTTTGCAGATCCTCCTTTATTATTTCAAGTAATTGAAAATATCGATCAGGAGTCATCCGAAAATATCCCCAAAACTTGTTTTTGTCTGCTAAAAGATCGGGAAAAAGATGATGGTATTCGCCAAATATCTTTCTCTTGGAACAAATGGGATGTATCCATATTTTACGTTTTCTCTTTTGTCTATGCTGTTCTTCTTCTAACAGCAGGCAAAAAAACGAAAGTTCTTCGTCAGAGCTATCCATTACGTACAGTTGCACGCAAATTCCGGCAGTACACTGTACTCAAAATCCGTCAACGCAATGCGACCCGGCCCGTCACAAATGTGCTAGGTACGCATTTTGCGATGCGCTGCGGCCCGCTCCGCCCCGCTGCGGCCCGGCATAATGTGCTCAAACCTTTATAGCTCAATATTCGTTTATTGTAGGGAAATAAAATATCTTCATATCACATGAATAACAAAACATGCGCCTATTGCATATTATTTGTTTCTATGAGTACACCAGAATAAACGTGTTAAATCAATCTCCCGCTCATGCCTATCCTCTCCTTCGGGTAATAACTCTTACACGATTATTCGTGTAGAAATGGAAGCAACTTTTATTAGTAATACTTCATTGCAGACCGCAAAACTTTGAATATAATAATTACAGCTATTCCATTACCTTTTACTAATTTCTCTTCTTTTTTCTAATTTTGTAAAGGTTCAAGCACTAATATTCTTCGGTCATGAATTTCAAGTTATTGTTAGTAATCGTTTAATAAACGGATACTTTTCCGATAATGTCTATTGCAATCGCGCGTTAGTATAGACAAGGGGTAAAGCGGGGGCGGGGTATGTAAGATGCGCGTGACATCGCTAGACCCCGGAAGGTCAGTCCGGAAGTGAATTTACTGGAGGCATTACGTAATTTCGTTTGTTTACTGGGCACATGCATCGTTGTTAATATTCATATTAAATCATTAATGAGTGATAAGTATAATTATGAATAGGCACAAAGCTGCTTCAAGTCGTTGCAGAGAGATATTAAAATTAGTGAACTGTAGAAGATACGAAGGTAAGTACGTATATTATATTGATTAACCACTTGTTTAAGTAAGGGGATACACACTTTAATCTATGGAAATTTGATTTTTATTATTCCTTTCCTTGACACTTTAACAGGTGGTACATGTTATGCAAACTCGACAGACAAAGCTTTTTAGTTTATTGTTATAAAAACAAAAATCACTTAACACAGGCACCGCACGTCGGTTGCCTATTATTTAATTAATTTATCTACCCACCTATTAAGTAACTATTTTCTTTAGAAGGATTTTTTTTGACAACCTCCGTGGCGTAGCGGTTAGTGACGCTAGCCTGTGCGCCGGGGGTTGTGGGTTCGATTCCCATCATGGACAAACTTTGTGTGAAGCATTTGAGTTTGTTCTGTGTCTGGATATTATATACCTATTATGTATTTAAGTATATATTGTATATTTCCATTGGTTCTGATTTCTGTAACACAAGTGCCTCAGGCAACTTAGCTTGGAGTCAGATCAACGAGTTAGTAGTATATCATAATTATCAAATATTTATTTATTTATTATTGTTTTTACAGGCTCAGCTGAGGTTGTATCAAGTAAACATTTTTGGAAGTTATGTGACTCAATTTTTTTTATTTTTTTCAGACAAAATTAATGAAGATGACAGTAGTGTTGTATGTAAAGAACAAAATGAAATTGAAATTAAAAAGCTGGCGGGTTCTTCTTCATCAGAAACTTTCACATATCTTTCGCGAAGTTCTTTCCCTATTGATGGCATATCAGACCTTAATGAAGTCAACTCAGAATCTGATGATTTTATTATGCCGGGTCCATTGATAATAGCAACTGCATCGCCACACGATAATAATATGTCACCAACAAGTGATATTTTAGATATATCTCATAATGTTATTGAACCATTACTACCTGAGTTGGAATGCTCTGCGCCATTGCAATCTACGAATAATAATGATGATTTACAGACTACTGATAGTTTGATGATAATGACTCCATCAACACTACAAAAAATAGATTTTATAGCCACGCCGACTGTTTTGTACATTAATAAGGATTACGATTTAAGAAGTATTTCCGATTTAGATGGTGTTTTACATAGTATTGAAACACAAAATATATCACAGGATGTTGTTACTACAGAATCGGAGGAAAGACCCGTAACACCTATTGAACAGCTTACGAAAAAGAGAAAAATAGATCCTAATTTATGGAAAGATAAGAAAAACAAAATTCTTAAAAATTCAGGTAAAAGTTATGAAAGTGTTAGAACTAAGAAACAAAACGTTAAAAAATCTATTGGACCACCATGCAACTGCAAATTGAAATGTTACGAAAAGATACATCAAAATATGAGGAGTAAAATTTTTCAGAGTTTTTGGGCTATCGGGGACCATGAAAGACAGTGGGATTTCATTAACCGACATGTAAAGAAAGATAACGTCAAAAAAATTACAGTTGAACGTAAAAATAATCGTACTCAAACATTAACGTATCAACTACTCGATGAAACTAATTCCATGATTAAAGTTTGTAAAATTATGTTTTTAAATACCTTGTCCATTACACAGCAAGTGGTAAACACAGCTATTGATAAATTGGGAGATGACAATTATTTAAAAGACTACAGAGGAACTCATAATAACAGGCCAAGAAGAATGTCAGAAGAGACTGAGAAAAGTATAATCGACCATATAAATTTATTTGAAAGAGTTGAATCACACTATACTCGTAAAGTTACGGCTGGTCTAGTCGGGAGAACGGCGACTGCCGATCCGGAGACCCCGGGTTCAAACCCCACACGCACCACTGTCTCTTTCGAAGTCATGTGCGTAATGCCGCTAACTTAAAACGGTGAAGGAAAACATCGTGAGGAAACCGACATGTACCTAGAATCTTTCGAAGTCATGTGTCATCCACCAACCCGCACTGGGCCAGCGTGGTGGATTATGGCCTAAACTCTCTCCTTGCGAGAGAAGGCCCCGAGTCCCAGGAGTGGGAACGTTTAGTGGGCTGTTGATGATGATGATACTCGTAAAGATAGCCAAAAGCAATATTTGTGTGAAACTTTGAATGTCTCTAAAATGCACCGACTATATTTGGAATGGATAGATGCAAACAACCAGGATAATCAAACATTCAAGGCAACTAAACGCCAATATGAAATAATATTTAATACGAAGTTTAACCTATCCTTCCACAAACCTAAAAAAGATTTATGTGAGATTTGTTCAAATTACCAAACTTCTGATGATGTTAGAAAAGAACAATTGAAAGCCGATTATGAAAAGCACTTAAAAGAAAAGCAATTAGTAAGGCAATTGAAGGAACAAGAAAAAGAAACTTTTTGTTCAGATGACAGTGTTGTAGCATGTTTTGATCTGGAAAAAGTGTTGAATATCCCTCAAAGTGAAGTAGGCATATTTCATTATAAACGGAAATATCCTGTATACAATTTCACGATCTATAATATCATAGAGAAGAAAGGTTACTGCTACGTTTGGCATTGTCAGATTGCTAAAAGGGGTGCAATAGAAATAGCAAGTATTCTTTGGTCATTTATCCAGGTACACGTCGAATTAGGAATAAAACATATATCCTTTTATTCTGATTCATGTGCAGGGCAAAATCGTAATCGTTTCGTATTCGCCATGTTTTCCTTAGCGGCAAAAAGATTTAACATAAAAATAACTCATAGGTTTTTGGAGAAAGGTCATAGCCAATCGGAGGGTGATTCTATGCATGCTGCTATTGAGCGTTCCAAGAAAAGGCATACTATTTACACACCTGACCAAATGTATTCCTTGATAGAGAATGCCAAAGTTACCGGACACAAGTATCAGGTAAAACAAATGACGCAAGCTGATTTCATAGATTTTAAAGAGTTAATAAAAGGGAAAAATTGGTTAAAAGATACAAATGGTGATAAAGTTTACTGGAGCAAAATAAAAGAAGTAGTTTTTTCTTATGATCATCCTGATACAATATACTTTAGATACAGTTTTGAAGACGAATTACAAGAGATGCAAACTATCATGAGGACTAATTCAAGAAGGCGACGAGGAGAACCTATAGAAGGCGCTGAAAACCTAAAACTCGCATACACTGGAATGCTACCTATACCACTTCCTTTATATAGGGATTTAATAAGTCTGTGCGACTCAGGAGGCATACCAAACCATTACCATTGTTTTTACAGAAATCTAGTGCCACTAGAATCCACCTCGGTTACCAACGATAGTGGCGAGGAGAATTAGTACCTACTTATTTCTTGTTTTCTGTTTGATTCATTTGTTTTTTTTTTAAGTAATATACCTGATAGGTACTTAGTATTTTCTAAATTCGATAAATAAATAATTATTATTCTAATTAACATTTTTTTATTTACCCTTTATCAAAAAATATTAGCTAATTTACATTATTATACCATGCACTAATAAGATATACACAATAAGATGTATTACATAAATAATGAATTGATCTTGATAACGCTAATATACAGGCTTTTATCTTTACAAACATGAAATAGCATCAAATTATACTAGAATACGTGTGTAGACGGCCAGTACACTGCTCAGAAATAATAAAAAAAACGTAGAATAACCGTGCAACATTTTAATACACTTGTTTATGCTTCATTTATGACACGAATAAACGTGCAGTGATACAACACTGTTAACAAATCGCATATTATTCACTAGAATAATAAAATAATATGTGTTTTCTTGAATTCTGGGAAAACTGATAATATTTTATAAAAAAATATATGATCTGAAAGATATTTTTTTTACCTTTAATTTGATCATACATTATATATATCTATTTATTATGTAATTACAGTAATGTGATTCCAAACGTTTTTATTGTTTCCTGAAAAGTTGTCGTTTTTTGTTTGCACGTTTATTCGTTGGGGCCATCGATTTATTGTTTGAAATTTTTTTTCAGCAATCTTCTGATGAAGGTACCTGTAATAAAAACAATAATTAATAAAAGTTATCATTTAATATTAAATAAATAATAGCTTGCCCAGTTTATGACCATTAATATAGTTTTTAAAATAAACATTTATTATTATTATTTTCAGAATTCTCCTACTAATAGCGAAAATTTGGAATCAACAGATTTTATGTCCTTCGATTTTAAATTTGATTCTAACATGCACCAACAGGTATGGAGAGGAATTAAAAAATACGGCTTCTGCTATGCATAGTAGAATGAAAGAATGGCGGCCAATAGACATGGAAACGTTAAAAACTTTTATTGGGTTGGTCATTCATATGGGGACTATACAATATAATAGAATGTCGGACTACTGGAAAACGCATTAATTATTCAAAAATGATATTTTTAGAAAATACATGCCCAGAAACAAGTTTTTGAACATAATGAGAGCATTGAACGTCCAAAACGTGGCAGGAAATGAAAGCTTAAATAAAATTAAATCTTTAATTGACGAAATAAATAAAAACATGAAAAATATTTATCACCCCACTAGAGAAATTACAATTGATGAGTCACTGATGTTATGGCAAGAAAGACTAAGTTACCGCCAATATATAAAATCAAAAGCCAGTGGATATGGAATAAAATTTTATAATTTAGCCGATAATACAGGCACAATTTTTAAAACACATTTATATGCTGGTTCAAAAGATCCTTTAGTTTCTGGGCGCGGACATACCAATAAAGTTGTTCATTTACTAATGGATGGCCTTAAAAATATAGGCCACTCGCTCTACATGGATAATTTTTAGTGCAGCATTCCTCTCACAAGAGATTTATTAAACAGTGGCACATTTTGCACAGGGACACTAAAAATGAATAGACAGGGCAATCCTAAAGAATTATTAAAAACAAAAATTAAAAAAGGCGAATGCATAATACTGCATGATAACAATAATATAACTTTAGCAAAATGGATGGATAAACGGGAGGTGCTGTTTCTTTCAAGCGAGCATAATAGTGTCTTAGAAGAAGTAAGAACTCGTACCAGAAACAGCACCTCTTTGAAACCACGAGCTATAATTAAATATAATAAATATATGCGAAACGTGGATAAACATGACCAAATGCTGTCATATTATACAGGTGAACATAAATCAATACGGTGGTATAAAAAGGTAATAATTCATTTGATTGAAGTGTGTTTAATTAATTCTTACCAATTATTCAAATCAGACAAAAATCTGAATATTAGTTTATATGACTTTCGAGCAAACATTCTGGAAAATTGTTGCCACCTGTACATCTACATGAGGAAATACCTCTGGCGATTTGTCCAATACAATTCCCTAAACAAATTACAAAAGAACCAAATAGTCGGCGGGCAAAAAGGAAACAGTGCCGACAACGTGCGCAGCAAAAAATACGTGTAGACACGATATTTTACTGCCCTAATTGCCTTTTTGAAATATTTCATATATTATATATATTCAAATATTTTTCCGACCCCATCAACTTATTGGAACTTCGAAAATACCTTGGCATCTTGATATACACGTCAGTATACCATTATCCTAGTATCAGATCTTATTGGGCACGCGGTGTACAATTCCATCCAATTTCAGACAGAATGACAGTAAACAGATTCGAAAAGATTCGCCAAATAATTCACTTCAACGATAATTGTAATCACCTACCTCCTGACCATCCTGAGCACGATCGATTACACAAAATACGTACAGTAATAGACCATCTCAATAACCGATTCATGTCAGTTCCGTTTGAGCATCGACTATCATTGGATGAGCAGATGTGCTCTACTAAAATAGGTCCTTTTATGAAACAGTATTTGCCGAAGAAGCCACACAAATGGGGATTTAAATTGTACGTGCTTTGTTGCCCAATGGGATATGCCTATAAGTTTGAAATTTATTCAGGGACTCATAATACCCAAAGGTTACCAAATGAACCCGACATAGGAGTAGTTTCTAACACAGTCATACGTTTGCTTCGACCAGTACCGAGGAATGTAAATCATATTATATACTTCGATAATTTCTATACTAATTTGGCACTATTCCATTATTTATTCAAAGAAGGGATTTACTGCTTGGGGACAGTACAGAAGAATAGACTGGGAAAAACCTGCAAACTGCCTGATAAGAAAGACATTCTCAAACCATCAGTTCCAAGAGGATCTTATGATGAAAATGTGACTACATTTGATGGGGTTGAATTTTCTGCCACTAGCTGGAAGGATAATAAACAGGTGTTATTGCTCTCTACGTATGTGGGCTCAGAACTTGTAGATACAATAAAAAGATACGACAAAAAGCTAAAGAAAAGCGTTGCTATATCCTGCCCAAATGCTATACGCGAATACAATGCAAGTATGGGCGGTGTTGACACCATGGACAGTTATTTAGGTAGATACAGAATTAGAATGAAATCCAAAAAATGGACTAATAGACTCTTTTATCACATGTTAGATATGGCTGTTATCAATAGTTGGATTTTGTACAAAAAAGTTTTGCTGAAGAAAAATACGAATCCTAAGATTATTCTGAAACTGGCTGACTATAGAACTGAACTGGCGGAAACTTTATGCAAATATGGTAGCACATCAGAAAATAAAAGAGGCCGACCAAGTCTAAATACTAATGGAAGTTCTGCCATTAAGCAGAAGAGACCAAAGTTGGGTGCCCAAATAATTCCTCCTGATGACGTACGTTTAGACGGCGTTGGCCATGTAAAAGCTTATGGCTCCACAAGGAATCAGTGTAAATATGCTCAATGTAAAAAACTTACGTCACTGATGTGTGAGAAATGCCATGTATCACTCTGTGATAATCGAAATAATGACTGTTTCAAAGTTTTCCATACCAAATAATTGTTCATGTTTTTTTATGTGCTTACTGCATAATTTATCAAGTGATAACAAAAGTTTTTCATTAAAAAAAATACTTTAAATATTACAATGATTTTTTTTATTATTATTCCCATATTTAAGACCCCTCATTCCGTTATACATATTTTTTTACAAAATATATAAAACATCATGCATCTAAGGGTTAAGATTAGCCGGCTAAACTTAGATTTATTTTCCAGAAGCGGTTAATGTTCGATATCATGTTAGTTTGCGTCGTGATATTCCATCTTTAGCCGGCTAATGTGCACATTAACCGAAACGAAACGGCTAAAAATGTATTCGATGGACGCGCCGGGTCAGCGGAGGGCTTGAGGGGGCGGTGGGGAGACAATGCGCGCACGGGAAACATCATCATCAATCCAGATCCGACCCGGAGCACCCCGATTCCACCTAGTCTTGTCGCCACTACCCCTAGAGTGTATTTAAAAAATGCGGGAGCCAGAAGCTCAAGGGAGGTCCTGAGTGGAGCGCAGGCCGAGTATGGAGAAGCGACACTCAGGGCTGACAGCAGAGCTTCTGGCGGGAGCCCACCCGGAGTCAAAAAGTGCACCATATTATGTCTTAGGTGTAATTAATATTTTGTAATTGTAATTTTGAATACCTACATAGGTACATAACAGTATGTGTAATGAGAGTGATTATATTTTATAAAAAAATTCGTGTCAAAAAGTTAACATTATTACATTGTTTCCTTTTTCATTTTTTTCTACATTTTTAGCCAAGGGCCTGCAGTTACACTTATGGCTGGTTTACACAGTGCGAGCTAGCGTACGAGTAAGCCTTCCGAGTAGCTGCACTGCAGTTACTCGCACTGTTTGGACGTCACTTACGAGTAACTCGTACGTGCGAGTTGGTCAGTAGCTCGCATCAGAGTTACTTCAACATTTTTTGTTTTCACTCACCTGCTCGCCCGGCAGCAATTCGCACATGACAGCGGCTCGTGCGTCGCTCGCATCGTTTGGACGCGTTCGGCAGTAGCTCGCCAGTGCCAGCCGGACAGTTGTGAGTGGAAGCCGTGTTTTTTGTGTGCTACGCCTATGTACTAAATCGAGATCGAAATATGGGTACGGATAGATGGTCTTCTGACAATAATATTTCATTCATGAAACTCTACAGAGAACAAGAAAACCTATGGAATTGTTTCGATAAAAACTATCGAAATAGAGATATGAGAAAAGAATCTTTGGAACATATCGCAAAAGAAATGCACCTAGGTAACACCGGTGAGGTAACCAAGAAAATAAAAAATTTACGGTCCACCTACAATCAAGAAGTGAGTAAAATCGAAAAAAGCAAGAAGAGTGGCGCTGGCGCAGACGATGTGTACAAACCATCCATAAAATGGTTTGATATAATGGATTATATACTGAAAACAATTAATTTAAAAGAAAAGAAAACAACATCCAATCTGGTGAGTACCTAATTCTTTATTTCACTGATAAATGTAGTTGGTTACATTTCAAGATATTAATCATACGACTTTGCCAGGAGACAGCACCATCATTACAGAAGTAATTTTTATATTTTTCTCTCAATTTTTCGGCAACTGCTTTTGATCTGTTATTTGTTCGCGATCGGGCGATACTCGGTAATGCATTTATTTCTGATCTCCACGTTCCAAGGTTGACAGTGAAATTTGTAATATCTTCATAATCTACACTACCAGGAGGAGTGTAGATGTGTGGTGAAGATTTCCGTAACCAGTTGTGCAGTACGCATGTAGTTCGAATAATTTTTATTGTGGTCTCCTCTTGCAACTGGATAGGTTTTCCCAAAACGCGAAAGCGAGATGCTAAAATACCGAATCCATTTTCTACTATGCGTCTTGCCCTAGAGAATCTGTAATTGTAAGTTTTTTCAGCTATCGTAGTCTCATTGGGATAGCGTTTCAATAAGTACGTCTTAAGAGGAAAAGCATCATCTCCCACTACAATACCGCCTTCTGGCAATAATGTGCCATTTTCCAACACTGGATACAATGAGGAAGCTTGGAAAACACCACCGTCAGAATTTCGCCCATATGAGCCTATGTCCACATATTTAAAGCAGTAGTCATGATCCACGATCGCTAGGAGCACCAAGCTGTTAGTTCCTTTATAATTGTAGTATTCACTACCACAATTGGGCGGAGCTTGAATCACCACATGTTTGCCATCGATGGCTCCACAACATCCTGGAAAGTTCCACCTGTGGTGAAATCGTACTTGTACGTCTTCCCATTCCTTTCTGCTTGGTACCTGAAAAATATAATATTAATTTTATATTCCAATTGCAGAAAGACAACACACCGGCGGATTTGGAAAATGCTGTTAGTCAAGACATGGCGGATAACACTGATGATAAAACTCTTGATAAATCTGATGATAGATCAATCTACTCCAGTGACAGCACATTGACAAAGAAAAAAAACCCGGGTAAAGCTAAAAAATCACATAATACTGCCCAAGAAATGAGCGGAATTACAGCAGCTATTGATGAGCTGAAACAACTAAACAGTACTATAGAATCTTCCAGCTCTTCTAGACAAGAAGACGAGTATGATATTGTTGGAAAACATGTCGCTATTCAATTGAGGCAGCTCCCATTACTAGATTTTTTAGATGCCAAAGATGAAATTCAACAAGTACTTTCACGATACCGAAAAAGAGCTATATACGCTCGGAACGCATCTGCCCTTTCCTCATACCGTGCTTCGTCACCACAGTCCTACATAGCGTCACCATCATCAGGACCCAGTGTGTCCTTCCCAGGCACAACTTATCAGCCTACAGAAACAGTTTTGGTGCATCAGCCACTTCAATCAGTTGATCACCAATCATCACATTCATCATACGAGGCAGCCAATTTAGAAACGGTTTCTGCGCAGCAGCCAGTTCAACCAGGACAATTATTTGACTTTAATGATCCAGTAGTCAAAGCGATGATAAATGCTAATGTAAACAACATGCAATAATGTTTTAGTTAAGGTTTCATTTGTTTTTGAAAAATAAATGAATGAGTCACACGTCATGTATTATTGTGTTAATAAAATTAACTTTTACTTACTTGAAAATATTCGTCCAAAGCTTCAGAAATAGCGTCACAAACTTCTGGTATAAATTTTGATATAGAAGCTTTAGATATCCTGAAAAATACTGATAGCAGTCTGAATGACATTCCTGAGCTTAGGAAACACAGAGTTGCTTCCAACTTCACCCTTGCTGCTATGGCATCTCTCATCAATGTGTCTTGACGTTCTATTTTTGTTTTTATCAAATGTAAAAGTCTTTCGACTTGTTCAGGTGTCACTCTCATCACTGCTTTATATTCTCGGGGATCTTCATGGTAAAGCTCGTTGAGAATCATACGTGTTGCCCCTAAAGATCTTCTAGCCATCCATTCTCTAATCCAAATCCTTTTCTTACGCTCTTTTTTCTTATATTGGCTATGGTTATAGATATTTTCCAATTCCTGACATAAAATTGTTGTCATAGAGCGTATCACTGTTTTTTTTATTAAAACAAGTTCACTCGACATCGCGACTTGACTCGGACTGAGCAGTAGCTAGGTGTGGTGTAGACAGCAAAGGCGAACTGGCGTACGAGTAGACAAACCGAGTAGCTGTCTACTGGCCAGGCAGCAGCTCGCACTGTGTAAACCAGCCATTAAGTTTAGCCGGCTAAAGATAGAAGAAACTAAAGCCTAGGTTACACGGTGCGAGCTAACCGTGTCAGTTACTGAGGTGCAATAGCTCGCACTGTGTGACCGCATCATACGAGTAACTGTTATGTGCGAGTGGGACAGTTGCTCGCAAGCGAGTTACTTCAACATTTTTTGTTTTTACTCGCAACTGGCCTTCCCCCACCACGCCACTCGCACGTCGCTCGGTCGTCAATTCGCATGATTTCGCGAAATGACAGTAGCTCGTACGCCCGAGCGTACGAGCTACTGTCATTTCGCGAAATTTCGCGAGCTACTGTCCCACGCCGCCGGTGCAGTGTTTTTGTAACCTACAAAAACACTGCACCATCTTGCGTTGACATCAAAATGGCGGAAAGGTGGACATCCGATCAAAATATAAATTTTGTGGAGCTATACAAGAATCAAACGAACTTATGGAATTGTTTGGATCCTAATTACAAGAACAGAGATTTGCGTAAAGCGTCGTTAGAACACATCCGCTTGGAATGCAATTTACAAAACATGAATGAAGTTACAAAAAATTTCAAGAATATTGGGCACGGGGTCTCATGGAAATGCCAAATTTTCGCCAAGTCATGAGTCGTGATACATTCCTGTTACTTACAAAGTTTCTACACTTTGTAAGTGACAGAGAATCTACGACTCACGGCTATGCGCGAAAAATTGGCAAAGTAGCGCCAATAGTCGACCACTGCAACAAAATGTTTTCCGAACTATACATTCCCGTTCAACATCTCAGCTTAGACGAGTCCTTGCTAGGCCATAATCCACCACGCTGGCCCAGGGCGGGTTGGTGGAGGACACGTGTTTCCTCACGATGTTTTCCATAACCATTTTTTAAGTTAGCGGCATTACGCACATAACTTCGAAATGACAGTAACTTTTCTATGGGTTCTTTATTTTTACCTTTCGTTTTCACAGAAAATGAGCTCTTCAGATGAATCTATGCCGATGGTGGATGCAGACTGTGGTACAATAATTGTACCACAGCATGCGTACAGAACCTCGCCGCGTGGCACTACACTATACCCAACGGAGAGCCCACCAACGATGGTGGAGTTCTGTGCTGCGAGTGGAAGTGTAAATCTTGTTCTTGTAACCCCTCCCCTATAACCCTTGAAGAAAAAAGACCCCTCTTTTTTCATGTTTGTATATAGCGGCGTTAGGCCCATAGCACACGGCGTATTTTAAACGCGCTGGAGACGCGCGTTTCAGGAACGCGCGTCTTCGGCGCCGTAGACGCTGATTGTTGCGTTTGCATTGATGATACAAGCGCGCGCATGAAGCGCGTATACGCGCGTTTGAAGCGATACAAACGCGCGTACAAAGGAGCGGAGTAGGGGCAGGGGGGGTGCTCACGCCACCACTGCACCGCCGCCACCGCCCGCGCCTCAGTTGCAATAATAGTTTATTGTATGCTGCGCGTGTATTTGGTTTAAAATGGAACCCTTTGACACCGACCGCTTTATAACAGAAATAAACAATCGTCCCTCTACATGGAATTCACTACTGCCCGAATATTCAAACAAAGTGTTAAAAAGAAATGCTTGGGATGAATTGTGCCAAATTTTTTATACCAATTTCAATGAAAAACCCAGCAAGGAAAAGAACCTGGCAGGTAAGATTTATTATATTTATACCCTTAAAGTCACTATGTTAAGTATACTATACACATAGTTTTAAAAAATATAGTTTCAAAATTACAGTCTTTTTACAAGATATTTTCTTTGAAACTGTTTACATGTATCCAGATGTATATAAATTAAAAATAAAAGTGACATGAACTTTGTCAGTGAGATTATATTGGCAATGTTTTGACACTAACGGTGAAGTTGTGAGATGATCAAGATAAAATATTCATGTATTATTATTTTTACTCAAAATCAATAGCATTCTTATGCGTGTATTTTACTCACAAATATGTAATAATTATATATTTGCACGAAATAAGCTGTGAGGATCGAGTTCTTGTCAGATTTATTGTGTTTTATGTGTATGTATATTATACCATACATTGCCACAGTTAAGGCTATTCTGTTCTGTATAGAATAATATACATTGCCACATTTTGGGTGGTAAATGTCTTAAGTTTTTTTCTACTTGTGTGAGAATTTGGTGCATGCAAATAACATCAAATTATGTCAAAAATGTACTGTTTCCCTAATTTAAAATTATGATTACGCTTGTGCTCTAATATTTGCTTTTTGGTATCATTTTGCTTGCATTCTATGTATGTTTCCGAAATATACTGGTTTCAGCGCTAGGTGAATTATACTGATCCAAAAAGTCAGATCTTTTGAAAGACTTTGAGAGTGACATTTAATTTAATGGGTTTTTGAAAAAAAAAAAATGAAATTGTGCCTATGCAAAATAATGTATCTGCAGCAGCACTGATGATGATCAGATTAGGAGCAATTTGGTCATTGGCCTCAACTACACGTAGCAAGCTACCAGCGACACACTCTGCAAATGCATAAAAGCAAGTTTGTCTGTTTGCATTAAGTACAAAATACATTTATAGTATTTCAAGGGTAGAAATTATTCTTTGTCCGTTCCCCAAAAGTTTCGGCATAAGTAGCAATGTATATTTTGCTATACGTGAATATTGTGTTGTGTAAGTAGCACTGTATAGTATAATATACATGTGTTTTTTTAAAAACGGTTATTTTGAAATTTTTATTATTATTTTTCCTATATGTCTTGGAGTCCCAATAAACGAATCCCGATACTTTTTTTGATTGATTCAACTAAAAATTGGTTTGCGACTTTAAGGGTTAAAAATAATGTATTTGTTTTAGGACTACACATAAAGCATCGCCGTAAAGATAGCCACCCCATGTCGCGTGCCCACGTTTTATGGTGTTACATTGTTAGTTGTGATAAGTTCTGGTGTAATTTTCGTTTGTTTCGCTTTCCTTCTTACGATTTTTTTACTTATTGGAACTAACGATTTAGCACCCTAAAACGCGGGCACGCGACATGGGACCAGCAATCTTCACGGCGCACATTGGGCCGAATCTGAAAACAAGGAACTAATGAATTAAAAATTTGTCATCATACTCGTATCTCATTAAATATTCGTTTTTAGAAAAAATTACATTTAATAAATGTTGATTGTATTGACGGCTTCTGTCGATTGGCTGAACAAAAAATTGACGTTTCGAAAAAAAAATCGTAAGTTTCTTTTTTCAGATTCGGCCCACCGTGCCGCGGTACATAGAACAGTAAAACAGTAGAACATGTAATTAGGTAGGTACCCTAAATTTTAGAATCTTGCCATGGTACTGCACCTTCATCGCTAATAAAATAATCAGTGTACATATTTCGTATCGTAGTTCCGCTTAATTGTCCCTGTGACCGTCTTGGACCAATCGAAATCATACTTGCTTCTTCAGGAGGATCTTCTAAACCAGCTATACTCAAAGAATTATGAAAATTATCATCGTCACGTTCACGTATGAAATTATGCAGTACACAACAGGCTTTCACAATAGCCACACTGAAGTCCACGCTAACGTTCAGTGGTCGATTAAAGATTTTAAATTTGTTGCTTAATATACCAAATGTACATTCAATGTATCGTCTGGCACGTGTCAAGCGGTAAATAATTATATATTATTTTTTCTCGTGGCAAGATTTTTCCAGCGTAAGGTCTCTGTAAATGTTGAGATAATGCAAAGCCTTCATCTCCAACAAACGTAAATGGTATTGGCACTCCATTATTAGATATTGGTCTCGCATTTGGTATATTATAATTTCCTTGCTGTTCGATCTTTACAAATGGCTTGAGGGTAGTTGGAAATTCCCTCCAATACTTGCGGCTGCGACCGTTGACCGGCAGTCACACGTCAACGACTGAAAGAGTAACACCTCGTAAGAAAACCTCGTGAAGCCCTGGGGCTTCTACATACTACAGCAGAAGGAGATCTCCTGAGGTGACAACTGGTGGTGCCCTAGACGGAGGCAGTTTAAAGGTTGGTGGAAAATCCTTCTATCTTCTATGCTGTTTTGTAAAATCTCATTAATTACTTCTCACCTCTTTTTTTCTTTAAATAAATACAGTCCACAATATATCGAGGGACCTAAACTGACGGTGGTACCGTACAGTCTTTTTTGGTCACTTCGGCCACGGATAGCCCTTTAGGTCCTTAAGACCACGGCTACCAGTCCCTTTTACCTCTAATTTAAATATAAATAGTGCAGACGTTCTGACCTATTTAGTTTTCTGACCGTGTCAGATTACCTCAAATATTTTACGTTGTATAGACGTTCTATACAACAGCACCTCACTTTAATTATTACACATAATATTTATTTATCGTATTACCCTGTAGCGTTGTATTCAATTTGCATAGAATTACTGATCGAATTGTAGTTGAATTTTAAATTTAAATTTTTATATTTGTCTACCGTCATAAGTTTTATTTTACGAAATGACGCGATCTGCTAAATCTAGCAAAGAAGAAGTCATGCCGAAAGAATTAACCGTGTTAATTCAACGGAAACAACGTATCTTCCAACAAATGCAAGCTGTATTCGATATGTGTCACAAATTATCAGATGCTGATTCCACACAATTATTTTTAATACAGGTGTCTGAAATAAGTACCTTACGTCAAACGTTCGAAAAAATAATTTTCGAGATTTATGAAAAGGAACTTGAAATTGACTGCAATGCCATTGTGAGAAATCACGAACTGCAAAGTCTCGATGACCTGTATTTTCGAATCAAGTTAAGCGCATCTAAATGTAATTCAAACGCGTCCAAAAGCAATAGTGAAAATCGTTCGCTTTCTGTGGAATCCCGACCTCGCTTACCTAAGTTGGAATTATTTACGTTTGATTCAAATATTGAAAATTTTAATACGTTTTACGAGACGTTCTGTTCTTTGGTGCACGATCAACCTCATATCCCGACAATAGATAAGTTTCATTACCTACTTTCGTGCACAAAGGGTTCCGCGTTGAATATAGTAAAAAGTGTTCCGATTACCGCCGGTAATTATGATTTAGTTTGGCAAAGTTTGATTGACAAATATCAGGATAAAAGATTATTAGTTGGCAGGTATTTAGATAAAATGTTAAATTTTTCTCAGATACAAAAAGAATCGTCTGCGCACTTAAACAATTTTATTGAAAATTTTGAACATTCATATAAGGCGATTCAAGCATTAAATATTGACAATTTAGGCAGTTATATAATGTGTCATATAGCATTAAGGTCACTAGACCCAGTTACTAGAAAATGTTTTGAACAAAAGTTAGATCAAAACTCGATACCCACATTTGAAAAACTTATGACGTTTGTTCATAATCAAGTGAAAGTTCTAGATCATTCTAGTTCTTATAACAATAATTATTATCATCATACTGATATGCCTACTCAACAAAATAAACGTCAAATGAAAGGCGATTCGCGGCAAACCAGCATAAGAAATTACTCGCACGCATCCTCCAGCTATAATAATTCTAATCTCACTTGTTTACACTGTGGAGAAAATCACATGATATTTCGATGTGATCAATTTCGTAAATTGACCGTTGATCAACGCATTAGCTGTGCTAATGAGTTAAAATTGTGCCACAATTGTTTAAAACAAAATCATGTCGTTAAGACGTGCAAAAGTAATTTTAAATGTTTGATTTGCAAGCGACCGCATCATGTACTGTTGCACCGCGAGACAACTGATTGCCATTCTCTTCCGCTCAAGACAACCGTAGCCAGCGGAGGTGACTTGTTAGAAGTAAGCACGTTTCATGGGACGTCGTACGCAACCGGTTATAATACAATTTTAGGAACGGCCAGCGTAAGGGTACTAGATTCTTTCGGTGAATTACAAACGTGTCGCGTGCTTATCGACTCGGGTGCTCAGTCAAATTTTATTTCGATGGAATGTTATCAGCGTTTAGGATTGTCTAATTGTAAGTGTCCTTATAATGTGTTTGGCCTGGGTGGCGAGCATATCAAAAATCATGGAATGGTCGCGTGTACTATCATGCCACGGAACTGTGCATCGCCGAAATTTGAAATAGACGCTGTAATCTTGCCAAAGATTACATCGAATTTACCTACTGTAAATATTCCACATAAGGTCGTAAACGAATATAGGCATTTGGAACTGGCCGACCCGTCTTTTGACAAGAAGTCGCCGATTGATATTATTTTATCGGGTGACTTATTTCCGTATATATATGACGGTAGGAAATTTATTGTAAATAGTGATGTTCCGGTCGCGTTAGGAAGCGTATTCGGATACGTAATTTCAGGCCGGTTAAAATTGAATTCTCTTCACGATATGTCACCGTGTACAGCTTCGTTAGTTTCTTACAGTATTGAGACCGATTGCTTAGATAATACTCTCAAACAGTTCTGGGACTTAGAATCTCTGCCATGTGAATCGGCAATAAGTCCGTTAGATGAATTAGCGGAAAACATGTATGTCGCGAAACATTATCGGGATAAAACTGGTCGTTACGTTTCACCTATTTTATTAAATCCTGATCATGCACCGATCGGTGATTCGTATGACGTAGCATTAAAGCGACTCAAACAGGTCGAGCGCCGATTTGCGAAATCGCCCGAGTTGAAAAGAGCATACGTCGATTTTATGAGAGAATACGAAGCACTCGGGCACATGAGATTATATACTGGGTCGGAACCCTCGCGTTACTACATACCACATCATTGTGTGCTGCGTCCGTCGTCGATTAGTACGCCCTTGCGAGTTGTTTTCGATGGGTCAGCTGCACCTACGGGTGGTATATCAATAAACGACGCACTATTGACGGGACGAAAATTACTCCAGGATTTATTAAAAATTATTATTAATTTCCGGTTGTATGAAGTTTGTTTCACTGCTGATGTGTCGAAGATGTATAGGGCGATTTTAATCGACCCCGCTGATACGAAATATCAGCACATTTTATGGCGCGAGTCACCAACGGAACCGGTGCGCACGTATGTTCTTAAAACAAATACCTACGGTCTTCGCAGTGCCCCGTTCATAGCTGTGCGTACGTTACACCAGCTAGCTCAGGACGAATTGGCTGGGGTGCGGGGTTCGGGAACCTCCGCGTGGTGCACCCCGGGCATCACACAACAACTTGCCCCGGCGGCATTTTGTTGTGTGATGGCTAATCTCGGACGAGACGGAAGGGCTTCTACACGTGACCCGAGAGGGCCGCGCGTAGAAGCCTACATGGTGCGGGGTTCCCTGGGAGCTGTCTGCTATGCAGAGAGCTCCCAGGTGGACCAAGGGGAGGAGAGGTGAGAGATCGGTGAGATGCTGTGCGTGGCGACATCTGGCGTTTTTCGCTGGATGTCGCGACGCACAGTAGCCAAATCTCAAGGTTCGGGGGTCGCCGAGGGGAGTGTCTGGCACGTGAGTCCGAGACCGCGCTGCTTACAGGGCGCGGTCTCGGGCTTGCGATCCAGGCATGGTCGGCGGGAGGCCGGCCGCTAGACCCCCACCCAGGGGAGCTATACCAGGCAAATTTAGCACTTATAATTAAATGGAACGCAATTTAAAGGTATCTACCCAGGAGGGTCCCCGAAAGGGGGAATCCCTCCACGTCTCTAAAGAGACGTGCAGCCCCGCGTACTCTGGGGGGGGCAAAAATTGCTTACCAAAAACAAACGACGACCACGGCAAAAGCACAACGGACTCTGAAAGCACGCGACTTGGCATTGACGGTGGAAAGAAGGAGGCGCGCGTTGTTTTAACGCGGACTACAGGGGACAATGACTCGGACACGTCCAGCGTCAAATCGGTGCTGATGGTGTCCGACTCATCGGAGGGGCGGTCTCGCAAGAGAGGCCTAGAGAGGGGCGAGACCTGTGGCAGCTCTTGCTCGGGCTCCGACGACACCTTGGAGGGCCCGACGGCGACCAAGGTCATTGCCCCCCGGAGAGGGAGAAGCTTTGGTCTGGTGATCATGACGCACAACGCTACGGTATGCGCCACAACGCAGCGTCACGACGCAGCATTTAGCATCCCTGCGGAGAGGTGGTCATTTGATTTTGCCGCAGCTACCTAATTGTCTTAAAAAAATTCCATATTGACCCGTGACGCACACCGCACACCGCAGCGTTGAACCGAGAATGACGCCGCGTTGTGCGGGAGTACACCTCCCCACTTCACCGCGCTTGCCCCTCGCCGCTGACGCATACTGCGACGGAACACGAGACCAATCTCGACGTTTTTCATATGATTGAGTGTCCGGCGACGCATACCGCATACCGCAGCGTTGTGCGTTATGATCACCAGACCAAAGCTAGAGGCAGGGGCAGGCCGCCTACTACTAGCGGCGAATTCGTCGGCTTGGCCAAATCGCGGGCCGAGCTCAGCCTCGCGAGGGCGGAAGAGCAGCGCCTGCTGCTCGAGGAGGAGCTCTCCGACGAGCAGCAGGCGAGGAGCGAGAGGGCGAGGTCCCTCTTCGCGAGGCGGCGGGAGGCCCCCGAGTTCGGCGGAGTTGACTCCGTCGAACTCGCCAGGGTGGTGAAGGACTCGGTGGCCACCATAACATCGGTGGCCACCAGGTCCGGAAACCTCAAGGGCACGTTCGTGCGCGCCTTGAAGGAGGCAGCAACTGCGGTTGATGCCTCCTTCAAGGAGCTCAACGAGCGTACGGCCACGGAGGAGGTGGCTCTCCTGAGGGAGGCCAATAAGAAGCTCATGTCGGAACTCGCTGAGATCCGACGTGAGCTCGCGGAGCTGAAAGCTGCACGGGAGAGACCGACTCCGGCCCCGGCAGCTACAGTTCCGCCCCCTCCCTTGGGACAATCGCCTCCTCTGGAGGACGTGATGCGGGCGGTCATGGTGCAGGTGGGCACCATGATCTCCGCCCGCTTTGCGGGGTTGGAGGAGCGGCTGCTCCCTCCACAGCGACTCAGGCCGCCTCTTGCGGCGGATAGGCGCAGGGAGGAGCCGCCGCCGGTGCCTAGCACCTCGACTGCTGCGTCCGGCTCTGCGCCTGCGCCAAAAAGGCGCAGGCGCAAAGCTGGGAGGCCACAGCCTCCACCACTGCCAGAGAATCTTCTTCTTGAAACCGCGACTGCGACTTCGCGACCGGCTCCCTCGTTGGAGACCTGGTCCGAAGTCGTCAGACGCGGTTCCAAGAAGAAGAAGAAGAAGAAGGCGGCGCAAGGGCCGCGGTCAACCCCGGCTAAGGCGAAGACCCCTAAACTCCGCCCCCCCCGTACTGCAGCGGTGGTCATCACGCTGCAGCCGGGAGCGGAGGAGAGGGGTCTCTCCTACGCCAGGGTGTTGGGGGAGGCCAGAGGTCGCATTGACCTCGCGGCCCTCAACCTCCCGCCCTTGAGAATGCGCACCACCATGACGGGGGCGCGCATTCTCGAGGTACCGGGAGAAGAACGAGAGGCCAAGGCTGACTGCCTGGCCTCAAAACTGAGAGAGGTATTCGGCAACTCCAAGGAGTTGACGGTGTCGCGCCCGACCCTCACCGCAGATTTGCGTGTGAGTGGTTTGGACGACTCCGTCGACTCCGAGGAGTTGACGAGAGCTCTGGCGCGGGCAGGAGGATGCCCAGCGCCAGAAATCAAGCTGGGGGACATAAGGCGGGGCCCAGGTGGCATGGGCACCGCCTTTGTCAGGTGTCCCGTCGTTGCCGCCAAGAAATTGGTGGCAAACGGCGGGCGCCTGTTGGTGGGTTGGGTGGCGGCGTCGGTCAAGCTCTTGGAAGCGAGACCACGCCGCTGCTTCCGCTGCCTTGCACTGGGCCACGTTCAGGCCCAGTGCAGGTCAGCAGTTGACCGCAGCGAAGAATGCTATCGCTGCGGTCAACTTGGCCACAAGGCCAAAGCTTGCTCGGCCGCCCCGCGCTGCTCCCTTTGTGCAGCAGCGGGAAGGCCTGCGGGGCACCTGTCGGGGACCAGCGCCTGTGCTGAGCCCCCATCAAAGACAGGTGCTCCCCGTCTGTCAGTCTGGCAGTCTACTGCGACCAGCTCCGGGTCGCAGCTGACCGGCTCCACTCCAGAGCAGCGAGGCAGCATGGAGGAAAGTTAGTATGGCGCCCATACTAACTTTCCTCCAGGCCAATATCAATCACTCCGCCCGTGCACAGGACCTTTTGCTCCAGTGCATGGCGGAGCGATTGATCACGGTGTGTGTGGTGGCCGAACCATACCGGGTCCCCCCCAGGTCGGACTGGGTCGGGGACCTGGATGGTCTGGTGGCAATCACCACACAGTCGCCGGCCCTCTCGCCCACTCTCGACAAAGTCACTAGGGGAAATGGCTTTGTCGCGACTGAGGTGGGAGGCACAGTGGTGGTGGGGGTGTACTTTTCTCCCAACAGGGTCCTTGCCGAGTTCGAGAGATTTCTCGGCGAGGTAGGGACCCTGGTGGGACGGAGTCGCCCCCGCCCAGTCATCGTCCTCGGTGACCTCAACGCCAAATCTGTGGCGTGGGGGTCATCGATGACAGATGCAAAGGGGAGGGAGCTGGGGGAGTGGCTCGCGGAAGCGGGGCTCTGTGTCCTCAATAGAGGCACAGAGCACACGTGCGTGCGGCAATGGGGAGGGTCGGTGGTCGATGTGACCTTCGCCACCCCGGAGCTCGCACGCCGTGTCCACAACTGGAGGGTGCTGGTCGATGAGGAGACACTATCCGATCACCGCTACATATCGTTTAGTGTCTCCCCATCGACAGCGGACGGAGGACAGGGAGCCTCCCTGCCGGTGACGGGCCCGCGATGGGGGTTGAAGCGCCTGGACTTGGAGAAGCTGCAGGAGGCAGCCATTGTCCAGGCGTGGAACCCTGCTCTATCACCACCGGTAGACCTAGACGCGGAGGCCGATGCGCTGTGCATGGCGATGTCGCACGTTTGCGATGCCGCCATGCCCCGCGTAAAGGCCCTCCCAATGAAGCGTCAGGTCTACTGGTGGTCGGAGGAGATTGCGGAGCTCCGGCGGTGCTGCGTAGTGAGAAGGCGCCACTACCAGCACTACCGGCGGAGGAGGCTCCAGGAGCCGGCGGAGTTGGACGCCCGCTATGCCGCTTATAGAGCGGCGTCGCGGGCTCTCCGCACTGCCATCGCCGAGGCCAAGTCGGCATCGTGGAGCCAGCTGCTGGAGACACTGGACCGTGATCCGTGGGGGCGTCCCTACTTGTTGGCGAGGCGAAAGCTTCGCCCATGGACGCCTCCAGTCACCAGCATGCTGGAGCCACGATTCCTGCGGCGGGTGGTCGAGGGACTGTTCCCGGCTAGCCCGGGAACCGACTTTGTCCCTCCCACGGCGATGGTGGCGCGGACCGAAGACTCCGCCGAGGAGGAGGAGGGGGAGGAGGACGAGCTTCTCGACGTCTCCGAGGGAGAGTTGGGAGCCGCCGTCCTGAGAATGAGGGCCAAGGACACGGCGCCGGGGCCTGATGGCATACCCGGCCGTGCTTGGGCCCTCGCTCAGGACGCCCTCGGCCCTCGCCTCCGGGATCTCCTGAGTCGCTGCATGCGCGAAGGGAGATTCCCGAGGCGATGGAAGAGGGGGAAGCTCGTCCTCCTCCGGAAGGAGGGGCGGCCCGCGGACGAACCCTCGGGGTATCGTCCGATTGTGCTGCTTGACGAGGCGGGCAAGCTCTTGGAGCGTGTCATCGCTGCCCGCCTCGCCAAGCACCTCGAAAGGGTGGGCCCGAACTTGTCCGAAAGGCAGTTCGGGTTTCGTAGAGGTCGTTCGACAATCGACGCTATTCGTCTTGTCAACGACCTCTACGAGGGTGTATCCGGGGACGGGGTGTTGTTGGCGGTGTCGCTAGACATAGCAAACGCCTTCAACTCCCTGCCCTGGATCACCGTAAAAGAGGCGCTGGGGTACCATAGAGTGCCCCGGTACCTGCGGCGCCTCCTTGGGGACTATCTCTCTGACAGAGAGATAGTCTACCCAAGAAGGGATGGGGAAGGTTCCAGCCCCATGTCACGAGGGGTTCCACAGGGGTCTGCTCTCGGGCCACCCCTGTGGAACCTCGGCTACGACTGGGTGCTGAGGTGCGGTAACTTGCCTGGCATCAGCTTAATCTGTTACGCTGATGACACGCTGGTTACCGCAAGGGGGGGGGACCTTTCGCCAGGCGGCGATCCTGGCCACTGCGGGTGTAGCGGCCGTGGTGGCCAGGATTAGGAGTTTGGGCCTGGAGGTGGCGCTCCACAAGTCCGAGGCCATCTGCTTTCATGATGGCCCCAGACGAGCGCCACCTGCAGGCGCCAACATTGTGGTGGGTGGGGTTTCCATCCCTGTCAAGCCGACACTGAAATATCTCGGTGTCGTGCTTGACAGCAGATGGAACTGGGGGCCGCATCTGCGTCAACTAACCCCCAAGTTGACGCAGACTGCGGCGGCGTTGGGCCGTCTTCTGCCCAATATGGGAGGCGGTGGAGCGCGCTGCCGCCACCTTTACATGGCGGTGGTGCGCTCCATGGCCATGTACGGTGCTCCCATATGGGCAAGAAGGTTGGGCCGCGGGGAGGAGGCTCTCCTCCACAGCGCCCAGAGGGTGATGGCCGTGAGAGTGTGTCGGGGTTACCGCACACTCTCTCACGAGGTGGCATGCGTCCTTGCGGGATCGCTGCCTTGGTGCCTAGAGGCCGAGGTTTTATCCTCGGTCTACTGGCGCCTGGTGCGAGCCCAAGAGGACGAGCTGCGCCCTGCCCCACAGGAGGTGGTGCGGTGGCGCAGCGATGCCAGGGCCATCGCTCTGGGGAGGTGGAGAGAGCGGATTCTCTCTGGATCCACTCGGAGGGGGGCCGGCGCTCGACGGCTCCTCGAGGCGCTGCGGCCCATACTCACTGAGTGGGTCCAGAGAGACCATGGGGTACTCACCTTCCGGACTACACAAGTGCTCTCGGGACATGGATGTTTCGGGAGATACTTGTGTAGGGTTGCCGGAAGGGAAGAGACCCCGGTGTGCCACCGGTGCGGTTGCGAGGAAGACACCGCGCAACACGCACTGGAGGCATGCCCGGGGGAAGAGGACGCGCGACGTTCCCTAGTCGCGGTCCAGGGGGCAGATCTCTCATTGCCGACCATCTTACCCAAGATGCTCGACAATGAGAGATCATGGGAAGCTTTCGTCTCCTTCTGCGAGACTATTGTCTCGCGGAGGGAGACGGAGGAGCGAGAGAGGGAACTCGACCCTCTCGCTCCTCCTTGCAGGAGGAAGCGGACACGCGGGCGAGCCACTAGGGCTCGCACCCCGTCTCCGCTCGGAGGGCCTGGGCCATCGGGCACTGCCTGATGGCCCATTCTCCTCCCGAGGGGGGGACGCGGACTGCTATAGGTTTTCCAGCGCGTCCCAAGAGCCACAAAGCGGGGGTTCCGACCCCCCGCGAGGCGGGCCCGAAAGGGTGACATGGTGATGTCAGAGTTGCGCGAGCGAATGCGAAAGCGGTTCCGCAACTCTGACATAGCACCATTGTAGGGAAATTTTGTGACGGGGGTTTAGTTGGTATTGTGCCCTTCTGGCATCGAGTCCAACACTGTTCACTCGTGCGTAAATGCATTCCCCTACACAATAAAAAAAAAAAAAAAAAAAAAAAAAAAAAAAAAAAAAAAAAAAAAAAAAGGACGAATTGGCTGAGCGACCATGCTCTGAAGCAGCTAGGATTCTTACTGATGGGTTCTACGTCGATGACCTTCTGTGGTCATGTACCTCAAAGAATGAAGCTTGCATGTTGCAGGATGAATTGATGTCGCTTCTCGGACGTGGAGGCTTTGATTTAAAAAAATGGGCGAGTAATAGTAGTGACCTCCTACACCGTATGCAAACCGATCAGGTTTTAGCCATCGACTTCCAGGACGAAACCTTGTCGTCATCCCTTAAGGTGTTAGGTCTGACATGGCTACCTCCGTGTGACAGTTTTGCGTTTACGTATAGTTTTACCGATCCACAACAAACAAAACGATCCGTTTTGAAACTACTCGCAAGTATATTCGATCCCATCGGTTTCATTGCACCTTGTACGTTCGTCGCGAAGTGCATCATGCAGGATCTTTGGAAGTTAGGAATTGGATGGGATGATTTGTTGCCACAAGAGCCGTGTCGACTGTGGAATCGCTTTGTCACTGAGTTGCAGCTTTTATCAAAGTTGCGATTTGAGCGTCATATACTCGTTTCTGACTTTCGCGAAGTTCAACTGGTTGCGTTTTGTGATGCATCATCGCGTGGTTATGCGACATGCCTATATTTTCGAAGCGTTAGTACTGAGGGCAAAGTGAAGGTCAGGTTAGTGGCTAGTAAATCGAAAGTCGCGCCACTAAATCCCTTATTGTCAATACCTAGACTAGAACTTGAAGCTGCGGTTCTATTAACAAGACTCATAAATTTTGTCATTCAAAATTTGAAAAATATTAAATTTTCTATTGTCGCCCTCAGCGATTCTAAGAATGTATTAGCGTGGATCCAAACTCAACCATATATGTTAAAAACTTTCGTAGCGAACCGTGTTAGTCGACTCACAGCTATAGTGCCTCCGAGTTGCTGGTACCATGTGAGGAGCGAGAATAACGCTGCAGATATATGCTCACGTGGTGTTCTGCCTAGCCAATTTGTAGAAAAGGCTACAGAGTGGATGAACGGCCCCGCGTGGCTGTACGATGACCAACAAAGTTGGCCGATTGAGAAGTTTCTCATAAGAGATAAAAGTAGCGTTACCGAGCTAAAACCTAATAGTGCAACGTTTGCATTTAACTCCTGCGTTAATAAAGATGAACTCGGTAATGATCTTGAATGTAGTTTTAATAAATGTTCGTCATTTAATCACTTACAGCGTGTCCTTTCGTGGTGTTATAGATTTATAAATAACTCACGCCGCAAAACTTCAGAGCGGTCTATAGGGCCTCTAACCACCTCTGAGCTGAAGGTAGCTCACGACTCGATAATACGTGTCTTACAAAAAAATCACTTTGATAACGAAATGTCAGATTTAGTAAAAGGTAAATTCGTTGCCTCATTACGTAAACTTTCACCCTTTGTGGAACACGGGTTCCTCAGGGTGGGGGGCAGAATTCTACAGGCCGACTTGCCATACAACACAAAACACCCAATTTTGCTGCCTAAATGTCATACAAGTAAATTATTAATTGATTATGTTCATAGGATGTATTTACATGTAGGCCCTCGTACATTACAGGGCATCCTTTGTAAAAAATATTGGCTCGTTGGTGCTCGTAGCATTATTCGTTCAGTTTTGTCGAAGTGTAAGGTATGCTTTAGATGTCAACCAACCTCGTTACAACCTCAGATGGGTACGTTGCCCGCACCTCGGCTCGCGCCAAATAAAATTTTTAATCACGTCGGATGTGACTTAGGCGGTCCATTCTTCGTCAAGGAAAGCTTACGTCGGAACGCGAAGCTTCACAAGGCTTATTTATGTCTGTTTGTATGCTTCTCGACAAAGGCAGTGCATTGTGAAGTGCTGTCCGATTTATCATGCGAGTGTTTTCTAGCAGCATTCGATCGTTTCATAGCCCGCCGCGGTATCAGTGTCTGTACGTACTCCGATTGTGGTACAAACTTTGTCGCGGCATCTAAACATCTTAAAGAAGTAGCTAGATTTTGGAATGATAAAAAAACCCACGACGAAATTATTCTGGGCATGACAGCACGTCAAGTGGAATGGAAAAAAAATGCACCAAACTCTGCATCCATGGGCGGACTCTGGGAGGCTGGGATTCGATCCGCAAAACATTTATTGTTGCGCGCTGTAGGCGATAAGTCCCTCACGTTCGAGGAATTGACAACAATATTTTGCCGAGCAGAAGCCGTTCTAAACTCACGCCCTTTGTGCTCGTTATCCGACAACCCAAACGAATTTGATGTTTTAACTGCGGGTCATTTCTTAATTGGGCAAAGTCTCGTGGCTGTGCCGGAATATGATTTTGAGGACGTTCCTCAGAACAGATTGTCACGTTGGCAATCCATTCAAAAGGTGTCACAGATGTTTTGGAAGCGATGGTCAAATGATTATCTACACACTCTTCAACAGAGAGAGAAATGGTTTTCATCACCACCTAATTTAAAAGTTGGTGATCTCGTATTATTAAGGTCTAACTTGACTAAACCACTTCAATGGCCTTTAGGTAGAATTGAAATGACACATGAAGGCATAGACAAAGTTGTGCGTGTTGTCACTTTAAGAACGAAAAATGGTTTAATTAAGAGACCAGTTAATAAAATTTGTCCTTTACCTTATGCAAATTGAATACCTCGATACTTATAATTTTTAACCCACCTTAGTTCTAAATATACATATGTTTTTTTTTATAATAGCCTATTCATTTGCATGTGCATAGGTACACCTCACATAGAAACTTCGTAAGTTTATTTATCTTATTTATTTGTTATTATATCCTTCACACTCGGCATACATTAAAGTTGGGGAATTCATTCATGATGAATTCGGTGAGGGGTATGTTCGATCTTTACAAATGGCTTGAGGGTAGTTGGAAATTCCCTCCAATACTTGCGGCTGCGACCGTTGACCGGCAGTCACACGTCAACGACTGAAAGAGTAACACCTCGTAAGAAAACCTCGTGAAGCCCTGGGGCTTCTACATACTACAGCAGAAGGAGATCTCCTGAGGTGACAACTGGTGGTGCCCTAGACGGAGGCAGTTTAAAGGTTGGTGGAAAATCCTTCTATCTTCTATGCTGTTTTGTAAAATCTCATTAATTACTTCTCACCTCTTTTTTTCTTTAAATAAATACAGTCCACAATATATCGAGGGACCTAAACTGACGGTGGTACCGTACACTTGCCTTATCTTTTTGGTCCATTCACTACATTCATTTATTGTTGAGTCTGCAGCCTTTCCATAGCATCCAACATCTATATCGATGAATCTGTAATTTGCGTCACATATTGCAAGCAATACGATGGAAAAATATTTTTTATAATTAAAATACTCTGATCCACTATGTTGAGGTTTTATAACTCTAATATGTTTCCCATCGATAGCCCCAAGTAGGTTGGGAAAATTTGCGTATTTCATATATCCTTCAGCAGTTTTTAGATGTGATTCTTCGGTTGGTTCTGGCATGCAGATTAGGCATGGGTTCGATATATCGAAACGTAACTTATATCGGATATGTGTTTAATATCATACCATATCGATATCTAAATATACATAACCGTTTTCACAAAAACTTCATCGAGTTACGGTTTATCCAAAGCGCAACGAACTGCGAATAACGAACAAAACGCAAACTTCACATCACGAACGATAATATGGCATCGACGGTTTTTATTCGCTTTGTCTCTGTCTTACCGTACAATTTTTTACTGGCGTAAAAGAGATAAAGCGAATATTGCGTAACTTCGGCTAGTGATTGGTTATACGGGTAATAATAGTACGTGCGATTAGCTATTTCTTAACGCGCTAGAAATAAGGTCTGGTTTCTATTTATTTAGTTACAATAAAGAATCCATAAGTTAGCAACTTTCCGGCGGCTACTCGATACCAGGGAGACATTCACTCTCTAAACTAGACTTACGAGTAATAGATTTAAGGTTGAATTTATTTTGTTGGAATAAGAATTGTATGGATTGAATTTTGATTTGTACCTATTTTTTTGGAAAATGGACAGTTTTGTTTTGCACGTCTTGACCTTGGTGGCACGTGCCCTACTTTCTGTGTAGTTTGTATTTAGTTAAGTATTGTAAATATAAAACTTTTAGTATTAAATTAACTTTTAGTGTGTGTATAAAACTTTTAAATTAATATTGGTTTAGAAGCAGTGGACATTTGTGTTAGTGTAAATAAAGACAAGATAATTAGGTATAAACAATGTCGCGTAAAGCCAGTGAGATATGGACTCATTTTGATAAAAAAGACAATGTTGTTGGTGTAGCTGTGTGTAAATATTGCAATAACAAATTTTCATTTAAATCAACCACCGGGAATTTGAACTCTCATTTAAAAAGAGCACATGCTTCTGTTTATTTAGCGAAGCAAAATATCTCGGAACTTAATGAAAAGCCGTGCCAAGTACATCTACTGCAGAAGCAAATTCATTGGATGAAGCGACTGCTTCGCCAAACGACAAAGGACAATACAAGCATATGCTACTAAAAAACTTACCCACCATTTGTGATTACCAACCATTTCGCATAGTTGAAGACAAAAGCTTTAAAAAATATTCTAAAAATATAGCTGGATATACACTGCCCAGCAGACAAACCATATCAACGTCAATGATTCCAGCTTTATATATAGACACATTAAATAAAATGAAAGAAATTGTATCTCAAGACCCTCTTTGTCCGTTTGCTTGACCACCGATTGCTGGACATCATCACAAACAGAAAGTTACATTGGTGTAACCGCTCATTATATTGACAGTAATTTTGAACCAAAACAAGTCTTATTGGAATGCAAAAGTCTTAACGAAAGTCGTACTAGTTCAAATTTAGCCAAAGAATTAAAAAGAGTGACAGATGAATGGAATTTAACAAAAAAAGTTAATTTTGCCATATCGGACAATGCTCGCAATATTGTAAAGGCGATAGAAACTGAATTAGAGTGGAAGCACTATGGCTGCTACGCACATACTTTAAATTTAATCGTCACGGCTGCTTTACGACCATTAGATGAATTAATGGACAAAATAAAAAACATCGTAGCGCATTTTAAAAGAAGTACGAGTGCTACAGATATGCTTCTCAGTTATCAGTTGAAAAATATGTCAGGCAGTGGTGAGCCTAAAAGGCTAGTGCAACAAGTGCCTACACGGTGGAATTCCACATTTTATATGCTGCGCCGATTTACTTTACTAAAAGAAGCTATAAAACATTGTATGGCACTGATTGAGAAAGATTGGCCTGAAATCAATGCATCAGATTGGGAGACAATGAGCGAGTTATGCACAGTTTTACAACATTTTGAAGAGATCACTTCTTCAATGAGTGGTGACGAATATCTGTCAGGAAGTTTGGTCATAGTGGTCACAAACTGTTTGAAAGAAGTTTGTGATGATTTTTTGACCAAAGAAGAATACGAACTCTTCTTTCCAGTAGTTGTGGATGTGATCACATCTCTACAAAGAGGTTTGAGAGAACGATTTTCTGGCGTCGAACACAGCAAAACCTTTGGCCTTTGTACGCTGTTAGACCCTAGGTTTAAAATATTGTGTTTCAAAAATGAACAAGCTGTCGCAGAACTAAAAAGACATGTACACATGCTAATAATTGGCATCATGAATAAAAAACAACCTACAGAAAATACTATAGAAGAAGAAAGACCACAGGTAACTGCTGGAAAAGTTAGCGCTTGGGAAAAATTCGATGTACTTATTCAAAAAAACAAGCCCCAAGGTAATGCCCAAGCGAGAGCCATCCGAGAACTCCACATGTACCTGGATGATGAGATGTTACCTCGAAAGAACTGCGAGGGAAAATGGAATAGCCCATCGCAATGGTGGAGAGACCATAAAATAATTTACCCCCATCTATCGCATTTATACAGAACCAAATGTAACATCGTAGCGACGTCAGTGCCCTGCGAGCGATTATTTTCAAAGACGGGGCTTATCATAAATGACCGACGATGTCGCCTAAAGCCAAAAAAAGTGGAGCAGCTTGCATTTCTAAATGCAAATTCTTAAATAATTCAGTATGAATGAATGTATAATGTAAATAATAATGTTGTAAATATTCAATCATTGTAAATAAGACGATTTCTAAATGCGCCAGAAAAGTTAGCTCTTAGTAATTGATATAGTTATATTAGGTATTCAAACAATCTTTTCTGCTAGTCCTAAGCCTAGATTAAAGCATGAAGGGAAATCGTCGTACTTACAATAAGCTAAACTGATAAATTTATTATTTTTTAACTTTGAAAAACGAAGAATCTTTCAATGTAATAACGGTAAAAGTCTGAGTTTGCGTTACGCTCGTTTCACAGTTACTGTTACTTGTGCAAATCGTACTACTGATATCGATATCTGAAAACGGTTTTTGATATCGATATGATAACTAAATATCGGTTACATATCCGTTTGCAACTATATGCGAAAACGCCCATCTCTAATGCAGATGTTTTTTAATTTATCCCATATTATTTTCACTGTTTCACGGACTATAATGCCTGCCGTCGTTTGTCCACATTTAAAGTCATAGTGAATATCTGAGAAATAGCAACCCGTAGCTAAATACCTGAAAAAAATAACATTATTAAAACTCCTATTATCATCGTAAATTTTACATATTTAATTAAAATTAACCTGCAACTACTTATTTCAAATAAATTAAAATGAACCTAATAAATAACTAAACTTTTGACATTATTATTGTTTTCAGTCATTGATCTTCAAAAAAAATGGAAGAGTATTAAGGACGCTTATAAAAGAGACAAGGCGAAGAATAATAACTGTTCCAGTGGATCTGGAGCTAAGCCTAGAAGACCCTACATATATTCCAATTTGCTAACTTTTTTAGACCCGCTTTACGAAATAAGATCTCCAAGTCAAAATGATGATGCAGCACTGGGGCATGACAAAGACTGTGATTTTCAAAAGCCACATTCACCAAAGAAGTCTAAAAAGACTCCAAAACATGAAGACCTACAGGACAAATTGTATGAAGCACTGACAGCAAATCTCAAAGTGTCTAAAGCGAATAATACAATTTTATCTGAAAATCCCGACATGCTGTTCTTAGTTTCATTAGCTAAAGATTTTTCAGCCACCAAAGAAGAATTTAAGTTAGAGGCCAAAGCTGATATGATAAATTTAATTCGTAAATATAAAAATATGGGACAGTCATCGAGAACATTACAAGAAAATAGATACCAACGTGCATTTCAATATGAACATGAGTGTTCCGTATAATCGGGCAACATTATATCGGGCCGGCGATTAGCGTGTCTGTGGTCGCCGGCTGTCAATCATACATTGTCTTTGTCGCCGGAACGACGAGTCACGCCTTATTTTTCTAACCTGGTGTTTTTCGGGATAAAAGTTAATATTTGCTACGGGAATACATTATTAACGTTAATTGTGTTACTATTGGATTAGTGCTGGACTATTTTGTAAA
The DNA here is from genome assembly GCA_963693475.1 of Ectropis crepuscularia. NCBI lineage: Eukaryota > Metazoa > Arthropoda > Insecta > Lepidoptera > Geometridae > Ectropis > Ectropis crepuscularia. The sequence continues at coordinate 10,145,232 of OY856368.1, read as the reverse complement.
AGTGAGCTACTGGACTGGCCCCTTCTCAACCGCTGGACCGGTTGAATACTGCTGGAACGGGAAGTCTACGGAGCTGCCTGGTTTGGTTTCCAATTCCCTTTGATCGCGTTCCTTCTTCCTGTCGTACCAAACTGGGCTTTGGATAGCGCCAGGAACAATAGGTAAGTGTTTAATTATATACTTATGGGGGAAACTTTAAAATCGGTATATCTGCTTAATAATATGTTTTAATCCTACTTATGGGCCCCAGGACGGTAATTTCTGGATAAATTATTGAACAAGTTTTGGTAGACAGAGCGCGGTTAACCGTAAATACCCCTTTTTTGTTTTTAGTTTTCTGGGAAAATATATCAGGTAGGCCAAATATTTGGGGGTTCCCAGTTTATAATTTCTCCCCAAACTGTCGGGAAATTGGTATTAAGTGGTATCCGGCTTAATAGGTTGCGGATATAATTGTTGTGACATTGTCCGAACTTTAGGTTAATTTAAAATTTAAATTTAAAATGGCTTCGGATTTGGCCAACCAGCTCCGGTGGTTTGAATCCTTGCAAGGATTGGTCGGCAGGAGAGACCGGGAGGAGGCGCTGCTAAACAGGGCAGAACACCTCGACAGGCGCCTGGAGATCGCTGAAAGGAGCACAGCATCGCTGCGGGATGCAAGGCCGCCTCCACCTGAGGAGCAGATGGAGAGGATCGACGCGGACATGCGGCGCATCCTGGATGTGTACGACGAGGTCTCCGAAAGGGTTCGCCAGCTGGAGAGGTCTCGTCAGGGAAGGGCGAACTCGGGAACCGTCATCAGGAATGCGGGTTCGGGTGTAGTGGGACGCCTTCCCACCCTGGACTTGCCCAGGTTTACAGGTAACCTGCGAGAGTGGAGCGGCTTCCGGAGTATGTTCGCCTCTCTCGTGGATTCACGCACGGATCTGACGAAGGCGGAGAAACTGGCCTATCTCCGCACGTCACTGGAGGGTGAGGCACTCTCCCTGGTCCAGCACCTGGAGCTGGACGACGACAACTTCGGCACGGCGATGGAGTTGCTGGAGACGAGGTTTCAAAATCCTCGGCTCCTCGCCGACGCTCACGTGTCACAAATTCTGGGGCTGCCGAAGGTGACTGAGAGGTCTCAGTTGCGGCCACTAATCCTCACGCCCGTGAAGGTGGCGTACAACGCCTTGCGCAGCTTGGGACTGCCAGTAGAACACTAGTCGTTTCTACACTTTGTAAGTGACAGAGAATCTACGACTCACGGCTAAGCGCGTAAAATTGGCAAAGTAGCGCCAATAGTCGACCACTGCAACAAAAAGTTTTCCGAACTATACATTCCCGTTCAACATCTCAGCTTAGACGAGTCCTTGCTAGGCCATAATCCAATACGCTGGCCCTGTGCGGGTTGGTGGATGACACGTGTTTCCTCACGATGTTTTCCATCACCATTTTTTAAGTTAGCGGCATTACGCACATGACTTCGAAATGACAGTAACTTTTCTATGGGTTCTTTTTTTTACCTTTCGTTTTCACAGAAAATGAGCTCTTCAGATGAATCTATGCCGATGGTGGATGCAGACTGTGGTACAATGATTGTACCACAGCATGCGTACAGAACTACGCCGCGTGGCACTACACTATACCCAACGGGGAGCCCACCAACGATGGTGGAGTTCTGTGCTGCGAGTGGAAGTGTAAGTCTTGTTTTTGTAACCCCTCCCCTTTACCCCCTGATGAAAAAAATACCCCTCTTTTTTCATGTTTGTTATAAGTTTATACAATTTAAGTGTGTTAGTGTCTGAATGTGACTGGTGGTTTTCAAGGATAGCTGCTGGATCACAAGATCTTTCTACTTGATGGCGCCTGACCGCGCGAATTTTTATCCCGTTAATTCTCTACTTCACCTACCATCACTGTGTTTCTATTTTTTTTTGTTTTACAGGGGCAACAGACTGCAACGCCGTTTTCGTCCCGAGGCCGTCGTTTGTTGAAGCCCCGTCGTTCACTGCCCCTCACCGACGCCAGAATAATGGAGGAGTTGAACGTAGATTCGGGCAGTGGCGGCGACTCTATCTCGTGATACATTCTTGTTACTTACAAAGTTTCTACACTTTGTAAGTGACAGAGAATCTACGACTCACGGCTATGCGCGAAAAATTGGCAAAGTAGCGCCAATAGTCGACCACTGCAACAATTTTTTTCCGAACTATACATTCCCGTTCAACATCTCAGCTTAGACGAGTCCTTGCTAGGCCATTGCAAAATAAATCGCATTGGCCAATTCGATGCCTTCCTTTTCCATCCTTTTTTTCCACACATGGAATGCCACACATGAGTGAGGAGGAAAGTGATATCGTCGTGGCAATTTTGAACAATAATAGAAAGAATATGGCTGCGATTTTGATTCTCTCGAGGTTGGTTGCGCGGCGTTCTCTTTCTACTTTGGCTATAAAACTATAATTTGTGCCGTCAATTGTGTTCTACGAAAAGTGTGTTGTTAAAACGATTGTCTAATCTATTCTAACCTACTAGTAAGCATAGATATTTTCCTAGTAGAATTTATTTCACTGACCCCTTACTCTCATCGATCATCGTGATGAAGCGGTCAGGAACCTTCAGGATTCACCGTACTATGTCAGTTAAGCATACAATTTTTATTAACATTTAAACACACAATTGTTGTTGGTATGGATGGTTTTATTGCAACTTGAGTTAAAACTTCAAATGGAATTATAATTAGATACCGTAGAATAGGGTTATTTGGAATTCACGGGGCTATTTGGTATTAAATAATTTTAAGTTTTGGGTCTTTCAAAATGCTACCAAAGATACTGTAGCTTTTTTATTTTAATTTCTAGCAACACTTTGGTTTGTGTTTAATCTATGGTCAAAACATTTTGAGGTTATAGCGGTGCACTATCACAAGTTATTGTTGTTTGTTTTGGAAACCTAATTTTTGAAGCTCCTGGTAGTCGTCCAACTTTAATCTCGTCTGGTCGTATTTGTCAAGTGAGTGTAAAATAAGTTCTTATGTTTATTTGTGCATATAATCGTGATTATGGATCATGCATTTACATTGCCCTTCGAGTTTATTTAACATGTTGTTTACACAACTTTCTCAAACGGGGCTATTTGGTACATCACATGGGGCTTTTTGGAACTCCGTCTCAAATAACTCCGTGTTTTTTTTTGGTAATAGGGTTGTACGTAATAAATAAATTAAAGTGTTTTGGATTGATCTAACGGTTTTTTCTTTTGCAGAGATATATTCAAATGCATACTGATCACTATGGTACGCAATTCTAAAAGAACTTACCGAAATTCAAGAAATGGAAAACAATTTTTACCGTATCAGTCGTATAGTAGCGAAGACTTAGAAAATGCTATTAAAGAAGTGCAGGAGCGCACCCTTTCTGTGGGAATGGCGGCGAAGAAATATAATGTACCTAAGAGTACTGTGTCACGGCGATACCGGATGAAAAATACGACACAAGATACTGCCGGCCACCCTACATTGTTCACAAAAGTAGAAGAAGATTGCTTTATTGAACATGTGAATGGGGATTTCCATTTGACACATTAGATTTGCGGATTTTTGCTCAAACATATCTAAACAAACTTGGAAGCACCGACTATAAACTGAAAGATAATATGCCTGGTGTGGACTGGGCTTTGAACTTTCTAAAAAGACACAAAAATAGATTATCTAACCGATATGCAGCTAACATATCTACTGACAGAGCAAAGGTTACAGGACAGACTATAGATACATTTTTCGAACATTACACAAATACAATTGAAGGAGTCACACCCGATTGTTTGATCAATTACGATGAGACGAACTTGACAGACGATCCAGGCAATAAGAGGTATATATATAAAAGAGGAACAAAGTATCCAGAGAGAGTAGTAAATAGTTCAAAAGCAGCTATTAGTCTAATGTTTGCGGGCACTGCAAGTGGACACAATTTGCCCGTTTATGTTGTGTACAAGTCAGAGCATTTATGGGATCAGTGGGTGGAAGGAGGCCCTGAACAGTCCAGATATGGGAGATTCAAAAGTGGTTGGTTCGATGGAATCACTTTTGAGGACTGGTTCAATAGTATAGTTGTGCCTTACGTAAAGACAAAATGTGGACAGAAAGTAATTGTTTTAGGAGATAATTTGTCTTCTCATTTTTCTCAAAGAATTTTGAAAACGTGCGAGAAGTTAAATATTTCTTTTGTTTGCTTGCCCCCAAAAGCTACGCACTTGACGCAACCCTTGGATGTTGCGTTTTATGCTCCATTGAAGCATTAGTGGCGCGATATATTGACGAAGTGGAAAAGGAAAGAAGGAAGAAGGCACAAAACTTTGACAAAGAGTGCCTTTCCGAGACTATTGACCAAACTTACGAACAAGCTAATGGAGAACGGTGCAGCTTCTACCAACATAATATCTTGATTTGAAAAATGTGGCGTATATCCAGTCGATCCCGATCGACCAAAGTCAAGATTGCCACAATTTTCGAAAGAAAACGAGTCAGTGGCTTCTGAAGTCATAATGGATATGTTACAGGACATGAGAGGAGTTTCAGAGACTACAAAAATCACAAAAAAAAAAAAAATTGCTGTTCCGGCAGGTAAAAGCATCTCAGCTAAAGATCTTGAGCCTAAAGAAGTATCAGAAAATCATAAAAGGAAAAAAACAAAAGACAGAACAAGGAAAAGTGAAAGGGATAGAAAAAGTAAAAGTGAAAGGAAAAGGGAAGGGAAAAGGAAAAACAAGCAAACCAAAAGAAAATTCCGAATCATCAGATATGGATGCAGATATATTAAACAGTCTTATAATGGATACGACAATAGCAAGAAAAACAAATCGTTTGCGACCTTTAAGTACGACTAGCGTTAGTGACATCATAAGCATACACTCCGATTCTAGCGCAGTCGGGGCAGACATTGAAATAGAAAAAAATCCGGGGAGCGATTTTTTTTTATGAAACGTCGGGGATGGTTGTTGGAAGTATAAATCTCGATTTTTTAACTAATCCCGGTAGAGGGTTCGCCGCCATCTTGTTTTAAAGTTTTTGTGAAATAGCTCGTTAACTTTCAACTTTAGAGCAAAAATGATGGTAATCAAAGTGTATGAAGACTTTTTACAAAGTATAATATGTTATACTTTGTGCACGTTGGGCTTACATTTATAATTTTTGTAACAGGGTGACATATCATATGAAGTGGTTGTGGACGCAACACCTAGCATACCTCCGCTTCTATCCTCGCCTCTGCCAACTTTTCCTCATCCTATTGGCTTTATGCCAGAGGATGAGGAGAATGTTCCACCCCGCACATCCCATACTCCTCGCGGTCACGCTGCTAGACCAGCTCGACATGAAGCTTTTGCCCAACTTCAACGGGAAAATAATGCTATTTTGCAAGTAATAATGCTTTTACTAACTTTGTTTTTATGATAAATGATGAATGTATATATATTTTTTATAAAATTTGATTCCTAGTTTATATGTCTGAGTATTATTATAACATATTATCTTTCAGAACATAGCAATGTTGATGGCAGAAAAAAATGAGCTCTTAAATAAGTAAAACTAAAAACATTTAAGTGTTTTTTAAAAGTATTTTTTATAAACATAACAATGTTCATGTAACATATATGCAAATAGAACATATATGTATACGTTATATAATAGAATAATAAAGATATCATCATGTAACTGAATTTTTAATAAGATTTCATGTTCCTATAACCACGTTAGGTGCGGCCTGTCATGTTAAGTCAAAATAAACAGTTCATAGAGGAATGAAAAATGAAACACCCTATATGTTATAGGCCGGAACGTAGATATGCGCTTATTGTACTTACGCCGGAACGTATATCTACGTTCGATTAATTGAAAATGATAACCACGTTTTTTATTGGTTTTTAGTTTAATTCAATGTTTATTCTAAATGTAAGGAGTCATACTTTATGTACTTTATTAAAGAAAACATACATTTTATATATATACTTTTTAAACTATTTATTATTTGATACTTTCTTCGTGACAAAAGAAACTCTTCTGAAATAATAAATAAATCATCATTTTTAATTGTAAAATGCAATTAAATAAAGTTTAAATATGTATTTATTCGAAATAACAACAAAACACTTTATGTCACGTTGTTAGTTACTAATAATTTTTTGAAATATTAACACGAGCTGCCGCGCGCGTACCATTTTCCGCGGCAGATATCGCATTCGGAGCGCGTTGTCGCCCGGCAAAGGAGAGGTTTAAAGAATATTCTGATACAGAACACCATAAGTAAATTGAAGATCAGATAACATATTAAAACCCTATATCTTACATGACATTGCCATGTGAATCTTCAACTTGCAACGATGTAATCCAGATATAAATGAGAAAAGAAACACAAAATAATGCTAAACAGGAAAAACAGATAACGTTATCAGGTACTCAGCTCATTGGTTGTATTTCACTTTAGTTTTGCAGAGCAACTGAATCAAACATTGGAGAAACAATTGAAATTACTTGAAATTGAATAGAAAGTTACTGAAACCAAAACCTGTCTTAGAAGAGGAGAGTAAACAACATAATGTACCATGGTGGCTAAGTGCAAATTAGCAGATGGCACATGTCCTTGAAATACTATATTCGTGGAACCTGTTTCCTCAACATGTTTTTTCAACATCACAGTCAACAAAAACGACAAACTTGAACAACAAGAATTGTAAAAATACTCAGAAATGCAGCCCGCAGTGAATTCAGAAGTTCTTATCACTCCTGTGATGACTCCACGATGGCTTTTTTTAACAATGAACAAAATGTCATTAAGCTTTAGAAGAAATTATACATCCCTTACATGACTACGTCATGTGAACCTTACAAATGTCTACACTACAGATACTAGAGATAGGCAACATATTGCAGCCATAACTGCAGAAAACGTGGCTAAATGCAGAAGTATTTATACTTATTTATTTGTATTGTTACACTACCGACTTACACAAATGCGACTGCGACATACCTAACACATTTAAACAGAATCTAAAATTCTTCACACATTTTCACAACCAGATCACATGAGTTTTAGTTGGGGTTGGGTCTTGAATCGAGTCGCCTGAATTTGAGGATTCTGCTACTGTGGAATGGTCAAGGGGCTTTGTCTTGACCCTCCCATTTCGATTTTAGCTGCCGGAGTTACGCGAAAGTATTTTAAATTAATATTTAAAGTTTCTATAAATTCACACGAAAAACATGCGGATGCGTGAAATGGAACGCAATATTCAGGAAATATTGCATAAATTTGAACATCTGCTATGTTTACGTTCGTGAAACGGAACGTTTTGATCGCAATTTTTGAGGTTTGGGTGTTTTTTTTTTTTTTGACGTTTGTGGCGTTAATTTGACACAGGGTTGCCAACCGTACGAGGTTCCTCGTACAAATACGAGATTTGTGGTCTTCCGTACGAGGTACGAGGTCACTATCAACCTCGTACAATTATGTACGAGATTTTGATAATATGGCCATACGAACATAGTTAAAACTAACTAGTGACATCTACCAGAACTTGTAGGAACTTCTTACGCCAAAAATTCCATTGCCACATTTACGCGATGATTGTCTATGGTAGCTATCTCGTCAACCGGGAAATCCCCGACTAATAAAACATTTCGTTCTTCGCATTACTCATGTCTCTGTTTAGAAATTTCATTCCAAAACGTCCGAACTGTACTACGTTAGTACGTGTAGCTAATTGAAGTTTTTGTAAAATAGAAGATTTTTAAGAGAGAAGGTCTTTTCGTTGTTTCGTTCGTGTTTAGTGGCGTAATAGAAGTATCGTTATGAGTTATGAGTGATAACGACGAAAACAGTGACCGTTCGCCTACTTTGACTCCGCCTAGAAAATTACCCAAAAAAGGTGGATGGACAAGAAAAAAGGAAGGTAACACAGTATCGCAGCATCGTGTACATAATTTTAGACAGCAATGGTTAAAGGATCCGACATTTAAAGACTGGCTTTTGCCAGACACCAATGATATAACAAAAGCTAAATGTGCATATTGCCCAGGGACGTCAATGGTAGCTGAACTATCCAATTTAAAAACTCATGCCTCTACCAAGAAACACCTGAGCAACAAACCTGGATCCAGTGGAAAAACAAAGACATTAACATCGCTTGGATTCCAGAGAGGTCTAACTCCACAAAATAAACAAAAAGCTCGTGCAGAAATTAAACTTGCTGCTTTTTTTGCGGAGCACAACATAGCATTTTCGGTTGCTGACCATTTGACTGACTTATTAAAAGAAGTCGTGACGGATTCTAAATTAATTAAGGAAATTGGAGAAGGTCATAAAGCAGATTTAGCCCAAAAATTACAAAATAATCAGTTTTCGGTGATGACGGACGAGACGACCGATGTTTCGACAGTCAAAACTGCTTGCGTTGTGGTACGCTATTTTGATCAAGAAGCTCAAAAGATATGTAGCGCATTTTGGGAGCTTTACAAAGTTTTTAATGAAACACCTGATGCTGATGATATTCCTACTGCGAATGCCGAAAAATTATATAGAGCTCTTATCGATTCGTTAACTAACCGTAATGTTCCATTGAATAATGTAATCGGATTTGGATCAGATGGGTGTAACGTCATGATGGGTGATAACGACTCTGTAAAAACAAGGTACATACGTGATTTTGCAGGAATCATAATCACGAAGTGCGTTTGTCACTCGGCCCATTTGTGTGCCAGTGAAGCCTGTAAACAGTTGCCTGAAGGTGTAGAACAACTGGCTAGAGATATCTACAACTTTTTTAAACATAGTGATAAACGGCTATTTGATTTTCGTAACTTCCAGTCGTTTGTTGCAGTGGAGCCTCACAAAATACTGAAACCATCACAGACAAGATGGCTTTCCTTATTATCAGTGGTTGAAAGGATATTAGAGCAATGGGAGGCCCTACGTCTTTTTTTCATCGATTTTACGACAAACCGTGCACATAGAGCAAGAGCCGATGTAAGAAATCGAGCAGTATTTATTCTCGAAAAACTAAACAACCCGTTCTACAAACTTTATTTCTGTTTCCTTGAATGGTCACTCTCTTTATTCAATAAATTCAATCTGGAATTTCAAAGCGAGAAAGTAGTTGTTCACAATCTGCATGAGAAAATTCGTTCACTTTACCAGGAAATCCTATTGCGTTATTTACAACGCGAATATGTTATGAGGCCAAATCTTGGTGAAATAAACCCTGAAAGTCAGCGTCATCAGCTCCATGACGCTGCAATGTATCTTGGCGTCAAAGTGTATGAGCTCTTGAAACATCCAGATGTGATCAGACAGCCTGCAGATATAGCACAGTTCTTCTCATGCTGCAAAAATTTCTACAAAGTTGCAGCTACCGAAATTAAAAAACGATATAATATGAAAGATCCAGTCTTGTCAAAGCTAAAAGTTTTTGAACCTGCATCAGCGCTCTCTCTTTAGGAGCCATTTCCCTACACTTATGCCTCTTATGGAGGTGGTCCCCCGTATAATCGCACCAGCTGATTACGCAAAGAAACAAATAATCGACAATCAATGGAGGAGTTTGCCCAATGCACAAGCTCGTCATCCTAAAGGGTTGAATGAAATCAGTGAGCCAGATAAGTTTTGGGCTCAATTACTGAAAACTGAAGACTTTTCCGAGCTGGCTCATTTTGCCCTATCTACACTGTCCCTACCCCATGCGAATGCTGACTGCGAGCGGGTTTTTAGTAAAGTCAATTTAATAAAGACAGAGATAAGAAACCGGCTAACTGTGGAAACGGTGAACGGCACACTTCTTGCTGCAGAGAGCGCAAAAGGTTCAACTCGTACTGGAAACTGCGTCAATTTTGAACCCACTAAAGAAATGTATAGCCGCATGACAACAGACAAATATACGGCAGAAAAAACGATGACAATGAGGATGTTCCTGACATCATATTTGGAGAGCAGATGTAATTGTGTGATTTTACTTGAGAATTAATAAACATTTTTTGACATACAACACAAAGTGATGTTTTATTTAGTAGGAAACTTGCAATAGTTTATTTTATTGAGTAAAACGTCCTAAATCCCGCGACGGACTCGTGGTCACACCGTTTTGCTACACCAGTGTGACTACGAGTAATTTATATTCCTCGTGGTTACACTACTCTGAAAAGGATCGCACTTGACTGAATAGTAGGTATGTAGTGAAGTGCCCGATAGATAAAATACTTATTCGTAAAATAACTAGTACTTTGAAACTCCTTGATAAATACTTCATGAATCAGGAACTATTTAATAGTGACACGTAAATTGTCATTCTGAATTTTCAAATTATGGTTTAGGTTACGCTTAAATAGCACGAATTTTACTGTTGGGTACATAAACGTAAAATGGGTAAAAGAATCAAAAGAAAACGTGGTGAAGTGCTTTTAAGCGATGGATACCAATACCATAAACATAAAGTTTCTGCGAACAAAAATATTATATGGTTCTGTAGCCAACGGCGAAAGCATAAATGTACGGGGTCTGTCACTACTGCCAAGGTAAATAATTGAATACTTTCTCCGTGACTGCATAGGCATCCTTTGTTCATCATCATGAGCCTATATTTGTCCACTACTGGACATAGGCCTTCCCTAATGAGCGCCATAGCATCCTTTTTTTTCTAATGAGATAAAATATCCACTTCGTCCACGTTCGTAAATGAAATGAAATGGTTATGCAACAGTGAAAAAAAATCTAGATACTAAGCAGTTATGAGTGGACGAAGGGGTTATATATTTTCCAACTGTTAGTCTTAACTTATTGTGTCTTTAGGATGATAAAATTATGAAAAAAGTTAATCATACCGAGGAGTGTAAACAGAATCACGCAAAAAATGACTTAGCGATGTCGATAGTGAATATGAAGGAGGAGGCTGGTACTTCGGCGGATTCAATGCCTGCTATTTACAAAAATAATTTGAAACCTTTATATCGACACGTCCTATGCATAACTCCCTAACTGCCACTTGAAGAGTTATACGATTATTACATTTTCGTAATCTACGAAATCAATTTTATATAATAGACTAAAAACATATTTATTTTGTGTATCCTAAGATATATTTTTACAACAGTAAAACTTTACAACTATAGAAAGTAAGCGCAGCAAATCTATCTATTTGGTAGATCGATAGTTATGCGGGGAGTGTAGCGGTACGGGCGGGGGAGGATCTGCCAGTTAGTCATATTCGCTGCGGCGAGCGTCGGGAACGAGAGCGCGTACGTTATTCTGCGAAATTATTATTAAAAGTGCCTTTAAATATGAGCTGTGAACGAATGCGGTTTAAAGAAAACTTAAAAAGGGCTTGTACAACAAAACAACCGATAGATTATAATACGCGTTATGAAAGTAAAGCTAGAAAGACAGGTGAGTGTATGCTTATTATTCTGAATTTGTAATAATTTATTAATCATATTAATTTATTTACTTACTATACTATAATATACTACTACGAGTATACTATACTATACTATACTTACTATACTAATACAATAATGTTGTAAAATATTATTCAATTACTTAGTAAAATTTATTTTTAAATATTTATTTTATTAAATTAACAAAACCCAACGCAAAACTCTTTAACTACCGTAGTTACAGACTTTTGCTCCGGAATGCTTGAAAGTATTTAGCATTTAAAGAGTTTTGCTTTGGACATTTAATCATAATTTTTATCTATCTGGTATTTAATTATGTATGCGTTGTATGGACTTTTTTTTAAATAATCATAACTACCACTAAGTAACTTATGCGTCGGTTTCGTAAATAAATTTGAATGGTAACTAACAGTTAGCGAATTTGTTTTGGGATATTTCATTGTGAGGAACTCCTTAAGTGAAATAAAATGGGATAATAACCCGTGCCCAGCAGTGGGACGTATATGGGTTGCTATTATAATAAAAATGGACTATTATAGCAAAATTTTGTAGGTAAGTACTTATAATTTTTTATTTTCAGAATCTCCTGTGCCACACTTTACTGATGAAGAAGAAGCTTTTTGGGCCAATAACAATGTGTTAGAAGATAGTGATGACGAGCAGGGTACCATAAAACAAAATAATATAGACTGCAATATAATTTTAGACAGCAATGAAAACCAAAACGAAAACCAAAACCCAAACACAAATTTACATCAAGAGGACGTTAGCAAAAACGGAGAAATGGTCCAAAACTAAATACAAAATAGTCTAAATGAACAACAGCTTAACACTACATTGAGTTCTAATGAAGATAATCATCAAAACAGTGCTGTCTACATGGTCGAAGATCAAATAATAGGTAACAATGACCCTTTACTATCATCTGACAATGGTCCAAACTCTTGTATCGCCACTTTAACTGATTTGGAGTCTGTGCCAGAATCACCTATGATTTCTTTAAATAATAGTGCTTTTAGTTCGAGCATTGCGTATTTAATTGATATCGATGGAATTAATTCTATTCCACCATCACCTTTAAATATACCTACTCCCAGTACATCTTTGTTGCCAATAAATAGTCCTCAATCTATAGAAACGGTTACCAGTTCAAGATTAAATAATAATGGAAATAAGAAAGATAAAGGGAAAGGCCGAAGAGTACACAAGGACCAATGGAAAGATAACAAAAGGAAGACAAACAGAAATACTGGCAAATGTTACTTAAGTAGAAATGGCACAGAGCGACCAGCTAGAAAAATGAAACCATTTTGTAACAAATTAATGTAAATTCAGTTGTTCAAAAAATTTCACTGACGAATCAAGAAAAACAATATTTGATAGTTTTTGGGGCATCGGCAATAACATGAGGCAGTGGGATTTCATTTCTAAATATTGCAAGAAAATCCCAAAACGTAGACGTACTACAGAAATGCCATCCAGAAGACAGTATACAATAACGTATAGTTTGCCTAGTGCAGATTTTCTTGTCGATCCAATATCTGTGTGTAAAGTCATGTTTTTAAACACGTTAGGCATTGGAGCCGGTATGGTTACTACATCATTGAAAAAAGTGGAAGATGGTAATGGTACAATTACTTCAGATGCTAGAGGGGGGCTCAATAATCGTAGATTAATTATAGATGCGGCAATGGTCAAGAGCGTTTGCGATCATGTGAATAGTTTTCAGCCAGTGGAATCGCATTACGTTCGCAGTCGCACATCAAAACTTTATTTGGATGAAACATTGTCTTACAGTCGTATGTTTGTCCTTTACAAAGAGTGGATTGTTGAAAATGTCTCTAATAATCCAGCCCAAACTTTACGTCAGTACAGAGATATCGTGAATAGTAATTTCAACTTGGGTTTTCATGCCCCTCGCAAAGATCAATGCGATGTTTGTCACGTGTATAAAAATGTACCAAAACCGCCTACAGAAATTGAAGAAAAAACTTACAGGGACCACATTAAAAATAAAGAAATAGCCCGTGAGCTCAAAAATAAGTATAAGGAATTATCAGTCAGAGACTGTGACAAAACACTCACCACTACATATGATTTTCAAAAAATTCACGGGATTCCACACGGCCAAACAAGTATTCTCTATTATAAAAGAAAATTGTCTGTTTATAATCTCACTTTTTACAGTCTTGGTCAGAAAGAAGGCACATGCTACGTTTGGGATGAGACAGTTGCGAAAAAAGGGGCAACAGAAGTTTCAAGCTGTGTTTATAGTTACATTAATGAATATAGCCAAAAAGGATTACAAAATTTCAATTTTTTTAGTGACAATTGTGGTGGGCAAAATAGGAATCGGATCGTGTTTGTGGCATACTTGCATGCAGCAAAGAACTTTAATGTATCTATTACTCATACATTTTTGGAGCGTGGGCATACCCAAAATGAAGGAGACTCGGTCCATGCTCTCATCGAGAGATTCGCTAAGAACAAAATGATTTACATTCCAGATGACTGGTATAATATGATTCGATGGGCCAAACAAGATGATAAACCCTACCGTGTCGTAGAAATGCAAAATTCAGAGTTTTTGGACATTAAAAAATATTTGTCTGGCGCTAACTGGGTCACTAATGAGAAGGGAGAAAAAATGTACTGGTCACATATACGACAACTTCAACTATTACCAAATGAGACTGATAGGATTTATTATAAGACTGACTTTTGTAGCCATGAATATGATTGTATTCTTTTATATACACATCGCCAACTTAACACCAGACGTCGTCAAAGAAATAATGTGATTGATGGTGAAAATAACATGATATCTAAAGCATATTTGAATAAGTTTCCAGTCCCAAAAAATAAATTCCAGGACTTAAAATATTTGTGTGACCATCAAATTATTCCAGTTAAATACCATGGTTTCTATCAATCTTTGATTCCTGGTGGCAATAATGAAGCTGAAATAAATGAAGACTGAAACTAAGTAGGTGCCTAAGATTGATCTCATAATACATAAGTTAATAAGTCATAAGTTCAGTACTGATTAATATTGATACAATACGTATATATTTTTATCACAAAAGGTGTATAGACGGAGGGCCGTCTGAATTTTTCTCTTTCCTTTCGAAAAATTCTGGTGATGGGAGGAGTACTGTAACACTTTTTTTTCCGTAAATCGGAACGCGACTCTTTCGTCTGCTAGCGGAGCAAAATGTCCCCTCCCTAGTTAATAATCGTTGGTTTGCTTAGTTTTTACCGCATCACTAGCTGGTTTTGTCAGCGGAAGGGAAGGGAGCGGCCATCTTTTCTTGACGGGCGGCGGTCACGGACCGCCGCCTCGTTATTCATTAATTATTATATTGTCCTGAATCGTTTGATTGTGGTGAGTATGTGCTGTGATTGTGCTTGTTCGATCGTCGATCGATCGATTGTTCGTGTCGCAGAAAAGTGATAACGTGTTTTTTCTAGTGACGTGTCCCGAGGCGACCGCCATCCGCATCGTGCGCGTGGGAGGGCCTGTCTTAAGCGTCTCTAAGTGAACACACCTTCCTAAAGGGGTAAGTCGAATGTAGGAAAATGTACCGAGAGGCCGCGTGGCAGGCGGGTGTCTGACGAACCCGTTGTTAATTTTGTTTGTTCTTTTGTAGGAGGTGGTTTTGGAGAGCTGTTTTGTTGTGGTTGGAGAGGCCCCCGGTTGTTGGAGACGTCCTGGTGTGTGGTGTGGTGGGGTCTGGCGGTTTTCCCGAGCTCGTGCCTCGTGGCCGGGACAGCGCTCGCCAGCGCTGGACGGAACCATACAGGTTTTGTTAGGTTAATAGTGAGTGAAATGGTGGAGTGAGTGGTGGTAGAGTGAAATGGAGAGTGGTGGAGGCCTATTCGCCAGGCCGGGCTATGGGCCGTGTTAGGATAATAAAGGTCAGATTTCTGACCTAGATAATAAATAAATTTCTATGTTCTAAAACATATACTTTTACCTGATGTAGCTGTTAAACATTATTTTCATAGGAGCTTACAGTAGTTAATTACCTAATAGGTTTCCCGGGTCACCGCTAGTGTCTAGTTAGTGTACTTTCGGTTATAGCTCATGTAAACCCTATAAAGTTTAATCCAGAGAGACACAAGTCTAGAATTTTCCAGGGGTGGCTATGCGTTGGATACCATACTTCCTGTAAGTGACTGAGAGTCAGTCCTAATCTGACGGTTTGTTTCCTCCGTACTTGAATATTGTAATTGTCCGTAGATATACTGTCATTAAGGAGCTTTTGTAAACCTTATTGTATCTAGAGTGTACTAAAGTTAGTTTAACTTTCAACCCTTAGCGCGTTGAAGCTGACGTGTACTTGTAATTGGTAATTTTATTCTCTTACCTTACTTAATCTATTAAATTTAGAGTTATAAATTCCATGGTCTTACACCATACTGATGAAGGCCTATATATTGTCTAGCCTAGGATATTGTCAGTTCTCGGTAACAGTATAGGTTCCTGGCTGTAAGGAGGGGTTAATTTTTGCCCAGTTACTAATCTAACCTAACCGGGGAGTATTGCCTTTGCTGAACCCCTCTCTAACCTAGGGTGGTATTCAGGATTTACCCATCTTTACTAAAGGACCCTGTACTGGGAATAACCAAGTTTTAATTTAGAGGTTGTCGAGGAATTCTTCAAATTCCTTATTTTGGTCTTTTGAAGGAACAGTAACTCAGCGATCAACCCCTGGCCTTTTACCCTTTTTAGTATTGATGTATGCCTTTGTGTCCTATCAATAAACGCTTGAAAAAGTCTTACTTTTTTTATTTTATACTTAAACATTAACTTTCTTTCCGGGGAGGTTTGGGAATTCAATTTTCACCAATTGAGTCCACAACCCTTGACCCCCGGATAACCTTACAATTTGGCGCCCGAACTCAGGGACCTTTTCAAGCATTTATACGCTATATATATACTATATAACGCTAAATAAGACTATATGGGATGTTTTGCACGTTATTGAAGCTTTATAGGATGTTCTGTGTTCTTTCTAGGCTGTTTTAGGTTATAACGACCTGGATATTGTTACATTATTCTACTATATCTGACTATCTGTTAGCTATAGACTACTATATGTTAATTTTTTTACTTTACTTACTATATGTAAAGTTTTCTACTTTTTTAGGCTTTGTTGAGATGTCATTGCCTGTTTATTGTTATATTCTTTTACCATACCCGACTATATGTTAGTTATATACTACTATATGTCATCTTTTTGACTTTCCTTATTATAAGTAAAGTTTTCTACCTTTTAGGCTGTGTTGAGCTGTCACAACCTATATATTGTTATATTATTTTACTATACCTGACTATATGTTAGTTATATACTACTATATGTCAGTTTATTTTTAACTTTCCTTATTATAAGTAAAGTTTTCTACCTTTTAGGCTGTGTTGAGCTGTCACAACCTGTTTATTATTATACCCTTTTACTATACCTGACTATATGTTAGTTGTATACTACTATATGTTATTTTCTTTTAACGTTACTGACTGTATGTGAAGTTTTCTACCTTTCTAGGCTATTTATAGATCATATATATGACTATATGCTGGTTATATGACACTATATAACATTTTTCTTATTGTTTTATTATTTTAAAGCTTTCAAGACGTGCTTAACTACTATAAGTCATCGATCGTGGTCTTCTACCTCTGGTTTCGGTCTGTTGCTCGATTCTGGATCGTGTTACTGTTACCTTTTCAACATATAAACTTTGAGTTTGTTATAATAATAACGGTTTAATATTGTTTAACTCCTGTTGTATTGTGCGGCTAGTATTATAACTTTTAGCTTAAGCTATATTACTAAGTTTATCTAATTTTAAGTATAATTCTGTTTACTTAAGACTTTGAATATGGAGGAACGTCCCATATCTTTCCATTTACTGAATGTTGATGAGTTGAAATATGAAGTATGTATCCGCGATGCCCTTCCGGAGGATAATATACAAAAGTTACGAGCTCAGGTGAAAAAGTTAAATGCTCAGATGAGAACTGATGAAATTGTAACTTATGAGGGTGATATTTCTGCCGAACTACTGTGTGTTCAGGGTAAACTAGGGGAACTAGAGGAGATTTGTGCTCGACGCCCATTACTATTAAAATATCTGAATAGGATACAAGCTTTAGGTAATCATCTCTTTCATCGGTTGAGTCGCCTTTCACCTTCCCTCGAGGAAGACTGTGTCCGTAAAGCTCAGCTTGACGAACGTTTGGGTGTTATCACTAAGAAGATGGATCGCATTTTGCAAAATTTTCGTAGTAGTGTTGAATTTACCCTTGCAGATGATAAGCCGTTGTGTGGAGCTCAAGGTGACCCTACTGTTGAGGAGCTGGGAACTGCTGATGGAGCTGATGCAGTCGCTGACTCCGAGGAAGTTCGTAGTGGTCCTGCTGTGCGCCTGGTTTCGTGTGACCGAGTTTCAAATGTTCACGCACTAAACCATAAGTTTAATGGGAAGGGTAGTGTTCATGCTTACCTGGAGAGATTGGAAGAGTTAAGCTCGTCTAGACATATTAACCCCTCTAAATTATATACCTCGGCGGTGGAGTTGTTCGCGGATGATGCTTTATTATGGTATCGTAGTATACGCGATGACGTTCATAATTGGAAAGAGTTGAAGAACTTGCTGTTGGAGGATTTCCTGCCTCCGGATTTTGAAGTTGCAGTGGCTGCGGCAGAGGAGTTTTGTGTAAGGTGTAGGACTAAGGGTCATATTATGAAGGCATGTAAGGCGCCTCCTATTCTTATTTGTTATCGATGTGGTGAGAAGGGTGTTACTATTAGAAACTGTTCTCGTTGTGTTCAGCCACAATACTGAACAAGACGGGCCATTGTTTAACTTCTAAGGCAGAGTGGTCTGATTGGTGTGATTTTGTAGGTAGATTTTTTGAACAATCTAGATTAGAAGCAGCAATGGTTCGTGTGAATAGAATTGATGCTCGTCCATATTTAAAGGTTAATATTTGTGGTTTATTTTTATTGTTAGGTGTTAATTTTTTGGAAGGCTTTTAATTTAGCTCCAGATGTTTTTACGCTTGGGAGATCGCCGTGATAGTCGGTTTTCTTTCAGCAACCCCTAGATGCTGTGGTGACAGAGGTGCATCGACTGCATCATTTGGATGAACTCTTATACTATGTATGTCTGTGATATCATTCCGGATAACTATATACTTAAATAGGGAGCTCAATTGATGAAGCTTTATACCTATATTGTTCTTACTTTAGCTATTTTGATATTATAGCATTTTTTATGATGACGTTTAGCGGTATTCTTATTTAGAATCACCTTCTATATTGTTTCGGTAGTAGCGTTGGATTGTCGCTCACCGTTGATAAACCTTTTGAGCTAGGCTCGAGGTAACCTTATTGTTTCTACTATGTCTGTAATCGTGTTGAGTTGTCGCGAGCAGATAACCTTATTGATTATACCATTTCCGTATCAGTGTTAGGATGTCACTATCGGAGATGATCAGTTTCTTGAGCTAGGCTCGGGATAACCTCGTTTATACCATTTCTGTACCCGCGTTAAGATGTCGCGAACGGAAGATAAACCTTTTGGAGCTAGGCTCTAGGTAACCATGTTGAGGATGTGCTGGAAGTGGTGGTGCTGATGCTGACGTCGATTTTTATAGAATCCCGTAGTATTCTAGCGGTTAATGTAGTGTTGTGTGGCTGAGTTTCACATGTGCTGTTGTAGGGAACCTAATGAGGGTTCTGAGAACGTTGTACCGAACGCTTTCTCGCGTTCTGGACCTTATATCATACGCCGGTGTTTGACCCGTAGTATGCTGACATTTATAAACTCAGAAGATGTGAATGTTACTTTATAGATTCTGTAGTTTTACACGTTGTTTGGGATCTACCCCCCACTCGTGTCTTTAACCTTGACTTTATAACAGGGCGTTGTACTGTTATACCCTTTTAGGTAAATTTTGTTTACCAGACTTTTTTTGAAGGATGTCGTTCCTGCTGATGAGAGGCTGTCGTCTCTCCGAGTATCTGTTCCTGCTGTAGGTGCCGTTGATGATTGAGAAGACTTGTTCGTCTTTGAACCAATTGGCCAAGCTTGTACTATTGTGGTTGGTTATGTGTCGCAGTAGTTATGGGTACCCTAATCAACTTCTGAGTTGTTTGAGAACCTTAGGTTCGGTTTGCAAATATTTTGAATAGACTTTGTTGTTGGATTAAGTTAGTTTTTACTTGTTAGGATTTTTGTTTTACTGGATGTTCGACGAGTGGATGGTAGGATGCGAGACGCTGTTGTGCGACCCTCATCGTAATTTATGGCCAGCCCACTTATTTGGACATAAGGAAGAACAATATTTCCATCTTTTTCAGGATATCTTTGTATAGAATTCCAGATTTTTGCTAGTTGTTTTAGGTTTTCTTTGTTATTTTAGTTTGAAGCTGTAGGGTGTTGTGCTTGATAGGTGTATAGACGGAGGGCCGTCTGAATTTTTCTCTTTCCTTTCGAAAAATTCTGGTGATGGGAGGAGTACTGTAACACTTTTTTTTCCGTAAATCGGAACGCGACTCTTTCGTCTGCTAGCGGAGCAAAATGTCCCCTCCCTAGTTAATAATCGTTGGTTTGCTTAGTTTTTACCGCATCACTAGCTGGTTTTGTCAGCGGAAGGGAAGGGAGCGGCCATCTTTTCTTGACGGGCGGCGGTCACGGACCGCCGCCTCGTTATTCATTAATTATTATATTGTCCTGAATCGTTTGATTGTGGTGAGTATGTGCTGTGATTGTGCTTGTTCGATCGTCGATCGATCGATTGTTCGTGTCGCAGAAAAGTGATAACGTGTTTTTTCTAGTGACGTGTCCCGAGGCGACCGCCATCCGCATCGTGCGCGTGGGAGGGCCTGTCTTAAGCGTCTCTAAGTGAACACACCTTCCTAAAGGGGTAAGTCGAATGTAGGAAAATGTACCGAGAGGCCGCGTGGCAGGCGGGTGTCTGACGAACCCGTTGTTAATTTTGTTTGTTCTTTTGTAGGAGGTGGTTTTGGAGAGCTGTTTTGTTGTGGTTGGAGAGGCCCCCGGTTGTTGGAGACGTCCTGGTGTGTGGTGTGGTGGGGTCTGGCGGTTTTCCCGAGCTCGTGCCTCGTGGCCGGGACAGCGCTCGCCAGCGCTGGACGGAACCATACAGGTTTTGTTAGGTTAATAGTGAGTGAAATGGTGGAGTGAGTGGTGGTAGAGTGAAATGGAGAGTGGTGGAGGCCTATTCGCCAGGCCGGGCTATGGGCCGTGTTAGGATAATAAAGGTCAGATTTCTGACCTAGATAATAAATAAATTTCTATGTTCTAAAACATATACTTTTACCTGATGTAGCTGTTAAACATTATTTTCATAGGAGCTTACAGTAGTTAATTACCTAATAGGTTTCCCGGGTCACCGCTAGTGTCTAGTTAGTGTACTTTCGGTTATAGCTCATGTAAACCCTATAAAGTTTAATCCAGAGAGACACAAGTCTAGAATTTTCCAGGGGTGGCTATGCGTTGGATACCATACTTCCTGTAAGTGACTGAGAGTCAGTCCTAATCTGACGGTTTGTTTCCTCCGTACTTGAATATTGTAATTGTCCGTAGATATACTGTCATTAAGGAGCTTTTGTAAACCTTATTGTATCTAGAGTGTACTAAAGTTAGTTTAACTTTCAACCCTTAGCGCGTTGAAGCTGACGTGTACTTGTAATTGGTAATTTTATTCTCTTACCTTACTTAATCTATTAAATTTAGAGTTATAAATTCCATGGTCTTACACCATACTGATGAAGGCCTATATATTGTCTAGCCTAGGATATTGTCAGTTCTCGGTAACAGTATAGGTTCCTGGCTGTAAGGAGGGGTTAATTTTTGCCCAGTTACTAATCTAACCTAACCGGGGAGTATTGCCTTTGCTGAACCCCTCTCTAACCTAGGGTGGTATTCAGGATTTACCCATCTTTACTAAAGGACCCTGTACTGGGAATAACCAAGTTTTAATTTAGAGGTTGTCGAGGAATTCTTCAAATTCCTTATTTTGGTCTTTTGAAGGAACAGTAACTCAGCGATCAACCCCTGGCCTTTTACCCTTTTTAGTATTGATGTATGCCTTTGTGTCCTATCAATAAACGCTTGAAAAAGTCTTACTTTTTTTATTTTATACTTAAACATTAACTTTCTTTCCGGGGAGGTTTGGGAATTCAATTTTCACCAATTGAGTCCACAACCCTTGACCCCCGGATAACCTTACAATTTGGCGCCCGAACTCAGGGACCTTTTCAAGCATTTATACGCTATATATATACTATATAACGCTAAATAAGACTATATGGGATGTTTTGCACGTTATTGAAGCTTTATAGGATGTTCTGTGTTCTTTCTAGGCTGTTTTAGGTTATAACGACCTGGATATTGTTACATTATTCTACTATATCTGACTATCTGTTAGCTATAGACTACTATATGTTAATTTTTTTACTTTACTTACTATATGTAAAGTTTTCTACTTTTTTAGGCTTTGTTGAGATGTCATTGCCTGTTTATTGTTATATTCTTTTACCATACCCGACTATATGTTAGTTATATACTACTATATGTCATCTTTTTGACTTTCCTTATTATAAGTAAAGTTTTCTACCTTTTAGGCTGTGTTGAGCTGTCACAACCTATATATTGTTATATTATTTTACTATACCTGACTATATGTTAGTTATATACTACTATATGTCAGTTTATTTTTAACTTTCCTTATTATAAGTAAAGTTTTCTACCTTTTAGGCTGTGTTGAGCTGTCACAACCTGTTTATTATTATACCCTTTTACTATACCTGACTATATGTTAGTTGTATACTACTATATGTTATTTTCTTTTAACGTTACTGACTGTATGTGAAGTTTTCTACCTTTCTAGGCTATTTATAGATCATATATATGACTATATGCTGGTTATATGACACTATATAACATTTTTCTTATTGTTTTATTATTTTAAAGCTTTCAAGACGTGCTTAACTACTATAAGTCATCGATCGTGGTCTTCTACCTCTGGTTTCGGTCTGTTGCTCGATTCTGGATCGTGTTACTGTTACCTTTTCAACATATAAACTTTGAGTTTGTTATAATAATAACGGTTTAATATTGTTTAACTCCTGTTGTATTGTGCGGCTAGTATTATAACTTTTAGCTTAAGCTATATTACTAAGTTTATCTAATTTTAAGTATAATTCTGTTTACTTAAGACTTTGAATATGGAGGAACGTCCCATATCTTTCCATTTACTGAATGTTGATGAGTTGAAATATGAAGTATGTATCCGCGATGCCCTTCCGGAGGATAATATACAAAAGTTACGAGCTCAGGTGAAAAAGTTAAATGCTCAGATGAGAACTGATGAAATTGTAACTTATGAGGGTGATATTTCTGCCGAACTACTGTGTGTTCAGGGTAAACTAGGGGAACTAGAGGAGATTTGTGCTCGACGCCCATTACTATTAAAATATCTGAATAGGATACAAGCTTTAGGTAATCATCTCTTTCATCGGTTGAGTCGCCTTTCACCTTCCCTCGAGGAAGACTGTGTCCGTAAAGCTCAGCTTGACGAACGTTTGGGTGTTATCACTAAGAAGATGGATCGCATTTTGCAAAATTTTCGTAGTAGTGTTGAATTTACCCTTGCAGATGATAAGCCGTTGTGTGGAGCTCAAGGTGACCCTACTGTTGAGGAGCTGGGAACTGCTGATGGAGCTGATGCAGTCGCTGACTCCGAGGAAGTTCGTAGTGGTCCTGCTGTGCGCCTGGTTTCGTGTGACCGAGTTTCAAATGTTCACGCACTAAACCATAAGTTTAATGGGAAGGGTAGTGTTCATGCTTACCTGGAGAGATTGGAAGAGTTAAGCTCGTCTAGACATATTAACCCCTCTAAATTATATACCTCGGCGGTGGAGTTGTTCGCGGATGATGCTTTATTATGGTATCGTAGTATACGCGATGACGTTCATAATTGGAAAGAGTTGAAGAACTTGCTGTTGGAGGATTTCCTGCCTCCGGATTTTGAAGTTGCAGTGGCTGCGGCAGAGGAGTTTTGTGTAAGGTGTAGGACTAAGGGTCATATTATGAAGGCATGTAAGGCGCCTCCTATTCTTATTTGTTATCGATGTGGTGAGAAGGGTGTTACTATTAGAAACTGTTCTCGTTGTGTTCAGCCACAATACTGAACAAGACGGGCCATTGTTTAACTTCTAAGGCAGAGTGGTCTGATTGGTGTGATTTTGTAGGTAGATTTTTTGAACAATCTAGATTAGAAGCAGCAATGGTTCGTGTGAATAGAATTGATGCTCGTCCATATTTAAAGGTTAATATTTGTGGTTTATTTTTATTGTTAGGTGTTAATTTTTTGGAAGGCTTTTAATTTAGCTCCAGATGTTTTTACGCTTGGGAGATCGCCGTGATAGTCGGTTTTCTTTCAGCAACCCCTAGATGCTGTGGTGACAGAGGTGCATCGACTGCATCATTTGGATGAACTCTTATACTATGTATGTCTGTGATATCATTCCGGATAACTATATACTTAAATAGGGAGCTCAATTGATGAAGCTTTATACCTATATTGTTCTTACTTTAGCTATTTTGATATTATAGCATTTTTTATGATGACGTTTAGCGGTATTCTTATTTAGAATCACCTTCTATATTGTTTCGGTAGTAGCGTTGGATTGTCGCTCACCGTTGATAAACCTTTTGAGCTAGGCTCGAGGTAACCTTATTGTTTCTACTATGTCTGTAATCGTGTTGAGTTGTCGCGAGCAGATAACCTTATTGATTATACCATTTCCGTATCAGTGTTAGGATGTCACTATCGGAGATGATCAGTTTCTTGAGCTAGGCTCGGGATAACCTCGTTTATACCATTTCTGTACCCGCGTTAAGATGTCGCGAACGGAAGATAAACCTTTTGGAGCTAGGCTCTAGGTAACCATGTTGAGGATGTGCTGGAAGTGGTGGTGCTGATGCTGACGTCGATTTTTATAGAATCCCGTAGTATTCTAGCGGTTAATGTAGTGTTGTGTGGCTGAGTTTCACATGTGCTGTTGTAGGGAACCTAATGAGGGTTCTGAGAACGTTGTACCGAACGCTTTCTCGCGTTCTGGACCTTATATCATACGCCGGTGTTTGACCCGTAGTATGCTGACATTTATAAACTCAGAAGATGTGAATGTTACTTTATAGATTCTGTAGTTTTACACGTTGTTTGGGATCTACCCCCCACTCGTGTCTTTAACCTTGACTTTATAACAGGGCGTTGTACTGTTATACCCTTTTAGGTAAATTTTGTTTACCAGACTTTTTTTGAAGGATGTCGTTCCTGCTGATGAGAGGCTGTCGTCTCTCCGAGTATCTGTTCCTGCTGTAGGTGCCGTTGATGATTGAGAAGACTTGTTCGTCTTTGAACCAATTGGCCAAGCTTGTACTATTGTGGTTGGTTATGTGTCGCAGTAGTTATGGGTACCCTAATCAACTTCTGAGTTGTTTGAGAACCTTAGGTTCGGTTTGCAAATATTTTGAATAGACTTTGTTGTTGGATTAAGTTAGTTTTTACTTGTTAGGATTTTTGTTTTACTGGATGTTCGACGAGTGGATGGTAGGATGCGAGACGCTGTTGTGCGACCCTCATCGTAATTTATGGCCAGCCCACTTATTTGGACATAAGGAAGAACAATATTTCCATCTTTTTCAGGATATCTTTGTATAGAATTCCAGATTTTTGCTAGTTGTTTTAGGTTTTCTTTGTTATTTTAGTTTGAAGCTGTAGGGTGTTGTGCTTGATAGGTGTATAGACGGAGGGCCGTCTGAATTTTTCTCTTTCCTTTCGAAAAATTCTGGTGATGGGAGGAGTACTGTAACACTTTTTTTTCCGTAAATCGGAACGCGACTCTTTCGTCTGCTAGCGGAGCAAAATGTCCCCTCCCTAGTTAATAATCGTTGGTTTGCTTAGTTTTTACCGCATCACTAGCTGGTTTTGTCAGCGGAAGGGAAGGGAGCGGCCATCTTTTCTTGACGGGCGGCGGTCACGGACCGCCGCCTCGTTATTCATTAATTATTATATTGTCCTGAATCGTTTGATTGTGGTGAGTATGTGCTGTGATTGTGCTTGTTCGATCGTCGATCGATCGATTGTTCGTGTCGCAGAAAAGTGATAACGTGTTTTTTCTAGTGACGTGTCCCGAGGCGACCGCCATCCGCATCGTGCGCGTGGGAGGGCCTGTCTTAAGCGTCTCTAAGTGAACACACCTTCCTAAAGGGGTAAGTCGAATGTAGGAAAATGTACCGAGAGGCCGCGTGGCAGGCGGGTGTCTGACGAACCCGTTGTTAATTTTGTTTGTTCTTTTGTAGGAGGTGGTTTTGGAGAGCTGTTTTGTTGTGGTTGGAGAGGCCCCCGGTTGTTGGAGACGTCCTGGTGTGTGGTGTGGTGGGGTCTGGCGGTTTTCCCGAGCTCGTGCCTCGTGGCCGGGACAGCGCTCGCCAGCGCTGGACGGAACCATACAGGTTTTGTTAGGTTAATAGTGAGTGAAATGGTGGAGTGAGTGGTGGTAGAGTGAAATGGAGAGTGGTGGAGGCCTATTCGCCAGGCCGGGCTATGGGCCGTGTTAGGATAATAAAGGTCAGATTTCTGACCTAGATAATAAATAAATTTCTATGTTCTAAAACATATACTTTTACCTGATGTAGCTGTTAAACATTATTTTCATAGGAGCTTACAGTAGTTAATTACCTAATAGGTTTCCCGGGTCACCGCTAGTGTCTAGTTAGTGTACTTTCGGTTATAGCTCATGTAAACCCTATAAAGTTTAATCCAGAGAGACACAAGTCTAGAATTTTCCAGGGGTGGCTATGCGTTGGATACCATACTTCCTGTAAGTGACTGAGAGTCAGTCCTAATCTGACGGTTTGTTTCCTCCGTACTTGAATATTGTAATTGTCCGTAGATATACTGTCATTAAGGAGCTTTTGTAAACCTTATTGTATCTAGAGTGTACTAAAGTTAGTTTAACTTTCAACCCTTAGCGCGTTGAAGCTGACGTGTACTTGTAATTGGTAATTTTATTCTCTTACCTTACTTAATCTATTAAATTTAGAGTTATAAATTCCATGGTCTTACACCATACTGATGAAGGCCTATATATTGTCTAGCCTAGGATATTGTCAGTTCTCGGTAACAGTATAGGTTCCTGGCTGTAAGGAGGGGTTAATTTTTGCCCAGTTACTAATCTAACCTAACCGGGGAGTATTGCCTTTGCTGAACCCCTCTCTAACCTAGGGTGGTATTCAGGATTTACCCATCTTTACTAAAGGACCCTGTACTGGGAATAACCAAGTTTTAATTTAGAGGTTGTCGAGGAATTCTTCAAATTCCTTATTTTGGTCTTTTGAAGGAACAGTAACTCAGCGATCAACCCCTGGCCTTTTACCCTTTTTAGTATTGATGTATGCCTTTGTGTCCTATCAATAAACGCTTGAAAAAGTCTTACTTTTTTTATTTTATACTTAAACATTAACTTTCTTTCCGGGGAGGTTTGGGAATTCAATTTTCACCAATTGAGTCCACAACCCTTGACCCCCGGATAACCTTACAGTATACGTAAATTTTAAAAATGTTTGTGATTAAAAATTATTTTGATATCGATATACTAGCTTGATTAGTAAGATAAATAAAACATAATATTTATGATTCTAAATAAATATAAACACAATATATCTCTTCTATCTAATTGTAAGAAAATATTTTGTTATATTTGTCTTTATAACATTGTTAAAATATAAGTATATATTATTATAAGCACATAATGACATAATACAAGGTAGCAATAATATTTTTGGAGGTCATTTTACATAAATATAATAAAAAATACTTACATTATTATAACAGTCAGAGTTGATTTTTTTAAGTTGATTTTTTGTTCTTTTTACTGTTCATAATATAACATTGTTTATGTTGTTAATAAAAATAACTTAGCAATAATGTGTGTACTATATAACTAACTATATTAGTACAAGATGTAGTAATGCTATTTTTGGAGGTACTTTTTTGTTTTGCCATTGAAATACGATGTTTACGATAAATTTTTTCTTTTTCTTATTTTTGTTACTTTTAATATTTTATTTTGATAAAAGAATTTTATTGTAACACACAATTAAAATAAAAGTTTCCGGTAAAATAAATTACATAATACTATAAATTTTTGTGTTTTATTGACCTAATTAAATTTCGTGTAATGTAGTTATACTTTAAGTTTATCCCTTGTATAACTCTTTATGTGCCAATTATTTTAAAAAAATAAGGTAAACATGTCAACGCATAACTTTGTATGAGGCAGTTAGTTTTTAAGTCAGTTATATTTTCCAGTGTATAACTGCATATATGGCACATAAACAAAAAAATGGCGTCTTGAATCCGAAGTTTAACTCTTTAAGTGCTATATTTCCACATTCAGCAGGAAATAAGAAGAAGGAGAAACACTATTTAAAAAAACATTATAAGAGAACCCTACATGCCAATTTTCAAGCCGATAGCTGCGATATTGTAGACGCAATAACTATTTCAAGTTTCAATCGACTCTCTTGTAAAATTAACGATTTTCAGTTAGCGAGTTTTGCATAGGACGTGTCGATATATGTGTGGTGAAAGCTCGGATTACACCTGAGCACAATGTTCGTCAGAAATGTTATGCTGTAAAAGCTATTTGTGATGAAACTGAAGAAACTATTCTTTCTGTTCAATGTGAAGATTGTGCGGCACACTTAGGTAGGATTTCCTTTCATTCCATTCACCTGCACCAATATCTCTAAGTATTGCTTAGCATCGGTGATCAGATGATTAATTTTTTTGTTTTATTTTAGGAGGATGTAAGCATGCTATTGCTTTTTTAGCGTGGTTACACCGTCGTAGTGAAGATCCATCAAGAACTAGCATTGAGTGCTATTGGAAAAAATCTAAATTGTCTTCGATTGGTACCAGCTTGAAATTCATAAAAGCAAAGGAAATTTGCAGTGCACCTAAGCGGAGCCTTGTGCCAAAAACTTTAACTACTGACAGTTTCCTATCTGTAGTAAAAAATCATTGTAAGATGGTTGGTGACACAGATAATCACTTAATCAAGTTTTATAAAGAGTTAAACAATGTTGAAAATTTATCAATACATCATTTAATGATTTCAAGCAAAGCTGCCAATCCTATCGATTTCATTGAGGATTGTAAAGTTATGATGACTACAGATGCATGTGAAGAGGCTGCATTAAAAACTCTAGAACAAAATGATTGCCCATTATGGCATGAGTTAAGATGTGGAAGAATCACGGCTTCAAAAGCATATGAGGCTGCACATTGCAATGTCATCGATGGTTGTTTCACTGAGAACATATTGGGAGCTAGTAAACTGAGAGATACAGAGGCTATGAAAAGGGGAAGATTGTTGGAAAGTAATGTTTTAAAGGAGGTAGAGAAAATAAAGAAAATTAAAATTAATAAATGTGGTTTAAAGTTAAATGCTGCCTATCCTATCATGGGTGCTTCTCCTGATGGTGAAAGTAATGTGTACAGTGTTGAGATAAAATGTCCAACATCAGAAAAGGCCATGAGTAGATACGTCAGCACAAGCAATATAGTGGCTTCGAAATATATGGCACAGGTGCAACTACAAATGCATTTTTCCAACAAATTAAAAAGCCTCTTTTGTGTTGCTCATTATAATTATGAAGTAACTAAAAAAGTAACTATAGTAGAGGTGGATTACGACAGCCAACTTTGTGAAAATTTGTTAGCGAAATGCATCCTGTTTTGGAATAAAGCCATTTTTCCTAAGTTATGTTTAAGCAAATTATAGTGAAATATTTTTTCTAATTTGTCATTGATGCTCTCTGTGTTTTGATCGTATGTATCTATAGTCTTGACTAATAGTTATGGCCTCGTGGCTTAGTGGGTAGTAACTCTGCCTGCGACGCCGAGGGTCATGGGTTCGATTCCCACCCAGTGCAAATATTTGTGTGATGAATTCAAATGTTTGCACTGTGTCTGGGTGTTTCTAAGTATAATAAGTATGTATTTACAACTATATAAGTGTTCAGCTATTTGACCGCAATAGTACAAGTTTGGTTAGGTTTGCATAGTTTGGGGTCAGATGGTGTTGTGTGTGAATTGTCCACCAATATAAATAGAAACACCCAGACACAGTGCAACCATTTGAATTCATCGCATAAATATTTACACTGGGTGGGAATCGAACCCACAACCCTCGGCTTCGCAGGCAGAGCTACTACCAACTAAGCCACGAGACCAGTCAGATAATAAGTATGTATTTGCAACTATAAAATAATTATTTCAGCTAGCTGGCTGCCATAGTACAAGCTTTGTTTAGTTTGGGGTCAGATGGTGTTGTCGACCAATATTTATTTATTTAAAACAAGTAAATGTATTTTTGATTTAAATAAAACTAATGTAAAATTATTTCATTTTTTAATTAAAACACCTTGCATATTAATCAATCCACAAGCTACTATTATTACTTCATCTATAATTGGAATTAAATTATAGTCAATACAAGCATGAGGAAGTAACATGTGAAATTCTCTTAGCCTATTTATTACTCTTTCAACATGTATTCTTAATGCTGCTATCCGTTTTGATTGGTTCACTTCATCTTTAGTGCTAGAAGAGGACTTTGAAACAGAAGGTGGGCGAATGAGAGTACATTTTCTGGTTTCTAACAAAGGTGTCAAGTCTTTAAACCCTCTGTCAGCCATCACTGCTTTGTTAGGGGGTAAACACTCTAAGTAACCACAGTCTTGCACTATCATAACATCAGTAGCTCTTCCACCATATCCATCGGAGATAAAATTGATCAGCCCGTCAGGTGTACATGAAATTAGATACTTCAAAGTGTTACATTTTTTGTACTGTGACCAAGTAAGTGATTGGTTAACTGCATCAGACGGTTTCTCAATTTGAATTTCTAGGCAATCAATGATTGAAACAACATTTGCATACCTAGCCCTGAATGATATTGGTAAATTTTTGTAAATCTCTGGTGGTGTTGGCCATACAATCAAGTCTTTCATTTTTGCTGCGATAAAAGGTATACTTTTAGAGAATATTCTACTAATAGTGCTCTGTGAATATCCAAAATTTAATGCTAATATGCTGAATGACTCATTTAATTTAACTTTTTTAAGCGTTATTAGTATGTCTATAGCAGAAAGTGGGATATTTTCACTTAAAAGTTTTACTAAATGATATGATTTTTTAGGTAATCCCAGCAACATTTTAGGCTCTTTTTCTATAGCAGCTAACATGCCACTGCGCATCACATTTTTAAAATGTTTTTCATCCTCTGAATCATCTGGCACCCAACTTAATTCAGATGAACTACATGGTGCATAATCATGAGATATGGTTGAAGAATTAGAAGAAATAGATATACCATCAACTGGGTTATCTGCAAATAACTTTCTTTTTGAAGCAGTTGTCTTAGCTGATTTTATAGGTGAAGTTCCAATATGTTTTTATGAAACCGAAAATGGAGACAGTGCTACATCTTTATTTTTCATGGATAAATTTACATGAACACCTACACTTCTGTACTTCTCCTTGATATTTACTTGTACAGCTTTGTCAGAGTGAGATGTCTCTACATTTTCATAGACTTGAATATGAGAAGTACTAGGTACTGCTTCATAATTATCAGAGACATTTATATGGGAAGTACTCGGCCTAGCTTGATATTCATCACAGCCTTCAATATGAGTACTGGGCCCCGCTTCATAATTACTTCTTTGTGGAGGTTTGCAAATTTCTAAATTATTGCTACTTTTGACAGCATACTCGGAGAGAGCTTCATTTACCAGTGCTGATCTTTGTCTCTTAATAGCACTCTTTCTCTCTGGTGGTGCCATGTTTCGCTTTTGGCACTGGAATATATGAGGTACAACTCCTTCCTTTAAACGTAATATAATTTTGTCACCTTGTTGTTTCATTATGCTGTATTGAACATAATTCACTGTGTCTTCTTTGACCTGAAATAGGTAAGTTCAAACTTTAGTAAAACCCCGACAAAAAGACAGGTAGGATAAGTAATTTTAAAGAGTTTTATTGGACTTTGTTATCTACACATTAGGTTAGGTAGGTTCCTATGTATGAACAAGTGGTCTTCTACTTGATTTTTGAAATATACAACACTTCTGACTAATTCACACTATGACAACTGTACAAATTATAATATACTTACATTAAAGTGATCTTCACAACAATGCAAACACGATGTTGAAGATACTTCATCTCTTCTCATTATTTTACACCATTGTTTTCGTGTTTTCGCATCTCTTAGAACAGCAAAAAATATCTTATCGAGTGTACTTCTAATAGTGTTTTTGCACTTGGGTACAAGGCAATACCTATAGACAGATTTTTTAGCTTTTTCCATCGTTTTAATAGCTCGCACAACACAAAAATCGGTACAAAGTATCTGCAACACTTGTAAACTTGTAGTAAACAAAGACAGAGCGTAGCCTGTGACGTCATGCCCAGCGCGGGAAAGATAGCAGCGTTCAAACAGGTCAAATTTTATCGATATTTTAAATATTATTTTAAAAATTAATTTGAACATTTGCAAGAGTATTTATATTTTTTAATGTGTTATAATAATGTGAACAGTGAATTAAAAATATAAAAAAAATGCATGCATATTTCCTATTAGGCTTGGTTTATCCATATGGGCAGTGTGGCGTGTTTTGAAAGGGGAAGGATTGCATCCGTACTATTTTAGGCGGGTGCAAGAGATAAATGAACCTGATTTTGCGAGGTCTGTTTTTTGCTCGTGGTTACAAAGAAGATTGATAACGCACCCAAATTTTTTGAAAAAAATTATGTGGACCGATGAAGCTACATTCACACGATCTGGATACATAAATCATCGCAATGAGCATCTTTGGCTCCAGGATAATCCTCATGCTGTGAGACCAAGCTCTTCTCAACACCAATTCTCGGTAAACGTGTGGGCACTGGGCAGGATGTCAATGTCATTTTGATTGGCCCACTCATTTTGCCAGCCACAATGAATGGCTCTAGATTTCTGCAGTTCTTGGAAACTGACTACCTGGATGCAATAATGGAAATACCTCTGACCTACAGGTCAGGGATGATACTCCAACTAGACGGAGCTCCGGCGCACTTCGCTACAAATGTACGCAATCATTTAAACGAGCGTTATTCGCCGTGAATTGGACGCGGTGGAACAATTGCTTGGCCACCGCGTTCACCAGACTTGACCCCACTTGATTTTTTCCTGTGGGGTACGATGAAGCAGAAAGTGTATGTCGACGTTCCAAATACACGCGAGGAACTGATTCAAAAAAATATCCAAGTCGAAAATAAATTAAGGGGAGACAAACAAATGATCCGACGCTCTACACAACATGTGTCAGTCAGAGCAACAGCATGTCTGCAACACCACGGAGGACATTTCGAACAATGGCTGTAAAATTTGTTTTTTATTTGCTAAATTAAACGTCATAACAAATTATTCAGCATTTTATTTAATTTTTTGAATAACTTCCGGATTACACACGCTATAATAACAGTACCTCTACCATGAGTTTATTAGCTTACTCTACTACAGTAGTTAACGTGAGAACGCAACTACAATAGTCGGCTTCAATATTCGTACCATGAGCTGTGTTGACGTTAACTACTCTCGTTATAGTTGAAACTATATCAATCATAGTAAGATTTTTAATCTGTGGTTTAGCGACAAAATGTTGTGACATAATTTCGTCACATATGCATTTTTTCCAATTCTATTGTCAAAATATCTTAGAACTCCGATTCGGATACA
The DNA here is from genome assembly GCA_963693475.1 of Ectropis crepuscularia. Taxonomy (NCBI): domain Eukaryota; kingdom Metazoa; phylum Arthropoda; class Insecta; order Lepidoptera; family Geometridae; genus Ectropis; species Ectropis crepuscularia. The sequence continues at coordinate 10,111,914 of OY856368.1, read as the reverse complement.
CATTTATATAATGTTTCGGAACTACGATCTGACGGGTGACTTTGACAGTTCAAAATGAAAAATAAAAAATAAATTCGGACCGTCACTGTCAGGATTGATTTGGTCTATGGTCCAGAACCATGACTCGTTCACTTGGCCTCGCCGCCTAGCGGCAGGCGGCCGCAAACAGAGTCATTCATTTTTCGCCCGACTCTGCCATGAGCAGATGGATAAAATCCATATAGATCTCTGATATATCCAGGGAGAATAAAGAATTCTTCTATCTATCGAAGGCTCCTAGAGGTGCGTGAGTTTCCCGCCAATGTATTTCGCGTTTTGGTGAAAGTGTGTTTGCAAAAATTCTTTATTGAATCTTTGTTGTTTTTCCTACTTTCAGTGGAAGCATTTTTTTGAGATGAGTTGGTGTCTTTGATTGCTCTTGCCAAAAGGACCCCACATATTTTTCCAGGAAACGGTGAGTTTTCAAATTTTTGTAAAGAAAAAGCACGCGTCCATTATAAAATGGACGACGCGTCGTTTCTCTAAATATAACAGCAAAGGGCTACAACCATTCTATTTTGCCCACAGCCCATTGGTGTTTCCTGTTTTTCCTGCTGTTTTTCCCGGTTTATTCCTGTTTTGGCTGGTTTCCTACTTGGAACAATTCCGAGCCGAAGATGGATTCGCCGACTTAGGGTTTTTTTTTATATATTTATTTTCTTTGCGTAGAATCCTTTTAATCTCCTACGTAAAATTAACTTCCCTTGCTATGGACCTGTAATTATAAGGCCATATTTATAAACTAATAGCTTAGTTTCGAATTAGCTTCAATTTTTATAACCTACAAATTCTATTTTTATATTTCCCTTCCGGAAAGAATCTTATATGACTTAAATTCCTCGGCCCCGCTCGCATTTCTACAATTTCTACGAGGGTGCGGCTGGAAGAAGAAGGATGCCCTCTAGAACTGCACAGCCAGGATAATGTCAGCTAAGCTAAAACTTTATTTTACTAACATGTAATTATTGAACTATTGGAGTAGATAATTTTTGAATGGCAACTTGAATTAATAAACTAAACTCTAATTAGAAATAATATCTAACCGTAAACTTAAGGAATTGTTTTTTTATATACATTCTTAGATCTAAATTTAAAAGACTAACCTAGTAACTTTAAGCAATAACGCGCCTTTGGCATTTTAAAAAAAACAACATCAAACAATAAATATTACTAAAACTATTTATGGTTTTACTTACTAGAGTAATATCGCCCCCAAGGCTCTCGATTAAAATTACCAATAAGGCTCACCGTAACATCTATCCGCAAGCAATTTTTTTGAATAGAGGAAGACTGGCGCTCGAAATAAAAATATAAATTAGTGTTCCTTGACAATTTCTATACGTTGTAATCATGTATCCTCTTTTACATTACAACTGGCACTTTGTGTAAACTTTTATTTATCACAACTTCAAAGTTTTATTACAATGTTTACGTGCAATCTGTAACGTTACTAACTTCAAGCATCGTAAATCTGTCTCTCTTTTTTACATTAGACAGAAAGAGAGAAAACACAATGTATGTTTAAAGTCGATATTGTAATATTAACCAACAAAAATTAAAAGTCGCTGCTTACGCGTAATATGGTACTATTGCATACATTTTCAATTTATTTCTATTGCGTTGACATTGATTGTCAGTCGGCTTCCCAGCCGTGAACAAAATTTTTGTTTGTTTACTAACATATTAACTAACTTTACTCGCCTCCGATACGTTTGAGTGCAAGGATCTCGTATTTCAAAGCATTTTGTTTGTGTGGATAATGCCCAAAACAAGTGCCTCTCAGTTTGAGTTGATGGTAGATTATATGGAAAGGTAAGGGCTATATTTCACCGGGACACCACGGCGGCGCAACCAGTCGTCGCTACCAACAAAATGTATACAGCTCTATAGAGAGTTACTCACCTGGTGTCCGTTAGGTTGCGCAACCAATTTGGTGGCGCGACCGACTCGGACGATGCACAGATTGTTACTGGTCGCGCCACCACGCTGGTCGCGCCACCACTAATTACTATAGCGCTGTATGGTGTCTCACTCACTCGGCCGCCAGTTCGGCCGCCTACTCGCCCGCCATCCTCATTACATGCAACACGTGTGCATTTTTGTGTTGTATTTTGTCATTGCAAACGATGGATAATTTTGATACAGAAAGGTTTATTATCGAAATTCAAAGTAGACCATCAATTTGGGATAGTTCCTCATCAGATTATTCCGATAGAGATTTAAAAAAGAAATGTTGGGAGGAAGTTGGAGATTTGTTTGGAGAACAGGAGCAAACCTGTGTCACTGTGCTGCTATGTGGCAGGCATGTTGCTTACCATCAGGCACATGTCCTGCTCGTCTCTTCACTCTTTATTTTAAAAAAAAAAAAAAAACCGTTGAGCAAAAAAGAGCTTTGGTAAGTAAACAACATATTTTTATTATCAATCAATGTCATAATGATTCTGGTGAAAAATGACAGCCAAAAGCCCGTTGTGAATGTAGAATGTATATAACTTTGATAGTTGTAAGTTCTGTACTTTTTGAGAAAATCGTAATTAGAATTCCAATGAATCTGGTGACTCGGATTTATTGCTGTCGAGTGTAGTTTTGTATGTATTTATTAATGAATATAATTATTTTGCCATGGAAGTGGGTTTTCGTTTATAAAATAATGTGTTAAATTATCTCGAGTTGTAGTAGCAGCCCGCCCTCCTCTAGTGATATTTTGCTGTGTTCTAGTTTGAAACCCCGTTATTGTCAGAGTATCATCATATGAATATCCATCTCTAGAACGTACAAAATTGTGTAACACACAACATGTTCTCACAATGGATTTTGCTAATTCTGTGTGGACATTTAATGGTCTGTGGAAAATTCTCCATTTGTTCGTTAAGATGCCGAATGTGCATTCGATGTAACGGCGAGCTCTCGATAGTCTGTAGTTAAAAATCTTCTTTTCAGTGCTGAGGTTGTTTCCTCCGTATGGACGCATAATATTTGTGCTCAACCCGAATGCTTCATCGCCTATAAATACGTAAGGGAAAAGCGTTGGGTTATTTTCTGAAATTTGGAGGGGCTCTGGAATACCTAAAGTATTACTTATGAGTTTCTTATACAATTCAGTTTCTTGAAAAATTGCTGAATCGCTACTTTTCCCATAGGCACCGACGTCTATATAAATGAAATTATAATTAGCGTCACATACAGCCATCAACACCAACGAAAAAAAGTGTTTATAGTTATAATACATCGAACCAGAATCAGCAGGTTGAATCAGTCTAATATGCTTTCCATCGACGCTACCGATGCAGTGTGGAAAGTTGGCATGTTTTTCAAAACCATCTGCTATTTTCATCCAGTCATTTGCAGTAGCCGGAAGTGATAAACTTGTTTGCAACTTATCCCAAATCACAGCACACACATCTCTTATTATTGTACTTAATGTTGTTTGACCTAGACGAAAGTTATAATGCAACTCCCTCATCGTACATCCACTTGCGAGGTACCTGTAATTAACAAAAATAAATAAATAATATCATTTAATTTTCAGGGTTAGTGTTGCAAAAAAGATGGAAAAGCATCAGATCATGCTACGCGCGGGAAGTTAAACGCCAAAAAAATGTAAAGTCAGGATCTGGAGCCACTAACCGAAAAAGCGAATACATATATTTTAAGCAGTTACAGTTTCTACAAAGAGTAGTAGCTATCAGAGAAGAAAGTGTAGAAGAAGAAAATTCGGAGAGCACTGAAGTAGGCGAGCTACCTAAGCAAAATGTTACAAAGAAACGTAAAGTAACAGTAGTCGATGATCCCTTTGTTCAAGCTCTAAATAATTCAATTGCGCAAAGGCACCGTGAGACAACGGAGCAAAGACTACGGGAAACAGCTGAGGTTGACGAAGATCGTCTATTCCTGCTTTCACTGTTGGGCACATTAAAAAATCTATCTCCTCAAGTTAAAATGGCTACCAAAATAAAGATGCTAACTTTGTTGAGCGACGCATCAGATTTTTCTGGTAACAGGACGTTTGATTATGCTGATCGGTCATTTCGGCATACTCCAGAAATTAATCCAGGTGGCAGGATGGTGAGTCATGAGAACTACCATCCTGGTTATTCGACGCAACGGCAAGTGATTGCTACTGAACAACCTGGACCGAGTTATAGGACAAATACGAATCATCCCAACGAAACTAATTCTCCATATAACTCTATGACAATATATGCAAGTTCTCCAAGCGACACACATGATTCGTTAGACTCAGAACCACTTGAGGAGCTGGCGAACAGAACCGGACATGTCCAGTACTTTTCAAAAAATGTTTTTTTTTCGAATCGTGATGTCTTGACCCAGTTTCGTCGATCCCTGTTAATATTTTCAATCAAAACCGGCTAGAAGTAGGCAAAAAACGGCTTTAAAAAGTACATTTTCATACAAAATCGGACTAGTCCGATATCCAACACAAAGATTTTTTTAAATATATATTTTTTTCATTCTAAAGCGGACTTGTCCTATAATGTATTCATTTCTTTAACACATTTTCATTCAAAATCAGAAATGTCCAACAATATTTGTATTTATTTCACTGGCAACACTGGCATTCATCTGGCAACTAAAATATGATTAAAAAAATAAATCAGCTGTTACTTGTAATCGTTGTTGGTGTTGTGTTTGTGTATTTTCATAAAGATAAGTGTTAAAAATGGCCGAGAATGTGACAGTGGAAAGCATTAACGATGGTTGTCGTAAGAGAAAGAAACGAGGACGTACTTTAGAAAACAATAAACATTTAAAGTAAGTACGAAAGAATTACATAACCTACAAATTAGTTAATTACATAACCTACGAATTAGATGAATACTGTATGTTTTAATGCCTTGTTTTAGGTACTCTGACAAGGATCCACTTGTTTTGGATTTTCAATCGCCGTGTGACCACGCATGCCGCCAATTTAAATGTAGAACTCTAACACTTAACGAAATAATAAGTAACCGTAGAAATTTGTACACAAATGTTGGCAAAAATGCACAAGATATCTACTTATCACGCTTTATTGCACCTTACCCTGTCAAAAGAAAGAGAGAAAGACAAAACTCAACCACACCGCGACCGAATGAATTTTCTGTTACCTACTACCTACTTCGTGATTCTAAACATGTTGTACGTGTATGTAAGAATTTTTTTTAAAGGCACTTGGAATAAGTAAGCATCGGGTTAATTTACTCTCAAAGACATTATTTGAAGGTAAGATTCCTCGTGATAGAAGAGGGGGAGATAGAAAGAGTGAGAATTCGGTGACTAAAAAAGAAAGTGTTCATAAGTTTATTGCTTCGTTGCCTGCCAAAGAGTCGCATTACAACAGACAAAAGTCGAAAAGAATCTATTTGTCGTATGAATTAAATATTAGAACGTTATGGAAAGGTTATAATAACTCAGTAAGTGATGAAAATCTCAAAGTAAATGAGTCAATGTTTCGGCGGATATTTGAAAAGGATTTTAACATTGGGTTTTCATCTCCTGCGTCGGATATCTGCAGCACCTGTTTATTGTACAAAAACAAGTTGAAAATAGAAAAGGATCCTAACCAAATTGCTGTTCTAAAAGGGGAATATACATTCCATAAGATCAGAGCAAAGGCATTTACCAGCCATATGAAACGAAAACCAGAAAATTCCCTGTCCTTATGTTTTGATCTGCAGCAAGTGCAACCTCTGCCAAAGACCCCTATACAAGAGAGCTTCTATCTGAGGCAAATCAGCTTCTATTCATTGTGTATTACAGACATTGATACGCAAAACCCTTATTTTTACGTGTGGACTGAGAATATGGCTAAAAGGGGATCTACAGAAATATCATCAGCATTATTGAATCACTTGGTCTCCCTCGATTTAAATGAGATAGAAGTTTTACGTCTTTTTGCAGATGGATGCGGAGGGCAAAATAAAAATTCCCACGTAATACATGCATTAATCTTTTGGCTCAAAAATCATGCTCCTTCTAATCTCGATAAAGTTATAGTGACTTTTCCTGTACGAGGGCATAGTTATTTGCCTGCAGATCGGGTCTTTGGCAGGGTTGAGAAAGATTTACGAAAAAAACCATTAATGCTCACACCCCAAGAATATCATGAAATTTATGCTAAGCATGGCAAAGTCAAGGTTCTCTCTGCGGATTGGAATTTATTAGACATAAAAGAGTTGGAAACTCATTACAAAAAACTGGAATGCATTCGTGATGCCAAAAGGGTTATAATAAAAAAACGAATAGAAAACCAGGTTGACTCCGAAATTACTCAAACTCGAAGTCGTAGTCGTGGTTCTAGCCGTGGTCGTGGTTCTGGACGAGGTCGTGGCAGAGGCGCTTGTAATACAACGCCTTCACTAATGCACTTTATGTGCGGTGTTAAAAGTTTAAATAACTATAACAATGACGAAGATACTGTGCCTTATACGAATATTCTTAAGCAGGGAAAAAACCATCCATCACTACTTCGAAGAATGCCTTCAATAAACGAGATTAAACCTCAAAAGAAGAAAGACGTTGAGCGTATTTTGGTAACCCAGTTTGGTGATGATTGGGCTGAACATCCCGAAATAGAATGGTATAAAGAGATAATACAGACTGCGTCCAGATCTATAGATACCATTGAGATTAATGAAGAAGGTGAACGTGATGACGTTGACGATTGCGAATGTCTGGAAGTAGATATTACGGAAGTTGTTATCTGATTTTTTTATAAACAAAAATACAATAAACCTTTTAAATCTATAATATTGTTTTAATTTTAAGTACCTCTTTTATACAAAACCGGATTTGTTCGATACTAACAAAACCGGACTTGTCACACGTTTGGAGTCACAACCGGATAAGTCCACCTTTTTCAAACAAAACCGGTTTAGTCCATTTTTATTTCTAGAATAACTTCCAGAATATTTTTTTTTTTTTTTTTTTTTTTTTTTTTTTTTCTAAAATTATTCACCAAGTCACCTTGGATCCTAATACTTATTACAATCTAGCCTAATTAAAAAGTCTAGGCTAATGAGTAATTTATATCTAACTTAAATTGCTACATAGTTTATACATAAGAAGGTGCCCATCAGCACTTTTCTTATTGACTCTGTTAAGGGGAAGTCACTTCTTTCACTTGACTTAGCACATTTAATTGTTTTATATTACATTGCACTGCCACTGCACTATACTAACTCAAAAGGTTTTGTTCTTTTAAGTCTTCTCACTGTGTCCGTGTTATCAAGGAGCTGGATAGCCTCGACATTCACATGATGATGAAGCCTGCGTTCATGTGCTTCTGCGTACTTCTTTATTACTTTGCCGACAAGATCCATTCCAAGATCTCGATGAATGTCGGCATTTCTCACATACCAGGGCGCATTGACAATATCCCTGAGTACTTTATTTTGGAAACGTTGTATTATCTCGATGTTGCTATTTTTGGTACAACCCCACAACTGTATACCATAAGTCCACACTGGCATTAGGACTTGTTTATATAATAATATTTTGTTATGTATTGACAGCACGGAGTTTCTACCAAGTAACCAATACATGTTTTTGTAGCGTATAGCTAGTTCCTCTCTCTTTTTTTTGACGTGAGTTTTCCAGCGTAACTTCGCATCTAGAGTCATGCCTAAATATTTGGCTTTATTTTCGTATGGTATACATTGTCCATTTATGAACACTGGATGATATTGTTTTTTCTTGTTTGTGAAGTCTATGTGAACAGTTTTGGACTCATTTAGCTTAATACGCCACATTTTTGTCCAGTCATGTATTTTATTAACTGCTATTTGCACCCTCTCTGTGGCTTCTGCGTGGGTGTCACCTATTGCCAGGATAGCAGTGTCATCTGCGAAGGTTGCGATAGTGCTGTTGTCTAAAGCTGGGATGTCACTAGTATACAACTTCCAGAATATAGAAGTAAATTAAAATTAACTACCTCATGCAACAATAGAAGTAATCCACCGACATATCCTAATGCAATGCAATGCTATTTAGTCACCTCCTTATATGATATTAGTTTTTTAGCTACCGTGTAAAATTTATTTTCGTGGACTAATCCGGTTCTGTTCGCCAGCTCCTCACTTATGGATCTGTATTAACCCTTAAGTGTTTATAGCTTGTTTGTCTACAATTTTTAATAAAACTTACTTTAAAAATGTTCATAGTTTGTTTTGACTTACCTTAATGTTACAAACAACTTTTCTTTAGGACTGACTGATTTTCTTAATATGGTGTCTTGTTTCAACAAATCATTTTCACATAAAGTCAGTAACTCATCAAAGGATTTCACGGACATCCTCACATAGCTAAAGAACTTGTCCGGATATCTTCTTAAGTCGTCGTAAATGTTGACGAATTGTCCTTTCTTACAGCGATCAACTAAATAAGGATGAACCCACCACTGTTTCTTTTTTCTCGTGAACTCCCTTTTCCTTCGTATATACAACAGTAGTGCTATCTCTTCGACGTCCATTTTGATACTGTCTCGACTCTGGTGTCTGTATTGGTGTTCTAGTTTGGTAGCTTACGGACACCATGGTGGCGCAACTGGTGGCGCAACATGGTGTCCCGGTGAAATATAGCCCTTAGTGTTAAATACGATTAAGTGCATTAGGTATTAAAATTTCATAATTTCATTTGATCAAAGAAGCTAGTTCTTTTCTCGGAGTGCTATGATATAAAGGCACTTGAGATTGTTTTTAGCCACATTCTTTTACCAAGAAGGGAACGTTTTTATATGAACCTTGGCTTTGCTAGTGATAAAAAAGGTATACCTCTTAGATTTGGAATGTAGAAAAGTGAAGTGGTTAGGTTAATATTTTTTGTAGTGTTGTGTATCCAACTACAATTTTTTAAACAAAGAACTTTTAACATACAGAAATGGAGACCTAAGCAAGCCAACAGAAGGGCCTAATGAAAGGTTACGGAATATTCAGCACTGGACGGAGCTCAATGATATTTTGAATGCCGATGCCACAGGAGATACCAAAACTTGTGATAAATGGAGAAAGGTGTGTTGTGTGTGCTGTTCCCATTCTTTTAGTAATATTAGGATAAAATGTCTTCCTATGTATTCCATATTCTGTTTAATCAAGATCTGTTCAGCTATTTTTGCATGAATGTGATGACAGTTGAACTGTAGGGTTTATTATATTTAAAGGTATATTCTATTTTAAGGTATGGAGTGATTTAAAAAATAACACAAAAAGAAAAGCAGCTCGAATTCATCGAGCTGCAAGTGGAACTGGTGGTGGGCCAGCTATAAAATTAAAGTTGAGCGAGCTTGAGGAAAGAATTCTCAATATTATTGGAACTCAAACAGCTACAGGATTTGTAGAGGTGCTTACATCAGGTTAAGGTTGGTTGTGGTTACTAATAAGATGCATGAAGTTAATATCAGCGAAGCATGAACTTCAATAGATAATTCTTAGGAAATAATCATTTTTAGGTTAATAAATAAAACTCAATATTTTTTATAGGGAAACGTCTCAGTCTCAGAAGATATTGAGACAGCTACACCACCACCAGAAGCTTGTAAGTTCAAATACAATTTTTATATTATGTAAAATTTGTTGATTATGTAAATAATTAAAAACATTATTCACTGAGACTATATTAATTTCCAGCACTTCACAGAAACACACAGCCTAGCAGCAGCACACAGTGTCCTACATTAGTGGAATGTTGTGAGCCTGCCAACTTGAGTGTGCCACTGCTAGAAGCCAGCCAACCAGATACAGTAAGCGTCACTCCAAGACGGCGCCGACAATTGAATTTTACAGAAGCCAGCCCACCTCCATCACACCCACTGGGAGAGTCACTTCGGGTCTCTCCCAGAAGGCGCCGGCGACTGAATGTGCCGCCATCTACCCCAACACATCCAACAGCTGAGTCTGTTCGGGTCTCTCCCAGAAGGCGCCGGCGACTGAGTGTGCCGCCATCTACCCCAACACATCCAACAGCTGAGTCTGTTCGGGTCACTCCCAGACGGCGCCGTCGTCGGCGATCCCCTATCCTTAACAGGGCTCGCCGGCCAACACAGTCAGAAATATCTCGCCAGGTATTTCTCAATTGTGATAGTGAGTGGCGGACCTTTTTAAGGGATAGGGAAACTGAGCATGCAAGATTAAGAGAAATTGAACTTCAGCAACAAGCTCGATGGCAAGACTTGTTTCAACAATTTCTCTTAATCTTGAATCAAGCCATGGATATATTTAAAAATAAAATACAATAATATTGCTATTTAGTACGGTTCCTTGTCCTAACAAAAATCAGTTTTATGGTCCCATCGTGAAGAAAACATGAAACTTGGCATGAATGTAGTTGTCATATATGTGCTTCAATATAGATATGGAAGCATGTCGAAAAATTGTTTTTTCCCCCCTTTCCCCCCCTTCGTATGTGCTAAATCGTGGTTTTTCTTATTTTCTATGAAAACGGGTACAGCTATCATAAAACTGTCAAAGAACAATTTGTTCTTTATTAAATTCTCTACAATATTGTCTTTGGACGTATGTTCATAAAACTTATAGTTTACAAAATAATGTACATTGTATATGTAACTTTGAAGTTTTATTAAAAATATAGCTGCGCGCTACCGCGTGATAGGTATCAGCAGAGCTATGGCGACAATAGGGGCGCGGGGCGGAGGAGTGGGGTGTAGCCTTGCCTGCCCGACCCAACGACAAGCGACGCGGCGCGCGGCTTGGCTGGCGGGCGACGCGACCGACGCAACCAGTCCGCCCGCTTCGTCTGAGCTACGCGGACGTACGTTGCGGTGCCATCCCGCGGTGTCACGCGCGTTACGAATCCCGAGTTTTGAAGTATTTTACAAGTGCGAGACAGTGTTAACTGAAGAGGTAAGTAAATCTACGTACCAACTTAGGCCTAGGTATACTTAATCGGATTGCTGGCTGCCTGTTAGAATATGACGAACTTTACAGTCCGAAACACACCAAGATATCCTAATCCATACTAATATTATAAATGCTAAAGTGTGCTTGTTTGTCTTTCTTTCACGTCACAACATTACTTGGCCTGGGCAACATGTACATCTAATCACCGTATTCTCATCTTACAATCACCGTAATCATCTTATTACAAGCCATGTATTTCTACATCCCGATTAGCGATCACTCTCCATGCTAGCTAGCGACAAACCAAGAAGTGAATATTTATAAAATTATCTGAATTTATTACATTTTGAGTACGAATCTTAAGTGTAATCATTTTTATTTTCAGTTATTACTCCATGAAAACTTACAATGGCAAGTTCGGAGAAAGAAACTGACTGGAACAAGTGCTTATACTGCCAACAAGATACGGGTGATCCGCTTGTTTGCCCTGCGTTTTCCAAACGAGCAGATGTAGGAGCTGGCTATATAAGTCTGGCTGAAAATGCTTCGACATTAAATGAGCTTGGCAAGGTACCTGTAGATGTCGTAAAGAGACTCGAAGAAGGTGGTACATTCTTGGAAACACTAAAATCCAAACAAGCAAAATTTCACAAAAGATGTCGTGCCAATTACAATAAGACTACCATTGACCGGATCAAAAAAACATTTCTAAAGTGGACAATACATCGACGGGCGAAGCACTGTGTACCTCAAGCCGCCTGCCAAGAGCTATAGGTTCGAAAGTAGTTAAAGTTTTTTTTTTCTGCAATAATCCTGAGACTGATAAGGAAACCCTTCATACTGTCCTAACAAAAGAGATCGAAAAGCGTATTCGATATGGAGCAACTACTCTTGATCGGCAGGATTTATTAGTGAAAATGGCAACGAAAGACTTAGTGGCTCAGGAAGCATCGTATCATAAGAACTGTCTTACATTTTTTTACAACGAAGTTAGATCTTATAAAAGTAAGACCAAAGTAGCGGAATGTGATGAACCTGATTTCATAAAGCTTGCATTTACAGAACTTGTGATGTATATGGAGTCTAGCTCAGAAAATGTTTTCAAACTATCTGAATTAAGAAAGATAATCAATGATAGACTTAAACAACTACAGGCAGATGAAGGATTGTCCATTACATCGCATCGCCTACAAGATAGGCTATTGAAACACTTTCCTGGCCTTCGATGTTATTCGGATCCACCTAAGCCAACTATTCTTGCTTTTGAGAAAAATATTGGTTGGATTGTTCGTTCTGCAGAAGACCATGAAGCTGACAACTATTTCATGGACATGGCAAACGTTGCTAACACTTGTCGAGCTGAAATGTTTAATTTAAAAGAGACTACATTTAGTGGAAGCCTAATCAAAGATGTTCCAGAAATTCCGCTTTCTCTGTTAACACTTATAAAAATGCTTCTTAATGGACCGAGCATCATAGACCAGAGTGAGGACGTAGGATTAGTTGCTGCTAATTCGATAGCTCAACTTGTTACGTTCCATGCAACAAAGAAAACGCCTTCAGACACAAATATACGTCATACAACCAAACATGAGCCCACGTTGCCGCTGTACATTGGACTTCTAGTTCATACACACACTAGACAGAGAAAAATAATAGACAAATTAGCCCATCATGGTTTGTCAGTCACATACAAAAGAGTCTTGCAATGCTCGAAACAAGTCTCTGAAGCTGCATGTCAACTTTATGAAGATGAAGGGGTGGTTTCTCCCATAGCTTTGCAAAAAAATGCATTCTCTACTGCTGCTTTTGACAATATCGATTATAATCCGTCATCTGTCACAGCCGAAGGAGCTCTCCATGGAACATCAATCAGCATTGCTCAGCATCTTGATCAGGACTCTGAAAGATTACCTCGTCGAATGCTCCCAATATCAAAACCTAGTCCCTCTTCATCACTTAGGGTTAAACCATTACCATCTTTTTACACTGAAGTTGCTCCTTATAGTCTCAAGGAAAAGGAACCAAGGATTCCTCCCATTCCTGAAAATAGTTCAATTGGTCTGACTGCAGATCTGAATGCTGAAAAACGGCTCGAAGAGGCATGGCTTGAGCGAGTTCGAGATACTATAGATAAAACAGAACAAAACCCAGAATCTATTTCATGGGCTGCCTATCACGCAAGTCAACAGCCAAGCGAACAAAAAGGATTGTAGCGTTCTGTACTTTTGCCCCTTCTTCCAGATCCTTCACATTCAATAGCTGTTGTCAAACATATCATTAATAATGTGCAAAAAACCATTACGTCTTTAAACCCAAATCAAGCAACAGTGATTGCTATGGACCAACCTCTATACGCTCTTGGAAAGATCTTCCAATGGAATAATCAGGAGCAGTTTGGAGAAAAAGACATTGTTCTTATGATGGGTGCTTTTCACATAGAAATTAACTTTATGACGTTGATTGGGGATTTATTAGGAAAATCTGGAATAATATCAGCTTTGACACGTGCTGAAGTGTGTGGCGAGGGAAAGGCTCAGTCATTTTTAAAAGCCTCGCATCCGAGACGTGCCCGATACGTTCACGAAGTACTCTCTGCTGCACTACATATTCTTTCTGTGCGCGCCTATGATACATACAAAATCGAAAACCCAGAAATGCACACTGACTTTGAGAAATGGAAACAACAACAATCGATAGATTCCGCAGCGTTTCACTTCTGGAATATGATTCTCAGTTTAGAAGTGTTGAGAGCTACTTTTGTGCGCTCTATCCGTACATCAAATTTTGACCTATACCTTCGGGCCTTAAAGTCAATGGCTCCATGGTTCTTCGCTATTGATCACACCAATTATGCTCGATGGATATCAGTGCATATTCGTGATATGGAACTACTGCCAAATATTGCCCCTGAGGTATACCATGCATTCTGTTCTGGAAAATTTACAGTAAAAAAGTCCAATTCGCGTTTTTCCTCGATTGCACTTGACCAAAGCCACGAACAGGAAAACAAATTAGGAAAAAGCACAGGAGGAGCAGTGGGACTTACAGAAGATGCAGCTGCGTTAAGACGCTAGATGATTGCTGGGCCCGAGATAGCTTCTTTGCTGAGAGAATTCGAGACATCACATGACAATCAGAGTGAGGATAAAAAAAATATTGAACAAATTCACCACGAAGAATCAAAGAGCCATCAAAAAAGGTTCCAGAAACATGTTGAAGCTCTTATCTTCACACTTTCGGAGAATGATAACCTACTATTGGATGATAAATTACACACTGTAGATACTCAGATTATAGTAGAAAAAGATGGTGAAGCACAAATGCGATCATTAGAAAGTCTCGGAAATACACAATACACTAAATTTGTGGAACAACGGATTGTTTCAAATAATCTTTCTACGAGGGTCAAACTGAAAGTTCTTAGAACTGGCCACTTATAAACAATATAATAAAAAAATAATTCTATAATTTGAAAATAGAACTCTTTGCCAATATTACTGAGTATATACTTCATTCATTTGTCATTTGTTTTACGATTTGGCGGCAAATTGAAAATTGTCTGTGTCACGTCAACATGAATTTAACACGAGAAAATTTTCGTGCAATGATTTTTTATGACTTTCGATGTCATTTAAGTCAACAAGAAAGTTATCATAGACTACGATTGGCCTTTCACGATGAAGCCCCATCTCGTGCGACTGTTTACAACTGGTTTAATGAGTTTAAACGTGGTCGCACTAATCTCACTGATGATTTACGTGAGGGACGGCCTTCTACGGCGACGACTGAAGATAACATCTGTGTTGTGCGGCGTATGATAGAGACTGACAAAAGAGTGACCTATCAGCAGATTCGGACAAGCTTAGGCATCGGTATGAGTCAAGTGCACAAAATCCTACACGAACATTTAGCGGTCAGGAAGCTTTGCGCCCGGTGGATACCTCATAATTTGACTGAGGCTCAAAAACTCCATCGTGTGGATTGTTGCCGTAAAATGATTGAAAGATTTAACGGAGGTGACTCAAATGCTGTGTTCGACATACTAACAGGTGACGAAAGCTGGATTTACTGTTATGATCCTGAAACCAAAAGACAATCTGCTCAGTGGGTGTTTCCTTTCGAGGAGTTGCCAACTAAAGTGAAGAGAGATCGAAGTGCAGGGAAAAAAATGGTGACCTCGTTCTTTGGAAGGATAGGTCATTTCGCAACAATTGTGTTAGGGGATCAAAAAACAGTTTCTGCAGAATGGTACACAACCAATTGTTTGCCACTTGTCTTGGAAAAAGTTCGAGAGAAACGACCTCGCAGTAGGATCCTCCTTCACCACGACAACGCCTCATCGCACACCGCCAAGCGAACGATCGACTATTTGGCGACATCAAACGTTGAATTACTGGGTCACCCGCCGTATAGCCCCGACCTCGCGCCTTGTGATTTTTATTTATTTTCAAAAATTAAAGAAAAACTTAAAGGAAAGCGGTTTATGAATGCTGAAGAAGCGGTGGCTGCGTATCGCGATGCCATTGAAGAGACCCCTAAGGACGAGTGGGCAAAGTGCTTTTCCCAGTGGTTCCATCGCATGCAGCGGTGTATTGACGTGAATGGACAATATTTTGAAAAGATATAATAAAACTAATAACTAAATAATAATGTAATCAGTTTTTGATTTTCTAAGAACTTTCAGTTTGACCCTCGTAGCAAAAAGAAATGTGGGAAGCAAAAATCTAAGCCGAACTCCAAAAAAGTTCGAGGATCTCATAAAACAATCTTTTGAGTGTATTACAGCAGATGATTGGAAAAAAATGACAGACCATGTCATTCATGTGGAAGACAAGTACAAAATAAGAGACCATTTAACTGAAAATAATCTAGAAAGCTTCATCATCAATTTAAAAGACAGCAGCGACTCCAGTGATTGTGACGATTCACTCCATGTTGAATTTTTAGATTCAGATTTTGATTATAGTGATTAAAAAACAGTATAAAAATATATGGTGTTGTTTTCTTTGATACATACTCACATAGATTTACAAATATTTAAACTCATGATAATATTGATACCATGATAGTGTTTGATAGCCTGTTTGTTCCTTTAATACGCCACAATGGAGTGACGTATCCGTGTGATAATAAAGAGTTAACAAGTGATATAAGCTACTTTAATCTCGTCATAACGCGGACAAAATTGCAAGCATCCACTAGTAAAATAAACATAAATGTCAAAGTATCAAAGTGAGTTGTTCCAACTTTCCTTTTTACTTTAGGGCTGCCATGCTGATATTTTTTAAATTTGCCGCGCTTTTTCAGTATCAACTTTCATTAGCCAGACTTTACAGTCCAGTTTTATGTGCTTTACAGATGCTCCGAAATCTATCTGTGTTGTTGACAGTATTATGAAGTAATAATGCCTATTGCCACATATTTATAAGCTTGTTTGTTAAATGTTGTATTGTTATTTTGCTTGTGTGTCGGTAGTGTTATATTTCTTTAGCTCTATTCTTTTTTGTTTATGATAAGTAAGATTGATACAATTCCTCTTTACAGATATCTCGAAAGAAAATCAGCAAAGAAGTCGATCCATATGATACTGATAAACTACAGAAGCTATTCGACGAAGCATCAAGTCACAATAGTTCCAGTGACCAATCTGAGTACCAAGAATCGGAAAGATCCAATGATGAGAAAGGCAGAATTCCACTTGGCGGTATGAGTAGTGACGGGTCTGGTTCTCCAGCACATGATCCATATTGTGATTCCGCTGGATAATATGGTTCAGATAGTGACTACAATCCAGCTGAAGACCTTTCAGATTTATCTGATAACATGAGTGACCAACATCGGCAAGATGATGAGTATTCTCAAGAAGTGACATTTCCGGCCAATTGTTACCCATCAAACAAAAACATATGCGAAAATGTTCTGATCCAAATTTGGGTACAATGCAGACATTACATCAAGGTAGGTAACCATGACATCAACCCTCTGGAGCCAATTGATGGCCTTTCACGTCATAGTCCAGAATCAGCTTTAAATGCCATTCATTGTCATTCTCACACTAACAAACAACAATTAACACCTGATGAATCTCTTCCCACTTTAACCATTTTTAACCCGGCGAGCATGACCCAGGGTATCTCATACCCTGTAACTTTTAAAAGTTGTGTAATTTCTAAGTTTCTCGCTTGGCAACTCTAGCGCGCTCAGTAGCTGGAGGGAGGTGCGTGCGGGGCAGGTTAGTGGCGTGATCGCAGTGCTGCGCGGGACACCGGCGGAGAAATACGTGCGCAAACGTGTCGAGGGTATGTCACACCCTGCCTCATGCTAGACGTATTTTTTTTACGTAAAAATTTTAGAGTGAATTATTATCGTTTTATTAGTTTTGGTTTGTTGTTTTTGAGTTTTATTTTGATTTTAGATACCGGTATAGTAGTTTGTTAATTTTTTTGGAGTTTTTCTTTATAGTTTTTAGTTTTTGCCCCGAAATGGATCTCGACAGGGAAGAAGAACGGATCCGTGCCATGCTAGAGGAGACAATGACGGATATTTCAGACGATGAATCCAGTTCAGAGCAGGAAACGGATCATTGCAGTGAACACGAAGTGGGTTTTTGGACGGAGCAAGAAGATGACGATTCAGATAAAAAAATTTAACTAACTCCAGACAGGAAGAAGCTGTAGGAAATGAATCAGGTAACGACATGGAGGACGATTTACCGTTGTCACTAATCAGGCAGAGAGCTACAGCTTCTCGGCAAGTAAATGGCCCTTTTTATACATCTAAATATGGTACTAAGTGGCACAAAAGTGGTCAGCGTCCAAACGTGAGGCTTCGATCAGAAAACATTGTAACCGACCATGCTCGGGTGAAGAATACTGCAAGGGATGCTGCTACAGAATATGAATGCTTCAATATTTTTGTGACTCCAGACATGCTTCAAGAAATCTTGATTCACACTAATTCTAAAATTCGCCAAAGACAGGCAGATAATAAAAATGAGAAAACTCCTTACATTCAGGAAACAACTCTATGCGAGTTGAAATCTTTTATTGGCTTACTGTATTTAGCTGGCGTAATCAAGTCTAATCGACAAAGTTTGAAAGATCTTTGGCGAACTGATGGAACTGGTGTAGATACAGGGTGACCCAAAAGTCCTTAGAAAAGTAAAATTTGAATTAAACGAAAACGGCGCGCGTGAGCGGTGCAGGGGAAGCGGGAGGAGTAACTTCGGTTTCTGGGAATTTAGTCGCGATGGAGCGTTTCACCGGAGCGGACCGTGCGTTTTGTGTGCGCGAGTTTTATCAAAACAACAATTCGGCAACCGTTGCGAGGCGTAAATTTCGAGAACACAAAGGTTTACACAACTTTGATGACACCCCAGCTCTCCAAACGATTAAGAATTGGGTTGCTAAGTTCGAGGAGACCGGTTCGACGTTAGATAAACCGCGGTTGGGTCGCCCAAGGACATCACGTACGGAACAAAACATCGACACAGTGGCATAATCTATTCGTGAAAATCCTACACAGTCAACTCGTAAGCGTTCCAGTGCATTAAACGTATCCAGGACACCGTTACAACGGATTTTGAAGAAAGATTTACTTATGCACCCTTACAAAATTCAGTTGGTGCAAGAATTAAAAGAAACTGATGCTATTCAGAGAGTGAATTATTGCTAATGAAATGTTTAATCGGTTTACTTCGTTCAATAACATAATGTTCTCTGATGAGGCACACTTCCACATTAACGGACATGTTAGTAAACAAAATTGCCGCTATTGGAGCCCGATTAATCCAAAACTTAAGCACCAGAACTTCTGGTCCAGAAGCCCTTACATAGCCCTAAAGTTACAGTTTGGGCCGCTATGTCAGCCCATGGCATCATAGGGCCTTACTTTTTTGAGGACGGCAGAGGGCGTGCTGTTACTGTTACTTCGGAGCGATATGTGGCCATGATCGAGGAGTTTTTCACACAAAAAATGCAAAACTTTCCAGGCTTTAATGCCCGAACATGGTTCCAACAGGATGGAGCAACTTCCCACACCTCCAATACTGCTATGCCCGTTATCCGTCAACTTTTTCCAATCAAAGTTATCTCTAAGAGAGGAGACATTTCCTGGCCACCACGTAGCCCGGATCTGACTCCAATGGATTTTTTTTGTGGGGCTACCTTAAGGCTAAAGTGTACGACTCTAACCCGCGGTCAATTAATGACTTAAAAGAAAACATCCGCAGAGAAATGGCAAGCATGACGTGCCGCGCAGTCATCGACAATTTCAGAAGGCGTTTGCAAGAGTGCCGTGACTGTAACGGATTACATTTGGACGACGTTATTTACAAAAAATAATTCCCGTTTTTCTAGCTATATTTACAAATAAAAATATTATTCATAGTGTAATTAGTTTTATTTTAATTCATCTCGACTAGTTCCTGCCATTATACTTTAAGTGTTTAGGAAATTTTTATTGTTATTGAAATTTAACTTAACAACAAACAAAACACTCAATATTATTAAATGTTATAACGGGACTGGACGACTGGAGACGGTAGGTACCTATATACAGTGACCATTGACCAAGTCGGCTTCAGTGTTGCCGTATAAAAAAACAGTACTATTTTGGAGTCAAAGTGAAGAAAATGTGCCGTATTTATAAACAATCAGTTTAGTTTCATTCAATTTTCACCATAAAAAAAACTATCTAACTTGTATTGATAATATTTCTTTACTTTTATAGACTATTATATTTTGACGACTATATTATAAAATGAAGTAAATCAATTAAAATACGGAATGTTATTACAATTTTCAATCAATTTTTAACACTATGAGCTGGTTTGAAGGGCAATGTATTTTTATAGTTTAAAGTGACAAGACGCGTAAGACATGTACCTGAAGGTAAACAACACGCCTGCCCATAACAGCACATGCAGCTGCATGCATTGGAACACGAAGAGTTCAAATAATTACCTAGCACTGCACTGCGCTTGTCACCTAGGGAGAGGAGGAACCGCAGCGATCCGTAGCTGCGGTCATGAGGGCGGACTTGTCATTGCCGACCATCTTACCAAAGATGCTTGACAATGAGAGGTCGTAGTAGGCGGTGGTCTCTTTCTGCGAGACAGTCAAGTCGCGAAGGGAGGCCGAGGAGCGCGAAAGGGAGATGGATCTTCTTGCTTCTCCGAAGGAGAAAGAAGGAAGCGGACAAGGGGGCGAGCCACTCGAGCTCACACCCCGTCTCCACTTGGAGGGCCTGGGGCGTCGGGTGTTTAGGGCCACTCGGCACCCCACCTAGGCATAGGCCCTCCCGAGGCGGTGACGCGCCACTGGTTTCTGGTGCATCACTGGAGCCAAATGCGGGGGCCACGTCACCCCGCGAGGTGGGCCCGCAAGGGCCGCCGGCAGGCGTTAGGTCAGAGTCGTCGGAGGGAGTGCGAAGAGTGACCCCACGACTTTGACCCACAGCTATGCCGGAAAAACCTGTGGGGGTTTTAGTCGGTAGGGGCACCACTTTTAGTGGTGTCGAGCCCGACACACCTGCCGTGACCCTACACGGTGGACGGTGCGTCAATGCATTTCCCCCACACAAAAAAAAAAAAAGTTTTACCCTGTAAATAATTATATAAAAACTCGACCAAATCCCACCGGTGTTTTACCCACCATATTGATTTGATGGTCAACTAGTTTTCTTAGCCATATCGCCTTTATTTCTTAATATTTTTACAAAAACGATCAGAATCGAAGTTTTTTGCAGTTATTTCCATAAATATTGATTGTACGATAAAATATAGTAGACAATCAAATTAGCAACAACTTTGATTCCCATCATTTTTGTAAAATAAAAGAAAAATAATAAAGATATGGCTTAAAAGAGTTTGACCTTCAAGCCATTAAATATGGCGGCTAACGCACCGGTTCAATTTGGTCGAGTTTTTGGATTTTAACTATTTATGACAAAAGGCGTGAAAAAAATTCTGACTCAATGATCAATTCCAGGTTAAAGTTTAACCCGACTGGGATAATAAAAAAACTGTTGATTTCGAGAATTCTATTTTGAACTCTTCTGCTTGCTTATAATTGTTTAAAACAAAAATAATGTATTTGCTCATTTAATTATTGCTTTTTGTAGATCGTATATTTTGCGATCGATTTCGATTACTCGATACTACATCGTACAAGAGCCAAAAGGAGCATATAGATACGATTTAAATCAACACTGTCTAAACGGTTGGCAACTCTGGCAAATATCGCTAAGTTCGAATTGGGTATGCAAACGCCTCCAAAATATGTAAAATTATGAAATCAAAAATGAATATGATTTTCGTTACGACACATACATAACGTTTCGATACAATTTTGTAGAAAATCAGTCTTTTTTTTCTATATGAATTTTAAATCGTTGTGGTGTTTTGTTTATCTTGTCTATTGTGATTGATTGATTAGTTCAAGCAATTATAGACTCAATATTATTGCACTTTCGATTTAAAATCGCCGCCATCGACGGGCCATAAACGGGGATCGCTGCCGCAATAGGCAGTTCAATCGTTCGTCGTTCACTGGATCTAAGTCTTCAATCTTCATTCATTTGAACATTTTTAACTAACTACAAACTTTTGAAGATACCTAATTATTGTCGGAGAAAAATGCCGGAAGAAAGGTAAGTAAAGTTCCAATTCAGTAAGTGTTAAGTAATTAGCTAATTAATAGTTAGTTAATTAGTCTTCTGGGTTTTGTATTTAGCGACGAAACGTGAACAATAACTCAATCCTACACGGCCATGTCTGGCGGTAGTCTTAGAGCTTCGCGGCGCCCGCGCAGCGCTCGGGAGGCCCGGTTATAAGTAATAAGTTTTTTGCAATAAGCGACGAAAAGTAAAGTTCTACCTAATTCAGTAAGTGTTAAGTAATAAGTTTTCTGGGTTTTTCATTTAGCGACGAAACATGTACAAACGAGTTCCTTTGAAGTTACCGCCCGCCCAGTTTGGTTTGTTCTCGGACGAAATGAAGTTCTATTGGGCCTAACTACCTAATTTGTTTTATTTAGATATCATTGTGGGAAAACTACTTAGTACATATTTGCGAGTTTCTAGCCATTGAACGTGTACAATAAAAACAAAAGTTGAATGTCTTTGAAGTTAGCGACCGAATTGTTTCTTGTTATTTCAATATTGTTTTTACTTATTTTAGAGAGCCACTCTTGGGATTGCGGCTGCAGGAGCGGCTGCTGTATGCTTGCACGCGCATTCTGCGGTGCTGGTGGTGGAGCTCATCGTAAGTTTTTTTTTATAGCAGTGAATTTCTCTGAAAACATTACCCTTCAAACTGGATCACAGTAATGTTTGCACATTACTGCTTGGCGGTAGAATAACTGGCAAAGGTGTGGTACTTCCTCTCAAACAAAACTTCACTCTTCCAAATTTTAGGTAAAACAATAAAAAGTTATAACTTTGTTTTTACACACTATGAATATAGATATAGGTAATTGAATTTCAAGTGATGATGTCGTAAAAATAGGTACCTACAATATTCTTTATGTAAATCTGACATGATCAAACAAATCAGGGCTAACTTGTTACTTAAAATTTAAATTTGATTCTACTTTTGTTCTTTAAAAACTCCTAATTACATTTAGTTTACCTATGTTTTGTTACAGAAATGAAAATGAAAGCGACGTCGGCGTCGCTGAGCCACCACCCTCACAGGACCCTCACAGGACCCCACAGGCGCCTGCGCCGCTGTTTCGCTGTATCGAGCAAAGTCGACCAATATCTATACCGCCACGTCCCTGGGATCGGTTCTAAACCAGGACGTCTACTCTCTTTCTACGAAAAACGTAATTTCGAAAAAACTCGCGACTTTCCTACTCCGCGAGTTTGTTTATTCGAATTTACGTTTTTCGTAAAAAGAGAGTTGACGTCCTGGTTTAGAACCGATCCCAGTGACGACCAGACATCAGGGACGTCTAATCTCTTTCTACGATAAACGTAATTTCGAAATAAACTCAAGACTTTCCTACTTCGGTTCTACTTCGCGTAGGAAAGTCGCGAGTTTATTTCGAAATTACATTTTACGTAGAAAGACAGTAGACGTCCCTGGCAGATATTATATATACGTCATTAAATTATTATAATATTAATAAGATGCATATTATTTTATTTAACCATCATCATCTCAGCCAATAGACGCCCCCTACTGGGTATAGTATGTACTTATATTTTTAACCATTGAAATACGTTTTAATATGTTCTAAAATTGAATAAGTTCCAGCTATTGACGCTAGATGGGTCTTAATTAAATTTCGCTTCTATTAGTATTTAATTTTCAACAAGGGCAACTCAAAAGATTAAAAAAGTACGGTCGACGGTCGTGACAGTGTTGCCACCTTAGCCCTTTTCGGGCTAGATCTAGCACTTTTTACTGTAGGTAAACTCGTTTCTTCATGCTTTGGCCCGAAAAGAGCAATCTAGCCCTTTTCAAGCGAGACGAAGACTTCGCACCGCGATTACTAATTTATGAAACAATGCGCGTTATGTAGTATAGCGTCGTTGTCAAACCAAAATCAGCTATGTGCACTTTTTCGAGATTTTAACTTTTTGACGTCGGCGTATAGAATACTGATCTATCTACCGTATAAAAAAACTGCTATGTGTTTATGAGCACTGGGTGACAATCTACAACGTTCAACAAAAATATGCTATGTGTAGCAGTCAACATCATTGTCAAATAAAAACTGCTATGTGGTATTCTGCTACATAACATATTTTATTTGACCATACTTAATTACAACTCATTAGAAAATAATCTGCTTTGTGTTGACTTTTAAACAAATAACACTTGATTGAACTTTATATAAACATAATAAATAATAATATAACGAAAACATTGTCGTGATAACTTGATATAAATAATTCTTTGTTCTTTGACACTTCTCTATTCTAAGAATATTTGAACTTTAAGTAGGTACCTACTACAGTGTTTATTTACATTTACCCTCAAGTTTCAAATAATCTTGCCTTTGTGATTAAACTTCACCTATTTCTTTCGAATTTCTATATTACTGCAGTCGTGTGATAGCTAGTTCAGTTAACAGTCGCATTATTGTAAAGTTAAAAGTACCTACATTTATACAGTGTATTGGAGTAAACTGTACAATGAGTAGAGGACAGAAAATTCTCGATCTAGTTTTAAGTACAAAGGAGAACAGAGAATCATCGAGTCGTAATCAAGACCCGACAAATTATGATGAGATAATAAATCAACCCTCTACATCGTCGGGCGTATTATGTGCAAGCATGTCAGTAAATTCATCCCCGGAACGGAGCGATAGTTCACCTTCTCCTACGACCATCAAACGAAGACGCTACATTATTTATAGCAGTGATTCATCAAATGAATATCCAGCACAAGAAACGAGAGCGATTGCTGAAATTTCGAGTAGCAAACCAGCCCCACAATCATCTCAATCTAAAGCTAGACGCAACCGCTTACTGGGGAAACCATATATGGGTTACAAGAAAAAAGATGGAAAGCTGGAACAGACTACACCAATAGCCGGCCGATCTGTTAAAAGTCGTTGTGATCATACTTCAATCAAACAAAAATCTAAAAATAGTTTCATGTGTAAATTAGTATCAGAAGAAGAACGAGCAGCATTGCATTTCAAGTTTTGGAACATGAAATCATGGAGTGCAAAAAAAGCTTTCATACAAGGACTAGTATCGAGAAGAAATTTACGTAGGCAAAGAAAACGTGATAATCGTTTGACTTCAAGGAAACAAACAGGTTTTGATATTTATGTACCTAAGTCTGATTACCAAAATAGCAGAGTAAAAGTGTGCAGACTGTTTTTTTTAAATACATTTGATGTCGGACGTGATACTTTCTTGCGTTGGGTTAAAGAAACGCCAGCAATAGTGCAAGATAATGAATCCTCTTCCGTAACGGCGGCGCGTTGTCATAGTGCTAATGTGTCTGCTAGGAATAGAGGTACGGTATCTGAATGGTTGGATTTACTACCTAAAGTGCCAAGTCACTATTGTCGAGCTACATCACAGCGAATTTACGTTGAGTCAACTTTTCGATCCCATCTGCACATGCATGCAGTTTACAAAGCCTGGTGTATTGAACAAAATAAGAAACCAGTCTCAAGAAATACTTTTTTAAGTGTATTAAGTCACAACAATATTTCCATTCACAAACCACGAAAGGATCAGTGCGACGTATGTTCCAGTTATCAATTAAAAAATGTTTCACAAGAAGACTATGATACTCATATTATAAAAAAAGATGAAGCACGTCATGCAAAGAATACAGCAATAGAAAATTTGAAAAATAACCCAGATAACTTAGTAATAACTGTTGACGTGCAAAGTGTTCTTTTAGCTCCAAAATTACTTGCTGGTGCACTGTACTATAAACAAAAACTACAGTGTCATAATTTTACAATTTACAACTCTCGTACTGGAGACGTCACTACTTATTTTTGGCATGAAGCTGATGGAGGAGTCACATCCAATGAATTTACAAGCTGTGTAATAGATTATCTTAAAACTAAATGCACAGCTTATAAACACATCACAGTAATTAGTGATGGATGCAACTACCAAAACAGAAATAAAGTTCTATGTAGTGCATTGTGTGACTATGCTTATTTTTTTAAAGTAGAAGTGGAACAAATTATTTTAGAAAAGGGACACACTATGATGGAGGTTGACAGTGTCCACTCCACTATCGAACATTACATAAAACCCCCTATTTATGCACCTCAGGATTATATTACAAGAATGCGTCAAGCGCGACCTAAACAACCCTATGATATTAGAGTTCTTCATTATGATTTCTTCAAGGACTATGAGAAAATGACCACCAATTATCAATCCATCAGAGCAGGTAAAAGAAAGGGTGATCCTACTGTATCCCAATTTATTCTACGCCGAACGCTAACGAGAATATCTTGAAAATGCAAACACAACACACAGAAAACACCCAACACACAGCACATACATCTAGTTCATGGACAAACGAAGAGGCAAGCCTCTTCGCTTTCGATGACATCTTCGTTACAGCATGCTCAGACGAGGAAGGTCAAACCGATGATATTGAGCCGAGACTCTATCTCCAAAGCTTGGAGACAAGGGTTGATAACGCTCTCTCATCATCTAAAGGTTTTACCGACTTAGTCGAAATGGCAGAAGCTTATGACGACGATAAAAAGATGAACATCAGGTTAAACACCACACCTGTATCAGCTGAAGAGTTTGACACTCTGGTTTCCGGGATTGAGAGAAAGGACATCGCTACGATTGACACCGAATATGGTGTCTTCGAAATACCGATTCCAAAAATCTCCGAAATTCCAAAGTACCAAAAAGTGTTACACTCGACCGCAGCAGCCGCTATGAAGACACTTCGTGACACATCGTTATTGATGTGTAAACGTGGAGTTGACGTAACAAAGCTCGTTGCACACATCCAAGACATAAGCAAGGTAGCTATAGCCAAGCATTCACAAACTCTGGACCGAAAAGACGTGATGGAATCCATCCTGAACGTCATGATCACAGAGAGAATCAAAGAGAGGCAGCTCAACGCAATATGTAATCACTACAGTAAACCTGAAATGTGGGTCGACCCACTATCGTCAGGCCTGTGGATCGTCAATCCAGACGAAAGTCACCCTGCCAATCTGGCGGCGAGGACTAGGAGAGTAGTCTCCATGTACGAGTTAGACGATAATCAAACTCAAAGCCTGATCGCACTATCATTCTCACGAAAACCGAGAGAAACAGCGGCTGCAAAGCTGAATTTGTTTTCTCGCGTGAAGGGTAGTAAACGAGATGACATAAAAGCAGATCCAAAGAGAGTGCTGGCAACAGTATTTTCGGAATCTGAATTAACACAGTCAGAAATAAAGGCGATGTTATTCACAAAACCCAAGGAACCAGCGACGATTTGTCCTCATTGTGACGTACCCATTGAATTAAGTGGAGTCACTTATCACAAAGAGTGCGCCGTCATCAAATGGTTAGTGAAGCACTTCTTCTTTAAATATGACAAAGATCTTGACATACTATCAACTCAAAGGGTGGTATTCTTAGATCACAATCAGAGAGCGATGCTTGAAACCATCCAACGCCATCACCGTACTTTGAACCAGCCTTTTAAAATAAGGGGAGGAGCGAAGTACACAGTGATGCAACGTGAAGGAGATGGGCTTCGCACTCTAACAACCTTAACGACGAATCCTAATTTCGTTCCGGGCACCAGCGAGTGGCTCGAGAGACAAAGGAAAGAGGAAGCAGCACGCAAACGTCGATGAGGATATACATAACTAGACCGCGGCCACGGCGAGTAGCATCGAGGGTACAGTCAGTTATGCATAGTTTATAATTAATTAATTAAACGTTTAAGACGAAATTATTTAGTTAAATATATATACATTAGTTTTCAATTTCATTTTTAAAATATAACTAGCTTAGGGTCTTTTGGGGTTGCTCTACAGACTATCAAAGAGTGCTTAAAATGCAAAAGAGAGCTATAAGGGTATTAGCCAATGCTAAGTTTCGAGAAACTTGTAGAGATCATTTTAAAAAGTTTAACATTCTGACTTCGGTAGCATTTTACATATTAGAAGTTGTTAAATATACTAGGCAATATCTGGAAAAATTTGATAGAGGTGAAACACGAAACAGAAGATCAGGCCTGAAGAAGACTGTATTGCTACCAATACCATGCAGACTGGCCGCAGCAAGAAAGTCGCCTTTACAGATGGGACGTGTCTTATATAATAAACTGCCCGAAAGCTTTAAATCTATCACCAATGACACAGCTTTTATTAATAAAGTGAAGCAACTTCTATTAGAGAAAACACTGTACAGCATAAAAGAGTATTTAAATTGTAATTATGAAGAATATGACATCCTAACTTAATGTTTTGAAATGACTTTGCCTTCCATTAATAATTCTAATAATGCTGATATTTTATATAAAATGATTAATTAATAATGTATTATATTTATGCTTAGACGGTAATTGTATTGCCCCTTTACAGCAAACTTATCATATTATTTTTTAAATTGTATTAATTTTGTACGCGACGAGACATATTATAAGCACTGTTACTCATTGTTTAACAATACATTGGAGTGAATAATGTTAATGGAATGTTTATATATGTTAATAAAAACTATTCTATTCTATTCTACTGTCAATGATTGTTCCGTATAATCGGGCAACATTAAAGATCATAGCGGATCTATGGTTTACAGCTGTCAACTTGTGACGTCTTTTTTTTTCGCTGGAACGAAACGACGCGTTTTATATGATTCTGGTGTTTTTCTGGTGATAAAAACGTACGTAACGTAATAGTGCTACAGGAAGAGGCTATTAATTATTGGAACACTCTGGATTGGTGCTGGAAGACCACAGAGTGAAAGCGGGCTGCGGGATCGGCCACCTTTCTCCAACGCAGGATCGTTGTCTGGACGGACGAGAGATCTACGGAAGCTAGTCTGGTTTGCGATTCCCTATTTTCCCTTGTGTTTCCGTTCCCTGTTTTCCCATCGATCAAACCGGACTTGAGCGACGCCGGGAAGCACAAGTAAGTGTTAATGTTATAGACATTGTGGGGGTGAAAAGTTAAGATCGACATAACGGCATTTAATTTGTAGTAAAGTCTTGCTGATGGGCCCCGAGACGGTAATTTCTGGCTAAATTATCATACATTTTTTGGTAGAAAGAGCGTGGTTGTCGTGAATATACCCCCATAATATATTTAGTACTTTTCATTTTTCTGGAAAAAAAGTGAGTAGTTCAGATATTGTTTTGTGTGCTTAGGTTGGTAGTTCACGAACTTGGTTACCGAGTCATTCAGCCAAGATTAAATATTGTAATACCAGCGTATAATTTCTCCCCAAACTGTCGGGAAATTAGTATTAAGTGGTATCCGGTTGTTTGGGTTGCGGATATATTGTTGTATTTGATACTTGTTGTGACATTGTCCGAACTTAGGTTAATTTAAAGTTTAAATTTAAATTTAAAAATGGCTTCGGATTTGGCCAACCAGCTCCGGTGGTTCGAATCCTTGCAAGGATTGGTCGGCCGGAGAGACCGGGAGGAGGCGCTGCTAAACAGGGCAGAACAGCTCGACAGGCGCCTGGAGGTCGCTGAGAGGAGCGCAGGATCGCTGCGGGATGCAAGGCCGTCTCCACCTGAGGAGCAGATGGAGAGGATCGAGGCGGACATGCGGCGCATCCTGGATGTGTACGACGAGGTCTCCGAAAGGGTTCGCCAGCTGGAGAGGTCTCGTCAGGGAAGGGCGAGCTCGGGACCCGTCATCAGGGATGCGGGCTCGGGTGTAGTGGGACGCCTTCCCACTCTGGACTTGCCCAGGTTTACAGGGAACCTGCGGGAGTGGAGCGGCTTCCGGAGCATGTTCGCCTCTCTCGTAGATTCACGCACGGACTTGACGAGGGCGGAGAAGCTGGCCTATCTCCGCACGTCGCTGGAGGGTGAGGCACTCTCCCTGATCCAGCACCTGGAGCTGGACGACGACAACTTCGGCACGGCGATGTAGTTGCTGGATACGAGGTTCCAAAACCCTCGGCTCCTCGCCGACGCTCACGTGTCCCAAATACTGGGGCTGCCGAAGGTGACTGAGAGGTCTCAGTTGAGGCCGCTAATCCTCACGCCCGTGAAGGTGGCGTACAACGCCTTGCGCAGCTTGGGACTGCCAGTAGAACACTGGTCGTTTCTACTGGTCCACATTCTGCTGGGCAAGGTGCCGCTGGAGTTGCGCGCCCGGTTCGAGCGGGAAAGGGGCCTTCACGGCGACCCGAAGGTCTTCCCCACGTTTGAGGAGCTGCTTCGGGTCCTGGAGTGGGAGGCGAGGATGGCAGAGTCGGCGCCTCAGGAGGCACAGCCCGCCGCGTCAGCTCGTGGCCCTGCCGGAACAGGACCGCGACCTACCAATCCCCGCACTCAGGGTGCGGTGAAGCGGACGGCGACGGTGACGAGTGCGTCGGAGCAGGAGTGCCCGAACTGTGGCCAGCTTCACGCGCTGGTGCAGTGTCCGGCCCTGCTTGCGCGGACGACCTCCGAACGGGGGATGACGAGGACGAGGGATCGTTCGGCGGTTGCGTCGGTGCTACGGGTGCCTGGGGGGTCATCTGTACAATGACTGCCCCACGGCACGGCCGTGTCCTGGGTGTGGGGGACCACACCATCAGCTCTTGTGCGTCAGGAGCGATGGTGCTGGTCGAATGCCCTCAGGGAGGGGGCCCTCCACGGGCGGGGGCGCTCCCACGCAGAGCCACGCCTTGTACAACCATGAAGTGGCTACAGCGTGGAGCACACCCCCTCCACCCCAACCCACGGCAGCACCGGGCAGCCCAACAAGGGGCGTCCTGCACGCGGCTCGGTCACCGACCTCACAGCCCGCGCGGACGCGGGCGAACTGGAGAGGTGGAAGGGTGATACCGGAGTCACCACGGGGGCCACCTCCCCAGCGTTATCCTTCTCCGCCGCTGGATCCGCGACCCATAGAATGGAGGGCGTACACGCCTCCCCTCCATGAGCACCCGAGGCTGGATTATCACCCGCCCTACTTTAGGTACGGCAGGGCAGCTGGATATGCCCCCCCTCCGATGGCCCTTTGCACTCGGCAGCCATATTGGGCTGGGCCCTGTAGTCCGACGGGTTCGGACGAGCCTCGGAGGGAATGACTAGCCTCCGTTCCCTTGGCACAGGATCAACCGGTGGTCCTGCTGCCCACCCTCTGGTTAAGGGTTTGGGGTCCAAGAGGCGATTACGTCCGGATACGAGCGCTCTTGGACACAGGGTCCAGGGGTGCATTTTAACAACCCGGGTTGCTCATCGCCTGGGCCTGGCTAGGTTTCCGTCACCGACTCCGTTGCGAGGAGTCGGGAACACAGAGGTGCGGTCGGCTGGACAGACCCGCCTCTCCTTCTCGTCCGTACATTCCTATTCGGAAAGGATTGCGGTCAGGGCCACCGTCATGGATTCGGTTGTCGGTTGGCTTCCTCAGGCGGACATAGATCCGGATCTTTTGTCCTGTACTAAGGGTCTCAGGTTGGCGGATCCCCGCTTCGGGATGGCGGGTCCGGTAGACCTTTTGTTGGGTTCTGATGTACTGGGTTACATCATGAACGGCAAGCCTAGACTGCTGGATCAGTCTTCGCTGATGGCGCTGCCCACCATCTACGGGAACGCCATTTTGGGAATGGTGGATGAGTGGCAGCAGTCGAATCAGGCTTCTTTTACGGGAACGGCCCTCGCTCAGATCATGCAGAGGTTCTGGGAGATCGAAGAGCCGCCTACCGTGTCTCGGCTGGATCCCGAGCACGTGGAGTGTGAGAACTTTTATCAGGCTCACACTCGGAGAATGGTTTCTGGGCGATTGGAGACTAGGCTGCCTTTCCGGGATAACCCCCCGCGTCTGGGCCAGTCTCGATCATTGGCCGAGAAAAGGCTCAGGTCCATGGAGCGACGCATGGCTCGAGATCCTGTACTTCGGGAAAAGTACATCGAGTTCATGAGGGAGTATGAGGCACTGGGCCACATGTCTCTGGCTCGCGACGACTGGTCGACCATGGACCACTACTTTTTGCCTCATCACGCCGTTTTGAAGGCGTCGACGGGCAAACTTAGGACGGTGTTCGATGGATCCGCTCCGACTTCGACAGGAGTGTCACTTAACCAGTGCCTCCACGCTGGACCGAAGCTACATCGGGATATTGTAGACATCATCCTGAATTTCCGTAGGCATCAGGTGGTGTTGGGAGCGGACATCCGTATGATGTTCCGACAAACGGTCATACACCCCGAGGACAGGAGGTTCCAGTTGATCCTCTGGCGGGAAAGTCCTCAGGACCCTATGATGGTGTATGAGTTGAACACCAACACCTATGGGTTGAGATCAAGCCCCTTCATTGCGATCCGCTCACTGCTGGAGTTGGCGGAGCAAGAACGGGCTCGGTACCCACGTGCAGCCGCAGTTCTGGAGCGCGACCTGTACGTGGACGACGTTTGCACTGGCGCGCAGACGGTGGAGGAAGCTCTGTTGCTCCGGGATGAGCTTACAGAGCTTCTCGCATCTGGAGGCTATGAGCTTCGAAAATGGCTCTCTAACGACCCTAACGTCCTGGCTGGTATCCCGGACGATCACCAGCAGGATCCCGGGCTCTTTTTGAGGAAGGTGACGATCCGCACGGGATTGCGGTTCTGGGCATGCAGTATCAACCGGTTGCTGACATCTTCACCTTTCGAGTGGCGCTGGAGGCCACACGCGCGTGGACAAAACGGACGGTTTTGTCCACCATCGCCAGGATGTTTGATCCAAACGGTTGGATCAGTCCGGTTCTGTTCGCAGCCAAGTGTCTGTTACAGCGACTTTGGACTCTGAAGGTCTCCTGGGACGACCCCCTGGTCGGAGACTCGCTTAACACTTGGCTTCGTTTTATATCTGACCTCGAAACGGTCAATCGAGTGGCGTTGCCCCGTCGCATTCTGCCACCAGGCTGTAGCCGGATCAGCCTGCACGGGTTTTGTGATGCGTCCGAGCTGGGCTATGCCGCATCTGTGTGCTTGCGTACAGTTGACGCTGGAGGCCACGTCAATCTCACGCTCTTATTGGGGAAGAGCAAGGTAGCTCCTATCAGGACACGACTCACTATTCCGAAACTGGAATTGAGCGGAGCCACATTACTTGCTCGGCTGCTTAAGCACGTATATCAGGAACTGTCCACCTCGATAGACATCCGGAAGGTCTATGCGTGGTCAGACAGTCAGGTCGTACTTGCCTGGTTACGAGCAGCCCCTCACACCTTGGAGACTTTTGTGGGAAATCGGGTTTCCCAAATCCAAAACGTTGGACTGGACATGGTTTGGAGACATGTCCCGGGTGAGTTGAACCCCGCTGACTGTGCTTCGCGCGGCTGTTCCGCGCCGGAGCTAGTTGATCACCCCTTATGGTGGGGTCCGGACTGGCTGCGGGAGCCAGAAGCTTCCTGGCCAGCTCTCGGCGCGGACTCGGAGCGAGCGGAGCTGCCCGGAGTCCGCGTGCATGCGATTGTGGCGGAAGTGCCCCCAGACCCTGACTGGTTGACGGGTCGTTACAGCAAGCTGGATAAGTTGTTGGGGGTAACTAGCTGGATTAAACGCTTCATCCACAACTGTCGTCACCCTCGTCAGAGGAGGAGTGACCAGATCGCCACTGTGGAGGAGCGTCGGAGTTCCTTGCTGCACCTCATTCGGCTGGTACAGGGTGAGAGGTTTCCGACGGAACTTGAGGCGCTGCGCTGCGGTCGCGCTCGCTTGAAGGGTGCGGTCGCCAAGTTGAACCCTTTCACAGATGAGGATGGTCTTCTGCGCGTAGGAGGTCGGCTCCGGAAAGCCAACCTGCCGTACGGCAGCAGGCACCCCCTGTTGCTACCGAAAGGAGGTCCTCTGGTGGACCTGCTGATCACCGATCGGCATATCGGTAACGCGCACGCTGGATGTGGCGCGCTTCTCGCTGTGTTGCAGCGTGAATTCTGGATCTTGTCGGCTCGCAGGGCGGTCCGAAAGGTGCTGTTTAGATGTGTCCCTTGTTATAGGCTCAAGGCGTCTACTATGCAGCCCATGATGGGAGATCTTCCTCCGGATAGGATTTCTCCCTCGAGGCCGTTCGACGGGGTCGGAACGGACTTCGCTGGGCCCTTCTCGGTCAAGTCATCGACGTTGCGTAACGCCAAGGTCGTTAAAGCCTACCTGTGCGTCTTTGTGTGTTTGGCCACCAAAGCAGTCCACCTGGAGCTGGTCTCTGCGCTGTCTACGGAGGCCTTTGTCGCGGCGCTGGATCGCTTTGTAGCGCGAAGAGGAGTACCCTCTTTAATACGTTCGGACAATGGCACAAATTATCGAGGGGCGGCGAATTATTTACGCGAAGTTAATAATTTTTTAAATTCTGGTAATAATAGTTTAAGTCTGGCTCTCGCCCAGCGGGGAATCAGCTGGCAATTTAGTGTGCCAGCCTGTCCTCACTGGGGAGGAATTTTTGAGGCTGCGGTGAAGTCTGCTAAAACTCATCTCCGCCGTGTCATCGGGGAGACCGTGTTAACTTGGGAAGAGTTAGTCACGGTACTATGCCGCGTGGAGGCAGTGCTTAATTCCCGTCCTCTCTGTCCAATCTCGCCTGACCCTAACGATCTAGAAGTCTTGACGCCGGGTCACTTCTTGATCGGTCAGCCCTTAACCGCGTTGCCGGAGTATCCCTGGAAGGATGAGCGGCCCGGACGCCTGTCCCGTTTTCAGTTATTGCAGCAAATAAGTCAAGACTTCTGGAGGCGCTGGTCGGCCGAGTACTTGCATCTGTTGCAACAACGGGTAAAATGGACAGATAGGACGGAGGCCCCTCGGGAAGGGGACTTAGTATTATTAAAGGAGGCAAATTTGGCCCCCCTACTCTGGCGTAGGGGACGTATTTTAAAATTGATATCTGGTACTGATGGTACACCCCGCGTGGCGGAGATTCTGGTTTCTGGTTCCAGACTTCAGCGCGCGGTGTCCTCTCTGGCACGCTTGCCTCTTTATTAGATATACGTATTTTTCATGGTTAAAATTTAATTTTATTTTATTACTATTTTTGGTAAAGTTTTTTTTGGTTTGATTTCCACTTTCGGGTCAAAGTTGGGAATTTCGTTTTTATTTGAGGTCCGGATACTGCTAAATACTAGTTATTAAATATTAGTTGCTAAATACTGGTTTTCTAAAATTGACCTGGAGTTCAATTGGTCGGGGGTTTTTGTTCCGTATAATCGGGCAACATTAAAGATCATAGCGGATCTATGGTTTACAGCTGTCAACTTGTGACGTCTTTTTTTTTCGCTGGAACGAAACGACGCGTTTTATATGATTCTGGTGTTTTTCTGGTGATAAAAACGTACGTAACGTAATAGTGCTACAGGAAGAGGCTATTAATTATTGGAACACTCTGGATTGGTGCTGGAAGACCACAGAGTGAAAGCGGGCTGCGGGATCGGCCACCTTTCTCCAACGCAGGATCGTTGTCTGGACGGACGAGAGATCTACGGAAGCTAGTCTGGTTTGCGATTCCCTATTTTCCCTTGTGTTTCCGTTCCCTGTTTTCCCATCGATCAAACCGGACTTGAGCGACGCCGGGAAGCACAAGTAAGTGTTAATGTTATAGACATTGTGGGGGTGAAAAGTTAAGATCGACATAACGGCATTTAATTTGTAGTAAAGTCTTGCTGATGGGCCCCGAGACGGTAATTTCTGGCTAAATTATCATACAATGATGTCAGAGCATTTTTATATAGTTCAACTGGTGAAGTATACTACAAACTTCGTCATCCAGAAAATTATGCAATTCTTCCGCAACGACGGCACATTCCCCAAGGGTATCCTGAACCTGCGGCGTTATATGATGGGCCATTGGAAATAACTAAAACCAAGTTCGACCAATTACAAGAACTAAAACCATTTATAGACCGTGATTATCATCCATTTTATGATTGTCTCAAATTTAAATCCGATTAACTTTTTTTTATTATTATTATTAAATTGTACTATTAGTTTCATTAATCATTATAATTATACTATTAATTATTGCTTAGTTATTTGTATTACTCTTTTATTATCAATATAACTCATAAATACTATTTTAAATCAGATATATTTTTATTGAATACCTGTTATGTGTCTAATAATTGACCATTTAAAATCTGTTATGTGCACAATTTACGCTATTATTAAAATTAAAAATAAAATTATTAAACTTTCGTCGTTAAATAAAAAATCACTTCATATTTATTATCTATAGCATTCATTTGAAATACTTTTAAAAATGCAATTTCATATAAAATTTTATAGGAGAACTATTTTTGTCAATATCTCAAAATAATCATTTTGACACATAGAAGATTTTCATTTGACAACGACGATTTTAGATTTCGTCAGTTCACACTTAATGATAACTAATTGGGTATATTTTTAGTTTTGCTATTGTAACATTGGTAACCCTACCTACTCTTTCTGCTTCTTTGCTGGGGAATTCCCAAAGTTTGTTTCTAAATATAAACCAACTAATTTAGGATGTAGTTACAATTTGTTCATCGTAATCTTATTTAAGTGACTGTTTTTTTCGCAGTATTATAATATCACTAAGGCAATGAGAGCGAAGCGAACATTACATTTGTTTTTGTAACCTGTTGAAATAATCGAGCGAGTGAACTGAACACTGTCGTGTCTTCGGTTTTTTAATACATATGGTGTGTGAATGTTTTGAAAGTTCAGTATTTAAGAAAATAAAAAATGTCGGATCTATCAATAAAAAAAAAGACTGTTTACAAACAACATTATAAAAAAGAGTGGGAAGTGGAATTTAAGTGGATAAAACCAGTGGCAGGAAATTCGTCGAAAGCTTTATGTTTATATTGCAAAATCGATATAAATGCGAAGTTATTCGATATCCAACGACACAAAGAAACGAAAAAACATAAAGACCGAAGTGCCCATTCTAGCACCTTTTTCGATTGCATTTGCTAAATCTAGCTCTTTCTAGCTTGTCCGACTGCTCTTTTTCAAAAACCAAGGTGGCAACACTGGGTCGTGAAGTGATTGTTTACGCAGTTCTCTTTGGTGTTTACAATGTAAGTATTATTTAATTACTGTTATTGTGGACTAGTGTTATATATCAAAATGATCCTTAGGATTAATGCTTTACGAATATCTATAGATATCTTACGTCTAAAACGTGAAATGAGGATAAATCGCCATGGAAAACATCGGCGTGTATGGACACCATGTTTACCTCAGGTTTTTCGTGTTATTTATTATATTTTTTATTTATTAGTGTTTTGTAATAAGTTAATAATATCAATATAATTCCATTTATATATTTCATCGTAATTCTAACAATAATGTTCCAAGCACTCAACGATGCAAATTTAAAATTCAAACAAAAAAGGGTGTACAATGTCAGAAATGTCTGACAACGATTTCGGGACAAAAAAGGACATGTATGGTTTGCAAAAAAAAATATTGCAGCGAATGTATTGGCCACCAAATATACGAGTCCTGACTTCATATGCGATCCATGTCTAGAAAGCTAAAAAATAATGTAGGTATTAATTTCTTCAGTAAGTACCTATTTTGGAATTACTTTGTTCGTAATTTCTTTCTTAATTCTAAAGCAATCCACT
This sequence comes from Ectropis crepuscularia, assembly GCA_963693475.1. Lineage (NCBI taxonomy): Eukaryota > Metazoa > Arthropoda > Insecta > Lepidoptera > Geometridae > Ectropis > Ectropis crepuscularia. Next base: position 10,074,808 of record OY856368.1, on the reverse strand, counting down.
GAGTTTTTTAAGCTGCTATGCAGTTCCCTATATTCTAATATTTTACCGACTTACTAGAAGGTTTGATAGTGTAATATTTGTTGCACCTTTAGGTACTTACTTTATTTTCTTTTTTTTCAGATTGAACTCCTATAACAGCTACACCATGGTTTTGATAAAATATTATGATATTGATAAAATTCTAGCAAGATATGATTTTGAACAGTGTTACTACAATCATATTAAATGGCCTTGGCCTGTAACTCACTTTGTCATAACTGAATATTGCTATGGATGTCGACAGGAGCTACATATGAATAATGCACAAAGACCGACGCATTTAATGCTAGCCATGACTAGAACTGACATTTATTACTTATTGAAATCTTCATATTTTTGGTGCAATGATTGTCAACTATGTGTTTACGATCATTTTCCTTCAGAAGAATATGTAATTTGTTGGAATTATTGACTCTATCTATATATATAAAAATGAATTGCTGTTCGTTAGTCTCGCTAAAACTCGAAAACGGCTGAACCGATTTGGCTAATTTTAGTCTCAAAATATTCATGGAAGTCCAGGGAAAGTTTAAAAGGTTTGATTAAATATGAAAATGATCGAAATTAAATAAAAACCACAATAAAAACAAAAATGTGCTGTGCTGCCATCTATTGGTGGTGACGCAAAGTAAATGGTGAAACATTGCTCCGTTGTTTTTTAAACTGTCGTTCAGAAATCAAATGGAAAGAAAAGTCTAAAATAATTATAATTTGTATATCTTTCTTATCTTATTTTATTAATTATCAAGAGGTAAAAAATAACTTAGTTTTAACTAATTGGTAGATAAATTTAATTTTATTAGTTGTTATTTTTTTATGTAGATTGATAATGATAAATCTTAAGTTTACAAGATACATTTCTGAATGCAACACTAACCAATGCAATTTGGCAACCAAATAATATATCGATCCACTATGTCAATCGATGGGTACGCTCAGACAGAGTGTTATTGCGCGCCATTTAAACTAAGAAGTTGAAGTTGAGTGTATTATTATAACTTTGTGAGTGACGATTACCGCTACGTGCGCGAGAACATTCTTTACGTTGGTGAACTTTTGTGATAGTGACATTTTAGTTTATGTGGTCTTTACTTTGGTAAACTTTTGTGAAAGTGAGTTTACGATGCCGAGGAGAAGACGACCTGACTTAGGTCGTCGCAGTCAACCAAATGTGCGAAGAGCTACTTCACGTGCTAACCGCACTGATGACCAGAGAGAGACAGATCAAGAAAATAGTCTATTGCTATGTCTAATTGCTATGTCAGAATTGCGTTCATTAGCGAGTGACAATGAACAAGATAGACTAAGAATTCAACGAGTTCGTTTACATCAAACACAGCAACAGCGAGCACGACTTAATGAAATCGACCGATTACGTAGACTCAGTGCTCCCGTGATTCTAGAACGAGCTGCATTCCACTATGATTCGGCAATAAGTTATAGTGCTGACAAATCGGTAGCAATTGGAGAAATGACAATAATTTGTAATTGTAAGACGTTAAAATACAGTGGTGAAACTACTGGATTATGTTGTGCTGGAGGCAAAGTAAAATTACCACAGTTGGCCCCACCACCAGATCCTTTACACTCTTTAGTTTCTGGGACTGGAGATGATTCTAAGCACTTCCTGACCAACATTCAGAAATATAACAACTGTTTCCAGATGACATCGTTTGGTGCTACACATATTATACAGGACAATTTAATGCCGACTTTCAAGGTATTATACCATAATATTTTTTTATAATATTCAAGTTTGTATTAAAATATCTAATGGAAATAATTATTTAAAAAAAAATTAAAAATTACAGAAGATACAAGGACAAATTTATCACTTACTGGGGGCGCTGTTACCACCGTCAGATACAGATTATCAATTTTTACAAATTTATTTCATGGGCCATTCAGACGCAGAAGTTGATACACGTTGTGCTCACAATTCAGCAGTGAAGAGAAGCATTGTCCAAGAATTACAGATGTTTCTTCATCAGAACAACAACTTAATAAACATGTTCAAAATAGCATTGGAACGTATGGCATCTGATAGCCATAATATTGTCATTAGAGCTGACAAAATACCTGCCGGTGAACACACAAGAAGGTTTAATTCACCCACCATTTATGAAGTGGCTGTTGTCATTGTGGGAGAAAATTTGCAATCAAGAGATATTGTACTTCATCGCGGTGTATCCCACTATTTCTATTTTGTATTTCTATTGATAGAAATACTGGGCCTGATTAAGACTGATTGTCCCACTATTTCTATTGCTGTCCGCTGCGACAAAAAACACTGCATTAGCTCGTATGACTGCGTGCACTTAGAAACTATTTATTTATTTCCTCTTTAGATAAAACCTCTTGTTGTCTCATAGTTGTAATTAACTGTTATTGATTGATAGACAGCTGTCATAGCTATTATTGCTTTACGGGATAGGCGTTGGTTTTGAATTATTTAAATATTGTTAAATAATGGAGTTAATAAAAAGGGGGAAGGGTGTTATACTGTTGTACGAGGGTTATGAATACACTAGGCAGATAGTTTATAAGAATAACAATACGTTATGGAAATGCAATAAGCGCCACAAAACTAATTGTAAAGGTTCGATGACAGTGTCCCCGGTAAGTTTCTATCACTATAACAGAGGCTGTAAGTTGGCCATTTATTTTGTATAGGTACTGTATGTTTTATTAATATACTTATTTGAAATTTTATAGGATAACACTATAGTGAGAACCATTGAGCACTCTTCTCACTGTATTTCCGACAGCAACCAATCCGCGATCGAAGTTGCAATGAGTTGTAGTTTTGATCAAGCTGCAATGGGCAAAATAACAATACCTAAAGCTTTCAATAACGCTATAAATTCTTTAGTTGACAAAGGAATTCCATTACTTGGTAAACCATTGCCACAATACACCTCTAAAAAGTCTTCCATGTACAGACGTCGTAACAAAGTACTAAATATTAAAAAGGTGTGTTGCAAGACCGTTCAAGAAGTACAAATTCCAGTAATATTTGAAGACTTTGTTCTTGCTGATTATCTTGACACTGATTTAAGAATAATAATATTTTGTCGTGAAAAAACTAGATGTGAATTAAAAAGCGGTAATTATTTCATTGACGGGACATTCTTTGCGTGTCCAGCACCATTTACACAATTATTGTCAATCCACGCTGATTTTGGCAGTGACTTGAATCAAAGCAAAGTGGTACCAGTGATTTATGCGCTTTTATCGAGTAAATCACGGAAAGCGTATTGCACTTTATTTTATCTTATTAAAAGATGGTTACCTGAATGGAGACCTGCTAAATTTACCGTTGATTTTGAAAGAGCTTTGATTTCTGCATTAACAACAAGTTTTCCTACGGTTCAAATAAAGGGCTGCTATTTTCATTTTGTGAAATCATTAGCTAAGAAAGCTAAATCTCTTGGCATGAATAAATCCATCCGCATGAAATTGATAATTCAACTTTCCTTCAGACTTCCACTTTTGCCCAAAAATAAAATACAAGATGGTTGGAATTATGTCTTAGCAGAGATGGGTGACAGTGAAGCCGAACATAAATTTAAAAACTACATAGAGAACTACTGGATGAAAAATGATTTTTCAAGGGTGTGGTGTGTGTTTGGAGAACGTCACCGCACTAATAATGCGGTGGAATCTTGGAATAGGAAATTAAATAGACTGGTGCCAAAAAATGTTAATATTGTTCAACTTTTGCATATATTAAGAGATGGTGATAAATCAAACGAATACTATGTATCAAATAATTCCCGAAAACGAGTAATAGCCGAAGTGCAAAAAGATGAGATGATATTAGATGAACAAATGAAATTTCTCCAAGGCGATGTAACACCTGGACAATTTTTATTAAAGATGGTCCTTATATTTAAACTAAGCTGAAATTTGGAATGGAGATAGGTGTAAAACTGGAATAACACATAGACTACTTTTTATTCTGGTAGCATGTTTTATATAAAACCTTCATGTTGGAAATTTTGATACTGCTTGGTGGAATACAAAAATCGGTTACAGTCAATTGTTTCAAAAAATTTAAAACAACATGTTAAAATTTAAAATCTATAATCCAATAGGTACAATAAAAATCAATTTTGTATAATGGATGAAATTGTGAAAAAAATTTTTACAAAGACTCCAAAGACACTTTATGAAATAGCTTTATCGAATGTGTTAAACATTTTACATTCACAAATAGATGGAAACTTACAAAGTTATGAAAACTCGGTGCTGGAAAATGTAACAAGTCATACGACCATGTTTTTCAAGTATGTTGAAATTATTCTATTTCTAATATTATATCGTCTTGTTTACAGCTACTTAAAATACGATTATTGTTTTATAACCTTAAACTACCGACAACAATATGGGTTGATTTATTTTTTAAAGTAATACCAGACGGAGTAATATCGTTAAGCGATGAAGAAATAATGCCAACGGAAAAATGTGAGGAATACAATCACAAACAATCATCCACACATCTGTGTAGTGACGAGGTGGCTTTGTGTGATTTATACTGTCGAGAATGTGGTGGAGAATTATTTAATAAAACTGCAGATTATTAAGTAAATTGTTCTTCATTTTTTTTAATACCGGGAAGTCATATTTCAATTTTAATCTATTCGATAAAAGTGGTACTTTTCAAATAATACAAATTCTTCTGCGTTTTTTTGTCGCAATAGAAATAATGGGATACAATTTTTATAAAATGTTAGTCCCACTATTTCCATTTTGTATTTCCATGGAAATAGTGGGATACACTCCTTCATCGTAGGAACAATGATTTAAAACGTGTATCTGAAACACACAGGACTTATGATTATGACGCGTTACAATATCCATTGATCTTCTGGCAGGGGGAAGATGGGTACTGTTTTAATATCAAAATGGTAAATCCAGCAACAGGTAACTAATAAAAAATACAACATGATTAAATAATGTTTGTTAATTCAATTCCAAAATAGTAACAAATTAAAAATGTATCATTTTTGATTGCAGGTGCTGATACCAACAAAAAAGTTAGTGCTATGAATTTCTATGCATATAGATTATAGACTCCGTGAAGGTGAAGTAAATCATATTTTGATACGATTTCATTGCTTTTGGCGAGGATCAGATCGCAAAATGATGGAGGTCTAGATTTGGCTTCATCCGGAATAGCTGCCACTCTGCTAGAAGGCGGGCGAACTGCACATTCTGCCTTGAAATTACCAATAAACATGCAAATCAACGAAACACCAATTTGTAACATCGCCAAAAATAGCGCAATGGCCAAGATCCTGCAGGTATGCAAATTGATTATTTGGGATGAGTGCACAATGGCCCATAAGAGGTCACTGGAGGCACTAGACAGAACGTTGAAAGATCTTCGTAACAACCAAAATATTTTTGGTGGGGCCATGATTTTGTTGTCAGGTGATTTTCGTCAGACTCTACCAGTTATTCCCCGATCAACTATTGCTGATGAACTAAACGCATGCTTAAAATCATCAAATTTGTGGCGGTACGTAAAAACACTTCAATTATAGTTCGGCCGTTCAAAGAATGCGTTCCTGACACGTCGCGATTGAACTGACGACGTGACTTTGTAATGGCGTTTCAGTTACGATAAAAATATTTTTGCTGGTTGTTTACCGTTTTAACAATTGATGAGCATTAAAACAACATTATTATATCAATAATCAATGAATGTTATAATTTTGTGCCAAACTGATTGTCAAATAACTTAGTAAACAATATTTTTCTAAATATATACTGCGCTCTTACAAGGTTATGTCAGCGCTTTATATTTGTAGTGCTGTGCTAACAATAACAGACAATAATAGTATCGTAATCTGTTCTTATACAGTTATACTTTATAAAATAATACGTTTTGTTTTTCTTTTTAACCCTTAAATGCATCTTGTATCGATATCGATACATCGCATTCTAATAGTTTTTATCGGATTTTTATTTGAAATACTGCGTAGGCTGAAGATTCATACATTTCTTTGCCTCAAAACCCAACAAAAAAAAGTAAGTGTCAGGTGTCAATGTCATTTCTGTGGAATAATTTCCTTGTCTATGGTGTAGTCGTCAACGTAGTGCGCGTTTCTCTGAAACTGAAGTTTTTATAAAACTGCGAAAACGAAAATAATTCGAATTGATGCCAACAAAAATCACAAAATGGATGGTAAGTCCTTCATTTACTTGAAAACAATCGAATATGCACGACTTTTATGTGTTTATCTGAGTAAATATCGCTTTTTATGTTTGTCTCGAAAACGATACAGCATGCGTTTGGTTCCCGCCTACACCCCATTCAAAAGTTTGTTTTATAACGGTTTTGATTTTGATTTTACTCGCTTTTGGGTATGGTTAAATGCTTTTTTTTGCTTTGTAGACCGGCAAATAGAAGATATGCTTATGAGGTTGGAGAACGGTGAGATTTCAGAAGATGATTTAGAGTCAGATGGAGAAGATATTCCTTATTACCCATCTCAAGAAGCCTTGGCAGCTGAATTAGAAGATGACGAAGAGGTGCTTACGGGAGAGATTAATTTAGAAGAATTTTCAGACCCTCCATTGGTTCAAGATGAGCAGCCTATACAAGACGCACAGTCTTCGGAGCGAGTGGAAGCACAAGCTACTGAATCTCTCATAAATTTGAGGCATTTGCTGTGGAAAAAGCAGTCTTTTCCATTTGATGAGAATAATGTCAAATTCGTTGGATCTGAAGAGTTACCTTCATCTGTAATGGAATTGCAAAGTCCTTACCAGTTTTTTAACTATTTTTCACGGATCAGTTTATGGAAAACATTGTTACTGAATCAACTCGCTACGCAGTCCGGAAACAACCTGACAGACCCGAATTATTCACAGTAGGCGAACTTCGCAAATATTTTGGGATCCTTATATTCATGTCTGTGTACCATTATCCGAGTACAAGGTCGTATTGGTCCAATAAATTTGGCTTTAGACACATCAAAGAAGCAATGGCTGTGAATAAATTTGAGAAAATGCGAAAGTTACTGCACTTCAATAATAATGATGATCATTTACCAGTAGACCATGCGCAGCATGATAGGCTTCATAAATTACGTCCCGTAATAAACCATTTAAATGAGAAGTTCTCCAGCGTAACCATCGAACAGAGATTATCTATAGACGAACAGATGTGCGCCACCAAAGTAGGACATTTTCTGAAACAATACCTCCCCAATAAACCCCATAAATGGGGGTTCAAATTGTTTGTTCTATGCAGTTTAGCCGGTTTTGCTTATAGGTTTATAATTTACTCTGGGAAAGAAGCTTATGAAGGATTGTCAAACGAACATAACTTGGGAGTTGTGGGACAAACAGTCATGAACTTGATGAGTGTGGTACCCAGGCAAAGAAATCATATTGTCTATTTCGACAATTACTATACATCTTTGCCATTGATGTATACACTAGCCAAACAAGGTATACATTCCCTAGGCACCATTCAAAGAAACCGAACCATGAGATGTTACATATTTATGTGGCGCCACATCCACCGATTTCAACGACCTTACAAAAGAAAGGCCCTGTAACACGGAAAACATGCGATTTGGTCTATCTTTGCTGCACGCTCGAATTAGATTTTTCGAGAGCATTCTGCATGTTGCTTATAAATTACCAGTCATGAAGTGGAGGGCTCGCCTGACTGCCGAAGAGAAAAACCTAGTGGAGACACGAAAAAAAGAAATCCAGACTAAGTTTCGTGAACAACTAGGATTATTAGTAGATATCCCAAAGGCTAACTTTGGAAACACGAATGATGGGAATACCAGCAGGCGATTTTTCGATGAATACAAGAAATCTGCAGAAATAACTGGGATTGACCAAAATTTAATCTACCGATTAAAAGTCATCCTAGATACCTTGTGCTGCGGGATAAAAATTAATATTAAAAAATTCGAAATTTACTGCAAAGAAACTGCTGAATTGTACGTTTCTTTGTACAACTTTCACCCAATGTCGCCGACATTACATAAGGTGTTGAGTCATGGGGCAGCCGTGATAAAAGAGGCAATTTTGCCAATCGGGCAACTGTCTGAAGAAGCTGCAGAAGCCCGAAATAAGCACATCCGAGCGTTTCGGCTAAACTACGCCCGAAAATTTTCAAGAGTAGCCTGCAACACAGACGTTTTAAATAGGTTGCTCTTGACATCAGACCCCTTGCTGACGGGAATGAGGAACGCCAAACATAAAAGAAAGAGTCCTCTTTCAGCGGATACAATGAATCTTTTGGAGGAAAATGATATTTGCAATATTAGTATCGAAAATGACTCTGAAGATGATGAAATTTAGAAATAAAATTTGTTACGAATAATAAATGTATGCTTTTTTTTTACTCTATTATGCATAGAAAAAGAACGAAATACTTTAATAATACCATAAAACGCACAAAATATTTTTGTCCAACTTTTAGGGTCAAATACCTCTCTGTGCAGCGGTGTATTGACGTGAATGGACAATATTTTGAAAAGATATAATAAAACTAATAACTGGCTAATGTAATCAGTTTTTGATTTTCTAAGAACTTTCAGTTTGACCCTCGTATAAGGGGCCCCTTTTAAACCTACGCCCGAGTCACAAGTCTTGAGGTCTATTCGAGATTTCTCTCTCTGCCACACGATGGACCCGTTTGTCCTGCATTTTAATTTTTAAAAACATAATGCTGCAGGTAATTATTGACACCTACTTACATTTTTATTTACTTTACTTTTTTTTCTAGATGGAATTTAAAGATTCTGAATCTAACAATGGTCCCCCGGATCCACAAGAGAATAATTTAATTACAGCACTGGTAGTGGCCAAATCTCCCAGTGGAAAAATAAAAGTGCTGTCGAACGACAGAATTATAATGAAAATGACAGAATCAGGAAGATTATTGCCAGATGGTCCTGCACGTAATGAGTTAATAGAGAATGCATATGGCTTACCTGGGTCCTTTGTTTTATGTATTGGAATTCGATACCATGTATTATTAAATTAAATCTTGACTTGAATTTATAACGGTTCCTTTTCTTTTCAGGATGATGTTCAGGGCAAAATTCATATTCCACCACCAATGATTGAGAATGAAATAGTTCATGAGGAGCCTAGTCGAATTGATGAAGAGGAGCTAGAATCTGTTCCTACGTCGGCGTCGTCTGTAGGTTTCACTAAACACTTATACTTGCAGATATATATTTTTCCCAAATAATTATGGTTATAATGTATGTACATTTTTATATTTATAGGCTAACAACGTCTCTATCGCTGACATTTTCCCCGCGGATCTTGCTGAGGCATTAGCAATTGATTCCGGTAGCGAAGAGAGTGATGATGAAGAGTATTCCGCAGAGACTATACGTCAAATTTTGGACACGAGTGACGATGACATTGAAAACGAAGTTCCGCCAGCATTGATAGATAGTAACAGTTGGTCAAGTGATTTTTCAACTTTCACAAGTGTCCAGAAAATTTATACTATGCAACCAGGAGGACCTACAACGATGTCAACTGATCCTTTTCAATTATTCTCTTCTGTCTGGGACCTAAATATCATGGAAAAAATCGTACGCGAAACTAACGAGTACGTGTGGCAAACAATTGCGCGACTTAGTGAAGTTGGCATAAAACCTGAATCTAGATTAAACGACTGGGTAGAAATAACCGTAGAGGAACTTTACAATTTTTTTTCCATTATGATTTACATGGGTTTGTGTTACAGAGGAAGAATAGACGAATACTGGACTACGGATACGTTAGAAATGCCTCAATTTCGCCAGATTATGTCAAAAAATCGTTTCCTCATCATACTACGTTTTTTGCATTTCGTAGATAACGATTATTTAGATTTCAACTTACATGGACATGATCGTAAAACATCTAAAATAGCTCCTATCCTCGACCACTGTAATCGCAAATTTAAGGAGATGTATGTTCCCGAGCAGCACTTAAGCCTTGATGAATCGTTGCTGCTTTGGAAAGGAAGGCTAAGCTGGATTCAATGTATTCGTTCCAAAGCAGCAAGATTTGGCATAAAGACTTACGAGCTGTGTGAAGCTCGAACAGAATATTTATTAACAATGGCCATTTATTCTGGAAAGAAAGGCACAAACTCGGAAAACCAAGCAATACATGGATTTACAGGAGCCTCAAGTAAAATCGTAATACAGCTGATGAATGAGTATTTTCATAAAGGGCACTGCCTTGTTATGGACAATTATTATAACAGTGTGGGTCTTACTCGATTTTTAAAAGAGCAGTGTCGTACTGATGTTCTTGGAACGCTAAATCGGCGGCGAAAAGACATTCCTCCTGATATAAAAGTCCTAATTGAACGACGTATGAACAAGGATGAAATAGTCGCTCGACATTGCAATAACATCACTGTCTTGTCATGGAAAGATGTCAAGTTAGTTAGAATGATATCCACATATCACAATGCTGAGACGGCACCAGGCCAGCGAGCAGGTGTAGCGTGCAATAAGCCGCTCGTGGTCCATAGTTACAATAAGTACATGGGTGGGGTCGATTTGAAGGACCAGAAACTATCCATGTACTTATTGGAACGAAAAAGGGGCCTAAAGTGGTATGTTAAAGTGTTCAGAAGACTATTAAATGTTAGTATTTTGAACACTTTCATAATATATCGCGCAAACTCCCAAAATGACTCGCGTAAATTGACACATAGAGACTATCGCTATGCCTTAGCTAAAGCGTTGTCACAGCGACATAATTTACCAACTCGCATCAGACCTGCCATAGAGAGAGGAAGGGGGGAAAGGTTAGATGGGATGGAACACTTTCCCGAATATGAAGAAGCTAATGAACGTGTAATGAAATACGATAACGGGCGTGTTCGCTTTAAACGGGGACGCTGTGTGCGATGTCTAAAACTCACAAATAAAAAGCGGACAGAGACCAATGTAAAATGCTCAAAATGCCGAGTGTTCTTGTGTGTGGGTAAATGCTGGCGTGACTATCATACACTTGAAGCGCTATAAACAAAAATGATTTAAAAATGAAACAAACCGATTTGATTTACATATAAGTTAACATATATGCAAATAGAACATATCGCTGGTTTGCGAGAATACCGACGTAATTCAAAATTCTGTCAAATTGAATTCTGTATGCCAAACAATCATAAATCTTTGATATTTTATCGTGAACAGAGACGCAACGCCAATATCGCGCCAGCTTTCGTTAGAAAGAGACAGCGTCATTATTCACTTGAGACAAAACACTCGAAGCGTAATCACAAATAAAGACTCATCTCAGTTGAGCCAATGACAACAGAGTGAACGCACGGTCGATTCTCGAAAATACCGACGTATTTACAGTTTGGTTGCAACAATTGTTGATTTTTTTTCAAGAATAGTGACTCATTTAGTGATCCGTCGTTGTTCCTGATAAAAGTAAGTATCTTTTTATGTCTCATTTCTATTTACGCCTGTATTCTTGAATAAATATGAGTGATTGCTTATGATATTGTATTTTATACCGACTTTTTGTAACTTGAGTCTATATTCACGAAAAATAAACGGATTTTATTTTGTCGTAAATAAGAAACGTCCTTATTTTTGAAAAAAGTGGGCATGGTTTTGCTTCTTATTACGAAATGCGTCTGTGTTTAAGAGATTTTGGGATAGAAATATTGAGTTAGTTTTTTACATGGTATTATTTGATGATTAATTATTTACGTTAAATTATTTGTTTTAGATAATTATCTTTAACAGAATTATTCAAGATGGCAGAAAGAATGTTATTCTTGGGAAAGTTGAAAGAAGCGGCCAGTCAAAATAAAGGAAATGAAGATCAACATGATTTAACGAATAGTGAACAAGGTTAGCCTACAATTTTCGTATATTTGCAGTTTATCTCAATTTTATTTATTCTTTCAACTATTTAACTATTTAAAATATTTTAGGTTCCAATACACTTATAAGCAGTTTGCCGTTAAATGCAACAAGTTGCGATGAAAATATCGAAAATGATATAAATTATAATAACACATCAGGTAAGCAAAATAAAATATTTGAATTCAACCAGTCGAAAGATTTTTCGATATCATTTTTATTCCGATGTAGTAGTTTGTCCTGTTGCAAATAGTTTACGCTCACGCTAGTGGCTGATCGTAATCTCCTGGGTTCGATTCCCGGGAATTACAAAAATGTGAGTGTTTCTATTACATAATAGCTTGTTCCTCTGCAAGAAACCCGTGAAATAACTATTGCTTTTTGTATTTATTCTGTTAATAAATAAATGTTTATTGGATTTCAGGTAATAATTCAGAAGAAAATAAATTGATTTTGCGACAAAGATCACCATCCATATCGTCATCATCATCTTCTAGCTCATCTTCTTCGACTTCTAGCTCATCTTCCTCGTCTTCTAGCTCATCTTCCTCCAGCAATAGAGAAACAGAAGAATGTAATAAAGAATCCAATAACATTATAAATTTAAATGAAAAAGGACTCCACGGCCATAGCTTAGAAAATAAAACCAAAGAAAATAAGGTAAGTATAGAGTCAGTAAATGATAATAATAAAGATGAGACTGCAGTAGAAAGTATTTCACAAATAGAAAGTGAACCAAAAGCTGTTGAACTGACCAATATGAATGCTGAAAGTGAAGAAGAAAAGGAAGAAAGAGATTTTTCATCGGATGATAGTATCGCAGATCCTAATTATCACATTGAAAATCATGATTTATCGTCAGATTCGGTTGAAACAGTAGAAGAGAATGAAGAAGAAAATATTTCACGTAAATCAAACCAAAATATTACACGTAAGAGGAAAATGCAGCCAGGACTTTGGAAATCGAATGTAGCAAAACGTCTACGAAATGCAGGGAAAGAATATGTAGGCAAAAATAATAAAGTTATACGAGAGAGACGATTAGGACCAGGATGTACAGAAAAATGCAAGTTAAAGTGTAACACAAAGTTTGATGATGAGACTCGACGCCATATTTTTGACGCATATTATAAATTACCTGATTTGCAAAGTAAAAGAACTTTTGCAGCATTCAATATGACCTCTATTGTCCCGACATATCAATATAAAAAAGGAACACGTCGAAATAATAACGCATTTTATTTTAAAGACAAAGATGGCGAAAAAATTCGGGTTTGTAAGAGTTTTTTTATGTCTACGCTGGATGTATCTGATAGATTTATTCGAACAGTTACCGAAAAATCAAGAAGTGACGTTTCAGGCATTATAGTGGAGGATCTTCGAGGGAAACATGGCAATCACAGTCGCGTAGATAATAATATTAAAGATAGTTTGAGAAATTTCATTAAGGCGATACCAAAAATAGAAAGCCATTACTGTCGAGCGGATACGCAGAAAGAATATATTGATGGAAGTAAGACTATTGCAGAAATTTATAGAGATTATGTGAAACAGTGTGAAGAAAAAAGAGAGAAAAGTGCTAATTATATCATGTTTAATAGAATATTTAATGGAGAATTTAATATCGCATTTTACCAACCAAAGAAAGATCAGTGCGAGGATTGTGTTGCCTACAATAACGCAACTGGAGAAGATAAAAATCGACTGAAGTCTAAATATGAGAACCATCTAAAAGAAAAAGAGCTTTCAAGAATGGAGAAGGTTAAGGACAAGAAAGAAGCAGAAGATAAAGAATCAACTATTGTAGCAGTTTATGACTTACAAGCTGTGATGCCATGTCCTAGGGGAGATGTGTCTAATTTTTACTATGTTTCAAAAGTGAATACCTTAAACTTTACGATCTATGAGATGAAAAATAAAAATGCGTTCTGCTACGTGTGGCATGAAGGAGAAGCAAATAGAGGAGCTATAGAAATAGGGACCTGTGTTTTAGAGTATTTAAAAAGTCTTGGAGATCTAACATCTGAAGCCAAACTTGATGTTATTTTTTATTCTGATAACTGCTGTGGACAGCAAAAGAATAAATTTATTATTAGTATGTACATGTACGCTGTTTCTACTTTAGCTCATATAAATAGTATCACGCATAAATATCTGATAAAAGGACACACACAAAACGAAGGAGACAGTGTGCATTCTGTCATTGAAAGAAGCATCAAAAAGACTCTGAAATCTGGCCCTATCTATACACCGGATCAGTACATTTCAATTATTCGCACTGCTAAAAAGAAAGGATCTCCTTACAAAGTCGTAGAAATGAGTCATAGAAGTTTTTACGAATTAAAGTCTCTAACTTCTGACATGGGTAGAAATTTTAATAAAAATACTGATAATGAGACTGTGAAAATGGCAGATATAAAGATTTTGAAAGTAGATGCTGACCACAAAGGGTTCTTTTTCTATAAAACATCTTACGGTGAAAATGAATTTAAATGTGTGAAAATTACTAGCCGTGCATCAAAAGCTTTGGACGAAAATTACAGATTGCAATCTGCTTATAAAAAAAGGAACGGAATCTCAGAAAATAAGAAAAAAGGACTAGTAGATTTAGTTAACAAAAATATAATTCCAAACTATTATCGTCAATTTTATGAGGGGTTGTAAAATAAATGATTTATTTTACTTAGATTTCCTTTTAAGAATTAATGTTCCTGTTTTAGATATTTTTTCATTACTTATTTTGAAGAATTTACGTTTATTTTTATTTCATTTATTTTGATAAACAGGGTTATAAATACCTAAATTTAAAGTTCCTATTGTATTGTTATAAAACTATTTTTTTGTTATACTTATAAGTACAAAAGTTTTAAACACTGTTGTAAGTTTTAATTTGTATTTTTAAGAGGCTTTAAAGCTAAATAAATGACATAACTTGATTTTTATAATTTGGTGTCTCATGAATAAAGACTGATGTCTGAAACCCCCCTTTGTATGACGATTTTTTAAATAATTTTAATAAAAGTTCGAAAATGTTTTTATGTTTTTTGATACTACGATAAATTTTCCTTTAATCAGTAAAGTCAATCCCTCAATAAATTATTTACATTTTGCGGTATGTACTAAAATATTTACAAAGAAATTAAAAAATGCCATTTTCTAAAATCAATCATTTTTAGTTCCGTCGCTATTCTCGCAAACCAGCGATATATGTATACGTTATGTAATAGAATAATAAAGATATCATCATGTAACTGAATTTTTAATAAGATTTCATGTTCCTATAACCACGTTAGGTGCGGCCTGTCATGTTAAGTCAAAATAAACAGTTCATAGAGGAATGAAAAATGAAACACCCTATATGTTATAGGCCGGAACGTAGATATGCGCTTATTGTACTTACGCCGGAACGTATATCTACGTTCGATTAATTGAAAATGATAACCACGTTTTTTATTGGTTTTTAGTTTAATTCAATGTTTATTCTAAATGTAAGGAGTCATACTTTATGTACTTTATTAAAGAAAACATAAATTGATATATATACTTTTTAAACTATTTATTATTTGATACTTTCTTCGTGACGAAAGAAACTCTTCTGAAATAATAAATAAATCATCATTTTTAATTGTAAAATGCAATTAAATAAAGTTTAAATATGTATTTATTCGAAATAACAACAAAACACTTTATGTCACGTTGTTAGTTACTAATAATTTTTTGAAATATTAACACGAGCTGCCGCGCGCGTACCATTTTCCGCGGCAGATATCGCATTCGGAGCGCGTTGTCGCCCGGCAAAGGAGAGGTTTAAAGAATATTCTGATACAGAACACCATAAGTAAATTGAAGATGATTATAATTTTCAGATAACATATTAAAACCCTATATCTTACATGACATTGCCATGTGAATCTTCAACTTGCAACGATGTAATCCAGATATAAATGAGAACAGAAACACAAAATAATGCTAAACAGGAAAAACAGATAACGTTATCAGGTACTCAGCTCATTGGTTGTGTTTCACTTTAGTTTTGCAGAGCAACTTAATCAAACATTTGAGAAACAATTGAAATTACTTGAAATTGAATAGAAAGTTATTGAAACCAAAACCTGTCTTAGAAGAGGAGAGTAAACAACATAATGTACAATGGTGGCTAAGTGCAAATTAGCAGATGGCACATGTCCTTGAAATACTATATTCGTGGAACCTGTTTCCTCAACATATTTTTTCAACATCACAGTCAACAAAAACGACAAACTTGAACAACAAGAATTGTAAAAATACTCAGAAATGCAGCCCGCAGTGAATTCAGAAGTTCTTATCACTCCTGTGATGACTCCACGATGGCTTTTTTTAACAATGAACAAAATGTCATTAAGCTTTAGAAGAAATTATACATCCCTTACATGACTACGTCATGTGAACCTTACAAATGTCTACACTACAGATACTAGAGATAGGCAACATATTGCAGCCATAACTGCAGAAAACGTGGCTAAATGCAGAAGTATTTATACTTATTTATTTGTATTGTTACACTACCGACTTACACAAATGCGACTGCGACATACCTAACACATTTAAACAGAATCTAAAATTCTTCACACATTTTCACAACCAGATCACATGAGTTTTAGTTGGGGTTGGGTCTTGAATCGAGTCGCCTGAATTTGAGGATTCTGATACTGTGGAATGGTCAAGGGGCTTTGTCTTGACCCTCCCATTTCGATTTTAGCTGCCGGAGTTACGCGAAAGTATTTTAAATTAATATTTAAAGTTTCTATAAATTCACACGAAAAACATGCGGATGCGTGAAATGGAACGCAATATTCAGGAAATCGCACACCTACTTAAAGACTCATGCAACTCGAAATAATCGAAAAATGACTTATTACCATTACCAGATTCTGCGTTAAAAACTGCATAATCTCCACTGACACCTGTAGAAATAGCTATTTAAATAAAATGAGAATGGCGCTATAACTTAGTATTGCTGACTAGCTTGGTTCATACCCTCGCCAACAACACTAACGCATTACCAATTGCGACATGTTAGCCAAAGGGATAGGTACTGTTAGTGTCCGTAAAGACCGGATTATTTTGAGTTGGGCGTGTATTCGTGACTAAGTATGTTTGAACAGGTAAATTATTTTTAGTTCGGCTGATCTTCGTGGTCGAAATTGTAATGAACTAAGGCCAATTTCTTTACTATTTTGACTTAGTGGAGTGTTCGTTTACAAATGTAAGTATTATTTTTTTACTAACTGAAAATGGTTTATTATTGTTCAAAATATTTGAATTAGTCGAGTATTGCTGATAAAATAAAATTCGCCCTTATTGTTGTAACCATAGCTGCTACGGTTTGTTTGAATAAAGAAATATTTTGTGTTGTAGCTGTATTTGTCCCCAGTGATTCATAAAATATTAATAGGAAGTGTCAAATTCGAGTTATGGATATTTTTTTGAGTTAGTGTAGTCTTCGTGGCTAAATCAATTTATCGATATATTTTTCAGCTGATGAAGGGTCGTAGTCTGTTTTTTCTATATTTGGCAGCTTATTCAAACGAATTTGAATGTAATGATGAGGGTGTGCTTAAAACCCCACGGCAGAGGTGAAAACTAAAATAAGGAATAACTATTAGATCATTTTATTAATGAAACATAAAAACGATTACTTAATATAATCATAATATGGATTGAATGTAGCTAATACTGCTACACGGCAGTGACAGTTGCGGCTGAAGGAGTAAACATAGCCAAGAATAAATAAAAAAAAAACAAAAGACATGTGGTGTGCCAAAAGAAGTTCTCACTTCAATAAAAACCTATGCTAATATTATAAAGCTGAACAGGGGTTTGGTTGAAGGCTCTAATCTCAGGATCTACTCGATCAATTTAAAAACTCTTCCACCATTTTGGATACGTGATACCTGAGTGTCATAGGCGTATAGGTTATCACAAGCACACTCTGCGGTCCCGAGATCACCCGCACGAATCTTTCTTTTACAAACGATAACCTTACCGTTTGACGATAACCTTCATTCACATTCCACGAAAAATTCTGTGTGTGGTGGTGGTAAAAGAAGTTTACGCTTCAAAACTATAACAAATGAACTAATAGACAACGATAACGAGTTGGAACGTCACGAGAACACATTCAGTATACCACGTTTAACGAGTCCGCCGATCACGGGATAAATTTTATCAAATTAACCAGATGACACTCCTATGGAAATGGAGCTGCAACAGAACACATCAACAGCTTTTTTTTAGTTTAACCTCAGTTGTCCCACTGCTGGGCAAAGATCTCCCCCAGTTCTCTCCATTTTATCCGGTCCTGAGCTACCATCGTCCAATCATTTTTAAACGCTCCGAGCTCGTCCTTCCATCGCGTTGGAGGACGACCCTGGAGTCGACTGGCCGATGGTGTCCACTCTGTAGAAACCCTGGCCCACCGATCTGGGTGCATTCTGGTCACATGACCCGCCCACTCCTATTTAAGCTTGGCAGATCTAAATCCTACATCTGTTACACCTGTAATGGAACACAGTATGGTGTTGCGAACACGGTCTTGTCTTTTAATACCTAAAATACTGCGTTCCATTGCTCGTTCATCGTTGGCAAACTCCGAGGCGGAACTTCTGAGCTTTAGTCAACGACCAAGTTTGCACACCGTAGGTTAGGATGGACAAGATACATGTGTCGAGCGAGCAGTTTGTGCTTCAGGGAGATCTGAAGTTCTCCCTTCATTAGCTCTTTCATGGACCAGTAGCTCTTCCAGGCGTTGTCTATTCAACACTTTTAACAAACATTAAAGTAATTGAGTAAGACATTGTAGCGAAGCAAAATGACCCCTCATTAAGATTATAAAACTTTCAAATATTTAAGAAAAGAGTAATAACCTCTGCCGCTTGAACCACAATTGTTAACTAAAAAGAAAGTAGCTGAGAAAGCGATCAAACCTCTATGTAACGAGAAATACATATGAAAATGCAACGATTGTTGCAAAATGAGAATTTAAATTTTACGCACGACTTTTTTCGACCAGCTTTGGAAGTTAGGTGACCTTCAAAATCAGAGAGAATTTAGTGTACGACATTCCGAATAAATCAAGCCTAAATATACATAGATAAGATACAGCAGTACTCAGAATCTTCGAGCACTTAATAGGTCTGCAGTTTTCTTTGAAGTTGACGGAATTCGTTTTAATGTCTAAAACGTCTTTAAATGTCTAAAACGTCGTCTTTAAAGCTACTCTTAGAGTCAGCGATCAATGTATTGAGACTACTCTTTCTAAACGAAAAGAAGGTGGTTTTATACAAGACAATAACAGGGGCAACCATGGCAATCATCTCAAAATAGATAATGAAATTAAAGAAAACGTTGCCATATTTATCAACTCTTTCCCTAGAATAGAGTCTCATTACCTTCGAGCACAAACTACAAGGGAATTCATCACAAGTGAAAAATCACTTGCGGATCTATACCGAGATTATAAAGATCTAACTAATAAGTAATACAGTAGTAGTAAGAAAGTGCTGATTTAAAAGATATTGAGCAATAATACTAGTAACAAACCTATTCGTGGGTTTAAAGGATTTTTAGATATTTAAAAAAGTTTTGTTTCTAATTTCTTACGTTTCTTTGTGACCTAAAAGAAAGGCAATTTCCTTTTAAGATATTTGTTATATTATGATAAAATTCATACAGAAAATAACTTAAATACGAGGGTCAAACTGAAAGTTCTTAGAACTGGCCACTTATAAACAATATAATAAAAAAATAATTCTATAATTTGAAAATAGAACTCTTTGCCAATATTACTGAGTATATACTTCATTCATTTGTCATTTGTTTTACGATTTGGCGGCAAATTGAAAATTGTCTGTGTCACGTCAACATGAATTTAACACGAGAAAATTTTCGTGCAATGATTTTTTATGACTTTCGATGTCATTTAAGTCAACAAGAAAGTTATGATAGACTACGATTGGCCTTTCACGATGAAGCCCCATCACGTGCGACTGTTTACAACTGGTTTAATGAGTTTAAACGTGGTCGCACTAATCTCACTGATGATTTACGTGAGGGACGGCCTTCTACGGCGACGACTGAAGATAACATCTGTGTTGTGCGGCGTATGATAGAGACTGACAAAAGAGTGACCTATCAGCAGATTCGGACAAGCTTAGGCATCGGTATGAGTCAAGTGCACAAAATCCTACACGAACATTTAGCGGTCAGGAAGCTTTGCGCCCGGTGGATACCTCATAATTTGACTGAGGCTCAAAAACTCCATCGTGTGGATTGGTGCCGTAAAATGATTGAAAGATTTAACGGAGGTGACTCAAATGCTGTGTTCGACATACTAACAGGTGACGAAAGCTGGATTTACTGTTATGATCCTGGAACCAAAAGACAATCTGCTCAGTGGGTGTTTCCTTTCGAGGAGTTGCCAACTAAAGTGAAGAGAGATCGAAGTGCGGGGAAAAAAATGGTGGCCTCGTTCTTTGGAAGGATAGGTCATTTCGCAACAATTGTGTTAGAGGATCAAAAAACAGTTTCTGCAGAATGGTACACTACCAATTGTTTGCCTCTTGTCTTGGAAAAAGTTCGAGAGAAACGACCTCGCGAAGGAGGATCCTACATCCTCCTTCACCACGACAACGCCTCATCGCACACCGTCAAGCGAACGATCGACTATTTGGCGACATCAAACGTTGAATTACTGGGTCACCCGCCGTATAGCCCCGACCTCGCGCCTTATGATTTTTATTTATTTTCAAAAATTAAAGAAAAACTTAAAGGAAAGCGGTTTATGAATGCTGAAGAAGCGGTGGCTGCGTATCGCGATGCCATTGAAGAGACCCCTAAGGACGAGTGGGCAAAGTGCTTTTCCCAGTGGTTCCATCGCATGCAGCGGTGTATTGACGTGAATGGTCAATATTTTGAAAAGATATAATAAAACGAATAACTGGCTAATGTAATCAGTTTTTGATTTTCTAAGAACTTTCAGTTTGACCCTCGTATAGTGTAATTAAATATATTGAGCTACTATTTTTGGTTAAATAAGATTAATAGATTCATACTAATAGTGCACTAATTTAAAAAAAAACATGAATATGAGTTCAATTCGAGTTGGTAAAAATATTAAACAATGATGTTGTCATGAATACCAACCTAACTCAAAAAACTGAAAAAATAAAGTGTTACAATGCGATTAAAATAAGAATAGGACAGGCTCTCGGCTAACTTCACTCATATAAGTACGGTCAGCAGAACAAACTTAAAAATAGATTAATTTTAAATGAATGACTAAAAATCGTTCATTTTATAAAATTTATATATTTATAAGGTTGGCAGCACAGACGCAGTGTTGCAAAAGTTTCCGATTTATTGGGAGATCTACTGATTTTGGTCATTGTCTCCCGATATCCAGATTTAGCAATTCAGTATCCCGATTTTTGAATTATCATCTAATGTAAAATAATATTCATAAATAAACATGGAAAATAATATTCTTCATACGGCAAAACTAAAAGATCTTGAATAAATGAATATATTATTAACATAAAATTCTCTTGTTTTATTCCGAATATAAATCTCCCGATTTTTAGATGGCAAATTTAACGAATTTAATTTTTCAATTTTGCAACACTGGTGAGACGCCATCTTGATTTGATGACACATGTCTTATTTATCCGTCAGTGTACTACGCGACACGTTTCCAAGTGCATTTTTATGTTCTTACGCCCTTTTTGTTGATAATTTGTTTTTGTTGATTGTTTAATTTGTTCTACAATGAGCAAAAGAGGTAGTGTTTTACATCGGCGAGCTCGAGAGATTATCAGCAATGTTGATAAGTACTTCGAGGAAGAGAAAAAACGTGCCATTATGTTGTTGGACCAGTTAAAACAAGCAAGAATTGTACCAGGGCCAGATGGCAATATTCATATATCGCGGGATGTATTTGAAAATTTCATTAAGCATTTGGAAACTGCTTCGAAGGTAACCGAGCGAGTGACTTTAGCCACTGGTATTAATAAAAATACAGTGAGTCGCATTCGCCGTGAACAGAGAATAGCAACAGAAGCAAGCACAAGCAAAATAACGACACCTAAGAAGAAACCACGTCAAAAGAAAATTGTGTGTGACAATTTTGAAATATGTGCGCTGGGCAACATAATAAATTCTATATATACGGTGAGAAAAGAAATTCCTACACTAAAGAAAATTTATGCAGCTGCAAAACAAGATCTTAATTTTCCTGGCAGCTTGTCTACTTTGAGAAAAATTATGATTGAGTCGCTAGGCTATAAATTTAAAAATTGCCAGCGTAAGAGATCGGTATTGATTCAAAGGCCAAACATTAAAGCCTGGCGCGCGAAGTACCTGCGGCGTATTCGAGCAAATGATGCATTAGAATCAAACAAAAAACCAGTAGTGTTTCTCGATGAAACTTGGATCCACGCACATTATACTGTGAAAAAGTGCTGGCAATCTGCAAGCGCGGAAGGTGTAAAGAAAAATGACAGTGTTGGACGTCGTTGGATAATAACACATGCCGGTACCGAAGATGGCTTTATCGACGGGGCATTGCTAATGTTTAAAGCTAAAGAGAAAAGTGGCGACTACCACGATGAAATGAATGGTGAAAATTTTATAAAATGGGTGAATCTAAAACTAATCCCGAACCTTCCCGAGACCTCACTTGTGGTAATGGATAACGTTCCTTATCATAGTATGGAGGAAACGAAAGCCCCGAACATGAGTGCTAGAAAAGTGCAGATGCAGGAATGGCTTACACAAAACGATATTCAATATGAGCAAACATTCATAAAGGCTGAACTTTATGAATTAATAAAAAAAAACAGGCCACCGAAAAATTACACAATAGATAACATATTTAGATCGCATGGCCATGAAGTGTTAAGACTGCCACCCTATAATTGCGATTTAAATCCGATAGAATACATCTGGCATTTGGTAAAACGTAAGAGTGGCAGACAAAAATGTTGAGCAATTAGAAAGCGCAATCGAACGTCTGACACTTGAGTCGATCGCATCAATCACGAAAGATGACTGGAAGAAAGAAGTAAACCATGTAAAAAGGATTGAGAAAGACTACTTCGAAAGGGAATTACTTGAAGACGATGACAATGGCCCATTCAGTTTCATTATAAACATAGGTGACAGTAGTAGCAGCAGCAGTGATGATGACGACGATTACGAGGAGTTTGATTCAGTTGGGCATCAGGACATGAGTGGAATTGAAGAGCTGAGCGATTAAAATTAAAATACGTACATTCACTAAATAAAGACAGTTCAATGTGTTTCTGTGTTTACTTTAGTTTACCTACCTATGATTCGTTTTTAGACTAATTTTTTCTCTACCTATCAGATAAAAAAGTACGTGCTATTACAATATAAAACAAGTCAATATTTTTTAACATTGCTTTTTTTGCACACTATACCAAGTTCCCGTTGTGACGTCACAAAATGGCGCTAGGCCGGTCCTATTCTTATTTTAATCGCATTGTACAGCTATTTTGATGGAAAATCATTATCACGATAAATAAATACGTAAAATGATATACATGAATAAATAAGAAAGTTATTAATATATTAAATAGAATTTAAGTAAAATGTTTTTTTTGATTCCTGAAAAAAGTGATATTTAGAGTTGAGTTAGTATTTATCTAGGTGTGCGAAATATTGCATAAATTTGAACATCTGCTATGTTTACGTTCGTGAAACGGAACGTTTTGATCGCAATTTTTGAGGTTTGGGTTTTTTTTTTTTTTTGACGTTTGTGGCGTTAATTTGACATATACGATTCTCATTATTCCGTTGCTTTCGAGTTTTCGTGAATTTTCGTTCTCTTCTGTTTTTTTCTACGATTTTTCGACGACTTGGCTTTTCTCTTGGACACCGATTGGATTTCTTCCCCGTACAACCTTGGCTTACTCACTGGACACCGTTGGATCGCTACTTTGGACGACTTTTGCTGGTTTACTGGACACCGATCGTTTTTGGCGAGCTATGGCTTCGGGCTCAGAACCCGTGCCGTCTACAAGTTCCGGGGTTACCGGGACGGAAGCTGAATCCGGACCCTCCGCTGAACGACATCTGAACACGGATGAAGTCGTGAAAATGTGGAATTTGGCTAAGGTCATTCGATGCTTGGGATCCACTGAACAGTGTGTGCAATTTGCTGAAGACAAGAATATGATAGAAAGTGAGAAACTGTGTCGCACGCATCGTAAACCCATGCATCGTGCCAAGTCAACCAATAAAACTTTTGGTTCTTGGGTGTGTACCAAAGGGCAATGCAAACAAAAATCGAAACTATCAAGAACCAACGGTACGTTTTTCGAAAATATTCATGTACCGTTGGTGTATGTTTATTATTTAATTTACGCTTTCGCCCATAAATGGAGCTACAACATGACCATAAACGAGGATCCCTATAAAACAGAAAATGAACAATGCCTTAGCCGAACCACCATCAGCGACTGGTTTAATTACTGTAGAGAGTCAGTTGTGATATATAAATTAGAAAATAATGAAAATAAAGGAAAGATTGGAGGCCCTGGTAGAATCGTCCAGATAGACGAGTCAAAGTTTGGAAAGAGAAAATATAATAAAGGTAATTAATTAAGATTTCACTAGGTTAATGTTATTTTTTTTACCACCCAGAAACTGTTTTATTAAGTAGAAACCATAGTTAATATTTTTTTTTGTTATTGTTGCAGGACGCCATATTGAGGGCCATTGGGTATTAGGAATGATCGAAGATGGGTCTGAAGATCTTAGATTAGAAGTTTGCCCAGATAATTGCCGCTCAGCTGAGGTGTTGGTGCCTTTAATTGAAAAAAATATAGAAAAAGGCACTATTATACACACCAATTACTGGAGGGCTTATGACTGCCTAGCTGAGCATGGGTACATCCATAAGAAGGTGAATCATTCAGACCCGGAGAACCCATTTGTGGCCCCAGATGGGGTCCACACCCAGAGAATTGAGTCACAATGGAGAGCTGTGAAAAGGTTTTTCAAAAAAGACAATTATAATAATCCAGGCGATTTTAGTAATGCTATAGTCGAGTATTTGTGGAGGCGAGATTTATTTAAGCAGAAAAAAGATCCATTTGTCGAAATGATCTCTGTAATAAATTATGTTTATAAAATAAAATAAATACTCGTACATAGTATTGTGAAAATTATTTTCCTCCCTTCAATACTTAACAAATTACCCACCCAGAGACCAACTCAGACCGGTTAGGTTGAAAGTAGTCACAGAACCGACACAGAGCACCCCGAGCCCACCTATTCTTGTGGCTACTACCCCTAGAGTGTTATTCAATAATGCGGGAGCCAGAAGCTCAAGGGAGGTCCTGAACGTTGCTTCGCCGCATGAAGTCGAGTTAAGCGAAGGGGGGAGCTGGCGAGCGAAGCGAGCCAGCGACCTCCGTAGTGAAACGAAGGCTGATTCAGATAACATATTAAAACCCTACATCCCTTACATGACATTGCCATGTGAATCTTCAACTTGCAACGATGTAATCCAGATATAAATGAGAACAGAAACACAAAATAATGCTAAACAGGAAAAACAGATAACGTTATCAGGTACTCAGCTCATTGGTTGTATTGTATTTCACTTTAGTTTTGCAGAGCAACTTAATCAAACATTTGAGAAACAATTGAAATTACTTGAAATTGAATAGAAAGTTATTGAAACCAAAACCTGTCTTAGAAGAGGAGAGTAAACAACATAATGTACTATGGCGGCTAAGTGCAAATTAGCAGATGGCACATGTCCTTGAAATACTATATTCGTGGAACCTGTTTCGAACTGAACAACTGAACATCTCTTGCTTAAAAAAACCATATGCCTTCGACATAGAGTTTATTTTGGCCTAATACGTCCCAGACGTCGTATTGCAAAAAGTGCCGGCCAGGCCAATAAACAAAGGGCGGCTCTTTTTAGACGTTCGCGTTGTCTTAAGTCAAATGAACCTTCTATATTAGACCATAAAGTACTTTTCAGGAATTTTTGTGACTAGAGAAAACTTAACAACTATAAAAAATTACAATAGGGTGCGCCGGCGTACCTCGTATCGTACTTTACTAATTTTTTTTAAATCACTTCTGCTTTGTTGTTCTTAGTAATCAGACGTATGTTCCGTTCCTACTCTTTGCTCTTCCGACGATATTCGCTTGCGTACCTGGACTGTGATCTAATCTTGAATTTATGGTGACTGTGGCATGTACTGGATTTTGTGATTTGCTATATGTGACGTTATTGAACTGTGTACCTGGATTCCCGTGATTACATTTTTGACAACTACGGCCTGTAAAACTGGACTCCGAGATATCTTTAGTTGCTGTGGCTTAAAATAGGTAAGTTTTTAGTCTTAATCTTTACATAGTCTTTACAATGTATGATTTGTTCATCGTTTCTTAATGAAATGTTACACGTGTATTTCTGAATATCTCGGCTAAAAAAGTTAAACTAAACACCTTAATTTAAAAATGTAGACGATAAATAAATATATAGTTTAAAGGTTAATATACTATACAAGAAACCGTAATAAAATTTAAAATACTAACTAAAACTATTAAAATTACTTTAAAGGTTTAAATGGTATTATGGTTATATAAGGTAATTGTATTATGGTTATACTCGTATAAGCCACTGGCAAGTAATGCGGGTCTTTATTATATGAATGCATGTTTGTGCCATGACGAGGCGAAGCAAGGAAGGCACAATAGACAGCACGGGTGTTACAAAGACTGATTACGTGCAGTGGCATACAATGCTTTTTCTACTACCACGAAATAACGTCATTTTTTCCGATAATCCTACTAGTATTATAAATGCGAAAGTAAGTTTGTTTGTTTATTTGTTTGTTACGCTTTCAACTTTTCAACCGATCATCACAAAATTTTGCATTGTCAGAGACAGAGAAGGACATAGTGTACTAAGTATATAACCGCGGGTAACACCGCGGGGCGCAGCCAGTGATTTATACATTTTAGTTGCTCTTCACTCACACTCACACTCACAAAAATTTCATGCCACGTTTCGTATTTTTTCTTTAATTTTTCAGATATTAAATATTTTATTATATTCATTGCCATTGTAGTTAACTTCTCTTAAATTGTTGCTCGTTTTCGTAAAAAATATTTATCAATGTACGTAACTTAAAAATGGCGTGCATGATTTTTAGATTACTGTTTTTTTCTAATTGGAATAGCTAAGCCTCGTTTCTTGTATAATCTCGAAAGATGTCATGCGTAATGTTTCGTGTGGAGAATACCTGTTCCTACATGAGTTTCATACTATGACTCATATATCCCTTCATACTTAAATAAACACTTTTAAAAGTGGACATCTGCCGCGCGGAATAATTTTTGCGAGAGCAAAACTATCATGTACCACCATCTTACACACTGCTTTCAGGAAAACAATGGATCTTCAGCCATCTACTTCACAGTCAGCTGCTGTTCGCGATGAAATTGATGATACCTTGGCTACCTGGGAGTCTGCCTACCTCGCTAACGAGGAAGTTGTGCATAACGAGGGCTTATTATACGACACCTACGAACTCTATGGAATATTGGCGGATAGTGTCGATGACACGCTGGAGAATGGCAGTCAGGGCATCGGAACAGAAGCACATGATTTGTCTTCGTGTGAAGACCCTTCAAGCGATGACGAAACTGAGAACGTAACAACCACCCACGAATGGCATTATGGAAATGCGCCAAACACCAATAATTTGGAATTTACAGCGACTACTGAATTGAAAGTCGACATGTCGGAGAAAGAGCCGATAGATTTTTTTTTATGATTTTATGTCCTTCGATTTTAAATTTGATTCTAACATGCACCAACAGGTATGGAGAGGAATTAAAAAATACGGCTTCTGCTATGCATAGTAGAATGAAAGAATGGCGGCCAATAGACATGGAAACGTTAAAAACTTTTATTGGGTTGGTCATTCATATGGGGACTATACAATATAATAGAATGTCGGACTACTGGAAAACGCATTATTTATTCAAAAATGATATTTTTAGAAAATACATGCCCAGAAACAAGTTTTTGAACATAATGAGAGCATTGAACGTCCAAAACGTGGCAGGAAATGAAAGCTTAAATAAAATTAAATCTTTAATTGACGAAATAAATAAAAACATGAAAAATATTTATCACCCCACTAGAGAAATTACAATTGATGAGTCACTGATGTTATGGCAAGGAAGACTAAGTTACCGCCAATATATAAAATCAAAAGCCAGTGGATATGGAATAAAATTTTATAATTTAGCCGATAATACAGGCACAATTTTTAAAACACATTTATATGCTGGTTCAAAAGATCCTTTAGTTTCTGGGCGCGGACATACCAATAAAGTTGTTCATTTACTAATGGATGGCCTTAAAAACATAGGCCACTCGCTCTACATGGATAATTTTTAGTGCAGCATTCCTCTCACAAGAGATTTATTAAACAGTGGCACATTTTGCACAGGGACACTAAAAATGAATAGACAGGGCAATCCTAAAGAATTATTAAAAACAAAAATTAAAAAAGGCGAATGCATAATACTGCATGATAACAATAATATAACTTTAGCAAAATGGATGGATAAACGGGAGGTGCTGTTTCTTTCAAGCGAGCATAATAGTGTCTTAGAAGAAGTAAGAACTCGTACCAGAAACAGCACCTCTTTGAAACCACGAGCTATAATTAAATATAATAAATATATGCGAAACGTGGATAAACATGACCAAATGCTGTCATATTATACAGGTGAACATAAATCAATACGGTGGTATAAAAAGGTAATAATTCATTTGATTGAAGTGTGTTTAATTAATTCTTACCAATTATTCAAATCAGACAAAAATCTGAATATTAGTTTATATGACTTTCGAGCAAACATTCTGGAAAAATTGTTGCCACCTGTACATCTACATGAGGAAATACCTCTGGCGATTTGTCCAATACATTTCCCTAAACAAATTACAAAATAACCAAATAGTCGGCGGGCAAAAAGGAAACAGTGCCGACAACGTGCGCAGCAAAAAATACGTGTAGACACGATATTTTACTGCCCTAATTGCCTTTTTGAAATATTTCATATATTATATATATTCAAATATTTTTCCGACCCCATCAACTTATTGGAACTTCGAAAATACCTTGGCATCTTGATATACACGTCAGTATACCATTATCCTAGTATCAGATCTTATTGGGCACGCGGTGTACAATTCCATCCAATTTCAGACAGAATGACAGTAAACAGATTCGAAAAGATTCGCCAAATAATTCACTTCAACGATAATTGTAATCACCTACCTCCTGACCATCCTGAGCACGATCGATTACACAAAATACGTACAGTAATAGACCATCTCAATAACCGATTCATGTCAGTTCCGTTTGAGCATCGACTATCATTGGATGAGCAGATGTGCTCTACTAAAATAGGTCATTTTATGAAACAGTATTTGCCGAAGAAGCCACACAAATGGGGATTTAAATTGTACGTGCTTTGTTGCCCAATGGGATATGCCTATAAGTTTGAAATTTATTCAGGGACTCATAATACCCAAAGGTTACCAAATGAACCCGACATAGGAGTAGTTTCTAACACAGTCATACGTTTGCTTCGACCAGTACCGAGGAATGTAAATCATATTATATACTTCGATAATTTCTATACTAATTTGGCACTATTCCATTATTTATTCAAAGAAGGGATTTACTGCTTGGGGACAGTACAGAAGAATAGACTGGGAAAAACCTGCAAACTGCCTGATAAGAAAGACATTCTCAAACCATCAGTTCCAAGAGGATCTTATGATGAAAATGTGACTACATTTGATGGGGTTGAATTTTCTGCCACTAGCTGGAAGGATAATAAACAGGTGTTATTGCTCTCTACGTATGTGGGCTCAGAACCTGTAGATACAATAAAAAGATACGACAAAAAGCTAAAGAAAAGCGTTGCTATATCCTGCCCAAATGCTATACGCGAATACAATGCAAGTATGGGCGGTGTTGACACCATGGACAGTTATTTAGGTAGATACAGAATTAGAATGAAATCCAAAAAATGGACTAATAGACTCTTTTATCACATGTTAGATATGGCTGTTATCAATAGTTGGATTTTGTACAAAAAAGTTTTGCTGAAGAAAAATACGAATCCTAAGATTATTTTGAAACTGGCTGACTATAGAACTGAACTGGCGGAAACTTTATGCAAATATGGTAGCACATCAGAAAATAAAAGAGGCCGACCAAGTCTAAATACTAATGGAAGTTCTGCCATTAAGCAGAAGAGACCAAAGTTGGGTGCCCAAATAATTCCTCCTGATGACGTACGTTTAGACGGCGTTGGCCATGTAAAAGCTTATGGCTCCACAAGGAATCAGTGTAAATATGCTCAATGTAAAAAACTTACGTCACTGATGTGTGAGAAATGCCATGTATCACTCTGTGATAATCGAAATAATGACTGTTTCAAAGTTTTCCATACCAAATAATTGTTCATGTTTTTTTATGTGCTTACTGCATAATTTATCAAGTGATAACAAAAGTTTTTCATTAAAAAATATACTTTAAATATTACAATAATTTTTTTTATTATGATTCCCATATTTGAGACCCCTCATTCCGTTATACATATTTTTTTACAAAATATATAAAACATCATGCATCTAAGGGTTAAGATTAGCCAGCTAAACTTAGATTTATCTTCCAGAAGCGGTTAATGTTCGATATCATGTTAGTTTGCGTCGTGATATTCCATCTTTAGCCGGCTAATGTGCACATTAACCGAAACGAAACGGCTAAAAATGTATTCGATGGACGCGCCGGGTCAGCGGAGGGCTTGAGGGGGCGGTGGGGAGACAATGCGCGCACGGGAGACATCATCATCAATCCAGATCCGACCCGGAGCACCCCGATTCCACCTAGTCTTGTCGCCACTACCCCTAGAGTGTATTTAAAAAATGCGGGAGCCAGAAGCTCAAGGGAGGTCCTGAGTGGAGCGCAGGCCGAGTATGGAGAAGCGACACTCAGGGCTGACAGCAGAGCTTCTGGCGGGAGCCCACCCGGAGTCAAAAAGTGCACCATATTATGTCTTAGGTGTAATTAATATTTTGTAATTGTAATTTTGAATACCTACATAGGTACATAACAGTATGTGTAATGAGAGTGATTATATTTTATAAATAAATTCGTGTCAAAAAGTTAACATTATTACATTGTTTCCTTTTTCATTTTTTTCTACATTTTTAGCCAAGGGCCTGCAGTTACACTTATGGCTGGTTTACACAGTGCGAGCTAGCGTACGGGTAAGCCTTCCGAGTAGCTGCACTGCAGTTACTCGCACTGTTTGGACGTCACTTACGAGTAACTCGTACGTGCGAGTTGGTCAGTAGCTCGCATCCGAGTTACTTCAACATTTTTTGTTTTCACTCGCCTGCTCGCCCGGCAGCAACTCGCACATGACAGCGGCTCGTGCGTCGCTCGCATCGTTTGGACGCGTTCGGCAGTAGCTCGCCAGTGCCAGCCGGACAGTTGTGAGTGGAAGCCGTGTTTTTTGTGTGCTACGCCTATGTACTAAATCGAGATCGAAATATGGGTACGGATAGATGGTCTTCTGACAATAATATTTCATTCATGAAACTCTACAGAGAACAAGAAAACCTATGGAATTGTTTCGATAAAAACTATCGAAATAGAGATATGAGAAAAGAATCTTTGGAACATATCGCAAAAGAAATGCACCTAGGTAACACCGGTGAGGTAACCAAGAAAATAAAAAATTTACGATCAACCTACAATCCAGAAGTGAGTAAAATCGAAAAAAGCAAGAAGAGTGGCGCTGGCGCAGACGATGTGTACAAACCATCCATAAAATGGTTTGATATAATGGATTATATAATGAAAACAATTAATTTAAAAGAAAAGAAAACAACATCCAATCTGGTGAGTACCTAATTCTTTATTTCACTGATAAATTCTTATTTATCAGTGAAAATTTCTTTATTTAAGCGATAAGGCCACCCTTTGCTCTGCATAATTTATTGTTGATTTTTTTGTGTTTCTTTAGTTCTAAGATTTATTGTGTAAATTTGTGGATGTAATAAAGAATTATATTATTATTATTATTATAAATGTAGTTGGTTACATTTCAAGATATTAATCATACGGCTTTGCCAGGAGACAGCACCATCATTACAGAAGTAATTTTTATATTTTTCTCTCAATTTTTCGGCAACTGCTTTTGATCTGTTATTTGTTCGCGATCGGGCGATACTCGGTAATGCATTTATTTCTGATCGCCACGTTCCAAGGTTGACAGTGAAATTTGTAATATCTTCATAATCTACACTACCAGGAGGAGTGTAGATGTGTGGTGAAGATTTCCGTAACCAGTTGTGCAGTACGCATGTAGTTCGAATAATTTTTATTGTGGTCTCCTCTTGCAACTGGATAGGTTTTCCCAAAACGCGAAAGCGAGATGCTAAAATACCGAATCCATTTTCTACTATGCGTCTTGCCCTAGAGAATCTGTAATTGTAAGTTTTTTCAGCTATCGTAGTCTCATTGGGATAGCGTTTCAATAAGTACGTCTTAAGAGGAAAAGCATCATCTCCCACTACAATACCGCCTTCTGGCAATAATGTGCCATTTTCCAACACTGGATACAATGAGGAAGCTTGGAAAACACCACCGTCAGAATTTCGCCCATATGAGCCTATGTCCACATATTTAAAGCAGTGGTCATGATCCACGATCGCTAGGAGCACCAAGCTGTTAGTTCCTTTATAATTGTAGTATTCACTACCACAATTGGGCGGAGCTTGAATCACCACATGTTTGCCATCGATGGCTCCACAACATCCTGGAAAGTTCCACCTGTGGTGAAATCCTACTTGTACGTCTTCCCATTCCTTTCTGCTTGGTACCTGAAAAATATAATATTAATTTTATATTCCAATTGCAGAAAGACAACACACCGGCGGATTTGGAAAATGCTGTTAGTCAAGACATGGCGGATAACACTGATGATAAAACTCTTGATAAATCTGATGATAGATCAATCTACTCCAGTGACAGCACATTGACAAAGAAAAAAAACCCGGGTAAAGCTAAAAAATCACATAATACTGCCCAAGAAATGAGCGGAATTACAGCAGCTATTGATGAGCTGAAACAACTAAACAGTACTATAGAATCTTCCAGCTCTTCTAGACAAGAAG
Organism: Ectropis crepuscularia; assembly: GCA_963693475.1. NCBI lineage: Eukaryota > Metazoa > Arthropoda > Insecta > Lepidoptera > Geometridae > Ectropis > Ectropis crepuscularia. The sequence continues at coordinate 10,041,592 of OY856368.1, read as the reverse complement.
ACGAGTATGATATTGTTGGAAAACATGTCGCTATTCAATTGAGGCAGCTCCCATTACTAGATTTTTTAGATGCCAAAGATGAAATTCAACAAGTACTTTCACGATACCGAAAAAGAGCTATATACGCTCGGAACGCATCTGCCCTTTCCTCATACAGTGCTTCGTCACCACAGTCCTACTTAGCGTCACCATCATCAGGACCCAGTGTGTCCTTCCCAGGCACAACTTATCAGCCTACAGAAACAGTTTTGGTGCATCAGCCACTTCAATCAGTTGATCACCAATCATCACATTCATCATACGAGGCAGCCAATTTAGAAACGGTTTCTGCGCAGCAGCCAGTTCAACCAGGACAATTATTTGACTTTAATGATCCAATAGTCAAAGCGATGATAAATGCTAATGGAAACAACATGCAATAATGTTTTAGTTAAGGTTTCATTTGTTTTTGAAAAATAAATGAATGAGTCACACGTCATGTATTATTGTGTTAATAAAATTAACTTTTACTTACTTGAAAATATTCGTCCAAAGCTTCAGAAATAGCGTCACAAACTTCTGGTACAAATTTTGATATAGAAGCTTTAGATATCCTGAAAAATACTGATAGCAGTCTGAATGACATTCCTGAGCTTAGGAAACAGAGTTGCTTCCAACTTCACCCTTGCTGCTATGGCATCTCTCATCAATGTGTCTTGACGTTCTATTTTTGTTTTTATCAAATTTAAAAGTCTTTCGACTTGTTCAGGTGTCACTCTCATCACTGCTTTATATTCTCGGGGATCTTCATGGTAAAGCTCGTTGAGAATCATACGTGTTGCCCCTAAAGATTTTCTAGCCATCCATTCTCTAAACCAAATCCTTTTCTTACGCTCTTTTTTCTTATATTGGCTATGGTTATAGATATTTTCCAATTCCTGACATAAAATTGTTGTCATAGAGCGTATCACCGTTTTTTTTTATTAAAACAAGTTCACTCGACATCGCGACTTGACTCGGACTGAGCAGTAGCTAGGTGTGGTGTAGACAGCAAAGGCGAACTGGCGTACGAGTAGACAAACCGAGTAGCTGTCTACTGGCCAGGCAGCAGCTCGCACTGTGTAAACCAGCCATTAAGTTTAGCCGGCTTAAGATAGAAGGAACTAAAGCCTAGGTTACACGGTGCGAGCTGACCGTGTCAGTTACTGAGGTGCAATAGCTCAAAATCAAAGTAATGGCATTGTGTCGCCGTGATACAAACCTGTTGACAGCAGATACAGCAATCTATTTTATGTTACAAAAATTAGATAATCAGTCCAATGAATTGAGTAAAAAACTTGCCGTTTCTCTCAGACAAAGAATAAAAGAACGGCGTACAGTTGTGTCAAGCGTTTTGCAGTATTTGCATAATAACGAAGGGTTTTTCGACGCAGCAGATACAGACAGAGACACATTTACAAAACCTTCTGCAGATGAGATACGAACATTCATCACAAATTTATTAGAACGGCTAAAATTTACTACATCTGATGCTCAAGCCCTAAGAAACCGAGATTCTAAATCTACAGACAGAAATACTTGTGGTGAGGAGGATGCTACTATTGCTGGTCAACTGCATGAAGAGATGATGAAAACCATGACCCAAGTAAACAAACCTGCAATAAATACAGATCTTCTTAGTAGTGGTAGGACTCTTAGCAGAGTCCGCCTGGGGAAGTACCACACCTTTGCCAAATATTCTACCGCCAAGCAGTAATGTGCAAACATTACTGTGTTCCGGTTTGAAGGGCAATGATTCCAGAGAAATTACAGGGCTTAGAGACATAATATCTTAGATCTCTGGGTGACGAGCGCAGTGCAGTGCTAGGTAATGATTTGGACTATCATGTTCCAATAGCTGCGTGTTACTGTGCTGTTATGTGGCAGGCATGTTGCTTACCATCAGGCACATGACCTGCTCGTCTCGTCACTCTATGCTATAAAAAAAAAAAAAAAAAACCTTGACTCTATCGTACGTGTCGAAATGTGCATTTATGATAGTGCTGGTGGTGGTCGCGGCACTTTCCTGACAGCTGCCTATAATTATTTAATGCTAATTACACCTACTAGTGTAGAAGCTGAGCGAGCTTTTTCTTCCGCGGGTTATTTATGTAACAAAGTAAGAAGCTCGCTTAGCGACACTACATTGCATTGCTTATTATTTATGAGATCATTTTATCAGAGTGAAAAATAAATTATGTATCAAAATATTCAAATAAATTTTATTTTACATTTCCCTTTAAAATAATTAAATGTAAAAAGTTTAAGGTCATATTAAATCCGTAATTATGTACGTAATTACGTAATCGAAGCTAAAAATTCGTAATCAGTTACGTAATTAAGAAGTCCGTAATTTTGGAAGCCCTAGTCCCTTAGCATGACGTCAGAGCTTAGGAATGCGATGTCATGTTTTGTCTCTTTCTTACGAAAAAGGAAGGGCCACGCCAATCTGATTTTGGAGAGAATTCACTGCATTGAATATCATGTTCAGTCGTGTCTTACCGCTCCTACGTACTACCGACCGTGCTCTGTTCTGTTTCACCATTCCTTGTTATTAGTGAACTGTTATCTTGTTGATTGTTTTGTTGTTGACTGTTTTCGTTAAGTTTCGTTATTGTTTGTTTTCGTATTCAAATGCCTGAATACACAAACGAAGAATACGCCGATATGCTGTTGGCGTACGGCGCTGCTGACTGTAATGCCCGTGAAGCGCGGCGTATTTACCAGGAGCGATTTCCAAATAGAAGTTTACCTGACCGAAACACATTTTCTACAACATATCGTCGGTTAAGGGAAACGGGTAACTTAAACGCCAGAGAACCCCGAAACAGTGCACGTCAATTACCTGTCGAAATTGACGAGCAGATTTTGGCAGCATTTGAGGAGGACCCCACTACTAGTACCAGAGTGGTAGCTGAAGCTTTGGGCGTCAGCCAATGGAAGGTCTGGACAGTAATGCATCGTGACAATCAACACCCATATCATTACACACCAGTTCAAGGTAATTTTTAATTAATTTATTTAGATTAATTAGCTTAGATGTTACAATGTATTTAACAATGTTTGTTTTTTAGTCGCTACAACTATGTCAAAAGTACATTCACGAATCAAATTTAATAACCATTAAGAGTTGGTTTTGGCTTGTTGACAGGGCTTGAAACTGGTGACTATGCAAGGAGGACGAATTTTTGTCGCTTGATTCTGCACAGAGATGTCGACGACCCAACATTCCTCAAACGCATATTGTGGACCGATGAGTCACATTTCAACCGAGAAGGAATTCACAACTTCCACAATTTACACCATTGGTTATTAGGTTTTACACCATTGGGTTATTAGGGGTAATAACCCACACAATAAGAGGGTAACATCATTCCAGCGGAAATTTTCTGTGAATGTATGGGCCGGTGTGATTGGTCGGACTATCATTGGGCCCCATTTCCTACCTGACATCTTAAATGGGGAAAATTATCTAGAATTTTTAATGGACATCTTGCCTGATCTGCTGTCGGAAGTTTTAAACGACGAAATGCCCATTGTGTTTCAACACGATGTGTGCCCGGCGCATTTCAGGCTGGAAGTCCGAGAACTACTCAACAACACATTTCCTGAGTCATGGATAGGGAGCGGTAGACCAACTGAATTTCCGGCCCGATCCCCAGATTTAACACCTCTGGATTTCTATGTTTGGGGTCGAGCCAAAGAGCTGGTCTACAATAAAGGACAAATTAACACAAAAGAGGAGTTGATACAAAAAATTAATGATGCTTTCGTGATTATGAAAGAGGAGATTAGATTAAATTTAACTACGACAGAAATTAGGAAGAGATATCGGGCATGTATTAGAAATTGCGGACAGCAATTCGAGCAGAACCTAAAATAACAATGTCCTTTCAATGCCCGATATCTTTTCCTATTGACAATTTTTTCTTACTCGTATCATTGTATTCGTCAAAATAAATAATGTACCATTAAGCACTTGTTTTATTTAATTACTAATACCAACACTGACCAAATTTTGTTTACTATTATTGATTAAATTAGCTTTAGAAATCTGAAAATCCTATCAATTACTAGCTAAATATCCACATTTTGTAGTACGTGTGTTTGTACTATGAGGTTTTAGATATGTACGATGAGGTTTTAGATATGTACATGTAGTTTGTACATTTTTTGTTATAAATTTGGTACCGTTGGATAGGTGATGAACTAGAGAAGTTTATTTAGAGTTTATAAATTACTGAAAGTTAGTGGTTTTTTAATTATTAAAAAATAAAATGATCTTAATGTTTTTATTTTCGGTAATTTTTCCTTTTTCAAGCGTAATATCTTTTTTTTTGTCCTTGTTTAAGCGGAGTTCCGACATAGGTTTGATCAAACATTTGTCTGTGCTAACAAAAAAAAAGAATAATTCACTAGAACTTTAAATAAAAAAAGTTATAGCAGCTTTAAGGTCAAATTTCCGGAAAATTTTAAAAAGGTTTAAAAATTAACCTATCTCCTAAACTATAAAACTTTAGTTTGGGAAAGTAAGCTTTAATAGGTAGCATATAACCTCCTCCATGCGTGATTTTGCTATGGCGGGTCCTGCACCAGTCACCCTGTATATTAGTGATGTTGAAGGTCTTATATGGTGATATTTTGTAAACATTGTTTTGGGAACCTTAGAGTTTCACGTTGAGCCGGTGGAGTTAAATTTGTTTAACAATTCTAGTCCTTTTCTAGAATTATAGTGTTATAATTCAGTGGTCTTACACCGTACTTTTGAAGGCATATTGGCCCTTTTCTTTCTGTTGATTGTATCATTTCACTTTAACCGTACAAGATCCTAGAAGTGGAGGAGGCGGTACATTTCACAAATTACTTAGCGAACCTAACCGGGTGAGTTTTGCCTGGGCGTAACCCCGTACTAACCCTGGTTGTATTCTGGATTTACCGAGCCTTACTTAGGGGCCCTGTACTGCGAATATCTAAATTTTTAATTTCAAGGATGTCGAGGAATTCTTAAAATTCCTTTTTTTTTATTTTGAGGGACAGTAACTCAGCGATCGGCCCCTGACCCTTTTACCCTTTTTATTATTGACTTATAAATTTGTTTCTTACAAATAAACGCTTGAAAAGGTCATCATTTTTTTATTTTTTTACTTTAACTTAACTTTTTTCCGGGAAGGTTTGGGAATTCAACTTTACCCGGTTGAGTTCTCAACACCCCCGGATACCCTTACAAGGTGGCTAATGTGATGCCCATAAAAAGATTTAAAAAAAAATTACGCTGCCTACATTTGCATGACAATGAACATCAACCAGCAAAAAATATGCCTGGATATGACAAATTATATAAACTTCGTCCTTTGATTGATCTCGTAAACGAAAGTTGCCAAAATAATTGCACGGATTCAGGTTCTCAGAGCATAGATGAGTCTATGATTTTATTTAAGGGTAGGTCATCGTTGAAACAGTACATGCCGATGAAGCCGATCAAGCGTGAGTACAAAGTCTGGTGTCGGTGTGATAGCCAAAGTGGGTACCTATTTGAATTTCAAATATATACCGGTAAAACCGGTAATACTGTTGAAGAAGGGTTAGGCGCAAAAGTTGTCAAAAGTCTAACAGAGAAACTCATACCAGCAAATATGCAGAATGTTCACGTAACATTTGACAACTTTTTTTGCGACTACAATATTTTGGCGTACTTTTATGACAATGGTATACACGCGACCGGCACGGTACGAAGGCTAAGAGCAGGCCTGCCTAAACTCATAAAAGGTAGAAAGAATCTGAAGTTACCCAAAGGAAGTTTCAAGTAGAGGGTGAAAGAGAACGTAGCATTCGTTGTTTGGCAAGACAACAAGGAAGTGTTATTAATGTCGAAGAGGTCGAAGATAATGTGCGAGAAATGTGAAGTGCCTCTATGTATCGTGCCATGTTTTTATGCTTATCATAGGAAGTAATATTATTTCTTATTGTTTTTTTTAACTTTTTAAATTAAACATTTAATTATATATTTGTTTCTATTATAATATGTCCTATTAGTACATAACTTATCATATTTTACATGAACAACTTGTTCTAACAACCATCCCTTAGCAAATATACAGGTGTCGCCATAGGCAGAGGGGAAAAAATTCCCACCATATAAATAATAATAATAATATTTTTTTTTACACATTTTGATTTTTGACATATAATAATAGGTAAAACCACTGACAGAATTATTTTAACTCTGCCAGTTCCCTATGCCCTATAAAGGGCTAATGTTAAATGCTTTGCTTGCCTCATTTATCATTTTTGTTTTAGATATTCACCAAATCTCCCTCTCCCCCTCTGGATTTCTGGCAAGATAGACGTGTCCGTATCGCATATAAATTATTAAAAATAACTTTGAAATATACGTAAATTAAAAGACAAAATAATAGAAATGCATGAACTGCGAAGAAGTGTCGATTTGTGAAGGTGCGATCTCTTTCGAAGCTGCCAACCTGGTACAACACCCCACCACCATACTATCTGTAAGTCCTCACTGCCCAAACTATTCATCAACTGCAAATTAGAATACAGTTTAGCTTAGTCATTAACCAAAGCATCTGTAATTGGTGAGGCATCGAACTATAATCACGCACACAGCTAAGAAAACTGACTTAGACACGCCCTCTTAGAGCCCCTGTATGAACAGGACGGTTGCACACATTGCCATTTCTGCATCGCAAGCGCACGTGAAAACGGATCCGTGATTCACTTAGCGCTTAGAAATAGGCCTACCCTTCCCGCGTAACTAGAAGAGATGGAAAGTTACCTGCGCTCTACAACAGCTGTAGACAATAATTCGAGACGTAGAAACAACTCAGATCCTTCTATGTCTAATCCAATGGGACCGGGAATGGGTCCTAAAGCCAGGGCTACAAAAAAAACAAATAGATCAGATTGCGACGATTCTGATGACTCAGCGAGAAAAAAGGTACGATCTGGCAACAACGAACTTGAAGCTTTTAAAAATGAACTGCGAGATATGCTCACTTCTATGTTTAACATGTTTTCTGAAAAACAAAACCAGAGGATGATATCGTTAGAGAAACAGTTAAAGGAAGTCAAAGGTCATACGTCGGTCATAGCTGATATGGAAAAATCGCTGAGCTTCATGTCGGACCAGCTTACTGATATGCAGAGTAAAATTAGGACATTGGAAGAGGACAGAAAGGAAGTCGCAAGGCACATAACTGATATGGAGGATAAAATTGATGACATCGAGAGACTTGCGCGAAAAACATGTGTCGAAATTCGAGGAGTCCCAAAAAAGCACGGCGAACAAAAGGACGACCTATTCTCCATGTTAGAAAACTTACTAACGGCACTACAAATTGAATACTCGCCCACGGATCTCCGCGATGTGTACCGTATTCCTAGTAAACGAAATAGTACGGCCTCAACGATAGTAGCTGAATTCTCCACCACGCTAATAAAAGGGCTGGTACTGAGTAAAGCTAGAAAATTCAACCTAAAAAATAATTCATCCAATCTGTGCACACAACACCTAGGGCTGGATGGAGCACCCTCGACCCTGTTCATGTCGGAACATCTAACACCTAAAGCTAGATATCTACACTACTTAGCGCGAAATCTAGCTAAAAATGAAAAATACGGGTTCTGCTGGACAACAAATGGTATGATCTATTTACGGAAGTGCGAAGGAATGCCACATATCCTTATCAAATCTGAAGCCCAAATAGAAAGCTTAAAGAAAACCGCTTGACTGACTTACTGTTATCTATCTTTTGGCCGTGCTTTTTCTATAATTGTAATTCCCACAGTAAGAAATATTAGGTTAGAGAAACCCTATCGTAACGATTTAAATTTATATGTGAATTGTAACATTATTGTATTGTTTTGTGTGTTGGTGTTCTGCTATTGTGTACTTTGTAAAACAGCTATTTTCGGATTTGTTGTCGGTGGGGTCTGTGGCAGACGACCACTGTTTATTTTATTGAAATGCCTAAAAACTTACACAAACAATGTGGGTATCGTTTACTTGGCATGCAAACAGTATACAATTGATATTTCAGACCCACATTGTAGCGTTAATTACTTTCAATTACTGCAATTAAATACTACGTACCTGTGTCGCCCTGTGGACAAATTGTCAGGTCTTACAGGTGGTAAAACAATTTGGCCCAAGACCATCGGGACCAATTCATTCTTGTTATCTAATGCACATAAACGACCACTATTATTATTCCACTATAACACGAATTCACACACATATAGTACACTTGCAGGTAACACGGGTAATGATTACGCACATACACAGGGCCCAAACATATTCAGACTGTGTTTGGTAAACACAACTACTTTGGGAAATACACATTTGCACGAGGACAGTAAAGTACTAAACGTGCATAAATTCACGTCCGTCTCAAATCGGGCTTATCGCAAACTAACGAGATGCATATTTCGTCATTGTATAGGCCTATTTTCTATGGCCCCTCAGGTAAAGAATATAGAACCTATTCAACCGTCGGCTATAACACGCAGGATCAGCCATACCTACACTAATAGCTACGTTGAAAACTTTGAAATCGGGTGTTTAATCGTAACAAAGGAAAGTCGGACTAAACAAACGGTGTTCTCAAGATGCTATTATTTATTGATTGCTTTGTGTTGTGTTTTTGTGACTGCATGCATATTTTCATATATAAAGTACATATCCTTCGGTGTAACATGCACTAATATGATTAGAAATCCTACGTTCAGTCAGTCTAATTTCGAATCCAAAATACACATAATATATTGCATGCGTATGAACATGCGTATGTACATTCAATACACCTTTCGTAAATTACACATTCATTATAGCATTAATTCAAAATTAATGTCTACTCCATCAGCATACCATTCATACTCACAAATGAAAACAAATAAGAGATTAATCCCAGGCAAACTTACAAACATTACAACCATCTACACTGTAATGTACATACTTCATAATCTGATAACGGAAAGTAATATAAGTGAGTTAGCTCTTTTGGGACATTTGGTGTACTTGACGGTTTGCTTGCTCATATTCCTAATTAAGGTACTAC